>CM048746.1:420913783-423818783 GCA_026315105.1 Locusta migratoria | reverse complement strand
AAACACATACACCCATGCCCCAGGGAGGACTCGAACCTCCCCGGCGAGCAAACCGCGCGCTCCGCAGCGAGGTGCTTTAGACCGCTCGGCTACTCCGCCGGGACTCCCCT
This sequence comes from Locusta migratoria, assembly GCA_026315105.1. Classification (NCBI taxonomy): domain Eukaryota; kingdom Metazoa; phylum Arthropoda; class Insecta; order Orthoptera; family Acrididae; genus Locusta; species Locusta migratoria. The sequence continues at coordinate 423,818,673 of CM048746.1, read as the reverse complement.
CTACAGACACACGTATATATACACAGTGATAAAATCGAGTAAAAAATACTCTTTAGAAGCCACTGATCAGTACGATGTTGGACTTAATTTGGCTGTAAGGAGTATAAAGTTCCTGAGGATATCCCAATGCCGTTGTATTTCAAGAATTGTATCCTTCTACTGGTACTGTGATGAACTTGCCTCACGACATGTTCGCACACGTTCGTTAGTGTCTAGGCTTGAGAATCTTCCTGACTATGATAGTATCTTAATATATCGGCGAAAGAGGTACGTTACAAATACGGAACCACAATGACACTACTTTGAAATTCTGTAAGGCGCTGCTAACACAGCCTCATCCGATTACGCGTGACCTACGAGTCATTATCACTCTAAATGTGGCACACCCTCTTATTTGCTATACAATGTTTGATATAAAAAACAAATGCACCTTTGTACCCGTTCTGTTACACAGAATTACATACATACAGTCTAGTTAACGGACAGGGGAGGCGTTTCGCAGTGGTGCTGTTGAGCTGTAATATCGTTTCATTCCTTAAACTCTGAAACCCACAAGACGGATGTGGCGTAGTGGTAAAGAAACACCCCTATACAGCGCGCACTACTGGCGTGTCTACCTCAATTTGCGACTTATTTACTGACTCAACCTCGTATAAAGTATTTGTTACCTATGAGTTCTAGTGTCAGGGAAAATTGACTCGGCTTTATTATAACTAACTGGTCGACATTTGAGACAGATGTTGCACAGAAGGGAGTGTGTAAGACACTAGTTATGGCTGTCACCTCTGTGGCTGAGGTATTAAACATATCGGTGAACGAATGACCCAACGTGTGGAACAGACTTCATGGCAAACATTAGATTTAAGCACATATTACAATGCAGATTGTCTGGACGTTCTGCAATCGAATTCTCCGGAAAACGGCAAGTAATAACTCTTCTAGAATATGGAGTACGGAACTGTTTGTCAAATTAATCTCGCCCACCGATCCACCAATCTTTAATCAGGCTCGACTGTACCCCTTACCCTGAGTGTAGACCGACTATATGTTCCGGTAGCTGGTGAAGTGCAACTAGCATGAGGCGAAAAAACGTGTCGTAATAAATAATTAGGCATTCGGCGAAATGAACTGCACGTGAGGCTTGCAGCACGCATGTCTTTACTGCCCAGTGTGTGCTGGACGTAGTTCCGATCCCAATTACATTAGCTGCGACGTTATGGCTGCGTGTTATGACACGACGGATGACGTGCTTGGCTGCAGGTATTTGACACGAATTCCCGATGGTGTAGTGTTCCACTGCTTGACAGCGAGGGGAATATTCATACGACTAGACAGTCTGATGCTGACATTCTCATTTTCATACACGTCCCATCAGAACGTATAGTCTCGCTGCGAAGCGCGCGGTTGCTCGCCGTGGAGGTTCGAATCCTCCCTGGGGCATGTATGTGTGTGTTTGTCCTTAGGTTAGTTTACCTAGGTTTAAGTAGTTTGTAATCTACGGACTGATGACCATGCAGTTTGGTCCGATTTATTTACAAACATTTGAACATTTCTGAAGTACGTATAGATCTGGATTCTTCAAACAAGTGCTGGAAGGTGCATCTAGTACCAGAAATGCTTACTTTACCACTGATCTATTCGCGTTTTGTGGGTCAGAGGCCAAATACAGGTGAACCTATCATGAGCAAAAGTTTTTTCCGATTTTCTCGTCGAATTGATTCCTGAAGCCTTTTTAGCAAAGGGCAATATGTTGCTAGAGTATTCTAGCAATTAAACCTGTCTCATAAGTTCATTCACTGAGATTGTTTAGTAGCCCCGTGTTTTGTAAACGAACGAGTTGTAAAATAAGCATATCTTCATTATACCTTCACGGTGTCTTCAATTCTATCTGGTATGAGTCCAAAACGGTCTTTAGTCAGTTGAAGAAATTCAAGAAATATATCAGCAATTGGGAACATGACTTTACTTGCACTCTAAAAATTATTGGAGACACATGAGATATTATCCTACACTGACAAGGAGATCACGAGATTTTCAGAAACCCTTTCCCAGCCTCTTCAAAAACGAGTGAACCACTCGTCCACACATTTAGTGGACAGTGCCTTTTCCCCATAAAGGCGTACCAGCATAGCATGATCCTTTGCTCGTTTATTGTCCTGTTACCAGTTCACAATCGAGCGAGGTTGCGCAGTGGTACCACACTCGACAAGCATTCTGGAGGAAGCTGGTTCAAATCCACCTCCGGCCATCCAGATTTAGGTTTTCCACGATTTTCCTAAATCACTCGAAGCAAATGCCGAGATGGTTCTTTTCAAAGGGCACGGCCGATTTCCTTCCCCCATCCTGAACTAAACATCCGAGCGCAAGCTCCGCTTCCAAAAAATTTTCAACTGTCTGTAAATCTATCGGACCAAACTACGTGGTCATCAGTCCGTAGCTTACAAACTACTTAAACCTAGGTAAACTAACCTATGGACAAACACACACACCCATGCCCCAGGGAGGACTCGAACCTCCACGGCGAGCAACCGCGCGCTCCGCAGCGAGACGCTTTAGAACGCTCGGCTACTCCACCGCGGCGCTCCGCTTCTAATGACCACGCTGTCGACGGGGCGTTAAATACTAATCTTCCTTCCTTCCTGCCTCCCAGTTCAGAACCAACACACTAAATAAGCACTTCGTTCAACAGGTGTAACACGGAACACACACGATGCTCAACTAATCTACGGTGGGGTCAGGTTGCCAACGCGGCCGCTATGCAGGTGTAGCGTAGTGATTCGCCTGTGTTGCCCGATAGACCGTTCTGACTTCATTCAACGAACTTTATTGTCAAAGTTTGAACTTGCAGAGTTGCGTCTCTATATCGCTGCCACTTACAGGTGTTTTCAAATTTATAGCACTGGTGACGGGTAAAAGTAAAGTGTTGCTGCTGTAAGACAGAGACCAGGAAGCACTCAAGTCAACTTGCTTTTACAGCTCCCTATGGGAATAGTTTGTGCAACTTAAAATGTTCAAATGTTTGAAAATGTAAGGGAATTACATCTACGTCTACATGGGATACTCTGAAAATCACATTCAAGTGCCTGGCAGATGGTTCATCGAACCACCTTTATACTATTCATCAACCATTACATTCTCGAATAGCGCGCAGCACGGAAGAACACCTGAATCTTTCCGTTCGAGCTCTGATTTTCCGTATTTTATTCTGATGATGATTTCTACCTATGTAGGTGCCAGTCAACAATATATTCTCGAATTCGGAGGAGAATGCTGGCGATTGAAGTTTCGTAAGTAGCCACGCCGCAACGAGGAACGCCGTTGTTGTAATAATTCCCATCCCAGTTCCTGTATCATTTCCGTAACGCTGTCTTCCCTGTATCGTGTCAGTACGAAACGAGCTGCCCTTCTATGGACTCTTTTGATGCCCACATTGGGCAGCAGTACTCCAAATAAGGACGGAGAAGCGTGGTGTCTGCAGTCTCTTTGGAAGTTCTGTTGCATCTTTTAACTGTTTCGCCAATAAAACGCAATCTCTGGTTCGCCCCTCCTACCACTTTATCTATGTCTTCTTTCCAGTTTAAATCTGATTTCATAGTAATGTCTAGATATTTAGTGGAGTTTACGGCCTTCACATTCGATTGATTTATCTGGTAAACAAAGTTTAACGGATTTCTTTTCGTACTCATGTCGACGACTTCACACTTCTCATTATTAAGAGTCAAATATTAAAATGTTTGTTCAAATCAAATGTTCAAATGTTTGTAGAGCTTACGGGACTTAACTACGGGGTCATCAGTCCCTAAACTTACAAACTACTTATGAACTAGCTATTACTAAGGACGGCACAAATATGCCTTCCCTAGGGGGGATTCGAACCCCTCGACCGTAGTGGCCGTGCAGACCGTGACTGACGCGCCGCAGACCGCTTGGACACCGCGGCCGGCAAATGTTTGTTAAGCTTAAGGTACTTAACTGCGGCGTCATCAGTCCGTAAGATTACAAACTTCTTATGAACTACCTTATACCAAAGACGACACTAACATCCATACGCAAGGGGGGGGGGGGGGGGATTTGAATCCCCGACGGGGAACAGCCTCGCGCATCGTGGCCTAGCACCTCAATTCGCTCGCCCGCTCAGCCGCGGGATATTTAGAGTCAATTGCCACTTTTTACACTAAACTGATATCTTATTCAGATCGCTCTACAGTTGGATTTTAATAAGATTTTGCTAGACGCTAAATGACGGCATCATCTGCAAACAATCTAAGAGAGCTGCTTCAGTTTTCTCGCAAATCGTTTATGTAAATAAGGAACAGCAGAGGACCAATGACACTACGCTGTGAAACGCCCTAAATCACCTCTGTTTTAGTCGATGCCTTGCCATCCATAACTAAAAACTGTGTCCTCTTTAACAGGAAATCCCCCTATCCAGTCACAAATCTTTGGCGATATTCCATAAGCACGCGATTTGATCAACTACGTTGAGCATCAGTGCCTAGGGTTACGAGCTGTTTGAACTAAGTATGCTAAGGACAAGAAAAACGCATATGCCCAAGGAATGACTCGAACCTCCGACGGCAAGCAAAAAATAATGCAAATGTTTGTAAAGCTTATAGGACTTAACTACAGGGTCATCAGTCCCCAAACATAAAAACTACTTATGAACTAGCTAATACTAAGGACGGCACATATATCCATGTCCGAAGGAGGATTCGAATCCCCGACCGTAGTGGCCGTGCAGAACGTGGCTGGCGCACCGCAAACCGCTCGGCCACCGCGGCCGGCGACGGCGAGCAGCCGTGCGTTGCGCATCAAGGCGTCTTAGAATGCTCGGCTATTTCACCAGGTCGTTTGTGCAACTCTTCTTGAAAACCGTATTAGTTGTTACAATAGCATTTAAGTACCAGCTTTGGAATATCTTACAGAATATAATATTCTGCCTTCATGTGAAGTGTTCTGAATTATAGCAGATTAAGTTTGTTAGAATTAGTTGTGAGACAGACTACTGAAAATATCAAAAATTTGAAGTTATTAGCGACAAACTTTAATATGTTTTCATATTTCAAATATTCGTGCTAAGTGTTTAATGAGTTATTAAGCAAAATTATAATATCCAACTGTAAATCTTCATTTCCCTGGAACTATTTTATGGCTTTCTGAATGAAACAATTTAATTTCGTACAGAATTCGTTAACGTTCTCTGTGAATATTTATGGGGCACTAAAGACCTCTTTGTCGTGCCCCCAAAACGCTATATTCATGAATCCATTCTGAATATTTAGTATAAGACAACTAACATTACAGTTTTGATAGATGTTGCCTTCGTACCACAAAAATATGCAAATACCTTCTATTACATAAAAAGAAATACACCTGGCATCATTAAGGAGATAACTTCATCCATAAAATTATCACCCACTACTACAATGTGTCAAGTTTATTCATATGTATGCTAAGTATAGTCAATCAGCTGTAAATTGTTGGAGCGACGTATGCAAGAGAGGCTTCATGCCTTCCTCCTTTGTGCTCATTGGTCTTCTCTATATGTTCAATAGAGGATACAGTCTGTTGTTTGACTTTTGATTCGGGAATAGGAATTAGCGAAATGATGAATAGCCATAGTTTTATCTTGCTTTTTATTTTAAGTTTTACAGCTGTTTTCATCGTTTTGAGACACTGTTCGTTAATCTTGCAGAAAACTCGAATTGTATCACATTTTTTTTCACAGGAATGGAATTTTACAAAATTCGTACGTAGGTAAAATTAATTTTGGTATTTAAGGTGACAAAGAATTACTCAGCACTCTTCTTAGCTGATTTTATTGTTTTCGGTGTTACTATTCGACATTTAAAGCTTTTATTATTTTAGAGATCTTTTGGATTGCATGAAATTGCAAATATGCCATAACAGGTATATGCCATAACAGGTAAATGAACAGAAATTTCCAAAAACTAAGGTACTCAAATTTATTGCTTCCATTTTCGTTTCAGATGCATGACATCGTATATTACATGCAATCAATCTTTGTGAGGGATTTAGTCAACAAAATTGAGAACTGTAATACTGTTGTTATAACGCATGCAGATTAAACTATATCTACAGTGATGAAACTGTATAATTACTAAATATTTGATAGTTCTCTTTTACACTGCAACTTTCAATACTCACTTTGCTATTCTTAAATTCGTTTATTTTGTGCATTTGTTATCGACATCTTCAGCTCCTCTAAACCGTTATGAGTAACATAATTATGTTTGTGTCCGTTTTTATAGTATGAAGAAAGTATCCTTCGAGTTCTGGCTATGACGGATTAACAATAAACAGACATTCTCGCTCTGAATTCTGAGGCATAAGTTAAGAGAACACTACTAACTTCTGACCTGTTTGAAGACGGTTGTATTTTGAAATCAGCTGGTTATTTGTACCATCAGGTGGTGGTACGTAGCCCCGCTGTGTCCATGCAGAACACAGGTGCAGTACGATTTTCTTAACCATTCACGCTTAACACTTGGTTTATTCCATTTAGATGGTTTGCATCGTGAAGGTAACGTACATTTAATGCCTACACATCGTCGCGCACATGAAGATGTGGACTTTGTGTCATTGTGAGGTGAGTGTATTTCGATACTCATTAGAGGAGCTTTTCGCTATTTATTCATTATAATGATGCTATAGTAAATTTTGTCACACTTACTCTCAAAGAACATCTGTCAATACTCTTATGCTGTTATAAATTACACTTTCATTTTCTTCCATTCGGGTATCGGAGTGCAGCAGTGTTTTGTGTGTGTGTGTGTGTGTGTGTGTGTGTGTGTGAGAGAGAGAGAGAGAGAGAGAGAGAGAGAGAGAGAGAGAGAGAGACAGCTGTTATAAATATTGTTGCACTGATTACTTTCTGGAAGTCATATGCGTAAAAAAATCTTTTTGTAAAGGTCACTTTTCTGTGACACACAAACTATTTACACGACTTGTGAGGCTTTGCACTCAGCAATTAGAATACAATTACCTAATGTAAAATGTACTGTTGACTATCAGCAGTTCGTGGAATACTTATAGAGCTCATTGGCCAGTTAAAATCAATATCAGTAGCAATCTCTATGAGGATTATACAGTGCTGACCGTCCAAAATGCAGCACTAAGTAAGACTGAAGATAAAATGATCAAATTGATCACCTAAAATCACTGCTACTCTTCTCAGTGTTTAATCAAAGAGGGTCTGGATGTGTTTCTGGGATGTAGCAGACCATGTTGCTTCCACATATTGCCGAAGTCGTTGTGGTGTAGCAGCAACTGTTGTTTCCCAGTCCTGTCGTTACGACGTCATTGGCAAGCCTTTTCGTATAGCAAAGAGATGGGGAAAACAGGTAAGTCAAGACAGCATTGAAATCTGATAGACGATGACCAAATGTTGGACATTGATGCAAAATGTGTTGGTGCATTAATGTGTCGCAGGGTATGGAAGGAGAACAGTTGCCACCTATTCAGAGATATAATGGTAGCCCGTTCGTGTAACGGCAATGTCCACTAGGGGTGTGGGGCTGGTATCCAATACCACCCCATAAAGTAATACCAGGTACATGACGAACATGGCAATACACAACGCAACAGCTGAGCAGTGACTCACTTCAGTATCTCCATACTCAAATCCGACCATCGAGGTGGTTCATGAAAACCCGTCATTGGAACGATATTATTACAATCACGAATCACGATTCTGTCAACAACATCACGATGGTTGGATCACCTTCCTCAGCGTTAAAGTAATGTGGGAGTTTATAACATGATACGAAGCTGTTCAAATGTTTGTACATATATGGTACTAACTACTGTCGTTATTAGTTACTAGGCCTACAAAATATTAATACTAAACTAATGACATCACACACAACAAACACACACACACCGATGCCCGAGGGAGGATTCGAAACTCCGACGTGCAGCAAACGCTTGCTTCGCAGCAAGGCGTCTTAGAGCTCTCGGGCCGTGGCGGAGTGTCCGAGCGCATTGAGGTGCCATGCTCCGATGCGCCAGGCCGTTCCCCGTCGGAGGTTCGAACTCTCCCTAGGGCATGGATGTTTGTGTTGACTATAGGATATGTTAGATTATAAGTTTGTTGTAAGTTAAGGGACTGATGACCCTGAGTTAAGTCCCATAAGCTTAACAAATATTCAAACATTTTTTTAGAGAGCTCGGACATTCCACCGCGGCTATAAAATAATACCCTCTACCATCCTGCATACATTTGTACTCACTGCTCCACTGCTACGGGGGGTAAACTGAAGTAGTGGCAACACTGCTGTGGAGACACTATGCAATGGAATCTGATGCTCACGCTGTTGACATACCTGTCATATGTCCGAGCAAATGGACTCGCCAGTCCGTCACCACCTGCGTGCCCACAATCGAGGGAAAGACAGTCGCTTGACAGCGAGCGATTCCACTTTGTTTTCAAAACAGGAACAAGATCGAATGTTCCAGAGGTCGTAGAGCACGATAATGTCATCAAGAAATTCAAGAGGTGTCCGGGGAATCGGGATTGTCGCCCGGAACAGTGCCACGTTTGGTAAAAGCCGTGAACGAATGTCGGCAAGCTGTGGCACTCATGCATCCGGCAGGTCGACTTAGCGTCTTTGAGGAAGAAGTGCATAATGTTGCCGCGTAAGTGGGCAGTGATCGATGCCAGACGTTTCGTGAGCTCGACCACGAAATCGGATTAGCGCATACGACTGTACTTCCCGTCATGTAGGAACACCTAGGCATGATAAAAATTGCATCACGATGGATTCTGCATGAATTGACGGAAATGCAGAAATGGATACGAAACGACACTGCGCTATGACCGTGAAAGAGAGCCTTTCTTACGTGGCATCGTAAGGCTTCATGAGACATGGGTCACATTGTACGAGCCAAAACTAAAACGCAAGGCAGCGCGGGAGTTACCGAACGGTTTGGAGCGCCACGCTACGGATCGCGCGGCCTCCCGTATCGGAGGTTCGAATTCTCCCTCGGGCATGGATGTGTGTGTTGTCCTTAGGTTAGTTTAACATAATTAAATTAGTTTGTTATACTAGGGACTGATGACCAACGTAGTTTGGTCCCGTAGGATGACAAACATTTGAAAATTTTTTTCAAACGCCAGTCTAACGAATGGCGTCATTATGGGTCGCCGCGAAAGTCAAAAGTGCGTCAGTGCGCAGTATGGTGGAAGTTATGGTGATTCTAGTGTACGACTGTGATGATGTTATCCTAAAGCATTACGATCCTCCACGACAGACCTTTTATGTACAGTATTATGTTCAGTTTTGGAGCATCAATCAACTTTGCGAAAGAATCGGCAACGCTTTCTGCGCAATCTATCCATAATTTTGCACAACAATGAGCAGTCTCATACAGCGCAAACTGTGACTGCTCCGTTCGGTCGATGGGGCTGGGAAGTACTGTACCATCCACCATGCTCCCCGGAATTAAGTCCTTGTGACTTTGATTTGATCCCGAAAAATGAAAGAACCAATTCATGGCATTCCCTTCCGAACCGTTCCACACATTCGACATGTTGCAGCCCGCTGACGGACAGTAACAGGTGGAAACATGAAATGGTTTTGTATCGGTTGTGAATAAATAGTTGCCACTATTTAAGTTCCAACCCTCGTATATATTCTGATTTCCACTGTGACTGGTCAGATGGCATTACAGAGTAAAACAGAAGTGATATCTGGCGTTCCCCGGGGAAGCGTTATAGATCCCCTACTCTTCGTTGTGCTTATAAACGATTTAGGAGACAATCTGAATAGCTCCCTTAAACTGTTCGCGAATGATGCTGTCGTTTATCGGTTAGTGAAGTCAACAGAGGATCAAAAGCAACTGCAAAGTGATTTAGACAAAATTTCTACATAGTGCGAAAATTTGCAGTTGACACTAAATAAGCCGGCCGCGGTGGCCGAGGAGACTGAGGCGCGCCAGTCACGGTCTGCACGGCCACTACGGTCGGGGGTTCGAATTCCCCCTCGGGCATTGATATTTGTGTCGTCCTTACTATTAGGTAGTTCATAAGTAATTTGTAAGTTTAGGGACTGATGACCCCGTAGTTAAGTCCCATAAGCTTAACAAATATTTGAACTTTTTTTTTCGACACTAAATACAGAAAAGTGTGAAATAATACACATGATCACTAAAAGAAATCCGCTGAACTTCAATTATGCGATAAATTGGTGAAACGTTAAGGTCGTAAATTACAGAAAATACGCAGGAGTTACAATTACGAACAACTTAGACTGGAGAGAACACATGGAAGATATTGTGGGGAATGCGAACCAAAGATTACGTTTCATTGGCAGAACGCTTCGAAGATGCACCACCTCCACCAAAGAGACTGCCTACATCACAATTGTGCGTCCTCTCCTGGAGTACTGTTGCCCATAGCGGGACCTTCACCAGGGGGGACTGACGGAAGATATTGAGAAGGTTCAGAAAAGGGCAGCTCGTTTTGTTTTATCCCGATACGGAGGGGGGGGGGAAGCGTCACGGAAAGGTTGCAAGAATTGGGGTTGAAATCATCAAAAGAAATACGTTATTCATTGCGGCGTGATCTGTTTGTGAATTTTTAATCACCGACTTTTACTTCTGAATGTGAAAACATTTTGCTAGCACTCACCTACTTAGGGAGACATGACCATCCCAATAAAATAAGAGAATTCAGATCGAAAACGGAACGATTTATATTTTCTTTCTTCCCGCGCGCTATTAGAGAATGGAACGGTAGAGAAAAGGTATGAAAGTGGTTAATGAACCCTCTGCCAGGCACTTGAGTGTGATTTGCAGAGTATCTATGTATATTTAGATGTAGATTTAGACGAATTGTGCAACTTTGCCACTCAGCAGTTAGAATACTATTACCTGATGTGAAATGTACTGTTGACTATCGGCAGTTCGTGGAATATATACAGAACTCATGGGCCAGTTAAAATCAACATCAGTAGCAATCTATATGAAGATTATACCGTGCGGACCATCCAAAATGCAACACCAAGAAAGACTGGGGATAAAGCAGTCAACAATCCGAAGATTGGTTTGAACACCACAGTGCTGTACTAGGCATGGCCCTTTTTCGAGGTGGTACGTCGTTGCCTGACCTACAGTTTAACGTGGGTTCCGAACCGTGGTGCTACTCGGAACTTTTCTCATGAGCAATACTGCCAGAGGTGAAAGAAGTGGAAAGTGACAGATAAAAATTCTAGGACCTGGGGGGGGGGGGTGTCGAACCCACGACCTATGGATTTGTAGTCTGGCACTCTACCACTCTGCAACCGAGCTGCCACGGTCTGAGTGGTCACAAATTATTGAATGATTTCTGACTAAAATCTCTGCTGTACTCCTCAGTGTTGAATCAAATAGCATCTGGATGTGTTTCTGGGATGTAGCAGTCCATGCTGTTTCCACATATCGCCGAAGTAGTTGTGGTGTAGCAGCATCTGGCGTATCCCGGACCTGTCGTTACGACGTCATTGACAAGACGTTCCGAATAGCAAAGAGATGAGGAGAACAGGTAAGTCAAGACCGCATTGCAATCTGATAGACGACGGACAAATATTGGACACTGCATGCAAAATGTGTTGGCGCATTAATGTGTTGCCGGGTATGAGAGGAGAACGGTTTCCAGCACTTCAGAGATATAATGCTGGCTGGTTCGTGTACCGGCACTGCGCACTAGGGGTATGGGAAAGTAGAAAATTAAAACGTCAATCCAACCACACAAATCGGTTTCGGTGAGCTCAGTTACCATCTTCAGAAGGTGCAGAGTCAATTCTGTTGTGCAATGTTTTCCTGTTCAGTCTCCTGTTTGCTTAGGCCAAGACCACATTTTTTTTCATTATGACAAACCATTCTGTGATGAAAAATTTTAACAAGATGTTTACGTGCGTTAGAAGGTTATGTCTCTATTTTTACATATGACGCAAAGTGTTTGTACTGGATCTTCTGAAGATGGTGACTGAGCTCACCGAAACCGGTTAAGTGACCAAAAAAATTATATATATATATATATATATATATATATATATATATATATATATATATATATATATATAATTTTTTTGGTCACTTAACATATATATAGGAATCTTGGCTCAATGAATTGTTTTATATAAACTTTTGATCGCTCTCCAGTGGCGTAAAATGCATTTTAACTATAGATAGCTGGCCGCGGTGGCCGAGGGGACTGGGACACTTCAGTCACAGTCTCCACGGCCACTACGGTCGGGGGTTCGAATCCCCACTCGGGCATGGATATTTGTGCCGTCTGTAGTCTTAGCTAGTTCATAAGTAGCTTGTAAGTTTAGGGACTGATGACCCCGTAGTTAAGTCCTATAAAAAAAAGAAAAACTATAGGTATACTACACCTTACACATCGCTGGCAGAGGTTTCTGCACAATGCTGGTACCTATTTTGACGGACAGTAACAGGTGCAAACATGTAATGCTTTTCTATCGGTTGTGAATAAATAGTTGACACTATTTAAGTTCCAGCCCTCGTATATATTCTAACTTCCACTGTGATTGGACAGATGGTATTACATATCTATTTTTTGGTACCCGCAGCGAGGAAAAGATATTTCCATTTTGTCCCAAACTTTCTTTCATAGTAATCTAGCCCTGGCAGTTAAAAAATGAAAAATAAAAGTGCTAGTGAATCTAGCTGGTGTACTGCGATTACCCTCCATAGATTCGGCACGTTATTTTTATCTGTGTAGATGGTACACGAAAAGCTACTCTAAATCACAGACATGCGTGCTTGCGATCCGACAGTGTAACGTCTCAAATTCACTCTAGCTTAACGAGCGTCGCTCGCTCCTGTACCGGGATATTACCCCCATTTATTCGGTCGGTTTACCGTGCGAGACTCATCAAGTAGAGCGCGCTGCGGCAGCAGGCCGCCGGCTAGAGTGTAGACGGTACGTGCGTGCAAGGGGCTGCGTGTGAACAACAGCGTTACGTGCTCCGCCGGACAAGGAGCCGGCTATCCATTAGAAGCGTCTGCGGGGTGGTGGCGGAGCATTAGCGTAAGCGAAGCCGCTTTACTACACCACGACCGCCACCGCCGCACCCCCAGGAGGCGCGTGCGTGTCAGGCCGTTAGCGCCGCAGAGCCTGAGTAGCAGCCGCGGTAGGCGAAGCGCGCGCTCAGCACTTGCCGAGGCCGCCGCAGGAGACGGACGTGTATCGCCTCAGCGCGCTCAGCGAACCGCCACTGCCTACACTAGTGGGTCCTATTTTGGAGTATTGCTGCGCATTGAGGGGTCCACAACAGGTGGGACTGACGGATAATTTAGAGAAAATTATCGCGATACTAGAAGGCCCGGTGAACTTCGTATTACTTACCTCGTAACATAAACCATGTGAATTCAAATCATATGTATTTTAGACCCAGTAGCTTTATAAAGCTACTATCACCAGATAGTCTATGTATCGGTTCGATACTGGGCGGAAAGAGTGCGCAAATCACGCACACATGTCCAGGATAATGTTCATGTCAGTTTCGTGAAAGTTCAGGGAAGGTTTAAATTGTGATAAAAAATGGAAAAATTGCGAGGAAAATGTAGATTTGAAACATGCAAAATAATGACTTTGTTGTTGTGTTCGATGCGTTCAGAAATATACGCTAAAAGAGTAAAGTTCGCTTTACACCCATATATGAATTGTGAGAGATAAAAATGAATTGCTGTCCGTTAGTCTCGCTAAAACGACAGAACCGATTTGGCTATATATCATTGCACAAATCACTGAATCTATTGTGATCAAATCTGGTGTGGAGATAACTTGTGAGCTAAAGTACTGGATAAGATAGTTTAGAAAGTGTGTAATTCAAGATATTTTTTGATTTGAAATTTATAAAGCGAAATATCGAACAATAATTACTCTCCGCCGTGCAAATAGTCAGTTGTAGTGCTGAATTCAATCAAAAACACATTGAAAAACGCACTTCCAGTTATTCTCAAATTTTCTAATTATCCGGTATACTTACCAAAAAATTATTTCATACAAACTTTGTCTTGTCATGCCGTACTCAAGTGATACTCTTACAACCATATGGAAATTGATTTCCATTCATTGAAAGAAATCACTTTCGGTTTTTCCTACATTTTCCTACTTTCCGGGCGACTTTTCCAAAATTTTATTTGATGCGAACCGCCGGCCGCGGTGGCCGAGGAGACTGAGGCGCTCCAGTCACGGTCTGCACGGCCACTACGGTCGGGGGTACGAATCCCCCCTCGGGAATGGATAATTGTGCCGTCCTAGTTCGTAAGTAGTTCATAAGTAGTTTGTAAGTTTAGGGACTGATGACTCCGTAGTTAAGTCCCATAGACTATACAAACATTTGAACATTTGAATTTGATGCGAACCTTCCTCTTTCTTTCAACATGAAATGTACAAAATCTTATCGCAACTGCACGAACGGTATTGATAGCTCATCGGAAGAAGCTGTTTCGGTTTCTCCAGATTTTCCTCTTTTCCGGACAACTTTTCCAATTTTATCACCGTTTAAACCTTCCCTGGACTTACACGAATATTTCAAGACTAAAATTAGCCAAATCGGTTCAGCCGTTCTCGAGTTTTTGCGAGACTAACGAACAGCAATGTCACGGGAGAGATGCACGAGTTGGGGTGGAAATCATTAAAAGGAAGACGTTATTTGCTGCGACGAGATCTATTTGCTAAATTTCTTTCACCAACATTCTTTTCACAATGTGAACATAATGTTCGCACCCACCTACATATGGAGACATGATCAACATAAGAAAATAAGAGAAATCAAATCGAACTCAGAATGATTAATGTCTTTCTTTTTTCCCGCGTGATATTAGAGAATGGAACTATAGAGAAATATCATAAAAGTGGTACGATGAAAACTCTGCGGCGCGCCAGTCACAGTCTGCACGGCCACTACGGTCGGGGGCTCCAGTCCCCCCTCGGGCATGGATATTTGTGCCGTCTTTAGTATTAGCTAGTTCATAAGTAGTTTTTACGTTTAGAGACTGATGACCCCGTAGTTAAGTCCCATAAGCTTTACAAACATTTGAACATTTGAATTTGAACCCTCTGCCACGTACTACAGTGTCATGTGAAGAGTATCCATGTGGAAGTAGATGTAGACGTAGGTGCAGATGTGTGGTCATTAGAATTATACTACCGTGAAGAATGAAATTAACTGACGCCGAATTGCATGAACTTTACACTCAGGTAAGAAAAACGACAAGCACAGATTAATATGGTGTTACATCACCTACAGATGATATAGAAGGACGGTGCATTGTCAAGACCGCCATTTCTACTCCAGTGTTTCATGGGAAAGTTTCACATATATAGGATGATTCTTTTCACCGTCTACAAACATTGTGGATTGATCGGGGATGGGATTGGGAACTAAATGAACTTAAGTAAGCATACGCATGGGTTTTTGAGCTATAGAACGTTCATTCAATCATATTTTGTGACAGAGAATGTGGTTTATGGGGGGGATGTTGATGAAAAACACATATTGTTTAAAAATGCATGAAATCTAAAGCTTTTCAGATATTGCAATTAAATTTCGTACCACGTTTTACATGAAAGAAACACATTTACAAATAAAATCTTTTGATTATAGATATTTAACTTTTTAAAATGAAATTTGTAGTATTACTTTCAAAAAATAATGTATGTTGCTTTTTCTCAGAAAGTATTCAAGAGATTTCTCTTTATCTGTTGTTAGCTCCTCTCATCAGGTTTTTGGAATAGGTCAAATAGGAGAATTTTCATAATTTTTAATTATAATTCCAAAAGTACAATTTTAAATTCATGCAAAGTTCCAAGAACATGCGGTCGTGCATTATGCTGCTGAAATGTAGGGTTTCGCAGGGACTGAATGAAGGGTAGAGCCATGGGTCGTAACACATCTGAAGTGTCATGGCCCTGTTCAAAGTGCCGTCGATGCGAACAAGAGGTGACCGAGACATGTAACCAATGGCAACCCATACCATCACGACAGGTGATACGACAATATGGCGATGAAAAATACACGCTTACAACGTGAGATCACCGCGATGTCGCCAAACACGACCATAATGATGCTGTAAACAGAACCTGGATTTATCCGAAAACCTGACGTTTTGCCATTCGTGCATCCAGGTTCGTCGTTGCGTACAACATCGCAGACACTCATGTCTGTGATGCAGCGTCAAGGGTAACCGCAACCATGGAATCCAAGCTGATAATCCATGGTGCTGCAAATGTCGTCGAACTGTTCGTGCAGATGGTTGTTGTCTTGCAAACGTCCCCATCTGTTGACTCAGTGATCGATACGTGGCTGCACGATCCATTACAGTCATGCGGATAAGATGCCTGTCATCTCGACTGCTATTAATACGAGATCATTGGGATCCAGCACGTCATTCCATATTGCCCTCCTCAATACACCAATTCTATATTTTGCTAACAGTCATTGGATCACGACCAAAGCGAGTAGTAATGTCGCGATACGATAAACCTCAATGGCGATAGACTACAGTCCGACCTTTATCGAAGTCGGAAACGTAATGTTACGCATTTCTCCTCCTTACACGAACCATCACAACAACTTTTCACCAGGCAACGCCGGTCAACTGCTGTTTGTGTGTGAGAATTTGGTTGGAAACTTTCCGCCGGCCGCGGTGGCCGAGGGGACTGAGGCGCTGCAGTCACGGTCTGCACGGCCACTACGGTCGGGGGTTCAAATACCCCCTCGGGCATGGATATTTGTGCCGTCCTTATGATTAGCTAGTTCGTAAGTAGTTTGTAAGTTTAGGGACTGATAACCCCGTAGTTAAGTCACATAAGCTATACAAACATTCGAGCATTCAGTAACTTTCCTCATATCAGCACGTTGTAGGTTTCGCCACCGGCGCCAACCTTGTGTGAATGCTCTAAAAAGCTAATCATTTGCATATCACCTAATCTTCTTCCTTTCGATTAAATTTCGGGTCTGTAGTACGTCATCAACGTGGTTTAGCAATTTTAGTGGCCAGAACTGTATGTAGTCCAATAGATGTTTATTACGAATTGTCTATTCGAGAGGAACAAGCGCGTCACATAACAATACCGTTGTTCGTCGGAACTTTTCGCAATTTACGAATATATACGCCATTATTTGTCACTGTTTCGGATCCATTTAGGAAATCAGCAATACAGAGAGTCAAAATTGCGCTAAAATACCAAATTTTTAAGTATTTCATGTCATCGGGTACAAAGCAGTGTTCGACTGACAGCAAATTATGAACGACAACAGCGAGCTTAGCGTTGAGTTGTCGTTGCTAACTGACAAACGACAATGCGTGAAATAACCTTAGAAATTAATGTGCAACCCACAACGCTCGTATATGATAGGACAGTGTGGTGCAGTTTGGCGTGAATGGGTTATGGCACAAAACAACCGACTTGAGCGAGTTTGCTAATATCATGGCATCGTCTGCAGTGCTTTGCTAAGCTCGAGAAAGTATCAATTTGATCATACGTTAGTCTAAAAAAAGTGACTAGGTCAGATGAGTTCCGATTCCTGTTGGTGAAAGCTGAAGGGTAGGTCTGAGTGTGGCTCAGACTCCACGAAGCCGTAGAATTCGTCGACAACTAGACACTGAAAAACCTAATAATAAAGCTGATGCTGGGGGACGTTCTTACTTGCAATCGACAGGGTGCACTGGACCAGTATAAACGAAAGGATATGTTCAGGGACTCTGAGATAATTTGCAGCTCTTTTTATTGTTTCCGAACAAAGATGGAAATCTTATCACCATACGCCATGTCACTGCACAAGAATTACTCGCGAATGGATTGAAGAACATTCTGGATAGCTTCTGCGAAGTAGTTCATCCTCCGAATTACTGTACATGAATCCCACAGAACACCGTCTCTCATGACAAAGCTGTCGATGGGACGGTAAACACTAAGCTTCCTTCCTTCCCAAAGAACATTTATCGGATATATCGAGAAGAAAGTTCATGGACACAATCTTTTACCGGCAACAGTTTCACATTTACGGACGGCTTCAGAGGCAACATGGATCAGTTCTTATCCATGGGGTTCCATCGACCTATTGACTTCAAATTACTTCGAAATACTAAAATTCACTGGGCGAATAGACTTGAATATGTAAATGAATAACAATTCGGGGCAGTCACAAAAATGCGATTAGAGAATCGCAATCTACATTCAGTTTCATGGCCGCGGGGGCTTTTACGAAGCGAACTGGTACGAGAAGCATCTGCAAGGCTGTTCTATACATTATATTGTTTTACTGATCATCTGTGACTGTTTTCCGTATTAATAACACAATAGCTGTTTTGCGTATGAAGAACCAATTCTTCTCTTCCCTTGTGCTAGTGGCGAAGGTATATGAAATTGTTCAATTTTTCTACCGTTCAGAGTTCTATTTTTCTCTCAAAGGGTATATGTAGAGCTGGATATAGAGCGTTTGAAGACGTTAGTGAACACCAGACGTGATAAAAAGCAACAAACGAACTTTATTGGCAGGAGTAATTATCTACACACAACTCACATGGATAACAATTCCTACATTGACAAGAAGAGGCTTCCAAATTGATTTATGGATGTTTTAAAGCTCGCTAAGAGGTTTCAGCCCAATCCTCAACTTGTCGAAAATAATGTCCCCGGGCCGAATTCAGATCCCAAATCAGCAACTTGAATCACTAATATGGAAACTATTAACTAAAACTAAATTTTCATCTGTTATTTGTCAGAATGAAAACTTCTAATGCATTTCTTGCATTTTGTGGTAGTAATGGGATGAGAGAAGATAGGAAATTCCGATCAAAACATCTTGAAAAAAGTATTAATTACAGTGCCTCTCTGCAGATGAATATAAGGTAAACGAAAGAAATCACAAAATAAGAAATTAGGAAAGAAGCCTTCAGTTACAAATTTGGGTCTTCAGAAAAAAACTTAGCTTTACTCTAAACTGCACTACCTGATAATTATATTTTTAAATTTGTGATGTTCTTTCCGTATGTTATGAAAGTCAGAATTTTGAAAATTTTTACACTTAATTATGTAAACCAAATAAACATTATTTGTAGGGTACATTTGGAAATTTTTTGTGTAGGCTGAGATTTGAGGCAAAGCGATTGCAATTTTTCACGAATGTTTTACTGCCTGTACACTTAAATAATTTTAATTAAATATACTAATATTATCCTGACCAGTATATAAAAATGAGGTATGAGGGAAGCTCTCAAATATATATGAAAAGAGATTACACCGACGAAATTTTGCAGGAACATCTTTAACTTCTGATAAAGTGATGGGCATATTATTTTTTGGAAATAATTACTATATTCCAAGGAACGTAACAGTAATTGGTACAAATTTCTTTACCGCATCATGGAAATAGTGTATTTGGTGTTTAAAATAAAGAGTGTATGATTTTGTGACATTACCCGTTAACGTTATAACTTCGTTAGTTGTTTGTGAAATTACCCTGTGGTACGTTTTGTATCAAGGTCAAACGCTGATGAGCATGATATCTGTATGATCGTGTTCTACCGCGTCTACTGTTAATCGAGCTGTGATATTGCTAGTCCTGTTGCTGAAGATCCCGCAATTCACATGCAAATAAGGAATTCATAGGTTTATGTATGACATGTTCAACACCTGCATGATCTCAGTGGCCCCACTTGATTAACACCCCAAAGACATCCTTAGCCTACCTTTTCAAGGTCATACAGTACTAGTGTCATGAAGTACGCTTGTTTGCAGCTAAACAATTATTTAAAGCGTCACTTGAACACCATCTGGACCACAAAGGATCGTTAATGACTGTAACGGCTATTCCTGATGTGTCAGCCGAAATTGTTGCCGCCAATGACAATGGACATTGGACATGTGATTGGTTTTGAGTTATATTTATGGGCGAGTTTCGATTCTGAGGGCAGCATCACGATTAAAAAATAAAGTGTGGTCATTTGCTTCATTGAGAATAAATGATGATAGATTGTATTTAAAATAGTCATTACCTATAGTAAGCTGGAGTTCCTCTATGAAGGATATCTCACATAGAACAGTAGTGCCAACCACCCTTCACTGTTGCTCGTTAGTTTGGGATACACACAAGCGGGTTCCACGGACATCACTGAAGCTGACGAGAAGCTTATTGTTGTAATTTCTCACTGGCAGATTCGAACAAGCAGCTAGTATACAGATGTATGTCGTCACCTCAAAAGGAATTCCCTGGAGAGATAACAACTTTATGTTTTGAGAAAACTTTGAGATCCAACATTAAGCGCTGACTGCGCCATCGACTTACATTTCATTAGCACTGTGATAACAAGATAAGACGTATCATACCTTGTACGGAAGTAGACAGAACATTATTTTTTTCTCTTTCAAATTCCGAGCGGAACAGGAAACAGAATGACCTGTTGTTATACTGACACTGTTTGATGAATTGCGAGTTTTCGTCTAACACGTAATACAATCGTAACCTAAGCTTTTTGATCCTTAAAACCTGAGCTAGGCGATGTTATGACACCACAGTAGGGTTAACGAAATATCTTCATATTCAAAATGCCAACATACAATGCGGAATAAAATTAAAAGGTAACTTCTTAGAAACTTCATAATTTGCTCATGCGTTGAGGAAGAAGTTCGATATATTGCTCAAAGATACCTTAAACCTACCCCTGTAATGCCGTGAAAGTATGGGTCCTATGACATGGCCCTTGCTATCGGCAACGCTTCAGATTTCAAGGTGCTGACGCTTGCAAATAACTAAGATAAAAATGCCATACTCTAGACATTTTTGGGAGGTTTAATGTGGCTTACTGATATCACAGTTGCCAAATTTCACAAGATGTTGCCCAGCGGTATCGTGTACGTATCACACAAGGGAAAAATTTGTAATACACCCTTCTAACAACATTTGGGCCCTTCCTTTGACCCCTTAATCTAAAACAATTACTAAAGCGTTTAAATACTGCAGTCATGGTACGAAAATTATGTACTCCGCAACAACGAAAATTACAAACCTCCCAGAATGAAATTTTATTTACAAAATTTGGTTTTCCACCCAAACTATTTGGAAGTTCTATTGTTTTTCTCTGAAGTGTATATTCCCTATCGGGAAAATTCTTTACTCTGTTCATGAAATTATTTCTGATCGGGACGTATCACCACGTAGTGTTAATACGCGGAGACGGGGGTGGGAAGGGGTAACACTGTACATCAGTGTTTGATTAGAAGTAATGAAACATTTTACAGGCCGAACATTATTCACATGTTGTAATGACTGAGAATTAACGTTATATGCTTCTTGAATGTGATTAATGTGGTCACGTACGCTTCCAAGTTAATGGTGCTCTTCACACCACACAGATGAGAAACACACACAGTTGCAAAATGGTACTTGAGGTGGCATGGAGGTTTGGACAATGGAAACCCATTCTGGAGAACGGCGGTTCAAATCAGCCTCCGGATATCCAAATTTAGGTTTTCCGTGATATCCCAAATTCGTTCCAGACTTAATGTCCGAACGATTTATTTTGCAGTGCTTAACGTTACAACCCGAGTTTTTGCTCCGTCTCCAATGATCACGCTGTCAACAGTGCGTTAAAACACAATCCATCCTTCCTCCATCTACAAGGGATCTTACCGAATGAAGGGGTTGCTTTGATTTTTTTTTTTTTTTTCTGTAGAGAGTTTGGATTACGTCATCAAATTGTGCTTTTGTTTTGGGCTCAAATTGGTGACAGTGCATTTTATATCTGGTACAAAAAAAAGCTTTAGCCTCAGAACATTCTAACAAGTAAAATCAAAGGTTTTTCCCTCTACGGCAGTCCAGGGTCTACTTGCACACGTTAATGACTGCACAATAGCACGGTGACTGGATCAAAACTTATTTTGCTGCACGACAGGAGCATTGGTGTATACTCACACGTGCTGCATCGAGCTTTGAGAGCGGGAACGTTAGCACGCTGCAACACGTGTGTTTCCTCGTTCGCTACAAAGTAAGGAGCTCTCCCGAACCGCTTATCTGATGGCGCAGCCTTCTGGGCACAGCGCTTGAAGCTGTACTTCTGTCGATTGCAGAATGCTTGTAAATCCATCGGACCAAACTGCGTGGTCATCAGTCCGTAGCTTACAAACTACTTAAACCTATGTAAACTAACCTAACGACAACACACACACCCATGCCCCAGGGAGGACTCGAACCTCCACGGCGAGCAACCAGGCGCTCCGCAGCGAGGCGCCTTAGACCGCTCGGCTACTCCACCGTGGCTCGACTGCAGATGCTCCACATGCTTAACGAAAACTGATGTGAATGTTTGATACACAAAGGGAGAGTTAGAAACGACTTCCAACTTATAATGTACATCACCTGCATGACACATTTTGAACGTAGAACAGCCACGCCAACTGTCTGAAAATGAAAGGAAATTTGGTGCGGGCATACAAGTATCAAACAATACACACACAACGTTTCACATTCAAAATACTGACGTCGACACAAGCATCATACTCCACCTTCACGGACAGTCACATCAGAACAACAAAGACTAAGGAAACTAAGAAAATTGCTAATTATTCCAAATACAGTCGCCATATTTTTTAATACTGTATCCCGCTGTGAGGCAAGACGGCCAATGGTCCCGTGGGTAAATAATTGCCGGCCGCGGTGCCCGAGGGGACTAAGGGGGTTCGAATCCCCCCTCGGGCATGGATATTTGTGCCGTCCTTAGTCTTAGCTAGTTCATAAGTAGTTTGTAAGCTTAGGGACTGATGACCCCGTTGTTAAGTCCCCTAAGTTCTACAAACATTTGAACATTTGGTAAATAATTGTGGTTTCCTATGGAACAGTGATGGTATAAAGGCGTTCACCTTTTCGTCCGAAGCAAATCGACAATCACGAATATCTTTTTCCAGAGCTCTAAAAATATGAATATCGCATGGTCAGACATCGGGAATGTCTGGAATTGTATAAGGGCTTCCCAGCGAAACTTCTGCAGCGTAGTCCAGACGACCTTGGCAACTTGCGACGGGCCGTTATCCTCAGACCGTTTTCTGTACGTTGCAGATGTTTCACTGAACAGTCCTTACTCATGCTGCATGAACGATTTTCATATTTTTCGACCGACGAATTTATATGGCTGAAGAAGTACAGGACTGAATCAATAATCTCGCTCTAGTGTAAAGACATAATAGTTTGGACTTCCAGTATCCGATACGTTATCGACAATATGACCTACCAATACTACATGTAATTCTGTTTCCAAAACCAACAGTCAAAATGTCGTACTGTGTCATTTCCAGATTGATATGTGATTTATTATGTTTTTGTTTCCTTTTATTTTCATGCAAAGCCAAAACTGTAAACAACACATTTGTGTGGTCATTTACATTTTTTTTTTTTTTTTTTTTTTTTTTTTTTTTTTTTTTTTTTTTTTTTTTTTTACTTAAACACGTATACTCTAGATGATATTTGTGAAGTACTTCGGTTGTCATCACTCACCTTTCAGCAACAAAATATGTAAGAAATTTCATAGAAATAAGAGAACACTGTAAATCACGCAATCTCTGATCTGCTAAAATGTGGTTTTTACTTTGTTGTGAATTTGTAGTTATTTGTACAAAAATGTTTTCGTCGTGGTACGAAACAATAAATGTTATACGTACCGACAGTTCCATCGAAAATTATTATTTCATCCTGATGAACTATTTTTTCTGAGGGAGATTCAATCTACGATCCAAAAGACTACCAGGTAAATATCCCGTTTGTATCATGCGACTCCAGAAGTCTTTTATACAACGATCTACCACGATCTACCACATCAATGTGCAACCATATGGAGACACTCCATGTGGCCGAGGGGACTGAGGCGCTCCAGTCACGGTCGGCACGGCCACTACGGTCGGGGGTTCGAATCCCCCCTCGGGCATGGATATTTGTGCCGTCCTTAGTATTAGCTAGTTCATAAGTAGTTTGTACGTTTAGGGACTGATGACCCGTAGTTAAGTCCCATAAGCTATACAAACATTTTTTTTTTTGAGACAGTCCATGAAGTAGCATTACAAAGAGTACACATGGATATCGGATTTTGATATTTTTTATATTTACGTTACGCGAAGTTCAGAACTGAAATAGCAATTAGCCGCCCACATTGGTCACAACCCCCCAAGATTCTCGAGAGAATAGTCTTTTGATTTTCTTTAGGCCCTTTTATTACGTATCTTCGAAGTTTCTAACAGTCAATGCAAATGTTTCTAAACCTAATTGACGAAACTGCTGTGGTTATCAGTCTATAGACTTACAAACTACTTAAACTTACTTGTACACTAAGGACAACAAACACACCCATGCCCGAAGGGGACTCGAACCTCCGGAGCGAAAGGCTAAGGACGGCACAAATATCCATGCCCGAGGGGGGATTCGAACCCCCGACTGTAGTGGCCGTGCAGACCGTGACTGGAGCCCTCCGGAGCGAAAGGCCGCCAAGTCAGTAGCATGACGCCTTACACTATAAGGCCATTCCGCGGCTTCTAAGAGTCATCCTGAAAGATCGGTAACGCTTTAAAATGATAAAAGAACGCAACTGATACCCAAAAATATCGTGGGTCCTTATTTCTTTTGATGTTTACTTCTTTTAATAGTAAAACACGCCAACGGATGTGCCACAATGGATTCACCGGTTCTTGTTTGATCACCGCAGTT
The DNA here is from genome assembly GCA_026315105.1 of Locusta migratoria. Taxonomy (NCBI): domain Eukaryota; kingdom Metazoa; phylum Arthropoda; class Insecta; order Orthoptera; family Acrididae; genus Locusta; species Locusta migratoria. The sequence continues at coordinate 423,793,948 of CM048746.1, read as the reverse complement.
ATGTATTGTCGGGCTTGTCTAGCGCTTGTATGGATCCGTCGGGTGTTGTTAGCAAGCGGTGTAGTTACAAGGGGGACACGAAGTATGGTACAAGTTTTTAACGGGTTGCAAGTATGTTGTGCAGGAATACCTCCAGATCACAAATATGAATGCATTTTTTCCAATGCGCCTTGGTTTCCACGAAAATTGAGATCAAAGTCCCGCTCGTAACTGCTACAGGTGTGCCGGCCGCGGTGGCCGAGGTGACTGAGGCGCTCCAGTCACGGTCAGCTCGGCCACTACGGTCGGGGGTTCGAATCCCCCCTCGGGCATGGATATTTGTGCCGTCCTAGTTCGTAAGTAGTTCATAAGTAGTTTGTAAGTTTAGGGACTGATAACCCCGTAGTTAAGTCCCATAAGCTTAACAAACATTTGAACATTTGCTACAGGTGTTAGAGGTCTGCACCTCGCTCGGTTGCTCGTTCGAATCGCGTGATACGTGTCGTTCTACGACAGTTCGACAGGTGCCGGTGCTGCAGCTTGCGGCAAGGCGTGTGGCTGCGCTCGACTTCCTGCACGCTCGACTGGCCTGTTTAGTGGTAGGTGTTTCATGCCGTCTTAAAGAGGAAATGATTGTATTTTATATCCATTCTTCTCATCACTCTCAAGCCCTGGAATACTTTCTCCGTCTTTTGTATTGATATTAAATACACGATATTTATGTACACCCGTTAGGTTTGTGCATCTCTCTCTGTTGCACCCGGTTAATATATATTCCCGTAGCATTTTGGCACTGTGCGTGCTTGCTGCGCCTCTACCTTTTCCGAGTGAGTCCTTAACGGGATTTTTCCAATTGCAACATTCATATATCCCCACTGCCACTGTCGTCTTTCTTATCTACATTATAAAGAACACATGCAAGCTTTTGTGCAGTATATAGGATCCACGCTTTCTTCCCTTCGTCAGGGTCATATGCCGGTCTAATGCTCATATATCCTGTAACTGTTTTAAATCCTCTTATTGCAATTGTTTACACAGCTGTACGAATTTATGGTGCTCCTGCTGTTTCAGTGATATCTGTATTTATTTAGGGCCGTCTGAAGAATGCCACCCGAATGCACCAGCCAAAAGAATGAACTGCATGTTTTCGGAATGGCTGGATAAGAGATCGGCCTACGGACATTGCCTGGGGAGTGGCAATTAGGGGGGCAGCTGCCCTTAAGGTGACCAATTTTTTGTGCTCAAAAATAGATTTGATTTAATCGAAGTTGTATCTATGAATTATGACTTTTATCAAGAGATACTTTCATACCAAAAATAATTAAAATCGTTTCACTAATCTCTAAGTTATCTCCATTTTTCTATTTTAGCCCAATTTTTGAGGGACTGTTTCACCCCTTAAATATGTTTTTCCGCTGCTAAAAAATTACATGCCCCATAGTTTTTCATGTATTATAAGATATGCAAATTTTATAAAAATCGGAGAGTGACTTGGGTAGATTTCCTTGTGAGTACAGCGGCAGCACTACGCTGTGCGGCCTCTGCCCGCCCCCCCCCCCCCCCCCCTCACGTAGCCTCGTTCGACTGTCAACACGTTCGCTGCGAGCGTAACACACTCGGCGCGCCACCGCCGAGCGTTGCGCACGCGATCGAGTACGAGCGAGCGAAACCGGCGATTTGCAGACCTCTAACAGGTGTACACTGGGAGAGACAGTTGAGGAGCTGGCGTGTTGCGGCCGGCAAGGCGCTTGGCTGTCACACAGGAGGTCCGTGTTCAAATCCTACACTAAACTTTTTTTTCACACTTTTCCGATGATTGGTTATGCATAAATATTTTATCCCCGCTTCATCAATTGTTATTGCTAAGATAAAATCACAGTCACATAAGGTAAGAACAGTTACTTCAATTTCTTGTACAGTTACACAACAAAACACATTTATTTCAATATTACGGTGCTATAAAGAAGTCCACGTATTCCTTCATTGTTTATGAGGCATTATACTCGTTTGTTTCCATTGTCTATGAATTATCAAATTATATGCTTTTATTACTTCATTTGTTGCGCAATTTCATTTATCCACTAGCGAAGTCGTTACTAGCTTCAACAGGTGTACAAAATTATTCTGGTTGATAAATATCATAGAAACACCGAAAGCACAGAACATTGCTGTCATTATTCAAGTACTAACATAAGAATGGTTGTGTAAGCATCGGCGGACAAGAGTAAAAAACAAAGTTCGAAATAGGAATTGAACACAGGGCGTCTGCATACTAGCCAAGCGCCTTGCCGACCCCACGACGCCGGCTCTCTTACTGACGCCATTAAGTGTAAAGGTATGACAGTTACGTGCGGGACTTTCATCTCGATTTTCGTTGAAACCAAGGCACGCTGGAACAAATCCTTTTAGCTTGGTGGCCTAACAAACTACCTGCGACCCATCAAAATCAGTTTCTAGTGTATTATAACATATCAAAATATCAGAAAATCGGAGAGTGACATTTCCATAGGTTTGCTTGTCAGCACTTGAATGCGACTGTCTCTTTTCCGCATTACCTTGCCATAAGGTGATGTTTTGCCTTGTCACTGCGCTGCTAATTTGTATTTTTCGGATGGGAATTTTAGATAAGCACGATGTTTAACTTCGTCAAACAGTTCCTGTCTGTCCAGTAAGAGCAACTTCTTTGATGAATATAGTGAAAACTTACAATTTTACAGGTGCTTAAGCATTGCTATGACTTTTTACACTTTATTTATTTATTTACTCCAACACACTGATAACAATTCTTGAGCAATCTACTAGTGCTATGTTGTAATTCGGCGTAATTCTAGCCAGTTTCGTCGATATTCCTTATTCTATTTGTCAACTTTTGCACGTTGCTTCACTTTTCTTATTGTTGGTGTTTCGAAACCCTGTGGAAATAGTGCGTCGCGGGAGCAGTCACTCGTTCTGAGGTGCCATGTCACTCATTGCGTGGCCGCTCTTGTCGGAGGTTCGAGTATTATCTCGGACACACACACACACACACACACACACACACACACACATATATATATATATATATATATATATATATATATGTGTGTGTGTGTGTGTGTGTGTGTGTGTGGGTGTGTGTGTGTGAGTGAGTGTCTCGTCCTTTGCATATTTTAGTATAAGTACTTTGTGAGCCTAAGGACAAACCATTTGAACATTTAAGCAAAGGCATATATGCATCACCTTTTGGAAGGCCGTACCGTGTAAGGTTTCATCTTATGTAATAAAAATTAGGAAACCTACAAACTTTAATATTCCACCTGCCTCCAGAAAATAGAGCCAGGGTGTTAATCGAACGCGAACACATTTGTTGGTAATGTTCTCAGCTGTAAGGATAAAATGTTAGATTTTAAGGAAAATTCCACCGCAACATACTACAACGCAATAACTTATTGATGATAACCGACGGTAATACTGTGTAAAAGAGTATTCTGAACATAGATTTTTATAGTTGATCTACAGTTAGATCTCGGCGTTGCTCAGATATATCTATATTGCTTTCCTGTCTTAACCCATCTCCTCCTTCTGACTGCGTCCACCCTTTTCCTTCCTAGTCCCTATCCAGTTCGGTTTTCATGCAGCTCTCTCCTAACGACGTGGTATCTCTTGAATTGAGTCTCCTACAATAATATATTTCTGATTCGCAATATGAAGATAAGAAAACTCTCTGCGAAATGTGTTGTGAAAGAAGTTGGTAGGAAAGACCTAATAAATTGCAAAAACATGCGTGTCGAGGTGGCGTTATTTGCATTTGGCTGTTTTTGACATCATATTTATTGACGTAAGTGTCGTACTGTAATTTAATTTTGGAGGTACATTCAGTGGTATGTGTGTATACCGTCTGTATATTTTCCCTTCAATATAATTAGTAGTATGTAAGTAATTAATTGCAGCGTCATTTAGAATGCTGTAGTTTAACAGCATGAACACTGGAAAAGTTGTAAAGGATAAATTTGTCAGCGAGAAAAAGTTTCGTAAAGGTTTCACATTATGTGTAAAGAGCTCTCATTGTCAAATAGAGGACGAACAGAAACTTGATGTTCAAATGTTTGTTAAGCTTATGGATCTTAACTACGGGGTCATCTGTCCCTAAACTTACAAACTACTTATGAACTACTTACGAACTAGGACGGCACAAATATCCATGCCCGAGGGGGGATTCGAACCCCCGACCGTAGTGGTCGTGCTGACCGTGACTGGAGCGCCTCAGTCACCTCGGCCACCGCGGCCGGCAAACTTGATATTCACGCGTCGTATGATCCTGCAGTTTTCATTGGTTATGACGTCATACATCCTTAAATGTGTGTCGTAGCTCTTTCATACCTCTGCAGTGATTGATTATTAACGATAAAGAATGTTTATAGCAAATCAGGGTGAATTCGTACCATTACTTTAGGAGGAGATTTGTAACATTGTCGCATGAAGATGCAGTTTTTCTTGAATTTCATTTTTCGTGACGACATATGTCCTGAAGTATATATAGAAGTTAGTTCTTGGGCTCTTACCCCCCCCCCCCCCCCTCATAGCTATCACTTTATGTTGGTAAGGAATATGCACTATATTATCAAAAGTACCCAGACACTCTCCAAAACATACGATTTTTTTCGTATTAGGTGCATTGTGCTGCTACCTACTGCCAGGTATTCCATATCAGCGACCTCAACAGTCTTTAAACATCGTGAGAGAGCAGAATCGGATGCTCCGCGAAATTCAGAGACTTCGAACGTGGTCAGGTCATTGGGTGTCACTTATCTCAGAAGTCTTTACGCGAAATTTCTACACTCCTAAAGATGCCTAAGTTCACCTTTTTTGATGTGGTTATGAAGTGAAAACGTGAAGGGACACGCAGAGCACGAAAGGATACAGGTCTACGTCATCTGTTGACTGACAGTTATCTTCAACAGTTGAAGACGGTACTACTGTTTAATAGGCAGGCATATATCCAGACCATCACAGAGGCATTCCAGACAGCCGCACGGGAGTAGCCGAGCGGCCTGGAGGGCCACGTTGCGGATCGCGAGGCCCCTCGAGTCGGAGGTTGGAATTCTCGCTCGGGCATGGATGTGTGTGTCGTCCTTAGGTTATTTTAGTTTAAGTAGCTTGTAAGGCTAGGGACTGATGACCGACGTAGTTTGGTCGTATAGAATTACAAATATTTGATTTTTCCAAACTGCATTAGAATTCACTTGAAGTATTACAACAGTTAGGCGGGAGATGAGAAAACTTGGGTTTCACGGCCGAGTGGCTACTCATAAGCCACTCATCGCGCAGGTCAATGGCAAATGCAGCCTCGCTTGGTGTAAAAAGTGTAATCAGTGGACGACTGCACGAAGTAAAAACGTTGTGTGGATTGACGAATCACGGTACATAATATGGCGATCTGTTAGAGGGGTGTGGGTACGGCGAATGGCCTGGTGAACATCATTTGCTAGAGTGTGTAGTACCAACAGTAAAATTCGGAGGCGGTGGTTGTGTTTCTCAAGGAGGGGCTTGCACCTCTTATTGTTTTGCATTGCACTATTACAACACGGGACTACATCGATGTTATACGTTCCTTTTTGTTTCCAACTGTTCCATAGCCAGTCGGGAAGGATTGCGATTAGATCTTTCAACACTTACGAGCACCTGTTCATGATGAGCGGCCTGTGAGTGAGTGGCTACACGACTATAACATCCCTGTAATGGACTGGCCTGCAGAGAGCCCTGACATGAATCCTTCAGAACATCTTTGGCATGTTCTGGAACGCCAAATTCGTTCTTGACCCCAACGACCTACTTCGATACGTCTCCTCAGTGCAGCACTCCGTGAAGAACGGGCTGCCATTAACCAAGAAACTTTCCCGGCACCTGATCGAACGTATGCCTTCTAGAGTGCAAACTGTCATCAAGGCAAAGGATGGGCCAACACCATATTGAAATGCTCCATTACCGCCGGAGGGCGCGGGAGTAGCCGAGCGATCTGAAGCGTCACGTTACGGATCGCGCGGTTTCCCGCGTCGGAGGTTCGAATCCTCCCTCGGGCATGGATGTGTGTATTGTCCCTAGGTTAGTTTAACTTAGTTTAAGTAGTTTGTAAGACTAGGGACTGATGACCAACGTAGTTTGGTCCCACAGAATTACAAAAATTTGATTTATTTTCAGGCACTTGTTCGGATACTTTTTATCACATAGCAGATGAACCAATTTCGATGAAACTGGTCTAGTCGTTTAGGATACGTAAAATACACACACTCACACAAATACGAGGGTAACTCAAAAGTTATTTCTTATATACTGAATTCTGTGATAATTTATTTTATTGTTATTATGTCACCATGGTATTAAAGTTTGATCCTAATACCTTCATTTGTCCTCCTTTTGTTGCCCATTATTCCTGAAGTTCATTAGATGTTTTCACCAAAAGGGAACAACGATCAGTGGTCGGTAGGTGTATCAGGGTCCAAATTCCTTGATAGACTCTCGGCACAATACGAGAATAGTGTCTTGCCGCAGCAGAGTGACTACCAATGTATTGAGAAATTAAAAGACGGTCGCACAAGTGTCCCGCACGGGAAAGCACCCGGTCCACCATAGACGGCCGCAAATAATGACGACACTGAGCTGGCACATGACATGATTCTGTTACACTGTTGGTGCAGTGGTTCTGCGTACAAAATCATACAGAAGCTAAAGCCTACATTTAGAACAAACGCTGAGGACTACCGTGGTAAGCTGGTTGTTGCGTGTGAATCCCACCTACGTACAGTTGCCCACACTCCTCGAAAAGCTCCGGAAGATAAATTATATAATAACGGATCATCGTCAGTGGAGTCCTCATCTTGCCCCTTCTGACTAGTGCTGTCCACTCAAAGAGCCATTAAGGGGCTGTCGATTCACCTCGGACCAAGAAGTTAAGGACGAGGTACATAGGTGGCTCCCTGCCTAGCTGAAAACCTTTTTTTTTTTTTTTTATGAGGGTATCAGAAATCTTCTGCAACGCTGGACTAAGTGCGTTGGAAGGCAAGGAGACTATATTGAAGAATGATGTTAACGTATGTGTGCTATTTGTGTTGCAATACGGCTAAATTGCGGGCATTTTTGGCTTACCCTCGTACACATATGTATGCACACGATTTTACAGTATGTACAGAGTAGTGTTATCACTTTCATTCCCAGTGTTGTTCCTGGATAACAACGTATTAAAATTGATCTATACCGTATTTTATGTAGCAATCCTTAAAGTTGCATTCTTGTTGATGAGCAACATGCTTCTAGTACGACAAAAAAAATTGTTCAAATGTTTGTAAATCTTATGGGACTTAACTACGGGGTCATCAGTCCCTAAACTTACAAACTACTTATGAACTACTTACGAACTAGGACGGCACAAATATCCATGCCCGAGGGGGGATTCGAACCCCCGACCGTAGTGGCCGTGCAGACCGTGACTGAAGCGACTCAGTCCCCTTGGCCACCGCGGCCGGCTCTAGTACGACATTTTGCCGCTTTGTATGAAGTGTATTCACTTCTGAGGAATTAATCTGTCCATCTTTGAGGTTGTGATGCGTTGCCGTCTGTACGTGGCAGAGAATGTAAGCGTGAGTGAGGTTCCTTTCATTTTATTCCAGCACTGAAGTGTCTTGCCTTTGGTGATGTGGCGAATATTAAGCTTGCATTATTGATCTGGCAGTGTTAACTATCTAAGTACGAAGTCTTTAACGGCGACACATCTGTATGAAACTTTCTCGGACTTCTTGCCGCGTCAAAACAACGGTTTCAAAGAAACAGAAACGGGATAATACTGAAGATCCAAGTGATGGACAAACGACGGCTTTCCAGCCTTTCTATGGAGCCACATCGAGCAAAATAGGCAGGGTTCTGGGGAGACAAGATATAAGATCGATTTTCCGACCACCTAGGAAACTTAAGGAGATGCTGTGCTTTATGAAGGATAGCCTCGGACTTAGGATCCCTGCAATATACAACATACCATGTGAGTGTTGTAGTAATTATATTGGTAAGTCCATTCGCACCGTTTCCTACCGCTGTATACTGGGACTCTGCAATCAAAGAGGCCATAGAAATAAGAATGTGTGAGAACAATTTCAACCGTGATAGGGGATATAATCTTAGCGGTGCTTCGAAACGGGCGCTCGACACAGAAATGCAGCAGAGACACGTCGCGCAACGTCTTCGATACTACGGAAGGGGTGGCACCTCCAGCGCAGACGTAGACTGAATCTGTGACAGCGTGACGTAGCGGCCGACCAATCATAAGCCGTCCATGGGCTATTTAAGGTCCCCACAGCACCAGCACTGGCAGTCAGTGGCTCCTGACGAAGAAGATGGAGGATATCTTCGAAAGCTTGAAATTTTATCAAGAATTGACGCGGGAAGAAGTCCGAGAAAGTTTTATACAGTGTTAACTATCAACAAAATGACGTCCAAATAATAAAATACCTCGATACAATCGTCTGTGTTGTGCATGGAAATACATGGCATAAAAATCAATAGTTCGACCAAAAATTTTAAAACACATATTTCGATCCGGAATGAACTTTCACTCTGCAGCGGAGTGAGCGCTGATATGAAACTTCCTGGCAGATTAAAACTGTGTGCCGTAACCGGGACTCGAAACTGGGACCTTTGCCTTTCGCGGCCAAGCGCACTACCGACTGTGCTATCCCGACACGGCTCACGATGCCGCCTCACAACTTTACTTCCGCCAGTACCTCCGGCATCGTGAGTCGTGTCGGGATAGCACAGTCGGTAGTGCGTTTGCCCGCGAAAGACAAAGGTCACAGGTTCGAGTCCCGGTTGCGGCACACAATTTTAATCTGCCAGGAAGTTTCACATATTTTGATGTTTACTGCACCCTATTAGACAGGAAACACTAAATTTTAATTTTTCCATAGCTTATTTCAAAATGTGGGAGTGTTAGGTTTAACAGGTGTCGGATGCTGTTTACCGAGAGTAATGCCCCTTTCTGTAGAAATTTATGTCCGGCACTAGGTAGGCATTTCCTGGTGTATGGAAGTGGCAGTGGCCACATCGCCTGACGACAAAGTGAAATAACAACACAGCGGCAATGAGGCACGAAAAGGGCAGGCAGGAAGTCAAGGGAGGAGGGAGCAAAAGAGAGAAGAGGCCCGAGAAGGGAGAGTGGGAAGCGAGGGAAGGGCCCGGCTGAGCAATGCCTGCTGCCACTGGCAGCGGTGTATCGGCTGCACAACCAGTGCTGCAGTTTCCCCTCCCCCCTCCTCTGCCCCCACCACTCACTCCCCTAGCGGTGCAGAGCCAAGACGGATGGTCCACGGCTGGCGGACGCCTGGATGGATGGGCCGCCTCCTGTCCGATGCCGGCGGTGGCGGCAGCCCGCGGAGTGCGGCCGCGCAGAGCTGTGGCCCGCCACCTGCTATCCGCTCACTGCTGCTTCACTGCGGCCACATGCTTCTGCCCCGAAACTCCTCACTTTCCATACACACTTGTCCATTGTTGTTATTTCTTAACACCTTACCAAAGACGTCTGCGAAAGACATATTGAGTACCTGATATTTTTCGAAAGAAACACATCTATATACGAGGCGTATCTTGAAGGTAATTTCACCTATTTTTCGACCCACTTTGTGTTACGGTAGTAACACTAAAAGTGGGCCTTTGCGATCGCCTTTTAATAGTTAGAAATTTATGGATGGATGGATGGATAGTGAAATGTTGCACCAGTCTTCAATATTTAAGTTACGCACTCAAAACGACATTTCACTGCAAATCCTCAGAAACTTGGCCATACATAAGTCAAAATTAACGGGATATTCTAATATGTTCTCTGCCGGTCGCGTTGGCCGAGGGGACTGAGGCGCTCCAGTAACGGTCTGCACGGCCACTATGGTCGGGGGTTCGAATCCCCCCTCGGGCATAGATATTTGTGCCGTCCTTAGTATTAGGTAGTTCATAAGTAGTTTGTAAGTTTAGAGACTGATAACCCCGTAGTTAAGTCCCTTAAGCTATACAAACATTTGAACATTTAACATGTTCTCTATACAGATCACTAATTTGTTGAGAAGACAAACAAATTTATTTGAACCACAGTCAAAAACACAAAAGTCAAATGCACTTACAATTCTTTTATACTGTGTATACTCATACCATACATCCTACATAGCATCTAGGTTTCACTGCTAGTCGGCCGCGGTGGCCGAGGGGACTGAGGCGCTCCAGTCACGGTCTGCACGGCCACTACGGTCGGAGGTTCGAATCCCCCACTCAGCATGGATATTTGTGCCGTCCTAGTTCGTAAGTAGTTCATAAGTAGTTTGTAAGTTTAGGGACTGATGACCCCGTAGTTAAGTCCCATAAGCTGTAGAAACATTTGAACTTTTTTTTTTTTTTTTAACTGCTGGTGCTACTACCACCGGTACTACCAATGCAGTAGACATTTTCCTTCTGCCATTGGAATCTGCCAACAGGGTTTTTATACCATTTAATAAGGCGGCTACGTCACGTTTAGTCATGGCATGTGACATCACGTGACGTTCAAAAAGATTCTATTAAGATATTTTGGATTTTTAAATAGGAAATATACTTCAAATTACAATATAAGTTATATTTTAGTGTTTAGTAAAGATTTTTATACAAATGAAATTGAAAGTAACAGTTACAAATGCTACGCACTTTTCTTTTAAAGGTACAAACAAATATTTAATTTTTAAATAAAATATATTTATGTAATAGAATTATTATTTGATTCTTTGTGCGTACTAATGGCTTTTGTACAAAATAACATTTCAGTAGCAAGTTACAATCATTAAGTATAAAAAAAATGTTCAAATGTTTGTATAGTCTATGGGACTTAACTACGGGGTCATCAGTCCCTAAACTTACAAACTACTTATGAACTACCTAAGACTGAGGACGGCACAAATATCCATGCCCGAGGGGGAATTCGAACCCCCGACCGTAGTGGCCGTGTAGACCGTGACTGAAGCGCCTGAGTCCCCTCGGCCACCGCGGCCGGCTCATTACGTATAAATGCTGATAAGATCGTCTTCTATGTTTAAGATCTTTGGCACAGTTCTTATGACAAATCAAAACAAACGTCAATCTCATACATGCCTTGCCAGTGATTTCCGATTACAAAAATATACTTAACATTTATGTCCAGTTTAAGGTAAGTTTAATCCATACAGATAACTGTGGTAGTTACAGTTCACGTAAAACACGTGAATATTTGCGGGATTTTCTTATGTTACTAATATTGAAAGTGCATATGAATCGTAACAATAGGATGTTATGGGCGCACGACAACTAGATCCTTGCGCCCGTACAAGATAATTAGGCGATACGTGTGACCTGAATAAAATGAAATGCACACAAATAGGGAACAGAAAGGAAAGTAACCAAACTTCCCAAACGATAAGGAGAACGAACCGACGACCCATTGAAACATGGCAAGGTAGTAATAGATGGTGATCGTCCAAGATGCCAGATGAGTGGTGGGCGATCCATTCGTTAACATCCTAAAAACTCCAGCCTAAAAGCTGAGACCAGAGGCCAGAAAGTTCACAGAAATTGAAAACTTTCCTCACACTCGCCTCGGCATCAGCTAAAATAGAGTGCAGGGCACAACAAAGAGCCACCGCTGCCCTAGCAGCATGGTAGGAAATACATTCCAGTAAAATGTGGCGTACAGTGATTTGAACACCACAAGCATCGCAAATCAGAGGATCCTCTCGACGGAGTAAATAGCTATGTGTCAGAGGACAATGCCCGATTCGGAGACGTGTCGAGGCCACTTCATGCTGCCTCAATGACTGACATGATTTTCGCCACCGTCGGACAGTTGGCTTAACCAACCGCAGTTTATTGTTCGTCAATGCCTGCCATGTCTCATCCCCCAAAACTAAGGGACATCCGCCGCACCACAGAGAGGATGTCCGGCAGGGGAACAGCACCGTGTGTGTTATCATAGCCTTGGCAAGCCTCCTTGGCAGCTCGATCAGCCATTTCGTTGCCACGAATCCCGACATGTCCTGGTACCCAACAGAACATCATTTGCTTGCTCTGCTGCTGGAGAGTGTACATTCTGTCATGAATGAGCTGTACTATCTACTCAGCTGGATTGCGTAGGGGTTGCAGCGCACTGAGAGAATCGGAGTACGGGAGAAACTGCGTGCCACGAACCCGCTGCATTTGCTCCAGCGCCCGCAGGATTGCATGGAGTTCTGCTGAGAAAACGGAGTAAGCAGGGGGAATGTGAATCCTGATTGTGGTGTTGGGGAACATCATGGAGCAGCCTAGCGAGTCCCCCTGTTTGGACCCATCCGAGTACACCACGGTAAAATCACGATGCTGATCTAAAATGTTAGAGAACATAGATTGAAATCTTAAATCGGAAGTAGAATTCTTCTTAAAATGTGTCAATCTAAAAGTAATCTCGGCCGCTGGAGGAGCCAGGGTGGACATTTACTCCAACCTCGCTGCAAAACATTAAAACCAGACACATCCATATCCAAAAGACAATTCTGAGAACGTATCCCAAGAGGCCTCGTTGCCCGTAGCCTGGTACGAAAAAGACGTTCCATAGGAGGGTGAGCAACGAAAGGATACGCTGGTGTATTTGGAGAGGAAAAAAGTCGTTTATGCCTGGCGTGCCACGAGGAACTGCCGCCGCATGTGAAGTGGTGGATCACCAGCCTCGGCGCAGAAACTTGGTATGGGACTCGTGCGGAATGCCCCAATCGCGATCCGAATCCCCTCATAATGCACCAAGTCCAGCATCTTTAAATAACGGTCCACCCGTAGTCAAGTCGAATACGCACAAATGCTCTATAAAACCGTAGCAGACAAGTCCTGTCGGCTCCTCACGAAGTGTGGCTAACACACTTTAAAATACTTAGTGTCTTGAGGCACCGTCTCTTCAAATCTTTAAGATGTGGCAACCAGGTAAGTTTAGAGTCAAATGTCAGACCCAGAAAAAGCACAGTTTCTTTAAAATTCAGAACAGTGTCCCTCATACGCAGTTCAGGTAAGTTAAAAATATAATGTGAACGTAAACGGAGGCTTCCGCGGCCGTTGTCATTGTATACAAAACTCTTCTGGGTTTTGTATACAATAATGGGAACGGTTGAAACAAACACACACAGACGTTTCTGTTGAAAATTGAAATCAGTCTTCTGTGCCCATAGCTGAAAATTTAAATGAAAATAACGCTTTAACCGTTCTCCTGAGACGAAAATAGATTAACGAATTTGTAGAGGGGAAAATTCTCTACAACTTATCTCTTCTATTGTTATTATTATTATTATTATTATTATTATTATTATTATTATTCATAACTAAACAACGGGGATTTGAAACTATCTACTTGTAACATTTTTCAACTTCTTGAGGTCGCTCTTTTCCACCAAGAGACACCAAATTATACGTACGTAATTGTTGGCCACTTGCGACAAGAACCTCCCATTTTCGAATAATTCGGACTGACAGTTGGTTTGTCATACTAGAAAAAATTGCCTTTGTAAATTATTGATAAAAGAGGGGAAGGAAGAAGGATTAGGAGAGAAAGGAAAGACAGTGGCTGCATTAGGGAATTAAAATGAAACAATGCCGACATGTGAAAATGTGAGCCGGGCCGGGAATCGAACCCGGGTTTCCCGCTTCGGGACAGCGGTTGCCTTAACCACCGTTTTTTCTTTTTTCTTTCTTTTTCTTTTTTCTTTTTTTTTTTTTTTTTTCCTTGGGTAGATCTATGCTTGGCGGTAGTTGGTTCAGTTCGTACTTGATTGATCGTTGAATACTTGACTCAGCTTTTTTATTACAGACCAGTACAATAAAAATATGCCGTTTGTGATGAACTTCTGACGGGAGGTAATGTAACTGCAAATAACATCTTAACCGTCCATCAGAGACAAAAATGGAATAATCGTGTCTGCAGAGGAGAAAATTCTCGGTATATTTGTTCTGTTATGTTATTTCCATAACTCGCGTCGTTTCAGAGATATTTGCAAAAATAGCGGTGATTCGACACTGTCACTCGATTTGGGTATACCAGTACAAGCAAAGAAAATAAACATGACAAAGAGGAGAAACTAACACGGCAAGGCAGGAAATAATATTTTAACGGGAAAAATGTAAATATGGAAGAGATATTAAAATAATAGTTACAGGACGTAAAAAATCCAGTATATTATTCGAAGCTAAACTCAGAAATCAAATAATACGACTACAGATAATATCACATATTAATTGCATAGATCTTATCACAATAGTAGAGTGGGAATCGTATCGCCCACAACTTTTTTCAATTTTTGACAGAAATGTTTGCAAAAATTTGTAAATCTACAGAAAAACCTAAAGTGAGGCGTAAAAGACGCCAGTGTGAAAGAAACTGCCTACACAACACTTGTGAGTCTTATTTGGCAGTTTTTCAGCGCATTCTGGGATCCTTACCAAGTGGGACTGACGGAGAATTTGCGAAATTTCATACACCAAGAATCTCTTCCGAATGCGAACACATATTGTTAGCACTCACTTACATAAGTGAGAAGTCGGATCGAAAACAGAAATATTGAGATGTTCTTTTTCCCCGCGTGCTACTAGAGAAGTATCATAAAGTCGGTTCGATTAACCCTCTGCCATGCTCTTAAATGTGATTTGAGGAGTCGTTCTGCAGATGGGCATGGGCCCTACGTCGGTAATGTGTGGAAAAGTTGCCCGTGCGGCCGCAATTATAGTTGTGTACACATTGACGCAGTGGGCAACTGCACCCTCCTAGTAAGTGGGAGGACGTGGGTTCGAATCTCGGCTGGGTACAAATTTTCAAATTTTACTGTTGATTTATTTCTATGCTTGTAGGCGACGTATATTGTTCTGCATATTAAGCTTTATTAAATACTTAATTATTTGTGTTGAACTGAGTCATGCCAAGTATTTGTTAGTAAAAAATTTGTTAATATAATTTGACGATAAGCAAACATATGATCGTCAATAGCCATTTTTTCTTAACCCTTAATTACAATCGACTGTCTCTAGTCCGTTACGAATTTTTGTGTCACAATATTTTACACACACTCCTGCAAAGAGAAATGGACTCTTCCGTGTACCTTCCGATTGGATGACAAACTACACATGCCAGCATTATTGCTGCTCTTTGTTACGTATTTACTAGCCCCAAAAGGTCTCACAGACCTGCCATAGTGTTGGCGTTTCATGCTTTTACTAAACGTTACTGTTTCTTTATGGCGATGAAAGATGAACCTTCTATGCAAAGTGCTTTACGCAAGCCAGTTGTGGATGTCAAAGAACGCTTTGGTGAATCTTCAGATAAAGAATTTGATGTCAGCGATATTGCCCATGGTTTTGAGATATATAGTGATCATAATACTAATTCAGTGCGTGAAGCGTATGCGGGTTCAAATAGATTAAAATAGGATTCTGCGGTCATATAGAACATAATTAATTTTTACTTGATACTGCAGAAGTAAAATTTGACATAGTATATCCCTTCATTGACTTACAGAATTACTAGTCGCTTTACAATGAAAAAATGAAATGTAAACCGAAAGATGACTTTGCGTACAATTTATCGTAACTGAAATGGGATTTTTCCATCTAATTATTTTTGAATGTGCATTATAATCGATGCCATGATAGTCTGTTGTTGAGTATAGACTTAACAATTTTATATTATTTTCGTAACTCATGAAAGAAAAGAAAATTGAGCACATTTCGCAGTGTTTTATTTGTCGCCATTTTATAAGTACTGTGATGTTAAAAAAAGTCAAGCTTCAATATAGTCTACTTGCAAGAAGTGTAATGAACAACAGGAAGTCATGAAACTATACATTCCGCAAACTGCTAGTTTGATATATGAGAAGAAAATGAGGTCTGAGAGACCAAAAAATGTTCAAATGTTTCTAGAACTTGTGGGACTTAACTACGGGGTCATCAGTCCCTAAGCGTACAAACTACTTATGAACTATCTAAGACTAAGGACGGCACAAATATCCATGCCCGAAGGGGGATTCGCACCCCCGACCGTAGTGGCCGTGCAGACCGTCACTAAAGCGCCTCAATCCCTTCGGCCACCGCGGCCGTCTCTGAGAGACCCTCCCATTGTAATTGTCTTCAAGTCAACGTTCATAGTAGTAAAGGGTTAAGAATCTTTGAAATTCATCGACTGTAATAGTAAGCAAAATACAAGGGACAATAACGATCTTAAGTGGAGTTTTATACTAAATTTCATGACACATTCAACCTGAAATATGCATCAATAACAGTAATAAGATGAGATTGTAAGGCGGCTAATCAATGGAAATTTCCTAGCTTAAGTTTTGGGATTATATATGTTGGCAACAACATATGTATAAACATCTTTGTTGAGTCCGCAAGGGTTATCTTTGGCGGCCGGTAGGCGGGGTTTGCTCGGTGTTGCCGCGCGGGGAGTCTGAGAGTAGTAGCGGAGCGTGACGGTTGCACTGGAGCTCGCGGTGGACACAGCCCGGAGTTCTTCATGATGTTGCTAATTTTTTCGTAATTTACCTTAAATTTTTTTCGCATTGCGCAAGGTCGCTCATTTCATTTTATTGTATTTTATATCACTTTCCATTCAGTAGGAATCTATACACAACCTTGATTAATTCGTGGCTCTTTTGTTGTAATAACATGGATAAGGCATTAACCAAACGTAATAATAAACAAGGAGTTCCTTTCACTTTTTGAGATTTTGATTTTTTATAATTAATCCTTTCCTGAGGGTAGGGCTGCATCCCTGTTTTAGAAAACGCCTCATTGCACGACTTCGCAATAATATGCACATTCCTCATTTTTATAGTTTAGGTTACTCGTATCGAATTTGCTGATTGCTAATTTTCTAATTTTCTTTAATACAGATTTATTCAGTTTGATTGGTTCATTTTTGTTTTTGATTATTCTTGACGCTGTAAGTGATTGTAAGTTAATGGTACTTAAGTACATTGTAGCAAGTTAGTGCCATGAACGATATGAGTGAAGAATGTGAGTTGGTGTGAAGCGAGGTATCACCTACCTTTTTACAACAAAATAACATTTCTTGCACGCATTCATTATTTGTGTAGACAGACTGATTGAGGGCCAACAAGTACAACACAGTACGGCATTCTTTTATTGTTCTCGTAAAGTGACTACCAGCCAACCAAGATTTGGCATCTTTTTAATCCTTCTAATATTGCGGTCAGAAAGCGTAAGTTTCGACGTGCCCAAACTTGCCTTATGTAGGTCAGCATTACGTTGCGCACTAAATGTCAAGTTACTCTCCTAGTAGTATTGAAGTCAAATCCATAATTTTAGTAGCCCGATACAATCATTCATATTTGTAGACCCCTGATAGTAATGAAGGCAATACACGCACACACACATATTAAGTAGCCCCGTTACACACACATCAACCAGTCCCGTTGCAAGATGGAGTATATTCCGTTCTTTAACTACAAAACAAATGTGTTACGGTCTTCAGTAAGGAGACTGGTTTGATGAAGCTCTCCATCCTACTCTATCCTGAGCAAGCCTTTTCATCTCCTCATAAGAACGGCAACCCACATCCACTTGAATATGCTTACTATACCCGTCTCTTGGTCTCCCTCTGCGATTTTTACCCCACACACTTCCCTCCAATGCTAAATTTACGATTCCTCGATGTCTAAGGATGTGTCCTACCAAGCAATCCCTTCTTTTGGTCAGGGTATGCCAAAAATTCCTTTTCTCACCAATGCTGTTCAGTACCTCTTCATTAGTTATGCGATCTACCCACCTAATCTTCAGCATTCTTCTGTAGCACATTTCAAAAGCCTCTATTCTCTTTCTGTCCGAACTGCTTATCGTCCATGTTTCACTCCCGTAAAAGGCTACAATACCACAAATGGCTTCAGAAAGGACTTCCTTACACTTAAATTAACATTCGATATTAGCAAATTTCTCTTTTTCAAAAATGGTTTTCTTCCCATTGCCATTCTGCATTTTATATCCTCTGTACTGCGACCATCGCATGTTATTTTACTACCCAAGTAACAAAACTCATCTATCACCTTTTTTGTTTCGTTACCTAATCTAATTCCTTCAGCATCGCCTGATTTTCTAAGACCGCATTCCATTATTTTGGTTTTGCTCATGTTAATGTTCATTTTGTACGCTCTCTTCAACACACTGTCCATTCCATTCAACTGCTCTTCCAGGTCCTTTGCTGTCTCTGACAGAATTACAATGTCATCAGCAAAACGCAATGTTTTTATTTCTTCCCCCTGAACTTTAATCCCTATTCCAAATTTTTCCTTGCTTTCTTTCACCGCCTGCTCGATGTACAAATTGAATAACATCGGAGAAAGGCTACATCCCTGTCTTACTTCCTTCCCAACTGATGCTTCCCTTTCATGCTCTTCGAGTCTAAAAACTGCGGTCTGGCTTTTGTACAAGTTGTAAATAACTCTCCTTTCCCTGTATTTTACCCCCGCTGACTTCAGGATGTGAAAGAGTGTATTCCAGTCAACATTGCCAAACGCTTTCTCCAAATCTACAAAAGCTAAAAATGTAGGTTTGCTTTGCCGTAATCTATCTTCTAAGATCAGCCGTAAAGTGAGTATTGCCTCCCGGGTTCCTTTGTTCCTACTGAATCCAAACTGATCTTCCCCGAGGTCAGCTTCTACATGCTTTTCCATTCTCCTGTAGATAATTCGTGTTAAAATTTTGCAACCATGACTTATCAAACTAATGATTCTGTAATTTTCACACCTCTCTGCGCCTGATTTCTTTGGAATGGGGATTATTACATTTTTCCTAAAGTCTGAGGGCATTTCGCCTGTCTCATACATCCTACACACCAGTTCAAATTGTTTTTTCCAAACAAATGATCAGTTAAAAATTTCGAAACATTTACGTATCGTCACACGGTCCTCTAAAAGCACCAGATGAGCGGTTAGTAATATTTCGGCTGCTTATATTCTGGCTGTTGGTAGCTGCGGTATTCGCTCACGCACCAGGCGGTCCTGAAGGCCCTCTGGCCGACGGTTTCGCCCGCCGCTGCCGTCGCGTGCCCGGTCTCGCATTACGCATGTGTAATTAACTTACGTCACGTAAATCTTGCGTAATTAGTGGCGTGATGTATCGATCGCGGTGAATCATTTCCATAAGGACGCGCTTTCGCAGCGGCCGGCTAATTGCGTGGCCCGCGTGCTACGCGGGGCTCGGTGTGCGTGGCGGCCGGCGTAGCGACCGCGGGAATGCAGCGCGAGAATTCCCTCTGTCCGCCAGCGAACGGCTGTGTCTACGCTGGATTACTCTTGCAATAGGGTAGTCTCGTACAGAATCAAAATAGTTACCTCGTAAAATATCCAGGGTGGTCCACTGATAGTGACCGGGACAAATATCTCATGAAATAAGCATCAAACTAAAAAAATCGCACTGACGTGTTTTACGGCCCACTTTAGATTTGTAGTTATAAGTTTTTGCAAATATTTCGGACCAAATTAATAATCTAAACGATAATAAATTAATTAATAAGAGTGTCTGAAACCCTTTTAGGCGGGTTTCGAACCACAGATCATTCGCATCACAGTCCAGGACCTTGCCCACTACGCTAAGGCTATAAATCAAAACAGCAGTTCTTTAATCTCATACTATTGATTGACGTTGTTAACTGATGTTAGTATGGCATTTGTAGATATTTCAGTGTGCGGCTCCGTAGAGTGCCACTCTACAGACATTCCGCTGTCGGCGGGCGAGCAGTGCGGACGCCTGGTGTTTACGTCCTCGCCGCTGCCAGCAGAGCGCTGTTTGTGTGGTGAGTGTCACGCCGCTGAGCATGTTTACTTGTTAGTTCAAAAAAAATGTTCAAATGTTTGTTAAGCTTATGGGACTTAACTACGGGGTCATCAGTCCCTAAACTTACAAACTACTTATGAACTACTTACGAACTAGGACGGCACAAATATCCATGCCCGAGGGGGGATTCGAACCCCCGACCGTAGTAGCCGTGCTGACCATGACTGGAGCGTCTCAGTCACCTCGGCCACCGCGGCCGGCTTACTTGTTAGTGATGCTATTTCGAACGACTTAACGATGACGCAACCACCACGAAGAGACACATTGAAATTGACGTTTGACCCGAAATTAGTACGACCGACATCATTTGAGATTGAGGATTTTATAGAAGAATCATTGCAATTGAATACCGACGATGTCATTGGTTACCATTTGTCGCTCTGTAGCAGTACAGTTTATTTGAAACTTCTCAGTGCAGCCAAATGTGACGCGGTTGCCGAATCTTGCGGGGGGATTTCAAAGTTTAAGCACTCCGACGGTAATGTAGGAGAGGTCCGCATAACACAAGTGGGTCTAGGTATCAGGACGGTTAGAATATTCGAACTGCCTTTTGAAATTACCGCCGAGGATATCGACTCTGTTTTAAAGGATTATGGCACCGTTCTTAGTAATGTTGCTGAAATATGGTCCGGTGCTCACAAATTCAAGGTGTTGAATGGCGTTAGACAAGTAAGAATCGAACTTCTGAAACACATTCCGTCCTATATTTCAGTTTGTGGCTATAGGGCAATAGTAATGTACGACGGTCAACCACGCACGTGCGGGGCATGCGGCTCCACCGGTCATGTCCGCTCGCAATGTATGCAACGACGAGTGACACAGACCCCGGTAGGCGAGGCGGAAGCGCCGGCCGCCGTAACTTCACTGCCGCTCAAGTACGCAGCGGTAGCCCGCGGACACGTGGCCACACAACCGACCATAGCGGCTGTCACACCTGCCACCGAGGACACGCCTGTAGAAGGCGCAACCAGAGAATCTAGCGCTATAGCGACAGACACGACTGTTACCGTGAACGCTTCGGCAGACGGTGTCGTGGTGGATTCCAAGATAACAACGGACGCACCTGTCGCCGAAAACACTTCGGCAGACGATGTGCATATGGAGTCCTGTGACACGGCGGTGCCGACTGCTGACGATCGCGTGGCGGATAAGAGTTGTGCCGCAGTGACACCGGCACACCACGGCTCGTCCGAAGTTGCTTGCACAATTTTAGAGGTAAAAGCACACAGCGCTCCATCAGAGACGGACATGATGGAGGTAGCTGACACTGAAGGCGACGTTTCTCCCCAGGAACACAAGAAGCGTCGAATCGCTCATGAAGCAGCGGAAAAATATGCGCCGACGCTGCGGGAAAGGGCGGCGCAAGTTCGCCAGAAAATCACGGCGAAGGACACGGCCGGCGCCTCACAGCCTTCTAAATCAAATAAGAAATCGCGGACGGGAGACATGTCGGACCGAACAACCGGAAAAGCGGCTATTTCTGCCTCCACGGGGAAAGACACAAAAGGTTCCGAAAATAAGAATAAAGCGTTAGTATCCACGGTTCAGGAGAAGGAACGTCCGATCCCCGACAACCGTACGCTGGATTGGTACCAGGACATGGAAGATGATGCCGAAGACCACGGCGGTGCTGATACAATGCAGGTGGAACCACACGGCGGACTGCCTCCTGGACAAGAGGGCCCGCCGCGGGAAAGAGATGACGACCCGGAATTTTATTAAAAGTTACTAAAGTTACGATGTTCTACATAAAGGCATCCTTGCACGATGAACACCGACGGACAGAAGGTGTCTGAATTTCCACTTAGTTGGATGATTTGTCTTTCCTGCATGTGCATGATTTCGCTCGTGTTACAGGGGAACATGTGATCCTATCCCCATAGATGTCACTTCTCCAAACATATAAGATAGCAACCCTCAACATCAATAAAATAACGACGTTGCTGAAGGTTGACGCTCTTCGAGATTACATCTACAGCGCCGATGTTGACATCGTGATGTTACAAGAGGTCGACTATGAGCTACAGCTAAATATTACCGGCTATGACGCGATTTTAAACACGACGTTGGATGGTGCCTTTGGGACGGCATTCCTGATTAAAGAGGGAATCGTAGTCTCTGATGTAGAACGCATAACAAACGGCCGAGGGTTGTCTTGTTTAATACATGGCGTTCGTTTTATAAACATTTACGCTCCTTCAGGCAACTAGCACAGGGCTGAGAGATCACTTTTTTATGAACAGGACCTCCTGTATTTAATACGACGAGCTGAAGAAGCAATGGTTTTAGCCGGTGATTTTAATTGTGTGCTTAAGCGGAAAGACCAGCATCCCAACTTTAATTACAGCGCGGAGTTAGACCGCGTAATACGTGAGATGCGATTTGCCGATACTTGGGAGCTTATTCATGGAGATCGTCAATGTTTTACCTTTTATACCCCGACCTCAGCTAGTAGACTGGATAGAATTTACGTAACACCGTGCTTAACAGCAAATGTCACTGGACCTGAAACGTGGCCTGTGTATTTCTCAGATCATTTGGCGTATCACTGTCACTTGAAAATGACGAAACAGGATATTTTTCGGGGAAGGAACATCTGGAAACTTAACGTCACTGTCCTCCCAGAAGATAGTTTGAGGCTTCGCGTGGAAGAGGTATGGGATACCTGCATGAGACGACGACGAAACTTCCCAAGTACGATACAATGGTGGTGCAAGTGTGCTAAACCAAAGATAATCAGTTGCTTAAAAACGTATTGCTTTCAAAGGCGTCAAGACGAAAAGAGCGTGTCTGAGTTTTATTTCCGTTGCCTCCGGGAACTCCACGAGTGTCGTAACACAACAGCGGATACCATATTACGAATTAAAAAAGTGAAAGCCAAATTGACGGCTTTAAAGAGAAAACAGATGGAAGGCATAATAATCCGGTCGAGAGACCACAACAGCTTGTCCGGGGAAGCGCCTTCGCTGTACCACCTCGTGAAGGAACAACGTCACAAGCGTAATAGACTGATACACAGCCTTCGAAGAGGAGACGGAAACCTGCTGAAAGATCACCGGGCAATTAAGCAATACGTCACCGAGTATTATACGGAATTGTACGCTTCGGAGCATGTCGACGACGAGTTGCTCAGACAGATTATGAACAGCTTACCTGACCGTCTGAATACACAAGATGCGGAATCTCTGCTGGTGGACGTAACCGTACAGGAACTGAGATCAGCGATGAAAAGAGCACAGGGAAACAAATCACCTGGCGCGGACGGATTACCAATAGAATTCTACAAACGATTTTGGTACCTATTGGAAAACTGCTTCCTCGACATGTGCAACGAAATTAAGGACGGGACAATTGTACCGGATGGTTTCAACGAGGGGATCATAGTCCTTATTCCGAAAGAATACCCCTGTAACGACATGCATAAAATCCGCCCCTTATCCTTACTCAACTCGGATTACAAGATAGTAGCCCGTGTCATGGCAGCGAGGATCAAACTGGTGTTACATAAAATTATACATTTAAGGCAGACGGCAGCAGTACCGGGACGAACGATCCTTCAAAGTCTCACTGATTATAGGGAGCTCATAAGCTACTGTGCTCTCACACGTCCAGAAGCAGCACTCTTATCCTTAGACCTTAACAAGGCTTTCGACAGGATCAGGCACCAATACCTTTTTGCAATAATGACGCGTCTGGGGTTTGGGGAAGAATTCGTATTCATGCTCAAAAATCTATTTCACAATGCCAAGTCGAGGATAAAGATAAACGGACATCTCACAAAACCAATCCCCATAGAGAAATCCGTACGACAAGGCTGTCCCTTGTCAATGACTCTCTTTGTCATTGCTATCGACCCACTAATAAGGAGACTCAGCCAACGGCTCCAAGGAATGAACATATACGGCAGCACTCTCAAATGCATCGCGTACGCGAATGACGTGGGAGTTGTTCTTAATAATGTACAGGAACTGCGTGACGTGCGGACGGTGGTTGGCGAGTTTGAACACACTTCAGGTTCCAAATTGACTATACGGAAAACGAAATTACTGCCATTAGGGACTGGGTTCCCGGAGAATGATGGAGAAGACTACGCGCGTAGCGACTTCCTGAAACTCCTCGGAATAAATATGTACAATTGCCCTCTGCGAACAACGGCTTCAACTTGGAGGGACATTTTAAATATGACCAGAGCATGTCTCCGACAGAATTGCGGTCGTATGCAAAATTTAATTGAAAGAGCGCACTTCGTTAACACCAAAATCTTATCGAAAATTTGGTATGTAGGCCAAATCCTTCCCGTCAATGCAACAATAGCTGGCAAAGTGATGCCGGCGGTAGGTTGGTATCTATGGCGAGGCAGTATCTTTAAAGTCGGAATAGATGTAACAACACTCCCGCCCAGGAAAGAAGGACTTGGTGTAGTGGATGTTGGCGCCAAATGCAGAGCACTACTGATAAGACGAACTCTCCAAATTTATGAAGAACAACCACACAGCGCTCTCCGAGCAGTCATCAACGCATACAGACCACTTAGTTTAGAGGCTCCGGTTAACCTTAGTGCCGTACCACACCAACTAGCTCATATTCGCCAGTTCTTCCTTGATGCAAGCTACCTGCGAAGGCAGAGCAACACAATCAGAAATAAAACAACAGCAGAGATATTCAATTTTATGAATGACAACGGGAGGAAGAACAGGATGGAAACCAAATACGCACGAATACGGTGGCCCACAGTGTGGAAGAACATCAACAACAAGATCCTCGACACAGACATCCAATCAACATGGTACAGAGCCGTAAACGAAACAATAGCCACGAAGGAAAAACTTCACAGAATAAAGCTGGCCAAAACTCCTACGTGCAAGGGTTGCGACCTCATCGACACACTACAACACAGGTGTATATGCGGGGAGAACACGAAGATATGGGAATGGTGTCGGAGGAAACTTGCTCTGATAGGCAGAACGACCACCAAAGAAATAGCAATTGGAACCATGCTACAACCTGATTTCAACCATTTCCCAATGACGAAACAAAACATGTGGACCTGGCTAGTCGGCCACACATTACGTTATATAATTAATAAACCAGCGGAGGGCACCTACCACAATTTTCGACTGTATAGTATAAATCAGGCTATGAAACTCCTTAACAATCCACGACACAAAACATTATTTGCAAACTACCCAGTGGCGCTAGAATTGACGCATATATGAAGAACGAAGAGCAACGAACGTTATTCAACAGAAAGGGGAAAAAAAAGGAAAAAAAAAAAGTATAAGTGGAACCCGACGACACACGACTTTAGAAAGAGAACGTCAAAGAAGCATGAGGCACAGTCCTTTCGGTGCGTGGCGCTATCGGAGTTAAGAGAGGACAAAATTAAAACAGATTCAAAATGACAGAGATTAGTGGTTTCTACGAAAAGAAGATTTGATGCGCAAACGGAAATCAACCAAACACAATTTACGAGAAGACGAACTCTGGTAGTCGACAGCGTGCTGGAAATGACATGTGTGAAGACAGAAGAGTCAGTTTCTTTATCTTATTCCTTTAGTTATTATTATTTTTATTATTTATTGCTATTATCATTTTCCTGTGACAGAAGTTGTCGATATATTTTGTTTCCCTCTGGATGAAGTTCCACACTTACCTGCGGAGGACTTCAAGACGGAAAGAGATCCACTACCTTACCGTGCAGAAGAAGAGCACATTACTTTAGCCAAAAAAAAAAAAAACTCTACAAATCTGAAGGTCGCGGGTTCGATCCCCGCCAGGTCCTAGCATTTTTATCTGTCACTTTCCACTTGTTTCACCTCTGGCAGTGTTGCTGATGTGAAAATACTGATTAGCACTGTGGTTCGGAACCCACGATAAACTTTAGGTCCACCTATAACTGGCTGGGTAAGTCAGTTCGAAGGTAGGAGGAAGGCAACGGCATACCACCTCCAAACAGGACCATGCCTAGTAAAGCACTGTGGTGTTCAAACCAATTTTCGGATTGTTCACTGCTTTTTTTTATCTTAGATATTACATTATCATTTATTGTACGAAGAACTACGTGTTTTTGTTAATTCCTCAGTGTGCCGTTGCTTTGAAATGACAACGTGTAAGTTACAATAAGAAAATCATGAAGTACGCGAGGAATGTCACGTGACATCTCCGAACGACTGGTTTCTTTAAATCAATGGAGGGCGTTAAATCTCCGTTATTTTTGCGAATATATCTCAAACGATACGAGATATGAAAAAAACATAAGGGAGATACGTTGTAGAGAATTTTCTCCTCTACCAATTAGGTTATTCAGTTTTCGTGTCAGATGAACGGTTATTATATTACAGACGGATTTTTTATTGTTTTACTATCGTATTTTATGTCCGAAACATTTGAAAAAGGGAGGTTCTGGTCTCTGGGGACCTACAATCACGTCTGTAAAATTTGGTGCTGATCGGTTCAACGGTTCGTCTTAAAAACAGGGAACACGTTACGGACAGACGGACGGATGGACAGACAGGCATACATCCCAAAATCGCCGCTATTTTTGCAAATATCTTTGCAACGCTACGAGATATGAAACAAACATAAGAGGGAAAATTTGTAACGAATTTTCTCCTCTACAAATTCGGTTATTCAATTTTCGTGTAAGATGAATAGTTAAGCCGTTAGTTTCATTTAAATTTTGAGCTGTCAAAACACGATCGCGAAGGTCCACTTTTAGTGTTCCTACTGTAACCTAAAGTGGGTCAAAAAACTACAAAGAACAATTCTTTTCTAGCTTGAATGGGGAAAAATAGATGGCTCTATTGATGGCCCGCTAGATGGCGCTGCCATAGGTCAATAGGAATTCAACTGCATTTTTAAAAATAGGTACCATCATTTTATTACATATTCGTATTATTACTTACTAGCTTAAACCCGCGGCTCCGCTCGTGTGTTGGTTGATGATCTATTTATCAGGAGCGTAAGTAGTGTAGATCCAATCACAGGCAAAAATGCACTCGTTTCGAAGAATCCGATCACGAAATTCAACAATAATGATTGTAATAATATCACAGATCGCAATGTAATGCGCGAAACTTTAAATCCATTTTTTTTTAAGAGGCGTATTAAAAGAAATTTCTTTTTTACTGCTTTATTTGTTTAATCTTATATTTCCTTATTCGTATGCTTATCCTTACAGAGAAAGAGCTGAAGATATTGTAGCACACATAGACCAAATCTGTGGTATGTGGCATCACGTTTCGCTGTATGTAACCTTCTTGCTGTAGAGCCGCAAACGTCATCGCTGGCATTCAGTCCGATTTTTTTAAATAATTTGACTACTTTCAACCACCATACCTTCCACCCCCTTATAACTATCGGCATGGAACTGCTATGGTATACAACAGGAGACTTCGGACAACAATTACACACAGACCATTCGTTTGTGTTGTGTAGTTTTCGCTGCAGAGCGAAATAATAACACACACGTAGAATTTTATATACACCGATATCTTTCCATACCAATATACTCCACCCTTTTATCATTATCAACCCTCAATCAACAATGCAACCAATGAAACCATTTTCAAAGAATAAATATAATTTTCAAAGAGTAATTATTGTTCCGCACTTCAAGTTATATTCTTCAAATTGCTAAATATCTATGAGATGGCTATGAAACCGTGCCTAAAACCTTCATCAGGTATAAATTAGTAGCGGTACAAATATTTAAGTCTCTGCGTCTTGTCGTTCGGACGTGATAAGCGTTCACCGAACAGACATTCACATTAATATATATCGTTGCAGTTGGCCGGAACACACAACGTTTCATATGTTAACTGCAGCGTACCGCATGCCATCTGTTGAGTACATTTGCTACTGCTTTCATTGCAGTTTACGTACGCTATTTTTACGTGTACAGAAAATAGGGCTTGGTCTATAGATCCCATTCTACACAAAAGTCATGGTACTTAGAGCATCTATTTTTCAATTTATATACATACTTCTTTCATTTGTTACAACAAATGAAAATGAATGCGGCATAAACGCCAACATTCAGATTTCTTGTGTATGTAATTATATATCAGTTAAGCCGTTTTGGCAGTATCCCAGAATCTTTTTGTATATTCGAAAGTAAAAAAGATAAAAATAACAAAGAAAAAAATTCACTATAGCAGGACATGAACCATTGCCCAAAATACGGATGTTTACAATATGACGCGTTAACCCTCGCGGCTACACATGACAGACCCTACAGAGCACTTCTGCTGTTTATTAGAAGTTTCTTACAACTGTTACGTATTTCTATGGATATATTTCAAATAAATGACTTGTAATAAACATTTTGAAAAGAAGCCTATTTCTAATCCAAGATATAAGAAATCTCTATATGAAATTTCATCTAAATCCGTGCTGTAGTTTTAGCGTGATGCGGTAACAAACATACAAACTTTCGCATTTATATATGTATAGGATTACAATGCATTTGGCAATACGCGTAACGAAATTCCTCCCAACGGCGAGTAGGTCGCCTTCACTGATGTCCTCACATGCATTGACAATGCGCTGACGCATGTTTTCGGACGTTGTCGGTGAATCACGATAACAAATACCCTTCAATTCTCCCCACAGAAATAAATCCGGGGATGTAAGAACCGGTGAACGTGCGGGCCATGTTATGGTGCTTCTACGACCAATCCACCTGTCATTAAATATTCCATTTAGGACTGCTTCAACTGCACGCGAGCCATGTGCTGGACATCCATAATGTTGAAAGTACATCGCCATTCTGTCATGCAGTGAAACATCTTGTAGTAAATTCGGTAGAACATTACGTAAAAAAATCAGCATACATTGCACCATCGATAAAATAGGGGACAATTATACTTCCTTCTATAATGCCGCACCATACATAAACCCGCCAAGCCCGCTGAAGTTCCACTTGTCGCAGTCATCGTGGATTCTCAGTTGCCCAATAGTGCATATTATGCCGGTTTACGTAACCTCTGTTTGTGAATGACGCTTCGTCACTAAACAGAACGCATTACAAAAAATCTGTTATCGTCTCGTGATTTATTTTCTGCCCCGTGGCAAAACTGTACACGACGTTCAAAGTCTTCGCCATGCAAATCCTGGTGCATAGAAATATGGTAAGGGTGAAATGCGCGGTTTCTCGCCGTCGGAGGTTCGAGTCCTGTCTGGGGCATAGTTGAGTGTGCTGTCCTTAGGTTAGCTACCGTAATTTAAGTAGTTTGTAAGCTACGGACTGATGACCACGCAGTTTGCTCCGAAAGATTCACAAACATTTTGAACATTTGAAGGGTGAAATTTATATTGATGCAGAATTCTCAACACCGACGTTTGTGAGATTTCCAATTCTCGCTCAATTTGTCTGCTACTGGTGTGCGGATTAGCCGAAACTGCAGTTAAAACAATTACGTCGGCATCATCATTTGTTGCTGGTCGTGGTTAACGTTTCACTTGTGGCTGAACACTTCTTGTCTCTATAAATAAAGTAACTATCCGACGATAGCTCCGGAGACTTTGATGACGTCTTCCATGATAACGATCAACATACATAGCATAGGCCCGTTGGGCATTTTGATTACAATAGCCATACATAAATACCATATCGACCTTCTTTGCAATTGGTAAACGGTCCACTTGAACACGAGTAATGTATCACGAAGCAAATACCATCCGCACTGGCGAAATGTTACGCGGTACCACGTACTTATAAATTTGTGACCTTTACAACGCCAGCTATCACAAAGCGAAGAAAGTCTTCCAAATAACACATTCATATTTATTTACGTACTAGACGAATATGTAATAAAATGGGGGTACCTATGAAAAAAATGTTGTTGATATCAGTTTGACCTTTAGCAGCGCCATCTGGCGGGCCAACCGTAGCGCCATCTGTTTTCCCCATTCAAGCTAGAAAAGTTTTGTTCTTTGTAGTTTTTTTCGTTTGATGCTCATTTCGTGAGATATTTGTCCGATTACTGTCAGTGGACCACCCTGTATACACACACACACACACATATATATATGAGTTACATCCACAAAGTGTGTTCCGTTGGTTTATATAAAACAAACGTGTACAGATACAGAAACAATATTTATTGTACAAAAAAGACAACTGTTTAACTCCTTTTCTAGATAGCTTACGAAGCCTGGCACATGTTTTTGTATGCCTACTTCATACAAGGTTGCTGCCTGTGTATTCAACCTTGTGGTAACATGTTCTTGACCAAAAAGGACAGATTTTGGGTTTAAGGTGAGATGAAAGTTTAACTTTCTTAGCATTCAGAAAACTAATCTCAGATCTGATTTCACACGCGGCGGCATTTTCAATTACGGCTTACATTATAAAGAAGCACTAGAAAGCACAAGTCGGCAGCAGCGATCTGAAAATAGCGTACATGTCTTCATTTTGAGTGAGAGTAACTGTCGCGAATGCTTGGGACTGCGATCGTAACGCTGCCGCGGATAGAAATAGAAACGGAACTTACTTTGTGGACGAGTCTCGTGTATACCATAAATGACAAACTGTGTTACTAAACGATCTGTACCGATTTACTTCAATTCTTTCACATTAAACTACTCAACATTATACCTAATATAGCCTACATCTGTTTAAGTGACAATGTACTGCTTTTCCGTTAAAATAAGTTTCGAGAAAGTAACTGTTGTTCTGCTAAATTCTCTGTTTCGCCTTTTCTTGCAGGCAGTGTTAACCTTTGCTTCGATTGAATCTTCTCTGTATAATCTTTTTGCAGGCATTTTATTTGAAATAAAACTTGTATACTCAATAATGTGCTCACTTTATTCCTTCGATTTTACAGGAAACAGGAAGTTTGTGTTTATATGTTGTTGACTGATAACCAGGTACTATTTGATAAACAGACCACAGAAATTACAGATTGGAATGTCAATAAATGGAGGATAAGTAGCATCCCACAGTAAGGACAGTCGTTAACCACAGAGAGGAACTTGGGCTAGGCAATATGAGAGGGAGAAGAGAAAATTTCTATAATTAAAATGGGCAGCATGGGGAAAATTTAATTCTGCATCAACAATCCATGCCGTTACGTAGCCATGTTTGTGAACGGAGGGGGGCCTTACTAATGATTAGGCTACGGAAGTGAGTGCGGTTTAAAAGGTGATAAGACACGTACAGGAAACGAGAAAATATGTTACGGATTAGGTAAAGAACTGTTAGAGATCAATGTCACGTAAAATAACCCCTGCTGTAACTTAGCCGAGTCTTGTCACTCCTCATATTCTCCATTATTGACGTTCCAACGTGGACATTCCATTGTTAGTTTATCGATTGGCCTATCTTCCGTCACAAATACTGTGTTTTATGCTTTGTCACTTTTCTCCGACATTTGTTCACTCAGTCCATTACTATTCTTTGTATTCTGTACGTTTCTTATCGGATTTTAAACCTTTCTCGTTCCCGTATTCGTATCACAATTAATAGACATGTGTCTTACCACAGCGCCACCTCGCTCGGTCAGACGATACACTTCAGATTTACCTTGGTGTCTTCAGAGAAAGGTCTTCTTCATACACTGCTGGAGAGAGATATTTCTATTTGTATATATGATATCAGCATGGAGCGAAACGAGTACACATATCTCTCTCCGATAACGTGTGAATAAGACCATCCTCTGAAGACACCAATGTAAACCTGAAATCAACACTACCTTCTGACGATGGGAACAGGCCCGAAACTAGTAATGGTCTACATCAACATCTACATGGAATACTCTTCAAAACATATTTAAGTGCCTGTCAGAGGGTTCTTCGAATCACCTTCATACTATTTATCTCCCATTCCATTCTGGAGTAACGCCCGGGAAGAAAAAAAACCTGTATCTCTCCGTTAGAGATTTGATTTCTCGTCTTTTATTCTGCTTACCTTTTCTAAGTATGTAAGTGGGAGTCAACAAAATATTTTCGCATTCGGAGCAGAATGTTGGAGATTGGCCTTTCGTAAGTAGTATACGCCGCAGGGATAAGCGCCGTTGTAATGATTCCCATCCCAGATCCTGTATCATTTCCGTAACGCTGTCTCCCCTGTATCGTGAAAATACAAAACGAGCTGCCCTTTTTTGGACTCTTTCAATGTCCTCTCGTCTTTTATTCTGCTTACCTTTTCTAAGTATGTAAGTGGGAGTCAACAAAATATTTTCGCATTCGGAGCAGAATGTTGGCGATTGGCCTTTCGTAAGTAGTCTACGCCGCAGGGATAAGCGCCGTTGTAATGATTCCCATCCCAGATCCTGTATCATTTCCGTAACGCTGTCTCCCCTGTATCGTGAAAATACAAAACGAGCTGCCCTTTTTTGGACTCTTTCAATGTCCTCTCGTCTTTTATTCTGCTTACCTTTTCTAAGTATGTAAGTGGGAGTCAACAAAATATTTTCGCATTCGGAGCAGAATGTTGGCGATTGGCCTTTCGTAAGTAGTCTACGCCGCAGGGATAAGCGCCGTTGTAATGATTCCCATCCCAGATCCTGTATCATTTCCGTAACGCTGTCTCCCCTGTATCTTGAAAATACAAAACGAGCTGCCCTTTTTTGGACTCTTTCAATGTCCTCCGTCAAACGCACCTGATACGTATCCCACACTGGGCAGCAATACTCCAAAAAAGGACGGATAAGCGTAATGTTTGCAGTCTCTTTAGTAGTTCTGTTACATGTTTTAATAGTTCTGCCAATAAACTCAGTCGCATGTTCGCCTTTCCTACAACATTATCTACGTGTTCTTTCCCATTTAAGTCTGACGTAATAGTAATTCCTATGTATTTCGTGGAGTTTACTGCCTTCACTTTTGATTGATTTATTTTGTAAACAAAGATTAACGGATTTCTTTCCGAACCCTTGTGAACGACTTCACACTTCTCATTATTTAGAGTCAAAAATGTTCGAATTTTTGTAGAGCTTATCTGACTTAACGACGTGGCACTCAGTCTCTAAACTTTACACACTACTAATGAAATACCTTATACTAAAGACGGCACAAACATTCATGCCCGAGGGAGAATTCGTACCCCCGACGAAAAACAGCCTCGCGCATCGTAGCATAGCGCGTCAATGTGCTCCGCCGCTCCGCCACGGCTACTTAGAGTCAATTGCCAATTTTTACTCCAGAGTGATATCTTATTTAGAGCATTCTGCAGTTTGTTTTCATCTTCAGATGATTTTAATAGACGGTAAATGACCGCGACATCTCCAAAGAACCTAAAAGAGCTTTTCAGATTTTATCCCAAATCGTAATGTAAATAACGATCAGCAGAGGACCAATAACTCTACACTGTGGAAAGCCCGATATCACCTACGTTTTAGTCGATGCCTGACCATCGATTACTAAAAACTCTGAAATAAATTTATTTGTATAAAGCATTATTATGAAAACAACTACAGTGTACAAAAAACTGGATACAAATGTTTAATAGGTATATTGTAACTATACTGTACTATTCAAACAAAGACATCATTGGAGAGATGAAATGAAGTGAAATTAGTGCATATAATGGGTCCAGTTAAAAATTAAATTTAGTAAAACCAGCATATATTTCCACACAATCGGCGGCTTCATACCGTTCTCAGCGTATCCAGTGCCACTAATGTCGTTCACGTCCTTAGCTATGCAGCAGGCATATCCTCGATCGCAGATAGCGAGCTGCGGCCTGTTCTGCCTATTGGAGAGGAGGAGCAGTTTATTGCGCGCTGCTTCATTTAGCAGTCGGATCATCGAGCACCGCGGCAATCGCAGTCCGCAGTCCTTATGGCTCATAGAACAGAGGGAGGGGGAGGGGCGGTACTCAGCGCTTAAATGCGAACAGACTCGTGGAGCGGCATAATGAGCACGTAAAATGTCAGCGCTTCCATCACTGCTCTGCTGCGGTGCGTGTTACAGTCTGCATTTAATGGAGGATTTAACGCTGGACTGAGACATAGTTTGTTATCGAATTCGTATTAAGTACCCACACGGTCTCATCTCCACGTAACATGGATATCTATCAAATAACAAACGGAAAGTAAGATGTGGTTATACACTAAAAAAAAGGTAAAGCATTCAACAATCCGAAGATAGGTTTGAACACCACAGTGCTTTACTAGGCATGGTCTGTTTGGAGGTGGTATGCCGTTGCCTTCCTCCGACCTCCGAACTGACTTACCCAGTCAGTTATAGGGGGACCTAAAGTTTAACGTGGGTTCCGAACCACGGTGCTACTCGGTATTTTTCACATGAGCAATACTGCCAGATGTGAAAGAAGTGGAAAGTGACAGATAAAAATCCTAGGACTTGGCGGGGATCGAACCCGTGACCTTTGGATTTGTAGTCTGACACTCTACCACTGTACAACCGAGGCGCACGGTTACTACCCATTAAAATTGCTACACCAAGAAGAAATGCAGATGGTAAACGGGTATTCATTGGACAAGTATATTACACTAAAAATGACATGTGATTACACTTTCACGCAATTTGTATGCATAGATCCTGAGAAATCAGTACCCAGAACAACCACCTCTGGCCGTAAAAACGGCCTTGATACGCTTGGGCATTGAGTCAAACAGAGCTTCGATGGTGTGTACAGGTGCAGATGCCCATGCAGCTTCAACACGATACCACAGTTCATGAAGAGTGGTGAATGGCGCATTGTGACGAGTCACTTGCTCGGAAACCATTGACTTGACGTGTTCAGTTGGTGAGAGATCTGGAGAATGTGCTGACCAGAACTGATTAGAACATTTTCCGTGTCCAGAAAGGTCCGTACAGGACCTACAACATACGGTCGTGAATTATCCTGCTGAAATGTAGGGTTTCGCAGGGATCGGATGAAGGGTGGAGCCACGGGTCGTAACACATCTGAAATGTAACGGCCACAGTTCAAAGTGTCATCGATGCGAACAATAGGTGACCGAGACGTTTAACCAATGGCACCTAATACCATCACGCCGGTCATACGTTATTATGGCGATGACGAATACACGCTTCCAATATGCGTTCACCGCGATGTCGCCAAACAAGGATGCGACCATCATGCTGCTTGATTCGTTCGAAAAATTGACGTTTTGCCATTCGTTGGCTCAGATTCTTCGTTGCGTACACCATCGCAGTTGCCCATAACTGTGATGCTGCGTCAAGGGTAACCGCAGCCATGGTCTTCGATCTTATGGCCCATGCTGCTGCAGAAGTCGTCGAACTGTTCGTGCAGATGGTTGTTGTCTTGCAAACGTTTCCATCTGTTGACTCAGGGATCTAGACGTGGCTGCACGATCTGTTACAGCCATGCGGATAAGATGCCTGTCATCTAGACTGCTAGTGATACGAGGCCATTGGGATCCAGCATGACGTTCCATATTGCCCTCCGGAACCCACCGATTCCATATTCTGCTAACAGCCATTGGATCGCGATCAACGCGAGCAGCAATGTCGCGATACGATATACCGCAATCTCAATTGGCTTCAGTCCGACCTTTATCAAAGACGGAAACGTGATGGTACTCATTTCTCCTTACACGAGGCATCAAAACAACGTTTTACCAGGCAATGCCGGTTACCTGCTGTTTCTGTATCAGACATCGGTTGGAAACTTTTCTCATCTCAGCACGTTGTAGGTGTCGCCACCGGCGCCATCCTTGTGTGAATGATCTGAAAAGCTGATCATTTGCATATCACGCCATCTTCTTCCTGTCGGTAAAATTTCGCGTCTGTAGCACGTCATCTTCGTGGTGTAGCATTTTTAATGGCCAGGAGTGTAATAGACTTTCGCTAAGCAGATGTAGGCAGAAAAGTACACTGCTTGAAAACAAAAGTTACACACTTACAAAAACTGGTCGGAAGTGAATGAATCTACGAGAATTGGGGCAACTATTTACCTATAAGCGATACTAAAAAGGTACAACTTTTATTTTCCTTCAAAGTAGTCACTAGCGCTGTGTACAACCCGTCGCCAGCGTTGTGAAAGGAGTGGTATACGTATGTTCTGTTGATGGTGTGATTGGAGCGGTCTACGTCCTGTAGAATCCTTGGAACAGTTCTGAAGCGATTGCCACGATGTGGTTCTTTCATATTCGAAATCAAATCAAAGTTACAAGGACTTAATTCCGGGGAGTGTGGCGGATGGTACCTTACTTCCCAGTCCTATCGACTGACCAGAGCAGACATAGCTCGCGCTTTATGCGCCAGAGCATTGTCGTACAAAATGATTGGTGGGTTGCGCAGAAAGTGTTGCAGCTTCTTTCGCAAAGCTGGTCGCAGTTGATGCTCCAAAACCGAACAGTAATGCTGTGAATTGACGGTTTTCCGTGGAGGAACGTAATCTCTGAGGAAAACTCCATCACAGTTACGTTAGACTGCTCGCTCACAAGTGACTGTTCCTCTCGATTGTGCGCACGCCGGTGACGTGGGCCGGGAGAGTCAATTTGCTCGGTGGTAAGGTATGTATGTCAACGTGTGCTACCAGCGACAACGGTAGATTCTGTTGCGTAGATTCTCCACAGCAGTGTTGCCAATATTTAAGTTGCAACAAAACGACATGTAATGAAAGACATTGTATCTGTTGGACTGATTACATTACGGGAAATAAAAGATAGGCCTTTTGGCAGTTACATGTGGTGGAACATTGGCGTCAGGTCAGTAGTGAGTCGCAAGTCGTCTCAATAATTGCTCTGAACCGGTAATGGTGTCAAGGTGGCTTTGGATCCTCCCTTAAAAAATTTTGTTGAAAGTGTTTGTAATCCCATGGGACCAAAGTACCGTTGCCATGGGTAACTAGACTTAAAAACTGCTTAAACTAAGGTATGTTAAGGGCAATAGAAACCCATGTCCGAGGGAGGACTCGACCTTCCGACGGAAGCGGCCACCCAGTTTCTGTCATGATGCCTAAAACCGCGCAGCCGTTTGTACCCGGGCTGGTGTTGGGACGGAGACGCCTTCCAGTGTCATCCCACACGTCTTCAATGATGGAGACGTGTAGCCTACATACTGCAGGCACCAAACAAGCATATAATTTGTGAGTGGGCGCGTATTGTCGTGTGGAAACACGTCCCCAGGATTCTGTGGATTCAGAGATAGCTGACACAGACCGTCAGTAACGAGTCATTGTGCCACCATTGTTTTCGAAACACGAGTAGAGCTGAAGCGAACCCTTATCTTGTGGCTCCCCATACACCGGTGCTTTTGTGTTTCTCTACAAGGTTGGCAGGGTTTGTCGTCTGTCCCTTACGCCGACAAATCCGACCACGATGGTCATCAGTGGTTATGGGGAAGCGAGTTCAAACGGCCAAGCACTCTAAGGCGCCTTCCTGCTGAGCGAGTGGTTGATCCCAGACCGGTGGTTCGAGCTCTCCCGAGGGCATGTGTGTCTGTTTGTGTGTGCGCGCGCGTGTGTTTCTTGTCCTTTGGTTAGTTTAAGTTTGTTTCAGTTGTTCGTAAGCCTAGAGACTGACAAACGCGGTAATTAAGTACCTTACAGTTTCAAACATTTGAACATTGGCAATCGTTTCAACATTCTTATTGTTCCCATTCCTCCTAGGCTCGGTACTTCCGCGGCGAAACAGCCGTGCGCACTGGGGAGCCATGCTGCGGCGCACGCGGTAGTTAGCCGTCGGGGGTTCAAGTTCTCCGTCAAACATTGGTGTATGTGTTGTCTTTACGTTATTTTACCTTAGTTTAAGTAATTTGTAAGCTAGGAACCGATAACCTATCAGTTGAGTCCCATAGATTTACAAATAAACATTTGACCATTTTGCTCAGTACCGCTCCAATCGTGTCTGTGGATGTTGTGATGTTTATGATAACGAACGCATGGCGAGATACGGCACAAATACGGCAAATGGAAGTCGTCAATAAGTGTGCGGGAACCCACATCATGTTGTAGGACTTCCAGTAAATGTTCGTGAACGGTGGATGCCGCTGTCAAACAGAACGGTCATGTAGCCACTAATTCCAACATCGAGCTACAGTGATACCTGAATAGCCCACATGAAACAATGTAAACACTCTCCTTTTCGGTGTCCAATGATGCGGCCTCTGCTCAATGCATTCTTTTCGTGGACAGGAAGTATAACCATATCCATACCAGTGTTGCAATATGGCAACGTAATCCTTGTTAGTTCCTTTAGGCACAACCTCTTTTCCAAAGGTTTAAAAATAATTACACGATTTTTCTAAATTAATTGTGATTAGGTTGTCTTGCATTACTTCGGTTAACGGAAAGACTTAAGTTAAATACAGAGATAAAATCTGTATTAAAGATATTTAATCTAAGGAAAGGGGTTCAATTAAAATTTGTGCTGTGGCTGTGATTGGAACCCAGGTACTCCTGGTAAATAAGCATACTCGTTAAACACTCAGCTAACATCGCCTTATGGATAATGAGACTACACGAACTGTCTTAAATCAGGTCTCCTTCGCGACACGTTCTTTAATTCTGTCACTATGTTACCCTATGAAAAAACGTATCGCCGCGGCAGAATAGCCGTGCGCACCAAGACACCCAGCTGCGGTGCGAGTGGCCGTTCGCCGTCGGGGGTTCGAGTTCGGGGGTTCGGGTCCTCCCTCGGGCGTGGGTGTTTGTGTTGTTCTTAGGATAAGTTACTTTCAGTTAGTGTAAAAATGTTCAAATGTTTGTTAAGCTTATGGGACTTAACTACGGGGTCATCAGTCCCTAAACTTACAAACTACTTATCAACTACCTTATACTAAGGACGGCACAAATATCCATGCCCGAGGGGGGGATTCGAACCCCCGACCGCAGTGGCCGTGCAGACCGTGACTGAAGCGCCTCAGTCCCCTCGGCCACCGCGGCCGGCTCAGTTAGTGTAAGTAGTTTGTAAGCCTAGGGACTTATGACCAACGTAGTTAAGTCCCTTAGATTTACAAACATTTTAACATTTAAACACTGAAAATACCTATCAAAGTTGTCAAGACTCTCCAGTACTGGAATAGCACCGCACCAACGAATGTGAATGGAAACAATCCCACTTTGTATCACATACAGAGGGGACACAAATATCAACAACTACTCAATCCAGTAAGGCATATATTGTCTCATTATATAATAAGATATATAAGGAGAGGCACTGAATTAATACTTGAGCTGTGTCCGAGATTCGAAATCGGGACCTCCTGCTTAGTAGGCAGGCGCTTTAAATAATTTACCAATACAGCCTTATGGTTGGAATCCGGGCCACAGCAAAAATATTAATAGATCACATTTCCTTAAATTCAATACTTTTCATATAATGAGAGAAAACATGTCTCATTGTTGATATTTAGAATATGTATTTTTGTTTGATGTCTAAGGTGGAGCCGTGGCGGAGTGGCCGAGCGTATTAAGGCGCTGTGCTCCGATGCACGTAGTGGCTTCCCGTCGGGGGATGTTTATACTTTCTTTAGTGTAAGTGAGTTCATAAGAAGTTTGTAAGTTTAGGGACTGACGATCCCGCAGTGAAGTCCCATAAGCTTAACAAACATTTGAACGTTTTGATCTAAGGAGAAGTACATGCAGGAAGACTTTCAAATTATTACTTCAAAGTACAGGAAAGAAAGTGATTTGAAACTTTCATAAATAAAATTATTGTCAAATGTCAAAATTTGTAATAAACTATTTGAAAATGGTGTTATTATGATAAAGGGAACATTCTGCTGATGATGTCATAAGCAGTCATCTCAAAATTCCCTCCTAAGAAAACAGAAAATTCTAATAAATATGCATTATTCCAATCATTGTGTAGAGAAATATGAGCAAAGAAATATTTTGGTTCATTCATTAATAAAATTTGAGGTTCAAAGAGCAAACACGCCTGCGAAATATCGCGGGCGCTGCAAACTGTATGCCTCACTAAATGAATCTTTCACTCTGCAGCTGAGTGGGCGCTGTTATGAAACTTCCTGGCAAATTAAAATTGTGTGCCGGAACCGGGACTCGAACCTGGGTCGGCTTCCGGTACACAATTTTAATCTGCCAGCAAGTTCATGTATGCTTCACTATCTGACTCATTGCTGTTGACAGGTACCAACTTCGTAACAACAGCTGACATTACTAATCTGTGTTCTACAGACTATAGGGCCATATAAATCTAATCAACGCATCAGTGGTACGCATGTGTACCCAAATGTGACCACGGTCTTAACCTTTAGCCAGTACACCGGTCTTTTGGACCTGGGCGACTCCCTTCTCCTCCCTCTCCTTCTCTCTGAGCGCGTGTCAGCACTCAGCCCTCCAAAGTAGCTTCAAGGCAGTTGAAGAGGAAGTCGAAGTAAGTCTTATCTTCGTTGTGCATCTGTCCGAAGTTCTGTAATTAACGAATTACACTCTCCGCTCCCGGTCAAATAAGGCCGATGTGTACAATGAATGTCTTCATTTTCTCCGGTCCAATGTATCCCACTTACCCTCAAGTTGTGTGTTTTTCCTTTCGCAATCAACTGCAAGTCTATAAAATTGGAAAAATCTACATATCAAGTGTGTGAGAAAACTATTGGGGGGGGGGGGTGTATGCTGGGGAAGAGGGAGACGGAATGGTGTACTACATGCATTTTAAGAGAATTAGATGCAAAAAAGGCCGAAGGAAACTGAATGAAACGGCACCGCGGTCTTAATGACCAAGTGTACGCTTTCTGTGCCATAAGGGGGCGTACGGCCTAAGGCTAACGTAGAAATATTCCAGATATTCGCCTGAGAATCTATGGAAAAAAACATGACACACGTAACTTAGGATTGCTGACCACTCTGGAATTTAGGTCCGTGTCAAAACCGCTACACTTACCGAATCGTGTGTTCTCTATTGGACCCCATTCTTTCATTTACTAGCGTTATGTGCTAAAAGTAATGGGTACGTCCGATTTATTTACGCGATAAACTTGCCTGTTCCCTCTGTGATGACCTGGCTGTGCTCCCGGCATCAGACGCCCTTCGGCCCTCGTTCGCCCGTTTCCAGTATTAACTGGAGTGCAGACCCCAGGCAACGTTCTAGCAAACGTTCTACCATTTACGGAGTTTACGGAGCAGCGTGTGTAATGCGCGCAGATAGTATTGACCAGACGGACAGCGGCCCCCGGCGTGTATAGTCTGGAGTTTCGCGGGTGACCGCGCTGTCTCCAACCCTCTCTGTCTGTCTGTCTCACACACAAACACAAACACACGTGCTGGCGGACAGGCGGCCGCTGTTTACGGAGCCTGGAGGCTGTCGGGAGAAGTTGGAAGCGGCGCCGTCCGATAACACACACGCGGGTCGCCTGCCTATCTGTGGCTGATTTACTCGCGCCTGAAGACGAAACTCCGCGGCCGAAACGCCTGCTGCCGACGGTAGCACCCTCGTTCTGCCGTGGTTGCACTCCAGCCCGACAACACGGCCCTTTCCTCCCGTTGACAGCCGACTACACTGTTTAACATTGCGGGCTCCTCGCTGCCTGTCACGCCTCTGAACGCTGTACGCTGTGCATTGTACGAGGAACCTTTTTCACTGCGTTTTCTGTTGGGACAGTGATTCTGCTTGCGGCGAGACGTAAGCCACAACCTGTCATATCGTGTTTGAATACCTGGGTAAAATTATGATTTATCCGTGCGGGCCACAAATTTGTGGAATTTTATTAGTGCAATAGCTGTGCCCGACCACGAGTTTCTGTGGCTTCTTACAGACAAAATGAAGACGAAAGAAAAAGACAATCCATATATAGACCTAGTTTGTTAATTCCTTGTGAATAGGAATTGGCTATAAATCCTAAACTCTCTGATCCTCTTGTTTCTGCCCCATTACTCTACGAATTTCCTTGTCTCTCTCAATTTATTTCTTCTTCCACTTCTCTCTGTTCACCACCTTTTTCTTCCTTTAATTATCCATTTCCCCTCCCCAACTCCTACCCTCTCTTTTTGCCTATTCTCCTCCTAATCCTTCCCCATGTCATCCTCATGCTGTCAACTTTCATCTCTTCATTTTCCTCTTTTTGTCAACTTCATCCTTCCTCCACCTACTCTCTCTTCTCTTACATCTCTGCATAACCTACAGCCTTAATACAAATGGTTTGTGCAAACTCTTATATCTACTTTTACTGTAAATGGATACAAGGAGCCCCACAGTTTGCTTTGTAATACATAATTACACTTTATGCATATTTATACAACATCTAAGGTTGTCTTCATCAGAAGTATAAAATTAAGTCATGAAACGTAAGAAATTAGATGATGTGATCAAGTCTTGAAGATTAACCTCAAGTTCGTTCACAATAAAAAAAAAAGATGCTAGGTGAATAATAGCAGGTTCCACAAAAGTAAGAAAAAATGAGACTTGTCTTTTATAAAACCCGTTGGTATTCACGTGACGAGTTCTTTTATTATTATTATTATTATTATTATTATTATTATTATTTTATTATAATGAGCAAACATGTTATTTTATATGACTTGAGCACCACATGCTCCAATTTTTACGTCTCATATCACAAGTTTATATTTTTGATGAAGAGACTCTTAGATGGTATCTAAGATTGTAACTATATCGAAGGTTTGCCGACGTTGACGACTGCTGCTGTCACCTAGTGCAGAAACATGGAATCAAACCACGTTGCGCATGTTACCACAGTCCATCCACGACTGTGAGATGCAGTCCCGAATTTCCTAGCGTGAATCACAAAGAAATAAAGCGTGCAGAACCGCATTATTGTGCGTGCAGGGCCTAAAAGTGTTATTGGACCGGATATTGGAACTCCATGCTCGTTTTCCCTCACTGAACCAAATGAATAATGTTTCATGCAGTGTTTCATTTCTTGCTTTCATTATGGTATCGCGAATTTGAAAACTACCTTTCGTCATCAATTCGAAGCAGACGAATTCAGTTCCTTTTCGTTTCTTCTTCCATTCTTATACACTTGATGTTCGTACACCGTATTGTGCGGTTACGTTTCTCAGCAACTCCACTTTGTCTATCCTGCTTACTGGTCCCAGCTTTTTGTCCATCGAAATATCCACTTTCTATCGCATCGAAGCCATTTCTCTTACCTCACTAAAGCACGATACAGGTAGGGAACAGGTCAGCAACGACCATAGTAAATGTAACTGAAAGCGTGGAAGCTGCGATCTCTTTGTTGCCTGTGGTTGGAATATAACAACGGTGCGTAGGTGCACCGTACTACAGTCATAACTGTATACCACACATTTGCGCGAGGAAAAGAAAACTATGTGGAAAAACCGGAAATCCGGATAAATTGTATTGTAATCCATAAATATGATATCGATCTTTTTAGAATCATGAAGT
The DNA here is from genome assembly GCA_026315105.1 of Locusta migratoria. Lineage (NCBI taxonomy): Eukaryota > Metazoa > Arthropoda > Insecta > Orthoptera > Acrididae > Locusta > Locusta migratoria. Next base: position 423,750,845 of record CM048746.1, on the reverse strand, counting down.
TTGTGGGTGGCTGTAAATGGTTCCCAAGTATCCAAACACAGCGATTTCGCGATTTCCTGCGAATACTCCATTTAGTTGAACTACAGGATCAAATCAGTTCCATGTAAATTCAATCCACACCATAATCGAGTGCCCTCTTGGCAAATTGAGTAGACGGCTTAGTGGGGGTCTGTGTCAAAGTCGAAATCAAACTGCACCACACTGCCTTAATAGTTGTGTTAGTTCGTGGAACGTGGCGCACAGATTCCTGCAGATATTGGACATTGCATTGCTTGTCTGTTAGCACTGCATTAAGTGCAGTGCGTCGGCTATTGCGTTGTCCGTGGTGAGTGGTAATACCTGAAATTTGGAATTGCTGGGTTCTATCGGCACCTCGAAAAGCAGAATGGCCCAACGCTTTCTAAAATCTAATGTCCCATTCGAAATTCCATAGTGCGTTCAAGGACTGTTAATTCCCGTCGTACATTCATACCCACGTCGGAAACATTCTCCCATGAATCACTGGAATAAATGTGAAACTTTTGTCAATACACCGCTCTTTTTACCTTTTTTACGTGATTACCACCTCCGGTATATGTGACAATCACTGTCCTAAAACATTTGACAACTCAGTCTATATCTCATTTGTCTGATAAAAACATTAACCATATATAAAACGTGATTAGATGTTAAAATAATTTGGTACACGTAACGTAATTGTAAGTGTATCTTTAGTTTTGCAGCGATAAGCATAGATGTTCAACCGACGTGACTGTAACAGGTAGCACATAACTAGTGCTATATTCGAACATAACGTGAGTGTGTTCCTTATTCTGCTGCAGTAACACACACTTTTATGTTCTATACTTAAGGCTAGCTCTCATTCATCACACCAACTTGAAATGTTATGTTACCTGAATAATTTCGCGACAGTCACTCAATGACGACGCTTTCTGTATATACAGCATCAACAGCAAAAAGCCGCAAACTGCTACTCAACTTATCCGGCTCATCCTTTAAATGGATACGAAATAATTGCCGTGTGGGGATGGCATAAGGTCTGAGGCGGCGTGTCACGGACTGTGCGACCACTCACGTCGGAGGTTCGAAAAATAAAATGTTCAAATGTTTGTATAGTCTATGGGACTTAACTACAGGGTCATCAGTCCCTAAACTTACAAACTACTTACGAACTAGAACGGCACAAATATCCATGCCCGAGGGGGGATTCGAACCCCCGACCGTAGTGGCTGTGCAGTCCGTGACTGGAGCGCCTCAGTCCCCTCGGCTTTTCTGGTGCACTCCTGAGGATACCATCCTCTCCGGTGCAAACTCTCTTCCCCTCTCCATGTCTCTGGGGGAGGCCGCAGATACGGCCAAAGCATCCGGCTCAGTTTTGACATGTCGCTTGTGTACAACGAAAACTGGAGTGTTCTAGATATTTTAGCACTACTACCAACCGTTTTTCAGAAAATCACCCATAAATGTTATGAGGACGAATCCACTAAAAATAGACAGAATCGATAGATAATTGTGAATAGAGCATATTTCATCAATAATGTGTGGTGGTCGCAAACGGATACTTCTCTAGAAATCGGGGAAAGAATGTTTTACAACTGCCGCTTACGTAGACATTTGGTAAACGCTTGTTGTCCAGAGTGCCGACAGCTTAACGGACAAGGTAACACCGTGTCGAAAATCAAGGCAATCTAGCGGATGTAACTCCTCTGGTTTATATTTTTCCATGTTCAATTGACAGGGGTAAGAGGGTTAATAAGGTATGTAAATCAATAATAAATGACAACAAGGTAGGCAAACAAAATTTATCAAACTACCTAGAATAGGACATAACTGAAATGATATATTTTGTTACCGCGGTGGAGTGGACGCTGCTCGCCGTCGGAGGTTCCAGTCCTCCCTCGTGCATGGGTGTATTTGTTGTCCTTAGTATAAGTTAGTTTAATTAGTTTGTAAGCCTAGGGACTAACGACCAGAGTAATTACGTCCCATAGATTTACAAACATTTGAACATTTTTGTTATTGATGGTCACTTTACAATGCTCTTCCACTCGCTGTTACGTGTTCTCAATTCTCATCGAACAAATATATAGGCTGTACTGGTCGTGTAAACATTCGAAATAAATATACTCGCGGCACGAAGAACATCTAATGAATGCAATCTTACGACAGATATTTCCGAAGACTAGGCGAACATAAAACTTTGTTTAGATTTTAGCCCTCTGCGGGCTGTCTTGTGGAATTCTCAGCACTCTTAATCGGAATTGTTTTCTTGTGACGAGGCTAATACGTTTAATTATTTACTGATTGGGAAATTTGTTTGCGTTCGTTATTGTTACTGCGTATTGAGTTGTGTACCTTATTCTAATACGAGAAACTACAAATTAAAGAAATAAAACTCCACAGTTTCCTGAAGATTCGAACCCATGTTCACCGCTTCCGAGCTAGTTGCCATGATCGTTGAGTAATCGGAGCATTCGGCGAAAAGCATTCACCATGTGTGTACGTAAGAGACAGTTTTAAAAGTTTCTCTCCACGAGTTTTGCAGAAGTATGAATTTCCGAACCCCACACATGATGACGAAATATGATGTGTTTAAAATCTTCTATCGATGCCGTCACTCTTTTCAGTCCTTCGTTTTACGTTGTACTCAAGTCACCTGCCACATTTGAACTAAATACGTTGGCAGTGCCTGTGGCGTTCCCTTTGTAAGTAACACGTCTCTGATTAGAAAGGAAACGAATGTTATGTTCTTTCTCTTCACCCAATTTTATTTTAACAATAAAAGTACAGTTTTAGACAGTATAGGAAAAATTTTTGTGTGTTTTTCGGAATGAAAAAGAAAAAGTCCAGTATCTAAGCGAATTCCAGTAGAAAAAAATATTTTTCATAACAAATGTTTCGCATTGTAGTTAAGGCTCAGAACCTAATTACGGTCGTTAAGAAAGAACCTACTTATCAAGCAATTTGTGCAACATTAGGCATTTTTTATGATATGTGAAAATTACCCACTGCAACGAATTCATCTACCTACGGTCTGATTTCCGAAAACAGCATTCACTCTTTCTTTCCTTTCGTCCACAGTTAACAGAGCATATTTTCTACAAAACAATGTACCTTCGATTCAATTCTTAATTAATGCTAAACAAAATGCGGTCATCAGTCCCTAAACTTACAAACTACTTACGAATTCCCTTACACTAAAGACAACACAAAAAACATGCCCGAGGGGGATTCGAATCCTCGACGGGGAACATCTACGCGCATCGCAGCGTAGCGCCTCAATGCACTCGGCCGCTCCGCCAAGACTATATATAATCCACTGTATTCATACACTATGAGATGGGCTAATTGTTTTACTGTTGCTGTGATCGCGACTATACGGCAAAATGCTACCGCTTGGGGGTAGGGAAACGCAAGTTGAGAAACACTCACTTCACAGGTGGGAGAATTACATATATGGGTACCTACTCCGCATGTTGTTCTTACGTTAGCTTGATGTCCACAGTTTGGTACCGTCTGACAAGAACACCACATGCGTATCGGATTTTAGAATTTCTTTTATATTTATGATACGTGAAGTTCAGGACTTAAATGACAATCAGCCAAAGCCATTCGACGCAACTCTCAAAGAGTCTCGAGAAAATCGACTTTGACGTTTTAGATGTACACGTAAGCATGTGTCGGTGTACATCAGGTGGTAGCGTTCTAGTCTCACAACTACAGAGACGGTGGTTCGAAACCCACTATGACAAATATTTTTTCGTTGCTTTCGAATTCAGTTATATAAAGTATTTTGGGATCTCTAATGCCACGTATTGTGTCAGTTTTTGTTTTGTGTATGTAGTCGAACCGAACACCTTGTAACCTAAAATGATGGTTGAGTAGAGCTGCTTTGAAAGCCATTACAAGCTATGGAGATGACTCTCCGAAAACAGCCGCTTCGCTCTTCAAATGTTCAAATGTGTGTTAAGCTTAAAGGACTTAACTGCGGGGTCGTCAGTCCCTAAACTTACAAACTACTTATGAAATACTTTACACTAAAGACGACACCAACATCCATGCTTGAGGGGGGAATCGAACCTGCGACCGTTGCGGCCGTGCAGACTGTGACTGGCGCGCAGCAGACCACTCGGCCACTGCGGCCGGCTTAGCTCTTCACAAACTGAACAATAAAGACTACCGTCGTCTATTAAAAGTGAAGCCAATACTGTAAAAATGTCTTTTATTTTTAGTTATTGAAACCATCTTTATGAAGAGGCCTTTATAAAATAACACAATATTACAAATAAACGAAACATGTGCATTTTCCGTAAAAATTAGAGTGACGTATTAAAGTTTTGTAAGTATTCGAGCATAACAAAAAAAAAATGATAAATATGTAAAAAATATACAAGAAACACATTATTGGGGCGATCTAGAATTGTTTAATAAGAGGTTTTCAGCAAAGATCGCTTTCTTCTTTTAATTACATGACGGTTTCGGCGCGATAGATGCCATCTTCAGACCTGTCGTAATTTTTTACATCACTGCAATTGCAACAATTTTTAACATAGCAAATTAATATACATCCACATTGACGAGTAAATTTTATTTGGATGACACATGACCGGCCGCGGTGGCCGAGGGGACTGAGGCACGTCAGTCACGGTCTGCACGGCCACTACGGTCGGGGGTTCGAATCCCCTCTCGGGCATGGATATTTGTGCCGTCCTTAGTGTTAGCTAGTTTATATGTAGTTTGTAAGTTTTGATGACCCCATAGTTAAGTCTCATAAGCTATACAAACATTTGAATATTTGATGACACATGAATGTGGATGTATACCAATTTGCTACGTTAAAAATTGTTGCAATAGCAGTGATATAAAAAAATTACGACAGGTCTGAAGATGGCGTCTAGCACGCCGAAACCGGTTATGTAATTAAAAGTAGAAAGCGATCTTGACTGAAAATCTCTTATTATATAAAAATAATCTGTCACTGCAGGAAACATGGACCCTAAGATTCTATGGCTACAGCGCTGTCACTTAAGCTATTGGAACTTACATGTACTTCCAAGACTTCAAAGTCGATTTCCTGCAAAATTTTTGAGAGTTGCGTCGAATGGGTTTGGCTTATTTTACATATTCATCATTCTATTTTGTTAATTTGTTGAGAACATCACGTGCTATAAATATAAAAAAAAATTAAAATCCGAAACCCAAGTGGTCTCCTTGTGATTTACCTTTCGGAAATGAAAGATAACGGTGTCTGCTCAATATACATCATCCAAGTTTCATAACATAACATACAAGAAAAGGGCAACCAAATTTGCTAGGAATTTGTTCTAAGACTATTTTTATGAAACGTAGACAGAATTTTTTCTGACTCAAGGTCGGTCCGCTGGCAGTTATTGGTGCCGCCACTAGCCGCCGTTGCCGTCACTAGCCGGCAGATGGCTCTGGTGGGCCACGTCAGCCCTCGTCCCCTTATCGCGATAGCCGTCTGGAAGAGGGTCGGCGACAGATGAGTCCAGAGCCATCTGTTAGCCAGCGACGACACTCCGGAGCAGCACGGCGATCGAACGCGGCCGTGCCGTGGCTCGCACGCACGCGGCGGGCTCTTACGTCACGGCCAGGCGGCGGTCAGCACGCGTGACACCTGCGGCGCGCCGCACGCTCTGCCTCCACGGCGCCGACCTCTGCCTCCCTCACACTGAGAGGTTACACACACGAGTCTTCCTATTGATTGGGCCGCTAGACAGGTGTAGAGTTAGTGTGGTGATTCATGTCTATTTGTCTACTGGGATGAAGGAAATCATACACCACCGAAAATAAACATTAGTACCCAGTGGTGGCTCGTACAAAATTTGACCAGTATGCTACAATATTACATAAATAATCAGGAAACAAAATATAATAAAATAAAAAGCGTGACTGACAAATAACGGAGCTTAGCAATATCCCCAGCATGTCATCTGCGTTCTACACAAGTGACCAATGAAACTGCTTGGCTGAAAAGCGCACTTTCACTCACATGTTGGTTATACATTACTAATGGACTCAGAGGTACTTGAATACGAGCCTCACACCAGTGGCGTATCCAGGGGGAGGGTCATGGGGGTCATGACCCCCCCCCCCAAAAAGAAATACTTTTAAAAAAAAAATTTGTACACTTTTTTGTAGTTATTTTTTATACTAAGTATATACGGAATATTTCGGGAATATTTCTTTAAATAATTTTTATAGGTAACATTATCCACTTGAAATATCCTCATTGTATATTTTTCACTTACATTCGCCCCCCACCCCTCACTGCACATAGGCGACAAGTAATCAGCATTTTTCTCCATAACACCCTCTTATAGCCACAGTCTGCATACCAAATTCCAGTCATAGTGCAAAGTGAAACGCAGATTGCACACTTCGATTTCACACTGTGCATATCGTGATGTTGTCAAGGATCCTGTTATAGTTCGTAAATTAACTATGTGACAGATGTACTTTGCAAAGATTTGGAGACATATTTTTCAAAAAAAGTATTTTACGGAACTGCAATTTCTTCATTATTATGCTGAAGAAATGTGGTATTTTTGTCAAGCTGTGCTCTTTACTCGTGTAAACAAATTATTAGTTATAATTACTGGCATTGTTCACACTAAAATGTACCCCAAGAGACATACTCATCGCATACACTGATCAATTTCAAAATCAAAATCGTATTCCAAATGGGCAAGCCAAGTAAAAAGGAATTACACGGATCCTGAAATTTCATTTTAGAACATTCATGATCAACAAGTTTTCAGAGAAAAGGTCAGAATTACTAAACACCTAATCCCGCTTACTGCGCCAGTTCCACGCCCTGTCGCCAAATGGTCAGAACAGAGAAAAGAAGCACAATCAGCCAAAATGAAAATCTGCTTTCGAAAGAGGAAAATACCACCAGGGAAGAGATAGAAACCTTTGTGGTCCATAGAAGGCCGAATGAGAGAAAAACTACATTAAAATATCATACATTTTATGAAAAACATAAATAATTACATTAAAATTACGAGTATATATTTTACCGTTATTAAAACTGTACACAAATATACTTTGAAATGGAGTATGATAGCAAGGTATATTTTTCTGGAAGGGAACGGGGCGGGGCCGAAAACATACACAGTGACCCGTGACCCCCTCCAAAATTGAACCCTAGATCCGCTGCTGCCTCACACAAGTAGGTTTGAGAGACAACGCGCAAGACGCCTGAGCTAGCGGGCTATTTGACTCTGTATGCCGCAATTTTCGTCATAGACTATTCTTCCACAATCGTTGCACGCAGTGCGAAGAGAAATATTGATCTGGTGCTGCAGACGGTCTCAGCACACATGTGCCACCAGGCCTGACGTCACGTCTGCACATGCGCACTAGCGAACAGACGACTACGCCGCCAGCGCGACTGAATCATACTTCAGCACACGGAGCTGGTTCCCAGCTAGCGCGGAGAGAGCGCTCCAAAATGCAAGTTCAGCCTTATTACTAGCATTGTAATACGTATTGGAAGGGAATTGGCATAATTGTGATATCTGGATCGCATACCAAGAGAAAGGATGTAATTTTACAGCGATTTCTGCTTGCTTTCGATGAGAAATGGCATAATTTTAGTGATATATTTACAGTGTGCTGCAGCACATTAGCACATTATCACCAGCCGCCACTGTTAGTACCCTCTATTAGAATTCTCCAGTTCCGTCAAGATTTACTGTTGAAACGATACACAAGTATTGAATGAAACGATTACATTTACCCAGAAATAGCTGTAGCACTGCTCGGTATCTGGTGTCAATCCATGCTGAAATACAACAGAAAGCGGTATAGCCTCCACGGGCGACAACACAGTCTTTGATTCTCGTATCCATTAACCCGTAACCACAGTCACGTGGTCCCACAGATCCCTAGGAAGTTGGAGACAACCACAATATATTTCAGGGAAGCGTGAACCTTTCGAATTGTTAGTAACTGCAGAGTTGACAAGCCCGGACAAATCTTCGTTCTTTGCACGTGCGTCAATCTGTTTCCTGTATATTCCATGCGGAATTCTGGTGCCGGTCTCACAGACGATGTATATGCAGTTACGTAACTTTCACGTTGTTTCCAGTAATGATTCAAATTTTGCTGAAATAATTATTTCTCGTGGCCACAGCATCCTTACAGTTTTTTTTAAATTGCCATACATTTTCGCTTTTTATTTTTTATCTCAATTTTCATTCAGTAACCGTCCGAGATCGACGCTATGAAAGTAAACTAAAATGTAGCACTTGTTCATCAATTAAAAGGCGAAAGGCTTCATACCAATGTTACCAATGTGGCTTGACGTGCTTGATGTGTGTTTGGTCAGTTTGTGGAAAGTGCTAGGACACTAACATTAAGTAAGGCCTTTCGTTTACTTAATTTGTTTGTATTTTTTCTATGTTACCCTTCTGATGATTTTTTGATTGTGTTAGAAGTTAGGACACTGTACGTTTCAGAGTTATTAAATGGAATCTTTCTAAAATTCAAAGATAAGTATGAAATAAAATGTTATAAAAATAATTTTAATACTTTTTATTTGCATTAAAAAGATTTGTTACAATCAAAAACCATATGAACAGGAAACCTTTGTTGACGGACATCCACAGCTAAGATAGCACATCTTTAATAAAAGGGTCTGCTTCAGCTGTTTTACTTTTTTTTAAAAAGAGACCGGTTTCGCGATTTAAGTCGCAGCTTCGGCTCAAGTACAGTTAAAACACACACACACACACACACACACACACACACACACTGTGTTGCGACAATAAAGTAATGAGACCGATTTTTAAAAAATGTTGCTAAGTGTTTTAGTCATGTTTAGTGTTGTCTCCTGCAAAGTAGTTCCCTTCTGACTGCTCACACTTTATTCAGCGCTTCTGCCTTTGATGCGATTCATCTTCTGAAATATCCTCCAAGACCCTCGGCACAGCTTTTTGGACATCTTGTGATGTATGAAAATGGTGTCCCTTGACGACCGTTCTGACTCTTGGAAATAGAAAAAAGTCGCACGGAGCGATATCTGGTGAATAAGGTGTCTGTGATAGTACAGAAATTTGTTTTGAGGTTAAAAATCGCTGTAGTGACAGATCAGTGTGGGATGGTGCATTATCGTGATGCAGAATCGAATTAACAGCATTGTTGGCACAGAAACAAAGAATTCTTTTACGAAATCTTTCTAACATTTCTTTGTAGTAATACAGGTTGAAAGTTTGTCCAAGAGACAATGAATCATTATGAAAAATCCCCTTGGAATCAAAGAAGCACACAATCATGCATTTCACTTTTGACTCTGACATGCGAGTTTTTTTGGTCCCGGTGATCCCTTCGAACACCATTGCGAACTTTGCCGTTTGTCTCTGGAACGTACTGAAAAAAACAAGTTTCATCACCAATCGTAAAACGGCTCAACATTTCTGAATTGACTTCCATTTCCTCTGACAGATCGGCTGCAACATTTTTCCGTGTTTCTCGCTGTTGTGGTGTGATATTTTTCGGGGCCATTTTTGCACAAATTTTTCTCATGTCTATATCTTCAGTTATTATTAGATGGAACCGTTTCTCGATTGATGTTCAGTTCTTCTGCAATCTTTTTCACGGATAATCTTCGATCAGATCGTACGCGTTCACGCATCCTGGCCAAGTTGACATCCATCCGTGAGGTTGATGTCCTCAACTGCGGTCTTCATCTTCAACATTCTGCCTTCACTAAACATTTTATGCCAACGAATAAACTTGAACTCTTGACATAACTCCTCTCCAAAAGACTTATGAAGCTTACCGTACGTTGTCGTTGCAATTTCACCTAATTTAATGCAAAAAGAAATGGCGTGCCATTGCGCAATATTATGTACTTCCATTTACGTGATGAGAGACACAGACACATGTTAACCTATTACAGAACAACTTACGACTGAGCAGTTGCACTGATGTGCCACTTGAAACAGCTTATAGACCAATGTCAAAGGTATTGTGCCAATGCAAGTCTGCAGGGTTGCCACTTCTAGAAAAGAAAATGTCTCATTACTGTCGCACTGTGAAAGTAATTCCGGAAATATTGTGGTTCATCAGGCTAGAGCAACCATGCACGTGGAACTGTCAGTGCCAACAGACAAGCAACACTCCGTTAAATCATTGTAGAAGGAATGTCCAATGCGTCGCTTAGAACAGTGCGACGCAGTTTTGTGTTAGTTGGCTATGGCAGCAGACAACCGACTCCAGTGACTTTGCTAGGAACGCGGTATCGCCTGCTGAGACTCTCCTGGGCTATCGCTGCAGTGGAATGGTGGAGAGCTCTAAGGCACTGGGCTATGGAGCATGCAGTTGCTTCTTGACGGAGGTTAGGGTCCTCGCTTGGGCGTTTGTGTGTGTGTGTGTGTGTGTGTGTGTTTGTTGTCTTTAAATTACTTTAAGTTAATTTAGTAGCTTGTCAGTCTAGGCACTGTAACAGCAGTAGTCAGGTCCCATAGACTTTTCCTCTTCATGGCTTGTGACTATTTATTTTGCAAAGATGGGAAATAGTAGCTTGAACAAATGAATGCCGATTTCAGTTTGTAACAACAAATGGTAGTCTTCGAATATTGCTCAGACCCCATAATACCATGGACGAAAGTTGTCAACAGGAAAATGTCCAATCTGTGCTTAATAATTTGTCCTAGTTTTGCAAGGAATTAACTAGTCCACTAGTGCATTTGAACCAGTCATTGATTGAATATGCTTACATTCCACTAATTGGAAAACATTTACAGCCATTCCTCAATTTCATGATACCACAGAAAAGACCTTATTTTATTAGATGATAATGCGCATATCATTTGTAAAAAATGTTTCAGGATTAGTTCTAAAAATATTCCGCACAGTTGCTTCGAGAACGTAGCTACCCATGCCCACCGACCTAATTACCATCGAACACTTATATCCCGTATACAACTGCTAGACCTGTCAGTGAGTACATTGCCGCAGCACGGTCTAACAGCGCAGGTAGTGTCATGTGGATTATCTAGGTTCGATACTACGTTCTAGAAACATTTCATTTTTAATATTTATTTCATTCCTTCTGATCGTCTCTCAAGTTTAAAATGAATATTTATAATCTTTCCACAGCTTACAAAACGCCTACTTTTGTAATAAAATTGCAATGACAATAGTATCTAACGCTTTATCTACCTGCATTAATTGTAATATGCATTTTGAATTATTCGACTTTTTGTAAAGAAAGTATTGTAATAAAAATTTTAATTAGTGTAACCATCATTTCAATAATAAAATGGATTTTTTAAGATGTAGCTGATAATTTTATTATATCATTCAAAAATTGATATAATTTTTTAAACATATAATAATATTGAAATGTTTTCCTGAGGTAGGATTGAATCCAGTTTAGTCACATGATAGTCAGGCCATCAGCTGCCTTTTTATTACGTTGTTCTGACCGAGCTACTAACTTTGTTTAACAGAATCTCCTCGACTGTTATATAAGATACATATGAGACACGCTTAAACATCCTAGAACTTTTCTGGATAGTGAGCTTTAAAACTTCTATGATTGGACACCCTTGACGTATGCCAAGTCACAACGGAAACTTAATTTACGAAACCAGAAGGTCTTCTTGTAAGTCGTTCCCAGGTACAGCACGTAAAGCACGTAAAACGCAGTGTTTTGTTCCGAAATAGTGATGTAATGGACACAAAGTTAGTAGGAGGACGTCTGTAGGTAGGTGTAGCAACAATGTTCAAATCAAATGATCGTATGACATTTTTGCAGGGAGATCCCGTCTGGAATTATTCGGCCGCCTAGTGCAAGTCTTTTTACTTGATGCCACTTCGGCGACCTGCGTATCCCCCTGCTGGGAATCAAACCCGGGCCCCTTGCGTTGGAGTCGGCGATGCTGTCTACTGAGCGGGTAGACATGTTTAAATGTCTGTAAGCCTATGACAACTAACTGCAGCAATCATCGGTCCCTATACTTACCACCTACCACTACTAATAATAAGTAAAATTCACACAAACACACACACTCACACACACGCACGCACACACACACACACACACACACACACACACACACGCCCGAGGGAGTACACGAATCTCCGTCGGGGAACGGCCACGACCTCCGCTGTAAAGCGCGTTAAAGGGCACGGCTATTTCCGCGCTATAGTAAAATATCCTTAGAGTGCACGGGCGCAGCCGGAGGGGTGGGGGGGAGTTCTGGGGTTCAAACCCGTCCCGAATTGTTGACACAGCTCAGAAAGTGGCATCATTCTGTGTCACTATAAAGTCCGCCTACATTTTCAAGGCTGGGAAGCACTTACACAAACTCCACACAGTCCTGATTTCTCCCCATGCGATTCCCATTGTTTTTGGAGCCCTGAACAATGACAGTGATGGCCATCGGTATGTTTCAGAGGAAGAGGTGCACACCTGACTGTATAGCTAACTGCCGACATCGAGGTATTGACCGTCTTGTCCCACAATGGTTTGAATATATCGATAGTTTTTGTGATTACTGCTGAAATAGTGAGCACTTTACTTAGTTTTTCCCAAGATGTTTTGTTTTTAATATTTGTGCTCCTTATAGCTGAGTGTGACTTGCCTGATTTCCAATCCCTAAAAACAAATTTCCTGCTCAAGGAGTCCAATGTGAATTATGGTAAAGAATGGGACTTACACCATCGGAGATGCTTTTAAAGGCTAACGTGTCCTGTCGGGCCCTGGAGTTTCACTGTGATTTAGATAATGGAGCTGCTTCTGAACACAATAACAATGTGAGCCACTAATATTTCTTGTTCTTGATATATGAATAAATGATGATTCATGTCTAGTCGAAGAGTACCACAAAAATTTGAGTTACTGACGGCCTCTCTGATATTGCTTCAGAAGTAGTTAAAAGCTTCACACACTACCATTCGAATTGTGATACGTGTTTCGACCCACATTTGCTTACCATTATGATTTGCCTTGTCACTGGTTTGAAAAATACTCCCATTCTCAGGAGGTATTTCTAATGTTGCCTCTATACCATCTTGACTTTCTATTATCCAGTCCTTTGCAATGAAAATCTTGTAGTATGTACAGTATTAGTACCGTTTGCGGTTGTATTAAGAGGACGTGTTACAGTACCGCAAAAATTTGAGTTCCAGAGTGCTTCTGCGATAATGCTTCAGACGTTATTAAAAACTTTACCATTCGAATCGCGATACGTGTTTCGACCCACATTTGCTTAACATTATAATTTGCCTTGTCACTATTTTGGAAAATACACACATTCTCAGGAGGTCTTTCTAATGTTGTTTCTATACCATGTTGATTTTCTAGTATCCAGTCCTTTGCAATGAAAAATCGTGTAGTATGTACAGTATTATGTACTGTATTAATACCGTTTGCAGGTGTATTAATATTAGATGTTATTACAGTGTTTATTCGTCGAAAACTCCTCCGAAATCATATCCTGGCTACTACTATGGTTCAGTGCATTCTCAGTTTGTTACAATCCTGGGGGGATTCTTTTAGAGCAGAGATAACCGATGGAAAGAGAATGGAAGGAAGAACAACACGAAGCCATCCTCCACTATCAGTTGGCGGAGTCTACCAAGAAAGAAATTAAGTAGCGGGGCCGTCGCTGGCGGGGGAAGCCGTAAATCAAGGTGGCCAGATCTGCGTGCCGGTTAGCGCCCCTCCCCCCACCACTTCCCCTCACAGACATTCAAATAAGGCTCTTCTCTGGAGAGGCGGTGGTGTGGCGTGTGGCAAAGGAAGGGGGAGGGGGTGCAGACGAAGAAGTAATCGCTGGCGCCTTCCTGCCGGCAGTGGCGGAGGAGGCAGGCCCGAGCCACCTCACAAAGGAGCGGCCGCGTCCATCGCTAGGGAGATTAAAAGAGTTTCCCTCGTAATGAAACGGGCCAAGTTGCCGGCGTGCTCGGAAAACCAACCGCACCTGTTTCGAGTCTGCCACCTGGCGGCCTCATCCAGAGTGAAACGCGGCTGGACTCAGGCAGACATGACGGTTGAAACGGTTAAAATAGCTTCATTGACGCTACAGCACTTTGGGTACAGGGTGTCCCAAAAGACAACGTCAGGGTTACACCAAAACAAAAGTTAATAAAAAAATGTTCAAATCTTTGTAGAGCTTATGGGACTTAACTACGGGGTCATCAGTCCCTAAACTTACAAACTACTTATGATCTACCTAATCCTAAGGACGCACAAATATCCATGCCCGAGGGGGGATTCGAACCCCCGACCGTAGTGGCCGTGCAGACCGTGACTGACGCCCCTCAGACCCCTCGGCCTCCGCGGCCGGCAAAAGTATATACACAGGGTGTTTCACTAAGTGTGTTTGCCTCTGTAATTATAAAATGATAAGTGACGGGAAATTTTAATGCGGTAGGTCAACACAAGAAATGTTACACTTTCTGCGGAGCTATGAACATAGTTTATTGTATCATATTCCAAAGAGTTACAGCACAAATATATACTTTTTTAATTGGAACAATAGTTTTTTCTATCATGCATTGGAATCGTTGAAACCAGCTGCGTCCAAATCAATTTAAACTACATTCCTATCACTGTTAGTTTGGGAGCTACAACCCTTCAAATTTTAGGGGGCGGAGGCTACGGCAGCGTAGCTGACTGGCTAGTGGTCATGAGACAGTGGTCCGTGCCCCAGGGGATAACTACGCTATCGAAGCCTCATCTGGGTCAGATTCCGTGTTGGTTGTGCAGACCTCGCAAGATGACACTTCATCCGCTCCTAAACGTGCTCTATATGGGACAGATCTGGGAGTCATAATGGCCATGATAGTTGGCGTGCACCTAAAAGAGCACATTGGGTGATAAGGGATGCACGTGGATGTGCATTATCCTGTTGGAAAAGTATACAGCCTTGTTGGTGCATGAACGGTAGTGAGACGCGATGAATGATGGTTTCTTTGTACTGTTGACTGTTCAATCTTCCCTTGACGATCACCATAGGAGAACGGCCAGTGTAAGGTATGACTCCCCACACCTTGATGCCAGATGGCAGTCTCGTCTGCCTCGGTCGTATACATTCCAGATTTTGCCGCTATCCTGGTCTACGCCAATCCAACGTCACATGTATGATAGTCTCCATGAGAGAATTCCAGTTAGCATTGCTGCAAAAGGAGGGTATACACGGTACTAGCGTTGACATTGCGTACGCTCTGGTGATTGTATTCACGCGCGTGTGCTTCCGTCTCGGTGATCGTGTGTTGTATACATCCTAACAAATGTGTCAATAAAATTTCGCTTCGCTGGGTTGACGATTTCATGGTGTTCTTGTTTCATTTTCGAGTTGGCTGCTGTCGAGCGTGCACTGCAACATGATGCGAATAGCGAGAGCTAATCCAGTTTTACAACCTGCAACAATGGCTATTGAGGGGGATGTGGAAGCAGAGATTCAAACTGTAAGGAACATATTGAGAAAGTATGTACAAAAATGGCTCAGCCGAGAGATTTTCAAGGAGTTTCCCACGTAGTTCTCAAGCAACTCGCAACTCTACACCCGAAATAATATTTTTCACCACTGAGAATGTCGGAAAGTTGCTTCAATTTTCTATTAGGAAAAGTACTTTCTCAAAAATCCACCGTACTGATACTCAACTGCGGAAATTAACTCTTTAGCAGGCTGTGTAGAGATACTTCCCACTAACGGCATTCGTTTACTGCACTCATGGGAATACGTGTTACCAATTCTGTGCGCTACTGGGCCCTAGTGGTAGTCCGCTGAACTAGTCTAGTTTCCATTAGATATGGCTTTTAGGGCTGTGGTAAGTATATTTAGCACCAAATAGCGGTTTTTCCGGTTTTTTGTTTGAGGAGTATGCCTACCATAAAAATCGTTATTGAAATGGGATTAGGAAATATACGTAACACAGTATTTCTTGTGGTCCATAGGAAGCATATTTACCACCAAAGTAAGGATACCTCCAAGTTTCAGGAAATATGTCTTACCATCTCTGTATGTGCCTGGTATCTTGTGGTAGTACGCTTTAGCAAGTGTAGGAAAACCACTAAAATAATCACTTTCTGTTTCTTACTACCATTGTCGGAAGAGATTGTGACCATGATTTGAACATTTGGTTGCGAAAGAAATATTACTAGTAAACAGTAAACATGAAATGTAAATATTTTTGAAGTAAAGTAAAACAAAAAGAATTCATGGCTTTATATTTTGTAACATGTAATGGCGTTACATTACAGCTCACAAAAGGGAAATGGGAAATCTATTTAGCACCAAAGTTGAAAGCTCACAAAGGCACTTTGGTGGTATATGTGCAAAACGTTTTTAGACATAATTCACAAATATAAAATCGTCAAGTTTAAAATATAATGAACTGATCACGCTTCTGATTCCATATAAAACAAAATGTATCTTCGCTCAGAATGGAAGCACGGTGAACACGTCTGTAACAGCAAAAGAGTTGACATTGGGTCAGATTAGAGACAGATTATGTGTTTCAGTGTTAAGTGTGGAGCCTAGTCCTCGAAATAAAATTCCCCCACGTTCACCTATTCAACACCAACATTGATGCCTCGTCTGATGTTAAGCCTGCTACTTCAAAGTCATTCTTGACTGAATCCAAGTACTGTTTCTGGCCTACCTCGACTGCAGTCACACTCTATTGCTGAACCCATGAGTCCCTTAGGTGAATTTGCTTCTTCCATGCGTATAACATGACCTCACCGTCTCAGCCTGTTCGCTCAACTGCTTCATCGTTCGTTCCTATTTTTCTTTTGATTTTCTCAATATTGACACCCTCCTGCCATTGTTCCCATCTATTACTGCCTGCAATCATACTTGCTACTTTCATATCTGTGACCTCAGTCTTACTGATAAGTTAAACTGTATACTCCCACACAACAAACTCGGTAGAAAGATAGAGCGGTGCACTGCTACCTTAGTCTTGGTACTCATTTCGTTCTTCCAGAAGAGAGTAGATTGTAGAGGTGCAGTCACTGCATTAGCTTTGCTGTACCTTGATTTCATTTCTTTCACTATGTTGCCATCCTGTGGAATAATACATGCTAAGTACTTGAAACTGTACACCGGTTCTAGTTGTGTTGCTGCTATTTGACACTCAATCTGTTTAAATCTCTATGCCACAGACATTACTTTGGGTTTGAAATATCATATTCTCTACACCTCGATCTAGCTCTGAAGTATTAGTTTGCAACCACTCAATCGAGTCTGCCATCGCAAGTAGGTCGTCCGCACATGCGCGACTGCTTCTTTTGTTTTCACTTTTTTAATCTCGCCCGGCCATTCTATTGTATTCAACGTATTATCCATAAATCGTACGAACAACATTGGTGACAGGCTACCTTTTGTCTTATCCTTAATCAATCTACAGTCAACTCTAACAGCTGCTAACAATTTACGCAAAGAATTTTGATTGCCTGAAGAGATTAGCCTACTATTCCACAATTTAGTAGAACTGACGATAGCTCCCTACCAGGAACACGGTCATAAACATTATGGCGATTCAGAAAACATAAATACAATTCCTGGTTCCATTCATAGAACTTCTCCATTATCTGCCGTAAGCTCATGATCTGGTCCTGACAGACTCTAAGAGACCTAAATCCACACCCCATTTTATCCACCTTGTCTTCAACTATAGTCGCAGTCTGCTTTCAAACTATACTGGAGAAAAAAATACTGGGTGAATATTTCCGTAAGTGGAGACTTCAACCAAATGCTTCCAAAACAGAGGTTAGTTGTTTCCATCTCAACAACAAACTTACTGGAAAGGAAGTCAACATTCGATTTGAAAACACCATTCTCAGACGCAATAAAACTGCAACGTATTTGGGCATGACGCTGGACAGAACACTGCCTCGTAACAGCACCTAACGACGACGGTCGAAAAATTAAAGGCAAGAAACAACATTATTCAAAAGATCTGTGGCATCACGTGGGGAGTAACAGCCTCCACTCACCGCACCATTGCTTTAGCAATTGTATTCTCAGCTGCCGAATACTGTGCTCCGATTTGGATAAACACCCCACGTGATAACACTCTGAGGATGATTTCAGGAGTAATTAAACCTACTCCAACACAATGGCTCCCAATATTAAGCCACATCCCACCGCCACACCTCCAACGTACTGTCGCCCTTGTGCGTGAATACAAAAACATCTTGGGAAAATGAAACCTGCCAATCCACCAAGACATTGAGTCTGAAAACACTAATAGGCTTCGATCTAGAAGCCCGCCTACAATAACATCAAGCACATGTGTACAAGAGGATTTCAGTATCACAAACGCATGATCTGAAGAATAGAACGCTTAGCAGCCTTATATCACACAAAAGCCACCTTGTTTTGACGTACCGCGCAAAACGTGGTCTCCTCGAACTCGTCATGGCAGATGTACTTACTCTCTGTATAAATGGGGTAAACAACCATACCCTCAGTTTTCCTGCGGTGAGAATCAGACCATCAGCCATATTGTTGAAGAGTGTCCGAGAAAAGCCTCTAATGGAAGTCCAGGCGACTTCCCGTTCGCAACCCCAGAGTCGATAGATTACATTAATACGCTTGATGTTAGTTTGTAATTCGTGAAATATATTATATTACTGATTGTTTGTTTGCAATTCTTTGCGTTTGTTTGTTACATTACTGGTTTGTCTGTTTCTTTCTTATGTGTCTGTATTGCTATACGATAAATAAATAAATACCTGAGACCATTTTATCCACAATGATTCTTTAAAAGATACTTCTATAGTAGTTACAATCTTTCCTGTTTACATGGTTGAAAAGCGGTATTACTGCTACTTTCGTCTTGACAGGCGAAATCTGTCCCGATTACTACGTCATTTCAGTTGTTCTTTGTGGTCATTTGAGATCTCATATTCCACTGAATAAGATATAGGATTATAGTTTTAAATGCCGTTTATCCCATAACTGACAAATCCAGAGAACAGCATGTGTAGGTTCGCCACGTGCTTCCAGAGCCATATTATGTCTGCTATGGCCGGTATCACACTATCCAATTATTGGAAAAAGAATTGAACAAAGAAATATTGGACGTAGTGTATTGGGAACGTCGTCTAATATTTCATCAAATCTAAGTCTTCGGCTTAGATTTGGTCAAAGAAATCGCACGTCTTCTGTTTCCTGCAGTGAGAAATGTGACCGCTCGGAGCGCTAGTAGTAGTACAGTCTCCTCGCTACTACAGCTGTTTTAAAAGGAGACTAATGTTTAACATAGCATAAATATTCGTAAACATGGCTAATAGTGGCAAGTTTGTGTAGTGTTTTCCAGCAACAACAAAAGTGGTACGAATGCATAAATCAGATTGGGCGCTGGTAACCCGCAACAAGGTCAATTCACACTGTCCGTAACGTAAACTCGCTTAGCCCAATACCATACGGTGAAAGTGAGGTTGAGTAACGATCTGAAACTTACAAAGACATAAAATACAATCGTAATTGACAAAGTAAAACCCCTAAATCTTATTTGAGACCAAAGCAGAATTTATAATGTGTGAGTTTGGTCAGACAAGTGCTGGGACGTGAAACAACATTCAAAACATCGACATCTGTTTGCGAGCGGAAAGATATACATATAAACAAATTAGAACAATTTTTGTTCAAAAGTTCAAATGTTTGTAAAGTATATAGGACTTAACTACGGGGCTATCAGTCCCTAAACTTACAAACTACTTATGAACTACTTACGAACTAGGACGGCACAAATATCCATGCCCGAGGGGGGATTCGAACCCCCGACCGTAGTGGCCGTGCGGACCGTGACTGGAGCGCCTTAGTCCCTTTCGGCCACCGCGGCCGGCAACAATTTTTGTAAGGTAATAAATAGAGCCTGTTTGCCTTATCCGGTATTTTTCCCTATTACATTGTTAATAGCGCCATAAAGAATTAAGATTTTCCTCTTTTTCAGTGGTGACATTTTCCATTTAAAACGTTATTTATTGAAAATTGCTTTATCAACTTACAATCTGATTCATATACATTGTTTGCGTCAGCCTTTTCTGTTATTCTATTGAAAATTGGGAAGAATGGAGAGTTACAAAATAAGTAGCAGTGAATTCCGGACCAGCTCTACTGCTTGCAACAAATTTTAAGGAAGTGAATAGGGCCTGTGTACTTTAACAGCTATGTTTTCCTCCCATACATTGTTAATAAAGTCGTAAACAATTTAGATTTTCCTCTTTATCTGTGCTGACATTTAAATACAAGTACGTTTACTGCTCTTTTTTCCCTCCTTCTAAATGAAGACACAACGCAACTGTACTATAAACAACAGCTGATCATAGTAAAGCAATTTTGAAGCAAATTTCACACTATAGTAGATGGTAATGTAATACCCCCTTTAGCGTCTTATTGAATATCTTTGTCATAGGGTATGACCAATACTCCATTCAATTTTTTCGTCCTATACTTGTCCAATAATTTGATAGTCTAATACCGGCCTATGCGTGGTTGTTGTAGGTTCCGTAGCGCCTGGTGAGCAGGCAACGTGCGACTCAATCAACGGCTTGGGGCGTGCCGCGGGCTGCCGAACACACAGGCGTCGCCAGCCGGCGCCTTGATTGCGCTCTGCCGCAACCCGCACAGCGGCTGCGAGGTGTGGCTCTGGGGCTCCAAAGGGGCGCCTACCCTACTGTGCGCCTGAATGCCCGCAGGTGTCAGCTGCTTCAATGTCTCCACTGCGAATGGAGCTCCTGGCACCTGGAGCCAGGTACTCAGTATATGCATGAGCGAAGCGTGTATCCAGTAATGCAGAAACTTGTTGGAACTAACAGCAAGGTGAAGCAATTAACACAGAACCGTATTAAATGCGGAAGCCCTTGCAGGCCTGACTTACTCCTAAGTTCGATAAGTAGATCGAAGGCCTCAATTTCTCTCCTTGATCAGAATGGAGTGCGATAACAAAGCAAATGGAAATCTGAAGATTTAAATTTCAGGTAACAGAAATTACTCACGCAGTAGCGTCATACAGACATCAGCATGTATCGACGGCGCAGAACTGCTAATGGAAGACATATCAATAACCTTCCCTGGTGTAGACAAGCAGCTGAGAGAGAGATGAAAAGTAACAAGAGGCAAGGTGCTGGTGTGGAGATTATAACGAGGACTGTGTGCATTTCAGTGTGGATCTCAGAGTGATGGAGGAGAGGAGGCAGTTTCTGTAGAAAGGCAGCATGATTGTGTACTACGGTTGGTTTCAAGGAGGTTAAAATAAGGGATGGAGCTACTATCCAAAGCTTAGCTATCGATTGAAGCGATCTTACGGAGCCAAGAAAGTACGTTTTTAGATTAAAGCACTGTCTGGTTGCAGCCCTATGAACATTCATACATTTAAATGACTATCATTTCTGAGTACATATTTGACATAGATTACTTTGGAAACAATTGCAGACCTTCCATATAACTCAACTCTCACTTATTAACGCGAAATATCATTCAATAAGTATGACTTACATATCAGGATAATAACTAAATGCCTAATGAAATTGTCCGTTGTAATAGTTCACCAGCAATTAAGAAGAAGATATTTCCAATAATGATTTTTCTTAGTTCAGAACTGTAGAGCCGATTTTTATGTTGAATACATACGAAAGCTCCTTCTACATGTTTCACGTCATTGAATATTCATTAGAAGTTGTAACGTACACGTCGTCGTTTTAATTTTATGTAACCTTGTGTCTGTACTGTGTATTTACCATTGTGTCTGCCTATTTGCCCGGTAAGTTGTGCACTAAAGGTGCCTACTGTAAGCTATTGCAATCCAATACGGCTCTCACACGTTTGTATGTGGAAAGACTTGTCTACGCAGACTTCATCCAATTTGGGTACACATATGGGTTCCCGCTACGCCCGCACGCCCGACAACACTAATGAAATTTAAGTGATAAGATTGACCTGCGCAAGAATAATATTACAAACGCATCTGAACTACTTAATCGGATCAAATATATGTACTGAAATGGAACGGATACGTTACTCTGATATTTATGCTCCAGTGCACCATTGCAGCCCACAGTAACGACCTTAACAATGGGATTAATAGTGCTGAATGGGGTCATATAAACATTTAGAATTTGCTTTGACACACGTGTGGGATAAAACAATTACTTATTCACAAATCCTTTAAACTAAATCCTATATCATGCTAATTTAAATGCAGAATTTAGTATTAAAGAGAACTTAAATGCAATCTTTGTTCCATCATCTGAATGGGCGTCCTAGCAAGTTTCCAAAATGTTTAATCTCGTCACTCGCAAGGCTGTGGAAGCAATGAGTATTCTCAGAGTCCCCGCTACGATTTATCACTTTCACACAAGGCATGCAATGAATGGGAAAATGTATTATTGACTCCCACTCACATAAGAAACCAGAGCTCGAACAGGTGTTCTTTATTCCCGCGCGCTATTCGAGAATGGAATGCGACATAAATAGTATAAAGGTGGTTCGATGAACCCTCTGCGAGGCAATTATATGTGATTTGCAGAGTAACCCATTTAGGTGTACTATGCAAGCCATCAAATGTGAATCCGCATGGCCGGTGCGAGCCAGGGGCAGCAAAGTAGTGTGAATGGACACAAAATATTACTCGAGAATGGGATTGGCATTACCGACCTACTGATTACTACTAGAAAATGTCAGTGGATCACAAAATATTACAATGTCCGTCTAATTGTTGAACATACGTGATCAGCGTGCCGAAAGAAAACAGTTGCTGACATTTAATTTAAAATAATTACCACCACGATGAATCTACTCTGATTTCTATAGAATTTGGGTATGATTACTTGAATACATCTCGTCTGGCAAAATATTTACTAAACCGTTGGCCTATCATCATAGCACACAATCATTACAAAGCAAACCTAACAAAATCTACGAAAATTTGCTAGTTAACACTAAATTGTGCGTAATTATTATAAAACTATTGCATGAGCAGGGTAAGCAATTGCAACAGACCCTCTGTTACCAGACTTACTATCTACTGGCCAACACGTGGCACAACGTACACCCTGATCACATTGCACAAATATAACCGTCATAATTCCGAGATTAATCCTCCACATTCATGCATTGAACAGATCGAAAACACACGAGGGACCAATTGTGACTAATAAAAGACTGCCATTGCACCAACTGGACTCATAAACTATAATTTACCCATTTAGCGCGCAAAGCCCTAGCTACAAAGAAAATCATTATAAATTAGAATATAACCCATCGAAATGAATATGTACCAGAAACAACTACAAAAGCCCGTTCAACGAAGTAATACTCCCCATTATGCAACAAATAACCGACTTAGCAGCAACTTTAACCCACGACAGTGCACAACCAGAGATGTAATATAGTTACATACCGTTTGTTTATTATTACGATAATCTCTGGTTATCAAAAAGCTGTCACATCACAACGTAAATAAGTCATTAGAAATATTCCAATAATTAAAATTAAAACAACATAAGCCATAACATATATTGCAGTAATTAAAATTCAAATAAATAAATAAATGACTGACAGCTATAAAACCATCGATTTATTTGTATGTCACGACCTATAGACGTATGTAATATTTCTAAATAGTATTTACAATTACGATAATCATAAAATTTGATGTATTTATAATCTAACTTTTGTGTCCCAGCCTCGTCGCCGCTTTTGTGTCTCGTTTCCGTCGTAGGTGTCGGTGGCCGAGTGAAATGAGACCGACCGACACAGCAATAAAGGTTGCACGCTTGTGCAGGTAGAAGGTGACCAGCCAGTGGGACAGCAGAAACTAGAAACACTAGAGTAAATTAGAACGAGATATATATTGCACAGAATTTATACAATACTTAACTTTTACATAGCTCAGTACTGCAGAATGCTGATACATAGTTGAGCTAGAGGCCTGCCTAGTGCCTGTCCGATAGCCAAGTCTTAACTGGTTCCTATCTCAGTCCCAAGTGAACGATGTCGTTCAGTGGTGGCCACGAGCGGAGTTGTAGCAGAGGGCGCTCGTGGCTGACGTAAGAACGCCGCGCCGTGCGTGCATGGCGGCGCGCGGCGAACGTAGGTGGCGCGCACTTTGTACTTGTGCGACACCACACTAATATTTTTCGCAGATCACCGCACGATGGCGCTAAAAGCCGAAATAGGCCTATAGTGCAATAAAATAATTATATTTAAAGCAGCATTTACGATTTATTGCATAATGTCTTTAAATGACATTTATAGTGCTGCAGTCCCAAGAGTAACCATAATAAATCTATGTGTCTACGGTAGGGGAACGCAAATCTTCAGAATAGGGATTTTGTAAAAAAATTTGAGTTACGCTCTCTTAACACATAGATACTTAAGACCTTTAAAGGAGGCAGACGACTACTGCCTATAATGGAAGAGGAGTATCTCACAAGGCACTTGCAACGTAATGTCAAGCGTCGGTGCTGGTCCATGCCTAGTGTCGGAATGGTTGTATAGGAAAGACCGTTTCAATTCTCCGTGCTCCATCACCAGTGCAACGAGGTGTCGCTTCTGGCCTAATGACGGCACTGGCGCTATCGACAGGCATCAGCCGCAGCGCGGCGCCGCCAGTGCCGGGAATAACACGCGCCGGTTGCAGGCAGCGCTCGGCTGGTAGCTGCGGCGACCGCGGCAGCGCTGCTGGCTTCCTGCGTGGCAGCGGCGCCTCGTTGAGCACGCGCGCCCCCGGCAGGTCGTTACGGCGACGGCGATCTGCATCAGCGATATCGCGCTAACGGCGCACCCTCCGGCCAAACGACGCCTCCACTGTCTTCCGCCACCGTCCGCTCGTGCCCCTGTAGCTGGCGCACAGTCCGCGCATCGGACGAAAACTGAGAAAAGTGACCACGCATTTAAAAAAAGACACTTAATCATTTCTACATGTGTCAATTAATATAAAAGAAAATAACTGTCATGAATTTTCCGCTTAAGGGGAACCGTTGATGAAAAAAACACACTACTTAAAAAAATGACCCAAATCCACAGTTTTGGAGATATGGCAATGAAATTTTGTACCACGATTTAAAAAGAAGTATCAAATTTACGTATAACATCCGTTATATTATACATATCCAACTTTTTTCTACATTGAAACTTGGTAAGATATCTTAATAATTTTACGTGCAATAGGTACCTACACTCCTGGCCATTAAAATTGATACAGCTCCCTCATACGGTTGTTTTATTTTTTAAAGATATGTTAGAATCACCCAGTATTCTCCGTGTGCCGTGTGGTAGTTTCAATTTCGGTCAGCCATGGACTCCTGTTCGGGTACCCTAATGGCAATGCGTGCGCTCGCGAAAAACGGGAAACCCGGTTTCGTATTCCGTCCTGGCACAAAGGTTTGTACAGTGCCATTTGGTAGTGCACCTATACGTTCTACACCATGGCTGTACGAAATTCACTATTGCGAAAAAACAAGATAAAAAATAGGGAAAATACACTCGTGGCCATAAAAATTGCTACACCACGAAGATGACGTGCTACAGACGCGAAATGTAGCCGACAGGAAGAAGATGCTGTGATTTACAAATGATTAGCTTTTCAGAGGATTCACACAAGGTTGGTGCCGGTGGCAACACCTACAACGTGCTGACATGAGGGAAAGTTTCCAACCGATTTCTCATACACAAACAGCAGCTGAACCTCGTTGCCTGGTCAAACGTTGTTTTGATGCCTCGTGTAAGGAGGAGAAATACCTACCATCATATTTTCAACTTTGATAAAGGTCGGATTGTAGCCTATAGTGATTGCGGTTTATCGTATCGCGACACTGCTGATCTCATTGTTCGCGATCCAATGTCTGTTAGCAGAATATGGAATCGATAGGTTCAGGAGGGCAATACGGAACGCCGTACTGGATTTCAACGCCCTCGTATCACTAGCAGTTGAGACAACAGGCATGGCTGTAACGGTTCGTGCAGCCACGTCTCGATCCCTGAGTGAACAAATGGGGACGTTTGGAAGACAACCATTTGCACGAACATTTCGACGACGTCTGCAGCAGCATGGACCATCAGCACGGAGACCATGGCTGCGGTTACCCTTGACGCTGCATCACAGACAGGAGCGACTGTGATGGTACACGCAACGACGAACCTGGGTGCACGAATGGTAAAACGTCACGTTTTAGGATGAATCCAGGTTCTGTTTACAGCATCATGATTGTCGCATCTGTTTTTGGCGACATCGCAGTATAAGCACATTGGAAGCGTATATTCGTTATCGTCATAGTGGCGTATCACTCGGCGTGATGGTATTGGGTGCTATTAGTTACACGTCTCTTGTTCGCATCGACGGCACTTTTGAACAGTGGCCGTTACATTTCAGATTTGTTACGTCCCGTGGCTCTAACCTTCATCTGATCCCTGCGAAACCCTACATTTCAGCAGGACAATGTACGACTGCATGTTGCAGGTCGAATACGGACCTACGACGAGGGAGCCCGCGCGATCCGTATCGTGGCGCTCCTGACCGCTTGGCTACTCCCTGCGCGGCAATAGGTCCTTCTTTACGAGAAAATCCGAAATAATATATAAGAAGAAAAAAATTGTTAATTTATTGAGTAAAAATCTGTCAATCGCTGATCTACACTAACAGTTTTAGTTTCTGAAGACAGCAGTCTATCTCCCAGGAAAGAATTAAGCGAATTTTTATCTATTTTAATGAATAAAAATTTTTCCACACATTTTTGGTGGCTTTGGGAATTTCCATATTTTGTCCCACTATGACAACTCTGTGCCCAATAATCCCTGCATATGTTTTGATGGCTTATGTTAGCCCCAGTTTATTTGTTGTTAGAAGGTCAGATGTTTTTTCACAAACATTCACTATTGCAGGGGGTTCATGAATTAATACTCGAAATATTTTACAGAAAATGTGTTCACTAGAGTTTTAGACAATGATTTACGCTTGTCTTCAATTTCTGAGCATGTATTTTTGCCAAGTGACTAAAGTCATCGCCAACTACAGTAGAACCTTTTGAGTACATTTTCTAAATCTGATTCAAGCCTTCCTTGACGTATTCTACAATCCGATATTGGTCAGTAGAAAGAACCCATTGCAGGTATAATCTTTACCTTTACCAATTCATAGGATGTATCAACAGTAATTCGCTGCAGGATGAAACGCTTGTGACAGTAGTATACACGCTCCACCTATTTTATTCAGTTTATCCTTTCTGATCACGATTCGTCCTTTTATAAACATTTTGGCTGCATTTCTCTCTAGCTTGTCATTCTTTTCAGAGATGAAGAGGCTTGCACAGGGTAGGGCAGCATGGAGAGATACATAAAACCAGTACTATAAGTGAAGACCACAACAATAACAAATTACTCCACCGGCAACATTTTATAAAATCGGCACGTGTCACATAGAATTTAATGACTGTTACGTCCATGCCACGTCATGTTTATGCACTTTGCTGGGTCAAAAGAGGTTCGACACAATGTTGTAGTCACCCACAAAATCTGTTAGTTCACTGCACCGTGGTAGCGAGTTATGTTTTTGTTGAGAGCATATAGTGGATCAATCCTGTGTTCTGCAATTCTTAGGACTAGTGTAGTATGGTTCCAAATACTGATTGTAATGTGACCCACAATCGTTCTGGGAACATTTTGAAAGCTTTGGTATCAATGGTGCTTCCAACATCTACATTTAAGGTTGTTGGTTTTGGGTATAAATGATTTACTACACAGATTACTCCTACATTTACTTTAAAAAAATTAGATAATTCATGAAAACAAGAGAAAGTAAACTGATAAAATCCTTCACAGCTATATTACCATGCATTCAATGCTCTGTATTTTCCGATTAAAAATGATACTATGTTTAAATCTTCCATGAAAGTGTTCCATCAAGGAATATCCGCTACTAGCATTAGGTTTTGAAATTTGTATTCTACAAACAGATTTCTCGCCGACAAAATAATTCATTATAAATTGTTAAAAAGCAAAACAAGAATGCTCCTAAAAAGAACATTCCTATAAAAACAAACAAGTGTCACTGGGCCAAACATAAAAATTGTTACACAACCATTATCATTCCAAATTGAGAATCGGTGTGAATTTTACAATTATGTGAATGATTACATCATTAAACTGAATAGAATAATGAAACACCTGATACTTTTTTCAGCCTGTAGGATGTGAATTTTAAAAGAGTCTGGAGACCCATCTAAGTAAACAAGATATAATAAATAAGATATCAATATGGTGCAAAAATTGACAATTGACTCAAAATATTGGGAAGTGTGAAGTCGTCCACATGAGTACGAAAATAAATCTGTTAAACTTGATGTACAAGAAAAATCAATCAAAAGTGAAGGCCGTAAACTCCACGAAATACCCAGGAATTACTATTACTTCAGACTTAAATTGGAAAGCACACGTAGATAATGTTATGGGAAAGGCGAACCAGAGACTGCGTTTTTATTGCCAGAACGCTTAAAAGATGCAACAGAACTACAAAAGAAACTGCATACACTACGCTTGTCTCTCCATTTTTGGAGTATTGCTGTCCAGTGTGGGATCTTTATCAGTTGGGTTCGATGGAGGACATCGAAAGAGTCCAAAGAAGGACAGCTCGTTTCGTATTGGCACGATACAGGGGAGACAGCGTTACGGAATTGATACAGGATCTGGGATGAGAATCATTACAACAACGGCGCTTAGCGCTACGAAACTCCAATCGTCAACACTCTCCTCCGAATGCGAATATATATTCTTGGCTGCCAATTACATAGGTGGAAATGACAATCAGAATAAAATACGGGAAATCAGAGCTCGAACGGAGAGATTCAGGTGTTCTTTCTTTCCGCGCGCTATTTGAGAATGAAATGGGAGATAAAATAGTAAAACGGTCGTTCGATAAACCCTCTGCCAGGCACTTAAATGTGATTTGCTGAGTATCCCACGTATATGTAGATGTAGAACACGGTGCAATAGTGGGTGGCAACCCAGTTTGGGAACAACTGTTTGCCGGCCGCGATGGCCGAGGGGACTGAAGCGCTTAAGTCACATTCTGCACGGCCACTACGGTCGGGGGGTCGAATCCCCCATCGGGCATGGATATTTGTGCCGTCCTTAGTCTTAGCTAGTTCATAAGTAGTTCGTAAGCTTAGGGACTGATGACCCCGTAGTTAAGTCCCATAAGTTGTACAAACATTTGAACATTTTGAACAACTGTTGTCCACGTCATGTAGGAAGGCAGCTCAGTTTTCAGTCGTTCTGCGCATCCCCTCTATTATCATGAGTTTTACAATGTTTCTCCCACAGGCTCAACTGTTGACACTTGGCTGTAGCTCCACCCCTTGACGCTTCTCGTATCGCTCTGCTTCAATGCACAGAAGGCCTTCCTGCATGACGCGAACTATAGTCTTGTGTACAGCGGGTGCCAGGTAGTGGAGTCGGGTGTGAGGTATGTCTGCGACCTCGGCGCCGCCATCGGCCTTACCGCGTCCCTTGATCCCCCGGGCAGGCAGGCTGGCAGTGTTTTTGCGGTGGCGCAGTCTGGCTCACGCCGTCGCTGCGGCTGGCAGGGCAGTTATCGGACTGCTGGGTTTTTGCCGCCTCACGGCCTCACTTTGCCCCGGCGGTAATCTTGGCCCCGGCTCTTTCCTGCCGTCTGGGCGCCCATCTGGCGTGACATTTGCCCCCAGAAGGCCTTTGCTGCTGCTCTTCCAAGGACATTACCTCAAAGCGTAGGGGCCAAATGTGCTGCAGTACGTTACAGCCACCGACGCTATTGTATGTGAACCCACTGTACAAAAAAATTGCCACCTCCTTTGAAAGGGGCACGAGGGGATTGGGGGGGAGGAGGCACTGTTCGCTCTGAAACAGTGTTGGTGGAGAAAAACTGGTACTAGGTGGTAATGTAATTCACTCAGTAGAAACCCCCACCACCCCAAGCAACATAAGGTACAGGAAATTGCACACCGAAATGTAAGAAAAATGCATACAAAAAAAGTTTAAATGTTTGTGAAGCTTAAGAAACTTAACTGCGGAGTTATCAGTCTCTAAATTTACAAACTACTTATGAACTACATTATACTAAAGACGGCGCAAACATCTATGCCCGAGGGGTGATTCGAGCACCCGACCGTAGCGGCCGTGCAGCCTGTGAGTGGCGCGCCGCAGACCGCTCGACCATTGTGGTATGCAAATGATAACCTATTCAGAGCATTCTGACATGTTTGGCGCCGGTGGCGACACCTACAACGTGGTGACATATGTGATAT
Organism: Locusta migratoria; assembly: GCA_026315105.1. Classification (NCBI taxonomy): domain Eukaryota; kingdom Metazoa; phylum Arthropoda; class Insecta; order Orthoptera; family Acrididae; genus Locusta; species Locusta migratoria. The sequence goes on along the minus strand of CM048746.1, from coordinate 423,720,568 downwards.
GCAAATGATGACTTTCTCAGAGCATTCACACAAGGTTGGCGCCGGTGGCGACACCTACAACGTGCTGACATTGGGAAAGTTTCCAGCGATTTCTCATACAAGAACAGCAGTTGACCTGTTGAAACGTTGTTGTGATGCCTCGTCTAAGAAGGATAAATGCGTAGCCTACCATCACGTTTCCGACTTCGATAAAGGTCGGATTGTAGTCTATCGCGATTGCCGTTTATCGCTGATCGCGTTGATCGCGAGCCAATGACTGTTAGCAGAATATGGAATCGGTGGGTAATACGGAACGCCGTGCTGGATCCCAACGGCCTCGTATCACTAGCGGTCGAGATGACAGGCATCTTATCCGCATGGCTGTAACGGATCGTGCAGCGCTGGCCGCGGTGGCCGAGGAGACTGAGGCGCTTCAGTCACGGTCTGCAAGGGCCACTACGGTCGGGGGTTCGAATCCCCCCTCGAGCATGGATATTTGTGCCGTCCTTAGTTGTAGGTAGTTCATAAGTAGTTTGTAAGTTTAGGGACTGATGACCCGCTAGTTAAGTCCCTTAAGCTTAACAAACATTTGAACATTTGAATTTGGATCGTGCAGCCACGTCCCGATCCCTGAGTCACCAGATGGGGACGTTTGCAAGACAACAACCATCTGCAGGAACATTTCTACGACGTTTGCAGCAGTATGGACTTCCAGCTCGGAGACCATGACTGTGGTTACCCTTGACGCTGCATCACAGACAGGAGCGTGTATTCGTCTTCGCCATACTGGCGTGATGGTATGTGGTGCCATTGGGTTCACGTTTCTGCCACGTCTGGATTGCATCGACGGTACTTTGAAAAGTGGCCGTTACAGTTCAGATGTGTTACGACCCGTGGCTCTACCCTTCATTTTGATCTCTCCGAAACCCTACATTTCAGCAGGATAATGCACGACCGCATGTTTCAGATCCCGTACGGGCCTTTGTGGATACGGAAATGTTCGACTGCTGCCCTGGCTAGCACAATCTCCGGATCTCTCGCCAATTGAAAACGTCTGGTCAATGGTGGTCGAGCAACTGGCTTGTCACAATACGCCAGTCACTACTCTTGATGACCTGTGGTATCGTGCTGAAGTTGCATGGGCATCTGTAACTTTACATGCCATCCAATCTCTGTCGCCTGAATGCCCATGCGTTATTACGGCCAGAGGTTGTTGTTATGGATAATGATTTCTCAGGATCTATGCAGCCAAATTGCCTGAAAATGTAATGCCATGTAAGTTATAGTATAATGTATTTGCCCAATAAATACCTGTTTATCATCTGGATTTATTCTTGGTGTAGCAATTTTAAAGCTCAGTAGTTTATATGATAACTGTAATTCATCACAACACAATAATAAAATAAAATTTTTACTTTGTTATACGACCCATATTTCATGAAGCACAGTACCCACCAAAACTGAACAAAATGCCAAAAATGGCGTAGTCCCACCATATACGAGAGCCGACAGAGGAATGGCAGCAAAATAATGAAACAATACTCGGCAGTATTTTAGCTTGCTGCACTCAAAGCTGCGAGTTTTTTTATTATTATTATTTTTTTATGGTGTACTCGACTCCACACACTGCCCGTCCGGAAGCAGAGGTCTCGTATTTACGCGGACATTAAAACAAAAAACTGTGTCAGAGCCCTGCGGCCGTTTGCGGGTTGCAGCATAGCTGTGGAGTGCGTGTCCGCCCTCTGCGGCTGACGACAGCCCCGGGCGTGCACAGCAGGTGGTGGCGAGCAGTTGCTGCCCACCGCAGCGTGGCGTGACGTGCGGCCAGCGCGAGGCCACGGCGCCGTCGTTTATCATAGCCGCCTCTCGAGGTACCTACTGCTAAAGGGCACTGTGTGTTTACTCACTGCCGGGGTCCGCTGTACTGTCGCCGATCCCCTGTGTTTGTGAATGTGGCAGGAAATGAAAAAGGAACGAGCAGCTCATGAGTAAGAGACATTACCGACACTATAAAGGAGGGAAAAGGTACGCCTTGAGCTATGGCGGCCTCCTGCGGCGTGTGTTATTTCCTGGCGCATGTTCCTGCGCAATGAGCAAAGGTCTTATCGCCTTTTTTTCGTTTTTCGCCGCTGGTGGCGTTGCTAGTTTTCCTTCTTCGTTTGTAAAATGTACGCCTTGAGCTATGGCGGCCTCCTGCGGCATGTGATATTTCCTGGCGCATGTTCCTGCGCAACGAGTAAGGGTCTTATCGATTTTTTTCGCCTCTTGGTGACGTTGCTAGTTTTAGTTCTTCGTTTGTACCCTTTACTTCGAAGACTCTGGCTGCCACTCGTAGGTTTTCTGCGGCGAGTGTTTATCGTCTATCTCTACAACTATGGAGTCTATGGAATGCTGATCTACGTTTGGTTCCGAAGACCTGAAATCCAGGCCTTACGACGTCTGGGGACGAGCGGCTTCCGTGTTATTGGCAGTACTTTCTGCACTTCATTTAGGAAGGAAGATTAGTGTTTAACGCCCCTTTGACAGCGTGGTCATGAGAGTTGGAGCTTACGCTCAGATTGTTTGGGGAAGGATAGGGAAGAAAAAAGGCCTTACAATATACCGAACGTTTGCTTCGTAATTGGAATCTGCTCACAAACACGCCGCCAAGCATAATTTCTGCAATGTCCCTTGGAATGGGCGATGTTAGAAAAAGGAATATAATGATATATACTCAATCGTAGGACAAATGAAAAAAAATATAAATAAAATTCTGAGGAGGATTTTAACTCGCATCGTCTGTGTGGCACTCAAGCGCCTTGCTAATTACACCACGCTGATTTTCGTACCGTTGGTGTCTTAGTACTAGTATAGCTGTTACGCCCTGGACTTTGATTTCGATTTTCGTGGAAACCAAGGCACATTAGAACAAATCCTTTAGCTTGGTGGTCTGGAGGATTTCTCGCACAACGTACCTGCGACCCATCAAAATTCGTTTGTACCGTACTTGGTGTTCCCCTTTTTAGTTTCTTGGTGGGGATGGTGTTACCTCCCCAGATCAATGTTATTGAAATTTAATACTGAATCAAATTATTACCCTTGGGTTGTAAGTGGGCCTGGGTCTTTTGCCTGGCTTGAGCCGGTCTGTTTCTCGGTAGCCTACGCAGGAAGCAACGGTAATATTGGGTATGTTACATTTTCCTTCCGTGGTTTTCTGTCCACTTACGGTTGTATTTGTGACAGTTAATATAGATTTGTGGTAAATCTTTCAACACTCAGTCGTAAAAAATATATATATTTATTTGTTTGCAAATCTAGATTTCGACCACTGTGTGGTCGTTATCAATGCTTAAAACCAATTAAAATACTTAAAACATCTCGATCTCCATGTTGGAGTTTCCAACATGGAATCAAGACTGAGTTAATTTAGAGTTGCGGTGCCCCAGCTGCTTTCAGAGTTTTCAACTTCCCAAACTGTTTGGCTGACCTCACTTATATTTCCTTGTCCTTCCGTCGCACATAGTTATCCAACTTAAAGGGTGTTTGCCGAGCCGTTGCTACTCCGAATACTGACACCAGTTAGGTGACTATGACTGAAACTATTGACTTGACTAATTGTTCAATTAATTTGTCTATACCACCTCTAGCACATTGCTTACTATGTTAACGAACTTGAGATAAACTGTATTTCCCCTGCGTTCGGTGTAATTGTTTATAATATTTATTATTATTAAATTTTATTACTATTAAAAACGTTTTAGCGGCTTGTATTTTACTGCTCTTAAATGGCTATTACATGTCTTCCTTTCCAAGAACATCCAGTTTTAATTATATTTTTCATTGTCTGCTTGCTTGGATCTCGAGTGTATAACAAGTGATGGATAAGCGATTGTATATTTTCTTCCCTTTAAACATTAACTGATATAATTTTAGCATTTTTCGCCATCAGACGCCTTTTCTAAATATCATTGTAAGCTGCTTTATCAGTGCAAATTGTCGTCCGCCATTTGCTAGTATGAATCGCTATATGTGGCAATCTTTAACCATTGGTTTTTAAGTTAGTCCAAATTCATTCCAGTTAATTTTGCTTGCTTTGTATATCGTCTTTGGGCAATGGTTGATCTCATATATTAAAATATTTTGGGTGACTTTATTGAATCGCCATGCGTGTGTGTTTTTTAACTTTTCCTTTTATTAATTACTGCTGATCAATTGTAGTCAAGCCGTTTTTCATTATTAAAGAAATCTTTTTTTATGCAGAGGCTCTGATTATCGTGGTACCCCCGCCCAGTACTTCTATAATTCGTGACTGTCATTACTGCTTTCTTTATTATTAAAAAAAGGAAAGCCTAATTTTTCCATCTCTCACACCTAGAAAAACGACGTCGACTTTGATACGATGCCACCTGCCACCTGTGGGGGGGGGGGGGGGGGGGGAGGGGGCAACAGACGACGCAGTGACGCAACTGCCGTAAAGTCATCTGTACCTTATAAGAAATCCTTCCGGCCTCGCAAATTTAGTTTGGGACGAGACTTCGCCTGTTGTTGTATACGACCAGGGTGTCCACTCACACAAGTTTTAAAGCGCAGCCCCAGTGGAGTAGCCGAGCGGTCTGAGGCGCCTCTCTGCGGAGAGCGCAGTTGTTCGCCGTCGGAGGTTCGAGGCCTCTCTAGGGCATGTGTGTGTGTGTGTGTGTGTGTGTGTGTGTGTGAGTGTGTGTGTGTTGTCCTTAGGTTAGTTTACCTTAGTTGAAGTAGTTTGTAAGCTACGGGCTAATGACCACGAAGTTTGGTCCGATAGATTTACAAACATTGTAATAAATGCGCACGATTACAAAAATTCCAAGAAATAGGACTCCAAAGTCGAAGGGCAACTCATATACACCCTACACAATACTCAAAAAGTTCTGTACAGCTGTGTAGCGAAATAGTTCAGGCACTAGCTTGCTGCCTTTCATACTGACGATCAGTGTTCGAGCATACTCGCGGTAAAGATTTTTTTCATTATTTCTTTTAAAATTTGCAAATAATATAATATCTTGTCCATTACCTAATAAAGAACTTTATTTTATTTTTGAATTGACGGCTGCAGCTACTAAAAAATTTAGTAACAATATTTTCTTTTTAAAACGTAGAATAATTCGAAATACATTTACAGTTAATGTACGTAGATTAAAGAGTCAAATACTATTATAAATACTTTATTATAAAATGAGATGATATTAAAAGCTGTGTAAAGATAATAAATATTTCATGTTCATTGGAGGAAACGGTTTCTTCGTGGAGATGGGTGGTATAAATGTTGCCATATTATTTTTATACCGAGAGGCATACGGATAGGAAGAGTCGAGACCACAAATACTTGCTACAAAAATAAACAAAAAATTTGCCAAGTTAGAGTTGAAGCTGGGCTGCCCACATGATATGCGAGCACGCTATCAGGTGCTCTAGAATAGCCCTCACGGACAGTTCATAAGTGGTCCAGTGCTGCGCTTACACTTCAGAGCCCTTTTCTTTCGAAATTACTGTATTGTGCCCTTTAGTACTTCTATGAGTGGACACCATTGAGGTATGCTACTATCCTGTGAACTCTCATCCTAAACTGAATTTCCGATATCGGCATTGGAGACTAGGTTCAACAAGTCCTTATAAACGCTATTTTAACTTAAGTACTTGATTTAGTACCTTGCAGTTACGAAGTTCTACATTTACAAATGTACACGATCTTTTAAATCTCCGAAAATTCTTCACAGTTTGCATTGAAACTTTGTCACAATGTTGTCTTCGATTTCGCATATGTCCTTTTACTATTCATTCAGTTGAATCATACGTTTTAGAACACAGGAACCAAAAAACCATTTTTAGATATTTGGTGAAGTTAAAAGTTCAAAGACGAAACAGTATTTTCACAGAGTACTTATTATTACCAATTTCATGATATATGAGTTCATTATTTGACACAGTATGCAACCCGCTTAATAGCTAGTTTTATCCTTTTCCTGCGGAAACAAAAATTACAGACACGAAACATGCTAATGTCAGTATCTGACATAACATGCAGTTTGTTGGTAAATGTCACATAGAGCCACAAATAATTTGAAAACATTTTCATATTATCGCTATCTCGTGTTTCGGGCATACAGATCCACCTTAAGATAGACATTCTTTTTAAATTTCACGAAAGTATACATACTTTTTCAATGGAAAAAACTTAAAGATGTAATTATTAAAATACTCTGGTACTGTTCTAGTACTTACTAAATGGTACTTACGCATACGCGTGTAAATTAAAATTGTCAGCCATCTGAAGATCGGTATGGATGCTCGAAAGCGGCTATGACGTTGAAGTAAAAATATTAAAAATTTTATTTGAGGCTGGTGAAATTCGGCAACATTGGTAGACGGCTGCCTAGTTATTATTACATATTAAAATAATTTATAAAATTTTAATATTATATGATTTTTTTAGTTTGTCGTCAAAAATTTGCAAAAAATCATAAAACTATAGGAAAACTTAAAGTGGTCGGTACAACACGTCACTGTGTGGTTTTTATTTTTATTTTTTTTTTTTTCATCCAGCCCTTGTATTTAAGCAGTAGCAGGAGGTGCGGAACCGTCATGACACTTGAATTAAAAGTTGACAACTTATAAGCGACCCAGAAAATTCACGACAGTGAAATAATTGTGAATACAAAATTAGGCCGTATGAATCTATCAGATTTAATATGCATGGTGTCCACTAAGACCTAATCTGCACGGCTCGCGTGGATTTACCTGAGCCACTACGGTGATGGGTTCGAATCCCCCCTCGGGCATGGATATTTGTGCCGTCCTTAGGTTAAGCTAGTTTGTAAGTTTAGGGACTGATGACACCGTAGTTAAATCCCATAAGCTATACAAACAAAACATTTACCTGAGCTAAGGATTACGGTATATATTCTTGTAACGCCCTTGGCTATCAGGGTTGAGTTAATGGAGCTGGCGACGGCACTACCAACAGACTCCGACAAACAAGCGATACCGTGGAACGACGACGATATGACACACAAGACAGCACAAACAACGCCAGGGAAACGGTTCAGGTGCGCGCGACTTTGTAGTGAAAGGTAAACATTAGAACCTACCTGCTTGGCGCAAGAACTGGAATTGTCAAACCGCTGAGGCACCAAGGCACACACGTGCGGTTAGCAGTGTTTTGGCAACCTTTTGTGTGCCACTTTAATCAAGATCTGCATCTCTGAATTGTCTTTCTTTCTTTTTGTTATCTTAGGTGTCTATACGGCAAAGTAGTTACACTTCAACACATACAATCCCTCCTCATTAGTACATCTGACTTTTATAAACTCATCCGAATAGTCACCTTTTGAATTTGGAGAAATTTCAGGAATGCTAGTTTAATTAAAAGGTTTGGCTGAAACTCCCGATACTAGTCACAATTATGATTTAACTGTTAAAAAATATTCAATAGCGACATGTTTCGATGCTGTCTATCATAATCAGGCTATAGGCAGACAAAACATGTTGCTAAAAGTGTACATTAATCTATATTGACAACATCTTGATGTTTGTGAAAAGCCCAGAAGTGCTATGCACGCAATGAGACGAGGAAGAGATTTGCTGAACAGGAATGTGAGTGTTCAAAGCAGATACATTTAAAACAGTCGGTTTCTCAGCCCAAAAAGAGACTTAATCTTACATAGATCATCTTTCTGCCGCGGCGGAGTGGTCGAGCGCACTGAGGCGCTATGCTCCGATGTGCGATGTCGTTACCTGTCGGGGATCGAATCCTCCCTCGGTCATGGATGATTGTTTGCCTTTAATATAAGGTAGTTCATAACAAGTTCGTAACTTTAGGGACTGATGACTCCGCAGTTAAGTCCCATAAGCTTAACAAACATTTGAACATTTGACATCTTTCTGTTTTCACAGGTTCATTGCTACAAACATCAAGATGTCAATATAGATTAATGTACACTTTTAGCAATATATTTTGTACGCCTATAACCTGATGATGAAACATGTCGCTATAAATATTTTTAACACTTAAATCATAGTCGTGAGTGATAGCAGGAAATTTCAAGCAACCTTTTATTTGTTTACATTAAGTCACGGTCGACACTATGTCAGCGTGGCTTTAAATTGTGTCATTTTAAGTTCCAGACAATGAGTGATACTTCAAAGGTCTCTTGAAACAATCGACGATATTCTGTGTTTCGTCCCGTGAACAAGAGACATTAACTGGAGTCTGTTGTATAAAGGAAACTACTTTCCTGAACGAGTCTGCGATCTTCATTTCTTTAATAAGAATTAAAACCGTCTAGATTCCTAAAATTGTATTTATTGATAACGACGTTTCGACATCTACCACCATCAGATCTGAAAACCTCTGAACGTGCAAAGTATAGTTCAGCGCCAATAATAAATTATCTACCTAGTAAGTGCGCACATACTCCTTCCTGTCTCTCTTTTTCAGTTAGTTCCTCACATGTCTCTTCCTACCCACTCAGTGTTTTGCCACCTCTCCTCCTGCCCCTATCTGACTGGTCCATCTCGCTCTCTCATTTATATTTGATTATCTCAGCCTTTGTTTTCTATTTCTCCTACTCCTCACCCCCTCTGTAATATCCTATAGCCAAATCTATATATGTACATAATCTCTATGTATCCATCTCTTCCTATCCTATTGTCCTTTTTTTTTGTCCATCTTATCGTTGCCCCACTCTCTCTCTGTCCATCCTTCTTTCCCCTTCTCTCTATCCAACCCTTTCTCCAAACTCTCCCTGTCACCATCCTCTTCTTCACCCCAACTTCTCAATCCCAATTCCTTTCGACTAATTTTCCCTCGGTCTCTGGCAATTCCCTCATGCACCCTTCCCTTTTTCCTTTTCTTTGTTCATCTCATGCTGCCCGCTAACAGTCTTTTCAACTCCTCCTCACTCTTTCTGTCCATCTCGTCCTCCACTTCTCTCACGGTTTCTTGTCCCTGACATGAAGAATGTCCTAGATAGCAGGGCGAAAAGGCAGCGTAATGCTATTCCCACACAGTTCAGTGGTTATGTAGGGTGGCCTCTGTGGCAGGGGCTGGAAATACGTTTTAGCCGGTATCTCCTCCCTAATGGCCTCTAGAAGATTATAAACACCACGGCGCTGATTTTCGTGTTACAAGCTGTATGAGTTCCAAATTTGGTTGATAACGATCCAGCCGCGCGGGAGTAGCCGAGCGGTATGGAGCGCCACGTTTGGGATTAGTTCAGTTTAACTTAGTTTAAGTAGTTCGTAAGTCTAGAGACTTAAGACCAAAGTAGTTTGGTCCCACAGATTTACAAACATTTGAACATTTTTGAAAACAATCCAATAGCTTCGGAGGAGATGTGAAACATACATACATATACATACACACATATATAGGAATTTCATATAAACATAGATTATAGACTTTTATGCAATGAATACGTTTTCACTCTATGATGAATTGCCCCAAAAGAGAATAGTATAAATGTCTTGGCAGTCCTTTGTGTTTCAATATTGTTGCAATTATAGCCATTTCTATTTCGGAAAACTTTTCTGTGATCCTGAATCTTATTCAGCGAACCCTTTTACCGAGAAACATCACCTGACGCGAAATATGTTTTTAATACATCTATTTCTAGCCGAGGCTACGTCGCAAGAAGAGGTCAGGATTACCTTTTATAAGAGTAGGGTGGGAATGAATGGAAATTCTGTGGAGACAATAGGAACGGTGTGTGGAGTCTTTGCGGGATTAACTTTGTAGGTCATCCGTACAAATAAGGGGCAATATGTGATTATACTTGGGGTTTGTGGAATTCGATACATGACCAACGGTTGTTAATGAATTGCGCTATAACTGGATTCTGAGAATCTAACAAGGGAGCCTCATCAACTCGACCTCTTATTTTCTAGAGAAAAAGAGCACATTAGCCAGATATTAATTTCAGATATCAATATTAGGTGTAAATTAGGGCCATTATTGAGATACTACACAGTCATGTTCTTCTCAATGGACAGCTTTAAAATATGCGCACTTGATTCCACTCCCCGCTGCATGCAGTCGTTTATTACCCAGATGTGAAGTACTACACAATAAAGTGACCACAGAGAATCTCTATTTGAAATTTGAAGAGCATGAGAAGTGGAGGAAGTAATAATGCCATGAAATGAAATTCATACGCTGTAACTCTACATTTAATATTGCCAGTTTTACATATATAAAAAATATATGCCGTGCATCAAAGGTATTGAAAATTAAATTGCGCTACACTACTTGTTGAAAAACCTCTCATTCGCCTGTACTGCAATTATGAATCGCAAAATATGTTCGAAGCAAAAATATCTTTGATACCAGCTACGTGTTAAAATTCGCGCACTGTGGCGCATTGAACATAGCATTTAAGTAGCCTCGAAGCAGTATTTCACTGGATGTTGATAGTATGCTAGCCAGTCAGTGATATGCAGAGTACCAAAATACTGATCTAATCAACGGAACACATAACTGCCTATGAAGAAATGACTGCCTACGCGGCCCAAGTTTCTATAGACACTTAGAAGTGGTACCAAGTTGGCAGAGCTCAACAGCACATTACATCTGTTTCTATGTTACTTACTCTGGCGAAAAGGTATTGGGGAATGTAAAATCGTCAAAGCAGCCTTCACCGTTACTGATGTTTTCGATATCACGCCACAGCCCCGTTGAAGCAATGAAACTGTCCGACGAAACTGACTGTTGCGATATATAGAACAGCCTCAATATCGTCGTCGTCACCACCTCGTAAACATGGAACATACATGAACCCACTATTTTGTCTTAAATCCAACACGTCTTTAGTTAGGTTGGGTTGTTTGGTTGGGATAGGGGAACTAAACTGCTACATTTATCAGTCCCCTTGTGGGGAAGGGAAGGAGTGAGGATAGGATAGGAGGGGGGAGGGATGCAGTCCGGGAAGTAAAGAAGGAAGGAAGACTGCATTAGCTCGGGGCCCCGTGCCCGCAACGCACGTTCTCACGAAAGAAATTGTGAGACGGCTGAGGGGACATCTTTAGTGAAACTGTCTACGGTATCTACTGCCAGCATGAAATATGCCAAGAAAAACATAAGTAGCACGTCATGTACTTTCGTTTAATGTTTATAAATATCAGTTCAGCAGCCACAAATGATCCCTCTTGGTCACGTTTCAAGAGTTTCACTTCTTTGTCAAATAACCGTTGGAGTTTAGTTGCAATTCCATGCCGCTCCGCTCTTTGGTGTGTCGCAGGACAAGTTGTGGCTGCACCAACATTACATACACAACACTAACACTAAACTCGGCTCACAGTAGCTCGTATTAGAACAGTAAGTGATCGCAGTGAACTGGAACGAGTAACAAACAACCGGAGTGCACACATATTTAAAAAATCTGCGTAGAAAAGGCCAGAACTTCAAAATTGCGCAAGAACAGGTACTACAAATATGAGAATACTGTCAAATAGATCCATAAAACTAAAAAGAAATTATTTCGATAGAGATTCGACAGGCCAAGCCTTGCAGGGCTCGACCGGCGACGATACTTGGAAAGTTGGTCATGTTTACTGGCCGGTACCTAAGCTACAACATGAAAACAAAAAAACGTTAATTTATCTAACGTCATGAACTTCTGAGCCTGTATATATCAGTAACAAATTCTCATCTTCCCACGATATTTCGATGTATGCGACCGAAAACTCTATTTTCCAACATCAATTTTGCCCTTGATTTTTTTAGAAACTATTGAGTGTAGCAAAATTCCGCAACGTTTCTCTTTATGTACAGTACAGATTTTCCGTGAAAAATTTGATCACAATCGGTGACTAATATTTCAGACTGTATCCTTGTTAGAAGTAAAATAGAACGAGGCTCACAGTGGTAAAGTCATAGCCATCAGTACCGAAGTTCGTAATCGCGAATCCTGTCGTATGTGATTGTTTCAAATTCTAAATCATAATTAATGTGATCGTTGTTTTTATCAATTTCATTCATTTGTATAGGTTCTAATATATTGTTACGTATGTTTCAAAATAATATTGACGTTTTTATTCGCTCCTTATTTCAGCTTATTATATATGTTTTCGATTATCATTTGCTTGTGTTATTGATAAACTGTAATTAAATCTTAGGCAAGACAGGTAATTGGTTTGTAAGACGGCAGCTGGTGAAACCAGTAGCCAGTGTGAGGATATTTTCAGGTAGGTTAACCAATGCTATCTAGAAATTACAATCTGGGTTTAGCGCTGTCTGAAGTATTTCTGACTGAGTTTGCTCATAGATGTAAGCTTTATTGATAGTGAACAAGGAAATCACGATTTTAGTTCTGCCTGAGATTGCAGGACACCTTTTTGTCGGATATACAGGGTGTTACGAAAAGGTATGGCAAAACTTTCAGGAAACATTCCTCACACACAAAGAAAGAAAGTATGTTATGTGGACATGTGTACGGAAAATCTTAATTTCCATGTTAGAGCTCATTTATTACTTCTCTTCAAATTACATTAATCATGGAATGGAAACACACAGCAACAAAACATACCAGCGTGACTTCAAACACTTCGATACAGGAAATGTTCAAAATGTCCTCCGTTAGCGATGATACATGCATCCATCCTCCGTCGCATGGAATCCCTGATGCGCTGATGCAGAATGGCGTATTGTATCACAACCGTCCACAATACGAGCACGAAGAGTTTCTACATTATGTACCGGGATTGCGTAGACAAGAGCTTTCAAATGCCCCCATAAATGAAAGTCAAGAGGGCTGAGGTCAGGAGAGCGTGGAGGTCATGGAATTGGTCCGCCTCTACCAATCCATCGGTCACCGAATCTGTTGTTGTGAAGCGCTCGAACACGTCGACTGAAATGTGCAGGAGCTCCGTCGTGCATGTTGTGTCGTACTTGTAAAGGCATATGTTCTAGCAGCACAGGTAGAGTATCCCATACGAAATCATGATAACGTGCTCCAGTGAGCGTAGGTGGATGAACATGAGGCCCAATAAAGACATCAGCAACAATTCCTGCCCAAAAAGTTCACAGAAAATCTATTTTGATGACGTGAATCGAGGAAGTACAGTACATACTAACGAAACAATTGCGTATTTTGACTATTGTCTGCACGATTTATTTCAATTTACATTTAAGGATAAATACTAAAATGAGCTCTAACATGGAAATTAATCGTTTCCGGACACATGTGCACACAACATATTTTCTTTCTTTGTGTGTGAGGAATGTTTCCTGAGAGTTTGGCCGTACCTTTTTGTAACACTCTGTATAATTTCATTTCCATAATATTGTATGTTGTCACTGCTGTATCGACAGCTGCGATATAGCGCCCATCACATGGATGGGTTTGCAACATCACCTTCGCGGGCTGCCACAGAGGGCGCCCCGCGAAGCCACGACCGATGGGGGCGCCGCCAGCACCTTCCTACGGAGCGACAGAAGCTGCCACACCAGATGACCTTCTGTCGGCGACCTGCACTGATCTAAATACCTTGCTTGTATCTCAATATGATAGCTGCTGTTACCTGGTTCCTATTAAAGTTATGTATTGTAACTATTCCGTAACATTCTTATGACTAATTTTTCGATGTCTGTAGAAATTCCTCAGAGTTCCCGTCCGCGGCGTACAACCTGGAACCCACCTTCCTTCTTTGTGATCGCTAAGGACACAGCAGTTACTCTGTTTAAAATGTTCAAATGTTTGTAATTCTTATGGGACCAAACATCGTTGGTTATCAGTCCCTAGATTTACAAACTTAACGTAAGTGAAACTATACTAAGGACAACTCACACACCCACGCCCCTATTAACCAATAGTCAACACGGATTCAGAAAGTATCGCTCTTGCGAAAGACAGCTTGCCCTTTATTCACATGAAGTGTTAAGTGCCTTCGACAAGGGATCTCAAATAGATTCCATATTTCTGGATTTCCGGAAGGCTTTTGATACAGTACCCCACAAACGGCTTCTAATGAAATTGCGTGCTTATGGAATATCTTCCCAATTGCGCGATTGGATTCACGATTTCCTATCAGAAATGCCACAGTTCGTTGTAATTGACGGTAAGTCATCGAGTAAAACAGAAGTGATATCTGACGTTCCACAGGGAAGCGTTATAGGTCCTCTACTCTTCCTCGTGTTTATAAACGATTTAGGAGACAATCTAAATAGCTCACTGTTCGCGGATGATGCTGTCGTTTCTCGGTTAGTGAAGTCAACAGAGGATCAAAAGCAACTGCAAATCGATTTAGACAAAATTTCTACTTGGTGCGAAAATTGGCAATTGACACTCACCAGGTGGGACTGACGGAAGATATTGAGAAAGTTCAGAGAAGGGCAGCTCCTTTTGTTCTATCATGTTACGGGGCGGAAAGCGTCACGGAAATGTTGCACGAATTGGGGTGGAAATCATTAAGAGAAAGACGTTATTCATTGCGGCGTTATCTGTTTACGAAGCTTCAATCACCGACTTTTACTTATGAATGTGAAAATATTTTGCTAGCCCCCACCTACTTAGGGAAACATGACCATCCCAATAAAATAAGAGAAATCAGATCGAAAACGGAACGATTTTGGTGTTCTCTCTTCCCGCGCGCTATTAGAGAATGGAACGGTAGAGAAAAGTTATGAAAGTGGTTAATGAACCCTCTGCTAGGCACTTGAATGTGATTTGCAGAGTATCTATGTAGATGTAGATGTAGATATAGAGGAAGAATTCGAACCACCGACGCGGGAAGCCACACGATCCGTACCGTGGCGCTCCAGATCGCTCGGCTACTCCCGCGCGGCTTACTTTGTTTATCTGTTAAATTGCTACTCCAAGTACAATGCAACTTTTTACTTGGGGATGACGCACGCCAATGTCCTGCTTTCGATTGCCTGTTGTTCCGATAATGGTTTCGTGCGGTTTCGCACGTTGGAGGTAAAAGGTGTCCCTGGTAAGTTTCGTACCAAGGGCCCACGGTAGCGACAGGCGGCGGGCACAGTGTTTTACGCGCTACGTGGCGCCCAGATTCGCTGTTGGGTATGGGCGTGGCCCCGCCTGCGGCTGGCTGCCAGAGCGCGCCCGCCCACTGCCGGAATGCAATTACACCGCCCGCGCTGCCAACTTTCCGCACCTGATAATTACTGCCGAATTAGTCGCCAAGTAATGTCATCACACACGCGTGCAAGAAAATTACCAACTTCCTCTCGCAGAAAATTGCTCGCCTTGGAACGTTATTACCACAAGCAATACGGTAGCCCGCTCTAATTGTTTATCCATTCTGCTTACTCCGTCGACGCTCGCGCGCCACGGCCCGCCGAATGAAATTGGACACTGGCGCGCGTTCCAGTTCCTGTGTCCCCCCCCCACACCCCCATCAACTGCTCGAAATAGTCTCCACGGACAGTAGCCGCCATGGACATGTGTGTGTGTGTGTGTGTGTGTGTCCAAACATGCAAATTCTCTTCCGTCTGGCAGTCCCAGGGCAAGTTATACACGACACGAACTAATTGCTTTCCTGTGGTCTGTTGCAGGTAATTTTTTTACACTCACTATAGTCAAGTACCATTTTAATTTCAAATACTCAGTACAAGCGGGTGCAAAATAAAATGCAGAGATGACCAAACGCTGCACATTGTGCAGAAGTTCGGAAGTGCTGCACAGTTGCGCACATGTGAGGCAGCGAGCAACAGCGACATCTGTTATTAGACGCGAGTGCATTGTGAACGGCGACGGCTCCTCTTCCTGGTTTATGCGATACAAGAAAGAGCGCAACTCACCCAGTCTCAGACAATACAGATAAAGGAGCAGCAAGGAATTAAATTTTTTGATGCGGCCTCGAATAGAATCCGGACATCCATGTTTACTAGGCAGACATCTTACCGTTATACCACCAGACCACTAAAGATTAAGGTGCCTCGGAATAATCTAAGTACGACTTCTCTCCACGTCACAAACTTAAATTCAGCTTCTTTGTTCCATAGATAATTGTCACTATTGCCAAGGCTCTCCATGCAGCGGAATAGCACCTCGGCAATGTACATTGTGGAACATTCCTGCTAAGACAATATATGCATCAATTTACATATAAATTCAGTAACTCTGAGACGGTTTTTCGTCTCGAATATGTCCAAGACATTGCAGATAAAGAAGAAGCAATGAAAATATGTGATGCGGCCGTGAATTCATATTGAAATTGATATTTATATCATCTTAGCGGTAATGTTCCACCATGTCCATTGCTGAGGTGGTATTCCGCATGGAGATCATTGGCAGTAGTGGCAATTATCTATGGAACAAACAAGCTGAATTGAAGACTGTGACATGGAGGGAAACCCTACTTAAAGTAATCCGAGACGCCTTAATCATTAGTGGTGTGGTGGTATAACGGTAAGACGTCTGCCTAGTAAACATGGAGGTCCGGGTTCGATTCCTGGTCGTATCACAAATTTTAATTCATTGCTTCTCCTTTATTTGTAATGTCTTGGATATATTCGAGACGAAAAACCGTCTCAGGGTTACTGAATTTATATTTAAATTGATATTTATACCACCCAGTCTCATTTACCCCTGGCAAGCCTGTGGTTATAAACACGCACTACATGAGCGGAAACGGCTGTGGAGCTTACGCCGTGACCCGGAAGTTGCACTTGTGTAGCAGCATTGCAAGTGTGCAGAATTTCTGGCAGACCCTGATGTAACGTCCATCATTATCGAATGCCAAGAGTCGTCCCGCAGTGGATAACATTGGATCTCACTAGATCACTAAATTTAAGCACTGTCGGTCTTGGCTACCGCTCGGATGTGTCACCATCCGGATCTGCCTAGCGCTGTAGGCAAGTGTACTGAGCCTAGTGATTATTGAGGAGCTGCTTGATCTAGAAGTAGCGTCTCCGGCGACGGAAACGTACACAACGGCCGGGAATGTTGGGTATTTTCCCTCCATACAACATCCGTTGACGCCTTCATGGGCGAAGGATGACTTGGCCGTCGGTCGGTATAGGGTGGACTTCTCGATGACTCGGGTACGGAGTTTATAGTTTTACTTTAGCGGTAAATAAATTGTGAACGTCAATCTGTACATAAAGCAAGATGGAATGCAGGGAGAATTATGAGAGGGAATTGAAGTTCATTGAGAAGAAATAAAAACCTTGTGGTTGCCGATGACATAGTAGTTCTTTCAGAAGCCGTAAAGGATCTGGAACAGTAATTGAATAGAATGGACAGTGTGTTGAAAAGAGAGTATAAGATGAACAAGATGAACAAGTCAGGTGATGCTGAAGGAATTAGATTAGATAATGAGACAATAAAAGTAGTAGATGAGTTTTGTTATTTGGTTAACAAGATAACTTCTGATGGCCGAAGTAAAAAAGATATAAAATGCAGAATGGCTATGGGAAGAAAAGCGTTTCTGAAGAAACTAAATTTGTCGACATCCAATATTAATTTAAATCTTAGCAAGTCCTTTCTGAAAGCATTTGTGTGGAGTGTAGCATTGTACGGGCGTGAAACATGGACGATAAGGAGTTCAGGCAAAAATATGATGGAAGCTTTCGAAATGTTGTGCTATAGACGTATGATGAAAATTAGATGGGTAGATCACCTAACTAATGAGGAGATGCTTAACCGAACTGAAAAAAAAAGGAGTTTCTGGCATATCCAGACTAAGAGAAGAGATAGATTGGTGGGACACATACTGAGACATCAAGGCATCATCAACTTAATATTAGAGGGAAGTGTGTTGGGTAAAACTCGTAGAGGGAGACCGAGGGACGAATACAGTAAGCAGACTCAAACAGATGTAGGTAGCAGAACTTATTCTCAGATGAAGAGACTTGCACAGGACAGACCAGTCTGCGTATTGAAGACCACAATAACAACCGTTAACAACTGACGTGAAGACCGTTAGCAATAATAAGGAAAAATTTACTGGATATCAGGTTCTCAATGCCATCTGTGTAGTCTTATTGTACTAAGATGGCCATGTGATAGCTATATGCATAAAGATAGTATCGTACACTGAAGATATAAAAGGGCAGTGCCTTGACAGAGATGTCATTTGTAATCGGGATTCATGTGAAAAGAATTGGGACGCTTCATAAGGACGAACCTGTTACTGTCCTTTTATTTTGTATCTGCAAATAGTTCTCTTTAACTTTCTGTTATCTGTTGAAAACATAAAATTACAACCTAGATTGCCAACGAAAGGTAAAAAAAAAAAAAAAAAAAATAAAGTTATGTAAAAAGTATTCAGTAAACGATGAATATTCCGCCGCTAGAGGTAAATGAAGTATTAAAAAGTTGTTAAGACGTTAAGGGTATGGAAAAGTTATTCAGTGGACGATGGATAATCCGCCACTGTAAGTAATCGAGGATTAAAAGATTATTCAGTAGGAGGTAGATAAATCCTTTTACTGTGTTGGGAATAGTTATTTCATATTTCGAATATGCAGCGCCTACTGAAAAGTAAACTTTATCGTAACAATTGTAAAGACAGTCTAGGAAATAATATCTGTTCATGAGCAAGTGCTTTCGTGGTTCTTTTCTTAATACACTTATAACACAGCTGCAAATTGTATCCGTTCTAACATTTTGCGAATTAAAAGCAACAGAAACTTCTTTACATGCCTTCTAGGTAGTAGTAACTTTATCAGGTTTTTTTTCCTTTCAATTGTGTCCTTCTATTGCCCGATTGCGATTTCTAGAAGTAAATCTATTTCTTTTCGCGAGAATTTTCAATATAGCTCTTTCACCTGTTTACTTGCATCTTTACAATACGTGTGCTCCAATAAAAACTACTGTGAATTGATTAATATCTGCGTTCGAGATGCAAAAATCACGTCCCTAGATAATTCTAGCGGTGTTACGAAGCATCTTGTGTGCCGACTCAATGTTGAACCAGCTTAGGTGGATCTTACCTTCATACAATAGAGTGGAGCCCGAACAGAGTTTAATTCCTCAACTAACTTCAGATTTGATCTCACGTCAGTGATTTTTATACAATCGTCACATAAACTTCTAAATATACGTTCCACAGTTATAGAGCCTATGTGTAACTAACTGTGGATTAAATATGCTGTAAATTGTATCAGCATAGTATGCATTGTCTTGAATAATGTTGCGTAGAACATAGTGACTAATAAAATACAGAGACACATCGATTTTTACAGATATGGAATATAAATTCCACCCGTGCGAAGCAAGGCGAATCGCTAGTTACAACTAAAGAGGTTTTTACAATGTATTGCAAATATTCAGTCACCTAAAGCCTTTTAACTGGCGAAGCAAAGTTCAGTGTCAGATTCCTAAACAAATGTCTGTAGGATGATCGTGGGCGGGCTCCAGCAATTACTCTGATTACACGCTTTTGTGCAATTGATACTTTTGTACTTAACGTTGAGTTGCCCAAGAATATGATCCCATACCGAAGCAATGAATTGAAAATAGAAACAGTAAAGTAAATTGCTGAGATGTATATCACCAAAATTTGCAAACTACCCTGATAGTGCAAGTAACTAAACTCAACGGTTTCTGCAGATCTTCAACGTGTTTCTTCTTCCCTCTTAAATGCAAACAACTCAAAATTTTGAATATTCTACCTGAGTTACAGGTTTCTGTTACACGTCAAAATTTACTAATGATATCATGCTGTTTACTGTATGAAATTGTACTGGGTTTTATCATAGTTTAATGACACTCCATTTGTACGGAACCACTTAACAATTTTCTGAAAGGCATCATTTACAATTTCATCCGTTTATTCCTATTTGTCAGGCATAATAGCTATACTTATGTCGTCAGCAAAAAGAACTAACTAAGCATCTTCGAGAATGTAGAATGGCAAGGCATTAAAGTATATTAAAAAAAGCTAAGGACCCAAAACCGAAACTTGTGGGGCCGTATTTTTGATAGCTCCATAGTTACAGGAATTAGCTGCTTCTTGCATATTATGTAAACAGATTATTTCAACTTTCTGCACTCTTCGAGTTAAGTATGATATAAAACATTTGTGCATTGTCCCTGTCATACAACCATACTTAAGCTTATCAAGACGAATTCCATGATTTACACAGTCAAAAGCCATTGAGACATCAAAAGAAAACTCAACGGGTGATATGCGGTTATTCAGACAATTTAATATTTACAATTATTGATATTAGTTGACAGTAACGACCGTAATTTTACGAATTCGAAATATTTAAACATTTCGACCGTTTTAGGGTGTTGAAAAAATTCAACAACGAAGTTGAAAATTTGTGCTGGACCGGAATTCCAATACGGATATCCCGCTCTGGACCAGCGGTAACCTTAAACAACCAGGCTATCCAGGTACGCTTCCCTTCCAACCCAATTCTCAACTTCTAGCCCCCTGAAACGTGATTCCTCTTGTTCGCAGCCTATATTGGATTTCCGCAAGACATCGCGCGTTTGAATGTGTCCGCATTGAAACTGTCATTGCCTGTTGTGGACATATATTACGATTACTGATATGATGTCTGTTCTTTTCGGGCATGTCCGTTGCAATACGTGAGAGGAAAGTAGCCCAATAGGCGAGTAGAGCTTCGTTGCTTTATTTGTGGTGTTGCTGGAGGGCACCGGGTGGAGGTAATGCCCATTTACCGGCTGCCGCTGCCCTGGAGACCGGTGCCTGCCGGACAGCCAGCGATCGGCCTGCAAGTGGAGTGGTGTGGTGCACCGGGCCCACTCTGGCCGACACGACGCCGACGCCAAGCGTCCATTAGCCAGTGGTGGGGGCCCGCGGCCGAAAAGGCAGCCGACCCGGACACCGCTACTGCACTGCCGCGCCGTGTCATCCCAGCAGACACTACTCACTTACTAATACGGCGGAGGATCCCTAAGTTACGCCGCGGCGGAATAGCCGTGCGCACTAAGGCGCCGTGTTGCGGTTTGTGTGGCCGTCGCCATCGGGGGTTCGAGTCCCCACACGGACATGGGCGTATGGGTTGTCCTTAAGTTAGTTTAACTTAGTTTAAGTAGTTTGTAAGCTAGTGACTAATAACATATCAGTTAAGTCCCATAGTTATACAAACATTTGAACATTCCCAAACTTACTCGAAATTATTTTTGTGTCTCTTGGTATTCCGTGTGAATGTACGGAAACAGTAACCATAACAATTTGCAAGCATGGAAACAGAATGGATCGTAGCCACTACAGTGGTGCGTCTTTAACTGACTTTGTAAGCGAAATCATCTCAGATATTGATGAAAATATCGTGTAAAAAATAGTTGTAGATAGTTGGATGAAAACCAGTGGTCGTTTGTACGTCTACACAAATACTCTGCTACTCAGATTGAAGTGCATGGGACAAGGTTCACTGAACAGGTTTTAGGATGTTTCTCTAGGATTCCATTCCCTAATAGCTCGCGGGGAAAAAGAACACCTAAATCTTACAGTTTTCGACATCATTTTTATTATTTTATGATGATGATCATATCTCCTTACGTAAGTGGGCGCTAGCAAAACATGTTCGCAGTTTTAGTGATGTCCATCCTAAGTCGCGCATCATTTCCGTGACACTCTCTTCCAAACATCGCGATAATACCAAACGAGCTGCCATTCTCTAAACTGTCAGTCCCACTATTTGGGGATCCCATAATGCGCAACAAAACTCCAAAATGGCGCACAACTGTCGTATAGGCAGTTTCTTTGGTAGAACTGTTGCATCTTCTAAGAGTTCTGCCAATTAACCGTAGTGTTTGGTTCTCACACCATATTTTCTTTGTGTCCTTTCCAAATTAAGTTGTTCGTCATTGTTACTCCTTGGTATTTAACTGAATTTACAGCCTGAAGCTTTGACTGATGGATCTTGTAAATTAAGTGTAACTGATTTTTTTAGTGGTGATATCGATGACTTCACACTTATCCTACTTCAGGGTCAATTGACAATTTTTGCAGCATGCTTACAGGCATCTTCGAAGCTGTCAGGACGAGATCCTTAGCTTATGGCAGATAATGGAGAGGTGATAAGAGTGGAACTGGGAATTGTACCTACTTTTTACATCTATAAAAGGCTTAGAACCGTGTTCCAAGGAGAAAGCTAGTGTCAGTTCTACAAGACTGTGGCATAGGACGCAAACTTCAGCATGCAATTACAGTTCTTTACGTATATGGCAATTCAGCAGTTATAGTTGACAGTAAATTGAGTTCATGGTTTCAAGGTTAAAACAAGGCTATAGCCTGTCACGACTTTCATATATACAATTTATGGATTATTTGTTGAATGCGATATACTGCCAGGGGAGAGATTAAAACAGCTGTAAACAAACAGTGTCGCATATGTATACGACTCAGTGGTGATGTCAGATTCTATTCAAACATTGCTGTCGAATATTTCAGAGCTAGATCAAAGATGTAAGGTTCATGGTATGAAAATCAGTAAGTTATCTCTAAAATGAAATTAATGTCTGTGGTACAGAGATTTAAACAGGTTGAGTGCCAAATAAGAGGAATAAAGTTATAACAGATGGACACTTCTGCATCTGCATCTACATACATGCACCGCAATCCACTCAAAGGTGCGTGGAGGAGGGTACTCAGTACTACTACTAGTTCCTTGCTTTCCTGTTCCACTCCTATATTGGACTATGCGTCTGTCAGAGACATAATCTCTCTAATATTATCTTTTTGGTCATTACGCGAAATGTAGCTTTTCAGCAGTAGAATCGTTCTGTAGTCCGCCTCAAACTCCGGTCCTCTAAATTTCTTCAATAGGGCTTCTCGAAAAGAACGTCGCCTTCCCTCCAGCGATTCCCAGTTGAATTCCCGGACCATCTCAGTAACACTAGCGCACTGGTCTAATCTGCCAGTTAACCCAGCCCCCTCTGAACTGCCTCTATGTCCACCTTTAAACGTATTTAGTGGGGATCCCAAACACTTGAGTAATACTCAAGTCGGGGTCGTACAAGCGTTTTATATGCTGTCTCCTTTACAGACGAATCACACTTTCACAAAATTCTCCCAATAAACTGAAGCGACCATTTGCGTTCCCCACGACTGCACTTATATACTCGTTCCATTTCTTACCGCTGTGGAACTTTACGCCTAGGTATTTAATTGACACGACTCTGTCAAGCAGCACAATACTAACGCTGTGTTGGAACATTACGGGGTTTTTGGTGGTTTCTCCTACTCATCTGCATCACCTTACTCTTTTTACATTTAGCTCTATTTGCCAATCGTCACACCGCCTAGAATTTTTTAAGTCATCATGCATCCTACTACAGTCATTCAATGACGACACAATTTTGAGCATCATCAGCAAACAGCCGCAGATTGCAGCTCGCTCTGTCCGTCAGATCATTTATATATGTAGAAAATAGTAGCGGTCCTATCACACTTCCCTTGGGTACCCCTGACATTACCCTAATCTCTGATGAACACTCGCCATCGAGACCAACGTACTGAGCTCTATTACATAAGTAATCTTCGAGCCACTCACATATTTGCGTACCTATTTCATAAGCTCGTACCTTCGTTAGCAGTTCGTTGTGCGGTACCGTATCAAACGACTTTCTAAACTCTGCAAAGGCAACTTGTATTCTGCAAGTTACTCTTCATCAATAGCACGCAATATGTCGAGAGAAAAAAGGACAAGCTGGTTTTCCCACTATCGATGCTTCTTAACCCATGCGTATTTTTTCACACGAAGCCAGCATAGTGAATGAACTGGAATCACGGTGTATCAAAGCTGATGTACTAACCGCTCTGCCACGATCTACTTCCTTCTTCAAGAACGAAATTAGTACCACGACTAAATTACCAGTGCAATATTTCAAAATACATTGTTGTATGGGAGTGAAAGCTGGGTGCATACAGAGTACCTTCTTAATAAGCTTGAGTTTACAGGTATGAAAGCAGCAAGGATGATTGCAGGTACTGATAGACGGGATCAGTGGCGTGAAAGAGGCCAAACTGAAGAAATTAAATTGCATGGAAGTGAGGACAGATTCCGTCTTACTGGACGAAACTAGTGTTCACAAAATTTTTCATGCATGGAAACAGGAAATATTGTGACCACTACACAGGTACGTTTTTAATGTTGTGCTCCAAAATATTCTCATATATCGTTGAAATAGAGTGTAAATATTAGTTGACTACAAGTTGGATGGAAATTAATGTGCATTATGACCTCTTAGAGGCAAGCATGATAAAATGTTCAACTTATGGCAGATAATTGAGAAGTGCTGAGAGTGTATCTATGTTTCATACATCCAGAAAAGGCTTATGACCACCTTCCTAGTAGAAAGCTGCTGTCAGTTCTACAAGATTATGGAATAGGAGTCGATTTCAGCAGGAAGTTTAAGGATTTCACATAGATAGTCAGGCAGTAGTTTCACTTTTTCTGTATTACAAGCTTCAAGTCAAACTTTTAGCACATTAAATAAATTCTAAGATAATAAGTTGTCTGCAGTCTTTTTATTATTATTCGATTCATTATGGAATTAGTGGTTTTACTGATTGACTCAAATAAATAGGATCACTTTTCATGTAACGTAAGCCAATTCTGCTCCAAGGAAAGCAGTTCTAAAACCATTGAAAGGTCGGTTACATTGTTTACATTTTTAATAATTTACACTATGACGCGATAGGAAACCGATCAGTCACGGAAGCATACGTAGTTATGTCCAGACAATAGTCAAAACATGTCCCATACTTTTGCCAGCATTTCTTGGCTACATTTATTGCTCTTCTTATATGAAATGTGCATTTCTTACGACGCATTGTTGAAAGATGCGAATAGTAAGAGTCTTTCACAAACCTCTACAAATGAAATAAAGATAGATTTACCACGAGATGAAGATGCCATTGTGCAGCGCCTTGCTAATATATCACATTTTCTATTTATTCATTGTCAGCTTACAAGCGTTTTTCTTGGAGTTCTTTTATGAATAAGTATTTTACGTCGTATAATTTCTAAGTTTCAACTTTTAAGGTTATTTGCTAAGACCTAAATGGACTCGCCAACACACAGACTCAACACACACACACACACACACACACACACACACACACACACACACACACACACACACACACACCTAAATGGACTCACCAACACACAGACTCAAACACACACACACACACACACACGCACGCGCACACACACACACACACACACACACACACACACAAACGCGCGCGCGAGCGCGCGCACGCGCGCGCGCTCGCGCGCTCGCGCGCGCGCACGCCCTCGAGGCTGGAACTGTTATTACTCTTATCATTCTCTTACTTACGGCAAGGCATAATCTGTGAAAGTTGATCGGCAGACCACTCACCTGAAAAGAAACACGCATGTTTTAGAACATTTAGCTTCACACGTTACGCATGGTTATTATAGAATAATTGACTTAAAACTGTATCAACATGCTCTTATGGTTATAAAGTTCGTGTGAGCAACCACTCTTACAACGGTTGCAGGGCCCCAAGTACAACATTCACGTAAAGGAAACGCTGGACGAATTTCTGCAAAATTTTCTCCGTCGAACTTAAATTTTTGTAAGAGTATGGGTTTTGACAGCACGACAGTACTTCACCCACATAATCACATAATCGTAAAGACATGCAACTAGGCAGGATTGTATTCTGTATTTTCGTATCATATCTTGCACCAATGCAAGAACAGAATGGAAAAATTGGTTGGATACACACATCTCGGCAGTCGCCGATTTATTATCCAGAAAGTCTGACTAAAGAGACAACAAAGGCCGATAGATGACAATCTTTCATTTTCAGGCGCTTTCAGCCATATGACAGGGCTCTAATATTGTTGTGAAACCTTTTGCTCCCATAAAGATAATCATGTACTACAGAACGTTATTTGTTAAATACGTAATCCTATTTCAACTTTTGAACATTTTTCACATGAAGTATCTTAAGGAACGGCAAGAAAATGTTTCCTAATAGATGTACGATGTTACCATTTTATAAAGTCTTTTATGTTTCGTGTCAGAACTATGAAAAACCGAATAATATTCCCAATATTTCTTGTGATGTAAGAACGTATTTACAATAACTGACTGTACATGTTCATTATGTTCGGTGGAGATTTTACCTGGTATCCTGATTAACCAATGCTACCACGAGGGAAAACACCATCTGCAAGAAAAACTCGAATTCCAAATAATCGGTTATGTACAAGTAACAGCTTAATATAACATCAGGTTTATGGGAAGTTCCAAGACGTCATATACAAAATCAATGTAATTGTAACACAGGGATATATTTGAGGCCGAGGAATGCTTCTTCATCTTGGGATAGTGATGATCCATATCTAAAATATGTTTGCCACACAAAGCCAAAAATTTTGGTAAAAATATTCATTACTGGTATTCTTTGAATATAACAAAAAGAACAAAGTGAAAAATTCTCCTGTCAGGCCACAAAAGGACGAAAATATCCCAGTTTATTATTATTATTATTTTACACGAAAGTAGATAAGTAACTGTCTCATTCCTACTTCTTCAACAAATTTGATTTCATAAGAACTTATTCTAGCTAACACACAACATACTACATCCTTTCATCCTTTCCAAGTACTTCTTTGTGCAAGAGGTGCATACTGAGCATCTCCCTCTCATTGCCATTGTTCACATGTCTCACATGTCCTTCTTCTTCTCCTATCGGAACGTTCTCTTGTCTGTTTTCCCACTGTCTTCATCACTTGCATTTGATTTTCCTTACCGTGTCTCCCGCTCGAAAGTAGCGATGGCATCATGTTACCGACTGGGCAGACGCTCCCGTTTGTAAACCTCGGGACTAATGGCAGTAGCAGTTTGGTCCGATAGGTATACAAACATTTGTACATCTTATCGTGTCTCTTTATCATTCTCCATTCCCATTGTCATTGTCGCTTTGCTTCTAATATTTTGTCTCTACAATCACAAAGGTCCCCTCCACATATTTCTTTGTAAGTAGTGTACTCCGTCTTTAAACCCAGGACCGAGAACTACCGTTCGCTGGTACAGGAGATGTTGGAAAATGCACACACACTTTCTTGTTAAGGTCAACGAACTAAGGTGCGGCGGAGGGATGAGGGGTTTCACAGTCTCCTCAATATTTTGTTCCCACAGCCCCATCTCCAGGCATTTATATTTTTTACTGCTACCGCCTGTCACACAACATGACTGTCTGCTCCTTTCTTCACTCAGAATTTCACCGTCTCCTCGTTCTTGCACCATCACTGTATTTCCGCTATTCTCTTTCCTCACAATAAAACTTAAATATGTCTGAAATTTTGCTGAAGGATGCGGAATGAAGACTGAGGTAACTGTTTAACAAAATGTATGAGACAATCTTTTTGAAAGGAGCATATTACCCCTTTGTGGAGAATTAACAAAAGCATTTTTCACTGCGTCATTGTGTGGGTCTTACAAAAAACATTTATAAAGATCGCTAAACCGCTCGAACATACCGATGTGCTCTAAAATTTGAATTAAATTTCGACATCTCCTCTACAACCCAAATGATGCTATGTCTCAGCTGAAGCACTAATATGCAATTTCTGTGCAATTTGATTTTACTTCTGCTAACTCCGCATAATAACTTGCAGTAATTTACATAAATTGCTGCTGTATGGTAATAAGGAAAAGTCTTTATGGAAGAAACCGAAATTTAAAATCTGAGAAACTCGAATTTTTCGCGGAGTACATTAATTAAACTCGCGTGATACATGTCATAGCATCCGGAACGGTACCTTTTATTATAGGCGATGAGTACAACGACAACAAACACTCACTCCCTGTGGAATGCAGGGAGAGGTCTCTAGCACAGATGGAGTAAGTACGTGGCTTTGACCCCGTGGATCAGCGTTTAAGAAAAAATGTTTCAAGGAGTCTCCAGATTATTAACGTAATAACACAGGAAAAAGTTTGGACCACTTTTCATTAACAAAGTTTCAGATGTTACCATTAACACAACGGCAATTGTGATAACAAAATATCTATATATGTTTACGTAACTCGGTCAATAAGTTTCGGAGATTAACGGTTTCACACAAATGAACACTGAAAATTTTATACAGTTGCACAGTTGTTACATACATTCCAGATGACGTTTTAGTGAGTACTAAAATCAGGCGTGAAATCGAATGCAACATTTTGCCAAAATTTCAATGCAAACTGTGGAGAACTTTCAGAGATTTAAGACTCTGGATAACGAATATTTCCATTTCTACTCGTAAGATTATGTAGACGTTCCTAACCGCATATATCGCAAATTCAGGACGGCATCCTTTAAAAATTTGACACAACTATCAGTATAATAATCGTATGTTCTGTAAACATAAATTTTACATATATGACATATGTAACTTCATATAAAGTTTTGATGGTGAAATGATACAAAATTATCATATGAAGTTGCTCACATGTGTACGTTATACATTATGTATTATACATAGATGTGTATAAAGACCTACCTGCATTAGAATGCAACATTATTTCACAAATAAGAAACCATTGGTCAAGAACGTTTTTGCATAAAGAAATATTTACATTTTTGTTAGTAGCGATAATGTTGTTAACGTGATCATCAAACCAAAGACTGGCGGCCGCAGTGGCCGAGCGGTCTGCAGCGCGCCAGTAACTGTCAGCACGGCCACTACGGTCGGGGGTTGGAAACCCCTCGCAGACATGGATGTTTGTACCGTCTTTAGTATAAGGTAGTTCATAAGTAGTTTGTAAGTTTAGGGACTGATAAACCCGTAGTTAAGTCCCATAAGCTCTACAACAATTCGACATTTTGATCCGCGCTACTCAATACTGCGTAAACACGTCTATCGCCGAAGAACTACTACATCCTATACCTATCCTCTCTCTCTTCCTCTACAATTGTAAATTGTAAAGTTTGAGGAAACTTTACTGAAGTACCAAATTTATGATTTCTTTATGGCTTAGCATTTTTACTGTCAAACGATTCCAAATTGCACTTAAGTTTTCCATTATATAAGGCGCGTCTTACAAGTTTGGTCAGTAATCTCATAAAATATAAGATACAAGAGTTACAAACAATATACCTTTACTGGGCTTCAAATAACACTACTAGCCATTAAAATTGCTACACCAAGAAGTAATGCAGATTATAAACGAGTATTCATTGGACAAATATATTATACTAGAACTGATATGTGATTACATTTTCACGCAATTTGGGTGCATAGATCCTGAGAAATCAGTACCGAGAACAACCACCTCTTGTCGTAATAACGGCCTTGATACGCCTGGGCATTGAAACAAACAGAGGTTGGATGGTGTGTACAGGTACAAATGCCCAAGCAGCTTCAATACAATACTACACTTCATCAAGAATAGTGACTGGTGTATTGTGACGAGCCAGTTGCTCGGCCACCATTGACCAGACTTTTCAGTTGGTGAGAGATCTGGAGAATGTGCTGGTCAGGGCAACAGCCGAACATTTTCCGTATCCAGAAAGGCCCGCAACATGCGGTTGTGCATTATCGTGCTGAAATGTAGGATTTCGCAGGGTTCGAATGAAGGGTAGACCATGGATAGTAACACATCTGAAATTTATTGTTCCTGTCGACAATTTACGTCAGTAGCTTCTCTGTTATTCGTGGATTACTATCTAGCTTTTCATCTATTTCATCATATTCCCTATAAACGTTTATATGTGGTCGTAGGAATACGACAAGAAGATGGAAAAATTCAGTTTGTCAGGGAACATTAATCAGTTTATCTTATCAATCAAGTACTTTATTTCCTCAAAACGTATCCTACGAGTAAATAATGATTATGTTAGACGCCAATTCGATTATGTATCATCTTGATAAAGAAGTAACTTCGTGTTTGCGTGTCAACGATTGCTGTGCACGGAAGCGTCAAAGGTAAGATCGTTATCGGCATACCGAGGTTTTTCGCATTAAGGTACCATCACAGAAACTATAAAGGTAAAAAAAAAATTCTGCTAATCAGACCTCGAAAATGGCTGCCCTGAAAAAGTTGTACCACTTTTTGTTTTGTTCTCTCCATTTACGGACAAAGCAAGTTTGTTTTTGGACAGTCGGTGAAAGCATGTTACGTACTACGCAACTTAGCAAACAAAATCTAGAATAATGTTAACATTTGCGTTACCTAATGACAACCTATAAGAAAATGCAAGCCAAAAATTACGCAAACAGCGTGAGAAACTGGAAGTACTTCAATTATTACTAGCACGTGCTACACCAACAGGAACCAACGTATCAAATTATGGGTTACAGGATGACGCCGATATTGTATGCAATTAAAGTGATATTCAGGTAGTAGCATCGACATTTTGTTGCCCCACTGATACTTACAGATGCGCGGCTAAGTTTGCGTGGTCTCAGACGACATGCCACGGATTTGGCGGCCGCTCCCGCCGGAGGTTCGAGTCATCCTTCGGTCATGGGTTTTTGTGTTGTCCTCAGATGAGTTAGTTTAAGTAGTTTGTAAGTCTGGAGTCTGATGACAATAGAAGTTTGGGCCAATAGGTTTTAAAAATTTGACCTCACAAGTGCTGACTGATAAAAAAGTAGCTATTGATATCGCTCAATATTTGGCAGGAAATTTTAAGATGGAGTTGAAACAACTGAGAACATGCCTAGAAATTTGCTCAAGGTAAACTAAACTAACTATGTGTAAATATATGGTTTGCAGTTACTAGAACAGATCACATGTTCGAGTTATCTTTAAAGCAGTGTATGAGATGGAACAGTTTTCTTCTCTTTTTTGGTCTCCTTTTTCGCAACTGCAGTTATGCAAGTTGTTTAACTGTGACTCGTATAAATCAGATTGAGCTACTAGAAACATGTGATCGTCCTGCAAGAACATTTCCAAATTCAAAAATAAATAATAAAAACACATATTAAATGATCAAGTAAACATCAGCAAAGAAACGCTAATTTATCTAATAAAACACATTGTAGACGAGGACAAACCTCCCTCACCCTCAGACGCAGTACATCATATGACCATATAAACAAAACAATTAGCCCTCCCCTAAACACAAACACACAGACACTTAAATGAAAATAACCATACTCATATCAGTCCCCTTACTCTCTCAAAAACAAACACATACACACACAAACAGAACTTCGCTAGTTGCCCTGAAATCATATTTATAAACACGTACAAGACAGTCAGAGTAACACAAATTGCTAGCAGACATCCGTTTTAACAGAAGTAAAACATATATGCATCACACATATCGACGACAGATCTAATATATAAAGCAGATTGTCCGTATATTTGTTCGTGTTGCATACAAATCTACAGTTTTTTCCAATCGTTATGAAATTTTGTACAAGTAAGCTTCAACCCATAAGGACGGTCACCGTAAGTGTAAGAATCACATACGATATATAGTTCACGAGATATGACGTCATAAACAGTGAGATGCGCGAGAAACTGTTGCATTTTGCGACAATGCTGCTCATTTTCTTCTAAACCATTGGACCGATTTCAACCATATTTGGTACACATATTCCTTACCGTGAGGTAACCATTGCTCCATGGTTAAGAATCACATACGGTACATGGTTCAAAAGATATTACGTCATAACCAATAGAAATCGCAAAAAGTCATGTAATGCGGCGAGACTTTCGAAATACACTGTATGAGAATGACAGTATTTAGCGACTTGCAACAAACTTTAAACATAATTTCAAACTTTTATTAAACTTTTTCTCGATTGCAACCAAGTTTTAGTCTATTACTTCTGTACTACTAATTGTATTCCCAAGAGATTGTAAAGACATAAAGCTCTTATACAAATGAATATATACCTGAAAAATGGCAAGAATAAATAAATAAATACCCGGGAAACGCCGGGTTTTCACCTAGTTATGAATATAAACGAAATGCATTCAGCCATGCCACAGAAATGGCGAGTTGTTGGCGATTTTGGTGTGGGAAGGAAAGGGAATTCAAGTTCTGGGAAAAAGACTGAACAACCTGAGGTTCGTAGATGATTTTGTTCTATTTGCAAATGACATGGAAGAACGTCAAATATTAGTTAACGAACTTATGTTAGTATGCTCTGCAGTTGGGCTAAAAATAAACATTGATAAGACTAAGATCATGATCAATGAGTGGACACCTGAAGGAAGTATATTGGTTGGAAGTATACAGAATATATCTGGGACAACTGATAAACATGAAAAGTGATCTAACACCAGGAATATTACGACGAATTAAACTGGGCTCGCAGGCTTACGGGAGACACTCTTCAATTGTGAAATCTACGATGTCGGCTGAGTTGAAGAAAATTTTTAATCAATATATACTGCGAGTAATAACTTATGGCTGTGAAACATGGACTTTAAATGAGTTCATTGTTAGGAAACTAACAGTAACAGAAGGAGGAATGGAAAGATCAATGCTGGGTAGCACTAAAAAAAAAAAAAAAATAAAAAAAAAAATAAAAATAAAAAATAAAAAAAAACACCACAGAAAGAGAGCAGCAGGTGAAAGACGAACAACAAATGTCACCGACATTACGAAAAAGGTGACTCCACTGAAATGGCAATAGGCTGCTAGAGTAAACGATGGTAGCTGGTCTAGACAAGTCCTAAAGTGGGGCCCAATTTACCAAAAAAGACCTAAAGGAAGACAGATGGGGCAGAGACCTAAAGTAGACAGCAGGACTTAGTTGACAACGCGAAGCTCAAGATTGGAGTAAATGGAAGAGCCTACTGGGATCCTTTGCTACACGCTGACTCAAAGAGACCACATACATCACTAAGTGATAGAACTGGCTGATGATGATGATGATGTATACACATAATATTTTCGTGAACGATAAATTACCTACTTGCCACGGACACGTCCAATGAGTCGCGGAAAGGCACAAATAACGTGAAACAGCTTGATAGCTTTCGGTCGTTAAGCTATCAAGCTGTTTCAGGTTATTTGTGCCTTTCCGCTGAACGTGCTTTAAAATAAGTCCAAACACTTCTGGTCCCAAATAGACTAATTTTTGCAGTGTAAAAGATGATAAATTAACCTGTACAAATTGGAGCGGTTTTGTGGGATACTTTTTTGTTTCGAGATTAATGGTAAAGATTATAAACTAAATAACACAGTGCTAGAAATGGAAAATGTCACTCCAAGGACCGGGAATATCACACCAAAATTTCTTACGGAGGCAACACTTTGTACAAAGATCATTAGAAATACCGCCTAGAAACAAGGCCTCACAATAGTCCGTGTCACGTCACACCGAGAGGCCGCGAATGCTACCTGACTGGCTGACAATTGGGGCACAGCTTACAAACCCGTAGCGGCCAGCAATGCGACTGTGAGCTCTGTCTCTAATGAACACGCCGTAGACGGGATGTTAAACCCAATCTTCCGCCCTTCGCTCCCATATCATAATACTGGGTGCGCCGTGCGAGTACAGCCGTGCTCACTGAAGAGAGTTGAAACGGAGTGTACGTCCATTCCCGGTTGGAGGCTGGAGTCCTCCCTGGGTGTGTGTGTGAGTGTGTTTGTGTGTGATGTTCTGGGGCTAAGATAGTACCATGTAGTTTGTAAGGCCGACAACCACTGCATTTCGGTCCCAGAGTTTTACAAACGTTTGAATGCCGGATGTGAAACCAACAAGTCTTCGAAAAGGACAGCAGCTCAACAGTCTGCAATCAGGGTGTCTCTAGACGCTAATCCGGCCATACTGTAGGTACGAACAGAATCGGTCCTCGAACTGAATTGTATTTATCGACAAATCCCCATACTTCTAGCACCATCACGACGGTCGGATTACGGTCTGGAAACACGGTGGTAATATACGATTGTACTACGGTCTTTTGCATACCTTTATTGTTATTATGGTTTGAGGTTGCAATCAAACGCACAGGATACCGTGCCCACGGGTGCGGTTCCTGTAGGGAGATGCTTGTCCCCTGTTGGTCGAGCTGATCTCTACAAGATTACGATAGTAACTCGTGCGTGTGATCCTTGATTGTCGCGAGTGCATTCGTGTTCTCTCGATGATCTATTTTTGTCCGGGGCAAGTCCTGGAGATAAATTAAATTGGTCCCAATCCCCCGGCTCCGACCAAGGTTTTCGGGAGGTTTTCCTTGGTTGTAAGGCGTATGCCGGAGCTGGTAAGCCCCTCCCACTTATTCCCAATTGGGATCCCCCTTTGCCCCACTATCAGCTTGTCTGATATTGGCTGAATAGAACCGCGACTCTTTATGGGCCGGATCTCAAACAGCCCGCTCCACTCCTCGGAGTGGAGAATGAAAAGAGAGAAGTTTTTCTTTTTTTTTATGGACAACACTCTCGCATTTCCGTAGTACGCATTGGCGGTACACTAACGAGCTAGCGCTACATACTTGAAGTGTTGGGGCATGTTGTTCTCCCATCAGGCCCGGATCTAGGAAGGGATTGGGTGGGGTGGGGGTGGAGGGGAGACTGGGGTGTCTGCCCCGGTCACCTCTCGCAGAGGGGCGCCAAATGATCTTCAAAAAAACCCACTGGTGTAGATAGTTTTATGATATTTGCAAATGTTTCTGACAAAAGTTACAAAAATATCACCAATATAAAAGTAAAATTATGAAAAGACAGTAATGTGATGTATAATATTTAATAAAATAGTAGAAAATTAAGTAGATACAACTGTTTACTGTAAGTGGAAATTAGTTGCCCAACAAGGTGAGTTATAAATTAAAGAGACCATACCATGTTTCTACACCAACTAAAGGTGTCTTCATCCGATATATAATTATAAAGGAGAGGCTTTGATTCAAAATTTGTGCCACCGCCAAGATTTGAGCCGGTGACCTCCTGGTTACTAGGCAGCGCTGTACCACTAAGCAACCGTGACTTCATGGATACAGCGACTGCACGGATTGTGTTAAGGAACGTCTCCCTGCACAACACAAACTTTAATTCTACCTCATGTTCCCCTATATAAAGACCCAACGTCAAGTGACATTGTACGAATCTTTCATTGATTGACCATGACAAGGTGACAGACAATATACCAACGAAATCAGTCTGCTTAATTTACTTTTCTGATGATGGTTCATAACCGAAACCGATAAAGTTATAAATGTAATAAACAGCTGATGGTTGGTAATGTGTAATTTTAAACTATATTATGGTTGTCACCACACATCCCAAAACAATTAGTTTAAGTGATTTGTATGTCTATGGATGTTGACCTTAGAAGTTTGGTGCAATACGTCTACTTGTACAAACATGTGAACATTTTCTACCTATTCCCTCCTGCCGAACTTGCTTTGAAAAGAAAGAGATCTGACGTTATTGCAGGCATCCAACGAAACGTGACGAGACTTTTGAACATCGTCCCAAAGGGAGACTCCGTGGAAAAAGTCCAGGACATGTATCGCAGAGCTCAACGTTGCATAGTTATTGAAGGTGATTATTTCGAAAGACGGTAAGGTTACTGTATTTCATAGTTCCGCTAAGTTAATGTTGCAGGACTTTTCATCGAAATTTATTGTGAGAGGTTGTACTTAGAATTGTATTTTGTAGAGTGCCCTGAAGACTCGTATAAATAAATAAAAATCGTATTTATTAATGAAAGAGAGTCGTGGTTGATTTTTTTATTATTAATTTTGGACGCGTTTCAACCTTCTGGGTCATTCTCAGAAATCCTTAAAATATCACAACAGATGAGTTGGACTAAAACCCTTGCTAGCCACAAGTTGACAGCGTCAAATCATTAACCTAGGATATTACAGTCGATAATGATTTTACGCTGCCAGATTGTGGCTAACAACGGTTTTCGTCCAACTCATCTGGTATGATATTTTAAGGCTTTCTAAGGATGCCCGACAAGGATGAAACGGCTTAAAAATTAATAAGAAAGTGGCAACCATGACTGTCTTTTACTACTAAACAATCTAACTGGTTCCTTTGCCAGCCGGTCCTAATGGAGCGGAGAGTATTTCATAAAAATCGTCTTCTTTATCATACAATGTAAGCTTTCATGGCGGGTGGTAATATCTTGTACTGGTTCAAATATCACATGTTTGAAAATGCAGCCCTAAGGACATAAAGAAGACGTTTAAAACTTTCGGGCTCATAAGACGTGGTCGATTTGTATAACTTTCCCCTAACGTTTCATCTTCGACTTCGGAAGACATCTTCAGAGGTAGAGTGGCGAACTGTCTCGCCACTCTACCTCTGAAGATGTCTTCCGCAGGAAGATGAAACGTCAGGGGAAAGTTTTACAAATTGACCACGGCTTATGAGCCCGGAAGTTTTAAACGTCTTCTTTATGTCCTTAGGGCTGCATTTTCAAACATGTGATATTTGAACCAGTACAAGATATTACCACTCAAATAAATCTGACTGTAATGTTTTCGGTCGTTCTTAGCGAAGCATTTTTGGTGGTCGGCAGTGAATTTCCGTGCAATATAGCAGTTGCACATTGCAGACACGAGTTGGGTTTTCGGCTGGCGCGCTGTTTCTGGCAGGTCCTCCAGAACTGCAGAGCTGGACGCATCTGTCGCAGTGCCGCTGCTAATGCCCGGGCGTTATTTTTCGCGATGAGTCCCGTTATTGGAAACGACGTCTGCAGAGCAAACACAATTAGGTGGTTAGCAGTGACAAACGTCCCTGTTGTTAGCTATTCGATACGTTCTGACAACAAAAAGAGAGATACATGACTTTGGCACGCGGGTTACTGGAATACGACTGGAGTGCGGGAGGAGAGAGAGATATATATAAAGAGAGAGAGAGAGAGAGAGAGAGAGAGAGAGAGAGAGAGAGAGAGAGATAAATTCGAGGAGTGGCAACGCTGAGTACCGGTACTTTGTACCCGCCGGTGGCGCATATGGCGGAAAGCGCAGCCGCTCTGTGAAATGTCAAGTGGTGTTGGATTAAAAAGTAATCTATGATAACAGCGTTTGTGCGAAATGTGCTCACCCAACGGGACTGCCGTCAATTTATCTTCATTACGAGATTCCTTTTGGTAATACCTAACATTCTACTGCCAAATTTAATTCACATTTGATATATAAAAAAGTATAAATGCTGTAAGGGGACCGAAAATTGTCAAAACCTTCAGAAAAAGTCAAGGGTCGTAAATATTATAGAATGGGCTTTATTTGTGGATCTGAACAGGTACGGACAAACCGAAAAAGTTGTTATTTGATTTTTCTGAAGCGAAAAATAACTTCGAGGCAATTTTGACGTAACTGCTGAAACGATTAGATGCCCATGAGAGCATCGCCATAACATAAAGCACTTACACTAATGCTAATTAAAATTGCTACACCAAGATCCACAGAAAGTTTTTCTATTTTGACTTCTTCTGCACGTACTGTATACCTGAAGTATGCAGAGTAAAATTCGTAGTTTATTTTGGAGCAGGAAAATATACATCTCAAATATTATAAAAATGAGGAAGTTAATATCATATTCTTCTAAAATCACTAATATTTTTTCCTATATCAGTGAGTGTTAAAAACATCCTTAATGTCGTCATCTCTGTATTGTTTACTGGATGTAGAGCTAAAATTCGGCAAAGTATTCGAATGATCAACTTGTGATGGTTCAGCCACATAGAAATAATTTTCTATATAATTTCCAGGCGAAAGTAGGCCTACAATAAATCAGTGAGCTTTCGTAAATAAAAAACGTCTTGTTGTTTTCATTCCTTAATTAATGCACTTTCAAATCCTGCGAGCGATATAATGTAAGTACCTTGAATAAATTAGGCCTAATACATCTAACAAAATTGTCAGACCCATAAACTTATCCAAATGATCGTGTAACCAAAATACCTGTTGATATAAAAATCAGTGTCAGTTTTAAAACTTAATAAATCACGGAATAATTTAAATAGAGAAGTAAAAATTAATACATATGCTGGAAATGACATGGGGTTTTATTAGAACCCCCTCTCCCCAAAGAAAGTATTGCTAGACGCGTGAAAGATCTCTTACGCGCGTCGTTTGGTGATGATCGTGTGCTCAGCCGCCAATTTCGTCATGCTTGGCCTCCCAGGTCTCTAGACCTCAGTCCGTGCGATTATTGGCTTTGGGGTTACCTGAAGTTGCAAGAATATAGTGATCGACCGACATCTCTAGGGACGCTGAAAGACAACATCCGACGCCAATGCCTCACCATAACTCCGGACATGCTTTATAGTGCTGTTCACAACATTATTCCTCGACTACAGCTATTGTTGAGGAACGACGGTGAACATATTGATCATTTCCTGTGAAGAACATCATCTTTGCTTTGTCTTAATTTATTATGCTAATTACTGCTTTTCTGATTAGATGAAGCGCCATCTGTCAGTCATTTATTGAACTTTTTTTATCTTTTGTTCTAATAAAACCCCATGTCATTCCAAGCATGTGTGTCAATTTTTTCTCTCTATTTACATTATTCCGTGATTTATTAAGTTTTAAGATTTATACTGACTTTTTGATAACCCGGTATGTAACATGTTATTCTAGAAAATAAAATCCAGAAACCTACGGAACATGGCACAATAAGTGCCGAAAAATGTTTGGGTATTAAAACAAAAAATGTGTCTTGTATAAGGCAGATTCAACCACAAATCTAAAGCATTCGAAATTTACCGAAAGCAACAGATTGTCTGCGATGCTCATGAGTGTTATAGCAGGTTTCACAGATCTAAAAGTTTGGTATTAAGCTGAATGTCTATAAGTGTCGGAAGTATGCAACAATAATAAAATATTACTTAATGTAATATTAACCCGTTATTTATTCTGGAAGTACTGAGACAATTTGAGTAAGGATTAAATTTACGTAGGCTGCTAAGTATTTTATTAGTAATGATTAGTATACAAATTAATTGAAACGCTTGTTTGAATTGTAGGAAAAATAGTTAACGAATATTAACTCTCAATCTCTACGTACTGTAAGTGTTGCTACTGATTGTCCTAAGACATAAACAGCAGGCTCTCGACAATAGTCTCCCATTATTCGTCGTTTATGTCGACTTTTTCCTTTCCTATACAGCTGATCATTCACGTTACCGTAAAATGTTTAGCAACATTATTTTAAAAACAAATGTAGAGCCTTCGGAATAATAGCTACTGCTTTCAAAACATTGTGCCCCAGACAAAACTAGACATAATTTGCATTAAATTTAAGTGAACAAATGGGATTAATTGATGCAAAATTTTATACGTTTTGAACTATTTTTGATAATTCCATTTAGTTATAGGATCTGAGTTACACTTGCCAGAAGTGCGTGACTTTGTAGAACTATAGTTATCTTGAGCAATAGAAACACATCGGATACTTTTACATCTCAGGTCTGAGTTTGCAAACTAAGCGTGTACTTTAGATGATAGAAAAATGCATCAGCCGTCCAGCTGCTGGTAGTTTGATTTGTATCGCTATTTCAAAGTAGAATTGTATGACAGTTGTATGGTGACAAATGGATCTGAACGCTGACGCTGATCCTCTGAAGTATCAGTTAGTGTCCTTGGAATAGGTTATGGAATAGCGTCTCTTAACGATGGTTTAATAAACAATAAAGATAAATGTGTAACAGAACTATTGAGTCTACACATACACACATCGAAAAACTGTGGCATAACCTTGATTTCACGGTCTCCTGAACATTGATTTGTATTTTGCATCACAGACACAGTTGCTTCGATTTTCAAGAGATGTCACCCAACCCAAACAGATTCAGTCACGCAGGAACAATGCCAATGCACAGGGGAGGGTAAAAGAGTCGATTACTTACAGTCATAACACCAGGAAGGAAGTCCACTGCTTATATTGACTGAAGTTCTGGCATTTCTAGACAAACTATTCCCAAGTTTGAGCTTATGGCCATTGGTACATTGTGTCAGAAGAGACTCTCATCAACATCTCGGAATGAAGGTAATCGATGTTGGTCGCCCATTGACTACCACAGCAGCTGATTACCGGTACGTAACGGATTTAAGGCTGGAGGAATCCTGAGAGAAACGCCACCTTACTAAATAATGATTTCCGTCCAGCCACTGGACATCGTTTTTCGACTCAAACTGTACGTAATAGGCTGGATAACATGCAACGTCACTCCAGACATTCATGGCGAGATCCAGCTTTGTCAACAGGACACCATGCAGTGCGGTACGGATGGATCTAACTGCATGCATAAGGCACACATCAGAATTCACATCAAGTGCCACTCATAGATGGACTGGCATCTGCCTTCAACCAGATAATCATTGGAGACGTTTTTGGAAGCAGCCTTGTCAGCCTGAACTTCTTAGAACACCGTCCACCGTCCACCATACAGCGAGTTCAGCAAGCAGTGGAGTGACACTGTGTGGGGAGACCCTACGACATCGGTTGTAGTAGACATCAACCAAGCGGATATACGGTACAGGGATGACTTCCTAGGATGTATAGTGAACCCAAATATGCAGCGTTTATGTGAGAAATTGGGCACTATTCCAGTCGTGCACATGAAATGAATGCACACCTTCATGATAACGACATCGTAACCAGTATGTTCTCGAGACATAAACCTGTCGAACGTGCCTAAGATATGAAAAAGGCAGTTTCTAAACGAGACGACCCACCTACCAATCAGAAAAATCTGCGCCGAATCGCAATTGCGGGCGGTAGAATCTGAACCAACAGCCACTTGTTAATCTAGTGCAGCGATTTTCAACCTTTTTGAGCTCGCGACCCCTCTTCCAATTAAAAATATTCTGGCGACCCTCTCCCCGATACCGCTCACACCGTACTGTATCAACAGCTATGTGTGTGGATTCAAAGACAGCGAATTTTATATTTCCTTCTACTGATAAAATATTACATTAAACAGAAAAATATATACTGCACGACGGGTGTTTTGTGCTGTATATAAGATTCGGAAGCGAATTATGCTCAATAAGTTCCACTGTATGGGCAATTTCTAAAGAAGTTGAGGTCTGTTTTCGAATTTCTCAAAATTACTTATTTCCTCTCGTTAATCTATAGGTTCCTGTAAACAGTTTTTAAGGCTTTTCGTTTATTCATTGTTAACATGGAGTATTTATTGTAAAAAAAGTCTTTTCTACTAAAATCAGAAACGTTGAATGATGATAACAAG
The DNA here is from genome assembly GCA_026315105.1 of Locusta migratoria. Classification (NCBI taxonomy): domain Eukaryota; kingdom Metazoa; phylum Arthropoda; class Insecta; order Orthoptera; family Acrididae; genus Locusta; species Locusta migratoria. Next base: position 423,679,548 of record CM048746.1, on the reverse strand, counting down.
GAATTAAGTAATTTTCGTATAAAATAAATGCCACTTTTCTTAGGCAATTGTGGCCTTGTGGAAACCCAAATACCCAGATGTGCACCGGTCTGGTTGTTTTAGGGTGCAAGTACTTCCTCCTTTGACTGCGACCTGTCCTTTTAGGGAGTGCTGTTGCCCAGTGTGGGATCGTCATCAGGTGGGTTTGACGGAGGACATCGAAAGAGGCCAAAGAAGGGCAGCTCGTTTCCTATTGTCACGATACCGGGGAGACAGCGTTACGGAAATGATACAGGATCTGAGTGGGGAATCATTACAACAACGGTGCTTATCGCTGCGGCGTAGGCTACTTAAGAAACTGCAATCGCCAACATTCTCCTCCGAATGCGGAAATATATTGTTGATTCCCACTTACATAGGTAGAAATGATCATCAGAATAAAATACGAGAAATCAGAGCCCGAACGGAGAGATTCAGGTGTTCATTGTTCCCGCGCGCTATTCGAGAATGGAATGGGAGATAAAATAGTATAACGGTGGTTCGATGAACCCTCTGCCAGGCACTTAAATGTGATTTGCAGAGTATCCCATATAGATGTAGATAGATATATATATAGAAAAAGACTTTGCGAACCCCCTGGGAGTCGCGACCCACATGTTGAAAAACACTGATCTAGTGGACAGTCTGCCACGACACATACAGTAATGTATCAGAACAAAAGCACGTGTTACAGAATGTAAGTGGTACTCATATACGTAGCAATCTGGAACACAAAATCAAAATTTGTAGGTTGTTGTCGTACAACTTGAAATTTCTGTTATCATGAGCAAAGAAAGGGAAGTGAAATGTTGTTTTTGTATATCTATATTCCATTTTTATTTAAAGGTTCGCCGGCCGCGATGGCCGAGGGGACTGAGGGGCTCCAGTCACGGTCTGCACGGCCACTACGGTCGGGGGTTCGAATCCCCCCTCGGGCATGGATATTTGTGCCGTCCTTAGTCTTAGCTAGTTCATAAGTAGTTTGTAAGCTTAGGGGCTGATGATCCCGTAGTTAAGTCCCATAAGTTCTACAAACATTTGAACATTTTAAAGGTTCATGAGCCCTTAGATTGGTGGTGATACAACACTTTTTAACGTGCGTATCAGTCGGTAATCCTATAACCTGATGACCACTGACTAGTGTCCATTAACGACGTTTTAAAAAACAATGGCGATAAAGGTGTAACAGGCCCGCTGCTGGCTGCGGATGTTTTCGCCGTAGTGATGGTACACCTGAAACTCCGCGCTCGGGCGCAACGCGTTTTCCCGCGTTCTTCTCTCAGCATCTGCGCCACCTCATAGCCCAGGACGCCGAAGGTAATCCAACTTCTGGAGAAGTGTATTTCCATACATCAGCTCGCGTTCCAACTCCAGCGAACGAGTTTATGGATAAGAGAATTGATTCTGGACAGGGCTGAAGTAAATGAAAAGCATAAAATAGCTGAAAGGCGACAGACGTTTCCGTGAGGAAACATTTTCTCTTTCGTTCCTGCGAGCGCATTTCTCCCTTCGAAGTTTAGGGCAAGAAGGTGGAAACTAACTTCACTGCCTCACTTCTGCTGTCGTTATTCTCTATACCTATTTGCATTTTCTTATATACGACCTGAGTTCAAGCGTATCTGCATACGGAGCGAGGTTGCACAATGGTTAGCATACTGGACTCGCATCCTGAAGGACGGTTGTACAAATCCGCTTCCGTCTATTCAGATGTAGATGTTCCGTGATTTTCCTAGATAGATCCAGACAAATATCGCATTGTGTCATTTTAAAAGAGCGCGCAGATTTTTATTCCCAAGCCTTTTGTAATCCGAGATCCTCCACCGATTCTAATGACCTCGATGTCGAAAGAAAATTCAACCTTAAGCTTCCTTCCTTCTACAATCTACATAAATGTCAACCAACTGCAATAGCCTCAAAATGTTCGTATAGCTTATGGGAATTAACTACGGGGTCATCAGTCCCTAAACTTAGAAACTACTTATAAACTAGCTAACACTAAGGACGGCACAAATATCCATGCCCGAGGAGGGATTCGAACCCCCGACCGTAGTGGCCGTGCAGACCGTGACTGGCGCGCCGCAGTCCCCTCGGCCACCGCGGCCGGTGCAATATCCTCACAAGTGGTGAGTAGCTTCGGCTAAAGGGCAGAACCGCGACATTTTTCTGAAATTCCTCCACAACAGAAGAACTTATATATAAGCCTTATAATGCACAATCCGCATTTGGGTTAAAGTCCAGAGATTGCTGTATAGTCATATTAGACGACATCCAGGGGAAACGTACTTCAATTACAACATTTCTCGTGATTGTTAACCAGATTAAAAATTTTGAAATGCTATCATAAGCTACGCATTAACAGGCTAAATCATTCCAAAATGATAACGATTATCGTTAAGAAAAGGACATGACATATAATTTCAGATGTTTACAATGCTTTTCGCCGGACTGTACTGTGATATTTATCGGTTTTAGCCATCAAATTGACTTTCGTTAGCTGAAGTTAGAATAAAGCTGTGTGTGTATGCCGCCGACGCAGAATAGTGTGCGATACCAGTATCGGGTGATACAGTCGGTACTATTCCCGTGGGAAAGGCGACCAAAAGAAAGGTTTTAGTACTCCGTTGTGATGGAACAATGCATACGGGGGCTAGGCGCCAAAAGTAACTTTTTCTCTGGTCAATATTAGATACTAGATAAAAAGCCGGCGTTGTCCGGGTATTTATATATCCCTGCCTTGAGTCAGTATTTCTTTGATCGCTTTTCTCTCTGTTCATCTCCTTTTTTCTGAAAACTTGTTATATTTATCGGAGAATATAAAAGACATAAGGATGTCTTGCATAACGTACAAAATTATACGTGCAGCATCCGTACAACTAAAGGTAGCAATCGATATACAAATGGCCCATATAATTCGTACGATCTTAATATTTATTCAGTTATATGTTATACAACTGTATAATTTTTCTTGTATAAATTGTATTGTATTGAATTGTGTTGTAGGTCTATAAAATCTTCTGCGAATACAATTAGTAGTAAAGAAGTAATAGATTAAAACTTGGTGCGTGACAGGGCAGTTTTTAATGAACGTTACAGTTTATGTGCTCATATCTCATGATCTACATGTCGTAGTATGTTACAATTTCGTATGTACATTCAGATATATGTGTGTCAAAGTGTGGAAATTATAAATTGTAACGTCATACCGAATGCCGTAGTTTTACTCCATCAATAGCGGAAAAGGAGTAAACGAAAACTTCTTCCTTTCATAATTTTGCTATGGTTGTCGGCGAGATAAAGTTCAATAAAGGTTTGAAATTATGTTTAAAGTTTGTTGCATGTCGCTAAGTACTGTTAGTCTTATTCACTGTGAGGATAAAGTCTCGTCGCATTACGTGGCTGTTTCTTGCAACTATATTGTTTATGACGTATTTCTTGAACCATGTGCCGCATGTGATTCTTACCCGGAAATCATTGTTACCTCATGGTAAGGAATATGTGCACCAAATTTGGTTGAAATCTGTCCAGTGGTTTAGGAGGAAATGTGCAATACTATCGTTTGATGCAGCAGTTTTTGGCACATCTCATTGTTCATGACGTCATATCTCGTGATCAATGTGTTGTACGTGATTCTAACACTTACGGCGACCGTCCGCATGGATTGAAGCTTGTGTGTACAAAATTTCATAAACATTGGAACAAAACTGCAGATTTCAAAACGACACATACACACAAACAAACCCACGAACATGCGGCCACTCTGCTTTATACATAAGGATATTTTTCATTACATGTACTTGATTACTTGATTTTCTTAGTTAGTCATGTTTCAATAGCAAGCTACCATCCTCTGATTTCAGATAATTTAAAAACATAACTCAGTAACCAGAAGTTAAAGGCAGACGAAACGCTGCGACAAAGTTTGATGTTAGAGCGCCATCAGACTGATGTGGATCGCGACGTCCACTCACTCTGCTTTGGGCAGTCACCACGGGCAGACCCGCAGTCCGATGCGAACGGTCGTAGAATAGCAGTTGATTATATAAAAGTAACGTCACTAATTAATGTTCACAAATTGTTCTGCAAATTAAAACACTTAACAAACACTGTGTAGTTTCTTTGTTTCTACACGAATGTACAAAGTGTGGTCCATTGAACAATTTATTTTACAAGACTAATTCCTCGCTAATTAGTCTAACTACCTCAGTATCAAGAAACAACGACTTGCATACCGTCTTCTGCGCTGGGGGAAACAACTTACGAAGACGACAGGTTGGTGAACACGTTATTTAGAGACGGTGCTTTGCACTCAGGGCAATTAGAGCAACTAGGCCCTTCGCGAGTACTGCACTTCCATTGAACCTAATTCAGTTACTCTAATTTCGTGGTAACATGGAGGAAGTTACAAAAATAAGATGAAATGTGAAAGAGACTTTCAAATTACTCTCTCTCACGATACTTCACAATATTTTTTCTTCACTCTGCTGCAGAACCCTTCGACGGAATCCTCTACTTGTCCGAAATGTTAATCGTCCATGTTCAGGTGGGACTGGTAAGATATTCTGAAACGTGAAGGAATCGTCAATCTAATATTGGATGGACATAAGCGGGGGTGGGCAGTATAAATTGCAGAAGGAGTCCGAGAGACGAATAGAGTAAGAGGATTTGATTGTACGTGGTTTGCTGATCTTATTCAGAGATGGAGAGAATTGCCCAGTATACAGTACCGCGCACAGATGCACCTTTCTACTGAAGACCACAACAACAAGAACGAAACTTTTGCTCTCCCAGAAAGCGGCGAAAGAAATATAATTTTATTGTTTGTTACATTTTCGTTGTACATTCCATCAAACGTTATTATTTGCCATGACATTTTAATTTATTACTGGTTAACAATTAATAATATTCAAAGAACACATATCGGAATGTATCAGAGAATACACCTTCAAAATTACAAACCATTCGCGAAATAATACAGGAGATATCCCTTGAATCGCCCTTAATTAAACCTAGTGGAAAATACCTCGGCCAGGGCTAAACACTAGAGCAATGTTTTTCAACCTATGGTCGAGACGAGTTCCCCAGATGGGTCGCAACGTCTTGCTCGTAGGGCAAGAGGGGGGGGGGGGGAGAGGGGGCGGCTCGTCGTTGCGCGAGGAGATAGTTTCACCAAAAGCAACCAATTAGGAGCATGCCTGAATATTAGGTGTTCTCTAATGCTAAAACATAGGTCTAAAAATTGAAATGTATTTTGTATTAAAAATGCGCGATTCTTGGTTGATAATCAGTTCTCAATTGAACAGAACAAATTTTAAATTAGTTTGGGTGGTCATCTGCCCCAGGAAGCACCGAAATTCTTCGTTTCTGAAGGTGAGAAAAAAAGCCTTGTGTTTGCTGCAATTGATTTTATTTTTCCCAATTGCGTTTCGCCTTTTATTTTAAAGGCATCTTCAGTGGGATCTACAACTACAATTTTTTGTGAGATGTATTGTTCCCAGATTATAAGAAGTTCACGTAATTTTTTACATAAGGAAACAAGTTTTTACTTACTTTTTCGTTGTCCTTTTAGTTATTTTCTGCTGTTTTCTCCATCTGGTCAAGGCTACATGTTGCACATTGATTAGATGGAGGAAAGAAAAGAATATAGCTGAAAAGACAACGAAAATATAAATAAAAAGTTGTTCCCTTATGTAAAAAGCTACGTGAACTAATTATAATATGGAAACAATAGGCTACATATCACAAAAATTTGAACTTGTAGAACCCACTGAAGATTAAAATAAAAAGCGAAACGCGAGTGGGAGAAATAAAATCAATTGCAGCAAACACAAGGCTTTTTTTCACCTTCAAGAAGGAATAACAAGTATTGTTCTATAATAATTACACCGTGTTGCCATTGAGTTGACGAAATGCCTGATATCAGACAGTAGCAAAATTCACAAGATACAATTAAGTGATTTTGAGAAATTAGATTATTTACAAATTGACTATACACTAGGACCTTGATCAACGAGCATAATTCGCTTCTGCTCTTTGCCTCCAATGAGAAATCTTCTGATGAAACGGAGTTCATGTACTAAGATGATGAGATCTATTCAGAGCCGGCCGCGGTTGCCGAGGGGACTGAGGCGCTCCAGTCACGGTCAGCACGGCCACTACGGTCGGGGGTCCGAATCCCCCCTCGGGCATGGATATTTGTGCCGTCCTAATTCGTAAGTAGTTCATAAGTAGTTTGTAAGTTTAGGGACTGATAACCCCGCAGTTAAGTCCCTTAAGCTTAACAAACTTTTTTTTTGTGTTCTATTCAGAAAAATGGACTAAATTCTTATACTACATTGTAAAATATTGATTTTTTATTGTTTCAATAGAGGAATATCAAATTCGTTACCTTTGATATTACACACACATAGTTCTGTTACTGTTCGGCGTGGTGTTTGGAGGGGGGGGGTTGTCAAAACATTTTTAATTATTAAAAAAGATTGGGAAACACTGCTAATGTCACTGGGCGGGCCGTAATTTACTGAAAATATATGGGACATTTAGAGAAGCGTTATAGATCATTTGCTGAAATTCATCTATATAAACGATTTGTGTTGCAATTTCGTTATACTGCTGATATTCGTTAATTAATGACATCAAAAGGAATTGAAACATGAAATATACTTAGCTTATGGATGATGCCGACAGCGATAAGAATCCCTGAACTATAGAACGAATTAAAATTATTTTGCAGTTGAAGTACATTAATTTAGGCCGCAGTGGAATGGGCGAGCGCACTAAGGCTCCTTGCTGCAGAGCAGGTGGTTTCTCCTCGTCGCAGGTGCCAGTACTCCGCCGGGCATGGGTTTGTGTTGTCCTTAGGTGACTTTAATTTAGACTTGGGACTGATAACCACAGTAGTTAAATCCCATAGATTTACAAATATTTGAACATCAATTTACAGTGTTGCTTCCGTCATAATTTACGGAAAAAAATAGACAACAAAGAAGGAATTAAAAGAGCTGGTAGCAATAGAAAAAAATGATTGTTAACTTTGGCCCAACTTTGGCGCGTGCAAAGATGCTTACCATGGGATATGTTGATAGCATGGCTTATAATGTAGACGAACGCAATTCTATGTACTCCCTTAGAGAGCATTCTTATGCTTCGAGTAAGGGAACTCAGCTGGAAACATTGAGGAGAAGATATGTTTTTGGGCTCAGTGAGTTCCGTTAGAGTAATAGGCGAACCCCTCGACATTTGAATAAGAGCGATGCCATTGTTCAACGACACTGACAGGAAGCGGAGGACTATGGCCGAACGCAATATTAAGAAGTGCTCGACCTATAGAAAGGATAGAGTACCATTACGGAGCAGTTTCTACAGGGAAACTTAAGAGTGATCCAATGATTCAATGACCAGACCGACCGTTAACAGGCGGCTAAGAGAACCAGCACTGGACCTATATTTTCCAACCAGGTCAGAAACCATTAACATGGTAGTGGCAGCGGTGCTTTGAACACTCGGTTATACGCGCTGATATGCGGGTATGAAATCGTGATAAAACTAAACTAAACTGACTCACTGGTCATATGGGACTAGAAATTCTATCACTGCAGCATCATGTTTTCGCCATCTGTCCCTGTCTTACGCTATTTCCTTCCAGTCGACTTCAATACCTAGATTCCTTCACATTGTCCTCCCATCTACCCCTCTGTCTCGCCCCAGGACATTTTCCCTCGACGTGCACGACAAATACTCTGCGCGCTGCCCTGCCTTCATCCATTGGAGCTACATGACCCGCCAGTTGTAGCCTATATGTGATTTAATAACACTGATTATATTAGGGCTTGAAAAGATTTCTAGAACCTCTTCGTTACGCAGTTTTCGCCACTTCCCACTAAAGTCATCCCTTTTTGCTCCGAAGATTTTCCGCAAAATTTTGATTTGGAATACTCGAAACGGCTTTTCATTTTGCATAGTGAGAGAACAAGTCTCACAACCATCCAGCACCACTGGGAAAATAATAGTTTAGTATATTCTGATATTTACATTTCTAGACAATAATCGTGATGAAAGTAATCTATTTAGTGAGTAATAGTAAGCATTTCCAGCCCGTAATCTCTCTCTCAGTTCGGATTCAATCTCATTTCTCGAGCCGGCCGCGGTGGCCGAGGTGACTGAGGCGCTCCAGTCACGTTCAGCACGGCCACTACGGTCGGGGGTTCGAATCCCCCCTCGGGCATGGATATTTCTGCTGTCCTAGTTCGTAAGTAGTTCATAAGTAGTTTGTAAGTTTAGGGTCTGATAACCCCGTAGTTAAGTCCCATAAGCTTAACAAACATTTGAACATTTGATTTCATTTCTCGTTCAAATATTTGTATAGTCTATGGGACTTAACTACGGGGTCATCAGTCCCTGAACTTACAAACTACTTATGAACTAGCTTATACTAAAGACGGCACAAACATCAATACCCGTGGGGGGATGCGAACACCCGACGGGGAACGGCCTGGCGCATCGTAGCAGAGCGCCTCATTGCGCTCGGCCATTCCGCCGCGGCCATGCTTGTACATCCTTCGGTTTGCCCTTATCTGTTTGTTGTTTTTCAAATACATTTTTTTTTCTACCCACCAGTATTGCACGTCGTCTCATTCATTTGCTGCTATTTCGTATTTTTCCTTCGACAATTCACGTCAGTGGCTTCCGTTTTATGTCTGGATTACTATCTAGCCTCGTCTTTTGGTCTATTTCATCATCTTTCCTATAAACGTTTATAAAAAATGTTCAAATGTTTGTTAAGCTTATGGGACGTAACTACGGGGTCGTCAGTCCCTAAACTTACAAACTACTTATGAACTACTTACGAACTAGGACGGCACAAATATCCATGCCCGAGGGGGGATTCGAACCCCCGACCGTAGTGGCCGTGCTGTCCGAGACTGGAGCGCCGCAGTCACCTCGGCCACCGCGGCCGGCTAAACGTTTATATCTGGTTGCAGGAATACAACAAGAAGATGAAAATATTCACTTCGTCAGGGAACCTTAATCAATTTACATTATGAATGAAGTACTTAATTTCCTCAAAACATATCGTACGAGTAAATAATGATTATGTTAGACGCCAATTCGATTGTGCATCATCTTGATAAAGAAGTAAATGTTCGTATGCCAACGACTGCTGTGCACGGAACCGTCAAAGGTAAGATCGTTATCGGAATACCGAGGATTTTCGCATTAAGGTACCATCACCGAAACTATAAATGTCAGACAAATCTGCTAATCAGATCTCGAAAATGGCTGCCCTTAAAAAGCTGTGCTGCTTTTTGTGTTACCACAGTATGTTTGTTTTTCGACAGTCGATGAAAGCATCTTACGTACTACGCAAGGAGCAAACAATATCTGGAATAATGTGAACATATAACTCCCGTGTGCGGTTTTTAACTTATCTTCTCAGATGACGAATATCGTCTAAATTGCCTCACATTGTACAGTTATCTTACCGTTACCGTATTCCGCCAGTTCTTCCAATTTTACGCAAATAAAATTATCGAACTTTGTGGAGAAAAGAGAAGCAACTGTTAATGAGTTCCGTACTTTCCCAACATTCCACATGTACCTTTTACTATAATGCATGCTTGTTTTCAAAACAAAAACAAAAATGTTCAAATGCTTGTAGAGCTTATGGGACATAACTACGGTGTCATCAGTCCCTAACTTTACAAACTACTTACGAACTAGCTCATACCAAAGACGGCAGAAACGCCCATGCCCGAGGGGGGATTCGAACCCCGATGGGGAACGGCCTCGCGCATCGTAGCATAGCGCCTCAATGCTCTCGGCCGCTTTGCCACAGCCAACACAACTATCCGAATGCCCTTATTGCAATGCCGGCACTCATACAGTGCCACATTCTGCATTGTATAGTGACCTCTGAATATTTTTATCAGCTGCAGTAGATGCAGAAGTGCGGCCCTTTGTCGCTGCGGTACCAAGTTTCTACGAACAATATCAGCAATGGGGCAGGGCAAGTGCAATCCAGTGGCAAATTTTGCACTGCATAGTTTAAATGTTCAAATGCTTGTACAGCTTCTGGGACTTCAATACGAGGTCATCAGTCCCTAAACATACAAACTACTTATCAACTAGCTTGTCCTAAGGACGGCACAAATATTCATGCCCCAGGGGGGATCGAACCCCCCGATCGTAGTGGCCGTGCATACCGTGACTGGAGTACCTCAGTACCCTCGGCCACCGCGGCCGGCGCACTGCATAGTGATCTCTATTTTTCTCAGGTGCTGTAGATGCAGATGTGCGGCCCCTCGTCGCCGTGGTAACAAGTGTCTACGAACAGTACCAGCAGTGGGGCAGAGCGAGTGTCAGATAGGACAAAGTCGTGGTCATATGGCCCGCACCTTGCAGAGACAGCAGCGGCCGCTGATAAGACAGTGGGCCCTCGGCAGGCGTACAATGGCGCTGCTGGGGTTGTACCGGATAAGGGGGCGCTGCCGCCGGCAGCCGCCGAGGCCCATTGAACGAGTGGCCGCGCGGCGGGAAGCCGGGGCAGATCGAAGGCGCACAGTGTTTCCTGACAATGCCTGCTGCCTCTGCCTGTTGCCGGCACAGGGGCGGCCCGCCAGCTGCGGGCTGCACCAGTCGTCTGACACCACCATTATCTCGATACCCTAGGCCCCACTGCATACCTCAACGACTCCCAATTCAAACATTTCTGCACAAAACCGACTCCAAGAAGACGAAAGAAGACACACCACGTAGACTGCAGGAAATTAAATATTAGTACATCACCTTACAAGGAGCCGGCCGCGGTGGCCGAGGGAACTGAGGCGCTCCAGTCACGGTCTGCACGGCCCCTACGGTCGGGGGTTGAATCCTCCCTCGGGCATGCATATTTGTTCCGTCCTTAGTATTAGTTAGTTCATAAGTAGATTAAAATTGTGTGCCGGAACCGAGACTCGAACCTGGGACCTTTGCCTTTCGCGGGCAAGCGCACGGGCAAGTAGGAGGAGAGGTACTGGCGGAAGTAAAGTTGTGAGGCGGCATTGTGAGTCGTGTCGGGATAGCACAGTCGGTAGTGCGCTTGCCCGCGAAAAGCAAAGGTCCCAGGGTCGAGTTCCGGTTCCGGCACAAAATTTTAATCTGCCAGGAAGTTTCATATCAGCGCGCACTACGCTGCAGAGTGAAAGTTTCATTCAATTCATAAGTAGCTTGTCAGTTTAGGGACTGATCACCCCGTAGTTAAGTGCTATAAGCTCTACAAACATTTGAACATTTAAACTTACAAGGAGACCTCATGGGTATCTGATTTTAGAATTTTTTTATATTTATGGTACGTGAAGTTCAGAATCAAATATCAATCGGCCAAAACCATTCGTCGCAACTCTCAAAAATTCTCGTGAAAATCGACTTTTAAGTTTTGCAAGTACACATAACTACAATAATTAAAAGCAGTTGCAGCATCTGTCGATGTAGCTCAGGTGTAAGTGTTTTAGCCATGCCACCTAGTGTGACAGTTTTTCTCTTTCTTGTGTTATGTTCGAATACTTACACAATATTAATAATAATTTTCACAAAACAGCACATTTTTTGTTTATTCCTAGTTTTCGATATTTATAAAAGGTTGTTAATAATGATTATTTCTTTCAAAGAACTTAAGTTACATTTTTACAACATTTGTTTCAGTATTAGTTAAGCCGCGGCGGAGCGGCCTAGCGCATTAAGGCGCTATACTACAATGCGCGAGGCCATTCCCTGTCGGGGGTTCGAAGCCCCCCTTGGGGTATGGTTGTTTGTGCTCTCTTTAGTATAAGTTAGTTCAGAGGTCGTTTGTAAATTTAGGCACTGATGACCCCGCAGTTAAGTCTCTTAACCTTAACAAACTTTTGAACTATTAGTTGACGACGGAAATCTTTCAAGGTTCAGTTTTTGTTTTTTCGAAAGCTATCTCCATAGGTACTAATGGCTTTCCGAACAGCTAAGCTACTCAACCATCGTTTTAGGCAACGACAAGGTGTTCAGCTCGCAAAAACTGATACAACACGTGGAGTTACAGGTCCCATCCCAAAAAGTTTTATATAACTGAATTCGAAAACAAACACGAAAAAACAATTTGTCTCTGAGTGATTCGAACAAGCGACTCTGTGAGACCAGAACGCTACCACCTGAGCTATTTCGACAGATGCCTTAACTCTGTAATTCGTCGGTACTTACGTGTACTTGCAAAACTTCAAAGTCGATTTTCTCGAGAATTTTTGAGAGTTGCGTCGAATGGATTTGGTTGATTGTTATTTAAGTTATGAACTTCACGTACCATAAAGATCAAGAAATTCTAATGTCCGATACCCACGTGGTTTTCGAGTTCACTTAAAATTTAGTGTTGAAACGGTGCATATCGAGTACATGAAGTAATAACATTTGCATATCACTACGTCAAGCAGTAATAAGGTACCAGAGTGGAGCGATGCTGAAATATCCATATTAGTACGTGGTGTGGCCTCCGAGGGCGCGATGCAGGCTCTTATTAGGAATACACACAATGACAACGATGGAGGATACGGTTTTCAGATACATAATTCCACGACTCTTAAGCCTGTTCATGTAGATCTGCAATTGTTACGGATTCACGAGTCACTGCCACCTATCGTTCTAAGGCGCGCGGTTGCTCGTCGTCGGAGGTTCGTGTCCTCCTTACTTTAATTTAAGTAGTTTACAAGCCTGGGGACTGATGATCAACATAGTTAAGTCCCTTAGATTTACAAACATTCCAACGTTTTTGTCTCTCAGTTCAGTTTCATCACATTATATCAATCCTGCGACCGTGCTGGGCACGAATTTGCTGAACTTCTTGAACACCGCGTTCAGTTTCATACGCTGTGTATAGGCGAGCTTTATGTTTTTGGATCAACACATCAAGCCCTGTTGCAAGAATGGCAAAAGAACATTCTACACGTGCATGTGCTGACCGCTTGTCAGCATTTCCTCGAGGAATTGCAAAGGCGAAAAGCATTTGTACCTTAATGCGTCCAAGACCACAAGGCATACGGTGGGACTATAGGCGGCGTAATGTAAGAAGACGCTTCTGCGCTTATAGGCGGAGCATGAATGGGAGCAGCTACGGCCGAGCTCCAACAATTGAGCCTGCTGGAGAAACATTGTGTAACTAGAAAATGAATATAACTGGCCGCCATTGCGATAATGGAGGGGAATGCATAGAAAGGCAGGAAACTAGGGGGCCTTCTTACAGGATGCTAACTATAGTGTGTCTTGCACTAATGTATTCTATGGGGCAGAGCTCGCCCGGTCTTAAGTGATACGCGCAAACTACCTACACTTGCGTGCATCCAGAATCTGCTTTCATCGCTGAAGACCACGGCCCACCATTTCACATTCTTTCAACCTGGACAGAAAGTGGTGTGATTGGATCTAAGCTCATGACCAGTTTGATTTGTCAAATGATTCTGGACTTTACGGCTTCAGAAAGGAAAGACATTGCTCACCTATTAGATGTATGGCTCCTATTCTTGTGAACGCTTTGTTACCAGGACAATGTGGTCATGATATACTGTAGACAGTGTACAGTTTCCATGGCCCATGGAAACGTAGGTATGTACTATAAGTATTCTAGTTATTTCATCTCCAATAATTTATCTCCTAAACTAATCGCACGTCTACTCAAGAATTCTGTCATTTCTTGACGTCATCTCCGAGCAAATTAAAAAAAGAAATCACATCGACGACGCCATGATCCAATAGACGTTAGTTAACGCAAACGTTAGGAGTCTGTTTTGACCCCGGGAAAATCGTTGATGCAGTTTCAGTACGGCTAATGACGTACGTCTATGAAAAGTATTGCTGGTAAATACAGGAGAACGTAGTAGCTAGATCGGGTGAGTATGGGACATGATAGATCACTGAAGTGTAGAGTTAGCTCTATGTACTGGTGCTTTGTCTTGATGAAAGAGCATACCTGCTGCCTTTCTCGGCGATTTTTCACGCAATGCTAGCGTGAATTTTTTCTACAAAACATCTCGGTACGATGCACCTGTCACCATCGCACCCATTGGAGAGCAATGAGGATGAATTACGCCATCGTTGTGTCCATATATAGCTAACATCTGGTCCTTATCCGAAATATATTTGGAGGCTGTGACTCAGTATGCTTCTAATGAGCTGACTGGCGTTACGTTTCATGGTGGAAAACTGTATCCACATATCACCCATTGTCACAATTGATGAAATGAAAAACCCATTTATGCCGACATCATGCGTCAACATTGCCTGAGAACATGGTACGCATGAAGCCTTGTGGTCGTCAGTGGCCAGTCGCGGTATCCACCTGGAGAACACTCCTTGAATTTTCAGGTCCTCGTGCAGGTTTGTGTCGACTGATCGCACGGGAATGCCAACATAGGAGGCTTTGTGTTCGACAGTTCATTCGGCGACCCACTAAAACAATTGTCTCCACGCACTCGATCATGTGGCCAGACTGGGTGGTGCGAGGCAGAGATTGTCATGGTGCGCTTCGCACGACGTTCTGGTTTGTATGAACTGTCGAGTTCACGAACACACATTGGACACATTCATTATATCATCGGACTTGTCTCACTAAATCGGTGAACACCACGAAACTGGAGAAAACGAATGATTACACGAAGTTATTATACTGAGAACAATGTCATTTTAAATACGAGGGTTGGAACATAAATAGTGGCAACTAATTATTCACAGCCGATACAGAAGTTACACGTTTTAAACTCTTACTGTCCTTCAAAGTAGTCACCAGCGTTGCGTAGACCCATTGCCAGCGAAGTGCAAGGCGTGGAATTCCGTTGGCAGAGCCTGTTCTGTTGATGGTGCGAATGGAGCGGTATACTGCACGCCGAATCTCTGGAACGGTTCTGAAGCGAATGCCACGAAGTGGTTCCTTCATCTTTAGAATCAAGTCAAATTCACAAGGACTTACGTCCGGGGAGTATGTTAGATGGTACAGTACTTCCTATCCCATCGACCGAACAGAGCGTATTATGCTGTATGCGCCCGTGCATTGTCATGCAAAATGATGGGTGGGTTGCGCATCTAGTATTGCCGCTTCTTTCACAAAGCTGGTCGCAGGTGATGTTCTAATAACGAACAGTAAATCAGTCTTGATCTAACTCCGTTGTTCCTGTTTCAAAATCATAATGACACCGCTACGTTACACCGCCCGCTTACAAGTGACTGTGTTTCCAAATGTTCAAACGTTTGTATATCCATCGGACCAAACTGTGTGGTCATCAGTCCGTAGCTTACAAGGACAACACACACACCCATGCCCCAGGGAGGACTCGAACCTCCACGGCGAGCAACCGCGCGCTCCGCGGCGAGACGCTTTAGACCGTTCGGCTACTCCACCGCGGCGACTGTTTCCCTCGATGCTGCGAACGCCGGTGACGTGGGATGGCTGAGTCCATTTGCTCGGATGTAAGGTAGGTGTGTCAGCAATGTGTGCTATGAGCGACAATGTTAGATTACATTGCATAGTGTCTCTACAGCAGTGTTGCCACTATTTAAGTTCCAACCCTCGTACCAATAACAGTCCAAAACTCTCTCCACAGCCGCTAGAGTTCTACGTGCTGTACAGTGCTCACTTATGTATCAAGCTTTTCTAATTAGTACAGGCGTGTTTTAAAAGAAACCAAATGTTCACATCTATAGCCAGACTTGAGAAAAAATCGCACTGGCGTGTTTTACGGCCCACTTTAGATTTGTAGTTTTATATGTTTTTGCAAACATTTTGGACAAAAATAATAATGTAAACAATAAAAAATTAATTGATAATAGTATCTGACACCCTTTTAGGAAACAAAAGTTAGGTAGTGGCCGGTTTTGAACCAGTGACCTTCAGCGTCAAAGTCTAAAATTATATCTGTAAAATTTGGTGCCGATCGGTTGAACGATTCGACCTAAAAAGTGGGAACACGTTACAGCCAGACATACATCGTCAAATCACCGCTATTTTCGCAAATATCTTTGCAACGATGCAATATATGAAAAAACATAATAGGGCGAAGTTGTAGAGACTTTTCCCCTCTACCGACAAGGTTATTCAATTTTCGTGTCAGATAAACGGTTAGTTTACAATTACAATTATATTACAAACAGCTTTTCCTTTTTTGGTCCTAACCACCGTATTTGTATCGGAAAAAATTTGAAAAATGGAGGTTCTGGTCTCTGTCGCCCTGCAATTATGTCTGTAAAATTTGGTGTTGATCGGTTGAACGGTTCGTCTAAAAAATGGGGAACACGTTACGGACAGACAGACAGATGGACATACAGACAGACATCCCAAAATCGCCGTTATTTCTGCAAATATCTCTGAAACGATACGAGATATGAAACAAACATAACAGAGCAAAGTTGTAGAGAATTTTCTCATCTACAAATTCGGTTATTCAATTTTCGTGTCAGGTGAGTGGTTCAGCCGTTATTTTTATTTAAATTTCGAGCTGTCAAACAACGATTGCAAAGGCCCACTTTTACTGACACTACCGTAACCTAAAGTGGGCCAAAATGAAATCGTTTTAACTTGATTGCACTCCTCAGAGATCAATAGGACGAGCTTTACACCTGCCTAACGAGAGTAGTAGTAGTAGTGTCTATGCGGCTCTTCGGCTGTCTGTGGACCGCGCTGGTGAGGGCGCCACAGGAGAGCCTGGGGGCTGTCGAGTTGCGAGGGCAGCACAGAGAAAGTGTCTCCCAGTTCACAAAGGAGTGCCAGCGGCGCTCTTCCGCTCGGTTTCGTTTCTGCTGCCCTTGGCTGAACTAGCGTCTGTCTTTGTCCTGTGTTACCTGCACGCAAGGTTTCTCACGTAATACGAAGCTGTCCTTTGTTTATTCAGTGTTGTATTGCATTACCTGAATGCTGTCTGGTATGTATTAATGTTAAATGGCTATTTTCTGAAATTCTCTTCCGTCTCTTTCTTTCCTTATTCCCGCTCTTACTTATTGTCATTACTATTTTTGCGTGGTTAGTTTGCGAAGTGTCCGGATGTCCTTTCCGCCGCCAATTTAGTAAAATTCACTAATTTTACTTTACAATTGTTTTGTATCACAATTCGTGTTGGAAATAAATTAAGTCTCTCTCTCTCTCTCTCTCTCTCTCTCTCTCTCTCTCTCTCTCTCTCTTTGCAAATTGCCAAACTGATTCTTTTTTTTTTTCATTATTGTCCTGTCAAGAAGCAGTTATATTAGACAGTAAATTCAGTTCATAGTTCAAGGTACTTTTAGGGGTAAGACAATGCTGCAACCAGTCACCACTATGGATCATATATTGAAAGCGATAGACATGGAGGGTTAGATTAAAGAGGAAACAACAAAATAAGCAGCCTCTCATTTGTGGACGACTTAGTGGTGATGGTAGATTCTATTGAAGGACTGCAGTCGGATATTGCAGGTATGTAAGCTTTATGGTTTGAAGATTACTATCTCCAAAACTAAAGTAATATCTATGCAGTAGCGGACAAAGGTGGCGGGGAGGGGCGGCGGAGGGGCCGGACCGACCCGGGCCACCGATTTTGGGGGGAGGGGAGGGGGGGAAGCTCCAAATACCTCGAAAGCAAGGTGGTTTTATTTTTCTTTCTTGCTTCTTTGGAGCGCGCTTGGCATCACATCTCGTTCTGCTCGGGCCACTCAAAAGCTACTTTTTAAGACTGTCCCGTGCTTCTCGTCCTGGGGGGCGCCTCCAATTCTGTTTTACAGTAATACATTGTGGCCGGGGGGGGGGGGGGGGGGGCTGGCTCATTTCGTTCAGCCTCCGCCCTGGTCCTCCAACAGCCTTAGTCCAACACTGTATCTATGGGAAAGATATTAAGACAGATTGAGAACGGAATAGGAGGAGCAAAGTTACAAGACGCGAACAGTTAGAAGTACTTATGATGTACTTTCTCATAGGGTGGCAACATAGTGGAAGTGCTCGAATAAAGATGTAGCAAAGCTAATGTAGTGAGCGCTCAACTACGATCTACTCCCTTCTGCTATTTCATTTAGTTACAAAGACGAAGTATACTTCCACTACCTTGCAACAGACTTGTGATTATAAAATACTAGCTTTTAGCTGAGACTTCGCTGACGTTGATGCATTGTTAAACGTGTAAAACAGAATTGAAAGCCCAAGAATTTGATAAACGTCTTACTATGTTGTGATCAGGATCATCAGCAGAAGCCAAAAGCTTCCAATTTTCTACGTTAAAAATATACCTCTTCATAAAGATGAAGTCATACACAGTACGCTTGACGCACGTAGGCTATATTTGTTGCTATGAAGCTACAGATCTAAATTAAAATAACATATGGTACTGGCCATCGATTTTACCACTATTGTGCCGTGATCCAAAGAAAATTGTTTGTAGCTGATTATTACAATATGAAGAGTCACTTGACTTCATACTTATACGTGAAATTTCAGGTGATTTCTTTAAACATCCACGAAATTTTTTCGGTGGAGTAGGTGTTCTCCTTGATTATAAGCGCTCCAGTAACACCCGGAATAGTTCTCTAGAAGCTGATGGATGAAACCGTAGATCCACACACAGATTTGACAGTGGTAAAATGTTTTTAACGAAGTTAAATCAAGACTGATAGAATACGAGTGTTTGAACAGAGACAAACAGATGACCGTTAAAATGAAATGCAGCAAGCGTAAATAGTCGGGAAATTCCGATAACATTTTGTTATACATCAGTGCAATTCCCTTTGTTAAAGTTTTACGCATATACAGCGCTCTGATTGTGAAAGGGTTGCAGCGGACTAATTTCAACACATACACGCGGTGTAATTTGAATCGCTAAGGGAGCGCGTGCTTTGCATACTTATGCCATCTAGTGAATGATTTATAACGCTTTCGCTAAACTGTCATGGCAATATGATGCGCTACAATTGCACACAGCGATCATATGTCTTTATATTGTAAATAATTATTTATCTCATCCTAATTAATTATATGCGTAATTAAATTATAGTGGTAATAATGAATATGAAATTTCTATAATCTAAGCTGTTCCAAAAAGATCTAAACGACTATCAAGTAGTTAAAATTAGAAGTAGAAAGCCGCATCGAGTATGATTAAAAAGATGGAGATATAGGGGAAGGTGGGGGAAGACGGGCAGATGGAGTAAAAGGGGGAAGAGCTATAAGGTATAGATTTGACCCGCTTTGGCCTACCATATTAAATTGGCCTCTCAGGATGACAGAGAAACAGCGGAGACGCTACCAGTACCTATCCGTTTCCGGGTTCGTACCCAGGACAGAGCAGTTTCGTAAATTGACGATGGAGATACTGGATGCAATGGAGGCGATAAGTATATACAAGCCCTAAAACGGGTTCTACGTAATCATTTATTAGCACACGTTGTGTTGATGACAAAGTGATCAGTTGTCTAAATATTGTGCTTGTTTAGACTCGTCGATTCGCACTGCTTTGTTTGTCAGACGTTAAATTGTGCCTCGTATCATATGTTACGTGACGTATCACATTAAGTCACTTCACGCGACGACACGTTTCATGCCTGCTGTGACAGCATGCCCTGCCATGTAAGATTGTTGTTGTTCTTCTTGTTGGTTTTTAGGGGACTAACCAGCTAGGTCATCAGTCCCCCGTCATGCAAGACATCGGTTCAGGCACAGATATTGAAATGAGTCACACATCTCCAGAATGAAACTTTGACTATGCAGCGGAGTGTGCGCTAATATGAAACTTCCTGGCAGATTATAATTGTGTGCCGGAACCAGAACTCGAACCTGGGACCTTTGCCTTTCGCAGGAAAGCGCTCTACCGACTGAGCTATCCCGACACGACTCACGAGTGACACTTTTTCTCTTGGCAAGTAGCATGTGAAGTGTTGGCATATTTCCCTATAATGTCGCTTGTGGAACTTCAAAGGCCCTGTAATGTATCGTACCGTGTGAAACATGTCGTATCACGTGATGCAACTGTGTGTTTTGATGTAAGATACCAGTTCAGGCACAGATGTTGCAATGAATAACATATTTTATCACATGTCGAGTAGCATGTAAAGTCTTGACACACCCCTCCATATTGTCGCTTGTGATAAATGTTTGTAAAGCTTATGGGACTTAACTACGGGGTCATCAGTCCCTAAACTTACAAACTACTTATGAACTACTTACGAACTAGGACGGCACAAATATCCATGCCCGAGGGGGGATTCGAACCCCCGACCGTAGTGGCCGTGCAGACCGTGACTGAAGCGCCTCAGTCCCCTCGGCCATGTCGCTTGTGAAATTTCATATGCCTTTTAATGTGTCATGCCTTATCATGTCATGGCACTTTGTGCTGTGATGTGACACATGACACGTTTTGATGCGACATGTTAAATTATCCCATACGTTGGCCATATACTAATATATCTTTTTGTTCCACAATACAGGGTGAATCACCTAACACTTGCACCGCAAATATAACGGAAACGGAAAGTGCGATTGATGTGCGGTTTTCACAGAATGTATTTTTAGTCAGGGGTTCGTATTTTTAGCCAACAAACAGATTGTAACATTACTTAGAAAGCGTATTTTTATGCAAACATACAGTTTCTTAAATGGAACAATGACTGTAGACGTTAGGAAACTAAAAGTATGTTGCACTAGATTATCAGTAGTCTTTGTTGCAGGATTCTAGTACAAGTCGTTTACGAGATATCATCTTTTGAAACGTTCCCACACCGACATTTGCCTGTGCCAGTCAACCCTCATAGTTGCTAGGTACGATGATGGTATGTTTCCTTACAGCGTGCTTGTGTGTCCCTTTCCGGCACTGTGGCTCGCTAGTCAGTTAACATGTAACAATCCAAGCGGTAGGTCGTGAGTGTACGATGGGTTTTACCAATTCAGAAAAGGCCGACATGCTCATGGTATATGGAGAGTGTAGGAAGGATGCCGCTCGTTCTTGTACGGTGTATGCGGCAAGATATCCCAATAGAAGGCACCCATCTCAACAGTTATTCATGAGCCTCTCAAACCAGTTACGCGAAAGTGGTAGTGTAGCACCGAGACAACGTAATAGAAGGAAACAAGTGACGACAGACTGCTGTTGCAGTCAGCTCCAGCGCAATCGCACGAGGAAGTGGCATGAGTCAAGCAAGTGTCCTACGCATTCTCCATCGACATAGGTTCTATCCTTACCACATCTCTCTCCATCAGGAGCTGCATGGAAATGATTTTCAGAATCGCGTTAGGTTCTTTAGATGGGCTTTACGACTGGATACACCAGAGCAGTGGCGTAACTATGGGGGGATGAGGGGAGTAGAACCCCCCCCCCCGAACCCGAAAAAAAAGAAAAAAAGAAAAGAAATGGTATAACAGCAATCTAGTAAAGGTAAATATTGAAAACTTGGGGTGTTTTACCATAATCTTTCATTGGATGGGAGTGAATTAGTTTCTTCAGCGGGAGTAGTTGAAGGTAGTCTGTCTGGAAAGTGACTAAAATTTTGCTCGTCAAGCAGATTTATCCCCCCTAACCCCCCCCCCCAAGCCAAGTCCTAGTTACGCCACTGATCCAGAGGTATCATGCATCTTGTTTAGTGATGAAGCCACGTTTACCAGTCATGACCAGGTAAACCGCAGAAACGTGCACTATTGGCCTGATGAAAATTCCTCGTGGCTTCGACCAGAGTGTCCAAGGAGTGTAAACGCGTGGTTTAGCTGCATAGGCCCGTATTTCATAGACGGAACAGTGACCGCGCACAAGTATCGCAGCCTTCTAACAGACCGTCTTCCACGGATGCTAGAAGACGTTCCTCTGCAGACTAGGAGGAATTTATGGCGCCACCATTATGGCTGTCCAGCCCATAGTGCACGAATTACTGCAGCGTGTTTTCATGAATTGTTCCCAAATCGATGGACTGGACGAGGAGGACCTGTACCTTGTCCCGCCCGTTTCCCGGATTTGACGCCTGTGCACTTTTTTCTGTGGGGAAAGCTGAAAGATGCTGTCTACAACGGCATACCAACCACACCCGATGATATGCAACGACGTATTACTGCAGCCTGCTCGGACATGTCCTTTGAAATGCTAGCACTTGTGCAGCGGTCGTTCCATACCAGCCTGACAGCGTGTATTTCTGATGCCGGTGGTCATTTTGAACACATCCTGTGATGGTCATTTGTCCCGTTACTGGTTGGAATCCACATAGCTTGTGTATGTACTTATGTTGTTCTTTAGCGTGTGTTACCACAGGTATTGTACAAGTGTCGGTGAGAGAACGTGTCAAAAGACGATATTTCGTAAACGATTTGCTACTACTCATTCAGGCTCTCTTGTGAGTTCACTGCGCTGGTGTGGAAGGTTTTATTAGTAAATAAGCGCTATTATAACAAGACGTTTCTTTTTATGTTTCTGAACGAGCCAGGTTCTATCCTTTTACACCTTTGCCTATAGGCAGGATATATTTACCTTACGTTTTGTCCTCGCATGAGTAATTCTCCTTTTGTTACCGTCAAAACGATTTAACACCACAATGCGAAAGAAACTGGGAAAATAATTCTGTACAATACGTAATACAATGTAGCGGTACCGACAGAATGACTATCAGGCGATACATCCAGTGTAATAAATCGATTATTATACCTGAGACAAACTCGTCATATTAGTCTTGTTTTGTTAGCAAAAATAAATAAATAAATAAATAATAATCTGGGGATACGACAGGCCACGTGGGAATCGCCGTGGGGTCTGGGGCACAATGCCTCCGATTGCGCGGACACTGCTGTCGGAGGTTCCAATCCTCCCTCGGACATGGGTGTTTGTATTGTCCTTACCGTAAGTTAATTTAAGTAGTTTGTATGTCTAGGGACAGATGACCTCTGTAGTTTGTTTTCTTAGGGTAATAAACATTTGAGATACGGTGCGTCTATAAGTAGATCGATGCACGAAGCGTACAATAATTACCACAACCATACCTTAGCAAAAGATCTTTCCGAGAACTCTAAGAAATACTGGTACTATGTAAAATCTATAAGCGGCTCCAAGTCCACAATCCAGTCACTTGTCATCATTCCGGGGCAGTAATAGAAAAAAGCAAAGGAAAAGCGGAAGTTCTACATTTAACCTTTAAGAAATCTTTCACGATGGAGGAAATTCAAAAGTTCAAATGTTTGTTAAGCTTAAGGGACTTAACTGCGGGCTCATCAGTCCCTAAACTTACAGAGTACTTATGAACTACCTTATTCTAAGGACAGCACAAACATCCATGCCCGAGGGGGGATTCGAACCCCCGACCGTAGAAGCCGTGCTGACTGTGACTGGCGCGCCGCAGACCGCTCGGCCACTGTGCCGGCACGCAGGAGGACCGTACAAACTTAGCATTATTTGATCAGCGTACTAACTCCCAAATTGAGGTCATAGTAATAGGTATTTCCGGTGTTGAGAAGCAGCTGAGAGAGCTGGATACAAAAAGGTCTCCTGGTTCGGATGGATTTCCAGTTCAGTTTTACAGAAAGTATTCTGCGGCATTGTCCCCTTACTTAGTTTGCATTTATCGCGAAACTGTAATTCAGCGCGAAGTTCCTTACCATTGGAGAAAAAGCGCAGGCGACTCCCCTAATTAGGAAAGGTAAAAGAACTGACCCAAATAATTACAGGGCATTATCGTTGACATCAGTGTCCTGTAGAATTTTGGAGCAGTTCGATTATAGTAAATTTCGTTGAGACGGTTAAACGTCTTTCTATGAATCAGCAAGGGTCTAGGAAACATCGTGTGAAACTCGATTAGATTAGATTAATAATTGTTCCTTATATCACGAATACGACACTTTGTAAAGATGTGGAACGGGTCAGGATAATGAAGGATGTTTGTACAAGACACACAATATATTACATGACTTTATTCAGCTTGCCCTTTTCTCACATGACATCTTACGAGTCATGGATGAAGGGCAACAAGTATATTGTGTTTTTCTGGATTTCAAAAAGGAATTTGATGCGGTGCCACATTGCAGATTGCTAACGAAGATACGAGTATATGGAATAGGTTCACAGATTTGTTTTTTAGAAAATTATTTTTGAAAACATTGTGGATAACAGTGATCTTATACGCTATTATTAATTCAAGTAACAAGGCTGTCTAGATCGCAATTTATTTGACTGGTAGATATTTGAAATATCTGTCTCTGAAATCTAGCAGCTCAATTATGCAATCTAATGGTTTATTCTTATGATGTGTGTAGACTTCTATTTGTTCAAGTGTATTGAGTAGTTGACCTTTGCCTACACTGTGTAAGATCTGCATATTATCAGAAATAGACCTTTCTGACAATATGCAAAACATGCATTTATATGTAGCAGCAAAACTGGTGTTTAATTTAGTTCTGATATAACGACAATAACATTTTAATTTATAATCTGAGAATGGTGAAATAGTACCTCCGATTTCTGAAATCATAACAAAACCATAACATAGTTTTATATGTTTCCATATTCTACATACCTCTTCTATATGACCATATATAATGTACTTCTAAATCCGTTTACATTTTTCTACTTGATTAACCGTTCTGTGCAATGACTTCGTTTGTTGCATTTTTAAATCCATTGTTGTATAACTTCCGTTAGAACTTATACCTGATTGGCAAACATTTAAATTAGAGGGTGGAGCTTACCGTATTTAAATCTACATTTACAGCAGTCAACAGTATACCTTTAGGCAGCTCCATGTATAAACAACTGGTGGCCAACATTACAGATATATTTTATTCTTATTTTAAATAATAATTTATCCCTCCAGTAATACAGGGTGTCTCACGAAAGACGCCTGCCAGGCGTCCGTGGATCACGCGGTACGTCTCCCAGTCGCTGCCACCGCATCCCCGGCCATGGAGGCACCAGATTCTCGAACTCTATTGAGCGGCGGGCGCATACACTGATTTAAAGTCTAAAAAAATGTCATCTGAGTAACCTAAGCTTACCCTTATTTACGGTAGACGTTCAAAATGATGTCCATCTATGGAAAGAGCGGCCCGAAATGTCTTGAACACATTTGCGAACACTCGACGAATTTCGGCTGCCGAAATCTGGGAAATGACTAGTTGAATCCTGTCTTCCAACTCTTCGAGTGTATGGGGATTGCTTGGATACACCTTCGCCGTTTGGCTCTTCAGACGGGTGTGTCAAGAGCATCTGCTCACAGAGTAGTACACAAACTGAATTTGAAGCCGTACAAAATAACGGTAGTGCATCAACTTACGAACTCAGATACTGTTGCTCGACGTCGTTACTGTAACTGGCTGTTACATTCTATGCACGATGGGGAAGTGGATCCTGAGATACTTCCTTTTTCTGATAAAGCATGGCTCCATTTGGCAGGCTACGTAAATTCACAGAACAGTCGACGTTGGAGCTGAGAAAATACACATGAGTTTCATCAACAACCTCTTCATGTCGTAAAAACTGTGGTGTGCAATTAGTAGGAGGCGAATAATTGGGCCAATATTTTTCACGAAACAATAAATTCTGACAGGTATGTGTACAATGTCCTGCATCCAATTTTTCAAGAACTTTCACCCAACAAATAGCTGTACAGTTATTTTATGCAGGACAATGCAAGACCAGACATTGCCTATGCTTCTATGGCAGCAATACCAAGTGTTTTTGATAATAGGATAGTTGACTGGCCTCTTCGTTCTCCATATCTAAATCCCTGTGACTTTTATCTTTGGGGAATGTTAAAAATTAAGGTGTATGCAAACAATCCCCATACACTCGAAGAGTTGTAAGACAGGATTCGACTAGTCATTTCCTAGTTTTCGGCAGCCGAAATTCGTCGAGTGTTCGCAAATATGGCCAAGAGATGTCAGGACGCTCTTTCCATAGAGGCACATCATTTTGAACATCTGCTGTAAATAAAGGTATGCTTAGGTTACTCAGATGGCAATGTTTTTAGACTTTAACTCAGTGTATGCGCCCGCGGCACAATAGAGTCCGAGAATCGGGCGCTGCCGTGGCCGGCGGATGTGTTGGGGGTGGCTGGGAGTCGTATCGCGGGATCAGTGGACGCCTAGCAGGCGTCTTTCGTGAGACACCCTGTATATTATGTATCATTACGGTTGTGGTCTGATGATGGTCATGTAAGTGACCGAAACCGGTTACCTATGAAATAAAAGAAATTGCTCGAATTAACAACATCACTGATTTGTGACTGGCTGGAAGACTTTCTAAATAATAGAACACTGTACTTTGTTCTCGACAGCGAGTATTCATCAGAGACGAGTGTACAGGCGTGCCCCAAGAGAGTTTGATAGGACTGCTATTTTTTCTATACATATAACATATATACATATACATAGTAACGTGTAATTTACGATTGTTTCCCATGTGCTGTCGTGTATAGGAGGGTGTCGTCTTTAATTGACTTTAATAGCATATAGGATGACTTACACGAAACTTCTAGTTGGTGTGAAGACCGGCAACTAGCCCTAAATGTAGAAAAATTTAAGGTGATGCATATGATTAGGAAAAATAATCTCATAATGTTCGACTATAGCATTAGTAGTCAGCTTCTTGATGCAGTCGCGTTGTTCAAAATATATAGACAGAACAATGCAGAGTGATACGAAGTGGTACGAACACGTAAGGGCAGTTGTAAGGCGGACAATCGGCTACAGTTAATTGGGAGAATTTTGGGAAGATGTACTTTATCTGTAATGGAGACTCCTTATAAAACGCCTGTACGACCATGTCTTGAGTATTGCTCAAGTGTTTGGTATTCACAACAGATCAGTTTAAAGGAAGACATGCAACCAGTTCAGAGGTGAGTAACTAAGTTATTTACTGGTAAGTTCAACCAACGCGCGAGTGCCACGGAAATGCTCCGGGAAATCAAATGGAAATCGCTGGAGGAAATTTAGATGGTCGGAATTTGAAGCTGAGTGTAGAACGATCTTCCTGCCGCTTACTTACATTTCGCGTAAAGATAACAAAGACAACAGAAATTAGGGCTCGTACAGAGGCGTACGAATGTTGTTCTTTCCCTTGCTATATTTGGGAGTGCAATAGGAAAGGAAATGCTTCGTAGTGGTACACTGTACCCTCCGCCATGCAGTTTCCGGTAGACACCAACTGTTACGTAACGAGTGTTATATAGTGTTTTATTTTACGATGTTGAGTCATCGTATTATCAGACACGATTCCACACAAAAATTCTGAAGTACAGTATGTTCAGATTCATCTCTAATTACAATTATCGATAATATTACCGTACTGGTTGTGCGAACTCCGCATCCGTTGCAATGTGGCACACTGCCCGAGGGCTTGTCAGAAAAATTCCAAATGAGAAGGACGGGAAAAGTTCTGAATGATATATGGATTTTATGGATGTCCAGCTAAGAGAAATGTTGTCACACGGATGACGAATGGTTGAAACGTCGTTAGCGTCTGTCAGTGGCTTCACCATGAGGGGTAGGTGTCGTTCGGTACGACGTATCAGCTTCCTGGAGGCCGCGCAACATTCGTCTAAACTGTCAGACTGAAAATATATATCATCGATAGATCTCCCAGTCAGAAGAGATCTCTGTTCCGTGCATCGAGACGATGAACTTGATCAGGTTTCCTTTATCATTGATAAAGGACAACACGTTCATCTAGCGTAGCGGGTTATTTTCACGAATTATGCACTATTTTATTACTTATTTCTTGTACTGTGTTGAACGGAAAACACGAATAATTTTATACATGAGCTGAATTCAGTCTCTCGTGCACACAAGAATGCCTGCTAAAAAGACTGATAATCCGCTTTATATCAGTAGCGATTCACCAACGAAAGTTAACAAAATAGTTATTTGAGGTTTACATATTCCGCAAAATTGTTTGGCACATGCTGCTTCTAAAAGCAGGGATGGGGAATCGGAGTTCAACACCAGGTCACACGTTGTCACTTTAAAAAGTGATAATTACCTGTGTGAAGATACACGAGGATATTAAAAAAAAGTCAACAGAATTGAACATTTATAAACATTTTGCAGCTGGTTTACAACAATATTACAGCCGTTCCCGTTGGAATGCTTTAAAATTATTTCAGCTGACTCAGTGTTTTCAGTGGAGGCCTTTCTTTACATACAGATACAAAAGTATGTTCGGTTATGTGTCATGGTACGTTGAAACAGAAGTAGAATGTGACTTCATCTACATTACACATTATAATGAGTAATTCATTTATGTGACAGAGAAGTATGAGAACACTTCGTCAACTTCTAGCTACATTTCTTCACATCACAGTCAAGGGAATAAAACCGGTTCATCGAACCGTACCAGCCGGCCGCGGTGGCCGAGGGGACTGAGGCGCTTCAGTCACGGTCTGCACGGCCACTACGGTCGGGGGTTCGAATCCCTCCTCGGGCATGGATATTTGTGCCGTCCGTAGCTGTACCTAGTTCATAAGTAGTTTGTAAGTTTAGGGACTGATGACCCCGTAGTTAATTCCCATGAGCTTAACAAACATTTGATCATTTGAACCGTACCAATCTCTAATAACGCGCGGGAAAAAGGAAGGCCAAAATCTTTCCGTTTCGATCTGATTTCTCTTATTATATTATGATGATGTGTATCCCCATGTAGATTATCATCATCATCATCAGGGTTCTGCCAAAAGGCAGGTTTTGACATGGCAGGCAGTTCTCCATGCTGTCCGGTATTCTGCCATCCTCTTTGTGTTCTCTTTATGTCGTCCATCATCTTGTATCACCTTCTCCCTCTCAGTCTTCTACCACGAACCAGTCCTTCCAAGGCATTTGCTAAGCATTCAATCCCTTTCCCAAAGAATGTCCCAACCAGTAATCGATGGTTAAGGCATCGACTAAAACAAAGGTGAAATCGGGCGTTCCACACGGTAGTGTTATTGGCCCTCTGCTGTTCCTTATTTACATAAAAGATATGGGAGAGAACCTAAGCAGCTCTCTTAGGTTGTCTGCAGATGACGCTGTCACTTACCGTCTAGTACAATCATCTGACGATCAAAACCAACTGCAGAACGATCTAAATAAGATGTCAGTATGGTGTAAAAAATGGCGATTTGCTCTAAATAATGAGAAGTGTGAAGTCGTCTACATGATTACGAAAAGAAGTCCGTTAAACTTTGTTTACAAGATACATCTATCAAATGTGAAGGCCGTAAACTCCACAAAATACCTACGAGTTACTATTATTTCAGACTTAAACTAGAAAGAACACGTGGATAATGTCTTGGGAAAGGCGAACCAGAGACTGCGTATTATTGGCAGAACCCTTAAAAGATGCAACAGAACTATTAAAGAGGCTGCATACACTACGCTTGTCCGTCCTTTTTTGGAGTATTGCTGCCCAGTGTGGGATCCTTAGCAGGTGGGTTTGACGGACGACATCGAAAGAGTCCACAGAAGGGCAGCTCGTTTTGTATTGTCATGATACATGGGATAAAGCGTTACGGAAATGATACACGATCTGGGATGGGAATCACTACAAAAACAGTGCTTATAGCTGCGGCGTGGGTTACCTACGAAACTCCAATCGCCAACATTCCCTCCGAATTGGAAAAGACATTTTTGAGTCCCACTTACATAAGTAAATAAGATCATCAGAATAAAATACGAGAAATCGGAGCTCGAACAGAGATTCAGGTGTTCTTTCTACCCGCGCGTTATTCGAGAATGGAATGGGAGATAAATTTTATAAATGTGTTTCGATTAACCCTTTACCAGGCAATAAAATGTGATTTGCAGAGTATCCCATGTAGATGTAGATTTAGATTCCTTTCTCTTTATAACCTTCAACAGACATCTTCTCTCCCCCAACACTTCCAACACTCTCTCATTACTCAATCTTTCCATCTGTAGATTGTTGCTGATAAAAACTTTCGCATTCGGGAGAGCAAGTTGATGAATTTAATTTCGAAAATAAATGTCGCTGCAACGTATAAAGCTTTTCTGTTTGTGTTTTCCACCACAATTCATCATTTCCATGATACTCTCCCCTATTCATCGCGATAATGCAAAACGAGCCGCCCTTCTATCAACTATCTCTATAACTTCCGTCAGTCCTACTTAATTGGGATCCCACAGTGAGCATAACACTCTAAAATAGAACGTACAAGTATAGTGTTGGCACTTTCTTTAAGAGCGCTGTTTTATCTTCTGCCAACGAAACGTAGCCTTTCCGTCGACTACCGTAAACGATTTTCTATGTGTTCTTGCCATTTCATATTAATCTGAAGCTATTCCTAGGCATTTAATTGAATTTACGGCCTTTAGATTTTATTTATTTACAGTGTAAATTATGTTCAACGGATTTCTTTTAATGCTCAAATCGATGAATCGAAACTTATTATTTAAGGTCATTTGCCAATTTTTGCACCATGCATATATCTTTTTTATATCACTTTGCAGTTCCTTTTGATCTTCTGGTGACTTTACTAATCGATAAATGACAGTCCAAGAAAACTGCTTACATTGCCTCGTAAATCGTTTACAAAGATAAGGCAACAGTTGGGACACTAAACCACTTCCCTGGGGAACGCCAGATATCACTTGTGTTTTTTTCGATGACTTACCGTCTATTACAACGTACTGTGTCCTTTCCGACAGGAAATCGCGAATGCAATCGAATAACTATGGCAATATTCCACAAGCATGCAATTTCATTAGAATTCGCTTTGAAATACAGTGACAAAAGCATTCCGGAAATCTAAAAATACTGATTCGACTGCACTCAATACTTCATGAGTATTTCACAAGAACGAAACCATCTGAATCAGTGTTGATTATGGTCAATAGGTCGTTCTCTTCTACGTAGTTAATAATGTATGAGATAGGTACATGTTCTGAAATCGTGCAGAAAACCGATACAATTGATTCAGGCCCATGATTTTGTGGACCACTCCTATGACCTTCCATGAAAATTGGACTGACTTGTGAAATTTTTCAGTTTTTGGGTGCGGATCATTCGCTGTTAAGCAATCGAAAACCATAACTAATTATTCTGTTAAGGTGCACACCCGTTGTATACAGCTCTTTGTTCTAAATAAGACCGTACTTAACACGCTGCCGTAGCCTACACGACCGGAATAAAATCTTTGTCGAAATGTTTTGTACCAACATGACGAAAGTCATGTCATATCGATTTGCACAGATACAAATGACGGCAGTGTCGCGGACGAAAGGTATAAAACTGTGGTGCAATGGTAGACCTGTCATTTGTGTTTAAATGTTATTTATATATTTGGACATTTATTTTACCTGCCAGGTTTACGGCCTTCAGGTCCTCTCTCACACCTAACCAGGCTTACTCATATTGAACAATTTGTGTAATACATTACAGATATAGCAAGTGTAATACAGGTATTAATGTTAAAAAATAAAGATTATTACTAGTGTAATTGCAACAATAATATAAAGATAATTATAAGAATAAAAATGATAATAATATCAATAATAATGACAACAATAATAATGAGTTTGTAAAAGACAGTAAACATGTTTCATGTAGTGAACCGCAGCCCTATTACCATTTAGGAATTGCCTCGGTCTATTCTTGTAGACCGTGAGTTATTGACAGTGAGCAGACACATAAAGCGGTAGAATGTGGGGAAAGAGATATAGAACAGGTAGACTGGTTAGAGAAGGACAAATAGATTCAAAGCTATGATGGAGAGAAGAGAGAAAGACCTGAAAGGAGCATTGTATTGTGGTGCTTTCGGAAGCTTGATGTGTAAGTCTATGGGACCAAACTGCTGTGATCATCAGACTCTAGGCTTAAAAACCACTGAAGCCAACCTAATGACAACACGCACACCAATGCCCGAGGGAGGACTCGAATTTCCGGAGGGAGCAGCCTCGCAGACCCCGACAGGACACCTCGAACTACTGGGCGTCATTTGTATTCCGCTGATTCATGTGGAAAAGTTTCGGAAGTGCTTATTGCCTGACGACGGAAGTCAACAGACTTCGAAGGCTAACTGGTAGTCGGTACTGGATGCATGTGACATTCCGTTTCGGAAATAGTTTGGAAATATTGTCTTCCGAATCGCTAACGTCAAAAGTATGCCGAAGACATCATATTTCAGACATGATAGCTCAACAGGGAGAAAAAAGGGCGCAAACGACTTTGGACTTAACGACCAGAAACAGCAGTGCTTGCGTAGAATCGTCAGTGCTAAATAGACTAGCAACATTGCGTTGAACAGCCGTAAAAACTATGTAGGACGCACAACGTATGTATACATTATGAGGTTTCCAAATATTATAGAGCCATAATGCCCCTGGAAAATTTTTTCCGACCCAGTATAGTCTAACCTCTACAACGATACACAGACATTGGCAATAAGTTTCAAAGAGATGAAATGAAGCACTAAACAACAATGTTTTTTTTTTAATTTTATTCATCTCATTTCCAGCATAGTCCCATAAATTTGGCATTGTGCCTCTTTGATACGCGAATTGCGGGGATTGGATTTTTCGAGCTATTAAATGAAATAAAACACAGCACACTTAGAATAAAATTCAAAATGCGAAAAATTTAAATGCATGGTTATGCCTTACATAAAACTGGGAAACATATATGATGTGAAATAAATTGTAGCTTCAATGAGACGTCCGTAATCAAACATATAAATAATTTCTTGTGGCTCAATGGCCTCATGCAGGTATTTCAATTGGCCACCACTTCGAAGACTTCTGTGTCGGTATATGCTCCAGTTATCCACGTGCGAATAGGGGACCAACAGTTTGACGCGGAATCAGAACCACGTGTTGTTTCTCGCAACTTCTTATTGAGAGGTAAAGACCAGGTTAAAAAGTATAGTTAAAAATTCCGTAGTCCCAGCTACTTTCGATTTCGTGCCCTTTCTGTTCCGAGCCAAAGTCTTCCTGATATCCCAGACTTCAACTTGAAGGACGTTGCCAGTTACTGGGTACTTACGAATCTCATATACCAACATAGAAACAAACGAAGTTTTCAACTTATCTGTCGGGATGAAATCTATTCAATCTTTAACTTGGACCAAATCACATCATAGTGAAAAATTTCATTATGATCTGTTCAATAATTTCGGAATATATCTCGGACAAGAGAATTATATATATGGGGCGAAAGAGAGCCGTGCTCCGCATTGCAAACATGTTAAGGTGTCAACTGGCCTGACTCCCAGGCTCTAATCCCGGGATGCTGGGATGTTTCAGTGCGTGCTAGTGACCCTCAGAGTAAAAATAGTTATGCCAGAAACTCCTCGAACGACGTAGAATAAAGAACGAACCTACATCCGCAAAATCACGATCTACCGGAAGAACAAAATTAGGAAGGAAAAACTTCCCGGTCTGGCATAAACTTTCAATCGTCGCCATTCAATTATTTAATTTCCCCTGCAGCAGCCCAAGATAATTAGTTTGTTCCTTTTTTTAAACCCCCTCCACTTAGAAAGTATACTCCTGGCCATTAAAATTGCTACACCACGAAGATGACATGCTACAGAAGCGAAATTTAACCGACAGGAAGAATATGCTGTGATATTCAAATGATTATATTTTCAGAGCATTCACACAAAGTTGGCGCCGGTGCCGACACCTTCAACGAGCTGATATGAGGAAAGTTGCCAACCGATTTCTCAAACACAAACAGCAGTTCACCGGCGTTTCCTGTTGAAATTTTGTTGTGATGCCTCGTGTAAGGAGGAGAAATACCTACCATCACATTTCCGACTTTGATAAAGGTCGGATTGTAGCCTAACGCGATTGCGATTTATCGTATCGTGACGTTGCTGCTCGCGTTGTTCGCGATCCAATGACTGTTAGCAGAATATGGAATCGTTGGGTTCAGAAGGGCTGAATCACAACGGCCTCGTATCACTAGCAGTCTAGATGACAGGCAGCCACGTCTTGATCCCTGAGTCAACAGATGGGGATGTTTGCAAGACAACAACCATCTGCACGAACAGTTCGACGACGTTTACATCAGCATGGACTATGAGCTCTGAGATCATAGATGCGGTTACCCTTGACGCTGCACCACAGACAGGAGCGCCTGCGATCATGTACACAACGACAACTGGGTGCACGAATGGCAAAACGTCATTTTCTAGATGAATCATGGTTCTGTTTACAGCATCATGATGGTCATATCCGTGTTTGGCGACGTCGCGATGAACACACATTCGAAGCGTGTATTCGTCATCGCCATACTGGCGTAATACCCGACGTGATGGTTTGGGATGCCATTGGTTACACGTCTCGGTCACCTCTTGTTCGCATCGACGGCACTTTGAACAGTGGCCGTTACCGTTCATTCGATCCCTGCGAGCCCTACATTTCAGCAGGTTATTTCACAACCATATGATGCAGGTACTGTACGGGACTTTCTGGATATGGAAAATGTTCGACTGCTGCCCTGGTGAGCACACTCCCAAGATCTCTCACCAACTGAAAAAGTCTGGTCAATGGTGGTCGAGCAACTGGCCCGTCACAATACGCCAGTCACTACTCTTGATGAACTGTGGTATCGTGTTGAAGCTGCATGGGCATTTGTACCTGTACACGCCATCCAAGCTCTGTTTGACTCAATTATCAGGAGTATCAAGGTCGTTATTACGGCCAGCAATGGTTGTGGTGGGTTCTGATTTGTCAGGATCTATGCAACAAAATTGCGTGAAAATGAAATCACATGTCAGTTATAGTATAATATATTTATCCAATGAACACGCATTTCTTCTTGGTGTAGCAATTTTAATGGCCAGTAGTGTATTTTTAAGTTGAGCTTTATTGTAGCTAATAAATGTATATAATGGTGCACGGGACATTATTGGCTTAAACTGAACTAGTAGTTGCAGTATACAGCAAAATGTGACGAGTAAGTCCAACCAGAAACATGAAGACTGACGACGGCGAAGAGAGCGGTGTGCTGAACACGTGCTCCAGCGACACGTGTGCATTCAGGACTACTCGTTCGTTTAATTGTGCGTTCAAAGTATGTATGGACGGGTATTTTGTGTGTGTGAATTATTTCAGTGCCTTAGTGCAACCCAAATAACCATTCCCCCCCCCCACTCCATATACTTTTACCCATCACAATGTACTTATGGCAGCGTTACCAGGATTGATGTCTTATGTATGTGACAAGTCCGACAGAACACACAGCACACCCACATGTATCTAGCCTAAAATGTTCGCATTTAGAAATAATATTTTAAAAAAATCATTAGCTACTTCCACTGCATGAAAGTTACGACGACATATTGAAAACTTTGTGCGTGCTCTGCTAAGATAAACATTTTTACCTTCTTAAGACGCAAGCATTAACTACGAATGTATTCTCACTTTGGCTGAGAAGTAATTTAGTTACTATCTTCTCGAAGACTACCAAATAGTCTTTCATAATTAAAGGACTTGGAAAAATGACTTTCCTCTAATTCATTCTGATTATGCTGATGGTGGCGTCTTCTTGGGCGTCGTCTATGTCGTACGTTTTATCTAGGAGTTTATAATGCAGGAATTGAGAAATGAGGAAAGAAATTCAAGCTTTAAAGCTCCACTCTCGGCGAAGTCATTAGGAAGGAGCACAAATTCGGACTTAGCGAGTCTAGGGAAGTAAGCTGACCGTGCCTTTTTAATGCATTCCGCTTAATGGGCTTCAAGAAACCACGGGAACCAAAACCTTTCTTGCGGAATCTGAGAAATACTCTTTTTACTCCTTTTACAGCTGTTATTAACGGTACGAGAGCTGGTTGCGCGCAATGGCGGGATCTGAATTCTATGTCTAGTTTCATCTAGTGCTGCCACTAGCTACGCTTCCATTACCCTAGAAACATAAACTTTCTGTGATCCAAAAGATAGGGTTCGCTTTCAACTGAGAAATTAATTTATCTGTTTTATTTCAGTTTGCAAAATGTTGTGGCCTCTGTTCATTGTAAGAAAATGTAAAGTGCAATGAAGGCTTTAACGATCGGATGTCATAGTTGCTGGTAGAACTAGCGGGTTATAAGGCCGTGGTCCATAAAACTTTTCAGTTTCACCTCACGCTTCGTCCAGAGCTGCACCGGGCATCTTCAGAGGTCTTCTTACTTGCGTTGAGTCTTGCCGACTGATTAGTCGGGTGTCTGAAAGCGCCATATATACTGTTAAAAGTGGGCGTGGTCAAGCTGTCACGTCATCAGCAGAGAGAGTCCTTGTCAAAGATAAAACATCACTATCGATTGGAATCGGTCAGAGATAAAATCTGTCGATCTTTCAAAGCTACTGTCCATATGTCGCTAAGTGCCATAGCTTCTTCTTTCCTGTTAAAATTTTCTTTATGCTTAAAATTTTAACAGGAAAGAAGAAGCTATGACACTTAGCGACATATGGACAGTAGCTTTGAAAGATCGACTGGTTTTATCTCTGACCGATTGTAATCGATAGTGATGTTTTATCTTTGACAAGGACTATCTCTACTGACGACTTTTCACAGTATATATGGCGCTCTCAGACACCCGACTCATCAGTCGGCATGACTCAACTCAAGTAAGAAGACCTCTGAAGATGTCCGGCGCAGCTATGGACGAAACGTTAGGTGAAACGTAAAAGTTTTATTGACCACGGCCTTATAACCCGGAAGTTCTACCAGCAAAAATGTAAAGTGTTACTTGTTTGCGACATAGTATAAAACCTTAGACAATGGTTACTAATAAGTAAACACCTCAATAACAACGTTATTTAAGAATATGAATAACTGTCCAAGGAAGATACTGCGTAGATCAGTCGCATTCTCTACATCGGGGTCGTTCAGAAGAAACAATTTGGAGCGCGGAGGGCGAGAAATAAACAGAGCGGCAGGCGGGAGCAGCGGGAGGAGCGCGGCCCTTGCTGACGCAACTCCACCTAGAAGACAAGGCCTCACAGCTGGCCGTGCCTACGTCACACGTAAAGGACGCGGTAGCCAGCTTATTGGCGATCCGTTGGGGCACGTCCACCGCTACGTAGCGGCCGGCCAATGAGCTGGCCTTCAAGTGTGACGTATGCATGGCCAGCTGTGAGGTCTTGTCTTCTGATTGGTGTTGGCTGAAGCCAGGGCCGGCCGTCAGCAGAAGAAGCAATCAGCATCAACAGCAGACCCTCAACACCGCTCTGTTTTAATCCCGGATGGGAAGATATTTACCTGTTTACTGAGCACGATGGTAGTGTCAAATGTTTAGTGTGTCACAAGGTATTAAACCACACAACTAAATTCAATTTTATACCTCATTATGCAGTAAATCACGCGGCAGAATACGACAAATACGTCGAAGACGAAAAAGAGCCAATAATCCTTGAGCTGAAGGCCAGATTTTCAAACGAAGTAAGTTACCACATAATAAAAATTTGTTTGTAATGTAATAACAATTGAAGGAAAAAGACAAAATTGCTGCACTTACAAAAATACCATGTTCGTTTGGAGAGAACATAGTAGTGATAATAATTCATACAAAAATTTCAGATTATTTGCAGGACGTTGATCACCCCGGAAAAGTCTTCCGTGAGAATTAGCTATAGAATTTCCCATCAGTTAGCTAACCAGTTGAATCCATTTGCTGAAGATGAGTTTATTAAAGAATGCCTTGTAACAGTGGCGGAAAAGCTTGTAATTTTTATTAGAGCGGTAAACAATATGCTAGAATTTAGCAAGGAGATGTTAGATCTTACTCCATTGCAGGATACAACAACAGGTCACGATATGTTCAGTGCACTATAAGCGGTTATAGAGAAGTTTGGTCTGCCATGGGAAATACTAACTTCTATAGCAGCACACGGTGCTCCAGCCATAACTGACGAAATCAGTGGCTTAATAGGGCGCGTTCAGAGGAAAATGTAGAATCATCATCTCCTTGTTATCCATATACATTGCCTGAGTCATCAAGAAAATTTGTGTTCCTAAAGCGTAAAACTGGATAATGTAACGAACTTGGTTTTGAAATATTACTAACTTTATTCGAGCAAAAGGATTCAATCGTCGCTTGTTCAAAGCGTTTCTAAACGATATTGATTGTCAATATGAAGATTTACCTTATCACTGTGAGATATGCTGGCTCTGTTACGCTAAAGTTCTAAAGCACTTCATGGAACTGAAACAAGAAGTAGTGTTATTCATGGAAATGAAGGTTGAAACTGTTCCTGATCTGTCGAATCATAAATGGTTTTGTTATTTAGCTTTTTCAACTGATGTTACAGGACATCGTCGCGACTTGAGTGTGACACTTCAAGGAAAGGATATTCTCATCATCCATTTCTTTGAGAAAATAAAGACATTTAAGAAGCTGTTGCTCTGGGAAAGGCAGCTGAGGGCGAGAAACTTCTCTTATTTTTCCGAAAGAATCAGCATTAAGAAACGTTGCCACTGCTGCAGATTTTGGAGAGTATACAGATCTGTTATAAAAAACTGAGTAGTGAATTTGTTACAAGATTTTCTGATATTTCGCGTTTGGAAGCAGATTTAGAACTTTTTACTCCTCCACAATCTGTGGACGTCGATACTGCAAGTCAAGCTCTCCAAATGTAAGTCATGCATCTTCAGTGCGATTCAGAACTGAAAGACAGATATCAGATCAGAAAAACGTCAGGTGACTTTAACAAACATTGGTGGCAGAAACAATTCCCCAAAGTTCATAGACATGCGGCTCGGATTCTTCGTCTGCTCGGGCCAACGTATAGTTGTGAGAAATTCTTTTCCACGATGAAAATATGTAAAACATGACTTCTATGTTCCATTCAGATCATCATCTGAAATATGTTTTAAGAAAGTGCTGTGCTGTATAAGCAGTTCCGAACATCGAAGCTCTGACCCAAGAATTAATAAATTTAGAAAGCAGCAATAGAAAACGGAGGTTGATAAATTTCGTATATTTCAATTGTCATATCATTTCCTGGCTTAGCCTTCCAGTTTACCAACACCCATTAACTTTCTTGTTTAGTACGTATTTACATTCATTTTGTCGTTACTTATGTAGAGAACATGTTTTCGTGAATTTGAAAATCGGTTTGTCAGTAAATCTATTTAAGACACGTTTCCATTAAACGTTGTACATGTTGCATTACAACTTTGTTTCATTTTTAAAGTACATTTAGTTCATCAGAGTAAAGCTTTATTTGTTACTGTTTACGACACCACAGTCAAATGTTCAAATGTTTGCATAGCTTATGGGACAACTACGGGGCCGTCAGTCCCTAAACTTACAAACTACTTATGAAAAAGCTAATATTAAGGACGGCACCAATATCCATACTCGTCGGGGGGATTCGAACCCCAGACGGTAGTGGCCGCGCAGAACGTGACTGGCGCGCCGCAGACCGCTCGGCCACCGCGGCCGGCCACCACAGTCTTGCAGAGCAGAATACGCCGGCCTCGCGCAGCGCCGCTCGGCTGCCAGTGTCAGGCGGAGAGTCACGTGCTCCGCGCTGCCGCTCGCAGAGCAGCAACGGAGCCGTAGCAGAGGGCGGGAAAACGCTGCTCCAAACAGCGCTCCGTTTAACGGCCTGCTCTACACCTACGTGTACATCAGAACTATACTAGTCGCTTGTCAATGCCTAGAAGGTGGATCAGAGACTTGCAATGTAAAGTGATTGTTACCTCAATTCCCGTATCATGGTCATGATAGTCTCTCCCAACATACGTGATAATAAAAACCGAACTGTCCTGTTTTTTCTTTAATTTTTTATTTATTTATTTATTTATTTATTTATTTATTTTTTTTTTTTTTTTTTTTTTTTTTTTTTTTTTTTTTTTTTTTTACCACCAGAGAAGGAATACACGTAGTGTACACTGTTTCTTTAGCGGATTTTTCATTTTTTTTAATGTTCTAAATGATCTGTGAACGAAACACTGCCTCTGGATGACCATTCATCTTATTTGCTTGGTTTTCCCGGTTTAAGTTGTTCTGGTTTTAATTTGTAGTTATTTAGTAGAAACTACGGCCTTGAGATTTGTGCTAATTATCATGTAACAAATGTAATTTATTTTAATTCATATTTGTGGTGTCCCTTCTTTCGGGCGTGTCAGAAAGAATGGCAGTCGCTGTGTGACGGTGCAGATTTATTAATGAAATCTTCTCGGGTTACAAGCCGCATCATGTGGTTTACTGCACACGAGCATCCGACAGAGAACTCCTCTGGCATTGTCAAGTGGATTACTGTCATTTCGCCGTCCGCGGTGGCCGAGGAGACTGAGGCGCTCCAGTCACGGACTGCACGGCCACTTCGGTCGCGGGTTCGAATCCCCCCTCGGGCATGGATATTTTTGCCGTCCTTAGTGTAAGGTAGATCATAAGTAATTTGCAAGTTTAGGGACTGATGACCCCGTAGTTAAGTCCCATAAGCTATACAAACATTTGAACATTTTGAACTTGTGTGTTGGTATCTGCTCCAGTTATCCACTTGCGAATAGGGGACCCACAGTTAAACGCGGAATACGAACCACGTGTTGTTTCTCGGGACTTATCATTGTGAAGTAAAGATCAGGTTAAAACGAAGAGTTAAAAATTCGCGACCGCTGCCGTACATATATAACCGCGCCGCCGCCAGTGACGTCACTGGTGCCCAGTTCCTTGACCATATATGGAAATGTTTTGGTCGCGTGTACAGCGCGCCCACTTCAACACCGCAATTACGGGATCCTAAGCCGTACTCAGCTGCAAGCCGCCGTCTTTATTGAGG
The DNA here is from genome assembly GCA_026315105.1 of Locusta migratoria. NCBI lineage: Eukaryota > Metazoa > Arthropoda > Insecta > Orthoptera > Acrididae > Locusta > Locusta migratoria. Next base: position 423,638,876 of record CM048746.1, on the reverse strand, counting down.
GTGTTTTGAGAAATTTTGATCTCTACTGCCTCGTTTATTATACTGTCCCAGAATCTGTTGGTCCATTCAATAATAGATGTCTGGTCAAAAGCAAAGCAAAGCATGTTCCACCACAGCTGACTTTTCGGTATAGCGCAATCGAAAACACCGCTCCTGTTCTATGCGTCGCTGTTCAATAGTGCGAACAGTCTGGCCGACATAAAACTGCCCACACTCTCACGGAATTTTATAAATGCCTAGTGTTCTGAGACCTACATCACCTTTCATAGGCTTCATTAGTTTCCATCAATGAAGACGGCTGATTGCAGCTGAGTCAACACCACCTAGAGACAAGGCTTTACAACAGGCCGGGCTACGTCACACTGACCAGACCGCGGTCACCAGCTGAATGGCTGGCCGCTGGGGCACGCCCACTGCCTCGTAGCGGCCAGCCAGCAAGCTGGCGGCTGCGGCCTGGTCAGCGTGACGTAGCACGGCCTGTTGTAAGGCCTTGTCTCTAGGTGGTGTTGACTCAGTTCGGCTTGGTATCCCGTGATTGCGGAGTTGAAGCGGGTGCGGCGTACGCGCGACCAAAACATTGCCATATATGGTCACTGAACTGGGCACCAGTGACGTCACTCGCAGTGGCGCAGCTATATAAGCACGGCAGCGGCCGCGAAATGACAGTCATCCACTTGACAATGGCAGAGGAGATCTCTGTCGAAAGCTCGTGGGCAGTAAACCACATGACGCGGCTTGTAACCCGAGAAGATTTCATTGATGGATATCGCTATGAAAACATGCACTCACATATATGGTGCAGATTTAGTTTGGTATTTGTATTTCCGCGCTAAGTGTTGTAATCAAACAATAATCAATAATCAACGTATGTAGAAGACTGATGCTTCTTTCATTGCGGGGGAACACGAGTAACGGACTTCCGGCGAGAATACAGGGTTATCTGCTAGCCAGTAAATAGAATGGTCCAAACAGGACGTGCGAATTCTGTTCGGACTGGCTATATACTTGAATAATATTGAATTTCTTGGTTAGTATATTCTGATTTCGTGTTATGTGTTAAAAACGTGTCGAAACTGATTTCCTTCATTAAAGGGTTTCATTTATATTTGAATTTTTCCGTAGGAAAAACGAATTTACCGATAAAGTAATCAGAAAAAGCTTCTACATTTAGTGCATAGGTTTGGAATCGCAAAAGTGACGGTATGCAATGTTCCTCCTTTAATTTGTGTTGAGAAGCACCGACAGATAAATAGTAAATTAATAATTGTAGACTCAATACTTTCCCTGTCGCATACACCAACAATCTGATTCTACTTCTTGTCGTTCTACTGATGGTCGAAGGTTTTCAATAGCGGTTATGATTTAGTTGATTATCTGTGATTGTAACAAAGGAATACTGGGTGTAATTAATTGTTTGGCAATTACAAAAATAGTAAATAAATGAATAGTGCGTACAAAGCTTTTCACATGGGGTAACGAAACTGAAAAGTCACAATAAATGTGAATAGTAACATGTGTGGTTCTAATTAATTTTATAACGCAGCTCACCAATGCTTTAAAATACTCCAGCAGTTATTTGTAACTGATGCAACAGAACGGCATAGAAAATGAAACGAAACGTACTTACTCCATTTCAACAGACTTTTCCTATTGCTTTGGCACGGTCTGTTTTCCTTAGCGACTTCGTCGGTGCATAAATTTTTACAGATTTAATGTTTTAAAAGTAACCTAACGCCAACTTTGATCTGTGTCGAATCAGTTGGTTTAATGCGTACTTTAGACACAACACAGAAATTTTAGACTTGCAGCTGCCTTCCAAACATTCACGGCGATCTTAAAAATTCTCTTAACTTTTGCAGATAATAAGTGACGTACTTTATAACACGTTTACGGGCAAAATACGAGTATGACATATCTTTAATGGTCGAAAAATTATAATTTCGTCTTGGTGGAGATGGTTATTTACTATGTATGGTACTTGTTAAAGTAGCAGCGTTGTAATCTACTTGTATCAATGCTCACAGCGATCACTTTCGCAACGAAAAAAAAAAAGAAAGTCGAAGCCATTCTGAATGATAAGTGAACCTGTTTACATCCCAGATAGACTGTGTTTATTTTATAGAGAGGCTAAAGAAAACACAAAAGCAATTAACTAATCTACTAGCATTTCTTTCCAAACATTACTATATATTATCGATATTCGAATGATCTGTAAGATGTCTCAAACTTTAGCATCAAATTGAAAAGCGTTATAGTTAATCCGCAATCGATTATATAGAGAAAAGAATTGGCATAAATGTATATGTATTGTTTTACGGTAGTGCCCTGCATAACATAACAACAACGTAGCTAATAGTAATTTTGAATGCAAGTATTACAGTTCCTCAGTGTGGACAATCTCCTTCACACGCAGATTGGTGACCACCAGCAAAGTTTCTCTGTCAAGATATGGGTAAGCGTTCTTGATTTCGATCTAATGATGACTGATTTGCTGCTTTCTCGTTCAGTCCGCGTTACTCGGTGTCCCTGCGAGATGAGTTCTCGAAGACTGTACTCCTTTCCAATAAATGAAGTATGTAGTTTCCACACGACGGTACAGCAGCGCACTTCAAGCTTAAAGTCCGCGAACACCACAACACGTACCCTCACGGTTGGATTGGAAAACGAGATCCTGCCCATGGCCTGAGCGATCGCCAGAGCTCACAAATCTGGTGCATCTCGTCTGGGGTTCCTTTTAGATTATGGAATTACAAATCATTGCCTTCAGCACAAAAACTGAAAGCTTTGAGACTGTTGGCCAATGTAAGTAATATAAGACACAAATATTTACCCATGCACAATAAGACGAATATGAAACGATTTCATACTCTCTTTAGTTGCGTAGTATTTGGTTTTGCTGCTCAGGCACATCTTCAAAGTTCAGTTTCGATATTTTCCCCAAAATATTGTAATGTTTGTAAACTTATTGGACTAAAGCACTATTGTGATCACTCGCCTAAGTTACGAAGTACTTCATCTAAGTGACACTTAGAACAACACACATACCCACGCACGAGGGAAGACTCGAACATCTGGCGGAAGCGACCACTCAGTCCGTAGCATGACGCCTTAGACCATGCGGCCACTACCTCGCTGCCCAGTGTGGGTTTTATGTTTCTCCTCCAGTAATCCCCACATTCACTTCCGTGTGGTTTAACTACTCACGCATAACTTCAAAATTCAATTGGGTCACGGAATTTAGTTGATTTCATCCGTCTTGATTCCACTCTGAATCGATACATAAGTCCAGAGTGAAACTTTCACTCTGCAGCGGAGTGTGCGCTGATATGAAACTTCCTGGCAGATTAAAATTGTGTGCCGGAACCGGGACTCGAACCTGGGACCTTTGCCTTTCGCGGGCAAGCGCTCTACCGACTGAGCTACCCCGACACGACTCACGATGCCGCCCCACAACTTTACTTCCGCCAGTACCTCGTCTCCTACTTTCCAAACTTCACAGAAGCTCTCTTGCAAACACGCAAGACTAGCACTCCTGGAAGAAAGGATATGGTGGAGACATGGCTTAGCCACAGCCTAAGGGATGTTTCCAGAATGAAACTTTCACTCTGCAGCGGAGTGTGCGCTGATATGAAACTTCCTGGCAGATTAAAATTGTGTGCCGGAACCGGGACTCGAACCTGGGACCTTTGCCTTTCGCAGGCAAGCGCTCTACCGACTGAGTTACCCCGACACGACTCACGATGCCGCCCCACAACTTTACTTCCGCCAGTACCTCGCCTCCTACTTTCCAAACTTCACAGAAGCTCTCTTGCCAGGAAGTTTCATATCAGCGCACACTCCGCTGCAGAGTGAAAGTTTCATTCTGGAAACATCCCTTAGGCTGTGGCTAAGCCATGTCTCCACCATATCCTTTCTTCCAGGAGTGCTAGTCTTGTGTGTTTGCAAGAGAGCTTCTGTGAAGTTTGGAAAGTAGGAGGCGAGGTACTGGCGGAAGTAAAGTTGTGGGGCGGCATCGTGAGTCGTGTCGGGGTAACTCAGTCGGTAGAGCGCTTGCCTGCGAAAGGCAAAGGTCCCAGGTTCGAGTCCCGGTTCCGGCACACAATTTTAATCTGCCAGGAAGTTTCATATCAGCGCACACTCCGCTGCAGAGTGAAAGTTTCATTCTGGAAACATCCCTTAGGCTGTGGCTAAGCCATGTCTCCACCATATCCTTTCTTCCAGGAGTGCTAGTCTTGCGTGTTTGCAAGAGAGCTTCTGTGAAGTTTGGAAAGTAGGAGACGAGGTACTGGCGGAAGTAAAGTTGTGGGGCGGCATCGTGAGTCGTGTCGGGGTAGCTCAGTCGGTAGAGCGCTTGCCCGCGAAAGGCAAAGGTCCCAGGTTCGAGTCCCGGTTCCGGCACACAATTTTAATCTGCCAGGAAGTTTGATACATAAGTCGATTACGATTGTCTAGAAATTTTCCTACTGCAGATACCGCTCGCAAGAGCTGTTAAATCATCCTGGCAGGAAGTATCAAGTAACTGCCAAACGCAAACACCTGCCTGCCAGCAGTAGGGCAGTCCTCGGTGTAGAGAGCGGCTGAAGCGACGCTAGCATTGCCAGTCGCGGCACACCCGCGCATGAAGTGAGTGTGCGGCACGCGATAATGCGCTGGCTGCCGTTAGCACGCGCGCTAAGTGGACACTGTCGGCCGTGACGCACGGCACAACTCACGCCAGCGCCACCACCGCGGTGTCCTCACCTCGCGCTGCCGGCAGATACACTCGCTAAAGCGACACCACCACAGTGCACTCTATCCCAACAGTCCATCCGCTTCGCGCATGCGCCTCTGTACCGAATAAGTGTGAAATTACTTTGCGCTGGAAGCTCTACAGCCTATAGAATTGACCTTAGATTTGATGAAATATTGGAGGACATTCCCATTATACTACGTCCAGTATTTCTTTGTCCAATAATTTGATAGTCTAATACCGATCTATCCCACAACCTCCGCTCGTTACAGTTGCCACATTCGTGGATGTACAGCGGGAAGCTGCAGTCCTGGCGCTACAGTGGCGCCTTGTGTAGCCAACCCCCGACACGGCCTCGCACAGGAGATGCCTGCGGCCCGCTGCGAGGTTCAGCAGGTTAGTGAGCGTTGCGGGCGTGCCTATATCGACCGAGGCGGCCCATACGGCGGCCAGATAAGGGTAGGCTCTGCTATCACGCCGCTCGATACCCCGCCGCATACCGCCGCACGCCCTTAATTAAATATCGCCCGTGTCCGCGAACACGCCGCGCCGCTAGCGGTACGCTGCCGGGGTAGCTTAGCCGACGCACCGCGGTTCAAGTGCCCCGCTATCACCTCCGGTTTAACGCCCGGGGTGGTAGAGAGGTACATAGCAAGCAGCAGCATGATGGGCTGAGATATGCCTGTTGTTTGCTTTAACTCTCATCAAAGTGAGTCTACACTAGTGAGCAAGTAACAAAAGGCAAAATTACAGTTGGTACCCACGTATTTCACCTGGTGCATAAGATGTATGAGACAGGGGAAATACCCTCAGACTTTAAGAAAAATGTAATAATCCCAATTCCAAAGAAAGCAGGTGAAACAGAACCATCAGTTTAATACGTCATGCTTCCAAAATATTAACAGGAATTATTTACAGAAGGATGGAAAAGTTGGTAGAAGCCGACCTTGTGGAACATCAATTTGGATTCAAGAGAAATGTAGCAGCTTGGCTTATCTTAGAAGATAGACTAAGAAAAGGCAAACCTACATTTCTAGCTTTTGTAGATTTAGAGAAAGCTTTGATTATATTGATTGGAAACACTCTTTCAGATATTGAAATCAGCAGGAGTAAAATATATGGAATGGAAGGTTATTTACAACTTGTACAAAAACCAGACAGCAGTTATCACAGTTGAAGGGCACGAATAAGATGCAGAGCTGGGAAGGGTGTAAGACAGGTTTGTAGCCTTTCTCCAATGTTGTTCAATTTGTACATTCAGCAAGCTATAAAGGAAAGCAAGAAGAAATTCGGAGAAGGAATTAAAGTTCAGCGTGAAGAAATAAAAACATTGCGTTTTGCTGATGACTTTGTAATTCTGTCAGAGACAGCAAAGGACCTGGAGGAGTAACTGAACGGAATGGACAGTGTGTTCAAGGGAGCATATGAGATGGATATTAATAAGAGCAAAACAAGGGTAATGGAGCGCAGCCTAAGAAAATCAGGTGATGCTGAAGGAATTAGGTTAGGTGATGAAACAATAAAGGAGGTAGTTGAGTTTTGTTACTTGGGCAGTAAAATTACAAATGATGTTCGCAGTACAGAGGATATAAAATGCAAAATGGCAATGGGAAGAAATTTGTTAACATCGAACACTAATTTAAGCGTAAGGAAGTCCTTTCTGAAGGCATTTGAGTGGACTGTTGCTTTGTATGGGAGTGAAACATGGACGATAAACAGTGCGGACAGGAAGAGGATAGAGGCTTTTGAAATGTGGTGTTGCAGAAGAATTCTGAAGATTAGGTGGGTGGATCGTCTAACTAATGAGGAAGTACTGTACAGAATTGGGGAGAAAAGGAACTTTCGGCATACCTGACTAAAAGAAGGGATCGATTAGTAGGACACATTCTTAGACATCAAGGAATTGTGAAATTAGCGTTGGAGGGAAATGTGTGGGGTAAAAATCGCAGAGGGAGACCAAGAGATGAATATAGTAAGCAATTAAAATGGATGTAGGTTGCCGTTCTTATGAGGAGATGAAGAGGCTTGCTCAGGATAGATTAGGTTGGAGAGCACAACAACAACACCCACATATTTAGCAATTGTCTTGGTATAGCCGCCAAATGTCGTGTGTAGCCTTCTCCGACGCGCCTACTCCTGTTCAGGATGACCAACCAGTCTAAAATAGTTTACGGAAATAATTCAAAAATTTCATTTCAAACCTTCGCCTATATTTAAAAGTGTTCTTCCACTGTAACATCCGCCGTGACAACGTGACAAAACCTATCTACCTTCCATGACAGAACCGGCCAGAACCAATATTGACTGTTGATTTTAAAATCACGCCACCCTTCTGGCTTCTGTGCTCACTCTACTGATGTTTCTGTGCCACTGTGTGAGCCAATGGCAGACACCCACGGTTGATGACGAGTGCTACTGCCGAAGGACTCTGTTCCTTCGTGCTCTCTTCTGTTCCAGCTCTCGTACAGAACAGACGCACTCCGGAGGCCCAGCCTCTGTGCGGGACGAACTGCCGTATGCAGTCCGCTCCCGCCTACTGGCTGTTCGCCGGCCGCGGTGACCGAGGGGACTGAGGCGCTCCAGTCACGGTCTGCACGGCCACTACGGTCGGGGGTTTGAATCCCCCCTCGGGCATGGATATTTGAGCCGTCCTAGTTCGTAAGAAGTTCATAAGTAGTTTGTAAGTTTAGGGACTGATGACCCCGTAGTTAAGTCCCATAAGCTTGACAAACATTTGAATATTTTTACTGGCTGTTCGGTTTCAGCCACCAACTGTGTGAACCGTAACCGTTAACTCTTCCATCTTGTAATCCCTAACTTACAAATCAAGTCCCGCTATATATCCAATATTTTCAAAATATAGCCAATATTAACTTGTATCCTATCTCGTATTTATCAGTCACCCATTCTTAGGGCGCCCACAAGTCTTTACCGCTTCGCCTTCCATCCTTGCAACGCCTACAACCCATCTTATTTGTACTGAAATTTGTACAATATAGCTATCATCCGTCGAATAAAGATTAAGTGCTGTATACCCCATTGAAACGGCGGGAAATGAAGTATACCACTCCTATATTCCGCTTCAACAGTTTAAAATTTTCAAGCAACTTCGTGTGTATAAGAATTACATTGAAACTAATTGCAAGATTAAAATTGTGTGCAGGTACCGGGGACTCGAACCCGGTAACTTTAGCTTTCGTGGGCAAGCGCTCTACCACTGCGCTGTCCCGACACGACTCACGGACCATCAGCGCAACTCTACTTCATTCTGGAAATATCCCTTAGGCTGCTGCTATGCCATGTCTCCACCATATAATAGTCTCTTCCAGGAGTGCTAGCCCTGCACATTTTTCAGCAGAAATTCTGTGAAGTTTGGAAAGTAGGAGGCTACGTACAGGAAGAATTGAAATTTGAAAACGGGCCGTAAGTCGTGTTGGAATAGCTCAATGGAAGAGCACTTGCCAGCGAATGGCAAAGATCCCAGCTTCGAGTCCCGGTTCCGGCAATTAACTGTAATCTGTCAGGAAGTGTCATATCACTGCAGAGTGAAAGTTTAATTCTACAATAATTACAGTTTATATGCACTTAATCTGGATACTGGTATGAAGTGTCAGAAAATCAGGCGATGCTGAAGGAATTGGATTAGGTAATGAGACGATAAAAGTGGTAGATGAGTATTGCTATTTTGGCAGCAAGATAGCTTCTGATGGCCGAAAAACGAAGATATAAAACGCAGAATGACTCTGGGAAGAAAAGATTTCCTGAAGAAGAGAAGTTTGTTGAGATCCAATATTCGTTTAAATGTTAGGAATTCCTTTCCAAAAGCATTTTTCAGTAGTGTAACACGGTATAAGAGTGTAACGTGGACGACAAAGAATTCGGACCAAAAGGCGATAGAAGCTTTCTAAATGTGGTGCTGTAGACGAATGATAAGATTAGTTGCGTAGATCACGTAACTAATAAGGAGGAGCTCAACGGAATTGGGGCATTCCTGACTATTAGAAAGGATTAGGTTGCTGGTACACATTCTGTGACATAAAGGAATTGTCAGCTTTGCATAGAAGGAAGTCTGTGGTGTAAAAATCGTAGAGGAAGAACGTAGGACGAAAAAGGTAAACAGAATCAACAGGATGTAGGTTGCCGATCGTATTCTCAGATGAAGAGGCATGCACAGGACAGGATAGCATGGACAACTGCATCAAACCAGTCTGCGGACTGAAGACCACGACCACAACATTCATTGATTTAGCAAATATCTTGACATAGCCGCCAAATGTCGTGTGGAGCATCTTCCGGCACTGCGTACAACATTGAGACGCCTGGGAATTTAGTATACTAGTTATATATTCGGAAACATAGTGGAATAAACAGTATTCTGACTTTGTAATAAAAAGGCCAGTAACACTGCTCAAAGTTTAATATTTAATGTTTGCATTTTCAAGCCCCAGCGCGTGTAGAAGAATTACATTGATTAATTTAAGATATTATTATCTGAAACGCAGACTGGCCACGTGGTTCAAGAATGTCCCCTGAGAGCTTTCGCTAGCGACCAGAGGTAAAAAAAAAAAAAAAAAAAAGTTCAAATGTTGGTAATTATATCGCACCAAACTGCGTGGTCATCAGTCCGTAGCTTACAAACTACTTAAACTAAACTAACCTAAGGACAACACACACACCCATGCCCCAGGGAGGACTCGAACCTCCACGGCGAGCAACCGCGCGCTTCGCAGCAGTTACGCTCGGCTACTCCACCGCGGCGGGACTTAACTACGGGGTCATCAGCCCCTAAACTTACAAACTACTTATGAACTAATTACGAACTAGGACGGCACAAATATCCATGCCCGAGGGGGGGATTCGAACCCCCCGACCATAGTGGCCGTGACTGAAGCGCCTCAGTCCCCTCGGCCACCGCTGCCGGCACGCCGGGTTTTCACCTAGTTATGTATATAAAGGAAATGCATTCAGCCATGCAACAGAAATGGCGAGTTCCTGATGCTTACGGAGGGATCACTGGACTATATTCATGGACTTGATATTAGTTTGTAGTTTGTTACACGTTTAATATTATATGTATCTTTGTTATTAAACATCAAATAACTGTAAATTTTGTGAGGTAGCCATACGCCAAATAAAAATAAATAAATAAACATATTGTCATGAGTTTAAGGTGACGAAATTACTTATAAATTTCGACTAACGTTATGTTCTGGCGTTCATGAACATTTAACGTTACTGTTACAATAAGTTTCGTGAAATAACAGAGAATTTTAATGATATACCTGTTTGCTACTAGCTTTTCTGCAGCTTGATATATATGCCAAAGACGTTTCACTTTTATAGAGTAATCAACTACGTCACCAGAGACGTTTAATATCTTACGTTGGCGAAAGAGGATTATGTTTCCTAGCTGTCTCTTGTCGTTAACCATATGTTTGGTTCTCAGCCTGTTTTTATCGACGAAGTCAATGAAATTAATTAGAGAATTTTTGTGTTTGAAATCGGTGTGTTCGTTTACTATTTCATTCGGATAATTTATAGAGTGAATATATATTTCGAGTTCCTCCAGAACATTTATTTCTAATCCTTTTGGTTTTTTCTGTAATATCGTTCGTGCGTTGCCGATATTAAGTGATCAGTGGTTCTCGTTTTTCAGCACGTAACATCGAAATTCACAAACAATATTACATTAAATACCGAAGGCATTAGAAACGAATATTCTGTAGGAACTTTGCCAACCGCGGTGGCCGAGGGGACTGAGGCGCTTCAGTCACGGTCTGCACGGCCACTACGGTCGGTGTTCGAATCCCCTCTTGGGCATGGATATTTGTGCCGTCCTTAGTTGTAGGTAGTTCATAAGTAGTTTGTAAGTTTAAGGACTGATTACCCCGTAGTTTAGTCCCTTAAGATTAACAAACATTTGAACATTTCTGTAGGAACTTTAAATTCATAGTCACTATAAAAATTATCCAAATGAAATACATAACGAACACCGATTTCAAAACTACAATTTTTCCACTCTATTTCATTGAATTCATATTTTTGAAAAGTGAAATGTCAAGATCGCGAAATACTTATTTATTTGATGACTAACAGTTTCTGAGGACTGTGCGACCATCATCTGGTCATTTTACATTTTATCATTTCGCCATCTTACTTAAAAACGGAGATTAAATAATAAGTGCAGCATAGTACTTAGACTACATATAAAAATAGACTAAGTGCTATGTTTCACTTGCTCCGAAACCGGTCGTCATTAAATAAATAAGTATTTCGCGATCTTAGCCTTTCACTTTTGAAGAAGATTAGAAGTATGAGTTTGCCTCCAAAACCTGCAATGTTAGGTAATGTCAATTTCATTGAATTCATCGATGTGAAAAGCTTAGCAGTAAAGGTATAATAAACGAACCCAGACAGCTAGAAAACGTAATCCTTTGTGGTCAACGTAAAATATTAAACGTATCTGGGGACATAGTTGATCCCATAAATATGTCATTTTTTGCCTTATTGTTAAATATTACATAAAACAATACATACATATAAATATAGTTAAAATCTGATTTAACGAATGAATATACTAACGGAAGATCGTTTTAAATTGATGATCTCGTCGAATGAATGAAAGAAACGGATCACTGACTAAAAGTGTGTGTCATGGCCGTCATTGGTCTACTTAGAAATTATAACAGAAGCCCGTGTAGTGAAATACGTTGTAATGTTACTGAGATGTACACATTAAAACTAAAGTCACATTAAAGCAACTCCGACGCTATCAATGCTACACATCAATGTCTGCACGAAATATAGCCCCAACTCAGTCTCAAAAACCGGTAAGTAATTTCGTGCAACTACGTTTAGCGTTCGAGTGTTATACGTGGAAACGTTCTACATTACTGAGGGCTAGTGAGATTAAGAAACTTTATTAGGACTACGCTGAGGCTAATAAACTGTTCAGGAACAACTGCGCAACATTTTATCGTTAAGCTGTTCTCCAGTCTTCTAGCTTCCTCTCAGGAACTATTGTTACAGCGGTACTGAAGTACTCCGTGGAAGTTGAGCAACTACTGCCGAGTAATATTAGCAGCTCGTAACTTAGGGTTGGCTCCTGTGTAGCTGTCGGACTACTGCCAGCGTTTCTACCCCATATAATTACTTTGCAGTAACATCGAACTGACGTTCTGTGGAGCACTAGAAATTAATGCCACTCGCAGCGCAATAAACCCGTATACAACTCCGTCGTATTACATTACACCTGAAGGTAAAATACAGGGAAATTTATTTCATCCAGCAATAGTGTGATTCTAAACTTTGAATCGTCATTCATGTTGAATTAACATACTTTCACTGAATAATACAAGTCTCGAATTATAATTTTTCTTCTAAACAGTATCAACGTACTGTGTATGTGACGAAACATATTTTGAAAATTTTGATACTGTGTTTTCATCCTGAAGTGAAAAAAAGAATTGGCGAAATGAGGTGCTAAAACATTCTTGCTGTCGACTTTTATTGTACATGTTTGTACATGATTGTTTGTACATGTTGCATACAAATCTACAGTTTTGTTCCAATCTTTATGAAATTTTGTACACTAAAGCTTCAATCCATGAGAACGGTCGCCGTAAGTTTAAGAATCACGTACGATACATAGTTCACGAGATATGACGTCATAAACAATGAGATGTGCAGAAAACTGCTGCATTTTGCGACAATGCTGCTCATTTTCTCCTAAACCATTGGACCGATTTCAACCAAATTTGGTTCACACATTCCTTAACGTGAGGTAACAATTTCTGCATGGCTAAGAATCACACACGGCACATGGGTCAAAAGATATTACGTCCTAACCAATAGAAATCGCAAAAAATGCCATATAATGCGGAGAGACTTTCGAAATACACTGTATGAGAATGACAGTACTTAGCGACTTGCAACAAACGTTAAACATAATTTCAAACCTTTATTCACCTTTTCCTCGCTTACTACTTTTCCGCTGTTTATTGAGTAAAATTCGGTATGACGTTACAATTCATTATTTTTACACTACAAATTGTAGCTGCAGGAAATTTTACAGACAGTATACACGAATATAGTTGAGTGTACCTTCTAAGTTGTATCACAGTACGACAGGTAGTTCATGATATGTGGGCACATAAACAGTAACGTTCGTGGAAAACCGCCCCATCACGCACTAAGTTTTAATCTATTACTTCCTTACTACTAATTGTATTCCCAAGAGATTTTACATACATACAGCCTTTATACAAATAAATATATACCTAAAAATGGCGAGAATAAATAAATAAATTTCCGAGCAACGCCGGGATTTCAGCTAGTTTGGTCTATAAAAAAGTCATCTATTAACGTACTAGGGTCGTTCCGAAGATAACAACAGTCAGTCATCGACGTAGCAAAATGTTTCAAATGTTTGTGGAACTTGTGGGACTTAACTGTGGGTTCATCGGTCCCTAAACTTGCAAACTGCTTATGAACTAGCTTATGCTAAGGACGACACAAGTGTCCGTGCCCGGGGGGGGGGGGAGGTTTCGGGCCCCCGACCGTGGTGGCCGTGCGGTCCGTGACTGGAGTGCCTCAGTCCCATCGGCCGGCCACCAAGTTTTAATCTATTAGTTCTTTAGTACTAATTGTATTCCCAAGAGATTTTACACACATACAGCCTTTACCGACCACGAACCACAGACATTGCCGAGGTGGGGTGGCTTGCGTGCCTCAACGATTCAGATAGCCGTACCGTGGGTGCAACCACAGCGGAGGGGTATCTGTGGAGAGGCCAGACAAACGTGTGGCTCCTGAAGAGGGGCAGCAGCCTTTTCAGTAGTTACAGGGGCAACAGTCTGGATGATTGACTGAGCTGGCCTTGTAACATCAGCTAATGTGGCTTTGCCATGCAGTTACTGCGAACGGCTGAAAGCAAGGGGAAACTACAGCCGTTACTTTTCCCGAGAACATGCAGCTCTACTGTATGGAAATATGATGATGGCATCCTCTCGGGTAAAATATTCCGGAGGTAAAATATTCCCCCATTCGTATCTCCGGGCGGGGACCCCTCAGGAGGATGTTATCAGGAAAGACAATACTGGCATTCTACGGATCGGAGCGTGGAATGTTAGATCCCTTAATCGGGTAGGAAAATTAGAAAATTTAAAAAGGGAAATGGATATGTTGAAGTTAGATATAGTGGGGAAGTTCGGTGGCAGGATGAACAGGATTTCTGGTCAAGTGAGTACAGGATAATAAATACAAAATCAGTTGGGGGTATCACAGGAGTAGGACTGATAATGAATAAGAAAATAGGAATGCGGGTAAACTACTATGAGCAGCACAGTGATCGCATTATCATTGTCAAGATAGATACGAAGCCAACACCGACAACAGTAGTACAGGTTTATATGCCGACTAGCTCTGCCGATGATGAGGAGATCGAAGAAATATATGAGGAGCTCAAGGAAATTATTCAGACAGTTAAGGGAGAGGAAAACCTAATTGTGATGGGAGACTGGATTTCGGTAGAAGGAAAAGGAAGAGAAGGAAAAATAGTAGGTGAATATGGACTGGGCAGAAGGAATGAAAGAGGAAGTCGCCTGGTAGAATTTTGCACGGAACATGATTTAATCGTAACAAACACGTGGTTTAAGAATCACAAAAGAAGGTTGTATACCTGGAAGAGACCAGGAGACACCGGACGGTATCAGATAGATTTTATAATGGTAAAACATAGATTCCGGAACCTGGTGATAAACTGTAAAACATACCCAGGGGCAGATATAGACTCTGACCATAACTTGTTAGTCATGAACTGTACGCTGAAATTGAAAAAACTGCAGAAAGGTAGGAAAACAAGGAGATGGGACTTAGATAAATTGAAGGAACGTGAAGTTCTGGAGAAATTCAGAGGGAGATTTAGGCATCAATTGACAGAAACAGGGGGGGAATAAAACAGTAGAAGAGGAATGGGTAGCATTGAGAGAAGAAATAGTGAAGGCAGCAGATGACAAAATAGGTAGAAAGGCAAGACCTACAAAAAATCCTTGGATATCACAGGAAATACTGAATTTAATTGATGAAAGGAGAAAATATAAAAATGCAGTAAATGAAACAGGCAAAATGGAGTACAGACGACCAAGAAATGAAATTGACAGGAAGTGCAAAATGGCTAAGCAGGAGTGGCTAGAAGCCAAATGCAAATCTGTAGAAGAATGTATAAATAGGGGAAAAATAGATACAGCCTACAGGAAAATAAAAGAAACATTTGGAGATAAGAAAAACAGCTCTATTAATATAAAAGACTCTGATGGGAAACCAGTTCTCAGCAAAGAAGGGAAAGCTGAAAGGTGGAAAGAGTACATAGAGCAGCTCTACAGAGGAAATGAACTTAGAGATGATGATGTAGGAAGGGAAGAGGAAGTAGATCAAGATGACATAGGAGATACTATACTGAGAGATCAATTTGACAGAGCTCTGAAAGACCTAGGTCGGAACAAGGCCCCAGAAGTAGATGACATACCCTCAGAGCTACTAAAGTCTCTGGGAGAGCCAGCCATGACAAAACAATTTGAACTGGTGTGTAGGATGTATGAGACAGGCGAAATACCCTCAGACTTTAAGAAAAATGTAATAATCCCCATCCCAAAGAAATCAGGCGCAGACAGGTGTGAAAATTACAGAACCATCAGTTTGATAAGTCATGGCTGCAAAATTTTAACACGAATTATCTACAGGAGAATGGAAAAGCTGGTAGATCCTGACCTCGGGGAAATCAGTTTGGATTCAGGAGGAACGTAGGAACCCGGGAGGCAATACTCACTTTACGTCTTATCTTAGAAGATAGATTAAGGAAAGGCAAACCTACATTTTTGCTTTTGTAGATTTAGAAAGAGCTTTTGACAATGTTGACTGGAATACACTCTTTCAAATTCTGAAGTCAGCAGGGGTAAAATACAGGGAAAGGAGAGTTATTTACAACTTGTACAAAGGGCAGACCGCAGTTATTAGACTCGAAGGGCATGAAAGGGAAGCATCAGTTGGGAAGGGAGTAAGACAGGGTTGTAGCCTTTCTCCGATGCTATTCAATTTATACATCGAGCAGGCGGTGAAGGAAAGCAAGGAAAAATTTGGAATAGGGATTAAAGTTCAGGGGGAAGAAATAAAAACATTGCGTTTTGCTGATGACATTGTAATTCTGTCCGAGACAGCAAAGGACCTGGAAGAGCAGTTGAGTGGAATGGACAGTGTGTTGAACAGAGCGAATAAAATGAACATTAACAAAAGCAAAACAAAAATAATGGAATGCGGTCTTAGAAAATCAGGTGATGCCGAAGGAATTAGATTAGGTAACGAAACAATGAAGGTGGTAGATGAATTTTGTTACTTGGGTAGTAAAATAACATGCGACGGTCGCAGTCAGAGGATGTAAAGTGCAGAATGGCAATGGGAAGAAAAGCATTTTTGAAAAAGAGAAATTTGCTAACATCGAATATTAATTTAAGTGTAAGGAAGTCTTTTCTGAAGACATTTGTGTTGTGTGTTGCCTTGTATGGGTGTGAAACATGGACGCTAAGCAGTGCGGACAGGAAGAGGATAGAGGCTTTTGAAATGTGGTGCTACAGAAGAATGCTGAAGATTAGGTGGGTAGATCGCATAACTAATGAAGAGGTACTTAACAGAATTGGTGAGAAAAGGAATTTTTGGCACACCCTGACTAAAAGAAGGGATCGCTTGGTAGGACACATTCTTAGACATCGAGGAATCGTAAATTTAGCACTTGAGGGAAGTGTGTGGGGTAAAAATCGCAGAGGGAGACCAAGAGACGGGTACAGTAAGCAGATTCAAGTGGATGTGGGTTGTCGTTCTTATGAGGAGATGAAAATGCTTGCTCAGGATAGAGTAGGGTGGAGAGCTGCATCAAACCAGTCTCCGGACTGAAGACCATAACAACAACAACGATATGAGATTGAATAAATAATTTGTTTAAATGTACTAAAAATGCAAATAATGTCTTGATGCAGACTAAATACTAAAATAATTAAGCACATAAATGAAATGTTCATTGCTTCCAAATGAATGCAAAACTGGTTCAAAAATACAATAAAAGTAATGCGAGCTCAGCAAGTATTTAACAACAAATATCTATATATTCCAAACGACTTATTATCACATCAACAACCAAAAGTTGCAAATGGCTTTTTACATGTACATATTTCAGTCCTTCCGGATCATCGTGTATTTGCGTCTGCAACCAATTTCATCTATGTTGTAACAAGTATTTGTCAACAACTACGACCGGCTGCGGTGGACGAGGAGACTGAGGCGCTTCAGTCACGGTTTGCACGGCCACTACGGTCGGGGGCTCGAATCCCCCCTCGGGCATGGATATTTGTGCCGTCCTAGTTCTAAACTATTTCATAAGTAGCTTGTAAGTTTAGGGACTGATTGTGGTGCCGCACAAGTACAAAGTGCGCGCGACCTGCTTTCGCCATGCGCCGCCATGCACGCTCGGCGCGGCGTTCTCACGACGACAGCCACGCGCGCCCTCTGCGACAATGCCGCTCGTGGCCACCACTGAAGGACATCGGTCACTTCGGACGGAGATAGCAACCAGTTAGGACCTTCGTAATCAGATAGGCACCAGTGAAGACTTTGCTATCGTACAGGCACTAGGCAGGCCTCTAACAACTATGTATCAACATTCTGCAGTACTATGTAAAAGTTAAGTATTGTTACATTCTGTGCAATATATATCTCTTTCTAATTTACTCGAGTGTTTATAGTTTCTGGCTGCTCCCCTCCGTACCTGCACCAGCGTGTCGGTCTCATTCCACTCGGCCACCGACACCTACGACAAGGCTGGGACACAAAAGCGGCGACGAAGTTGGGACACAAAAGTGGCGACGAGGAGTGATAGAACCGTGGACCAGCACGCTAGCAGCAGCCAGACAGCAGCAGTCGGAGCACGCAGAAATTGCTTCCGCCCACCCACCCGTATTATAAGATTTTTGGGGGAACATTTTCAGTTACGTGTTTGTGGACTCTTTTTGTTGCAGAGCGTCCTCTTTCGTATTGCATTTGTGTTTTGTTATAATTTACTTGTATGCGCGGCGCCTAATCGGTCAGCATGGCCACTACCCCGAACCCAAACTTAATGGAAATTATTCAGTTACCGACGGCGCAAATAACACAACTTCTCCAGGTGGTGGCGCAGTTGACAACTCAACAACAGCCGTCGCATCAGCAGCCCACACCTGCCGCCGCACCGCTTCCGACGTTCCGCCAGTACAACGAACGTGAGGAAGAATGGAGCGACTATTTCGCACAGTTTCAAGAACTCGTCGCGGCTCATCAAATTACAGGTCAGAGAGTGAAGAACCTTTTCTTATCGATTGTGGGCCCCCGGACCTTCGTATTATTGCAAAAACTTTTCCCTCACGCCTCTCCTCGTGATGTAGACTTTGAACAAATTGTAGATGCACTGAATGCTCATTACGAGAGGAAAGTTCTCGTAGCCGCTGCGCGATACCAATTTTTCAGACTTAAAAAATTACCGCAGCAATCACACCAAGAGTGGATTACGGAATTGAAGGGCTTAACCCGCTAATGTAAATTTACTTGCTCTTGTGGCCTTTCGTATAGTGACGTGATGTTGAGGGATGCGATTACGCAGAATATTCAGGACCCCAGAATTAGAGCAGCAATTCTGAAACAGTCTGAACCTTCATTAGACAGTGTACTGCAGCTTATTAAAGCGCATGATACTTTTGACTTAGCAGATGTAGAAATGCAACGCCACAGTGTTAATTCAGTGCGCCGCAACGGACG
This sequence comes from Locusta migratoria, assembly GCA_026315105.1. Taxonomy (NCBI): domain Eukaryota; kingdom Metazoa; phylum Arthropoda; class Insecta; order Orthoptera; family Acrididae; genus Locusta; species Locusta migratoria. The sequence goes on along the minus strand of CM048746.1, from coordinate 423,620,314 downwards.
CTTTCCTAGCCGTAGTTCTCAGTATAGCACTAGTGGTTCTTTAAATTCTACCGGCCGTGCTGAACATACAGTAAACAGTAGCCAGTGTAAAAGTGCGACACAAAGGTCGCCCCGTCGTGTTAGAAACAGTGATTTGAATAACGGGCGCCAACGCTCATTTCAGAAAAATGTACGTAAATCTTGCCCCCAGTGTGTGTCTCGCCACAAGCGTGCTCACTGCCCTAGTCGCAACGCAACCTGTTATCAATGTGGCAAATCGGGACATGTGCAGTCTGTGTGTATGCAAATTAAAAACTCAAAGAACAGTAACGTTAGAAACGGTGCTTCGCAAAGTGCGAGAACAGTTCATTCTGTAAATGTTATACGGGCTGTGGAATTGAACAGTGCTTTCCTTGGATCTCAATTTCAAGAAAGTAGTTCTGCGCCTATGGCAAAACTATATAGTGCACCACGTAGCAAGCGCCAACGAGCGCATAAAACAGTGCAACGGAAATGGGTTCGGGACAAGCAAAGTGACTATGAACAGTGCATTCCTGTAGTGAAAATAGTGCCTTCTGCAACTGCTCCTTGTAATAGTGCCCAGTACTGTGTAGCTAGTGACAGTAGACATCAAGTAGCTACTCAAAAGTGTAGTGCAGTAGGTAGTGACTCTGTAGTAGCCTCGCATTGCGCGGACGCCGATCCGGCGGTAGTGCCATCTAGTGACAGTGTTGTTAATCCCCTGCGTGCCGAGTCTGAGCCGCTTCCTTCACTACGTGGCCCGCGCATACGCAGCACACAAACCGTAGCAGACGTTGCCCACATTCGCGCACCTGTCGTGCGCCAGAAGCACAAACTTTTTGTAAATCTCTCCATAGAAAATAAGACTGTGCAATTTCAGCTTGATACTGGTTTCGCTGTTACATTAATTAATAAAGATACTTATGAACTTCTGGGTTCGCCAAAATTGTCGCCGTCACAGCAAGTGTTAACAGCTTATATAGGTCAAAATATTCCCGTGCTAGGAACGTGTAGCCTGCCCGCCTCTTTTCAAGGTGTAACAAAAACAGTTGCTTTTGTAGTTCTTCAGGCCAAATCGACACAGAACATTTTGGACTAGATGCTTTTGACTTGTTTGGTTTATCAATTCAAAGAGATGTGCTTCAAATTTCGTCAATAGTGCCCCAGGATAAAATCAATGCATTGTGTGACAAATATAGTGACTTGTTTTCGCCGGAACTAGGTTGTGCAAAAGACTTCGTGGCACATGTAACTTTAAAAGAATCTGCATTTCCAAAATTTCGTAAAGCTAGACCAGTGCCTATCGCCTTGCGTGATACAGTTGCCGAAGAACTTAAACGTTGGCAAGATAGTGGGGTGATTTCTCCTGTTTCTGCGAGTCAGTGGGCCTCGCCTATAGTAATTATACCCAAGCCGACAGGAAAACTTCGTCTCTGTGCGGACTTAAAATCTACAGTGAACAGTCAAACAACTGTCGACACTTATCCCCTGCCCAGACCTGAGGAACTGATGGACAAATTAGGACAGTCTCGCTTCTTTTCCAAGATTGATTTAGCAGAGGCATACTTACAGATTCCACTTGATGACGAGTCAAAAAAGTTTTTCGTCATTAATACTCACATGGGCCTTTTTCAATTTCAACGCCTACCCTTTGGCAGTTCTTCCGCCCCCGCTATTTTTCAGCGTTTTTTGGAACAGCTGACAGTTTCTGTACCGTGTTGTTCGAACTATTTAGATTGTGGTATCCGGACGTACAGTTGAAGAACATTTAGAAAACCTGGAGTGCCTTTTCAAAGTTTTGACTGCAGCAGGTCTACGTTGCAATAAAGCAAAGTGTTCGTTTTTTCAAACTGAAATAGAGTACCTAGGCCATGTGATTAATGCCCAAGGAATTCATCCCTTACAGTCACATCTTAGAGCCATCAAAGACTTGCCTCCTCCTAGGAATGTGCACGAATTGCAAGCAGTAATGGGAAAACTTAACTATTATTTCAGGTTTATTCCCAATGCCTCTCAGATCGCAGCTCCACTGCATCACTTACGTAGGAAGAATGTTCCTTTTGTATGGTCTAAAGATTGCCAGGTTGCTTTTGACAAATTAAAGTCTGCACTACTCAGTGATGCATGTTTGATTCCCTTTGACCCACAGAAGCCTGTAGTGCTAGCAGCTGACGCCTCGTCGTACGGTCTGGGTGCGGTGATCTCACATCGTATTGGTTCTTACGATCGTCCTATTGCCTTTGCATTCAAGCTACTGACGCCAACGCAACAGAATTACAGTCAGATAGAAAAGGAGGCCTTAGCAATAATTTACGGCGTCACAAAGTTTCATCATTATCTCTATGGCAGGAAATTCTATTTGTTGACAGAGCACAAGCCTCTCACGTCGTTGTTCTCACCCACAAAGCCAATTCCGCCACGAACGGCACAAAAGCTTCAGAGATGGTCCTTGATATTGTCTAATTATCAGTATGAGATTTTGTACCGACCTAGCATTAAACATGCCAACGCGGACACACTTTCCCGACTTCCGGTTGGCCAGGATGTATCATTTGATTCTTCAGAAATGGCATGTTGTCAGATAGACTCCAGAGATGCTTCCGCTGTCGCAGACTTTCCTTTGAACTCTCGTCGGGTTGCACAGGAAACAGCTGCGGATGCAGACCTAAGTGTGGCAGCACGTTTTGTTCGTTCAGGGTGGCCTGCCAGAGCCAAAGACATTGATCGGCCTCTGGTTCGACGTTATTTTGCACAACGTCATGCATTATCTTTAAGTCAGGGTGTACTGTTGTTGCATACCGACAACGACCAAGCAAGAGTGATTGTTCTTCGTTCCCTGCAACGAGAAGTGTTACGCCTCCTGCATCAAGGACATTGGGGTATTGTTCGGACAAAGCAATTGGCCAGACGTCATTGTACCTGGGTTGGTATGGACGCTCAGATAGAGAGTATGACATCACAGTGTACAGTTTGTGCGGAGCATCAGGCGGCTCCTCCACAGCGTTTCTGAGACTGTCCACGCCCCAAGGGACCATGGCAACGTTTACATATTGACTTTGCCGGACCTTTCTGGAATACGCGCTGTTAATCGTTGTAGACGCTTTCAGCAAGTTTCCTTTTGTGATTGCCATGAACTCAACGACGGCGTCTAGTACGATCAGTGCCTTAACATCAGTGTTTTGCATCGAAGGTTTGCCTGAAACTATAGTCAGTGACAATGGACCTCAGTTTGTTAGTGCGGAATTTCAACAGTTTTGTCGTGTGAATGGCATTCAGCATATAACCACCGCACCTTTTCACCCTCAGTCCAATTGTGAAGCAGAACGTTTCGTTCGAACATTCAAGTCTCACATGGAAAAGATGAAAGGTCAGCACTCCAGGCAGCAAGCTCTTCAAATTTTCCTGTCTACGTACCGATGCATGCCACGTGACGGCCCGTCTCCTGCCGAGCTGCTACACGGCCGCCGTCACCGCACTCTCCTTCACCTGCTGCAGCCTCCCACGCACCAAGTCAGTTCGTATGGCGCTACGCGTTTTCAGGTTTCTACGCCGGTGCTGTACATGGTGTTTGCTAGTATGAAGAAGACATGGTTGCCAGGCACCATTCAGCGCGTGCTCGGTCGCAATATGTATGTTGTACGTTCTTCCACAGGGTCGGAGTTGCGGCGCCACGCAAACCAATTGCGCTTGCATAGGCCGCGCGATCCTGTCTCTGGTTTCTTGATTCCAGACCCAGTTCACCGCCAGGGAGCACAAACACATCGTTCGTCAACGGGTCCAGCGTCCCCGGACTACGAGATCGTCCCGATGGAGATCGACGCGACGCCGCCGCTGTCGCCGCCGCAGATGACAGCGTCACCGAGAGGGACTCCGGGATCGTGCGTGCCGCCGCCGCCTGGGCCACGCACCTCAGAAGAAGATGACCTGCTCCCTCTGGGCGGGGGGTGCGCCCTTCCCCAGGTTTCGGTGGGTTCCCTGGAGGATCGCAAGGCAGATGCCGGGGCGCGGACGGCGTCTCGATCCCGGCCTCAGCTACGACGCCCGTCCCACCAGTAACGCCCCCGCCCAGGCCCTCCTCCCAGTGCCGTCGCCGTGGCCCTCAGCCCACGCCCCGACGGCGCGGCGGTTTGGGGGGGAGGGGTGTGGTGTCGCACAAGTACAAAGTGCGCGCCACCTGCTTTCGCCGCGCGCCGCCATGCACGCACGGCGCGGCGTTCTCACGACGACAGCCACGAGCGCCCTCTGCGACAACGCCTCTCGTGGCCACCACTGAAGGACATCGGTCACTTCGGACGGAGATAGCAACCAGTTAGGACCTTCGTAATCAGATAGGCACCAGTGAAGACTTTGCTATCGTACAGGCACTAGGCAGGCCTCTAAAAACTATGTATCAACATTCTGCAGTACTATGTAAAAGTTAAGTATTGTTACATTCTGTGCAATATATATCTCTTTCTAATTTACTCGAGTGTTTATAGTTTCTGGCTGCTCCCCTCCGTACCTGCACCAGCGTGTCGGTCTCATTCCACTCGGCCACCGACACCTACGACGAGGCTGGGACACAAAAGCGGCGACGAAGTTGGGACACAAAACTGATGACCCCGTAGCTAAGTCCCATAAGCTTTACAAACATTTGAACATTTGAACAACAACTAGGGAGTTGTCAACCATACATATAAAATGGTTTTGTCTGTGCACCTCTATGCTCTAATTTACGGCTAAACTACAGCACCAAATGTGTTGTAGTGTCTTTGCGTTGGCCAAAGTAGTTTCCATGTACGAAGAGTGTTATTGGAGGATAATCAAATGTTCAAATGATTGTTAAGCTTAAGGGAATTAACTGAGGCGTCATCACTCCCTAAACTTATAAACTACTTATGAACTACCTTATACTAAGGACGGCAACAAATCCATGCCCGAGGAGGTATTCGAACTCCCCGACGAGGAACGACATCGCGCATTGAAGCATGGTGCCTCAATACGCTCGGCCGCTCCCCGCGGCGCTGTTGGAGACACTATATCATCAACAGTTGGGGCATAACCTTTTGAATCAACAAAATTTTACTGTAGCTTCGTAGGTTGACATATAAATCTGTTTAGAGTGTGTGTATCCTCACAATGACATTTCACAATGACTATAGACGTTACTGTAGCTTAGTTTCTGATGGTAAGCGGGATATCAAAGAAATGCAGTAGCAAAATTAAGATACATAGAGGTCATTCCGAATTTACGTCCTATTCTACGGACCTTGCACTATTTTAGCCTAGTTCTCTCATCGGTTGACACATGTGTCCCATATCAGCTATAAATTTCAAATGCTATTGTTGTATAATTCTTCCAGCTGGCTTTGGAACTACAGTCGGACTAGTGTCTTACTTCTTATTACTTGTAAATAACTGTCCTACATTTTCAAAATGTTGAAATGTTTGTAAATCTATCGGATCAAACTGCGTGGTCATCAGTCCGTAGCTTACAAACTACTTAAACCTAGGTAAACTAACCTAAGGACAACACACACACCCATGCCCTAGGGAGGACTCGAACGTCCACGGCGAGCAACCGCGCGCTCCGCAGCGAGACGCTTTAGACCGCTCGGCTACTCCACCGCGGCCCTACTTTTTCAGCGGTCCGTGATGTACACAGGTCCATCTGTTTCCACCATTGCTTCCACGCGGTTAATATCATCAATCAGCGACAAACGCGGCCTTCCCGATCACTGAACGACACGCACACCTTCAGGGCCTTTTTCAAACTCATTCCACGACATCACTACTTTCGAAGTGAGACGATTATCCCCCTATATGCGCTGCATTTCCCTGTACATCTCAATAGATGTTCGTTCTTTGCTCCATAGAAAACGAATCACATTTCGTTGCTGTAACGCCTTGGCCCTCAGCACACATCCGCCACCTTTAACAATGAACGCCGTGCGGCGTAGCCGTCGGCAGATAATGCCGGCTCGAACTAAGGAAAGTTGTGAGATTACCGCCCATTAGAAATATTGGTAATTTACAGCATTTGTAATTAAACAGTATGAAGTTCACTGCAAACATTGACCATGCCAGTGCACCAAATGTTACACAATTTTAATCTTAATAATTATGGTAGGAATGTATGTACGCAGTTGGGTGACAACATTTATAGTTAGGTCATAGGCAGAAATTCTCCACGTTGAGATTTGCTGTGTGCTTGTAGCTGGGGGAGGCAGCGAGCAGGCCGACGTTGTTGGCTTGTTCCAGCTTAGGGTTTTTCAGGCTCGTTTTCGGTGAAGGGAGGGAGGGACAATGGCGAGTGCCAGACACAGTGCAGTGCACAGCGTGAAATAAAATATTCTAATACTACTTGCATTTGAAGTAATACGATGCAGTTAGGAAACTTTAAGGCCCTCATTACAAAATAGCCTGTTGACAAATAAACAACACATTACCTGACATAGTCACATCTGGCGTAATAAGTTTAATTGACAACGAAAAGTAATAAATTACCAATGAATACAAGACAGTTACACAAATAGCATTTTATTTCCAATTAATCTTGTTTATTTTATCTTGAAATATTCAGTTAAATATCTTCTCTGCGATATAAGAAATTGCACGATTATAATAAATAGTACAAAGGATGTTTATATCAATTTAAAAACCTAAGAAGACATTTGTTTAATGTGTGGTGTAATTATTTTGATTTTAAGTAAAGTTCTAGAAATGTATTGGCTGAGCGCTGTACGTTGGCAAGTCGGTTAGAACCGCTCACATGGGGAAGTGAATGACGTAGGGAAAAAACCCGGCAGTTGGACTTTTGGCCCGCGCGCACGAGGGCAGGAAGTGACGAGTCGGGAGCAAGTGGTGTAGCTGGCTGGGCGGCATCTCTCTGGACATTCGGCATGTGGATCTCCAGGTGGAGACTATAGATCTTTGTGTGGCAATTGCCAAGTGTGGTTGCTCGTCGTAGACTGCACCAAGTTGTATCGAGTGCTACTGTGTGTTGTGAATATTTAGCCGGTGGAACAAGGTGTGCATCCCACTAAATTAAAGTGACTGTGATTTGTTAATGTAACACGTATCGTCGCATAGGCATGAACATGAACGGTGTTTGAGACAGGCACATGGTGTGAAAACAATTTGCGGCAAATATTCATTTTGTCTGGAGGCTCACGAGCTATAATTTATTTGATAAATGTGTCGACGTACAGACGTATCAGCCATAGGGTTTTAATATGGTTTAATAAACAACATAAAGTGAACTTTCACGTTTTCAAAAATAGTAGTTAGTACACCCTTTTCTCACATTAACTTACTTCATTGTGAATTTTTTTGTTAATCATATGCAGGGAAGGAAAGCTGGGAACCTGTGATATCATCCCCTAGAATACGAGTCAAACAGTAGCAATCACAGTTCCAGTGTTTTTTAATGTTTAGGAATTTGGTTCGCAGTTCGTGGTTGTGAGTTTTAAAAAATTAATCTTTTCCTAATTTAAACTCTAACCCCGATCTTACACCCTCGCAAAGTCCAACTCAGGAAATGGTTGTGACGAGTTCGTATTTGCAGCAGTAATTTAGTTAAAAGATGGGGCAAAGATTCTTATGTAAGATATCCTTATTCTATGCCCCGTGGCATATGTATGAAACCATTTCTGTTAAAACAGGATAAAAGATATTTCAATTTCAAATTTCACCCAATCCGTCCAGCCATTTCAACATGGATGAGTAACAAACTTACGGATTTCTAATGTATACTAGCGAAACCGCCAATGTCTTGCAGTTACTATTATGTATGGGAACTGGATGTACATCGTAATGTCCTTCTCCTTTCCTCTTGCTATCTCCCATTTATTCATAACCTACTCCCTCCCTTCGTCAATCATCACTCCCCCCCCCTGTCTCTGTCATCACCTTCACCCTACTCCATATACAACTCTCAACCCACACTACATCCACTTCCTCCACACTGTTGTCCTGACAAGACGAAGAAAACCACAACATTATGATGTGTCATAGATTTGCCGGTTGATTTTTATAAACTTCTGTTAGTACATCGTTTCATCCTTCATCCCTCTGTCCGTCTTCTCCGCTTTCGTTTCTTCTTTCGCCTTCGTCTCTTTCTCTGACTACTTCCCCTCTTTGACCTCCCCCTCTTCCTCCTCCTCCATCTATTCCCTTTGTTTCTCCCATCCTTCTCGTAGAAATAGTAGTACATGTCTTTCACAGTAACATTTCCTACATTATCCATTTATTCGAAATCTTCATTATATCATTTCCTCTCTCTATGCCCACCTGCTCTTCTCCAATTTCTCTATCCATCTCCTGCTGCTCTTATCTCTGTACATCTCCTCCTCCCTCTCTATGTCTCCTTCTCCCCGATATCTATGATAAATTACGAGTACCGTCCAACTTTCACGGTGAGTGATCAAGTGTAGAAATATCAAATATACTATGTCCAGAGACATATTTTGTCTCGATATCTATTAATGATATTAAACTGAATTGAATCGGTCGGTGGAGAAAGGAACTAAGTCACTTTTTGGTAATTTTCACTTTTTTACATAAATGCAGTAAACAGACCAAGATACACCTTACTGTGATGAACTATGTTTGGCTTCTTTCTGTGGGAATAACATGAGGTCGATTCTATACATGCGGAGGAGAAAGGAATCAAGTCAGTGACTTAGCTCCTTTCTCCGCCGCACGTCGCATCCCATCAGTAGATTATACTGTCAGCGAGCTTGTACTACATCAGCTACATGCTAAATGGCGTTGGTCTACGGCATGCAGGTGTAGAAAGCGCAACAAAACAATAATTTGGTGCCAACTTCGTCAGGTGTCACGGTTATTGTTGAGTGTTGTAAGTGATTGAATACCGTCTTTCCAAATGTTAGGACATGTGTGGTAGAAATCCATGCATAACAAATGTAATAAATTTGATAGTACCCAGTATCACAGCTTTCCCACTCAAAGAAACTCACTATGCTGGGAAGGAAATGAAATAGCTAGACGCAAGCTTGGAGCAGAAAACTTTGCACGAAATGTTCCTTAAGAAATATCCAGATGTAAATGTGAAATACGACTTCTATAAGAAACATTTTCATGATAATTACGAAGTACCAATAAATATAAAATAATTTAAGATATTTTTGGAATCTGATGAAACATATTCGTGGAGAAGACACTGAGATTTTTTATGAAGAGATTTTGAAATGGCTAACTTCAAGTGATAACTCACTGTGATATGAACTATTCCGATCTTTGAATTCTATTAAATAGTTGTTTTCATCTTCAGCTGTAGATAATTTACCAATAAATTTGAGATTTAATACAGAAATGTGTATCTCTGAATGTATTATACTCTCGAAAAGTACTAATTCCTTCGTTGACTGGAGAAAGGAACTAGGTTACAAATTTCAATTTTTTTCAAAAGATACTTTGTAGAATATATAAAAATTATTTTCATTCACAGTATGTATGGTTAAAGTACAGCAAATCTCGAAAATTTCAATGCCATCTGTTAAATAGTTTAACAACAAAACAATTGTGTCTCTCCTGAAAAGTATAAAAAAGTGACATAGTTCCTTTCTCCACCGACCGATTCAATTAGAGCAGGAGGTTTCGGGTTCTAATCCCGGCCTCGGCAGAAATTTCAATTCAGTACCTATAATTCAGTTTAAATCCTGTAATAGATATCGAGGCAAAATATCTCTCTGGGCATCGTTTATTTGACATTTTATATCACCTGTGCCTGAGGTATAAGGCAGCATTTCCCGTTGACGTTCTTTGCTAGGGTGCTATTCCGCAGTTGGAGGGCCTTGGAAATTTGATAGTACTTATAAGAGAACATGAGACAGAGTTTAAATTTATGAAGTGGAGGGGGACGTGCCTTAAGACTGAGCGTGCAGTCACTGTATCCACTAACTCTCGGTGGCCTAATTGATATGTAAGTCAAGTCTAGTAAGTAGGAGGTTCCGGTTTCGAATCCCTGCCGCGGCATTAACTTTAATTCAATGCCTCTAATTCAGTTTAGTATCAAAGCAAATGTGTCAAATGTTCAAATGTTTGTAATCGTAAGGGAATAAACTGCATAGGTCATCGGTCCGTATATATAAGAAACTACTGTAAATAAGTTATACTAAGGGCAACAGACACACCAGTTCGTGAAGGATGGCTTGAACCTCCGACGGCAGCGGCCGTGCAATTCTTGTTGTGCACCTTACACACTACGGACATTACCGCGTGTCCAAAATACATGTTCCTATTGTCACCTTTGACAGAGAGTGTATACAAAAATTATGATTTATGTACTATATTCACTTAATTCGACTTTCCTTCCTAACTGACGAGAAATCCTTTCTGTCAGAGAACATTTCCATGACCATAATGGAAAAAGGAACAAAAAAATGACTACCCCGCTCTAACACATGAATTGTGAGTTATAGTGCTCAGTTAACTGAAGAAAAAAAAAAAAGAAATACTATCCATTTCTTAAAATTTTCTTCACTTTTGCGGTAGACTTAGCTTAACTTAAATGTTTGTAAATATCTAACTCAACTGCGTGGTCATTAGTCCGTTTCTTACAAACTACTTAAATTAAGGTAAACTAACCTAAGGACAACACATACACCCATGCTCAAGGGGGGACTCGAATCCCCAACTGCGATAGACCACGCGCACCGCAGCACGGCGCCCCAGTACGGACGGCTAACATGCCATGGCTTTTGCGGTAGATTTTCCGAAAGTTTACATAACTACAAACCTTAGCCTCAGAAACAGGAGCATAAGAAAAACGCCATGACTAATCGCTCGAGCGATATATATGGATAGATAAATAACTATTACTCAGGTCATAGAGAATGTAAATACTGATGCGTTACTGCGTCACAATGCTCTTTCCAGAACGCTGCCTTTCACGTTGCAAAACTGTGGTCCTTTAAGGCTTGCAACACCGGCAGCGTTCTTCGAGGCACAACACACCTCTACAGGCGAACTTTTCACAACCAGCAGCAGGAGAGCAAGATAACGTATTCCCTTTGCGTAAAGTAATATCGGCAGCGGTTTATTTCGTTCCAAATCTGTTGCACCACTTTGCGATTCGCCACGGGATCTCCGGCAGCTAAAAGAACGCGCGACAAAGTGGCGGCAGGTAGCGGCAGAGACGGATCGCCGGGGAGCGCGCGCCCCGCTCCGGGAAGCGGATACCCGACAACGAGATCCAAAGTTAGGCGCGGACACCGGCTGGGCTGGGCGCGGCAGTCGCCGGCGCGGCGGCCCAACTCGGCACGCAAACTTGCTTCTTCCCAGAAGTGGATTCGCAGATGCGCCGCCGGCGCCGGCGAGAAATCGCCTTATGAGCGCAACTTGACGTAACCGAACCAAACTTGGCCGCCGTCAGCGCGGACCCAAACTCACTGGCCCTTGACGTTACTGTAATCCCACGTTGTCTGCGTGTACGCACTCACCCACTCAATAATAAAGTCAACTCTCTCTCTCTCTCTCTCTCTCTCTCTCTCTCTCTCTCTCTCTCTCTAACACACACGTACACTCACTCACATACACGCAGGCACACTAGGGTACATAATTATGACTGAATAAGTGTGGTTTTCCCTCTTTAGTAGGAGAATTGATAATTTATTATTTAATCTATATCTAGAAATATGAATGTCTGTTCGGTGTACATTTATCACGTCTGAACCACAAGACATAAAGAGCTAAATATTTGTACAGTTACTAATGTCTACCCGGGGAAGGCTATAGGCACGGTTGTATGACGATCGGACAGCTATTTATCGAGATATATTAATGTGAATGTCTGTTCGGTGTACGCTTATGACATCCGAACGACAAGACACAGAGACTTAAATATTTCTATAGTTATTAATTTATACCTGAGGAAGGTTTTAAGGCCGGCCGCGGTGGCCGCGAGGACTGAGGCGCTCCAGTCACGGTCTGCACGGCTACTACGGTTGGGGGTTCGAATCCCCCCTCGGGCATGGATATTTGTGCCGTCCTAGTTCGTAAGTAGTTCAGACGTAGTTCATAAGTAGTTTGTAGGTTTAGGGACTGATGACCCCGTAGTTAAGTCCCATAAGCTTAACAAACATTTGAACATTTTTTTTGAACGTTTTAGGCACGGTTTTATAGTGATCTGACAGATATTTAGTAATTTGAAGATATAAGCCGAAATGCGGAACAATAATTACTCTTTCAAAATGGTTTTATTGGTTGCATTGTTGCTTGAGGATTGATAATGATAAAAGGGTATTGGGATGGAAAGTTATCGGTGTATATGAAATTCTACGTGTCTGTGAGTTAATATTTTGCTCTGCAGCGAAAACTGCAGATCGCAAACGAATGATCTGTCTGTAATTGTTGTCCGCAGTCTCTCGTTGTACACCATAGCAGTTCCATGCCGATAGCTATAAGGGGGTGGAAGATATGGTGGTTGGAAATAGTCAAATTATCAAAAAATTCGGGCTACGCGATGACGTTTGCGACACTATAGCGAAACGTGATGGCACAGACCATATCTTTCGTCTACGCGTACTACACCGTCTTCAGCTGTTTCTCTGTAAGGGTACGCATACGAATAAGGAAATATAATAATAAAAAATAAAGCAGTAAAAAAGGATTTTGTTTTAATTTTAAAAATATTTTTAAAAAATCGATTTCACGTTTCGTGCATTACATCAAGGGAACGATCTGTGATATTATTACAATCATTATTGTTGAATTTCATGATTGGATTCTTCGAAACGAGTGCATTTTTACATGTGATTTGATCTACCAACACGCGAGGGGAGCCGCAGTATGTTTGTGTGTACGTGTTGCATACCATTCTACAGTTTTGAACCAAATCTTTACGAAACTTTTGCAGACGTAAGCTTCAGTTCACAAGGACGGTCGCCGTAAGTGTAAAAATCATGTACAACACATACTTCACGGGATATGACTTCATAAACAATGAGATGCGCAAAACTGCTGCATTGAGCGACAATGCTGCTAATTTTCTCCTAAAACACTGGACCGTTTTCAACCAAATTTGGTACACACATCCCTTACCGGGAGGTAACAATTGCTGCACGGTTCATAATCACATACGGAACATGGTTCAGGAGATACGATGTAATAAACAATAGGAATCGCAAAAAAAGCTGCCACATAATGCTGCGAGACTTTATAGATACACTATACGAGACTGACAGTACTTGCCAACCTGCAACCAACTTTAAACAAAATTTCAAACCTTTATTAAACGTTTTCTCCTGACAACCATAGCAAAAAATGACGAAAGGGAAAATGTTTCTCGCTTACTACATTTCTGCTGTTCATGGAGTAAAATTACGGCATTCGGTATGACGTTACAATTTATAATTTGTACACAAATTGTAGCCGCAGGAAATTTTACAGGCAGTATGCACACATATAGCTGAATGTACCTTACAAATTGTATCACATTCGGACACGTAGTTCATGAGATATGAGCACGAAAACAGTAATGTTCATAAAAACCGCCCCATCACGCATCACGTTTTCATCTATTACTTCTTTATTACTAATTTTATTCCCAAGAGATTTTACAGACATACAGCCTTTATAGAAATAAATATATACCTTTAAAATGGCAAGAATAAATAAATAAATACCCGGACACCGCCGGGTGTTACAACTAGTCTAAGATATAAAGCAGAGTGTCCGTATGTATATACGTGTTGCATACAAATCTAAAGTTTTGATCAAATCTTTCTCAAATTTTATACAAGCAAGCTTCAGTCCATGAGAACGGTCGCCGTAAGTGTAAGAATCAGGTAGGATACATAGTTGACAATATATGATGTCATAAACAATGATATGCGCGAAAACTGCTGCATTTTGCAACAATACTGCTCATTTTCTCCTAAACCACTGAACCGATTTCAACCAAATTTGGTACACACATTCCTTACCATTATGTAACAATTGCTGCAGGGTTCATAATCACATATGACACATCGTTCAGGAGATACGATGTAATAAACATGGGAATCGGAAAAAAACTGGCACATAATGCTGCGAGACTTTACTTAGCGACCTGCAACAAACTTTAAACATAATTTCAAACCTTTATTAAACATTTCTCGCTGACAACCAAAGAAAAAATGATGAAAGGGAAAAAGTTCTTCGCTTACTACTTTTCCGGAATTCGGCATAATGTTACAATTTATAATTTGTATACTACAAATTGTAGCCGCAGAAAATTTTACAGACAGTATACACACATATAGCTGAATGTACTTTCTAAATTGTATCACAGCACGACACGAAATTCATTAAATATAAATGCATAAACAGTAACGTTCACGGAAAACCGCCCCATCACGCACCAAGTTTTAATCTATTACTTTTTTACTACTAATTGTATTCCCAAAAGATTTTAAAGACATACAACCCCTATACAAATGAATATATACCTCAAAAATTATACAATTGTACAACATATAACTCAATAAATATGAGCTCGTACGAATTTTATGTCATTTGCAATTTTATTACTATCTTCGTTTGTTTGGATACTGCACTTATAATTTTGTACATTATTCGAAACAGCGTTACTTCTTATTTACTTTCCGATAAATATAGCATGTTTGTAGAAAAAAGGAGAGGGACTGAGAGAGCAGGGACAGGAGAAGTACTAACTCAAGGCAGGAATTTAAAAAAAAAAAAAAAAAAAAAATAAGTACCTGGGCAAAGCCAGTTTTCAGCTGGTATTAGATATAAGAAAACATATTTTATTTTTATTGATTTTTTATTTTTTTATCTTGGCTGAGATATTACACCATATGGTTTTTTGTTGGAAAAGTTACTAGGAGAGTTTAGTCAATCTTGAGCCAAGGAATACATCAACCAGGAAGTCATACATACATCTATATAGATTCTATATACACCTTCTGAGGTTGCTAGGAGAGTAATAGTAGTAGTTATTGTTGTTGAGTTGGTTACAGTAAAAAGAACAGCTGTACTGTATTCTTGTGAAACACTGTTTTTAACTACGAAATTTATGAAAGAAAACCTGATTGAAATCACCGAAGTAAATATGTTTCTACTGTAATTGAAGTTCAACTTCAAACAGAAAGAAGATTAACTGTGGAAGAGTCGCGAGTTCCAAACACAAATAAGGTAACCCAAAAACGACGGGAACCCTCGCAACACGCACGCACGCCAACTTGAATTTGGGAGAAACTGTGTAGGAGCTCTCTGCAGGATTACCGTAGGGACACCTGTCAGAAAAGCCATGCGTCGTCATTCCATTTCTCTAAAGGATCCACTCTCGCAAGCGCGCGGGGTAAACGTACTCATAAATCTTTCATTTCGATCGCTGTTTTCCTTTTTTTATTCTGACTATCATATCCTCCCTTACTGCCGGAACTCGTCAAAAAGATTTGTCGTTCCGAAAAGAAAGACCGATGATTGAAATTTCGCCGCCTCGAAACACGCGTTTCTCATATCGTAATAACAGTTTTGATCGCAGAGGTACAAATGTTTTATTTTATCGGTTTCAACCTAGTATAGGCCATCTTTAGAAAAAAATAAATTAATACATAGCCCATGTGGCCGGTGCCGTTTAAGTTGGGAACTTACGGCCATAAAACAGCCACGGCAGTCTTACAGGGTCCAGAACCGGCGACGACGGCTGTATATTTATTATTTCTGAGGATGACCAATATTAGGTTAAAACCGGTAAAATAAAACAAATTTTCCCCTGCAACCAAGAGTGTAATTACAATAAAAATATCGTCGAGGAAGAGCGCTCTTTTTCTCCTGGGACAATGTTATCAAAATTAAATACGCGTTTGTTTCACCGCTTGCTACATCAGCTGATGTTTTCACAGCCATGATACTCCCTCTCTTACTGTGTGATAAAATAAAACAAACAGCCTTTTATCGACTTTTTCGAAGTCATCCGGCAGTCCAGTGTCGTGATAATCAGGTACAGCGCATTAATATTACAGGAGAAAACGGAAAACCTTAGAACAAGCTGCCAACAAAGTGCAGCCTTTGGATCAAACCCACACTCTCATTTATTTAGGGGGTCTCTTCTACTTTTAGTAAAACTCACATATCTTGTAAATATCATATTGACACTGGTAGTGATAGTCTGTTAATTCTAGTCGATTTTAGTGACAGCCTCATCCGCAAACAAAATGTTCAAATGTTTGTATAGCTTATGGGACTTAACTACGGAGTCATCAGTCCCTAAACTTACAAACTACGTAAGAACTAACTAACACTAAGGACGGCACAAATATCCATGCCCAAGGGGGGATTCGAACCCCCGACCGTAGTGGCCCTGCAGACCGTGACTGGAGCGTCTCAGTCCCCTCGGCCACCGCGGTCGGCATCCGCAAACAAGCTAAAAGATCACTTGTTTTCCTTGGGGGGAAAATCAAATTTAAATCATTCATTTTTATCACTGTTTTACCTTCCTTTGTTCTGACGATCATGTCCCCCCTTACTGCCAGCGTTCGACAAAATATTTCCGCATTCCGAAGAGAAAGACGGCGATTGAAATTCTTCCGCCACGAAACACGCGTTTAACATTTGCTGCCCTAGTATATGTATCACAGGTGTGATACTCCCTCCCATATTGTGTGATAACGTAAGACGAACTGGGATTTATCGACTTTTTCGATGACATGCGGTTATTTTCTGGTATGCAACAGAGTGGGCAGGTATAGTCGGGAACAAACAAACGAAAAACCGTTCACTGATGAAATAAGTGACACCGATGAGACTCAACACTGACAGGGTTGATATCTCCCACTTTCATCATCCCATATCAGACGTACTTTAAATTAATATGGAAACTAACCCGTGAGGCACAAGAAAGTATAAAAAATATAAGGAAAAGAGAATAATATCAACAACGTCATGGAAACTGTGCTGGGCGATCGGTGGCTTGAAGAAAACACCCCAAGGTACTCAACGCCTGGGACAGTAAAATGTAACTAGCCACCAGGAGAGAAAACCCCCTTTATTTCTAGATATATTTCCTTTTTTTCTATTACATTGTTTTATCCTATAATTACAATTAACAAATTTTCAGAATATATTGAATTTCGACGTATGTATAACAACCATCTGATCATGTTTTTATGTTCTCCACTGTCGTAAAATGCATGAATTGTAATATGTTACATTATAATTTTGGCAACAAATGTAAGCAATTGTTTATTTATATTTTGTCTTTGTTTTTATTTATTCTTCTTATATCCATCTATTTCAAATGTTTAATATATGTAGTATCAATGAACTAATGTATAATATAACATGTAGAACTGCTTTCTATTAAAAGGTAGCAGGATTATAGATGAGAAGTAAATAAATAATAAATAAATGCAGCCGGATCCCGGTGACATTCTGACACGATATTTCGGCACAGAGACGTTCGGCCAATCTTCAGGTGAGTACGCAGCTACTGAACAGCCCAGATACGGGGCGGTATTTATGCGAAATACGCTGGTGTCTTTCTGCGCACGCGGGTGGTGACATGCGCGGTACGGCCGAGTTGTGTGTTTATAAGATTCTCAGCAAGGCGCACTTCCACCGCTTCTTTGTTAAATGAGTTTCAAAGACCGGAAACTTGATCTAAAATTGTTGTTGTATTGCACTCCATGGAGTGTCTCATGGAAATGCAGTGTTGTGCTACTTTGAGTTTAACGTCCCGTCGACAGTGCGGTCGTTAAAAAGAGGGAGCTTACGCTCGGAGTGTTTGGGGAATGATTAGTAAGGAAATCGGCCGTGCCCATTCAAAGGAACCATCCCGGCATTTGTTTGAGTGATTTAGGGAAATAACGGAAAACCTAAATCTGGATGGGAGGAGGTGGATTTGAACCACCATCCTTCCAAATGCAAGTCCAGTGTGTTGCCACTGCGCCACCTCGCTCGGTTGTTCTGCTACTGCTGACTTCGTCTGTTACAGAAGGGGGGTGTGTCTTTCGTGCTCCGTACAGCGCTCTGAACTGTTAGAGTCGACTGGCCTGTGTAAGCCGAAACACACTCGCAGGGAAGTTTGTAAACGCCGGATTTTTTTCAGTTGCAAGTCGTCGTTAACAGATCCGACTCTAAGGGCAAATTCTTCGCTGGATCACGGAAGATGACCTGGATTTTGTGTTTCCTTAGAAATCTGCTTATTTTAGACGACACGTCAGCAGAAAGAAATGTTCAAATGTTTGTAAATCTAGAACAAAACTGCGTGATCATCAGTCCGTTGTTTACAAACTACTTAAACTAAGGTAAACTAACCAAAGGACAACACCCACATCCATGCCCCTGGGAGGACTCGAACCTCCGACGGCGAGCAATGGCGCGCTTTGCAGCGATTCGCCTTAGACCGCTCGGCTACTCCAACGCGGCCCAGTAGAAAGACACATGCGCAGAAAGGTATCAGCATACAACGCATGCGCGAAAATCGGCATAAATACTTGCACCGTACCTGGGCTCTTCAGTAGTAGCCCACTCACCTGAAGACGGCCGGACGTATATGGGCCAAAATATCGTCTCAGAATGTCAACGGGATCCGGCTGAAATACTGAAAGAAGAAACACGCAGTCAAAATTTCAGAAGTTTTTCAATGACATCCGACAATCCAGTATAGTAAGGATTTCGTACCGCGCAGCAATATTATAGGAGAGAATGTTCAAATGTTTGTAGAGTCTATGGGACTTAACTACGGGGTCATCAGTCCCTGAACTTACAAACTACTTATGAACTAGCTAATCCTAAGGACGGCACAAATATCCATGCCCGAGGGGGGATTCGGACCCCCGACCATAGTGGCCGTGCAGACCATGACCTCAGCGCCTCAGCCCCCTCGGCCGCCGCGGCCGGCCTATAGGAGAGAAAGGGGAGCCATAGTGTACGCTGCCAAGTGCAGACTTTGTTTAAACTCACACTATTCTTTATTTAAGGGGTCATCGACTACTTTCAGTAAAACTCGTATATCTTGTCAGTATCAATTTGACATTAGCAGTGATATTCCGTTCAATTCATTCCACTTTAAATAACAGCGTAGTCCGCAAACAAGATAAAAGATCACTTGTTTTCCTAAGGATTATTTCAATTATTCTACCTATAAATAATATAAAGTCCCCACGCCGCGTCGTGTATCTGTTCTCGATAAACTCATAAATTACTGAAGGGATTTGCATACGGTATTCACAAATGGACGGCGTGATTCGCGAGAAAGGTTTCGATTTGTAATTAATTCAGGTGCGTGCCAGTGATTATGTATGGCGAGTAAAATTACGCGAAACAGAGCAATGAATATTCTTAGTAAAATCTGTATATTCTGCGACTTACGAGCATTATCGTTATGTGACAACGCGATTATTGTTTCGTAATACGTAGGGTGAACATGTGGTACCTTTTTGTGCTACAAACATGTTCCATGCATCAGATGATACGACACTGCCACGTAAATAAATGTTGAGTTATATATCGCCTACTGCTCGTGCCAAGAAGGGGCGGGTTAGTAGTAATCGAGATTTTGTTTCGTTGTGGTACCGGTAATTATTGACTTCGTACAAATTTAATTAACTGAGAGTCCTTTAGAGCATATTTCGCTCATTATAAAACTTTGCTTGCGTGGACATGTTAGTTAAAGAATGAAATAAATCGCAATTTGCAATCAGTTATGGCTTCACTGTACTAGGTTTAGATGGAATACGGAAGTGCGGCGAATGAAAATTTGTGCCCGGCCGGGAAAAATTTACATTCGCCGCACTTTGGTATTTAATCTAAACCTATAACAGTGAAGCCATAACTGATCACAAATTGGGATTCATTTAATTCATTGAACGCTGTAATGTCATCAAAATATATAATTGTGTTAGTTAAAACTTCTTCTTTCAGTATATCTGTTCTAAGACAAGTATCGACTGGAAGTTCCGGACATCCTCTTCATTTTCTTGTACTTCTTTCCTACTTCGCTTTTGTTGACATACCTTATCTTCTTCTTCCTCATTCCATTTTCCTTCTATTTTTCTTTCCATTATCCACTTCAGTAGACAGTTCCCCAATTACCTGTGTCCCACCAAAGGTATTTTCCACTGCGTTCTTCTGCTTAGCACATTTCAGAACTTACTAAACGTTTTTGTCCAGGCGGAATGAAAGTGTTGCTGATTGACAGGAGCATTCCTGAACACCTCAGGAAGTGATCCGACAAAATATTTTCGTGGTATGAGGTGTCTTATGGGTCAGAAACTTGACCCACATTCAAAAAACAAAAAATAAATAAAACAGTACTAAAAGCTACAAATATAAAGCTAACTAAATGGTAATTTTTTACATATAAATTGGTGCATTTGCTTCTTGTTGAATAGTGAGATAAGAGGAATCGAGAAAGGGACAAGTATGGCCTTTTGATCCATCATTTCCTTTTCAGGAGAAACCTGCATCCAGACTGACCATAATTCATAAATTTTCACAGCGTTGATCTTAGGTTGTTTTATTAACTTTCAGATTTCCTTATCTCGCCCGCTAGGTTAGCCGTGTGGTCTAATGCACCGCTTTACCAGGCGGGGAAGCGTACCAGCCCCGGTTCGAATCCGCTCATCGGATTAACGAAGGGGGTCAGAGTGCCGTCCAGCCTGGATGTGGTTTTTAGATGGTTTTCCACAACCCACTAGGTGAATACCCTTCTCAGTTCTACGATTCTCAAATATTTCGTAACACTTAAACTTTCGCCCATATAACACTATACGCGAGAGGGGGGGGGGGGGGCACTGGGTGGCGACAGAGGTGCATCCCGCCACCCCGTAAATATTAACACACGCCAGATCCGGATTTAACAAAGAGCCACTGACCCTGCATGTACGGGAACATGGCAAAAGAGAAAGAGATTTCATTATCTCTGCCTGTGAAAAAGAAACCCATGTTGTATCACTTCAATGTACGACTGTTTATCAATGTTACGACTATATTTTATGAGAAAAAAGAGTAGAGGCATCAATTTCACGTCATATCACATTCTAAGATCAACGGTCGTTTGGCACTGTAAGCGGGTTTGCTTCTATGTTGCTAGAATAAAATATTTGATCACTTTTGTTTCTCTTTAAATCACTCATAAAAACCAACAAGGCTCTTCCAGTTCAAATAGACTCGCGAAATTTGACTACAAGCTAGATTCCGCAGTAACTGGAGAAAGATCTGAATCATAAATATTGATCTAGTTTTCAAAAGTGAAAAGTGATCTGCGAGGAAGGTTTATAAGTTTATAATATTCAATCCTAATTAGCTGAGATAACATGAAGCACAATCCCCAGCAGCTACGAAAACGATGTCTCTATCATCTAGTGGTGATAAGCGTAACATTTCATTACAGTCTATGACTACGACAAGTACAATTTCTGTAACGTTTCAAATCAAAGCCTTAAGGCGGAAGAACAGACACCATACATACACACACACACACACACACACACACACACACACACACACACACACAACATTTTCAACTTTCCCAACTGATTTAATAATTAAAAGGCAGATAACGGTGTGTGACTGTGTTGTGTGCCTGTGTGACTCCGTGAGTGTTCTAGTTTCTTATGAATGCCATAGCCGATAGCTGAAGTGTTGTATGTGTGTGTCTTTTGTATGTACCTGTCGCAGCTCGTCGCCACGTCTGTGCGGTGAGTTGTTAACTGTACTTATTACTATATTCTTATCTACGACCTGGATTTTGATTTAATTTCAGTTAACATCGAAATTTTTTTGTATCATATATTTATCAAATAATTTTATAAAATTTTCTACAAATATCATAAAAGATTCATGATAGTTGATCAATCAATAACGAGAATCTCGACACCAACGTAAAGGTTTCTGAGACGCAATACATGATATAAAGCTACACATCGAAATAAAAGCGCCGGCCGCGGTGGCTGAGGGGAGTGAGGGTCTCCAGTCACGGTCTGCACGGCCAATATAGTCGGGGGTTCGAATCCCCCCTCGGGCATGGATATTTGTGCCGTCCTTAGTCTTAGTTAGTTCATAAGTAGTTTGTAAGTTTAGGGACTGATGACCCCGTAGTGAAGTGCCATAGACTATACAAACATTTGAACATTTGAATTTCAAATAAAAGTGCTCCCTGTTATGATTTTGGTAGGCTAGTCTACAAGGGATCGCCATGAATATAACCGCGACGAATAATTATTTACATTACTTTCTACCTTTATTATGTCATTAGCAATTTTACGTACTTGCTGCCGTCTGCTATCCGCACCTGGCGTCTTGAAAACATATTTTTTTTCCAAGTCTGCTGGTCTATTGCACAAATACACTCATATTTAAGACTTATTCTACTCTGCTCTACGACACTTACGACTCTGCTCCTCACAAGGTCTCAAAGGTCTGCATACATTTTTCTACCTCAACCATTTCCCTCGCGCGGCCTTCCGCGTCGGAGGTTTGAATCTTCCCTCGGCATGGATGTTTGTGTTGTCTTTAGTATAAGGTAGTTTGTAAGCAGTTTGCAACTTTAGGGACTGGTGACCAGCAGGTAAGTCCCATAAGCTTAACCAACATTTGAACCTTTTTTAACTATTTCTCGTTAATAATTACTTGAATTTTATTTCAATATCTGGCAGTAGTATTTTCGTAGAAGGAACTTTATCGATGCTAACCTTACATTTGATGTGAGTCCCTGATTAATAACTGCAATTCTTCTTCTCTATCCACAATAGTTTTGCTATTTAAAAAAATCTGCTAGTTCACGACTATTTAAAACCCTCTCCTTTGTGCTTTTGTTCGTTACACAAAACTCTTGCACAAGCTTCCAACTGAATCCATTCAGTTGTTTATGCAATCTTCCCTTATTTCTCGTCCGCCATCAATCTTGCCAGTGTGTGTCAGTCATGTGCAAATTTATTGCTCTTATAATATTTGTTTCAAATGTTTGTTAAGCTTATGGGACATAACTACGAGGTCATCAGTCCCTAAACTTACAAACTACTTACGAACTACCTTATACTAAGGACGGCACAAATATCCATGCTCGAGGGGGGGATTCGAACCCCCGACCGTAGTGGCCGTGCAGACCGTGATTGGAGCGCCTCAGTCCCCGCGGCCACCGCGGCTGGCTTGTTTCAAATCATTTATGTTGTCGAAGACCAACTATTGACGTATAATTTAAATTTATGCATATTCCCTTTCTTACAAGTAATCTACATATATATCCATAATGCGCAACTTACCTCACGGTGTGCTGCGGTAATTTGTGTACGCTTGTTACCTCTTTACTCCTCCAGTCCTGGGTACGAGTCCTCCGTCAGACATGGATGTTTGTCCTCAGCACTAGTGCATTTAAGATACTTTAGGTAGTTTGCAAGTCTAGGATTCGATTTCATCACCAGTTTGTTCCCTTATGTTTTACAGACACTCGAATATTTGAATCAGACGGTATGCCTTCTATCTAATTTTATAACTGAGATCGTTTCGTGTGATATACGAGGGAGGAAGCATTATATTGTTTAACATGTCGAGAAAAGTATTGTCTCGGAACTTTGACAGAAGCCCGTACCGCGATAGGAATGCCTCTCTTGCAACGTCTACAAACTGGAGTTTCCTCATCATCTCCGTGACGCTTTCGTGCTTACTAAATGAGCCCGTAGCGAAGCGTGCTGCTCACCATTTTGTTTCGTCTATCAACCCTTCTATCAACCCTCGCTGGTACGAAACCCACAATGATGAACGACAGTTAAGCGTTGGCCAAACAAGTGTTTTCTTAACCGAAACTCCGACCTATATAGGGTAAGGTGGTACAAATTCAATGTAGGTACAATTCCGATCAACATAAGTTTTCGCGCCATTTGTCTGTCTCGTAGTGTCTCGTTGTGTCGCGTTGTAGAGTAGCAGGTTTCTACAGCTCCTCCCATCTTTTCCAAGAATACACCGCTTTGCGGTAAGGACATATAATTTTTTTTCCCTTTAGGGAGGTAAGTGAAGCTACTTAATCTAACGCGCTCTTTATAAATCATCTAGTTAAGGGTGACTGGATTCGCTGCCAAAAATGCAATGTTTGGTACCACGAAGTATGCGTTGGTCCGTGACAGAAAAAGTGATTTTTATGTGGAAGAAGCCCGTAATCAAATTTGTGCGAGAAAGTGATCATAATTGTACCTAGTGTGGTACATTTTCGATCGATGTTTCTCAATTCCGTAACCTTTTTTTTTGTGTTTATACCAACATTTGTAACTGTATAATATTTGTGTTACATATTCATTAAACATCCAAGAACAAGTGCCATAGTTAAAATTATTCCTTTTCACAATTTACTTCCAGTTATAACAACATTTGTCCGAAATGATCGAAATTGTACCATCTTACCCTAGTTATAGTTAAATTTTCGTCGGCATTGAATATGATGTAATGTATTCCAAAATGAGACAGACATATTTTCTTACACGTGTTCATAGACAATTAAGGGCGTCATATACACCTTTAGAAACACTAAGTTTAATATTTGTGAACGAATACCGCTGAAACAGTAGGAGATGTAAAGAAAATACTTCGTAAAAATTTTGTCGGCGGATTTGTTTTGTTCATTACATTGGTGGAACCAAATTTGTCACAGATTCTAAATTATCATTACTTTGGAAAATCTACTACTTCGGTATGTTTAATTGTTTTCGAGAAACAAATAACCACCACTCTAAAAGTAGGAGGAGAAATGTGAGAACCCCGTTTCTACAGAATATACTCTACCGGCTAGTTAGGTTAAATTCTAAGCCTTGCATTTTTGCATTTTGCTGAAACCCGTGGAATTTCAAACTTTTGTTTGCAGTAATGATATGTACTTGAAAAACACTGTAATTTACTGATTCAAATGCTTTTGTGTACAATAGGAATACTTAACCAAGTGCTTGTAGTGCTGAATTATTAAAAGGTAATGAAAAAGATGCGTGTAAGATTCATTCTGTAAAAAACTAATTGTTTTAATATATCTATTAACACTGTATTCGCAGTGATGAACTTTCTCTCATATAACTTTTATTCTCATGATATACATTTATGACTCTATAGGTTTAAAAACCGCACGGCGCTGGGCTTTAATACAACAGTGAATACCAAGAACGTCGATGTTTTAACTAACGATGCTACTTAATCACGTTTACAAATTCGCAAACAGACTTACGTTCTTATTCACGGTAAATCGGAAAATCAGCGGTTTAAACCGCTGTGCCGACTTCCTGTTTAATTATTCTGTGATTTTACTGTATCATGTAATGGTTTAACGAGGCAGAATAGTTACGGTGCATTTCTTGGTCGTAGTGACGTACTGCTTCCACTGTAATGGCCGTGTTTTTCGCGAGTTTAATCGTACAAATACGGCGAAATATTTCGCTGTTATACGTTAAGCGCATCGTCCATTTAAAACTGAATTAATGCATATGCATGTCGTTATGGTCCATCTGCAGTCTGAGAGCTCCAGAATTGCTGAGTGCAGGAGATACTGTTATTCTGCTACTGTCAAGCCCTTTTTGTATTCAAAGCTATATGCATTCTGAGTGGTCTTAGAGGTTGTAGGTTAGTCAGAAACTTGGCCATACCCTTGAAATGAAGAACCTTAATGTAATATTCAACACAGAACCTAGTAACAAGGTTGATACTGTAGCATGTCGTAGTATGAAAACAGGAGCCTAAGACAGTGACGAGTGGACTTTACTGTGAGTGAGGTGTCTGAAAACGATTTGGATCAGATTGTTACAAAACCGACTAGTGAGACAAATGTCAAAGATAACGAAACAGCGAACATACCCGAACGTTTCGAATCGGTTAACAAAGTGGGGTAATCAGAGATCATAATATTTTAAGACTATCCACAGCCACGGTAAAAACGATAAAGGCAAAGAAGGATAGGCAAATATCTTTGCACTAACAAGAGTGACCGAATATAAAACGCAGTTTATTTGAGGATGTACCGTAAATAAAATCAGAAATCGTTGTACAACACGCCTTAGCTTAGTACGTATTGAACTTTGTTGTAGGGAAAAGTAAAGATCTACCACTGTCTCTATATTCATTTTACAAAGCTTCTGTGTCCGCCTCCGTAGTCCGGTGGACAGCGTGGTTGGTTGCCACGCAGGGGGCCCGGGTTCGATTCCCGGTCGGGTAGGGGATTTTCTCCACTCGGGGACTGGGTGTTGTGTCGTCCTCATCATCATTCCATCATCATTCCATCATCATTGACATGCAAGTCGCCGAAGTGGCGTCAGATAAAGAGACTTGCACCAGGCAGGCTGAACACGACCCCAGTTGGGGTCTAACAGTCATAAATGCCACACGATCATCATCACAAAGCTTCTGTGAAAGCAGAGAAAAAATCATCTCGGAATAAACGGAACTAACTCCACAGTATACGTACTATAACCGGAATTTAGTCACATGGATGTGTAGAGCAGTTTGAAAAGTATTTAGGCCTAATCAATTGACAAGTAAAATGTGGTCAACAGTTGTGACAAAATTTCAGTTATATCCATAACTCATTCGAATACCAACGAATATAAAAAATATTTTCAGTCGCTCATTGATCCCAAATGTACCAAAACAGAATGTGAGTGAGAAGACCGGATTACTGAAGTCAGTCAGTATGTTTTCGCTATTAAATAGCATACATAACAAGATTTCCCCCTTTTAATCACTGTAAGAACCCAGCTATAGTTGATTTTTACGATAAGTGATCATGCAGTGGTGGCTCGTTCAAAATTTGACCAGTGTGCTACAATATTACAAAAATAAACAGGAAACAAAATATACTAAAATAAAATGTGAACCTTTGTATGAGTGCCTTTAATTAAATATCAATTAATACTCTATTGACAGTAAGACCTTCAGGGGAATCTATAACAGCGCTGCCAACTGCATGTATTAACTGCAGGTAGTAAATAAAACATTTAAAAAAATATTAATTTTATTTACAGAAATTAAAAATTTTGACTCAGAGGTATTTGAATACGAGCCTCACACAGGAATTGAGAGACAACGTGCAAGACGCCTGAGTCAGCGCGCTATTTGACTCCGTAAGCCGCAATATTCGTCATATACTATTCTTCCGCAGCCGTCACACGCAGCGTAAAGAGAAATATTGATCTGGTGCTGCAGTCGGTCTCAGCACACATGAGTCGCCAGGCCTGACGTCATGTCTGCACATGCGCACTAGCGGACAGACGACTGCGCCGCCTCTCTGCGCACGTACGAGCGCGGCTGAATCCCACTTCAGCACACGGAGCTGGTTTCCAGCTATCGCAGCGGGAACGCCCAAACTGAATTTTCATCCTTATTACTAGCATCTAATACACATTGGAAAGGAATTGGCATAATTTTATTGTGATATTTGGCTCGTATTCCAAGAGAAAGGATGTAATTTTACAGCGATTTGTCGCTTGCATTCGAAGAGAATTGGCATAATTTTAGTAATTATTTACAGTGTGCTGCAGCACATAACCACATTATCACCAGCCGCCACTGTGATCATGGAATACAAAATCAATAGATATCGCTGATTTGCTGAAGGCTCCTTGACCGTAAGATGCCAAAGATATTGTGTGGAATACATTGCTCCACCTGTAGAAGAATTTCATAGTAATACAGTAAGGACAGTTTACAACGCACCGCAAAGACGTGGCGACGAACTGCGACAGCCACATACAAAAGAAACCCACATACAACACTTTCAGCTATCGGTCATGGCCTTCATCAGAAAAAAGAACACTCACGCAACCACACAGGCACACAACACAGCCATACAACCATCGTCTCCGGCTGCCGCACTTCGAAACTTCATAGTAGGTAGGTAGGTAGATGGATGACGAATGGTATGAAGCGACGGATAACTGTACAGAAAATTCCCGTTATCAAGATGTCAGTTTGTTGTAGATGTATGGTCACATATTTGAAAACGAAATTCACGTTAGTTGAGCCCAATAAGGATTTCGAAGCACTTCAGCTTCTGTTGCGTCTTTTTGTTCTTAATTTGAATATCTCAAACGAGAAAAGCTCTTTCTCCTTATTCCATGTACCTTCCCGTCTTGGGATGTAACAAATTTTATTCCATCTTCTAATGAAGATCCAAAAATCAGATTTTCTGTGTATTTAACTTTTGATTATAAGTGTCATATCTGAGGGCTTGGACTGGCAAAAAAATTTCATTTCCAATATTTCGCGTAACTATTCACCAAGTAAAAAAAAAAAAAATTAAATCCTTTTATAATTTACTGATTAAGTGAACAGGCGAACTGTTATTCAAATTTATACATCTACAATGACAGGATTATGAGATATCACCTATGTCTACTGATGTGGAAGCCTTAATGCTACGCCTGAATTTCTGCCAGGTTCAAAATTTCGAAACGGTGTACATTGTTTTGTAAAATATCCCTCACTCCATTTTGCCAGTTGATATGCTGCCTTACAAATAGTAATTTTTATTTCAATAAAGGAGTGTTGGTTGCGAAATTATTACTTTAATGACGCATTTCGCCTTCGAGCGGCGTCACTAAATTGCGATGAAATCATTTCTGAAACTACTGTGCTACGCAATTAGCATACGTCGAAATCGTGCTAAGCAGGAAAGTCGCCTATATGCATTCGCGTGACTGAAATATTTTCGTTTCTGTGTGATAGATGATATAGCTCCCAGGGAGAAAACGTCACTGAAGGAATATTTTTCCAACCAAGGTGTTTCAGTATATAAATAAAAATAAATAAATAGTAATGTTACATCTTTCGATTTGTTCAGTTACATTTTTGGCCAAATCAATCAATATTAGCGAACACCGCAGGGCGGTACAAGAAGTAATGTCTGCAAGAGCTTAATAAAATGCGAATACTCTACTTTATGTAACAAATACCATGAACATTATATGAAATGTCTTAACTTAATTCAAGAATAGCCTACACGCCCGCACTACTATTAAAACCAGTAAAGAAATTCCAATGGCAGCTAAATACTAACAAAACATTACCAGAAAGAAGAAAAAAAAGTTTAATCACGACTGTTTAAGGAATATTTCTTCCGAATTCATTCATGGTGGATTTCCTACTGGCTCCTGGAACAGAGAACAAGTAATAAATAACATCTTCTTGATGTTTAAAGAAACGTTAATAAAATTGAATAAACTCTGAAACATGTTCATCAGTCTGTATTTTCAATTACGATGTCGCATGACAGTACTAGTGGAAGTAACATTTTTTTTCTCTTACTGCCCCAGTGACGTTCCTTGAACCTGTTGCAACACTTCGTCTATTTTTCAACTGCATTGGGATTAAATAATCGGGAATACCAGTCTCCATGTTCGATGTTCTGCGTCCGTTACTGCACTCCTACTTTACTGTTCGCCATAAATTTTTGACTGACGTTGTAACATGGAAAGACATCTACCATATAGAAACAGTTTGACGCACTAACTTAGGATGACGTAATTCCAGTAGCACTTAAGAGATTTAAAAAGGTTACAAATACGTTTAACGTAGAACGGAAAGTTAAACTCATAAAACCCATTTTGAGATATTGCAGCTGTCGTAATCGCCTTTTCCAGTCGAAAATTATTCATTTATAAAGTCAACTAACTCTATTTTTGCTAATATGTACATTAAAAGGTCTAAACGAAGAATTTGCTAAAACGCTATTTCAGGTAGTATACTGGAATAAATTATAAAAAGCACTGAACTTATGTACGACGCAATACATTGTCGAAAACACAAAAGTCATTAAATATGTGAGATAGCTTTAGATTAGATGCGAGAACGCACTCAAATGTCATTACCACCTGGATTCCCGCATGTTTTCAGTATTATCTTGATATTTTGTTACACTTTCGCTATTACAAGCAGAAGTAGACTTCGTTTGCTGTATTGCAAGTCAATATTTTTACACGTTTTTGGTTAGTCAATTTGGTCATTATATGAAGTAATTTGTCTTTCAATGTATTTTATAGTTTTTTAGTGATTATCTGTGTCAGAATTTGTAGATAGAATGAGAGAATTACACCTAACAAGTACTTGTTGAGTCAACACTAAAATAATCCGTGGGAATGGTATACAGAATTCCAGCATGCACACATGCAAAGAGAGAACTCCGGTTTTTTTCCCTTGTTATGTTGTTTATAGATTTGCTTTTCCAGTTTTCATGTTTTATTACGGCTCCGCTTTTTTTTTTTTTTTCGATACTGCGGGCATTAAGTTTCTGTTTCTTTACGTTAAATGTGCAGTACGGTTTTGGTATAGCTCTCGCTACTGCAGTTGTATAGGTCAATTTCAGTTTTCGATTCGAAGGTGCGTTATTTTTTACGAATTTTTATTAAGAGCATATTGCGATTTTTCTCACTGTTATCACGTTAATATATTTATTATGAGAACAAACGTGGTTCGTTAAGTCTTTTTTATAGTTTAGAACTATGACGTACGTTTATAAGTACTGTCCACTATTTTGAATTCTTACGTGGATCCAGTTAGACGTAGACATCAAAGCTCGACTTGAATTTATCCTATGATACTACCCGCCTATATTGAGCTTTGCTGATAATCACGTGGAAAATAATACTAGAAATGCAGTTAGTGGCAACCTCTTTATGCCGAGCAGCATGGATCTCAATAAGCGTCAGCACTACAGTGGGGTAGTCTGATTCACCAATTTCCTCCAAACCATGACTGATACTGACTCAGAGGTGGGCGGGGCCACTGTCATCACCGCCGAATCCCCAAAAGTACTAAATTTAAATTTGGTGTGAGGTCCACAACGATTACCTAATGAAGAACAATGCTATAAAACGTAATGTCTAAAGGAAACGCAACGATACAATACAAAAATGAGGATGGTAAAACTGACTCTGATCGTTGTGATTTTAATTAGTTAAATTCAGGCACGCATCGATGTGTTCACAAGTAAATCTACGGATGTGTCACCACCGATTTTTATGAAATTTGAATATGTAGTAATACATGAAAAGCTAGGGGATACGTATTTTTTTAGCAGAGATAAAACAGATGAATGGGGTGTAACGGTTCTTCCAATAGGCGCTAAAATGTTAAAATTACGATAACTGAAAGATTAGTGAAAAGATTTTAATGATTCTTTCAGAAAGAAACTTTCACTCTGTACCAGAGAGTGCACAGATATGAAACTTCCGGGCAGCTTAAAATTGTGTGCCGGAACCGGAATTCGATCCTGGGACCTTCGCCTTTCGCAGACAAGTTTGTTAGAAAGTATCTTTTGATATAAGAAGAAAATCGGTCTAGGTACATTGGAGGGGAAGTGAAAAATAGGGGGCCAAATAACCGAAAAGAGATCAGTTTTTTCAAAAGTATGTCTAATTAAGAAACACATTTTCATGTGCAAATATTAATGACTAACCAATCCTTATATTACCATTTATCACTGCCCATGTAACACCTTGTGAGTCTAATTTTTTGAAATATTTCATGTTTGTAATGTAACGGTATTTAAAGTCGCTAAATGAAAATATAAAATCAGGTTGTCTGAATTGAATACGGCAATCTAACAAAGCGGACGACAACCCGAAAAAATCACGGGATAGGCATCAAGTCCACATACGATTCTCAGAAGACTGTGAAATCTACTTTTGAAATAATAATGGAAAAAATGAATAAAATATGTAAAAACATTTATTGATGTTGCCCCTGATGTAGCGCGTGGAGATCGCACGGCGAAATTTAATATATTAGGTGAGTCCCCATGCTCCTCACAACTTTCTTTCCTTGTGTCAGAATATGATTCATGGTTTGAACGTATATTCACTTTTATTTGCGATTGTTTCAAAAGGTGTCAATTGACTCGAAATAATGAAAAGGGCCAGGTAATTCATAGGAGTATTAAAAGCAATTTGTTTACACTTCAGTGATAAATCACAGAATTGTAAGGGTTAACTATTCACTATAATAAAGGTGTTTCTCGTTGCGGCGAGAACTTTTCGTGAAATGTCAATCAAGGACTTAATTCCAAATGTGAGAATATTTTGTAAATGGCCACGTGCACTAGATGAAACGATTATCGTAATAAAATTCGAGAAATCAGTGGTCTGACAGGAAGAATTAAATGTTTTCTTTATAGGCTTGACTTATTTGAATATTTTAGTTACTTATTTTCATCCGGATAATACAGGGGTGGTTAGGTAAAAGTAGGGAAAAAGCAAAGGAAAAGCTGAAAAACCGAAACTGGCTATATTGCCGTGCCATTGGCACTTCGGATTAAATTTTCTACGAGGGTTCGAACTTGAATAGTGGCAACACTGCAGCGCAGAGACATTATGCAATGGAATCTTCAATTGTCGCTGATAGAAATCGTTGTTGACTATACCTTACCACCGAGCAAATGGACTGTCCCGTCTCACACAATCGTGCGCACAATCGAAGGAAACACCGTCACTTGTTAGCGAGCGGTCTAAGGTAACGGTCTCATTA
Source organism: Locusta migratoria (assembly GCA_026315105.1). Classification (NCBI taxonomy): domain Eukaryota; kingdom Metazoa; phylum Arthropoda; class Insecta; order Orthoptera; family Acrididae; genus Locusta; species Locusta migratoria. The sequence goes on along the minus strand of CM048746.1, from coordinate 423,587,878 downwards.
TGTTATCGAAACAAGAACAACATAGTTGGATCAAGACTGAATGTGCCAGAGGTCGTACAGCACGACTGTGTCGTCAAGGTTTTCAAGTGCGTCAGAGCCATAGTATGGTGAAAGTTATAGTGATTCTCGTGTACGACTGTGATGGTGTTATCCCAACGCATTACGTTCCTCCACGGCAGACCGTCAATGCACAGTATTACCGTTCGCTTTTGGAGCAACAACTGCGACCATCTTCGCGAAAGAATCAGCAACACTTTCGCGCAACCCACCCATCATTTTGCACGACAGTGCGCAGGCACATACAGCGTTGCTCCGTTCGTCGATGGGACTGGGAAGTACTGTAGTATCCGTCGGACTTTAGTCCTCGTAACTTTTATTTCATTACAGAGATGAAGAACCCATTTAGAGACATTTGCTTCAGAGCTTCCATAGATTCGAATGATGAGCGCGCTCAGGCCTGTATTTCTCGCAGGCCACGTCATAAACCAATGTGACTTCATACGTTGAACTATGTGTCGAAGGTTGGACTTACCACCATAGTGATTTCTTTCTGACTTTATGGAATACATATACGGGCCGTATAGTTTAGGAGGTTATGTGGAACGCACACACACACACACACACACACACACACACACAGGGGGAGAGAGAGAGAGAGAGAGAGAGAGAGAGAGAGAGAGAGAGAGAGAGAGAGAGAGAGAGATACAGAGATACGCGCACGTCTTCCACATTTTCATAATATCTAATAATTTTCTGTAATAAAATTTCTTGAAATATTTTGAACATATAACTAAATTTAGAATTTTATGCTTATTAACCTCTACTAATATGGAGGAAATGGTGACAATAACTGATTATACTATTCAAAATTGACTAAAAAATTAAAATTAAAATAAAAAGTAAAGTGAAAAAATCTACCAACTGCCTCAGATTACATGATACCTTCCTGTAGTCAATTACATTATGCCTGGAAGATCTATTAGACTTTGACTAAGTAGGCCGGTAGAAAAGGAAGCGTTCAAAATACTACATTTCACATTCCATTTTCAAATAGTTTCAAACATTGCTAAACTCCGTCAGCTGTTTATGTCTACATTACCCACTTGCATCTTTCCAGATAATGTGTACGCTATAAACGGCAATCGTTCACTACAGGATAACTAACGAAAGCACAAGATGCTCATCTTTCAGGGCCCGTATGCGAATTCAGGAATCTGGTGCTGTAATAGATGCCTGGCTTAGCTTTCTGGCCAGAAGTCCGGAATCCGGTTAATCCAGAGAGGGGGGGGGGGGGCGTTACCCAACCGCAGTGCTGCTTCTGCCATGCGCTGCGCGTAACCGCCTAGCTCTCGCGTTTTATGTAACTATCGTCAATTATTTCCAGCAAGCGTAACGGCTATGAATCTGTAAGTGGACCATTCAGATATCAAAATATTACCTGCATCGAGTGACATAAAGAATGTTATAAATGAAAGAAGTTTCGTATTTCATCACGTAATAGCATAAAATATCTTTAACACACCGCCTTAGAATCTGTTCTTCTGCAAATTCGAACTTCGGAACACTTCAAAGGCGACGGCAAAATTTCCAAATCAAATGTTCCCATGTTTGTAAATCTATGTGACTTAAGTACTGCGGTTATCAGTCCCTAGGCTTACGCTAACCTTAAGAGAACACATACACACACCATGTCCGAGGGGGGGACTGGAACTTCCGACAAGGAGCAACCGCGCACTCCGCAACGAGGCGCCTTAGAGCTCTCGGCCAATCCATGACGGGGTAAAATTCACCACCTCCCTCCTCATAAATATTTAAGAAGCGTTTATAACCTCTAGTATCCAAGATCAATCTGACACAACCTTTTAACCAAAATTTTGTCAACTTCACCACGTAACATCTTCCTAAAATGTGTCTTTACGACCGTGGAACTTCTACGTAACCCTTCGCATCAGCATAAAAAAGGAGCAAAATTTTATTTCTAAAATTTTACTTCTCTAACGAAGTTAGAGCAATAAATGTGTTATGCGGATGATAGCAAATCAGAAGCAGAAATCCTATTGCTAAATTTATCTCCGAGATATTACATTACCTTGACGTATTTATATAACTGAGAAGTTCTCAATGTATTGAAAAGGTATAGAACGATATTAAACCGTCAAAATGTATTGATAAATTCGTAGTCATTTTTACCATACGGAAAATTGTAATGGACAACGTAGATAATGTAGCATATGTTTACAGAGGGAATCTAGATTAATTTGTGGCAGTTTGGCTGCAGCAGAAGTTGGAATTTCTTTTGGTTTCTCAGAAATTGCTATATTCAAAAATGTTCAAATGTTTGTTAAGCTTATGGGACTTAACTACGGGGTCATCAGTCCCTAAACTTACAAACTACTTATGAACTACTTACGAACTAGGACGGCACAAATACCCATGCCCGAGGGGAGATTCGAACCCCCGACCGTAGTGGCCGTGCAGACCGTGACTGAAGCGCCTCAGTCCCCGCGGCCACCGCGGCCGGCAATTGCTATATTATTGTTATTTTATGTTACATTTAAATAATGTATTGCGTGTACTTTATATTAGAGCTCCAAAGACACATACATTTTAACAATTACACATCATTTACCGACGATCAGGTGGCACGTAAAATAAATTCTAATAGAAAATAATGTATCTGGAACGAAATATTTCCCACAATATATCTAACGGGAAGTGAGGTCTGGTGAATAGACAAATATGAGAATAGAATTCGTTGACTAATTCTGGTCTTTCAAAAGAGACGGAGGATAAATTTTATCTGGATGACTGTATCATAACATTGAACGTAGACAATTATAATCGAAAAAAAGCTCCATTTATCCTGTAAATTCATATTCTTTTTGTATCCCACATCTGAGACACAAATTTATGTTAGAAAAAAAGCCTAATGAAAACATATTGAAAGTGCTGCTGCCGAAAATGTATACCTCTGGGCTGAATAATACAAGTCCCATAGGGAAAGAAGCTAAATTTGTAAACCTTTAGTAAACTGTGCAGACGTAATCCGAGAGTGAGATGTGCAAGACGTTTTCCTTCATCAGGAGTCATAATTATTTCGAATTTTTTCCTAGAAAGTAAATGTACTCCCAGTTAGGTGAGGTACTATACAGAAACTAGATTCGTATTTGTTTAATTTAAATTCAACGGCATAATTACTTTAAAGTTTTCGAGGTAAATTTAACACTTGAAATTGTTCCTTCTATCCTGATAGCATTTATACTATTTCGACGATACACACACAGCGTAAACAACCATAGCCTAACCCAGTCGTAGCGAACAAATGTATTTTAGAGAATAATTAATAATTTAACCTCCTTTCATGAACGCACATATGACAGTAATCTAGTGTGCAAAAATGTTATTTCTGTACCAATATTCCAAACAATTTACCCAGAAACGAAAAGGGAACAGAAGAATAATCGAAAAATATGGGGGATAGGAAGAGAGGAATCCCTGGCGTAATCCTGTATTTTCAGAAATGATGTAGGCCTTCGGTCACCATACGGAATGATCGTGCATAGATGTGAAAAGGAACTTCGTTGACCTGATTTCCCCCACAGCTAAATTCTTTTGTGGCGCGTGTTTCGCGTACAGCAATCCAAAAGTAAATGATTAATTATGCAGAAGTTGCATACAAAAGAGACAATAAGGCGTTTGTATAAGGTACCCAATATTGCAATAAATTACACCATTTTAATAACGCTCTTCAATAAGACATTACCACATATCAGTTTCCAAAATTTTGACACTACCACCTGAAAGATAACGGAGGCATTGTCAGGCGCAGAAATATAACGAGAAAAATTCCTAGCATTATTTGGCTCTTTCAAAAGGACTAAACGGAAAATGAAACTGCATTGTTTTCATATAATTCCCACAGCGGCTGAAAACCTTTTCCAGTGAATGTTAGGACTAAATTTACGATATTTCAAGTAATCTTAGACACATAAGGACAGAGTAACAAATTTTCACCACATAGCGCGTGTTGTATTACTTTTATTTCACGATATTTCCACATGGCCGGTTTCGACAGAATCCAGCTGTCATATTTAGTTTTGGAAATCATTTTACACCGCACGAATCTCTCACTCATAACGACAGCACAATACGACAGTGCGATATTCACGTATTTTAAAATAATATTCAGAAGATCTTAAGAAGACAGATATTGTCGTTAACGGTCAAAATGTAAATACGAATAAAAGAAAAGAAAAATAATACGACTTGAGATTGGGTGCGAAACATTATTATTATTAGTATAATCACAGTTCCAAAAATGTTATTTTTATATTAGGAATGTTATGTCTTCGAGGAAATGTCTACAAATACCATATAGTTGCTCGCGAGTGGAAAAATATGGAAAGAAAGTTACTTGGCGTATTCTTTCTTATTTCAAAAAAAATTAAACGAGAACTCAGTGTACATGAACACTTGCGACAGATTTTGTATAGCTACTGACAATTAATACTTAAATTAGTATTGTGGTTGTTATTTGGAGGAAAGATTCGATATATCAATTACTCTCAGACACACAGCCGGTCGCGCGTGAGCACATTAAGTGACAGTACGTAAACGATAAGCAACTGTTTGCAGCCAATTTAGACTTGCTAAACGCTTCCTTCGGTGCGTATTACCATTAGAGCTTCGAAATATCAAATACTCGTCGACATATACGGATGAAAACGTACATTTTTTTTTTTTTTTTTTTTTTTTTTTTTTTTTTTTTCGTAGATTTTATTAAATGGTGAGAACATTCCGCATATGTAAGACACTCCAATTTATTGTCTTGCATACAGCGGAATATTCTCACCGTTCTCTTAAGCAAGTGCGGAAGAAAGAAGATGATTGAGACGAGAAAGATCATAGATCCAATTGTTTTGAAAAAAAAAAGAGCTAAATTCTTTTTTCAGCGTAGGCAAGAGCTGATGATTCCGTATTTAAAATAATCGTAGACAGTAAAGTTGACAAATGCAGACCCACAATTGGCTTTAAAATTTTTATAAAATATATGTAGATGTCGACAACACCACGGAAGTCATAATCAGAATGTAAAATTATCACGTAGAAATTAATCACAGTATATTAGCAAATCATTACATGTAAGCTTTTAATATTGGAAACTTTTACGAATAACAAAGACTAAATCACGTAGACATAAGACTTTTACAGAAGTAAAGGAATCTTCATGTAGTGTAAAAGATTAAATACGATATATATTTTAATCTTTTATGGAAAATGAACATTCCTTTACTTCTGAAAAAGTCTCATGTGAATAGATGATTTAATCTTTGTTTTTCTTAAAATTCTCTGTCGTTAAAAATCGTTTATGTAATAATTTTGTAATACACTCTGATTCATTTGTAGGTTGTAATTTTTGTGGTGATGTCTTCTATAGTGTTGTCGAAATAAAGATAAACTTTGTAATTATTTTAAAGCAACTTGTGGGGCTGAAGTTATCAACGTTATTTCATATCAAGTTGCTGCGTATAAGACTATGTTTAAAATGGTAATCGTAGACAAATAAGGATATAAGAAAAGAAATCTACAGCAACGCGTAAATAACATATTTTAGTCAATATTTGTATAAATAAACTAAATTTATTCTTCAGTGCAGATCAGAATTAAAGCTACAATATTTCAAATAATATTAGACGGATCATGATATGTTAATGAAAATTAAACTGCATTAAGGTAGTGTACATAGAATATTACTTTGACATTGAAAGTTATATTTTTCCTTGAGGTACAGAGTCGCTATCAAGTGAAAAACTATGGTAAGTTACTGTGTGTAATACGCCTGCTTTCAGAAATAATAAAACAAAATTTCAGTTTCTTTATTATAATCTGACATGTCGGTCAGGAGAGCAAATGGAATAAATTATACAACATGGAATACAAATGTATTCCAAGCCACAGTTGCTTGTTAATTATTTTTTTTTTTTTTACTATTTTAATACTTCATATTTATCCACAACCAGTTTCGACGTACAATGTAGATTAGAACAACGTGACTACTAGGTTGGATTATAACTGGACACTCTGAAACACAGGCTACTGTAAAAGGTGGTCGTAAAACTGTTGGCCACAGTGATACCTACAGGATCATATTTTATAACGTTCATCTGACCATTTCCAAAACTGTAATTTTATATTTTTGTCTTAACTTTGTATTTTTTTAATAACCTTATTATGGAGCATTTGAGAATGACGGCATAGTACGTCTAAACTGGTTGTGCATTACATATAAAGTATTAGAAGCGTAAAAAAATGACAAGCTACTGTGGCTTGGATAAATATTTATTTCCTATCATATAATTTCAGTTTCTCATCGATAGATAATGTGTAGATAATGATACTTGAAATGAGGCGGTCACTGTCGTAACTAAACATGTCCAAAATATCGAAAATCGAGATATTGCTTGTTCCAGAATCTTTGTAGCATTATTTGTAATGTGGTAAAAGAGTTTCTTCCAAAACTTCGCATATTTCATGGATATGCTGTGTTCCGATACTTTGAATTTCGAAATTTCTTAGATAAATGTTTATCTGTTATGTCTGTAATAGATGTACTAATGCAAAGTATGCCCAAGCAGTCATATCAGAGTGTTAAACGATTCATTATAATTTTAACTTCGACAAGACTGTAAAGAAACTGTGTTAGTTGAAAGTGTACTTCAGAACGAAACAGAGCTGTATTGATGTTTACAACCACACAACAAGCATAAGTAAGTAACTGAGATCAGTGTGTATTAAAAATTCAAATGCTTAAACAACAATGCACTTCTGAACTGGGTTTCGCACAATGTACAACATGCAGTATTGTTAACCATAGTGCCTGTAAAGATGCTGAGAGAAATGGATGGCGAATAGACTAGTGTCAGAGATTGTGAACGTAGTTTTACTGCCACAGAATTAGGACACAGTAGTAACAGGAAAAGAGATGTTGCTACATGGAAAAAAACCAAGAGAAACAGTCAAGGTAAGAATGGTTCTGAAACATATCTAATTTTATTCCTGTAAAGGTTGCCTGTAGTTATGCATAGGCTTTTTCAAATTAAATGCCTGATCTCCTTGAAACTATGAATTAACCTTGCCTTAATATCCATTGTAAACCCTTGTTCATGTTTGTTGGTTACAAAACTAAACTAGTTCTCTCGTGCTTTCCAAAAGTCAACATGTCTACTGAACATTTGCAATTATTTATGAAAATTTGCACTGCATTTTATAGCATCTAAGATGTATCTTTTTTAAATAATCTTCCGCGTTCAATTTATCTTTTACAGGTTTTTAATTTCAGTATAAAGTGACCTAGTAGTTTTTTTCCCACTTTTCTTCATTTTCCCTCACATGGACATGTTGAGTTTTGGTGTTGAAAGCCTCAAATATATGTCTTATTTGTGGTCAAGGTGAGGATTAAAGCAATGACATAACAATTAATTTCATACAAATAACAAAAACGTTTTGTCGTCTTTTAGCTGCCAAGGGGAAATAGTGCAGGTAAGGAATGAACTGAGAAGCAAAGGTTGAACGTTTGCTCTACTGGATAAGCTGTCAGAATTCTACTGTGCGTCTACGGAAAGTGAACGTGGTAAAGTATGCGCTCGGCGCCGGCACGCTGGACGCCGTTCAAGGCCGGCCGGCAGCGGGATCAACATACGCCCGGCGGCGCCTAAAGTGGACGTCGTGTCCGGCGCATACTTTAAAGAGAGCCTTTTGGCGTGCCGCGGCCGGTTCGATACGCGTGCTTGGGCCGGCACGCGGCCAGCGGGTCACGAGGAGCAGCGGGCCGGCGCGTCAGCAGCGCTAGCTTACCGTTCAGCGGGGAGGCGCCGGCGCGGCGACGCGAGCCCTGCGACGCTGCGAGACAGTCGGGACAGGCAGGCGAGGACAGTGGCGGAGGCAAGAGGGGGTGTCGCCTCGGCGCTGGTCCGTGAGGGTCTGCGAGTGAGTCGGCGGCGATCGGCTCTGGCGCTGGCGCCTCCACTGTGCGCGCGCGGCGGCTTCGGCGGGGGCGACGCGCGCGCCCTCTGTAGGCGCGCCGGTTTGTCGCGACGCCAGCGCGCTCGGCCGGCGAGCGGGCGAACCACGCGCTATTGATTGTGGCGCCGGCGTGACGCCGAGGCACGGCCGTGCGCCCGCCGCCTGTGGCCCGCCGAGCCGGCAGCCCGCCGGCCGCGCGCGCCCGCGTGACTGCGTGCCAGGCGCGCGCGCCGCCCTAGAGCAGCGCCGTGAAACCTCCGAGGCCCTTCCTTTCTCTCTTGCACTCTCTTCACCACACACGCGTGCAAATATATATAGAGGGTGTTTCACCACTGTCGTAAAGAGATTATTTTAAGTAAGGACCTAGAATAGAACCCTGTGGTACACAGAAATTTTCATGACAGGAACGTTATAGCCATTGACCTATATATATATATATATATATATATATATATATATAGTCATCAAATGGGTGTTTTAATAAGTGTGTTTGCTTCTGTAACTTATAAAATAATAGGTGACGGCCAATTTAATTGTGGTAGGTCAACACAAGAAATGTTACACTTTCTGGGGAGCTATGAACACAGTTTACTGTAACATTTTCCAAAGAGTTACAGCACAAAGGTATAATTTTTCAAATGGAACAATAGCTTTTTCTATGGTGCATTGGATTCGTTGAAACAAACTGAGTCCAAATCAATTTAAACTACATTCCTATCACTGTTAGTTTGGGAGCTACAACCCTTCAAAGTTTTGTGGGCGGAGGCTACGACAGCGTAGCTCACTGGTTGGTGGTTATGAGACAGTGGGTCGTGCCCCAGGGGATAGTTACTCGGCCAGTTAGATACGCTATCGCAGCATCTGCCCCCGGAACTTTGAAGTGTTGTAGCTCCCAAACTAACAGTCATAGGAACGTAGTTTAAAGTGATTTGGATGCAGCTGGTTTAAACGAATCCAATACACTATAGAAAAAAACTATTGTTCCATATAAAAACTTTTATCTTTGTGGTATAACTCTTTGGAACATGATACGATAAACTATGTTCATAGCTCCGCAGAAAGTGTAACATTTCTTGTGTTGGCCTACCGCATTAAAATTTCCCGTCACCTATTATTTTATAAGTTACAGAGGCAAACACACTTAGTGAAACACCCTGCTGCTGTCTCCTGCCGGAGATCCGAGTTGGGGACTATTTTACCTCGGGATTGTTTAGTTACAAAGCCTGTCATCATTGCTGCTTGACATGGGATATCCAAAAGGATCTTTAATGGAGTGGTTTCCCTCTCTCCTTATACATTCTATGCCGTTGACCTTGCTGGTTTTCCGCCTTTAGGAGTGATTTCACACTCCAAGGACAAGAGAGTGCCCTATCCTATACGCGCTATTTTAAGTACGGACCTAGAATGGAACCCTGTGGTACACAGAAATTTTCATGACAGGAATTATAGTCATTGTGTTGTTATCGTCTTCTGTCCGGAGACTGGTTTGATGCAGCTCTCCACCCTACTCTATCCTGAGCAAGCCTTTTCATCTCCTCATAAGAACGGCAACCCACATCCACTTGAATCTGCTTACTATGCGCGTCTCTTCGTCTCCCTCTGCGATTTTTACCAGACACATTTCCCTCCAATGCTAAATTTACAATTCCTCGATGTCTAAGAATGTGTCCTACCAAGCGATCCCTTCTTTTAGTCAGGGTATGCCAAAAATTCCTTTTCTCGCCAATTCTGTTCAGTAAATCTGCATAACTAATTGTTCAGCACGTTGCCCGTAAAGGTGCTAAGGGAAATGGATGGCGAAGAGACTAGTGAACGTATTTTTACTTCCACTGAATTAGGACGCAGTAGTAATATGGAACGAGATGTCACTACATGGAAGAAAACCCATGAGAAACGATAAAGATATGAAGGTTTTAAAACATATCTAATTTTATTTCTGCAAAGGTTACCCTTAGTTATGCATAGGCACCAATTTTTCCAATTACATCCAGGATCTCCTTGAAACTATGAATTCATCTTGACATAATATCCGCTCCAAACCCGTGTACGTGTTTGTTGGTTCCAAAACTAAACTAGTTCCTTTTCTCGCCAATTCTGTTCATTACATCTGCATAACTAATGAAGAGGTACTAAACAGAATTGGCGAGAAAAGGAATTTTTGGCACACCCTGACTAAAAGAATGGATCGCTTGGTAGGACGCATTCTTAGACATCGAGGAATTGTAAATTTAGCATTGGAGGGAAATGAGAGTGGTAAAAATCGCAGAGGGAGACCAAGAGACGCGTATAGTACGCAGATTCAAGTGAAGGTGGGTTACCGTCCTTATGAGGAGATGAAACGGCTTGCTCAGGATAGAGTAGGATGAAGAGCTGCATCAAACCAGTCTTAGGACTGAAGACGATAACAATACAACACACACACACACACACACACACATATATATATATATATAGATCGATGACTATAACGTTCCTGTCGTGAAAATTTCTGTGTACCACAGGGTTCTATTCTAGGTCCGTACTTAAAATAGCGGGTATCGGATAAGGCACTCTCTTATCCTTGGAGTGTGACATCACTCCTAAATGCGGAAGAACCAGCAAGGTCAACGGCATAGAATGTAGAAGGCAAGAGGGAAACCACTCCATTGAAGATTCTTTTGCATATCCCATGTCAAGCAGCATTGATGACAAGCTTTGTAAGTAAACAATCCGGAGGTAAAATAGTCCCCAACTCGGATCTCCAGCAGGGGACAGTCTCAAACTGCGTTGTAAAAGATGACAGAAGACAGGTCAGAATAAGAACATGGAACATCAGATCACTTAGCATCTGTGGGAAACTCGAGAATGTAAAAAGGAAATGGAAGAACATGATACAGATATACTAGGAATAAATGAAATACGATGGCCTCAAAAGGCAGACTTTTGGAGTGGTAATTTTAGAATCATATACTCTGGAAAAGAAGGAAGTTATGCAGGCGTAGGAATAATACTAAGGAAACACGTCGGCACCCTTGTTAAGAGCTACGTGCAATACAGTGACAGAATAATAATGTTAAGAATAGAAAATGACCCTATAGATACCGTAATAATACAGGTATACATGCCATCGTCTAGTCATGCTGATGAAGAAGTGGAACAAGTATACTAACAACTAGAGGAAATAATGGAAATGGTTAAGGATAATGACAAACTCGTCTTACTTGGAGACTGGAATGCTTCTGTAGGTGAAGGGGAAGATGGAAATACCGTGGGTAAATACGGACTTGGTAGGAGAAATGACAGAGGACAACAACTAGTTGACTTTTGGAAGGAAAAAGAACTAATAACAGCAAACACGTGGTTCCAGCACCCGAAGAGAAGAAGATACACATGGATTGCATCGGGAGACAGAGCACGATACCAAATAGACTACATAATGGTAAGACGAAGGTATCGCAACCAAGCTAAACAATGCAAAAGTTACCCAGGCGCTAATGTAGCCACTGATCACAATCTAGTTATGTTGAAATGTAATCTACGATTAAGAAGAAAGGGACGAAATACTAAAGGATATTGCAAATATGATGTGAAAAAGTTACGGCAACACAATGTTAAGGAAAGGTACCAGAAGCAGGCAAAACAGAAAGTTAAAGAACTTCCAAATGGTACAGTAAATGAGAAATGGATTGTACTTCAAGCAGCTGATCGAGAAATAGGAAACATCAAAAACGAGCAACACAACCGTGGATTAGCGATCACAGACTTGATCTTATGGAAGAAAGAAAAAAGTTAAAGAATTCGAAGAGTGAAGAAGGAATAAAAATTTATAAATGGCTGCGAAACATGGTCAACAGAGAAGCAAAGAAAGATAAAGAAGAATACATAATGAGGCGGTGCAAGGAAGTAGAAGAAAAGCTATGCAAAGGAAATATAGAAACAGCCTATTAACTGATTAAGAAACAATTCAAGAAAGTCAATGGCCGAAGCATTAACATATCAGATGAAAATGGAAAACGGCTATTTGAGAAAATAGAAGTGGGAGAAAGATGGAAACGTTGTATAGAAAAATTATACGAATTTCCAGATGAGATACGTAATCTTGAAAACGAAGAAACCGTCACAAAAGATCAGTTAGGATCCTCATTAACAAAAGAAGAATAACTAAAGGCTGTGAGAGAACTAAAGAATAACAAAGCATCAGGATGTGACGAATTAACTGGAGAAATGATACAAGGATTGGATAACGAATCACATAACTATATCTTCAAACTAATGCAAGATGTGAATTAAACTGGAGAAATAGCAGAAGATTTTAAAAAGACTATCATAATTCCTATACCGAAGAAACCAGCTACTATAAAATGTGAAGAACATCGTATCTTGAACCTAATATCACATATGTCAAAAATGCTAACAAAAATAATATATAACCGAATAATAAGTAAAATTGAGCAGAATCAAGATGATCAATTTGGATTTCGACGGAGTAGAGGAACAAGAGAAGTTATCCTAATGTTAATACAAATCATGGATAAAATGCTGGACCTAAATAGACCACTGTTCATTGCTTTCGTGGACTTTGAAAAGGTCTTTGATAATGTGAATTGGAATCTTCTGGTGGAAATTGTGACTAATGTTGGTCTAGATTCCAGAGACAGACGGATAGTACATGAACTCTACAAAAATCAAAGAGGGATTATAAATATACATGGTGAAATACGAGAGGCTCACATAAAGAAAGGAGTACGACAAGGATGCAATTTATCACCAGTGCTATTCAAATTGTATATTGAGGAGGGAATTAAGGAATGTAAAGAGTCTATGGAAGGAATTAAGATCAATGGAGTACCAATTAAAATGATAAGGTTTGCTGATGACATAGCCATCATTGAGGAGAGCGAAGAAAATGTGCAAAAGGCGCTATCAAGAATAAATGAGATTCTGCCACCTAAATATAACATGAAAATCAACACAAAAAGACAGAGATCATGGTATGCAGCCGCGAGCAAATTACAACTCATATTAAGATTAATGACGTGCCATTGAAACAAGTTAAGTATTCACATACTTTACACCGGATGGCAAAAGTTCAGCAGACATAAAAAGTAGAATTACGCAAGTTAAACTATCCTTCAGCAATAAACGGATGCTTCTTACATCAAGAAATATGAAGGAAGAGACCAAAAAAGCATTTATAAAATGCTATGTGTGGAGTGTGGCTTTGTATGGTTCGGAAACTTGGACACACGGCGTTTGCGACAAGAGAAGACTAGAAGCATTGGAATTGTGGTGTTGGAGGAGGAGGATGCAGAAAATCTCTTGGACGGCCATGATGACAAACGAAGAAGTTTTAAGAAGAATCTGTGAAAAAAGAGCACTTGTGAAAACGATAATGAAGAGAAGAGACAAGCTAATAGGCCATCTGTATAGGCACAATGAGTTTATAATTAATATTATGGAAGGGATGGTAGAAGGAAAAAGAGGCAGAGGAAGACCCAGATTGCAGTACGTGAAACAGATTCAAAGAGATGTAGGAGTGGAATAATATCAGGAAATGAAGAGGCTATCCGAAAACAGAGAAGTGTGGAGGAGAAGAATTGATGCCAACCAATCTTCGGATTGAGAAGAAGACTTAAAATAAGCTCCTTACGACAGTGGTTCCCAAACTGTGGGTCGCTACCCTCTAGAATCTCTTTCAGGTGGGTCACCGGACTGTTAAGCTATCTGACTTAAGATATCTTACCGACTGAAAAAGTGTATTTCGTAACTCTTACTATTTTTCGTAACTGTAATTGTACTCAATAAAGAAAACTAAACATCTATAATGAAAAAGGAAAAAATCCTGTTCTGCAAAATTATATATCTCGTTACAAACCGGCTTTTGGTTTCTTAGTCAATCAGGTACCAACTGAATGTCGCTAACATATCTTCACAGATATGCCAGTTACAAAGATATTATTCAATTACAGATAAAAACATCCACACGTAAAAAGGAAAGACTTAAAATTTTTAGCACTTAATTACCATAATAATAAATAAAATATATAAAAAGGCTGATAAAAATCCTATTGTTCTCCAAAATTATATATTTGGTTACAAACCGGCTTTTGGTTTCTTTTAGACTATCATCAGGTAATAACTGAATGTCGCAGACATGTCTTCACAGATATGCCAGTTACACCGATATTATTAAATTACAGATAAAAAAATTCACATGTACACATGAAAGATGTACAATTTTTGGCACTTTATTGCATTTATTATTAAATACAAATATGTAAAAAGGCTGATAAAATTGTTCTGCAAAATCATGCATTTCGTTACAATCCGGCTTTTTGTTTTTTTGTCTATCGCCAAGTAACAACTGAATGTCGGTAACATTTCTTCACAGATATGCCAGTTACAAAGATATTATTAAATCACAGATAAATAAAATTCATATGTACACAGGAAAGTGGTATAATTTTGGCACTTAATTACATTTATTAATAAATAGAAATATATAACAACGCTGATGTTATATGTTGTGGTTCTAAGCTTGAACATTATCGTTGAAAGGAGGAGGAGGAGGGAGGAAGATAGGTGTTAGTAGAATGTAAAATAGTAGATATTAGGTCTTGATGACAAAAAACTACCATCCTACATTACAGTAAACCAGGGTCACTACAATGCAGCCCTGGTTCACTATAATGCACCCTGGTATTGTTTTATTTATCATCAAGACCTAATGTCAAGTGACATTGTAGGTGTCTTTCGTTTAGGTACGGTGACAGATGGATGAGGGTTGCCGTTCGTATGAGGATATAAAGAGGCTTGCTAGGGACGGGTAAGGTGTAGAGCTGCATCAAACCAGTCTCTCTGTACTGAAGACCACAACGACATCATTTGGATAATGATGTTGTAACCAGTAATAGGGGGACAAGAGAGAAGCCTCCACGAAGAACGTTATCTGCACGTTCGGGCGTCCCCTGGGCAACGGTATAACCGGCAAATTCTCTCACTCCAGAAGCATCGCTAGTAAAATGCCACGTAATACTACGAAACGGTTCTTATCAGAACCAACCATGACGATTATCTCTTTGAACATAGAAGGTCTGTCAGCAAGCAAAGAACAACTCCTGCATGAATTATGTCGAGTTAACAACTGTGACGTACTGTGTATTCAAGAGACACACAGAGACACACACCATCGGCGTCCCAAAGTTCCAGGGATGAAACTAATAGCTGAAAGACCCCACGCAAAATATGGAAGTGCAGTTTTTGCTAAGCCAAACCTGCAAATAAGAACAACAAACCAAACAGAGGTGAATGATGTTGAAATCATAACAGTGGAGTTCGATCATTACACAGTGACCTCAGTCTATAAACCACCAAGTGTGGACTTTTCCTTCAACCCTCCACAAAACTTCACCGATTCGAAAGCTGCTTTCGTTGTCGGTGATTTTAACAGTCACAGCACTGTCTGGAGTTATAAGCAGGACGACGGGAATGGAGAAGTTGTACTTGCATGGGCCGAATCATGTCACCTTGCTTTAATCCACGACAGTAAACTTCCTCCCTCCTACAACAGTGGAAGATGGCGCCAAGGATATTACCCTGATCTCCTCTTCATCAGCGAAAGCATAGCACACCAATGCTCTAAATCCATTGACAACCCAATCCCAAACACTCAGCATCGCCCAATAGTATGTATCATGTTATCTGCAGTAAGGCCTCAACACATTAAATTTAAAAGGCGATACAACTTCAAGAAGGCAAACTGGTCCAAATTTACCGAACTTCTGGAAGAGAGGGTCCAAGCTATCAGTCCAGTCCCAGAAGAATATGAAAGCTTCGTTGATCTCATCAAACTCTGCTCTCGTGCGTCAATCCCTAGAGGATGCAGAACAAATTACATACAGGGGCTCAGTCCTGCAACAGCTGCTCTTCTGGATGAATACTACACTTTGTATAACAGAAATCCTTTCGCGGAAGAAACCCTCGCTAAAGCAAGTTGTTTAATATCCTCAATAAGCGAAACAAAAAGGGACCAATAGATGAAGTTGATGGAAGAAATTGATATGAAAAAAAAGCAGCCGAAAGGCCTGGAGATTACTAAGTCGTCTGAACAGTGACTCCACTAACACAACTATGTTCTCGAATGTCACTTCAAACCAAATAGCGCATCAGCTCCTTCAAAACGGCAAGTCCTCAAGCAAGAGTACCTCTAAAGAAAAAATAGTACGTGACGTTGCACAGGAAACTGAGACCCTCTCCAAGCCTTTTGCCCAGGCGGAGCTAAATAACGCTATCAGCAAATGTAAAACCGGCAAGGCTGCTAGTCTCGATGACATTTGTGTTGAACAAATAAAACATTTTGGCCCAAGTACCAGAAGGTGGCTAGTTGAAATGATGAACAGCTGTATGACGGGATGTAAAATCCCAAAAATATGGACAGAGTCCAAAGTCATAGCCATCTTGAAACCGTGCAAAACACCAAATGACCCTAATAATTATAGACCGATCTCTCTGCAGTGCCACCTGTTTAAGATTTTCGAAAGAATGATACTCCACAGGCTCTCGGACACAGTCGACCCGCTTCTAATCCCGCAACAAGCTGACTTCCGACCAGGGAAGAGCTGCACAGCACAAGTGCTGAGACTGACGCAACATATTGAAGATAGTTTTGAGAACAAACTGATAACGGGAGCAGTCTTCATAGACCTATCAGCAGCCTACGACACAGTCAATCACCGGCGACTGCTAACCAAACTATATGACATTTGCGAGGACTACAACCTAACATGTATGATAGGAAATCTTCTCCAAAACCGGAGATTTTTCGTGGAGTTCCAGGGACAGAAAAGCCGATGGAGAAATCAAAAACAAGGTCTTCCACAGGGTAGCGTTCTGGCCCCTATGCTCTTCAATATATACACCAATGCCAACCCCTTCCTCGAGATACCCAGAACTTCACATATGCAGACGACCGTGCTATCACCGCCCAAGCAGACAATTTTGAGAGTGTAGAAGAAAAGCTATCACGAGCCCTAGAAGAGCTCACAGCATATTATAGGAAAAACCAACTCAAACCCAATCCTTCAAAAACTCAAACGTGTGCTTTTCATCTAAAGAACAAGGAGGCGTCAAGGCCCATACAGATAAACTTGGAAGGTATTTCACTAAAACACAACGCCACCCCTAAATATCTGGGTGTGACTCTTGACTGAACGCTTACGTACAAAGAGCATTGCATGAACACCAAATGCAAAGTAGCTGCTAGGAATAATATTGTTCGCAAGCTCGCAGGCTCAAACTGGGGTGCACAACCCAATACATTAAGAACCACAGCCCTGTCCCTGTGTTGCTCAGCTGCAGAATACGCGTGCCCAGTATGGTACAACTCATGCCACGCTAAACAAGTGGATGTGGCTATAAACGAAACCTGCCGCATCGTCACGGGATGTCTAAGGCCAACGCCAGTTGAAAAACTATACTGCCTGGCTGGTATAGCGCCACCTGGGATTAGAAGGGAAGTCACAGCCAAAATGGAACGAACAAAGGTATCGAAATTATCAACCCATCCCCTTTTTGATTATCAGCCAGCCCATAGCAGACTCAAATCAAGGAAAAGCTTTCTGCGTGCAACGACGGAGCTCGACAAATCACCACAACTGACCAGGCTGGAGATGTGGACAGCAAAGATCGGGGACCTTGGTGGCTGGATGACCCCACAGGAAGCACTCCCACCTGAATATGAGGAGGACTGGATGACGTGGAAGTCCCTCAATAGACTGCGGACCAACGTAACAAGATCCAAAGTCAACAAGAGAAGGTGGGGCCTCTCTGATGCATCTGTCATGTGCGAGTGTGGAAAAGAACAAACCACGAAGCATCTGCTACAGTGTGAGCTTTGTCCAGCCTGCTGTACCATGCATGACCTGACTGGTGCTACCCGTAATGCATGCGATGTAGCCAGATTTTGGGCTAGCATAGTTTAATGTTTAATCCTGGGGAAAAGACCTTTTGAACTGTTATCACTATTATTTGTAAATATGTGTACTATTAATGGCTAATTTGTATTTATATTCATTGATCTTTTTTTTTTTTTTTTTTTTTGTGTGTTTCATGATATGTTTGTACAAGATGATTCTGACACGAATAAATAAAAAAAACGGTAATAGTCTATTTACTGTCTTCCAGGTGTCATCAGCCTTTTATAAGATCATACTCGATAAGTCTCTCCATGTATGTAAGTTTTTCCGGCAGTATATTACGCTCACATAATGCAATGAGATTATGGACTCACTTATAACACTTGTTTTAAAATTGTTGATCGGTACGACAGTAATGAAGTCACTTTTAGAATAAATTGTCACTTTGCCAAGGAGTGTGGGGTGACTGTACTATAGGACATGCGTTACAAACAGAATAAAATGATTCAATGAAAAAAATACCGATGAGACACTACTTTGGAAGCGAATGGTTGCATCTGCATTATCCAATGAAACATAGGTACAGACGCAGCGATTATATAGATCACACATGTCATGGAGTACAATAAAAATAATGCACGCAGAGCCAACGTTAACTGGTCCAATTTTTTTGGAAATGTAGATAGTAAACGAAATGCAGGGTCATGACGGAATACTACTATGGTCTCTGTCAGAATGTTCTCTTCGCTCCTCCTCCCTTTCCTTTGGAGGAATTTGTAGCCTTAACACGTAAGTACGCATCAGAAGTTTTTTTCCTGTTATGCCATTACCATACCTACTATCGAGCTAGTAAATTAAAAAGTAACTATGTTATACTGTTTATATTCATCCAATGCAAAATGTCCCTATTCAGTACAAAACTAAAACTGAAATCAGTTTGATGAAAGTACCATGTGAAGGGGCTGATCTGCATACATTTACTGTGTGTTTCATTTTTTTTCTTCTTCTGTAGGAACTCTATACTATATTGGGAAGAGCATTGAGCAATGTGTAGCGTAAAAACATAGAGCATTTGGTTGGATGAACAAGAATCCCATGGGAAAACTCCGCCCAAATTTTCATCTAAAACCCCATTGGCTCTTACAAGTAGTCTCAGTCCGCCAAAATCCTCCAGCAATTTAATTAATATCTAATATTCCGTACTTAATTCCAATATGTCTGTCTAAACAACGTAAGTATCCCATATTACGCTTATATTTAAAATGATTTCAATACTAGATTAATAGAAAGATCACAGGCCTAACACTCTAGAATGTTCCGTTAGCACCAAAATGTAGCCACAGGCGCGGAGTTTTAAGCCCCTTTTACACGATGAACTTTCTTGTCTCGGTAGACTTCTTGAGACGAGTGGGTCTACTACAGCGCTCCTGGGATGCTATTCCCGTACTACGTCTAGGGTGTTTCGAGTAGTCTTCTTCGTTTAGACATAAACACCAAAGCCGGCCTCAGTGGCCGAGAGCTCTGCAGCACGCCAGTCACATTCTGCACGGCCGCTACGGTTGGGGGTTCGAATCCCCACTCGGGCATGGATGTTTGTGTCGTCTTAAGTGTAAGCTAGTTCATAAGTAGTTTGTCAGTTAAGGGATTGATGACCCTGCAGTTAAATCCCTTAAGCTTAACAAACAAAAAGACCAAAACTGTAGAGCTGTCTGCTATGTAGTTTCGCAACTTAATGAAGAATTGAGGTTATTGCGGCACTTTTTGTGTAGGAGCAGGGTATGGATATTAGAGTTTATTAATGATCAAACGGTAATTCACAGTTGATTTTCTCTTCAAATTTCATGTAACAAATTTTGCACCTAATTGAGAACCTAAATATGAAAAGTGTCATTAAATTTTTGAAAACTTATTTATTTGCTGAAGAAAATGTATGTTGACAAACATATGAAACAATATCGAAAATACAGTAAAAAGCGACTATTTACTTTAGTTTTAATATCTTCTTTTCTCGCTAACGGTGAAAATAACATCGAATATATTTTTCTCATCTAATAATTCTGACTCTTCTGTTGATATAATTTTCGGTAAAGACCGTTATATATTTACGCTTGTGTAGGTTTTTTCCCCGTAAACCAAAATTATTTTTCTGCCTGCAGATATTTCGTACATTTTGTACGAGAAAACTGCTAGAAAAAACAATATTAGGCCCTGGTACCACTTTTTTCGGTGTGATGAAAACACTAAGCAAACAACAGAATAGTCACTCTACTGTTGTCTCTATACTTTGACACATTGGCTGGGTGTTCTTCGTCATACCGATGGAAGGGTGCGAATTTGTCGTCTTCCAGGGAAACCTCTCCTAGCCACTAGTACTGCAGGGCGGTGACAAGCTGATAGAGGCTGAATCATGCTTTGGGTGGCATTCATGTGGGCATCTATCATTTCCTATGAAGCTCGTGCGAGACACCAGGACGGGAAAGCAGTTATATACACTGGATGGAGACCATGAACATCATTCAGAGACTATATTACGAGGTATCTCCAAAAAGGTAACTTTCGTTTGGTTAAATAAAACAAACCTGTACAGATAAGGAAAAAATATTTAATATAAAAAAATCTATAACTGTTAAACTACTTTTCTACAAAGCTTCCGAAATATTGTCATAGCGTGGCACAAGTTTTTATATGCTTTCTTCACAGAAGGTTGCCGCCGGCCGCGGTGGCCGAGGGGACTGAGGCGCTCCAGTCACGGTCTGCACGGCCACTACGGTAGGGGTTTCGAATCCCCCCTCGGGCATGGATATTTGTGCCGTCCTTAGTATTAGCTAGTTTGTAAGTTTAGGGACTGATGACCCCGTAGTTAAGTCCCATAACCTATACAAACATTTGAACATTTGAAACAGAAGGTTGCCGCCTTTGTATTCAACCATATGATAACATGTTCTTTCGGCTCGTTATATCGTTGAAATGTTGACCTCCAAGGACACATGTAAGTAAGAAAGGATTAAAGTAGTTAGGGGTGAGGTTCAGGCTGAATGGAGATGATCAAACAGGTCCCAGTGAAATTCTCACATTGTTTGGTCACATTCGCCATGTGAGGTCGGACATTTTGGTGGAAAAAATAGCACGTTTTGACAGTAATCCTCGCCGCTTGTTCTGTATTGTGGGGAGAAATTTCTTAACGGTCTCGCAGTAACTATATGCATTGATTGTTTGGCCTCGTGGTAAGAAATAGATCAGCAAAATGCCCTTTCTGTCCAAAAAGACGGTGCACATGACTTTTTGATGTGTGAAGATTTGCTTCGGCTTAACCTTCATTGGGGATGAAGTGTGTTTCCATTCCTTGATTGCTGTTTTGTTCTAGGAGTGTCGTACGATACCCACGTTTCATCCCCCGTGACTTTCCGACTTAGAAAACCATCGCCTTCTTCACTGTAGTATGTCAAAAACTGGAGTACACTGTCCATACAAGGTTTTTTCTGTTGTGCAGTAAGCATTTTGAGTACCCAAGGTGAGCAAAGCTTTCAAATTTCAGATTTTCAGTACATTAGGAACTTTCATAGCAAGTGTAAGTGTAAACTTATAGTTGTACTTAATCATCTCTGCAGCTTGAAAGACGGCTGTCTGCCGTCTTCCGTAGGTTTTTAACTTTGTATAATATCTATGTTCACTAGACAAGCATTTTTGCTACATGAGAACCCCTTTCCTTCCAAAGCATGAGGAATAGCATTTCATTTCATGTTTTTAAATATTAGTTTCTGTAATACTGTGATAATATTACTCGGATTTCATCATGCTTATAATTTATCATTGTGTCTATAAATGTGGCAACATGAACGGTTTCTCTGTGACGCCACTGTCCCTGTGAGAATGTGTACTTGCTTCATTATGTATGTGCATGTATGAGAATCTTCTAGCATGGGAGTCTCAGTGTATGTATGGGAATTTTCGTCGTCCGTTGCTGGCTGCGTGCTTTGAATCTCTGGATTCAAGTCGATAGGTAGTCATTAACAACCTCTGCTTTTGTTGCTACCACAGAGGTTCCTCCACCCTTTGGTTACAAGTTTGATTGGCAATGCCTGCTGGCGAGCCTCGGTAGGATACGCGAGTTTAAGCTCTCTCCCACCAACTCGATTTTCCTGGGTTTTCTCGATTTCACATGGATTTCTGGCCGCTGGTGGCGGGCTCATGGGCCGTCTGGACATTCTGTGACTGTGCTTCGACCTGGTAAGACGTTCTGATTTTCTTTCCTCCCTGACATGGTAACGATTGGTTGTCTGGTTTGTTAGACTTCAGATTTTAGGTTCAGTTTATGGGATAAGATTCGCCAATCATGTATTCTGCGAATGTATTCAATTTCATTTCGATGGTTTTGCATAGGTAAACACGATGAATATGCAACTAATTCGGTTTCATAATGACTGGGAAACGGTAACCTGTTTGAGACTAGCTGGTGGTGTATGAACTCCGTTTAATTTCTTTCTAGCTTTCTGGAACGCGAATAATATGTGGAAATATTTTTATTCTGTGTAGTGCATGTGAAATATCCCTTTCCGTTTTCTCCTTCCGCGAGGATATGTACTCCACATGGTTGGTTTTGTTGAAATGAATACAATCTTTAAGCACTTCCCCTTCAGTGGGTTGCGAATATGTAATGTAGCAGACACGTGCCGTGTGTCTCAATAATTCCGCATGTTCACGGTTTGATTTGCATGGAAATTAATCTCTCTCAAGTAAAGAAAGACAGACCAGAGCGACCTACGAATTTTACTTTTCCTGTATTGTGTGGTACATCCTGGTTCGCTGAATATCTGCTACTATTGCGGCGCCTGCTTCTGCTTCGTATCAGCACGCTGACTTGGGTGAGTTTCGCTTTGCTTCGCGCGTGTGAGTGGCTGAATGCTTGTTGGTTGTAAATTCCTCCCCCGAAAATGTACAGTTCAGATTACTTTAAGTTTATAGTTCAACGGGGGGCGTTTTTATTGTTTAACAAATGTTTGAACTGAATAAATAATTATTGTAAGAGAAATGTTGTTCTAATTATGAATATTAGTTAATGAATACCCTCCCTTTTATTGAACATGGTCTCTCACCAGTGCTGAGAACAAATTCAGACGCATATCATCATATTTTAAAGTCCGTTGCGCCATAAATGTTCTCACAGCCGCCGGCCGCGGTGGCCGAGGGGACTGAGGCGCTCCAGTCACGGTCTGCACGGCCACTACGGTCGGGGGTTCGAATCCCCCCTCGGGAATGAATATTTGTGCCGTCCTAGATCGTAAGTAGTTCATAAGTAGTTTGTATGTTTAGGGACTGATGACCCCGTAGTTAAGTCCCAGAGACTGTACAAACATTTGAACATTTTTTTTTTTTTGTTCTCACAGCCACCTTCATGTGAAGGTTTACTTTGGGGTGGCTTGTGTGTGAATGATTGTGTGTAATTAACGTGATCTACGATGTATGTTGGCCACCGTCTCTTTGTCTTCCTGCTGCTAAAGTAAATTTTGAATCAGTTCTAAATTCTGCGCTAGGGAACAAGATTCTGTTGCAGGATGTAGTTAGTAGTTCACGCGAATCCTCTAGCTGGTTTTTTACGGCCAGTATTGTATATTTAAA
This sequence comes from Locusta migratoria, assembly GCA_026315105.1. Classification (NCBI taxonomy): domain Eukaryota; kingdom Metazoa; phylum Arthropoda; class Insecta; order Orthoptera; family Acrididae; genus Locusta; species Locusta migratoria. The sequence continues at coordinate 423,564,347 of CM048746.1, read as the reverse complement.
ATAATATTTTAAGTGGCCCCTTTCGGCCAGAGTTAATTTTACAATTATCGGTGGTGTTTCAAGCTACATGAACCAGTTCATCACTAATCAAAAACAGCCGTCCGCTTCGATCTTCATCGTGCACTTGAACACGTCATTCATTGATCAGTGTGACCAATCACCTACCCGTTAACTCACTCACAGCACTTTGTCCGTGAAGCTCGTAGATTTGCCGATGAATTTCCTTTGGTTTAGAAAACGAATCACAGATCTGAATTTACCCGCAGCGGTATTTTCAATCACGGTCGACAGTATGAAGGAGCACTACAAAGCACACGTCGGCAGCAGCGATCTGAAAATGGCGTACATGTCTTCTCCTTGAGTCAGAGTAACTGCCGCGCATGCTCAGAACTGACATAGTAGCGCTACTGCGGGTAGAAATAGAAACGGAACTTATTTTATTTTCGACCCTCCTATTTACCAACGGCAAAAGTATGTTTCACCAATATTTTACAAGATAGTGTGAAAATTAATATGGCGGTATAAAAGCCTCTACTGGGAACGTGACGCGTGGTCTGAAGCGTCAAGCTACGGATAGGGTTGCCGCTCCCGCCGGAGGTTCGAGTCCTTCCTTGTGTGTGTGTGTGTGTGTGTGTGTGTGTGTGTGTGTGTGTGTGTGTCTGTGTCTGTGTGTGTGTGTGTTGTCCTTAGTATAACTTAGTTTAAATAGTTCGTAATCTGCTACTGATGACCATAGTAGTTGTAGCCAATAGGTTTACACACATTTTAACGTTGGAACCTAGATTTCACATCTGACTGCATTTAATAGACCATTGCGGGATTCGATAACCAAGCTAAGGAACACTAAATGATGAAACAAAAAGTTAACATCTGTGTAAACTTCACTTAGCAGCCCTAAAAATACCGCAGAGTCCTCGAAATTAATGAGAATAATAATAAATCACATTCGACTCTTTAATTAATGTTGAGAGCAATGCGGCTCATTAAATAAATTGCTAAAACTCGTTAAAATTTGTTGATGTTAACTGCAGTATGTATGGCGCAAAAACATATCGGTCATTTCAAAACAAATATAATAACTGACCATTACAGTCTTAGTTCATTTATAGCTAGCACATCCTAAGAGCGCGATCTGCTTTGCTAGAGAAATGATGCAAACAATCGATTTTTTGTAATTGACTTTATTACTGAACTAATTTCAGCACTCTAGTATCATCTTCAGATGCTTCTACAAATGTACGTTATTCTGAAGATGGCAGCTAGACTGCTGAAACTTGCTGTGCAGTAATAAAAAAAATAGAAAAACAGCGATCGTTGGCATCATTTCGCTATCGAGTTTGTTTATTCCTTCGAAGACAAATGAGGATGATAGATGTCATGCTTACGAGCTGGTAATGAAGAAATGGACTGGACCCTTTCATCCTTCCTTACCCAGATGAAAGCAAACGAGTGTGAGTTACCAAGTACATGTAACAAACTAATAAGCTGACTGACTGTCAATCATGGTAAAAATAGAAAATACCCTAGGCACGAGATAATGAAGAGCTGAAATGTCTTTGAATGCAAACCTTACCTCCTTATCTATCGTAAGATAAGACAGATAAGCTATCCGATACGAACCTCTTTAGCAAATGATATTACTTTACCTAACGATTAGTTACGTCACTTTACGTTGTCCCGACCTGCTTTTAAGAACTTCAGATATCCTGATCCTCTACAGGCCGTGGACAAATATATGAACATCTAACAAACAGATTCTGTTTTAGTAAGGAGTTTGACAACCATCGGTTTTGAGAGGAACAGATTCGTAATGTGCCTTTCTAGTTTCCATCATAGTGTAAACCTTTTTTGTATCGAAACATTTGCCAGTTACTTCAGCGAAGTTGCAGGTGTAAATTTAGTCTTCACTGACTGCTGTAACACTCCCATAACGGTTTTACTATGTTGCGGCATGACGATTTTGATGTTTAGGTGATGTGTAGCTCCATGTCAAGTGCAGTTAAGTGTGTAAATAAATTAGTGAAATAAAATCCAAAATAAATGAAAGTGAATAATACGTGAAGTAAAATTGAGAGCTTAGTTAAGTCAGGCACGGCCGAGTAAAACAGCAGACTTAGGCTGCATTCAGAGAGCCCATCGACCGGCTAACGCAGCGGTTTCAGCACGGCATTGTCCCGCCACGTATTCACGTGTGGCAAGAAGTCCATCGTTCTCTCCACAAGCAGAAGCCGTTGATTCAGCGATCAGGCCATCGACCGACGAAATCACGTGAAACCACAGACAGCAAAACGCGAGCGTCGCGAACTAGAAGCCAATAACCTGGTGTATTGTCCTGCAGAGCAATGTGTCGTTCGACCTTTCTAGAAACTGTACAACGTGACAGCAGACAACTACCCCGATCGTTCACCTCCAGCCAGGTCTATCAAATAAATATCAAGGCCAAGAAGACACCGCGTGACAGACAGTGATATACAGTAAGAGGCAGACTGATATAGAATGAGTGATGGAGTAGTGTCGTCAGATTGGTAGTAGCGGCGTTATTAGCATCAGCAGCAGTAGCAGAAGTAGAGTTTTAGTCATGTTCAGCCACAGGCTATAACCGGTTAGAATATGATAATTAGAAAAATGACCGGTGTGCCTAATTATCTTAATTTGGTGGAAAAGCTATCGGTAATGAAGCCGATGATATAGTGGAGGCTATAACCGGAACGTTGCTGCACCTCTTTGGTAAACAACAACGATCGATAAGAATAAAAAAAAAGTGGAAAGTAAAATTTGGAATAAAATGATCAATGTTTAAATAAAAAAAAAATGCGAAACAAACGGAACACAGGGATTAATTTGGAAAAAGTGAATAACTTATTGATTTACGGTCGCCAGCTCGATGTACGAGCAAATAATTTGGTGGGATGTCAATAATAGAAAAGTTAATTAACAACGTGAAATATTACGTAAAATTTGGGTGGGCAGAAAATCAGAGGGTGCGAGTCAAATTCGGTACGAAAGACACTGACAATATACTACCGGTAATTACTGAGAAATGGTTTACTAACACAGGGTTCATTGTAAGACAGCGAAATGCAAGCCATAGCCGCGCAAATGCAACGTGTAGCAAATCATGCAAAACTCTCACCTTAATACTTACTATTTACAGCTTCAAATAATTAATTGTTTATATAAGTACCAGAACTTATTCTACAGTGAGTATGCCATGTACTTTAGCAATAATCAAGTTGTAACTGAACTATTAACTATACTAATGACAAGCTCAAAAAATTAATTAATGACTTGTCGTGCTAACACTGAATATTTAGAAAAGAACCATTTAACCTTCTGATTAACTTTTACTCTATCTTTAACCAGGAATTATTAGCACTCAAACACTTGTAAACAATTACTATTCTCACTAGTCAGTACTTGCAAGTTAAAACAAACTTTACCTCAAAATAATATGCAGTGGAAAACAATTAATCTTTTACACTGTTATTGAAATATCTTTTGAAATTGAAAGTTAATCTAGCAGTTTCGTTCAAGTTAGCAAACCTATTGATCAGCAACACTGGCATAAGCTACGTTTAGTAAAACTTTTCTGAACACATTTTTTTTATTAACGACTGTCACATTGTCTTTAATGACTCTGATTTTTAGTTTTCTATAACTTTGTGACTATCCTCGGAAAAACAATGGATGAGGAAGGAACCTGTCTGGTCAATGACTATGGGTAATGATTTTTAAACACAGGTTCACAAATAACAGTGTTCGCTATTGAACAATCATCACTAATACGCTGGTTAGCTGTACATGCTAAGACAAACTGGACAGATCTTACTGAATTTGATGTGCGACGTGGTGCTGCTGATTGAAGACTGTTGGCACTTAACAATTGGCAAACACAGGCTCTTCTTGGCGACGAATGTTAATTACAATTTAGGGCCCACAGCATTCCTCTTGATGCATTTATTAATTATTTAAGCTGTGGCCGTATGAATAAATAATATTGCCTCTTCGCCGTCTCCTCCACTAGTGCAAATCCACGTACTTGTTCCGTACACCACTGAGCGCACTGTCAAAAGTAATGCGTCTGTCCTCCGCTACTTCTCAACAACGACTCCTTCTCGCTGTGCGCCTCTGCGCTACCAGCGATAAAAAACTCCCTACTCAAAGATGATTCTGTACAATAGCAAAGCCCTTGCTAACCCAGCGTGTCTACTACATTTACAATATTTTTGACATATATGGAAATTAGCAGGAAAATGCAAATATATCACAGAAACAAAATATGCAAATACATAATAAATTACAAAAAATACAAATAATGAGGAAAAATGCATAAAGCATCGTTTTATATACCACCCTGTACGCACACATGACTGTAAAGCACCGTTGGTCACTGTGTTGTTGTGTCACAAGGCATGTGGTAGAAAAAGAAGACGGAAGAAACTGGTCGCCAGTACAGCGTTCGGAGAGATCAATAATAACAGAGGTATTCACCCAGGATGACTGGCCAGAACGATAGGATGCGGTCTGGACCTATCGTTCTGGCCGTGAAAGTCACGTGTGATCTCGGTGAAAGGTTCTGCATCACGAAGACGTGCAGCCTGAAGTCCGCCGGTTCGACTCCAGGGCAAGGAAGCAGAACCTCCACGGCGCGCCGCTACCTGCAGTCTTAGCACAACACAACACTTGTAGGAGATGGAAAAATCATCCCGCATCGCCACCAAGTAATTCAGCAGAATTTACGGCCATTTATCGCACAGTGCTAGTTCGGCGGCAAGCGCGGTTATACTGACCAGCGTGCAGCGAGAAGCAGATAGGCCGAGAGCGTAACCAGAGAACTACAGCCGATGCTGCGAAACGCCTCTTTGCCGTCGACCGCTTTTAGCCACCGACATTCGCCGAGCCGTCTAGTTCACTGTAAAAATAATGTATGATTTAACTGGTTAATAAATGTGTTTTGTGTAAATGCTGTATCATTTACGCCTGATACCCAAAGCAAGAGAAAGATCCCACATCCCACCTGTTTTTAAGAATCCTTGTGAATGTTATCCTGAGAATAAAATGTTAATTTGTAGTTAATACTTGGCGTTCTAACAATAGGGCAAGGCATTGACAGTTGTTGTGATGTGTTCAATATTTATCAAAGCGGTAAGGTTACTTCTTCAAATGAGGAAACCCGTCTCTATTTGTTAACAGGACGCTCCTTCAATTGATGTCACAAGTGCCTCCCTCCACACTCCTTTTTACACCTGAGACGTTTTGGATGTGTCTATTGGCGCGTATTCGTTTTGGAATATGACAATGTGCTGTTAGCAATACGTTTGTGACATTAAGCAGTTTGCTGTCGAGGAAAGTGACATATTCATTCTCAGTAGAACAATGAGAGTAATAATAGAAACAGTTGAATACCACGATATGGATGCTCAAATCATGATGGGACTTTCAGTTGGTAGGAAGCAAGTGTGATTAGATTAGATTAATACTTGTTCCATAGATCATGAATACGAGATTTCGTAATGATGTGTAAGGTGCCAGTTTAGTAAAAGATAATATTACATGACATATTTTTTTCATAATTTGTGATAAAAGTACTAATTCTATGTAAAAGTTCGTCTACTGTGTGGAAGTCGTACCGTAAGCTACTTTTGCGGTTTCCTATGTACAGTTTGCTCGATGAGTGCGGAAAGCTTAGCACGGGACACAATGTCCGCTACTACACGAAATCAACCTTGGTAGAGCGTGAAAGCAGAAGTGTGTGGCAGCACTTATATTCTGCAATGGCAGCAAAATTCTATAACTATTTCATCAACATACTCACTTCAAGAAGCGCCGTGTTCAGTTTAAAATGAGACTTCGTATGTTAGCAGTATATGTCATGGATGGCTACTCATAGGAGTTTTAAAGCGAACTAGTCCAAATATTTTGAAGAAAGCGCTCTAAAGTGTAAGCGAAACTCATATACAAATTGCATACTAGTCCCAGAGTTTTGAGTAGTAGTATGGCGAAATTGCTCAAGTAGTAGCGTCTCTGAGTTTCATGTGAATGTTCAGGTTTCCATTGTAACCATAAATAACATTTCATTTTCATTATTTGATTTAAAAATTTTAACAATTTTCAAATAAAATTAAGGATATAAAATGCTATCAATTACATCATAAAGAACAACCGTATGTATCAAATAACGGTTGCAGTTAATTAAAATTGTAATTACAGTATTCTCTTTTTTAAAAGTCTAATAATTCCAAATTCCAAATGATTAATGGCCAGAGACATATTATGTCTCGATATCCATTAACCATTTCGTAGCCGTATTTTTTGTGACAACCCAGGGATGCTAATTCTTTTGTATTTGATTAGAAGTGTGATCAATTTACTATACTTAAATTTGGACGATTATATTTTATGATTTATATCTAAAAGCTGTGGATTTACATATACTACCACAGCGCCTTTGCGAGCTTTCCACTTTGGTGGTAAATTTGTTTCCCGTTTCCCTTTCGGGAGTTGTAACGCGTTGCCTTTGGGTCTAAACACATAAAAGTGTATTATTTTTATTTTACTTTATTTCAAAAATATGTACACTTCCTGTTTACTGTTTACAAGAGATATTTCTTTCTCAAACATGTTCAAATATTCATCACAATCTCTTCCAACATTTGTAGTGAACCTGCGTAGTGCTGCAACAAACACTGATTGTTGTAAAAAAATGTTCAAATGTTTTTTAAGCTTAAGGGACTTAACTGTGGGGTCATCAGTCACTAATCTTACAAAATATACTAAAGATGACACAAACATCTATGACCGAGGGGGGATTCGAAACCTTGACCGTAGCGGACGTGCAGACTGTAACTAGTTCATTATCATGTATAGCATTCATGGTGGCCAGAGTGTGAGTGAAATCTGTCCCATTGGTATCAGTTTCACAATTAAGTAAGACAAGAAGGTGCGAAATTAAGTCCCAAAAAGTAAATGGAAATAAAATTCAATTTTTCTGTCTTTGGCAACCATTTAGTAAAGAAGGCACATGGAATATACGTGTTTATTCGTGGTATGGTGGATATTATTCGTCACTGCATGGTAGACACGGGCACACTACGAATCATAATGAACTGCACACTGGAGATGGCTATGGACTGGCCGAAATCGCCCATGATTAAATTCGGTTCATTGTACGTATTCCAACGATTCCAATCCGGGTGCTTCTTTCGTTTGACACGAGCGAGATGGTGCAGTGGTAACACACTGGACTCGCTTTCGGGAGGACGGCGATTGTTAACCCGCCTACAACTATGCACTTGTAGGTAAATATCGGTATGTTTCCTGTCAAAGGGCTCGGCCGAATACCTTTCCCATCCTTAGCAAAACATCAATCCGAGCATGTTATCCGTCTCTAATGACCATAATGTCGACGGGACGTTAAATCCTCTTCTACCTTCCTTCTCTTTCTTCTTTTCTACTGCAGTATTTTTCATGAATACCTAAGAAAGCAGACAATATTAAAGGAGGATGAGGACGGAACCAACGAATGGTAGAATACACTGTACGTCTGCTTTTATTTTGAATACCAGCAGAAAGTAGAGGCAAGTGAAAAGAAAACAATTCTCTGGAACTCACCCGGGAGCAGAGTGAAATTACTGAATTCACTATATGAGGAATTATGGCTTAGCTAGTATTTCCAGCTTCGCAGAAGAAACCTGATTCGTTCATAAATCTGGTGAAATATGAATAGTTTTCTCCCGTCTGCGTCGCGTGGAATCTGTGATAACAAAAGAAAGATTAATTAAAAAAGGAAATAAAAGCTCCTTGCTAACACTCTAATTATCTACAATCATTCTCTGGAAAGAATTTCTAGCTATAGGGCAAGTAGCGCCGTTAGTTGCAAAGCCCCATCACAAATGGCAACGCAATGCAAATACGTCTCTGTATTATAAAAGCTCGTTCCATTTGTAACTAAATTAATATTAGGCTCACGAAAGCCTGTAAACTGTAAATTGCCAATGCGTTAACAGAGACTAATATAGCAGAAAGTAGTTGTAATGGAACATTTACTACTTGAAACGCTATAAAGAGAAAAACTTTTACCATATGTGTTTCCAGTGATCAATTATTTCTTTTCTGCGTGACCCGCAGCATACGTAGAGTCAAAAATATGACATAACATGACACAAAAATATTATCTTAATAACGAATTCATGCAAGTTTGCAGCTATGATAATTATTCAGCTTGCACTGGTTCTTTCCATTACAAGTTTGTTTCAGCTGTTGCCATTATCAAGAGGACCTGTTCATGTTTCAATAAAATAATTACCTAATCTAGGAATCACAAATATAAATTAAAAATTTTCCATTATAAATTTACTTACGTCTATTGGTCGGACGTGCATGAAGAATTTTAGAGTCAGAGTCCTTTTTGTGACAAGATCTTGAAGTCATGTTTTATCTAGTTATTAGCTTCATTTAATAAATAATTAGACACTCTTTACATTGAAAATAGAAGACAGAGCTACAAGCAGATCAACAAATGTACCAACAACGTATCTTGCAAAACGAACGAAATATTTAAGAAAACAAACATACAACTAGCATTTCGTACAAATAATACCCTAAGGTCAAAATTAGGATCAGGAAGGACGAAAACCTACAATTATTCCTACGCTGGCGTTTACAAACTTTCATGTAATGACTGCACTAAGTGTTATATTTGGCAAACAGGAAAAACTTGAAAATTCGATTTAAATAACATACCAGAAACAGTGAAAGCAACCAGTCGAACTTTCACTTACATCCAAAGAGCGGTAACCACACAGCTAAACATATCGAAAAGGTTTTAAAGTTGTACACACAATTCCAAAAGGCCAAGCACTAATCATTCTGGAAATACTGGAAATTTACATACACACACCAGAAAAAATACTTAAATGATATTTTCATACAACAAACAGATTAGAAAGATGTAAATTATTAAGAGAACTTTTTTGAAATTTTGGAAAGGGAAAACATATTACTCTCACAAACGAAACACAAACGATTTTTACAGAAAGTCTATTATCTATGACATACGGTCTCATCCCCTGAACAACAAATATATAATTTAAAGTAAACCTATAGCATTAAAATAGTAAAACGTCAATTAAAGCCAATAACGATATAAAACATGATTTCAAGATCTTGAACTAAAAAGATATGGACTCCAAAATGCATCATGCACGTCAGGCGAACTAGATGTAAGTAAATTTGTAACAAAAAAATTTTAATATAAAATTGTAATTCCTAGACGTAGGTAATTATTTTATTAAAACATAAACAGGTCCATTTGAAAATATCAATGGCTGAAAAAAGCCTGTAGTGGAAACAACCAACACAAGCTGAATAAATATCATAGCAGCACACTTTGATTAATTCTCTATTACGACAATGTTCCAACTGTGCTCCGTTGTATTTGCGTTGGTATTTGCGTTAGTGTCATGACTAGTCTTTAGTAATACGGTGACGTAGGAATAAAACACAAGCATCAGGGAACAATACAGTGGCAGACTGCCAACATGGGTCTGGGAAAGGTGAACAGGACTTCATTCTTAAAGTTGTTTAATTGAAAAAAAGCATTAATCCTGCTGATATTAGGGAGTATCGATGCATCAGAACAGTATGGAGAAGTGTTGTTTATGCATCGGAGTACATGAACCTGATTCGGAGGTTCTAATGAACTGGGTGACTTTGCGATTGCTTCTGGAGATTTTTACAGGCAATTGCCCGACAAATTGTTCAATAGGTTACTGTTGAAATGACAGAGAACACTGGACGAAATGTGCGATTATAAATCTGTGTACGAGCGTCTGTACAGTCAACAAATCTGTTCTAATCTGATGAAAACAATGAGGGAATCAGGTGAGATATACACAGTAAGGTGATTTATTCACATATTGGTTACAACTGAAATCTGTGTGTGATACATACGACACTTTGCTATCTCTTTACTTGAGGTTTACATAGAGCGAGTCAGCATGGGGCTACCAGTCTTTCTCGTGGCCCTCTAATATGGTGTGTGATCACCTCGAAGAGCCAGTGCAGCTACACACCTGCACGACATGAACAGTTAGAGGTTATCAATCAGCCCTTCATAGGTATTTGGCCATTCGCACCTTAGTGCGATATCCAGTTCTGCAACCGTGGTGAGAGGTGCTGGTTGGGCAGCGATTCATCTCAATTGCATCCCAGACATGCTCAGTCGGGTTTAAGTCCGGTGAAGTAGCTGGCCATTCCATTCGTTCCATTACCTAAGCATGAAGCATTTTGTGGGTACGACTGTCGCCGTCGACCAGAACAAATCCATCTCGTATGGTACCAGTGCAGGGCACAAAAAAGTGTCGAAGGAACTAGTATCTACATCTCTGACCAGTGAAGGGTCACATCAGGATGAGATGTCAGTTATCTCTGGTTAACAGCTCGTCGAGACAGGAGGCTCATTGGCACTCAGCTGCAACACGTATGGTGTGTGTCCCATTAGAACCACTCCACCGTTTTGTCCGCAGAAACTGGGCGGAGGAACATATGGATTGGCAGACTATGGGACTCTATGATCATCATGATTGGAGTCATAACGAATGTCGCCGGGTTCTATCTAAAGATGAGTCAACATTCCTCATATACCAAGAATTAAAGGTGTGTGTGTTCCATAAGTCAGTGTGTTTCAGAATTACGCTATTACACCAACAAACCTCCATGGGATGTAAAAAAGTCTTGGGTACAAAAACCCATGACCGCAAACGCCATTCAACAACGCTACTTAGAGTCCAATTTACAGGCATCGGTCCCTGCCGCTGGACACTCCCTGCGTCAACTTCAACGCTTTGTAGCGTCATTGGATGACGTTTCCGGGCATGGAATTCTTTGCTCATTTTGTTCCTTAAGACGAATTCTACACCCCCTACAGGTTTGTTCGTGTATTTGTGTGATTCTGAAACACACTGACGTATGGGACGGACACCCATATCAAATCTTGGATGTTCAATTACTGCCAGAAATGCGTACAGGACGAAATTTGGTAACAGACATTTCTTATTTAATATTCACAGAATATATGACATCAACTGCGATTGGGCAAAGCTGAAAATGTGTACCCAGCCGGGATTTGAACCCGGGTCTCCTGCTTTCTGGCCAGTTGCGCTGAACTCTACACCACTGCCTAGAAGGCAGGAGACCCGGGTTCGAATCCCGGCTGGGTACACACTTTCAGCTTTGCCCAATCGCAGTTGATGTCATATATTCTGTGAATATTAAATAATAATAACAACTGCAGGATCAGAAGTGACGTCTGTTTCTTTCGGAACAGACGCCACATGTATATAGACAATTTATAATTGCTGGCGTGTGAGGAACCGCGCTACGAAAAGGAGTGCACGAATTTCGCTTCACCCTGTCCATAAATGATCTAGGACAATGAGGCTTTCCTCGGATGACGATGAACACAACAAAGGCGTCTCATACTGGAAAATTGTAGTAAAATGCGTATGACGCATCACTGAGTGAATGGTTATTGACCTTCAACATAAACAAATTTACGTAATATGAAGACTTAGAAGGAAGGTTTCTTTATTGCATGACTGAACCGTTACGGAACAACCACTGGGGACACTGAATTCGATAAAACATGTTGAGGGTGCATAAGAAACGATTTGGAATTGACGATCTCATCGATCAAATCGCGAGGATTGACATTCACTAGCATGATCCTCAGCAAGTGTAGTCAATCGACGAAGGAAGTAGCTTACAAAACACTTGTTCCATGGAAACTTAATTATTGGTGGCCGATGTGGTGGGATCCGTGCCAGACAGGACTGCTGGAGTACATAAAGGAGATCAAAAGGAGGACAGAACAATTTGTTGCATGTAAATTTGCCATTTGCGAAACTGCCACGGAGATTATTGGCCAACTTTAGTGGCAGACGCTGCAGGACAGGCTATCCGCAACACGACATGGGTTACTGTGAAATGTAGGAGGTTGTACGTTTTTCTAATAGTCTGCACATTGATTTCTGCTACGTATATCTCGCGAAGATATCACGAGGACAATTTGGAATAGAAATGGAGGGAGTGCCAGTATTTCTGAAAGTACCCTCCGCCACACGCCGTAAGAAGGCATGCTCGGTATAGCTGTAGATGTAAGTGAAATCCTTCAGTGTTAGATAGCAATGGTAACGATATCGATGACAGAGACTAAAGCGAAGTTATTAAACACGGTATCCCGAAATACCTACATCAAAAACTCTGCAGTAAATATTCTTGTAATCGAATTAAAAACAGCTGTCAGCATTTGTAATTTGGAAACAGATGCTCTTGGTAGAGAGAAGCAACTGAAGCAAATTAAAGATAAAAGTCGCCCAGTCCAGTTTCTTTACCAGTTACGTCTGTTGCTGTGTATGCTGGTGTATTATCTGCAATTTAAACAATCACATACAAACAACTAACATTACCTAAAGACTGAAAAGTTGTATACGTCACACCAATTTTAATACAATATATCGGAGAAAACCGCTGGATTATAGGCTAAGATCATTGATCTGGATATACTGTAGGGATTTAGATCATGCCACATCTTAAACTGTTCACACCCTTTAGTAACCGTGTCAGCCCTACGTACTACTCATGCACCCTGGTGGCCTTTGTAACTGTTAAGGAGGATTGTAGCTGTTCTCATTTACTTACCCATCACTGGTGTATGCCTTTTCAGGTTTCATTGATTTCTGACGTCGTCTTCTGGGTTCTTTGCTTTTCGGCCAATGTTTATGATAGTAAATGTGATAGCTAGGCTGACACTTGGTGTTATATAATGATGCTTACAAGTTATAACTTTGACCAAGAATGCTTGGATCTGCACGAAACCATAGTTAGAGTAACTCTCGATCATAATGAAGAGGTTTGTATCATTTTCAGGCGAAACATAGCTGTGTGGCTCTTGATAAAGTCGTACACATCGCTCCCTTCTAGATGAAAGTTTTCCAAACACAGATGTTATACGGAAGATATTTGGTACAGAAAACAACAAAATATTGCCAGCATCTTGATGTTTATTTCTTTTGACAATACAGGCTCGGTATCAGAAGGATTGCAGGTTTGAAGTTTTACAAATAATTTTCTGCATAACGTACAAGCCTATTTGGCTGTATGTTTGGCGAAAGGCACGTTACGACACTGTCGCGTATATATCGTGAGTTATGCACTTTCTTTCCTCCCACTTTCTTTCGACCGCTTCATTAAAAGCCCGTATTTGTACTCTGAAGACTAACAGAAGCACTATCGGAAATGTAGAATTTTATGTTTCTCGCTTTTACGATGACCTTAAGCAAAATTTCTAAATTTGTTTTTATCAAAATGTCATTTCCGGTAGAAACAAAAGATTTATGATCAGACATTATAATCACATATAGCTTTTATAGATTTGGAGAAGGCTTTTGACAATGTTGATTGGAATAAACTCTTTTAAGTTCTGAAGCAAGCAGGAGTAAAATATAGGAAGCGTAATGTTATTTACAACTTGTACAAAAACCAGACAGCGGTTGTCAGAGATGAAGGACAGGAAAGGGATGCAATTATTGGGAAGGGAGTAAGACAGGATTGTAGCCATTCTCCAATGTTATTCAATTTGTACATTGAACAAGCTATAAAACGAAAGCAAGGAGAAATTTGAAGAAGGAATTAAAGTTCAGGGCGAAGAATTAAAAACATTGCGTTTTGCCGACGACATAGTAATTCTGTCAGAGATAGCAAAGGACTTAGAAGAGTAGTTGAACGGAATGGACAGTGTGCTAAAAGGTGCATGTACGATGAACATTAACAAGAGCAAAACTAGGGTAAAAGAGTGCAGTCTAAGAAAATCATGTGATACTGAAGGAATGAGATTAGGTAACGATACATTAAAGGAGGCAGATGAGTTTTGTTACTTGGGCAGTAAAATAACAAATGATGGTCGCAGTACAGAGGATATAAAATGCAGAATGGGAATGGATAGAAAAGCCTTCTTGAAAAAGAGAAATTTGTTAACATCAAATATTGATTTAAGGCCAAGGAAGTCCTTTCTGAAGGCATTTGTGTGGAGTGTTGCCTTGTATACGAGTGAAACATAAACGATAAACAGCGCGGACAGGAAGAGGATAGAGGCTTTTGAAATGTGGTGCTACAGAAGAATTCTGAAGATTAGGTGGGTGTATCACGTAACTAATGAGGAGGTACTGAACAGAATTGGGGAGAAAAGGAATTTCTGGTATACCTTGACTAAAAGAAGGAATCGATTGGTAGGATACATTCTTAGACATGAAGGAATCGTGAAGTTAGCTTTGGAGGGAGTGTGTTGGGTAAAAACCGCAGAGGAAAACCAAGAGATGGATACGGTAAGCAGATTCTGACAGATGTAGGTTTTCGTTCTTATGTGGAGTTGAAGAGGCTTGCTCAGGATAGGGGATTGTGGAGAGCTGCATCAAACCGCACTCCGGACTGAAGACCACAACAACAACAACTTCATAATCAAGGCTCTGTACTGATTTTAAGTCAAGGGTGGCCCTCGTTAGCCATAAGTCGAATTCCCGTCCCCTATCTTAATTTACTTCTTCAGGTTTTTTCATCAAATTCTTACTTGTTATATCTGAAAAAGTTGCTTCGGCAAGTCTACATCCGATCTGACTTCTTCTGGGGGGCCACCGCAGACTCAATAATTTTAAAGAACAATATTTCCCCCGAGGGAAAGCATTTGCTATTTGTATAAGTGCACAAAATTATTCGGGCACCTCAGCCTAGTAAGTATCCAGTGTGAGTCACTTCCTACCGATATCACTTTATGCAACCACTCTATGCGCTATACTGCTGAAAACATTATTTTGTTAGGAATATATTACGTACGCGTCAGTTACGTCTTTAAATCATTATTTATTTTATTGTTAGCTACTTTTAAGCATTAATCTACTCTTTGCTATACCCCGTAATTAGGCAGACAGCATTAAATAGTTATACGGTGGACATACGTAGATATACAAATTAATTGAAGGATTGATGTTTTGCTAAAGGATTATACCAACTGTCTGGTGTGTTGCTAAAGGTTTGCGAAGGGAAGCTAATAGGAAAGTGTAAGTGGCGTTCTGTCTCCAATATTTCTGTTTCATATTGGTCCGCCTTAGTGACAAAGATTCATGCACCTACAATTTCAATAGGATGAGTATATTCCAAGTGTAAGAAACGATTGAAACTAAACAAATGAAAGTAAGTAAGTTTATTATGTAAAACAGCCAAGAGTAGCTAATTATCTTTGTTAAAATGAGCGGTCTCGTCAGATGAAACTGCCGTCATTGGACCTTTAATTTCATGCACCACAATACACAGTAAACCTTTTATGTACTTGTTGACTACTCTAAAACATTATGTGTTTGATATTTATTTTGTGATATGCCAACATTAATGGTGATGAATAAGTACATAAAAGATTTCCTTTGTGATGTGGTGCATGATATTAAAGGTCCGATGATGGAAATGTCATCTGTCGAGACCGCTCATCTTAATAAAGATAATTACCTACCTTGGCTGTTTTAAGAAATAAATTAAATTAACAAACCTGTCTCCAAGTTCGACAAATTATTGTGCGATGAATTAATGGAATCCTCGTCTTGGTTTCGAACGTCGCACCTCACATGCAAGAGCTCTGCTCAACGCTCTCCTACACCAACTATGCTACAGTTCATATGTACTGATCTGTTGCGAACTCTGAACACATCCACAAGAAAAACTTCAGTTACTGCCCCAGTTCTTAGTTTATTGCCACACACTTATAAGACGAAAACCAAGTTCTTTAATTGACTACAAATAAAACAAATTGAGTGTTCCAGATCAATAAAATTCGTTACGGACACGGACAGGCAGTCTTTAACAATAACGAAATTAAATCGTGGTTTATCTTTTACGATTGTAGTTAGGAAATTAAATTCCCTTTCGATTGTAGTAACGCTCATGCGCTTTAGTGTCTGCGGTTCAATCAGAACTAAATGACGCCTTCTGCTATTTGAATATCAGCTCGTACTTCAACTGAAAAATTTTCGACATTTCGTGTGATTTTATTTACTTTCGACAGCTGAGGTGTACAGTACTTCGTGTACAAGTATTGACTTATTACGATTTAACACTACTTTTTTACAGCGAAGATGGATATTTGCTGAAATAAATAAGCTCCAAATCAAATAATGGTAACGTAGTTTCGCCGAAAACGCTCATTAATAAATATTAAATAGCGAGTTTTGATTTTTCAAATTACGTCTGTATTAATACGATACAGACCAGAAGAGTAAATTTTTTTGCCACTTACTGTCAAGTAAATAACGTGTTCAATGTATTTAAGTGCATAATTCTATTAGTAAATCAAGCATATATGCAGAATTGCAACTTTGTGCATTGTGTAGTTGTATAAAAGGACATCGTTAGAGCAAATAAATCGCACGGTATACCAAAAATAACGTGATCTCTACCGTTACGCGTGGCGTGGTTGCATGGTTGGTAGTAACGACGACCTCGGAATAACAGATGGCTGCGGACGAGACAGCGACGTCGTTAGGGTCGAAAATGGAGTTTGAGCTGCGAACAGTTATGAATGCGTGGTGTGCGGATACACAGGGCGCAGTGACGACACGGTATTCATAACTGTGAGAAGCTCAAAGGCACCTGGCAGACGCCTTTCATCAGGAGGGAGGGAGAATGACAGGCTTTGACGATTGGATGTGCTCGTTTTCATCAGATCTCAGACACGTTTTCTTATGATAGTGAAGTAGACATATTCATTTCACTAAGATTTGAATTACATCGACATTATAGCCAGATTTTCGCAATTCTCTGCTTTAACCTGTTTGTTAACGTGTGTCATTTCAGATCGTGGAGTATCAGGTGTCTTCCTCCATGAATCCTGCAGTTTTACCAGGAATACAAAATTATAGTGACATTGTTAAAGCTTTTAAATCCATTAGTATACACAGCACCATTAACCATTACTAATCCACTGATTTAATGAAAAACTGAAATGCATTGATGTTATAAATGATGCATAATCGCGATGAAGTTCTGTAACTTATACAAAGAAATAATCTGTTAAACTTTAGGGAAATACATATTCAGTTGAAAGACCATGAGCGTGGCAAACGAAACGGTCCCAAGCCGTGTAATATGTACTTCTCCCATTCATTTTCTGATATTACATTTTCTTACAGCTGTTCTTCACATTTGTTATACCAGCACTTTATCTTTTAACGTGAAGTAGGTGCACACTCTTCCAGTCAAAAGATAATGTTTGTAAATATCAATACGTTGCAATTTTGTCTGTCGTAATTAGCGGGGACATAAAATCGGACCGTCTATTGCACTGTGTTTAAACCTCAGATGTGAATTCTTGTATAACAGCTACATTCCTTAGTATAGTTCACACCTCATGAACTAATTATACTGCTCCCCTTCTTGCAGGCAAATAACTTTCCCACTTGTTCCATACCTACACAATGTAGTAAAAAACCGTTTAGCAGCAACAAGTCCTGATATTCCACTTTTGAGACTGTTCGAGATAACTAAAATAGCCCTCGTAGAGTAGCCGAGTGCTCTAAGGCGCCTCGCTACGAGGCGCGTGGTTGATCGCCGTCGAAGGTACGCACGTGTGTGTGTGTGTGTGTGTGTGTGTGTGTGTGTGTGTGTGTGTGTGTTTGTTGTCCTTAGCATAAGTTAGATTAAGTTTGCGTAAGTACTAGGGTTGGATCTTAATAGCCGGCCGTTGTGGCCGACGGGACTGAGGCGCTCCAGTCACGGTCTGCACGGCCACTACGGTCGGGGGTTCGAATCCCCCCTCGAGCATGGACATTTGTGCCGTCCTTAGTCTTAGCTAGTTCATAAGTAGTTTGTAAGTTTAGGGACTGATGACACCATAGTTAAGTCCCATAAGTTATACAAACATTTGCAACATTTGATTTGGATATTAATAGCGGCAACTATTTATTGATAACCAATACAAGAGCGTTACATGTTTGCACCTGTCACTGTCCTTCGAAGTAGTCACCAGCGTTGTGTAAAATCCATTGCCAGCGATGTGTAAGGCGTAGAATACGGTTAGCAGAGGCTGTTCTGTTGATGGTGCGAATGGAGCGGTCTACTGCCTGTCGAATGGCCGGAACAGTTCTGAAGCGACTGCCACGAAGTGGTTCTTTCATCTTTGAAACCAAATCAAAGTCACAAGGACTCAAGTCCGGTAAGTATGGTGTCTGGTACAGTACTTCCCAGTCCCATCGACCGAACTGAGCAAATGTTCAAATGTTTCGTAAGTTTAAGGAACTTAACTGCATGGTCATGAATCCCTAAACATACAAACTACTCATGAACTACCTTATACTAAAGACGATAAAAACATCCATGCCCGATTAGGGTTCGAACCTCCGACGGGAACGGCCTCGCGCATCGCAGCTTAGCGCCTCAATGCGCTTGGCCAGTCCGTCACGACGACCGAACTAAGCAGCCACAGTTTGAGCTGTATGCGCAAACCCGGTTTCGTGGCCGTACTCACGAATTGTCTGGCGTCGATCACTGTAGACTAATGCGGCAACAGTATGCACTTATTCTTCAGAGACGCTTGACGACCTGCCCGATGCTGTCTGTTATAGGTTGCCGACCTTCGTCGAAGGCATTTACTGAAAGAGCCACTGTTCTGTACGGCAATGCCGATTACCCGCACGCCTCTTGAAGACCTTGATGATACTGTCATGCAGATTCAAACTTGATCCAACTCAGTTGTTCTGAGTGGCCGGCCGCGGTGGCCGAGGTGACTGAGGCGCTCCAGTCACGGTCAGCACGGCCACTACGGTCGGGGGTTCGAATCCCCCCTCGGGCATGGATATTTGTGACGTCCTAGTTCGTAAGTAGTTCATAAGTAGTTTGTAAGTTTAGGGACTGATGACCCCGTAGTTAAGTCCCATAAGCTTTACAAACATTTGAACATTTTTTTGAAAACATAGTGACGCCGTTACGTTAGAGAGGTCACAAGTGACTGGGTATCCCTCTATTGTGCACACGCCGGTGACGTGGAACGGGCGAGTCCATTTGCTCACAAGTAAGGTACGTATGTCAACAATGTGTGTTTTTGTGTCCCATCCTCGTCGCCGCTTTTGTGTCTCGTTTCCGTCGTAGGTGTCGGTGGCCGAGTGGAATGAGACCGACACAGGAATAAAGATAGCACGCTGGTGCAGGTACGGAGGGGAGCAGCCAGAAATTAGAAACACTACAGTAAATTAGAACGATATATATATTGCACAGAATTTATACAATACTTAACTTTTACATAGATCAGTACTGCAGATACAGAGTTGAGCTAGAGGCCTGCCTAGTGCCTAACTGATAGCCAAGTCTTCACTGGTGCCTATCTGATTACGAAGGTCCTAACTGGTTGCTATCTCAGTCCCAAGTGAACGATGTCGTTCAGTGGGGCCACGAGCGGAATTGCAGCATTGGGCGCTCATGGCTGCCGTCGTAAGAACGCCGTGCCGTGCGTGCATGGCGGCGCGCGGCGAAAGTAGGTGGCGCGCAGTTTGTACTTGTGCGACACCACATGTGTTATCAGCGGCAATAGTGATCCCATTGCATAGTGTCTCCACAGCAGTGTTGCCTCCATTTAAGTATCAACCCTCATATATTTATATATATAAATCCTAATAATTTTAACAGCTTAGGTTAGGGTTAAATTAGATAAAACGTGGAAGTAATACTGTTCATCGTGACATCTTACGTCAAACCATGGCTCCAATGTATTTTGGCACTAAAGGCATCGTACTAAGGTATTTGCTCATTGTAGTCAATGAAGGATACGAAGAAAACAGAAAAAATTAACATTTCACAAGCAGCTTTACTGAATATTAACCAGCATTTCTGTAATTTCACTGATTATTTGGGTCTAGCAAATAAAGTAAAAATATCAACAATAATTCAGTTCCATGAGACAAACATTGTGTCTTTATGCCAAAGGTATTAAATATAAAGATGGGCATTGAATTAAAATTTGTACTGTGGCCAGGTTTCTAAACCAGAACCTTTCCTGGGGTGCTATTCAACTATAGGAGAACCTAGGATATTTTATACGTATTTTACTAGTTTTTTGTCTGTAATGCTGCGTTAGCTGAGCGGTCTGAATGCTTGCCTAGTCACAGGAGGTTCCAGGCTCGACTCCCGGCCACAGAACAAATTTTAATTCAATGCCTCTCTTTATATTTAAAGTAAAAAATGGTAGAAAATGTAACGAACGATAGTTTATCTGTTTATGTTATCATTTACTTCTCTTAGAAGGAAGAACTATGTGGTCCATTGTATGATTAGTTAAATAAGTGAGTACAGAAGTTGTTTCTTTAGTTTTCTCTTTACATTACAAATTTTAACAGGCTATTTCTCTCTTAATCTCAGAGTCAAACTGGTACGACTTCATTTCTGTCAGAAGCAAATCATTGTTCCTTCGTCTTAAAATTGATGACAGTTTTCTCCATGAATGTCTTACCAGGTGGTCAAACAATACGACGTTTCAGGAAGCTAGAAAAAAGCTTTCAGCGCTGAGAGTAGAATGAACGGTCAAGTTAATGCAAGACTTTCGCGGATTAATGACGGTTGAGGAGCAGGAAAAGGAACTTTTCTTATGTTGCGCACAAGTACACCGAAAGATTTATCCTGACATCAGAAAGCAACCTACGAAACGAAAATTTAAAGACTAATGTTTTTACATGTTAAACAGTGAATAAAAACAATTGAGGCATGTTGGTGTTTTAATTACCTAATAATCATAAAGTATCAGAATCCCTCCATTCCCACATAGTACAATTTTCATGTCTTACGTTTTGCAGATCGTAGGTTTCAAACAACTTGATACGGCTGAAAGCCCAACAGAATTTTATCATCAGCTCGGTTGTTTGCAGAAAGCAGTGTAAGAGACGATTTATCAGATACTTCCAGTCATTAAATTTCCATATTTAATGATTTGGTACCACTTCTTTCGTAATTTTGCGTTAGCTTTGGTTATTATAGGTTTAGCAACTGTAGCTGTCCGCCGGCCGCGGTGGCCGAGGGGATTTAGGCACACCAGTCACGATCTGCACGGCCACTACGGTCGGGGGTTCGAATCCCCCCTCGGGCATGGATATTTGTGCCGTCCTTAGGATTAGCTAGTTCATAAGTAGTTTGTAAGTTTAGGGACTGATGACCCTGTAGTTAAGTCCCATAGACTCTACAAACATTTGACCATTTTGTAGCTGTCCTGTAAAAGTAAAGATGCAGCTGTACTGCTTTCATCGAGCCAGATTACTCAAATGAATGTTGAGTTTTTCACTCGCTTTTACTGTGGTACTTTAATGCTGTGTGACCACAACTGTTCCCAATGTTCTTTAAGCCTTGTCAGTTAACTCTGGGTTACAAAAACTATTCTTCTTCGCCATTGATGTTTTGTTTTGTTTTCGCTAATTGCGCACATTGGAGTTGGTGTTCTTGGAAGTCTGAGAGATCATATATTACATCAATCATTTGTGTTTACCGCCGTAGAACAAAATGTTCCCCAAGGCTTTATCGTTGGTCTATTACTCATTTTTTTATCTGTACATCAATGATATTTCTTAAGTAGTTCACTCTGCAACTACTATCTATATGCCAACGACAACCAATTGTACATAAATGCCATCCCTAAGATGCAGTAGCTAGAATAAATGAAGATCTTTGCTGTATTTCACGATAGGCTCAGAAGCTAGGTATTAAACTAAACCCCATCAAATCCCAGGGCATTCTTGTATTTCATCCAAAGTTAATCAGCCGGTATTTTCGTGAAACAGTGTCTGAATTACTTCTAAATGGTACCCAATAACCATATGAAAAAACGGTGAAAGACCTAGGAATAAACTTGGATCAAGACTTAAACGGGAAAGAACAAACAGTTGCAGCTTGCAGGAAATCGCTCTCATCCCTATATGCAATCCAAAAATTTAGAAAAATATTTTCAAAGCAAATAAAACGAAAATTAGTCCAAACATTTGTCTTGCCAAATCTTTACTACTGTGATGTAGTTCAACATGACACAAATATTGAAAATTAGAGACGCCTCGAGCTAGTTATGAATGCTTGCATTAGGTACGTGTGCAATATACGGTTGCACGATCTTATCAGCCCTTCATATACCCAGCTAGGTTGGATGTGCCCACATACGTGGTACGATTTTCAAACGCTGTGCTTACTTCAGCTATGATTTAGCCAACAATGCCTGCAATACATGTTTTCTTACATCCTTCCCAACCGCAATACCAGATTGGATACGTCTAGCACCTTGGCCGTACCTTTAATCAACA
This sequence comes from Locusta migratoria, assembly GCA_026315105.1. Classification (NCBI taxonomy): domain Eukaryota; kingdom Metazoa; phylum Arthropoda; class Insecta; order Orthoptera; family Acrididae; genus Locusta; species Locusta migratoria. The sequence continues at coordinate 423,541,986 of CM048746.1, read as the reverse complement.
CAAAACGTTCCTCCATTTCAACAAAACCGACTATGGACCACACTGCCGTGTGATCTACACCTTACCCTAAACCACTCCACAGTCAAGAGAAAAGTCAAAATTAACATATTAACGACGGCATTGCCTCCATTGGTATGCTCTTATCATTTCTCTCTCTCTCTGTTCTCTCCATCATTGATTTGATTCTTATTATTCTATTCTCTCTTCCTCTAACCAATTTTCATCTTCTACATCTCTTTCGCCGCATTCTATCGTCTTGTGTCTCTGCTTGTTGTGAATAACTCAGACTCTGCAAGACCATACTGAGGCAATTCTTATATGGTAATAGAGATGATGTTTACTGTCTTTTACAGTCATTATTATAATTATAATTATTATTATCTTTATTATTATTTCTAATACTTATAATTATCGTTCTCTTATTATTCATATTATTATACTCTTATAATAATGTGTTTTTTTAACTTAAAAAACTTGTTTTACACATAGTATGTGTGTAATGTACTACACAAATCGTTCAATATGATTAAGCGATAAGCAGCGATAAGCGCCGTTGTTGTAATGATTCCCATCCCAGATCCTACATAATTTCCGTAAATCTGTCTCCCTTGTATCGTGATAATACAAAACGAGCTGCCCTTCGTTGGACTATTTCGATGTCCTCCATGAAACCCACCTGATAAAGATCCCACACTGAGCATAAATATTCAGAAAAGGACGGACAAGCATAGTGTATGCAGTTTCTTTAGTAGTTCTCTTGCGTCTTTTAAGGGTTCTGCAAATAAAAAGTAGTATCTGGTTCGCCTTTCGTACGACATTATCTACGTGTTCATTCCAGTTTAAGTCTGAAGTAATAGTAATTCCTAGGTATTTTGTGGAATTTACGGCCTTCACTTTTGATTATATATATATATATATATATATATATATATATATATATATATATATATATATATATATATAATTTTTTTTTTTTTTTTTTTTTTGTAAACAAAGTTTAACGGATTTCTTTTCGTACTCATGTGGACAACTTCACACTTCTCATTATTTAGAGTCAATTTTTACACCATAGTGATGTCTTATTTAGATTGTTCTGCAGTTCGTTTTGATCTTCAGATGGTTTTACTAGACGGTAAATGACAACAACCTAAGAGAGCTGCTTAGATTTTCTCCCAAATCGTTTATGTAAATAAGGAACAGCAGAGGACCAATAACACTACCCTGTGGAACGCCCGATATCACCTCCGTTTTACTCGGTGCTTTATCATCGATTACTACAAACTGTCTCCTGTCTGGCAGGAAATCCCCTATCCAGTCGCAAATTTGGGGCGATATACCACAACCACGCAATTTGATTAAAAGCCTTTGTGAAGTACGGTGTCAAAAGCCTTTTGGAATTCAAGAAATACGGAATCGATTTGCGAACCCTTGTCGATAGCACTCATCATTTCGTGTGAATAAAGAGCTAGTTGTGTTTCGCATGAACGATATTTTTTAAAACCGTGCTGACCTTGGGTCAATAGATCATTCTGTTCGAAATAATTCATAATATTTGAATACAGGATATGTGCCAAAACTCTGCTGCAAATTGACGTCAACAAAATAGGCCTGTAGTTTAGTTGGTTACTCCTACTGCCTTTCGTGAATAAAGGTGTTAACTGTACAACGTTACAGTCTTTTGGTACAGATCTTTGTTTGACAGAACGGTTGTATATGGCTGTTAAGTACGGTGTCAAAATCTTTCTGGAATTCCAGAAATACGGAATCGATTTGCGAACCCTTGTCGATAGCACTCATCACATCGTCTGAGTAAAAGAGCTAGTTGTGTTTCGCATATACTTTAAATTTTGTCCACTGAATCACTTAAATACCGCCGGCCGCGGTGGCCGAGGGGACTAAGGCGCTCCAGTCGCGGTCTGCACGGCCACTACGGTCGGGGGTTCGAATCCCCCCTCGGGCATGGATATTTGTGCCGTCCTAGTTCGTAAGTAGTTCATAAGTAGTTTGTAAGTTTATGGACTGATGACCCCGTAGTTAAGTCCCATAGACTTTACAAACATTTGAACATTTTAAACTTAAATAACCGCAAGCAGTTCATGTCGTAAACGACATCGTTGATGGATTTCATAATGGATTTGCCAAATGTTCAGGGCCAACAGTGCTTTAGTGGATATTTAATTCGTGCGGGAAGAAAATGACACCCGACCTTCCTTGCGGCAAATTCAGCCAAATTAGTCGCTCGCCTGCAGACAGAGACAATTCCTCGCCGGTCCGCAGGGGCCGCAGACCCCGACAAGTGGCGTCGGAGTTCTAGCGCCGCTGCTACGTCACGGCGCGGCGCGGCGACGGCCCGCGAATATCAATATCGCACTGGCGGCACGCCAGCCGACGCCAAATTAAGCAGCGCCGGTTCCGCACTGACCTCCTTGCGAAGCGTTAGCGCCGACTCTGCGACCGCTCGAGATTAAACCGGTAGCGCCATCGCATTGGGCTGAGAACAAGGAGGGGATAAAGAAATGGTCCGGAAGAACTAACATCTGCAGACACACTCCTTACCTCATCATGCGGTGTGTGGCCGAGGACACCTAGTACCACTACTAGTCAGTTCCTTTCCTGTTACAGTCCCAAATAGAGCGAGGGCAACACGGCTGCTCGTATACCTCCGCACATCTAATTTACTTTTTCTCATCTTTGAGGCACTGACGCGAAATGTAAGTTGGCGGCGGAAAAATTGTTCTGCAATCATCTTCAAATTCCGGCTATACATTTCCTGTAGAAATTTCCACTTGAGATCTCGAACATCTACATCTGCATGGGATACTCTGCAAGTTACATTTAAGTGCCTGGCGGTAGGTTCATCGACCCACCTTTATAATATTCATCTACCATTCCATTCTCGAATAGTGCTCGGAAAGAAACAACACCTGAATCTCTCCGTTCGAACTCTGATTTTTCGTATATTATTCTGATTCTACCTATGTAGGTGGGAGTCAAGAATATATCTTTGCATTCGGAGGAGAATGTTGGCGATTGGAGTTTTGTAAGCAGACCACGCCGCAACGATAAACGCCGTTGTTGTAATAATCCTGATCCAGTATCATTTCTGTAACGCTGTCTCCGTAAATCGTGGCAATACAAAACGACCTACCCTTCTTTGCGCTCTTTCGATGGCTTCCGTCAAACCTACTTGATAAGAATCCCACACTGGGCAGCAAAATTACAAATGATGACGGACAAGCGTGGTGTATGCATTCTCTTCAGCAGTTCTGTTGCATCGCTTATGTGTTCTGCGAATGAAAAGCAGTCTCTGGTTCGCCTTTCCTACGACATTATCTATGTGTTCTTTCCAGTTTAATTCTGGTGTAATTGGAATTCCGAGGCATTTAGTGGAGTTTACGGACTTCACATTTCATTGATTTCTCTTGTAAATGATGTTTAACGGATTTATTTTCTTACTCATGTGGACGACTTCACACTTATCATTATTTAGAGTCAATTGCCAGTTTTTATACCATACTGATATCCTTAGTTAGTCCGTTCTGCACTTGATTTGATCTTCAGATGACTTTACTAAACGATAAATGACGGCGTCATATGCAAACAACCTAAGAAAGCTGCTCAGATTTTCTCCAAAATCTTTTATGTAGATAAGGAACAATAGAGGACCAAAATCACTACCTTGTGGATATCAACTCTATGTTTACTCGATCTCCGTAACGCTCGCGTTTGGAACTAAAAAGTAATTCACATAAAATTTCCGGGCTCATAGGCCGTGCTCGAATTGTAAATCTTTCCCCGTAACGTTTCATCTTCCTCTCCGGGGGACACCGCCTTGACGAAGCACTGTCCGTGCGGGTGGAGAGGCTTGCGTATCCTTGTGAAGCAGAGGGCTATACCGAAGGTAGAGAACCTACTGCCGGAAAAGCCTCAGCTGATGGATCAGACCATGTGTGTCCCACAACGTCCCGTCTTCCTTGTCCTCTCCCAGTCCTTTCCCAATTCCTTTCCCAACGCAAGGTGTGATGTGGTCCGTGCCGAAGGGTGCGTGGCACATGGGTGGATGTGTCTCGAACGGAGCCTCAGGGATACCAGGCGACCTCCCTGAGTAAGTAGCCTTGCACCGCGCAGGGTTATCGTCGTGTGGACCATATAAATCCTCAAATCTCGTGGGATTAAGATGAACACAGAGAAAGAAAGTATTTTTAAAAGAATCTGAGGGGCAATCTGAGACCTCAGATAGTCAGACATCGGGATCAGGACCGATGGAGAGCACTCCTACTTCTGAATCAGGGTCTAGACCTGAACAAGAAGTGGGAACTTTAACAGAGAAGTTGGACCAGATTAGGCGTCTGGGGCTCAGAGGAGGAATCTTCTCAAGGAACAGAAGCAAAAGGAAGGAAAGGAATGGCTTCCTAAGCATAAGTAGAGGGAATCAAAAGGGCTTGAGCCCAAGACCTCCAAAAAGAAACTGCCTCAGGTCGAAGGGGATACACAGACCCCCTCGACATCAAAGACAGGTGGCAAGATCGTTAGGAAGGAATCTAAGACTCCCTCCTCTCTGGACAAGCGTGATCCTAAAGGGCTGAGGCAGGAAATAGGGAAACAGACCTATAGTACTGCAGTCTTGGTCTTTAGAATGGTGGTTGTCCAAGAAGGATACCCATTGGTGAACATCACCTCGCAGCAGGAGGAGCTCGTGCAAATTGCCCTCTTTGAAGAGATTGGGGGAGACGCTGGTCCAGGACCCAAATTCAGGAGGGTCTATCTAGATCGCGGTGCCCTCATTTTTGTCTGTGAGGGGTGGCACACATCAAAATGGCTTAAGGACAAGTTGCCTATGATATCCCCGTGGGAGGATGCGAAGCAGCTGGTCAAGACAGCAACCGAACTCCTGAAGACCGCAAAGGTATCAATATGGGTACCAAAGATCCTGTTCGAGAAAATAAGGGTCCAGAACCCAAAAGTCTCGACAGAGGATTGGAGAGTAATTAACCAAAATAAAAGAACGTTTCGGAAGGACGAACCCTGGTGTTGGAGGTCAGAGAGACATCCCTGAAGGCAATGCGAGAACAAGGACTGAAACTGTTTTTAGGGTTCTTGCAGGTCGCTGTCAGGGTAATCAAAGACCTTAAAGTCAATAATGGCAGCAAGATGGGGACTGGAAGTGCTGCAGATAAACCTGCAGCACAGTAAAGGGGCCACTGCTGCCCTGAGCCGCCGCCTGGGGAGACAGGAGGTGGACGTGGCCCTGATACAAGAACCCTATTTATACAAAGGGGTTGTATCAGGCCTCGGTGGTACTGGAGGTAAGCTGATTTATGCTAGGAATCTAAAAAACTCCAGAACATGCATTTATGTTAGAAATGGAATACCTTTCATACTAATGATGGATTTTTGTTCCAGGGACTTGGTGACCATTAGGATGCAGCAATGTGAGGAAGGTATCAAGAGGGAAATTGTTTTGGCCTCAGCATACCTTTCTTACGAAGACAGCTCTCCTCCTCCTTTGGAAGTGAGGAGACTGACGGAAGCCTGCCATCGGCAAGGGATGTGATGTCAATTCCCACAATCTATTGTGGGGCAGCAAGGACACCAACAGTAGAGGTGAGCACCTTCTTGAATTTCTCCTATCTAACAACTTGGAGATCCTGAATAGGGGTGGTGAACCTACATTCAGGAGTGGAAGAAGGAAAGAAGTAATTGCCATCACTTTTGGATCCATGATGATGGGAAGTTATGTCAAACAGTGGCATGTGGTCCTGGAGCCATCCTCATCAGATCACATGTACATTAAATTCAAGGTTGAAATGGGAACCAGACAGACCATGACCTATAGGAATCCCAGGAAAACGGACTGGGAGACATATAGGAGAGACCTTGACTTCAGCCTATCGGAAATTAAAACTTTGATAAGGAATCCAGCAGAGTTTGAGGAAGTAGCAGAGGCCGTAACCTCTGCTATAGTGACCTCATACCAAGACAACTGCTCAATCACCAAGAAGTGTGCCTTGGTGGAATAATAACCTGGAAATGCAAAGGAAACAGGTACAAAGACTGTTTAACCTTGCGAGGCGCAAAGGACAATGGGCAAAATATCGTGGGGCCCTTGTCAATTACATCCTTGCCATCAGACTGGCAAAAGAGGCATCCTGGAAGGTATTCGGTGAGGAAGTGGAGGGCACGGCTGCTCAAGCGAGACTTCATAAAATCCGCACTAGGGTACCAATTAATCCAGAAGGAACATTGAGGAAGGAGGATGGGGAGTCACCGTTCAAGTCACCTGGCCCCGATGCTATCCATCCAGCCTTCGATTCCATGGTTAGGGCAGCAGAGGTGCATGACCTAGGGACCACTATATGTAGGTGGACTAGGGCCATGCTCAGTGGAAGAAAGGTAGAGGCTACCATGATGAATGAAAAAATGATAATCAACACCACTAGGGGTTGCCCGCAAGGAGGAGTTCTTTCCCCTTTATTGTGGAATCTAGTGGTGAATGATCTCATTGGAGAATTAAACTCTAGGCAGTACTTTTGCCAAGGATACGCAGATGACCTTGTTGTAGTAATACTTGGCAAATTTTCTGACACAGTGAGGAATATGGCACAAGGTGCATTGGGCATTGTGCAAGACTGGTGCAGAAAACAGGTTCTGGGGGTTAGTACTAAGAAGACTGTTGTTGTACCATTCACAAGGAAACATATCCAACATTCAAGTTGGAATCTAAAGCTTTTCAATGAAGCGCTACCTGTGAAGGGGACAGTGAAATATCTATGGGTCAGCCTAGATGAGAAACTGACATGGACCCCTCACATTAGGAATATTTGCTCGAAGGCAAAAGGTACTCTAGTAAGTACCAGGAGAGCTTGTGGCAAAAATTGGGGCCTTAGGCCCAAGGGTATGCACTGGATATACACCACAGTGATTAGACCCAGGATCACCTATGGGGCGGTCGTGTGGTGGAAGAAGGTAGAACAGCCGGTTGCTGCTGAGGGAGCTTGGTAAGGTGCAGAGACTAGCCTGCTTAGCCATAACAGGCGGAATTAGCAGCACACCAACTGCTGGGATGGAAACCATGCTGGATATGCCCTCATTACCCCTTTGGGTCAAGATGGAGGCAGCAGCTGGTGCCTGCAGACTCAAAACTGGTAACAACTGGAACTCTTTGGGATATCCAGAATCACACACTAAAATAGTTAGTGAGGTAAATATAGGAAAGGTTGGGGAAATGCCAGCCGACTATATTATAACCCCATACTGCTTCAACAAGCCTTTCAGTATAACAATTGGAAGTAGGGAGCAGTGGGAGAAAATAGTTCGACACCGTACGGGGGATATTTTCTGGTTCACTGACGGGTCGAAATCAGACCAAGGCGTTGGGGCTGGGGTATACGGGGTGCAGCCAAGACTGGAGGGCGTCATCTCTCTAGGGAAACTGGTCTCAGTATTCCAGGCCGAAATCACTGCCATCAGGGCATGTTTGGAGAAGAATTTGCGTAGGTGCTACAAAGATCGTAGCATCTATATCTATTCAGACAGCCAGGCAGCCCTAAGGTCACTGGCAGCTCCTGCAACAAGGTCTAAAATTGTCGCAGACTGTAACACGGTTCTGGTGGAACTAGGGGAAAGCAATAGAGTAAACCTATTGTGGGTCCCTGGCCACTCGGGGATCAGTGGCAACAAACATGCCGACAGATTAACCAAGATGGGGGCAGAGTCTCCATTTATTGGTTTGGAACCTGTCCTGACAATCACAAAGGCAATAATCAAATTGGAGCTACGTAACTGGCTCAGAAGACAGCACGTAGAATATTGGACCAAAGTCCGTCAATAAAAACATGGCAAGGTAATGATGTCAAAGCCATTTTTTAAAAGAACCTCTGCAATCCTGGGCCTGAACAGGAAAGAGATTAGACTCATGGTTGGATTGCTGACAGGCCATGGGAATTTCAAAAAACACCTGCGTACAATAGGAATAACAGAAGAGGACTCTAAATGTAGGATCTGTGATGACAGTGATGAAACTGCATCACATCTAATCTTCGAATGCATTGCATTGGAGAGTAAAAGGCACAGAACATTTGTGACAACCAGACCCGAAGAAATTGTGTCTAATAAAGAACTGGTAAAGGGACTCCTTGCACTGTTCAAGGCCATTGGTTGGCTTTACTAGATATACAGGGAGCGATACCGCACAATAAACTTAGTTTCGGTGCGGGCAGTGCCGGGTTGGACCAAGACTGTTTTGGCTTCCCTGGAAAAATCAAATCAAATCAACGTTTCATCTTCGGCTGCGGAAGATATCTCAAGAGGCTAAGCTGCGAACTACGCAAAGAACTTGAAAAAGCATCATAAATAGAGGCAACACGTGACATCGGCTCCGAGATTGTGTCTGGTATTGTCATTCCGCTGGTGTAATGTTAAAGTTCAAATTCTCTCCAATTTAACAGCTTCCTCTTTAATGTTAAAACTATTGTCTTTCAGTACCTTGTCTACACTGTCTTTAGCATCGAAATTGTTCACAACTAAGACACTGTTTTGCACAGCGAAACCATAAAGAACAAAAGAATTTCAACCAAAAATATTCTCTCCATCGTAAGACTTAAGCACTTGAAATGTCACTGTGCGCATTTTCGATCGGTATTCTGCAGGTAGTGAACACTGTTCTAGTGCAGTAATTTCATTGCCATTGTATGCTGTGAACCTTGTTTTAGCGCGAGAAAGGTACATCGATCGTGATTGTTCATAAGTTTTGCCATTGAGCAACGTGACTGATGCACTGTGTCTTGTTGATACTTTACAGAAATGTTAATCACACAAAAATTGACATACAATTTTCTGGCCTGGCGTACAACTTCTGCTACTTCCGTGTCCTTGATGTTACGAAGGGCAGCCACCGGTTTTGAAAATACTGCATTTATGGAATAAGTACTGTCTTGACACTGTTTGGGCCGAGAGGGCAATTTCCGTTTCTTTTGCTACAATCAGATCGTTTGTATATGACCTTTCTTGCCGCATGCATTACATTTCGCTGACTGCGATGAACAGCTCTGTCGTTTGTGCTGCGAGTAACATTTTAGGCAAGACTTAACTTCCTTATTGGGCAAGACACTGCGTCCAGCAACTTGTTTATGGTTTGAGCGGGCAGGCGGAAAAACATGGCAGCCAACCTCACGCTCGCTGGTGCGTGACGTGTGCTAGAGTACACAGTGGAACTGAATCAAAGTTATTTGCTGCCATGGCACCTGGATCACACTGTTCCAAAATCTGTTCTACTTCATGGAAAGACGGATCTGACATTTTTTGAATTTGTTCCCTAAGGCGGACATCAGTTACATTACAGACAATAGCATCACGTAACATCACATCTGAATACAATACTCCATACGAACATTGAAATTTACATTTTCTAGTAAGACCTTGAAGATCTGTTATCCACTGCCTATATGTTTGATTTTACCTTTTGTACATCAGAAAAACTGATACCTAAGGCCACTACATTGATTTGCTGTTTATAATATTACGTGAGGGCTCCTATCACTGTATCACATGAAAGTTCTGAATGTTCTGCGGTGGGAAATAGATTTTTCACAAGACGGAACGCTGGGGGCCCTACACACGATAACAGAAAATGAAGTTTAACAGTACCTTGTATCCTATGAACTGTGACGTAAGTTTGAAACTGTTGCAGCAATTCTGTCCAGTACTCGTTTTCTTATTCATTCTGTCGGAATGGTGGAATTACTGCAGATGGTGGCTGCTACAGCGGTACTTGCGTATTTTGTTGCACAGGGGCGGCCAGCATTTGTTGTGCCGTTGATAGTAGAGAGGCGATTTGTTGGCTCTGAAACTGAAACATCTGCATTAGCTGCTGTGCATGGAGCGCAGTAAGCTGCGGCGCAGTCGCAGTGGCTGTGTTAGTGGGATTAGTAGGGACTGACATCGTGCAAAAGCAACAAGCAGAAACAAAGCATAAATATAGAAAGTAACACTGTTCTCTGCAATAGAAACAAAAGATTATATACTGGATTCGCTAAAACCTGTAATAAAGCAAAATAATAGCGCAGCGGTCATAAATTTAACATTTCGTGGCAATTCAGTTCGTCGTTCTCCTCGTCGCCATTTGTTGTATTACCCTTGATGCCGTTAGTTGGGTACTCATCCCAGTCTAGTTGTCAGAAAAGGTACGGTCCAGGACGTAGTCAGCTAAAACAGTTCTATAGATTATTAATACAAGTTTTATTGACTGAAGAATACAATGATACTCAACTTTAATCTGATCTCTCTTTTCGCTTTTTCCGGTGGCGTCTTCTGTACGATGCTAGCTGTGCTGTGACGTAGTGTCTGCCTTAGTTCGGAGCCGTGTTCTGACGGAGTTCTGACGGACGTCCATACGCATGTCGGCTAGATGTAGTAGCTTGTAGAGTCTATGGTTACTCCCTCCAAGAGGCGTCGCGCCAGTGTGCGGTTGGGTTTTCCGTTGGCGGCTGCCTTCATTACAATCGTTCTCTTGCGTCTGGTATGTGGAGCTGACTGTACATCACAACAAAGAGGAATTATATAAGACGCATTTCGAGACATGATAATCAGCAGTATGAGTATCAAGAGCTCAGATGAAAAACCATTTCTGAGTAAAGAGAGGAGAGCTGAATGGTGGAAGCAATACATAGAACATCTGTATGAAAGAAATGAACTTGAAGACGGTATTGTAGGAAGGGAAGAGAAAAATGAAATTGGAGATACTATACTGACAAGGAGAGGACGCCTACTCGTCATCGCCGAATTCGTCCAAATTTATGGTACATTTAGGGCATGGTGAGAGATGAAAATGTCCCAAGTGGGAACTACAGATGGCCAATTATTTAGGAAATAAAAGAATGTTTGATACGAATATATCACCATATGCATCTTATCAACTGCCCGCGTGACAGCATGGTTAGTAAGCAGTGTCTGGCTCAGTGGTAAAAGATCGGATTTGTATCGACAATGTCACGGATTCGATTCCGCCCAGCGGCATTTTTTTCTGCTCCTTGGCAATGCGTATACCTTCATATTGTTCGTGTAGGGTTCGAGAGGACAAGGTTAGATTAATTATAGCACACACAGAAGCATTTAAACAATAATTCTTCCCACGCTCAATACGTCAATGGAATGGGGAAAGAACTTAATAACCGATACAGTGGGACGTACTCTCCACCATGCAATTCACAGTGGTTTGCAGAGTATTGATGTCGATGTAGACTGACGTCACAATTAACCGAAACATCATATAGGTTGTTTTATAACTTTATATAAGTAAAAAAGGAAAGAGCATTGGATGAAATTCAGGACCATAAACATTTAAAAAGGGACTGTAGATAATGTGCACTTGAGGACGTCGTGAATGTAAATTGATGCCGGCCGCGGTGGCCGAGGAGACTAAGGCGCTCCAGTCACGGTCTGCACGGTCACTACGGTCGGGGGTTCGAATCCCCCCTCGAGCATGGATATTTGTGCCGTCCTAGTTCGTAAGTAGTTCATAAGTAGTTTGTAAGTTTAGGGACTGATGACCCCGTAGTTAAGTCCCATAGACTATACAGACATTTGAACATTTTGTAAATTGATAGTTCCCTTCCTTTGCAATTGATCAATTATATGTACCAGGTGATAAACATCGGAAAACATGGGAAACAATAATTTCGACCACATCATGTGCACGTTATGAACACCGCCCTTTGGCAGTTAAATGGTTTCTTTAATATCTCCATAGAATTGTAAAGTCAGTACTGTACACATTGCCAAGAAGGAAAAAATATATTTGCCGTTTGGCGGACTCGAACCCATGAACCTTCCAATAAAAAATCCAAACTTTTACCACTGAGCCAGACACCGCTTTCTAAACAGACTCTCACAGGGGTAGTTGACAAGATGCATTATTATGGTGATAGAGGCGTATCCAAATTCCTTTTACTTCTTAAATGCTTAATCATCTGGAGTTCCCACTTGGTGCAGTTTCATATCTCACCATAAATTTGGACTAATTCGACGATGACAAGTTGGCGTCCTCTCCTTGTGAGAGTACAATTTGACAGAGCAGAGCGCGGTGCAACATTAGACTATTTTTACATCACCCAGAGACATTTCAACGGTCATTCCTCCCTCCATACGCGAAAGTAACAGCAGCACCAGTATCTGGTAGAGTGAGACGTTTCCTGTGTGATGTTCATCACAGCGGTTCACAGAATCACGCTGCAGTTATAGGTGTTCATTTGGCCGGAACGACTGTGTGGTGACGTGGCATTAAGATACTAGCGATAAATCCAGGGAGAGCGCCACGTCACACCGTGTGTGGCCTCCTTGTATACGGCAGAACGTAAAAAGCGCCTGCCTGTCACTACGGATGACTGCGTAAATCACAGCGCCGCGACGCTGCAGCTGTTGGCGAATGCCTCGCCGATTACGGCCAGTAACTGTGCCTTTGACGCGAAAATAGAGCCAGCGTTAATGGCCGGCGTGCAACAAGCCCTGAAAAACCCGTCCGCCGCGGTATTACGCGTATTGGCACGGCCACATTTGGTGGGCGCACGGAAACGTGTAGGGCCGGGTTCAGGCCGGGTGGCGTCTCGGATAATAGCGCAGAGTTTATTGATTTCCCGCCAGAGGTAACCTCTCAGGGGTAATTGTCTGTGCTGGGATACAAGTGTACCTCTGTTTAAAACGAATTAAATGCTATTTTTACGGTACAGCGGGAAAGGTAATAACAAGGTGCAGGAGGGGGATCGCTGCGGAATAGCCGTGTGCACTGAGGAGCCCTGCTACAGTTCGCGCTGCCGTTCCACGCCGGAGGTTCGAATCCTTCCTCGGGCATGGGTGTTTGTGTTGTCCTTAGGATAAGTTAGTTTAAGTAGTTTGTAGTTTTAGGGACCGATAATCACTGTAGTTAGGTCCCATAACTTTACAACCAGAACAACAGGAGAGAGAACAAGTAACAGCACCCTGTAGACCAGTGTTTCTCAACCTTTTAGAGCTTGCGACCCCGTTCAAAGCAAAAATATTGCCAATTTTCGATATATTGTCTGTTCTTTGTTGGCAGTCAAGAGGAGCCCATAGTTGATGCGCAGAACAGATATTTTTCCTCCGTTCTGCGCCTTTCGTCACTATCGAGAAACTCAGTTTAGTTCGCGCGGTCTCTTACCTGTTAAAGGTAGTGAATTTTCTGTTTTTAGTATTTATTTTCATGTTCTATCGGGTTTGTTGTTTCTATTTAACATTAATAATGCCTATTTGTCTTGTTCATGTGCCTGAAAAATATATAAAGAAAACTAAAACAAGAAATATGACGCACTATAACTTTCCAAAAAGATTCTGAAATGTGAACTCGGTGGATTCAGCTATGTAGAAGTAACAATCTCGACACTGAAAATGCTACATCCGTAGCATAGATCTTAAAAAAGACGACTATTTACGCTATCTCCACGACGAGTACAGAAACTTCGGCTAAATTCTGTTCCCATATTGAAGCTTTTTAGAGCCGCTACGGTTGCTGCATCGGCTTCTATCCAACAAAGAAATGACAAGCTCGCGAAACATGCAAACGTGCACTTAACAAACTAGCTTCACTGTCACCAAAGAAGGAAAAAAGGTGTATCAGGGAATGGAAACAGAGAAAGTTTGTATCGAGGATGAAATGAAGAGAGTTGATAAACAATTGGGCCTACCACTTGTAAAAAATTATCTGCGTTTAATAACTGAAAGCAGTACTCTTTGAACGAGAAACCTATTACTAGCTTATGCATTAAGGCAGACGGAGAAAACAATACAAAAAACTTCAGTGTCAATAAAATGCTAAATTGACGAGTAAGGAGCAAAACGTTTTGCAAAACTTCTTTACAGAGACCCAAATTTCTATTTAAAACCAAGAATAGTACCAAATTGTAGACAGCAGATACATATAATCTGTTTGTCCGAATTAAATGTAACACTAAACAATATTGTCGACTGTGATGCACAAAATGCTACACTAAACACAGAGATCTTGTGATTGTTGCATTTCGATTGCTAATTTAAAACGGACTAGAAGATCAGTTACGTAGAAGAAACGTTGAATTAAGGGACATCTATGTCAAGGGGCGCCGTTTTATTTTTGTGTTTACTAGAACTCCGTTTTAAGTAGTAATATTGGGTTCTTGTGTATGTATGCTCCTATCGAACCAACAACTCAGTACATTGTCTTACCATTTTTTGAAGGGAAGATAAGTTTAAGCGGAACAGTGCCACACGCGAACGCGATGAAGCGCCTCGCGCTGCTGACGCTTCTCGACGATGACGTCACGCGGAGGCGCACGATCGCTGCCGAACTGATTGGCCCAAACTTCTACGTAGTAACCTTTGTTGACAGTAACAGCCGTAGATCTACTAAATCGAAATATTGAAATATTTCTACCGTTTCTGGAGATTTAAATAAATTCAACGACAAAATTGAAAATTGGTTCTGAATCAGGATTCGAACCCTGATTTCCCGCCTAGGACCTGCTTTTTTTATTATCATCTGAGGTCTTTCCTCGTAAATGAACAGATAACTGACTTCTGAAGAAATATAAATAAAATGATGAGCACAAAGCCTCCTCTTCCTTGGTCTGTACTTCTTAATCTGAATATACCTCAAAGGTAGTAACAAAAATATTTAAAAGGAAAATCCCATACGCCTTCCTGGCAACTCCACTGGAAAAAGACCTATTCTCAATTGGGACACTCACATGTGTCAAGATTTAGAAATATAGAAAACTCTATAGAAGTTAGTCATCATAAAAGAAACCGCTAGAAGTAGCATTTCGACAATCAAGTGCAAAACAGAATGAGAATGAAAAGAAAACTTCTTAGCAGAACATGTTCTGCATAGGGTGTACGATTTATTGTGCGTTAACATTTTTTATCTATCATTATTATTTATTGACTCTATAATTTTACGTCTTCATCGTGCCAGAATAGTAATTCACATCAGTGGAATTAAAGTCCCAAGTTAGGTTGCATGTCGTGTTAGCGTGCTTGATTGCCATTTGAATAATTTATCAAATGTTTTGGAATAGACCGGATGTGTTTGTTCCAATCGGTGTTGATCCCATAAATAGGTAAGAAAAACAAGTACTGGCGTCATCGTAAGGGTAAAAATACAGTGAACAGTGTGTTCCAAAATCCAATTTGTGGCGTTCCGTTTCGTGGTGTGGTAAGGATAGCGTTGTGGTTGGATGGCGTCCACCACCGTGATACTCGTCATCGGGACTCTATTAATGAGCTGCAACATCTCCCTGGCGGCGTCCCAAATGGAGTGGAACCTGCGAGAGCCAAACCGATTTTCCATCGTGTCTTGAACTCCAATGAGGTCACACACGGTGGTCTGGATAAGGTGGGTGGCACCCAATTTGGAATTGGTCGCGATGGTATGGTTCAAGAAATGCGGGGTAACGACAGGGGAGGCGATATTAATCCAGACAGACTTCCAATCCACCTCTGGTAGGCGCAATTCCCACTTATTCCTGAGAGAAAGGCCACGGAGTTCCGACGAAATCTGTCGAGCGTCATTCGTCCGTAAGGTGCTCCATCTACATCTACATACATACTCCGCAATTCACCGTAAGGTGCGTGGCGGAGGGTACACTGTACCACTACTAGGCATTTCCTTTCGTATTCCATTCCCAAATGGAACGAGGAAAAAAAGAATGCCTATATGCCTCCGCACGAGCTCTAATTTTTCTTATCTTGTTTGTGTGATCTTTGCGCGAAATGTAAGTAGGCGGCAGCAATATCGTACTACACTTAGCTTCAAATTCCGGCCCTCTAAATTTACTTAACAGAAATTCACGAAAAGAACATCGTATTTCTTCCTCGATCCCCAAATGAGTTGCCGGAGCATTTCCGTGACACTCGCGCATTGGTCGAACCTATCGGTAACAAATCTAGCTGCTCGCCTCTGAATCGCCTCTATGTCTTCCTTTAAACTGATCTGCTGCGGGTCCCAAACACTTGAGCAATACTCAAGACGTGGTCGTACAAGAGTTTTATACGCGTTCTCCTTTACAGGTGAAGTACATCTTCCCAAAATTCTCGCAATAAACCGAAATCGGCTGTCCGCCTTACTCACAACTGTCCCTACATGTTCGTTCCATTCCATATCGCTCTGCAATGTTACGCCTAGATATTTGAACGACGCGAGAGCATCAAGAATCTCACTACTAATGCTGTATTCGAACATTATAGGATTGTTTTTTTTTCTACTCATACGCATCACCTTACATTTTTCTACATTGCGAGCTAGCTGCCATTATTCGCTCCAACTAGAATAGCATACTGTATGCTATGACAGTCAGTTAGAGACGACACCCTCCCATACACCACAGCATCATCAGCAAACAGCCGCAAATTACAACTTGCTCTGTCCATCAGATCATTTATATAGATACAAAATAATAGCGGTCCTAACACACTCCCCTGGGCCACGCCTGACGATACACTCGTCCCTGATGAACACTCGCCGTCGAGAATAACGTACTGCGTTCTATTACTTAGGAAGGTTTCCAGCCAGTCACAAATCTGTGAACCTATTCCATAAGCTCGTATCTTCGTTAGCAGTCTGCAGTGTAGCACCGCGTCGAACGCCTTTTTGAAGTCGAGAAAAACACAATCCGCCTGTTGCCCTTCGTCCATGGCTCGCAAGATGTCATGTGAGAAAAGGGCAAGCTGAGTTTCACATGAACGATGTTTCCTAAGCCCGCGCTGATTCATGGAAAGAAGCTTTTCCGTTTCAAGGAAATTTACTATATTCGAACTGAGAATATGCTCTAAAATTCTACATGAAACTCATGGCAACGATATTGGCCTATAATTGTGTGAATCAGTTCTCTTTTCTTTCTTATAAACGGAAATCACCTGCGCTTTTTTCCAATCACTAGGAAGTTTGCGCTGAATTAAAGATTCGCGACAAATGCAAGCTATGTAGGGGGCCAATGCCGCAGAATAGTCTTTGTAAAACCGATCTGGTATTCCATCCGGACCAGCAGACTTTTTCGTATTTAGCTCTCTCAGCTGCTTCTCTACACCGGAAATACCTATTGCTATGTCCCCCATTTCGGAATTAGCACGTTGATCAAATGATGGTACATTTGTGCGGCCCTCCTGCGTGCTCCAAGTCACATAGCTACGGTGGAAGAAGTACTGGCGCACATAGCCGAGGGTGTGCAGGATGTCGGCGAGCCAGACGGGGACGACCTTAGACGGCGAGCGGTACCGTTGGAACAGCGCAGCCGTGGGGCCGCCACGACTCACGTCCTCTTCAGGAGGAGCGCCGCACACTTTGCGGACAAGTCCACCAGCCTGAGGCCCCCCTCTGTCAGACTCAGGGTGCATGTCTGCAGTGACACTTTAAAAATCTCGCCTCTGCACAGCATCCAATAGATGGCCTGTTTAACGGCGTGCTCGATGCCCTTGGGGAACGGCAATACCTGGGCCAGGTACCAGGCCCTGGCTGGGATGTTGGTGTTGATGACGGACACCGCCTCTGTCAGCGCGAAGTTCCGCATCTAGTGTATCCTACAGACGGCCCGGATCTTATGCAAAGTGTCGCGCCAGCTGAGTGCCGCCATGCGCAGCGGAGAGTCACGCTTGACGACACCCAGCACCTTATTCTGCTGTTTAACGCGATACCAGTCGCGTTTCCAGTGGTGCGCTTGACGTGTGAGAGGGAGCCGTATAGTTTTCTGGGCACTGACGAGCGCCCCCGTCGCTTTCTCGAAAGCCTGCAAGATGGCATGGAGTCTATCAATGTCGTCGGCACCGCCCACAAAGACACCTAGGTAGTAGGCGTATGCCTGGCACGTCAGTAGTTCGTTTCCTATTTGAACGCCCCGGCATTCAGCGTAGATGGAACGAATGAGGGGGTCCCGTGCTATGGCGTAGAGCAGAGGTGGGAAATGAGCGGCCACGCTCTCGGAGCCGCCTGCCTGAGCGGGAGCAGAGCCGCGAGCAGCTGGCGTCCATCACGTAGTTCCTGCTGAAAAGACTAGATGGCGTTATGCACACCCAACGCGCTTACATAGCCGCAGAAATGCACTGGCTGAGTGCGTTATAAAATAACTTATAAAGATAATAGTGCAAACTCTTTAGTATCCAACTCTAATGGACAGATTCCACTGTTACGGGTATCTCCTGAAAAATGCTATTATGTTTATAAATATAATACTGGGAACTCTTCTCTAAACGTCCAGCGCGTCCAGTCGAGCCGGCAAATATCTTATAACGATAAGAGCGATTTTTTGTTTTGATTAGTTTCAGAAGACACCGCTAACAGTGCCGTCTGTTAGTTCGAATTTTGTACTTCAGGGTTTTCGTTATAATCTATGACATTACAATATGGTACAGTGGAGTTGAAATAGCTAGTAAAATCGGCGCGGTAAAGCGCCGTTCTATTTTCCGCTTCAACTCTAGTTGGGAGTGTGATTACTTGTCCACTGAAAGCGAAGTAGGAGGAAAATGTTTTGTATATGGTAAAATACTAGGCATAAGAAAGCACAATTTAGAACGCCACTATAGAACACATCACTTCGACCAGTATGGAAGTGTCGAAGATGAGATGCGACTTAAAAAATGTTTGTAAATCTATCGGCCAAACTGCGTGGTCATCAATCCGTAGCTTACAAACTACTTAAACTTAGGTAAACTAACCTAAGGACAAACACACATACCCATGCCCCAGGGAGGACTCGAACCTCCACGGCGAGCAACCGCGTGCTCCGCAGCGAGAGATGCGACTTAATCTTCTTAATAATCCACTCGAGGAAGGAAGTAGATTTATGTATTATAATGCTGTACCTACTTACGAGATAACTTCATCACAGTGTTTTGTTTAATACAACAAATTTTCCTTTGAAATGACAACTCTGTTAATTTCTTAAACAGGAATGTGATGCCTCATGCTCTGATGCAGCTATTCCTGCTAGTTACAGAATAGCTTTGCTGATAGCCCGTATTTCCCGACCATTTTGTGACGGTGAATTTGTTAAGCAGAGTTTGGAAGTCGTAGCAGACGAACTATGTCCACAGTTATCACCTTCTTTCGCAAGTTTGAGTCTCTGGCGGCTGTAATGTTACTTTTTTTTTATTATCACTGGTGTTGTCAAAAGATCAAGATTGAAAACCGGAATTGAAATTTAAATAACCGTAAGATCAGCAATGAATATTAAATTTTGAAATGGTTATCAGTTCTCAGTAGCAATGTAAGTTAAAACTTACGACAACACCAGAAAGCACCATTACATAAGAAAATAGTGGAATAAGTTACCTGGTGGAAGCTGTGACACTGCAGTTGAACCTGTATGAATTGATTAATATCTTCGTTCTCGTAAACTTATGCTTGGTTTCATGACTATTAATTATTAAAGTTTTAAGACCGTGCGTAATTTTGATCACTATTGTTATCGAAAGTTAAAGAAATTATCGGACTTCGTTTTTAACAGAATGAAGATTTCCTGCAGGCATTGAATTCACTGTTTAACACAAAATGAGAGTAAATAAATTTTGCATTCTTTTGTCATCATGAGGCAATAGGCAACAATAACCAAGCATCAATTTACTAATATTGCTGAAAATAGGAATCAGTTTAATAAAAGATGGGAAGAAATAGTAATTATTTAAATGAAATAGGAATTCCAAATGAAAGTTAAAGTTTATTAAGTAAAAGGGTGCTAATCAGAGCTCACACTTACAGGATTATGGAGGTCGAGTAAAATACGTCCGCTCAGTACAAAGGTAGAAAAACGAAAGACGAAAAGCGATTCCGTTTTCTCTCCAGATCGTTTGAAATAGTTGAAGGTATAACTTGAAACAAGGATTATCAGAGATTTATTGGCAGAGAGAACGGATGCTAGCGACAAGCGTCGCAGATATAATTTTCAATTAAAAAAAATATTAATGTATCGCTACACTTGCCCCCTCTGGCTTTGAGTTGGCAAATGCGCATTTCCTACTCAAAGACATCATAAATTTCTTGTTATACAATTAAAAAAAAAAGATTATTTAAGACTGTGTGAGCCCACTAGATATGAGATTAGAAGTTACAGTTGTGTCTTTTTCCTTTATATATATATATATATATATATATATATATATATATATATATATATATATATATATAATATAAAAAATAGACGGAGATTACTCACCAGGCGAAGGAGCACAGGTGTGACAGCATCACAAATAAATAAATGAATACACACACACACACAATCGCAAGCTTTCGCAGCCCAGTTGCGTCTTCAGGCAGTAGGGAAGGAGAGGGAAAAGGAAATGATGAGGGTTTTAAGGAAGGGGGTAAGGAGCCATTCCAATCCCGGGAGAGGAAAGACTTACCTCGGGGGAAAAAATGGAGGGTAAACAAATGCACACATGCCCACACATTCACACAGACACAAGTACACCTAGGCAGACATACTGTAGAAACTGTACATACTGTTTTTCTACAGTATGTCTGCCTAGGTGTACTTGTGTCTGTGTGAATGTGTGGGCATGTGTGCATTTGTTTACCCTCCATTTTTTCCCCCGAGGTAAGTCTTTCCTCTCCCGGGATTGGAATGGCTCCTTACCCCCTTCCTTAAAACCCTCATCATTTCCTTTTCCCTCTCCTTCCCTACTGCCTGAAGACGCAACTGGGTTGAGAAAGCTTGCGATTGTGTGTGTGTGTGTGTTCATTTATTTATTTGTGATGCTGTCACACCTGTGCTCCTTCGCCTGGTGAGTAATCTCCGTCTATTTTTTATATTTTATTTTTCCTGCTAGGAATTTTTCGTCTTATATATATATATATATATATATATATATATATATATATATATATATATAAGAGTCGATGGTCGGACCAACGGTGCAGCGAGCGGTCCCCAGCGCGCCCGGATTGTTGACCGGTGGGCGTGGCGGTGCGGAGGCGACGCGGTGCAAGGCGGCAGGCCGATTGATGACGGAGGAATGCGCCGCAGACTCGGCCCCAGCGTAGCGGTGGGGTGAGATGCCAGGATGAGGTGCCCTTTGATAGAGCACGGTCTGCTTTTCCCGCATCGCCTCGGTGTGGTTTTACATGAAATGAAAGTTGTACATAAGCCATTAAGATTTATCCCTTAACTAAAAATTACAGGTTTGATTACTGAATGAGTTTATTTCTGTTTTATTCAGTTGAGTGTTTCAGTACTATTATAGTTTTTAGCGAACGGATGTAAGTGTGAGCTTTGATTTTAATAGCAAATATCGCAACCAACTGACATGAACATATGCCCATTCTTGACATAAATTCATTAATGGAAACTAAATTATATACAAGGCATATGTTCAGTTTATGACTTTACCAAGACTTATAATTAACATATTGCGTAAATAAAAAAATTTTCTTTGGCTCACTGTGGGAGCTTTAATCGTTCATGAAATTATTTACTAAGACTTACATACTACTTCATATATATACATATAGACATTTAAAAAAATATGTACAGGCATTGGTAACTGGAGTTTACATTTTAGCGAATTTAAGTTGTTTATTTTTCTGACATAGGGTATTCTTTGTACGTATCATAGCACAGTTCTTTGATTGGGAAATGCCGTAGGGGCGGTTTTCTCTGTGTTCATTATACAGATGTTAGATACATTTTGTTTATTTTGAAACCATTCACAGTGCTAGTTTGAATTTTCTCACGGCGGGATCGCCATTGGGTGCGTGACGTAACAGTCAAGCGTCAACAATGAATAAATTTCTACCGCTGGCCAGCTTCAGCAGTGTTCGTTCAAATGTGGCAGCGGCAACCTCGCGAGCATTGCGTACAGCACACAACTCGCCGACTTTGTGTTTTCGCGCGTGTTTTTCATCTTTCTTCCAGAGTAGAAGATTCATCCATAACAGTTCATAGTGAAGATCGTCGCAGCGCGGTGAGTACCTAATTATTTATATTAAGGTGGTTAGGTCCGCTTACTTGCTGTGCTTTCTTCATTTATTTTTAGGCTGTCATCTCAGCTGCCTTAAAGTCCATTAGCTGAGATAAGACCTACGACTTCGTATGCAAATATATACGAATAGCCATCACTTCGTATATGCACATCGAAAGTCACTTCACTGCACGATTTTTTATCATGACTGTTTATGTCGGTATGCCGCACGTAACACGTTTTTGCGGTTTATTTCAGATCACACTATTTAAGTGTCCATCACCGTAATGCTGATATACATAAAGTCAGTCTACACGTTCACTTATCACTTGAATTTATTATACGAGTGCTACCTTTTGTAGTCCGAGCTCACTATTGTCAATGACAAAATCACTTCACTAATTAATTAATATGTTCATGAAGGCATAGACTTTTGTCGCGCACTTTGACTATAAATGCGTCCTAGTTTTGTGAATACAAACACTGTTTGTGTGGATAGTTTTATCACTTAAAGTTTTCTGTCACTAATAACTCACAGTAGTATCACTGTCCTTTCAGTTCGTTTTATCACGTTCAAAACATATCTTCTGGATTTTATACAGTTCATATTAACCTATCGTTACTTTACTATTTACAAAGGTTATATACAGTGACAAATTATTCTGAAATACTAGTGATTAACAGAGTTCATAAATTTTCCAATGACATACAAGCCACATTTTATCATATTATGGTTATTATTTAGTCATCATTATAGTTTATTTTAGACAATATAGTGCATTGTACAATAAGTCGCGGCCTATGTTCATGTCAGAGGTCGGTAGTGGGGTCCTTGTTTTCAGCAATATTATTCCTCATAATCCTTTTATTTTTTAGCTTAAAGGTTCATCATTAAGCATTCATATCACCACATCGAATATGTCAGACTTTTTTTTTTAAAGAATGAGAAATGGATCTTTGGAATCTTTTTTTATCGGATTTTGTCAGTATTAAATTGGGAGGTGAAGTCTGTCATACAACATTAGCAGTTAGCGTATAAATTGGGATGATTCTTTTCTTTTAAACAGGTAATGCAAATAAATTTTTGCTGACACAGGCAAGGTCAGACTCATCAGCTAATTTGGTGCATAGATTCGGGCTAAATAGCATTCAGAATAAAGATTGAGTGAGAGAGAGAGAGAAAAACAGCATTATAGTTAGAGTAGTCTCTCTAAAATAGTACACAACATAAATTCAGCACATCAATCCATCATTTGCAAAAATTAGCATTTATATTATTATTATAAATATTATGTCAAACTAAAATATTCTAACGTCTCTCATAGAAAAGCACTCCATGCTTCTCTCTCACATTGCTTTAAGTTTTGCATGCGTTCTGACCCGCTATTGCCTGTTCTTTCCTTATCAGAAATGAAATGTGTAGTTTAGATTTTCTGTTTTAAATACAACGTGTCTGTAGTCCAGAAACATCATGCTACGTGTCTAATATTTTCAATCGTCGTGTTGTACGTGTGTGTTTAAAGTGTCTGAAAACAAAATAATAGTCATATAATACATATACGTGTGTCTCCTCCGTCATTTTGATGTTGAGTTGTCGATCTTCTTACCGTTGGCAGGAACACAATTCTCGTGCACGTCGTCAGCTGAAAAACAAGTCTTAAACTACTGCTTATACTAAAGGTTGTTTAGTCTAAAGATTGATTTTTCAATTAGTGAACGCTTCTGACACATCAGCTTGTAATGTTGTTCAAAATATTTCATATCTGTTGCAAATGTTTTGATACGTACCGTAAATAGTAGTATTGACGCAACATCGTAATGACACTGTTATCTTAATTACTGCCAAGCTCATAATCATCAGCATAAAGTCGGGTGAAATTTTTAAGAAAGTTTTGTTCCACAATACGTGACTAGAATTGTTCAATAAACTTAGATGTCTTTAAAGGTCATATGTTCCCTCTTAAATGAATTGCACAGTTATTGACATGTGTGTTACCTGTCAGCTGATTAGCATTAATCTACAGGTTCCTAGTGGCTTATAAAAATTCATATCATTTTTACTGTCTTTGAAAATATAGCTGACTGCAAATACGTTACGTTATCATGTCTCGTTTAGCAACATTGTTTGGATTTGAGTGTGTGTGTGTGTGTGTGTGTGTGTGTGTGTGTGGCTCGTATTAGGAGCCGTTGGGCAAACTAAACATTAATATATCCTTATCACTACATTTCTTTCATAAAAAAAGTCTCCTACTTCAGATCCATCGTACTAAAATAAATCATTTGCTCCATATATTCATTTTCATCATCATAAATATTCTCTTATACTAATAATTATAATAATTAATGCCCATAGTAAGTGTTTTATGTTGTATTAAACATAATTAATCTGTGTTATTTGCTAAGTGTTTGACATGAGAACAGTTACACCGTCAGTTAATATTTGTTGTCCATTACGCAACATTGTAAGAGAAAAAAATATTTTGTCCAGCTTATTCTCCTTGGATCTGTGAATGTTTTACTTATTCACTAGGAACTAGGTGTCATATTTATCATTTTTGTTTCTCTTGCTTCAGTGATCAGCTTAAAAACTAAGCAAAGAACTTTTTCAAATGCTTGTGTGGATATAAACCTCTCACTCTTCCCGAGTGTATTGTAGATAATAAATAACTTCCCTCGTGCGGAATTTGAACAGTTCTAAAGGGTCCAGAAAATAGATGTTGCCACTTTTTATTACGTTTTAAGATAGCTGATGGTTTAGGATGATTTCGCAGAAGTACTAGGTCTCCGATATTAAATGTTTGTGTTCTTTTCAGCTGCTTGTCATAGTAGGCTTTTCTTTTTATAGCTGCATCAGTTAGGGCTACTAATATTTGTCTTACCTTTTCGTCCAGTGTTACGTCACCTCGGGGAAATTTTGGTATCGGTTTTACCCATTCGTTTGTCTCTTTGGCTTGTAAAACTAAATCGGTGGGTGTATAAGGTGTAGAATACAAAGGTAGGTTGTTAACCACTTGCTCAAATAGTCCAATATATTCAACCCAGGATGTTTGTTTGTTGGAAGCATATGTTCTGATGAAGCGATTTAATTCACGGAACATCCGTTCCATTGGATTGGCAGAAGGATTGTAACGTGAAATGAGAATGTGATTCAGGTAATTTTTATGAATGAAATCTTTCCATGCGTGACATGTGAAAGTTTTTGCATTGTCGGACAGAATTGTCGTCGGCTTCCCGACAAAAGGGAACTAGTCGCGCTCCAGGCGCCGAATCACTGCTTTTGCGGTAGTAGTTTTTAAGGCGTATAACTTCACAAATTTTGAAAACACATCATAGATGCCAAGAATGTGTTTGACGCCTCCGCGTCCAATCGGAAGAGGTTCTGCAATATCAATTGAAACTAATTGAACAGGTTTATTTGGCAAGATAGAATGAAGCGGCATCTTGTTTGACTGATTGTTAGGCTTGCATTTCTGACAGATTAAACAGGATTTCAATGTGTAATGGATTTTTCGTGACATATTCGGAAAATAACAGTATTGTTTAAGCTTACTGAGACACTTTAGTGCGCCAAAGTGTCCCCAAACTCTATGAGTGTGCCAAATTAGAGATTTTTCGTATGTAGCAGGTATGCAAACACACCAGAGTTGCGATTGTACATGTCTACGAAAGAAAAGTACTCCTTTGTAGACTTCGTAGTGTTGATTTAGATGTGCATCTGACTTGTCTGTAATTTGTGTGATAATTTTCCTCCATCTGTCATCTGCTTGCTGTAATGCCTGCATGTTTTTTCACATATCTAAATAATATGTTCTAAATTCCATGTCCTTCATGAGCATTATCTTAAACTCTGTGTTTGACTCAAGGTAGTCTTCAAATTCTGGTAAACCCTGGGGAAGTTTGGAAAGTGCATCAGCTATGACATTATCCGATCCTTTAATGTGTTCAATTTCAAAATCGTATTCTTGTAGTATCATGGCCCATCTGGCTAATCTATTGTGTAATAGTCTGCATGGCATCAAAAAGCTAAGTGCCTGATGATCACAGAAGACTCTTGTATGTTTACCAAAGATATAATGATGAAACTTTTTGAATGCCCAAACAAGTGCAAGAAGTTCTAACTCTGTGGTTGAATGTCGACGTTCGCTCTCAGTGAGCGTGCGACTAGCAAAACTTATGACTTTTAGGGACTGTGGATCCAGATTATTTGAAATTTGGAACAGACACGCCCCAACCCCAAAATTTGACGAGTCCGTAACAATACAGAAATCCTGTGACATGTCAGGGTGGTTTAATATGTCTGAGTTAACAAGGGCTTGTTTAATTTTGTCAAAGTCTTGCTGACACTGTTCTGTCCAATTCCAAGGGTTGTTTTTTCGAAGAAGTGAAAGAAGAGCAGTACTATTGAGTAGTTGTTGTGGCACAAAGCGCCGAAAAAATGAACATAAACCGTAGAAGGCTTTTAATTGCTCCCTATTGTGAGGTGCAGGAAAATTTTGAATTGCTTTAATTTTTTTCAGGGTCAGGAACAATGCCCGTGGGTGAGATAATGTGCCCAAGAAATTTGATTTCAGTTTTAACAAACTTAGATTTTTTCAAGTTGACAGTTACTCCAGATGACAGAAATTTATCTAACACTCTTTCAAGTAGGATGACATGTTCTTCCCATGTAGAAGTAGCAACAAGTATGTCATCAACGTAAACTGTAATATTATCTAGTAATTCCGGTCCAAGTACTGTATCAAGTGCTGTGATAAAGACACCAGAACTCACATTTAGACCAAAAGGCAGTACCTTAAATTGGTACGATAGTCCTGAGAAAATTTAGGCAGTATATTTACGAGACTCTTCTGTTATATGAACCTGCCAATATGATGCTCTAAGATCAAAACTGGATAGATATTTGACTCCATAGAACTTCTGAAGCTGTTCTTCTAGGTTTTCTGGCCTAGTTCTAACTGGAATGATAATCTTATTGATTTGACGTGCATCAAGCGCAAGACGAACAGACCCATCTGATTTAAAAATTGCAAGAAGAGGACTGGAATACTGTGACATTGAAGGTTCTATTATGTTCCATCTAAGCATACGGTTAATTTCTGCTTTGACAGCTGGTTGTTTTGCCCAAGGTATAGAATATGTTTGCCTACAGAATGCTTCATGAGGCTTAACTTGCATGTTATACTGATATGTCCTAATTACACCTGGCCTTTTGTCAAATACTCGTATGTACTTGTGTAGCAAGTGGAGAAGTTGTTGTCTCTGACTATCTGTGGCATTAGTGGATTCGTTAACTTTTTGAACTATAGATTCAAGAGATTCATTTTCAGATTCCTGAATACCAGTGTAATTTTCAAATTGCATTTGATTAACAGTGACTTGCTTCAACCTAACAGAGTTACAAGATTTTCTTGGTGTCACTTCCTTCTTAGTCAGATTCAAAATACAGACACAGTGGTTTACTGTCAAATAACATTTACCTTCCTTAAAATCTAATTTTGCTTCTTGACTTTGAAGATATTCTAAACCAAGTATACAGTCTTCTATGACAGCATCTACTACAAGGAATGAGCAAGTATCAATTTCATCACAGATTTGTAGTTGAACAAGTGTTTGTAACTTAACTGGCTTAGATTTTGCACCTACTGCACCGATGATTTTGCAGTTCTGTACAGGAAAGGTAGGTAACCTCTGAATGTTGTTTATGCGTTTAAATAGACTGTAAGACAATACATTAACAGCTGCTCCAGTGTCAACTAAAATCGATGTAGGTATGTCTCCTACTGTTATTAAGATGTGTGCTTGATAGGCAACTATAGGTACTTTGTTTTGTTGTGTTTGTTCCTGGAGTAGCTCTTCCCTGATACCGATTCCTTTATTGTAACGCAGCATATTTACTGTGAGAATTGTGCCCTCACTGCCTCTGTCGCTCAATGTCGGAGGGCCAGACACGAGCCGATTTAGTTTGACGTCTGCGTCCCGTTAGAATGTCTTTGAGGTCGATTTAAGGTTTCTGTCACGTTAGTTATAGTCACGGTCGATTCATTTTGTGTCCAGTTTGTTTGATCTGTACTGTCAGTCGTTTCTGTTTCTGTTATTATTATTGTAGTAGTTTCCATTACGCCAGAGCGGTTGTGTGTTACCATTATAATGGTTAGGGAAAGTAGCTGCATTGTTATTGAAATTATTATTATTGTGATTGATGTAGCCCGGATTAAATCTGTTGTCACGACGGCGTCGGTAATACTGACCGCCGTTAGGTACGTTTTGTACTGCGTTTCCACTGTTTACTCCACTAGTCACTTGTTACATTTGCGGCTGTCCGGTATTGCTAATAAATGACTGTTGCGGTAACATCTGTGGAGGGCGTGACATGTTTTGATTATTAGGCTGCAGCTGACTGACATGAATCAGCTGATTACTAGGATAGTTGAAGTAATTATTTGCGTTACCGTACCTGTAACTATTATTTCTTGCTCGGTCATCTTCAAAGATTGAATCTAGTGTGTCCACCTCAGTGAGAAAAGTTTCTAAGTTTTGTGTTGAAACGTGTGCTAGTTGCAACCGCAATCGTGTAGGCAATTTGTTTATTAATACGCGTAGTACTTCCCTGTGCGGGAGGGGGTCATCAAAGAATTTAGCTTTGTTTACGTACTTCTCGAAATATCTCCGCAGACTCCCGTTTCGTTCATTGAAAAGTTGCGGATTATAAACTTCATTTCGAAACCTTTCTTGCACAGCAGGCGACCAAAAGGTAGCTAAAAATGCCCGTTCGAACTCACCATAAGTTTCACAACTCTGTAGGGCTTCTGCAGCCCAGATTCCCGCTTCACCTTGAATGTATCCGACAACAAATCTTATCTTTCTTTTTTCGGACCACGATTCAGGTAATAAACCTCTAAAAGATTGTAGGAAAATGACTGGGTGCACAATACGGTTCTCATTAATAAAGATTTGAGATTGGTGGTGCTTTATCATACTTACGTCAAGTTCTTTGGCAGTAGCATGATTTCGTGGTGAATAAGAGGGGGGTATGTTTGATTTCATTTCCCTACCTAGTCGATCAAGGTCATTAGAGGTCGTCAAGCAAAAGTCTTTCTGCGTCCTGTCTGACGTCAAATTGTTAGATGTACCCGGATTATATGGAGAGCGTGGAATATTTGTTGCAATCCTGGGAGATTTCCAATCATGGAACACATTTGTCACGGGTTCATTTGGCCTAGATTGTGTCATCTGCGTATTTAAAATTGATTTTACGTCTGTAAGATCTTTTTTTAAAGCTTTAATAGTATTTCCATGTTTTTCATACACTTGAGTAGCAACTTCTTGAATTACAGTGGTTAATTCTGCGTCTATCTTTTCATTCAACTTCGCTTCTGTATTAGATAAGAATTGTTGTACCCTATCATGATTTTCTTTGACTATGTTTTCTGCTTGACTCGTAATTCTCGTAACAGTTGTTTCCAAATTTTCTTGTTGAATTTTAAGCTGCGTAAGATTCTGTGTGAGACTGTCGATAGCTGTTGGTAATGTTTTAACGGTTTCTTTACAGTTAGTTACATCATCGACTACAGAAGAGATTTTTGCATCTACTGTGTCCATGATTTGATCCACTACTTTGTTTTGTACTTCAGAAAACTTACCATTGATAACCTGTTCGACTTTGAGTATCTGTGCGTCTATCTGTTTGTTTACTCCCTCAGAAATAATTGAGGGTAAATTTTGTTGTACTGATTCTAGATTTTTAAATCTCGACTCAAATTCATCCCGAGTTATCATTTGAGCTGCGATTTGATTTTGCTGTTCCTCTAGTCTGTCTAATTGCTGCTTGGTGGAATTTTGCAACAGCTCTAAATCATGTTTCGTGTTGGCCTGCAAATGATTAATTTGATCGGTCAAGCCTGAAATCTGATTGTTTGTAGCATGTGTAGATGTTTGTAAATTGTTAATTTGTTGCGACATGTTCGCATGTATAGCATTCGTAGATGCTTGCAAATTGTTTAGTTCGTCTTTAGTAGATGTTTGTAAATTGTTAATTTGTTGCGACATGTTCGCATGTATAGCATTCGTAGATGCTTGCAAATTGTTTAGTTCGTCTTTAGTAGATGTTTGTAAATTGTTAATTTGTTGCGACATGTTCGCATGTATAGCATTCGTAGATGCTTGCAAATTGTTCATCTGTTGCGACATGTTAGCAAATAATATCTCAAATCGTTTTAACCAATCTTCTTGCGGATTTTCAGATTGGTGTACTGTCTGTGTGGGAAAATCTGTTACGTATGATGTGGTTGCAAGATTTTCCTCCACTATGTGTGGAATCTCGCAGCCACATTATTTTCAACATTTTGCGCGGGCTGTGAAACATTAGTGTTTTGTTCTGACTCCATTGTAGTAATTTGTCTACGGGTTTTAACCATACTAATAAATTATCAAAAATTTGGAATAGTGTGGGGAACCTACACACTTCACACGCAAAAAAATTTCTTTTATCAGCACTGTTGGGAAACAATTAAATCACTATTAATATTCGTCACACGCATGCAAGACGCTTCGAGTGAGAGACAAGCGAGGATCGCTTTGTTATATCGATTTAGCAGCCATGTTGGCCATTTTTCTAACTTGTGATTTAAAATAAATATCTGACTACAAAAGAAATTTTGAAAATAGATTTTTGCTAATAGAATGAGGTACTGAATGTGAAATTGCGTACTTGCAAAGACTAAGAGGAAGTAGAAAGCACCAAATAAGCGAAATAATCAGTCTGTCCTTACCTGTGTTACAATTTTCATTGTTGGCTGCTGTTGAATTTCTCGTGATCGGGTGTGGCTCCAAATTTTTATTTTATTATTCTCCAGGTAGTAATTATGATTTTTACGTCACAATCGGTCAGCAGTTTTTCATGAAAAATAAACACATTATGCAGATTAGATGTCATACATTGGTGAATGATTACAAATATAAAAAAATTTCAAACAATGGTATAATTAATTCACATAAAATTACAATTTTTTTTACAACGAATCGAAGTCCTGTCACGATGGGCGCCAATTCTTATGTAATGTTACTTTTTTTTTATTATCACTGGTGTTGTCAAAAGATCAAGGTTGAAAACCGGAATTGAAATTTAAATAACCGTAAGATCAGCAATGAATATTAATTTTTGAAATGGTTATCAGTTCTCAGTAGCAATTTAAGTTAAAAATTACGACAACACCAGAAAGCACCATTACATAAGAAAATAGTGAAATAAGTTACCTGGTATGCATTCATTGGTGGAAGCTGTGACACTGCAGTTGAACCTGTATAAATTGATTAATATCTTCGTTCTCGTAAACTGATGCTTGGTTTCATGACTATTAATTATTAAAGTTTTAAGACCGTGTGTAATTTTGATCACTATTGTTATCGAAAGTTAAAGAAATTATCGGACTTCGCTTTTAACAGAATGAGGATTTCCTGCAGGCATTGAATTCACTGTTTAACACAAAATGAGAGTAAATAAATTTTGCATTCTTTTGTCATCATGAGGCAATAGGCAACAATAACCAAGCATCAATTTATTAATATTGCTGAAAATAGGAATCAGTTTAATAAAAGATGGGAAGAAATAGTAATTATTTAAATGAAATAGGAATTCCAAATGAAAGTTAAAGTTTATTAAGTAAAAGGGTGCTAATCAGAGCTCACACTTACAGGATTATGGAGGTCGAGTAAAATACGTCCGCTCAGTACAAAGGTAGAAAAACGAAAGACGAAAAGCGATTCCGTTTTCTCTCCAGATCGTTTGAAATAGTTGAAGGTATAACTTGAAACAAGGATAATCAGAGATTTATTGGCAGAGAGAACGGATGCTAGCGACAAGCGTCGCAGATATAATTTTCAATAAAAAAAATATTAATGTATCGCTACACGCTACACGCTACACTCGCCGTATCGAACGTTTGTCAGGTGCGCCAGCAAGCATGCAGACCTCTAGCGGCAACTAGGATAACTACCGGCCGAGAGTGAACGCTGCTCTTTTTCCGGCCTGAGCCGGAGCGCTGCTCATTGAGCCGATTTGTGTCCACTTCTGGCTTAGAGAGTCATAGAGATGGGGCACCCTTGGCGTACGGACCCGGCTGATGTTGATATTCGCGCCTTGTGAACCATTAACGACAACACGAGATGTGGCACACTGCCGAGAATATTTTGTATCATCTTTCCAAATTGTGCCAAAGCCCAAGGCAGCCGTAACCTCCTTTAAGTATATATGGCTGACATGGCAGGCGTTTTTAAAATCGATCAGAAGTAACGCCGCTTCAGGCTATCGGTCTCCTTTTACGTTGCCTATACAGTCGCAGTAAGTTAGGACCGCGTCAAAGATGTTTCGGTAAGGAACAGCACATGTCTGGTTAGCACTGATGGCCTTAGACATGACTAATTTGAGACGGCTGACAGCACACTGTGCCACAATCTTATAATCTACATTCAGTAATGTAATGGGGCGCTAAATGCCTATGTTGGGGGTGACCCTTGACTTGGGAATCAAGACAATAGCTCCCTCCTTGAAACTGGCAGGTATTGGAACACCATTTTGTATTTCAGTTGCAAATTAGGTCAATGTCTTGCCCAATAAGTTAAAAATTTTTAAATAAAATCAGCGAGAATCCCGTCTAGTCCGGGTGACTTTCCCTTCGGGCTCCTTTTAACGGCGTCTTGTAAGTCAGCAACGTCGAAAGTCTCGTTAATCTGTCGCCTGTCCGCCTGGGTTAAAACGCGGGAATTCGACATAAGATACTGCCTAATGTACCGGGATCGACAGCCGTGTCATGGAAGAGGTCGTTGAAATATTCGAAAACATCCCGCTGGATCTCCTGGATAGACGTCTTACGGCCTGCGCTTGTGATCCACGAAGTGATTTCCAATTTCTCGCGCCGTTTGCGCTCCCTGTTTACGTGGTAAAGCGACAACGGTTCCCTTGGAATGTCGTCGGCCGGTTGGCAGCGCACAACCACTCCCTCTCTCTTTCGCCGCAAATCGTTCAGCAACTGGGCCTTAAACCGTTTGAATTCGGGAAGCAAACCCGGCTCCTCTGGAACACGCTGTGCGAGGCCTTGCAGACACAGCTGAGGGAACTGAGCCGTGGTCCAGCGCCAGTGGGCAGCTTCCCGACTGTACGAGATGAGGAACGCGCGGATCGCGGGCTCAGCAGTCGACAACGACCACTCCAGGACGCTGATGGTGCCGCCCCGTTCCCGCAGTAGCCTGTGCCACAGCGCAGTGAATTGTGCGGCTAACGCGTCCTCAAGTAACAGGCTACTATTAAACTTGCAGATGCTTTTGCGACGAGTAGTTCGAAATAGAGGGAAATCAATTTGCCAAAAATACCTGTAGTGGTCTGAGAACTCGACCGGTTCAACTACTCTGTGGCGAACCCAATCCGCCAGCGTAAACGACACAGAGATCCGGTCCAGACGATGTGACCCGTGGCATAGAAAATGGCCTATTCAGTGGCATCCGGATCGAGAACACTACAGGTATCTTGTACACCGAAACTTTCGACCAAGGTGCGTAGTTCTTGGTACCTACTTGGCTCGGACCTTGTCAATGTCGACAATGACGGCGTTGAAATCGCCGCCAATTACAAAATTGTTACCGTTCCGAAGCAAGAGGTGACATAAATCGTTGCCATACAACCGATGACTCGCCTGTCTGCCACTGGAAGGCCCGTAAACATTGAGAAAAACTACGTCATTGATGGTACAGGCCATGGCGTGACCATCAGGTAAGCCGTCAATATTCGTAACATCAACACCCAGACACACAAAAATAGCCGTTCCCGTTTCTCTATCCGATGGCACGTTGTCGATAATAGTAAAATCTGTAATAAAACCCAAGGCATCACGTGTTACTTCTTGCAGAAGTGCCACATGGCACTTGTTGATGCGAAAAAAAATCATTAAGAGCCAACGCTTTGTACTGGTGGCGCATTTTATTAACATTAACTGTAAAAATGTTCCATGAACGAGAAGCAACGGTCATGTAGCAACCAAGTGCGGTCGTCGCATGTGACAGCCTATTTTCAAACACAGCACAACTACAATAGATAAAAACATGCTGACCGATACTTTAATCCGAAAGGCTAAAACTCACAAACAACCTAATTGTTGCTAAAAGCGCATCTCTGATGAGACAAACCAAGCAAAAGTCAGGGAAAACAGAATACAAATGATGCTGATCTACTTAAAGCATCTGTGCCATTGCCTCTAACCTACGTAACACCATAAATAAAATTAGAAAGGAATACACTATCGCTGTTCTGAGTTCCGTCGCAAAGGTATTAGACACATATATATATTATAAAAGTTACACTCCACATAGGACCGTAACATCAAGTTGAAAGGAGAGGAAATAGATGACGTCAAAGTTTCCGTTACAAATGCCGTAAAATATAGGCGCCGTACTTGGATCATACAAAGAATTCAATAGTATGCGTTGGCGTGAACATATGTAAAAGACTCTATTTAAAACGGGTGACACAATGTGTGAAATTAAAACGAGACAATGTAGACTCGTGGCTGCTCATATAATAAAATAGATTAACAATAGGTTTAAGCTGTGAATAACTCTCCCAGCACTTAAAGGCACATCAGCAAACAGCCTGACTTCCGCGGACATAGCCGTTAACAGAGACGTGTTCATAGAACCTCTGACGTAGGCAAATAAACATGCAGCCGACAGTGTAAACTAGAAAACATGTAGTGGCCGGCGACAGCGTGCTAAATATGTGCCAAGACAATAATATTTGAAATATTATACGAAGAGAATGAATTTCTCTATTAAAACAACCATATCAAGGCCAAAAGCAAACACTCTATAAAAATTTCAAGTTGTCAAGAATCCAGCTGACATGCATTTAGCTTGCAATAATAAACCATACAATTAAAATACATTACATTCACCGGAACGGAATTACACATTAAAAAAAAAAAAAAAAAAAAAAAAAAGGTTGACAACCCATACACTCGTAGTAAAAAATCAAGTGGGTGTGTAAATATTTCATACTTTTGGTAAGCCGTAACATTATCATACAAATGAAGTGATGGACCACAAAATCGACGAAGCACACATAACCAACATAAAATAACACAGCAATAGTCGGGCCATGCTAATTCGCTCTAAATGGTTCATTGTAAGCCAAATACATTGACAATGGAAAAAAACGAAATTTAAAAGAAGCTGATAAAAAGTTTGAGAACATTCCTCCAATAAAAAATCGCATGTCCACCCGTTTGAAGTAAACTTGACAGGTTAAAATTCACCTGACAGGTACCCCCGTCGGCGACATATGGCACTTTTTAACTAAATGTAAAGATGTAAAAGCTATAGCTAAAATGAAAACACCGGTAAAAAACAAACTTCTGGGACACACTTTAACCATGCTGATGGGAGCAACAGTGGGAGAGACCTTGCTACCATGTCACTGTAGCGCTTCATCCGGTTGTTCGTCGCCCCAGGCAGGGGACGGGCCGAACGTAGACCTGAGGCATCCGCCCACGTTTGGCTCAGTAGGATCGGAGGCGGCGGGGTCGGTAGCCGAGATCTCCACGTCCAGCTCGGGCTCCGAACCCGAGGCGCTCGCCTGAGTACGAACACGTCTCGTTGGGGATTGTTCGATTTTACATTTCACTGACGTCTGTGCAGACGCCCTGTTCTGCACCACGTCAAAACCCGACATTTTCGACGCCGTTTTTTCGAGAAAGTCGGCGAGTTGCCGAACCGTCTCTTAGCGGCTGCTGCACGCGCCTGTCTGCTGTTGTACGGGCTGGCTACTCGACCCTAACCGCTGCCAAACGTGCTCGGGGTTCGATTCCTGTTCAGACCCGGTGTCCTGCCGGAAGACTGGTTGGGATGCCGACTTGGCGGGGGACTGATGACCTCCGTAGTTTTGTCCCCCTAAAACATCCAAACAACAGCCGACTTGGTTTTCGATCTCCTCTTGCTCTTTTTTTTTTTTTCGGGAGACGGGCTACGGTCCTGGCCGGTGTGAGGTTTGCCTACCTCGACACTCTAGCTGCCTGTACTGCGGTGCTTCGACACGTGGTGGTCGCCAGCGGACTGTTTTCCTCGCGGCGGTTTCGGCACCTCGACAGGATATTAGGGGCGGGGGCAGAGTGTTGTTCAACTGTGTTTTTCGGTACGTGGTCTACCAAAGACTCAGCGACTCCCTCCCGTTCAACATTAACAAGCCGTTGTTGTTCAGAGGTGCATACGGAATCTGACACACGTCCGCTTGCAATGGGGCGGGGGCCGCCGAAGCAGGGTCTGCTACCTGGGGCGTATCAGAGTTGTCAACAAGTACCGAATTTACCGGCATAGGTCTCTGACCCGCGGTCTGAGGACAAGACTGCTGTTCGTGTATGGCTAGGTAGTCAGAATCACTGCTAGCAATGTCCATAGGCACCGAGGTCGCATCAACAGTTAAGCGGCGCGCGGCGGGGGGTACTGTGCCCAGCGCTACTGAAGCGTACGGTACCGCGACCGGATCGTCGCCCGTTGGCCAATGCGCAGGCTGCTGCAAGCGGGAACAATCTTTACGATTATGAGCCGTGCCTTGACAGAAAGAGCAGGTCTGGAGCTGCCCGTTATAAATAATAAATGCCCAGTTGCCAGCCATCATTAAGAAAGACGGGATACGTTTACGTACCACCATCTTAACTGTTGTAATACCGTTCTCGACTTGATACAAGTAAGCCGAAGACCACTTTACAGACCTGAAGTACGGTACGGTACGACATCAAACTTAGTTGTATGGTCTCGTTCTTAACTTCAAACGGAAAGTTAAATACGCGGACGGTACGAATACCGAAACCAACGTGCTAGAAATCTACGTTACAAATATTACCGTCAAGGTACTGATACGTATGGTTACCCTCATTGACATTAACTACATCATGACACATTTAGGGATTTATAAGCTTCATAAACGAAGCATTTACGAACACATCGAGCTGTACGCCGAGAACTTCACTGTGCGGGAGCCTAAGTTCACTGTTTATCCATCTATGGATTTCCTACGTGGACGGAAGTTTTACGCCTTTTTCGAAATAACACTGATTATTATTCTGACGATCTTCAGAATCCGTATTACTTAGCACATACAGCAAACATAACTCCAGACGCCGCAAAGAAAGCTGCCTCTGTCGCACACGAACACACCTATAAAACAATGCCGGCTGCGATGTCCACAGGCGGCCAGCGGTCGCCTTAACCAATTAGGCTCTCCAAGCACGCTCCCCTTCCAACTAAAACTCTAAGTTTCTAGCCTCCTGTCCGTTCAGTCCTGCTGCTCGCAACCTATATGGATTCCCGCAAGGGATAGAGCGTTTGAATGCGTCCGCATTGAAATTGTCTTTGCCTGTTATGGGCATATTTACAATTATTGATATGGTGTCCGTTCTTGTCGACATGTTAGAGAAGAACAGTCACCATATCAGTAATTGTAAATATGGCCAAAACAGGCAATGTCATTTCAAATGCGCGATCCTTTGAGGGAATCCAGTATAGTTTGCGAGGAAGAGGATTCTTCGTGCAGGGGGCTAGAAGTTGAGAATTTGGGTTGGAAGGGAAGCTTGCCTGTATAGCCTAATTGGTTAAGGCGACCACTGGTCCAAAGTGGGAAATCTGGGTTCAAACCCCGGTGCAGCACACATTTTCAACTTTGTGGTTGAACTGATTTCAACCTCCCGAAACAGTTGAAATGTTTCAATATTTCGATTTCGTAAAAATAATCTAGCGAACCCTCCCCCACCCCTTTCACCGTTACGAGACCACGTTATCTGAAGGGAAACACATTTAATCTTGTTTTCTTTTGCTTCTACTTCCTGGACAAAGTTTTCTGCGCAGTTTTCGGAATGGAACACATTACCCTATTCTTACATGATTTCCCACAGAAAAATAAAGTTTGCCTAACAAGTGTTTCGGATTTCAGGCTAGACTGAGAAGCGGG
The DNA here is from genome assembly GCA_026315105.1 of Locusta migratoria. Lineage (NCBI taxonomy): Eukaryota > Metazoa > Arthropoda > Insecta > Orthoptera > Acrididae > Locusta > Locusta migratoria. The sequence goes on along the minus strand of CM048746.1, from coordinate 423,504,071 downwards.
TTGTGCTCATTAAGAAAGGTCCCACTATGTAGACCAGTGTGTTTTAACCTTTGGGTCGCAATCCCTAGGGGGTGGGGACGGGGGTGGCGTCAAGTCTAAGTGTTCAAATGTTTGTAAATCTATCGGACCAAACTGCGTGGTCATCAGTCCGTAAGTTAAAATCTACTTAAACTAAGGTAAACTTACCTAAGGACAACACACACACACACACACACACACACACACATACACACACACACACACACACACACACACACACACACAGGGAGGACTCGAACCTCCGACGGTGAGCAACCGCGTGCTCCGAGGCGAAGCGCCGTAGACCGCTCGGATACTCCACCGCGGGGGCGTCAAGTCTCGCTCGGAAGGTCACTTCAATGTAGGAAGTAGTTGCGCCATAAAATAACGAGCCCACTGCATTTCTGAATACTAGTAATTCAATAGTATAAAACACAGGTATAATAAAAGCGAATGTATTTTACATTAGAATTACGCAATTGCTTGTTAATTCTACTTTGAATAGGAAGTGGTATATTGTTTTATAATAAATACAATGTTAACGATGAATAAAGGCAAAGCATGAAGTCAACTTTCAGGAATCAGTTGATAACTAACTGTCAAAGGTGCAGTAAGTAATTGTTGTTCCTGTGTATTTGTTTAAAAATTCCCGAAAAATACAACACAAATTCATTCTATAAGACATGATAACGCAACTTGTAAAATTTTATCGACGTATTTCTTCTTCCAGTAATTTTCGGGTATGCAGCCTTGCTGATAATCTAATAAATCGTGACAACGGCTATGAGCTGGATAAAAATTGGAACCCTGTAATTGAAACTATCGAGGCACGGCGGAATCGACAGAATCATTAGATTCTCAATTATCGGTGGAGTTTTAACTTCCACCACCGACGGCAGCACACACAGCTCGGCCGTACCGCGCATGTCACCACCTAACACATGCACAGAAAGACACCAGCGTCTTTCGCACGCGCAAAACTCGGCATAAATGCCGCGAACGTACCTGAGCTCTTCAGTAGTTGTCTACTCACCTGAAGATGGCCGGACGTCTCTGGGCCGAAATATCGTGGTAGAATGTCAGTGGGATCCGCCTGCATATCCGAACTTTACTGGAGAATAATGTACATTATTTTTTTTATAATAAAGTGGTATTAACAGAAAGAAAATTAGGTTCGTTCGTTTCCAGATGTCTCAAATACTAGCGTTATGCCTTGGAGAATGGGGCGTTGATAAATATTTTTTTCTTGTAAGGCAGTGTGGTGGGGTGGGGTGGGGGAGGGGGAGGGAGCGCGTATTTCAAAGGGTTGGGAAACACTGGTGCAGACAATTTGTATATTAAAGCTTTTTTTTTTTAAGAATTACTTTTTGCATCACGTTCTTTTGTCTACCGAACGGTTACTGAAAACAGTTTTCACACTGTGCTTATTCGTCATTAACACACCATATTGTAAAAGAATTGTATGATCCATTTAATTCAAAATGAATGTTACATAAGGAACTCCGTAATTTTAACAATGAATACAGTTCACTTAGGCAGAAGTTTTTGTATTATTCAACCGCTGGTTACCTTGTGGTGCCAGTACTTCCTCTTGTGACGGCGATCTCCCGAAAAACACTTTTCCCCCCTCCCCCCCCCCCTATGGGGGTCGCTACCCACAGGTTTAAAAACACTGTTGTAGGCCAACATACGATCCGCCATAAGCCGTAGAAGTAATTTTTCTTTTCGTTCTTGTTTTCGGACAGAGTAGTAAGTGGGGATAAGGTTTTAAAATTATTCTACTTTGTCGACTGCGCATATACAATGTTGATGTAAAGAAACTATTAAACCTGCTTACTATCTGCAGGGGCCCCGCGAGCACTAAGAAGTGCCTCAAGACAAGGTGGCATGCAGACTAATGTATCAAGCAGAGCTGGAGGGTACCGACACCATGCATCGTGCAGTACTGTCCATAAGAAAAGGTGGGGGTGGAGATCTTACCTGGACAGAACGTTCCAAGGCATGAGAAATATGATCAATAAAATTCATGTCTGGTACGTTTGATGACCAGCAAAGGTGTTTAAATTCAGAGGAGTGTTCCGGGAACTACTCTGTAGCCATGCTGGACCTTTGGGGTTTGTCGCGTTGTCCTGCTGACATTGTCCGAGTCCGTCGTAATGAACAGTGGGCACAAATGGATGTAGGTGATCCGGCAGGATTCGTACGTACCTCCCACCTGTTAGAGTCGTATCTAGACGTACCAAGGGTCCCATAGCACTCCAACTGCACACGCTCCTACACCACTACAGGGCCTCCACCAGCTTGAAGAATCCACTGCTGACGTGCAGGGTCCGTTGATTCATGAGGTTGTCTCCATATCCGTACACGTCAATCCGCTCGATACAACTGGAAATAAGAGTCATCGGACCAGGCAAGATGTTTCGTGTCTTCAACAGTCCAATGTCGGTGTTGACGGGCCCAGGAGAGGCGTAAAACCTGTCGTACAGTCAGAAACGGTATAAAAGTGAGCCTTCGCTTCCGAAAGCCCATATAGATGATGTTTCGTTGCATGGTTCGTACACTGACATTTTTCAATGGCCAAGCATGGAAATCCGCAGAAATTTGCGAAAGGGTTGCACTTCTGTCACGCTGAACAATTACCATCTGTCATCATTGGCCCCGTTTTTGCAGGATCTTTTTCCAGCCTCAGAGATATCGGATATCTGATGTTTTACCGGATTCCCAATATTCACGGTGCACTCGTGAAATGGTCGTACAGTAAAATGCTCATCTTTTCACTACCATCTATCGTGCGCCGCCTAGAAAAACAAATCGTGATAACCTGTCATTGTAGCAGCAGTATCCGGTTAAATGACTGCGCCAGACACACGCTGTGTTATTTAGGCGAAGTCGATCGCAGCGCCAGCCTCTAAGTCTTTACATATATCCGTGCCTATACAACGTTATTTGGCTATTCAATATTATACAGTCGAATTCGGTTGGTGAGCTGATCAGCAAAGCTCACACATATCTTTTGTAAGATATAAGAAACCTTTTGACCGGCAAATGAAACAAATTGCCAGATTCTTGGATAATCAATAACGGTTGAATGATTTTGATTTTCCAGTTAACATAAACATTAAATATATCTCCCAACCAAATGTGAAAGCTCTAAGGTAAATATCAACTATGAATAGATATCTTTGGCCAGATTCAAGTATTTTTTATAAAGTTCATTGAGTTCCACAAAACAGATACTAAAAAATTGAGACCTTTTCTACGCGAAAATGCATGGCACTTTATCGACACGAACATACGTTTTCTGCGAATAATAGGGCATACGTTTGAGTGAAGAGTCACAGTAAAATTGAAGAACTACGTGTGAAAGTGCTCCAAAATTATTTTTGCGTGGGACTGAAATTGCTATTTTACGCCTGAAAATATGATGGTACTGAAGTCCTTAAAATAGCCTCCTAAATTTGCCTTCAGAATTGACGGCTAGAATTTTATTTAAAAAAATTCAGTTCTGATCAGAATCCTAACCCACCTAAGTAATCATTTTAACATGTCCCCATATTCGTGTTAGTAAAATCACGATTTAATCCAATAGTTTCTAATTAATTTTGAGTTTCAGATTAATTTTGCAATATTATTTACTATCTACCTAGGAAATAAGTTCTTTTTTCATTTGCTCAGTTAATCAGCAAAACCTTTTTCCATTTGGTGCAGCACAACGATATAAGTTAATTATGTGGCCCACTCAGAAATACAGTTTGATACCCCTGCTTTAAACCATAAATTTACATGGTGTAGACTCCTGGTAGTTGTCTGAGGTTACACGCACGATAAATTCGCTCTTTACAAGGGAAACGCTTGATCTCAGACGCTCGGAATTAAATGCAACCTTGTTTAGGGTAACCCTAGACCGAAACAACTTACGAGAATACGAGCACTACAGAAAAAATTACACAGTTACTTAGTTAACGTCAGCCAATATTGCTAAAAAACAGCATTATAATCACGCAAAACACATTCTTGCCATACACCAGTTGGTGCTTATATCAAACTTCAATTTTCAGTACTTCTGTGAAATGTTTACAACAAAGCGGTATTTTGGCTACTTAGTTGGTTTGGTCTGTTGTGGACATCCGGGTGAATAATTAGTAGCTATGCATTCCACATTAGTTGCCACCGGAACGGTATTCCAAGGTGTTTTATTGTGGATGTTGTTGTTGTGGTCTTCAGTCCGGAGACTGGTTTGATGCAGCTCTCCACAATACCCTATCCTGAGCAAGCCTCTTCATCTCCACATAAGAACGACAACCTACATCTGTCTGAATCTGCTTACTGTATCCATCTCTTGGTCTTCCTCTGCGATTTTTTCCCCACACACTTCCCTCCAACGCTAAATTCACAATTCCTTGATGTCTAAGAATGTGTCCTACCAATCTATCCCTTCTTTTTGTCAAGGTATGCCAGAAATTCCTTTTCTCCCCAATTCTGTTCAGTACCTCCTCATTAGTTACGCGATCCACCCACCTAATCTTCAGCATTCTTCTGTAGCACCAAATTTCAAAATCCTCATTCCTCTTCCTGTCCGCACTGTTTATCGTCCATCTCTCACTCCCATACAAGGCAACACTCCATACAAATGCCTTCAGAAAAGACTTCCTTAGGTTTAAATCAATATTCGATGTTAACAAATTTCTCTTTTTCAAGAACGCTTTTCTACCCATTGCCATTCTGCATTTTATATCCTCTGTACAGCGACCATCATTTGTTATTTTACTGCCCAAGTAACAAAACTCATCTACCTCCTTTATTGCTTCGTTTCCCAATCTAATTCCTTCAGCATCACCTGATTTTCTTACACTGCACTCAATTACCCCAGTTTTGCTCTTGTTAATGTTCATCTTATAAGCACCTTTCAGCACACTGTCCATTCCGTTCAATTGCTCTTCCAGGTCCTTTGCTGTATCTGACAGAATTACTATGTCGTCGGCAAAACGCAATGTTTTTATTTCTTCCCCCTGAACTTTAATCCCTATTCCAAATTTTTCCTTGCTTTCCTTCACCGCCTGCTCGATGTACAAATTGAATAATATCGGAGAAAGGCTACAACCCAGTCTTACTCCCTTTCCAACTGATGCTTCCCTTTCATGCCCTAAGAGTCTAATAACTGCGGTCTGGCTTTTGTACAAGTTGTAAATAACTCTCCTTTCCCTGTATTTGACCCCTGCTGACTTCAGAATTTGAAACAGTGTATTCCAGTCAACATTGTCAAAAGCTTTCTCCAAATCTACAAAAGCTAAAAATGTAGGTTTGCCTTTCCTTAATCTATCTTCTAGGATAAGCCGTAAAGTGAGTATTGCCTCCCGTGTTCCTACCTTTCTCCTGAACCCAAACTGATCTTCCCCGAGGTCGGCTTCTACCAGCTTTCCCATCCTTCTGTATATAATTCGCGTTAATATTTTGCAGCCATGACTTATTAAACTGATGGTTCTGTAGTTTTCACACCTGTCTGCACCTGCTTTCTTAGGGATGGGGATTATAACATTTTTCTTAAAGTCTGAGGGTACTTCACCTGTCTCATACATCTTACACACCAGGTGAAACAATTTTGTCATGGCTGGTTCTCCCAGAGACTTCAGTAGCTCTGACGGAATATGATCTACTCCAGGGGCCTTGTTTCGACTTAGGTCTTTCAGGGCTCTGTCAAATTCTTCTCTCAGTACAGTATCTCCTATTTCATCTTCATCTACATCCTCTTCCCTTCCTACAATATTGTCTCGAATTTCATTTCCTTTGTAGAGCCCCTCTATATACTCTTTCCACCTTTCAGCTTTCCCTTCTTTGCTGAGAACTGGTTTTCCATCAGTGTCCTTGATATTCATAGAGCTGTTTTTCTTATCTCCAAATGTTTCCTTATTTTCCTGTAGGCTGTATCTATTTTTCCCCTATTTATACATTCTTCTACATCCTTGCATTTGCCTTCTAGCCACTCCTGCTTAGCCATTTTGCACTTCCTGTCAATCTCATTTCTTAGTCGTCTGTACTCTATTTTGCCTGTTTCATTTACTGCATTTTTATATTTTCTCCTTTCATCGATTAAATTTAGTATCTCCTGTGATATCCAAAGATTTTTTGTAGGTCTTTCCTTCCTACCTATTTTGTCCTCTGCTACCTTCACTATTTCATCTCTCAATTTTACCCATTCCTCCTCTACTGTTTTATTTTCTCCTGTTTCTGTCAATTGTTGGCTAAAGCTCCCTCTGAAATTCTTAAGAACCTCAAGTTCCTTCAATTTATCCAGGTCCCATCTCCTTATTTTCCTACCTTGTTGTAGTTTCTTTAGTTTCAGCCTACAGTTCATAACCAACAAGTTATGGTCAGAGTCTATATCTGCCCCTGGGTACGTCTTACACTGTAGAACCTGATTCCGAAATCTATGTCTTACCATTATAAAATCTATCTGGTATCTTCCGGTGTCTCCTGGTCTCTTCCACGTATACAACCTTCTTTTGTGATTCTTGAACCAGGTGTTTGTTATAACTAAATTATGTTCTGTGCAAAATTCTACCAGGCGGCTTCCTCTTTCATTCCTTTTGCCCAGACCATATTCACCTACTATCATCCCTTCCCTTCCATGTCCTACTACCGAATTCCAGTCTCCCATAACAATTAAGTTTTCCTCTCCCTTAATTGTCTGAATAATTTCCTTTAGCTCCTCATATATTTCTTCGATTTCCTCATCATTGGCAGAGCTAGTTGGCATATAAGCCTGTACTACTGTTGTCGGTGTTGGCTTCGTATCTATCTTGACAATGATAATTCGATCACTGTGCTGGTCATAGTAGTTTACCCGCATTCCTATTTTCTTATTCATTATCAATCCTACTCCTGTGATACCCCCAATTGATTTTGTATTTATAATCCTGTACTCACCTGACCAGAAATCCTGTTCACCCTGCCACCGAACTTCACTAATCCTCACTATATCTAACTTCAACCTATCCATTTCCCTTTTTAAATTTTCTAATTTTCCTACTCGATTAAGGGATCCAACATTCCACGCAGCCGGCCGCGGTGGCCGAGGAGACTGAGGCGCTACAGTCGCGGTCTGCACGGCCACTGCGGTCGGGGGTTCGAATCCCCCCTCGGGCATGGATATTTGTGCCGTCCTTAGTATAAGGTAGTTGATAAGTAGGTTGTAAGTTTAGGGACTGATGACCCCGTAGTTAAGTCCCATAAGCTTAACAAACATTTGAACATTCCACGCTCCGAACCGTAGAATGCCAGCATTGTCTTTCCTGATGATCACATCCTCCTGAGTAGTCCCCACCCGGAGATCCGAAAGGGGGACTATTTTACCTCCGGAATATTTTACTCGAGAGGATGCCATCATCATATGTTCATACAGTAGAGCTGCATGTCCTCGGGAAAAATAACGGCTGTAGTTTCCCCTTGCTTTCAGCCGTTTGCAGTAGCTGTGTGGCAAGGCCACATTAGCTGATGTTACAAGGCCAGCTCAGTCAATCATCCAGACTGTTGCCCCTGTAACTACTGAAAAGGCTGCTGCCCCTCTCCAGGAACCACACGTTTGTCTGGCCTCTCCACAGATACCCCTCCGCTGTGGTTGCACCTACGGTACGGCTATCTGTATTGTTGAGGCACGCAAGCCACCCCACCTCGGCAATGTCTGTGGTTCATGGGGGTGGTTATTGTGGATAGGACTGTATAATTGGTGAAGTAGAAGTCATGAAATTAGTGGTGCATCCAATAATTAATTATGCATTATTTTTGAAAGTGTGTATCTTGACAATCTATTGGAGGCATCAAGAAAGAAGGACATTGAGGTAGATTTGGAGGAAGCTTTGGAATTTTGGAGCGTACGACAGAGGGCGGGTAAGTCGTTATCATTAGCATACTGAAACAGGTAGACTGGAGATGGTGGTTTGGGCATATCTGCGCTATATAGGAAATAAATGAGAGAGGATGCAGCCTTGGGGCACTCGTGCTGTAGGGTGGAAGGTACGCGAATTGTTGTTGCTGACAGTGACATTTCAGAAAGATTGCATAGGAAGGATGCGATAAGATGGACATAGTTTATGATAGTGAATTAGTCTAGAGTTTCAAAAGTAGACCGGAATGTCATACAGTTCATAAACTTTTTTTTCCTAGATCAAAGCTGTTGGATTAAGAGACGAGTAAGGTTGAGAAGCTGGTCATCGTCAGAAAAAGAGTACGGTAGCAACGTTGAATCACAGTGCGTCGGTGGAATGCTTTTCAGTACTTGGAAAAGTGGACTGGTAAAGTGGCGTTGAGTCTGTTGCTTGAGTTAGAATAAGTTCGGAATGTGACACTGGGGATATCAGCAGGTTGATGGAGGATGAGAGGTTGGCATCCGTTTTGGGGTGGCTATGGTTTACCGGTTAGCTTTAAGCTTGTGAGCAGCAGATGAAGAAGTAGGTAGAAAAACAAGACATACAAGATAACACAGGAAAGACCGAATTTAATTGATGAAAGGAGAAGATATAAAAATTCAGTAAATGAATCAAGGTGCCTGGAGTAGACGACATTCCCTAAGAGGTACTGAAGTCTCTGTGACACCCGTCCATGACAAAACTATTTCACCTGTTGTGTAAATGTATGAGACAGGAGAAATACCCTGGGACTTTAAGAAAAATGAGATAATCCCAATTAGGAAGAAAGCAGGCACAGACAGATGCGAAATTAACAGAACCATCAGTTTAATAAATAGTTGCAAAATTTTAACACGATTTATTTACGGAACAATAGAAGATATGGCAGAAGTCGGGCTCGATATGGATGAGTTTGGATTTAGAAGACATTGTAGAAACACAGGAGGTAATACTCACCTTATGACTTATCGTAGAAGATAGGTTAAGTATAGGCAAACATACATTCCTATTTTTTGTAGATTTGGAGAAGTCTTTCAAATTCTGAAGTCTGCAGGGTTAAAATATAGGGAACAGAATGTCGTTTATAAATTGTCCAAAAATCAGACAGCAACCTTAAACGTCGAAGGGTATGAAACAGAAGCATTGGTTGGCAAGGGAGTAAGACAGGGCTCTAGTTATTCCCAATGTTGTTCTCTCTATACATTGAGCAAGGTGTGAAGGAAAGCAAGCAAAAATAGGAGAGGGATTTAAAGTTCAAGGGGAAGAAATAAAAACTTTGCGTGTTGAGGATCAGACTGTAATTCTGTCAGAGACAGCAACGGAAGGAAGAGCAACTGAACGGAATGGGTAGTGCCTTAAAAGGGGCGTATAAGATGAGCATTAACAAGAGAAAAACAAGGGTAATGGAGTGTAGCCTAAGGAAGTCAGGGGATGATGAAGGAATTAGATTAGGTAACGAAACAATAAGGATGGCAGATGAGTTTTATTACTTGGGCAGTAAAATTACGTACAGGTGTTATAAAATGGCAATGGGAAGAAACGCGTTTCTGAAAAAGAGAAGTTTTTAAACATTGAATATTAATTTAAGTGTTGGGAAGTTTCTTCTGAAGGCATTTATGTGCAGTGTTGTTTTTTACTGTAGTGAAACATGGACGATAAGATAGAAAGCTAGAAGCTTTTAAAATGTGTTGCTACAGAATAATGATGAAGAAATCGTGGGTAGATTACGCAAGTAATAACGCGGTAAAAACAGAATTGAAAAGAAAAAGAATTTCTGAAATATTTCGACTGAAAAAGGACTTGATTGTTGTAAGAATTCTTACACATAAAGGAATCGTGAATTTAGCAATGGAGAGAAGTGTGTGAGGTAAAAATCACAGAGGGGGAACAAGAGAACATTCTACTGTGCAGGTTCAAACTGATGTGAGCTGCCAATCCTAAGAGGAGATGAAACGGCTTGCTCAGGATAGAGTACGTTATAATGCTTCATAAGACCACTTTCCAGACAGAAGAATACGACAGCAACAACGGAATCCAAGGAGCACTCTTGTTTGACTCGGGAGAAGTCATGGACGATTTTTGGGTACATGTTTGAATGTGGTATTAGAGGTCCTGGAAATGTATGCAATATGGTGAGGAAGACAGGTAGTCAGACTTATGTAAGCATTCCCTATTAAATGGGTTCATAGATATTGCACACTGGCAGCTTTGTCACTACGCTTTCTGTTGACGGACCGCCTTGAAACCAGTATCAGTACGTGTCATGCCCCGCAAGTGCATCAGCATACACGGTTCAAAATCGATGTCGTCTTTCCAGCAGTAGTAATTATCTCTGTCAGTGTATTTTAGAGACACCATGCAAGAGACAGTAAAATTTTATGTTTTGTAGAAAGTGCCAATAAACACTGTTAACGCAGTAATCGTTTCAGTTAGGCTTGTAACCTATTACCAATCATCGGACGTGCTACATATTTTTATCAGGTTGTTGCCAGTGTAGAAGTTACATCAAATACGACTACAATTTAAATCTAGTTAATAGAGATCTCTAATTCAAGAAGATCAGAATTATCCAGTTGACTTGAAGCTACAAAGCCAACGCTGGAATAGAAAACAAGAAGAATCTACATCTGCATCTACTCAGATATTTTCTTGTCAACAGAGGTAAGCATGGAACTGTACCAAAACACCTACACACGTTCCATGGCAGTGGGTTCTTGATTGTATAAGCAGAAATGTGTGTACGGTAATTAGGAAAATCTAGCTTGGTTATCAATACGGGAGAGATACGAGATACGAATACAACTGCAAAATACTGCTAGCTTCATGTTTTAAGACTGCTTCTAGAAACTATGTATGTAGGCTTTCATGGACAGTGCGTCTCTGTGAAGCGCCTGTCCGCATCTCTGCAGCGCTCTGTCGAAGAACCAACCAGTGATCAATCGAGCCACCTTTCTTTGTGTAGGTACAACAAAGCTAGCTTGTTATTTTTTTGTATGAGTCGCGCACAATTCACGCATGTTCTAGAACAGTTACACGAGTGTTTCGGAAGCAAAGTATTTTACTTGCACAGCAAACTACCAATGTTCGGCGGAAGACGGATAGGTTTAGCTGGCACAGCAGGTACCGCCGCCCAGCCGTCGTATATAACATCGCTGCGGTGTTGGTGTTTCTTGTGGGACTCTCGCAGCGCCTGATTTACGATATCCCAAAAGCGCCGGCTCAGTCTGTTCCCACAGGCATTAAGACCGCCGTGCTGCTGTTACTCTTGCTGGAAAGGATACATTTAAACACTACCTGAGTTAATACTCCTTACAGATGGTAAACCAATATTATCTAGATACACTTTCTCGCTATTTTACTTCTGTGTAGCCCGTTCCAGGGCAAAGAATGACATCGTAAGAAACATCTAGATAAATAAAACAAATATTGGCAGCTAACGTTAGCATTTATCGGGCTTTTCAGTGTCAAACGCAGTCGTTTACTTAAAATTAATTTCATCGTAGCAAAATGTATGCTGCAGTCTTTAAAATGTCTCTAATTAGCTTTGAATTTATCAGTGCTTATCAATTTTCAATTTCACTGTATATAGTAAATATTCCACCGCATTTGTACACACCATACATTATCATGTCATTAATAACACCCGAAGATGTTTAAGTAGGTGTTTTATTTTGCAACTTCGCTACTTAATTCGATTAATCATAGTAGCGAAAGGGGAATATGTGTATCAGTTAATACAGCGTGTAGCAAAAGTGTCAGGCAATGGCTGGTAATAAGTTTCAGATTCTCTGCTTTTCCTTGTTATGTAACCTTTTGGTAATGGATACGATAAATCGCGATAATATCGAATGAGTCAAATTGTTATTTTACAAATGTTCAAATGTTTGTTAAGCTTATGGGACTTAACTACGGGGTCATCAGTCCCTAAACTTACAAACTACTTATCAACTACCTTATACTAAGGACGGCACAAATATCCGTGCCCGAGGGGGGATTCGAACCCCCGACCGTAATGGCCGTGCAGACCGTGACTGGAGCGCCTCAGTCTCCTGGGCCACCGCGGTCGGCTGTTATTTTACGCACTATATATTTTAATACAGGTTGGTAAAGCTCATTGACAGATTACATTGTATGCACTGGTTAGCACAGTGAACTCGCATTAGGGAGGAAGTTGTTTCAAAGCCGCCTCCGACCATTCTGATGTACAACCTCTGACAATAAAGTTTGGTGAATGAAGTCAGATTGGTCGATCAGGGAACATTGTCGAATCACAACGCTGCACCTGCAGATTTGGTGGTGTTGACAACTTGTCCCCACTGTAGTTGACATCGTGTATGTTCCGTGTTCGACTTTTTGGAGGAAATGCTTGTTTAGTGCGTTTCTTCTGAACTGAGAACAGGACAATGAATGAGCAGAGTCTCAATTTAAAGCTTTGTTTTAAATTTTGTGAAACACCTAAAGCAACACTTGAGATTTTGTTACCTGTTATGGGGATCAAGAATTGTCCATAAAGTGTGTGAAAGAGTGGTTGGCCACTTTTCGAGGAGGCCGGGAAAGTGTTTCTGACAATCCCTTCAACGGGCGACAGAGACCACCCTCACTGACGAAAACATTGAGAAAGTGAGGACACCGATCACGACCGATGGTCAATTAACTGTGTGAATGATAGCGGACGAATGCAGATTGGCCGTGAATCCGTGCGACAAAGCCTTTTCCAGATATCAGGGAAGAGAGAACGTCATTAATTTGGCCAACGCTGTCCTAGGAGTAAACAGCGATCTTCCTTTATGATATTTATTTTATAAAAACAGTGTGAATCGCAGAAGGTAAATTTTTTAATGTCATCAGTTTCAACCTCTTATAAGTCATCCTCAGAACTAATGATAAAACCTGCAGAGATAGATGCAACTAAGTTACGGAAAGGTCTATGTAATTTTCATACCACAAGAAGTGCAGGAAATAATGTTGTAGCGTTTACTCCTGTGCCCGGTGGTGAGCTCTGCAGTGCTACCGCGGCAGTCCGAGTGAAGTGGCGCAGTGGTAACACACTGGACAGGAAGGATGGTGGTTCAAATCCACCTCCGGCCATCCCGATTAAGATTTTCCGTGATTTTCCTAAATCACTCCAGGCAAATGCCGGGATGGTTCCTTTCAAAGGGCACGGCCGATTTGCTTCCCTATCCTTACCCAAACAACCCGAGTGAAAGCGCGCCTCTAATGACTACGCTGTCGTTAAACACTAATCTTCCTTCCTTCCTGCCGTGGCTGTTCTCTGGCTGCACGTTGGTAACAGCTGACTAGCGGCCATAGTGCCACCAGTTAAATAGCATGTGAATGTCGCGTCATGTCAGCAACTGCCAATGCTTAAAGGCTCTACAAATTGTGAGGTTTCAGTGTCATATTAATAACCATGTAAGTACATAAATATATATTTTTTTATTTATGTCTGACTCGGCAACACAGTACTAGAGTGCCAGACTGTGAATCAAAAGGTCGTGGGTTTGATACCCGCAAGGTCCTAGGATTTTTATCTGTTCTTTCACTTATTTCACCTGTGGCAGTGTTGCTGATGTGAAAAATATTCGGAATCCACGTTAAACTGTAGGTTCCCCCTATAACCTGGCTGCGTAAGTTAGTTCCAAGTTCGGAGGAAGGCAACGGTATACCATCTCCAAACAGTACCACTCCAGGTAAAGCTCTATGGTGTTCAAACCAATCTTCGTATTGTTGACTGCTTTACTGTATTGTCAGACTAATGTATTTCTATACTTACGAGGTAATTATATTTCTTCTTTCTTTCTTTGTGGCCGTTGTCCTGCAAACGCAGGGTCGGCACTGTGTTAAACGCGGATTTGCCACGTATTAATATTTACAGGGTGGCCGGATGCCCTTCCTGCCGCCACCCTATGCCATCCAGGGTGGCATCCCCAAATGTCTGCGTATAGCGTGATATATGTGTGAGTCTGAAGTGTTACAAAATGTTTGCGAATCGTGTAACTGAGACTGGACTTGGATACCAGCCCGGTAATCACCTAGGGGGATGTGGAAAACCGCCTAAGAACCACATCCAGGCTGGGCGGCACTCCGACCCCTTTTCGTTAATCCGCCGGGCGGATTCGAACTGGGGCTGGTACGTTTTCCCGTCTCGAAAAGCGGTGCGGCTAACCGAGCGGGTACTTACATGGTAATTTATGACACTGAAACCTCACTATTTGAAAAGCCTGTTCCCATTGCCTGCTTCTGGTATTACCTATGAGAGGTCGAAACCAGTAAATAAAAAGATTCACCTTCAGCAATCCGACTATTTTTATAAAACAAAGGAGAAAACGTGTGGTCATCTTCTACCACACCATTTGACTGGCAACAGAAGCAGGCATGTTTAGAGGCTTCACGGGATTTTGTCGAAACGGCGGATGAGACACCCAATTTCCTGAACCGTATTGTCACTTAGGATCCAATCTGGTGTCTCCGGTACGAGCCTGAAGCGAAACGGAGAACACAGAACGGCGTTGTCTGACATAATTTTGTCGGAGAAAGGTCAGAGCCGAAAAATCGCGCATCAAACGATGCTCACATTTTTATAGTCATTTCTACATTCCGTTTTAAGACGATTGTCTGCCTTTCAAGCGCCTCGCCAGGTGACGGATAGAGAAATGTCCACCAGACATGGAGGATGGAAGTAAAATACATATAGTGGACGAAACTAGCAACTACTGCTTTGTAGTTAATATTATCAAAGGACACAAAATTACGATTTAGGAGTTTATGGACTAAACGCAGATGAATCAGTCCGTATCAAAGATGAATTTTATTGTAAATTAAATGGAATAACAGAGGACATCGAAAAATGGAAGATTATTATTGCAGGAGACATTAACAGAAGAACAGGTAGTAAAACTGGAAATACAATAATAGGTCCAATTGGAGAAAACGTTGCAAATGGTAATGTAAGTTGATTTACTAATATTTGTGAACAAAATACATTAAAAATATTAAATGGCATTTATCAAAATAAGTAAATTCATAAAATACATGGCATAGAGCTAAATCAAATATCAATAAAAGATAAAACGACAAACAATGATAAAAATACATGATATAAAACCGTATGGAGTGTTAAATCCTAGTGATCATTATTTAGTAGATTCCAAATTTGTATTTCCCTTTAGAGGGAAAAAACTGATGGAAATCAAAATGGCAATATAAAAAATACAAACAGAAATAAAAATTTCTAAATACATTTTAATTCGTTTTAAGAACGAAAGAACAGTATTATTATATCAGAAGAGACTAGATTAACAATTGGTACAAACAGAGTTTGTAACTATAGAAGATCAATATCAATATATCATAAATAAACTACATGAATCTGCCAAAGAAGCTTTAGTAGAAATAGAAGAAAAATATTTAAATACTTCATTATATTACTGGGATGAAGAAATTGAAAATGAAGTGAAATTAAAGAAAGCAAAATATTTAAAATGGTTAAATACCAGAAATGTCCAAGATAAAATAGAACTAAAGGTACAACAAGCTAAAATCTGGGAAAAGATGACAGAAGGAAAGAACAAACTGTTCAAAAGTTTGTAAAGTCTATGGGACTTAACTACGAGGTTATCAGTCCCTAAACTTACAAACTACTTATGAACTAAGACTAAGGACGGCACAAATATCCATGCCCGAGGGGGAATTCGAACCCCCGACCGCAGTGGCCGTGCAGACCGTGACTGAAGCGCCTCAGTCCCCTCGGCCACCGCGGCCGGCAAGGATAGAACAAAATAATGTCAAATACAGAATAGAGGTAGGGGTGTAAATGTGAAAAAGTGGTTTATTTTTCCTACATATATCTTTACTTCTCTTTCAGTTTCATGCAAATTTTCTAGGACATGTATCGCACAGAGTTCAGTGGTGCATATTAATGGGAGACGACTTTTCCTAAGAACAGTAACGTAACTGTGACTGTAGTTCACAGTTCATCTACGTTAATGTTACAGGTGTGGTCACCGATCTTTATTGTCAGAGTTTGTTTATTTTTCGCGTTTGCTGTGAATCACTTCAGGTGAATAGAAGGATGTTACCTCTGAACAGAACGACCAGTGTCTTTCTCCAACCTTAACAATAACAGTCCGAACTTGTTCTCCGTCTCCAGTCACCATGATGTAGACGAAACATTAAGTCGTAAAGTTTTATTTCAAATGTTCATAATTTTTTTTTCGTGAGTCCTGAAAGGAACGGGACGGCGAACTGTTATTGACATAAAGTAAAATTTAGCCTCAGCTACTGTTGGGCTTTTTATGTCATTAGGAAAGTGATCAAAAAGTTTCGTTACAGCATTTCTCGCTAATTACTCAGATAAATCACCTTTAATGAAGAGTAATGAAAGCTAGCTGGTAGTCATGGAGGGGAGCTGCAAACAGTTCGTAGCTTTGCGTTTTCTGAGAAGGGTGCTCCGGTAGATAAATCGAAACTCAATGCTCGTGAAAGGGAGGGATCTGGGTTCTGATCCGAAACTTGAATAATTTTCAAATTCGTTTCGGGCGTTTACCATCGAACCTGCTTTATGGTGCATATCAATGGAATTATCAAAATAAATATTTATTGTCAACTTTAGTATATTACTGAATAGAAATTTTATAAGAAAAGACAATTTAAATGTTTTGACACAGGTTTTCATCTTATGTACTATCATGTCAGCTACTTATATTTCATCAGCATTTATAGTACTTCAGGATAACGATTAAGGAAACATCGGTGAGTAATATAGTTCAAATGCAGTTTCCTCTTATGCAACGGCACGACGGCATAAACTCAATATTAAACGTGTGAAAATTTCCCTATGGTCTACGAGTGTTTTTTTGAGTACGTCGTCATATTTAATGCCACGACTTGATGTTTGTCGTGCAGGAAATTGCATGTAGCAGATACAGCGATGAAAAAATACTTTATTACCTAAACTTGATAGGAATATAAAGGATCAAGAAACAGTATAAGTGAGAACGTTTCGAGCACTTTAATCAAGAGCCGTAAACCACTTGGGGATTTTGACGATCTAAGAGCCGATTGGATGACTACACGGTGACATCGTAAATGATCGGGACTTCTACCGAATGTTCGCGTCGTTGTGGCACGATATTTTAAAGGCGTGATGGTGGTTGGGGACACACCGATTTTGGACGACCGGTAAAATATCGGCCGTCCACTTTCCAGTAGTGACTCATTGGAAGGTATTGTAGCTTGCACACTGGCCGACCACGGATCGGCGCCGGCAAAAAGCCGGTAGGCGGCCACTGTAAGCCGCCGATGCCGGACATACAGTGGAGAGGCGGACGTTGTCCAATTGGAGCACCGGACTTCACCGGCCGTCCTCCCTGCACAGTTCTCGCTGTGCCTTCTCGCCATACAGTATACGTAGCGTATGTAGGACTAAAATAAAAAATACCGATTTAGCAGTAAGTTGTGTGTGCAATAATTCACAAATATGTAAGATTTTCGTCTGTTTCAGGACATTCAATTAAACTCAAAGGCGAAGTTGACATTTTGTGCCAGGCTGTGACTCGAACACGTTTTATTTTTATTTTGTGTGGTTTTTCCCCTTCTCTCTCTCTCTCTTCCCCCCCCCCTTTTTTTTCTTTCTTCGTGTCAGTGGTGGATTTACTAGTAGGCTGAATAGGCTAGAGCGTAGGTTGGCATATTTTAGGGGCGGCAAATATTGCTCGAAAATTTGTAAACTGTAAGTAATTGTAATAAATCAAAAAATGTTCAAATGTTTGTAGAGTCTATGGGACTTAACTACGGGGTCATCAGTCCCTAAACTTACAAACTACTTACGAACTACTTACAACTAAGGACGGCACAAATATCCATGCCCGAGGGGGGATTCGAACCCCCGACCGTAGTGGCCGTGTGGACCGTGACTGCAGCGCCTCAATCCCCTCGGCCACCGCGACCGGCTAATTGTAATAAAAATTATTTAATTACATTTAGTGAAGTTTCAAATGTTCACATGTTTGTAAATCTATCGGACCAAACTGCTTGGTCATCAGTACCTAGTTTACAAACTACTTGAACTAAGGTAAACTAACCTAAGGACAACAAACACACACACACACACACACACACACACACACACACACAAACACACACCCTAGGGAGGACTCGAACCTCCGACGACGAGCAACCGCGCGTTCCGAAGCTAGACGACTCAGACCGCTCGGCTATTCCACCGCGGCTTAGCGAATGTAAATTAAGCTATTGAGTAAGAAGAATTAAGGCATACCTTATCCCACATTATTAGTAGTATGTGACTGTGCTTTAATAGCTCAGATATATAAACAAAAAGTATTTCTTGTGCAATTCAAGCCAAAAACTTGGGTTGTAAAAATAATCTAGGACACAGTCAAACTAATTACGGAAAATAGAAAATGTTCAAATGTTTGTAAATCTATCGGACCAAACTGCGTGGTCATCCGTCTGTAGCTCACAAACTGCTTAAACTAACGTAAACTAACCTAAGGACAACACACACACCCATGCCCTAGGGAGGACTCGAACCTCCGACCGGCGAGCAACCGCGCGTTCCGCAGAAAGGCGCCTTAGGCCGCTCGGCTACTCCACCGCGGTACGGAAAATAAATTGTGTAATTAAGATGATACTGCAGTTAACAAAAACTACAATTTCATTGACAAAAAATTATATTACTATGATTGTGAAAATGAGTATCTAATAGTAGAGGTCGGTAGGGGGACGAAATTTGAATAGCTTACTGGTGGAAAATGTGAAAATTCGAGCGTACTGCGGCGCTCCAGTCACGGTCTGCACGGCCACTACGGTCGGGGGTTCGAATACCCCCACGGGCATGGATATTTTTGCCGTCCTTAGTATAACGTAGTTCATAAGTAGTTTGTAAGTTTAGGGACTGATGACCCCGTAGTTAATTCCATAAGCTCTACAAACATTTGCACATTTTTGAAAATTCGCCACTGTTTCGGATAGATCGTGTCTTTGTTCTATTCCGTTCTTTAGATCTTCACTCCTTCTATTACGGAGGGCGGCTAGCCCCGTGAGCGATCGGTTATACAGACACGTTCCTAATACTACACAAATAATCAACTTATCGCGTACTACGAGAGTCGCTTATTCCATTTTCTCGCAGCTTTTGCTGCATTTTCGCAAGGGATTGAACTTATTTCTATATCCGCATAGAAATGGTCATTTGCCTGTTTAAGGCATACATACATTCCTATTTTGCATATGTTCCCACTGCGTTTTAAGGGACATACGTATTTCGGTAGAGGAAGACGAGCAGTATTGTGGAACAAAACTTTGGGCACATTTGAATATGTAAATGTGACTAGAGGTACATGGAGACCAGTTTACTGCGAACTGAATGAGAGTTTTGAGGAAATGGAATACCGACCGATATTTTACCGGCCGTCGAAATTAGGTGTGTGTGCAACCAGCCTAACTCGCTTTATTCTTCATTTGCTACCCTAGAATGGTCTGTTGGTGATCCAGTCCAATGCTTAGTCCCAGACCGTGCTGGGCGTATCGTAATCCATCCTCGTCCGCCTGGTTTGGTTGCAATGCTCCCCTCTGCACGCTGGTGGTGTTCTGACTGCCGTCTGCTTTCAGTTCGGCCATCATCTGGGGTCCTGAGTCGAATAAAGTCCGGACTACGCCAGCTGTAAAAGGAACCACTTCCTTTGGGTAGTCAATGGGGTTCGTCTTACGTCTAATGCTAGCAACATTAGCGTATTGACTTAACCCTACTGCTAAATATTGAAGACGATATTGGCTCTACACATGGCTAAATGCACACAACACATCCAGAACTCAGACGTTTTTCTACAACGACTAAGACAACTGCCTGGTGTGGACTCTGACATCACCGTCAGTTTCGATATGGTGCCGCTTTCCACACGAGTTGCCACTGAATGACTCACTCGATCTCATGATAAGAGATAAGTTCGAAGGGGCTTTCCTAGACTTATTCAAGCATAAACTAACCTTGAGCGCACTTCCTATATTGGCATCTAATTCACGAACAAATGGAAGAGGTGGCGATGAGCAGGCCTTCATCACAGGCGATGACCAACGTATTCACGGAAATATTTGCAGAAGAGGCACTCGTATCAACCAGCTATGAAGGAACTGCTTTTTAGGTTTTTAATCTGACCCAGCGTTAGGAAGAAGCTAAATGATTTTCTCGAACAAATGAATTCATCCCACCATAATATAAAATTCAAAATGGAACTGTACAAGTGTGAACTGCTTCTATTTGTGGGTGCACTGGCAGATGGCACTTCTGGGCACTGTGCGTATCGCAAACCTACGCACTCCTGACTGTCACCATAAGCCAATAACTGTCAGATATTAATGGAGTACTGAAAACTTTAGTCTACAGGGCATGGGGTCAGTCAAATACTGTAAGTTTGGTGACAGAAATAGAACACTTACAACAGGAGTTGAAAAGAAATAGATTTTGTTCCAGAGCCTTCCAGTGGGCTCTTTGATCTTCCAGTTAGCCACAGGCTCCAGAAGAGGAACGAGAAGAAGCGAAAAAGTTGGCGTACCCCCCCATATGCTGGACCAGTAACTGCCAAGTTCTACATTTTTTCCTATGAAGCACAACCTAAGGAGTGTATTTTTCCCACCTTCAAAACTTGGGACCATGCTGGGGAATGGAAAGAATTACCTAGGGCTACGAAAGCTAGGTATTTATAACATCCCATGCTAGTATGGGACGTTATGCATCGATCAGACTACCAGGACTGTTGACATCAGGTGTAAAGAAAACCAATCTCACATCAGACTCTGGCAGGCAAGAAAATCAGCTATAGCAGAGTACTGTCTAGAACTCAGTAACATGATGCAACGACAATGACACCGAGATTAAGACTCACACTCCAATACTTTGGGACAGTGTCATAAAGGAATCCACCAATATCAAAGTCATGGTGAATGTTATCGATCGTGATAGTATATACCAGCTCGCACTGTTTGGAGTCCGCCTTTTGAGCTTCTTCGAGGGTTCAAAAAATGTACAAATGTCTGTAGAGCTTTTGGGACTTAACTACGGGGTCATCAGTCCCTAAACTTACAAACTACTTATGAACTAGCTATTACTAAGGACGGCACAAATATTCATGCCCGAGGGGGATTTCGAACCCCCGACCGTAGTGGACGTGCAGACCTTGACTGGGGCGCCGCAGACCGCTTGGCCAATGCGGCCGGCTCTTCTACGTGGGTTGGAACTAAAATAGTGGCAACACTGCTATGGAGACAGTATGCAATGTAATCTTCTTTTGACACTGATACCACACTTTGTTGAAATACCTACCTCTCCTCGGAGCTCGCTCATTCAATGTTACCGACAAGCGCACTAACAAGGGAAACACACTGACTTGTGAGCGAACGGTTTATCGTAACGATGTCACTATGTATTCGAAACAGGGACAATGGAGTTGGATCAAGATTGAATGTGCCAGAGGTCGTAAAACACGACAGTTTATTAAGGTCTTCTAGAGACGTTCGGAAAATCGAAAATGCCGTACAGAACAGTGGCATGTTGGGTAAAAGCCTCCAACGAAGTTGGACACACTGTGGCAGACGCATCGGGCAGATCGTCCTAGCGACTCTGAAGAAGAAATGCATACTGTTGCCGTGTCAGTGGACACAGATCGACGCCTGACGATTCGTGAGCTCACCCACGAAACTGGATTAGCGCATACAACTGTGCTTCGCAACCTGAAGGATCGCGTGGGCATGCGAAAAATTGCATCACGATCGGTTCCGCATGAATTGACGGAATTGCAGAAATTGATGCACTACTCCGCAGCTAAGGCACAGTTGGAGCGCTATGAGCGCGATAGAGAAGCTTTCTTTCGCCGTACAGTAGCACTGGACGAAACATGGGCCACATCATCTGCGACCAGCTTTGCGAAAGAAGCGGCAACACTTTCTGCGCAACCGAACCATCATTTTGCACGACAATGCACGGCACATACAGCACAAGTTCTGCCTGCTATGTACGATCTATGGTACTGGGAAGTACTGACCATCCACCGCACTCCCCGGACTTAAGTCCTTGTGACTTTGATTTGATGCTGAAGATGAAAGAACCACTTCGTGCCATTCTCTTCACAACTGTTCCAAAGATTCAACAGGCAGTAGACCGCTCCATTCCCACCGTCAAGAGTACAGTCTCTGCTAACGATATACTACGCCTTCCACATCGCTGGAAATGGATTCTAAACAAGGCTGTTGACTACTTTGAAGGACTGTGACAGGTGAAAACACGTAAGATTTTGGATCGGTTGTGCATAAATATTTGCACAATTTCAGTTCCAACACTTGTAAAAATCGTATCCACTTCGAGATCTCGCAAGAACTGGATACCGAGAAAGTATCCGTGCGACAGTACAGATGATGAAAGCGACTCCAGAGGACAACCAAGCATGGTACGGACGGCAGTCGGATCTCAAGCGGACCATTAGAACTACGCCAGGCGGTCGTGGAGCGCGGACGGTACACTCGTAACCGTGTGGACGTAATTTGACAAGGGTGACCACAGAGGACAGCAGCGCTGGGAACGGAAGGCAGTGGGAACACCATCGACCAGAGGAGACGACTGGAACCATCCACAGAGGGTGCGGACAGCGAACGGAACAACCGAGACGGCTTAGGGCTCAGACAATCATCAGGCCCCATAGGACTGCCGAGAAGGGCGCAGACTACCGTCGGAACACCAACGAGCAGAAAGAGCCGTTGGAACTACCCCTGGTGCGCGCGGACGGCAGAAGGAACACCTACCAATGCGCGGACCTCACTTGACGACCGAGACCCCAGTGACGGCCGAACTGGCTGTGGACGGCATTTGGAACACCACCAGCGAGCAGAAAGGACAATTGGAACCACGCCTGGCGTGGCACAAACACTGGACTTTATCCACCAAAAGACCAGTCTCGGGAAGCACCTGAAGAAGACAGCAAGTTACGTGGTGAAAATATCGAGCCTGAACGAAGTGGATATACGTAAGAAAGCCTGAAGAGTTGCTATTTGTCCCTTGTAAGGCCAACCAGAAACGCAATCAATCATCGTTCAGTCGAATAACTCCTTTCAAAAGTCCAGAGGTGAACAATGCGTTATTGACTTCTTCAATCTGTGAAGCTCTTTCTCATGAAATATTCAGTACTAACGCTAAAATTTTAAACGTATTATGTAAATCACATCTAAGGTTCAAATGTTTGTGAAGCTTATGGGACTTAAATGTGGGGTCATCAGTCCCTAAACTTAAAAACTACTTATGAAGTAACTTATACTACAGACAGCACAAACATCCATGTCCGAGGGGGTATTCGAACCCCAGACGGGAAACGGCCTCGCACCTGGGAACATAGCGCCTTAATGCGCTCGACCGCTCCGCCGCGGTGTGAATCACATCTAAAGATTTTCGTAGCATTCAGAAAATTCCTTCTTGTTGTATACGTTATGTGTTTTGGAGTATTTTAGCCAGTCGTTCAAGTTTACTGTTTATTTATCATACAATTGGCGATGCAATGTAGAGGCTTTTGAATCAAACCGCACAATATATTGGAATATTGTGAAGTAATGACATAATTCATTTACTGAATAAAACTCGAATATTAAGCGTCATTTTAGGCGTAAAAATTTCCATTAATTTCCCAGTAATTAAGAGACGTATTAGTTTTATTTGGAATTATATCGCTAAATACTTTAATTTGCTCAAATTCAGATATTCGTATGTGAAGGTGTACTAAATGTAGCAATATTCAAAGTGAACAGAGTGGTAAATAACGCGCCACAATCGATTCAATGCTACTTTAAGGTAATACAGAACTAATTAAGAGTACAGTTTGAGAAGGCTCTTACTGCGAAAGACAGTTTACAGTAATTATTGCTCTGTGTTATTTCAAGGAAAACCTATGTATCATGAAGTGCAATTTTTTACTTTTACTAAAGTTTTCTGTTGACGGAGGATATGATGCCATTTTAAACAGTTTACTGTTGTGTGCATGAAATATTTCACAGTGTCTTAGAGTAATGTTAGGCTTAGTATATACATTGAAGAGGCAAAGAAACAGGTGCACCCGCCAAATATCGTGTAAGGATCCTGCAAGTACGCAAAAGTGACGCAACTTGACGTGGCATGGAGTCGACTAATGTCTGAAGCTGTGCTGGAGGGAAGTTACCACAAGCATTCCGCAGGTCTGTCCATAAATCCGGAAGACTAAGAGGGGCTGGAGATATGTTGGGAACAGCACGTTGCAGGGAATCCTGGTTATCTATATCTATAAATGTGAATGCCAGTTCGGTGTACGTTTATCACGTCTGAACCACAAGACATAAAGAGCTAAAAATTTGTACAGTTACTAACGTCTACCCGGGGAAGGCTTTAGGCACGGTTTTATGGCGATCGGATAACTATTTATCTGTATATATTAATGTGAATGTCTGGTCGGTGTACGCTTATCACGTCCGAACGACAAGACGCAGATACTTAAATATTTGTACAGTTACTAATTTATACCTGAGGAAGGTTTTAGGTACGGTTTTATAGCGATCTGATAGATATTTAGTAATTTGAAGAATACAATCCGAAATGCGGAACATCCATGTGTATCAGGGTTTCCACACCATTCCAATGCACACGCCCCGCGCCTTCTAAGAGCATCCCTCAGCTTTAACAGTCTTCTGCTGACATGAAGGGTCCATAGATTCATCTACATGTACATGGGATACTCTGCAAATCACATTTACGTGCCTGGCAGAGAGTTGTTTCCATAACCGTACACGTATATTGGCTTGATACAATTGGAAATGAAACTCTTCACACCAGTCGACATGTTTCTAGTCATCAAAAGTCCAATGTCGGTGCTGACGCGCCCAGGCGAGACATGAAGCTTTGTGTCGTGCAGTCAGCAAGGTAACACAAGTAGGCCTTCGGCCCTGGAAACCCGTACGGACGATGTTTCGTTGAATAGTTCGCACACTGACACTTGTTGGAGCCTCAGAGAACATCCGCAGTAATTTGCTGGAAGTTGCACTTCTGTCACGCCGAACTATTCCCTTCAATCGTCGTTTGCCTCGTTTTTGCAGGATACATTTCCAGCCACAGCGATGTCACTCATTTGATACCTGGTAAAATCGTGCAATGGTCGTACGGGATAAGCCACCTCACACCTGTCTTGAAATACTGTGTCCCAACTCTTGCGTGCCGACTACATAACCCTTTCAGTCCCAGTGTCGTTCCTCGACAATAACGTATTGAAAAATGTTCAAATGTTTGTAGAGTCTATGGGACTTAACTACGGGATCTTCAGTCCCTAAACTTACAAACTACTTATGAACTAGCTAATCCTAAGGATGTCACAAATATCCATGTTCGACGGGGGATTCGAACCCCCGACCGTAGTGGCCGTGCAGACCGTGACTGGAGCGCCTCAGTCTCCTCGGCCACCGCGGCCGGAAACGTATTGAAACGTGATTTATACCGTATTATGTGTATCAATCCTTGAAATCGCATTGTTGGTGATGAACAACATGCTTCTAGTACATGTGTGCAACTTCAGAGGTATTAAACCATTCGACTTGGAGGTTGTGTTACGATGCCGTATGCGTGAATGTGAGCGTGAGTGTGTTCATGTTATTTTATTTCAGCAACGAATTGTCTTGTCTATGGTGCTGTAGCGAAGATTATCAACAAAATCATGTCCCAAGTAATAATATACCTGGATACAACATTGTGTGTTGTGCATGAAATACATGACATAAAAAATAATTGTTCCATCAAAATTTTTAAAACATATATTTTTATGTTTCGTGCACTGTGTTAATACAGGAAACACAGAATTTTAATTTTTACAAAGCTGAATTTGTAATGTGGGAATGAAGGGTTAAATCGTGATAACCTGCCGTTGTAGCCGCAGTATCTGAAGCGGGGTTGACCACGGACTCGAATCATTGGCGCACGCTGACGTGAGCACGCCAAGATGCTCGTATCAATCCCCAAATTCTCAACTGGCGCACGTAGAAACGACAGCTGAAGTCGGGTCTACTTACTTGCGCAAATTGGCTTCCCCCACTACTTTTTCGTTGTTTCCGCATGATGGCTGTTGCCGTCGAATAGCTTGTTCATATCGTATGTCTGTACGTCGCGTGTTGTAACTCAAGAATCATATTTTGTTTCTGAGTTAAGAACGATGGCAGTTGCTCAAAAGTGGCCGTTCCAATATACAGTTTAGTTTCTGGAACTGTATGAAGAGCACCCATGTCTGTAGAACATACATCTGCTCATTTATGTCTTCGAAATATTGATTAAAAACGGACATTCCGATGCACTTCTAATGCCTAGTATATTCCATCCAGCACTTCAGGTATGAACGTGGATACCGTGGACTTGGGAAGACGATACATATATTGCATTGAAGCAAATGGATCACAGGGAACAAGAGACCTCGAGGTGTCTTGTAACTTTAAATGGGCAGGAAAAGCATCCCGCATTAGAGAGTTCTGTCTGAATAGAAGGCCCTACTAGTCTTATTAGTTATTATTATTATTAATCATTTTGGGATGAACACAACCAATTTTGAACATTCATTAAAGAAGAATATTACTTATTTTAGATACATCGGGACTGTTTACAAAAGGATAATAGGTGGAGGAAAACTGTATTTACATTTTGTTGACTTGTGGTATAGATTTTAATTTCCTCAAGGAGGCTCATCTTTTTCCGTTGTTTGGTTAGGTGGAGTATTTTTAGGTATGGGATATGTCTGTATATGATGAGCAAATCTGGATTTGTTTAAGTTTTTTAAACGAAGAGCATCCACATGTTCTCGGAATCGCATGCTGTAATCTCTACCAGTTTGGCCAATGTATATTGTCGAACACGAGTTGCAGTTTAGTTCGTAAATTCCCGATCAAATATGGATGAATTACTATTTCTGTTTGTTCTTCATACTGTAAAGACTTGTACATCTACAGAAGTTGATTTGGTTTTTGATTCTATTACAACGCTGAAGATGGGCATTCAGTGACCAAAATAGATTTTCAGTAGTCAAATAAAATTTTCATGCGACCAAAGGTGTTTGTTCCTTTATTAAACTAGAAACCATAGAGAGATTTTAAACCTGTTCCTGTAAAAAAAAAGAATGTATTTCCTTAAATGTCGCACGACTTCGATAGGTACGCTACTAAACGCAGAAAAGAGCCACATAAATGTCTTACATGTAGCTGGTAGCTGTGTTACATTCGATTAGTATCGAACTTTACCGCTCGCTTCCCTGCGAAATACATATTTGTGATCTTAAACGATCTAAAAAAGCTCTTACGGGAAGGCTCCACCCATATTTCCTGAAAGGCGTGCCTCTCTAATAACTGGAGGAAAGACAAAAGGGGCCTGTTTCAAACGCCTTGGCACTGACGAAAATTAAATTCCTTTTCCGCGCTAAGAGAAAGTGACTCGAAGCGAACACTATGTTACAGAGAAGGACGGAAGACTCGTGCCTTGTGAAGTCTGCCCCATATTCCTCCGCCACTATATACCTGTAGCCTTCCCACGCTTCATACAAAAAAACATTAAATTAATAACGTCATCAATCTACCTAGTTTGTGACTCGTTTGTTTTTTCATCAACTTTTTATTTGGAACAATATAAATATTCATTTCTTTTCGTAATAAAGCAGTAACTACTACCGCACTTCGCTATCCTTGATATACAACGAAGGGTTCAAAATAGCACTCATATTTTGTGCATTTAATAAGTCAAAGGACATTTCTGATCTAAGATGAACATGCGCCGAACGTCGTATGATTAAGCTTGCAACGATAAATTCATAAGAAACCTCTGTCATTTTCCGAGAACTTCACTTAGGCTATGTTTTTCAATCTGCGACATTTCGGAGCTGCTTGAAATGTGTTTCAAATTTACAGATTCATTATTTAATTACTCGAAGTTAAAAGTAACATATTCACCAGAAAGTTAAATAAACGTATTTTACAGAGCAGAAAGGAAATTCATTACACAGCTTATTAAGTAAATACATATTAATTACCATAAAACAGCTTATTAAAATGAAGCTCCAGTCACCAGTGTGTCAATTTATTCGGTTCTTATTCCATATATTGTCAAACTGTACCTATATTTATATTCATAAAATTCCGAAGTAAGGCCATTAGTACTCTGAAGTATTCAGGACACCATATGACACTATTCTCATGCTACTGCTCTGTTACCATTACCACGAAAAATAATTATAACGTCAATCACACGTTCTGCCATCATTCTTTAAAAATAATGTGCCACAAACGACCGTTGAGAGCATCATTTTTATCTCAAACAGTAAAGTAATAAACTACCTTTCTGAAAGATAACTTTATAATTTAACCTCAGACATGAAACTGATGCCCTTATCGTGTTGTAATGCAGCACTAATTCTCGCAACAGAAACTTTTGCATTAATTTCTTCTCGACCTTCATTTTCCCTTAAAAATTCACAATTATTTCCCTGGATAATCTAAAAGATAGTTTCAAACTAGAAAAGAAGTTCCCAATAAGTTACGTAGTGAAGGAAATTTTGTCGAATTCATCTCGGAGTCTGCAGCAGACTTATTACCGTTACCTTGTTATTCACACATCTTTGACTGAGACGAGATGTCCTGCGAACTGCGTGTGGAACAGACCAACTACAGTCACGTCAACTTTCAATTAAAACGTCATATACAAATTTTAATTTTAGTACAGTTCTCTATTACTGTCTATTGTTTCCCTGACGTGCTTCAATGTTAAATAATCTTTACTCAGCTTTTTTCCTTCCAAACTATCAGGTTTCTGACTTTTTTGAATGTGTCCTCAAAATCTATTAATTTAATGCTTCTACATTTATTTAAATACAACTTGTACAGACACAACTTGTACAGTCCACTGTTTCACTTGTTTGAATCATGCAGTATCACCACTCCACCGCATCTTCCACTGCCACCAATTCATGAAGGTTGCCTGATTTGGTGACAATTTACAGTACATAATTTCGAGGGTCTAGTCTATTTTGCATTACTTGCACTGTAGAAGTCACAAAAAGAGAGCGATCTTGTATGTGTGAACTACATCCAGTTCACCGAGCTTGTTAAACTAAGTTCGTTTCACGGTATAAACTGCGAACATGTCACATTCATTAAAGTATACATCATCTATTCATGCCTTCCTATTAGTGAGTAGTAAATATTTATTCACTATCAAACAATATAAAATTGATTAAACAGTAACTTACTTTTATTTTTAACTTCCGAGGAGTACGACGAATGACAATAAGACGGACAGTAACTGTCCCTCTTGCAACATTCAGTAACGCACTACAAAACGTACCAGAAGAAGACAAGTACATAATAATACCATGGGAGAGGAAAATGTCATTTTAATATCGCCATCTTATAAAAATGAATTTGGATGGCAATCAGAAGGAAGCAACGAAACACTTGACACAAGGAACTAAAAATGGCTTTAGACTCAGAAGAGCAGAAACTGGTTTCACGAAAGGAAATAGACCTAAGAGAAACACTAGTAAAGAACTAACGTACAAAAGGAATGACAACGAAATTTTCCCAGTATTTCGAAAGTGATTCTATCGATTAAGACAGTATAAACAAATTGCACGTCAATTTCTTGTACTAGCAATACGTATTTTAAAATTCAGCAGAAGGGGATGATTGAATTCAATGCGGCAAATAACTTTGCCTGACCGCGGTAACTACAGTAGGGCAGATAATGAGGATTACTACTGTAGCCATAAATTTAGTGAATGATTTTGTTAGTTAAATTATATTTCGACAATCAGTTTCACTGCAACCCTGTAGAATTTTTTCCTGTGTTTTCGTTACGTTAGAATGTGTACACGCTCTTCCCCACTTCTGGAGATGAAAAACCAAACATAGGGGTCATACCTGGTGATTTCACTTTTCCTTAACATTTCAGAAATAATGTCGCGTTGAAATGGAATCAGGCTTGACTTCAAAGGCAGGGTTGTCAACTGAACACAGCACGTTTACTGAAAGCAGGTATATTGCGAACTGAAACATACACGCAGCAGTGACTGCACTGCTTCTCGTCGGGCAAGGTGCTCTGCTATTTATACACAGACAAAATGGACCAAAAATTAGCGTAGTTAACATAACATGCATGTAGAAAATACAAGTGGACATAGGAAACATGTAGAACACTCTGGAAATGATAATTAATAAGAAATAAGTTTTTGCCGGTGGAGAGTGGGGGTCTTGCGGCTATACCTTTTTTTTTTTTTTTTTTTTTTTTTTTTTTTTTTTTTTTTTTTTGTGGGGACTCAACTACGATGTCATCAGTCCCTAATCTTACACACTACTTATGAACTAGCTAATTCTAAGGACGGCACAAATATCCATGCCCGAGGGGGGATTCGAACCCCCGACCGTAGTGGCTGTGCAGACCGTGACTGGAGCGCCTCAGTCCCCTCGGCCACCGCGGCCGGCGACTACATAGTATACGCTAATTTACAAATTTTGGCAGTCTATGGGTTAAACGGTGTTTGCTCAAAAGCGCCTTTGTAGGATCCCATGCTAACAAGACAGTAATTTGTCTGGTGATGTTTTACGTAGTTATAAAATGGACGGTTAGGGGCCTGTGCTATTTTTGCTCTCTTTGTGGGGAGTACCGATTGTTATTTGTGGCGGACAACACAATTTTTAAATGTCATTATTATCTCTAACACCTGTTTTCATAATATCTGCGGCCACTACTCACTGTTTATATCAAAACTAAATAAAAATTTCTCTTCTATAATGTTGTCATTTGTACACGTTTGGATCTTATACATCGCCATCAGGCTGTACGTTGACGAATTTAGGTAGTTTCTTCGATGTCGATATTCTGCGATATAAACGTCTGCAACGTGTGTTTAATAGTGTCAAAATTTATAGCTTAAAAGTGTATTCAGTTATATTATTTGTAAACAGTAGCACATCATGCCCATTTATGGAGTATTTTAGTTACTTCAGCATCATTGGCAGTTACAGCAACATCGCTGGATGGTTGCAACCAGCCGCCATTACGCAACGGATTTTAATTTTTGCAATTTCGGCACATTTACGCACGAAATGAAGTGCAGATAATTACACTGTTTATTTTCAGATTCACTTCAGATTCAGTATTGGACAGCTGTGTGTACCTTTATGTAATACTAACGCGATTTCATATACTTTATATTCATATGGGCCCGCTACGTCATATCTATAAATGTGAATGTCTGTTCGGTGTACGATTATCACGTCTGAGCCACAAGACATAAAGAGCTAAAAATTTGTACAGTTACTAAAGTCTACCCGGGCAAGGCTTTAGGCACGGTTTTATGGCGATAGGATAGCTATTTATCTATATATATATTAATGTGAATGCCTGTTCGGTGTACGCTTATCACGTCCGAACGACAAGACGCAGAGACTTAAATATTTGTACATGAGGACGGTTTGACGCACGGTTTTATAGCGATCTGATAGATATTTAGTAATTTCAAGAATATAACGCTAAATGCGGACCAATAATTACTCTTTGAAAATTATATGTACTTTTTGAAAATGGTTTTATTGGTTGCATTGTTGCTTGAGGGTTGATAATGATAAAAGGGTGGAGAATAGTGGGATGGAAAGTTATCGGTGTATGTAAAATTCTACGTGTGTGTATGTGTGTTAATATTTCGCTCTGCAGCAAAAACTACAGAACGCAAACGAATGGTCTGTGTGGAATTGTTTTCCGAAGTCTCCCGTTGTGCATCATAGCAGTTCCATGCCAATAGCTATAAGGGGATGGAAGGTATGGTGGTTGAAAGTCGTCAAATTATAAAAACAATTCGGACTGAAGGCCAGCGATGACGTTGTCGACTCTATAGCAAGGAGGTTACGTACAGCGAAACGTGATGCCACAGACCATATCTTTGGTGATGCGTGCTACAATGTCTTCAGCTCTTTCTCTGTAAGATAAGCATACGAATAAGGAAATATAAGACTAAATAAATAAAGCAGCAAAAAGAAATTTCTTTTACTACATCTGCTTAAAAAATCGATTTGAAGTTTCGCGCATTACATCAAGTGATCCATCTGTGATATTATTACAATCATTATTGTTGAATTTCGTGATTGGCTTCTTCGAAACGAGTGCATTTTTATCTGTGATTTCTTATATATTCTCTGATAAATGTAACATGTTTTTAGAAAAAAGTAGAGGGACAGAGAGAGAGTGAATAGGAAAAGTACTAACTCAAGGTTCGAATAAATAAATAAATACCCGGGAAACGCCGGTTTTCAGCGACGACATTGAAAGAAATATAGCAGTTCCAAGACGCTGTTTTATGAAAAATTATTTGTTAATTACAACAGGCCTGTTTCAGCACATTTGCCATCTTCAGGTTTCAGTGAAAATAATATAGATAACCAAGGAATAATATTACAATTTTTAACGTGATAATACAAACCAACAACATAGGTACAGTAAGTCTACATACATTGATATTTACTCTCTTGCAACCTCGCTGTCTTATTTGTTGTCATGATGATTTGACCATTTTATTGCTGTTATTAGTGAACGCAGTTAGTATATCTCTTATAACTTCGAACTATTTCAATTTGTCAGTTGGCCCCAAATAATGGTATGTATGAGGTCATCCATTTGAGCACTAAAAGAAAACTGTTGAACTTCATTTACACTATATATCGGTCAAACCTACAGGCCGTAAGTAATACAAAATACCTAGGAATAACATTTAAGAACAACTTTAATTGGAGAGAAGGCGAACAAAATGCTACTCTTTATCGGTAGAACGCTTAAAAAATTCAGCAGTTCTACTAATAAAACGGCCTACACTATATTTATGCGTCCTATTTTTGAGAATTGCTGCGCTTTACAGCATCCTCATCAAGTGGGACAGACGGAGGATATATAAAAAGTTCAAAGAAAGCAGAATTTTTAAATTTAACATTTTAGAAATTATTCACGCAGGATGACCATGCAAACATACCTTCATTTTAGTGTTGCACTAACTCTGCAATGGAGGACACATTAATAGGCATAGCCGGTGCAAAGAACCATATGAGAGAGTTGAAACAAACAAGGCGCCATGTCTAGACAGGGTACCAAGCCAGAATTAAAAAGAAGTACTCTGCGGCATTGCCCCTTACTTAGCTTACGTTTATCGCGAATCTATGATCCAGCACAAAGTACCAAGAGACTGGAATACGCCGGCCGCGGTGGCCGAGGGGACTGAGGCGCTTCAGTCACGGTCTGCAGGGCCACTACGGTCGGGGGTTCGAATCCCCTTTCGGGCATGGACATTTGTGCCGTCCTAGTTCGTAAGTAGTTCATAAGTAGTTTGTAAGTTTAGGGACTGATGACCCCGTAGTTAAGTCCCATAAGATTTACAAACATTTGTACATTTGACTGGAATATGGCGCAGGTATCTCACGTGTATAATCATGGCGATAGAACGGACCCACGAAATCACACACCTGTAACATTAACACCCGTTTGCTGTAGAATTCTTGAACATATTCCCAGTTCTAATACAGTAAATTTTCTTCAAACTGAAAAACTTATGTCCATGCATCACCATGGCCTTAGGAATCATAGATCGTGTGAAATCCAGCTTGTCCTTTTCTCTCATGACATCTTGCGCGCTATGGATGAAAGGCAACAAGCAGACTGCATATTTCTCGATTTTCGGAGGCATTTGACACGGTACGGCACTACTGTCAGCTAGCGAAGGTATGAGCTCATGGAATAGGTATACAAATATTTAAGTGTCTCGAAGATTACTTAAGTAATAGAATCCAGCACGTTGCCCTCGATGGCGAGTATTTATCAGAGACTAGGTTATCGTCACGAGTGCCCCAGGGAAGTGTGAAAGGACCACTATTATTTTCTATCTGTATAAATGATCTGACGGACAGAGTGAATTGTAGTCTGCGGCTGTTTGCTGCTGATGTTGTGTACAAGAGGGTGTCGTCATTGAGTGTCTATAGTAGGATTCAGAATGACTTGGAGCAAATTTATAGGTGGTGTGAGGAATGGCAACGACCGCTAAATGTAGAAAAATGTATGGCGGTGAAGATGAGTAGGAGAACGAATCCCGTAATTTTCGAATACAGAATTAAATTCCTAGGCGGGACGTTGCACAAGGTTATGAAATGAGGCGAGCATATAAGAACAGACCCGGAGATGGCAAATGGTCAACTTCGGTTTATTGGGAGAATTTTTGAAACATGTCATACATCCGTAAAAGAGACCACATATGCAACGCTTGTACGACCTGGTATTGAATATTGCTCAAGTGTTTGGGATCCCCACCAGATCGATTTAAAGGAGGTCACTGAGGCACTTCACAGGCGAGCGGCGAGGTTTGTACCTGATAGATTCGATCAATGCGCGAGTGTTACCGAAATGTTTCGGGAACTCAGTTGGGAGTCACTGGAGGGGAGGCGGCCTTCTTTTCGAGAAACACTGTTGAAGAAATTTAGAGGGCAGAAATTTTACAGATTGATTTTAGTGACGCGAACCTACTTTTGCGTAGAGACCACAAAGATAAGATCAGAGAGATTATTGCTCGTATGGACACATACAAGTATACTTTTCTCCTCGTTCTACCCGTGAGTGGAACAGGAAGGCAAGTAACTAGTAGTGGTACTGAGTACCATCCACCACGCTCGTCCGGGTAAAATGTGGAGTATGTATGTAAATGTAGATCTCATTTTGTGTTAAAGGGATATAACGGAGAGAGGGTCACAGAAAAAAAAATGCACGAGCTGCGGTGGAAATCATTAACAGAAAGGCGTTATTTGTTGTGGTGAGATTTATTTGCAAAAATTCTGACACCAAATTTCTCTTCCAAATGCGAACATATTTTTTTAGCACCCACCAACATATGGGGGACACGATCATCATAATAAAATAAGAGTTAAAATTCTTGAGTATCAGTCTCCAGATCACTTTTATTTTCTGTAACATTACAGGTTTCGGGACAGCTGCTCAAATCTTCAACTGAATGTAAGCTACTAGTTACAAAGTATGATATCTAAAAAGTTAATGGAAAAATATTAAAAACATACCAAATTTACGAAGTTACGAGTAACGTGTGCTGTGATGAACGAATATTTGCAGTCGTTACTAAAACATTGTAGCTTCCTAAGGCTTTATATAATGTACATAAAATCATCTGACTGGTGGGAATCATTTCCGTTAAAATTATTCTCAATAAGTAATGTTCTCAAAAATAAAATCTATCTAGAGACTGAAATTCAAGAATTTTATTCATATGACGATCGCAAAAACTCCCTCGAGACCCAAAAGTCTTGCTTTGATAAGAGTTGTTTTTTCCGCGCGGTATTAGAGAACGGAACTACAGAGAAATATGGTAAAAGCGGTTCCATGAATCCTCTGCCATGTAGATGCAGACTTCAATCCTGTAACAGAGCTTTAAGGGTTCACAGTTCTACAAGTTTCGTAAACACATGTAAATGTAAAACAAACAAAACCCTTTCAGGTCCTGCACGCACAATTGTGCGCTTCTGGTGTTGCTCGCTTAGTGATTCATGCTAGTACGTTCGGACCTAATCACACAATCGCGGATAGACTGTGGTAACGTGCGCAACGTGTTTTAGTTCCATGTTACTATACTGGGTGACACAAGCAGTCGGCAAAGTCAGCAAACTTCCAGTACACTTACAATGGCGGCAAGAAGACTTGTGACAAGGTGTTGATATTCTTGTGTTGACATGTGAAGCTGTGATATCTGACTGCCAGTTGCTTTTATATCATATGGTGATGTTATAATGTCATTTCTTTAAAAGCATGTTACTGTAAGATGGTGCTCATCATAAAAATTTGTAGTTTCACAAAAAAATATTGTTTCAGTTTGTGTAGGATTTTTTTGTAGTATATAGATTGTCTTCAAGTCAGATGACAAGGTTTTTTTTACTACCTGGAAGTCCTTGTGTCGTCGCTAATGCCCAATATTCTGCTTATCCAAACCCTGTAAGGCATACTAACAACATTCAAGCTGAACAACAGTGAAGCCAACACGGAGACTTTTGGTAATTCATTTTGGGAACTTGTCCACTCTCCTATTACAGCATGGAATTTTTTTCCATCAAGCATAACAAGTTGGGTATTTCTCCGAAAAAGAACTGTTTGGCTCCATTTGTATATTAGGGAATGTCTCCAGACAAGATCGTAATGCAGGGAATGTGGATTATTTTTTTAAATAAATTTATTTTCTTTTTTGTAATGAATTACTATATGAATCTTGTATGTTAAACGGCCCTCTCAATATTAATGTCACATCACCTACAACCTTGGGTCTAAAATGGATAGCCGGCCGCGGTGGCCGAGAGGACTGAGGCGCTCCAGTCACGATCTGCACGGTTATTACGGTCGGGGGTTCGAATCCCCCCTCGGGCATGGATATTTGTGCCGTCCTTAGTGTTAACTAGTTCATAAGTAGAACTAGTTCATATTACCGCACACTCCGTTGCAGAGTGAAAGATTCATTCTGGAAACATCCCTTAGGCTGTGGCTAAGCCATGTCTCCACCATATCCTTTCTTCCAGGAGTGCTAGTCTTGCATGGTTCGTAGGAGAGCTTCTGTGAAGTTTGGAAAGTAGGAGGCGAGGTACTGGCGGAAGTAAAGTTGTAGGGCAGCATCGTGAGTCGTGTCGGGATAGCACAGTCCGTAGTGCGCTTGCTCTCGAAAGGCAAAGGTCCCAGGTTCGAGTCCCGGTTCCGGCACACAATTTTAATCTGCCAGGAAGTTTCAGTTAATAAGTAGTTTGTAAGTTTAGGGACTGATGACCCCGTAGTTAAGTCCCATAAACTATACAAACATTTGAAGATGGATAAAAGAGAGAGAGATGCTACAGCTTGTAGTATTAGCTACCCGAACCTACGCTGAAGGTCATCGTACTTTACGATGCCGGCCGCGGTGGCCGAGGGGACTGAGATGCTCCAGTCACGGTCTGCACGGCCACTAAGCTCGGGAGTTCGAATTCCCCCTCGGGCATGTATATGTGTGCCGTCCTAGTTCGTAAGTAGTTGATAAGTAGTTTGTAAGTTTAGGGACTGATGACCCCGTAGTTAAGTCCCATAAGTTTAACAAACATTTGAACATTTTTGAACTTTACGATTAAAAAACGGACTAAAACGGGTGAATTACGAAGCTGTTTTGTGGCCGACCACCGTGAACACGTGACTGATGGGCTCCCCTGCAGAGCACAGTGGTGAGGTGACCGCCCCTACCGCGCCCTCCTCCCCTCCCTGCACAGGTGGCTGGCGGCAGCTTTTCAGGCCGCCGTAATTACTGTTTGGCAGGACTAAACAGCGCGTCTCTCGGCGCAGTCACACAATCGAGGGCAGCAGCAGCCCTCTGGGGCCGTCTGTCCGCTGTCACCACAGTGCGGCCGCGCTCCAGCGTCCACAGTTCCCGCCACCGGAACGTGTGTCCGCTCATCAACACGCACCCAGCAACTCCGAAAGCAGCGCGGCCAGAGGGGAGGCAGATACAAATGCAAAACATCGCCAGTAAGTGCACTGAAAAATAAGCCTAGTCTCGCGACATGAGACCCTGTAAGGGAGGTGGCAATCGGGCCGGGCGTATGCCGGTTATAGCACACAATTTTAATATGCCATGAAGGTTCATATAAGCGCACATTCCGCTGCAGAGTGAAAGTTTCATTCTGGAAACATCCCTTAGGCTGTGGCTAAGCCATGTCTCCACCATATCCTTTCTTCCAGGAGCGCTAGTCTTGCATGGTTCGCAGGAGAGCTTCTGTGAAGTTTGGAAAGTAGGAGGCGAGCTACTGGCGGAAGTAAAGTTATGAGCCGGCATCGTGAGTCGTGTCGGGATAGCACAGTCGGTAGTGCGCTTGCCCGCGAAAGGCAAAGGTCGCAGGTTCGAGTCCCGGTTCCGGCACATAATTTTAATCTGCCAGGAAGTTTCATATCAGCGCACACTCCGCTGCAGAGTGAAAGTTTCATTCTGGAAACATCTCTTAGACTGTTGCCATGCCATGTCTCCTCCCTATTCTTTCTTCCAGGAGTGTAACTCCTGCAATGTTTGCAGGAGAACTTCTGTGAAGTTTTGGAAAGTATGAGGCGAGGTAATGGCGGAACTGAAGTTAGGAGAACGGACCGTGAAGCCTGCCGGGATACCTCGGTCGGAACAGCGCTTGCCCGCGAAAGGCAAAAGTCCCAGGTTCGAACCCCACTTCCGTCACAAAATTTTAATCTGCAAGGAAGTTTCATATCAGCGCACACGCCACGCTGCAGAGTGAATGTTTAAGTCAAATTTACAAACATTTGAACATTATGTTCTTTGAATAATAAACAAAAATATTGTCTATTTGTTAGGTTTTCATATTCTTTTGTCCACCCAATGCAATACTAAGCCCTTGCCTATTTTTGAGACGTAGACAACTCATTGCTAGATGCGTTTCCACAGTCCGGAGTTTCATCTTAAGGCTCCACACTTTTACATAATTACAAGAGAGTGTTGTAGCCCCCTGTGAGCCAAAATTAACTACTGCGTTTCAGTGGAAGACAGGTCAAGGTTTAAAAACGTTGCCTTTTATTTATTTTTTCGCCGTATTTATTCCAACGAAGAATAATACCGGGAGACATTTATTGAACTACAAGAAGTAAAAACTTCATAATTTCCGAATGGTTTGCGTTAGGAAAAAATCCCATAATATTCCAATACAGCATTAATAGTGAGCTGCTTGCTGCAATCGCGTCATTGAAATATCTAGGCGTAATATCGCAGAGCGATATGAAATGCGACGAACATGTACATTAGCAGGATTGATTAGCAATCGCCGGCCGCGGTGGCCGAGGCGCTCCAGTCACGGTCAGCACGGCTACTACGGTCGGGGGTTCGAATCCCCCCTCGGGCATGGATATTTGTGCCGTCCTAGTTCGTAAGTAGTTCATAAGTAGTTTGTAAGTTTAGGGACTGATGACCCCGTAGTTAAGTCCCATAAGCTTAACAAACATTTGAACATTTTTGATTAGCAATCGCCGCCCCATCTGACGCTTCACCACATAAATAACATCACACAACGCAACTTCGGAGGCACACTGTACCGTCCCTACTGGCGAACCGACGGGTCAAAGTGCAATGCGACGTGGCACACGCAGAGGCCTCTAACAGACGACTGCAGAGTTTTCCAGATACGGGAGTATTACTAGTGCAATAAGGGATCTTTACATTATCTCTCATACGATTTTGGTGTATATGTGTTCGAGCCCAAGTATTTTCCATGTGAGATTTATTGGGAGAATTGTGGGAAGATGTACTTCAACTGTAAATGAGACCGAGTATAAAACGCGTGTACGACCACGTCTTGGGTATTGCTCAAGTATTTAGGACCCACAGCAGATCAGCTTAAATGAAGGCACGGAAGCAGTTCTGATGCGAGCAGCTAGGTTCGTTACTGGTAGGTACAACCAATGTGCGAGTGTCACAGAAATGCTCAGGGAATTCAAATGGGAATCGCTGGAGGAAAAACGACATTCTTTTCGAGAATTTCTGTTGAGGAAATTTAGATGGCTGGTTTTTGAAGCAGACTAGAACGATCTTGCTGCCGCCATCATGCATTTCGCATAATGATCACAAAGACAAGATAAGAGAAATTAGGGCTCTTTCAGTGACATATGGACATTCTTTTTATCCCTCGTTCTACTTGGGAGTGGAATATAAAAGGAAATGCCTAGTAGTGCTGAAGTGTAGCCTCCGTTACGCACTTTACGGTGGATTGTAAAGTACAAAATATGTAGATGTAGAGAACGTTCCAACTGCACTCTAGGCGGCAGGGAATGATGAGAATTAGAATGCGCATGCGCACACTGGCGTTGTTTCTGGCCATTTGCGCGTGAACATGTTACGGCGTGCCTGAACGTACAGCACTTGTGAAACCTACTATGAGAACGAGCACAGTCCATGCGCCTCGAAGGAAATTTACGACCGAATTCACATTAAAGAAACCAAGTCCAAATGTGCTAACGATCACGAATTTAATTCGCAAGTAGTAAAGAACTGGCAGTGTTCATGATGACAGTGCTGGAAATGTCGGCCGTGCAAAGAAAAAAAAAATTAAAACGCCTGAAATATCGAAATCGCACTGCGTTTCAAACCAGCGCCAAGAAATCGATCAGACGAACTGCGCATGAGATGGTAATTATCAGGGGTACTCTGCTAAAAACTGTTCAACACCTACACATGTTCCCGTAGTCAGAAACACACATTAATAATTTACGAGCTACCATACAACATGCAGCTACAAATAAAGATCAGTTTAAGAGGAGCTTGAAATACTTCCTAACGGCCAACTCCATCTATTCCACAGACGAATTTTTAAATAGAACTAAACGATCTATGTATATGTATTCACACTATTAGTATTATCTGATATCTTATAAG
This sequence comes from Locusta migratoria, assembly GCA_026315105.1. Lineage (NCBI taxonomy): Eukaryota > Metazoa > Arthropoda > Insecta > Orthoptera > Acrididae > Locusta > Locusta migratoria. The sequence goes on along the minus strand of CM048746.1, from coordinate 423,463,648 downwards.
AATTTACAAAAACTGAAGTCAATCGACCAGACCAAATACCCGGCCGATTCCCTTCATTTTTGTTTTCAACGAAAAGTATTCAATCACTGATCTGTCATAAAGTATCAGAATTTACATAAATCTAGCCTTCTTTTTTCTATACTCAAATGCGATTTCTTTCTGTTTATTTCTTATGTAAATGTCCTTGTTGTGAATTAAAGTCAGTCGGTCAGGCCTTTTTATACGACTGATTTCCTTCATTTTTGCTTTCAACGAAAAGTATTCATTCGTAGATTAGTCATCAAGTATCAGAATTATGTCTCCATTCTTTATTTTTATTCAAACTCGGTATCCTTCTGTACTTGCATTGAATATTTTAATCAGTTTATTTTAGGATATTTTGGGTTATAATTAAGGTACGCAGTTCATTTGTACCTAACAACACTCAGCGGATCAAGTTCTTTCATTTGTACTTTTAAACACTAGACTCTGAAGAAAGCTATACGTGAACATTCAACTTTACTTTCAATGTTTCTCAACTTTTTTATCATTCCCTTAACGGTGCGAAGTATTCGCATGTTCCACATCCACAAGGATCTCTTCGACGTGGTTCTATTGAACGAGCAACTGCTCTAGTCTAATCTAACGGAAACTTAAAACCCCTTAACATGATGCCCTACGGCCATTGAATAACGGTGTTGTGTTGCGCCAGCGCTTTTCTGCACAGAAATGCCGAACAATACTCTGGTGTGAATGCAGTGCAGTTAGTGACGAAGCTCACTTCATTGATGGCAAGGTGTCTAACCGAAGTCTACGTGAAGGTGTTGAAAGACGATTTCATCTCCGTTATCGAAAGGGACCCTACGACAATATGTGTTTCATGCAAGACAGATGTTGACCCCATTGAAGCAGGAAAGTGTTTCACGTCCTAGAGCAACACATTGGGGACTGCATTTTGGTTCTGGGGTACACACAAGGCACAGGTGTTTGCGTCGATTAGCCACCATGTACTCCGGATCTGAATATAAGTGACTCCTTTTTGTGAGGCTACATTAAAGATAAGCACTTACCCAAAAGTCGTTACCGAGCTGAATACAGCCATTCAGAAGGTCATTGACAGCCGCGATGATCCCACACTTTAGAACATCATGCAGAATTTCGCTTGTCTTTCGCGCTGCACATCGAACCTATCGTAACCTAAATCCGAGTACCTGTAGCGACGTTCACATGTTGAATAAAGTGTGTGCATACCGTAGCGTGTTAGTTATTTACATTTCGTTTTATGAAAATTCATAAATGTCAACCTGTATATATGTTCAGTGACAGTAACTGTCTGCCAGGCACTTAAATGTGATTTGCAGAGTATCCCATGTAGATATATGTACATATTGCTGTGGAGAACATAGATTTGGTTTCACTGCATGAACACGTTCCACTTGGCTGTTGAATTAATTTACCCAGTAGCGTTACGTCCTCTGCGAGATAATAATATTCAAGACGTAGTTCCCGGAATTTGACTTGTTGCAGTCTATTTGTCCACTCTATATTTATTTAAAGATTTAAATTCATTCGTAGTGCAATTGGAGAAAAACGATTCGTGGACAACACGTCAAAATGGGGATGAGAGCGCCATTAACTCCACGATTGAAAAAAATAATTAGGAAGAAACTCTACAGTAAAATGTGATAGAAATTGTAGTTTATATTGTGTACTGCCAATTTGCAACAGCTGCATCTAGAGCTTGCCAGCTCTATGACCACAAAGATGTCACGATATTGCTGGCAATTACAGTGGATAACTAATACTGCCTGAGGAAATGTATAATAATTTAGAAATAGACAGGCACATATTCTGTTGCAAGAGCAGAAGCATTTCTTCATCGAACGCTTTTGATGGCGTATTACAGTATTTCGCTAAAGGTTGTTCAAATTGTGTACCAATGCAAATTGTGAGTGATAGTACTTTTCCTTCTGTTATTATATCATTTCAACGCTGCAAATTATTCCCATAGACCTTATGAATTATGGGTGATAAGTAATCCGAATCTAATAATATAATACTAAGAAATATTATTGCGATCTTAGTTAGCCCAACAAAGATTGTATGTAGTCTTCCTATTTGTTATGCTGAATAAAATGATGTCACTGTACTCCAAGCTAAGCAAATCTACCTCAATATAAAAACTTGTTTGTGTCCATAGGAAATTCCAAGCGATCTAACTCCTGTAAAGTTGGTATCAAGTAATGGCAAAGCACAAATTATTGTTGAAGGCTTACCTTTTAACTGCTGTTGTTGCTCAGCGCATGTGCAGCATTCAACGATTTTCCAAAGATTTTTCTGTATGAAGACGGATGCATTCGTGTTGCTCGCCAGTCGTGTAGTCTGAAACTGATGCTAAGCAACGGCCTATCCGCTGGAGTAACCAATGTATTGTTGAAATTGGTATCACGTAGCTATTTGTTAAAAATATATTCGGAAAATGACAACTGCCCAATTAAACCTATAGTGCAGTATATGCCCATGAATAGGGTGGGGCGACCGGAGTAATATTCACGAGTATAATGGCTCACTAAATTTTAGAATAAAAAGCTACACCATAATGCGAAGAAAAGGTGGACAATTTTAATAAAGTCAAAGTCATGAGTAGCTTTACACTATATTAAAATGAGATAAGCAATTTCTGAGGTTACTCTGCCGTGAAAATATGCGAATTAATTATATCCTTTACGAGACTGATAGGTCAGTCTTCCCTAGGATACGAACATCACAAATAAATACCTTAAAATATATTTCCGTATTTATGTTCCACATCTCCTCTTTATCTACTGGACCAATTTAAATCAAACTTGGTAGACATATTGATTTCCTTAAGACAATAATCCCTGTAGGAGTAGTAACTGTCTGCGGGTCATAGTTTAGGAAATAAAACGTCAGAAACAATGACACTCGTGAAAACCTGCTACACCAAGCGAAAATTTTCCACATCTCCTTCTAAGCTAATGCATCGACTTCAACTAAGTTCGATTCAAATATTCTTTACCATTAGAAATGAAACGAAATTGGGGTGACAACTAACTACGTCACATAGTAGATATGACGCCATAAATAACCGAAACTGCCGCATCATGTTACGCGTGAATAACGATACATTTTTCGTTGACTATTTGAATACAAGAGCACTTAGCGACTTGCAACATACTTTAAACGTAATTCCAAACTTTCATGAAACTTTTTGTCGCTGACATCCACAGAATAGTGATAAAAGGAAAGAAGTTTCTTGTGTACTACGAGGTATGTCCACAAAGTAAGTACCGTTTGGTTATATAAAACAAACGTGTACAGACAGAGAAAAATATTTATTTTACAAAAATCTACAACTGGTAAAATACTTTTCTACATAGCATACGAAATAGCGTGTCACAATGTTTTGTATGCCTTCTTCATAGAACGTTGCCGCCTGTGTATTCAGCCACGTGGTAACATGTTCTTTCATGAATTAGTGATCGTGAGATTTGCGGTTCTATAGCAAGGGCACTAAGTGTAAACTTACGGTTGTGTTTAACCTTCTCTTCAATTGTGTGAACCAGTTCATCAATAACCACAAGCTTGCGTCCACTTAGTTCTTCATCGTGCACTTGGTCATGTCCTTCATTGAACAGTCTGACCCATCCTCTAACCATTGAATTACTCACGGCATTTTGTCCGTAAACCTCGCAGATTGGCCGATGAATTTCCTTTGGTGTAACTTGTTTTGCATTTAGGAAACGAATGACAGATCTGATTTCACATGCGGCTACATTTTCAATTTCCGCTGACTTTATAAAGATGCACTAAAAAGCACGTATTGGCAACAGCGATCTGAAAATGGCGTACATGTCTTCTTGGGTCAGAGTAAATGCCACGCATGCTCGGAACTGCAATCGTAGCGCTACGCGGATAGAAATGGAAACAGATCTTACTTTGTAACGACCCTCGCAGTTTTCGCTTTTCATGCAGGGAAACTTGAGCATTTGGCATAACGTTGAATTTACGAGTAATACGTCTACACTACTAATTTTATTCGCAAAATATTTTACACACAGTATATACACATACTGATGAATGCCCCTGCGACATATTATAGTACGTCACATAATTACTGACGAATGAGGTCATCATTTGGTTAATAAAGAAAACGCCCCATCACGCATGAGAATTCGATATTCACTTATACCACTGAATGAGTCGACGAAATTATATCGTAGTACAACATATACGAATAGTTAAGGAATTGTGTCATTAAAAGGACTGAAATGCATGGAAAATTGACCCAGTCTATATGACCTCGTAATTTATTACGTGTTTACTACTAATACTATTCCCAACACATTTTCAAGCATGTACCTCATATTCCATCCTACGAACCTGGAAAATTATATCATTTTAAGGCACATAGTTTAGGGTCTAGGACATCATAAGGACAGAGCTGCATGAATATGAATCTGAAATGGATAGAGAGTACGAGTTTAAATATACAGAATGGCTTCTAATTCTGTTACGAGACATCCGTCATGACTAATGTATACAATGGTGTGAAAAATAGTAATTTAAACTCAGACCTTAAAATACTGTAGAGACTGATAGTTCAATTATGACAGTTGTTTATTCCAAATGCCGTATATACTCTGCGAGTTACAGTGGCAGGTTTTAGAAATTCAATTACTGATTACTTACAAGGTGTCTCTAAAGCCACGAAATCCAGCGTTCCGCTAGAAGGTATGAAACCATATACACATTTACAGGTTCATTCGACTACTTCAGTATCTGACAATCTTAGTAACTGTATAAATAGTTTAAATGTTTGTAGAGTTTATGGGACTTAACCACGGGGTCATCGGTCCCTAAACTTACAACCTATTTACGAACTAGCTGATACTAAGGACGGCACAATATCCATGCCCGAGGGGGGATTCGAACCTCCGACCGTAGTGGCCGTGCAGAATGTGACAGGCGCGCCGCAGACCGCTTGGCCACCGCGGCCGGCGTATAAATAGTTCTTAAATGTTTGTTAAGCTTAAGGGTCTTAACTGCTGGGTCATCAGCCCCTAAATTTACAAACTACTTATGAACTTCCGACGGGGGACTCGAACCTCCGACCGTAGCGGCCGTGCCGGCTGTGACTGGTGCGCCGCAGACCGCTCGGCCACTGCGGTCGGCAGTCCTTAAATGTTATCCCAACTTTTTCTGATACTCTGAAAGTATGAATGTCGCGAGATACTATGAAACTCTTGTGGTGCAATGTAATGATCTACCTTGTTAGTTGCCTCAGAACAGCTCGTATACGAGTGCTGTCGTCGGAGGAACAATATCGTTACCAAATGGATTATGCCCACGCCAGGAGACTGTAACGGCTGTACTTTAACATTAACGGACTTGCTACAACTTGGCTGCCAGCACCTAGTTGAGACGGGGTCGGACAGCATCATCCATCACCCGCAAGGAAGCTGCTGTACAGTTTCTCATCACCGCAGGGCCCTCCCGCCGCAAATGCTCAGGAAGCAGTTCTCATTATTTCTGACACAATATACTTTCCAGTGGTTTCAACAAAAACGTGGTCTATTATTGTGTTTCTTTAGAAACTGGACTAAGTATGCACATCTTTAACTGTAAGCAGTACCATTTTCCAACAAAAACAGTTTAAGAGTTTCCTTTGGAAACACTCGTACATAATTTCATTTCAAAGTAGATTATTCTTATTGAATTCCCAACACTCATTATTGATCTGATGCGTTTTAACAAATATGTTATATTTAATTGTATTTTTCGTTTTGTATGCTACTATTTCCTTATTTTGTCAGATGTATTGCGAAATTTGTGTCTTTTCATTTGAGCTTACTGTGTCTTGAGTAGTGCGTACGAACTACGACGCCCATGTGTACAGCTTAAATGCTGTGTGTGTGTCGTGGATATTGAACCTATCGTTAAGTCAGACAACAAATTGTTCATTAACACAGCAATTTGGTTTTATTATGGCCCTGATATTGATGTATATACTATTAAATAAGAAACAGTGCATTAAACTGATTATGTGCGCAACGGATCTTTTAACAAAACAACTGTGGCAAGTCACCATATGTAACAGACACTGACTATACTCAAAGTATTTGACTGCGAGAAAGATAATAAATAACCACAAACCACTATCTTAATGTTTGACTGAGAGAATTTTATGCAGATCAGTGCCTGATTATCAAAATTCAGTATCCTAATCAGTGTTGCATAACAATCATTTACTATAGCACAAATAACCAAACCCGTTTAACAAGATTACCAAAATCAATGCTGCACTTTAAATCCACTAATAATTAATTATCAAATGAAGGAAGTAGGTTAATCTTCTATCTACGTAAATGAAACAGAAAAGAAAGGTCAACTTTGTTACTTATTATTAATAATCACCATTACATTACCTACATAATACAACTTTTTCCTAATGACATCAAATGCAATTACCTTCATTCCAGCTGTGATAGTAATAAAAAATACAATATATATTCCAAATACAATGAAATCAACTTGCTGGCACAGCAGCCTCTGCTCTACATCGGAGAAATATAGACTACTTAACCGCTCTCTAAGCGAGCTAAACCACAAGTCCCATTCTTTCTCTCTGCGCGAGCTAGAATGCTATGCGATACATAATCTTTGGCAGAGATGAAACTTTACAGACTTAAGTACACATATCGATACACACAGTAGAAGCAATATTATACATTTTCTTGCAAGCAAGTTACTCGACAGAAAACATGAGACAATATTAGAAATTTTCTTACAAAAATATTTTTTATGGACACGTTTCAAGCTCCCATCTCGGCTGAGCGGAATAAAGTAGATTCTTTCTCACTGATTCACGCTCGTAGCAAAATTATAATTTTAATTAGACTAACAGGGGAAACTCCCCCCTCCCACCCCTCCCCTCCCAGATTTTGTTGTAAGGTGAGACAGCGGATAGCCTAATAAAACTGAACACCCACCAAGCACGAAAACGAATAACACGAAATAGAAACAATTAACGGTTGAAGTGTTAGATGTGCAATATCGAGCATATCGCTAAATCGTGGGGTTGTGGTTGTGAGGTGACGGCGACGTACTGCGATGGCGCAGGTTCATGTTCACACATCCTTCAGTCTATGGGTTTTTACTTTTTGCTTTTCACAAAATTATGAACTGCTTGTTCGGTCAATAACATCTCCGTTCTTCTTTTGTAGGCATGGAAATAGTTAGCGATCGCTTGTTTTTGCTTCTACTACTATTCTGTAAGGTGAACTTTCCGCTCTTTCGTTTTCTTTGTGCTTGTTCTGTTTTTCAATAATGGGTGAATTGGATAAGAAATATTTGATGTATCTGTCAGCTGCCTAGGTTAGGTATCTGGGGTATTTGTGCATCAAACATATTAATAAATGGCCCAAAGTTTATTGTAGGTTCTCCACATCAACCTCTACACCAAAAACAAAGTATTTATTTTGAATTGCGCAACGGAAAACGAGTTCGAACCAGAACCCAGTCGCCTGTCAGATTTTCTTTACAGCTACTTCAATGATCATTGAAATTAAATTATAAAATTCTTATCTCAATCTCAGTTACTTGGATATTTAATCTTTCCTTCACCATTCCATGCACACGGTACGAAGGGGATAACTAGGTTCTCCAATTAAGAAAAATGGAGTGCATTCAAAAAATATTTGAAAATTTGTTCTTACTAGTAGAAAAAAAAAAAAAAAAAAAAAAAAAAAAAGCACAAACTGACAACATTTTTCGATTACTTCTAATCCAATCTGGTCTCGTAAAGTCTTCCCTTAATTTCTCCTCTTACTGCGGGCAGAGGGCAAGAGGAGCACTGATCGTACATACGCACATCCTGTTTCATTCTTGTTAGCACGATGCGTTTGCTTCCACATGCACGTAAATTACTAGGTGTTACGAGAATCGTCACAGAGCAGAAATATCACTAAGAATGCGCGTAAGCGAAGTATAAAGGGACAACAATATTTCACTGAAGCTAAAACGCCCCAAAAAGTACATCAGCTCAGAGCACACGATAGTCATAATTGACGAGGTTAAGCATTTCACTATTAATCGTAATGAACTTTATTCCTTTGCCACATGGAGCCTGGATAAGCGCCCACATTTTGCACAAAGACATGTTGGCCATTTTCAAAAAAACCGAAAAATAAATTTATAGCAAAAATATTTACTTCTTTAAATACTATTTCAAACCTGAAAACCTCGTGAATTCATTAATTTTGCTGGATATTCCCTCACTTTAACGAATTGGCGCCAACTTCCAACAAACACAATGCACACAAAAGAAATCCACATATCTTTACACTATAATCACCATATTGTTGTTGTGGTCTTCAGTCCGGAGACCGGTTTGATGCAGCTCTCCACAATACCCTATCCTGAGCAAGCCTCTTCATCTCCACATAAGAACGGCAACCTACATCTGTCTGAATCTGCTTACTGTATCCATCTCTTGATCTTCCTCTACGGTTTTTACCCTACACACTCCCCTCAAACGCTAAATTCACAATTCCTTGATGTCTAAGAATGTGCCCTACCAATGCATCCTTTCTTTTAGTCAAGGTATGCCAGAAATTTCTTTTCTCCCCAATTCTGTTCAGTATCTCCTCACTAGTTACGCAATCCACCCACCTAATCGTCAACATTCTTCTGTAGCACCACATTTCAAAAGCCTCAATCCTCTTCCTGTCCGCACTGTTTATCGTCCATGTTTCACTCCCATCCAAGGCAACACTCCAGACAAATGCCTTCAGAAAGGACTTCCTACGGCTTAAATCAGTATTCAAGGCTAAGAAATTTCTCTTTTTCAAGAACGTTTTTCTATCCATTGCCATTCTGCATTTTATATCCTCTGTACTACGACCATAATTTGTTATTTTACTGCCCAAGTAACAAAACGCATCTACCTCCTTTATTGCTTCCTTACCTAATCTAGTTCCTTCAGCATCACCTGATTTTCTTAGACTGCACTCCATTACCCTAGTTTTGCTCTTGTTAATGTTCATCATATATGTACTTTTCAGCACACTGTCCATTCCATTCAATTGCTCTTCCAGGTCCTTTGCCGTATCTGACAGAATTACAATGTCTGCAAAACTCCATGTTTTTAATTGTTCCCCCTGAACATTAATTCCTTCACCAATTTTCTCATTGCTTTCCTTTATAGCTTTCTCATTGTACAAGTTGAATAACATTGGTGAAAGGCTACAACCCAGTCTTACTTCCTTTCCAACCACTGCATCCCTGTCATGCCCTTCAACTCTGACAACCGCTGTCTGGTTTTTGTACAAGTTGTAAATAACCTTACGCTCCCTATATTTTACTCCTGCTTGCTTCAGAGTTTGAAAGAGTTTATTATCAATCAACATTGTCCAAAGCCTTCTTCAAATCTACAAAAGCTAGAAATGTAGGTTTGCCTTTTCTTAATCTATCTTCTAGGATAAGTCGTAAAGTGAGTATTGCCTCCCGAGTTCCTACATTTCTCCTGAACCCAAGTGATCTTCCCCGAGGTCGGCTTCTACTAGCTTCTCCATCCTTCTGTAAATAAGTCGTGTTAATATTTTGCTACCATGACTTATTAAACTGATGGTTCTGTAGTTTTCACACCTGACTGCGCCTGCTTTCTTTTGAATGGGGATTATACCCTTTTTTCTTAAAGTCTGAGGGTACTTCTCCTGTCTCATACATCTTACACACCAGGTGAAACAATTTTGTCATGGCTGGTTCTCCCAGAGACTTCAGTAGCTCTGAAGGAATATCGTCTACTCCAGGAGCCTTGTTTCGACTTAGGTCTTTCAGTGCTCTGTCAAATTCATCTCTCAGTATAGTATCTCCTATTTCATCCTCATCTACTTCTTCTCCCCTTTCTACAATATTGCCGCTGAGTTCATTTCCTTCATAGAGCCTCTCTATATACTCTTTCCACCTTTCAGCTTATCATTCTTTGCTGAGAACTGGCTTACCATCAGAGTTCTTGATATTCATAGAGCTGTTTTTCTTATCTCCAAATGTTTCTTTTATTTTCCTGTACGCTGTATCTATTTTTCCCCTATTTATACATTCTTCTACATCCTTGCATTTGCCTTCTTGCCCCTCCGGCTTAGCCATTTTGCACTTCCTGTCAATCTCATTCCTTAGTCGTCTGTACTCCATTTTGGCTGTTTCATTTACTGCATTTTTATATTTTCTCCTTTCATCCATTAAATTTAGTATCTCCTGTGATATCCAAGGATTTTTTGTAGGTCTTGCCTTCCTTCCTATTTTGTCTGCTGCCTTCACTATTTCATCTCTCAATGCTACCCGTTTCTCCTCTACTGCTTTATTTTCCCCCGTTTCTGTCAATTGTTGCCTAAAGCTCCCTGTGAAATTCTTAAGAACTTCAGGTTCCTTCAATTTATCCAGGTCCCATCTCCTTATTTTCCTACCTTTTTGTAGTTTCTTCATTTTTAACCTACAGTTCACAACCAACAAGTTATGGTCAGAGTCTATATCTGCCCATGGGTATCTCTTACAGTTTAAAACCTGGTTCCGAAATCTATGTCTTACCATTATAAAATCTATCTGGTATCTCACGGTGTCTCCTGGTCTCTTCCATGTATACAACCTTCTTTTGTGATTCTTAAACCAGGTGTTTGTTGTAACTAAATTATGTTCCGTACAAAATTCTACCAGGCGGCTTCCTCTTTCATTCCTTTTACCAAGACCATATTCACCTACTATCTTCCCTTCCCTTCCTTGTCTTACTACCGAATTCCAGTCTCCCATAACAATTACGTTTTCCTCTCCCTTAATTGTCTGAATAATTTCCTTTAGCTCCTCATATATTTCTTCGATCTCCTCATCATCGGCAGAGCTAGTTGGCATATAAACCTGTACTACTGTGGTCGGTGTTGGCTTCGTATCTATCTTAACTACGATAATGCGATCACTGTGTTGCTCGTAGTAGTTTACCCGCATTCCTATTTTCTTATTCATTATCAGACCTACTCCTGTAATACGCCCAACTGATTTTGTATTTATAATCCTGAACTCACCTGACCAGAAATCCTGTTCATCCTGCCACCGAACTTCACTAATCCCCACTATATCTAACTCCAACCTATCCATTGCCCTTTTTAAATTTTCTAGCTTCCCTACCCGATTAAGGGATCTAACATTCCACGCTCCGATCCGTAGAATGCCAATGTTGTCTTTCCTGATGATCACATCCTCCTGAGTAGTCCCCGCCCGGAGATCCGAATGGGGCACTATTTTACCTCCGGAATATTTTACCCGAGAGGATGCCATCATCATATGTTCATACAGTAGAGCTGCATGTCCTCGGGAAAAGTAACGGCTGTAGTTTTCCCTTGCTTTCAGCTGTTCGCAGCAACTGTGTGGCAAAACCACATGTTACAAGGCAAGCTCAGTCAATCATCCAGACTGTCGCCCCTGTAACTACTGAAAAGACTGCTGCCCCTCTTCAGGAACCACACATTTGTCTGGCCTCTCCACATCACCATATTTACATAATAAAGCAGCCACGTTGTTTTATAACATTATCTCCTCGGTTTCCAACTAAACGTTTTCATAAAAAAGACATAGACCACAAGGGTACTTTGTCTCGTGGCTGGCTCTCGTTGGGAATCAATTAAACTTCAGCTGTATGCTATTTCAGTCATTTTAAACATTTCCTTGACAATTTTGTAGAAATCTCAATAGAAGAGAAATTTTGGAGCTGATGTTACCATAAAATGAGTGAATGTTCCAGAGTGTATTTCCGAAAAAAAATCGTTTTCCTTCAATCCTTTAAGTACTATGTCAATTTCTTCGTGATTTGTCGTATCCTAACTAGAAAACTGCAGTGTACTACGTAAACCGCTGTATCATTGTAGATGCATATCAAGGACTCAAATTATATTAACATTTAGAAAATTCAATAACCTAACGCTTTTGTGCGTTACCACATCCTTGTGCTGGGACCTTCACTAATTAGTATTGTGCAACTAAGTGCCTTTAAGTATCTTACAAATCAATTTACTCTCACACGGTGATAATATTTCCGTAGGTCATTCCCAATATCGCACTAAAACGAAAAAACATGAATATCGCGAAACTGCCCACGTAACGCAGTCTGTTGGAATATTTCTATTACGCATTGGAAAAGGGTTTAGCTAGTAGATCTAACGGACCAATACGTAACGTGACGCCACGCAAGCGCCGAAGAAACCCAGGCATGTGTCATGGATATTGATTTCTTTTTACACGAAACGCAAGCCTGATGTTCCCAGTGTTTCACGCTTTGAATTATTTGTGTGACACACTGAGAATCGTTCCCTTCCTTGGAAGAGAGAAAATTTTAATGTGTCATTGTAAGTACTCTATTTTTATTTCAGGCATAAACGGCGCTGTAGACCTATTTAGCAATACATACGTCCAAAGGACGTTGTGATAAGGTATTCTAAGACAGGTGCATAGATTTATAAATATTAGCATCGTCCTTCATTGCTTCATACAAATAAACTATGTGAACTCAGTAAAATTTCAGCTTTCGCATAGACGAGTTCGGAACAACAGACAGAACAAAATAACAGATAAAGGAACGTCTTTAGGTGGTGTTTTCAATCTAAAGCAAGTGAATCGTCGTATCACAGATATTGTAAGCATAATGAAAAACAATGTGGTCACGCGAAGGAAACAGCGTTAGTACGGTTTAGTTCTTCTCAAATTCTACGATAAAAGTTTTATTTTTTGGTGCGCCTCGGTTGCACAGTGGTAGAGTGCCGGACTACGAATCCAAAGGTCACAGGTTCGATTCTCGCCAGGTCCTAGGATTTTTATCTGTCACTTTCCACTTCTTTCACCTCTGGCAGTATTGCTCATGTGAAAAATACCGAGTAGCACCGTGGTTCGGAACCCACGTTAAACTGTAGGTCCCCCTATAACTGGCTGGGTAAGTCAGTTCGAAGGTCGGAGGAAGGCAACGGCATACCACCTCCAAACAGTACCATGCCTAGTAAAGCACTGTTGTGTTCAAACCAATCTTCGGATTGTTGACTGCTTTACCTTACTTACTTTTTTTTTAATGTAAAGGATTCTTTTACCGTGAAGATAGCCTTTATAGGGGCATATACTGTTTTTACGTTTGATACTTCGGACTTGTGACCTTATTTCCAACCACATAAGCGAATGTGCCCTAGAGAACGTCAAGCGCAGTTTCCTGCCCTCTATAGAGTTAATTTGGAGTCGTGAAAGATGTAAATAGTATTCTGAGCAGCATTTGTTAATATTTTGACTTTCATACGTTTAATTACTGTATTACATGTAATACCTCCTCGAAAAATGTTATTGTGAGTGATCATTTTATATATTTTTAAAATGTATTATTTAACGTGTGGACGGTTAAGTTAGATTTCGTCGATCTTATACTATGTTATGCCTTGATATGGAATAATGTTTCAAAATGTGTTTCATTTGTAGTGGATTTCATTTAATGAGATTTCTCTCATAAATTATTGGCATGGATTGGACTAATAATATAGCTGACATACTATTAAATACAATGTGAATTTTTTTTACTACACATTAACTACGTGTAAATACATGGTGACATTGTTTCAGATTTTCAGAATGTTTATTGTTTCGGAATCAAACGCTAAGATTTAAGTAATTTAATAAGCATTACTTTATCAATGATATCGGCAAACGAAAGTTTGAAACTTGTTCAAAGGCATGACAGTGGTCCATAATTACAAAATAAGACCTGAATGCTGAACACTTCTCAATAATTTTGACAGTTAGAAGAGAATAAATGGTTTCTGTAGGAATCGTTTAGTGAAACAATAAGCAAATGTAGAATGCAAATCATTAAAATTTGCAAATCTTTACCGCTGTTTACTCGTAGCCATACTTCCAAAACCGGTAGGATTGGTAAACTAAAGTTGGCAAAATTCAAAATTATCTTAGGAATTTGTATATTAGCTGTCATAATGTACACTAACGAGGCGTATTTTGGAAGTCCTGAATGACTAATAACTATTATATTAGTTTCCTGAGAAAGGATACGCACTTGTATATTTAATTCTGAGTTTTTAACAGGAAATGGATACCGTAAGTCGTATAGCTAAAGATTTAGAATCAAAACTTTAGGGTTTCATTTTGAACACGGCTATACTGTTTGCTCACGTAGAAGATAATCATCTTCATATGTTCAGTTAGCGTGGCTGTCAATCCACAAGTGTGAGGGAAAGTCACGATGGTCGATTGAGAGGCAGAAAATCCTAAACTGTGTAGACCGTCGATCGCTGGACGGTGCTTTCCGCTTTAATCCAGTGCAGCTACCAACGTCCATTAGCTAGTTACGTAGATAAATGACTCAGGCACAGAACTTAACTCATGGCCTCCAAGAATTCCATCGAACGCATCGTTACTTTTATGGCTTCAGCTCTTACGCGAAGTTCTCACAGAACTGATTTTCTGAACTAGTACAACAGAGTTGCAATGATATATTTACAGTTTAAATTTTTAGATTTTCGAATGTCATTCTAAAATTACAATATCCAGAAAGTGAAATTTGGGTAACCATTTCACGTTGACCAGTCTTTTTAAAAATGAGGTGGCACAGCAAACATTTTCTGTATAAAACCGACGCTTACATCACGCGCACGCAAACACACACACACATACAGAGAGAGAGAGAGAGAGAGAGAGAGAGAGAGAGAGAGAGAGAGAGAGAGAGAGAGAGAGAGAGAGAACAGACCATATCCGTTCAGAAATAGCGACGAAAGCTGAATGTACAACAATACTGTCGCACAGAATTAGATGCATGTTACTAAATTATAGAATCATTGCTATGAAAGAAAGAGTCAACATTTCAACTTTGCACAGTCTTTAAATTTTCAGTTGTTTTGCAGATCCGTTTGCGTTCTCATTAATTATTAGCACGTCTGGGAGACTTTGGAGGGGTTTGAGGGGTGGAGATGAGTGCTCTCACGTAACGTACCTTACGTGAATTGTGTGAGAATCTAACACTATAATGTATACTGAATATCGTAGAAATACTTGCTTCACTTTTTTTGTGTGTTGTAACCATGGTTAGGATTCTTTGACGTAAATTTCAGATGAGAATGGAGAAGGTGCTCCAGGAAAGTAAAAACTGGTGCAAATGATGCTGCTTTATTTAACTACTTCATCTATTTTTCTTTCCTCAAAATGTTCAAATGTTTGTATAGCTTATGGAACTTAACTACGGGTCATCAGTCCCTAAACTTACAAACTACTTATGAACTACCTTATACTAAAGACAACACAAACATCCATGCCCGAGGGGGAGGATTAGAACCTCCGACGGGGAACAACCTCGCGCATCGTAGCATAGCGCCTCAATGCGCTCGGCCGCCCCGCCGCGGCTGTATCTAATTACCACTTATCAAAAGAATCAAAGACACCATCAGCTGTTAAACTTCAAGACATTAAACATCTCAACATTTTAAAAAGTAAGTTTGTTTGTACTAGGTCATAGAATGTCTCTGTATATTCTAAAGTTTATTTCCGCACCCACAGAAACTAGTAAAACAAACTTCGTTTTCACTAGTACTGGCAACTCTGCAAAAGTAGCGAATTCGTTGGTCTGCAGTCTTCTGGAGACTAAACTCTAATTTTTCATTGGATATCTCTTATATCTCCTACTTTACAGAAGTATACAATCGGTTAACAGTTACATTCAGATACCTCTAACTATAGTCACAATGTAGTTCTCTCAGAAAATTACGTATTTTCTTCCGCAAGAGAAGTTTCTGTGCCTTGGAAATTGCACATACATCCGTTGGATACAAATAAAGCACAAAACTCTCTATTTTTATCAAAATTGTCATACAACATGGCAGCACAGGCGAGCCAAGATACGCAACGAGTCATGATCAAGAAATTTTGAAGGGGCAGACCCTGCAAGCATGAACACGACTGAGAACTATCAGTAGGATCTTCTTCAGTCAGAGATGACTTGATTTGCGATATAATATTAGTTCCCTTCGTATTCCCAAACACTATGTATGGCGTGAACGAAGCATGTTAAATCCTTCAATTGGGCAAAAACTATGAATTTGTAAACAGCTGAAAGTACAAGATAATTTTTTTTTCCGACTCGATGCAAGCAGGCCAGAGTTTTCGTCAGTACTCCATAATGAAATGAATCACTATACTCGCATTGCCTTCCTGTAGCTCATACACTGCCATCAATATGGGCTTAACATTCTCCCCTGCTCAGTGAAATATGAAAACCTTCAAAACCGATCACTCCATTGCGTCTGTGATTTAATACGCAATAATGTTTATTACTTGCAGTTTTCTCTTAAAGTGCTCTCATCAAGCATTGACATTTTTTATGTATTTTTCAAGAAATCCTTTTAGGGATGGATGGTTCATCTTATCGAGTGGTATTCGTGCTTCATTAATAGATGTATAGTCTATTTTATCAAAAGTGTTTGACGTCATATTACGGTGCGGTTCTGAAATAAAATATTAAAGTATTTTTATAAATATTTATAATAAAAATATAAATAAAATATTTTTATTAAAATGGAGTAAATTTGCACAAGCTGAACAAATATTATTAGCAGCAAATTTGGATATCTATATTACGATGAAGTCATACTTTGACCTTGTAAATGCTGCGGGCCCAGTAGAAAAGAAACTATTGATTAAAATATTTGTAAATCTGTGGGACTTCTCTCTCTCTCTCTCTCTCTCTCTCTCTCTCTCTCTCTCTCTCTCTCTCTCTCTCTCTCTCACGCACACACACACACACACACACACACACACACACACACACACACACACACACAATATATTCCCGACGGAGGGCTCGAACCTCGGACGAGGTACAACAGCGCGCTCCGCACCAAGTCGCTTTAGAGCGCTCGGACATTCAACGACGGCTGGATTTTATCCAGCCCCGTTACTTACGCAGCTTAAAGCTCCCAGCCGCGGTGGAGTAGCCGAGCGGTCTAAGGCGCCTTGCTGCGGAGCGCGCGGTTGCTCGGCTTCGGAGATTCGAGTCCACCCTAGGACATAGGTGTGTGTGTTGTCCTTAGGTTAGTTTACTTTAGTTTAAGTTGTTTGTAAGCTACGGACTGATGACCATGCAGTTTGCTCCGATAGATTTACAAACATTTGAACATTTTAAGGCTCCCATATCCGGGTCGGCGAGGTGTGCTAATTCTGATTCAGATCCGAGCGTTGTATTAGCAAAGTCAGCTTGCGATACACAGCTTGCACTTTATTCACATGAATTGAATAAGTGCCATCGACATGCGATCTCAAATCGATTCCATATTTCTGGATTTCCGGAAAGGTTTTGACGCTGTTCCTCACAAGCGGCTTCTAATGAAATTGCGTGCTTATGAAATATCGCCCCAATTGTGCGATTGGATTTCCTATTTCCTATCAGAAAGGACAGAGTTCGTAGTAATTGACGTTAAGTCATCGAGTGAAACAGAAGTGATATCTGGCGTTCCCCTAGGAACTTACTTTGTTGACTACAGTAAAATAAAATGTTTTACTGTCATCGGTTTCCTGTAAACGACTGAATATCAAATAGTTTTTATGAGGTATGTACTGAAATCGCATTATGGATAGACAATTCGCCTGATTTAATACCTATATTGCAACTCACGGAGACAACAGGAGTCATTCATTCTTCCGGAGGAGAATACTTCCCTTCATGGGCTGACGTACTGTGTTACACGGTCTAATGAAGGTCCGGCAGTTTGCGCCTGTAGAATACTTTCCACCTAACATGCGTGTTGTGCGGGTCACCGTGGCAGGCGAAAGCCGTCAAGGAACTTAGGGAAGCATATCACCACAATGATGTAAATTCTTGACAAAAAATGTTCAAATGTTTGTTAAGCTTATGGGACTTAACTACGGGGTCATCAGTCCCTAAACTTACAAACTACTTATCAACTAGCTTATCCTAATGACGGCACAAATATCCATGCCCGAGGGGGGATTCGAACCCCCCGACCGTAGTGGCCGTGCAGACCGTGACTGGAGCTCCTCAGTTTCCTCGGCCACCGAAATTCTTGACAACAGGGACTGTGTAGTGCGTATTTACGTTTAGTGAACCTTCTCTTGCTCAGGGCGAATGCTTAGATGGTTCCCTTGAATCGGCCACAACTGACTCAGAGTATCTCTCCGCTTACAATAACCTTGTTTTGGTGAGATATAAATTACAGGTGGCCGAGGGGACTGAGGCGCTGCAGTCACGGTCTGCACGGTCACTACGGCCGTGGGTTCGAATCCCCATCCCCCGGGCATGGATATTTGTGCCGTCATTAGTATTAGCTAGTTCATAAGTAGTTTGTAAGCCTAGGAACTGATGACCACGTAGTTAAGTCCCATAAACTATACACACATTTGACAGTAATTACAGTGTCTTTCCCTTCTGCAACATTCTCGGTGGCTAACTAGCAACTACATGATTTTAGTGCTTGCTCGAACCACCCCTAGTATGGTGTGGTAAATGAGTAACGACTCTCAATCAACTTGTAGCGATACTTTTATCTGTAGTTGTCTGTATCCCCGTCAGTCTCTGCTACTGCGTCAGTGAACAAGTGAATACCCATCTCACAGAATCCTGATAAGGATTTCAAGTAAATAATTATAAATATTCTAAATTACTTCGAGGTGCTGGGCAGAATTGTGAAGACGTGGCAGGAGAAAAATATTTAACATTGGTTTAAAAGTCAGTTGAAACATTCAGTCGATACTATTCTGTCGTGTGTATCTTTTGCACAACGATCAACAGAGATATATTGAAATGAAAATTGTTTTCCCTTATGTTACAAACACTAGACTCATTTGAATGCAAAAATACTTATTTAACCGGCCAATGAATTTCGGTCATTTAGTCGTATCAAGTGGACCACAGTGATAATTTCGTGTTTCAAATACGTGTAAAGTTTGTAACAATTTAAGTACCGGCATTGTATATCGTTCATCATCACATACATACGTCAAGTATTGACTGCTATGATCGATGACACTTTTCCACGAATGAAATGGAAGTTCTGCACATTTTATCTCTGTGTTAGCCGTCAACCAATGGGAATTTTAAGCCATATTGTATTTTATTCTACCAGGAAAACTATAGCTCATCAGATTTACATTACAGGAATGACAAATCCCACTCTAACGTTTACATTCCACGTTTACACATGCCACATCTGTTGGTTCACAACAGTTCTAGGTACTGGGAATAACACAGCGTTCGCTGCAATAAATCTGTTTATTTATTACAGATCGAGTTCGGCTGGGTACCTAGCCATCAACAGTGCCATATTGTATGTATGTTTCGCAAGCTGTCGCTTAAAATTTAAAGGTCAGCACGCGAAACATACCAACGATATTACACTGATGATTTATTACGACAGAAATCTGTATTATTCCCAGTAATTATATCAACTGTCACTGTGGACAACACTCGATTTATTTATTCAAACATAGTTCTTGGTACCAGTATGTCCAAAAAGCCCCATAAGGAAATTAATTCTTATGAGAGTGGTATATATGGTTCATGTAATCTCAGAAATAAAAAAATCAAGCATTTGGATATGCCTTGGCCCAGAGATCTTTCATATACCTACGCGGTAAGAGCCATATTGCTGTTACACTAGAATGAAGCACCTGCTATAACGAGGAATAACATAATAAATACAATATGTCACAATAAATTTCGATGAAAATTCCTGTAACATTAACGTAGATTAACTATGAACTACAGTTACCTTACTGTCCTTCGAAATAGTCATCAACCCATAACTATGCACCGGTGAGCTCTGCAATACATATCCTGGAAACTTTGCATGAAGTCTTCCTTTGAAATAGTTGATGTCAGGAATATCATGAAATGTCTTTCCTTTCAAAGTGAGTTTGAGTCGAGAAATAAGAAGACGTCTGGAGGATTGAGATACAGCGAGCATAGTGGACGTTCAAGTTGCACATCCCCATTTTTTCTAGGGACTGTTTGATGATATCGGCTGTGTGTGGGCAAACAATGGCGTGAACAAAAAACCAGGAACCTTGTTGTACTTACTACACTCGTACCCAGCGTTGCGTTGCTTCAAAATAGTCAAATTTTCAACGTACATTGTAGCGTTCAAAGTCGTTCCCTCAGGTAGAAATTCCTTGTCGATAATGCCTTGACTATCGAAAAACGTGGTGAGCATAATTTTGATGCTTGATTTTTCGACTCTGCCCTCTTCCTGATGAGGTGATGTCGGAGAACGCCATTGCATGCTTTGCTGTTTCGTTTCAGGGTCGTACCTGAGACACCAGGGTTCATACTCAGTGACAATACGATTCAAGACATTGGATGTCGACAAAATCCTGTGAAGTCGCAAAACGTTATTTCTTCTGATCGTCAGTGAAGTGATGCGGCTAACGTGTGCGAAAGGATTCACGGTTAGCGATTAATGTCCTTACTTTCTCAATTTTTTCCTCACTGACGGCGGTCGCCAGTAGACCGCTCGTCAAAAACGGGCAAATTACTGTATACACACTTCATGGACATTTTTCGTTCCCCATAAACGCGTACTAGCATCTCATGCGCTTCTTTAGTGTCTCTCCAAGCTTAAGACTCTAAATTCTTTGCCCGTCCATTGTCCTCTTTCCTGCTCAGAATCAATGCATTCAACAAACAAGTCTAACACGGAACACTCGACGCTCAACTTAACTCCGTTGGGGGCGGGTTGTCAATACCAGCCACTATAAAAGTGCAGCGTTGTGATGCGCCTGTGTAACCCGATCGACGATTCTGACTTTATTCGTAACACTTAATTTCAAGCGTGGTATGTATTACAATTGAACAATTTATTAACACAATTATTCAGGAGTAAGGGCCAACGGTAGACGAAAACTTTTGAACTATAGTAATTAGTTTTTGTGTATCAATCTTGATTTGATGGATATTGGGACGACGGAGTTCTATTACTGTTATAAATGAAAGTGGTCCAATCTGCCCCTACCTCGGGGTACGTTGGCACAGAGGCCGGGGCACGTTGACCCATGTAGTATTTTGGTACGTATAACTAGAAAATAAAAATAGAACCAAGAGTTGTTAAGAAACATAATTTAACGTGCATAATATCAAGTTAAATGCTTAATATTGAGGACTATAAAAATGGGGCAGGTTAAACTTATTAGGATTTATTGTGTCTTAATACAAACCAGTCAACTTTATTCGATGTCCAGCTCCAAAGGATCCGCACAGTTTTAACACTCATAAAGTAGTTCTCGGATTTCATTTCTCACGCTTGTCTTATAAGACGAACGCTTAAAGTTCGTGAACTGAACTTCTTGTTCTCCAGTTGACTGTTTCAAAAAAGCACTGCAACTTCCTCATATTCATCATTATCACCATCTTTCCTTTTTGAAAAAGGGCTTTTCAAGCCTGTCGTCTAATTTTTTTTCAGTATTTGTTTCGAACGCTTTGGTCCAATGGGTTGCAATTCAAGTTCTGTTTCCTGATTTTAAATTACCTGTGTAACCTGACATGAGGCCTGTCTGTACTTAGCACAGTACCTCCAGTACGATTTTCTTGAAACCCCTAAGTCTTCGCTAACAGTCCTCACAGATCTATCCTTTTCTTTTACTTCTAAAACTGCTCTTATCGTATCTTCAGAAATGATATTACAAATAAAACAAAGGTTCAAACCAGAGCCGTAACTCATATTTGAAAAAAAAGGAAATGAACGAGATTCTGACTTCTCAGAAAACTGTTTAAGATTAAAGTAAAATTTACTGGTTGGCGTTTATTCAATACTTTTTATCTCGTGAATATGACGATCTTTTCACTTCTGAAACGTAGACGTAAGGGTCTAAAGAAGAAAATAGTGTTTTCTTGAAACTAGACAATAAAATGCAAAATCAACGGCTGAAGGTGGTACACACCTTTTCCTGTTCCATACGCGTAAATTTATACTGACAACAATCATACTGTCAGTCGGAACTGTCACCTTATTTTTCGAAATACTTTCAGCGGCTCTGATTGAAGTTGAATACATGTGCGTTATGTATTTACGAATTCCAAACAGGAGACACGTAAAGTTTTTTGTCGATTCTAAAAAACGGAAATGAAGAAACCAATATAAAGCTTGCATTTCAATGAAAAAATTGGAAAGAGGCTGCTTATCAAGCAAAGAAGTTATTAATTTCTGCGTATTTTGTATTGTAGTAGTCATGTCCAGGCTATAGCATTTCCTAGTATCTACTTGACACGTCTGTTGTGTACCTAAAGGGTAAATTCCTTCAAGAAGATATGTAGGGCCGTGGAATTTTTTGTGGTAGCTGTACAGTAGAGTCTCGTTAATTCTAAGTGGACGGGATCGGAACCGCCTCCAACTATCGAAATTTACGTGGGGAAAAAGAAGTAAATCCACCTTGAAAAGAATACACGTGTCAAAAGATATGAACTTTTGTTTAAACAAAGTGTTTAAATAGGCATTTACATGTTCAGCCCAAAGGTTTTAAAGTCTTTTATCTACTTACGTCGCGATTTAATGGTGGATTGCCGTTTCCGGTTAGTTCTCGGAAGAGGTCCAAACAGGTCAACGGCAGCTAACTGCTTTAATTTTGAAGGTATAATCGGAAAAAGTGGAGCAGAATACGATATGGTCGGCGGCTTTGCTTTCTGACACAATTTGCATCGAGATAACACATTGCGTATACGTTTCTCCATGTTGATGAAATAACAAGAGTCGCGTAATTTCGCGAAGCACTTCTTGGCACCATTGTGTCCGTAACTAAGATGAATATACCAAATCAATTTGTTCACGGATTCCTCCGGAACACACACTAACCAAAATTGACTGTCAGGGGCTTTACGTTTGAAGAGAATGTTATTATAGATAATGTAAAATTGTCTGATGGAAACATTATATTTATCGTGCCATTTTATTTTAATATCTCGCCAGATTGGATCTTTATCTTGTTCTTTAGCAATGTCAGAAAATGTGGCAGATATGTAATTTTCTAAAACAACTTGCTGCATGTAGAGGATATGAAAGTTATTTTCTAAGTATGCCTCTTCCGTCGCCTTGATGAGCCCAACAGGCGAACGAGATAGCGAGTCTGCAACGATGTTTTGTTTACCAGGAATGTAAATTACAGAGAAATCAAATTCTTGAAGGAACAAAGCCCATCGTCTAAGTCTACCATGGTTAAGTTTTTGTGGTGTCGCACAAGTACAAAGTGCGCGCCACCTACTTTCGCCGCGCGCCGCCAGGCACGCACGGCGCGGCGATCTTACGTCGACAGCCACGAGCGCCCTCTGCTGCAACCCCGCTCGTGGCCACCACGGAAAGACATCGGGCACTTGGGACTGAGATAGCAACCAGTTAGGACCTTCGTAATCAGATAGGCACCAGTGAAGGCTTTGCTATCGTACAGGCACTAGGCAAGCCTCTAACAACTATGTATCAACATTCTGCAGTACTATGTAAAAGTTAAGTATTGTTACATTCTGTGCAATATATATCTCTTTCTAATTTACTCTAGTGTTTATAGTTCCTGGCTGCTCCCCTCCGTACCTGCACCAGCGTGCTATTTTGTTCCTGTGTCGGTCTTATTCCACTCGGCCACCGACACCTACGACGAGGCTGGGACACAAAAGCGGCGACGAAGTTGGGACACAAAAGTGGCGACGAGGAGTGATAGACGAACCTTGGACCAGCCCGCTTACAGCAGCCAGACGGCAGTAGTTGGAGCATGCAGAAATTGCTCCCGCCCACCCACCCTTATTATAAGATTTTTGGGGGAATATATTCAGTTATGTGTTTGTGGACTTTTTGTTGCAGAGCGTCCTCTTTCATATTGCATTTGTGTTTTGTTATAATTTACTTGTATGCGCGGCGCCTAATCGGTCAGCATAGCCACTACCCCGAACCCAAACTTAATGGAAATTATTCAGTTACAGACGGCGCAAATCACTCAACTACTGCAGGCCATGTCGCAATTGACGGCACAGGCTGCTCACCAACAACAACAGCCGTCACATCAGCAGCCCACACCTGCCGCTGCACCGCTTCCTACATTTCGCCAGTACAACGAACGTGAGGAAGAATGGAGCGACTATTTCGCACAGTTTCAAGAACTCGTCGCGGCTCATCAAATTACAGGTCAGAGAGTGAAGAACCTTTCCTTATCGATTGTGGGCCCCCAGACCTTCGTGCTATTGCAAAAACTTTTCCCTCTCGCATCTCCTCGTGATGTAGACTTTGAACAAATTGTAGATGCACTGAATGCTCATTATGAGCGAAAAGTTCTCGTAGCTGCGGCACGGTACCGATTTTTCAGACTTAAAAAATTACCTGAGCAGTCACACCAAGAGTGGATTACGGAATTGAAGGGCTTAACCCGCCAATGTAAATTTACTTGCTCTTGTGGACTTTCTTATAGTGACGTTATGTTAAGAGATGCGATTACGCAGAACATTCAGGACTCCAGAATTAGGGCAGCAATTCTAAAACAGTCTGACCCCTCATTAGACAGTGTACTGCAGCTTATAGAAGCGCATGATAATTTTGACTTAGCAGATGTAGAAATGCAAAGCCACAGTGTTAATTCAGTGCGCCGTAACGGACGCTTTCCTAGCCGTAGTTCTCAGTGTAGCACTAGTGATTCTTACAATAGTACAGGCCGTGCTGAACAGACAGTGAACAGTAGCCAGGGTATAAGTGCGACACAAAGGTCGCCCCGTCGTGTTAGTAACAGTAATTTGAATAACGGGCGCCAACGCCCATTTCAGAAAAATGTTCGTAAGTCTTGCCCCCAGTGTGTATCTCGCCACAAACGTGCACAGTGCCCAAGTCGCAACGCAACCTGTTATCAATGTGGCAAATCGGGACATGTACAGTCTGTGTGTATGCAAATTAAAAGCTCAAAGAACGGTACCGTTAGAAACAGTGCTTCGCAGAGTGCGAGAACAGTTCATTCTGTAAATGTTATACGGGCTGTGTAATTGAACACTGCTTTCCTT
Organism: Locusta migratoria; assembly: GCA_026315105.1. Lineage (NCBI taxonomy): Eukaryota > Metazoa > Arthropoda > Insecta > Orthoptera > Acrididae > Locusta > Locusta migratoria. The sequence goes on along the minus strand of CM048746.1, from coordinate 423,438,594 downwards.
GGATCTCAATTGCAAGAAAGTAGTTCTGCGCCTATGGCAAAACTATATAGTGCACCATGTAGCAAACGCCGACGAGCGCGTAAACCAGTGCAACGGAAAAGGGTTCGGGACAAGCAAAATGACTATGAACAGTGCATTCCTGTAGTGAAAATAGTGCCTTCTGTAACTGCTCCTTGTAATAGTGCCCAGTACTGTGTAGCTAGTGACAGTAGACATCAAGTAGCTGCTCAAGAGTGTAGTGCAGTAGTTAGTGACTCTGTAGTAGCCTCGCATTGCGCGGACGCCGACCCGGCGGTAGTGCCGGTAGTGACTTTGATATTAATCCGCTGCGTGCCGAGTCTGCGCCGCTTACTTCACTACGCGGCCCGCGCAAGCGCAGTAAACAAACCGTAGCAGACGTTGCCCACATTCGCGCACCTGTCGTGCGCCAAAAGCACAAACTGTTTGTGACTCTTTCGATAGAAAATAAGACTGTGCAATTTCAGCTTGATACTGGTTCCGCTGTTACTTTAATGAATAAAGACACTTATGAACTGCTGGGTTCGCCAAAATTGTCGCCATCTCAACATGTGCTAACGGCTTATACAGGTCAAAATATTCCCGTGCTAGGTACATGTAGCCTGCCCGCCTCCTTTCAAGGTGTAACGAAAACAGTTGCTTTTGTAGTTCTTCAGGCCAAATCTACGCAGAATATTTTTGGACTAGATGCATTCGATTTATTTGGTTTATCAATTCAAAGAGATGTGCTTCAAATTTCGTCAATAGTGCCTCAGGATAAAATCAGTGCATTGTGTGACAAATATAGTGACTTGTTTTCGCCGGAATTAGGCTGTGCAAAAGACTTCGTGGCACAGGTAACTTTAAAAGAATCTGCAGTTCCAAGATTTCGTAAAGCTCGACCAGTGCCTATCGCAATTCGTGATGAAGTTGCTTTGGAACTTCAACGTTGGCAAGATAGTGGGGTGATTTCTCCTGTTTCTGCGAGTCAGTGGGCCTCGCCTATAGTAATTATACCCAAGCCGTCAGGAAAACTTCGTCTCTGTGCGGACTTCAAATCAACTGTCAACAGTCAAACAATTGTAGACACTTACCCCCTGCCCAGACCTGACGAACTTATGGACAAATTAGGACAGTCTCGCTTCTTTTTAATGATTGATTTAGCAGAGGCATACTTACAAATTCCGCTTGATGACGAGTCAAAAAAATGTTTCGTTATTAATACTCACATGGGCCTTTTTCAATTTCAACGCCTACCCTTTGGCAGTTCTTCCGCCCCCGCTATTTTTCAGCGTTTTTTGGAACAGCTGACAGTTTCTGTACCGTGTTGTTCGAACTATTTAGATGATATTGTGGTGTCCGGACGTACAGTTGAAGAACATTTAGAAAACCTGGAGTGCCTTTTCAAAGTTTTGACTGCAGCAGGTCTACGTTGTAATAAAGCAAAGTGTTCGTTTTTTTCAAACTGAAATAGAGTACCTAGGCCATGTGATTAATGCCCAAGTAATCCATCCCTTACAGTCACATCTTCGAGCAATCAAAGACTTGCCTCCTCCTAAGAATGTGCACGAATTGCAAGCAGTAATGGGAAAGCTGAACTATTATTTCAGGTTTATTCCCAATGCCTCTCAGATTGCAGCTCCACTGCATCACTTACGTAGGAAGAATGTTCCTTTTGTATGGTCTAAAGATTGTCAGGTTGCCTTTGACAAACTAAAGTCTGCACTACTCAGTGATGCATGTTTGATTCCCTTTGACCCACAGAAGCCTGTAGTGTTAGCAGTTGACGCCTCGTCGTACGGTCTGGGTGCCGTTCTGTCGCATCGTATTGGATGTCACGATCGTCCTATTGCCTTTGCATCCAAGCTACTGACGCCGACGCAACAGAATTACAGTCAGATAGAAAAGGAGGCCTTAGCAATCATTTACGGCGTCACAAAGTTTCATCATTATCTCTATGGCAGAAAATTCTATTTGTTGACAGACCACAAGCCTCTCACGTCGTTGTTCTCACCCACAAAGCCGATTCCGCCACGTACGGCACAAAAGCTTCAGAGATGGTCCTTGATATTGTCTAATTATCAGTATGAGATTTTGTACCGACCTACCACTAAACATGCTAACGCTGACACACTTTCCCGACTTCCGGTTGGCCAGGATGTATCATTTGATTCTTCAGAAATGGCATGTTGTCAGATAGACTCCAGAGATGCTTCCGCTGTCGCAGACTTTCCTTTGAACTCTCGTCGGGTTGCACAGGAAACAGCTGCGGATGCAGACTTAAGAATGGTAGCACGTTTTGTTCGCTCAGGGTGGCCTGCCAGAGCCAAAGACATTGATCGTCCTCTGGTTCGACGTTATTTTGCACAACGTCATGCATTGTCTTTAAGTCAGGGTGTTCTGTTGTTACATACGGACAACGACCAAACAAGAGTGATAGTTCCCTGTTCCCTGCAACGAGAAGTGTTACGCCTCCTGCATCAAGGACATTGGGGTATTGTTAGGACAAAGCAACTGGCCAGACGTCATTGTACCTGGGTTGGTATGGACGCTCAGATAGAGAACATGACGTCACAGTGTACTGTTTGTGCGGAGCATCAGGCGGCTCCTCCGCAACGTTTCTCGGACTGGCCACGCCCCAAGGGACCATGGCAACGTTTACACATTGACTTTGCCGGACCTTTCTGGAACACGCGCTGGTTAATTGTTGTAGACGCTTTCAGCAAGTTTCCTTTCGTGATTGCCATGAACTCAACAACAGCGTCTAGTACAATCAGTGCCTTAACGTCAGTGTTTTGCATCGAAGGTTTGCCTGAAACTATCGTCAGTGACAATGGACCACAGTTTGTTAGTGCGGAATTTCAACAGTTTTGTCGTGTGAATGGCATTCAGCATATAACCACCGCACCTTTTCACCCTCAGTCCAATGGTGAAGCAGAACGTTTCGTTCGAACATTCAAGTATCACATGGAGAAGATGAAAGGTCAGCACTCCAGGCAGCAAGCTCTTCAAATTTTCCTGTCTACGTATCGATGCATGCCACGTGACGGCCCGTCTCCTGCCGAGCTGCTACACGGCCGCCGTCACCGCACTCTCCTTCACCTGCTGCAGCCTCCCACGCACCGAGTCGGTTCGTATGGCGCTACGCGTTTTCAGGTTTCTACGCCGGTGCTGTACAGAGTGTTTGCTGGAAACAAGACGACATGGCTGCCGGGCACCATTCAGCGCGTGCTCGGTAGCAATATGTATGTTTTACGTTCTTCCACAGGGTCGGAGCTGCGGCGCCACGCAAACCAATTGCGCCTGCACAGGCCACGCGATCCTGTCTCGGGTTTCTTGATTCCAGACCCAATTCACCGCCAGGGAGCACAACCACATCGTTCGTCCCAGGACTACGAGATCGTCCCGATGGAGATCGACGCGACGCCGCCCTGTCGCCGCCGCGGATGACAGCGTCACCGAGAGGGAGCCCGGGACCGTGCGCCCCCCCCCCCCTCCCCACCGCTTGGGCCACGCACCTCAGAAGAAGATGACCTGCTCCCTCTGGGCGGGGGCGGGTGCCCTTCCCCAGGTTTCGGTGGGTTTCCTGGAGGATCGCAAGGCGGATGCCGGAGCGCGGACGGCGTCTCGATCCCAGCCTCAGCTACGATGCCCGTCCCACCAGTAACGCCCCCGCCCAGGCCCTCCTCCCAGTGCCGTCGCCGTGGCCCTCAGCCCTAAGCCACGACGGCGCGGCGGTTTGGGGGAGAGGGGTGTGGTGTCGCACTAGTACAAAGTGCGCGCCACCTACTTTCGCCGCGCGCCGCCAGGCACGCACGGCGCGGCGATCTTACGACGACAGCCACGAGCGCCCTCTGCTGCAACCCCGCTCGTGGCCACCACGGAAAGACATCGGGCACTTGGGACTGAGATAGCAACCAGTTAGGACCTTCGTAATCAGATAGGCACCAGTAAAACTTTGCTATCGTACAGGCACTAGGCAGGCCTCTAACAACTATGTATCAACATTCTGCAGTACTATGTAAAAGTTAAGTATTGTTACATTCTGTGCAATATATATCTCTTTCTAATTTACTCTAGTGTTTATAGTTCCTGGCTGCTCCCCTCCGTACCTGCACCAGCGTGCTATTTTTGTTCCTGTGTCGGGCTCATTCCACTCGGCCACCGACACCTACGACGAGGCTGGGACACAAAAGCGGCGACGAAGTTGGGACACAAAAGTTTTGCCGACATGAGGAATTGAAGTGCACGGTGATCCGTGTAAACTTTAGTGTGTCTGCCAAACAAGAAATAACGGAATTTTTCGAATGCCCAAACTACTGCCAAAGCTTCAAGCTCAGTGACGGAATAGTTCCGCTCTGACTTGGAGAGTATGCGACTAGCAAACGCAATGGTTCTCTGAGTGGCAATGCCATTTTCTTCATCCTCTTGAAATACGCGAACACCAAGTCCGAATTTTGAACTATCGGTGGAAATGCAAAAGTTCTTAGACAAATCTGGGTGGTGCAGAATAGGTGCGTGAAGGAATGCATCTTTTAAGCAAAGAAATTCTCTTTGGGCAGCTTCATCCCAGAACCAAACAGTATTCTTTCCAGTTAATTCATATAATCTGGGAGTAGTTAGGTCTTTCAAATTTATAAAACGCCGATAGAAATTAATTAAACCCAAGAAAGCTCTCAATTGGCGTTTAGTGGTGGGAACAGGCATTTTCATTATCGCCTCTAACTTCTCGGGGTCGGGCTGGATTCCATCTTTAGAAATAATGTGCCCTAAAAATTTAATCTGAGAACGACCAAACTGTGACTTTTCTAAGTTGACAGTAATCCCGGATTGAGCAAACACTTCAAGTAAAGATTCCAAAGTACTGTTATGATTTTCCCAGGAAGATTCTGCAATTAAAATATCATCAACGTAAATTGTGATTTGTTGTTTTAAGTGCTCAGGAAGTGTGGCATTCATCGCACGGATGAAAGCAGATGAGGAGATGTTCAGTCCGAAAGGCAGTTTACGGAACTGATAACAGTTTCCGAAGCAGAGAAACGCGGTGTACTTCCTACAGTTGGGGTGCAGTTTCACTTGCAAAAACTAGACCTAAGATCTAATGAGGATAAAACTTTGACACCATAGGATTTTTGTAACAATTCTTCTTCGGCCGGTTTCAGGTAAAATGATAGTGTTAATTTGTCTGGAATAGAGCACTAATCGAATTGACTTATCTCTTTTTTCAACAATATGTAGGGGACTGTTATATGAGCTAATCGCAGGTTCAATTACACCTTGACTGAGCATGGACTGAATTTCAGCCTTAACTCTTTTTCTGTATACTATCGGAATGGGATATGGAGGTACAAAAATTTTATTATGTTCTTTGATCTTAACTTCATAGAGAAAATTTTTTATGGTACCAGGACTGTTAGTGAATACACGGGAATAACGCCGCAAGATAAGGAACAATTCTTCCTTATCACGTTCTGAGGCACCTTCAACTTCTACTAATTTGTTCTTAATGATGTCAGAAATCAAGTCAATTCGTTCAGTCTCGAAATGTTTATCTGTTATATCATCATCAGGTTTGACATCCTGCGTCACATTAGAAGTAGATTAAAGTTTTAAACAAATGGCACCTTCTTCATATCTGGTAATCCAGTCTTCGAATTTAATTTGAATGGCATTTTCCTGAACAAAAGCAATGGCACTAGCCATATTGAAATCTAAAATAACCTTGTACTTGGATAGGAAGTCCACACCTAATATTATCTGTGTAGTTAAGCGGGGGACAATCAATAGGTTGGCAGAAAAGATATGACCTTGACACAAAAATTCTACGTATGTTTGCTGTCGAATTTCGACAGGTTTGCTGGAAATGACGCCACGAATTTTCGTGCAATGGAAAGGCAGCGTGGGACCATTAAGCAAGTTCTGATATTTCTTGAAAGTCACTTCACTAATTACTGACACTGGGCTACCAGAATCTAAGACAGCAGAAAGATTGATTTTGCCAATTTTGACAGATACAATAGGGTGAATTGGAATATCGAGACATTCTACCTTCTCTTCTAATAGTGCCTCTTTTATGTCATCTAACTGTACAAATTTTACGCCTTGTTCGGTAAAAGGTACATAAGAAATTTCTTTGTTGAGACAAGTGTTACCAATATTAATGAGGCTTTCACAAGATAAATGCTTTTCAAACCCTGATTGTTCATCAACTTCGCATTCACTATCGTCGTCATTAGAAGACATGTAATTGTCTATCCAATCAGCGACAGAGGTGTGCTGCAAATCTAATTGTTCGAAATCAGTTTTTGCTGTTCCAAGATCACTGTTAGTTGCATTATTGTGTGGCAGTACCGTATCCTGCATTTCAAAGTACTGATCGGTCTGTCATATGCAATTGTTGGTTGATACTGTAAGAATTTTATTTCATATATAGTGTCTTCCTCAGAGTCTGAAGACGAAGCTTCTTTCTCCCACCCTGAATTGTCGTCATTATATTGCTGATCGACAATCATATCGATTAACTGTTGGACAGTGTAATGTTTGTTCGATGCCTTTTCATTTGTTTCGTTAAATCTGATAGTACAAATTTTATTACTGTCATTGTTTTCAGGAGTAACGGTTTTAGGTTTTGACACAAGTTCTGGCTAGGCAATGCCATTGGCCTCACGCACCCTACAAAATGTTAATAGGTAGGGGGGGGGGGGGTGATGAAACGTGTCCATAAAAATTATTTTGTAAGGAAAATGTCTAATATTGTGCCTCCTGTTTTGTATCGAGTAACTTGCTTGCAAGAAAATGTATAATATCGCTTCTACTGTATGTATCGATATGTGTACTTAACTCTGTGAAGTTTCATCTTTGACAAAGATCATGTATTGCATTCCATTGTAGCTCGCACTGAGAGAGAGTAGCACTTGTGGTTCAGCTCGCTTAGAGAGCGGTTGGGTTGTGTGTATGGCTTCGATGTAGAGCAGATGCTGCTTTGCCAGCAAGTCAGAAGTTGTATTATGTAGGTAATGTAATGATGATTATTAATAATAAGTTACAAAGTTGACCTTCCTTTTCTGTTTCATTTACGTAGTTAGAAAATTAACCTACTTCCTTCATTTTATAATTAGTTACTAGTGGATTTAAAGTGCAGTATTGATTTTAATAATATTGTTGAACAGATTTCGTTATTGGTGCCATAGTAAATGATAGTTAATTGACTATGATATTAAATTTCAATAATCAGAAACTGATCTGCATAAAATTCTCACAGTCAAGCATTAAGAAAGTGGTTTGTGGTTTTTTAATATCTTTCTCGCAGTCAAAATTTTAGAGTATAGTCAGTGTCTGTCTCTGTCTCAAATGGTGACTTGTCACAGTTGTTTTGTGTTTAAAATATCCGTTGCGCACATAATCAGTTTAATGCACTGTTTCTTATTTAATAGTATATACATCAATACCAGGGCCATAATTAAACCAAATTGCTGTGTTAATGAACAATTTGTTGTCTGATTTAATGATAGGTTCAACATCCACAACACACACACAGCTTTTATGATTCTTCTCAGACCTCGCAAATAAGGTTATTGTTGCTGTCGCTATTTTTAAGTATGGCTTTCCTCTAAACAGCACTTCTTTCTTAATACGAAGCAAAGTACTGTCCTGTCATTAATTGTATTGTCATATAAATTTACGTATTTCTTCCTTAATGGGATTGATACGTCCTACGATAGAAATGTGTTTGTTGCACATTTTGAATCATTTTTGGCACGTGTCATAACAGCATGTAAATTGGTATTATTGATTACTAGTTCTTTCATGACACCACAATCACATCTACCCTTTTCACGGTTCGCTGTTATGTTGCCATTCAATTTCTCTTTGTGCTATCTAAGCAGTAAGTTCAGTCCTTGTCGTAACCTGTAAAAATGCCTCATTCCATAGATTTGTAACAGCATCTGCTTGGATACACTCACCGTCTGGCAGACTGTTATTACTTTGGACCAATAGTACCGAGTATTTGTCATTGATAGTTCCAAGAAATTAGCAACAATTGTAGGTCACTCACATTTCCGTAGCAATTCACACATTCCCGCTATTATCATTGCAGATCAATTATCTTTTCACTTACATGTCTGGCATGAAAGAATGTAGAATTAAATATTTTCTGAAGGGTTTAACAATTGCCGATGTATGTGTTTGGACGATTAGAACACTACGTTATCTGATATTAATTGATTAATTTAGTAGTCTATACGGCCATAGCTGGAATACTATCAATAATGATTATCAATAAGTAGCGTATCGGATATTTGCGATTCCATTGAAATAATTACTAGCGTGGAAGTGTTAGACACAGAAACATCGGAACAATTTCGGTTAACGGAATTCCGTTCTCTACCCACATAGCACGTGTGCTTCATTAGTGGTATCAGCCAGACTGCGTTGTGGTCTGCTGCTTTGAACAGGTGCTCGCTACCCGTTCTATCAACACTCCCGGTACGTTAGAACACCGCTTCACGTAATTAAGAGCACTCTTCGACGAACTGCAATTTACGATTAATAGAGGTTTACTATGGGCGACATATTCCAGCACTTATAAGCTATCTGTATTATCCATCCGTGCAGTAATAACGCTTCTGTACAAAATACGTGAAGCCAAATTGTAGCACTGATCGAGTTTTTAATTATTACTTATTAGGTGATACTACTTTTAATTGCTATATATGTTTTTTCTTAGATGTACTCCGTGTCTCCGCATTTAGCACTGATCAAGGAGTACTGTTTAGCGATCTTTATCTGAACTTTTTCTCCATAACTTCAAACGTATGAGTTCATTTGAATATCCAGGCGATTAAACACTTTGTCCCAAAAAGATGTGCTATAGAAATAAAATTTTCGAGTTGGAAAAAGAAAGGTACGCCATCAGGGCCAGTAAATATTTGATTTCGAAGTCGTCGCTTAATTTAGAAGTAAGTTCACCGGTGTTTATCTTCTCTTCCTGTTTTCGTTTCCTATATTGACGTAATAATATTTACCTGTTAGGAGCTCTTTGCTTCGTTGCCTTTAATTGACAGTTTATTCCAGCTTACCTTCGGTCAACCCTACCCTCTTTCCTTAGTCTAGTATGTGTCTTATTGTAAATGAGTCAAGTGAGAGAGCTATCCATTTTATTCTATAAACGTTTTGCTACCATGCTCGTATTTTTTATCCTTACGGTATCCATATTGTCTCCTTTTGCATCTTGAACTGTTCTCTTAAAAAATTACATTACTGGTACTCTCTCTCTCTCTCTCTCTCTCTCTCTCTCTCTCTCTCTCTCTCTCTCTCTCTCTATTGGTGTTGACCAAATACACTTTCTTAGACTCTTCATTTAGAGGATCTCCGAGTCGCCCAAGGTGTGGCGGCACATCTACATGTAATTGGCGCGCATTTCTGTGCCTTCTTTATCTCGCTCTGGGCATGTTGTGTTGGTAAGTCAGTACCATAGGACTGCACACTGACAATATGGACGATGAATATATTGACTTCATGCTCGTTAAGTGCAGGTTTTCGTTAGAATGTTCAAAACAATCTATTACCACTAACAGGCGTACATGATAAGGACAAGAGGAATAAGACTACCATGATTACATAAAGGCGTCTGATGCAGTCACAAAAAAAAAATGGTAATCCATTACAAACAATATTTTAAGGTTCTAAAAAACGTAATTATGAAGGCAAAAATAATATTAAAATTGGATGAACCAGCTTTGGCCGCATTGAAATCTTTATTTTTCATATACAATACAGATCGAATTCGGTCCGTGTCTGACCATCCTAAGTGCATGAATCGAAGCCCTGTGGGCCCATAAAAACTTGCACTTTGCATATTACCATCAAATAGGCAGTACTACTTATGTTAATATAAGCAAAGTGAAAGTTTTTCTGGGCCCACAGGGCTTGGATTTATGGACTGAAGATGGTCAGACACTGACCACATTCGATCTGTATTGCATATGAAAAATAAAGATTTCATTGCGGCCAAAGCTGGTTCTTCCAATTTTAATAATTTTAATGTGGTACGTTACGTATTCAAGGATATATATATATATATAATTATTTTTTTTATTTTAATTTTAATTTTTTTTTTTTTTTTTTTTTTTTTTTTTTTTTTTTTTTTTTTTTTGTATCCCATCCTCGTCACCACTTTTGTGTTTCGTTTCCGACAGTTGTCGTAGGTGTCGGTGGCCGAGTATAAAGGATGCACGCGTGTGCAGGTACGGAGGTGACCAGCCAGTGGGACAGCAGAAACTGGAAACACTAAGCTAAATTAGAACAAGTAGTATATTTTGTAGAAATATTACAATACTTAACTTGGAGAGCAGCAGACTAGTAGAATGTTGATACATAATTTAGACAGAGGCCTGGCTACTGATGATTCCAACTGCCTATCCGATAGCCAAGTCTTAACTGGTGCCTATCTGATTCCCAAGTCTTAACTAGTGCCTGTCTCATTCCGAAGTGGCCGATGCAGTAATCGTGGCCACGAGCGGAGTTGCAGCAGAGGACGCTCGTGGCTGACGTCGTAAGAACGCCGCGCCGTGCATGCATGGCGGCGCGCGGCGAAAGTACGTGGCGCGCACTTTAGACTCGTGCGACACCACAATTTTAGTTCCCATAATTTACTGCCAAATGTACAGTTTTGTTAATAATCGAAAATGCTGTATTCTCTTTTCTCTGTGAGGCATTTCATAAATTAAATAAGAAACTGCGAACGTGAGGCGTATTCCCTGTTTGTGTCGAACACGAAATAGTGTTGTGAGTGCCCCACAGTTATGTTTTGGGGCACTGTTACTTCTCATTTGTTTATATAAACGATGTCTTCTGGTATAAAAGATAATCCCAAGGTATTTATGTTTGCCGATAACCCAAGCTTGGTAGGTTTGCAAACCTATTGGACAAAGCTACTATGTTCATCAGTCCCTTGACTTATAATATATATATATATATATATATATATATATATATATATATATATATATATATACGTTCAGATATACAATAATCTGTAATGGAAAGCCAGTGTGTAGGATCATGTTCAAAATCCAAATGCTGTGTTGTTTAATATTAGAACAGAATCTGAAGCAACTGATTTTCATTTGCTTAGCCCATATGATGTTATTTTTCGGTATGACCTCTATGATAAAAGTAGGATACCTATTGCGCAGAAACGAGCAGTAAGAACAATATGTGGTGTAATTTCGCGAAGCTCTTGTAGAATGCGGTTTAGTAGCCTCGGAATACTAACATTGGCCTTTCAATACATATTTTCGTTAATGTCGTTTGTTGGTAACAACAACCGCTTATTCGCAAGAATTAGTAGTTATCTCTCAGTTAACAGAAATCGAATCTTCATTTGGATCACCTCTCCTTTACCCTTGTGCTAAAATGTGTGCAGAATCCTGTCACAACTATTTTTTTTTTTATAAACAGCGATTGGAATTCAAAACGCTGAGTCGTAGTCTATACACTTTCAAAGATAATCTAAAAACTCTCCTCGTGGAACACACATTTTTTTTAGAGGAACTCCTGGAAAAATTAAAAAATTAAGCTAATGTCAGTGTCACGTTGTAGCTTCTTTTTACTTACCCTTAGGCTTGTCGTCTGCATAAAATAACCGAGTGAGATGGCGCAGTGGTAACACACTAGATTCTCATTCGGGAGGATGGTGGTTCAAATTCACCTCCGCCCTTCCAGATTTAGGTTTACCGTGATTTCTCTAAATACCGGGATGGTTCCTTTCAAAGGGCACAGCCGATTTTCTTCCCCATCTTTAGCCACACAAGCCAAGCGTAAGCCCCGCGTCTAATGACCAGGCTGTCGACGGGGCGTTACACACTAACCTTCCTTCTTCCTTCTGCATAGAATTGCCGTACGCATCACTTTATGTATCACTGCTTTTTTGTTACAATATGATGTATTGACTCGTTCCACGATCATGGACACTTTCCCCTCAATTCGGTCCTACGGAACGCTATAAACATAAATAAAAGAAAATTAAAAGGAATATACAAAACAATCTACCAACAGTAATGGACAACACGTTTTAGGAGCTGAAATGGCACAATTCACCAGTGGCTAAGCGATTCCAAATAGAATATGTTGGACTGCTTTTAAATCTCAACCCTATTTCAATCTCACCTCAACTTCAATGCCTTGGGAGGCAAGTTGCAAAAATATGTGCGTCACGTCTCGATGAAATTTATTCAGAAATTCCGTAATATTATGGCTTTCTATCTCACACAGCTACAAGGAGACCACATTGGTATCGGATTTTAGAATTTCTTTATACTTACGGTACGTGAATTTCAGAACTTAAATAACAAACATCCAAAACCATTCGACGCAACTTGCAAAAATTCTCGAGAAAAATGACTTCGACGCTTCGCAAAGTAAACATAAGTACTGTAATAAAAATAATAAAAGCTGAGCCAAATATTCAACGAACAACCAATAACGAATCGAACCAAGGCCCGCAAGCATAGATACCCCTAAAGAAAGTGGTAGCATACTGGCCTCCGAACCGTAGACTCGGTGGTTCGAATAGCACTGTTTTTGATTTCAGTTATACAAAACATTATGGGATCTCTAGTTCTAGTGTTGTGTCAGATTATGTGTATGTAGACAAATTCAAATGTTCAAATGTTTGTAGAGCTTATGGGACTTAACTACGGGGTCATCAGTCCCTAAACTTACAAACTTCTTTTCAACTAGCTAAGACTAAGAACGGCACCAATATCCATGCCCGAGGGGGGATTCTAACCCCCGACCGCAGTGGCCGTGCAGACCGTGACTGGCGCGCCTCAGTCCCCTCGGCCACCGCGGTCGCTATGTAGACGAGCTGAAAACCTTGTCGTCACGGGTCAAGGGGACGGTAGAGTAGGTTAACTAATAGTGAAGCCAATACAGTAAAAAATGTAACTTATGGTACGTTTTTCTGGCTGAAACCATCGTTAACAACAACTTTCTATAAAATTGAGAAAATTACGAATGAACAAGACCAAAAATAATCATTAGATTTTAAAATTGTGTAAGTATCGCATTACGAAGTTAAAAAATAAAAGTAAAAAATAAAAAATCTGACAAGAGACATTTCGAACCATCGTCCATATGGTTGTAAGGCCAGAACGCTTCCACCTGAGCGACACCAACAGATGCGGCAGTACATTTAATGATTTGTATTTTGGTCACTTGCAAAACTTCAAAGTCGATTTTCACGAGAATTTTTGAAAGTTGCGTCGAGTGGCTTTGGCTGATCGTTATTTGAATTCTGAACTTCACGTACCATGTATATCAAAACATTCTAAAATCCAATACGCATGTGGTCTCCTTGTTAGGCATTAATGAAACATCGACTGCTCATATCATGACGTACAGTAAGATGCAAGATGTCTTATTTTTAACACTCAAGATAAAACTGCCTTTTGGTGTCAGTTTTGAGAAATATTTGCATCTCGCAACGTTGCACGGCTTCCCACGTGTGGAGTAGTAATTAATTACCAGAGGTGTATACCGCGAGACTTAATGGGTTCTGTCACGTGTCCAGATGCACTGATTACCTGCGGTATGAAAACACGTTCCTGTCCAGAACTTATCCTATTAGTGCCATGCGCCTTGTGAGCTGGCGAGGCAATTAGAAGCTTCTCCTCTCTCCCGCAAAGTTTCCCCTCGACGGTGTCAGTTCGTCGCCACGAAATCAGCTGGCGCCATCGCAGCAACACAATTACACTCTCGCTTTGTTTGAGGCTCCGCGGTCTGCGGCAAACGGGTTCCGACGCCACCGCACTTCGGCGGAGAGAAAGTAAGACAGTTTAATTACTGCCGGTGTCACTGTTTCTAATGTTACATGTGCCACTATGTACCAAAAAGTTTCTTATTTTCCGATATTTTAAAATTAATTTACTTTCATATTTGCTTATTTTGTTGAAATTTTTTGTAAATATTAGTATATTACACACAGTCATATGGACTTAATATTGTTTGAAGATTGATTATTGTATGTAAACCTCTGTGCAAAGAATTTAAAGACAACATTCAATTTTTTTCATGTAATAATACAGGTGATGCGTCTCCATTTCTTCTTCTTGTTCCAACATTGAGGTAGTAAAAGCAGTAAACGATTTGAGCTCTGTTATTATTACGAATTTTCCAGGATAGAAATTTCTGTAGATGTTCGAGAATGAACTAAGTAAATGATTTAGGTTTTATGTAGACATGCTGTTTTTTTAATTCAATTATAAGCTCTGCAGTTTAACCGGACTTCGAATGTGATCTCATTTAGTAGAAAACTTATTCCTTTATTTTTTATTATGACATTTTATCAACTGTGATGCAGTTTATTGGCCCACTTAAGGTTACGGCAGTAACACTAAAAGTGGGCCTTTGCTATCGTCTTTTGACAGCTCGAAATTTAAATGAAAATTACGGCTTAAGTATTCATCTAACACGAAAATTAAATAACTGAATTTGTAGAGGAGAAAATTCTCTACAACTTTGCTCTCTTACTCGTTGCGTTTTAAAGATATTTGCAAAAGTAACGGCGATTTTGGGATCTATGTCTGTCTGTCTGTCCGTCTGTCTGTCTCTCCGTAAAGTGTTCCCTGTTTTTAAGACGAACCGTTCAACCGATCAGCACCAAACTTTACAGCCATGATTGTAGGCCGCCGGAGACCAGAACCTCCCTTTTTCAATTTTTTCGCACAAAAAATACGGCAGTAAAACCAAAAAAAGCCGTTTGTAATATAATTGTAAGTGCAAACGAACCGTTCATCTGACACGAAAATTGAATAACCTAATTGGTAGAGGAGACAATTCTCTAGAACTTATCTCTCTAATGTTTTTTTCGTATCTCGTATCGTTTGAGACATATTTGCAAAAATAACGGAGATTTCACACCCTCAATTGAATTAACGAAAACCAGCCGTTCGGAGATGTCGCGTGACATTCCTCGCGTATTATATGATTTTCTTTTTCTAACTTACACGTTGTCATTTCAAAGCAACGGCACACTGAGGAATTAACAAAAACACATCGTTCCTCGTACGATAAATGATAATCTAATGTCTACAAATTCCTTTTACGATAAATGATAATCTAATGTCTACAAATGTCATATTAACATCAGTTAACATCGGCCATTAATAGTATGAAATAAAAGAACTCTTTTTTTTTTTTATTTATAGCTGTAGCGTAATGGCCAAGGTGCTGGAATGTGACGCGAAAAGTCGGTGGTTCGAAACCCGCCACTACTTAATTATTTTTCCTAAAAGGGTTTCAGACACTCTTGTTAATTAATATATTATTATTTAGATTATTATGTTGGTCCAAAATGTTTGCAAAAACTTATAAAACTACAAATCTACAGTGGGCCGTAAAACACGTCAGTGCGACTTTTTTTTAGGATAACGGATTTCGCCATTACATCTAATTACGAAACTAATTGTTGGACATTCTTTTACAAAATAATTTTTCTGAATAAGATCCTTAGATCTTGTCCCGACTTATTAAATTTTAGTTTTAATCATTTGAGCTAACCGTCGACTTTGTTAGTAAATCAGTGCTAGTAAATAATATCTCCAACATTTATAGTAACGCCGGTTTTCCATCAACATTCAGATTAAAAAAAGAGGTTTTTAATTAATTTCTAATTGCGTAGCTTGCATTTTACTTAACAGTGTCGCAATTTTCCATTCTTTTAATAAACAGTGATTTTAGGCACCTTTCATGACTCACGTGAACGCTACGACACCAATTTCAAATATTTTTCCCGTTCAATCTTAATAGCACCGCCTGTGATAGCTTTCAAAAATATAATCTGGCTTTTACAGTGATTTCATTCAAATTAATAGTTCTTTCATTTCTTTCTTTATTAAATTCGCGAAACAGCTTCATTTGCAGGAGCTATTCCATTGCAAGAATATTTGCATACAGATGTTATTTAAATAAAAGTCATTTCTAAAGTTTTAACTAGTCGGGAGATATGTTTCATGTTCTATCCCACAGTTTCTGATGTTTCTATCCTATCGCACTGATATTCTAATTTTCGTGAACTTCAAATTAGACGTCCAGATTGCTGATATAAAATTGATAGAATGAATTGTCAACCATATCAGGAGACTTAGTATTCCCACGGTGTAAGTGGCTACCGAAAACCTGTATCTTCTGGATGGTATAACTGTGATAGTTTATTGTGATTGTAAAAATAATTGCCATTTGATCGAAGCAACTAACACAGTTACACTGTTATAGTTAAGAAACGTGATGTGTACCATCTGTGGTCTCACTGACAGTAGAAATTGGAATTTGGTTTAAGTACGTTTCCCGTATGCCTCAATGCACGTTAGTCTTTTCGTTGGCATTATCATTTCCAAAAACATCGTAAATTTCTGTAACTTATTGGCTTAGAATAGATTTAAAGGGTAAATGATACTGATTTAACATCGTTAATCACTTCAAGCCATAAGTGTTTGTCCTGAATCTTGGAAATAGGGAGTAGTTTAGAGACTACGAAGAGAACGCTGTCAGGGAATGATTTGATTGAAAACGTACTTACAATCATCCGGCACTGTCCAAATAGTAATATTCTGTCTGATCGGTGTCTCCAGTGAGTTAGCCAGCCACTAAAACTATAGTATTTTAAACGATCCCTTTTTGTATCAGGAACGTAAGTCTATAGTTATATGCGTACTCCACTTTCTTACATCACGTTCTGAATGTTATCTACATACTAGGGCTTTACAGTTAGATAACAGTGATAAGAAAGGTGTCTTTTACTTTTCTGTAAGTTACAGATACATGTTTCTGATACGAAGATTTCCTCGTTTTAGATCTTACTTTACATAAAGTAAGCTATTATCCTTGGTACACAAGGAAGTAAAGGAAAAGTTACTTGATGCACTCCTCCTGAAAATATGGTTATCTATAAAGATACATTGTATTTCAAAAGTCTCAAAACTTCATGTTGTTCTAAGAGTATTATTATTGTGTTCAAGTGGTAAAACCGGCCGCGGTGGCCAAGGGGACTGAGGCGCTCCACTCACGGTCTGCACGGCCAATACGGTCGGGGGTTCGAATCCCTCCTCGGGCATGGATATTTGTGCCGTCCTTAGTGTTAGCTAGTTCGTAAGTAGTTTGTAAGTTTAGGGACTGATGACCCCGTAGTTAAGTCCCATAAGCTATACAAACATTTGAACATTTGAACAAGTGGTAAATCCGACCTTCAATGGGAATATAATTTTCAATTGTTTAAGGTTCAGCATCCTATTTACACATCTTAATCACTATAAAATCTTCTGGTTGACAAGGCGTGACTATCGTCCCCGGACTTTGTGTGCATTGCCCACATTACGACCACTGTTGTTCTGCCTAGTCACGTGGTTTTTGTAAATACGTTGAACAGACAGCGTTAAAAGATCAAGAAATAGCGCAATATCATTCACGGTGTAGTCACTATCACGTCAAAACGCAACAGCTCGTGTGTGCCGCCCTCAAACTTCACCACATTGACCAATTTTAGTAGGGTAAGGTGATATAATTACAATCATTTCGGACAAATGTTATTGTAACTGGAAATATATTGAGAAAATAAATAATTTAACGATGCCATTAATGAATTTGTAACAGGTAACAGGTACAAATCTTGGTATAAACACAAAAAAGGTTACAGAATTGAGAAAAATTTATCACTTCCTGCAGTGGCGGCGCTAGGCGTCGGCGACGTCGGCGGCCGCCGACGGCCTCGCGCCTGTGGGGGCCTCGCAAGACATTGTTATTATTATTTTTTTTTAATTCTATATTTAACGGCATTTTTCAACTGCTAGGTTATATAGCGACGACTTTGCGTACGAAACTAGCCCTGAATACTTCAATGCGCTGAACTGTTTGCGCTGTGCTGCATTCACGCGTTCCCAGCGCTGTCCGTGTCGCTGTTGCACGGCACGATGTCGCGGGCTCTGACCCGGCGGGTATCCGGCCGAAGCTCGGGCCTCGGCGACACAGCACGGCTCGCTGCGTCTGCTGGCGGTTCAGCTGGGCTCCGATATCCGCTGTACACAGCGAGCGGTCGACGGAACGCAGGCGGCCTGGGCGGGTAAATATGGCGCGATGCACGGCTTTGATTTACACTACCAATATATTCGCTCCAATATATGAAATTTTCATTACACTATGACGAATACATATGAAGCTATGTAGCTTTAAAGTGATAAGTTCATAGCGAAGACGCAAAAGATAACACAATGTGTACTACAATCTAATTTGCAAAACGACTCAAGTCCACATTTTCGTGGTTTTGTGTTATGGGCGCAACAATGATCTAACAATACACATCGCTTAATACCAGAGAGACTTTAGTCCACAACTTCTGGACATTATTTCCAGCAACACAACATTCGTGTTTACCTGCAAAACAGCCTTATTCCAGGACTTAAGTTGTTTTGCTTGTCACGAAATGGTAATTGTTAACAGATTCAATAGCTTTAAGTTAGTAAAACGTCTATATTACTTTTGTTTCTGTGCAACCAAGTTATGAACAGAGAGAGGATTTTCTTGGTTTAACATTTGATACATGCAAAATATATGCTTGCCATGTATTAGCCATATATTAGCATCGTCAACTGACAATTTCAGTTTTCTTTGTGCATAACATGAAAAAAACTAATTCAGTATCCTTCTACATCTACCATGAGGAGCAAGCTAAGAAAAGTCCAAATGGGGTACACAGCTTTCTCCTCCATTATTTCAATACCTGTGTCTCATCTAGTGTTAAAGAACTCTGGTTGTCTTGTGACGGCTGTCCAGGCCAGAATAGGAACAACACTGTAATCAGATTGTTAATGGATATAAGTTAAATGTTCAAATGCTTGTATAGTTTATGGGACTTAACTACGGGGTCATCAGTCCCTAAACTTACAAACTACTTATGAACTACTTACGAACTAGGACGGCACAAATATCCATGCCCGAGGGGGGATTCGAACCCCCGACCGTAGTGGCCGTGCAGACCGTGACTGGAGCGCCTGTCTCCTCGGCCACCGCGACCGGCTGGCTATAAGTGCTCAGAGGCGTTCTTCATCACACTGTTTTTCCTTATCAGAGGACACTCTTTTCTGTGCAATGATAGGGACATCGCAATAGTGAAAAGACGACAGAGGCGCGTGGACAGACTATACACATTGAAGGACTTGTGTGGAAACATAGTAAGTTCTAGCGCTAAAGCAAATTTTACATTAACAATCGTTGAAAGTGAGGGTGTTTATGATTAACACAACTGGCGGCCGCATTATTAAAAGCGAAATGTCAACTCCATTGAGACATCTGTTAAGAACGATCCTAGAGATGAAAAGGTATCTTTCAGTGTTTCAACTTTTATGGAAATCTGATTTCCTGTAGAACAGATCGGAATAGTTGTGACAAACCGTTCATAGAAGGAATAATTCAACATTCTTTCATCCTTGGGCCAACATATCCACACGTCCTAGAACTATCACACAAATAAGCTTATCCAAATGGTGTGTCCAATCAATGAAAATAAAATTAAAGATATACGCAAAATACTCGAGTACATTCCCAACTTAACGGATCCAATGCATTTTATGAGAAAATTGCAACTTGGGAATCAAAGACAAATAAAACTACAATTTTGTTTTGGAAATTTTTTCTTGTATGCTTATTACTCTGCATAATTTACTGTTCTATGTATTCTGCATATGCATGTGTGTTTATATGCCAGAATTTTATCACATAACAAACAAAACTGTAGTTAATTTAAAAACACGACTTACGTCCTTCTTTAAACCAAAATTTGTACAGGAAGAAAGTACAAGAGCATTCTTTTCTAATGACAGTCTTATGTAGTTTCTATGTATGCAACATAATTTACTGCAATATTCGCTTCAGAAACATAGACAGTTTTTTCTTGTCTCTGAAAATGAACCGCTAGGGACTTATACCTTTTTGCAAAATTCACAATTCATATATATTGAACTTTTAAACGCAATTTCTCCATATATCGTGAAGCAGAAGAAAACAAGGAACAGACTGGTATAACTCATTTTGGGATAGACCTACGGGTTCGCTTGTAATAATTGAATCTTGAGTATGCATAATAAAATACCCTGTAGTAGGAGGAGATGTAGGACACACACACACACACACACACACGCGCGCGCGCGCGCGCGCGCGCGCGTGTGTGTGTGTGTGTGTGTGTGTGTGTGTGTGTGTGTGTGTCCTACATCTCCTCCTACTACAGGGTATTTTATTATACCGCGCTATCATCCATTTCGTAGTATGAATAGATTACTTAAATAATTCTTTTATTCTTATATTTTACTACTTGTTCTGGCATCATACATGGTAAAATATAAAAACTATGCTGCCATGTATGACGATACCATGTCCACTTCTTTCTGTAGCGGAGTTCTTTTAAACACCATAAAAAGGGGTAATTTAGGACAGTATCGTATATTTGCTCTTTCGCGATGCATAGCAACAATTTGCCGCTATCTTTCAGTTTCTTGCACTAATTATTTTAAGTGGGAAACTATTTTCGCATTCCGCGACTATTGTCTTGAGTCTTATGTAAAGCTTGATAAATATCCGATTAACAGTGTCAGGATTGAAATTTCACTCAATATCGTGGGTTGGAAACTTTCTATTGTCCTGACAAGCGGAAAAGTGCTCCAACTGCAGTTGTCATGCAGGTCATTAGCCACTTTATTTACGTGTGTCAGTAAAATGACGGTCCACATAGACGTTTCTGTTTTTAAGATGTTTTATTCGTTCTACATACATCCTCCTACTTCACTGACAAAGAATGAAATCTAATATAACCTATGGAAGTAATGATAAAAACAACCTCAAAAAAGTGCGGATTTCCCCCCATTTGATGGAACTGCACTTATCAATGTACTCGACTAAACAATAATTTTTAGATCATGTCTGGAGGACCATCAAGAGAAAGCGGCATAGGGAAGAAATGGGAGTCCGGTGCAACAAAAAGAAGAAAAAAAGCTGAGACATATCCAACCGAGCTATGACTTTGAGCATGATGAAATTTCTGAAGAAACATACTTTAGGTGAATCTGCTCCAGAGGCCACTGTTGAATCTGTCCTTCCAAGTTTCTGTAGTCGCTGAAAAAGAACCAGGGTCGAATAAATCTGTTACCCTTTCTTATGCAGCATCAAAATTGGGCAAAACTGCTGTTATCCAACATTCTGAGCCAAATAAGAAGCTAAGAAGTGAAAATATTTGTGATTCAGAAAATCGAGAGGACACTGTTCATAAAACTGAGTCATTTACAAATCTGATGTGTGTTACCCCAAAGAAGCAAATAAGACACATTTTACTAAATTTCATTTTACTAGAAAATTGAGTAAGAACAACATCGCAGGTGGTTAGTTTACTCCACAACTCAAAATAAAGTTCATTGCTTTCTTTGTAGACTATTTTCACGTTTTCAGACGTAGATGGTAAAAGAAGGCTGTTTGTGACATGAAAGATCTGAATATGATATTGCAAAGCCATGAACAAAGTCAAGGATACATGTAGTGTATGATTAAATGAACGGAATTCTATAAATGAATAAAAGATAGGAAAACAATAGATGATGAAAACGAGAGCTTGATTAGGGAATCACAAAAGTATTGGTATAACTTGTTTGAAAGATTGATGGATATTATCAACTACTTAGCCTCACAAAATCTGATATTTAGAGATCATCGAGAATCCCTTACTCTGAATGATACTGAAAACAGTGAAAATTTTATAGACCTATTTAAACTGTTATCCAAATACGATCTAACACTAAAAGAGCACTTAATGAAAGCAACTTTCTCAACATTATCTGAGCCACTAGATCCAAAAGAATTAATTTAATTAATGTCAAAATCTGTCATTAACGAAATTGTAAAGAGTCAAACAAGCAAAATATTATGCCTTCATTCTTGATTGTACCAGGTATGTGATCCTTGTGGAACAAATGTCAATAATATTCAGATTTTGCAATTCCTCAACCATAGAGATAGAGGAACACGGGTTTCTTGCCGTTGCAGAAACAGCGGGAGAGTAACAAATACAGTTTTATAGGAACTAGAAAATAATGATCTAGATATTTTAAAAAATTATCTGAAAAGTGAAACTGATGATTCTGAAACTCTTAGTGAATGTGAAGCAGTCTTGAATGAAATGTTAACTTTTGAGTTTATTGTTGCAATACACGTGTGGTACGCGATTCTACTATGTGTGAAAAATAAACAATGCCAGTCGGTTCAAGCAGCTGTTGACCCTTTATGTTCATTTCTTGACTGGGTTCAAGAATTCCGTATTACAGGATTTGAAAAATGCGATATAGAAGCTCGATTGTCTGTAGAAAGAAGTAGTTACGAAATTGAGACTTAGTTTAAAAAGAAAAGAGTAGCACACAAAAACGAATGTTAGATTACGAACAAATTTGTGAAGCAATACAATCTGCTGAAATATGGTACAGAGTTAATTTTTTTAACACAATGATAATAGTAGACAGTGAATATCGTTTCAAAGCACTTAAAGAATATTTTGAGCGATTTGGTTTTATTTATGATATCAATTATTTGAAATCTCTATCCAAGGAGGACCTTCTCAAGCATTGTAATGAGTTAGGTATGATACTTTGAGAAGGTAAACATAGTGACAAAAAATGTCAAATGTCTGTATAGTCTATGGGACTTAACTACGGGGTCATCAGTCCCTAGATTTACAAACTACTTATGAACTACTTACGAACTAAGACGGCACAAATATCCATGCCCGAGGGGGGATTAGAACCACCGACCGTAGTGGCCGTGCAGACACATAGTGACATACAGCCTTCAGAACTTTTCGAGGAACTGCAGCTTTTAAAATCCAATCCACTAGACTCAATCAAAGACACAAAACAGATTCTTCAGTACATTTTAGAAAACAATTTGGAAGAGGTATATCCAAATATTTACATAACAATCAGAATCATGGTCACAGTTCCAGTCAGTACAGCTTCGGCCAAGAGAAGCTTCTCAAAGTTAAGATTGATTAAGACTTACTTGAGAAGATAATGGTTTTAAGTGTCAATCTACAGATGGTATGTACTTTGAAAAATCATTCTCATACAAAGACTTCAAAATATTTTTATTTGTTATATACTACCGGTATCGGCAGTTGCTGCCATCAACAGGAAGATATTTTATTGTAAATTAGACGTTTATTTACTCAGTAAACATGTTATCTTACTGGTTTTGATGTAAAATATCTTGTCAATTTACTGTTGATAGCAGCAACTGCCGAAACCGGTGGAATACAACAAATTAAATTATTTTGTAGCCTTGGCATAAGAACGATTTTTTTTTCAAAATGACTTGAGAATCACACTGAGCCAAGAACGATTATCTGACTTGTCACTACTATCAATTGAAGCAAAAATAGCGGCTAGTATTAATTATGATGTGATCTTTCAAAAATTCGGTGAAGCGAAAAGCCGAAAAGTTTCTATTTTAATTTCTGTTTGTTTATTGTAATTTTTGTCATTGCAATACTAATTATATAAAATAAAATTTTAGTATAGTGATTATTGGTGTGTAATTAAGATCATTTTATCTAACATTTTCTTCCTTACTGAAAAAATGAAAGGGGCCTCGCAAAGACGAGTTCGCCGACGCCCACTTTTCGTCTAGCGCCGCCACTGACTTCCTGGTACAATTTTGATCACGGACATCTTCTCATAAAAACCACTTTTTCCCTCGGGCGCCAACGCATACTTAGTGGTACCAAACATTGCATTTATGGCAGAATTTGAAAGTGCATGGAAACTACAAAATTTATAAGAGCGGCTTACACTAAGTAGTTTCATTTACATCTTAGCGAGAAAAAAACTATTTCTCCGTCGCACAAAGTGGTGTATTCTCGGAAAAGACAGGAGGAGCTGTGCAAATCTGTTACACTACAACGCCACACCAAGGCAAGTGCTACCAACACTACGAAACTGAGAAATGGCAGGAAACCTTGTTGATCAGAATTGTACCTATATCGAATATTTCTTCCGCATAACAGAAAGCCACAAATAAGCCCTTTAACTCTCATTGGTTACATAGGGAGGCCTAGTACCGTGTAAAGCGCTCGTGTAAAGACTACTATATGTTAGACGGAGAGAGAATATGGACATTATTACACAATATCCCATATTACACTATTATCCCACAGTCAAAACGGATTCAGAAAGTATCGCTCCTGTGAAACACAGCTACTCACACGATGTGATGATTGCTATTGACAAGGGATGTCAAACAGATTCCGTATTCTAGATTTCCGAAAGGCTTTTGACACTGTACCTCACACGCATCTTCTAATCAAACTGCGTGCTTATGGAATATCGCCATAGTTGTGCGATTGGATTCGTGATTACCAGTCAGAAAGGACACAGTACGTTGTAATTGGCGGTAAGTCATCGAGTAGAACAGAAGAGTAGAACTTCCCCGGGGAAGTGGTATACGGCCCCTATTGTTCCTCATTTTTATAAACGATTTTGGAGACAATTTGATTAGTTCATTTACACTGTTCGCGGATGATGCTGTCATTTATCTGTTAGTAAAGTCTCCAGAAGACCAAAAGCAACTGCAAAATGATTTAGGTATCTGTGTTGTGCAAAAATTGGCAATTGACCCTTAATAATGATAAATGTGAGGTCCTCCGTATAAAATATAAATTCGTTAAACGTCAGTTACACGATTAATCAGTCAAACCTACAGGCCGTTAATTATACTATATACCTAGGAGTAACAATTACAATCAACTTAAATTGGAAAGAATAAATATAGGGAAGACGAACCAAAGTCTAAATTTCATTGGCAGAACACTTAGAAGATGCAATAGTTCTACTAAAGAAATTGCCGACCTTACACTTGTGCGTCCTATTTTGGAGTATTGGTGCGCAGTGTGAGATCCACACCAGGTGGGACTGACAGACGATTTAGTAAAGTTCAGAGAAGGGCACCTCGTTTTGTATTTT
This sequence comes from Locusta migratoria, assembly GCA_026315105.1. Taxonomy (NCBI): domain Eukaryota; kingdom Metazoa; phylum Arthropoda; class Insecta; order Orthoptera; family Acrididae; genus Locusta; species Locusta migratoria. The sequence continues at coordinate 423,413,554 of CM048746.1, read as the reverse complement.
CGCGATATATGATAGAAAGTGTCACGGAAATGATGCACGAGTTGGAATGGAAATTATTAAAAGAAAGGCTTTATTGCGACGAGATCTATTTGCAAACTATATTTCATCACCTTTCTCTTCTAAATACGAACATATATATTTAGCATCCACCTACATAGGGTGACATGATCATCATGATAAAATAAGAGAAATCAGATCGAAAATAAAGATTTTTGTGTCCTTTTATAGAACTTGCACATGCACTATAATGTGACTTGCATATTATCCATGTAGATGCAAATTTAGATTTAAGGGTAACACCCCTACTAACCACAGACATTGCCGAGCTAGACTGGCTTGCTTGCTTCAACGACAGATATAGCCTGGCCACTGGCCAGTCAAACGTGTGGTGCCGCAGCAGCCTGTTCATTAGTTGCGACGACCACAGTCTCGATGACTGTCTGAGCTGGTCAAGTAACATCGGCTAACGTAGCCTTGCTATGCAGTTGCTGCGAACGGATGAAAGCAAGAACAAACTACAGTTGTTACATTTCCGGATGACGGTCAGCACTATTAAATGAATATATGATTATGGAATCGTCTCGGGTAAAATATTCCGGAGGTAAAATAGGCCCCATTCGGATTTCAGGCGGGGACTATTCAGGATGACATGGTCATCAGGAAAGGCAACACTTGTATTCTACGGATCGGAGCGTGGAATATTAGATCCCTTTATTGGGCAAGGAGGTTATAAAATACAAAAAGTTAATATGGATAGGTTGAAGTTGCATATAGTGGGAATTAGTGAATTTCGGTGGAAAGAAGAATAGCATGTCAGGTCAGGTGAGTAAAGGGCTTCAAATTCAAAGTAAGTTCGGGATATTACAGGAGTATGTCTAATAATGAAAATTAAAATAGGAATGCGGGTTAAGCACTGTAGTTATCGAAATATCGTAGTTAAGCCAACACAGACCACACTAGTACAAGTTTTCATAACCACTATATATGGAGATGATAAGGAGATCGAAGAAATATATGAGGAGGTAAAGAAAATTATTTACACCGTTGAGGGAGAGTAAAACATGATCTTGATGGGTGACTGAAGTACAGTAGAAGGAAGAGGAAAGGATGAAAAAGTAGTAGATGAATATGGACTGCGCAAAAGAAATGAAAGAGAACGTCGCCGGTCAGAATTTTGCACGGACATAAATCAACCATAACTAAACTTTCGTTTAAGAATCATGGAAGACGATTGTGTTCATGGAAAAGTCCAGACGTAGATTTCGAAAACAGGTAATATACTGAAACACATATTCAGAGGCAGATATAAAATCTGACCATGCGTTATAGGTTATGAACAGTAGACAAACTCAAGAAACTGTAAGAAAATAAGGAATTGGGATCTGGGTAAATTGAAGGAACCTGAAGTTCTTGAGAGTTTCAGAGGGAACTTTCGACAACAACTGGCAGAAACGGTGAGAAATAATACAGTATAAGATGAATGGGTAGTTTGAGAAAATAAATAGTGAAGCAGTAAAGACCATATAGGTAGATAGGAAAGGCCTAGAAAAAATCCTTGCATAGTTCAGAAAATACTGAATCGACCTACGAAAAGAGAAGATATAAAATTCCGTGAATTAAACAGGTAAAAAGAAATGTAGAACATTAAAAACGCGATTGACAGGAAGTGCAAAATGGCTAAGCAGCAGTCTTAAGTGCAAATTCACGTAGATACAAAAATGTATAACTGGAGGGAAAAATACATACTGCCTACGAGAAAATAAGAGACATTTGGAGACAAGAAAAGCAGCGGTATGTATGCCAAGAACTCAGGTCGAAAACCAGTTCTGAGTAAAGAAACGAAAGTCGAATGGTGGAAAGAATAAGTAGATGGGTTCTACACAGGAAATGAACTTCAAGACAATATTGTAAGAAAGGATGAGTAAGTAAATTAATTATAAGACACAATATTGAGAGAAGAATTTGACTGGGTTCTGAGAGACCCATATCAAAACTGGGCTCTATAACAGACGTCATTCTCTCAGAGCTACTTAAGTCTCTGTGAAAGCCAGCCATGACCAAACTATCCACCTGGTGACCAAGATGTACGAGACAGGCGAAATACAGCAGACCTTAAAAAAAATGTAATAATCCGTATTCCAAAGAAAGCAGGCGTAGACAGGTGTGAAAATTAGCTGAATTTACGGTCTGTAGATTTGACTGATTTACTTTATGAACGAAGTTTAGCGGATTTATTTTAGTGTTCGTATGGATGACGTCACATTTTTCATTATTCAGGGACAATTGCCAGTATTTTCACTGTGCAGTTATCATTTCGCAGTTGTTTTTGATCTTCGGGTGACTAAATGAACCGATAAACAACAGCACAATTTGCATAGACTCTAAGATAGATGCTTAAAAGTCTCCTAAGTCGTCTATAAAGATAAGGGACAGTAATGGCGCTATACCACTTACCTGGGGAACGTCAGATATTACTGCTGTTTTACTCGATGACATTCCGTCACGAATTCAATTGCAAATGTGTGGCTATATTTGATAAGCACGTTTATTATTATTATTATTATTATTATTATTACAAGGTTGTTTTCTTCTAGGTAGTGTATAATGTTTGAGGAAAGTATATGTTCTAAAACCCTGCTGCAAACTGCAAATAGGAAGGCCTGTAATTTTGCTAATCACTCCTATTGCCTTTCTTGAATAATGAAATGGCCTGTGCAACTTTCCAGGCTTTCGGTAGGGATCTTTCGATGAGTGAGCGGTTGTAAATGATAGCCGGAATGGGATATTGCGTCAGCGTACTCTGAAAGGAACGTAATTGTGAGACTTTCCTTTGTTAAGTGATTTAATTTGCTTTAATACTCCATGGATAGCTTCTTCTAAATTACGCTTGCTGGCAGCTGCTCTTGATTAGAATTCTATACCATTTGCTTCGGCCTCTTTGGTGAAAATTTCGGAAAGCTGTTTCAGCATTTCTGCTTTAGGGCAACCGTCATCTTCTCTTAGAATGTATGACAGTACTGGCGCTTTCTTTGTTTCTTGGTAGGTGTCTGTTTTCCTTGCCGGGGTGTTAACTTCATGGTTAACAAGTTTCCACGAAAACTGAAGCATGTAGTTCAGATCGAATCAACATAGTACTAATTCATCAATTCTTTGACTCTTTCAAAGATTATGAATACTATTTTCTCTCGCTGACAAGTGTGTGTTTCTAGAATCCATAATCCGTTTACATTATTGTCCGTGTTGTTTCCTTTTAGTACTAGCAGGTTTTGATAAATCCAGTTACCTAACTTAAGACGTGGAGTAACTGTTTAAGCAATTTCTCTAAAATTCCTAATCCCTAAACCAATGAGTACATATTTATCAATGACATGAAGGTTTGGTACTACGGATTACTGGGACAGGTTAACATGTGGAATAGTGAATGATTATCTGCTTACTGCTATGGGACGTCATAAGGAGACGAAGGTAGGGATGCAACTGCAAGTGTATTCTTTTACTGAAGGATTACAGTAAGTTAGGCGCTGCACTGCGTCGTCTATACAAAATTAACAAAGGGGTCAGTCAGGGTAGGATAGACCATTAGATTATGAAGGTTTGTCTACTGCTAAGCCTAGACGACTAATGACTCCAGTCCTTGATGTAATCTCTCACTTGCTGACGCCGCCTAGTATGGAGATCTCACATACATCGACCACTGAGCAAGATTGTCAGGTGTTACATCCGCTACCGTTGTTTCAACCGTTTCTCGTATACGCAGTTGTCAATCATATCCTTAAACTCTTACTGTCGTTTCGGTTTCATGGACATACGTAGACTGTACTTTTTCAGAACCGCAAAACACCTCTTACACTTCTGAAGTGTAGTGACGGTTAGGTACGTCAGTTAAAAATCGAAAAAAATATTTTTTCTTGTGATGACTAAATAATTATTCTTAAATCATTCTCCCGAATGATTCTCCTCAGACATTCTACCCAGTTACACGTTGTTTATTAATAATATAAATTTCTCTGCTTTACTTATGGGAAGCTCATTATAAAAGGCTGCTCTCAATCATTATAATTTCATCTGTTTGTGTTTCTTGACGTCAAAGAAACTCTCCTATAAGAGCAAATCTGATATGTCTTGTAACGATCTAGTTACTTATCTACGAATATTTGTGTAATTACAACTGTCACATAGAATTATAACGCTTCTGAAATGGATTTATTCTGTAAACAGTGTGGGAAAAAGTTATTTTATCTGCATTGAGCTCATCGCCTCATGGGATATTAAAGTAACCATAAAGAAAAGGAATGAGAACAATACTCTGTTGTGTTGTGTTCTCGAGCGGGATGGGCGAATCTTTTCAAGCACTCCGGGAAAATGAAGCACCAAGTTCAATCTACTGCAACAGGTATTATTCTCTTTCGCCGAGAAAAAAATACGAATGAATAAGTAACAAAGACGTTCGAGGAACTCTTGTGACCACCACGAAAACTATTATTATTGTTATTTTCTTTTTTGTAAATGATATAAAAGTAAGATATACTGTGAGAAAGAAAACTTTGTCAGCTCCATCTCCTTAACAACCAGTAGTTTCATTTCGATGGGAAAACATTACTTATCTCTTAACAAAGAATGCGCTTTATCAGAAGTTAGGAAACAGCTTAACTCTTACAGAGGTTAAATATTCGGAACGGAAAGTTCAATATAATTTATACAGACGCTGTAAGAATCAAAGGGTATGAAAGTGAAGCACTGGTTGGGAAGAGAGTGAGACAGGGCTGTAACCTTTCTCAGTGTTATACAACCCGTACATTGAGCAAACAGTGGAAAAAAGCAAGAAGAATTTTGGAAAGGGGATTAGAGTTCAGGAAGAAGCAAGAAAACCTTCGCTGTCATACTGTCTTGTAATTGCAATTTAACGTAATGAACATTAAAACTTCCTGGCAGATTAAAATTGTGTGCCGGAATCGGGACTCGAACCTGGGACTTCGACTTTCGCGGGCAAGCGCTCTACCACTGAGCTACCCCGACACAAATCTCGACACCGCCCCACAACCTCAATTCTGCCAGTACCTCGCCTCCTACTTTCCAAACTTCACAGAAGTTCTCCTGCGTAAACTTGCAAGAGTAGCACTCCTGGAAGAAAGGATATGGTGGAGACACGGCTTAGCCACAGTCTAAGGGATGTTTTCAAAATGAAACTTTCAATCCGCAGCGGAGTGTGGGCTGCTATGAAACAAGTTACGTAGGAGAACTTCTGTGAAGTTTGGAAAGTAGAAGGCGAGGTACTGGCAGAATGGAGATCGTGAGGCGGTGTCGTGAGTCGTGTCGGGGTAGTTCAGTGGTAGAGCACTTGCCCAGATTCGAGTCGCGGTTCCGGCACACAATTTTAATGCTCCAGGAAGTTACATATCAGCGCACACTCCGCTACAGAGTCAAAGTTTCATTCTGGGAATAAACATTGTTTAATTGGAGGGTGAAAGATGAACATTAACAAGGCGGAATAAAGGTAATGCACTGCAGTCTAATTAAATCAATTCTAAGAGGAAAACTTTGTTGTTTTCTAAAAATAACTCGTATTAAATCTAGTGATAAAATGCTGGATTCTTTCATAGCATTCCTGACATATTTTGAAACTATAGCGCTCGCTTTAACCCGATACCTGACCTGCCTGGCAGTTGCTCCAATCGCTTGCCGTGGTCCACTGTCAGCCTTTTATCTTTCCACACGATACCATTACTTATTGCGCGACTCTGTTGACATTACTTCAGTAAAATCAAAATATTTCTGTTCCATTTTTATGTAAAGGGTCATGAATCCAAAGAATCATGATGATGCAACGCTTATTTTGATATGGGTATGTAAGCTTCTGAAAATGTTAACAGGAATCACGCATTGAGGGTATGGTTTGTTTTTCCCCTAGTATATTTAACATATGACCAAAATCACTTTGGGTTTTCAGTCAAATTTCGTTGTGATAAGTATTGTAGGCATCTCACATTGAGATCCTCGCTAAATTTCGAGCTACTGTGTACGATCGCCCATCCTGGGGATTTTGTGTTCGTTTAAATTTAGTATGCCTTTTCCTTTGCTTTTGCATCAGTGTCCTGACCTGTTTTGTGTATATATATATATATATATATATATATATATATATATATATATATATAAATCTGCTTTCCTGAACAAATATACTTTTCGTTTATTTTTGGTAACTTTGGGACTTTCGATATTCAATCCCGCTACGACAGCTCTGTGTTCACTAATACATGTATCCGTTTTGATGCTCGTTATGAGCTCAGGATTATTTGTTGCTAAGAGATCAAGTGTGTTTTCACAGCCATTTACAATTCTAGTTCGTTCATGAACAAATTGATCGAAGTAATTATCAGAGAATGCGACGAGTACAATTTCACACGATTTTTTTATTGGTACCTCCTGATTTGTAAGTATAATTTCGCCAACAGATAGAAGGTAAATTAAAATCACGGCCTACTATTAGCGTGTGAGTCTGGTACGATTTTGTAATTAGACTCAGCTTCTCTATGAATATTTCTGCTATTGTATCGTCAGAGTCGGGAGGCGAGTAAAAGGACCAATTATTAACTTCTAAAGATTTTCAGGTACAACCTCTACCCATAATTGCTCAGAGGAACTATAAACTTCAACTTCGATACACGAAATACTACTTTTGACGGCGACAAACACGCCTCCACCTATTTTGTTTAATCTATCCTTCCTGAACACTGTTACATCTTCTGCAAGTACTTCTGCTGAACTTATTTCCGGCTTGAGACAACTTTCACTGCCGTTCAGTGATGTGTGTTTCGGTGCTTTCTATTAACGCTTGGAGTTCTGGTACTTTCCCGATACAGCTACGACAATTTATAACTGTTATACCGATAGTTCCCAGATCTACATTTCCCCTGTGATCCACCTGCACCCTTTGAGATTGCCCATTTTGTTTTTCCCCGAAGCCCCTTATCCTAAAAAGATCCTGCAAAATCAGTACCCATATCTACCACGTCTGGCCGTAATAAAAGCCTTGATAAGCCTGGGCATTGAGTCAAACAGAGCTTGGATGGCGTGTACAATTACAGATGCCCACGCAGCTTCAACACGATACCACACTTCATCAAGAGTAGTGAATGGCGTATTGTGACGACCAGTGGCGCGGCCATCATTGACCAGACGTTTTCAGTTGGTGAGAGATCTGGAGAATGTGATGCCCAGTGCAGCAGCCGAACATTTTCCGTATCCAGAAAGGCGTGTACAGGACGTGCAACATGAGGTCGTGCATTATACTGCTGAAATGTAGAGTTTCGACCGCGATGTCGCCAAACACGGATGCGACCATCGTGATGCTGTAAACAGATCCTGGATTCATACGAAAAAAAAAAAAAAAGTTTTGCCATTGGTGCATCCAGGTTCGTCGTTACGTACACCATCGCAGGAGCTCCTGTGTATGATGCAGCGTCAAGGATAACCGCAGCCATGGAGCTGGTGGTTCATGCTGCTGCAAACGTCGTCGAACTGTTTGTGCAGATGGTTGTTGTCTTGTAAACGTCCTCATCTGTTGACTCTGGGATCTAGACGTGGCTGCACGATCCGTTACAGCCATGCGGATAAGATGCCTGTCATCTCGACTGCTAGTTATACGAGGCCATTGGGATCCAGCACGGCATTCCATATTGTCCTCCTGAACCCAACGATTCCGTATTATGCCAACAGACATTGAATCGCGACCATGTCGTGGTGCGATAAACCGCGGTCGGGATAGGCCACAATCCGACCTTCATCAAAGTCCGAAACGTGATGGTACGCATTTCTCATCCTTGCACGAGGTATCACAACAACGTTTCACCAGGCAACGCCGGTCAACTGCTGTTTGTGTATAAAAAATGCACGATTTAGGTGTCGCCACCGGCGCCAACCTTGTGTGCATGCTCTGAAAACCTAATCATTTGCATATCACAGTATCTTCTTCCTGGGTTAAATTTCACGTCTGTAGCACGTCATCTTCGGGGTGTAGCAATTTTAATGCCCAGGATTGTATTTGATTTAGGATAATCGGACTGAAGGACAACGCATACACACCCATTCCCGAGTGAGGACTGGAACCTCCGGTGGAAGAGACCACGCTATCCATAACGTGGCGCTCCAGACACGGCCATTCCCGCGCGGCTACATATCAACTTTAACCCTTTCAGACCTGTTTCTTTTTCTGGAGGAAGGAAATTATTTATTTTCCTGTATTCATCTTAAGTTACGTTTTTAATTATTTTAGAAGCAAGATTTACGCTGTTGTATACATCCATTTACATACAACAAAATTGCATATGCTGAAAAGCGAGACTTCTTTTTATGGACTAAAATAATTAATTTTGTAGCACTAACTTTTGTACTAAATAAACTGATCATTCAATAGTGGCCATGCAAAATAATTACTACTACTTTTCAGTTGTACAGTGGAATACAAGTAACCCACATCTTGCGTGTTCTTTGGAGTTCAGAAGCTGCTGCGCAGTGCAACACTTGACTACTTGGTACTTTTTTAGTGATCCTCCGCAGTTCACTGGAAGTGTGCACGTCGAAAATGTTGAACACTCAGTCATGTACATGTTGTTTCAAAGGGGAAAAAATGTTTCTGATCTATCTTAGACACTGTAAAAGTTATGTACACAGTTGTAGCCAGAGGGTCTGAAAGAGTTAAATAAGTCGTGATTTCATATAACTTTCGTAGGGTAGGCACCGTACGGCAGGACAACATATGGATGAAGTGTGTTGAATACTGGCGTTTTGAATGACGTCTCATATTAATGATGGAATAATATCATGACGTGCAGATTGCATGTCAGTTACGGACGTACGTGTTTTTTGAGTGACTCAATACGTATCGGAGGCTGCCTGCGGTACCACAATTACAAATTGAAACAAGTACCGACATTTGGTTTGTACGTTTAACTCGTTTAACGTAAAAAAAAGAGTAAATACTGATCACGTTTGAAAATACAGTTCTCAGAAAATGAACAGTGAAGAATTTGAAAAACTGAAAACTCAGGCAATTGTACACCCTGCCTGACTCGTAGCGAGTGTGAAAATTAAAAGACTAAGATGGTACGGACAAGCGAGGAGGAGAGGCGAGAAGACACTAATGGGTGGAGAAGCTGAAGGAAAGAGGCCACTGGGACAGCAGAGAATGAGATGGAAGGATAAAACCATGAGAGACATGCAGATACTGGGTCTGGCGGATGAAGAAGCAAATGACAGGAAAGTGTGGAAGGCTGCACTGAGTGAGGCCAAGGGGCGGCTGCAGTTTTTGTGGCCATAATAAGTAAGTTTAGCAGCACTCTTGTTATTAAGCTTAGCCGTGCGCACTGAGGCGCTGTGCTGGGGTGCACGTGGCCGTTCGCCGTCGGAGGTTCGAGTCCTCCTTCGGGCATGGTTGTACGTGTTGTCCTTAGGTTAGTTTAACTTAGTTTAAGTAGTTTGTAAGATAGGGACTAATAACCAAGCACTTAAGTCCCATAGATATACAACCATCTGAACATTTGTTAAGCTTAGCACGCACTTCGTAGTATAGTTATCACTCGTTGTGGCAATACTTTGACGTTGACTTGTTGTGGCAGACGTCTTCGCCGAGCCCTGAAACTAATCGAGTCTTCATCTAGATTTCATCCCAGGGGAGAAGAAATCTAAAATTAATGAGATGTGTTGTGTTACCTCTGCCGTGCGGGGGTAGTCGAGCGGTCTGTAGCGCCATGTTGCGGATCGCGCTTCCTTCCACATCGGAGGTTCGAATCCTCCCTCGGGCATTGATGTTTGTGTTGTCTTTATATACGTTAATTTATAAGTAGTGTCTAAATTTATGGATTGATGACTCCGCAGTTAAGTCCCATAAGCTTTACAAACATTTGAAATTTTTTTGTGTTACCTTCCAGAGAATGAACTCCATTTAAACTAAGTGAAGCTGAAATTGCTGCAGTAGTCTTCCCTACGAAGGCCTGTACTTTCTGTCATGTACTTTACAGTGGTTTGAAGAGAATGTGCAAGCCGAGTGTGAAATAATGAAGTAAAATATTCGTCATGATATTTCCGATACTATGAGGAAGTAAAGTGTGCTACATGTAATGAGGTTTAATATGTAATATGAAATATTACTGTTCTTCCAAGACTTAATGTATGAATAACATAGATATTAATTTTAAAATGTGTTTCAGTTGTTCTGAACAACTCTTACATCGGACACAAATGAAACATTTGCATAGTTAAATTAATACGCCCAGTGTTTCTCAAGTAGTTCATGCTCACATACATTTGTAACATCTCCTTGTCATTTTAAGTAGATAAGAATATTTTGTCGAAAATCTATGTAAGCCACTCCGAGTTTTGGACTGCTAACGTATCACTGTCATCTGGTTACTCCCACTGGGTTGGAAGCGTAGTGGTAGAGTCCTTCATGAGCAGTAAGCATATTATGTGCTGAGCTGACGCCGTCGGATTACGGCTCGCAACCCCAACGTTACCCACAGGCCGCCGTGTCGTCCATAGCACAAACAGGATACAGCATGCGATATGCAAGGCATGTGGACAGTACACCATTATCCCTAATGTTTTCACTTCCACTCCTCAGTGAAGTAGCTCTTCATTCAGCCTCATTAAAGCAGAGTGCACTTATCACCACGCTTTGCAATATCACACGGCAGACCTTTGCGGTGACCCAACCTACTGCATACCACGCGCGACAGCCCTTAATGTCGGTGAGCTGACGGAAACCAAAGCATCCACTGCGACACGACCATGACAACAGAGACATAACAACATTAGGAACAACAAATCAGCAGTTGAAAACAGTGTTTACGAGAGGCTAATACACACACACTATATATACAGGATGTCTCACCTAAAAGTCGCCAGGCGCATGTTCTCTGGTGTTTGAGCAGATATTTGCAAATTCGTTTTTGCAATGTGTAGCTGGACTCAGGCCAAACAAATTATGCTCCTCACGCCATTCCTGCGACGCCCGGTGTAGATGTTTTACTGCCTCTGTTAATATATTTCGGTAAACCGAATATCACACTAGGCTACTTTGGAACTGCTCTATCAATTGAGCAGAAACGTTTTGCTTTAAAAATCTATTTGTTCGTGACGGGAAACAAACCGAAGCCTTACATCTGCACCGGGCGTCGCAGGAACGGCGTGAGGAGCAGAATTTGTTCGGCCTGAGTCCAGCTACATATTGCAAAAACGAAATTGAAAATATCTGCTCAAACACCAGAGAAAATGCGCATGACAACTCTTAGGTGAGACACCCTGTGTGTGTGTGTATGTGTGTGTGTGTGTGTCTGTGTGTGCGTGTGTGCATGTGCGTGTGCGCGCTCGATGTACAGCCTAATAGTAAGGTAGTTGTTATTGTGGTCTTCAGTTCGCAGACTGATTTGATGCAGTCCTCAACGCTACCCTGTCTTCTGCAAGTCTCTTCATCTGAGAATAAGTTCGACAACCTACATCTTTCTGAATCTGCTAACTTTATTCGTCCCTCGTTCTCCCTGTATGATGTTTACATCATTGTATTCCTAAATTTACTATTCCATGGTATCTCATAACGTGTCCTGCCAATCTGTCCCTTGTCTAGTCAGGATACGCCAGAAACTCCTTTTCTCCCCAATTCTGTTGAGCACCTCCACAATAGTTACGTGATCTACCAATGTAATCTTCCCCATTCTTTCATATCACTACATTTCGAAACCTTTTATTATCTTTTTGTCAGAACTCCTAATCGTCCATGTTTCACTCCCATACAATGCCACAATCCAGACAAATGCTGTCAGGAAGGACTTACTAACATTTAAACTAATGTCAACAAATTTGGCATCTTCAGAAATACTTTTCCCATAGCGATTTGCATTTGATATCTTCTTTACTTCGACCAACAGAAGTTATCTTGCTACCCGATTAACGAAACTCATCCATTATTTTTTATTGCCGCATGGCCAAATCTAATTCCTTCAGCGTCGCCTGATTTTCTGACACTACATTCCATCGACGCGTTTCAAGACACTCCCATTCCATTTCATTGCTCTTTCACGTCCTTTGCTGTCCATGACAGAATTACTATGTCGTCAGCATAGCGCAAGGTTTCTATTCTCTCTTCCTGCACTTTGACTCCCTCACCAAATTTCTCCTTGCCTTCCTTCACAGCTTGGCTAATGAACAGACTGAACAACAATCGGGAAAGGCTACAACCCTGTCTCACTCCCTTTCCTACCCATGGCGACCTTTTCGTGTCCTTTGACTCTGCTGTCTGGTTTTTGTACGTGTTGAATATAGCTCTCCGCAGCCTCTATTTTACCCCTGATGCCTTCTCAGTCTGAAAAATTGTATTCCAGACAACAGTGACAAAAGCTTTCTCTACATCAGCAAATACTATAAACGTACGTTTACCTTACATTAACCTATATTCTAAGTCTTAATGTGAGTATTGCCTCGCTTGTACGTACATTTTTCTCATATCCGAACGGATCTTCCCCAAGATCGGATTCCACCAGTATTTCAGTTCGTCTGTCAATAATTCGTGTCAATATTTTGCAACCATGACTTACTAAACTGATAGTTCTGTAATTTTCACATTTGTCTGCACTTGCTTTCTTGGGTACTGGAATCACTATATACTTCTTTATATCTGAGGGTATTTCCCCTGTCTCATACATCTTGCATACCATGTGGAACAATTTCTTCATGACTGGTTCTCCTAACTATGATAGCAGTTCCGACGGAACATCATCTACTCCAGAGGCCTTGATTCTTCTCAGATATTTCAGTGATCTGTCGAATTCTTCTAGCAGTATTGTATATTCTATCTCATCATCCTCTACTTTGTCTTCCGTTTCTAGAATACTGCCTTCAAGATTATTTCCTTACAAATATTCCTTCCACTTTTCAACTTTCCCTTCTTTGCTTGTTACTGGTTCTCCATCTGAGTTCTTGATATTTATACCACTACTTTTCTTGTCTCTAAATGTCTCTTTTATTTTCCTGTAGGTGGTACCTACCTTTCCCCTAATTATATATTCTTATCAGTCTTGCATTTCTCCTCAAACACTCCTTCTTAGCCAGTCTGCACTTCCTGTCAGCCTCATTTTTCAGTCGCCTGCTCCTTTGCCTACTTCACTTGATGCATTTTTATATTTTTCCTTTCATCAATTAAGTTCAATATCACCTGTGTTATCCAAGAATTTCTGTTAGAACTTGTCCTTTTGCCTATGTCATTCTCTTCGCACTGCACTACTCTATCTCTCAATGCTATCCATACTACTTCTGCTGTATTACATTTCTCCATTTCAGCCAATCCTTGACTAATGCTCCTTGTGAAAATCTGAAATACCTCTGGTTCTTTCAAATCGTCCAGGTTCCACCTCCTTAATATTCTAACTTTTTGCAGTCTTTTATGTTTCTTATCTTTTAATGTACAGTTTTTAACCAATAAGTTATGGTAAGACTCCATATCTGCCCCTGGATATGGCTTGCAGTTTAAATCCTGGTTTCTAAACCTTTGCCTTACAATTATCTCGTACCTCCCCGGGCGCTGATAACCTCGTTGTTGAGCGCCCTAAAACGCCAATCATCATCATCATCATCATCATCATCATCGTACCTCCCAGTGTCTGCTGGTCTCTTACATGCATATAACCTTATTTTACGATGATTAAACTGTTTGTGATGATTAAATTGTACTCGGCACGAAATTCTACCTGGCGATCTCCTCTTTCATCTCTATCCCCAGTCCATATTCATCTAGTACATTTCTTTTTCTTCCCTTTCCTACTACCGAGCTCCAGTCCCCCATCACAATGAACTATTTTTTCTCCATTTTCAGTCTGAATTATTTCTTTTATCTCCTCATACATTTCTTGTATCTCCTCATCATCGGCAGAGCTAGTTGGCATATAAACTTGTACTACAGTGGTATGTGTTGGCTTCGTGCCTGTCTTTGCTACGATAAAGCGTTCACTATGCTGATTATAGTAATTTACCCGCATTCCTATTTTCTTATTATCAGACCTACTCCTGCGATATCACCAACTGATTTTGTATTTATAACCCTGTACTCCTTTGACCAGAAATCCTGTTCATCCTGTCCCCGATCTTCACTAATCCCCACCACATCTAACTTTAACCTATCCATTTCTCTTTTTAAATTTTCTAACTTACCTACGCGATTAAGGGTTATAACTGTCAACGCTCCGATCCGTAGAATGCCTGTTTTGCTTTTCTTGATGACGGCTTCCTCTTGAGTAGTCCCCGTCCGGAGATCCGGATGGGGGACTATTTTACCTCCGGAGTATATTACCCGAGAGATGCCATTATCATATATTCTTATAGTAGAGCTTCATGTCCTCGGGAAAATTGACTGTAGTTTCCCCTTGCTTTCAGCTGTTCGCAAAGCATATTAGCTGATGTTACAAGGCCAGCTCATCTGATCATCCAGACTGTTGCCCCTGTAACTACTGAAAAGGCTGCTGCCTCTCTTCAGGAATCACGCGTTTACCTGGCCTCTCCACAGGTACCCCTCCGCTGTGGGTGTACCTGCGGTGAGGATATCTGTACCGTTGAGGCACGCAAGACACCCCACCTCGGCAAAGTCTGTGGATCATGAGGGTAAAGTATAAATTTCAAATTAATTTCTACTAACTACGACGACTTTTGAAATAAATTCACTGAAATGTAAACTAAATGCGATGTAAATCTTAAAAGTAATGTCTAAATTTCAAATTTATGTGCAGTAACTACTACGATGATTACAATGACGTCAGTGACGGATTAGAATCATACATTCGTAATTATCTCGGAAATGGGTCGTTCGCAGACCCATGTTTACTGGGACATTTTTGATTCTATTACCGTGTATGTTTGCGCGAACCTTTTTGATACACTCAAATAAGTAATAAGGTAATATCAGGCAATGATCCTTTATTTAATGCAGATATATTTCTAGCCCCTTACTCTTACGGCAATCAGTAAGAAAAATGTAAGAAAGTAGAGAATTTTGAATCTGAGTGGAGGCGAGCTAGAGCAGTCCGCGCAATTGTGATGATCACTATGTCGTCAGTGGTGTACAGGTCAGGGCAACTGCTTAGAAAGGAGAAGACCCGGGTTCGAGTCCCGACTGGGTACACATATTAATTTTTTTCGTTTCACAGTGAATGTCGTACAATCCGTGAATATAACTTTTACCGTGATCAGATATCCGAAACAATTCGAATACAACTCTGTTTAAACTGCTCTTCTTGACGGCTAGGAAATATTCGAACATCATCACACCGGAAATAGTACAATGTACTTTATGCAAGCGAAACTCGCACACCTTGATAAGAAATAACGAAGGAGACATCAAAATAATTAGCTGAGTACTAATTTAACTGCTACTACAGTGTGCGCCTCTTCTTATTTTCATACAAAATTCGTGGAGCGGATAGTTATTCTATAAGGCATTGAGAGAACAGCCATTTTGCAAGATATAGACAGAATATGGTCACTTAACAATTCTGTAACACAATGAATGATTCTGGTAAATCACCGCGGCATAAAGTTTCACAGTCAGGTTCATCAACGTGACCTTCTTTTTAAAATAGTAGACGTAAAACTTTTTATTCCTTTTGTTGTGTTAAAGGGTACTTGCAGCGACAAAGTTCGAATCTAGTGAATCGACGCGAAAAAAGTACAACATCAATATTAGTGTTATTACGATAACTAGGGCACTAAAGGCGTGTATAATGACATACATATATTAGCAATTGTCGTGATAATTAACCTAGTTCCGACGCCAACTGTATTGATTCTCAGTACCGGTATACTAATGAGGTTATTATTTCACATTGCGTGACAAACGTTCGTGTGTAACACGTTTCACAGGAAATCATATAACTACGCAGTACAATAAAAAGAATACTGTCGTCGAGAAATGGAACAGCAAATCCAACACCACAAACACTTGAATTCTGTGAAGTAATGAGTATTCGGTTATAAATTTTAATTTGAGTTCGATGTTACACGCACCGATACGTAAATCGTCAGCTGCTTAGATAAAACAAGACAGCGTTTTTCAGATACAGTGATAAGTGTGGTAAACTACGTAATAGCTGTTATCTACACTTCCGACGTGGATGTGTGGTCTATATGATATGGAGCTGTTTGGATCAACATACTCTGAAAGGAACCTAACTGGTCTAGAATCTAGAGCAGGAGACTTGTGTTACGTCATTGCAGTTTCTCTAATAATCCTAGGGTATCTACTTCTAAATTACGAACCAATGGAAGTGGCGCAGTGGGAACACACTGGAATCGCGTTCGGAAGGATGGTGGTTCAAATCCACCTCCAGCCATCCAGATTTAGGTTTTACGTGATTTCCCTAAATCAATCCAGGCAAATGCCGGGATGGTTCCTTTCAAAGGGGACGGCCTATTTCCTTCCGCATCCTTACCCAAACACTCCGAGCGTAACCTCCGTCTCTAATGACCAAGCTGTCGACGAGACGTTAAACTTCAAGCTTCCTTCCTTTATAAATCACGCATGCTGACAGCTGTTCTTGGTAAGAATTATGGAGTATTTCTGTGGTGCAGGATTTTCGTAAATCTGTGTTTAGCAATTCTGTCTTAGCTACACGTCATCAGCTGCAACACGATTCCTATCTCGTAGAGAAAGTATTTATTGTGTTTTGTCGCTAGTATACTTTCACATACGACCAGAATTTTTTTCGACTTACTACCAAATTACGAGACACGGATCGTTGTGAAAACTGTAATAATCTTCTCGCATTGAAGTTCGCGTTAAATTTCGGATTTATGTAGAAGTGTGTCAGTCTTGGGGATTTTTTTTAAAACACAGGTAATGGCCGTATCATTTGTCACTGTAATTTGTTTGGTACTAGCTGTAAACCCAGCGTTGCGCGGGTGTCTATTCATTCTACACTCTCGTAGTCCAACTCCCCTTCCCTCCTCTCTCTGCATCCATCTCTTCCTCTCCCATCTCTCTGTTCGTTTCCACCTTTCCCTCTCTCGACAAAGTTTTCTACAAGGTAACCCCTGTCATCTACCATACAAACACGTACCCAGTGACCTTCCTCTTGGTTTAAAGGACATGGGTGCAAAAATTCATAAAGATTGGAGCAAAACAATGCATTTTGTAAAATGCCGTAAGTTAAGTACACTCCACCACCCACCGATCGAAATTTTATACAGATAGTGACATTCCTCTTGTAGAGTGGGCAAAATTTCATCAATATCGGAACAAAAGTATAGATTTATATGCAATAGAAACGCAGGATCATATTCAAAAACGCACTTTCTTGTTCTCAAATATTCTAGTTTTATTTCATACAACTTTTTCTGAGAATAACGAAAGCAAAAAAAAAAAAAAAAAAAAAAAAAAAAAAAAAAAAAAAAAAAAAAACGAGCCATTCTCAATTTATGGTGCGACCGCCGGCAGCGGTGGCCGAGGGGACTGAGGCGCTCCAGTCACCGTCTGCAAGGCCACTACGGTCGGGGGTTCGAATCCCCCCTCGGGCATGGATATTTGTACCGTCCTTAGTCTTACCAAGTTCATAAGTAGTTGTAAGCTTAGGGACTGATGACCCCGTAGTTAAGTCCCATAAGTTCTACAAACATTTGAACATTTTTATGGTGCGACCAAGGTATTTAGCGATCCATTTTTATGTTGAAAGGTACCCTACCCCAAGCACTGTATAAAACTTAAGGTAGACTTTGACGTTCCTCTTGTTTTGAAGCTGAAGAATGCGAAATTTCGTGAAAATCGGAATGAAGCTGTAGATTTCATGAGTCTGTAGGAGACTCATCTTAGCTGACGTTTTCTACCTATAAACTATATTCCTGTCAAATTTCAGATTCATAGGTGAAGTAGTTTTCGATATTTCGTGCTATTTCAGTGAGTGAGCGAGTGTCCTTTCGCTTTTATATAGACAGAGATTAAGAAAACAGATTGCTTAATTTTGGATGCAAGAGAAGTAAGGGAAACTTGCACAAAAAAGAAATGCGAATCTGTAATGCTAACTTTATCTAAGTTTATGCCTGATGCGACATTTGTACGGCATCTACAGCAAAACTGTTGTGAGCGGTAGATGATCAGCGTGGCTAGAGGGGGGGGGGGGGAAGGGGAAGGGTCAGTTACAAATCGCTTCATAAACGTCCGTAATTACACGCAAACTTTGTTGAAGGTCCCTAACTACTCCCATTTTCCAATAATTGTCGCATAAATCTCGGTAGCGTCACGAGGTGGCCTCTCATTATTCCTAACGTCATATCTCCTGTACTAAGCGTCATGCACTTTTGTCTTCGGGTCAGAAACCTTCGTGGGTGTACGGTGAACAGTTCACCAAAGTTTCATTGCAATCGAATTAATGGCTGATGAACACAATGAGGACATACAGACAAACACACACACACACACACACACACAGATATATATATATATATATATATATATATATATTCCCTTAGAGAACTGCATTTCTTTGAGTGTAAGCCACGTACGATCTATACTCACATTGTTTCGAAATGCTGGAGACTTTTCATTCACGAAAAGGTTGCGTTTAGACCTGATGAATTTAAAATAGAAATAGCGAAACGTTTTTAATTTACTACTCTTAATATGGATACTGTGAAACTGAACTGCTTAAGCTAAATATGAAATGTGGAGGGCACAGTATTGTGTTGAAACCAATAAACTGTATACCGCTGGATAAATTAAATAGTCAAAAAATGTTCAAATGTTTGTACAGCTTATGGTACTTAACTACGACCCGTCACTCTACCTTCATTCGATCCCTGCGAAACCTTAGATTTCAGCAGGATAATGCACGAGCACATGTTGCAGGTCGTGTATGCGTCTTTCTGGATACGGAAAATATTTGACTGCTGCCCTCGTCAGCATATTCTGCAGATCTCTGACAAATTGGAAACGTCTTGTCAATGGTGGCCGAGCAAATGGCTCGTCACAATGAGCCAGTCACAACTCTTGATGAACTGTGGTATTGTGTTGAAGCTGCAGGGGCATCTGTACCTGTACACGTCATCCAAGCCCTGTTTGACGCAATGCCTAGGCGTATCAAGGCCGCTATTACGGCCAGAGGTGGTTGTTCTGGGTACTGATTTCGCAGTATCTATGCACCCAAATTGCGTGATAATGTAATCACATGTCAGTTCTAGTATAATATATTTGTCCAATGAATACCCGTTTATCATCTGATTTCTTCTTTGTAGGAATTTTAATGGCCAGTAGTGTAGTATGCTACAGCAAGGAGTCATTATAACTTCCACTTCTCCCTACGCTTCGCCAATATTTCTTGTCCCCAAGGATCAGAGAAAGGATTTTCGTCGCGTTGTGGATTATAGCCGCCTTAAGAGGGTAGGGCGTCAAGAGGGCAGACTTGACGCAGGAGAGGTATCACAAGACATTTTAACTTCCACTGACAATGCATTTAGAAATAAATTCACAAAACTTTGTCAGCATGACCGTGAAGGATTCAGGATTCAGGACGAGTGCATAGCAGTGGGAGCTATAAAACATAACAGAATAATTTTCATTTACAAGTGAATTTTCATAATTTTATCAGTTAATATTTGCTACGTTTGTTGCTATAGGTACAGTTTTCTTCATAAGTAAGAAAGATACTTCAATGAGTTTTGCACAATATACAAACTATACTTACAGGTATACGAAACTCTAGAATTTTCTAAATATATTAAAAGCATTGGTAAAAATAAATTTTGTTAACTATAAAATTTTAGTTTTTTTATAAACATAAAATTTAAAATGTAACTGGTATCTCTGAACATAATTCTTTGAAGAATTTAATTCTTTTGGGCAATTTATCAGACACATTACTTTATTGGCGATTGCCTCATGGGAAGTGCTTGGTAATGCAATAGACAATGCATATCATATTAATAAGTCTGGAAATGATGTATTTTTGCACTAATATTTACAGAACTATTTTTTTTCTTCTAAAAAGACAGCGAATTTTACATGTCAGCGAAACTTCACTATTTTACACGTGTTTATATTGACAGGCGTTACTGCACTGTCATCTCAACAGATGCTACCAGCTTCAGACTGATCCAATTCATTTTAGACTAGTGTCGAAATAGGAGTTAGTGAGAAATTTAATGCAACTACCTGTTTCATAACCTGACAAGTTTGAAAAATGTGCTAACAGCAACAGAGGATTGGAAAGAAAAAACAGGCTTATATATTATGTTTGTTTTTGCATGAAATACATGCAGCATAGTGGATAAACAACTATGTAATATAGTGCGACAAAAAAAATTATATGCTTACTTCAGTTAAAAACACGACCTGTGAACGAGCCCAACATTGGAAATAATTATATAGAGTTCAGGACTGGTAAAAAGAAGAGTGCCCTACGGTTATAACAATAAACAGGAAAACGAATATTAGTGGAGGCTTGAAAATTACACCTGCGCCAGAAAACGCCTATTTGTATGAGTTATAGAAGAGCTTGACATTTACTTTGTCCTACTACGTAGCCGACTTGAGAGAATTCGTGGCAAGCGCTGGGAGGACCGGATTCAATTCCCAGCACAATATTTCCTTGGTAGGAAACATTGTTCATATATTTGTAAGGGACCAAACGTCTGTTGTCATCGGTCCATAGACTTACAAACTCCAACTAACTTATCCTAAGGACGAAACACAAACTCATGCTCCCGGGAGGATTCTTACCTACGCCGTGATCGGCCGCCCGATCCGTAACCCGACGCTCCGGACCATACGGTTATTCCAGCGTGGTGGTGGGCCTGTTGAAATGTTAAAATGTTTGTTAAGCTTATGGGATTTAACTACGGGGTCATCAGTCCCTAAGCTTATGAACTACTTATCAACTAGCTAATACTACGGACGGCACAAATATCCGTGCCCGAGGGGGGATTCGAACCCCCGACCGTAGTGACCGTGCAGACAGTGACTTGAGCGCCTCAGTCTCCTCGGCCACCGCGGCCGGCTGGTGGACCTGGACTCATGATATTTATTGAAGTAGGAATTTATTGTAAAGCTGGCCAAACATATGCATACCCGACAACGTCTTCAGAGCGGTGTCTTGAACCCATTCCTTCCGCACCGCATGCAAATGGCGCCATTGGGTTTGGATGACAGCGGACGGCGGGTCCCGATCTTTTCGTCGGAGCCAAAGAACTGAAGTGGATGAACAAAATCGACCATAAGCTAATATTCGAAATGTTTTTCATAGACATGGCACAGTTCGGTCATCAAGACGACCTATTAAGTTAAGTAGAACATTTTCCGAATGACATCCGGTCTCCAGTATCCACCTGACATAAGGTTCGGCATAAATTCCCCTTTGCTTTACGTAAAGACACAATCTATGAAGATGTCGAACCAATGCTGAAACTTAAGAATAATTTCGTCTCCCCAAGAATTTAACTAGCTAAATTAGCGTTATTACTGTTCCCACTGAGCACCTAGCGTCAGCGTGCACGTATACTAGAAAAACATGTTTATGCAACAAGACCATCTGTTGAGACTGCGATGGCACTAAAGTAGTAAAATAGTTTTTGAAAAATGATTTTGCCTGCAAAAAACCACCTCGTTAGTACATTCCTTTTTACAGGAGTTACACAATAAAACGGAGCCGTCGAGAGGAATAAACACTTGATTATAAATTCCGAAGTTAGCCAATCCTGCCGGTTGCGCTATTATAATTGGCCGCAAACGGCGCTCAATAGGTACTCATTACGGTATAAGGGCAAGTCGAGAACTGTACTCTGTGGTGTGATGCTATTATTGCCGATGCTGGGCGCGGTGGAGTAGCCGAGTAAAGCGTCTCGCTGCGGAGCGAGCGGTTGCTCGCCGTGGAGGTTCGAGTCCTCCCTGGGGCATGGGTGTGTGTGTTTGTCCTTAGGTTAGTTTACCTAGGTTTAAGTTTGTAAGCTACGGACTGATGACCACGTAGTTTGGTCCGATAGGTTTACAAACATTTGAACATTTGAAGTGCCGATGCTGAGTCAATTTGAACGCGTATTTTACCCTTTCACTTTATAATCGGCGTTTTAGTTGGGGCGTTACGAACTGTTGACATATTCTGCTGTTGGTTATTTCGAATAATGCACAAGCCCTGTAACTATACTCAAAAATGTAACACGGTTCCTAAACTGAAAGTCGTATACGCACACGAGATAAAATAAATGTACATTCTGTTAAATCATACTTGTACAGAAAAGCATTAGAATAGAACGATAACAATATAAAACTGTTGTTTTACTCTCAAACAATGTAACAGAACGACGGTCTATTCTCTTCTAATCTATTATGTGCGAAAACGTACGAAATGAAGAATAGGAAAAGATATCGAGTAACTGAAACGAATGCGTAGAATATTTGCTATTAATATCTTCCTGTACAGAAAATCGCACGAAATTAAAAATAAAATTATGTTTTGCGACTTAGTAACTTATGTTTGGCGTGTAGCTAATAAAAATGCATTTGTTGTTAATGCATTATTCTACAGTACAGTCTATGAAATAAAAACTAAAGTGTAATTTTCTGTAGGATGTAATTAATAATAGGAAGAATTCCCCACTATCATAGCCGACGTTTAGAAACCATATATTATACGCTGCTGTTGGCTGGTCATTCTCCCTGATGAGCCCTCATTTTTGAGTTAATGACGAAACTGAACATACTATTTATTATAACTTTTTCTTCTGAACTTACTCTTTGTTTACGTCTATTTGGGCTATGTTTATCTCAGCAGAGGCTAAAAATACGCAGCCGCACTATGGCAGTAACGTGACTTACTACTTTGGCGTGGTGTCTGTTATTTGGGACATGTTCGAAAGAACAGACAACACTCCAAACTAATAAGCATTTAGACGCGAAGACGGCGTCAGCTTCAATTACTTCACACAGATGCGGTTATAAGTTCGACCTCGCACGGAAATCAGTAATGGCGAGTATAAGAGGGCATGTAGGGACGCCATAGCGTGCGACTTGTGGGAGTTGGACGGGAGGCGAGCACGGGTGGCCCAGAGCGGGAGACCCGGGTTCGATTACCGGTCCGGCTCACATTTTCACTTATCGCCATTGTTTCATTTCAATTCCCTAAAGCAGCCACTGTCAATCCTTTCCTTCCTAATCCTTCTTCCTTCCTCTCCATTTTCATTTGAAAATAACGTTACTGTAAGTTGTCGAGAAACGTGCATCGGTCGTGTACCGTCCAGTATTGTCAGACGCCTTCGGCCCCATCTGGCCGAAAACAAGGTTTAGTTCCGTGCAAAGTGAACGGATAGTAAATTTTTGGTGCTTCTGTAACAAAGATATCCGACGTGTTAGTGCTTCATCAGGCACGTATCGAAAATGTGTAGCACATACCAGTTGTTACTGGGTTGTTACCGATTAAATGGAGCACAAAGGAAAGAGAAAGCACACATTTCTAATATGTGCAATGTCTTTATGCTTAACGAAGGAAACTAGATATAAATCCTGAAGCCCCTGCTCCGATTATCCCTGTTCCTCTCTCTCTCTCTCTCTCTCTCTCTCTCTCTCTCTCTCTCTCTCTCTCTCTCTCTCTCTCTCTCTCTCCCCTCATTCCGCTCTCTTTGTCAAACTCTCATACTACTTCTCCCACCGTCGTTCTGGGGATGTCCTCCTCCTACATCCCTCTCCGTTTCCCACTCCACCCTTCCATTCTCCTCTTCTCTCACCTTGTTCATCCTCTTTCTGTGCATATTCACATTCTCCCACTCACCCTGTTCATGCCCTACACCCCTACTCCAGTTTCGTTTCCATCTTCTCATACAACTCTACATAACCTAGAGACTTGCTTAATGTTACGTTCAATAACTTCTCGTTCCTTCTCGATTGAATGCTTTGAAATTCCGACACAATCTGGCATTTGTATACTTGTGGCTTTCTATGTATCTAATTTTAAGATATTTGACATCTGAATCTATATAAATTAAATCATGTGGAAACATTGGTACAAAACTTGCCAGAAGTTAAAATGGTCAAATATTTGTATGGCTTATGGGATTTAACTACGGTGTCATCAGCCCCTAAACTTACACACTACTTATGAACTAGCTAACAGTAAGGACGGCACAAATATCCATGCCCGAGGTAGGATTCTAACCCTCGACCGTAGTGGCCGTGCAGATCGTGACTGGAGCGCCTCAGTCCTCTCGGCCAGGCAGAAGTTACGTTCATACAATTAATTTATCGTATACTGAACAAAACTCTGGTTTATTACAATGCAAAGTTGTATCAGAATGTCAAAGCAATAGGTCAAGAACTTTTGGAGATTATCTGTTTTGCACAAATGAGCATTTTCATTCTCTCAAAAATTCAAATTTATTATTTACTACCAACCCGCCCGGCTTCCAACGGATAGCTCAACAATTTTTTTTTCCATTCTAGTGTCGCGCCGGCCTCATGCTTCGAGCTAGTTTGTAAGATTGAAAGGTACCTCATATTCACCTTACGCATTATCAAACGGTAACCACATTGTCACATGCACGATAATGTTTGTAAGTCGCAGAACATATAGCGTTTCATAAGAGTATTTATCACTCGTTTCCATGTATTTTGCTCACCACACTGACACACCGCCGTCCGTAATGGATCACACAGTCCATTAGTGAAAGCCGTATGAAAATCCGTTTGAATATAATTGAGTTCATTTAGGACAGACAGACGCAGCGGGACAAATTCGTTTCATAGTAAGTATAGATAGGCGTGCGATAAATTATATGACGTTATGTCTTGATCGTTATTAAACTCTAAAGGTAAAAACCACGTAAGCGTCATATAATGAAACAACAAACTAATTTTCACGTGTAAAGTTCATAAGTAACAGGATTTATTCTATTACAAAGAGTGTTCATCCTCCACATTTCGTGGATTTTTTCTCCGTCACGAAATTCAGTAACAGTCAATGAAAATCGTACGAAAATCCACTCATTAGTTTCTGAGTACATCGCGGACCGCCCGACAGACAGAGTGGGATGATTTTGTTTGATCTACATCTACATTGGATACACTACAAATCAGATGTAAGTGCCTGGCAGAGGGTTCATCGAACCACCTTTACACTATCTCCCATTCCATTCTCGAATAGCACGCGGGAAGAAAGAACACCTGAATCTCTCCGTTCGGGCTCTGATTTCTCGTATTTTATTCTGATGATCTTTTCTACCTATGTAAGTGGAAATCAACAATATATTTTCACATTCGGAGGAGAATGTTGGTGATTGGAGTTTCGTAAGTAGCCCACACCACAACGATAAGCGCCGTTGTAATGATTCCCACCCGAGATCCCATAACATTTCCGTAACGTTGTCTCCCCTGTATCGTGACAATACGAAACGAGCTGCGCTTCTTTGGACTCTTTCGATGTCCTCCTTCAAACCCACCTGACAAGGATCCCACACTGGGCAGCAATACTCCAAAACAGGACGGACAAGCGAAGTGTATGCAGTTTTTTTATTATTTGATCTGTTGCATCTTTTAAGGGTTCTGCCAATAAAACGCGGTCTCTGGTTCGCATTCCCACGACATTATCTTCGTGTTCTTCCCAGTTTAAGTCTGAAGTAATAGTAATTCCTAGGTATATAGTGGAGTTTATGGCCTTCGCTTTTGATTGATTAATCTAGTAAACAAAGTTTCACGGATTTCTTTTCGTACTGATGTGGTCGACTTGACACTTTCGTTATTTAAAGTCAATTGTCAGTTGTCAATTTTTACACTATACTAATATCTTATTTAATCGTTCTGCAGTTGGTTTTGATTTCAGATGATTTTATTAGACGATAAATGATGATGTCATTTGCAAACAATCTAAGAGAGCTGCTTGGATCATTCTGTTCGAGATAATGCATAATATTTGAATAAAGGTATGTTACAAAACCCTGCTGCAAACTGACGTCAATGAAATAGGCCTGTAGTTTAGTGGTTTACTCCTACTGCCTTTCTTGGATATAGGTGTCACCTGTGCAACTTTCCAATCTTTTGGTACAGATCCTTCTTTGAGAGAGCGGTTGTATATGGCTAAAAGTAAGGTGCTATCGCTTCAGCATAATCGAATAGAAATCTAATGGGTATACAGTCCGGACCAGAAGACTTCTTCTTGTTAAGTGATTTCAGTTGCTTCACCACTCCGAGGATATCTCTTTCAACGTTACACATTCTGGCTTTTGTTTGTAATTCGAAATCTGGAATATTGGTTTAGTTTTCTGTGGTGAATGATTTTCTAAAAGCTATGTAACTCTTCTTTAGTAGCGCTATCATCGGCAGGTTCGCCATTACTATCACGTAGTGAGGGTATTGCTTGTGTCTTGCCCCCAGTATATTTAACATATGACCAAAATCTGAGTTTTCAGTCAAATTTCGAGAATGAGTTTCGCTGTGAAAAGTCTATATGTATACATTTATTTATTTATTGAATTATATATTTTTCCTCCGAAATAGGAACATTTTCATCAATTAATATCACATTTAAGTTAAGAATATTAGATTTGGCTTTGTGTTTCGCAATGTCCTCCAAAAACTTATCCATTCTTTCGAACATTGCTCCCCTTCCTTCATCAGTTATGGTGGGTCGCCCTTGTGACAGTTATTGACTCAGTTTGCTGGTACAGTACTTCATTAGGTTTATAATCGCCATTATCATTGTACTTGGTAATTTTTGTTTATGATTGTTCCAAGAATTTTTCTGTCTGTCATTTATTGAAGTATATACAGCCTATGCATATCCGAATGTTTAATAGAGAACTGTGTACAAATTTTGAGTACGTCGTTCAAGAACTTTGTGTGACTTTTGGTAATAAGTTTAAAAAACTAATGATATAGTAGCATATAATAGATGGAGTGCCATCTTCTGGCAATTTTGGGTATTTTTTTCATTCAGTTCAATTGTGGTAAGCGCAAGTGTAAATTTTTGTATATTTATATTATTCCCCGAAATATTCTTTTCCAACGTCAAGGAACATTTGGGTTACGCTATTTTTTTCAGTGGTCCCTTTGCGCTCAAATCTACATCTTACGCTTCATCCGGCCTTAATTTTCAAACGTTAAAATTCACTTGCTGCTGATGTAACTACAGCAGACTCCCACTACTTTTTAAGCCCCACAGTTTCGAGCACGGGCAGTACTTGCCATCTCGTCCCCGCAGACAATGGACGGCTCTCGGAACTCGCTCAGCATGCAAAGATTGCGAACGACGGCTCTTCATCAGCTAGAGAGGAATTTTCCCCCCTTTTTTTTACTCCCGGTCCTTCCCGCATTCACAGACGTAATTGAGTTCGTCGCCAGTGACTGCGAACAAGTTGGGCAGCACGTTTCCGATATATCGACCTGGAGCAGCTGAGCCCAGCTGAGAGCGGCGTATTGCGGACGGTCCGAGAGTAACGTCGTCTCCGCTGCCCACTAAACCAATCCCACGGGCCGTCGCCCAGCCCTGCTAGCGTCTACCCCCCGCACGAGTTCCTCGGCGGCCGCGTTATTAAATTGGTTCTGCGTAATCCAGTTGCCGCCAATTACAAATCAATCGCGTTAGCGAGTAGGAGACGGCGCGCGCGTAAGCCAGACCCCTGGTGCGGCTGCAACCCGCCTTGCGGACACCTGCTACCCACGCGCCGAGTGCCACAGCCAGGTCCTCTGCAGGCATGCTCGGCTGTACGAGCTACGGCCAATATGCACCGCAGTAGAGAGGTTATTACGCAGGAAGTTCGAAACGGGTACTATAAGTTACGACAAAATGCTATTTACTGAAAATTCGTTACTATTAATTGAGGACAAGTTAGATGAAAATCAGTGTGGTTTTAGGCTTCTTAGAGGCTGTCAGGACCAGATCGTTAGCTTACCGCAGGTAATGGAAAAGTGCTATGAGTGGAACAGGGAATTGTATCTATGTTTCATAGATCTAGAAAAGGCTTATGACCGTGTCCCTAGGAGGAAGCTACTGTCAGTTCTACAAGTTTATAGTATAGGAGGCAAACTTCTGCAGGAAATTAAAGGGCTTTACGTAGACTGTTAGGCAGCAGATTGAAAGGTTGGAAACTAATATTTGAGAGCTCGATCAGAGGTGCAAGGATTATGATATGAAGATCAGCAAAACAAAAGTAATGTCTGTGGGAAAGAGGATTGAGTGCCAAATTGGAGGAACAAAGTTAGAGCAGGTAGACAGTTTCAAGTACTTCGGATGTATTTTCTCACAGGATGGCAACATAGTGAAAGAACTGGAATCGAGGTGCAGCAAAGATAATGCAGTGAACGCTCATCTAAGATCTACTCTCTTCTGCAAGAAGGAAGTAAGTGCCAAGACTAAGCTAGAAGTGCACCGCTCAATCTTTCGACCAACTTTGTTGTATGGGAGTGAAAGTTGGGTGGATACAGGTTACCTTATTCGTAAGGTAGAGGTTACAGATATGAAAGTAGCAAGAATGATTGCAGGTACTAATAGATGACCGAGCGAGGTGGCGCATTGGAACCGCACTGGACTCGCATTCGGAAGGATGGTGGTACAAATCCACCTCCGGCCATCCAGATTTAGGTTTTCCGTGATTTCCCTCAATCACTCCAGGCATATGCCAGGATGGTTCCTTTCAAAGAGCACGGCCGATTTCCTTCCTCATCCTAACCCAAAAACTCCGAGCGTTAGCTCCGTCTCTAATGACGAAGCTGACGACGGGACGTTAAACCCTAAGCATCCATCCATCCACTAATAGACGGAAAAAATGGCAGGACGGTGTACGTAATGAGGAAATCAAGGAAAAACTGGGAATGAACACCATAGATGAAGCAGTTAGAGTGAACAGACTGAGATGGTAGGGTCATGTTACACACATTGGAGAAGCAAGGTTATCTAAGAGACTCATGAGCTCGGCAGCGGAGGGTAAGAGGAGTCGAGGTAGACCAAGAAGGAAGTACTTAGATTCGGTGCAGAATGATTTTGAAGTAAATGGCATAACATTAGACGAGGCATCAATGTTAGCATTTAATAGGGGATCATGGAGGAATTTTATTAGAGATACTATGCTCCAGAAAGGCATAATCAGTCTCTAATGCTGATGATCATGATGATTCGTTACTATACCGTCGCTGATGAAACTTCCGAGTTGTATGGCCGTGGACTGTGCAACATCTTTGTTCATAACCTTTCGTGCGGAACAGCGCAAGCTATCTTGTGAGGTGTTCCTGGCGACCCTGAGTCTATCCGGCTAACGAGTGGGACGTCGGAGAGCGACAGAAATATAGCCAATAGTGGGCTAGGTCAAGTTTTCACGTGATCAGCAAGGATAATATTTGTCAAGAATAAAACATAACAATCTACGGCCATTTCTCATGGACAAAAACATATCTATTCTGAAGAGCTAAGGTATATAATTCATTAAGTTTCATGGCTTCTTGTTATTGCCGCAAGAGACGACGAACCCTAGCTGCCGGCGTGGCGCAGGGGATAGCGTCACGGACTGCGGAGCAGAAGGTCGCCGGTTCAATCCCGCCCACCGGCAAAAATTTATTTCCTTGTAATTTACGATTCCAGAAGGTTCTACATCTTTCTTATGTTCACTTGTAAATTCTACTTGTTTCTTATGTTAACAGTTCTTCTAATTTCTGGTAAATTTTGTCTGTGTCTAAATAGCAGAGCACTCTGCTCGAGAGGCAGTCAGTGCTGCGTGTATGTTGAGTTCGTAATAAACGTGCTTTCAGTATAAGAGCTGTGTTTATTTGCCTTCGGAGTCAAGCCTACTTCCATTGCAACGTGACATTGTTTGGTGGAGGCGCTGGGTACACTGTGCAACAGCTGCATCACCGTGGCTCCGATTAGGCAACGTAAAAGCCGTCGCTTACACGGACTGGAACCGGAATACAAGGGATACACCGAGTACATCCTTCCAAAAGTCCGTAATATCAGAAGAACGATGGAGACGCAACCAGCAATAAGCCATCTGCACATCAGACACCCGTCGGTGTTCTCTGGAGATGTTGGACAGGACCCCAACAAATGGCTGAAAGGGTTCGACCGAGTCGCCAAGTACAACAGGTGGGATCATACGATGTGCTTGGCCAACGTTTATTTCTACCTGGATGGAACAGCCCAGCAATGGTTCGAAAACAACGAAGACAAGTTGAATGACTGGGAGACGTTCCAGGAGTAACTTAAGAAGACGTTTGGAGACCGCCAGCGACAAATCCGCTCGGCGGAAGAACAACTGAAGAACCGGGCCCAACGACATGGTGAGCCGACACAATCCGTACATACAGAGTGTTTTGGCTCTGTGTAACGTAGTCAATCCGAACATGACTGAAGCGGACAAAATCACGCACCTGATGAAGGGAATTGCAGAAGATATGTACCAAGCTCTTCTGATAAAAGACGTCGCTACGACAGAATAGTTCATCAAGTGGTGCTAGCGTATTGAAGAGATGCAACAAAGGACGGTTGGACGCAAGAAGTATGACAGACTCCCAAATGTAGTCCCTATGGCCGTTGTGGAAGACCAGCAGGACTTGGCTTCTCTCATACGACAAATCGTGAGAGAAGAATTACAACAGTGCATGGCAGCCAGGACTATTGGACCGAGCGAGCAACTGATTATGCCCATGGATGTGAGCCCTGTAAGTCACGAGGTAGCCGATGCCGCTGAGGACGAGGTATTTCAAACATTAGCTCCTGTCTGCCCCGCCAATCGCACCCGACGTGAAGAATGGCGTCGCCCTGCTATGACTTACGCTGCAGCCGCCAAACGGCAGCCCATGAACCGACCGACGCGACCACAGCCAACTCCCCCGGTAACTATGACGCCCCGCAGAAGAACAGACGTCTGGAGGACAGAAGACAATACACCACTGTGTTTCCACTGTGTACGCCCTTGACATGTACGCTACTGCAGAGAGAGGAGGCGATTATTCGATGATTATTTTGCCGCAAGACGTCAGCCGTCGGAGCAGTTCTATCCAAGGCAGTCACCTGCTGATGAGTTCAGTCGACCTATGGGAAGAAGCCCATCGCCGTACCCTAGACGAGGTCGCTCCCCGACGCGCCGCAGCCGTTCACCGTCGCCGTACAGAGGTACCAGCCGCTCCCCTAGGCGCCGCGCCCAGGCAAACTAAGCGAGGCGGCCATCTACGGAGGTGAGGCCGCCGCAGATGAAAATCCTCCATGGACGACAGTCGCCAAGATGTCGGGAAATCTCGTCGACGTCATAATCGACAGCCAACCTGACGGGGCACTTGTTGATTCAGGAGCCTCTTTTTCTGTATTATCGGATAATTACCGCCGCACACTAAAGAAGACAATGTTCTGTGATACGGGAGCAACTGTGCTGAATGGAAAGTACGTCCGTCCAGCAGGAACTTGGGTCGCAAGAATAACCATCAAAAATAGGACGCAGAAGTTTGAATTTGTCGTGTTAACAGAATGTAGTCACAATGTCATCCTCGGATGGGACTTCCTTCAGGCATCCCAAGCTATCATTGACTGTGGAAGATCTGAGCTGCAGATTGAAGAAGTTGTTCCGCCAGATACATGCAATACAGAATTTTCTGGGAAGTTATTCGTCGTCGACAATGTGACGATACCGCCGTTGACAATGAGAAGAGTTGCAGTCACAAACACAGATGACTGGTTAAACTGTGAAGTTTTTGATGATAGTAAAAAGTTTATCAGGCTCACAAAAGAAATTTACGTACCAGTGGCTATCATAAGCATTACCGGTGGTCAAGGAGAGATTTTGATCACAAATTGTCACGAGCAGTCACAACTTATCCGCAAGGGAATGTGTATCGGGACAGCTGAACTAATCCAGGACGGTGAGCTCAACGTCATCAATGAAGACCCATGCCCTGCTATTAGTACAGACAACACGCTGGAGGAAACAAACGTGGAACTGCCAATAGAGCCTGGACTGATCAAGGAACAACGCCAGCGGGTGTTAGGTATACTACGCCAATTTTCGGATGCATTCACACCTCAGCAGGGGAAAAGTCAGACAAAACGGCCCACGATAAATCACCGTATCAATACTGGGTACCATCCGCCAATTAGCCAGCGTTCGTATAGAGTGTCGCCAGCTGAAATACGGATAATTCGGGAGGAAGTGGAGAAGATGTTGCGAGATGACATTATTCAACCTTCGGAGAGTCCTTGGTCGTCTCCGGTGGTCCTCGTAAAGAAGAAGGAAGGCACGTGGCGATTCTGTGTCGACTATCGGCGGCTGAACAGTATCACAAAGAAAGATGTCTACCCATTGCCGCGTATTGATGACACCTTAGACTGCTTGAAAGGAGCTACATACTTCTCAACTATGGACATGCAGACAGGTTACTGGCAAATCGAAGTTGACGAAGCTGATAGGGAGAAGACGGCTTTTATTACACCTGACGGTCTCTATGAATTTAAAGTAATGCCATTTGGATTACGTAATGCACCAGCCACATTCGAACGCATGATGGACAACTTGCTAAGACACCTTAAGTGGACGACGTGTCTCTGCTATTTAGATGACATTGTCGTTTTCTCGAAAACATTTGAAGAACATCTGAGTCGCCTGTCAACTGTGTTGAAGTGTGTTCAGGCTGCAGGTCTCCGCCTCAATCCAAAGAAGTGCCTCTTCGTCGCCAAAGAGATAAAAATCCTGGGTCACCTAGTCAACGGAGATGGTGTCCGTCCTGATCCAGATAAAGTAAGGGCAGTCACAGAATTTCCAACTCCTCAGCACATTCGTGATGTGAGAAGTTTTCTCGAGCTGTGCTCATACTACCGACGTTTCATAAAAAGATTTTGTAACAAGGCACGTCCATTACAAGAACTTCTGCAAGGAGACGCCAAATTTTACTGGGATGAGACAAAAGAAACAGCTTTCCAGGAACTTAAGGAGGCTCTAACTTCCGCACCAGTACTAGCCTTGTACGACGAGAATGCAGAAACGGAACTTCACACAGACACCAGTGGCTATGGGATTGGTGCAGTGCTTGTACAAGTTCAGGAAGGTGCCGAAAAAGTGATAGCCTATGCGTCAAGAGTACTCTCAAAGTCTGAGATGAACTACTCTACAACTGAAAAAGAATGTCTCGCGGTTATCTGGGCTATCAACAAGTTCCGGCCGTATTTATTCAGCAAACCATTCACCGTCATGACAGACCACCATTCTTTGTGTTGGCTGACTAGCTTGAAGAATCCATCAGGTCGACTAGCAAGATGGGCACTAAGACTCCAAGAGTACGATGTCACAGTAGTATTCAAGAACGGGCGCAAACACACGGATGCCGACTGCCTTTCGAGGAATCCATTACTGGAACACAACAGCATTAACGAAATTTCAGCTCTCACTGAATTAGATGACGTTACAGCTGAACAGAGAGAAGATCCAACACTATTAAAAATGATAGAGGCCTTGGAGAAAGGAGAACCGACGAATGGAGAGTTCCAACTTATAAACGGAACATTGTACAAGAGCAACTACGATCCACTGGACCCCAAATAGCTACTTGTTGTTCCAGCTCATCTGCAGCCAGCTATTCTCAAATATTTCCATGATGCTCCAATATCCGGTCATCTGGGATTCGTGAAGACCCTAGACAGAATCAGACGCAGGTATTACTGGAAAGGTCTCTACCAATATGACAAGCACTATGTGAGTCACTGTAAAGAGTGCCAGCGACGGAAGCATGTGCTGCAACTACCTGCAGGACATCTCGTACCGATTCCACAGGCAGCAGCTCCATTCCACCGAGTTGGGATCGATCTTTTAGGGAGGTTCCCGAAGTCGACAACCGGTAACCGTTGGATAATAGTCTGCACTGACTACCTCACACGCTACGCTGTCACCAAACCTGTGCCGACTGCAGAAGCTCCAGAGATCGCAAAATGCCTTGTAGAAGATATTATTTTGAAGCATGGAGCACTACGTGTCATGATATCTGATCGCGGAAAAGTATTCCAGTCAAAACTAGTATCAGAGGTAATGTCACGATGCAACATTGTCCACAGAATGACAACTGCATACCATTCTCAGACAAATGGTCTTACGGAACGTTTTAACAAAACGTTAGCCGACATGCTGTCGATGTACGTCGATGTTGAGCAGAAGGATTGGGATACAATTCTGCCGGTCGTGACATTTGCTTACAATACCGCAAGACAAGACACCACAGGCTTCACTCCGTTTTTCCTACTCCATGGCCGTGAAGCTGAGACGACAATGGATACACTGTTCCCGTTCCAACCGGACGACACTCAGGATGACTATGTTAAACAGCTCATCACCAGGTTCGAAGAAGCAAGACAGCTGGCTCGCATACGGACTCTGGACGCCCAGGAGAAGGACCGTCAACGGTATAACGACAAGCACCGACCTGTTGTGTACAGCCCAGGAGATCTGGTATGGATTTTTACCCCTGTACGGAAGATTGGACTGTCAGAAAAGTTATTGAAGCGATACTCTGGTCCGTATCGTGTCATACGCCGCCTGTCAGACGTCACATACGAAGTTGAGGATTATGAGCCGTCGTCGAAACGTCAAAAACGAAGGGACATTGTTCACGTCCTGCGCATGAAGCCGTACTACGATCCTGAAGAGCAGGTAGACGACAATGGCGTCTTGTTCAAGGACTTTAAGGACGGTAATGTTCCTGATGAAACCACGACAGGAACGTCTGTCGTCGATAATCGCGGAGAAGGGAAGGATTCTCTTGAACTGTCATACAGAAAACCCATGACACGGTCAAGATCCAGGACACTGCAGCTGGCTCCACAGGGATCATAACAGCGGGTCGCTGTTTCTCCAGCAGAGGGAGCAATGCCGCGAGAGACGACGAACACTAACTGCCGGCGTGGCGCAGGGATAGCGTCACGGACTGCAGAGCAGACGGTCGCCGGTTCAATCCCACCTACCGGCAAAAATTTATTTCATTGTAATTTACGATTCCAGAAGGTTCTACATCTTTCTTATGTTCTCTTGTAAATTCTACTTATTTCTTATGTTAACTGTTCTTCTAATTTCTGGTAAATTCTGTCTGTGTATAAATAGCAGAGCACTCTGCCTGAGAGGCAGTCAGTGCTGCGTGTATGTTGAGTTCGTAATAAACGTGCTTTGAGTATAAGCGCTGTGTTTAGTTGCCTTCGGAGCCAAGCCTACTTCCATTGCAACGTGACATTATTGATGATTAAACAGATTTTCCTGACGTCCTTCCAGAAGAATGGTGCTTCGTTTTTTTTTATCATTTAGAGTAAATTGTTTCCTTTTGGCACAAAACACTTTCTCCAACATCCGACTATCATTTGAATGTCGATCTTTGACATGTAAATACTAACAATCATTGTTTTAGTACGTTATTCTATGTTAGTCACCTTCGAATGTAGGGCAGAGATACGGGTCGCAACACATTAGAAATGTAACGGCCACTGTTCAAACTGCCGTCGAAGCGAACAAGAGGTGACCGAGACGTGTAACCAATGGCACCCCATACCATCACGCCAGGTGATATGCCAGTATGGCGGTGACGAATATACGCTTCCAATATGCGTTCATCGTGATGGCGCCAAACACGGATGCGACCATCATAATTCAGTAAACAGAACCTGGATTCATCCGAAAAAAGAAACAGACATTTTGCCATTCGTGCACCCATGTTCGTCGTTGCGTAGACTATCGCAGGCGCTCATGTCTGTGATGCAGCGTGAGGGGTGACCGCAGACTTTGTCTCCGACCTGATAATCCATGATGCTGCAAACGTGGTCGAACTGTTCCTGCAGATGGTTGTTGTCTTGCAAACGTCCCCATCTCTGGGATCCAGACATGGCTGCATGATCCGCTACAGCCATGCGGATAAGATGCCTTCATGTCGACTGCTAGTGATAACGAGGCCGTTGGGATCCAGCACGGCGTTCCGTATTGCCCTCCTGAACCCACCGAGTCCATATTCTGCTAACAGTCATTGGATCGCGACCAATGCGTGCAGCAATGTCACGATACGATAAACCGCAATCGCGATTGGCTACAATCCAACCTTTATCAAAGTCGGAAACGTGATGGTACGCTTGTCTCCTCCTTACACAAGGCAACGCAGCAACGTTTCATCATGCAACGCCGGTCAACTGCTGTTTGTCAGGGAAATCGGTTGGAAACTTTCTTCGTGTCAGCACGTTGTAACATTGTGTGAATGCTCTGAAAAACTAATTATTTGCATATCACAGCATCTTCTTCCTGTCAGTTCAATTTCGCGTCTGTAGTACGTCATCTTCGTGGTGCAGCACTTTTAATCGTCAGGAGTATATTCACAACCGATACAAAGGCGATACAGGTTTGCACCTGTTACTGTACTTCAAAGTAGTCATCAGGTTTGTGTACAACCCATTGCCAGGGATGTGAAAGGCGTTTTATACTGTTAGCACACACTATTCTGTTGATGTTGCTAACGGAGCGATCTATTACCTATCGAATCTCTGAAACAGTTCTGAAGCGAATGCCACGAAATGGTTTCTTCATCTTCGCCATCAAATTAACGTCACAAGGACTTAAGTCCGGGGAATATGGTGGATGATACAGTACTACCCAGTCCCATCCACCGAACATAGCAGCCGCAGCTTGCGCCTTCGCGTTGTCATTCAAAATGATGGACGGGTTACGCAGAAAGTGTTGGAGCTTCTTCCGCAAAGCTGGTCGCAGGTGATGGTCCAAAAACGGACAGTATTACTGTGTATTGACAGTCTGCCGTGGAGGAACGAATGCTTTAGGACAATTACAGTCGTATACGAGAATCACCATAACTTTCACTACACTGGTGCCCTGACGCACTTTCGACGCTCGCGATAACAGTATGTTATTCAGAGACGCAAGTACGACCTGCCCGATGCATTTCTGCCACAGTTTGCACACCTTAATTGAAGAGGTTAAAGTTGTGATGCGGCATCGTAGTCGTGTCGGGATAGCACAGTCGGTAGTGCGCTTGCCCGTGAAAGGCAAAGGTCCCAGGTTCGAGTCCCGGTTCCGGCACACAATTTTAATCTGCCAGGAAGTTTTTTAATTGAAGACCTTTATCCAACGAGCCACTGTTTTGTACAATAATGCTGATTCCACGCACGCCTCTTGAAAAAACTGATGACACTGTCGTGCTGTAGAACCTCTGGGACATTCAGTCTTAATCCAACTCCATTATTCCTGTTTCTAAAACACAGTTACACTATTACGTTATAGCGCTCGCTTACAAGTGACCGTTTTCCTCGATTATGCACACATTGGTGACGTGGGACGGGTGAGTCCATTTGCTCGGAGAAAACGTAAGTACGTCAACAACGCGTGATATCAGCAACAACAGTAGATTCCATTTCATAGTGTCTCCACAGCAGTGTTGCCAGTATTTAAGTTCGAACCCTCGTATAAATCCCCTGTCACGATGTATGACCGCCATGAACTCTGAAACTACTCAACTAGTCTCAGTGAAATTTTATGTATTGTGTCCTACTTAAGAATTATAAATAGTGGAACTGAAGTTTTTAATTTAATAAAAAATCTGAAGTAAAAAAGACTTGAAATGTATGTAAATCTAAGGGGCATAACTGCTGCGGGTAGCTGTCACTACACTTACAAACTACTTAAACTACATATTCTGAGGACAATATACACACAAACACCCGAGGGAGGACTCTCATATACATCGGCGAACACCGTGCATTTTACAGCCAGAACTATCAGCCTGGAACCGACCGAGCGCGTTATGTATGGCCCTGTCAATTCGCTTAATTTGCCTGAATGTGATGAAACAAAGTGAGTGATTGACAAGTACTGATATGATGCGCAATGCAATAACGTGAACTGAAAATCAAGAAACACGTTCATCATGTTCAGTAAAGGTCGAAGGTTTCACTACAAGTGCAAATACGTAATGAGTATATACTCAGGTGTGTCTTTAGCAGTTGTTGTTGCGCATCAAACAGGCTCATATGAAAAATTAATTTCATTTGCAAGCTAATTAGCCGCACGGGAGCGACCGAGCGCACTAAGGCGCCTTGACGCGGAGCGACTGATCCATGTCAGAGGTGCGAGTCCTCCCTCGAGCATGGGTGCGTTTGTTGCCCTTAGCATTATTTAAGTAGTCTGTAAATCTACCCCCGGCCGCGGTGGCCGAGGAGACTGAGGCGCTTCAGTCACGGTCTGCACGGCCACTACGGTCGGGGGTTCGAACCCCCCCCCCCCCTCAGCCATGGATATTTGTGCCGTCCTTAGTATTAGCTAGTTCATAAGTAGTTTGTAAGTTTAGGGGCTGATAACCCAGTAGTTAAGTCCCATAAGCTATACAATTTGGTTTTTTGTAAATATACCGACTGCTGACAACTACAAATTGGTCCCATAGTTTGGTATATATTTGAACAAATTTATTATTCAGTTATTTCAAGTTCTGAAATTAATTCTTAGTGTTTGGAACGCTTTCCAGTTATTAACAAGAAATAATAGTAGTCACCTCACTAGATTATAGGTACCGTTATAGTGACAAAGAAATTTAAGTTCAAGAATAGGCAGCTAATCAGTAGTGGTGTAATACGAATAAGTAAGCTAATAAGTAACCAGTCTTTCCTATTCGCGATGTCAGACATAAATCAACCTCTTCGTTGTCAGTCAGCACAAGTGATGCATGTAACTACAACATATTTAATAATTAATTTATTACAAGATGTTTCACGGCAACATGATGGACGTCCATCACATGGCTTGCGTGAAGTTGAAGCGGTCTTAAATGGAATATTTAATGAGAGGTGGATTGGTCGTAGAAGCACTATACCACGGCCCGCACGTTCACCGGATGTTACATCCCTGGATTTCCTTCTGTGGGGAAAATTAAAGGATATTTGTTATCGTGATTCACCGACAACGCCTGAAAACATGCGTCAGCGCATTGTCAATGCATGTGAGAACATTGCCGGTATTGCCAAATGCATTGCCGTTGAAGGACATCATTTTGAGCATTTATTGAAGGCATGAGGTAATTACAGGTAATCATGCAGTAACAACATGCGTTCTCATAATGTATGCTAATTTTATAAAAGTACTAGTATCCCGTTTGAACAATCGAAATAAAGTTAAAAGGTACCTACGCTCAGCGTTTTAATTTAAAAACCCTACCTGTTGCCCACTGTTCGTCTAAAATTGTGAGCAATAGCGAAGAAAGTGTTCCAAATAAAACATTCATATTTATTTACGTACTAGACGAATATGTAATAAAGATGGGGGTACCTATTTTTAAAAATGCAGTTGCTATTCGTTTGACCTATGGCACCGCCATCTAGCGGGCAAATAATAGCGCCATCTGTTTTCCTACTTCAAGCTAGAATTGTTTTGTTCTTTGTAGTTTTTTCGTTTGATGCTTATTTCGAGGGCTATTTGGTCCGGACACCATCAATGGACCACCCCGGAATATACATCGTTCACTCCTTCACTCCTTTCCTTAATCTGTCTGCCCACATCTATGCCTGTTACTTAACTCTTTGTCTCCTGAGGCTCCTTATCGTATTAGCTACTTGAAAACCCTGCTTCGCTCAGATATTTGTTTATTCCAATGTTCAGTCCATTTCCATTAACCCCCCATCCCCCACGCGGTCCACCAGGCTCACCCTGTCCGCTCTGATCGTCCGCTCTCTCCCCCTCCCCTGTACACGAAAAATTACAATACCAGCTAAGTTCCTGATGATCGGCCAGAAAATGTGAAAGTCTGGTTTCAGGTACCCTACGCCATTCACCTTTCGAAAACTTACGTTGAGAGTGATGCTCATCTTGTATTGTAGGTCAAGTGCACAAAATTTTATCACGATACTACTAATACTGTACATTGGTGTCGACGTCTGTTGTATACTACCACATAGTGAGAATTGGTAAGTAGACAGATCTGTTGGTTTTGTTTTTAAGCGCACATGAAAAACATTCTCGCAGACAGATTAACGAAATGGTAATATATAACACACCAATGTAATTAAGAATCGTGCAACGACGCACTGGATACCGTGCCCACGGGTGCGGTTCCTGTAGGGAGATGCTTGTCCACTGTTGGTCGAGCTGATCTCTACGAGATTACGAGAGTAGCTCGTGCGTCCGATCCTTGATTGTTGTGAGTGCATTCGTGTTCTCTCGATAATCCATTTTTGTCCGGGACAAGTCCCGGGGATAAATTAAATTGGTCCCAATCCCCCGGCTCCGACCAAGGTTTTCGGGAGGTTTTCCTTGGTTGTAAGGCGTATGCCGGAGCTGGTAAGCCCCTCCCACTTATTCCCAATTGGGATCCCCCTTTGCCCCACTATCAGCTTGTCTGATATTAGCTGAATAGAACCGTGACTCTTTATGGGCCGGATCTCAAACAGCCCGCTCCACTCCTCGGAGTGGAGAATGAAAAGAGATAAGTTTTTTTTTTTTTTTAAGAATCGTAGTTTTGCTGTATTGCTCATCTAGTTAGAAAACCGTCTGTGTTCAGGCGATCAAAAATTTTAATTGGTCACAGCGTCCAGGGAGAAAAAGCGCACAGTAATTGACGTATCTATAATGAAGTAAATAAACAGATTGAATCAAAATTAGGGCACTCGGGCTTCGCAGCGCGATGCCTGGCATGCCAGAAATATAAAAAAAAAGTCTGTTATAGAATTTTAATTTTGTCCTGCGCATATTTCCAGCAGAAAACGGACGTCGTAGACTGAGCTAGGTGTGTGTTCTATACATCCGTGTTTTAGAATTTTTCTATTACATCAGTGAATTTCTAGGGGATGCCGGCGTTTTGAGGAACAAAATGAGCATAGAAACCCATGCTTGGAAACGCATTCAACGACGTCAAGGAGAGGACGTTAAACGGACCGGCGTCTGCCGCGAGATACCCCATACTGCAATATCGACGCTCTGTAGCGTCGTTGGAAGACGTTTCCGCGCATGGGTTTCTATGTTCATTTTGTTCCTCAAGACGTCTATACCCCGTTGAAGTTTTTTTGGTGTAGTTGTATCATTCTGGAACACACTGGCATATTGTACACAAACCTACTACGACCCACTTCAGTCTTCGATGTCCATCTATTCCATGAAATATGCGCAAGACTAAGTTTTGTGACACAATTCACAACCCCTAAAAACAATTTCTTTTCTCTTCCTTGATTCTTAAATTTGATCGGTACATTGTGTACATGTGTACATTGCTTCCCGTTTTTTCTTTTTTTCTCTTTTTTTTTATTTTTTCCTTTTACTCTGGAGCACGTTAAGTCTTCTGACCGAGCTCGCTGTTACCATGTCAGCCTAAGCCAGACAACACGTTGAAGAACAATACCAATTGTAGCATACTTATCCAGTCTATATATATAAACATTCAATTGGCAATAAAAATAAAACAGCGGTTATTAATCGACGTACAGTTAGCGAAGTGTTATCACTGTTCAGAAACTTCTTTGGTCGTATTATACCGAGCATATCTTTGAAGTATATGACCAATAATCTTTGGTAGCGCGAGTAACCATGCGAGAGAGAGGTGAGAAGTTAGCCTGTTAGTTTGTGTTGAGCCGTCCGATATTACAAAGTGGGTTGCACCAGAAAGCAGTTTGGTTTGCAGCACGACTAATTCACAATTATGTTTCGATAATTTTTTAAACGTCATGAGGCATTATAATTTTAAATTGATTTGCAGTTATTGCTGACAAATTTTCAGGAGTGTCTTGCACTCTAAAATGTATGTTCCGTTTTCCGTTACCTCACTGTGCACTGTCAAGTCGTATCATCCACTTCATGCATGTAACTACAACAAATTTAATAATTATTAATTCAAAGTAGGTAGTTTATCTTTTGAATAAATGAAAGCCTTATAAAAGAGATAATTTAATTAAGTATTAGATTGTTTAAATATATCCCTATCCCCTTTGTTACGGTTAGGTAATGCACATTACCAACTCTAATATTACTTTGTTAGAAAAGCACATGAATTTCGACACTGTTTTGTAATTACTTTAATCCTAATCTTTGAACAGAATTTATAGGACTAATTAACGAAAGAAACGCGTTACCGATGCATTGTGATATACAAACAAACCATACTTAAAATTTTAATTAGACAAAACTTTCCCTTAAATTCGCAAATTGATTATTATTGTAGTTCATTTTATAAAGTCAGTCACCAACCTCGATCTCACAAATCACATACTTCGTTAATGTAAGTAATCCACATGTGCTGACTGACAACCAAGATGTTGATTTATGTCTGGCATCGCGAATAGGGTAGACTGGTTACTTATTAGCTTACTTATTCGTATTACACCACTACTGATTAGCTGCCTATTCTCGAACTTAAATCTCTTTGTCATTATACCGGTACCTTTAATCTAGTGAGGTGGCTACTATTATTTCTTGTTAATAACTGCAAAGCGTTCCAAACAATAAGAATTAATTTCACAACTTGAAATAACTCAATAATAAATTTCTCATGCGATAAAAATAGTGTATATATGCATATAAAATGGTCTGATAGAAAACGAAACGAATAATGATGATTTAAAAATACTTTTAAAAATACCTTTTTTTTCCTCTCTTCTATTTTCCACGACGAGGTTTTTTCTGGGGGTTCACTGAGCCAGTGAACACACAGCACGCGTCGTCTCTGATCATGACCCTTACCATCGAGGGTGTGGTAGTGGAGGGGGATCAAAATCAAAAGAAAGGACGCCGAGCGGGGAGTGCAGCCTACGAAGGTGGTCGACGTGCACAAGGAGGTAGGCCCCTATCAAGTTTGAGGCGCGGTTCAGGAATGAATTCGGAGATAAATTCTACATCGCGACTTCGCATGGGGGTGGTTTAAAGATCGCAAAAGGAGACGAAGAGACGAATCCAGTAAGCACGCTAAAATCGATGTGGATTATCGTTCTTATGAAGTCTTGTTCAGGATAGAGTGGAGAGCTGCATCAAAACAATCTCCGTACTGAGGACCAAAACAACATATGCAGCTCGTCACCCTACTCCATCCTGAGCAAGCCTTTTCATCTCCTCATAATAACGGCAATCCACGTCGTTTTTAATCTGCTTACTGGGTTCGTCGCTTGGTCTCCCTTGGAGATTCTTCACCCACTCCCTTCCTTTCAATGTTCACGAATGTTTGATGTCTAAGAATGTGTTCTACCAATCGATCCATACTTTCAGACAAGGTATGCCAGAAATTCATTTTTCTCTCCGTTCCTGTTCAGCACCTCATTACTTACGTGACCAACCCACCCAATTTTCAGCATTTTTCTGTAGGACCAAATTTCAAAATATTCTGTCCTCTTCGTGTCTGAACTTTTTTTCGTCCGTGTTTTACTCCCGTACCAGGCTATATTTCAGACAAATGCCTTCAGAAAAGACTTCCTTACACTTGGATTAGTATTAGATGTTAACAAATTTCCCCTTTTCGGAAACGCTTTTCTTCGCATTGCCAATCCGCATTTTATATGTACTGCGGCCATCGTTATTTTACTGCCGAAGAAGCAAAACTAGTGCCTTAATTGATTATATACCTAACGTAATTCCTTCACTATCCGTTGATTTGCTTAGACTGCATTCCATTACACTGGTTTTGTTCTTGTTAATGTACATCTTATACGCTCCTTTGTAGACACAGTCCATTCCATTCAATTGGTCTTCAGGTTCTCTGGGTGAATCACCTAACACTTGAACCACAGTATTGCGGAAACAAAGTGCAATTGATGTGCGGTTTTCACAGAATGGATTGGTAGTCAAGGAGTCATATTGTTAGCCAATAAAAAGATTGTAAAATACCTAGAAAGTGTATGTCTGCATTAAAATACAATTATTCAAATGAAACAATGGTTGTTTCTATCATGCACTGGAATGTGTGACACCAGCTGTGTACAAAGAATTTTGAATGACATGTTTATCACTTTTAGTTTGTCAGCTACAATCATTCAAAGTTTTGGGTGCGGAGGCTACGACAGCGTAGCTAACTGGCTGGTGGTCATGAGACAGTGAGCCGTGCCCCAAGGGCTAGCCACTCGGCCAGTCAGCTATGCTATCGCAGCCTCCGCCCCCGAAACTTTGAACGGTTGTACTGCCAAACTAAACGTGATAAAAAGTCATTCAAAACTCTTTGTACACAGTTGGTGTGAAAATGCCAGTGCATGATGGAAACAACCATTGTTTCATTTAAAAAACTGTATGTTTGCATAACAAATAAACTTTCTAAGTAATATTACAATTTGTTTGTTGTCTAAAAATACCAGCCCCAGACTACCAATCTACCCTGCGGAAACCGCGTAATA
The DNA here is from genome assembly GCA_026315105.1 of Locusta migratoria. Classification (NCBI taxonomy): domain Eukaryota; kingdom Metazoa; phylum Arthropoda; class Insecta; order Orthoptera; family Acrididae; genus Locusta; species Locusta migratoria. Next base: position 423,369,260 of record CM048746.1, on the reverse strand, counting down.
TTTTCGGTGCAAGTGATAGGTGATTCACCCTGTATATGAGTCTGGTGAGAGGATGACGGAATGCTGGTGCCTTCTCCTCGATGAAAAAGGTTCGGCATTGTGAAAAGTAGTTTTGTCACCATTTTGCATTTCGTGACTGCATGACATTGAACTTGCCTTCGGAAAGGACATTGGCTGCAACAAAGATAGTCTGTCTCGATCTCAAACTTATCCGTTCTGCTTTGACTACATCCATTGTCAGTGACAGCTGTCTTACGCAGGATTTTTGGGTGTTCACACTTACTCCGGGCATCTGTTGGTGGGATGTGACTTAATACTGGGAGCCAGTAACTGGACATCTATTTAGTGTTACTTTAGTAATAATTCATGCAGGGTAAGATGAATAGGGTAATGTACAGTTTGTTTTTGTAGCTAAAACCGATTTCAAGAAAGAAAGTTCTGTGTTCTGATGTGAAAATATGCGATTTTGATTTCTTTCTCACAATCCGTTTGTAATAACAATAAACAATATCCAAAGATCACGCAGTGACGTTAATAGGGCAGTAGGTGGGAGGAGGTGGGGTTGGCAATAGATTTCAATGGGAAATAAGTTATTATGGACAGATAGAGGGGTAGAGAGGAGTTTATGGACAACGGGAACAGTGTTTCCAATTGACACATACGAGGGTCACTCCAAAAGAAATGCAAACTATTTTTTTTTAAATACCCAAAGAGATTTTGATCATATGTTAAATATACTAGAGGCAAAACACAAACAATACCCTCACTACGTGATAGTAATTGCGATCCTTCCGATGACAGCGCTACTAAATTAGAGTTACTAAACATAGGTTTTAGAAACCCATTCATCAAAGAAGATGAAACCAATATTCCAGATTTCGAATTACGAACAGAGACCGTAATGAATAACGTAGAAGTAGATATCATCGGACTAGTGAAGCGACTAAAATCACTTGACAAGAACAAGTCTTCTGGTCCGGATTGTATACCCATTAGGTTTCGATCTGATTATCCTGAAGCGATAGCTCCTTACTTAACAGCCATATACAACCGCTCTCTCATAGAAGGATCTGTACCAAAAGATTGGAAAGTTGTACAGGTCCCACCTATATTCAAGAAAGGCAGTAGGAGTAACCCACAAAACTACAAGCCAATTTCATTGACGTCAATTTGCAGCAAGGTTTTGGAACATATCCTGTATTCAAATATTATGAATTATCTCGAACAGAACGATCTATTGACCCAAGGTCAACACGGATATAGAAAATATCGTTCATGCGAAACACAAAGAGCTCTTTATTCACACGAAGTGATGGGTGCTATCGACAAGGGTTCGCAAATTGATTCCGTATTTCTTGATATCCAGAACGCTTTTGACACCGTACATCTTAAACGGCTTTTAATCAATTTGCCTGGTTATGGTATACCAGCGACGACACAATTCATAGTAATCGATGGTAAGGCATCGACCAAAGCAGAGGTGATATCAAGCGTTCCACAGGGTTATGTTATTGGTCCACTGCTATTTCTTATTTACATAAACGATTTAGGAGACAATCTGAGTAGCTCTCTTAGGTTTTTTGCAGATGACGATGACGCCGTCATTTACCATCTAGTAAAATCATCTGAAGATCAAAACTAACTGCAGAACGATCTGAATAAGATATCAGTATGGTGTAAAAATTGGCACTTGACCCTTAATAATGGGAAGTGTGAAGTCGTCTACATGAGTACGAAAAGAGAACCGTTAAACTTTGTTTACAAGATAAATCAATCAAAAGTGAAGGCCGTAAACTCCACAAAATACCTAGGAATTACTATTACTTCAGACTTAAATTGGAAAGAACACGTAGATAATGTCGTGGGAAAGGTGAACCAAAGACTGCATTTTATTGGCAGAACCCTTACAACATGCAACAGAACTACAAAAGAAACTGCATACACTAAGCTCGTCCGTCCATTTTTGGAGTATTGCTGCCCAGTGTGGGACCCGTATCAGGTGGGTTTGACGGAGGACATGGAAAGAGTCCAAAGAAGGGCAGCTCGTTTCGTATTGTCACGATACAGGGGAGACAGCGTTACGGAAATGATACAGGATCTGGGATGGGAATCATTACAACAACGGCGCTTATGGCTGCGGCGTGGGCTACTTACGAAACTCGAATCGCCAATATTCTCCTCAGAATACGAAAATATATTTTCGACTCCCACTTACATAGGTAGAAATAATCATCAGAATAAAATACGAGAAATCAGTGCTCGAACGGAGAGATTCAGGTGTTCGTTCTTCCCACGCGCTATTCGAGAATGGAAAGGTAGATAAATAGTATAATGATGGTTCGCTGAACCCTCTGCCAGGCACTTAAATGTGATTTGCAGAGTATCCCATGTCGATGTAGACACTTTTCATTCTGCTTGTTTGAAAGTTTTACAGTGTGTAGATACATCCTTACCGCTTGTTTTCAAACGTAGTTCAACCTGTTACTGTGAGTGGCGCAGTCACAGCATGTCTTCAAGATGGCTGCTACACTTGACATTCGTCAGAAGCAACGTGCTGTCACTGAATTCCTGTACTGTGAAAACTAGGCAGTGGGAAACATCCACAAGGTGTATTCAGATGCTGCTTTCTATAGCAGTACAGTTAATCGGTGGGTAAGCAGGCAACGTGATTAAAGCGGACACGGCAATATTGATAATTATTCTCGCAGGAGTATATAGAAGCTGGTTCCAAGATTGCGTAATGCAGTTGAGAGAGACAGGATTATATGGAGAAATGAAAGTGTTGTTCCTAAAGGATGTTTCTACACACTGTAAAACATTCAAGCATGTAGAATAAAAACAGTACTTAAAAAAAAGTTTGGATTTCTTTTGGAGTGACCCTCGTATATTTAACAATAGGCTATTTTTCTATGTTAAAAATATACTTCGAGTTGTTGTTATACTGCATGATTATAACGTTAAAATAACATCTTCAGTCATTCATATTACAAAACTTGTGTTATTAATATGTGCATGAGAGATCTCTTTTCGTTAACATAAACCGAGCGAGATGGCGCAGTGGTAACGCACTGGTCTCATACGGGAGGACGGTGGTTCAAATCTATACCCAGCCATTCAGATTTAGATATTTTTGATTTCCTAAATCACTCCAGCCCAATGCCGGGATGGTTCCTTTCAAAGGCACGGTAGATTTCCTTCCTCCCTCTTAACCTAAACTGCGAGCGTAAGCTCCGTCTCTAATGACCAAGCTGTCGACGGGACGTTAAATTCTAAGCTTTCAAGCTACCATTAACATAACACTCATGCTCAGTGAATCAGAATCTAGAGCATAAAATTGTCTGACAAATACAAAAGGAACAATTTTCAGATTACAATCTACTGTATTTTACATGTTTCTTAAATATAATTTTATAAGCAGTTGGCAACATTCACGCTCACATGTAATTACAGCAGATCATGACTCATGATCTTTGAGTCAATAAGACGCGATTCCATAGGCGAGTCCATCAGATAATCCATGTGCATTACACTCGATGAATCGATGACGACTTACTTATTTAAATATTTTATATTACACATTTTCAAGTTTTTATATGGTTTTCAACAGGAAACGACTACAGTTATTCTGGGTTATAAATGCACTATTGGCTATTAAAATTGCTACACCAAGAATAAATGCAGATGATAAATGGGTATTCATTGGACAAACATAATATACTAGAACTGACATGTGACTAGATTTTGACGCAGTTTGGGTGCGTAGATCCTGAGAAATCAGTACCCAGAACAAACACCTCTGGCCGTAATAACGGCCTTGATACGCCTGGGCATTGAGTCATACAGGTACTGATGCCCATACAGCTTCAACACGATACCACAGCTCATTAAGAGTAGTGACTGGCGTATTGTGACGAGCCAGTTGCTCGGCCACAATTGACCAGACGTTTTGAGTTGGTGAGAGATCTGGAGAATGTGCTGGCCAGGGCATTAGTCGAACATTTTCCGTATCCAGAAAGGCCCTTACAGGACTTGCAACATGCGGTCGTGCATTATCCTACTAAAATGTAGGGTTTCGTCGATACGAACAAGAGGTTATAAAGACGTGTAATCAATGGCACCCCATACCATCACGCCGGATGATAAGCCAGTATGGCGATCACGAATACAAGCTTCCAATGTGCATTCATCGCGATGTCGCCACACGCGGATGCGACCATCATGATGCTGTAAACAGAAGCTGGATTCATCCGAAAAAATGACGTTTTGCCATTTGTGGACCTAGATTCGTCGTTGCGTACACCACCAAAGACGCTCCTGTCTGTGATGGAGAATCAAGGGTAACCGCAGCCATGGTCTCCACGCTGACAATCCATGCTGCTGCTGCAAACGACGTCGAACTGTTCATGCAGATAGTTGTTGTCTTGCAAACGTCCCTATCTGTTGACTCAGGGATTGAGACGTGGCTGCACGTTCCGTTACAGCTATGCGGATAAGATGCCTGTCATGTCGACTGCTGGTGATATGAGGCCATCGGGATCCATCAGAGCGTTCCGTATTGCGCTCCTGAAACCACCGATTCCATATTCTGCTAACCGTCATTGGATCGCGGCCAAAGCGAGCAGCAACGTCGCGATACGATAAACCACAATCGCTATAGGCTACAATCCGATCTTTCTCAAAGTTGGAAACGTGATGGTACGTATTTCTCCTCCTTACACGAGGCATCACAACAATGTTTCACCAGGCAACGCTGGTCAACTGCTGTTTGTGTACGATAAATCGGGTGGAAACTTTCCTCATGTCAGCACGTTGTAGGTGTTGCCACCGGCGCCAACCTTGTGTGAATGCTCTGAAAAGCTAATCATTTGCATATCACAGCATATTTTTCCTATCGGTTAACATTTGCGTATGTGGCACGCCATGTTCGTGGTGTAGCAATTTTAATGGTCAGTATTGTACGTGTTCTGTATTCCAGCACGCTATTCGAGAATACATTGGTAGATAAACTGTATTTTTTGTTCTGGGGCAGCATTTGAAATTAACTACAACGGGTTTCCCTTCTGATGCTGACTACAATCAGGACAATTATTTCAACCTGACGTGTTTCACTTTATAAACCATCTTCTGTGGTTCTGTAAACATCGATACATATGTTTGTATAAATGGTTCTTCATGTATAGATTAAAATCAGTTTTTAACTTTTTTGTATATTTTGTGTTTTTAATTTGGTGTATAATTTACTTAATTTGTTATTGCTTCTTATTTGACTCTTAATGGAGCTATTTCGGTGTTGTTAGCTACGGTTTGCTATCTGTGATGTGCATTTTTTTCCTTCTACTCTGCAAAATGCCCTTATTTCTGTCTCTTTTTTTCCTTTTTCTTCTTCTAAGTTGAGTGAAGTTTGCACATCACCCGATACGTCTTTTACTTCTCTTCACAACAGGATGACACCGTGGTGAAGTGAAAACGAATCGAAAGTGACTCCACTTGAAACGGGAGATGTGCGATCTTTATTCTGATTGAAATAAATGACGTGGAAACGAATGAAACGACGGGGGGGGGGGGGGGGGAAGAGACGAAAAACAGACAACAAGAAGGAAGAAAGCTCCAATAGGATTCAAAGATGAAACAATAACAAAGTAAGTAAATTATACACTAATTAAAAGCACAATATGCAAGACACGTAATCACTCTTTTCAATCTACATATGCAAAACGAATAACTCAAACCTACGTATCGACTATTAACGAGCCACAAAATATGCTGTATAAATAAAATGCGAAAAGCATCTCGTGAAAGGTAATTGTCGTAAATCCCGTCAACCTGATAAGGAAAACCTGTTATAAATAATATGTAATACAGTGTAACGGCCAGAACGAGTGTCTAAATACCCAGAACCATACTTTACAGTAGTAAGGCTACATGATACCTTCTTTCGTTATTGATCAGGCCATAAGCATGGTTTTTTTTTTTTTGGCCTTGCCTAAAACACAACATTTATTTCGCAATCATGTGTTGCTCTCTCAGCATTTTCGTATATCTTGTTATTCAATATTTACAATTACGTGTACACAACAGTTTATGTGGGTTATTTCATTTAACGAGAGCAAACTTACGTAAATATTGATGATTTATTAGTTTCAAAACAAAATTCAGTAATTTATTCCTCATTCTATACGAGAACACACTGCAATGTCGATTATAGGAACATTGTTAACAATTATCTCTTGATAATGAAAACATTGGTGAAATCATACTAAGTTTAGAAATTAAATATATATACGCAATTCACAGCAATTAATCATTAATACGATGTATTTCATCCATTACCAGTTTACAAAAGCATTGCAAGTATATAAACGGATCAACATCATCATTAAAGCTTTATTCTGTATAAATGCAATAAAAATTTCTGCAAAACACGTTATTTAATTTTAAAACAAATGTGGAATCTCGTTTCTCTGTTGTACAATGAAGTGTCTTGCAAACTAAGCCATGACTGTTCTATCAAGACACAATTTATTGACTCAATTAATGGAGCTAAGCCACACAACAACCAAAACAATAACTCTTATAATTATAAAATAATAATTCTCCTTAGAAGTTTTTCTTTAATTTCTTCTTATACATACCTCACAAACAGTGCTGCTTGGTGGTCCGTGGCGTGCTGTGATAGGCTGCTTTCGTGTCTACTTTCCTCACGTCAAGTAGTTCGTGGTGTCGCTGATACTGCGCTGGCGCCCGGCGGGAACGGCCTAGTGATATCTCTCGGCCACGGCTGGCCTGCGTGCCTCGTGACGCAGCTGAGGCGAGGCGGGGGGTTTAAGCAGGGTGCGCTCGGTGACACTGTTGCGCCGTGGCGCGTGTACTGGCGCACTTTTGTCTGTTGCCGTTGCGCGCCTCGGTATTTCTCCCCCATCAGTGTGGAGACGTCGTGACACTCCTATTCGCTGACCTCCACGTCTATCACATCGGGACACGGATTGATGTCCATCGGCGTTTCTATTGTCGAGTGGCTAGGTGCGTCCTCCAGTGACAGGAGCGGAGAGGCCGCTCCAGGCAGTAACTGGAACCGAAACCGGTGTGAGGGATGGTCGTGGAGGGCTGTTGTCTAGTCGTGGTCTGATCTCGTTTTGGTGGCGGCGGTGGGTGTTGCCTCTAGCACAGGTGACCTCATACATCGCTTTCCCAAATGGGCGACTGACCCTCCCCGGCAGCGAGTGGGGTCGGCCTCTGGTATATACGTTGACCCACACCTTCTGGTCAACCTTGTACTGTGGGTCGTGCACTGGCATTGTCTCAGGCTGCTCCTTCGAATGTAGGATGGAGAGTGAAGACCGAGGTTGTCGTCCATGTAGTTTCTCTGCAGGAGATCCTCCATCTGCGGGTTGACCCCTTTAAGAAGTCAAGAAGAGTGAGAGAGCTTCAGTAATGGAACGATGTTGGTCGAGCTTTGACATTTGCGACTTAAACGCCCACACAAATCTTTCCGCGAGGCCGTTGGAGGCAGGGTGAAGGGTGCCGTGTGAATGAGTTGAATCCCATTGATTTTACAGAAATCTCCGAATTCCGCTAAGGTAAGCTGGGGTCAATTATCCAAGACGATGGCATATGGCAGCCCCTCTATGGCGAAAATGCGCGCCAGCGCCTGGATTGTGGCAGGTGCAGTCGTGGATGACATTTAGGAAACATAGGGAAATCCAGTTCCAGCATCCACTACTACAAGCCATGAGTATCCCAGAAAAGGTCCAGCGTAATCTATGTGTATGCATGACCAGGGCACAGAAGGTTCAGGCCACGAAAAAAAAAAAAACGCTTAGTGGGTGCCACCTGATGCTGCTGACACATGACTCAGCTGGCCACCGTGTTTTCAATGTCGTGGTGCATGACTGTCCAATAAATGTGCCGTCTGGCAAGTTGTTTAGTGCGAACGACCCCCTAGTGACTTTTGTGGAGTAACTCAAGTACTTGCTTTTGGAGTGAGACCGGTAACAGGACTCGGGTGGCGTTGTTCTCACTGTGTAGAAGGACAATTCCGTGCCGTGTGGACAGCAGATGTCTGCGGTCCCAGAAGACGCACAAGTCCGGATGTTACAATTGCTTTTTGTTACCAGGCCATCCGAGGTTGACAAACCACACGAGTTTTGAGAGGATGGCATCCTGCACCGTGTGGTGCTGTACGAGCTTTGCGTCCAAAGGCAGTCTGGCGAGGGCATCCGCATCCTCATCGTCCAAGTGGCAGCACATGATGGGATCTGCATCGAAGGATGGATCATCACCTAATGGGGCAACCTGAAGAGGAAGTCGACATTAGCATGCTATGCTGAAGAGCTGTATTGAATATAATTATCATAGGATGATAAAAATAGAGCGCATCTCTGGATTTTGCGTGCCGTCTTGGTATGGCAGCGGAGGTTTGAAGTAAGGGCAACAGTGGCTTGTGGTCCATTTGGAGTGTGAAATGCTTGACCAATGCCATTTAACCCCCTTTCGGAGCAGCCGATGTAGGGGTTCTGCGACGGAGGCGGCTTGGGCGATAAACCGGCAATAATAATTCAGCTCCCCAAGCACCGACTGCAATTGCGTAGTGTCTGTAGGCGGTGATAAACGCTGCACGGCTGAAACGTGCGCCGGCGTTGGGTGGATACCAGATGGACTGAAGATATGGCCACGATATTTGACCTGGGAGACTCTAAAGACATATTTCTCGATGTTGCACTTCAAGTTGGCCTGTTCAAAGACCTTGAATACTTCTGAGAGCATGGATATAAGTTCTTCTTTATGCCTACAACGAAAATATCGTCTAAATAGTTCACCGTACTGGGAATGTGCCTGATGAGTTGTTCCAAGTAGCACTGAAAGATCGCTGGTGTGCTAGAGAGGCCAAAAGTTAACCTGTTATATCGGAAGAGTCCGAACGGCGTGTTAATGACGAGCTTGTCCTTGGTTGCTGCGTCCAATGGAATTTGTAGATAGGCATCTCTTAAGTCGATTTCGGCAAAGATTTTGCCACCTGCCAGCCGTGTAACAACGTCGTACACCTTCGGAATTGGGTACGATCCAGTAACGGATTGGGCATTAATAGTGCGATTAAAGCCACGACAGATCCTTACGGAACAATTTGGTTTCTCGACAAGAAGAATTGGTGTGGCCCATCTGCTGCGTGTCACTGGTGATATGATTCCCTCACCTTGCAATCGGTGAAGTTCCTGCCGCAGTTTGTCCCGGAGTGCAAAAGGCACTGGACGGGCTTTGCAAAATTTGGGTACCGCGTGATGCAGTAGTGAGATGCTTGCTTGAAAATTGTGGACCCCTTCAGTGCAATGTTGAAATAACGTGGAGAAGAGTTGTCAAAAGTGCTACATGAATTCGCATTGATGAATGTTCTGTACCATCGGTGCTGAGTCATGGATCACCATTCCTAGTGCGTGGAACAAGTCCAACCCGAGGATATAGGTCGTTGCGGGGTCCGCTACTACCAGGATTTGTGCGGTGACAACGTTCTGCCCATAATGTACTGAGGCGGTGAAGGACCCGTTGACCGATATGACATTGTTCGTTAAGCTCCGTAACTTTGTAAGGAATGGATGAAGTGGAGGCGACCCAAGCTGGGCATATGTTTGCCGATTGATGATCGTGACTGCCGACCCCGTGTCCACCTGAAGTTTGACGTCTTTGTCATTGATAGCGACAGTGAGGAACATTTTATGAGGAGACGGCAGTAGTAGCGCCTCTACTAGGTGCACGTCGTTGCTGTCGGATCCTGCAAGGGAGGCTTTTTCCTGCGTGAGATCTACGTCCGTGCCATTGGGTGATCTGCACACCTCAGCTTCGTGGCCCTTCTTGCCACAAGCTGCGCACCTGGCCTTCCTGAAAGGGCATTGATGTCGTGGGTGTTTGACAAAACACATCTTGCAGGAGGGCAGTGCTTGGGGCGTCAATCTGTAGGTGTGGTACCTGATGGTGCTGCGACCTGACGTAATCCTGTCGTCTAGGAGGGGCGGATTTGATGGAGAAAACCAATGGCCGATCCTGAATAGTTCCCACTGCTCTCGGGGACCCTAAGGTCTAATAATGGGGAGGAAGGCCTCCAAGGTAGGGTCTCGCAGCTTGAGTAGATCGTGTCTGAGAGCCCCATCTGGGGCGTGGACCAATATCATGTCACGCACCAGCGCCGATGAATAGGATTGCCGGCACGCTGCATTGGTGCAAGCGAATTGCCAATTCCTGTGATAAGCCCTGAAGCCTAGCAATCCATTCCCTGTACGATTCAGTCGACAACTTCTGGCAAATGAAGAATTTATGCCTGGCTGTCGCTACATGTACGTGGGCAACAAAATAATCCACGAGGCTAGCCTTGATTGTCCCGTTGGAGAGATTCTCCGAACACTCGTCGGGATGAAGGTGCTTTATCAATTGAAAAACTGCCGGTCCTGCTTGAGCTAATAAGAAGGCACGCCGCTGTGTCTCACCTGTGACAGCGTAGGCCTGGAAATGTTGCTCGAGGCGGGCGATGTAACAAGTCCAAGGCTCCACCTTTTGTCGAAGGGCGCAAACGGCGGAAGTGGCAGCCGCGGTTCTGCACCCAAGGGATCCTGACGTGGGACCGGCAGGAGTTGTTCTACGCGCTCCAGCAACTTCTCATTCGCTGACTGCAGACACCGTAGCAGCATTATCATTTGTAGGGTAAGGTCTACAGAATCTAGCACCTTGAAACAATACAGTCAAACCGTTTTCCTCGTCGCCAAAACTGAAGTGTCTTGCAAACTAAGCCATGAATGTTCTATCAAGACACAATTTATTGACTCAATTAGTGGAGCTAAGCCACACAAAAATCAAAACACTAATTCTTATAATTATAAAATAATAATTCTCCTTAGAAATTTTTGTGCAAATTCTTAGAAATACCTCACAAACAATTTCTTCAGTATAAATCTCTTGAAAATATTGCAATATACGTGACAACCCAAATTCACAATCAATGCAGCTGCCCCTAAGGCATAGTAATGAAAGGTAGAAATTATTACGATCCTTTGGCTCCTGCATTCCTAGCGTAGCCTCCGTGGAGAGCAGAGGTGGCCGGGCGGAGACCGGGAGTTGGGCAGTACGGCGTGGCGAGACGACGGCCGACAGACTCCAGCGGCTTCCAGCGGCGACTCCGTTCCTCGACGGCGGCGTGCTCCAGGACGCCTTGACGTGGCTGTAGGGCCGATATTTATTGCCGTGCGGAGGGAGACAGTTGAAGCTGCTTGGCGGTCCGCGGCGTGCTGTAATAGGCCGCTTTCGTGTCTACTTCCCCCACGTCAAGTAGTCCGTGGTGTCGCTGATACTGCGCCGGCGCCCGTCGGGAACGGCCCAGCGACATCTCTCGGCCACGGCTGGCCTGCGTGCCTCGTGACGTAGCTGAGTCAAGGCGAGGCGCGGGATTTAAGCAGGGTGCGCTCGGTGACACTGTTGCGCCGTGGCACATGTACTGGTGCACTTTTGTCTGTTGCCGTTGCACGCCACGGCATACGAACTACAGTTGGCTGTGATTTAATTGTATGATCAGAAATCGTGATTATTCATGTAACGTAGCATTCTTTGTCCAAGGATAATACTGGGTAAAACGCGCCAATCCGTTAGTTGTTAGCTGACAGTCTCTTGGTGTGCTATTTGTTAATTCATTGTTGCATAAACGAAACAAGTGAATGAACATTTAAGGATGAAAATGTTCAAATGTTTGTATAGTCTATGGGACTTATCTACGGGGTCATCAGTCCCTAAACTTACAAACTACTTATGAACTACTTACGAACTAGGACGGCACAAATATCCATGCCCGAGGGGGGATTCGAACCCCCGACCGTAGTGGCCGTGCAGACCGTGACTAGAGCGCCTTAGTCCCCTCGGTCACCGCGGTCGGCATTTAAGGGTGAAAACGGATTTTTGAATACACCACCTATATGGCTTATAGATGATTTAAACATAAATCAGAAAGTTGAGTATTGAATTTTCTCGGCGTTTCAACCGTTATTTGAGGAATGGAAATATTACTGCTGAAAAGAACCAGTAGTGTTCCGTATCTTCACTTGGACATTCGACTTATTCAACCTTGTAATTCGCGCAAGGACTGATCTGTAATGTTATTTGTACCCTTAACCAGTTGGCTCTGCAGGTAGAACAAATCTGCCGTGACTCCTAGGCTTACAAATCAGAAAGTAGTGCCCATCTAAATTCAAGACAGGTAAGTGTGTGCTTTAACTATACTCAAAAAGATCTGAACTACCACTCCTGTACGTTAAAAATTAAATAATTACTGCTAAGTGACCTCACCGGGTACGGGAATGTGGTATTGGCAGTTTATCAGTAAATAAAAGTGATTACTGAGAGGTAAAGACGTAATTTGTTATTTAAAAACAATTACAGTTGAAATGCAAATATTATCAGAAAATAGTCAAATTAATTTAATAGGTTCTTAAGTCAAGATTAGATCAGATACAAAACTGCCGTACAATACTACTGAAATATAATTTTTAAGAATGCTAGGTGTTGCAATTACGCGTAACTCGTCCTTTCATAAACTGAAATACCTGATGAGAGGATGTCCCCGTAATATCAATAACAATGTTGGAGTGGTGTGGCGTTTGCACGGACCCTACACTACTCAAATATTGTCGTTCCCTCGCGTTGCATATGCGCACAAATACCGTGTGTTGCGTCGATGCTGACAGCGGCTGCGTCCCTGAAACCTGTAAAAAGTTAGCTGGTTAAGTCGATGGCTGCGAGTATTCAGCCAAAACCTTCCTATTGCGCTTGGTGACGCCAAGGCTCGCTATTCTCCCTAGTCAAACAAATATTGGCTAGGTACGCTAATTCAGCAAATTAGCCCACCGGAAGATGCCGCTCAAAATCGTCCGCAGACGTTAACTATCAAAAATTATGGACTGGCAAAATGTCCACCGCTCTGGAATCGTACCGCAGTTACACGTTATGCATGTAACTCAACACTTGGTACCGCAGAAGTCACTGTACACGCAATCAGGTGTAACCACAGCAAGTCTCTTTCAAATTCACAGAGCGCACAAGGCGAGAGAAGACGCATAAGTCGGTCTGCCAACAATTTCCTCCGGAAGCTCTCAATTTCTCCTACCACGTATCTCTCCTCAGCAGCCAATCAGCGTTATCGTAGCAACACGCCTTCTGCTAACCTTCGCCAATAACAGCGCGCGTCACATACAGTCTGGGCAATTACGTTAATGTTTCGTTCCTTTCTAGAATGGTCTCGTAAAATTATGTGTTCAAAGCTCTTCAGACGCGATCCCCCTGCTGTTTAAAAGCCGTCATATTTTGTATGTCATCGCCTTTGTGTGTGGTGGGACCTTTCTTTCCACCTGCCTGACTCACTGTCGCCACCTCGTTCCGGCTACTCACTGAAATGTTGCTTGTCGGCATACGGGATCCTAACGATAAATGTTAAACGCAATTGACAATTTCATGTGTAATTACTCATTACACTCATGACCAATATGAATATTGTGGTGTCGCACAAGTATGAAGTGCGCGCCACTTACTTCTCCGCGCGCCGCCATGCACGCACGGCGCTGCGTTCTTACGACGTCATCCACGAGCGCTCTCTGCTACTATCCCGCTCGTGGCCTCCACTGAACGACATCGTTCACTTGGAACTGAGATAGGAACCAGTTAACACTTGGGGATCAGTTAAGACTTGGCTATCGGATAGGCACTAGGAATCATCAGTAGGCAGACCTCAATATAAACTATATATCAGCATTCTGCAGTCAAGTACTATGTAAAAGTTAAGTATTACTAAGTCTCTATGAAATATAAACCTCGTTCCAATTTACTCTAGTGTTTCTAGTTTCTGCTGTCCCACTGGCTGGTCACCTCCGTACCTGCACAAGCGTGCATCCTTTATTCCTGTGTCGGTCTCTTTCTACTCGCCCACCGACACCTACGACGGAAAGGAGACACAAAATTGGCGACGAGGCTGAGACACAAAAAATATAAATATGACGTGTGAGGTATCAAACAAATCGGAATGACATATAGAATATGATTCTCTCCACAAAAATGTCATGGAAGGAAGTCAGAAAACCTTGACTCCTTACAGTGTCACAGTATGAACATGTTTCGATGAACCGTTTGCGAGAAGCTCATATCATCTGCAGAAGCTGATTTCATTCAGCACACTCCAGCACAGAGAGACCGACTAGTGTATTGTGGAATAGGTAACATCGAAATAGAATAATACATGAAGGAGGAACGTCCTTCAGTTTACATAATCATTATCGTAGCACAATAATTTGGGTAGACCCGTAAGCCTGTAAAACACCAGGAACAATGTGGGAAGAAATCGATTTTGTGGTAATTGCGTCATGGTGTCGGAATGTGTCGTGTTGCGTGGCTGTGTAGATCTTCGTTGGACATTGGAGGCATTCTGTAAACGCTAAGAATTACAGAGATAAGATACCGCTACCATATGTTTGCCATTACGGAGATGCAGAGTTCCGTTTCATGCTCGTCCACATCTCTGCTAGATGAATTTCTTGACGATTCCGTCGCACTTAATCGTCAGTGAGGTTTCCGGATCTGAATTGTAACACGCCTGGAGTGCATTACCCAAATAAACTCCATACAGCCGGACTCCACCGATTACATTTTCCTAATTAAGAGTTTCTGAACCCCCAGAAATAAGCATTAACAGTATATTTATATTTTTGTAGTCAAAAGGGATTGAAGAGCCATTGCCGTAAATTTTTGTAGTTCAATATCATTTACTGGATAAACTACAACGTATTGTTTTCTAAAGTGATTGTATTTGGACAACATACCTTATAATACAGTCATTCCATTTTTCAGTTACATAGTCAGGTCTGTCGAAGAATGTATAACTAGCGCAAAGGTAGGTTTGGAGACGAGAAAAAAAAGCATGAATATCAAGAGCGCAGATAGAAAACAAGTACCAAGCAAAGAAGGGAAAGCTGAAAGGAATATATAGAGGGCTTATACAAAGGAAATGAAAGCATTACTCTGCAAATGGAAAAGAAAGTAGATGAAGATGAGGTAGGTTTCATACTGAGAAAAATTCGACAGAGCAGTGAAAGATTTTCAGTGGCCCTTGAGTGGATGATATTCCCTCTGAAATACTGTCATCGATGTAAGAGCCAGCCATGAAGAATGTGTTCCAGCTTTTGTGGAAGATTTATGAGACAGGGGAAAGACCCCCCCCACCCAGTTTTAATGAAAAAAATAATAATAATTCGAATTCCAAAAATAATAAATGCAGACAAGTATGAAAATCACAGAACTATAATTTTAATAAGTCATAGTTTCTAACACTAACTGGAACTGTTTTCCGACAAAGGAAAGAACTGATAGAATACGACCTCTGGGAAGTACAGTTTGCATTTAGGAGAAATTTACGAACAAGCAAGGCAATACATTACGATCTAGCATGAAAGATAGTTTATGGAAAAGAAAACCTAAATATTTCCTTTTGTAGATATAGAGAAGATTTTAGTAATGGTGACCGGAATACACTTTCAAATTCTGAAGTTAACAGCGATAGAATATAGGGAACGAAACGTTACACACAACTTGAATGAAACTCTGCAGCGGAGTGTGCGATGATATGAAACTTCCTGGCAGATTAAAATTGTGTGCCGGAACGGGGACTCGAACCTGTGATCTTCGCCTTTCGCGGGCAAGCGCCCTGCCGACTGTGCTATCCCTACACGACTCACGAGGCCGCCTCACAATTTTACTTACGATAGTACCTCGCCTCCTACTTTCCATACTTCACAGAGGCTCTCCTGCGAACCATGCAAGACAAGCACTCCTGGAAGAAAGTAGTTTGGATAGTAGGAGGCGAGGTACTAACGGAACTAAAGTTGTGAGGCGGCATCGTGTCGGGATAGCACAGTCGGCAGGGCGCTTGCCCGCGAAAGGCAAAGGTCCCAGGTTCGAGTCCCGGTTCCGGTACACAATTTTAATCTGCCAGGAAGTTTTATATACAACTTGCACAGAGACCAGACAGCAGTTGTAAGATTCGAAGGGCATGAAACAGACGCATTGACTGGGGAGGGAGTAAGAGAAGTTTGGGTTCTTTCATCGATACTATTCAATCTCTACTTTGAGAAAGAAATGAAGGAATGCAAGGATTGATTTGGAGAACGAATTAAAGTTCAAGATGAAGAAATAAGAATTTAACCATTTGCCGATGACGTTGTGATTTTTCTTAAGGACAGCAAAAGATCTGGAACAGCAGTTGAACCGTATGGGCAGTGTCTTAAAATGAGGTAATACAATTATCACTGAGAACAAAACAAATTGAATGGAATGTAGTATAAGAAGATCAGACTATGCTAAGGGAGTTATAATGAGTTTGTTATTTCGACAGCAAATTAATTTTTGATGACCAAAGTAAACAAGTTATAATAGGTAGAATGACTATGGGAAAAATCATTTCTGATGAAGCATAATTTGTTGACATAGAGAACTAATGTAAATGTTAGGATGTCCTTTCTTAAGGCATTTCGAGTATATCATTACACGGGGATGAAATTTAAGACAGATTAATCGCGTAACCAATGATGACTGGCTCAACAGAATTGGGGAGATAAAAATCTGTGTCATGTCTTTACATGAGAAGGGATCGATTTGGTAGAACACATTAATAGACATCTTAGAATCGTCAGTTTAGTATTCAAGGGAAGTGTGTAGGATAAAATTTGCAGAGGGAGAGCGAGAAACGAATACAGTAATGAGATTTAAAAGGATGTTGGTTGCCATTCTTACTAGCCTGATGAGGGTATAGTAGGGCGGATAGGTGCATCAAACAATTCTGATTGAAGATACCAACAACAACATACTGAAAGATTTACCACCGTTGTTTTCTCTCTGAATGACGTGAGAAAGTAGTGCCAGTAAATTATTATTTCTTCCAGCACAGATTGTCTTCATGGCCAAAAGAGGTCCCTTCTGTTTATACTTCGTTGTCACTAAATGCATGATACCCTTTTCGAGCCACCTCGCTAATGATACTCTTTACTGGCAAACCTGGAATTTGTACAACGGTGCGAATCAGCATAGAACTAGAGATTTCTGGAAAATGCTCTCCGTAATGTGTTGGCACAATGGTTTCGCTTACCACGTAGTTCTCGGCGCCATGCAGTAATGCGCCGCTCCTTCTTTCTCGCACACCTTCTTCTCACGGAAGATTACTTTGCAACACATTTGCATCCACTTATACAGGAAGGACTCCTCCCCCTTCGTAGTTGGACTTCACGCTGAGCTTCTCAAGAGCTGTAACGAGAGGTACGTTAATAGCTTGCGGTACCTGCATCATAACATTAACAGCCAAGCTACCACTATCAGTGACGTAGATAATGAAACAGCGTGTTGTTTAGCAACAAAGGAGTATCTAGTCTGACGGTGTCCAAGCAAATTTCGAAGTGGGCCAGATTATTAAATTCTATCACTGTGACGGTAAATATCAGAAAAGGTTATGTAAAGGAACTAAACCAATGGAAAATCAACACAATTTTTTAAAGTCGGTGGGCATATAAAAAACTTCGAAGTTATGAAAATTGATACCAATAAAAATATAGATAGAATGGTGTATACGTGGAAGAGGCCAGGAGACACTGGAAGGTACCAAAAAAATGTTCAAATGTTTGTTAAGCTTAAGGGGCTTAACTACGGGGTCATCAGTCCCTAAACTTACAAACTACTTATGAACTACCTACAACTAAGGACGGCACAAATATCCATGCCCGAGGGGGGATTCGAACCCCCGACCGTAGTGGCCGTGCAGGCAGTGACTGAAGCGCCTCAGTCCCCTCGGCCACCGCGGCCGGCGGAAGGTACCAGATTGACTTTATAATGGTAAGGGATAGATTTGGAAACCAGGTTTTAAACTGTAAGACATATATAGGGACAGATATACAGGGTGTCCCAGCTATCTTGTCCACCAAAATATGTCTGGAACAATAACAGCTATTGGAAAACGACTTTCACCGGTATCAATGAACGGCTGGGGCCCATGAATGTACATATTTGGAAACATTCTAAAACGAAAGAAAATGTGTTTTTTAACACAAACGTATGTTTTTTTTTAATGGACACCCTATATTTTTTCTTCAGCAATGCATAGCATGACAAATCACATAAACAATGGCGTTGATTGCATCGCAATATTTCAACTACATCCCGAGATATTGCGACTCGAAGTTGACGCTTGAAAACCCGAAATGCGCTGTTAGCGCACCTTCTGAGGCTCAGGCGTGAACCCCATGCTGCCCGTAATCGCGATGTGATTGACATGCGTAATCGCACTTCCATACTTACCAAAAGGTCCGAAACGAATAATACGGTCTGCTGCAATCCTGCATTACGGTCGTACATTCCAGCAGGTATTTAGCCCATAAGCTAGGGGTGATGCGGTTCTGTAATATACCTGTGTAATGCAACGTTAGTCACAAAGTTAACCTCGCTTATCGTAAATCCGTTACTAAAAAGATAATGTCGTTCAAAGTTAAAACTTTACTGTAGATCTAGCGCAAGTGACAGTGAATCATTCACTCATAATAGCCTCAGGACGTGCGCTAGCAGCGTATTTCCGGTTTTTCAAGCGTCAAATTCTCGTCGCAATATCTCGGGATGTAATTGGAATATTGCGTTGCAATCAACGCCATTGTGTATGTGATTTGTCATGCTATGGATTGTTGAAGAAAAAATATAGGGTGTCCATTAAAAACAAACAGAAGTTTGTGTTTAAAACACATTTTCTTTCGTTTTAGAATGTTTCCAAATATGTACATTCATCGGCCCCAGCCGTACATTGGTACCGGTGAAAGTCGTTTTCCAACAGCTGTTATTCAAAATGTTCAAATGTTTGTTAAGCTTATGGGACTTAACTACGGGGTCATCAGTCCCTAAACTTACAAACTACTTATGAACTACTTACGAACTAAGACGGCACAAATATCCATACACGAGGGGGGATTCGAACCCCCGACCGTAGTGACCGTGCTGACCGTGACTGGAGCGCCTCAGTTACCTTTTTTTTTTTTTTTTTTTTTTTTTTTTTTTTTTTTTTTTTTTTTTAGGAATAAATTTTTGCCGTTGGGCAGGATTGAACCGGCGACCTTCTGCTCCGCAGTCCGTGACGTTATCTCCTTTTTTTTTTTTTTTTTTTTTTTTTTTTTTTTTTTTTTTTTTTTTTTTTTTTTTTTTTCCTTAGGGCCTCCTGCCTCCCCTTCAGCCCTGCCTTTCGCTCGCCATTATCGCCTTCCTCGGCGTAGGCTTCTTCCGCCATGTAAATGAATTCGTTTCCTACCCTTTACTTGGGTATCTGCAGTGGGCAATTATGCAAGTAAAACTAAAATTTTGTGTGCCTCTTAGTAGCATTAAAATAAACTTGTTTCATCTTCTATCATATAACGTAGAACTGAACGTTTTTCCTACGAACTTAGTACTCCTTGCTCGGAAGTAATTTCTCCCTTTCTCTTCTGCAAGGAGCCACAAACAAAAATCTATTTTCCCGTATTCTACGGTTTGATAGAACAGAAAAAAAGTAAGCAAAACTAAAAATATACTTCCTTTAAAATGAAAACAACTTTAAATACCTGTCAACGATATATGGGTTCTATATTTTTCAAGTTACATTTAATCGTCGGACTAAGCGTTTTCAGGGTTCTGCTGAGGCCTTCACGGCTACCGTAGCGGCCCCGGGGCTCACGGAGTCCCCACCGTACTTCACCCTCAGCAGCAATCCCCTACTTAGCTTTTATCCAACACATTGCCACTGTACCATTATGAAATCCTTATCCTATGCTTTGTCTTTCGAAAAGAATTTTTAACATATTTCCGTAATTCTTCTTGTGATTTTTTTTCCTAAATATTTTATAATATTCCTCCTGCATATATTGTCTATATTCCACTATACAGTCCTTCCCTTTCTTGTTAATTACATAATTAATGTAATTACCATATATCCATAACAACACGTTATTCTTCTGCGGGGGGAAAACTATTTCCTCTGGAAAGAATATGTTGTTCAAGGTGATTTCCCGTCCATTACTCCGTTTGATAAAGGCGGCCTGCTCCGTGCTATCTTTCCATATATCTGCGTATCCTTCACATAAGAAGCGATGTCTCAACAAATCGACATTTCCGCACTTTGAGCATACGTTAGTTGTTCTTCGTCCTATGGAATATAATTTTTCGTTGGTACTAACGATATTATTGATGACTTTGTACCACGCCGACTGAACTTCCGTTGTTAGTGTTTTATTGTTAATATTTTTCCATATTTTTGTCCAGTTTTTCTCAGGATATTTTAATTCCATCCTGTTGCGGATTGTAGTTGATTGTAGTCCATTCATTATATGTTGGCCTTTCCAGTTGTTCTTATCCCCGATGATACCTCTCATATAACTTATTTCAAGGTAGAACATTTGTATGTGCTTCAAATTGTCGTGTATTCTTCCGACATTTACTGGAGGCGACATGCAAACGGGCTTAAGCAGGTCAAATAAAGCAGCAGTGATGCTATCGGGATGATTATCGATTAGTTGCAAGGTCCGTTTGATGAAGAGGGCCTTACTTTTTTTCTCAACATCTGTCAGTCCTAGTCCACCCTTCTCACTTTTCAAAGTTATTACATCCCGTGCTACTCTGAAAATATGACCTTGCCATACATAATTGCAAATTGTACGCATAATAGTTTTTGCTATATCTCTGGGAACCGGTAATATCTGACCGACATATGTGGCTTTCGCGAGGATTGCACAATTTATGAGTTTTATCCTTTGTTTTAGATTCAAATCCCTTGTCAGATTTAATTTTAAGATACCTCGAATTTTGTCCAGTAGCTGTTTCCAATTTGAAGCTGCCGTTCTTAGTGGGCAACTGTAGAAGGTTACGCCTAATGCAGTATGATGCTCCACTCGCTTTGCCCATGTCAGTTGCACATCATCGAGACTCTGCAAATTTAAGAAAGAACTTTTGGTCTCGTTTAGTTTCGCGCCCGTTGCGTCACAGTAAAGCCGCAAGTTTTCTGTCAGCTGGACATTGTCTGCTTCGCTTCTTATGATGACGCCGACATCGTCCGCGTATGCGTTACTCACCCGTTTTGTTCCACGAATAGTTATGCCCTCTAAAGTGGAATGCAGAATTCGTAAGAGGGGTTCTACGGAAACGACGAATAAAACCATTGATAATGGACTGCCTTGTGGTACTCCATTTAAAATTTTGATGTCTTTGGTATATTGGCCATTAATAGAAATCCTAGTGGTTATTGCCGTTATAAAGTTCCGTATTACAGTCAAGCTATTCTCATGAAAACCAATATATTTCAAGGTATGATTAGATATTCGTGGTTTACCCTGTCGAATGCTTTTGCGAAGTCTATGAAGGCTAGGCCGCCTTTCGCCGACGAAGTCGAAAATATTGCAATTATGTCTCTATATTCACATACCGTCTTAAATATGCTCCTTCGAGGAAGGCAAGTCTGGTGGCTCCCAATTACATGTTCTAGAATAGGTCGCAT
Source organism: Locusta migratoria (assembly GCA_026315105.1). Lineage (NCBI taxonomy): Eukaryota > Metazoa > Arthropoda > Insecta > Orthoptera > Acrididae > Locusta > Locusta migratoria. The sequence goes on along the minus strand of CM048746.1, from coordinate 423,347,704 downwards.
CCTATCTTTGAGCACCCTCGCGATGATCTTATAATCGGCGTTCATTAAGCAGATAGGTCTCATTTTATCAAGTTCTTTCGTGTCTGTGGTTCTTCCTTTTGGTAGTAGTATAGTAACACTTTCTTTGAAAGTATCAGGAATAACAACACCATTGAGGACCTCGTTAACCACTGAGGTAAATGCATCGCCTATTAAATGCCAAAATTTTGAGTAAAATTCTATTGGCAGGCCGTCCGGGCCAGGAGACTTATTTCGTGGCGAAGATTTAAGAATTTCCGAAAGGTCTTCGTTTGTTATTTCTACAGTAAAATTTGAATTTTCTTCTTCAGTCACAAGGTTCCCTATTCCGGAGTTCTGCAGCAAAACCTGCGTTAAGTTCTCATTATTACCGTTATTTTCGACATAAAGTCGATGGTAGTACTTATGAGCCTCGTTTAAAATATGTTTTTGTTCTGTCAGGATTTCGTTATCGTCCGTTCTGAGGCTGTTAATAAAAGTTCTCCTCCTGTTTTTTGCCATTTGTATTAAGTGGTAGATGGAGGCATTTTCATCTTCCACTGTTGTCCTAGTGTGGGACTTTATCTTCAAACCCTCCAGCTGCGCCCTCTTAATACTGATCATCTTGGATTTAGTTCGCTTTATATCCAGAAAAACCTCTTGTGACATAGGTTGTTCATATAGTTCTCGAAGACAGGTGTAATAAAACTCCATTGTTGTCCTTGACCATCTTGCTCTCTCTTTCCCATAAGCGATTAATGTTGTACGTAATCTTTTCTTCGCGACCGAAGTCCACCATTCAATGTGGGTTCGGTATTTATCTCGGTTTCTTAAGACAGCCTGCCAAGTCTGTTGGATTTCTAAAGTTAAGGCTTGTTCTGCGAGCATACTTATATTTAATTTCCAAAGCGGACGGCCCCAGTATGTCTTCTGTCTTGTAAGGTTGATACTACATTTCACACCTAGGTGGTCAGAAAAGGCAGCGTGTATTACTTCAATTCCGCGTATTTTGGCCTCTAAGTTAGGAATGACATACATCCTATCAATTCTACTTTGTGAGTCACGAGTAAAATATGTAAATTTGACAACTGTTGGATATTTTACTTCCCAAGCGTCTTTCCATTTCATCTGTTTGACCAATGCGTCCAATTGGCGAGAGAAATTAAAATTTGGCCGTTGATCCTTTTTATTTAAGACGCAGTTCCAGTCTCCTCCTATTAAAAGTTCTGCAGGGTTGTCCTTGAGGAGAAATAAAATGTCACTCTTAAAAAATTTTGCCCTCTCTTCCCTGGCATTATTTCCTGAGGGTGCATAAATATTTATAAAGGTGGTATTAAAAATTTTGCAGCTAATTCCCCTCCCTGATTCCAAAAGACATACGTTTGTAAGTTCCAATCCATCTTTGGCAAGTATCGCGGTTCCGCAAGCCTTCTCAGTTGCGGTGTTTAAAATCTCTTTGTAGCCGGAAAGATAAAAATTCTTGATGTTAACTTCCTGTAAAAAAGCTACATCAGTATCGGACTGATATAAAATCTCTCTGAGGGCGGCTACCTTCGAAGAATTTTGAATTTTGTTTATGTTCAAAGTGGTAACGTTGTATGTGTATTCCACTTTGAAGTTTACTTTACAAAAGAAGATAACTTCAGGGCAAACTTTCGTCTATTAATTTATTTCGTTCATATTTTATCTTTCGTGAAAACTTTAAAATATCTTTCCTCAATCAGTGAAACACACCAAAAAACATTCTCGTTCATGCGTTCCGTTCCGTGGATCTAACAAGTTGAAAATCGTTAATAGAAAACGTCTTCCTCACTCTCCTGGTCCGTGTCCATTCCGTCCGTCCGGTTCTCGACATCTTCCGCCCAATCACCCGTCTTTTCTGCTTTTTCACGACTAAGCCGGGATACGTCATCCATGTCAGGGTTGTTTGTGTCAGGCGCAGTGTTCAATTTCTCTTGCGGTTCTGCAGCATGTGCCGCACCCGTTGTTCCATCACTGCGCTCGCTGACTCCTTCCGTTTGGATTACGTCGTGCTGTCTTTCTCTTTCTTTGATATTTCGAAGCCGTTCCCTTAAAGAAGGGGCCAAGTTTTGTGCCGCTTCGTGTGCAATTCGCCTTTTCTTGTTCTTTTTACGCGTCGATTTCGCCGATCTACTTGGAGAAGATCCTGGTGAGGTGTCAGGGGACCCCGTAGGCGCTCTCTGACAAGGGGACTGTTCCTTCTTGTTCGGGGGAGCGTTCTGAATGCCTCCGGTTTGGTCATTGGTATTAAGTACCGCCTCCTCTTGAAGCCGCGGTGTTGTCCGACCTTCATGATCTGCTTGTCGTTCATGATTTTTATCCTTTTCTTTGGTATCTGTCTTGTCGCCTTGTTGTTCTGGCGAAGGTTTGTTTGTGAAGTGATTCTTCCCTTGACTAAGTTGTTCATGCATTTGAGCCACTGATGCTATTTGGCCTTCGTCATGGGCAACATCTGAAGAGTGCCCCGGGCGTTCAGCCTCGAGTAACGTGTCTGGTACGTGTGAAGTGCTCGCAGTCACCTCAGGTACGTGCGTTTCGTCCTCAGTCGAGTGTCGATTTCCAAGGACGGGACTTCCTCGTCCGTTGTCCAGTTGCGCGTTCTCGCCGCCGGCCGCTTCCTCCCGCTGCTCCGCGGTGGTCAGTGGAACTGGGCCGCGGCTGTCTGCCGCGGCGGCATATGTCAACTTCATACTCACTACCGGACCCGGGACAGCCGCCTCGTTAGCCGGGATCTGCGGGACACGACGTCTAGGACACTCGCTTCGCACGTGATCAGGTGAATTACAGAGAGCACACGTCTTCGGCTGTCCATCGTAAATCACGAGGGCACGATATCCACCGATGTTTATAAAAGATGGTATGTCCCTCTCAAGTTCAATCTTAATTTGCCTCACTCCGTTCAACACGGGAAACATGTATTGCTCAGACCATTTCTCGGCAACATTTGAAATAACCCGGCCATACGGTTGGAGGGCGATACTAATTTGTTCAGTTGGCATTTCGAACGGTAACTCGAATATTCTTACTGTTCTAAGACCAGCATGCGACACAAGAACGTCACTAACTCGTCCGTCTGAATGATTAAATTTCATTTTGCCTCCACTTCTTTCGATAATTCGACAACATAAGTCAGCAGATCGTAATTTTACGTAAACAAAGTTCGTAACAAACGAGAGATGTACTCCAATTACATCTACATCCGTAATTCCGACTGTTTCTACAAACCATCTCTTTAACTCGAAAGCCTTCGGTCTAATAAAGTCCCAATCGAAAGTAAACTTAATTGTATCTTTTCTTTGACAACTATTCAGATTCATTTTGTCTTCTGGTGAAACATTTCAAGTTACGAGGACGCAACTAGAAGGTTACAACTGACCTGCTGTACTGCCGCACGTCCGTTGTTTACGTCGGGCCGCCGCGCTGCCTCCAGACATCCGTCCCGCACAGCGGCGTCCACTCGAATGTTACCTCGGCCACCGCGGCCGGCGGAAACTTCAATATTAACTGCGTATCACCAACATTTTCTCCGTATTCACACCTGAACAATTATTTGTACACAGCTTTGAACTTTTATTGATATGATAAGCTACCCTGTTCTGGAATCAAACCAACCACCTGTAGCCGTAGCCGTAGCTAAGCAATGCATTCATGTCTCATATATACTTATGCCTAAGATTGTCACAGTGTGTGTGAAATATTGGAGATTTCTTCACAAATATGAGAACGAGCAAATAAAATCATATAAAATGCCAATTCTTAAGATATTTTTAATTATTTATTTATTTTTTACTCAACCAGGAACTTAATAATCACCGTTATGTCCCTAATCACAAGTGCCCAGACTCAGTTCGGTGTGGGACTGACAGCCGAGGCTGCTCCTATCGGAGGTTCGAGTCCTTCCTCGGTCAGGGGTGTGTATGTTGTCCTTAGATTAGTTTAAGTAGGTCTAAGCGTAGCGACTGATGACCACAATAGTTTGGTCCCATAGATTTACAAACATTTGATTTTGAATTACATACCCGGTATCTAAATGGAAGATAACAAAGTGAAGTCAGATATTAGTAGTTGAATTATTTCAACAGCATCTGGATGTTTGAATCTGTAATCAGGATATAATTACGTTATGCGTCACCGGGAATCGAACCCCGAACCTACCGATTTCCTTTCTAAGCAGGAATGGGCGTTAAATCTCAAATGTTAACTCAACAGGAATGACGATGCATGCGTGTCTGACAAGTAACAAACGGCACCTATCGTTGTTATAATAAAAATAATAACAATAATAATAATAATTTCGTGTGGCTCAGTGTTCTGGTGCAAGTCTTTCAACTGGGCGCCACTTAAGAGACTTGCATGTCCCTAACCTGCCCCAATCAGCCAATCGGGAAAGGCGACCTACAGTTTAACGTGGAATCCAAACCACGACTCCTCACATTGTTGAGACGTGAATGCTGGGTTAAAACACAGATTGAAAAAAATCGGTGATCTGACTAGGTTTCGAACCCGCGATCCTTCAGTCACCATTCAAGCGCTTTACCCCAAGACCGCCGCAACACCCTGGTTCGCGTTCATAATGCACGAAGATACATTGAATGTAATTTTTTACTAGTAGTCCAGTGTGCTCTATCTAGGGCGTCAAATGAAATTATGAATATTTTGTGCTGGATCTGGATTCGAATTCAGATATGTCCTTTTAATGGATACCTAGAGGGGTCAGCAGTCTTGGAGAAAGCAACGAGGTGATTCAACTATATGATTCCGAGAGGGTCGAGTGAGAAAAAGAGGAGATCCGAATTAGAATCCCAGTCCAGCACCATAATTTTTAACGTCTCAATTTAAATTCAATACGAGACACGTGACCTTAAAGGACCATTGTTTTGTAAAATAAAGTTTCGTAAGGCAAGAAAAGCTTTCTAGCGACAGAGATACTGGTTGCCGTGTATTCTGCCTGTTACTGGCAACGATGAATCTGCTCTGTCCGAATTGATAGCGAAATAATTCAGTTTAATACGGATTTTTAACTACGGTGCAACTTGACGATCTTCACTTGGTGTTACCCGAGGTGAAGTAGACATGATCATGCCAGTTAAAAATATACACATGTCAGACCCTCTCCTTGTCAGTAGCGTCAGCTGATGCAGTATGATGTAGTGAAGACTGTTAACCTCTGCTCTTTCTTACCAGGAAATACGGCATTGGATTATTTGGCTCCATAACAACACTACAACACTTATTGCGCGTGTATGCAATGCATATGGATTCGAGAATTTACTTGTACTGTGGCTGACATTTCTGTATATGCTACTTGCAACTTGATTGTTTGTTTTACTTTATTTTTGTACTCACTGAAATAAAAACTGCCTGACATTCCAGTACGAGACTTTTCTCTCGTCCTTACCTCCTGGTAGATTTACTTTCTAACCAGAGAAATAAACCCGGTAATTGATTCACAAACGAGTAGTTCACGCTGTTAAGAAATTTCGTGAAGGGATTTCATTTCCTCTTAAAACGTGCTAAAATTTCGTGTGGCTTATTGGCCTGGTGCATGTCTTTCCATTGGACGCCACTTCGGCGACTTGCGTGTCCCTAGCCTACCTCAGTTATCCACCCGGGGAAAGGGGACCTTCAGCTTATCGTGGATTCCGAACCACGTGTCGTTTCTGGTGACTCCTCACATCGTTGAGACGTAAAGGCCGGATTAAAACGAAGACTTAAAAAAATCCGAGTAGCGACCGGATATCGAACTCGCGACCCTTCGGTTTCCAGTCAAACGCTTTATCCCGAGACCACCGAGGGATTTATTCGCTTTGAAGTGAAACCAGAGTGTGGGCCCCACATATCATCTTTCACAAATTTACTAAATAAGAAAAGCTCGTTGTCGGGGTAGGATGAGGTCTGGGCCAGATTAATCTTTTCGCCTTATAGCAAAAGTATTTTGCCGTAAGAAGTATCATAAGTTGTGTTTCTGTAGCTATGGAAATGATCAGCTGAAATAAAGACCATAAAGTACGGTACAGATAAAAATGCAAAACGATTATCAACAGAAGGCAGAGCTAATGCTCAAACATAGGTGTTTTTTTCTTTTTCCTTGCCTTCCTCGACCGAGTAACGGAAGGCGTATGCAAAAATGTGTAATGTGTTATGAATACTTCGAAAGCTACATTTACGTTTACTCTTCAAAAAAGAATACTTTGTTTATAACGAATTAAAATTACTAGGCATGGCGTGATTTGAACCGATTTATGACAAATTACTAACTTACCGTCTTACTCACCACGCCATGCTTCGAATACGAACTCCTTACTGACTGGTATGTCATACGTGAGGTAACACACTTTCTTAAGAAGATACGATAGCCGGGACAATACGACCTTAACCACTATGTGCATCTAAATTTTACTTTTAATCTCAGACAAACTGTCAGTATTACTATGTATGAAATTTAGAGACAAAATTCATTTCCACGATATTCGTAATAATACTTACTAGGAACTTGTTTATGAACGCTTTTTCAGAGCCAGTAGTTGGGAATGAGTTTGACTTCTTAGGCAAAGAAAGCGTTCTCCACATCGTATGGCACTTCGCTTCCTCTTGACATGTCCACAGGTGTTTACTTGCGAAATGCCACCACTCAAGAGCTTTGATAAAGGTCGCATTCTTGCACTTTATGAAGAGGGATACAGTATCAGCGCCATTTCCCGTGCTCTAGGATACAGCAAATCCACGATACACCTGTGGGTGAAGAGGATGGCAGATGAAGGCCATGTCAATAGTCGTCGTCGTCCCGGACGTCCACGCACTGCGACAAAGGAGCAAGAAAATGAGAGACAATGATATACTCCGCTGCAGTGATGAAGACCCAATCCGCACCAGCACCGAAATTATGGACGTTCTACAACTACCTGTAAGTAGATAGACAATCCGCCGTCATCTCAACGAGGAAGGAAGATATGGACTAAAATCAGCGATAAAGCAAATGTTGACAGAACAACATAAGACTGACAGATTAAACTTCGTACTGGCATACGTAAGCAAACCAATTTCATTCTGGGAGCAAGTAATATTTACTGAAGAGAAGGTATTTTCCACAGCACCAAACGGTTCTATCCATGTGTTTCGTCCAACTGGAGCGAGATTCGGCAAAAAAATACGTCCTTCAGAGGCTAAGGTGTGGCCGAACTGCTGTCACAGTTTGGGGATGGATGTCGGCAAATGGCTGCGGCATTCTGTGGGAACTGGACCGTCCGCTTACCAGTAGTTACTACTGTGAAATACTGGATAACATAATGCTTCCTTCTGTTCGTGAGACGTTTTCGGAAGGCAGAATAATATTCCAACATGACCGTTCCCCTGTCTACCCAGCAAATTGTGTGGAACAGTGGTTTCGAGTGAACGGAGACGTTGATATGTTGGACTGGCCTCCCAAAGATGCTGACCTCAATCCCATAGAGCATGTGTGGGCAGAGATGGAGAAGATTATTAGGAGCCGAAGACCTACGCCAGCAACGAAGGCAGCGCTATCTGAAGCAGTTCAGGATGCATGGGAAGAGCTTTCCCAGAATAATGGGTTTGTAAAAAAACTAGTTACCTCTGTTCCCCGGTGGCTAAGTGCAGTTGTAGAGGAGAATGGAAACTGGACACGATACTAAATTATGTTGTCATCAGAGACAAAGCTTTGTTTATATTAAATGGAAGTGTCTTATTTTCTTCATTATTTTTCTTGAAAATTTACATTACTTCTAAGAAAAGAGAAATTATTCAGTGTTAATCTCAACCCTTCTGTAATAAAGTATTTCATCTTAAATTATTACACGAACTTTAAGAAAAACCAAAACTAGCATGAAAATGAAGAAGGTTTATGATGTCGATGCCAGTGAAGGCCTCAAAGAAAGAACTACTTACTTTTTTAATCAATTATTTATTAATGTTCTGTTTATTTAGATGTAGGCAGGGTACCAGTACAGATAAAATCATAAGAGAGATGTAATTATTAAAAGTATTTTCTTTTATGAATTTATCAATTGTTTTAAAAAATTGATTGTATGACTTTATATAATAAAAGAAACTATTTTGGAAATTGAAATAGAAATGTCCTCTTATGAAACAATCAATAAATTCTGGAGCCGCTTCAGCTGTTTTTATTGAGATCCTTTTATGTACAGGTCCACAACCGGTTTCGCGTCAGTAGAGACGCATCTTCAGGTGTTAAACTTTTTATTCTCTCGTCATAATTCGCTACTGAGTCCCAACATTCTAGTTGGTTTCATCCGTCAATTGGTTAAAATTCAATAGGGCCAAATACATGGGTCCAAGTCCAAAATCAAATGGTTGTCTTTCAGGATAAAAAACATGGATGTTAAAATGTGGGACATGTAGTCGCGTGACTTTGATCACCGTATTTTCGATAAAACCCGTAGATTGGCAATGGAGTGAAGGTGGCCATTGTAAAAATAAACTGAAGGTCTGTAATTAGAAACATCAAGTTGTAGCAGACCTATGGAGGCGTAGAGGAGTGCACTGCGAAGCGGCGAAGTAAACTGAACGCGGGCTGTGGTGCGGCGCGATGGAGGAAAAATGTTGAAAGGCCAGCTGGTAGACGCAAACTGGGGCGTTTGGGTCCACTACAGCCCCAGTTACACGAATAAGAATACTTTAATCGCTATAGTTGTCTTTGTCCTCCTGTATTAAAGCCCTTATCATCAATTAAAATTCAAGTTAGAGACAGGATTCCAACCCGTTTCCTGTAGATCAACTATGCACCGACTCACCTACTGCCCCGCACATGCACTTACATAGCAAACACCTCGCCCGAGGTGCGTCCCTTGTGCTGGTATGGGCTGCCAATACGCATGGAATTGATCAGTAGCATTGTGAGTGAAACAACCTACAGAATTTCATAACGTATTGCTACTACACGATACCGTTCTCTACTGATTTCACAAACAGAACCCTCCAAGACTCGGCTTTTAAAATACTTATCTGACTTATTCTTCTGATCACTTGCTCACAAATATTTACCTTTCCCGCTCCTAATCAAACAATCTTCAACAAAAATTCATTCCAGATGAAAATGCACTTAAAACATCATTTTACGACTTCTTAAATTTGGAACAGTTTGCTGTGGGCATGAACTGAGTAAACTACCTAAGCAATTTCAGACTCTTCCAGATATAAGAAAATATGGGACTGGAAATAGCTTAACCACTTTTGAATTAAAAGTTTTCTTGAGATTTTCCTATTGATTTTCTATGTGGATACTTGTAGCTCTATGACAGAACAGCTAAAAAATTTACTACGAACGAGACTGGCTCCACGAGCTGCAAGCACCGTTGCATCGCAGGCGACTATCAAGGCTAGCGAAGACTTACAGTATGAGGTTCTTTCTTACTGGGAGACTAGTTAGTAGACCAGATGAAGCGATACGTAAAAGAAGAGAATGGTTGCAATTTCGCGTGAAACCACTTTCCTGTACTCAAAAACATGAATTAATAACTTTATCTGACACCTTAAGTGAAAATCACTCAGCTTGTTGAATGGAAATGACATGAAAAATCAAGTGAATTTATCAGCTTAATTCTGTGCTAACCAGGAAATAACTCGCCGTTCACAGGATTGCCAAAAGTACTCTGCAATGTCGTCCATTAGACTAGCGACAGCCAGAATACGTTTGCTCGGCGTCTTTTCCTTGTGAATGAATTCATTGGCACTACCTCTAACACATAAATGCACAAATGTAAAGATAGCGTTACACTGATTTCAAAACGCGAACTTCACAAACAAATTTCATAAGTCTCGAGCATATAGTTTCCAATCAAAGGAACCCTGCATATAAGCCTTTCCCAGTGACTGAAAAATAGGACATCATCTGCGGGAACATTAAGCATCTGAACAATTTCAATGTTAGTTCGATTCCAGCTTCTAAGTGAAAGGAGAAGCATTTATGATGAGAATATGAAACAAGGAACAAAAAGTCGCGTCAGTAATGCCAAGAATATGTAATTCATTTTACAAAAACAAAGTTACGATAGTGTAGCTGTTAATAAAATGAAAAGCACTTGATGAATGAGCTTTGCAATTTCCAGACTCCTAGAAACCATAAAGTGACGAAGGAAACAGGAAGAGGTTTTCCTCGGAGTGTGTAAGTCGGGATTTCCATATAGTATCTCACAGGTGGCGTAGTTTCTTCGTAGTTTATTTCTCGGTTGTTCCATTCTCACGAACTCTCTAGGTAATCACAACATTCCAGCGATAATTATTAATTGTTAAATTGTTAAATATTTACTAACTCGCAGTCGAATATAACTCAGTGATCAAAGCCTACTGTAATTTCATCTTAAAGCCCATTAAAACCTCTACCCTTTTAGAGTAGACCCCGTTCGTATTAACTGGGCGTCCAATACACCTGTTCATCGACTTTGTTGAGTATCACGTAAAATTTACAAAACCAGAAGAGGAGGATTAGGATTTAATATCCTGTCGACGTCGTGGTTATTTGAAATGGAGCACAAGCTCGGATTGTTTCGTTAAGAATGTGGAAGGAAATTGGCTATGCTTTTGAAAACGAACCATGTTGCCATTTGCCTAGAATAATTTAAGGAAATCACTTGAAAAACAGAAGGACAAACAGACATGGAAACTTACGAATTAAAAGTCGTTTCTACGCGATGCCGTTAAGAAGGCTGTTACCTTTCTATCGAGCACTGAAATCTCCAATAATGATTACTAAATCAAAGTTTTAAAATAATACCAACTTCTGGCCTTTGTACCGATCCGGTTTTATGGTATAAATGACACATAAAAGTAGTAAGGTTTCGTGAAATCACATTCTATAGACGTTTCGGTTAAATGGTTTATTTGCAGTAACAATCGTACAACGCTAAATTACAATGTCACAACATCTAGTTTTACGATCTGGTCAGCAGTGGAAATCAAAACATCTTAGTAATAAAGTCTGTAAATAACATTGCTTCTTGCATTCGTTAATTCGCTTTCTTTATCTGTAAGAGAAGCTTCCTCGTTACCTTCTTATCACATAATCCTATGAAGTCCTTACGTTTTATTTCCTTAATTCCCAGAATCTACGACGAGGTAAAGAGAGGCAGAAAGGAAGAGGAGGTGGTGAGAGGGAGAGAGAGGAAGAAGAGATGGAAGACAGGATGAAAGGAAGTATGGGACGGACAGAATTGCGGGATAGACAGAGGGAAGAGGAGGGGCTGGAGGAGGTAGAAGGGGACGAAGAGACATGGGCAGATCGTGAGAGAGAGAGAGAGAGAGAGAGAGAGAGAGAGAGAGAGAGAGAGAATGGGAATGGTAGAAAGAATGCAGAAAGCAAAAGCTTTTTTCAAGGGCAACACGGTATTTGACTGTTCTCTGGTAATCATCTTAAATGGGTGATCATGTCATCTTATGCTCAAAACGTGAGCTGCGGTCTAAGGCGCCTTGCTGCGGAGCGTGCGGTTGCTCCTCGTCGGAAATCGCGTCGCCCCTCGGGCGTGTGTGTGTGTTTATGTGTGTGTTGTCCGTACATTACTTTAAGTTAGTTTAAGTAGTTTGTAAGCCTAGGGACTATTAACCAAGCTAGTTCTGTTCAAACTATTTACAAACGTTTGAACATTTCATAACATGACTTGTTTTCCTTGTCAATTGCAGTATTCTTTAAAAACAACCAGAAATGGAATTCAAATATAATTCTTTTGAGTCATGTGATGCCTGTAAACTCAACCCACCTGGTGTGCTCCAACTGTTGTAACATTCACTAACAGTGATACATTGTCTGTGCATTCGTGTTTTGGGAAAAGGTCTACAAATATTGCGTAGTGCCGAACTGTACAAATAAATCTATAAAAATTTAGAAAATATGATTTTGCATGTTCCAAGCAATGATAAAGGCATAAGATGTGGTTTATACTCGCTCTTAGAGATCCTTATCAGATAGCGGTCACTTGGTGCGTTTAATTTTTGGAGGATTACTTTGATGTAAGCAAACACTCCGTACAACAATTATTATTCCATTAGTTCACAACCGGTATTAAGAATCACACTCTGCAGCCGCAAAGGTGTATAGTATTAATGTGTACACATCAGTGAAATGATTTTTACATTTGTGAAACAGGTGTTCACGATATAACACGCCAGAGTTTTATATTTTAAGTCGTTTACAAACATAGTTGGTGAAAGTACAAATTTCATGATGGTTGTCTTTTCAATATTAACGTCGGTGAGGCAGTGTTTCAGTACATGATAAAGACATCAACACTTTGTCTCGAAAACGCCTTTTTAGCGCATATAGTGAAACCAACTGGATTTGAACACGGAATGCAAAATTTGTGAACGATACTGGAACCGCATAACTACCAAGCTTATGTGGAGCTGATTAAGCAATCCATATTTACACACGTTTATGGTGTGTAATAGTTTGTATCTTTGGACTAGTCAGTCTGTTGACATAAACAAATATACGTATATTTTATTTTAAATGAAACTTTCACCTTTCTTACTTACGGTACGTAAAAATCTCGATTGTTGTCAAGAAACTAAGATACCTTAAACGCATCAACTTTCGGAAGGTTTTTTCACAATCAGACTTCACATAATTTTCTCCCTTCTTACAAAAAAGTTATAAATGTGTTTTCCATCACAAGAAACTTAATTGTACACAGAAAAAGTAAGCAAAATTTTAGTAACCTTCACTAACACTGCTCCAACACGCATATGGCTTCTTCTTCCTCGTGTTGTGTGAAATCACCAGAGCTTAAGCCAATAACAGAGCATATTTGATCACGTGACCTAAACTTGAAATTTAATGATATTCATGCTATAATTTCAAAATAATAACAAATGTTTTGTGAGAACAACGTCGGGAAATTCTAATTCAACATTACAATCATCCAGATTGAAAACAATTCGTACCCTATTTTAAACATAGCATAATAGCCTACTATATATGACACATTCCAGATTTGGTAAGCCATTTCAATGTGTAAGTAGGAAATGGGAACAAAATATTATGTACTGATTAGACTGATGTATTTTCTCGGTTCGTCTATGTTAGCAAGAATACTTTTGCTTACTGTCCCATTCATTTCATACCAGACTGAGCTACAGTAAAGCGTAGCCATGTTTACCTAGTTAACATGAAATTTTCGAATGTTGGCAAGCAGAAGTAGTAAGGATGGTGAAATTAATAAAATATTTCGAAATGAAACATAAATCATTTCTTCCATAAGACCTCTGATTATAAAATCGCTCATACACAGATATTAAATGCCAAATAAGTAATTAATCCTTTAACTATAGTGAACTTCTACAGACGTTCATTGTAATTGGGCCTTGCAGAAGGTGGACTGCTGTAAAAGCTGGGGAAAATAAGTCCCCTATGATGAACTTCAGTCTCTAATGACCATTCTGTCGACGGGACGTTAAACGCTAATCTTCCTTCTTGTTTTCGCGTGAACTGGTGCAGTCCTCTGGAGGGAAAGTCTTTCCCAGGCGATTTCAAAAACAGTCCACCTCTGCAAGGCCATATTATTGTGGTATTTTAAGAAGTCAGCAGTAGTTACAGAGCTAAACGTCGCTCTCTGTGTAACATTCAAGTAAAAGCCGATAAAGAATTGCATCGGGTGACCATTTGATAACACAGGACATATTTTAAGGCGTTAATATCACTTCTCATAGACTCTAAAACAAAATGAAAATGATCGTTCTCCAGTGAATTCGAGTCACCGAAAGTGCTATGTTCTTAACATATCAGCGTATTTTAACAATTACATATCGATAATTAATGTCCGCGGTGGGCGTCAGGCTAGAACTACGAACAAACTATACCAACTGCGAGATACTACACAGTAATTCCATCTCACGCACTCTTAGGGCAACCTCTTCCTGTTTCTTTCGCACCTCTCTGTTTCTGGGAGACTGGAAACTGGAGAGTTCATTCATCAGATGCTTTTCACTTTTATTTAAACAACATCACCAACAGTTACACTGTAATCTTTACGAGTACACCATACTTATCGCCCCTTTCGATTTTATGGAATGAATTACATATTCTAAACTTTACTTTCGCGACTTTTTTTTTCCTTGTTTCATATTCTTACCACGAATGCTTCTCCTGTCACTTATAAGCTTGAATCGAATTATCATTGAAATTGTACAGATGCTTAATTTTTTCGCAGATGATAAGTCCTATTTTTCAATCATTGGGAAAGATTTATTTGCACGTTCGTCTGATTGGAAACTATATGATCGAAACTTATGAAATATGTTTGTGAAGTTTGCATTTTGTGATCAGGGTAATTCTATCTTCACATTTGTGCAGTTCTGTGTTAGAGTTGGTGCCAACGAAAAAATTCATAAGGAGAATAGTATTCAGGTATTTAACATTAAAATGTATTGTGCTGAAAATGTTAATAGTTTCTGGTGATGCTATAGTTAAAGAAATACGATTAAGACTTATTGGTCTAGGCTAGGTATTTCTCTTCTCAGTCAACACAGTGGCAGGCTGCCCGCCGCGCCTTCGAAGCCGCTATCTCCGTCAGCGCTAAGGCAGCCCGAGGAACACAGACGCCGATCACACGAATTCTGCCTGTCGCTAGTCTAACGGAGAATTGGCAACATTGCTGAGTACGCTTGGCAACTCAGTAAGCGGGAGTTACTTGCTGGTAAGCACAGAATTAAGCTCATAAATTCACTTGACTTTTCATGTCATTTCCATTCAATAATCTGAGTGATTTTCCCTTAAGGTATGACATAAAGTTATTAATTCATATTTTTGAGTCCAGGAAATTCGTTCCACGCGAAAATTGCAACCAACCTCTTCTTTTAAGGTTACGCTTGATCTGGTCTCCTAACTAGTCGGCCAGTAAGGAAGCACCAACTACCGGAAGCCTTCGTTAGCCTCCGGGTAAGGTAGTCGGCTGCAAAACGAACATGCTGTCGACTTTCGATGTCAATCTTGCTGAGAGCAAAATATTTTAGTTCTTCTTTGACAGAGCTATATAGGTATCCAGATTGAAAATCAATAGGGAATTCTTGACAAAACTACTCAGTCAAAAGGTGTTTAGCTGTTTCCAGGACGGCATTCTCTCATATACCCTGAAAGTGACTTACAATGCTCAGGTGGTTTACCGATTCCGTGCGTGTTGAAACCAGTTTCTTTCGAGTTAAGGCTGTCGCCGAACCATGTTGAAGTCAATTTGTCCAGAATTACGTTTTCTTGACGGTTGGACAACTACTTCCAAAAATGAGTTAAAAACATGAGACTAGTATAATTTCTGTGTCAGAAGCGTGCTTATAGTTGATCATTTCATTAAGCACCAAATTGTCTTAACTGCGTCTAGTCGATATGCTAAGCGCAGATTCTATTACGTTGCCGTAGTGGTCTGTTGTATAGGTTGTAGTTTAATATCTGCCATTTGTGCGTTCGATTGCGCTCTATGGGTGTATATTATTAAGTGGCACGATCATGTATACTTCACCTCTCGTAACACCAAGTGACGAACGTAAAGTTACATCGTAGTTAACAGTCCGTATTAAACCGAATTATTTCGCTATCAACTCTGACAGAGCCGATTTATCTTTGCCAGTAACTGGCAGAATCAGTAACTCTGTCGCTAGAAAGCTTTTCTTATATTACAAAACTTTATTTTACAAAACAATGGTCCTTTAAGGTCACGTGTCTCGTATTGAATTTAAATTAAGACGTTAAAAATTATGGTGCTAGACTGGGATTCTAATTCGGATCTCCTCTTTTTCTCATCGACGCTCTCGGAATCATATAGTTGAATCACTTCGTTGCTTTCTCCAAGACTGCCGACTCCTCTAGGTATCCATGAAAGGGACGTATCTGGATTCGCATCCAGATCCAGCACAAAATATTCATAATTTCATTTGACGCCCTAGATAGAGCACACTGGACTACTAGTAAAAAATTATATTGAATGTATCTTCGTGCATTATGAACGCGAACCAGGGTGTTGCGGTGGTCTTGAGGTAAAGCGCTTGAATGGTGACTGAAGGGTCGCGGGTTCGAAACCTAGTCAGATCACCCATTCTTTTTTTAATCTATGTTTTAACCCAGCATTCACGTCTCAACAATGTGAGTAGTCGTAATAAACTACACGTGGTTTGGATTCCACGTTAAACTGTAGGTCGCCTTTCCCGATTGGATAATTGGGGCAGGTTAGGGACATGCAAGTCTCCGAAGTGGCGCACAGTAGAATGCCTTGCACCAGGACACTGAGCCTCACGAATTTATTATTATTATTATTATTATTATTATAACAACGATAGATGCCGTTTGTTACTTGTCAGACACGCACGCACTTATGGGACTTAACTACGAGGTCATAAGTCCCTAAGCTTACAAACTACTTATGAACTAGCTAAGAGACTAAGGACGGCACAACGGCACAAATATCCATGCCCGAGGGGGGACCCGAATCCCCGACCGTAGTGGCCGTGCAGACAATAAATGGAGCGCTTCAGTCCCCTCGGCCACAGCGGCCGGCAGTATTTGTTCAGGTATGAATACTGAGAAAATGTTGGTGATACGCAGTTAATATTGAAGTTTCCATAGTGCGTTTGCTGTTGTTAATTGATTTTTTATTTTCTGGTTAGTTCAACAATCGGTTAATAAAAATCCGCTCGCCAGTGGAACGACGTTTCGCAATTGAGAGAAAACGATTTATAGTACAAAAGTACTTCGAATTTCTGCAGGACTTTAGGACTCCCGACACTATAGTAAAATTTGTTGTCTGTAACAATATTAAATGTCGTTTAAGCATTCATTAACGTTTTATGTGACGGAGATTGTTATATGAGACTGTAATATGTTTGACAATATTTAAGATATGTCATTGTAATAAATTGGATTTAATAAACGTTAAGAACTTAATAACGTGTTTCCTTTTATTTGCAAAATCGTGGTGTTAATTTACATCTGGGATGATTGCCATAAAGCGCAGTTGTCTGTAGTGGCTCCATTTTGAATAGTCGAACGACTATATCGCGGAACGAGCAGAGCACCCGCAAGTCACGTACGTTAGTTGGGTTGCATGCACATCAGGCGAAACGCAATTCAGGTCGTTCGGATATTTTTGCGCATGGTAGTACATAGACATCATCTTCTGGTCTCTAAGAGCGGACATAAAATGTATGGTTACGAGAAAAAAAAGTAATAAAAAAATAAACTTTGGACAGGTACGTCTGATATTCTGTACGAGTTAGCCCTGTTGTTAGTGTGAAACTAGTAACCCATATTACCTTTCCCAAATGATTATTCAAATCCAACATTTCGGCATGGATATATTCTAGTTGAATAATGGAGCGGTGTTTTAAAACTGTGTCATTTTATTAATCATCAAGTTTATTAATTTACAAATTTACTAACTCATTCGAATTTAAAACGTTTCCACACATCTTTTTAACTTTGAATATATTTCTTGTTATTGTATTCTACCTTTTTTTGAACGCTAATTATGAATTTCCGCGATTACACTGTGGTTTCACCGACTGTCATGAGTCTCTGACGAGTTCGAGTAGTATCATTTTTACTGATTTGTGTAACAGTGTTAATCTTCTCGGGATTGCATTCGGGTAATCAAGTCATCTTGAAACAATATGTCGGCACTTGCTATGAAACATCTGTTCCAAAGGAAGAGACATTTCTTATGGTCCCACAGCCGTATAAATGATATTAAATAACCATTTATTTATTCGCCATTTGCGAATTCTGCCAACACTAGCTGCATTACTAGAGAAGTTCTATCATTCGGTGACCGAAATCGCGAGACTCGGTTTCGAGTTCCGGTCCGGCACAAATTTGCATTTGTCACCAAATAATAGAACATCTTTAATAATTCAGCTGATTATGCTGTGGTGTCTGGGAGAGTATCGTCTTATATAGAATGTAAAACCATACATGATGACATAAACAAAATTTCTAGTTTGTGTGAAGAATAGCAGCTGGCTCTCAATGTAGAAAAGTGTAAGGTGATGATTAGAAAACAATCCCATAATGTTCGAATACAGCGTCAGTAGTGAGGTTCTTGATGCAGTTGCGTCGTTCAAATATCCAGGTGTATCATTGCAGAACAATATGAAATGGAACGAACGTGTAAGGACCAAGCCCCTACAATGCTGTAAGCGGCCGACTGCGAACAGCGGAAAAATTGAAGAGCGCCTCGGCGGCCATTGTTGTGGTAAACTTCCACGCGAACTTCAAATGTGCCTAACACTCTTTTGATTAGAGACTGTATTCATTTAAGTCGCGAAATTATGTCTAATTGAAATATATAACTACAAAACAGATTCAGAGTCCTTGAATATACAGCAACTATCGGTTGTGTGTAAATTTATTACACATACGGTGTAGAAATTGGCCAACAGCGTTTCTTCTTCCTAACGAAAGCCAATTATAACATTTAGGTGTAAGTGCGGCATATGAACGGAATTTACCGTCAGACACGACTTTTGGCACTTTTCCAGTATATTCGACGATTGTGAAACTTTTGTACAAACATTATTTTCGGAAGAGTTTCACACTTTATGTCTTGGCTTTAGTGCTTTATTCTTTAATATTTAGATATTTCAAAGCATCAAAAACAAAACAGGGCTGCCTGAAACAGCTAGTGTTAAAATAGATTGTGAAAGTGAAATATGCCATCAAATACACAACTGAAAAATAGCGTCTATACCTAGTGAATACAGCAACCAGCCACTACCAAATTCTTTTAAGAACACGAAATATGCCATAACGTCTTTCTTAACCAAAGCATCTAACATTAGCATTAGGTTATCTAGCAAAAATATTAACATTTTTAATACTGTCAACCAAATACCTTACAGTAGCGTGAAATGCTCAAAAGTCAACTTCACAAAGTGCATCCAGTGTGGCTATGTGTCATTCATATATAACCCTTTCAGTTGTTATACCAATATGTAAAGCAGATTACCTTTAAATCCTGTGTTACAAGTTGCTAATATTAATTTCATAAACAAAAATTGTAACTGCATTGACCCAAATAGTTGTTTTAAACAATCATAAAATGAAACTTTTTGAACTTCCTGTCCACCAGTACTGCCTAAAGAAGTCTTTCCTTTTAAGAGCTGTCAGTATTATAAAAGCCTGTTATTTATTCCATTCAGTCCTATATTGTCTTGAAGAACAACCTGTTAAGCAAGAGTAACTATCTCTGGACACAATTTGGTAGGGATACTTGTATTCCTGAGAAATATTCGTTCTTTTTATTCCTTTCTTAAACTGATTTATGCATTTAAACACTGAGCAGAACTTCACCATCGTGCTTCATGTACACTGCAGTAGTCAAACAAAACAGACGTGACTATCAATATTGTATATATACCGCAGTAGCTATTTAATACACGATTTACCTCTAACAAAACTCGTATTTATCTGACGCTTGCCACTACCATTGGGGCCGGTAGAAGGATCAAATTATCCCGCTACAGCAGCGCTGTTAGGGAGTCTAGTTATTTTTACAAGGTCTTTGGTAAGGACAGTTGTGAGTAAGGCTGACAGCCGATTTATTGGGAGGATTTTGGGAAGATTTACTTCATCTGTAAAGGAGATCTCTATAAAACGCTTGTATGACCACGTATTGAGTATTGCTCAAGTGTTTGGGACCCGCAGCAGATCAGTTCAAAGGAAGACATATCAGTTCAGAGGCGAGCAGCTGGATTCGTTACTGGTAGGTTCGACCAATGCGCGAGTGTCACAGATATGCTCCGGGAACTCAAATGGTGATCGCTGGGGGAAAGACGGCGTGCTTTTCAAGAAATTTAGAAGGCTGTAAATTGAAGTAGACTGTACAACGATCTTCCCGTCGTCTATTTCGCGTATAGATCACAAAGACAAGAGAAAGTTAGATCTTGTACACAGGAATATATACATACTTCTTTCCGTCGTTCTATTTTAGAGTGGAATCGGAAAGGAAATGCCTAGTAGTGGTACATTGTACCCTCAGCCACATACCTAACGGTAGATTGCGGCGAATGTATGTAGATGTAGATTTCCATGCGCACCATAAAACGAAGGATAAAGTCACGGCGTCGTAGAATATCCAGGATTGGCATTTGATGCACGTTATGAATCTTGTAGGGATACTAGTGTAAATTGAGCTTAAAAATCTGTTTTGACTAAGGGAGAGATAATTCCAGCACCACAGCTGGGGCACTGACTCCAGAGTTTTACGCATGAGCTACTCGTTCGGCCACAGTTACAGAATCTTCGTCAAAATAAGGGTCCTGTTTCTTGAAATTTCACGTGATATCCTTTAGCCCATTTATTAACATGGGACCACTTCCCTGCTGGTTCTGTGGGAGATATTCTCTCAATGCAGTGCTGCTGTTGTTGCCGTTCTGTAAAAGTAACTGTGCTAGCAGTGTACGTCTTTCTTCCCAATGACGACTGAAGTTCGTAAGGAGAACTTCAACCTTCTTAACCCTTTACACCAAGAGTCACTTCACAAACGATATCAATAAGCGCACTAAAAAACCAACGACATAATTTCGCATTCTGACTATTTACGGCGCCATGTTTTCGTCTAGTGGCTGGAAGTAGAACTATTTTTTTTTTCATCATACTCATCGATGGCAACGGTATCCGCACATACCCAACGAGTTTCAGCGTCCTGCGATGTATACAAACCTTATTGTAGCACACGTAACACGCTCCAATATCATTTCCTGTCAGAAAGGACACAGTTTGTAGTAATAGATGGTAAAGCATCGACTAAAACAGAGGTGATATCGGGCGTTCCACACATTTGTGTTATTGATCCTATAATGTTCCTTATTTACATAAACGATTTGGGAGAAAATCTTAGGCTGCCTGCGGATGACGCCGTCATTTACCGTCTAGTAAAACCATCTGAAGACCAAAACCAACTGCATAACAATCTAAATAAGACATAACTACGGTGTAAAAATTGGCAATTGACTCTAAATGACGAGAAGTGTGAAGTCGTCCACATGAGTACGAAAAGAAATCTGTTAATCTTTGTTTACAAGATAAATCAATCAAACGTGAAGGCCGTAAAGTCTACAAAATACCTATGAATGACTTAAACTGCAACGAACACGTAAATAATGTCGTGGAAAAGGCGGACCAGAGACTACGATTTATTGGCAGAACTCTTAAAAAATGCAACAGAACTACTAGAGAGACTACATACACTACATTTGTCCGTCATTTTTTGGGGTATTGCTGCCCAGTGTGGGATCCTTATCAGATGGGTTTGGCGGAGGAAATCGAAAGAGTTCAAAGAACGGCAGCCCGTTTTGCGTCGTCACGATACAGGGGAGACAGCGTTACGTAAATGATACAGAATCCGGGATGGGAAGCTTTACAACGTTGCTTATCGCTGCGGCGTGGGCTACTTACGAAACTCCAATCGCCAACATCCTCCTCCAAAACTGTACAAGTGTTTGTTAAGCATATGGGACTTAACTGCGTGGTCATCAGTCCCTAAACTTACAAACTACTTACGAACTAACATATACTAAAGACGACACAAACATTTTCCTCCGAATGCGAAAATATGTTGTTGACTCCCACTTACATAGGTAGAAAAGTTAATCAGAATAAAATACGAGAAATCATAGCACGAACGGCGAGATTCAGGTGTACTTTCTTTCCGCGCGCTATTCGAGAATGGAATGGGAGATGTTGTTGTTGTTGTGGTCTTCAGTCCGGAGACTGGTTTGATGCAGCTCTCCGCAATACCCTATCCTGAGCAACACATAAGAACGGCAACCTACATCTGTCTGAATCTGCTTACTGTATCCACCTCTTGGTCTTCCTCTGCGGTTTTTACCCCACACACTTCCCTCCAATGCTAAATTCTCAATTCCTTGATGTCTAAGAATGTGTCCTACCAATCTATCTCTTCTTTTAGTCAAGGCATGCCAGAAATTTCTTTTATCCCCAATTCTGTTCAGTGCCTCCTCATTAGTTACGCGATCCACCCACCTAATCTTCAGCATTCTTCTGTAGCACCACATTTCAAAAGCCTGAATCCTCTTCCTGTCCGCCCTGTTTGTCGTCCATGTTTCACTCCCATACAAGGCAACACTCCACACAAATGCCTTCAGAAAGGACTTCCTTTCTCTTTTTCAAGAACGCTTTACTACCCATTGCCATTCTGCATTTTATATCCTCTGTACTGCGACCATCTTTTGGTATTTTACAGCCCAAGTAACAAAACTCATCTACCTCCTTCATTGCTTCCTTACCTAATCTAATTCCTTCAGCATCACCTGATTTTCTTAGACTGCACTCCATTGCCCTAGTTTTGCTCTTGTTAATCTTCATCTTATATGAATCATTCAGAACACTGTCCATTCCGTTCAATTGCTCTTCCGGATCCTTTGCTGTATCTGACAGAATTACTATGTCGTCGGCAAAACGCAATGTTTTTAATTCTTCACCCTGAACTTTAATTCCTTCTCCAAATTTCTCCTCGCTTTCCTTTATAGCTTGCTCAATGTACAAATTGAACAACATCGGGGAAAGGCTTCAACCCTGTCTTACTCCCTTTACAACCACTGCCTCCCTTTCATGCCCTTCAACTCTGACAACCGCTGTTTGGTTTTTGTACAAGTCGTAAATAACCATACGCTCCCTATATTTAACTCCTGCTTGCTTCAGAACTTGAAAGAGTTTATTCCAATCAACATTGTCAAAAGCCTTCTCCAAATCTACAAAAGCTAGAAATGTAGGTTTGCCTTTTCTTACTCTATCTTCTAGGATAAACCGTAAAGTGAGTATTGCCTCCCGTGTTCCTACATTTCTTCTGAACCCAAACTGATCTTCCCCGAGGTCGGCTTCTACCAGCATTTCCATCCTTCTGTAAATAATTCATGTTAATATTTTGCAACCATCACTTGTTAAACTGATAGTTCTGTAGTTTTCACACCTGTCTGTGGAATGGGAGATAAATAGTATAAACGTGGTTCAATGAACCCTCTGCCAGGCACTTAAATATTATTTACAGAGTATCCCACGTAGATACAGATGTAGATTAATGCGCGGTACTTGAGGGTAATGGATTATTCGTGGGATCCTGATGATTAATTTTAAATTTCGTAACATTGAGAAGTAATTTTAAAAGTTTATCGAATAATAAACCATTGAATGTACAACAAACCTTTGTTTGTCACCATGATAATTGTAAAGGACAGTCACCTGAGGTAACGGCGGCTGGCATGAACAGGATTATCTTCAGGCTGCCACTCAAATACGTAGCCAGTGGAAGCGTCCACAGCACAGCCGTGGATGTTATTTCCCGTGATGCGATCAGCTATCGCAACTCGTGCCTGTCAAGCTGACAGACAGCTTCTGACAGGAAATGACGAGTACAATCCGAGTGACAGAATAATTACATACAACGAGCAGGACAGCGTCCAAATGATAAGCAAGGCGGCACGTTATGGAAGTCTCATTCACAGTGAGGTTGTTAGGTATGGCGTAGAACATTAAAAATTACGAGAAAATTTACAGCAATTATATAAATTTCAAGGTGATAGTGAGGTATTAATACTGGACGTCACTACAGAGCAGAAGAGTAGAGGTTAATTGAAAACTAAAACAGAAACTAATGTCCCAGGGCCATGATAAAATAATAAAATTCGCATTATCGGACAAAAACTTGTACTAAAAGTAAATCAGATTTTCACCATCACCAACAAACGTAGATATAGTACCTTCCCATCGTAAACACATGGTCAAACTATTGGTTACATAACAAGATGGATTGCTAATCAGGAAAGAGTTCTTATCGTGTTTTGGTGTAATATATAGTCTAAGAAGCTGAGTCGTATTTCACAGAGGCGGAAATACACTCAGGCTATATACCTTTTACCGGCTGTTGATCTCCCATATGGGATATGACATGGAAAAATCCAAACTTTTTCTATCAAATGTTCAACTATTTGTAAATCTAAGGGACTTCCCACACACACACACACACACACACACACACACACACACACACACACACACACATGCCCGAGGGAGGACTCGAGCTTCTGACGACGAGAAACCGCACTCCGCAGCAAGGTACCTTAGAGCGCTCCGTCACTCGACCGCGGCAATTTTTCATTGTATATCATGCAATTGTAAATATTATTGCCGACTATTTACATCCGGCCAGGTTTCGCTGTTGCTAGTTCTCGTTTAAAATAAATAGAAAAAGGAATTATCTTGACTCACGTGAACATAGAATCACTGAGAGATTGCTTCAATCAAATCAATATCGTTCGTTGAGCTACTGTGGCTATGTGAAACGAAAGTTATAATAAATATAGTTTCACAGATACTCATTATTTTAAACTAATAAAATAGATTACATTTTTTGTCGTTCGTTTTCTGCACAAACATACAAATCAGTTTACCATGTGACGTATAATTCACCTTAGTAGAAAGCATTTTTTTTCTACATTCTTTCGATCTATTTCCCATCCCTCTTCCTCACTATCTACCTCTCCCTCTATCTAATCCCCGGCCTCTGTTCATCACTACCTTTCCTTCCATCCACCTTCCGTCTCCTCCTCCAACTAACTCTATGCACGTATAGTCTTTCGCTCGTCGTACCTATATAAAATGAAGAAATTAAAAATTATGGAATTGCTTCAAATTATGTATAATCTGCTGGAAACCATCACAAAGTTTCTGTTACATAAAAATAATGAAATAACGAGGCCCATAAACAACATTTTGTTCAGAATTTGTTTCTATGGTGTTTTTATTTCCACTGTTAATATCAAGATCAATCTTACTGAAAATTAACGATTAAACTTGAACGTATCTAAAATGCTTTTCCAGGGATGTTACTACTTTAGTGTCGCATTTTTTCCATATCACCTGAACCGGTACGCAATGCAGTAGTTGGTACCACTTCAGTGACTACTCAGTGACATACAATGACGCTAATAATCTTCAGTGTTCACCATAAAATATTACATTAGCACTGAATGCCGCAGCTGCCGTAAGTAAAATTAAACCTTCATTTCCAAGTAGTTCTACAATGGTAAACGTCCATTTTTTGTCTGCAGGGATTTAGAAGCCCACATTCGACATGTATCGTTAGAGGTCCGGCTATTTCAATTGCAAACATTATTATAAAGCATCTGCCTCCCAAGCGTTCTCTGGAATGTTGTTTTTTGTAACTCAGTGGTAATTCGAACGAAATTCTTATCAGATTGAATATTTTAAAGTAATCGTTTTTTGACCATAAAATAACCATATAATGCAGTCCCTGTTTGTCGTTATATGTTCTTGTGCGAACCATTGTCAGTAAATCAAATATCCTTCTAAACTGAACATATCGTTGCCAACGGCTATTATTTGGCACTCGGGGGGCTGGTAGGTTCGTCGTACATCAATTCGTTGAGTGGCAGGGTCGTCCTCTCAGTCGCCCGACTTAGTGGGTGACTTCGTAAGCGCCTCCACTGCGCTCCGCTTGGTAATAGTATAAAATAGGGGACACTGCATAGACCACCTTCGAGAGAGATCACAATAGCTTGCAACGCGTAATAAATAAAAAGCAATACTCCGAGTGGCTGCCACAACCACTGATGATAAATCTTGAAAATTGCATAGGGTGTTTATCTTATACCTTTGGCGTCGTTTAAGAAGCGATTTTTCGATATTCCGTCCCTAAGGGGGTGACAAAGGGGATGAAAAGTTTTTGAAACTACACTGTTATGCAGTTAATTTTAATGCTAGACCTACATAAATTGGTATATGGGTTCGTGGTTAGAATTTAAAAAAGGCTTCTTTCAGCTTTCTCTGAAAATCAATTGAGGAGGAGAAATAGGGGACGAAAAGATTTTTGAAAAATGCTGCTACTAAGTCATTTTGAAGCCTCAACTACAAAAGTTGGCATTTGGAGTCTTGGTTCCATTTAAAAAGTACATGTGTATCTCCCCTCCCCCTCTTCGTCATTGTGTACCCTTCCTGTATCTCGTCTTAGGCATCTAACTTAGAACCATGTTTACTCTTATGTTCAAAATCTAATATCTCCGAAAGTCCTTGACGGAATGCTTTTAAATATTAATACAACGTACTACCAGATTACGCACATGTTTCTACATACCTATTTTTAAGTATATATCATATACGAATTTATAAAAATTTTAAAATGTGGAAAAGTTCTTGCCAAAAATCGCTGAAGTGATATAGGTTACGTGTAATTCATTAAATAACTAGGTATCTAAAAACCATACTGTGTTACAGTGCAACGTTGTGATAAATTTGGAGTTCAATCAGTGAAGAACGTTTTGAGATTTTCGAACACACACAAACCAACACACTATTTTTATATATAGAGGTAACATTAACAAGCAGTGAACAGTCAAAAGTCTATGTAAAAACCATATTAGGACTGTATGTTGGAGAAAGGAGTATAACTCCTAAAGTATGAAAGGAACTGAAAAGTTTATAGAACATAAGTCGCATGGGATAAAGGGGACCAGAATATGACGTTGGTTTTTCGTTGCTAGGTGGGGTCGCTTCGGAGATATGAAGGTCAATTTAGTGTTTTTACATGGGATGCAATAGTTTGGTACTTATATTCTGATAGCGACTATCGAGACGAAATCCATTATGTGTAACTGTAAAGTGTTTAAAGGCCAACGAAGGTAAAAAAAAAGGTGGCATGAAGGTCCATTCACAGAAGGTGTTCGAAGTGATGACCATTGGTATCAATGCAGTGCTGCAATCGTCTTGTGTGATATAAGATCTGTGATGTAAAGCTATGAAAAGGTTCAATTAAAGGGTTTCTGAGGGTTTCTGATTTTATAGTACTGCCCTAAACATTAGATTTGCGATATTTTAAAACTTTTTATTTTTTGAAATTAGGATTATTGGGAAAATTATATATAAAATATAGGAAATTAAGAATAAACAAGAATGCGTAAATTTTAATAATTAATTATTCTTTATTTGTTAACTGGTAATATCGTTGATGAATTGTGTATTTAAATTGTTGATGTATTCGGACACAAGTAAAAGTAATAGGATTATAGTGTGATTCGGACCACCGAGCCAATTTCATAGCAAGTTTATAACGCTTCGAAATTAGCTACAGCGACAAGTGTAATATTACGCCCTATAAAAGACATTTAAATGTGCTTTAAAAACTTCGAATTCGATACTCTCGAGAATTTTTGTGAGTTGCATCGAATGGTTTTGGCTGATTAGTACACTGACGAAAACAAAGGTTCAGTTGAGATACATAGATTCTGAAGTACTGTCATCGGCAGAATGTACAGTGCTCCGACGTTTTTCTGTCGGTTCTACATTAGATATCAACACCTACAGCAACGTCTCTTCCAGGGACAGATTACTGAACTGCTTTTATAATTTCGAGGAGAATGTTATCCATTCTTGTACCAAACC
Source organism: Locusta migratoria (assembly GCA_026315105.1). Taxonomy (NCBI): domain Eukaryota; kingdom Metazoa; phylum Arthropoda; class Insecta; order Orthoptera; family Acrididae; genus Locusta; species Locusta migratoria. The sequence continues at coordinate 423,320,265 of CM048746.1, read as the reverse complement.
TTTCTCCAAGCACTCCAACGATGTCGTAGCTGTAAATCCGGTCCTCACTCGTTGATCTACAACTCCCCATGACGATTCAATTACGTTGAGACAACGTGATTTCGCTCTTCCGAAGCCACGCAGAATAGCCGTGGAGTTCTAGGCACCATGTCATGGACTGCGCGAGAGCACCCGCCGGAAGTTCATGTCCTTATCCTGCCATCTGTGTTTGTTCACTGTGCTACAAACTTTCCCAACGGCCTCTCACCCGCTCTAGGTGAAGGCACTACACGCCTGCGCGCTTCACTTTAATACTCACTAGGAAGCAATGAAACATATATGAGAAATTTTTCTTAGAAATATAGGTATTCAGTATCATGCTCCATGAAGCACATCACTGTAAAATGTTAACTACGACCACTCAATTTTTTTTCCTGAGACCTATATTTATTTCTGCTCCAGAAGGTTGTAGGAAAACATTATTTGTTTTAAAACCTGTTATAAATGTCACTAATTTACTGTTTTTAACATTTACTTTCTTAACAAAAGAATTGAAATAGTCGCTATAAATAACAAGAAATTGCGAGGTTTTCGAAGTATTTTTTTGTTTCTTGTAATTAAATTAAAAATATATTTAACAGCATTATATTACAACTTTCACGTACAAAAAAAGCTATCTATAGGTAATCATAAGAACGATGACTTTCTCAAAATTATCTCGGGCTTTCAGCCTTGGCAAAAACGATCTGCACTAAGGACGGTGGTGCAGAAAGCAGTAGTAGTCTCGGACAATGAACATCTGCAGAAGGAACTAACACACTTACGGAAAGAGTTCTGGAAAAATGGCTACAGCAACCGTCACACAACAGAAGCCCTCTTTCCGAAGACACGCAAGCAGGAGACCGTCGAGGAGGAGACAAAGAAGCTTGCATTTTTGCCGTTTTGTGGTTCGGTAACGGGAAAGATTAGTCTTCTTAAGAGACACGAGATCGACACGGTGTTCAGACCTCCTACAAAATAGCGACAGATGATGAGACCTGTGAATGATGATCTAGGCTTTAGAACGCCAGGTGTGTACAAGATACTGTGTGGGTGTGAACAGTTCTACATCAGACAGAAAGTGCGCAATATTGAACAGTGCTGTGTTGAACATGCCTACGGTATCTCGAGAAATCAGCAATTTCGGAGCACGCTCTAGAAAACAAACATTGCATTGCGTTCGAGGATACGTCAGTCATCACCCAAACAAATGGACCGTGTTATGGATCACAAGACCAAGCGCAGTTACATTATATTTCCGATTTTAGCGCAATTAGTGTTGTTTAGTAGTTATTTGCGGAGAGATTTCACTACTAACTGAAACAACACTAACTCTTCTTTGGTACAAAAAGTTCAGAAACATTCATAAATAAATAAATTTTAAGAACATGTAAAATTTAGGTACCATTATGTCAGTTATGACATATGATGCTTGGACAAGTGATGCATAACACCGTCCAAATACTTTCTGGGATAGCGTAATAAAAGAGGCTATTGAAATAAAACTATCTAAAAAATCTCTTATTAAAGACGGCGGCTTGCAGCTGAGCACAGTTTGGGACCTGGCCATCGGACGGTGGAAGCGGGCGCGGCAGGCAAGCGGCCAAAACATTGTCATATATGGCGATGCGGCTGAGCACCAGTGACGTCACAGGAGTCGCACAGGTATATAAGGATGGCGACAGCAATGATAAGAAAGTCACCACTTGACAATGGTCGAAAGCTCGTGGATATGGAACCACTTGACGCGGCTGGAACCCCGAGAGAATTTTAACAGCATAACTCGCCGCGAAACTATGCATTCATAGATGCCTTTCTCATTTAACAATTTTCCACAAGAGCAATCGTTTTCTATTCAACAAAAACAGTTTCTGCAAATTTGCGATTTTACGTATGTTCGCCATATTTGTTCGAGTTTTATGAAATAGAAACTATTTAAAAATTAATTTCCTATGCGCTGAGGGTTTTTTCGCATAGTAATATTTACAAATTTACCATTAGGCCGTCTAGAATGATTGTACTTGTGAGCACAAATTACCAGCACTTGCGTACAAGAAGCTACTTTCATCACTGAAAACTACGGCGCGCCATTCCAAGAGGTCCCCTGACGCCACCACGCGAGCCACGCACGTCGACACAGTGGGTGTGTGTGGAAGACGGGCTAGAGGGGAGCGTGCCCACAGTCCCACTGCGAGTAACGGTTGGTAACAGTGTGAGTTGATACTTGTGGGCTGCAGGCCCTTTTATATGTGCTGTGGCAGCTGCACAATTGGCCACTGCTGCCCTCACAATACATCTACATCCATACTCCGCAAGCCACCTGACAGTGTGTGGCGGAGGGTACCTTGAGTACCATAATCAGTTCTCCCTCCTATTCCAGTCTCGTATTGTTCGCGCAAAGAAAGTCTGTGTGGGCTCTAATCTCTCTGATTTTATCATCATGATCTCTTCGCGAGATATACGTAGAAGGGAGCAATATACTGCTAGACTCCTCAGTAAAGGCATGTTCTCGAAACTTCCACAAAGGCCCGTACCGAGCTACAGAGCGTCTCTCTTGCAGAGTCTTCCACTGGAGTTTATAGATCATCTCCATAACACTTTCACCATTACTAAATGATCCTGTAACGAAGCGCGCTGCTCTCCTTTGGATCTCCTCTACCTCCTCTATCAACACCACTTGGTACGGATCCCACACTGGTGACCAGTATACATGCAGAGAGCGAACAAGTGTACTGTAACCTACTTCTTTTGTTTTCGGACTGCATTTTCTGGCATCTGCTTTACCGACGACAAATTTTATATGGTCGTACCATTTTAAACCACTCCTATACATACTCCCAGATAATTTATGGAATTAACTGCTTCCATGTGCTGACCTGCTATAGTGTAGCTAAATGATAGAGGATCTTTTTTTCCTATGTATTGGTAGTACATTACACTTGTCTACATTGAGATTCAATTGTCATCCCTGCACCATGCGTCAAGTCGATGCAGGTCCTCCTACATTGCAATACAATTTTTCATTTTACAACCTCTCTATATACAACAGCATCATCTGCAAAAAGTCTCACTGAACTGCCGATGATATCCGCAAAGTCACACACACACACACACACACACACACACATTGTGAACAGCAAAGCCCCCACGACACTCCGGAAGACTTCTCTCCATTGAGAATGACATGCTGCGTTGTCTTACCTTCCTCAATCCAGTCACACAATTGACCTGATAGACCATATGCTCTTACTTTGTTCATTAAACACCAGTGGGGAACTCTATCAAACGCCTTGCGGAAGTCAAGAAACACAGTATCTACCTGAGTACCCGTGTCTATGGCCCTCTGTGTCTCGTGGACGAATAGGACGAGCTGGGTCTCACACGATCGCCTTTTTCAAACCCCATGCTGATTCCGACAGAGCAGATTTCTAGCCTCCAGAAATTTCAATATAGTCGAACATAATACATGTTCCAAAATTCTACAACTTATCGATGTAAGAGATATAGGCCTATAGTTCTGCACATCTGTTCGACGTCCAAAGATACCGAGATATTGGCGGACGACTGTGCGGCTGGAAGTCCAGAACCTCGACTAAGGGTGTGACTATGTTCGCGTCACCACTGCAACAAGCACCGTAGCAAAACTGACGCAGCACGTACAACACGTGGTAACAATTCGACGATCAGAGCATTACGACACTCGGAAGGACAGAATTTTTGTTGTGGTGGTCTTCACTCCGGAACTGGTTTGATGCAGCTCTACACCCAACTATCCTCAACAAACCTCTTCACCTCCTCGCAAGAACGGCACACTACATCCATTTGAATCTGCTTTCTGTATTCAGCTCTTGCGATTTTTACCCCCACATACTCCCTCCAACGCTAAATTCACGATTCCTTGATGTCTAAGAATGTGTCCTACCAATCGATCGCTTCTTTTAGTCAAGGTATTGCAGAAATTCTTTTCGTCTCATTTCTGTTCAATACCTCCTATTTAGTTACGCGATCAACCCATCTAAACTTCAGCATTCTTCTGTAACACCACATTTCAAAAGCCTCTATCCTCTTCCTGTCTGCACCGTTTATCGTCCATGCCTCACTCCCATACAAGGCAACACTCCACACTAATGCCTTCAGAAAGGATTTCCTTAGGCTTAAATTAATATTTGATGTTAACAAATTTCTCTTTGTAATTACGTAGGGTTTCTCTTTTTCAAAAACGCTTTTCTTCCCATTGCCATTCTTTATTTTGTATCCTCTTTACTGCGATCATCCTGTGTTATTTTACTGCCCAAGTAAAATTCATCTACCACCTTCATTGTTTAGCTCCTACTGTAATTCTTCAGCATCGCCCGATTTTCTTACACTCCACTCTATTATCCTTGTTTTTCTCTTGTTAATCTGCATCTCATATGCGCCTTTTAGCACACTGTCCATTCCGTTCAACTGACTTCCAGGTCCTTTGCTGTCTCTGACAGAATTACGGTGTCATCTGCAAAACGCAATGTTTTTATTTCTTCAACCTGAACTTTAATTCCTTCTCCAAATGTCTCCTTGCTTTCTTTTATAGCTTTCTCAATGTACAAATTAAATAACACCGGAGAAAAGCTACAACCCTGTCTTACTCCCTTCCCAATCTTTCCATCCCTTTAATGTCCTTTAACTCAGGTAACTACTGTTTGGTTTTTGTACAAATTGTAAATAACCCTCCGTTCCCTATATTTTAATTCTGTTGATTTCAGAATTTGAATGAGCTATTTCAAGCAACATTGACAAAGCTTTGTTTAAATGTACAAAAGCTAGAAATGTAGGTTTGCCTTTCCTTAATCTAAGCCGTAAAGTGAGTATTGCCTCCCGTGTTCCCACATTGCTCCTGATCCTCCCCGAGGTCAGCTTCTACCAGCTTTTTCATAATTCTGTAAATAATTCGTGTTAAAATTTTCCTATCACGACTTTTAAACTGATGGTTCTGTAACATTCACATCTTTCTGCCCCTGTTCTCTTTGGAATGGAGATTACTACATTTTTCTTAAAGTCTGAGAGTATTTACCCTCTCTCATAGATATCACGCACCAGGTGAAATAGTTTTGTCATGGTTGGCTCTCGCAGAGACCTCAGTAGTTCTGAGGGAATTTCGTCCACTCCAGGGACCTTGTTTCGACTTAGGTCTTTAACTACTCCGTCAAATTCTTCTCGCAGTATAGTAATGGCAGAACGAGGCCTCTTTAAAAATCGCTCAGGATGCTAAAAGAAGCACGAGTGCGCCTCCATCGTATGGCGCCTGTCTACTTGATAATAAATATGGCTGTAAACATTCCCTGATTAAAGGGTGCACACAGAGGGCGGTCTGGTACCTACGTTACTTCGCTATCTATTGATTGACGACGTTTAAAGCAGTGTTAGTACACCTAGGAGTACTATCCCAGGAAGCATCTGCCATCATCGGATTAAAATCTACGTCGTCTTTCCAGGTGTAGATTTTTTTTTCTACCTAACTTTCTCCTGTTCCTTTTGTCTCGGTTGTATAACATCATCCATCAATAGAGAATACCCATGGTGGTGTGGCCTAGCGTTATCACAAACAAATGACCAGAGTAATTTAGTCCCATAGATTTACAAGGATTTCAATTTTGAATAAAGAATGCACAAAGGTGCATGGCGTATTCAACGAAATTTTACACTGTGGCTCGTCGCTTTAACCGCCCATGAACCTTCCATCATGTATGCATCTACGTGCCAACTAGGGCATTCTTAACGTGCACAGAACTTCTGAAAGTACTTAATAGCACGATTTCCTCTCAGATCGTACCCCAATCACATGCGAAACATTTGCACTGCATTATTCCAACATCACATATTGAGTAAACGCTTGCACGGGAATGATAAAAGTAATTTTTTGCTTAACTAGCTGAAGATCCGGCGTTGCTCAGATATTTATTTACTCCAGACCCTAGTCACTATCTCCTCTCCCGTCTTCTCTTTCTGTACCTCTCATTTTGAAGTCCAAGTGTAAAAATATTTTTCAATATCGAAATAAAGATGCTGACTGTTGCCGAAGTCCAAGCACCAAGTACCAAATTCCAAAAAATGTTTCTCTATCTATGGTATGGCTTGTACAGCAACCAGTGAAATTTCATTTCAATTTACTAAATGTCATATAGTAAATTTCCTTGAAAAATTTTAAGCCTATGTACAAATGTTTGTAAATCATTGGGACGTAATCACTGAAGTTATCAATCCCTAGGCATACAAACTACTTAAACTAATCTAAGGACAACAGACACACACACACACACACACACACACACACACACACACACACACAAACACGGAGGACTCTAACCTCCGGCGGGGAGAGCCCGTGAGCTCCACAGGAAGGCCTTTAAAGCGCATTACTCCGCGATATAGCTTATATGTCCAAATGTGTAGAATACTATAATGTAAAATTTATATAGTAAATCGGCCAAGAACGTTTCGAAAATAGGTTAAACAATGACTTGTCCTTATACAGGGTGTTTCACTGCGGTAGGTCAACACAAAAAAATTTACACTTTCTGCGGAGCTATGAACATAGTTTATTGTATCATTTTCCAAAGAGTTACATCACAAAGATATAATTTTTTAAATGGAACTATAGTTTTTTCTATCGTGCGTTGGAATCGTTGAAACCAGCTGCATCCAAATCAATTATACTACATTCATATCACTGTTAGTTTGGGAGCTACAACCCTTCAGAATTTTAGGGGCAGATACCACTCGCTGTACATAATACATGGCTGTGTGGTGGGTGATGGATGTTATGGCGGGGGGAAGTTGATTTACATGAGATGTTCAAATGTGTGTCCATGTTCCTCAATGCATAATGCAATGCGCCGTCGAAAGGATCTGCGGACGAGATGTAACATCGCCGGTGAGACGGAGCGACATGCGTCCTCGATGCGTCGTTTTAGATCATCTGAGAATGTGGGCTCACTGACATAAACACGACCGGCAAGGTCCCCGATTTAACACGAGTAGATTTCTTTCTGTGAGGATATCTAAAGGATAATAATACATAAATTAATAGGAGTGTCTGAAACCCTTTTAAGAAAAAACACTTTTAGATAGCGTCGGGTTCCGAACCACTGACCTTCAGTGTTACAGTCCAGCGCGTTGCCCACTACACTGCAGTTGACAGTTAGGAGTCGCGTTCTTTAATCTCACACTATTTATTAACGTTGTTAACTGATGTTAATATGGCATTTGCAGACTGTAGATTATCATTTATCGTACGAAGAACAATGTGTTTTTGTTAATTATTCAGTGCGCCATTGCTTTGAAATAACGTGTAAGTTACAATAACACAATCATCAAACACGCAACGCAAGATGGTGTATGTCACAGAGAGTTCTGGGCGAGGAATGTCCCGTAACAACGGCTGGTTTTCGTTAATGCAATGGAGGGTGTCAAAACTCCGTTAATTTTGCAAATATCTCTCAAACGATACGAGATATGAAAAAACATAAGGGAACAAAGTTGTAGAGAATTTCTCCTCTACACATTCTTTTATTCAATTTTCGCGTCAGATGAACGGTTTATTTGCAATTAAAATTATATTAAAAACTACTTTTTTGGTATTACTAACGTATTTCCTGTCCGAAATATTTCAAAAGCGAGGTTCTGATCTCTGGTAGCCAACAATTCTGTCTATAAAATTTGGTGCTGATCGGTTGAACGGATCATCTTAAAAAAAAAAAAAAAAAAAAAAAAAAAAAAAAAAAAAAAAAAAAAAAAAAAAAAAAAAAAAAAGGAACACGTTACGGACAGACATACATCCCAAAATCGCCGTTATTTTTGCAAATATCTATGAAACGATACGAGATATGGAAAAAACATAAGAGAGCGAAGTTGTAGCGACTTGTCTCCTCTACAAATTCGGTTATTTAATTTTCGTGTCAGATGAATGTATAATCCATTATTTCCATTTAAATTTCGAGCTGTCAAAAGACGATCGCAAAGGCCCACTTTTAGTGTTACTACCGTAACCTAAAGTGGGCCAATAGGTCCAGTCGTTGAGTAACAATGTAAATCATTGTCGATTGAGTAGTTTTCACGCAATGCATTGTTTATGAAGCCATTTCTCCTAAGCTGTGTGTCGTACAATGACATAATAATGCCTATAACCTTTGCGAAAGTGCATTCAGCATGATGAAGTTTCGTCGCAATTGTAGAACTCTACGTTAGCGCATAAAATACGAACAAACATTCATTTTTATTTATAAAACATATATTGGTCGACTGTTCCATGATAGTGAACCGCGAAACCATCACACTGCGGTTGTGAGACTTTGCACTGATTTTCGTTCTTCTCTACGTATTCAGTCTCGCTTCACTATTCGAAACATATTCCCTTTCCGTTTCGTAGCTAAGTACTTTTCTCCATTTATTACGTTTTTCTAGCGTACCGAAGGCTTCCTTTTGAAAATCCCACACCACACGTTACTCCCAGAGGAGGTTGTCGCTGCCATTATTTATCGTCATAGCTGCCAGCCAAGCAGCCATCTACGCTCTGCTTTTGTTTTCCTTGCTCTCGCTTTCCGCGAAGCGTTGTGATTTTTGGCAACCAGCACTGTGGTCTTGCTGTTTTCGTTGGCTCAGCAGCAGGACGGTCCTTGTTTACCTGTTGTCCGTACAGCGTCAACAGGCGGCATGGAAGGGCTGTCCCACAGTCTTCTGTCTCCCCTCACCACTAGCTTTGTCTTCCTGAAGAAGGAAAAGAGTTTAACGTTTCGTCGACAACTCCGCCTCCGACGTTTCTGCCAGACCTCTGACCGTTCCAGGACTATTGTTACCACGAGCGCTGCCTTCGATACATCGTCTTACTAGCCGCAGAGATAACCATTTAGATGATGTAATTACATACGCAAAAATAGCTATTCTCCTACGTCAAAAAATATGATTATAGTAGTTATTCTGAATGATAATAACGTTCAACTGGCATTTTCGGATATGTTTCTTGTAAAACCTTTTTTATCTTTCTGAAATTAAGTCTTAAAGATTTAGTCATTTAATCGGAAACAATTCCACGAGAAAGACTAAGCTATATGTTGCCGCTGCGGGGTGGCCGAGAGCAAAAAAAAAACAAAAAATGTTCAAATGTTTGTAAAGCTTATGGGACTTAACTACGGGGTCATTAGTCCCTAAACTTACAAACTACTTAAGAAGTAGCTATAACTAAAGACGGCACAAACATCCATGCCCGAGGGGGGATTCGAACCCCCGACCGTAGTGGTCGTGCAGACCGTGACTCAAGCGCCTCAGTCCCCTCGGCCACCGCGGCCGGCCGGCCGAGAGCATTGAGGCGTTATGCTCCGAAGCGCGAGGCCGTTCCCCGTCGTGGGTTCTAATCCTATCTCGGGCATGGATGTTAGTGTTTCAGCCGCGGTGGCCGAGGAGACTGAGGCGCTCCAGTCACGGTCTGCACGGCCACTACCGTTGGGGGTTCGAATCCCCCCTCGGGCATGGATATTTGTGCCGTCCTAGTTCGTAAGTAGTTCATAAGTAGTTTGTAAGTTTAGGGACTGATGACCCCGTAGTTAAGTCCCATAAGCTTAACAAACATTTGATTTTTTTTTAATTTTTTTTATGTTTTTTTTTATGTTAGTGTTGTCTTCCATGTAAAGCAGTTTATAAGTAGTTTGTAAGTTTGTTGTTGATGTGGTCTTCAGTCCGGAGACTGGTTTTATGCAGCTCTCCAACCCACTCTATCCCGAGCAAGCCTCTTCATAAGAACGGCAACCTATATCCATTTGAATCTGCTTACTGTATTCATCTCTGTCTCACTCTGCTATTTTTACCCCCCACACACTTACCTCCAATGCTAAATCTACAATTCCTTGAATGTCTCCTACCAATCGATCCTTTCTTTTAGTCAAGGTATGCCAGGAATTCCCTTTCTCCCCCAATACTGTTCAGTACCTCTTCGTTAGTTAAGCGATCCACCCACGTAATCTTCCGCATTTTTCTGTAACACCACATTTCAAAAGCCTCTATCCTCTTCCTGTCCGCACCGTTTATCGCCCATGTTTCATCCCCATACAGGGGAACACTCCACACAAATGCCTTCAGATAGTAGTTCCTTATGCTTGTAAGTTTAGGTTTTGTAATTCTATGGGACCAAACTACGTTGGTCATCAGTCCCTAGACTTACAAATAACTAAATCGAATTTAAACATACCTAAGGATTACGCAATCATCTATGCCCGAGGGAGGCTTCGACACGAGAGGCCGCACGATCCGTAACCATTCGCTCCAGACGGCTCGGCTACTCCTGCGCGGTTAAGTTTAGGGACTGATGACACCGCAGTTAAGTCCCATAAGCTTAATAAGCATTTGTAAGCCTTATGTTGCACAGCAGAATTAGCGAAAATAGAATTTCTTATTTCTGCGTGTAATTCTTTTGGTGATGGAAAACGCATTTACAACGTTATGTAAAATTTAAAAATAAAGTGAAGTTTGTTACTTACAACCTTCCAAACGTAGATGCGTTTATGGTACATTTAAACTATACTGTGCATATAAATTAGCTTTGCATCTTAGATTTAGTTTTCTGCCAAATAAATTTCTCTTTTAAATTAATGCTGTCATTAATAGTCACTCTAAAAATTACATAGAAAGTCCGCAAGTATCTAGTTACATTGCAGATTCAGACTAATTCTTGCGTAAACATAAATTAATCTTCTGAGCTAGTCACTTTCATCATAGCATAATGCACTTTACTTGTGAGGATTGGTAACGAAGAAACTTGTTTGTTAAATCCGAACTTGACTACTGAAAGGTCAAAATAAGAGGACAAATAGTTTGGTGAATCAGTCAAAATTAAATATTTTCGAAGAAAAGTGACAGTCATAACCTTCCATTGTCTACGTTTATGACGTCAGGTTATCTGCTCGTCCAGTATGTGTCGTACCAGTTTCGTATCGTCACGTTAGTATCGTGCTTTACAAATTTTGCGTTCCGTGCTCATATCAAACCCTCTATTTTTTCCCTCTCTTTTAGTTGTAGCGGAAAAATGTAGTACCTTGAAATAGAATATACTAACGAAATTAGTAATCATTTTAAATTTTATTTACAATAGTTGCATCCAGTGCCCAAAAGAAGTTTTTAGTCAGATATCGTTGAATTATTGATCACATATTTAAATACGGCATCGTTGATATGAATACTCTACTTAAAGTGAGAAACAACGTGACTTTTCTTCTTCATCAACTGGATTCGAGCCGCAGTGGAGTAGCCGAGCGGTCTAAAGCGCCTCGCTGCGGAGCGCACGGTTGCTCGCCGTGGAGGTTAGAGTCCTCCCTGGGGCATGGGTGTGTGTGTTGTCCTTAGGTTAGTTTACCTAGGTTTAAGTAGTTTGTAAACTACGGACTGATGTCCACGCAATTTGGTACGATAGATTTACAGACATTTGAACATTTGAACTACATTCGAATATGACTTAATAGAAATCATTGATGTGTCCTATCGTGATCACCACTCCTCAAGTGCAAACATCAGCTCACTAATATGTACATAATAATACCTTACACCTTTGGACCTGCACCTGAACTAACACAAATATAATTAACGTGTGGAGTGAGGCGGCATCGTGAGTCGTGTCGGGGTAGCTCAGTGGTAGAGCGCTTGCCCGCGAAAGGCAAAGGTCCCAGGTTCGAGTCCCGGTTCCGGCACACAATTTTAATCTGCCAGGAAGTTTCATATCAGCGCACACTCCGCTGCAGAGTGAAAGTTTCATTCTGGAAACATCCCTTAGGCTGTGGCTAAGCCATGTCTCCACCATATCCTTTCTTCCAGGAGTGCTAGTCTTGCATGGTTCGCAGGAGAGCTTCTGTGAAGTTTGGAAAGTAGGAGGCGAGGTATTGGCGGAAGTAAAGTTGTGAGGCGTCATCGTGAGTCGTGTCGGGGTAGCTCAGTGGTAGAGCGCTTGCCCGCGAAAGGCAAAGGTCCCAGGTTCGAATCCCGGTTCCGGCACACAATTTTAATCTGCCAAGAAGTTTCAAGGTGTGGAGTAATTACTTACCTCGGATTGATTGCCATAGAAATCAACCCACGAAGTAGGCTGCATGACTAATAATAATAAATAAATAAAAAAAGAAGGTGCAAATGTTTGTAAATGTAATGGACTTTACTGGTGCGGTTTTAGTCCTTAAGCTTACAAACTACTTACACTAACTTAACGCTAATAACAACAGACACTCCCATGTTCGAGGGAGGACTAACTTCCGACGGTGACCGACAGCGCGCTTAGCAGCAAAGCGCCTTACAGCGCTCGGCCAGTTCACCGCGACGATATTTCATTACAGCAACGTTTCTCTCTTCATGCTCTCACACTTCAGCATCTATCATGTTTTAAATTAGTAATTTTTATCTACCAACTCTATGCGCAGAGCAGTTACAGAGAGTATGTACATATATATCTTAATCCATTAGAAGAAATATACAGGGTGGCCGGAAATTCACTAGGACTTGTAGAGAGTAGTGACTACATAACATTTTGAATAGGAACCCTTGTCCAGGATTTTGTGTCCCAACTTCGACGCCGCTTTTGTGTCCCAGCCTCGTCGTAGGTGTCGGTGGCCGAGTGGAATAAGACCGACACAGGAATAAGGATAGCCCACTGGTGCAGGTACGGAGGGGAGCAGCCAGAAACTATAAACACTAGAGTAAATTAGAAAGAGATATATATTGCACAGAATGTAACAATACTTAACTTTTACATAGTACTGCAGAATGTTGATACATAGTTGTTAGAGGCCTGCCTAGTGCCTGTACGATAGCAAAGTCTTCACTGGTGCCTATCTGATTACGAAGGTCCTAACTGGTCGCTATCTCAGACCCAAGTGCGAAGTGAACGACGTCCTTCAGTGGTGGCCACGAGCGGAGTTGTCGCAGAGGGCGCTCGTGGCTGTCGTCGTGAGAACGCCGCGCCGTGCGTGCATGGCGGCGCGCGGCGAAAGTAAGTGGCGCGCACTTTGTACTTGTGCGACCCCACACAGGAACTTCTCGTTTCCGTTTCACGACGGTTTCAATTCAGATTATCTAAATGTTCAAATGTTTGTATAGTCTATGGGACTTAACTACGGGGTCATCAGTCCCTAAACTTACAAACTACTTACGAACTAGGACGGCACAAATATCCATGCCCGAGGGGGGATTCGAACCCCCGACCATAGTGGCCGTGCAGACCGCGACTGGAGCGCCTCAGTCCCCTCGGCCACCGCGGTCGGCAGATTATCTCACCCACTCCTACTTGAGGAATGTAATTAGGCGTGATCCAGTAATAACTGTGGCAATCAATGTGAAAAGAATAGTGAATCGTTCAGTTATTACTTATCGATTTTCATTGCAATTTTAACCTTATGGTTTACATTAGTCGACAACAACAGAAACCCAACATCTACAACACCAGCCGCAACTTACTGATGTATTACAACAGCGGTTCGATGTGGCGACCACCAACGTCGTTACACACACTGTACCTCCGAAGCGTGTTCTGGTACACGCACGTCTGGTGCAGAGGCCACAACTCGTGCCAGCTAATCTTCTCCTGTCTCGACAGGTGTCTCATAAATTAGGCTCTTCATATGACACCACAAGAAGTAGTCCATCCGGCGAACGTGGCGGCCACGCGGATGGACAGCCACGGCCTATCGATCTTTCACCAAATCTGTTGAGGTGTCTCCGGACAGCAAGTGAAAAGTGCAGTGGTGGACCATTATACTGAAACCACATACGCTGACTGACATTCGATGGCACATATTCCAAGAACGGGCCCAATACTTGTCATAGGAAGACTAATTATGCGTGTCTACCCTGTTGCATACCAGGACAGGGAACTCTGAGACGTTTCTCTGTCCCTCAGCAGATGTTGACGAGTTACACATCTGAATTGAAAATGTTCAAATGTTTGTAAATCTATCGGACCAAACTGCGTGGTCATCAGTCCATAGCTTACAAACTACTAAAACCTAGGTAAACTAAACTAAGGACAACACACACACACCCATGCCCCATGGAGGACTCGAACCTCCACGGCGAGCAACAGCGAGCTCCGCAGCGAGACGCTTTAGACCGCTCGGCTACTCCACCGCGGCCATCTGAATTGAAACTGCCGTAGAACGGACATAGGTTCCTATTCAAAAAAATTGTACTGCACATCATGATATATCAGAAGATATATCATCTTCGTTAACATTAAATGCGTCAAAAATAGCTTTCAACTAGAACAGAGAGTAAATTAGCATAAATTCAGTGAGCGTTTGATAATGAGAGCTGTATAGTGACTTCCAACAAGCTTTAATCACAGATTCAAAATGTTACTGAGCTTTTTTAATATCAAATATTCTAAACTCAATTACAGGATAATTAGACGGCTGAAGAAGTTCCATACGTGCGGATTAGCCTCTTCTGAATTCGCGTGTTTCAATAGTTGTCTATTTGTAACACCATTAGACAGTAGCTGTCCGCATGTTGTTGCTCTGCTCGACGCCTGTGGCATGTTCTTCCCTCTGTTTACAGAGAAGGATCGATGTAAGTAGCTGAGCCTCTGACAATATATTTACGGATCAGGCTTCGAAAATGTAGCTGTACAGCACGAAAAAGCACAAAGAGCTGAAATAGAAACGGGTGAGCTTATATGTGACTGTATAGATGAAACAAGAATCATGTCATTCAAGATGTGTACAACATCGGAAATAAAAGTTACTGCACCTTCTTAGCATTTACAATTCATTGAATACTGATAGTTTAAGCTAATCATATAGTGTATGAAATGATTACATTTACAGGTCAATAGCAAAAGCGGTACTTAGGAACCAATTGTAGATCAATTCTGAAACACCCATATTACACTACTGGCCATTAAAAAGTGCTACACCAAGGAGAAATGCAGATGATAAACGGGAACGTGTATTCATTGGACAAATATATTATACTAGAACTAACATGTGATTACATTTTCACGCAATTTTGGTGCATAGATACTGAGAAATCAATACCCACCTCAGGCCGTAATAACAGCTTTGATCCGCCTGGGAGTTGAGAGCTTCGATGGCGTGTACAGGTACAGATGCCCATGCAGCTTCAACACGATACCACCGATCATCAAGAGTAGTGACTGGGTTATTGTGATGAGCCAGTTGCTCGGCCACCATTGACCAGACGTTTTGAATTGGTGAGAGATCTGGAGAATGTGCTGGCCAGGGCAGCAGTCGAATATTTTACGTATCCAGAAAGGCCCGTACAGGACCTGCAACATGCGGTCGCACATTATCCTGTTGAAAAGTAAGGTTTCGCAGAGATCGAATGAAGGATAGAGCCACGGGTCGTAAAACATCTGAAATGCAACGGCTACTGTTCAAAGTGCCGTCGATGCGAACAAGAGGTGACCGAGACGTGTAACCAATGGCACCCCATACCATTACGCCGGGTGATACGCCAGTATGGCGCAATCGCGATAGGCTACAATCCGACCTATAACAAAGTCAGAAACGTGATGGTGCGCATTTCTCCTCCTTACACGAGGTTTCACAACAACGATTCACCCCACAACTGCTGTTTGTGTATGAGAAAGCTGTTAGAAAATTTGTTGATGTCAGTACTTTTTATGTGTTTTGAATAAGTACAAATACAGTACCTTAATATTCACTTGTGAAGCAGATGCAACTTTGATATCTGGAAATGTATATTAAATTCCATCACAAACTGCTAATCACACAAAATTTAAGTCTATCAAATATAGATATCATGAATATGTAAAAATTGTTCATATACATCGTTCAAAGTTTCCCAATGAACCGTAATTTTTTGGTGACGCCTGTCACCCGTGATAGCAACGAGAGCCCACACTAGTAATCACAACGATTCACCCCACAACTGCTGTTTGTGTATGAGAAAGCTGTTAGAAAATTTGTTGATGTCAGTACTTTTTATGTGTTTTGAATAAGTACAAATACAGTACCTTAATATTTACTTGTGAAGCAGATGCAACTTTGATATCTGGAAATGTATATTAAATTCCATCACAAACTGCTAATCACACAAAATTTAAGTCTATTAAATATAGATATCATGAATATGTAAAAATTGTTCATATACATCGTTCAAAGTTTCCCAATGAACCGTAATTTTTTGGTGACGCCTGTGTCCCGTGCTAGCAACGAGAGCCCACACTAGTAATCAAATAATACTTTTGGCGATCTTGACTCTGAGGATTTATTCTTTTCTGTAAGAAGTGCTTGTGATTAACTTTTGCTACCATTTTGATTCCTTGAACCATCTCCTCATGGAAGACAAACATGTTTTTTCTTCTTTCTTTTTCTCTGGACACTGTACTAGTAGTGTGTACACTTTATAGATGCAGCTATGTTTATCCTAAAGTACGATAAGTAACAGTGCAGTGAAATTTGATTTCACTTAGCAGACAGATTGCATGACTCGTGACTGTTTACGTTCCCAATCACACAACGGACTATCATCATCATGATAATACCAAAGTCATAACCAAAGTGCCACGTAAGAAACTTTTCGTAAATTATCACTCAATCCTGGAAAATAGAACTAATCCCATCTTGGAAGTCTCTGCGGGTTTTCTGCTGGATAATAAAATCAAACTGATTCAATATTTTGACAGTACAGGAAGAAGATGGCGGACAGCTGTACCATCGAAATATTGAATCAGTTTGCTTTTATTATCCGGGAGAAAACCCACAGAGACTTCCAAGATTTGTCACACCGGGAAAGCCTACGAAGTTACAGAACTAATCCCACTTCACTAGATGTAATCTCCAAATGTTACTTAGCAAAAAATTTTATTCCTCGCTGGTGAATCAGTAAACACTATATTTTCTACAACACACTTTTCTTTGGCTCGAAACAAAAACCGGCGAAAGGTTAAGATTTAATGTCCGTCGACGTTGTGGTCATTAGAGAATGCTGGAATCAAGTACGGTGTGGTAATTAAGTTTTTGTGCGAATTTATCATATTCTGATAACGGAGATTTTTGACGATACCCTTGGCAATGACACTTCTCTTGTTCTTGATGCCGCTGTTCAGTATTCTCACTTGCTATGCTACATACAATTTTACAACCTTTAGAATATTTGTTCTACATCACTGGTGTTCTCACGCCTCCAACACCTTTGACGGTTTTATATAAGTTGCCGAAGTTTTGCTTGATTCCTAGAGTCTGAATCGATTTAGTGCCTCTTCCGCAGGGAAACAGCTTACGAAAAGTCACGAGCCAATACAGTTGTCTCGTTTAAATTTTCAATTTTTATTATATATTATAGACATTCTGCCGCTAGACCCGAAATTTTCGTTCCAGTGTATCAGTGTAAAAGCTGTGTGTGTGTTGTGGTTGTTGATCCTATCGTTAAATCAGACAACAAATTGTTCATTAACACAGCAATTTGGTTTAATTATGGCCCTGATATTGATGTATATACTATTAAACAAGAAATAGTGCATTAAACTGATTATGTGCGCAACGGATATTTTTAAACACAAAACAACTGTGGCAACTCACCATTTGAAACAGACACTGACTATACTCAAAAATTTTGACTGCGAGAAAGATATTAAAAAAAACCACAAACCACTTTCTTGATGTTTGACTGTGAGAATTTTATGCAGATCAGTTTCTGATTATTGAAATTTAGTATCATAATCAATTAACTATCATCTACTATGGGACCAATAACAAAGTCTGTTCAACAACATTATCAAAATCAACACCGCACTTTAAATCCACTAATAACTAATTATCAAATGAAGGAAGTAGGTTAATCTTCTAACTACGTAAATGAAACAGGAAAGAAAGGTCAACTTTGTTACTTTTTATTAATAATCAGCATTACATTACCTACATAATACAACTTCTTCCTAATGACATCAAATGCAATTACCTTCATTCCAGCGGTGTTACAATACAATACAATATATATTCCAAATACAATGAAATCGACTTGCTAGCACAGCAGCCTCTGCTCTACATCGGAGCCATACACACAACTCAACCGCGCACTAAGCGAGCTGAACCACAAGTGCTTCTCTCTCAGCGCGAGCTACAATGCTATGCAATACATGATCTTTGCCAAAGATGAAACTTCACAGAGTTAAGTACACATATCGATACACACAGTAGAAGCGATATTATACATTTTCTTGCTAGCAAGTTACTCGACACAAAACAGGAGGTACAATATTAGACATTTTCCTACAAAAATATTTTTTATGGACACGTTTCAAGTGGAACCTGACTGAAAATGAATATTGAAAGATCAAGAGCAGCGTATTTCGCGGATTCATGGATACCGCAATGAAAAATTATTTCACTATTGAAGGAAGTACTGTACATGCAGTAGGACATCATTTCCTTGAGATGTTTGGGTAGTAAAGAAACATTTTGTGGAAAATTTTAGGCACAGTTCGAAAAAACTGCAACTAGGTCTAACATAGAAACCTTTATGTTTCTTTTTTGGTCTGTGTTTGCTTTATAAATATATAATTGCTTCTGTGTAAGGATCTGCTTTGAGCAAAACAATCTTTTTTTTTATATGCCCATACATGTTTCGCTACATTTGTAGCATCGTCTGTGAGCCTTTTTATTGCTTTAAAACTGAACAACAGAAACATTTTTAGTTTTTACAGGATATTACAAGTTCATACTGTTAATTAAAATTGTGTACAAGGATTTCATATATGTATATATACCTCGTTTAACATGTTGGACCAATTAGTTTTCCTACATTATCCCTGTAGATCTTCGTTTACAGTTTGCCGTCTGCAACCATGTGGCACTTATATTCAAAACTGTTGTTTTGTCGAAATTTCTTATTTTTATGGTTAGGTCTATTACTTAATTTTATGTGAATGACATCTTTGTGTGTGTGTATTTTTATTTGTTTGATAATGAACTATATTCAACTTACATTTGTTGGTGTCTTCATCGGTGGAGTAGAGAAGAAGGATAGGAGTACATTAGTTATCACTGTTTGTGATTTATTAAAGAAAAGTAATATGGTGGATGCATTCGACAGATAAAGAGGAAATAAATAGCTCAGTAGCAACGGAATACAAACCTTCCATTCAATAGCAACATAATTGTAAAATTGTAGTACGTACCCTCCTGGCCATTAAAATCGCTACACTACGAAGATGACGTGCTACAGACGCGAAATTTAACCGACAGGCAGATGATGCTGCGATATGCAAATGATTAGCTTTTCAGAGCATTCACACAAGGTTGGCGCCGCTGGCAACACCCACAAAGTGCTGACAGGGTAGTTTCCAAGCGATTTCTTATACACAAAAAATAGTTGACCGGCGTTGCCTGGTGAAATGTTGTTGTGATGTCTCGTGTAAGGAGGAGAAATGCGTACCATCACGTTTCGGACTTTGATGACGGTCGGATTGTAGGCTATCGCGATTGCGGTTTACCGTATCGCGACATTACTGCTCGTGTTGGTTGCGATCCAATGACTGTTAGCAGAATATGGAATTAGTTCAGGAGGGCAATACGGAACGCCGTGCTGGATCTCAACGGCCCCGTATCACTTGTAGTCGAGATCCGCATGGCTGTAACGGATCGTGCAGCCACGTCTCAATCCCTGAGTCAAAAGATGGGGACGTTTTCACGGTAACAATAATCTGCACAAACAGTTCGACGACGTTTGCAGCAGCAGGGATTATCAGCTCGGAGACCAAGGCTGCGGTTACATTTGACTCTGCATCACAGACAGGAGAGCCTCCGATGGTGTACGCAACGACTAACCTGGGCGCACAAATGACAAAAGTCATGTATTCAGATGAATCCAGTTTCTGTTTACAGCATCATGATGGTCGCTTCCGTGTTTGGCGACATCGCGGTGAACGCACATTGGAAGCGTGTATTCGTCATCGCCATACTGGCATATCACTCGGCGTGATGGTATTGGGTGCCATTGATTCCATGTCTCTCTCACCTCTTGTTCACATCTATGGCACTCTGAACAGTTGGCGTTGCATTTCAGATGTGTTACGACCCCTGGCTCTACCCATCATTCGATCCGTGTGAAACCCTAAATTTCAGTAAGATAATGCACTACCGTATGTTGTAGGTCCTGTACGGGTCTTTCGGGATTCGGGAAATATTCGACTGCTGCCCTGGCCAGCACATTCTCCAGATCTCTCCCAAATTGAAAACGGTTGGTCAATTGTGGCCGAGCAACTGGCTCGTTACATACGCCAGTCACTACTCTTGAAGAACTGTGGTATCGTGTTGAAGCGGCATGGGCATCTGTACGTGAACACGCCATCCAAGCTCTGTTTGACTCAATGCCCAGGCGTATCACAGCCGTTATTTACGCCCACAGGTGCCTTTTCTGGGCACTGATTTCTCAGGATCTATGCAACCAAATTGCGTGAAAATATCAGTGATAGTGTATTTGTCCAATTAATACCCGTTTATCATCTGCATTTCTTCTACGTGTAGCAATTTTTATGGCCAGTAGCGTAGCAGTTTTCCAAGCATTGTTCTGCGTCTCGGAACCAGCTGTACGGCACACCAGATAATGTCACGGCCACTCCTGCCTTTTATCCTTCCTGAGGCGTATTAATCTCACTGGGAGAACAGCCTCGGTCGACGTGCGAGCGTCCCCGAGGAAATCACAGAAAGAATACAGTCCCTTCCCCGTGTGTCGTTTAATCTAGGTGCAGACCGACCACGCTCGGACCACAGAAAAGAAAACCCCATACAGACGCGCACAGGTGAATAAGGAACTAACGCACTTTAATCAAAACTTCAGTATGTTGTTGTCTACAGTACAGTTACTCCGATACCAAAAAGATAACTGCCTCTCAATGTCATCTGTCCTGCGACACTACCGCTTCCATGCCATTATGCTAATCCACGCGTGCGAACTCTCGGTTTTCCCAGAGCGCAGAATTAGTCCCTCAGTTGTTCTGACGTGCGTCTTGGGCAACCGATCCGTTCTAGCAATGTCGCAGCTGAGAACGTATTATCTATTGTTACGCGAGTCAGCCTGTGGCTGCTGATTTAAATAGCACGACCATTTATTCTTAGATAAGCACAAACGTAATTAATGGTGTTCAAATTAGCATCGGTCGCAGATGACACGCTATTCACAACAGCTCCCGGTTGCTATTGTTCGTGGAACATGTCACGCCTTATGCCTCCAGAACGAAATGACTGCAAGAGCTTTCACAAAATTGAAAAACAGAAACCAATTTTTGGAAACATTTTTGTTTCTTTAGGGGTAACAGTGCTCTTGTGATAATTTTATAAATGAAAACAGTCTGGGGTGCAAAACTGTTTATTTTTTCCGACTAGTTTCGACCAAATACTGGATTATCTTTAGTACGTTGCTACGAGATGGCGTGAACGCAGCAGGAGCAACGACTTCCTCAGGTTCCGTCATTGCTCATTGTTGGACCATCTTCAGGATTTTGCTAAGAGATGGTATGGAGCAACATCCTGAAGATGGCCCAACATTGGGTCGAAATTAATCAATTTTGCTCTCAATAGTGTTTCTATATATAGGAAGATAAATACAGCAAAGAAAGACCATATATTTACAACTCATTAAAAAATTGTACATTATAAAATGCATCTGCCAATCTGTCATTATTGGCGTTTACATAAAAAGATAAGTGATGTGGTTCAAAAAGTTTGCATAATTATGAAGAGACATCAGATGAAAACGTTTCTTATGCAACCAGCCTTCTAGAAAGATTGACTACGTTACTTCTAATTTAGCAATAACATGAATTATAAATACAAAACTTATTTTAATTTCACAAATAAATATGGTTTCATAAATTTATCCATGTTATTGGATTTTTCTGAGGTCTGAGACTGTATTATAAACTTTTTTGGAATAATTAGTGCTGCAGCAGTCACTATTTACTAATATTTTTATTAGCACGACGCGTTTCGGCAGCACGCTGCCATCATCGTGTGCATTTTTACAGTTACTGGTTCATTATTGTTTTATTATGTTTTGTGTTGTGGGTGCCAGTGAGGTTATGTTTGGACATTTTAACAGTTTTGTTGATAATCTTGTTGTCTGGCACACACAACACAAGAATACAGTTACATATACAGCACATGTAGACATTTTGTATTTGATGGTTACTGTACAAAGATTAAGTCAATAATGTATCAGTAACTGTAAAAATGCACCCGATGATGGCAGCGTGCTGCCAAAACGCGTCGTGCCAATAAAAATATTAGTAAAAAGTGACTGCTGCAACATTAATTATTCCAAAATATATGACTTCTCAGAGCAAACACAGTCTTATGTACATTCCTATTAACAAATCCAACCTTATTTTGATTTGGTGTGGTTTTTGATTAAAAAGGACCAAATTACCGCCCATCGGTCCCTTGTTTGGAAAATACACTTATCACGACAAAAGGAAACAATACAGGGAAAAAAGGGGAAAGGAAAACTTCGGGGTCAGCAGAAAGGCAACGAGGATTAAAGAGAATAACAAAAGTGAAAGACATCGATACAAAATAAAGTGAGAGAACGAGTTAAAACTACATAGCAGATGATTGTGTTTGGCTGATCACAGGGATAAAAAAAGGTGAACCAGGCACTCTGCAGTACTCTATATCCCTCAGTACAGGCCGCAGACAAGTACTACTGGTTAGGTCACACGAGGCAAACATTAACGGGAAACACTCGCAAATTGCAGACCGTGAGGCACCAGTTCACAGAATTGACTGGTAACAGTATTTACCGTGTAGCTGCTGTTGCTTCCGAGGTGTCACAGTAGACATAAGTCTCAAACAGACATTCTGAAGTATTTGTAGCAAATATTATAATACCTCGAGTTGAAATAGTTATGTTTAAATAAAATAAATATAATAAAATAACATTTTTATCATCGGAAATTATTAGGTGTGTGTATGTGAATGGACTTCTGTTCGTGCAGATGCAACAGTGCCTGTCTAGACTGGTACAGCACTGCAATGTGAATATAAAAACTGATTTGAATGTCAGTAATTAAAGTAAGAGAAAATATTATTCTTAATCAGCCTGGCATCGACTGATAGCAATGTGTGTGGGCCTGTTAGTGCGCTTAAATATCCTAAACATCAGTCTAGTTAAATAATGAATGTCCAGGCCGGTTGTAGCTCCAGGTGCGGTTACATACAAATAGTTCATTAATCAAAGAAAATACTGACCAATGTTTACAGAAATTTGATGCCAAAAGTAAATGTGATCATGGGGGGAGTAACAGACAGTTTCTAACAGCGAGTGATAGCAGCTAAATAACATGTAAGCGTATGGCACAGTGAAAACGCTTAAGTTCACAAAAATATATCCGTTAATTAATTAAAGGTCTAAATTTATGTTTCTAATGTAATACAGACTGAACATGACATCTATTGCGACCTTAGCAGTGATTGTTGTATGTAACGGCACGTGCTGTGGATAGGATTTACCTTATTAACAACATTTTTAACAACAAAATGTTGTCTGGTCAAAAATAGTTCATTTGCTAAGTAGGGTAAGTCGACAATTGTGTAATTGACAAATTGTTTAAAGAAAAGATCAAAGTTTAGTTTACTAAATGCCAAAGATTGGCTAAGTATGTATTCAGTTGCGACTATTAGACCGTGTGTTGTGAGCAAGTGGTGTAATTAATATTTGATTGAGAAAAGTGCTTCACAAGATAGACAAGAAATGCTGGTAGCTACCTGATAAACTGGTTGCTTATGATTTCTGTAACGAAAATGTAACAATGTAACAAACCGGGCACTAAGGATGAGAAAAATATTTAACAGACCCACAAAAATCTGCCTCCCTACTCGGAAAACGAATATGTCGTCTATGTGTTCATAAAACATTCATTCGATTACAATGAAACTTTCGTGAACTGTTCACCGTACGCCCACGGAAGTTCCTGGTCCAAAAACAAAAGAGAACGACGCATAGCTGAGGAGATATGACGTCATAAATAATGAGATGCCACTGCGTGAGAATACCCAGATTTATGCGTCAATTATTGGAAAATGGGAGTAGTTAGTTTGCATGTAATTTCGGACGTTTATGAAGCGTTTTGTAACTGCCACTCCCCTCCCCACACTCACAAAATGATGAAACGAAAAGAAGTGTCCCGCTCACAACAGTTTCGCTGTAGATGCCGTAAAACTGTCGCATCAGGCATGACGTCGTATCAAGTGAAGTTAGCATTACAGATTTTCATGTTAGTATTTATTTTTGTCTGTAAGTCTCCCTTAATTCCCTTGCATCCAAAATTAAATTAAGGAATCTGTTTTCTTAATCTCTATATGTATAAAAGCGAAAGGACACTCACTCACTGGCTAAACATGAAATCTCTAAAACTCCTTCATCTATGAAGCTGCAATTTGGGAGGAATACAGTTTATAGGTAGAAAACGTCAGCTAAAAAAGTGTATTGGAATAGATGCATGGCAGAGCACACTTCTCCTACAGAATTACGAAATCTATAGTTTCATTCCGATCTTCACAAAATTTCGCACGCTTCACCTTCAAAACAAGAGGAAGTTTACCGTCTACCTCAACTTTCATACGGTGCATGGGGGAGGGTACTTTGCAACATAAACTTGGATCCCTAAGTACCTTGGTCGCGCCATAATCTGAGAACGGCTCGACCGATTTCACAGATTCTTTTTTATTTATTTATTCTTTGTTATTCTCAGAACAATTTTTGCATGAAATAAAGCTGGAATATTTGAGGAAAACTCAGTGCGTTTTTCAGTGTGACTCTGCGTTTTTATTGCATAGAAATCTATAGTTTTGTTCAGATATTGATGAAATTTTGTACACTCTACCTTAAAAACAAGAGGAATGTCACAGTCTGTTTAAAATTTCGTTCGGTGCATGGTGGAGGCTATTAACTTACGGAATTTTACAAAATCCAGAGTTTTGCTCCAACCTTTATGAAATTTTGCATGCCCTTTAAACCAAGAGGAAGATCACTGGGTTCATAAATAGATGACAGAGGGTACCTTGCAGAAATCTTTGGCCGAGAGAGGGAGAGATGGGAGAGAAAGAGGTGGATGCAGAGAGAGAGAGGAGGGAAGGGGATGTGGATTGCGAGAAGGTAGGATAAATAAGCACCCGGGCAACGCCGGGTTTACAGCTAGTCATAAATAAATTTAAATTCACTCATCTCCTTTTTCGTAGGCAGCAGTTTGGCCGCTTACAGTAAATTAATGATGAAATACAAATGAAGTTGGAACATGTATCTATCCCACCGTTAAAACTCACGGCCTAAGACAGCTTGTTAATATTAATAGCATCTTTCAATAAATAAATAAATAAATAAATAAAACGAGAAATGAAGCTATCATCTAAATTTGAAGTCAAACAAAATTATAAGTTACTAGCTTAAACCCGCAGCTCCGCTCGCGTGTTGGTTGATTATGATATATAAGCTATCTTTCAGTAGTGTGCTATGAGACTGGTTTTGAACGATGAAATGAAATACAATACCTTCTTTAGAAACAAAAATTTTTAATCAACACTTAATTTCACTCATTTTTGAGGAAATGTCGCTGATACAGCGGAACTGAAAAATACTCCTATCAGATTGCAGAAGTCTATGCACTTACCGTTTATCAGGAAAGTAAGGAGTGTAGATCAAATCACTCATAAAAATGCACTCGTTTCGAAGAATCCAATCACGAAATTCAACAATAATGATTCTAATAATACCACAGATCAATCACTTGATGCACGAAATGAAGACATTGCAGCACTCATAGACCATAGATATGGTCTGTGGCATCGCGTTTCGCTGTATGTAACCTCCTTGCTATAGAGTCGCAAACGTCATCACTGGCCTTCAGTCTTACTTTTTTTTTAATTTGATGACTTTCAAACACCATATCTCCCACCCCCTTATAGCTATCGGCATGGAACTGCTATGGTGTACAACGGGAGACTTCGGACAACAATTACACACAGACCATTCGTTGGCGTTCTGTACTTTTCGTTGCAGAGAGAAATATTAACACACACACACAGGTAAAATTTTATATACACCGATAACATTCCATTCGAATATACTCCACCCTTTTACCATTATCGACCCTCAAGCAACAATGCAACCAATAAAACCATTTTCAAAGAGTAAATATAATTCTCAAAGAGTAATTATTGTTCCGCATTTCGCGTTATATTCTTCAAGTTATTAAATATATATCAAATCTCTATAAAACTGTGACTAAAACCTTTCTCAGGTATAAATTAGTAACTGTACAAATATTTAAGTCTATGCGTCTTTTCGTTCGTACACCGAACAGACATTCTCATTAAAATATATAGATAAATAGCTATCTGATCGCCATTAAGCCATGCCTAAAGTCTTCCCTGAGTAGACATTAGTGACTGTACAAATTTTTAGCTCTTTATGTCTTATCGTTGAGACGTGATAAACATACACCGAACAGACATTCACATTTATAGACATAGATTATTAGTAATTTTCAAACACCATCACAATTACAATAAAATACATAGCAAAATCAAAGTTACCAACAATCACAACCACAACTGCTCCACACACTGACTATAACAACTCTATGAGGCTACAACTCTCCACCACTTCCGTCTGCCTGCTTTCACTCTAAGACTCCAACTGCCTACCACTAGCCAACGCCGACACACAGTTCACGGCAATCAACCTCTCTGACCAGAGAGCGACAATTACAAAATGCTGGGTTTGCCACCTTTCACTGTGCACAGCAACGTCAGTGGATTCACAGAGTGCTAAGTGAAATGACAAATTTACTGTTGTAAAGGTCCCCCGCACCTGAATGGCGAACTCCGTCCTCAGGGGAGTGAAATCATTAGTGACGTTTTGCTTTATGCTGCACTGTTCTGCTGCCAAACCTAAAGTTCCTTAGTGCAAAAGAACGGAGCGATGCAAGAAGAGATAATTGGAGCCTGGACGTAGCACAGGAAACGATTCTCAGAAGCAGAAATACATTGGCAGAGAATATCAAATTATTACACGAACTCATTTTTGAAAGTGTTTCTATAAATATTTTCTTCATAAAACAAATTACGGAAGTTAATATTGCAGACAAGAAGAAATCAGAGTTTTAAATATGTTATAATACAGACAAATGCTTAAGATTGAACGGGTTGATCGAGTAACTAGGGAAAACGTATTGAAGCAAATCGAGGAAATATTTGTTCAGTTCACCATGTGTATTCCGACCTACCATAAAGCAAGAAAAACGAAAGTGATACACAGTAAATCACAGCAAAAGAACTAGATATAATTTTGTAGTTTTATTTATCGTTGGATATGCTCCTGTATAGTGGTATGATGTCCACCCACATGAATCATTTGGAGAACCGCCCTGCAAGTCTTTGTACTGCAGTGTAAATGCCTGAAATCGTAGTACAAAGACGGAGCTTCGCTTGAGATTCTTATTTCTGAGCTACAGACTTTTGATGACCTATTACGCGGCCGTTCGTCGTCGGACGTTCGAGTCCTCCCTCCCCTATATAGTAGGAGATCTCAACATGGTTGGCAATAAGCACTTTGGATATGTAAGGCCTCACATATTGGGCGATGCCTGGAAGTCTACATCTACATCTACATACACACTCTGCAATCCACCGTAAGGTGCGTGGCGGAGGGTACACTAGGCATTACCTTTCCTATTCCACTCCCAAGTACCTGTAGTACTTGCAGGACGGCCGCAGATACAGGAAAATAGTGCACGGCCACAATAGTTTGGGACTCACCGAAATTTCCTGTTTAGGACAGTTCTAAGTGAGACTTAGAATGTCAACACTGTGGCAGGCAGAAAAAAATCCCATTTAAGTTTGTGTTGTCAGAGTGCTGGTCCAATGTTTTCACGGCAGTCCCGTGTTACTTTCGCAGAACACCAGAGCCGCGGTGGAGTAGCCGAGCGGTCTAAAGCGTCTCGCTGCGGAGCGCGCGGTTGCACGCCGTGGAGGTTCGAGTCCTCCCTGGGGCATGGGTGTGTGTGTGTGTTGTCCTTAGGTTAGTTTACCTAGGTTTAAGTAGTTTGTAAGCTACGGACTGATGACCACGCAGTTTTGTCCGATAGAATTACAAACATTTGAAAATTTGAACAGCAGATTTCCCCTTTACCGGCGAGCGCTCTGTTCCATGGTATTTCCCTGGGTTTTCAGACATTAGGAGAATCCTAAGCTCTACGCAGCGGGCATGTAAAACCAGAACGAGGAACCATTTGGATAGGTGTCGAAGGGGAAAAAGTTTACTGCAATGGTACAACGGTGTCTAACGACTACAACACGGAGTATTATCCGTCATCTCGATAGTCCACGAACGCTACTATACTGCAAGCTACGTTCCGAAGTTTTATACTCGTGCAGCCAATACAACAAATGAATCGGACTTCGTAAACAGAAAGCAACGATTGGCCATACAGAGAGACGTCGTGCCATACTCTTCAGTTACGTACGAAGCTGTATTAACTCGCTCTGCTATAATGAACACCTTGAATCGTTATACAAGCTAGACGGAGAACCGAAATTACACTAAGGAATGACGATTTCCTGTTAGGTTCTCAGGGACATCTAGTGTGATGTCATTGATGAAATGGTAATTCGGCCTGTGTTCTTGGCAAATCGCATAACGGCTACCACTTCCCTACCATTCCCAACAAAAGACCTACCTGCCATTTTAGAAGACATATGATTAGAGCAACAACCGCAAATGTTGTATGTGTTTGACAACACTGAAGCCAGGGGTTCTATATAATATTTTTTAATGGGAATCTGCAAAAGCAGAGGGGCCAAAATCGCTTTTTAAAATTCTTCCACTGACCGGTTTCGGCAAATCTGTAGCCATCTTCAAGTCGTTCAATCGTTGCAAACTGGCCAACGATTTGTCTATGACAACATAGATTTGCCGATAGTGGCTAGCGAAAGAATTTGATCTTGGCTCTTCTGTTTTTGCCGATTCCCATCATAACCGCAAATATACCTGCAGTATGATGGATGACCGATTGGCTGTGCAAAATAACCATTCTAGCACCTGAATGACACACTTGCTCAACAATGGATTGGCCGTCGCAGATATATTAACTTGTCTGAGAGATCACCCAACTGAACCCTATTAGACCTTTGACGTTAATTAAAGAAGTAGTGTACGCTACGAAAGTGGAAACATCTGAAAAACAAGGCACTCACTTCAGGGAAGCCGTTGCCTGAAATAAAGTTCAACAAGATGATGCGCCGTTTGCAATACACAACACTTTCCAACGCGTAAACAAATCTAGTGAAAACGATGAGGGACTATTTGAACGTCAGCGACTACACAGCATTTCACTAAGTAAATATACGCACTTTATTCATTCATGGATCAAATGTAATCTTCAACCCTTTACATTTCTGCTAATAAAATTGTACATACGGGAGTTGGAACTGACAAAGTGAAAACAGTGCTGTGGAGACACTATGATATGGAATCTACTATTGTCGCTGATAGCAAACGTTGTCTGTTACCTCCGAGTTGATGGACTCGCCCGTACCACGTCATCGGCGTGGGCGATGGAAACACAGTCATTTGTGAGCGAGTGGTCTAACGTAACGGTGTCACTATGTTTTCGAAACAGAAACAACGGAGTTGGATCATGATCGAATGTGCCAGAGGTCGTACAACATGACAGTGTCAGCAAGGGTGTTCAGGAGGCGTGAGGGGAATCGCTATTGCCGTACAGAAAAGTGGCAGTTGTATAAAAGCCTTGGCAGACATGAATCGGACAGGTCGTCCTAGCGTCTCTGAAGAACGATCTCCTGCGACCAGCTTTGTGAAAGAAGCGGCAACACTTTCTGCGTAAACCACCTATCATTGTGAACGATAATACGCAGACGCATACACCGCAAGCTGGGCTGCTCTGTTCGGCCGATGGGACTGGGAAGTACTGTACCATCCACTATATTCGTCGGACTTAAGTCCTTCTGACTTTGATTTGATTCAGAAGCTGAAGGGACCACTTCGTGGCATTCGCTTAAGAACTGTTCCAGAGATTCGATAGGCAGTAGATCGCTCCATTCGCACCACCAACAGAACAGGCTCTGCAAACGGTATAGTACGTCTTCCACATCGCTGGCAGTGGGTTCTACACAACGTTGGTGACTGGTTTGTAGGACAGTAACAGGTGCAAACTTGTAACGCTTTTCTATCGGTTATGAACAAATAGTTCATAAAATACTAATTTTTAATTATGATTGTTTTAGTTTAAAACTATTCTCGTATGGTGACTTTTAGAATGTCCAGGTGCACACAAATTCGTCTCCATATACTTTTCCAAATTAGTGATCTTCTACCTCATCCACACTTTGACGACGACAGTTAAGATCCCATATGACCAAACACGTACCGTTGGTTCTCTAGATAATGAACCATATGCTGGGATGCTTCCGTCGTGAAGGATATGCTCAGTTTCCTTTCATATCTACTTGCCCTTGCTTCCACTGTTCTAATCGTCGACAAGATTATCATCCCTAATCTTCAACTTCTCTAGATAATGAACCATATGCTGGGATGCTTCCGTCGTGAAGGATATGCTCAGTTTCCTTTCATATCTACTTGCCCTTGCTTCCACTGTTCTAATCGTCGACAAGATTATCATCCCTAATCGTCAACTTCCTTTTCTATCTTTCTGAACCAATGTACTTAAAGACTTAACATCGGAAGAGATCATACAGCTTCTTACAACCATCCTGCATATATTTTGGAACGGATCAAATTATTTGTGAGTAAGTGACCAGTGCGCAGAAAACAACGTAATCTTATAGCACAGTTAATTCTTTGGAGTTTATATCGCTTTTCTAACTAATGGGATACATTTTTAACGTAAGCTCCTAAGAAAAATAGTACAGTCATATAACACGATTTAATGACGGTGTTTAAATTCTCTCCAACAGAATCTGAGAAATGCGGTTAAACTTCGTAATAGCTCATTAAAATGTCCAAATGTTTGTACAGTTATGGGATCTAACTGCAGTGGTCATCGGTCCCTAAACTTACAAACTACTTAAACTAACTTATCATAAGAACAACACACACACCCATGCCAGAGTGAGGACTCGAACCTCCGACGATGAACGCCCGCTTAATAGGTCATCAAAAGTCTGTGGCTCAGAAGTAAGAATCTCAAGCGAAGCTCCGTCTTTGTACTACGATTTCAGGCATTTACACTGCAGTACAGAATTCCCTAAGACTTGCAGGGCGGTTCTCCAAATGATTCATGTGGGTGGACATCATACCACTACGTATATATAGGAGCATATACAACGATAAATAAAACTACAAAATTATATCTAGTTCTTTTGCTGTGATTTACTGTGTATCACTTTCGTTTTTCTTGCTTTGTGGTAGGTCGGAATACACATGGTGAACTGAACAAACATTTCCTCAATTTGCTTCTATACGTTTTCCCTAGTTACTCGATCAACCCGTTTAATCTTAAGCATTTGTCTGTATTATAACCTATTTATAACTGTTTTCTTCTTGTCTGCAATATAACTTTCCTAATTTGTTTTATGAAGAAAATATTTATAGAAACACTTTCAAAAATGAGTTCGTGTAATAAATTGACATTTTCTGCCAATGTATTTCTCCTTCTGAGAATTGTTTCCTGTGCTATTTCCAGTCTCCAATTATCTCTTGTTGCATCAACAACTATTTTTCTGGCCAAATAACGAAGCTTCTGTATGGCCTTTAGTGAATCTAATACCGTCAGTATCTTATGATTTATATGCAATCAACCTTATTTTCTTCTGCTGATGTCAATCTAGTAATCTCTTTTCAACACTCAGTCCATTCTGTACAACTTGTCTTGGAGTGTCTACGTTTATACTATCACCGGCAAAACAAATAGCTTCATTTATCCATTCGTTACTGTATTATTTAATTTCCTTTACTGATTTCCCATCTATTGAAAACCATCAAAAGTTTATTGCTTTGTTAATGACAGATGTAAAAGTTTTATCCCCCCCCCCGTCCCTCATCAAACAGTTGTCTTCACGATGTTAAACCCTAATCTTTCTCCCGTCTGTATTGAAAAAAAAAATCAAATGTTTGTAGAGCTAATGGGACTTAACGACGGGGGTCATCAGTCCTTAAACCTACAAACTACTTATGAACTAGCTTATACTAAAGACGGCACAAACATCCATGCCCGAGGGGGGATTCGAACCCCCGACCGCAGCGGCCGTGCAGACCGTGACTGGCGCGCCGCAGACCACTCAGCCACCGCGGCCGGCGTATTGAAATTTCCATTGTCTGTACGTGGTGAGTAATATATTTTTGTTCAATTTATAACTTATCTCCGTTTTTAAAGCAAGAAATGCATTGAAACATAAATACCCAAAACATTTATTATTTAATCACTATATACCATGAGATACATAGAGAATTGTGATTCAACGAAATTTCCATTTTATTTGGCCTCATAAAGTCCAAGAATAGTTGCAAATTATATCCAATAGCAGAGCATATCAATTTCCAGTCAACGATTATTTCTGTTGAATTAAAGGATATTGTATAATCTGGAGATGAGCAAATACTTAATTTTTGCAAAATTGTTCATGATGATCGTTCCTTCTTCGGTCATCCGTTCCTTTCAACTCGTTCATCGTTCTTTTTTATCCAATTATTGTTCAATAACAAATAAAACAGGCAAGTCTTCTTTCAGCGCTCGGCTACTCCACCGCAGCACAATATTATTGCAGTCTACATCTTTCTAAATCGAAATCCCTTTTCCCGCTCTTCCGTTATCAAGCACAACCATTTCTTCTTTCTTTGCTTTGTTACATTTATTCCTTAAAGTTCAAAATATAATACACTCCTGGGAAATGAGAAAAAAACGCCATGAATTCGGTTGACCCGGCAGAGGGAAAATTTATTGACACATTCTTGAGGATGTATACACCATACGATCACATATGCATAGTCGTACGCGCGTGAGTACAGAGCGTCCGCAATTTTGGCGTTAATGCCGTGTTTGCCCTTCTTTAGCAGCAATGCAAGCTGTAATTCTGTCATGTAAACGATCGTAGAGGTTCCGAATGTGGTTATGTGCAATGGCCTTACCATGCAGCTTCCACCTGGAGCCTCAGTTGGGCCAGATTATGTGCCGCTCAGGCAGACCGCCCAAGATGACGTTTCATGCAGTCCCAAACATGCTCAATGGGAGAGATCCGGGGATTGTGCTGGCCAGGGTAGTTGACGTACACCGTGAAGAGTACATTGGGTGGTACGGAATACATGTAGATATGCATTGTCCTGTTGGAAAAGCACATCACCTTGTTAATGCATGTGTGGTAGCAAGACGGGTTAAATGATGGTTTCAGTGTGCCGTGCACTGTTCATCGTTCTCTAGACGATCACTAGAGTAGAATGTCGAGTGCAGAACTTCGCTCCCCTCACAATGATGCACGATCATTTGAGGCGTTACAGTGTGTCCTCCGCTCAAGCCCCATCATCGTTCATCACGCTTACAATGGGGTCATGGTAGGCGCCTATGAAGGGACGAATGGACACATGTCTTCCATGATGAGAGTCGCTTCTGCCTCGGTGCCAATGATGGCCGTACGCATGTGTGATGTCGTGCAGGGGAGTGCGAAAATCGCGAGTGTACGCTACAGAGGGAAACGAGGCCGACGCCTGGAATCATGGTGTGGAGAGCCATATCCTACACTGGTCGTTCTCCTCTGGTGTTCGTCGTGCAAAAATTAAACTGTACACGGTAAACTGAAACCAACATTGAACTCGTCTTGCCACCGTCCATGCACCAAGAAAGCGAAGTGCTTTTCCAACAGGACAATGCACGTCCACACGTATCCCATACAACCCAACGTGCTCTTCTAGGTGTACGCCCCTCATTATTCCCAAATATGTCCTCCATTCAGCATGTTTGGTACCGCATGAAACGTCATGAGCGTCACGAAATCTGACCTACGTATATCACCAGGTGGAAAGTACTTCGCAGCCATTCCGCAAGATTACGTTCATTACCTCTACAATCGTCTCCTGGGAGAATTACAGCTTTTATTACTGAAAAAGGAGGATATACACGATAATATCGTCGACATGGATTACGTTCTCATGGCTGTACCCATGTGCTTATAGCTCTGTCCGCATGATCGTGTGTTGTATACATTCATTCGCTACTCGCATAGCGCCAAATACAATAGCGAACAAATACGCCAAGGAGGTTAGAATAAAGGGAGATGGCGTTATGCACACAAAATTTAACAGCCAGACAGATTTATCATCAAACATTCTTTCCTTACAAGCCCCTCCGTATTATTCTTACCTCCAAGCTGTTATCACTCGTAATCATATCTTTGGAGCGTTGAGAAGTTAGAATTGATATCAGTTCGTGTTATTTTTGAGTGTTTCAAACAAATTGAGTACGTGGTTAATTTTTTTTTTTTTTTTTTTTTTTTTTTTTTTTTTAGTTCAATACCTCCATTGTGCCGTCGTAATATTGGTCGGCGTACGCGCAATGTCATCTTACTATGTGATCGTAAGAAGTCAATGATGTCAAGATCGTACACAGCTCTTGGAGGTAAATTGAGAAAGAAACTCTCAAGCTCGATCGGTTATGACTCTTGAACAACGGGTACAGTCGAGTTAGAACAGCTCAATTATAGCTGACGCACAAAATAATTTGGATGGATGACAAAACAGACTGCCACGAGTGACGATTAGAACTGTTCGTTTGGCGCTCAGATACAATTGAGCAGTCGATTACGCAGCGGATGCATCAGTTCGCTTCGGAACAAACTGTCGTCATCTAAAATTTCATTTGCTATCTCAAGCTTTGCCACGATTTGTCGGCACAGACGAAGTGCTTCAGTCAATGTCTTTTTGTTAGCGAAGCACTCGTGTCGGTGGTCAGCTGCCATAGGCTGGTACCACCAAACTGCGCCGCCCTGTACAAACAGGTACGTTATCCGTACGTCCCATATCGGTTTCTGCATCTATTTCACACAGTGTTGCTTGTCTGCTGGCGCTGACAAGTCAGCGTAAACGCCGCTGCTCTCGGTCATTATGGAGAACCCTTCGCCCATTATGTTTATCGCAGTGAGTAAATAATGCCTGATGTACGACATTCTCGACGCGGCCTTAACACAGTGGATCTCGGCTATTGAATTTCATAACATTTCCAAAATGGAATGACCCATGCGTGTAGGTCCTCGCTACAATTCCGCATTGAGAGTCTGTTAATTAGCAGAGTCTGCATCTGAGCATATTGCAATCTGCTTACTTTTCATGCTTGTCCCATTTTATACGAGGTGTCTCACCTAAGAGTCACCAGGCGCATTTTCTCTGGTGTTTCAGCAGATATTTGCTATTTCGTTCTTAAAATGTAGAGCTGGACTATGGCCCCAAACAAATTCTGATCACGACAATATTCCTGCGACGCTCGGTGTAGATGTAAAGCGTCGGTTTGTTTCCAGTCTTGAACAAAAAGATTTTTAAAGCTATTTTTTTCTTTTTGAGATCAATTGATAGTGCAGTCCAAAATTAGTCTAGTGTGATATTCGGTTTATCGAAATGTATTAACGGAGATAGTGAAACTTGACAACTGACCAGTACTCCGAAAGCGGCTGTGTAGTGTGTAGCGCTTCGATAATGCAGTAGCAGACGGCGCTAGGCGTGGCAGCACACGCGATGGGGCAACTCGGTCAAGGAGGACGGTGAGAACACATGTTTACCGATACAAGTGCTGTACGACAGTGCAGTTGGCAGCGGAGGCATCTCTGTTGTGTTTCGGCCATGCCACTCTGCACAATACAACATGTACACACCTTCAGAAGTAACATACACGATTTTGGTAATGGGTAAGTGCTGCTGACGTTAACTTGTGCATGCACCTGTTTAATAATTGTTACTGTAATATTCAGTATATTTATGACAATATTCAGTACTATGAATGGTAGGGATCTGTAATGAAGTCGCCACAGATGCAGATAGGATGTACGCTACTTTGCTTTAATAGCGACTAAGTAATATATTAACTGTTCAGTTGCTTAGGAATTGCTTCGCAAATGTACAGTATAATCCTGTCACTAATGAGTGCAGTAACTAAGCTAAATTAAAACAAATTTGTCCACTTTGTTCTGTGTTTTACTAATCTCACATATTCGTAAAATTCGATAGATATTATGGTGTTCGGTATACAGAAGCTGAAGCGCGTGCCTGTTCCATGAAATCGTCTTGAAAATGATACTGTATTTTCCTGCACTGCTGTGGCTACTAACATTGCTGTCAAACAGTGTCCAACGGTTTTGATAACCACGACAGACACCGACGTATTGCACACATGTGCTCGCCACTTCGTTCTCGCCAGACGTACCCCATCTGACTTGTGCCGCCTCGCCGCGCAGCATATGCTACTGCCTTATAAGAAGCGCTACGTTGCCGCTTCCAGGCTACTAGTCAATTGTCGTGTTTTACTGTCTTTGTTAATACATTTCGATAAACCTAACATCACAATAGACTAATTTTGCATATGGAAAATAAAATGTTAAATACAAACATTTTAAAAAGATGAAATGAAATAGTTTATGCACTTGACGTAGTAATATGTAACAGTATAGCGATTGATGATAATTAATTGAACAAAAGAGACTGAATAATGTGTAATGTGGTAAATCAAACCTCTCCCTGAGTAACTCCCACACTGCAGTCAAATCAATAGAAAAAATAATGAGTAATTATGGAACTAGGCTGGTAGGAAGTTTGATTCAAGGGATTGATTTGGGAACATAACAGTTTACACAGGGGTTTACCACATGTACTTTAGTTTTATTTATTAAAATATTTGATAACAATAGTCTCTAAGGCCTGATTTGACTGGGCATTGACACGACTCAGATATGGACGGGGAAGGAGAGATAATTTCCTGTCTGAGCAACATTGACTTGATATGGGCGTCAGGCGCTGGATCGGCGCGGTGCGGTGTGGCTGCGCGGCGGTGGCGGCAGCATAGCACGGTCTGCTCTCCGCTCCCCGGCTCTGCGGCTGTGTGGCGGGGCGCGACGCGACCCCGGTGCGAAGACGTCGAAGTTCCCCATCTGCTAAGGCGGCAGCTGCCTGCACTTCTTCTCGCTTCTTCGGCGCCGGACCAAGTATCAATTCGGAGGCTTCTCACCAAGTTGTGGTATGTGAGGGTGGGTTTTGGTCGGAAATTTCGTTCAAATGTTTGTAAATCTATCGGACCAAACTGCGTGTTCATAAGTCCGTACCTAAGGACAAACACACACATCCATGCCCCAGGGAGGACTCGAACCTCCACGGCGAGCAACCGCGCGCTCCGCAGCGAGAAGCTTTAGACCGCTCGGATACTCCACCGCGGCAGGAAATTTCGTATTTGTTCTGCTAATCTATTGTGTTTCTACTGTGTTCACCATATGTCGGGTGGCAGATTGGTTTCTGAAAGGTCCCTAATTGTGCCTGAATTCCACATACCTTTAGCCGGTCACACGAGTCAGCGAAGTATGTCCTTGAACAGCCTGAAAGCGATGGAGAAGTTCCTATTCTATATTCCCCAGGCTCTGTGCTCACTTTACTACCGGATACCTGTAATAAAACTATCACTTGCTCCACATTAACAAAGGGAGCAAGATCGACGTCTACAAATAAAAGTTTTGAGTTCAAATGAAAGTTTGTTATTTTAATTGTCATTGAACAAAACCAAAGACGCCAAACAGACAATCGACATCGCCCTAGAGTACAGAAGCTGGGCACACCCGGCAGACTTTACAAGGATTACTGAGAAGGACGCCAGCAAAAGCTACGCTGTTGAAATATACACAGATGGAAGAAAGTCAGACGACGGAGTGGGTTCGGGGATAGCAATATTTGTTAATAAGAGGCTTACTTACCAGATACAGCTAAAACTGTCTAATCAATGCTCAAACAATAAAGCGGAACAATTTGCCATCCTCAATGCTCTTGAGTTCAGAAATAATCTCGAATACTGATACAACTGCAGTAATTCACACCGATAGCAGGATTACTTTGGACTCTTTGTGAAATCCGAAGAACCACAGCTTGTTGATTGAAGAAATAAGATGTAAAATCAGAAGGTTGCAGACACACAACTGGCTGGTGCATTTCGAATGGGTTAAGGCACATTAAGGGATATGGGGAAATGAACCTTGCTAAAAGAGCAGCTCGATCACGACAATCAATACGCTACAACAAAATACCTACAAGTGCCGTAAAGAAGAAACTTCGAGAAGAGTTTAGTAAAAAATGGGACATTGAGTGGCACAGAACAAAAAACGGGGGAAGCACTAAACCGTATTTTCCTACGATCCGACAACGTTTATTGATTAAACTTCCAATATCTCCGAATTTAACAGCTATGTTAACAGATCATGGGAAACTGAAAGCCTAATATCAGCGGTTCAAAATAATTCAAGCCGGAACGTGCACATGTAACAGTGCTGTCCAAACTATTGACCACGTGCTTTTTGACTGCTGCAATTTATTGAAAGAGAGGGATCATCTCAGGAAAAAAATAGCTGCCAAAGGAGGAGGATGGCCCGTCAGTAAATATGACTTAGTACATAAATTCACTACAGACTTTTACAATTTTGTAATTCAATAAAATTTCCTGATGTATAAAATTGTTTGTTCCTTTGTAAACCCTGTCAATAAATAAATAAATAAAAAATAAAGCACTTTACACGTCTGTTTACCGCATGTGAATTCACCTATGATCACCCATAGACGCATTTCAAAGGCAATGTTTACCTAAAGTTCCTAGTAAACTAATCATGACAGTTATTTAGTTATGCTCGCCTTAAAAGTGAGGAATTATCAACCCACTTCCCTCGCGTTTTTGTTCAAAAATCCATACGGACAGCACACGAAACTGGTACTTCAGTCACTCCAGGGTGGTGTACAGCCCTCACGAAATCACTTCCCTTTTTACTGTACGTACACCCGCGCTTCCGTCCTACAACAGTCGTTGTTTCAGTTCAGAAAGCTATCACTTCTGAGGGTAAACGCGCGACGCTCTTAAGTTGCCAAGCATTCTGCAGAGCGACTTGGATTCGGCGTAGTGACAGTTGTGGGCTTTATATACTCCCGCCACCGTCGCCGCGCATTTCCTCCCCAAAAAGTCCTCGACTCAGCACTCAGCAGTCCCATACTTCGGCTACTTAAAATTTATTGTGTCTTTTCTATAAAACCTACGAGCTTGACAATTTTTCTTGAAACAGGTCTGGGTGACTACTATCCACAGAAAAAATATGATGTTAATGTTCTTAAAACTTTTCCTTCTAGAATTTTAAAATTTGAACCATTAGTCTGGGATAGCCTCTGAATTGCTTCGTTTCTGGCTTCTGTGCTTTTTGTTATTTATCAGATGACTTTCAAAATTGGCACATCTGCCTTATTATGTTGATCGTAGTATAGAAATTTCAATATTGTACGATAATTATTAACGGTACTTAATCTGGAACATTTTGGAAGATTTTAGGCCAAAAACAGTTTTTGTTGAATAATCAGAGATATCGCTTACTTGCCATCAGTGTATTGTTTTTATATCTATTAGACTCTACATGCAAATTTTCAGGTTTCTACCCTTCATATCACACGGATTGAAAACTTCGATAATCTTGGATTTACGGCCAAAATACCAGACGTGTGCTCACAAAACTTTACCACGACACCTCTTGCTTACTTCTCTACCCATCTCCAAACTTTTATGATGTAACAATAATATTTACTTATATAGATAACATTGTGCAATCTGTGCTTGGTATGTTTGCAGTCGACTGGGTACACGCTTGCATTGCCACATCGTCCCATCTTGCTCTGCAGCTGCAGCTCCTCCTCCAAATTTTCGTCTCTCTGGTTCTGTGATTGGTGGGTTGGTTTTGCAATGTCATCCAATAGCTCATCGCTGTTTTCTCGACCACGCCTCTCAGTTCAAAAAAATGTTCAAATGTTTGTTAAGCTTCAGGGACTTAACTGCGGGGTCATCAGTCCCTAAACTTACAAACTACTTATGAACTACTTACGAACTAGGACAGCACAAATATCCATGCTCGAGGGGGGATTCGAACCCCCGACCGTAGTGGCCGTGCAGACCGTGACTGGAGCGCCTCAGTCTCCTCGGCCACCGCGGCCGGCGCCTCTCAGTCCCCGGTGGAAATCTTCTGTGGGCTGAGATGAGATTTGTGAATTGGCGTCTTTCCCTCGTTTCAAGCGTGTTTATCTTCTGTATTCCTTCTTGGTTCTAAAAAATCAATTCTTCATGGCAGCTGTATTAGGCCTGTCTCGTATCCCATTCATCAGGGTCTTTTTCCCTGGCCAGAAACATTGTTTTGGTTGGACCACATTATCTGTACTGCAAGCCAGACTTTCTCCAACTCACGCACGGGGGCACTGCAGGGGTTTTCTTTCCTTACCGTCTACAGGGGTCAACTGTTTATCTGTGATTTTGTCGCTTTTTAGAAACCTCTGGTAACTGCAGATATGGGCTTTCTCTGCACAACTGCTATTGTGTCCATTTAGTTGTAAAGCTCTCTCTTCCCTGCGACCGTTGTCGCCGTTTATCTGCACGCTCCTAAAGCCAGGGCGGGGCGGGAGAATGCTGGGTGGCGGCCGATGGCGAAGGTGAAAGTTGGGCTGCCTACCGATGGTTCCGTCCGTCGCTCCCCAGGCCAAGCGGGACGCTCCAGGCTGGAGGCCGGCGTGGCGTTCGCGAATGCCTCCATCGGCAGTCACCCAACAAAAGCGTTCCTAGACAAAATATTACAGTAAAGATAAGTTTTCGCCGCGCTGGAGTAACCGTGTGGTCTCGAGCGACACATTATGGATCCGGCGGCCACCCGCGTCTAAGGTTCGAGTCCACCCTCGGGCATGGGTGTGTTAAACTTACTTTGTTTGTAAGCCTAGGGGAGTAGTGACCACAGTAGTTTGGTCCCTTAGAATTACAAACATTTGAACATTTTTGATAACTTTTCACGTAAGTACGACTTGTAATCCTAACATTTTAGAAAGTGTAATTCGTACGCATTATATTTTTATTCTGATGAAACCGAGATCTTACATCTAGCAGACGCTTAAAGGTCGGTCACATGTGATATATATATATATATATATATATATATATATATATATATATTATCTGGGACAATTTCTCAGAATTGGTCCCCATCCCCCAGTTCCGATCAAAGTTTTCGGGAGGTTTTCCTTGGTTGTAAGGTGTATGCCTGAACTGGTAAGCCCCTCCCACCGATTCCCAATTTGGATCTCCCTTTGCCCAACTATCACCCTGTCAGCTAATTGGCTGAACACAACCGCGACTCTTTATGGGCCCGATCTCAAAAAGCCCGCTCCACTCCTCGGAGTAGAGAATGGAAATGATATATATATATATATATATATATATATATATATATATATATAGGCAGTTGATAAAGTTAACTATTGTGATCGATCAGATCTACAACTATATAATATATTATATACTCCACAATCCACCGCAAGGTGCATGGTGAAGGGTAAACTGTACCACCACTAGGCACTCTCTTTCCTCTTCCATTCCCAAACATAACAAGGAAAAGAAAAGCCTCTGTACGAGTCCTAATTTCTCTTATCTTGTCTTTGTGATCTTTACGGGAAATGTAAGTAGGCGGCAGCAAGATCGTTCTGCAATCAGCTTCACATTCCGGCCCTCTAGATTTTCTCAAGAGAATTTCTCGAAAAGAACTTCGTCTTTCCTCGAGCTATTCCCATTTCAGTTCCCTGAGCATTTCTATGACATTCGCGCATTGGTCGAACCTATCTGTAACGAACCTAGCTGCTCGCCTCTGAACTGCTTCCATGTCTTCCCTTTAAACACATCTGCTGCGGGTTCCAAACACTTCAGCAATGCTCAAGACCTGGTCGTACAAGAGTTTTATACGCGATCTCCTTTACAGATCATTTTTCCAAAATTCTCCGAATGAACCGAAGATTGTTTATTATTTATTACCTTCTTTAATGGTTCTGTAAAACTGAAAGAATAAGAAAAAGTTTCGATAATTTTATTTTCCTTACTTAAGGAATTACTTTCAGGTAAGCGGTGAAAGAAGAAAATAAAATTTGATTTGAAATTTTCAGCTTTGTCTCACAAATCAGTGTTGCCAACCGTATTGGGATCCTGCCATGTGTGGCGGATTTTTTGCTGATGGCGGCCCAGTGGCGGAATTCTAAAGTTGTTGAAAATGTTCTTAATTTAACTACTTTCTTGCTGAATGGAAAACCCAAGAAAATTCCATTGCTAATTACAAAAATACAGTAAATTCAGAATTGCGTGCATTTTTAAAACGTTAGTCGTTTAGACACTGATACGGATTAAATTTGTACTTGGTTGTCGCAAGCAGTTCAATTAGTACAGTTAACAACTCTTGCAGTTACGAAGGATCTTATGACATGTAAAGGGAGAGCATCAGTACACTTAATAATGCCAGTGATATTTAGCAACTAGCAATAACAGGAACGATATAGTAAAGCGGTAATTTACACACAGACGAAAACGAATTCATTGCAGTCGTGTGAGGCGGACTTGTATAATTCGGATAACGTTAAAGGTATAAGGATGCTAAACAACCAGTGCTCAGAGCACACAATTTAATTTCATTGACTACCTGTTTCTATCCCAGTGTGGATCGTATTCAGATGTACTCCAATGTTGACATGAGCAGGCGCTGTAGAAAGGTCCCAGTGACAACTTCTCCATTTTGTTTCCTAATTTAAAATGTGGATGCAGCAGCAGTAATTCTTACCATTTTTCCACCACACGCTAATTCACAAAATACTCAACTACATTCTGATTAGCAGCTGTAACTGTCATGTAGTACCTCTGTGATCTCTAAGTGTTCTTTATTTCCATCGTCAAAAGTGTGTAATTCTGCAGTACTTTCTGTGCTCTCATCCACTGCCAAGGAAAATCACATTTCTGTTCGTAGCCTATAGTAATTCTGTGAGTTCATCACTAAGTAAGACAATGCGTCCTCCTTGATAATGAAACCAAAACCACCAGAGACAAAGATATGTGAATCTTAAGAATAAGCAACAACACCCTACAAGAAAACTGCCATTTCCAGAAAACAGTAATACAAAAACATAATTTAACAAATGAATAAACCAATCCAGCAAACTATAAATCACACACTTTTGAAGCTTATTAACCACTTACATAAAAAAATAAAAGAAAAAACCTCACAAACCCCCCAAAAATCAAACCACCACCCGCGAACCCCTCTCTTACCGCCACCATAACCCATCCAAACCTGTAATTAGAAATCTGACTAACGACATCTTGTTCTCTAAATTTAAAAATTACTAAGGCGCACGCTCACAAATACAC
Organism: Locusta migratoria; assembly: GCA_026315105.1. NCBI lineage: Eukaryota > Metazoa > Arthropoda > Insecta > Orthoptera > Acrididae > Locusta > Locusta migratoria. The sequence goes on along the minus strand of CM048746.1, from coordinate 423,276,809 downwards.
ATTGATTGCAAATAAACAAAGGAAGCTTCACGAGGACAGTCGCCGTAAGTTAGGGGTGGGCACGAGAGCTGCTCGCGCGGCTGTTGCTGATGCACAGTGCACATACATCAGTGCTTACATCCAATGCTAAAGAAAAGAAGACTAAATCTTTGATCCTGTCTCTCAAATGAGCTTCCACGTCGTTTGCCATTTCTGCAATGCGCCTGCTAACCGTTCTCCGTGAAAGAGGAACGGTTTCAAAAAGAGGAAGATTTGCTGGGCACAAAATTGTTGCGGGCTGCAACAAAACATTCTTTCACAAATTCTGCATCGCTGAAGGGTCGTGCAGTTTTAGTTATTTTAAGAGCTACATGATAGCTTACTCTCATCGCTGCAGCGTTGTGGATTACAATGTTTTCTACCTGTAAATACTTACAGCAGAAGGTAAAATTGACGGAAAATGCACACAACATATTAATAACAGCAGTAAATTGAATTAATAACCTAATTATCTACAAGTATACTCACGCCTTTCTCCTTTTTCTGCTTCATTTCTGTAAGTTTGACTTTTCGTTCTTCTTTACTCAAACTAACTACATTCTTTTCGTGAAGCAGTTGAAAATGACGCTTCACATTGTACTTCTTCCATGAAGACAATGTTGAATTGCAAAACAAACACTGAGGTCCGCTTTGCGTTCCCACAGAAAAGTACTCTTCTTCCCACTGTACGTGTTCAGAAGACTTTCTTTTCAAAGATTTTACGTCCCCCTCAGCCATTTTTCAGACACTAGATCTGCTTTATCAGGAACACCGGACGCGATTTCCACAAGCAAACAGAACGAGTGGTTCCGCGTGGTGTAGTGAGGTGCGCGGCTAGTCGAGTGTGAGTGGGGGGCACTGCTGGTTGGCGGAGTGGGGGGGAGTGGGAGCCGCGAGCAGGCCGCGTGAGCCGCTGAGAGCACTCGCGCTCGCGAAACGGCGTTTGCCCAGCCCTGCCGTAAGTGTAAGAATCGTGTAAAACACATAGTTCACGAGATATGACATCATAAACAATGATATGCGTGACAATACTGCTCATTTTCTGCTAAACCAATGGAAATATTGCAACCAATTTGGTACACACATTCCTTATGTGAGACAACAATTACTATAGGAGAACGAACGACATGCGACACATGGTACAGGAGATATAACGTCATAAACAATAGGAGTTGCAAGAAGCTGCTACATAATGCGACGACACTTCATAAACACACTATGTGAGAATGACCGTATTTAGCGACTTGCAAGAAACTTTAAACATAATTTCGAGGGACTGAAGACCCCGTAGTTAAGTCCCATGAGCTTAACAAACATTTGAACATTTGAACATAATTTCAAACATTTATTAACCTTTTCTCGCTGACAACCACATCAAAATGATGAAAGGAAAAAAGTTTCTCGCTTACAACTCTTCCGCTGTTTATGGAGAAAAACTACGGCATTCGATATGACTTTGCAGTTTATAATTTCTACACTACAAATTGTAGTACACAAATACAGATGAATGTACCTTAGAAATTGTATCACAGTTTGACATGTTGTTCATGAGATATGAGCACATGAACAGTAACCGTCCCATAACGCACAGCTTTTAATCTATTAGTTCTTTACAATTAACTTAGTTCGCAACGGATTTTAACGATATCACTTATACAAATGAACATCTAACTGCAAAATTATACAATTGTACAATATACAATTCAATATATATGAGATCATACATACTTCATTGGGTAAAAACCTGCACATCGTGAAAAACGTATTACAGTCAGCTTAAGGAAATTCCTGGAATGCTGGCAGTAGTGTTGACACCTGAAGCGCACACAGATGCAGGCGACAGATTTATAAGGAAAGGAAGACAATGAAACAGAGAACATCTAACGAATACCGGTTATTTATGACAGATCTGGCTTTTAACTTCAAGAGACTGCAGTTTCCACTCAAACTTGCATTTTCTATTACGATTAATAAACAGCAAGCCAATCTATTGAATACTGTGGAGTGGATTGGACATGCCCATGTTTCTCACACGGGCAACTTTATGTCACTTGCTCAGGGGTGGCCTCACCAAAGAATTCATTCTTACCAGATCCAGGACAAGTAACAAGAAACATTGTTTACAGTAAAGTTGTAAATTAAATTACTCTATGAATGTTACATGTCATTTGTATTTTGATTACTATCTTTCTTTGTTTGGATACTGTATTTAAAATTTTATGCAAGAGAGCCTTATTTCTTATATATATCCTGATAAATATATTAGAAAAGAGGATATTGGCAGAGAAAGAAGTTATAGCATACGTACTAACTGAAGGCTTCAATAAATGAATAAGTACCCGGCCAACGCCGGGTTTTCAGGTAGTAAGTAAATAAAAATGAAACGTTGGGAATACTCACAAACCGTACAAAACACAATTGAACAGGCAAAAACATCATAGTGACACTGATAAAGTGATAAACAGAAAAGCATTTCCCTAAAATAAGGGTGAAGTTCAAATCTAACGCAGTTTAGAAATTTGCGCTATAGAAACCTAAAACGCACATTACCAACAGACCAACACCAGCCAACAAGACAGAAAAACAGCAGTGAGATGTAAGGAAGAGGCAATAACACCGTAAGTCGGTTATACATCGATTTAAATATATACAACGTACATAAAAGGATATAAACTATTTCAATAGAAGTATGCCAAACGAATTGTCCAATGAGTCGATATTTACAGAAACACAGGAGATGATATACAAATAAAAAGCGAAATTCGTCTGGTGTGAAATAATTGTCTTAACTGCAGTCAGTATAAGACGTAAAACCTGTTATAATTAAATGCTTCCCAGTTTTCTTTTAGCATCAGGACGCATTATGTGTCATACAACTCTTAACAAACTTACCATCCGAGGAAGATGTTGAAATGTTTGTATACCTGCGTTCGTTATCGGTCTCTACAGTTAGATTCGCAAACTACGTTATGCTAAGGACACCCATGCCCTACGGAGGAGTCTAACATACTAAGAGGACTTCTTTTGTTTAAAAGAATTATTGGCTGTCCTCAGAATTGCTGCTTTAACGCAATTATGAAACTCTGATTAGTTTTATAATGTTGTTTGCTTCTTCAGTATTGGTTTAGCCCTTGGAAAATTTGCAGCCAAATTCGCTCCCTTTTGTTTAATGATGTCTTTCATGATTATACTACTAAAATGTGGCTTTCATTTCATAAGACATTAAAGGCGTTGCTTTATTTTTAGTATCATAACACCTCATGAAACAAGCAACATGTCACTGATTATAGATATTTTAGTAAGTTTCATAATTCTACTAAAGTTGCAAATTTATATTCTTACTGTACCACAGACAAAATGGTAAATAGACTAGAAGAACGTAAAAAACACTATGGTTCAACTATTAGCGCAAACTGACACACACTCCGCCTCTCCCATCAGCAACTGCGTCGGATATCAACTTGGTTTGCGCGAATATTAGGCGCATAGTGCATTTGTGATGGCCGCGGCGGGAGATGATAGCACTCCCATCAGCCACCGCGCCCACCGTCAACTTCGTTTACGCGAATAGTATCCACACTGCGCTTGCATACTGACGCGACAGTCATAGCTTAAATCTATTGGCACATGCGGGAATTGTCTCTTGTTTCACGGCAGATTTATTTTGATTCACTGTAGGTTAGTAACACAAAAATTGGGACGTCAGCGATGGCCTTTTTGACAGCTCCAAATTTAATTGCAAAACCCTCCTTAATCGTTCGTCTGCGATCAAAATTGAATAAACGGATTTGTAGCACAGCGAAACTCTTCAATTGTCCTTCTATTCTTTTCCATTAGTCTCATCGTGTAGGGTATATTTGCATGTAGAACGGAGATTTGACACTGTGTGCATGTTCCCACTTTTGAGGTCGCGGTGTTAACCGATTGCTATTAAAATTTTATAGAAGCACTAGCCCGAAACCTGGTGTCACCTGGTTACATATTTATTCTACTCTTAAGTTAGTCATATCTCCTTCCATTTTTTCTCTTTGTCGACCTTCTCTTTCCTTCGTTGTCTATCCATCTCCTACTTTCCCACCTCTCTCTCTTTTCATCCCCGCATCTCTCCTCTCTCTGCCGATCCCCATCTAATCATACCTTCGTCTCTCTGTCGAGCTCCTCCACCTCCTCAACCCACTGCCTCCATCTGTACAGGGTGTTTCAGACCACCGCCCACTCCTTACAGACTCTTAGGAGTCTCATGAAATGTTATATGTAATACGCCCTACTAGTAATTATATTACGCCAGATCGAATAATGGCATGTTCAACTTCCGAATCCCACCATAAGTGGGCTATTCAGACCGGAATTGGGATTTTAAAGCAATTAATGGATACATTTTCTTATTTATTTCGATTCTATGCCGAAAATGGAGAATAATTTGGTAAACGATATACAGGGTCTTTCACTAACTGTGTTTGCTTCTGTATCATATAATAATAGGTGATGGGAAACTTTAATGCGGTAGGTCAACACAAGCAATGTTACACTTTCTGCGGAGCTGCGAACATTGTTTATTGTATCATTTTCCGAAGATTTACAGCACAAAGATATAATTTTTTAAATGGAACAATAGTTTTTTTCTGTCGTGCATTGAAACCAGCTGCGTCCAAATCAATTTAAACTACATTCTTATGACTGTTAGTTTGGGAGCTACAATCCTTCATAGTTTCAGGGGCAGATACCACAAACGCTGCGCATAATGCAATGCGCCTTGTAAATGTGGTGCATCCGAGTTGTAACGTCGCCGGTGTCACGGAGCGAGACGCTTCCTCGATGCGCTGTTAGACTGCCGACTGTCGCCGCACACGGCCATATACCCGACAGTTGGAGCCACACAAACAACCGGGGCTCAATATACCGCAGTTACTGACTTCAGATGACCACACCACGATCCTCATGTCAGCTTACGAGCCGTTGCTGCAGTGCCTGGTGTCAGTTTCACATCTGTGTGACGTATAGTACACGGCCACAGGTTTCACCCGTACCGCTCTCACTGTCCCAGGAGCTGCATGGGAACGATTTCCGTGCAGGAGTGACATTCTGTCAGTGGGCCATGCGTAATTTCACGGTGGAGTCTTTACAAAGTGTTATGTTCTCTGATGAGTCTACGTCCACAAATTATGGTGCAGTGAATCGCCATAACATGCACTACTGGGCCGCAGACAATCCTCGGTAGGTACGACCTGTATACCGTCAACGTAGGTGGTCTATTAACGTGTGGTGTGGAATCCTTGGGGAAGAAATCATCGGTCCACACTACTTCCCAGGTACATTGACAGGTGAATGTTCAAATCAAATGTTTGTATAGTCTATGGGACTTAACTACGGGGTCATCAGTCCCTAAACTTACAAACTACTTATGAACTACTTACGAACTAGGACGGCACAAATATCCATGCCCGAGGGGGGATTCGAACCCCCGACCGTAGTGGCCGTGCAGACCGTGACTGGAGCGCCTTAGTCTCCTCGGCCACCGCGGCCGGCACACTGACAGGTGACTTATATCGCGCTTTTATAGCCGACAGTTTGGGTGGTCTCCTTGAACATGTGTGTCTACGCACGAGAGTCCATATGTGGATGGAGCACGATGGTCACCCAGCCCATTCTGCGCGTGCTGTTGTGGAAGAACTAAACAACAGGTTTGCAGGAAGATGGTAGGGGCGCCATGATCCTCATTCATTGTCGCACGATGGTCATCAAGGTCGCCCGATTGAATACCAGTAGATTTCTTTTCGTGGGGATATCTAAAGGATCGTGTTTATGTCACTGAGCCCACATGCCCAGATGATCTAAAACGGTGCTTCGAGGACGCATGTCGCTCCGTCACACCGGCGATGTTACATCTCGTCCACAGATCTTTTCGAAGGCACATTGAATTATGCATTGAGGAACATGGACACACATTTGAACATCTCATGTAAATCAATTTCCCACCGCCATAACATCCATCACCCACCACACAGCCATGTATTATGTACAGCGTTTGGTATCTACTCCTGAAACTTTGAAGGGTTGTAGCTCCCAAACTAACAGTGATAGGAATGTAGTTTAAATTGATTTGGACGCAGCTGGTTTCAACGATTCCAGTGCACGATAGAAAAAACTAGTGTTCCATTTAAAAAATTATATCTTTTGCTGTAACTTTTTGGAAAATGATACAATAAACTATGTTCATAGCTCCGCAGAAAGTGTAACATTTCTTGTGTTGGCCTACCGCATTAAAATTTCCCGTCACCTATTATTTTATAAGTTACAGAGCCAAACACAGTGAAACACCCATATATATATTATTTTAATTTATTTTTCTAAATCGTCGTTTTTCACTTACAAATCCCTATCAAAATGTCGGTGTTTCCTGAAACTTCACACGAAAACATGAAGCTTAGTACTAGCAGGGTCATGAACGAGGTTGTTCCTACTGGAAGTATGTGTTCAATAAATGGCGTTAGGCTTGATTTGTTTGTGTTCACCTCTGACGTGAACTGTGCTGTTGTAATTTTAACTTGCTTACTCTTCCAACTATTTTTTTGTTGCGCAACAGAATGATCTGGCAGTTTACCATTGGATCCTGCAAAGACGTTCCTCGCCTGTCTATACACTGTGGAACTTTATCACCTATGTATAAATAAACTCAGACAAAATCTCCTGTAAGAAAAATGTATAAATAATGTAATTAGTGAAGATGAGATCGGGTCGCTAGCTACTGGAAGAAAACACTTAAAGAAAGTAGTACTTGAGTATTTATTCCGCTAAGAATTTTTTGCGTATGAAACTGGATTTCCTCACGATAATATAATTAATTAATATTGTTTCCAGTGAACATTTGGATAATAACCGTTGTGCCGCACCAACTTGACTTTAAATCAGTTCAATTACGCTGTCGCGTCATGTAAATGTTGGGATGTGCTGTAAATGTAGACAGCAATTTCCGCTCAACCGTGAGTCTCGCTAGAGCGTCGGACACGCGCTAGCACCGTGCCTCTTGTATTTCAAAAGTCAACTTCGCTTCGCAGTTTCTCCGGATGTAATTGACGCACTGCGGTGCAACCAACGCCATTCTATTTGTTATTTTTCATTCTATCGATTGCTTAAGAAATATTATGGTTATCCATTTAAAAAACATAAATTTGTATTGAAGATAATATTTATTCACGTTTTAGAGTGTCTCCTAGTACGTTCATGACCGTAAAAGTGGTTTTTCAATATCTCTTGTAGTTTCAGAGATATCTGGGGTGAAATAGTTGAGTGCGACACGCTGTATATTATTTCTCATCGGTGTGTTTTGTGGGTAGCAATATCCCCCGTATTACGTAACCAAAATGAATGGCTAATGTATCATTTTCGAAGTTTCATCCTCCACTAATGACGAAAAATACAGACAAAGTTACAATTTTCACAATTGTACTGTTCGTGCAATCTAAGGTAACACCCAGCGAACGCTCGTAAATGGGAGCTTAATTCACGGTTGCTCCCGCCAGCCACCGCGCCGAGTATCACCTTACAATGGAATGGTCAAACGTGTCATGTCGAAACCTGTGTTGCTATTTTTACCACTGTGAGTTAACATTGAAGGAAGTCTGTATGCACACTGTTATCTGCTGACATGACCTGGAAGTCTGTAAAAACTTATATGAAGTATGACATTATTGTCGCATGGTTTCCGCGCTTATAACTGCCTGGTTGTACAACCCTGACCTCTGTCGCTATCTAATACCAACGCCATCTAGGGACAAGGTGGCGTTAGCTACGCGTCGCTCTCCTGCCACAGCAGTGAAAGAGCTGATTCGCCCAGTGAAAGCGATCGTACGATAATTCATAAATACGATAATAATAAATTCGTTGACAAATGTAGCTGATATGTTATCTACAACATTCTTTCCAAATAGCTATGAAATAGACACAAATACATATACGGTTTATAACACATCGAACTTTTATTTCTTGTAATTACGCAAAAATGCGAAATATTGATACAATGATTAAAACATAGATTTTTGTGCACCAAGAACATACAAGCAAAGACGACATATGACAGCCCTGCGAATCACAGACGTTGATATACGTCCGTAGACAAAACTCGGCCGGTGTTAGGAAGCAATCAGGCCTAATATCAGTATATTTCGAGACGTGCCAGGCATATTTAATCACTTTTTGAAACCGTGGGGAGGAAAACTGATAATGTACGACTGATTGCAACTTGAGAATATTGTCACGGTGATAGACAGGAAACTGCAGTGATTTGCACACAATAATTTTCTCTGTTAGTATTCTGTAAAAAGCCTGTTGTAGCATATATAAGCTACATTCATTTCTGATTTATTCCTCGTGAAATAACAGGTGCCGGTAGCGAACGCCAATTGTATACTGTTCTATGAGGTCGGCGCAACACGATACTTGTTTGTCAAGCTTTTCTGTCGTGCCAACAGGTGGCAGGAGCAGACAAAACTTGTGTTTTCAACACTGGCACTATGATTCACTAAAGATGAGGTATAAATTGTGTTAATTTTGTGTTTTGGATATAGTTTGTGCATTTACAAAACACTGAATAGTTATAGATTACGCAAACCCATAAACTGTAAAAACTTATATGAAGAAGAAAAAAAAAATAAATAAATTTTAAAGATATGTTTTAATACCTACCCGCCTGAGGGCGCTGATAAATGGTTATTTTTATCATATAATGCATAATCTGTGTATGTTAGATGTTAAACTTTAATTCACCTAGAATCAACATTTTTATCTTTTTAAGCTTTTAATATGTTTGAACCCATTTTCTTTTTAAAAATGTTACAATGTAACTGATTTAAACAAAGAGGGCGCTAGGCACCATCTATGTACAAGCTAAGCTGCGTAGGTGTACGTAAGCGGCTACCTGATTTTATTGTTGTGACTTGTACCGGCAAGACCTTTAAATGTTTTTAAGCAGAGCACATAGGTCATCATGACTTGCAATTCTGGTATGTAATTCTATTTTATAACATTCTTGGTGTATGTAATGTCTGACCAAGGTACCTTGTTTTTAATAGCACTGATGATGTCCCATCATAGGGACGAAATCGATATGTTTTGAAGTTAAATAAAAGAAAACCTGTTATTTCATTACAACTGTAGCTTTGTTATTAGTTTTCAATATGATATTCTTCAGTGGTTTTACATGTAGAGTATGTGCTACATTCGGCAGTTAGCATTACAAAGTGCCCTAGAGTAAAATTACAGAAAATGTAAATGTAGAAAAGTTTTATCGTGCAGTGTACTCCAGTTATAGTTTACACGTAAAATGCGTTTCTAATTACAATTAAACTGTTGATTGTTTAATAATGAAGTGTAAATATACAGAAAACTGTGAATATTTCAGATTGCTTGATTTGAATGTTTGTCAGCGGAAGCAATTTTGGAACTTCTGCAGGCATTCGACCCATGTCACTCTGTTTTCGAAATTGAAGAGAATGAAGAATATGATGAAACTCTTCCAGCCAGCAATTTTAGTGGACGAACTTTGACAGAGGAAGGGGATGAAGAGATAGGAGAAATTGAATGTAATGAAACTGAAAAGCTAGGAAGGGAATCATTGTGCCCACACAGGATCAGGGATGAAACACAAAAGTGGAGGCACAAAGCAGAACCATTACTGACTTATAGGATAATAGTGGTGTGGTATGGGCTACCACTCCGCCGCCGGTCGACAACCCAGCAGCTGGCGCCACGCAAAGTAGATGGCCTGCAGCGCAAGCCACACAAGGAAGTAAGGCGCGCAGACCCAAGGCTCGCCGGCCGGCCGCACGGTACTGTTCGACTGGACCGCTAGAGGGCTAGTGTTGCGAGATGGAAGCGAGTCTACACTAGACGTCTACGGCGCCACCGCCTGGCTCACACCCGAACTACCAGAACCGAATATAGGCGGCCGCACCTGTCTGAGCAGCCCAGTGTACTCTCGCCTTCGCCTGTGATACCTTCGCTTATTGTTTATTGACGTGCCGAACGTAGTGCTACAAGGACTTCAATAGTGCGCTGCCACTGCCGGCTCTTGATTCCTGGCGTATTTCTACGAGATTGGCGTGCCGTACCAAGGAAGACCTTCCGACGTATGACTTGTCTAAACTGTGCGTTTGTGAAAGTGCTGTGTGAATAAATTGTTGGAAGCTTGGATTTTGCTTTTATTGTGTTATCATTATAACAAGTGGCTACTTGTACTAACATGAGGAACCGAACACCTAAACAATTCCAGTTTCAGGAGTATGATATAAAAAGGAGAGGGTAGGGGAAGCAATGACCAAATAGTCAGAGGAGATGAAAAAGTGGCATTAATAAAAAGGTTTGATAACAAACCAAGGAATTTTACCAGTTGAGAAATGTCGGAGGTGGTTGGAGAAGGACAATGCCTACATTCATTCACGTTCCACGACCAAGTGTTGTGACGTTATTTACTAAGAGGAACATGGGAGGAGTATAGTAATAGGTAAGTATCCAATGATAAATAGAAGAAAAATGGACAGTTAGGACCATTCGCCACTTTTTTTATTTTTTCATAGCCAGGGCATGGTTTCAGTACAGAGAAAGTGCTCAAACATTAGGATGGCCTAAAAGACATTTGTCATACACCTTAAAAAAAAAAAACCTTGCAATAGCAGAACATTTGATCTATTTCCAAAGAGATGATCAACTTATACTGAAACATATGAAGTGGCAGGTGAAACTTGTAAAATGCGCAATCATACTCCAACCTTTGCTGCACACAAGTGTTTGGTCCAAAAGTGCCATTCGTGTGCCAGTAATGCAAACTGATCAAAATACTATATCACGATGTAGATTACAGGGCTGTAAAGGATTTACTTTTGTAATGAGTGCTACATAAAATCAATCTTTGTTTCACTTCGGATCGGACCTGTGTTTATGAATTTTATAGAAAATAAGTAGGGAATGCATTTCAATTTTGTATTAAAATCAGTTTGATATTTAAGAAACAGCTCAATAAATCTTTATTTGCTGTTTATTTTCTCTTGTAACAAGTATCTTCCAACTTTTCAATCTATGCAGTATGTATGAGTAGTGACCCAATGTAGCACATATGCTACATACTATAAGAAATTACTATAACTCGCAAAAAAACTTTTGGTGCCTGTTTTCTTTATTTGGTACCTATTGGAACTATTAAAACTGAATCAAGCAATATTTTTTTCATTAAATGTGATCTGGGGTCTGAAGAGGCTAACGGTTGAATTATGGTCGTCATGCCGGGTGGACTCTGACGTATCTCTACTTCTTTGTCGATGAGCTTGAAACACAGCTTTTAATGAATCAGAAATTTTATGATCTGACCACGAATCTAGAAGGAGAAGAGATTTGTTCCCGTAGAACGGAAGAAAAGCATGACCCATGAAAAGTGTAACGTTATCATTTACCATTTTATCCAGGCTTCGATGCGTCTACCACAAGATTGTCTGCGTAGAGCATTGTTTGTTTGACACGTGGTCCAAAACGTCCAATTGGTTCTTGAAGACAAACATACAGTTTAGGCAGCAATAAACCACCCAGACTAATTATGGGCATTGTAGTGTATGAATAGGTGAGTGCAGTCGTGGACTGCTCAATTACCTCAATATCTTTTTTTCCCTTTAAATGGCAGTGTTCTTTTCCCACGTATTTCTTTTTGAAAACCTGACTGATCTGCATTGTAAACGTAAGATTCACTACAACTGGCGTTCTTATTTTTTGCAGTCGTAAGAAAAGCTATTATTTTCATTTGAGTCACTTCATTTTCCGACCTGTTTCTCGATGCAAATTTTATTATTTTTCGTGCCACAATTTTATGTGATCATTTGAAGTGACTAATCCAACTTTGAGAAGCTGTAAATTCTTTAGCGCCTATCGCGTTGGCAATCTCTATCGCCCAATTACGCAAAGTTGTGTCGCTGACACTCAATGACTGTCGTCTGGCATCGGTAAATTGCTCAAAAATTCGAGCATTTATCTCCGTCGCAATTTCCAGCCGACTCTTACGTCGTCCAACGATTTCCTTTTTCGATCTATACAATTCACATTCAGAACGGACAAAGCGATACCTATTTTGAACAGTTCTGACACCGCCTTTTCTTTGTCTGATAATGTAATTGTAGTTGCTGGTGTTGCTTTCGGATATATTTGATGATGGTACGTGGCACTATCACTCGAAGAGTCTTCATGTGTGTAACGTTCTTCCGTTTCTTCGCCGTCTGTAGATTCACAGTCTGCAATATCGAGTGTATCAGTCGTTTCTAGCCATATGCTCTATTTACATGCTCGTGTAGAAGTTTAACTGCCGGCCGCGGTGGCCGAGGGGACTGAGGCGCTCCAGTCACGGTCCGCACGGCCACTACGGTCGGGAGTTCGAATCCCCCTTCGGGCATGGATATTTGTGCCGTCCTTAGAATTAGTTAGTTCATAAGTAGTTTCTAAGTTTAGGGACTGATAACCCCGTAGTTAAGTCCCATAAGCTATAGAAACATTTGAACATTTGAAGAAGTTTAACTACTATCTCGCACGTCACATACCCGTGTTTTCTGTTGATTGCTTCATTAGGCGTCTGTGGTATACCTCCATGGCAAGCAGCAAAACATTTACAGGGTTTACCATCACCTGTGAGGGGAGATTGAAAGTTTACCGTAAAGTGGCTTGCGGAGTATAGATGTAGATGTACAGGATATCTTTCACATCTCTAACCAGTTTCAGGACGGTATGTTTCGAAATACGTACCAGAAATGAAAAGGAAGTGCATGCCACAGAAACGAATATTCGTTTCCCCTTACCACCAAAACCGTGCAACGATATTCCTCTTTAGTGAGCGCCGCGATAAGACGGCCGTGCTCCCGACATGCGCACAAGGCTCACTATAACAATAGCTCGCGACTCGCCATTTCCAGGAGTGTCCAGCCGTCACCGCAAGCGCCAAGCAGGACAAACAGCCATTTTCGTGATTTCTTTTATATGACTTCCAGATCATGTCAGCAGCTAACATTTTGCATACAGACTTCCTTCAATGTTAACTAACAGTGCTAAAAAATCAATACATGTTTCGGCGGGACAAGTCTGACCATTCCTTTGTTAGTTTGCGCGGCCGATACAAAACAATATAGAAGGAGCCATCTATTGACAATCTTTTTGACTAACATGAACGGCAGCTTTCGCAGTAGTTTCTTTATGTAAGCCAAATACCTTCTTTGATGCAAACATAATTTATCGCATGATTTCGGTTATACATGTCTATTAAACGACGAAAAATACACAAACAGCTCTTGCAGTTGCTTAGAGTCTTCAATCAAACGTAGTTTATGACGAGATTTCTGTTTCACAACTCGATGCACAACAGTTTGCTGAAACAAGCGTTGTGTACTGCATGAATGAAATACATTACCTTAACGTTTATCATCATACGTAAGTACGAGGTGCGACAATAAAGTAATGAGACTTATTTTCTTTGCAACATGTGGCAACGCCGCAGGCTTGCGTAGGCGCAGTATGTTTGACCTTGGTCTATAAGCTGCTTCTAGTCTAAGTGGTACAGCGATGCAACAGCTCAGTCGTGAGCTGTGTTGTAATAAGTTAACACGTATTTGTGTCTCTCGTCACGGAAGTGGAACCGCACAATATTGCGCAAAGGTATGCTATTGCTTCTTGCGTTTAATTGGGTGAAAACGCGACGACAACTTAGGGAAAGCTTCAGAAGTCTTTTGGAAAGGAGGTTATGTCACGAGCTTAAGTTTTTCGTTGGCAAAAAATTTTTTAGTGAAAGCTGAACGAATACTGAAGTTCGCATTGGACTACCATTAACCTCACTGACGGATGTCAACTTGGCCAGGATCTGTGACTCGTACGATTCGATCGAAGATTATCGTTGAAAATGATTGCATAAGAACTGAACATCAATTGAGAAGCGGTTCGACTAATAATAACTAAAGATCTTGGTATGAGAAATATTTGTGGAAAAATGCTGATCTATCAGTACAGCAATTTTTAATCTCAAAACAAATTTCAGTACTACCGTAGCCACCATATTCACTAGATATCGCTCCGTGTGACTCTTCCAACAGTATATTACAGATATTACAGAAGATGAGTTGCAGAACTGTTACCACCAATGACAGAAGCGCTGATAGGCGTGCAGTCAGAAGGGAACTACTTTGATGGAGGCAAAACAAATCTTGACTAAATCAGTAGGCAACATTTTTTTTCCACATCAGTCTCACTAATTCATTGCCGCAACTCGTACGTCTTAGTATTAACAGTGGGTGCAACGTCACGTGGCGGGACGTATTATTTCTTACAAGATTTATCTGTATTGCATTAACCTCACACCTTTTGTTCCAACCATTCCTTTCCAAATGATAAGTACACAATTACCAATAAATGCAGCCTTCGCTGTGACCATAACTAAAGCACAAGGTCAGACGCTTCAAAGGGCATTTACAAGCAACTGTTTCCGCAAGGACAGTCATGCGTGGCTTTTACACGAGTTCACTCATTCAGTGATATTTATGTTTGTGCTAGAGACATATACAGCCAAAAAGTAAACGATGATCATAATATAGTTATTAACACTGTTTTCATAGAGGTTTTATAAAACAAATAAGTTTTTTAAAACTGAAATAAACATGAAAAGTCAATATCTGATTTTTTATATGTTTCTCATTAATAATGTATTTAACTGTACATCAATTTACGTACGAGAGTAATATTTGTTACTATTTTTCAAATTTTATTGTTTTTTTTTACACATATGGACTTGCAACTGCCTTTTCGCCATTACTGTCTTACCTATCTGTAACTGATCAGCATGGGGTGCGAATTGTTCGCACTGGTTAACTAGTCTGTTGTATTACAAATATAGTGAATTATATAATTGAACACGGGAGGCAATAATCACTTTAACGCTTATCTTAGAAGATAGATCAAGGAAAGGCAAACCTACATTTCTAGCTAATTTTAGATTTTGAGAAAGCCTTTGACAATGTTGACTGCAATTCACTCTTTCAAATTCTTAAAGCTGCAGGAGTAAAATATACGGAACGGAAGGTTACTTACGACTTATATGAAAACCAGTCAGCAGTTATCAGAGTGGAAGGGCATGAAAGGGATGCAGAGGTTGGAAAGGGAGTAAGGGTTGTAGCCTTTGTGGAATTCTATTCAATTTGTACTGTGAGAAAGCTATAAAGGAAAGCAAAGAGAAATTTGGAGAAACGATTAAAGTTCAGGGTGAATAAATAAAAACAATGCGTTCTGTCCATGACATTGTAATTCTGTCAGAGACAGAAAAAGACCTAGAAGAGTAGTGGACGGAACGGACAGTGTCTCGAATGGTGCTTGTAGAATGAACATTAACAAGAGCAGACGAGGGTAATGGAATGCAGTTTAAGAAAATAAGGCATTGCTGACGAAATTTGATTAGGTAACGAAACACTAAAGGTGGTAGATGAGTTTCGTTTCTTGGGGAGTAAAAGAAGATATGATGGTCGCAGTACAGAAGATATAAAATGCAGTATGGCAATGGAAGAAAAGCGTTTTTTCAAAAGAAAAATTTATTAAGATGGAATATTAAACAGTGCGGACATGAAGAGGACAGTGTCTTTTGAAATGTGGTGCTACTGAAGAATGCTGAATATTACGGGGTGTGGATCGCATAACTAATGAAGAAGTACTGAACATAATCGGAGAGAAAAGGAATTTCTGGCATACGTTGAATAAAATAAGGGATTGATTGATACGACACATTCTTACACATCAAGGAATCGTGAATTTAGTGTTGTAGGGAAGTGTGTGTGCAGAGGGAGACCAAGAGTTGAGTACAGTAAGCAGTTTCAAATGGATGTAGGGTGCCGTTCTTATGAGGAGACGAAGAGGCTTGCTCAAGATAAAGTAGGGGGGGAGAGCTGCATAAGACCAGGTTCTGGACTGAAGACCAGAACATCATCAACAACATATAGCTGAGGTCATGGCATAGATAGTATAAAGTTTCTGTCATTCGTTGCAGTTAATTTTATACACTGCACAGAAAAGGCGTCGAATTTGTAATGCAACGCGAAATAAATGTCAAAGTAAAAGACTATAGTTTCCTGCAGTAAAAATTGTGTGTTGTGGTCAATACAGCCTCGACGTTCAAAAGAACAAACTGATATTTAGCAGGCGAACACGAGCAGACTACATTCTTTCCGATACGCTGCAACGGTAATCTGGTGGTCTGAAAACGACGCGGCAAATCGCTCTGCCCAATACAGGCAGCCCACCAATACTCCTCTTTTTTTTGGAGGTTTTCCTACAAAGGTGCACTCGATACCGCTTTTATAAAAATTCCGGCGTTTGCTTACAATTACCCTGCTGAACATTCATTTTTCTCCTTCACCTGTACAACGGACCAAAAAAAAAAAAAAAAAAAAAAAAAAGAACCGGGCAGTTGCTGGGAACAGAGGCGCCCCTCTTGACAACACACAAAGAACGCAATATTAGCAGAAGTACCCCGCGCTCGCAGACTCAGTGGCGACCGGAGGAGAGAAGGCAAACATGGGAGCAGACAGAGGCAGACGCGAGAAAACAGACCGTCAAATGCGCGCGCCGCGTTTTTGGCTGCGGGATCCATTGAGAGAGCGGTCCAGCCACCCTCTGCAGCGTCCGGCGGTAACGCGAGCTCTCGTTAAACACGGCCTTTCATTCCACCCCCTGGCCGCCACCCCCTCACCCCCACTCCCGCCCCTAGCGGTCCCGCGGCAGCCGACCTATCGGTTTTTATCCGCCAGCCAGCTCGGGCAACCCCAAAACGCCGAGCGCACGAGGCGGATTAAAAATTACATCACGTTCAAATGGCTGCGTCCGCGAAAAACTAACACCCACCCGAAACGATGTAAGAAGGCCGGAAAAATATTTTTTCCGCGCTCAAATTAGCGGGGGTTTAAAATCGGTTTTGGGCTTCTCTCGACCACGTATCGCTCTGCGAAACGTTTAATGGCTCGTGTAATTCTCTACCGCTTACGGTCGAACGTCGATAGTGGAGCATACTGCACGCATACAACACATCACGTATACTAGTCCAAGCACTAGGGACTAGTAGGTGCAAATATTATTACCTGAAAACAAAAAAAATATAGTATAGGACATTAAGTTGCAAATAGATTCACAGATTTGTGACTGGCTGGAAGACTTCCTAAGGAATAGAACGCAGTATGTTGTTATCGACGGCAAGTGTTCATCAGAGACGAGTTTGTCGTCAGATGTTCAAATGTTTGTATAGTCTATGGGACTTAACTACAGGGTCATCAGTCCCGAAACTTACAAACTGCTTATTAACTAACTAAGACTAAGGACGGCACAAATATCCATGCCCGAGGGGGGATTCGAACCCCCGACCGTAGTGGCCGTGCAGACCGTGACTGAAGCCCCTCAGTCCCCTCGGCCACCGCGGCCGGCTTTGTCGTCAGGCGTGCCCCAGGGGAGTGTGATACGACAGCTATTATTTCTATATAAATGATCTGATGGACAGAGTAAGTTGTAATTTGCGGCTGTTTGCTGATGATGCTGTAGCGTATGGGAGGGTGTCATCTTTAGCTGACTGTAATTTCTAGTTGGTGCGAAGAATAGCAGCTAGCTCTCAATGTAGAAAAATGTAAGCTGATGCACATGTTCAAAAATGTTCAAATGTTTGTAAAGCTTATGGGACTTAACTACGTGGTCATCAGTCCATAAACTTACAAACTATTTATGAACTATCTAACACTACGGGCGGCACAAATATCCACCCCCGAGGGGGGATTCGAACCCCCGACCGTAGCGCCTCAGTCTCCTCGGCCACTGCGGCCGGCTGATGCGCATGAGTAGGTAAAACAATCCCATAATGTTCGAATACATCATTAGTAGTGAGCTTCTTGATGCTGTCGCGTCCGTCAAATATCTAGGCGTAAGATTGCAGAGCGGTATGAAATGGAACGAACATGTAAGGACAGTTGTGAGTGAGGCGGACAGCCGACTTCGGTTTATTGGGAGAATTTTGGGAAGATGTACTTCACCTGTATAGGAGACCTCGTATAAAATACTCAAGTGTTTGGGACCTGCAACAGATCAGTTGCAAGGGAGACATAGAGGTAGTTCAGAGGCGAGCAGCTAGGTTTGTTACTGGTAGGTTCGACCAATGCGCAAGTGTCACGGAAAAGCTCCGGCAACTCAATTGGGGGTCGACGGAGGAAAGACGGCGTTCTTTTCGTGAATTTCTGTTGAGGAAATTTAGAGGGCCGGAATTTGAAGCTGAGTGTAGTATGATCTTACTGCCGCTTACTTTACATTTCGCGTAGTGATCACAAGGAGAAGATAAGAGAAATTAGGGGGCTCGTACGGAGGCATATAGGGCATTATTTTTTCGTCGTTCTTTTTGGGAGTGGAATAGGAAAGGAAATGCCTAGTAGTGGTACAGTGTACCCTCCGCTACGCACCTTACGGTGAATTGCGGAATATGTATGTAGCTGTAGATGTAGAAATAGAGTTTCTGTTTAACGATACTCGAGCCGAGATAACGAAATTTGCCCAAAAAATATGCAAAGCTGCAGAAAAGAGTTTTACTTACAAAGGGAACACCAATTATGGTACAAATGAATTTTCATGGGTCGCAGGTATGTCGTGCGGGAATTCATCCAGGCCACCAAGCTAAAAGGATTTGTTCCATTGCGCCCTAGTTTCCACGAAAATCGAGATCAAAGTCCAGCTATACCTGTACATGTACAAAGTGTTGAGCGGAATGTGAGTCAGCCCGGTGTAATTAGCAATGCGCATCAATGCTACGTACTCGACCCGAGTTCAAATCCTGCTCGAACTAGATTTTTTTTCACTCGTCCGCTGATTGATTGTGCGTAATTATATGATTCATAGCCACTCTTATGTTAAAGCTTGAGTAATTGGTCATGATAATAACTTACGTTAATTGGTCAATGTATTATGGATGGTCAGTGCATTCGGTGTTTCTATGTTACTTATCACCCAGAATTTTGTTTACCTGTTGAAGCTAGCGACGATTGCGACAGTGAATAAAGCGCAACAAATGGAAAAATATGTGACTGGTGTTTTAATATGTGGTTATCTTGATCATTTACTCAAATGTTAACATAAGAATGGCTATGAAAACATAATTTGATATTCAATGGCGAATGAAAAAAGTAGTCTATAATGCCGCATAAACAATGAGTAGTCTAATTTTCGTATAAATGTGTTTTGTTACTTGTTGTTTAATTGTACATGTGACTGTAATTACGTGATATAACTTTATATTTGCAATAATAATTTATAAAGTGGGAAGAAGGAATATAATTATACACAAATCAATCGCAGACAACTGTAAAAAAAATTAAAAAATACAACTGCGTGACAGTCGAACGCCTTGCTAATTACACTACGCTGACTCACGTACCAGCGTTCACCTTGTACAGGTATAGGCGTTAGGCGCTGGACTTTGATATCGATTTTCGTGGAAACCAAAACGCATTGGAACAAATCCTTTTAGCTTGGTGGTGTGGAGGAGTTCCCGCACAACATACCTGCGACCCATCAAAATTCTTTCTACCATACTTGGTGTTCCCCTTGTTAAATAAATAAGGAACTATAACTCCGATGGGAAAATGTTAAATTAGTAAGTTATAGGCCTTAAGATTATCTATCGACAGGTTTTTTTTCTGTTCGTAGCGATTGCTTTGTTACGTTTCGAGACATTTCTGAAAAACATTTTGAAAGCTTTAAAATCGAGATTCCTTATATCTCCATTTACGTTCCCAAACTTATTATTCGCTCAAGTATGGCACGAAGTAAGTGAAAAACGTACTTGTTGGCACAAATTAAAAATACTCAGTATTTTTCGAGATATATCTATTTTTATGAAAAAAGGACATGTCGATAATTGGTAGAGTTGCTCAAGGAATCGACCTAGTTCAAATGTTCAAATGTTTGTTAAGCTTATGGGACTTAACTACGGGGTCATCAGTCCCTAAACGTCAGCACGGCCACTACGGTCGGGGGTTCGAATCCCCCCTCGGGCATGGATATTTGTGCCGTCCTAGTTCGTAAGTAGTTCATAAGTAGTTTGTAAGTTTAGGGACTGATGACCCCGTAGTTAAGTCCAATAAGCTTAACAAACATTTGAACATTTGAACATTTCAGTCCCTAAACTTACAAAATACTTATGAACTACTTACGAACTAGGACGGCACAAATATTCATACATACATGTGGCGTCTGTTCCGAAAGAACAGACCTCACTTCTGATCCTGCAGCTGTTATTATTAATATTCATAGAATATATGACATCAACTGCGATTGGGCAAAGCTGAAAATGTGTACCCAGCCGGTATGCTGGGTACACATTTTCAGCTTTGCCCAATCGCAGTTGATGTCATATATTCTATGAATATTACAAATATACATGCCAGAGGGGGGGATTCGAACCCCCGACCGTAGTGGCTGTGCAGACCGTGACTGGAGCGCCTCTGTCCCCGCGGCCACCGCGGCCGGCGAATCGACCTAGAGTAACGGTTTTCTGTCTGTTTCCTTTGAGCAGAGTTGTTACATCTTTCTATTTAATTTTTTTCTTTAGATTTAGTTAATTGTGTGAACGAATGACTTTGAAAAACTTGAACTTTTTTTGGGCCTGCTCTTTTTTCCATTGGAGTTATAGTATTTTATTTAAGAAAAACCATTTTTTTTGCAAGTTTCCGAATTTTTTTGACAAATTTCGGTATCTTGTCTCGAGTTTCATAAAACAGAATTTCTGTTTGAAATTTAATTTCCCATACGCTCTTTTTTTTATCGGGTAATACTTTTTGAAAATTTAACATTATGCCGACATAGAATGTTTCGAATATATTATCAAATAGAGGAACTTCGAGTATTACGGATTAGTGTAATATTGAATACCCTAATAGGAGGGGGGGGGGGGGTCCGATAAGCATCCGGCCTGACCGACATGACTGTCATTGTTGAAAAACATCTCTGGATTACAAAGTACTCGATCGATGAACCATATGTTTTAAGTATGGGGAAGGCATTCCTTCACCAATTGTTTGACAGCCTTCAATAGTTCAGGTCGCAAGTACCTGTTAAAAAGATGATTTCGTAAAAAAAAAAAAAAAAAAAAAATTGCTTGCAGTGGGTCTCAAACACACTACTTTTGACACCCGCAGCGCGATGCCGCTAACCACACGGCTATTTTTGCTAGGTGGACTTTATTATTATTCATGAACGGATCTTCTGAAGGCTTTAACAGTTGATGCGTCTTTAACTGATATTTTACCAAATATGACGTATTTTTGATAACTCTTCCACATGCCAAAACCAAAATTATATGAAGTGCGGATGTTACCTTCATGGACGATTTACGCATGAGCAAAGAGTGCGCGGTAGCTCCATTGTCTTTGCTTCGGGACCATTCGTGCGTAAGCGGCAGAGCTCGAGTAGCCAGGAGCTGGCGCCTCTACCAGCTCCAACGTCTATGTTAAAAGCGGCGTTTCCCTCCCCCCCCTCCCCCTCTCCCTGATTCAGGAGTGCCCATGTGCTGCCTACAGAGGGTTCAGAAGAGAATTTGAACCTCAGTCGCACACGCGCATTGCAACGCTGCGGTCACTGCCACCTATGTTAAGCGGCCGTGCTACGACTCGTATACGTGCTGTCTCCGCGACGTAAAACGTTTCCCAAGCGATAAAAATACTTTGAATGTGCATTTCAAATGATCTGATAGAACAACGAAACGAAGAATGAGTTAAAAAAAAACCTTTTTATTTTATTTATTTTTGCACGACGAGCTTTTTTTCTGGGTGTTCACTAAACCAGTGAACACACAGGATGCGCCTCCACTGATGTGTGTTGTAAAAATACTCGTACAGTCAAAACCCTGTTGTCAAATTTAGCCCTAACAGGGCCTGCCAGTGAACAAATAATTAATAACACATTAAAGCAATAAATAATATTTATAACAATTAAAAGTACCTAAAGAAGAGTATATTTACAGCTTGTGAAAATGGAGGAAATTAGTCACCGTTATGTTGTACAACCCTCTGAGTTCTCAGTGAGTTCTGAGCGCAACCAACATTAAAGCTTAGCTAGATTCCACTTTGTGAGAGTCGCCTCCTTCGTTTATAACAGTAAAATATTGTTTATCTGAGTTCATACGAAACCGTACGAGCTGCCAAGACGAGCAAAGCAGTGTTTGACTAAATGAGCTGACTACTGCAGAAATGGCGAAGAAAATCCACAAAGCGATACTGGATGATCGTCGACTGAAAGTGCGCGAGCTAGCAGGCGTAGTAGACATTTAAAAAGTGCGGTAAATAGCACACTGTCAGGTAATATGAACATGAGTGAACTGTGTGGATAGCTTGTGCGGTTTTCACTCACAAAACCAGTGTTATGAATATGCAATAACTGAGTGTTTAGCCAAGTTTCGTAGCAACAAAGCTGTCTTTTGCTTCGTTTCATAACCATGAATGAAACAAGGGTGCACCACTTCACTCGCGAGACAAAAGATCGATCAAAACTACTGACAAATTGAAGACGCGACTCTAAAGAAAGTGAAGTCCGTTTTATCTGCAGGCAAGTTCATGGCATCCGTTTTTTGGATGGTCTAAGGATTCTTATTGAATCCCTTGAAAGAGGAAACCTATAAACGGCGAGTATTATCTGAATATATTGCAATGTTTGGGCGCAGAAATAAAATGCAAACGGTCACATTTGGCCAAGAGGAATGTGTTGTTTCTTCAGGACAACGAGCCGGCTCACAAGTCCGTTATTGCAATGGCCAAAATTTATGAATTAAAGTTTGAATTTCTACCTCATGCACCCTATTCGCCAGATTTAGCTTATTATCTGTTTAAAAGTTGAAAAAACTGTTCGGTGGTCAAAGATTTTCAAAAAGCAAAGATATGATTTTGGCAGTTAATGGCTTTTTTTGAGGAGTTAGACAGTTCTCATTATAAAAAGGATATCGAACTTTTTGAACATCGCTGGGAAAAAGGTATAGGCCTGAAAGGAGATTATGTTGAATAATAAATATTTTCTTGCAAAGATTTCTGTGTTTTCTTTGTTCGCTCGGGTACCCTCGTATCTCAAACGTCAAATAGTGCTGCCAAGTGTGAGACCAGTGAACTACTTCAACATGATCCAATGATGGTCTGTAGCCAGTCCAGTTGGCGTCCGGTGATTGTGTGACCCATGGCGCGGAAAATTTTTTCATAGTGTTGCAAAGTTCTTGCAGGTTAGTTTTACGTTGAAAACTACTTCAGAAATCTGTTTCCATTAAACAAGTTTTTTATTTCCTAAATTCACACAATTATAAACATTTATCACCGTATTCATTCACAGTCTCTCCGTATTAGTCTATAACTGAAATATTTAATGTTCTCTGGTTGCCGGCCGCGGTGGCCGAGGGGACTGAGGCGCTCCAGTCACGGTCTGCATGGCCACTAAGGTAGGGGATCCGAATCCCCCCACGGGCATGGATATTTGTGCCGTCCTTATGTTAGCAAGTTCGTAAGTAGTTTGTAAGTTTAGGGACTGATGATCCCGTAGTTAAGTCCCATAAGCTATACAAACATTTGAACATTTTTTGTTCTCTGGTTTCTGTTATATATTATATTTATAGGAATGCGATTATGTATTGCCAAATAGTTGAAGTTTTATATAAAGTGTCTTTAAGAGTTAATAGAGCTCAATTTGCCGATATAGCTACAAAAATAAATAGTATTTAAAAATACCGGAAGTTTTTCGACAACTACCTGTTTACGGAACACATCGAATTTGTTGTAGTCTATACGAAATTATGAAACACCAATGACGACTACAAATCAACGTAATTCCTAGGGCCTCAAATGTGTTTTCTGATGTAGGTAGATTCCCTTGGAAAGAAAATTCAATGTTATCTTCCGACCAACAGCGAAGACGTCGACTTTGGACGGATCTGTGGCATAGCGACAGAACGCCCAGCTGTTCGGCAACCCGTGGGACGGAGGTGCATGGCACAGCTGCAGAAGAACAAGGCGTCGCTGCCTACAACACCGACAGGCAGCCAGGCCGACGGCACAAGTGACGACACAGATCTTTCGCACCGGAAGCTATTTTCCTCCGCCAGGTCACAATCGCCTCAAATGTGTTACTGCGCTCCGCTATTTGTTGTTTAATGCAGCTCTCTACCCTGAGCAAGCCTGTTCATCTCCTCTTAAGAATGGCAACCTACATCCATTTGCCGGCCGCGGTGGCCGAGGGGACTGAGGCGCTTCAGTCACGGTCTGCACGGCCACTACGGTCGGGGGTTCGAATCCCCCCTCGGGCATGGATATTTGTGCCGTCCTAGTTCGTAAGTAGTTCATAAGTAGTTTGTAAGTTTAGGGACTGATGACCCCGTAGTTAAGTCCCATAAGATTTACAAACATTTGAACATTTTACATCCATTTGAATTTGCTTACTATATTCATCTCTCGGTCTCCCAACTGCGATTTTTACCTCACACACTTCCTCCCAAATTCACAATTCCTTGATGTCTAAGAATGTGTCCTACCAATCGGTCCCTACTTTTAGTCAAGGTATGCCCAATTCTCTTCAGTGCCGTCTCATTAGTTACGCGATTCACCTATCTAATCTTCAGCATTCTTCTGTAACAGCAAATTTCAAAAGCCTCTATCCTATTCCTGTCCATGTTACACTCCCACACAAGGTAACAATCTATACGAATGACTTCGGAAAGGACTTCCTTATTCTTAAATTAATATTCGATGTTAACAAATCTCTCGTTTTTCATAAACACTTTTCTTCACGTTGCCATTCTGCATTTTATATCCTCTGCACTGCAACCATCATATGTTATTTTACTGTCCAAGCAACAAAACTCATTTACTACCTTTATTGATTCGTTACCTAATCTAATTCCTTCAGCATCGCCTGATTTTCTAAGACTGCAGTCTAGTAGCCTTGTTTTGCTCCTGATAATATTCATCTTATATGCTTCTTTCAACGCACTGTCCACTCCGTTCAATTGCTCCTCCAAGACTTTTGCTGTATCTGACAGAATTACAATGTCATCCGCATAATGCAAGGTTTTTATTTCTTCGCGCTGAACTGTAATTCCTTATCCAAATTTTTCGGTTACTTTTGCCCTCATGGTTTTATAGATATTAATCTGAAGGGGTGGCATTGAATTAAACTTTGTGCCACGGCCGGGATTCGAATGCTGGACCTCCTGCTAACTCGGCAAGCGCTATACCACTAAGCCACCCTGGGTTAATGGATACAGCGGCTGCACGGACTGGCACGTCTCCCTCCGCAACGCAGTTAATGCTTCACATTAACATATTTGTATATGTATATATATAATCTATAGACAAAATATGTCTCTGGACTTGGATTTATTGTTTGATATTTATATGATAAAAATTCTAGACGGTAATACAGACAAATAGCCAGGAGTCCTTTCCATCAATTATCGAATCCGCTTTAGCTGTCTTTCCACAGCTTCGTTGCCACAGCACACTGGTATTGTGACCAATATGGGAGATTTTCCCTAGTGATATCATCTTGAAAAACGGCAATACAAATTCAGAACTTTTATGGTTTTTTCTTGACAATAGCAATTTTATGTCCAAACGCCCACCTAATGGTTCTTAAAATCTTATTACTTTCGAGACATCATAACTCAGACGTAACAATACGAAACAATTCTAGTTTTGCCAAGTCTTTTAACAGGATATGATGCGAACCAATTGGTACAACCCATTTTACTTCAGATTTAGAGGAGATACGTTACGCTCCCAACGTTCAATTTAATAAAACTTTTTAGGCAGTAGACTGTTGAATCTAAACATGTAGACTTGCACTTAATAGGGTCACATATAAACCTATCTAAGAACTTTGACTAAAGGCTTCTTTAAACACGGCACCCGACATGAATATTCGGACGTCGCAATAAGTCTTTCCATCTCATGTAAATAAGACACCTGAAGATGCAACTTTAATGGCACGAAACCGGTCGTAACCTAATAAAGGCATAAAAGACAGCTAAGACGCATTACGATAGTTTATATGATAGTTTTATGTTGTCTGCCCACAATCGTCCCTAATGGTAGTCGATAATTGTCAATTTATTTCCGGTTTCACCCCAATGTTCCTGTTTCCGAATCATGTTTTATCTCGGTTTGTGTGTTCCGAATTATCTAGGATACTGTAAGTAGAGAAAACATAGATAGTGCAGTCGGCTTCATCACAGATACTGACTAAATGCGCACCATCGAATTGTCCTCACTGGATGTCTGACAGATCACGCATTACACAAAATGTACACTCTACTGCAGAGGTACGTCCAATATTTAGTAAGTCAGTTGTCCACTGCGGTATCATTTCAGTGTTAACACATACGTAGTGGTGCTAACTTGAAGCATTATAGATTGTAATGCGCGGTTTTCATATTACTTTCTCCGGCCTCCCCTTATAGATAACGAAAGTCAAAATGGAAACTTAAATATGAGTGACTTGAAATACTCAGGATTATTATCTTACCTGTGTCGATTTCCATAGAAGGCAATAATAAAAGATAAGCACACTCCGTCCGTCGTATAAATAACCTTGTAGGTAACATTACAAGTTCAGTGTAGCTTTTTGTGGATGGTGATACAGTTTATCCATTTGTCGCAACACTGGTAAACGGTAAGGAAATGCAGGATGATCTGCAGCGTTTTTACGCATGGTGCAGGGAATGGCAGTTGAGCCCCCTCATAAACGAATATAAGGTGCCGCGTTTACACAGAAAGACGTATCCTTATTGTATAACTACGCAGTAAAAGGACAAACACTGGAAACAGTTACTTCCATATACCTGGAGGAGACGTGCAGAACTATCTGAAATGGAACGACCATATAAAATGGGTCTTGGGACAGGCAGATGCCTGAATGAACGTTTATAGTAACAATTCTAAGGTAGTGTAGTTTGTCAACAAAGGAATTTGGTTACAAAAGATTTATTTTGCCAGCATTTGAGTGTTGCTGATCATCGCAGAATCCGTACCGCGTGTGGTTGGTAGAGGACATACAGAGAATGAAGCGAAACGCAGCAGGCTTCGTTACGAGCTCATTTAGTAAGCGCGAAAGCGTCTCAGAGATAAGGAAACTCCAGTGGCAGACGCTGGAAGACAGACGTTCCGTATCGCGGTAAGGGCTTCTCTCAAAGTTCTGAGGTAGTACATTTCTCTGAGTCATCGTCCCTTTTCAGCACTCGGAGTGACTTTTTGTGCGAGAAGTACATTGCCCTTGTCTTTCCCGGGCTGAATGTTTACACCACTGTGCTTTTACAGTGAGCTGGCTCTGGAGGTTAGTGGCATTGGGCCCATGTCGGCGTGCACTGGTGTAGAGCGCCGTATCGTCCGCATACTGGGCCAGCTCGACATTGTCGACGACTGGGATGTCGGTAATGAAGACATCAGAGGACCGGTGAGAGCACCAAGCCGCTATGTGTCTGGTGCCTGAGGAAGCTTTCTGGGCCGCGCGGAGCGGCCGAGCGCATTCGGGCACCAGCTCCGATGAGTGAGGCCGTTCCCTGTCGGGGGTCGAATCCTCCGTCGGGGATGGATGTTTGTGCTGTCATTAGTATAAGGTACTTTATAGGTAGTTTGTAAGTTTCGGCACTGATGAACCTGCAGTAAGTCCCATTACCTTAACAAACATTTTAAAATTTATGGTATTGTCCTGTCCCTCGACAGCCGAGATGTCGGAATACGGCAACCAAAACAGTGGAGTAAGGATTAGGAACGTGGGAGGCAATCCTCACTTTACGGCTTATCTGATAAGATAGATTAAGGAAAGCAAACCTACATTTTTATATTTTGTAGATTTGGGGAAAGCTTTTGACAATGTGATTGGAATACACTCTTTCAATTTCTGAAATCAGAAGGACTAAAATATAGGGAACGGAAGGTTATTTACAACTTGTACAAAAGCCAGATAGCAGTTATTAGAGATGAAGGGCACGAAGGGGATGCAGAGGTTGGGAAGAGTGTAAGACAGGGTTGTGGCCTTTGCCCCAACGTTATTCAATTTGAACAATGAGCAAGTTATAAAGGAAAGCAAGGACAACTTTTCCTTTATAACTTGCTCTAACTAACCTCCAGAGCCAGCTCACTGTAAAAGCACAGTGGTGTAAACATTCAGCCCGGGAAAGACAAGGGCAATGTACTTCTCGCACAAAAAGTCACTCCGACTGCTCAACAGGGACGATGACTTAGAGAAACGTACTACCTCAGAACTTTGAGACAAGCCCTTACCGCGATACGGAACGTCTGTCTTCCAGCGTCTGCCACTGGAGTTTCCTTATCTCTGAGACGCTTTCGCGCTTACTAAATGAGCTCGTAACGAAGCCTGCTGCGTTTCGCTTCATTCTCTGTATGTCCTCTACCAACCACACGCGGTACGGATTCTGCGATGATCAGCAACACTCAAATGCTGGCAAAATAAATCTTTTGTAACCCAATTCCTTTGTTGACAAACTACACTACCTTAGAATTGTTACTATAAACGTTCATTCAGGCATCTGCCTGTCCCAAGACCCATTTTATATGGTCGTTCCATTTCAGATAGTTCTGCACGTCTCCTCCAGGTATATGGAAGTAACTGTTTCCAGTGTTTGTCCTTTTACTGCGTAGTTACACAATAAGGATTCGTCTTGCTGTATAAACGCGGCACCTTACATTTGTTTATGAGGAGGCTCAACTGCCATTCCCTGCACCATGCGTAAAAACGCTGCAGGTCATCCTGCATTTCCTTACCGTTTTCCAGTGTTGCGACAAATGGATAAACTATATCACCATCCACAAAAAGCTACACTGAACTTGTAATGTTATCTACAAGGTCATTTATACGACGGACGGAGTGTGCTTATCTTTTATTATTGCCTTCTATGGAAATCGACACAGGTAAGATAACAGTCCTGAGTATTTCAAGGCTCTCATAATTAAGTTTCCATTTTGACTTTTGTTATGTATAAGGGGAGGCCGGAGAAAGTAATATGAAAACCGCGCATTACAATCTATAATGCTTCGAGTTAGCACCACGACGTACGTGTTAACACTGAAATAATACCGCAGTGGACAACTGACTTACTAAATATTGGACGTACCTCTGCAGTAGAGTGTACATTTCGTGTAATGCCTGATCTGTCAGACTTCCAGTGAGGACAATTCGATGGTGCGCATTTAGTCAGTATCTGTGATGAAACCGACTGCACTGTCTATGGTTTCTCTACTTACAGTATCCTAGATAATTCGGAACACACAAAACGAGATAAAACATGATTCGGAAACAGGAACATTGGGGTGAAACCCGAAATAAATTGACAATTATCGACTACCATTAGGAACGATTGTGGGCAGACAACATAAAACTATCGTAATCCGTCTTAGCTGTCATTTATGCCTTAGTTAGGTTACGACCGGTGTCGCGCCATTAACCCTGCGGCGGGCGCGTGGCGGCATACAGTACCGCCAATTACATTTTCTTTCAATAACTACGTCAGCGTTCCGAGCACGCAACAGTGGTGCTAGATATGCTTCGAGTGTTTAGTCACGCGCCAAACTACATTACTGCGTCACCAATATACTCAGCATAACAGCTGTGACTGACCTGTGGAGTGGACGACTGCACCGAGACGGAACTGCGTAACGCACACGCCCAGTAACGTAAGTACATGTAGCCGTACCACTGTCCGATGTTTTGATGATTAGAAGCTTTGTTGTACAACTCTGTGAGTGTATGATCATTTAGTTATTAACATTGCTTTGGTATTAGAATTATTTTATTGTCTCCCAGATCCGCAAAAAGGAAAGGACTAACACCAGAAGAAATTGAGTGTCTTCTTCTGCAATCATCTGACGAAGAAGATTACGCTGATTTCTCTGACAGCGATGAGGAAGCAGAAATAGTTGAATCTGCAGATCATTCTAGCGAATCTGAGCAGTCATGCGTTGACGAGAATGAAGTGATTGGAATGCCACATTTTTGATCCTGAATAACTGATTTTGTTGTTGAAAACACAAACAAGACATAAATAACAGGAGATCGTTTGTGAATTACTCAAGGGCTACAGATTGCAAAACTATTTCTGCTTCTGAAATAACGGCTTTTAGGAGCACTGTTTCTCATTGCTGTACAAAAAGGAGGACGCACAAATGTATTAGAACTGTGGGCATCAAATGGAACAGGGCAGTATTTAGCTACAAGCGCTTTATGTTCTTGCTCCGGTCATTCAGGTTTGATGAAAGAAAAGAACGACTAGCAACTCATAAACTTGCTGACATCCGCAGTCCCCACTCAGCATTTCTGAACAACTGTAGAAATAACTACAGTCCAGGTGAGTTCATAACCATAGACGAAATGCTTGTCCCATTTCGCGGACGTTGTGGTTTTGTTCAGTACATGCCCAATAAGCCCGCTATGTACGGATTGAAATTGTATGCATTGTGCGATACAGATCATATTAAAAGTTGCTGTTAAGAAAGATGTTATACACAATAAATAATTAATTCCACCCAAAATAAAAATAAAAAAAGTTCTCTATGTATTTAAATGCAGGCGGCACTGAGTGCCACATGCGCCCGCTGACGTAACAATCTTAGGCGCGCCTGCCGCAGGGTTAAAGTTGCATCTTCAGGTATCTTATTTACATGAGGTATAAAGACTTATTGCGACGTCAAAATATTCATGTCGGGTGCCGGGTTTAAAGAAGCCTTTAGTCAAAGATCGTTTGGACATAAAATTGCTATTGTCATGAAAAAACCATAAAAGTTCTGAATTTGTATTGCCGTTTTTCAAGATGATATCACTATGGAAAATCTCCCATATTGGTCACCATACCAGTGTGCTGTGGCAACGAAGCTGTGGCAAAACAACTAAAGCGGATTTGATAATTGTATTACCGTCTAGAATTTCTTATATAAATATCAAACAATAAATCCCAGGGACATATTTTGTCTATATATGTTAATGTGAAGCATTAATTGCGTTGCGGAGGGAGACGTGTCTTAACAGACCATGCAGCCGCTGTGTCCATTAACTCACGGTGGCTTAGTGGTATAGCGCTTGCCGAATTAGCAGGAGGTCTAGCATTCGAATCCCGGCCGTGGCACAAACTTTAATTCAATGCCTTCCCTTCAGATTAATATCTATAAAAACATTAGGGCAAAAGTAACCGCAAAATTCGAGACTCACTTTAGTAGTACTGTTAAAGGACAACTGAGAGTTAAGATTCTTGAAATGGCTGCAGTTGCCTAACTCGTAATAACACCGAGCGAGGTGGCGCAGTGGTAAGATACTGGACTCGCATTCGGGAGGATGGTGGTTCAAATCCACCTCCGGCCATCCAGATTTAGGTTTTCCTTGATTTCCCTAAATCACTCCAGGCAAATGCCGGGATGGTCCCTTTCAGAGGGCACAGCCGATTTCCTTCCCCATCCGTCCCCGAAAATCCGAACATAAGCTCCGTCTCTAATGACCATGCTATCGACGGGACGTTAAATCCTAAGCATCCTTCCTTCCTTCGTAATAACAGAACCCAACGCAAAGCTCCGAAGCTTGTGGTGCAATTATCATAGAATTGAATGAGTGGAAGTATGTGATATTGTGCGATGTATCATCGTTTGAACTGCTTCTTATAAACTATCGGGTTTATGCATCGAAACTCTAAATTGAGCTTGGAATATGGCATGCCTGCTTCTTTCGGTCAAGCATGCGGGAGGTTCCGTCATGATTTTGGGATTTATATCGAGCTATTCAAGTGTTTCTATCATTACCATCACTGGGAAGCATGCCTCAACATCCTCCATAACAAACTGCCATATGCCAAAATGAAATGCGTTCAAACACACAGCGTGCTTTGTACGGCATCAGGAACGTATCAAACATCTCAGCTGGACAGCACAATCGCCTTGTCTCATCTTGCTGAACCGTTAAGGGATATCTTAGAGCCGTGGACGGTTCTGTGCTGAGAAAGAATGAGGCTAATGCCTTCGCTAATCTGAGGCACTTTTGGCGCTTCTCCGAGATGTGATGTTGTAAGCAGAGTCCTCGATCAAAAGTGATCCCCAGAAACTACACTTTGGGGGGGGGGGGGGGGGATCTGTCGACATTCGACATCCGTGATGAGCACTCTGAGTCTCATAAGGCGTGAGTTTTCGTCTAGAAGTACACCGCCGACATCTTCCCCGGGTTGAATCTTACTTTGTTAGTACGACACCATTGTGCTTTCTGATAGTCGCCCGTAGTGAGAGTGAGAACGAAATTAACAACGCATAAAATTTTGTGGAAACTTAAAGACACTTTACGAATCTGTTGCTCGAAGAATTCCAACGGTTCTGAAGCTGAGTTCCCTATGTACCACATCCTTTATTGTTGTTGTTGTTGGGTGTTCAGGGAGGACTAATCCCCTGTTTCCAGCTAAGAGTACACACCGATAAAACGTAGCTATCTATGATGTAGCACTCGACCAGTATTCGCTGGGGACAGAGTGTCAGTCGATGGTAAAATGACAATTTCAAATGGAAGAGACATTAGCTGTTGACCAAAGAGGCAACAAACCTAAAATATTACAGCAGAAGCGAGTGGCTGGCTGATCACGGGGATCATACAGGATGAGCCAGCCACTCTGCACACACTTGAAATCTCCAGTTAAGAACCAGACAGAAACTTAATAAAACACAACGGAGTAAGAGTTCTGGAAGGTTAGTGGGCCCGAGAAATCAGGCAAATAGAACGGTAAAAGCCAGCTGCGCCAATAAATCCTAAAACACGGTCAGCCATCGAGGCATAGTCAGCTATAATTGGTGAAAGCGCAGTTGGAAGATTAAAGGAGTGCCTCAAAGCAGCTAAAAGCGGACAGTCCATTAAAATGTGGACCACTGTCAGCAAAGTACCACAACGGCACTTTGGTGGGTCCTCTCGGCGAAGGAGGTGGCAAAGGATTAACCACGTATGGCCAATATGCAGTCGGCAAAGAGCAACAGATTCCCGACGAGAGGCCCTCAGGGAGGATTTCCATGCGCCTGTGGAGGGTTTAACTGCACGGAGCTTATTGCATACACTCAAGTCAACCCATTCAGCGTTCCAAAGCCATAGGACCTTGCAGTTCAACTCACGTCGGAAAATACTTTATAATAAATGAAATTTATTGTGTCTAGGCAGCTATTCACATTATTTTGTATATCGTCCACTGTTTCGTAGTTGCTAACGGAGGAAGGTATGTACTATCAGGCAATATTTTGGCAGTCTTACACTTATCACCTCTGGATTGCAAAGTTATCGTTTTCATATCACCATGAGGTTCCGCGCCTCGTATCTCATCTAATTTGCACTTAATATTTGTTAATTATACACACAAATCTTCGTCGTGAATGACAATACAGAATTACTTGAAGAACGAGATCAAATTCGATGCAGTAGAATGAAATTTTCAATCTGCAGTGAAGTGTGTGCTAATATGAAACTTCCTGGCTGATTAAAATTTAGTACCCGAACCGTTATACGAACTTGGGACCTTTACCTTTCTCAGGCAAGCTCTCTACCGTCTGGGCTATTCCGTCATGCTTCACGGTACATCCTCACAACCTTACGTCTGGCAGTACCTCGACTTCTACTTTCCAAAAATCACGTAAGATCTCCTGCGAAACCTGCAGGACTAGCGCTCCTGGAAGAAAGGATATGATGGACATATGGTTTAGCCACACCATACTCCGCTGCAGAGTGAAAATTTCATTCTGGAAACATCCCTTAGGCTGTGGCTAAGCCATGTCTCCACCATATCCTTTCTTCCAGGAGTGTTAGTCTTGCAAGGTTAGCAGGAGATCTTATGTGAAGTTTGAAATGTAGGCAAAATTAAAGTTGTGAGGACGGACCGTGAGTCGTGTCGGGATAGATCAGTAGTAGAGCGCTTGCTCGGAAAGGTAAAGGTCCTAGGTTCGAATCCCCGTTCCGCTACACAATTTTAATCGCTGTAGTAACTCCTCTTGTCTTTCACACATTATGAATGAATCCTGACTTTTTATGAAAAAGAGATATTATTACGTGAGATAACGAATTAATAACAATCATCGGAATGTGACACAAATGGCGTTTTTTTCGCTTTTGCTTTGACTTCTATAACTACATTTGAATCCACATCCATACTCCGCAAGCTTCCCATCAAGGGAACAGTCATGTAGGTGGAGGATATTGAACGTCCGGGATATTCGTTACAATTTTACAGGCTGCTGCACATAATTTAACGTGACAGCCACAACATTGTGATTCATCGCACAGACATCTAAAAGCTATCCACATAAGCAATTAGAGGGCAAAAGTGATCTAGTCGACTGCTGGAGGCGGGAATAAAATACCTAAACTGTAGCAATTCAGGATACCGAGGGAGCCGTAAGTGACGTAGGAGCAAGAAGCGCACAACGTCATGATGGTTTTGACTGGAATTAAAATCTGGAGCCTCATCGACAATCACTTCTTTATAAAATCTTTGTCGGAGATTTGCGAAATCTTTAAACAATTTCCTGTTTGTAGAATCGTGGTCGTTCAATAGAGGAACTAGAGCTATAAAGAGCATAGAGAGAACTGAAGTAAGATAAAAAAAGTTGCATCCTATTCCCAGACTGGCCTGTCGTCCTTCAAAATCTCAGTGGGATTCCTTCCCTACAAAATAAGGCAGATCCTGCAGAATGTTCGAATTCCACATTTTAAAAACAAGTTGAGTAACAGTAACTGAAACCGTTTGACGTGCTGTTTATGAGACCGCGGCTGGTGCTTGACTTGTAGACGTCGGCAACGGCTCCATGAATGACTGAAGTCGTGTTTGATCGACGATTAAGAATGCTTGTTTGATTGTCTAGTAAATTTGGCGTCAGTCTTAAAATTTGTTCTGGCGTTTCTGTGCAGCGTTTCTGACAATTCATTTATAATCCGAACATTTATTTGTATACCAGGTTTTAGAATATATTATATGGAATGTGTGATTGTGACCGAACAACCGACCACTATCTAATATTTACGAGGACAATTAATTTACTCACCGGGCAAAGGTACATCAACAAACTGTCAACTATAGATCAGGAACAGTATTATTTATTTATTTTTTGTGAACAGGAAACTCATTTACAGAGGATATGAGAAAATGTTTTGTCCACCATGAAATGAATAAATAAGGTTGTTCCTACTCTATGGTTGACAGGTTCTTGATGTATCGTTTCCGATGAGTAAATAATTCTCTTTAAGTACTACATGTTTACAAACCGTAAAGAGTAAAACTATTTGTTATTGACTGCTTGAACGCGACTCTCGTCATTCATCGCGCCTTTGCCAACGTCTACACGTCAACCACCAGTCGCGGACTCTTAAACTGCACTTTAACCTTCAAAACTGTCAAATATCACTTGAAAAGGAATGTGTCTGCACTAGATTCATATATAAACTGCCGCAAAGCGGCAATTCGGGGTTCAGAACTGATTCTGTTAATAGTCACGGCAAGAAAGTATAATTATGCTTGCATGGGCAATTGAATCTGGACCACACTGTGAGAAATCCATAATTTGAGGGAATGCTATACAAGCATCCATGACAATCGGTGGATGAAACGGATGGCTGATAAATGTGAACATTGTCCCCATCTCCAAATGACTTTATTCTCTTCCGGGATTCGGATCTGTTTGGCTAAATCCGTGATTCACAGTGGCTCTTCGAAATTCGGCAGCCTCATGTGGTTTTTCGTGAGGGTGTGTGTGTGTGTGTGTGTGTGTGTGTGTGTGTGTGTGTGTGGGAGTCCTGCACAGTTGTACAGTACTACTGGGGTGTATCTAACAAACTGGGGAGGCATGTGGGCTCTGGTGACAGTTTCTTTAATGGGTGCCCCCAACGGGGTTATGTGTTTAATATCACTACAAGACGCGGGCAACAGATTCGGAGATGGCCACTTCAAGTACAATAACAGCAGGATGTTTCCTGGAAGGCTTAAGTAATTTGAACATTATAGCTGCTTACGTGAGAATGGATACGATTCTTGATCACCATTTCAACCAACCGAACACCTTTATAGCGCTTTAACCGGTGCTCTAGAGCATAGACCAGCGTTCTTATATCCCTATAAGTGAAGACGATGATTCTCCTAAAACTACGTCTTGTGGAAGGTTAAGACACTAACATCTGTATACATCACTTCTTCGTTTGACAAATGAACCATGCTTGTGAAAACATCACAACGTATGAAAGCAACATGAGAAATGCTACATAGTGGTATCCTGACAACATAAATCGGATCAACAAATTTGGCAAAACCTACTGTTGCCCTGGCAGGGCGGGATTGCAATAGGTGAAAAAAAAGCAGTCTTGCATATTTGTAGTTGTGATGGCAAATCGATTGCAGTGTCGCCATCTATTGTTTCAGAGCTCATTCAGAGGTGTAATGGTTACGATAACATCAGCATCTGCAAAATAAAAGTAATGTCTGTGTGAAAGAGATTTAAGCACATTGAGTGCCAAATAGGAGTAAGAAAGAACAGGTAGGTACTTTTAAATACCTAGGATGTATTTTCTCACTTCATGGCAACACAGTGAAAGAACTGGAATCGAGGTTTAGCAAAGCTAATGCAGTGAAGGAAGTCACTACCAAGAGTAAGTTAGCAGTGCACCGCTCTATCCTTCGACCAACCTTGTTGTATGGGAGTAAAAGTTGGGTGGTACAGGTTACCTTATTCACAAGGTAGAGGTTACAGATATGAAAGTAGCAAGAATGATTGCAGGTAATAATAGCTGGGAACAGTGGCAAGAGGGTGTCCATAATAAGGAAATCAAGTAAAATCAGGGTATGAATGAGATACATGAAGCAGTTAGAACGAACAGGCAGAGATGGTGGGGTCATGTTACACGCATGGGAGAGGCAAAGTTACGAGACTCATGGGCTCGTCAGCGGAGGGTAAGAGGAGTCGAGATAGACCGAGTAGGACGTACTTAAATTCAGTGAAGAATGATTTTGAAGTAAAAGGCTTAACTTCAGACGAGCCATCAATGTTATCATTGAGCATGTATAAAATTTATTAGGGGGACCATGCTCCTGCCTGAACGCTGACAGGCATAATCAGTCTCTAATGATGATGATGATGATGATGATACATGTAATTAAGAAGCGAAAGTGTATTGTATTCAGCTGATCCGTATTAATTTTAATCTTGCCCAGTAACAAGTCATGTACTCGGGTTGCAAGTGTCGCGTGAATTTGTCAAAGCCGAATCTGGCAGCACCTGTACGTGGAATGCTCCTGGGAACCATGCAGAACATCACGGCGAAGAATGATGTCACGTCAAGAAGGGCAGCAAGAACACCGAATGCTACACGACGAACAGCGGTGCGACGCGCGCGGGCACCAACTCAACACTGGCGGAACCAGGAAAATGTGATCGCTAGCGCTGTGGTAGATGCGGAACCAACGACCTATACAAACAACATCGACTGGCTAAGGTGTTGCCATACTTGAAGCAAATTGAAAGCTAGGATACCATGTTTTACAACGTCACGTAGGTGTAACCAGTCGTCTTCCATAGCATTGAATCATATCAGTTTCGATTTCTGCAATGAATGAACAAACCATTCTCTACCTGATTATTGTTATTCATATCGCCAAGCAAATATGGATTTAGGATTAATGATAGACAACAAGTGTGTGGCAGACACATCGGAAAGTTTAACTACAAATGTCACATACACTGGATCGGCTAAACATCGTCTCATTCGTACAAAAACATGCCTTTTCACTGTCCTTTAAACAATATTAATTTCGCGTACATTTGCCTATTCTGCTTACCTCTTGCCTCCAAAGATTTGGATTTACGTAAACAATGTATTGTACAACTGAAGTAATGTTTTAATAATAGCTTTATTAGCCTGGAATAATGAGATTCCTCCCAAAATTCCGAAGATACCATTAAGTGCTCGTAGTTGGTAAATAAAGTAGGTCTGTTTCCCAACATTCTAAATACATCTACTTACATTCGCAGAAGAATATTTTTCTTCCATAATGACGGCGTTTTTGTAGTTTGAAGATGTTCAGGGAACGAAAATATCGTCGGTTCGCATTAGCAGAATCCTTTTTGTAACATTTGTTGCATACATGATTTCTCCTAAAAATGCTATGAATAAATATAACTGTATGCAGTAGGTTTCCACTTATCTCGCCTTATACGACTAATGTATGCAGAAATGTGGAAAGTACAAAAGACGTGGACACGAAAGTTTAGAAACGAAAGCATACAAATACTTACTGGAAATACGATATTCCAACAGTCTTATTACTGAGATTTGTACAGTTATATGCTGCGTATGCACTCGGCATGATTTCAGCTTAAATAATAACATTTCAAGCTTACTACGATACTTAAAATGCGGAACCAAAACACGTAAATACCGTCGGTCTAGCTGTCATATTCGGCGCACTAGACGTTGAAAAAAATGGCTGCCAAGGTTCCTGGTTGCTGCCACAAAGAGCGCTGTTAACTCAGAGATAGCTCTCTATGTAGTTTATATAGCTCGTTGTGCGGAACCACGCAAACCACTAGCAGACTCTAGCATTAGATTCGCGAAACTCCAAGAAAATTTCTGAAACTTCGCAACTGCAACGCTGACAAACAGCTGGGTTCAGTAAACATACCGGTGAAAGATTGTGTATTGTACTTGCAGTTAGAAAGAAGCAAAACATTATAAATGCCATCGTATTTAGAACTTTTTATGACAGTATATATTGTAGCTGTTATCAAAAATATAATCCGGAATTTCTCTTTTCCATTTGCAGAGGTTGTTGAGAATTAGGCGAATAATGTTGCGAATAACAAGAGTTGGCTCACCTGTAGATGGGGATACCGCCTGTCAGCTTTGACTCGTGACGTCATCGCAGCGCGGTAGTTTTGAGGTGCGTACGTGTTTATAGAAGGCGTGAGTGATTTTGTGGTGGTTGAGTTAAAGACGATAGTTTGTTTACAAACAAAACAGATTAATATTTTGTGTTTAAAAAGTGATCTGTAGCTTCTCTCTGATGATTAGATGTAGGTTAACCCAGAGTTTTTTTATGTTTTATTTAATTAATTAATTTATTTATTTATTTGTATGTGAGCGGCGAAGGTGCGAATTTTTGGGTTCAGACCTGTGATCGATGGTACATTCTGTTATCTATAATAACTACAGATTATTTGTATCTACAATACAGAAGTATTAAGATATCCCGCATACTGGTTTTCCAACATCTTGATGACATCATGGGTCAAAGTAGACGGGTGGTATCCCAGTCTACAGTTACGCCCAAGAGTTCATATACGGTGGTTAGTTACACTGTTAAGTGTCGAAGAAATATTCAACAATTTATTTACTTCGAAAGCTCTTAATCAAATGTTCAAACGTTTGTAAAGCTATGGGACTTAACTGCTTTGGTTATTAGTCCGTATTCTTACAAACAATGTAATCAAAGTTGAACTAATCTAAGAAAAATACACATACCTATGCCCCAGGGAGAACTCGAACCTCCAACGGAGAGCAACAGCGTGCTTCGCAGCGAGGCACCTTAGACCGCTCGGTTTCTCCATCGCAGCCTGCTATTAATGAGAATCGCTGAAGCTTAACCACTAATTCATAAGATTACTGCTGTACAAAGGTAATGTCAACGTTTCCGAGAGC
Source organism: Locusta migratoria (assembly GCA_026315105.1). Classification (NCBI taxonomy): domain Eukaryota; kingdom Metazoa; phylum Arthropoda; class Insecta; order Orthoptera; family Acrididae; genus Locusta; species Locusta migratoria. The sequence goes on along the minus strand of CM048746.1, from coordinate 423,237,047 downwards.
AGTTAATAATTTATTTTAGAAGAGCCTGCTTAACCAAAGGGGGAAGGGGGGCGCTAACCCACAGCGGTTCACAAAACATGTTAGATCAGTTTCGAAAGCAAAGACAAATGCATCCAAAATTCAAACGCACAAAAAATCCCCATGACTGGCAATCTTTTACGGAAACTAGAAATTAAGCTCGAATTTCAGTGAGAGAAGCTTTCGTAATTTGGTAGAGAATCCTAAGAAATTCTGGTCGTATGTAAAGTCTACTAGCGGCAAAACACAAACAATACACGATAGAAATGGTGATGCTACTGATAACAGTTCTGCTAAAGCATAGTTGCTTAACACAGCTTTCCGAAATTCCTTCACTAGAGAAGACGAAGCAAATACTCCAGAATTCCTATCAAGAACAGCTTCCACCATGTGTAACTTAGAAGTAAATATCCCTGGAGTATTAAAACAACTTAAATCACTTAACAAAAGTAAGTCTCCCGGACCTGATTGTACACCAATTAGTTTCCTTTCAGAGTATGCAGATGAGTTGGCCTCATACCTAGCTATCATATACAACTGCTCGCTTAGTGAACGTTGCTTATCCAAAGAGCAGAAAGTTGCATAAGTCAATCCAGTATTCAAGAAAGAGTGACCCGCAAAATTGCAGGCCTACATCACTGACGTCGGCTTGCAGCAGGATGTTAGAATATATATTTTTCACAAATATTATGAACTACCTCGAATAGAACCACGCCGGCCGCGGTGGCCGAGGAGACTAAGGCGCTCCAGTCACGGTCTGCACGGCCACTACGGTCGGGGGTTCGAATCCCCCCTCGGGCATGGATATTTGTGCCGTCTTAGTTCGTAAGTAGTTCACAAGTAGTTTGTAAGTTTAGGGACTGATGACCCCGTAGTTAAGTCACATAGACTATACAAACATTTGAACTTTTTTTTTTTGAATAGAACCACCTATTGATTATAAAATTTATTCGTTATTTCCTATCAGAAAGGACACAGTACGTTGTAATTAACCGTAAGTGATATCTGGGGTTCCCCAGAGAACTGTTATAGGACCCCTACTGTACCTTATTTAGGAGACAGTCTAAGGTCATCCATATAACCATTAAAAGAAATCCGTTAAACTTCGGTTACACGATAAATCAGTCAAATCTAGATGTTGTAAATTCAACTAATTACCTAGGAGTAACCATTACGAACAACGTAAATTGTCAGGAACACATAGAAAAATCCCGTAGGGGAGGCGAACCAAAGACTAAGTTTCATTAACAAGACACTTAGAAGATGCAACAATTCTACTAAAGAAAGTTCCAACACTACACTTGTGCGTCCTATTTTCGAGTATTGCTGCGCACCGTGGGATCCTCACCAAGTGGCACTGAGAGATGATTTAGAGAAAGTTCACAGAAGGGCAGCTCGTTTTGTATTATCACCGTGTACGGAAATGATGCACGATTTGGGATGGAAATCATTAGAAGATAGGCGTTGTTTGTTTTGTATCCCATCCACGTCGCCACTTTTGTGTCCCAACTTCGTCGGCGCTTTTGTGTCCCAGCCTCGTCGTAGGTGTCGGTGGCCGAGTGAAATGAGACCGACACGCTGGTGCAGGTACGGAGGGGAGCAGCCAGAAACTATAACACTCGAGTAAATTAGAAAGATATATATATTGCACAGAATGTAACAATACTTAACTTTTACATAGTACTGCAGAATGTTGATACAGAGTTGTTAGAGGCCTGCCTAGTGCCTGTACAATAGCAAAGTCTTCGCTGGTGCCTATCTGATTACGAAGGTCCTAACTCGTTGCTATCTCAGTCCGAAGTGCGAAGTCTTTCCGTGGTGGCCACGAGCGGGGTTCCAGCAGAGGGCGCTCGTGGCTGTCGTCGGAAGAACGCCGCGCCGTGCATGCATGGCGGGCGCGCGGCGAAAGTAGGTGGCGCGCACTTTGTACTTGTGCGACACCACACCCCTCCCCCCCAAACCGCCGCGCCGTCGTGGCGTAGGGCTGAGGGCCACGGCGACGGCACTGGGAGGAGGGCCTGGGCGGGGGCGTTACTGGTGGGACGGGCGTCGTAGCTGAGGCCGGGATCGAGACGCCGTCCGCGCCCCGGCATCCGCCTTGCGATCCTCCAGGGAACCCGCCGAAACCTGGGGAAGGGCGCCCGCCCCCGCCCAGAGGGAGCAGGTCATCTTCTTCTGAGGTGCGTGGCCCAAGCTGGGGGGGGCTCGCACGGTCCCGGAGTCCCTCTCGGTGACGCTGTCATCTGCGGCGGCGACAGCGGCGGCGACGACTGCGTCGGATGTACGTCGACGTCCATAGGGATCTCGTAGTCCGGGGACGAACGATGTGGCTGTGCTCCCTGGCGGTGAACTGGGTCTGGAATCAAGAAACCGGAGACAGGATCGCGCGGTCTGTGCAGGCGCAATTGGTTTGCGTGGCGCCGCAGCTCCGACCCTGTGGAAGAACGTACAATAAACATATTGCGACCAAGCACGCGCTGAATGGTGCCCGGCAACCATGTCTTCTTGTGTCCAGCAAACACCCTGTACAGCACCGGCGTGGAAACCTGAAAACGCGTAGCGCCATACGAACCGACTCGGTGCGTGGGAGGCTGCAGCAGGTGAAGGAGAGTGCGGTGACGGCGGCCGTGTAGCAGCTCGGCAGGAGACGGGCCGTCACGTGGCATGCACCGATACGTAGACAGGAAAATTTGAAGAGCTTGCTGCCTGGAGTGCTGACCTTTCATCTTTTCCATGTGTGACTTGAATGTTCGAACGAAACGTTCTGCTTCACCATTGGACTGAGGGTGAAAAGGTGCGGTGGTTATATGCTGAATGCCATTCACACGACAAAACTGTTGAAATTCCGCACTAACAAACTGAGGTCCATTGTCACTGACGATAGTTTCAGGCAAGCCTTCGATGCAAAACACTGATGTTAAGGCACTGATTGTACTAGACGCCGTCGTTGAGTTCATGGCAATCACAAAAGGAAACTTGCTGAAAGCGTCTACAACAATTAACCAGCGCGTATTCCAGAATGGTCCGGCAAAGTCAATATGAAAACGTTGCTATGGTCCCTTGGGGCGTGGCCAGTCTGAGAAACGCTGCGGAGGAGCCGCCTGATGCTCCGCACAAACTGTACACTGTGATGTCATGCTCTCTATCTGAGCGTCCATACCAACTCAGGTACAATGACGTCTGGCCAGTTGCCTTGTCCTAACAATGCCCCAATGTCCTTGATGCAGGAGGCGTAACACTTCTCGTTGCAGGGAACGAGGAACAATCACTCTTGCCTGGTCGTTGTCGGTATGCAACAACAGTACACCCTGACTTAAAGATAATGCATGACGTTGTGCAAAATAACGTCGAACCAGAGGCCGATCAATGTCTTTGGCTCTGGCAGGCCAACCAAAGCGAACAAAACGTGCTACCACACTTAAGTCTGCATCCGCAGCTGTTTCCTGTGCAACCCGACGAGAGTTTAAAGGAAAGTCTGCGACAGCGGAAGCATCTCTGGAGTCTATCTGACAACATGCCATTTCGGAAGAATCAAATGATACACCCTGGCCAACCGGAAGTCGGGAAAGTGTGTCTGCGTTAGTGGTAGGTCGGTACAAAATCTCATACTGATAATTAGACAATATCAAGGACCATCTCTGAAGCTTTTGTGCCGTTCGTGGCGGAATTGGCTTTGTGGGTGAGAACAACGACGTGAGAGGCTTGTGGTCTGTCAACAAATAGAATTTTCTGCCATACAGATAATGATGAAACTTTGTGACGCCGTAAATGATTGCTAGGGCCTCCTTTTCTATCTGACTGTAATTCTGTTGCGTCGGCGTCAGTAGCTTGGATGCAAAGGCAATAGGACGATCGTGACATCCAATACGATGCGACAGAACAACACCCAGACCGTACGACGAGGCGTCAACCGCTAACACTACAGGCTTCTGTGGGTCAAAGGGAATCAAACATGCATCACTGAGTAGTGCAGACTTTAGTTTGTCAAAGGCAACCTGACAATCTTTAGACCATACAAAAGGAACATTCTTCCTACGTAAGTGATGCAGTGGAGCTGCAATCTGAGAGGCATTGGGAATAAATCTAAAATAATAGTTAAGCTTTCCCATTACTGCTTGCAATTCGTGCACATTCTTAGGAGGAGGCAAGTCTTTGATTGCTCGAAGATGTGACTGTAATGGATGGATTACTTGAGCATTAATCACATGACCTAGGTACTCTATTTCAGTTTGAAAAAACGAACACTTTGCTTTATTGCAACGTAGACCTGCTGCAGTCAAAACTTTGAAAAGGCACTCCAGGTTTGCTAAATGTTCTTCAACTGTACGTCCGGATACCACAATGTCATCTAAATAGTTCGAGCAACAAGGTACCGAAACTGTCAGCTGTTCCAAAAAGCGCTGAAAAATAGCGGGAGCGGAAGAACTGCCAAAGGGTAGGCGTTGAAATTGAAAAAGGCCCATGTGAGTATTAATGACGAAAAACTTTTTTGACTCGTCATCAAGTGGAATCTGTAAGTATACCTCTGCTAAATCAATCTTAGAAAAGAAGCGAGACTGTCCTAATTTGTCCATCAGTTCCTCAGGTCTGGGCAGAGGGTAAGTGTCTACAATTGTTTGACTGTTGACAGTTGATTTGAAGTCCGCACAGAGACGAAGTTTTCCTGACGGCTTGGGTATAATTACTATAGGCGAGGCCCACTGACTCGCAGAAACAGGAGAAATCACCCCACTATCTTGCCAACGTTTAAGTTCTTCGGCAACTGTATCACGCAAGGCGATAGGCACTGGTCTAGCTTTACGAAATTTTGGAACTGCAGATTCTTTTAAAGTTACATGTGCCACGAAGTCTTTCGCACAACCTAGTTCCGGCGAAAACAGGTCACTATATTTGGCACACAATGCATTGATTTTATCCTGAGGCACTATTGACGAAATTTGAAGCACATCTCTTTGAATTGATAAACCAAACAAGTCAAAAGCATCTAGTCCAAAAATGTTCTGTGTCGATTTGGCCTGAAGAACTACAAAAGCAACTGTTTTTGTTACACCTTGAAAAGAGGCGGGCAGGCTACACGTTCCTAGCACGGGAATATTTTGACCTGTATAAGCTGTCAACACTTGTTGACACAGCGATAATTTTGGCGAACCCAGAAGTTCATAAGTATCTTTATTTATTAATGTGACAGCGGAACCAGTATCAAGCTGAAATTGCACAGACTTATTTTCGATCAAAAGAGTCACAAACAGTTTTTGCTTGCGGCGCTCGACAGGTGCGCGAATGTGGGCAACGTCTGCTACGGTTTGTTTACTGCGTATGCGCGGGCCGCGTAGTGAAGGAAGCGGCTCAGACTCGGCACGCAGCGGATTAACAACACTGTCACTAGATGACACTACCGCCGGATCGGCGTCCGCGCAAGCATGCAAAGCTACTCCAGATGTACTAACTACTGCACTACACTTTTGAGTAGCTACTTGATGTCTACTGTCACTAGCTACACAGTACTGGGCACTATTACAAGGAGCAGTTGGAGAAGGCACTATTTTCACTACAGGAATACACTGTTCATAGTCATTTTGCTTGTCCCGAACCCTTTTCCGTTGCACTGTTTTACGCGCTCGTCGGCGCTTGCTACGTGGTGCACTATATAAATTTGCCATAGGCGCAGAACTACTTTCTTGCAATTGAGATCCAAGGAAAGCAGTGTTCAATTCCACAGCCCGTATAACATTCACAGAATGAACCGTTCTCGCACTCCGCGAAGCACTGTTTCTAACGGTACTGTTCTTTGAGTTTTTAATTTGCATACACACAGACTGTACATGTCCCAATTTGCCACATTGATAACAGGTTGCGTTGCGACTAGGGCAATGAGCACGCTTGTGGCGAGACACACACTGGGGGCAAGATTTACGTACATTTTTCTGAAATGAGCGTTGGCGCCCGTTATTCAAATCACTGTTTCTAACACGACGGGAAGACCTTTGCGGCGCACTTTTACTCTGGCTACTGTTCACTGTCTGTTCAGCACGGCCGGTAGAAAAATAAGAATCACTAGTGCTATACTGAGAACTACGGCTAGGAAAGCGTCCGTTGCGGCGCACTGAATTTACACTATGGCTTTGCATTTCTACATCAGCTAAGTCAAAAGTATCATGCGCTTCTATAAGCTGCAGTACACTGTCTAATGAAGGGTCTGACTGTTTTAGAATTGCTGCCCTAATTCTGGGGTCCTGAATGTTCTGCGTAATCGCATCCCTCAACATCACGTCACTATACGAAAGTCCACAAGAGCAAGTAAATTTACATTGGCGGGTTAAGCCCTTCAATTCCGTAATCCACTCTTGGTGTGATTGCTGCGGTAATTTTTTAAGTCTGAAAAATCGGTATCGTGCAGCGGCTACAAGAACTTTTCTCTCATAATGAGCATTCAGTGCATCTACAATTTGTTCAAAGTCTACATCACGAGGAGATGCGAGAGGGAAAAGTTTTTGCAATAGTACGAAAGTCTGGGTAATTTGCGCCGTCTGTAACTGAATAATTTCCATTAAGTTTGGGTTCGGGGTAGTGGCCATGCTGACCGATTAGGCGCCGCGCATACAAGTAAATTATAATAAAACACAAATGCAATATGAAAGAGGACACTCTGCAACAAAAAAAGTCCACAAAACACGTAACTGAAAATGTTCCCCCAAAATTCTTATAATAAGGGTGGGTGGGCGGGAGCAATTTATGCGTGCTCCGACTGCTGCTGTCTGGCTGCTGCAAGCGGGCTGGTCCAAGGTTCTATCACTCCTCGTCGCCACTTTTGTATCCCATCCACGTCGCCACTTTTGTGTCCCAACTTCGTCGGCGCTTTTGTGTCCCAGCCTCGTCGTAGGTGTCGGTGGCCGAGTGAAATGAGACCGACACGCTGGTGCAGGTACGGAGGGGAGCAGCCAGAAACTATAACACTCGAGTAAATTAGAAAGATATATATATTGCACAGAATGTAACAATACTTAACTTTTACATAGTACTGCAGAATGTTGATACAGAGTTGTTAGAGGCCTGCCTAGTGCCTGTACAATAGCAAAGTCTTCGCTGGTGCCTATCTGATTACGAAGGTCCTAACTCGTTGCTATCTCAGTCCGAAGTGCGAAGTCTTTCCGTGGTGGCCACGAGCGGGGTTCCAGCAGAGGGCGCTCGTGGCTGTCGTCGGAAGAACGCCGCGCCGTGCATGCATGGCGGCGCGCGGCGAAAGTAGGTGGCGCGCACTTTGTACTTGTGCGACACCACAGTTTGTCGCGGCGAGATCTGTTTGCGAAATTCCTTTCAATAACTTTCTCTTCAGAATGGGAACATATATTGTTAGCACCCTCATACATAAGGAGACATCATCGACATAAGGTATGTCCTATTTCCGCGAGCTATTAGAGAGTGGAACTATAGAGAAATATCATAAAAGTGGTTCAATGAACCCTCTGCCATGCACTTCAATGTGATTTGCCGAGTATCCATGTAGATGTAGAACAGAAGAAATGATACTATTTTAATGACGTTTTTATATGTGTACCTGCTGAAAACCCTGCGTTGCACATGTTTTTATTTTGTGTCATCCATCTTCCCACCCGTTTTCCACCTGTCTCCCTGTCTCCCATCTATAGTTTATTTCCACATTCCCCTCCCTCTGCCCATTCCTTCCACCCTCAAACACCCTCCGACTTTCTTGGTTCCTCACCACCCCTCCCCTATCTACGAAAACACATATATGTTAACGTTCTTGGTGATAAGTGAAACAAAGTTTGTTTTTCAATTTACCCTCAGCCATGAAGCATACAAAATTTTATGCAGACATTGAGCATCCTCTTGCTTTGAAGGTCAAGACTGAAAAATTTCATCAAAAACGGAACAAAAGTATCGATCTGTACGCAATAGAAACACACCGACACATAGAAAAAAGCATTTTCAGTTTTTTCAAATATTCTAATTTGCCGCTAGATCGCCCAAAAGTTAATACGTAAAAAGCTTTTCCTCCTGAGTATTAGGAATGCAACAAAAACCGTGAGACACATGAGTGGAGCCCGAGTGACCAACGGAAATAAGGATTCATTATTGTATAAGTTACATATTGAAATTAATGTTGGGTTGCTTGTCGTTTTGTTAGTATTTTACGTGCTGCCATACTGTATATCCGATTGCGACAGAACTTCGACAACTCATTTCTGCCACTCGCGCTAAGGTTACAGGCATACTAAAATTAACTTCGTATGTTGCATGGTGGAGGGTGCTTTACAATTAGTTAATTCGTTTCTTACACCTTCACGCTGAAATGGCTGGACGGAAATGAATGATTTTCGGAACAGAGGTAGCTTTTACCCTGATTAATACCTGGGCTACCTTTCATAAGCCACTGTACGGTGAGAGGCGGAGAGTGTCTTACAATGGGTTAAAACGTTTCTTTCTCATCACGCTGAAACATCTGGACGAATTTGAATGAAATTTTGAATGCATACCCTTGATTAACGCATGAGCTACCATTAGGAAGCCATCGAACGGTGCATGGCAGAGGGTCCCTTACAGTGGGTTAACACGTTTGCTACTCTTCGCTGAAACAGCTGGACGGAATTGAATGAAATGTGGAATGAAGGTAGTTTATAAACTAAATTAATACATGGGCTATCTCCTGTAAGCAAATGTTCAAATGTTTGTTCTATGGGACTTAACTACGGGGTTATCAGTCCCTAATCTTACAAACTACTTATGAACTACTTACGAACTAGGACGGCACAAATATCCATGCCCGAGGGGGGATTCGAACCCCCCGACTGTAGTGGCCGTGCAGACCGTGACTGGAGCGCCTCCTTCTCCTCGGCCACCGCGGCCGGCACAAAATTTCATGGCAGGCGGATGAACGGTACAGAAACGCATAAAATACGGAAAAAATACGTTTGTTGTAACGCAATCTCCGCCATGTACATATGGAGGCTTACAGGAGGCCGGCCGCGGTGGCCGAGGGGACTAAGGCGCTGCAGTCACGGTCTGCACGGCCACTACGGTCGGGGGTTCGAATCCCCCCTCGGGCATGGATATTTGTGCCGTCCTAGTTCGTAAGTAGTTCATAAGTAGTTTGTAAGTTTAGGGACTGATGACCCCGTAGTTAAGTCCCATGGACTATACAAACATTTGAACATTTTTGATTTTGAAATTTTGTGAACATATTAGTTGAATTTCGTGAATGTTATAGGCATAATTATATCACTTTGTGACACATATGTAAGTAGATATGACGTCATGGATACTGACATCCGTAAAAAACTGCCGCATTATGAATGAGATTTAAATTTATTACTTATTTACTATTAAACGTATTCGTAACGTATTTTGGTAACAGTATCCATTTATATCAATGAATGTATGTACAAAATAGTGTCATTCTACGATTTATAGTTTATTGGATATAACGTCATAAACGTTAAGATACGTGCGAAATTGCGGCAGTAAGTTTGTTCCTTTCTTATGCGCTGCCGCACCGTTCATCCGATTGACCAGAATCATCACACACTTGATCTTCAAAATAAGAGAAATGTCACCGACGAAGACTCCCTACGGTGCAATAAACGGACAGCACTTCACTGACCACCATGAAAGTTACTTAATTTTTCACTGATGGAGGAGGCAACGGATTGAGGAGGTGAGAGAGGATTTCGACAAAGACGTGATTGGCAAATAAACAAAGGTGGACATGCCAGAGATAGGGGTAGCAGGTTATAAACAGCGATTGGGGAAGTGGGGGGGGGGGGAAGAAGAGGAGACGAATGGAGAGAGAAGAAAGAATTGGCATAGAGAGAGAAAAGGGAAAGAGAGATGGACTAATGTAATATTGGAATAAATAAGTGCTCAAGCGCGACGGATTTTCAGCTATTAAGCCCTTTTTACACGATGAAATTTCTTGTCTCAGTTGGCTACTCCAGACGAGTGTGTCTACTGCAGCGCCCCTGGAGTGCTATTCCCGCACTGCGTCTCGCCTGCCTCGAGTAGTTGTTTTCGTTTAGACGGAAGCACCAAAACTGTAGAGCCGTGTGCAATGTGATTTCGCAACTGAATGAAGAACTGAGGTTCGAGGGAACTTTTTTATATAGGAGCAGAAAAGGTATCATTGATTTTTAATGACGAAAGGGCAATACATAGTTGATGATCTTAAATGTCATGTAGCACATTTTGTACACAATTGGGAAAGTAAATAATAGAAAATGTGTCATTCAGACTGTTGGTTTCCCCTTCCCAACCCTGGAGTCTCGACAATCCCCATCCTTCTTCTCCTCTCTACCTCCCCAACCTCCCACGCGCTTCCTAACCTTCCCCTCCCATCACCCTGCGAGGGCCTCAGTGAAGAATTTTAGAAACAGTGTCGTCTGAAGTTCGGTGCATTAGTATCTCCGTGTGAGGTTTTACAGTGCTTCGAACAACAACCTCTCTTATTAACCAGTGTCGACGTATTACTTCTTCGTTTGTCCAGTGACTGTACTCAAGGTGATTTTACCGCCACCGTGACACAGACTGTTTTTAAACTATCTATGTGTTTTTGTTTCCGTCAACTTGTTCATGTGCTTTAATTCAGCACTATTATCGCCAATGTCCTGTTTGAAATTCATCAATCTTTTCTTCGTGTCATGTTTTTCATTCCTCATTGTTTAACTTCGTGCCATGGTTTTTAATTGTAATGTGCATATACTCTCGGCTGAAGAGCAGCGCCTGATGCTGTTAACAGCCTGCCTACCCTGTCGGCGTGAAAATAACAAGGACTGAGGCGCTCCAATCACGGTCTGCACGGCCACTAGGGTCGGGGGTTGGAATCCTCCCTCGGGCATGGATATTTGTGCCGTCCTTAGTGTTAGCTAGTTTGTAAGTAGTTTGTAAGTTTAGGAACTGATGACCCCGTAGTTAAGTGCCGTAAGCTATACAAACATTTGAAATAACATTTGAAACTAACTATTTTAAAAAATCAAACTTTGAAAACTTACGCGTTTACTGAAGAAAACTGATATTGCAAACACATGAAATAAAATAAAAAAATTCAGTTTTCATATCTTGTTTTGTTGCTAACGATCAATATAACATCCATAGTAATTTTCTCACCTAATAATTGTTACTCTGTAAGAAAAAAAAAAAAAAAAAAAAAAAAAAAAAAAAAAAAAAAAAAAAAAAAACTGTTGCGATGACCTTTGGCCCAGCGCTCGTACATAATCATTTTAGGTAAAATTCTAAATCGAAAGCAAGTGCTCATTTCACTTCTGTGAACTGAATCCAAATGGAGTATTTGAGAATCGATGCCACGATGACTATTACCATCATAAGTCGCGGCACCATCCGATTCCATTATCACACTTCTCATCGCTCTCGGTCAAAATGTTGAAATGTTCTAAGTCCCTAGTCTTACAAACTACTTAAACTAAGTTAAATTAACCTAAGGATAACACACACATCCATGCCCGAGGGAGGATTCGAACCTCCGACGCGGGAGGCTGCACGATTGTAACGTGGCGCTCCAGACCGCTCGGCTACTCCCGCGTGGCTCGGACAAAATGTTTTCAGATACAAGACTAGATGTGGTCAAATCCTACCAATGCGCCCCCCATATCGGAGCGCCATGTCTCGAATGTAATGCCTGTTTCCCTGAAAAAGTCTCGTGCATATTCTCTTATTGTTTTCTTGGAACGACATTACATTCTAGCCCTGAATATCTCCTGAATGTGTCCTGTAGGAGGATTATTTTATAATCAGTCTGTTGATCTTCTCATATCTATTCTAATAATATCTCCTTTATTTTTAATTATTCTTTCCCATGGAATTATTGCTATTGATAGATGGGATTTCTGCTGTGAAGCCCCTGACCGTATAGAGTGCCCGCGTAACAGGCAGCCAAGGCGGGCTGCGTAGATCCCTTTCGTAGGCGCTCACACGTAAACACATAAACAGCGGCCAACAGCAGAAGAAACGGCGCTGTTCGGCGGCACTACATTCCGCTCCGTCTTGTGACAGTGCCCAGACAATGGCAGCGCAGTAACCGGTTGTAGCGCTCCGCTCATGCCGGCTTCATAAGCGCAAAGACGGAGCGTGGAGGGCAGTGCAGACTCAGCCACCGGCCGCTCCACGCCGGATCCAGCTGCCGCCGCACTCAGCGTAGTTTGCTCTGTAGCGTAGTTATTTTGCCTTGGCCTAGCGCCACGTGTAATAGTTTATTGTCTGCTGATTTGTTCCACTATTATAATTGTTGTTTGTTGCCCTACGTGACTATCTGACTATCTGTTTTCTTGACGTTGTGTTGTATGCCCCAGAAGGCTGTTTTGTTTAATAAACCGTTGACAATTTGAGTTGTTATCTTTTCTGCGGATCGCAGGACTTAACAATTTCACTAGAAATAGCCTGCGTCTAAGTAGGAAAGGGAAAGGGAAGGGCTGCGTTGATAGCAAAATCCTTAAGGAGGTACACTGCAATTCATGGAAGTACTTTTCTTTTTTTTTTTTTTTTTTTTTTTTTTTTTTTTTTTTTTTTTTTTTTTTTTTTTTTTTTTAGGCTAAGATCAGTTTCCAGTCAGAACCTCAGGGAAAGAAGGTGCTAAAAGTGTTGAAAATCAAATGTTTCTCACAAAAGTAAAGTAGAAAATAATGTTATTATTATTGATATAAGTACAGATAATAATATAAGAGGAGGAGTTGACATATATGTCAAAAGCTATCACAGTATAAAAAATATAGGAACAAACAAGTTTTGTATTGAGCAAGATATTGAAGCATGTTTCTGCCAGCTTACACTCAATGATGATTGTCTTATAATTGCAACAGTATAGTTCCCCTTCAGGAAACTTCCCGTTATTTCTGGAAAACTTGGATGCCTTGTTGTGCTATCTGTGGGATAGGGGGAAGCCAATTACTATTTGTGGTGATTTCAATGTTGATTCACTGAAAGAGTGTAATAGGAAGAATGACCTGGAAGTCTTACTTGGGTCATTTAATGTGACATCCGTTATTGATTTTTCTACTCGGGTAGTAATGGACAGCACTACATTGATAGATAACTTTTTTATTGACTAAGATAAGTTTAACCATGTAAATACTTGTCCTGTTGAGAATGGTACAGCTAGTAACAGTCCTTCGGAGTTGTGCGATCGATTAATGACTTAACAACTAGAAATTTTAAAGAAAGTACACAGCAGTTATACTGGGATGGCGTATATAAGGAACGTCATGTTAATTTAAAATATATAACTCATTTCATGATACATTTGTAAGTTATTTGATAACTGTTTTCCCAAGCAATTAGTTAAATATAATTGTAAGAAGCCATGCCTTACTAAAGGAATATAAATATCTTGTAACCGAAAAAGGGAACTTTATCTTTCCGAAAGAAAGAGTAATAACCCAGAAACTATAAAATATTACAAAAACTACTGTGCTACATTAAGAAAAGTTATTAAAAAAATCAAGAAGCATGTGCATCATGTGTGAGATTAGTTCCTCAGATAATAAAACTAAAGAATTTGGAATATTATTAAAAGGGAGACAGGGCAACCAACAGCAGAGGAAGAGGGTATTACCATCAAAAGAAATGAAAACTTCAGTAACAAAAAGTTAAAATTTGAAAACCTATTCAATGATAAATTTTTAAATGTTGTAGAGAAAATGTTGAATAGAAGTAGCAAGGCAGTTAATGGAAGAGACCACACCTACACAATTTGATACAATTGAAATTCGTCTCCTTCAGAAATTAGGAAAATAATAAACTCTCTAATGAGTAAAAGGATATGGAGTTGATGGCATTTCCAGCAGGGTATTAAAAGCTTGTTCCCAAGAGATTAGTAGGATTCTCAGTCATATATGTAACAGCTTTTTAAAACAGGGTATTTCAGCGGATAGACTGAAATATGTTATTGTTAAACCTTTGCATAAGATAGGGGATATGTCTGATGGCTTAACTACCGCCCCATCTCATAGTAAAAATAAAGTTCGAACAACATGTCAGATTCGTTTTCAAAAAAGCTTTTCAACAGAAAATGCTGTATATACCTTCACGGATGAAATATTAAATCCTTTGAATAACCGGACATCAGCAGTGGGGATTTTTTGTGATCTCTCAAAGGCTTTTGATTGTGTAAATTATGGGATTCTTCTAGATAAGCTTAAGTATTGTGATGTGAGTAGGACAGATCACAAATGGTTTAAATCATACTTAACTGTAAGAGTGCAGAAAGTTGAAATTAGCTGTTCACATGATATAGAAGAAACAATGAATTCTTCAAACTGGGAAATTATCAAAATTGGGGTTCCACAAGGTCGGTCTTGGGTCCTTTGCTGTTCTTAATATATATTAATGATTTGCCGTTCTACATTCACGAAGCTAGTCCATTTTGCTTATGATACATGAATAGCTATCACGCCTGATAAACAGGAATTAACTGATCAAATTGAAAATGATATCTTCCAGAAAATTATTAAATGGTTCTCTACGAATGGACGTTCATTAAACTTTGACAAAAACCCAGTATATACAGTTTCATACAGTAAATGGCATGACACCAATAATAAATTTAGACATTGAACATAATCTGTAGCTAAGGTAGAAAATTCAAATTAGTTAGGTGTTTGCATTGACGAGGGATTGAATTGGAAGAAACATATTTAAGATCTCCTGAAACGTCTGAGTTCAGCTACTTATGCTATCAGGGTCATTGCAAAATTTGGTGATATACATCTCAGTAAATTAGCTTACTATGGCTATTTTCATTCACTGCTATCATATGGGAGCATATTCTGGGGCAATTCAACACTGCATAAAATTGTATTTATTGCACAAAAGAGTGTAGTCAGAATAATTACTGGAGCCCACCCAAGATCATCCTGCAGACATTTATTTAGAGTTCTAGGAATGTTCACTGTAGCTTCACAATATACATATTCACTCATGAAATTTGGTATTAACAATCCAATTCAACAGTAATCGCAGTGTGTATAGCTACAACACTGGGAAAATGGGTCATATTCACTATTCAAGGTGAATTATGATGCCACAAACGTCTTCAGTCACTTACCAAGTAGCATCAAAAGTCTGACAGATAACCAACTAGTATTTAAAAAGAAATTGAAGAAATTTCAGAATGGCAACTCCTTCTACACTATAGATGAATTTAAAAACAATAAAAAATGAAAATAAAAAGTTATTAAAATATTCATTGTCATGTATAGACAACATTTACTAAACTGACACGTTCCACATCTTTAGGGAATGTCGAATGTATGATCTATGGAACAAGTATTTATCTAATCTAATGGAATCTAGGTGAGTCATACTTACCTTCAGTGTATTGGCAAGAAATGGTCCAGTAATTTCAATTGCTGAAATCATTATATTTATTATGTTTATTAAATTCTGATTTCTTAAATACATACCAAGAAAACTATTTCGTCTCTGATAATAATCGTTCTTCTTATTATTATTAATTATGTTACAAATAATAATATTTCAAAATAACACCCAACTACCCCTATTAGATTTTATTTGAAGTATACCAGAAATTACAAAATTTAATATGGGCGAGAGAGGCTAGTCTTGCTTCTCTTCAATCCCTGTACTTCAGTTGTTTTTATGTAAGCAATATCTTCATATTACCTATGCAATTCATGATTATAATCAATTTGTCAGGACAATACAAATATTGCAAGGTCTTTTTATCACATGGTTTCACCAAATCTCCATTTGTCTATATGTTTTGGTCAGTGGTTTTATTTCTCCATTGTGTAGTTTCTCCATCTCTTTAGCTTTGTCAGTTCCTGTTCATTAAATTTATTGGGTCACTTTTCAGGTTCTTGATTTCTGTACAACCCTTTTGAATTTACTAATAACTGAGTTACCCAGAAACATCAGAGCTCTCTAAACGTACATTACAGACGGTAAATACATGAACTGAATTACCGTTCTGTTCGGGCCGTATCGTATTCAGTCACACATGATAGCTATACGGACCGACATAAACGTAATCTATTCCGATCTTTAAAACCAATGGAAACCGGCGACCGAACCGACAGGAAACGGATTATCAGTTTCTGTGCTGTTTATAAAGGCTAGAACAGCGTATACAGAAAGGGGGCTTTAATCGCTGCGGAGCTTCCAACAAAGCAGGAGATACATGACCGGCTGCTATTGTTTGTGCTTAAACAGCACGGGGCAGCCGCCGCCTTTCACACTCTAGCAAACAAAGTGATAATCTATGAAAAGAATAATACTGGATCACTAAAAATAGTTCATTGTACCAGTTGTGCGCGGTATATAAAACACAAACGCGTAATTAAGTACAGAAAAAATGGTGCTGATCCTAATAAGTAATACTAAACTACAATATTTTATTTATTTATTTATTGTAATTTCATAATCATCAAATCGACAATCGATGACTCTTTAGATCATGCACCGACCTCAAAATGCTGCTTTACAGATGACGATCTTGTGCACTTTGCATCTAGTTGTCACGGATTCCTAGCTGACATAGGTCTTTTCGTAGTGTATCCTCCCATCTGTGTTTTCCAATTGGACGGGTGCCATCAGGTCTTCACATGAAAACTGCTTTTGCCCGTGCGGTGTCTGATCTCCTAGCTATGTGGCCTGCCAGATTTATTCTCCGTGTCCTCAGTTTCTGTCCTCCAATATAACTCAAACAGTTTTGATCCTCCAGCCTCTCCGACTTAGCAGTCCTGCACTTCTTGCCTACCCCATTTTATAGTGTTCTAGACTCGCTTTTGCTTGCTTCACTTGCTGTTTTTTTTTTTTTTTTTTTTTTTTTTTGTAATTTAATTGTTTTCTTTTATACTTCTCAGGTACTTTTAGGTGTCGTGCTCATGCAACATGGACGTATGAAAATTTTGAGCTGTAATCGGGATTTGTACCTGGAACCTCCTGCTAATTATACATTTGCGCTAATCCTCTACGGCTCGCCAGACACACCGGGTTAACGTATCTGGAAGGACTATCCAAGCACGTAAACCGTCCGACCCAAACTTCCACATGTGCTCTTACATCGTCCACTGTTCACCACTCCTAGCAGTAGGCCCTGTATTCCTGTCAGAATTCCGCACATCAAAAATGTGCATCAATGAACGTTGAGGCAAGGCAGTTAAGAACTGCAGTCTCTGTCCTGTTGAACAGACGCCTCAATACTTATTTGTATCCATAAGGAAGGGTTAGAGAGAGAGAGAGAGAGAGAGAGAGAGAGAGAGAGAGAGAAGGAAATAAGAAGTATCGTCATCTGCGAATCTTGCCGCTAAATGCCAGCGACCATCGGCCTGTCGGTAACCAGTGACTTTGCACGAGCTGGTCAACAAGCCGTGTCCTTGTGGAACCGTCAGGCTCTCCTGGCAGCTTCTCGACCTCTCTCAACTACATCTACATCTACATCTACATGGGATACTCTGCAAATCACATTTCAGTGCCTGGCAGAGGGTTCATCGAACCACCGTTGTACTATTTTATTTCCCATTCAATTCTCGAATAGCGCGCGGGAAGAATGAACATATGAATCTCTCCGTTCGGGCTCTGTTTTCTCGTATTTTATTCTGATGATCATTTCTACCTATGTAAGTGGGAGTCAACAATATATTTTCGCATCCAGAGGAGAATGTTGGCGATTGTAGATTCGTAAGTAGCCCACGCCACAGCGATAAACGCCGTTGTTGTAATGATTCCCATCCCAGATCCATTATCATTTCCGTAACGCTGTCTCCCCTGTATCGTGACAATACGAAACGAGCTGCCTTTCTTTGGACTCCTTCGATGTCTTCCGTCAAACCAACCTGATAAGGATCCCACACTGGGCAGTAATACTCCAAAAATGGACGGACAAGCGTAGTGTACGCCGTTTCTTTTGTAGTTCTGTTGCATGTTTTAAGGGTTCTGCCAATAAAACGCAGTCTCTGGTTCGCCTTTCCCACGACAATACCTAAGTGTTATTTCCAATTTATGTCTGAAGTAATAGTAATTCCTAGGTATTTTGTGGAGTTTACGGCCTTCACTTTTTGTTGATTTATCTTGTAAACAAAGTTTAACGGATTTCTTTTCGTACTCATGTGGAGGACTTCACACTTACCACTACTTAAAGTCAATTGCCAATTTTTACACCATACTGATATCTTGTTCAGATCGTTCTGCAGATAGTTTTGAACTAGACGGTAAATGACGGCGTCATCTACAAACAACCTAAGAGAGCTACTCAGATTGTCCCCTAAATCGTTTATGTAAATAAGTAACAGCAGTGGACCAATAACATTACTCTGTGGAACGCCCGATATCACCTCTATTTTAGTCGATGCCTTACCATCGATTACTACGAACTGTGTCCTCTCTGATATGCCAAAACCAGGCAAATTGATTAAAAGCCGTTTGTTAGGTATGGTGTCAAAAGCCTTCTGGAAATCAAGAAATACGGAATCGATTTGCGAACCCTTGTCGATAGCACCCACTTCGTGTGAATAAAGAGCTCTTTGTGTTTCTCATGAACGATATTTTCTAAATCCGTGTTGGCCTTGGGTCAATAGCTCGTTCAGTTCGAGATAATTCATAATATTTGAATACAGGATGCGTTCCAAAACCCTGCAGCATATTGACGTCAGTGAAACAGGCCTGTAGTTTAGTGGGTTACAACTACTGCCTTTCTTGAGTATAGGTGTGACCTGTACAACTTTCCAATCTTTTGGTACAGATCCTTCTATGAGAGAGCGGTTATATATGGCTGTTAAGTAAGGAGGTATCGCTTCAGCATAATCAGATAGAAATCTAATGGGTATACAGTCCGGACCAGAAGACTTGTTCTTGTTAAGTGATTTTAGTTGCCGCACTACTCCGATGATAACTATTTCTACCTATGTAAGTGGGTGTCAACAATATATTTTCGCATTCAGAGGAGAATGTTGGCGATTGTAGTTTCGTAAGTAGCCCACGCCGCAGCGATAAGCGCCGTTGTTGTAATGATTCCCGTCCCAGATCCTTTATGATTTCCGTAACGCTGTCTCCCCTGTATTGTGACAATACGAAACGAGCTGCCCTTCTTTGGTCTCTTTCGATGTCTTCCGTCAAACCCACAGGAGAATGTTGGCGATTGTAGTTTCGTAAGTAGCCCACGCCGCAGCGATAAGCGCCGTTGTTGTAATGATTCCCGTCCCAGATCCTTTATGATTTCCGTAACGCTGTCTCCCCTGTATTGTGACAATACGAAACGAGCTGCCCTTCTTTGGTCTCTTTCGATGTCTTCTGTCAAACCCACCTGATAAGGATCCCACACTGGGCAGTAATATTCCATAAAATGACAGAGAAGCGTAGTGTATGCAGTTTCTTTAGTAGTTATGTTGCATCTTTAAAGGGTTCTGCCAATAAAACGCAGTCTCTCAAGTGTTCTTGTTTCCAACCACAAGAAATGTGGATACTGTTGCCTGCCGCGGTAGCCGAGAGGACTGAGACGCTCCAGTCACGCTCTGCACGGCCTCTACGGTCAGGGTTTCGAATCCCCCCTCGGGCTTGTATATTGGTGCCGTCCTTAGTGTTAGCTAGTTCGTAAGTAGTTTGTAAGTTTAGGGACTGATGATCCCGTAGTTAAGTCCCATAAGCTGTACAAACATTTGATTTTTGTGAATACTATTAATTTTAAATGTCGTCTACCAGCATTAGTTTTCCCAGTGACCTAGTCAGTAGTAATATTTCCACTCTTCCTACCTACTTTTGCATTCAGATTATTTGGAATCAGACTAATAAAAGTAATTACATTGTAAATCAGTGTTTCTTATTAATTATTAATATGTAAATATAGCATGTAAGGTGGTGAAATTTTCTGCCCACTTACACAATTAGAATGAACATTCCCTCTTTCATACAAATATTGGGAGAAAATGCAACAAAACAACTATTTGCAAATTTGTGGTCTAGATTCCATCGAAATATCCTAGCGGCTGTCGTGAATTACAACTTACCATTGCCTCATTTGTATGTGTACTTAGTTCTTCATAGTACACATCTTTTAGAATAGGAAGCTGCTTCCGCATTCACAAAGACAATACTGAGACCTCATCAGAAGTAAATACGCATAACTACAGCTAATAAAATTCTCCTGGGTGCTTGGCCGCATTGTCGTTATGCAAATTTCCGACGTTTCGGCCACTGTTGCAAATGGCCTTAGCAAAAGATGCTGACTGCTGAATATAAGGGATTGCTGGTACTTACGTAATAGTCGCAGAGGCTGTTACCGAAATATGATTGGATATTGGTGGGGGAGGCGTTCTTTACTGGTGTTGATATTATACCGTGTGATTGGAGGCAATAGAGGTGCTTCATTGGTATTTGCGTTGTATATTCCTATTGGTGGAAATATTCTAGCTGGGGAGCTGATGTGCATGCTCTGAAGATATCTTCTTTATCACTGGTGTTTTCTGTTGCAGAGTACTGCAGTCCTGTTAGGCTTAACAGCAGCCACACATCCAAAGTGGGCATCGAGCTAAATAACACCTTGAGGATTATATCCGGGACCATAAAATCGACCCCACTGCCCTGGCTCTCCATTCTCTGCAATATAGCTCCACCACATCTCAGACGGCAAGCCGCGTTACTCAATGAGTGGAATAAAATGTCCGGCAATATTAATCTCCCTATCCACCAAAACACTACTCAGAACAATTGTCGCCTGAGATTCAGATACCGCCATGGAGAACAGCTCAGAATCTTATATCCCTCCCTTTCGATGCCATGACAACCTAGAAAAATGATTGGTCCAATTCTGGCCTAGCCAGGAATCATAGGGAAATATCTCCTGGCAGAAATGTACCTGGTACAGACCTGCCAAGAAGAACATGGGTCACACCCAACAGACTCCGCACAGGCCATGGCAGAAGTGGAGAGATGCGCTTCAGATGAGGCATGCGAGATACTCCCCAGTGCGACTGTAGACATCCGGAACAAACGACCCAGCACATCATTCTGGAATGCCCAAAACGTGCAGTCACAGGAAATACTGGAGAACTGTATGAAGCCTCCCCTAAAGCCGTCGAGTGGATGGAAAAACTGGACATACAACTGTAATATAATTTTGTAGTTTGGCTTTGTTTGCTTACTAAATTGTTAATTTGATTTCAAATGCCATTGTATGTATCTATATGTATGTATGTAAGTATGTAAACCATTTGTACTTGAAAACTACATACGCTAAATAAATAAAAATAAATAAATTGGTAGAAATTGGCGAATGAGAGGCAGGCGGCGGTTATGACGTGACGCTGTTTACTTGCTTCCTGGCGTTGGCTGGGGAGCGCTAGTACTCTGTGAACATACGGCCACAGTGGTCTTCCGCGTGCATTTGTTAGTTCTCACGCAGTCTTCCCGAAATGTTGTCACTGCTGGCAGCCTTGCCGCCGGTAGCCTGTTCCCATCCTTTCTGTTCATGTTGGTGGATCGCTTTGCAACTTCTATCACTTCTCTGATCTTCCTCCTCGATTTAAATGGTCGTTTCGCTGGTACACGTACCTCTAGAAACATTACGTCTTTGCCACACTCCTCCCGGTGTTATGCCACAACTGACTTTGTGTATTATCACAGACAAATGTATCTTTCGTGTTCTAACATTCGCGTCTTGTTCGGTAGCCCAGTTTTGCCTATATATACTCGTCCACATCCACAGCCGACTTTATCAACACCTGCAGTATTCAGCTTGTCGGCTGCGTCTTTCGTTGAACGAAGAACATCTTTGTTTCTGCTTCTGAAGAAGGCTATAATATAAAAAACCAAAATAGAATGTCTCCCCTGCCGCCAATATCCAATCATATTTCGATTACAGTCTCTCCCACTGTAATATACGTACCATCAATCCCTTGCATTCAGCATCACCCAAACACCTTGACAAAGGTCACTTGTAACAATGGCCGATATGTCTGAAGTTTATGTACTGACAATACGGCCAAACACCCAGACGAATTATATTGCGACAGACAACGGCCGCGGTAGTCGTCGCCTACACGTATATATACAGTTTAGTTATTATGTGTGTGTTAAGAAATTCATTAGTTCTTACCAACGTCAGTAATTTGCTTAGAAACTTATTGTTTGACTGCAATAATGGATTGTGTATTGTCAAAAGTTTCTAATCCTTGCCGGAAACAACGGTACGTATTTATTAAAAAGACTTGTCAAAGAATTCCTAAATCATGATGAACGTTTAATGCTAACGAAGTATGCACTTTTAATCATAAGCTGTTTTTCTAACTTCATTATCAACTGTATTCAGTTGGAGACCATCATCAACGGATACCTGTACAAACGTTAAAAATAAAAACTAATACTGTACACCAGGTACGAAACAGAAAGAGCACGAAGTCAACTTAAATAGTATTTTGAATACTTAAAAGTTTAGGGAAACACATAGTAAAAATTCTGTCTTGCTGATGAAAACGATAGTCCATAATTACCTTAAGTTTAAAATGATATGTGTAAAATCGTTTATAAAATTTGTTTGTGAGCTGTTCTGATACCTTGTAGGAATGTGAGTACTAACAGTCTGCACTTCTACGTTACATCGGACAAAGAATAACGGAATTAACATATCGATCCACTTTGTAGTACAATTTAGCAGTTATTTATAAAGTGTGAAATGTCTTTGATTAATATCTTTGGTTCTAGTAAAGGTAAAAATAGTTAAGGCACGAGTCTACAAACAAGCGAACGAAATGGATAGTGTGCGTTAACGAACAACATCAATGTAATGGTCAAAGATTTACAAAATCTATCAAAGTTTCATAACTAATAGTTCTTTTCGTCAATAAATTACATTACCTATTTGTCAGATCATGATATATCGTGATCCAAGAAGCGTTTATATAGTCACAATATACAAATACCGTAAGTAGAGTACTCCTATTGTTCTGTAAAATATATTATCGTTTTAAAATAAAGGAACATTAGATGTCAGTATCAGCTACATAACAAATGTAAAGTCATTGTAAAACTACAGCTACCTGTTAATCGATGGGGGAACCTCTATACTGAGTAATATAAACTTTAGAGATACTAACTTTAGAATCAATGGATAATATATAATCATTTTGAGATGTACTTTGACATAACAAAGGATAACATATATTCTGTGTAGTAGGGGTTCGACATTGTTAACGTGAATGGATACAGGCCAACAATTGCATCCGATGATACACATAGAATAACTGGAGTAAAAAATCATGGTTTTGAAACTTGGTCAATCATAAAATATAAAAATATGATTTAAAATATTTGTACTCTTTGAAAAAAAAAATACATAAGTGAATTAGATTCAATCACGACTATGAGCTCTTGTTGGTTCGATACAATCACACAGCAAACAAGATTACAACAAACTGAGGAAACACAGAGAACGCGTTTCTTAGATAGGGCTCTAACAAATCATGTTTTTACTGTAAATGCCCAAAGATACTCGAGCAGGCGTTCACTCAACAACGGGTCAGACGATCTTAATTATGAATACGACTTTCAACAACAGTTATTAAAAATTCAGCGCAGTACATGAAAGAACCCCAAAATGACATGCAAACTATCTCCTATCAATAAACTAATCGTATCCTGCAGTCACTGATACAAGGAATCAGAGCTAGCTTTCTTTGCGATTTCTCGAAAGATATTCGACAGTGATTTATAGATTTAGAAGCGAGGACGAAACGTAGCAATTCTGAATAACGATTCATAATTCTATGCGGATAACTATAAAACAGCAGTTACAGCGTAGTCTTTGACGACCAGTATAGGAGTTATTGCCAATATTCGTTTCATGGGCATTAGGGCGTGATCCAAGACATCATATATTTCCCAGCTTTTCCTCTCCAAATGATGAGAAGACAACCTCAGACTTCGAAGACGCAGAAGCCTCTCACAGAGATGTAACCTCAGCAAGAAGCATTATTCATATATTCTTATGTCCCCACGCAACATCATTATATCCCTATGTAAAACTGCGGAAACACTCCGACGTAAGCAGGAATTTCTTTGTTGAACTTTATAACTTTTTACTATCAACTAGTACTTCACAGTTTAACCGGTCATCCGTATTTGTGACTGCAACTCTTCCCATTGTCAACGGCGGGATCGTCACATTGTCAACGCCAAATAACTTCCCAGAAAATTCTTTATTACGTGTACCCGTCGGAACGACTTCCTCAATTTGCAGCTCAGATCTTCCACAGTCAATGATAGCTTGGGTTTCTTGAAGAAAGTCCCATCTGAGGATGACATTATGGCTACATTCTGTTAAAACGTCAAATCCAAACGGCTGGGTCTTGTTGTTAATGGTTATTGTTGTGACACAAGTTCCTGCTGGCTGGACGTACCTTCTATTTGCGATATTTAGCACAATTGCTCCCGTATCACAGAACATCTTCTTCTTTAGTGCGCGGCGGTAATTATCCAGAGAAAGAAGCTCCTGAATCAACCAGTGAACGGACAGGTTGTCCGTCGATTATGACGTCGATGAGATTTCCCGACATCTTAGCGACTGTCGTCTATGGAGGATTTTCATCTGCGGCGGCCTCACCTCCGAAGATGGTCGCCTCGCTTAGTTTTCCTGGGCGCGGCGGCTAGGGGAGCGGCTGGTACCTCTGTACGGCGACGGTGAACGGCTGCGGCGCGTCGGGGAGCGACCTCGTCTAGGGTACGGCGATGGACTTCTTCCCCATAGGTCGACTGAATTCATCAGCAGGTGACTGCCTGGTATAGAACTGCTCTAATGGCTGACGTATTGCGGCAAAGTAATCGTCGAAAACTGGCCTTCTCTCTCTGCAGTAGCGTACGACATGTCCAGGGCGCCCACAGTGGAAACACAGTGGTGTGTTGTCTTCTGTCCTCCAGACGTCTTTTCTTGTTCGGGACGTCATAGTTGCAGAAGGAGTTGGTTGTGGTCGCGTTGGTCGGTTCTTAGGGTGCCGTTTGGCGGCTGCAGCGTAAGTCATAGCAGGGCGACGCCATTCTTCATGTCGGGTGCGACTGGCGCGGCAGACAGGAGCTAATGTCTGAAATACCTCTTCCTTAGTGGCGTCGGCTCCCTCGTGACTTACAGGGCTTACATCCATGGCCATAATCTGATGCTCGCTTGGTCTAATAGTCTCAGCTACCATAAACTGTTGTAATTCTTCTCTCACAATTTGATATTTGAGGAAAGCAAAGTGATGCTGGTCTCCCTCAACGGCCATAAAGACTACATTGGGGAGTTTATCATACTTGTTTCGCCCAACCCTCCCTGCTACATCTCTTCAATACGCTGGCACCACTTTATGAACTCTTCTCTCGTAGCGACGTCTTTTATCAGAAGAGCTTGGTACATGTCTTCTGCAATCAGGTGGGTTATTTTATCGGTCTCAGTCATATTCGGGTTAACTATATTACACAGGGCCAAAACATTATGTATGTACAACCTTGTCGTGTCACCTGTCGTTGGGCCCGGTTCTTCAATTGTTCTGCTTCCGAGCGGATTTGTCGCTGGCGGTATCCAAAAGTTTCCCAGTCATTCAGCTTCGCTTCGTTGTTTTCAAACAATTGATGGGCTGTTCCGTCGAGGTAGAAAATAAACGTTGGCCAATCACATTGTATGATTCTATCAGTTATACTTGGCGACTCGGTCGAACCCTTTTAGCCATTTGTTGGGGTCCTGCCCGGCGTCTCCAGAGAATATCGACGGGTGTCTTGGAAGCAGGCTTGACTTCGAAGACAAGGCTGTCAACTGAAAGCTGGTTTATTGCGAACTGAAACGTACACGCAACACTGACTGCCTCTCGGGCAGAGTACTCTGCTATTTATACACAGAGAAATTAGAAGAATAGTTAACATAAGAAACATTTAGTTATTACAAGTGAACATAAGAAAGATGTAGATCATTCTGGAAATGAGAATTACAAAGAAATAAATTTGTGCCTGTGGACGGGATTCAACCAGCGACTTTCAGCACTGCAAACGGTGATGCTATCCCTTGCGCTTCATCGGCAGTCGGTTAACTTGGGGTCTTGCGGCAATATTCGTTTAAGTTCAGGGAACGTTTAAGCGGTGATAAAATATGGAATAGTTGTCCGTAAAAGTGGATTTTTTTTTTTTTTTTGTTTTTTTTTTTTTTTTTTTTTTTTTTTTTTGTTAAATTGGAACATTCGAGAAAAACAAAGTGAGTTTTTCAATGTGTTTTTGATTGAATTCATCACTATAACTGACTATTCGCACGACTGAGAGGGACAATTATTTTCATGTTTTTATTTTTATTTTTTATTTTATGGTCTTGGAAAAGTTTTCAGTAAAAAAAATCGGGACAGTTAAAATGAAAAGCGGAAAAATTCGAACCAAGTTCCTTTTTCAGTGTGCTTCTAAATGTACTCAACACTATAAGTTGAGAACCGTTCATCTAATTGCGGTAAAATTCATTTGACGTTCAAAGTAAGAGTACATACATATTAGTAATTGCGAAGCATTGCAGGGTCGACTAGATGACCCGGTGAACTTCGTATCACTTACCTCTTAATATACACTATATTAATTTAAATCATAAGTATTTTAGACCCAGTAGCTCTATAAAGGTATCATTAGATAGTCTACGTAACGGCTCAATAGTGGGCGGAAAGAGTGGGCGGAAAGAGTGGGCAAATCACACACGGGTCCAGTATAAAGTCCATGTCCCATTCGTGGAAGTTCAAGGAAGTTTTAAACAGCGATAAAATATGGAAAATTGCGAGGAAAATTTATATTTGAAACATGTCAAATAGTGATTCGGTTGTTGTGTTGGGTGCGTTAAGAATATACTTTGAAAGAGTAAAGTTTGCTTGACACGATCTGAACCCGTATATGAACTGTCAAAGATAAAGTGAATTCCTGTTCGTTATTCTCGCTAAAAATCGAGAACGGCTGAATCGATTTGGCTGTATATCATTACATGTACATGTATCAATGACTCTATTGTGATAAAGTCTGGTGTGGAGATAGCTTGAGCACTGAAGTACCGGATAACATACTTTAGAAAGTGTGTAATTGAAGATATTTTTTGATTTGAAGTTTATAAGGCGAAATATCGAACAATAATTACTATCTGGAAAAGCTATTTACTCTTTGACTTCTTAACTTTACCGTATCCCAGAAAATGCTGCTATTAGTTGCCACGTCTATGTAATTTGATTCAACACAAGGAATACCATGCATCCCCAGCGTGTTTAATCCACATACATTACCCCCCCCTCCCAAAAAAAATGATTTTGTTATTCTGAGACTAGATTGTCGTGTTGGGTGCGTCCATAAACATACTTTGAAAGAGTAAATTTCGCTTAACACGATCTGAACCCGTATATAAACTGTCAACGTCATTGTCAAAGGTTACACATACACTAAATATATGAATAGTGCATACTCAACTTAGTGCCTCTGAGAATTGCCTTGAAACTGACGTCTAACAAGTCTGTTTGAACCAGAATATTTCCAATGTTGTGCTCCTGACGTTTTTCTATCTCATTCAAATCCTTTAGTTCTTCGGCAGTTAAATTAAGTTCTGAAATGTTATTCCTTTAGATGATGATGGTGACGTTGTCGTGATGTACTTCGGTTTGATAACAGTATTTGGTTCACTCGATTTTTTGTTCCTTAGACCTATTAATTCGTATTATTCGTCGCAAATTGTGACCGCATTTGAGGCAGAACTTGAAGGTATCAGCGGTTATTGTTGAACATCCGTCGCATCGTTACAAATTTTTTGTGCAACTAGGACAGGTAGTTCTTTTCTTCTGCAGTTCTATCCACTTTTTCAAAAGAGACAATGCAGTTTTAAAAGTTAATTATAACCCACCAGGTCCTAGAATTTTTATCTGTCACCTTCCACTTCTTTCACCTCTGGCAGTGTTGCTGGTGTAAAAAACACCGAGTAGCACCGTGGTTCGGAACCCACGTTAAACTGTAGGTCCCCCTATAACTGGCTGGGTAAGTCAGTTCGAAGGTCGGAGGAAGGCGACGGCATACCACCTCGAAACAGGACCTTTCGGATTGTTGACTGCGTTAACTTAGTTAAAGAGTAAATAGCTGTCCCGGAGAGAAATTATTGTTCGATATTTCGCTTTATATACTTCAAATCAAGAAATATCTTTATTACACGCGTTCTAAAGTATCTTATCCGGTACTTCAGCGCTCAAGCTATCTCCACGCCAAATTTAATCACAATAGATTCAGTGGTTTATGTAATATAACTAAATCTGTTCAGCCATTCTCGAGTTTTAGTGAGACTAACGAACAACAATTCATTTTAATTTTTGACGTTTCATATACTGTTTCAAAGTATATTTCTAAACGCACCCAACACAACAACCGAGACATTATTTTACATGTATTAAATCTAAATTATCCTCGCAATTTTTCCATATTTTTATCACCTTTTTAAACCTTTCCTGAACTTCCACGAATGTCTGAGAAATATTATCCTGGACAAGTGTGGATGATTTGCCCACTCTTTCCACCCACTATCGAGACGATGCTTACAATATTTGATGATGCCTTTATGAAGCTACTGGGCCTAAAATACATATGATTTAAATAATTAAAATAAGACAATCTAGATCGCAATTTGTTGCGTTTATTACTGGGAACCAGTCTTATTTTAATAGACTGTCTCATTTTAATTATTAACATTTTTAAGATCGCTGTTCGAAAAAATGCTTTCGGTAATTACATATGATTTAAATTAATATGGGTTATATTAAGAGATAAGTGATATGAAGTTCACTGGGTCATCTAGTTTATAGATAATTTCATTCATACCACTAGAAAACGGATAAGAAATATCATCACTAATCAAAGATCACAGTAATAGGTTGAATTCAATCAAAGAGAGGAAATTATCTTCTGTAAATCCTCCTCTGATACATGTCCTTAGCCCCAACTCACTACAATACAGCGTACACAAAAAATACCAAATAAAAATAATGCCATTTCTATTAACTTTTATATATTCTCTTCTAGACTAAGCTTCGTAATCATACAGTATTCTTAGCTGGTCGCAGATAACTTACGGAAACTACGTCACTGAAAAACTAAAATTAAAAGAAAGTGTGAAATGCTGTAATACCTGAACGGTAGTAAGATTCAATTAAAGCAAACATAACCCCTTCAGAGCACCCTATCTACTACAGCATGTAGAATTGGTAATTTATATCTGTGAAATATTACATAATACTAAAGAAAAATATATAATGAGGCATGTCAAATAAAATAAAAAAGTCACGTTGAGGAAATAAATGTCAACAAATTTTAGAGTTCTGGTGTAACATATAATTATGTCAATAGAGACGAAATTGAAGATTTTACTGCATAATATTCGGAGTGGAGGGTACATATCATCGTGGTGATACAGCAGAACGGGAAAAATATTATGATGTGCGACGTAAGCAACAGTGGCGGTAAGTCACAGTCGGTGAGATAGCAGCCAGCAAGAGACCAAGATAACGGTCGGAATGTGACGGGTAACGCGTAATCTAAGTGAATTCTTGCTCAGTCGTCGTGACAGGTGTACAGCGTGCTGTACTGTAAATAAATCACGTATATTATAGGGAATGGAGTGAGTCGATGCGAACCGCACTGAAGACCCAACCGCCCATAACAGATGACATGCTACTACTGAAGCCGAACTGTGTATTATTTCCTACGTAGTACGAGGATGAGAGGAGAAAAATATAAATGTCACCAGTGCAACTCGTCTGTCGACTCCGTTTTCTTGCATATTATTTGCACGACAGGTCTAAGCAATACTGCCGCGCTCTACGAACAGCTTACATGTCCAAGTAAGTAAAATAGAAAACGGTGCTGAAACAACTGATACATGGCAATATCATTCCTCACAGATTTAATTTATATGGAGATATTTCTTTGGATATTGGAGTTTATTTTAGGTGCGAAAGCGTGACAAACTACAGAAAGTCTAAGTGAATTATAGGTTTAGGCAGCGTAAAAGCAAGATACTGCAGACATACATCACCACTGTGTGTGGGAGAGAGAGAGAGAGAGAGAGAGGGAGAGAGAGAGAGAGAGAGAAAGGGGGGGGGGCAAGGAGAGAGTGGGAGGAGGAGAGAGAGATATTAAGTCATACATTCTCTTAGCTTTTCAGTAATTTATAGTGCATTACAGATTTTTTCTTAAGTTTTCAGTATCTTAAAAAGCACTAAATTTTTAATTTACACTATCGTATAAATTTCTACAGTAATGTTTCAATCGTGGTAGTATCTCCATCTCTTGCGTCCTTTTTTGCGTTAGTGCTTTTTTGTAACTATGCCAAGTTTACTCGATGAACAGCATGGAATATACGAATGAACTGTTTATCACAAGACGTAGGTAATACAATTTTCACTTGACACTGGGGCAAAGTGAAATAATGTCACTTTTGTCTTTATTGTTGTTCTTGTGTTCTTCAGTCCGGACAAAGGTTTGATGCAGCTCTCCACTCTGATGTATCCTGTGCAAGCCCGTTCATGTCTGAATAACGACAGCCCACACCCATTTAAATCTTCTCACTGTATTCGTGTCTCTGTCTCCGTCTGCGACGTTTTTCCCACAATTTTCCCTCCAATGTTAAACTGATCAATTTTTTTTTTTTTTTTTTTTTTATTTTTTTTTTTTTTTTGATCTTCAGAAGTGTTTTCCATTTCATAGCCATTCTAAATTTTATCTTCTCTACCTCGGCCATCAGAATTTAATTTGCAAATAACAAAACTCATCTTTTATTGCCTCTCATATTTTATTGTCTCGTAACCTAATCTTATTTCTTCAACTTCGCCTCACTTTCTTATAATGTTTTCCATTACACTTGTTTTGTTCTTGTTCATGTTCATCTTATAAACTCCGTTCTTGTATAAAAATTCATGTATTGACTTGTTCCATGACCATGGAGTCTCACTTCTCAGTTGGGTCCTATGGAACAGAAAACCATATTATTATTATTACAAACTGCCTATTCCGTTCAATTGCTTTTCTAGGTGTTTGCAGTCCCTGTAAAAAATTATAATGGCATCGGCAAACAGCAAAGTTTTTATTTTTTCTCCTTGTACTTAAATCCTTATACAAATTTCTCCTTGCATTACTTGATATATTGCTCAATGCACACACTGAATAACATTGGCGAAAAGCTAAAAACATGTGTTTCTCTCTTCCCAATCACAGCGTCGCCTTCATTCCTTCGAATGATTTAACCGCTGCATGGTTTCTGCAAAAATTAAAGATAACTTTTCGTTTTCTATCTTTTACCCCTACTACCTTCATAATTTGAAAGAGTGTATTGCAGTCAACATAATCGAAAGCTTTCTCCAAATATACAAAAACTAAACATGTCGGTTTGCCTTTCCTTAACTTGTTGTTGTTGTTGTCTTCAGTCCGGAGACTGGTTTGATGCAGCTCTCCACAATACCCTATCCTGAGCAAACCTCTTCACCTCCACATAAGAACGGTAACCTACATGTGTCTGAATCTGCATACTGTATCCATCTATTGGTCTTCCTCTGCGATTTTTACCCCACACACTTCCCTCCAACGCTAAATTCACAATTCCTTGATGTCTAAGAATGTGTCCTACCAATCGATTCCTTCTTTTAGTCAAGGTATGCCAGAAATTTCTCCCGAATTCTGTTCATTACCTCCTCATTAGTTACGCGATCCACCCACCTAATCTTCAGCATTCTTCTGTAGCACCATATTTCAAAAGCCTCAATCCTCTTCCTGTCCGCACTGTTTATCGTCCAAGCCTCATTACCATTCAAGGCAACACTCCATACAAATGCCTTCAGAAAGGACTTCCATAGGCTTAAATCAATATTCGATGTTAACAAATTTCCCTTTTTCAAGAACGCTTTTCTACTCATTGCCATTCTGCATTTTATATCCTCTGTACTGCGACCATCATTTGTTATTTTACTGCACAAGTAACAAAACTCATCTAGCTACTTTATTGCTTCGTTTCCCAATCTAATTCTTTAGCATCACCTGATTTTCTCACACTGCACTCCATTGTCCTAGTTTGCTCTTGTGAATGTTCATCTTATATGCACCTTTCAGCACACTCTCCATTCCGTTCAATTGCTCTTCCAGGTCCTTCGCTGTATCTGACATAATTACTATGTCGTCGGCAAAACGCAATGTCTTTAATTCTTCACCCTGAACGTTAATTCCTTCACCAAATTTCTCCTTGCATTCCTTTATAGTTTGCCCATTGTACAAATTGAATAACAATGGAGAAAGACTACAATCCTGTCTCACTCCCTTTCAACCACTACATCCCTTTCATGCCCTTCAACTCTGACAATCGCTGTCTGGTTTTTGTACAAGTTGTAAATAACCTTACGCTACCTATATTTTACTCCTGCTTGCTTCAGAACTTGAAAGAGTTTATTCCAATCAACATTGTCAAAAGCCTTCTCCAAATCTACAAAAGCTAGAAATGTAGGTTTGCCTTTTCTTAATCTATCTCCTATGATAAGCCCTAAAGTGAGTATTGCCTTTCGTTTTCCTACATTTCTCCTGAACCCAAACTGATCTTCCCCGAGGTCGGCTTCTACCAGTTTTTCCATCCTTCGTATATATTTCGTGTTAATATTTTGCAACCATGACTTATTAAACTGACGGTTCTGTAGTTTTAACACCCGTCTGCACCTGCTTTCTTTGGAATGGGGATTATAACATTTTTCTTGAAGTCTGAGGTTACTTCGCCTGTCTCATACATCTAACACACCAGGTGAAACAGGTTTGTCATGGCTGGTTCTCCCAGAGACTTCAGTAGCTCTGAGGGAATATCATCTACTCCAGGGGCCTTGTTTCGAATTAGGTCTTTCAGGGCTCTGTCAAATTCTTCTCTCAATACAGTATCTCCTATTTCATCTTCATCTACATCCTCCTCCCTTCCTACAATATTGTCTCGGAGTTCATTTCCTTTGTAGAGCCCCTCTATATACTCTTTCCACCTTTCAGCTTTCCCTTCTTTGCTGAGAACTGGTTTTCCATCAGTGTCCTTGATATTCATAGATCTGTTTCTCTTATCTCCAAATGTTTCTTTTATTTTCCTGTAGGCTGTATCTATTTTTCCCCTATTTATACATTCTTCTACATCCTTGCATTTGCCTTCTAGCCACTCCTGCTTAGCCATTTTGCACTTCCTGTCAATCTCATTTCTTAGTCGTTTGTACTCCATTTTGCCTGTTTCATTTACTGCATTTTTATATTTTCTCCTTTCATCGATTAAATTTAGTATCTCCTGTGATATCGAAGGATTTTTTTGTAGGTCTTGCCTTCCTACCTATTTTGTCCTCTGCTACCTTCACTATTTCATCTCCCAATTTTACCCATTCCTCCTCTACAGTTTTATTTTCCCCTGTTTCAGTTAATTGTTGCCTAATGCTCCCTCTGAAATTCTTAAGAACTTCAGGTTCCTTCAATTTATCCAGGTCCCATTTCCTAATTTTCCTACCTTTTTGTAGTTTCTTCAATTTCAGCCTACAGTTCATAACCAACAAGTTATGGTCAGAGTCTATATCTGCCCCTGGGTATGTTTACACTGTAAAACCTGGTTCCGAAATCTATGTCTTACCATTATAAAATCTATCTGGTATCTCCCGGTGTCTCCTGGTCTCTTCCACGTATACAACCTTCTTTTGTGATTCTTAAACTAGGTGATTGTTATAACTAAATTATGTTTTGTGCAAAATTCTACCAGGCGGCTTCCTCTTTCATTGCTTTTGCCCAGACCATATTCACCAAATATCTTCCCTTCCCTTCCTTGTCCTACTACCAAATTCCAGTCTCCCATCACAATTAAGTTTTCCTCTCCCTTAATTGTCTGAATAATTTCCTTTAGCTCCTCATATATTTCTTCGATTTCCTCATCATCGGCAGAGCTAGTTGGCATATAAACCTGTACTACTGTTGTCGGTGTTGGCTTCGTATCTATCTTGACAATGATAAGGCGATCACTGTGCTGCTCATAGTAGTTTACCCGCATTCCTATTTTCTTATTCATTATCAATCATACTCCTGTGATACCCCTAATTGATTTTGTATTTAAAATCCTGTACTTACCTGACCACAAATCCTGTTCATCTTGCCACCGAACTTCACTAATCCCCACTATATCTAACTTCAACCTATCCATTTCCCTTTTTAAATTTTCTAATTTTCCTACTCGATTAAGGGATGTAACATTCCACGCTCCGACCCGTAGAATGCCAGTATTGTCTTTCCTGATGATCACATCCTCTTGAGTAGTTCTCGCCCGAAGATCCGAATGGGGGACTAATATTTTACCCGAGAGGAGGCTATCATCATATGTTCATGCAGTAGAGCTGCATATCCTCGGGAAAAATAACGACTGTAGTTTCCCCTTGCTTTCAGCCGTTCGCAGTAACTGTGTGACAAAGCCACATTTGCTGATGTTACAAGGCCAGCTCAATCATCCAGACTGTTGCCCCTGTAACTACTGAAAAGGCTGCTGCCCCTCTTCAGGAACCACACGTTTGTCTGGCCTCTCCACAGATACCCCTCCGTTGTGGTTGCAACTACGGTACGGCTATCTGTATCTTTGAGGCTCGCAAGCCACCCCACCTCGGCAATGTCTGTGGTTCATGGGAGTGATTCCTTAACCTATCTTCTACGATAAATCGTAAGTTCTGTATTGCTTCGCGTGTTCCTACATTTCTTCTTAATCGAAACCGATTTTTCCCGAGATGTGATTCCACAAGTTTCACAATTCATCTGTAAATATTTCTTTACAGTGTTTTGCAGTTATGACTCATTAAACTCATATTTCCGTAACTTTCACACTTGTCTGCACTTGCATTCTTTGGAACTGTTTTATTTTCCTTGACGCCTGATGGTATTTCCGCAGTCTGCTTCGCCTTGCGCATATGGTGGCTCTCTTTTTCATGACTGGCTCTACCAGCAGTGTCAGCAATTCTGAAGGAATATCATCCACTCTGGGTGCCTTATTTCGAGTCGGTTCTTTCATTGCCCTCTCGAATTCTTCTCGCATCATCATCACATCTCCTATCCCATCTTTCCATTTCTACAATACTTTATTCATTCACCTTGTAAGGCTCTCTACATATTCCTTCCATATTTCCTGTAGGCTGCATGTAACTTTCCCCTAGTTATACAGTCTGCCACACATTTGCATTTGTCCTCTATCAACTCCAACGTAGCCAATATGTACTTCCTGTCAGCCTCATTTTCTAGCCGTGTGTTGTCCCTTCTGCCTGATTCACTTCTGCAATATTATATTTTCTCCTTACATCAGTTATGTTCAGTATGTTTTGTATTACCCAAGGATTTCTATTAGGCTGTATCCTCCTGTCTAAATCAGCCAGTACAGCCTTCACTACTTTACCGCTCAAAGCTATCCATTCCTCTTCTTCTGTATTACTTCCCCCATTTAGGTCAAACCTTCCCTAATTCTCCCTCTGAAACTTTCAACAATCGCAGGTTCCTTCAGTTTATCCAGGTTCCATCTCCTTACTTTTCTACCGCAATTTTTTACGTTTCAATCTACAGTTTATTTCCAGTAAGTTATTGCCAGAGCCTATATTCGCCCCTGGATATGTCACTGTCTAACTTCCAGTGACTCGTGCTTTCACACGGTCCAAACATATGGCCAATATACCTATTTAATGGTTACATTCCACAGAGTGAAAGCGAAAGACTATAACGTTGTTGTTGTGGTCTTTAGTCGGGAGCCTGTTTTGATGCAGCTCTCCACCCTACTCTATCCTGAGCAAGCCTCTTCATCCTTTTCATAAGAACGGCACCCTACACCCATTTGTATTTGCTTTCTATATTCACCTTTAGGCTCTCTCTGCGATTTGTACTCCAGACACTTCCCTCCAACACTAAATTCACAATTCCTTGATTTATAAGAATGTGTCCTCCCAATCGATCCCTTCTTTTAGTCAAGGTATGCCAGAAATTCCTTTTCTTCCTAATTCTGTTTAGTACCTCCTCATCAGTTACGCGATCGACCCAACTAATCTTCAGCATTCTTCTGTAACACCATATTTGAAAAGCCTCAATCCTCTTCCTGTCCGGACTGTTTATCATCCATGTTTCACTCCAATACAAGGTAACACTCCACACAAATACCTTCAAATAGGACTTCCATATGGTTAAATTAATATTCGAAGTTAACAAATTTCTCTTTTTCAAATACGCTTTTCTTCACATTGCTATTCTTTATTATATATCCTCTGTACTGCGAACATCATCTGTTATTTTACTGCCCAAGTAACAAAACTCATTCACCACCTTTATTGATTCGTTACCTAATTTAATTCCTTCAGCATCGCCTGATTTTCTACGACTGCATTCCATTACCCTTGTTTTGCTCTTGTTAATGTTCATCTTATATGCTCCTTTCAACATACTGTCCATTCCATTCAATGGCACGTCCAGATCCTTTGCTGTCTCTGACAGAATTACAATGTCATCGGCAAATCGCAAGGCTTTTATTTCTTCACCCTGAACTTTAATTCCTTCTCAAAATTTTTCCTTGCTTTCCTTTATAGCTTGCTCAATGTACAAATTGGATAATATTTGAGAAAGGCTACAACCTCTGCATCCTTTTCATGCCCTTCAACTCTGATAACTGCAAAATGTTTCACATGTTTGTGTAGCTTATGGGACTTAACTACGGGGTCATCAGTCCCAAAACTTACAAACTACTTATGAACTAGCTAATACTAAGGACGGCACAAATATCCATGCCCGAGGGGGATTCGAAGCCCCCCCCCCCCTCCCTGATAACTGCTATGTGGTTTTTATACAAGTTGTAAATTAACACCTATTTCCTATATTTTAGTCCTGCTGATTTCAGAATTTGAAAGAGTGTATTCCAGTCAACATTGTCAAAAGCTTTTTCCAAATCTACAAAAGCTAGAAATGTAGATTCTCCTTTTCGTAATCTAAGCCGTAAGGTGAGAATTGCTTTCCGTGTTTCTACATTTCTCCTAAGTCCAAACTGGTCTTCCCCAAGGTCGGCTTCTACCACCTCTTCCATCCTTCTGTAAATAATTCGTGTTAAAATTTTGCAACCATGACTAATTTTCACACCTGTCTGGGCCTGCTTTCAGGGTAATGTGGATTATTACAGGGTTTACTCCCTGTCTCATACATCTTACGCACCAGGTGACATAGTTTTGTCCTGGCTGGCTCTCCCAGAGACTTCAGTAGTTCTGAAGGAATTTCGTTCACTCCAGGAGCCTTGTGTCGGCTTAGGTCTTTCAGTGTATAGTATTTCCTAGTTCATCTTCATATACATCATATACATCATATACGTCATATACATCATATACATCACTTCCTACAGTATTGTCTCCAAGTTAATTTCCTTTGTGAAGCCCCTGTATATACTCTTTCCTTCTTTGCTGAGAACTGATATTCCGTCTGAGTTCTTTATATTCATACAGCTGCTTATCTTGTTCCCAAATGTTTCTTTTGTTTTCCTGTAGGCGGTATCTATTCTCCCCCTATTCATAAATTCTACTACAGACTTGCATTTGCCTTCTAGCCATTCCTGCTTATCTATTTTATACTTCCTGTTAATCTCATTTCTTAGTCGTATGTACTGCATTTTGCTTGTTTCATTTCCTACACTTTTATATTTTCTATTTTCATCAAGTAAATTTAGTATTTCCTGTGATATACAAGAATTTTTTGTAGGTCTTCACTCTCTACCTATTTTGCCCTCTGCTGCCTTCACTATTTCATCTCTCAGTGATACCTATTCTTCTTCTACTGTTTTATTTCTCCCTGTTTCTGTCAATTGTTGTCTAAAGCTCCCTCTGAAATTCTCAAGAACTTCAGGTTCCTTCAATTTATCCAGGTCCCATCTCCTTGTTTTCCTACCTTTTTGCAGTTTTATCGGTGTCGGCCTACAGTTCATGACCAACAAATTATGGTCACAGTTTATATCTGCACCTGGGTGTGTCTTACAGTTTAAAACATGGTTTCGACATCTACGTCTTACCATTATAAAATCTATCTCTTACCTTCCAATGTCTCCTGGTCTAATCCACGTATACACCTTTCGTGATACTTAAACAAAGTGTTTGTTATGATTAAATTATTTTTCGTGAAAAATTCTACCAGGCGATCTCCTTCTTTCATTCCTTTCGGCCAGTCCATATTCACCTACTATTTTTCCTTCCCTTTCTTTCCCTACTACCAAATTCCAGTCTCCCTTCACAATTACGCTTTCCACTCCCTTAATTGTCTGAATAATTTCCTTTATCCCGTCATACATTTCTTCGAACTCATCATCATCGGCAGAGCTAGTGGGCATATAAACCTGTACTACTGTGGTCGATGTTGGCTTCGTATCTATATTGACTACAATAATGCGATCACTGTGCTGCTCATTCCTTATTCCTATTTTCATATTCATTATCAGACCTACTCCTGTAATACACCCAACTGTAATACCCCTCACCTGACCAGAAATCCTGTTCCTCTTTCCACCGAACTTCATTAATCCCCACTATATCTAACTTAAGCCTATCCATTTCCCTTTTTAAATTTTCTAATTTCCCTACTCGATTAAGGGCTCT
Organism: Locusta migratoria; assembly: GCA_026315105.1. Taxonomy (NCBI): domain Eukaryota; kingdom Metazoa; phylum Arthropoda; class Insecta; order Orthoptera; family Acrididae; genus Locusta; species Locusta migratoria. Next base: position 423,198,414 of record CM048746.1, on the reverse strand, counting down.
AAAATTCCACGCTCCTATCCGTAGAATGCCAGAATGGTGATCACATCCTGAGTAGCCCCGCCCGGGGATCCGAATGGGGGACTATTTTACCTCTGGAATATTTTACTTGGGAGGATGCCATCATCATATATTCATACAGTAGAGCTGCATGTCCTCGGGAAAAGTAACGGCTTTGGTTTGCCCTTGCTTTCACCCGTTCGCAGTAGCTGATGTTAAAAGGCCAGCTCAGTCAATCATCCAGACTGTTGCCCCTGTAACTACTGAAAAGGCTGCTGCTCATCTTCAGGAACCACTCGTTTGTCTGGCCACTCCACAAATACCCCTCTGTTCTGGTTGTACCTATGGTACGGCTATTTCTATCGTTGAGGAACGAAAGCCACCCCGCCTAGGCAATGTCTGAGGTTCATGGCGGTGGCCCTATACGTTATACAATGAATTTTTGTCCAGCCAAATGAAGAGACTGAAGTGAATATCAAAATAAAATCTACATTTTTCCAAGAAAAATAAATGTTAAAATTAATCAATCAATTAAAATACAATTTGTGATTTAACTGAAAAGGTTTTCCCGATTTTTAATCCAAATAAAATAAATCAAATAGACAAATGAAATGAAAAGTCAGCTCCATCTTTGAAAAAGAAAAAATATAGAAGTGGGCAGAAAAAATTGAAACTCCCAAGAACAGCTACGTAACTGAATCTTCGAAAAATTTCTCTCTAAACCGCCTGTACTCATGGTTTATGACAAATTCACGCATTTGTACAAATGCAAAACGGTAAAAGTCTTAACGCGGAATTTGTACAAATGTATTTTGACGTGTTATCTTTAAGATATTGTAATTTTAAGGTACTTTAAAACGACGAATAAAATATTGTTTTACTTACGCCATGTATAAGGAATTAAAATAAATAAAAAAAGTTATCGGTAAATGCTATTTGTTGTGTTTCAGCATATTACTCAAAATTAATGGTGCCATCCTCAATTAGGTCTTTATCCACCTTTCCTAGTAACCGTGATGGATATATCTTGTTTTGTATTATTGTTATTTCTTCAGTAGATCCGTGTTAAATGTTTTATGAAATTTCTCTCTTTCATTGCAAGAATTTTATATTAAAGTCCTAATTGGCTTCGTTTACGACAAAAACCAATGCAACCACGAGTGTCATGCTACGTTGAGTTTAAAACTTGTACCTGCGCATGGTTTTGACACTGCTTTCAATCAGTCTGTTTATTTATGTTTATACAACAGCATGTAACTATAGTGCACATAGGTGTTCTTAAGATTATGCAGAGTATCTGTAAATCATGTTCATTTCATATTCAACCATGCATTGTTCATTTTATCCTTTTACTCCAACTGTGTAGTTCACAGTGTTTTTTTTATATTTTTGACATATTTCTGATTATGGCTACCGCCGAAATGTGCAGGTGTTGAAATAAAGTCATTTTTCCTCCAGTAATGACTTTTATCTCACCGACTTTATATAATTTTCAACATGGTCGCCTTCATCTTCCGTGACGATGCCACAAATGTGAAATAAAATTTTAGTTTTAATTTCTATTAGACTTTAATACCCATTTCCGAGATTTCATTTGTTTGACGATTTCTTTAATTTCCATATTTGCACTGTGATTTTATACATGTCTGTTGTTACCGTATTGCATTGTCCAATGCAAGTACGGCAATGAGATTTTTATTTCCATGACAGTCACAGCAAGGTTTTTTTTTTTTTTTTTTTTTTTTTTTTTTTTTTTTTTTTTTTTTTTTTTTTTTTAACGAGAAGTTGCATGATGAAACGATCGTCTTCTTTTACACAGGACACCGAACAGAATTAATTTCTAATCAAGTTTCCATTGTAAGGTGTAGTATTGCTGGGTAACATATTCATTTAGTATCATTTATTTCATTACATAGGCATAAAAGTACTTGCATCAGATTTTCAAAAAATGTTCAAATGCTTGACAATCTTAAGGGACATAAATGCGGGGCATCATTCCCTAAACTTACAATCTACTTTTGTACTACCTTCTACTAAAGACGACAGAAACGTCCATGCCCTAGGGGGGGATTCGAACCCCCGACGGGGGGCGGTCTAGCGCATTGCAGCATAGCTCCTCAATGCGCTAGGCCACTCCGCCACGGCTGCAATTTTCAGAAAAGTCAGATGCGTATATTTTTGTTGGTTTTGTCTTGCATAACTATAACAGTTCCTAACACAGTGGTTGTGGAACACATAGAGGACATAGTTCAGTAGAATTGATGAGAAAGACCTGCCCGTTTCAAAAATATCAGTTAAATAATCCGATAGCGTATTTAACCCTTTGCCGAGTTCGTCGTTGATCCTGAAGAAACCGTTGATCCATTATTTTCATTTTGGAAAAAAATGGAGAGACAATTCTGCAACCAGAACTTCACCTTCTCAGTGCAAAAAGGTTGTCAAGAACAGGAAAAACGCCTATCTTCTTCTTAGAATTATTCATGAGTGAAGATATTATTCGCAAAATACAACTATTTATATGGTGTCTGTTCTTTTCGAATATGTCCGAAAAGAACAGACTCCATTTGTTGACAGTGACTGCCGTAATTTCACGAATTCAAAATATTTAAACATTTCGACCTTCCGAAAGTTGTACTTCTGAAAATGAATAAATCAGTAAAATATAAGCGTTTGTCCCGAGGCTGGAGAGGTACGCAGGACGCATTGATGTGATTTTTGTAAACGTCTCTATTTATAGTAGGAAGTAGGCTGTTCACAAAATGAGTATTCCGTCAAGTTTGTATGTGACCCTGTTGTCAATAAATTACTTACAATATTTTTCTTCACTTTGTTACACAACAGTTAACCCAATACCGTACCATTTTCTTACATTTTTGGTATTCTGAAATGACTAAACTCTGTTTACATAGTTTTCTAATCTACCAGCCCCAATTCTGTTTCTTGAAGCTTGTAATTTGGAGTAGGGCATCAAAGAATGCATGAATGTATCTCTGATGTCTTGACGCTGGTTCAGTGCAAATACACGGCGTCAGTGCCAAACAGTGTCACTGGATTCCTGACGGACCACACGTGGGAGACGGTATTCCACGTTCCCACATGGGAAACGGAATGTCAGTTTTCATCAAATTATTTACATCTTCGCAGGTGGTTTCAGGTACTTCTCAGTCTACAATCCGTGTCGTGTAGCGTGACCAACACATTTCTGTTATTGTCTTATAAAAAGTTAGTAACAGGCACAATTTACTAGCAAAATACTGTTAACACACATCTTTGTACAAATTTAACGAGAAAAGTTCCAACAAATTTTCCAAAAGGACAAACTTCTGACAAAACAGTATCAACATCGAGAATATTTAGGATTAAACAGAAAAGTTGAACCTATACTGTTTCACATTTATTTTAAACGTAAATGTGTCACAGTTGCTGAAAACGCAGAAAGATTCATACATTATCTTGGTAAGTTGTAATTTCTATCTTTTCTATGCTTTTTAGGAATTCGTGAATGATGATATGGTGCTCACGTCCCACTTCGCTCCCTTATAGGTTTCTTTTTGTCATCTTTTAAATCCACATATCTTCTCCGAATGGGATCAACGTGGCTGATCCAGTACCAGACCATAATGTCCGCTTAAAATCAGTAAACAATGCCTCTTCGTGGGCACCATTTCCTGACCTGAATAAGAAACGGGCCATATGATCTTGGTGCGGAGTGCACTTTCCACCACACACACCGTAAGACAGCCCGCGTTGTACGGCCGGAGATGTAGAGCCCAACTGCCCGTATCGTCAACATACCAATCCAGCTGGAACATATTAGCAGTCCTATCAGCTGTTGAATCAACAGACATACTTCAACTTGTGATGGCATGACTGCCACTGGATGCCGTCAGCCGCATGTTGCCGACTTGATTGAAAACTACCGCTACACCTCAGACTGACGTCACAGCACTGACATAAATTTCGATACCTGGTGTTAGACGTCAGAGCGACCCACGCGCTCATTCTGATATTCTGAACCTTTATTTATTTTTAATTATTCCGTTGCATCAGTAATGTGACTCGTGTATGACAAACGAGATAAAACTTTGCTTTGTCATACAAGCTAGCATTACTTATCTGTCCCATGACCTTCTACATTTTGTCAGATAACCTTCTACATTTTGTCATATATTTGTAACAGTAGTTATTGTAGACTACTCCATAGTATATTCTACATCTACATCTACATGGGATACTCTGCAAATCACATTTAAGTGCCTGGCAGAGGGTTCATCGAACCACCTTTATACTATTTATCTCCCATTCAATTCTCGAATAGCGCTCGGGAAGAAAGAACACCTGAATCTCTCCATTCGACCTCTGATTTCTCGCATCTTATTCTGATGATCATTTCTACCTATGTAAGTCTGAGTTAACAATATATTTTCACATTCGGAGGAGAATGTTGGCGATTGGAGTTTCATAAGAAGCCCACGCCGCAGCGATAAGCACCGTTGTTGTTATAATTTCCATCCCAGATCCTGTATCATTTCCGTAACGCTGTCTCCCTTGTATCGTGACAATACGAAACGAGCTGCCCCTCTTTGGACTCTTTCGATGTCCTCCGTCAAACCCATCTGTTAAGGATCCCAGACTGGATAGCAATATTTCAAAAAAGGACATACAAGTGTAGTGTATGCAATTTATTTAGTAGTTCTGATGCATCTTTTAAGAGTTCTACCAATAAAACGCAGTCTCTGGTTGGCCTTTTCCACGATATTATCTTCGTATTCTTTCCAGTTTACGTCTGAAGTAATAGTAATTCCTAGGTATTTTGTGGAGTTTACGGCCTTCACTTTTGATTGATTTATCTTGTAAACAAAGTTTAAGGAATTTCTTTTCGTACTCATATGGACGACTTCACAATTCTTATTATTTATACTCAATTGCCAATTTTTACACCATACTGATATCTTATTTAGATCGTTCTGCAGTTGGTTTTGATCTTCAGATGATTTTACTAGACGGTAAATGACGGCACCATCTGCAAACAACCTAAGAGAGCTACATAGATTTTGTCCCATATCGTTTATGTAATTAAGGAACAGCAGAGGACCAATAACACTACCCTGTGGAACGCCCGATATCACCTCTGTCTTAGTCGATGCTTTACCATCGATTACCACAAACTGTGTCGTCTCTGACAGGAAATCCCCAATCCAGTCGCAAATTTGGGGCGATATTCTGTACCGCCCAGACTAGCCACATTTAAAAAGGAATAGATGTTGTATCAGTCTCACTAAAATTCAGATATAGCTTGACCGATCTGAATAACGTTTATTTTGTTAGCTTCAATGCAAGGGTAACTTAAAAGGGAAAGAAAGAAAGGGAAACTCTAAAGGAATATATGAAAAATCTAAAACCGGGGGCTTGTTACTCCCTCGAAAGGCAATTCACCATACCCAGCTGCATAGCCGTTTGGGACCTGCAGGCATAGTAAGAAAAAGGGGCGCAATGCTACGCTACTGATGCACAATCATATTAATATGTGAACACGAAATTTGGGGTATCGATTTTTAATCTTCTTTTTTATACACAATGAAGAGCGTCCTCACCTGTTCTTGTTTGTTTGTATTTATATTCTTGCACCTTCTTGATGATGTACCATTTCTTGTGTCAATGAGTCCATGGAGCACCGCCATCTGGAACTCCTACAATGTCTATATGAAATTATACAGACCTGACCTTCAAAACAAGAGAGTAACGTTTAACCCTTTGAGTACCAGTTTCTGTCTGAAACCACCATTTCATTATTTTTGAAGGACCAGTGACTTTTGCGTCAAAACATCGATGCTAGTACAATGCAGAGACATCTACTGATACTGTTAAATGTACAAAATAACAATTGATTGACAAACAGTGTTATTAGGACGCTGTGTAAAATTATAGGGCCACAGATAGTGATGTGGTCATGCGTTTATTAACGCGTTCGATTAAATCTTCTTCAGAATCGTGGAGGGCGTTCAGCATGGCCTTGCCGCCATACAATTTTATTATGTAAGCCCCCTCCACGATTCTGAATATGATTTTTATCGAAACGCGTCAATAAACGCATGACCGCATCACTATTTGTGGGCCTATAATTTTACACAGCGTCCTAATAGCACTGTTTTTCAATTAATACTGATATGGGCGCATACCTCATCAACGACTTTATGTCATGTCTGAAAATAACAATTGTTTCTAAGAGTAGTACAGTAATAGACTCATAAACAGGTGAACAGCAACCATAAAATTTATTTTGACTTTTTTTCACTTTTTTTAGCCTATTGAAAAATCTTAATGATCATGGTGTGTATGCTTGTGAGACAGTAAAACGATGTCAAAAGACTTGCCCAAAGATTAGAAACCTGAATAAACATTTTCAGCGCAGAGAATACGACTACAAATGCACAGAAGAAAGCACTTCTGCACTGATATGGAGAAACAGGAAGGTAATTTTTTTTCTGTCTCATTTTCATTATCAACGACAATCAGTGTATCGAAAACAAGAAGATAGAAATTGAGATTTCACTTCCCATACTTGTGAAACAGTACTCCATGCATATGGAGTACGTCGATAAATCAGACATGTTCAAATCTCTACATGATACTGATAGGAAGAACAAAAGATTACGGACTTGAATTTTTTGGCATATGCCGGATATGTCCATAGTAAATTGGATTTTTTTTGTTCCAAGAAAGAACCGATGGGGCAGCAGCATCACTGAAGGAGCTCCGGATGGTGGTGCTCCATGGACTGATTGACATAAGAAATGGTACATCATCAAGAAGGAGCAAGAATCGAAATGCAAACAAATAAAAAAGACGGTGCCTCAGGAACTGAGAGAAACCAAGTCTGAACACATGCCAATACAAAGGCGGTCTCGTTGTTGTCCACACTGCAGCGCAAAATCTGAAGCGCATGGAAGAAAATGTTCGACTGTGTCTGGAGAAAGTCAATATTGCTTTAAAAAATACCTCTGGATATCATAGATGGTTCAAAGACTATGTGTCCCAGTGGTTTCGCAGAGAAACCATTCTGAGTAAAAATATTTTTTTTTAATGTCTTGTATTAATCACTGATAAAAGTATCTTATTTTTGACATATGTGACTCAAAGGGTTAAAGACTTTGTCACGCTTTCACTAATTATTATACAGTTTCATCACGTTGAATATTTTAATGGAGAGGGTTTTTATAAACCTCAAGTCAGCGTATGGTGCCTTCCAGTAAACAAAGACAGTAAGCGAAGTATTTCGGGGACGTTGTCACACAATCAATAATGTTTCTGCGTATGAGAGTGCAGTTTGAATGTTTACGAATCTTCTCGACGTTTCGGCCACTGTTCTGGGTACTTGCGTCATTTCTGAATAAGTAAAGTTTGTGTTCTTATATAAAAATAATAGTGGTCTGAAGTGGAGGAGGAGGAGCAGGAGGAGGAGGAGGGGGGGGGCGAAATGTTAAGCTTTTTATTGCTACCGGTACTTAAAAATTTCACGCCGTTGGTAGAAATGGGCGTCGTCGATCGATGGAGCATTTTCCGTGCCATTGGTGGTTGCATTATTCCGTCTCATTGGTGGAAATGGACCTCGTTAATTGGAATTTGCAATATTCCTTGCCAATGGCTGGAACAGGCGAGTAGGTGGTATGAACGGCAGTTGTGACGTGCTGATGTTTACGAAGTCTGGGTTTGAATGCGATACGAAATGTTCGGACAGTTTACGTCACGGTTCGGAAAATCTCGGTGTATGTTCGAAAATTCGATTCAAGACGCTAGTTAGCAATGTCAGAAAGTATTATCTCCACGCTTTGCACCGCCATGTTCACAAATCTTTCCGCTGCTGTGAAATAAACTGTTTGCATAGGAAAGTGAAAACAATCTTATTGTTTTAGTATAGAGAATAATAACAATGTGTGTGAAGTGTAGACTGTTGTAGCTTTTACAGCGCTGAAACAAAAACAGTAACGAATATATAAGTAAAAGCAATCGCGATTGAAAATTCCAGTGCTGCGATCTAGGTAGGGATATCTGTTGGTACTATTTACACAGCAGCTCATGTTCTTCATCGTGTCCGAAGTGTCCGAAACTGGTACATTAGTAAGTAAGGACCTTACATCGAAGCTAAACATCAGATTCGTAGCTGATACACACTTTTCTTTTAAAAGTGTCACAAAATGTGTGGCGTCTTTGACATAAGAATCGATGCGTTTCACCAGCTGTCGTAACTTCGGTCCAAGTTCTTTTACCAGGCAGTACCTTGGGGAATTAGTACGATCCACTATTGGCCTTAAAGTACTCATCTTTATGCGCCTTTGATACTCCATATATCCTCGGTGCTTCTGGGACCTGTGGGATGTTATTAAGTCCATTTCCATTAACTTTTGAGGTCAAGCAAAAATGTATATAGATATTTCACAACCAAAACAATTAAGATTATTGCTGCTATTATCTATAAATTAGTCACCAAAAAATTTTGCCAGTGAAAGTACAAGTAACTCGTTTAAACAGCATTTATTTCCGCTTTTTGCACTTAATGCTTTCCAGCACCGCGATTACTGGAAAAATCGGGACCTCTATTGATTAATAAATTTAACAAGCAATATTGATACCATATCTGTATTACGTATATATTAATAGACAACAGCTAGGTTAGTCACAAAAGGTACTTTTATTACCATTAAATGCAATTGAAATTCATGAGTAAATAAACAAACAACCAAATTTATAGGGATGGACAAGTCCTCGTTATTGGCCATTTAGGATGATATCGAAAATTCCATGGCATACTAAGGTACATATTTTACTTTTTTTTCAATGTCCTGCATCTTCTTGAAGTTTACGGGAACCTTGTTCTTGTGCGCCTTTTCAGCCGGTAGGTAAGACAAGGCAGCGACCTTATCTTTTTCAGAAGAGATCTGTGTTTAAGAGGAGAGTTGATATAAACAGATGTTTAAACCTCTCCAACCTTGTTGCTTCTGTACTTCAATTGCTTGAATTTTAAGTGAGAAAACATTGGCGTCTTCTTTCTTGTCAGAGAATATAACAGTCTTCTTAAAATAAGATGCCCAGCGTTTATCAAAATTAATGACTTTATGGGGCTTGAATTCCACTTCACGGATCTGTAATATGTTAGTGACTTTATGACTCGCACACATTATATGCTGTACCAGTTTCACGTAGAAGCGGCGTACTGTTTTAATTCTTTTCAGTGACAGTTGATACATCTTGTCGAAGCATTGCTTCATATTCGACAAAGCAAAATATACACATTTGGCCTATCAGGCCTTTCAGCTCAGATCGATTCAGTAGTCATTTCTGAGAATCTCTATTGTATTTTCAGCCACTTATTTATCTATTTAATTATTTTTCCTCGCAATATTTTTGTCCGAATTACTAATTTTATTTAATTACTTATTTTTGCATATCTTGATAGTAATGTCCGTCAAGAAATCAGGTCTTCTTCCGACCTCTCAACCCGTCTGATCACACGCCACATCAAAAGGAACAAAACAGGAAATTAGGGAAAACGAAAGTGCTACCGTGGTGTGACGTAACATAAATGCAACAACTGCATATAAACATGGAAAATTCCACTACGACAAAGCGAAAACTCAATCCCTACTGGTAGAACAACTGTTACACTACAGTGTAAACCAAATATATGTTCAGAATATGTTAGTGAAACATAAAGGGCGTAGTGGAAAATAATCTTTAGCAAGGATAAGCCACAACTAAACACAATGGGATACATCTTCTTCGCAATTGAATACACAAACAGCTCGCTTGCTTTATAATAATTTCGACATAATTATTATATGCTACTATTTGAAATATTTTATAGTTGTATGAAACTACATGTAAGCATCAGCGTTCATTAACATCACCGCAGTGGTAGTTTACATAACGTTTACGACAGTGAAAACTTCTTTTTTCTGTGATCTGCACTTTTCTTTTGCTAGATAATAATGGTAAATGCTAGTAATAGATTAATATATTAATGTGTACAGGTTATTGAGAAAGATGTGGTCTACTAAAATCTTTTGTTTAGTTCATAACCAACTTCTCGCGATGTATTTGCATGTTTCGAAATTTATGCTAACAATACCCATAATTTCAGCTTGTGTCCATGTCATATATAGTGTCCCCCACATAGAACCGGCACCCTTCGGGTCAAATTTCTTGTAAAGTGTTAAGGCTGTCTCGAAAGTTTGCCACACTGTAGTCTGTCGGAAGTAGCAGTGCATCTGTTTGTTCATGAGTCAGTTGTTGCGAGAAGGCCGTATTTTACAGTTGTTATCATGCGTTAGTTCAGTGCTAACAGGAACAGAAATTCGGCAGTTAACATTACAACAGCGATCTGATACTGTGGAATGTTACACAAAGATAGGCTCCATAAAAAAACGTACAAATAAAGAAAAATATAAATTTTAGGTGACGTGCCCTGGAAGAAAATTCCCCACGTCCAACATTTTTCAGTATGTGTACTAGAGATGGAGGTATATTTGATCCCTTCAGAATGTGCAGACGACTTGCCATCCGACAGTGAGGACTCCTGAAAGTACAGATGCAATTCACACACATTTATCGAAAAGTCCCCACAGAAGTATGCTGTATTTCGTACATGGTTCCGTCATGTATTAAAAGACATGAAGTTAAAAATGCTATCTTTAAAATGTGGTTCTAGACATGCAATTTAAGGATCAGGAAGGAAAGAGCTTATTACATTGAGAATGGTTAACTTCAGTTGGTTTTTTTTTTTTTTTTTTTTTTTTTTTTTTTTTTTTTTTTTTTTTTTTTTTTTTTTTTAATTTGCCGTGTTACGTAAACTCTCAAGGATTATATATACTCCTAACAGGAAAACAGATATCGTATGAATAAAATCTCCTCGCAGAGAACATTGGTGTCTGGTGCGTCATGCGCATTATTGGCTCCACATTTTTCTGTTACATCTCAAACTGTGATATATACAGATATTGTTATTTTTTCACAATTTACAGACGCGGATGACCTAAACATAGTATTCCAACAAAACGGAGCCACCGCTGACACATTCAGGCAAATCTGGCTTCCATGAGCAACGTGTTTCCTCATGGCTGGCTTGTCACTAGAACCTTTTGCACCCAAGATCCCTGGATTTAAGATTTATAGTTACAGGGCGTACTAAAAGACAAAGTGCATGCTTACAACCCTCGCAAAATAGATCATCTTAATTTGCAACATTACCAGACAAATTTAACAACTTCACGCTTGCAAAATTAGGGGCACTTGCTGGCAACGTCATCACACGAAATCAGCAATGCTTATAATATCATCGCCAACACTTCCACTATCTCCTATAAAGAGGTAGCTACAAATTTTAATGTTAATATTATTTAATCTACATTAATTAGTTTACTGTTACTACTAAAATATTACCTGAATGTCAAGCGTAAGATGTACCTGTCTTTTTTCGTAACATCGTGTATCAACAGTACCTCGGAATGTTGGCAACTCTTCAGACGGCGACGTAGCACAGGCATGCATACATGTCAGGCGTCGCCTCAACTGCCGGATCACCAACAACTGTCAAATCGAAATTTCTGCGCTGGCTGTTCATAGTGGTGTACTGCTGCTTCAAGCTATGAAATTATCTTATACAAAATTCAATTACGTCTGGTTTTTTTTATTGCAGTTTATAAAGTCATAAATATTTTGCGTGGATTATTTTGTTGTAAATTATGGTTGGTGTGTTTTTCCTCTGAAATAAAGTCAGTGTTTCCGATGTCTGATGTGCTTAAACGCCCAATTTTTATTTTTTTTTATATTACGTGAAGTAGCACTATAATGTTAGAGATAAAAATGAGATAAAAATAAAAATATAGAACAGAAAATGATAATTTAGTCTGATGGAGACTGCTAAGCTTTCAGCAAAGATTAAGTTGCTGATATGCAACAGAAGGATCTACACAAACTATTGTTATCACAGTAGTGAAGTACGTGGATTTTACTTGTTTTACTAAATAGATATTTTCTGAGGAATGTTAAGACACACAATTACTTTTGTGTAACCGGTTTTCACATAACAGTTTCATAACTTGACAAAAGTTCAGGAGTACATTTTAAACAGATAGGTTCATCACTGCTCCAGTTACAACAGAGAAAGCAAAAAAAGTTCATCAACCACATGAAGTAAAAGTTTGATACTTTCCCTATATTGTGAATGTCTTGTTCATATCGCAGATTATTTCGTTCATAATCCTATACGTTACAAGAATCTACGAAAACTACCCGGCCGATTTCCTTCGTTTTTGTTTTAAACGAAAGGTATTCATTAAACAGATTTGTCATAAAGTGTCAGAATTAACTTAAGTCTCTCCATCCTTTATTTTTATTCAAACACGCTATCTTTCTGTCCTTGCAATGAATATTTTAATCGGTTTGTTTTACGACATCTTTGGTTATAATTAAGTTACTCAGTTCATTTTGACTATCAACACTCAGCGGATCAAGCTCTTTCATTTGCGCTTTAAACACCTGCATTAATTGATTGTGAAGAAATCTATGTTCTTTTTAAATATTAAATCAATGTTAAATTCAGAAAGGACCTATAAATTATCGCATAATATTAGTATCACAGCAAGATTGGAACAATATGGAATAAGAGAAGTAGCTACCAAATGGATCATCTCTTACTTTAATAACAAAAAGCAGAAAGTAATTTCCTGCAATGTCGAGAAAGGCTACAACATGCAGCACCAGTGGGGCACAGTATGGTTTGGGGTACCATAGATGTCAGTACTCAGATCGCTGTTGTTTCTTATTTATATAAATTATATACCATCTAATGCAACAGGTGATTCTACGTTATTTCTGTTTTCTGATGACACTAGCTTGACATTGCAGGACGTTGTCTGCAAGGCATAACTTCAGAGTTTCTAGAAAATAAATCTACGCTAGGACACAGTAAGACAGCTTACAGCTTCCAACATACAATTCAACAAAAACAGTAAATTTGATTATACTGATGAGGCTGAAAAGTTTCAACTTCTAGGAATTCAAATAGCTGCCGTGGAATGCTCAATCTGAGTATGTTCTTAGAAAATCTAAATTAAGCTATAGTTACCATCACAATATTATCTGCTGTAAGTGACAGCTCAATACGAAAAGCAGCTTGCCTAATTTTAGGGGGACTGATGACCTCTTCAGTTTTGTCCCCCCCCCCCCCCCCTAAAGCATCCAAACAACAATAGCTTCATTTCAATCGTGTATGCAATGTGGTGTTATTTTTGGGGTAACAATTCTGATCAAAAGCGATATTTTCGACTTAGAGACGGAGGATTCAAGCGGTATGTGTTGAAAGCTCGTAAACCTCTCTTCGACGGCTCGCTACTGAATTTCGTTGTACGGATCACGATAATTATAAAAAATAAATAACCCAGTATTGGAGTACGTTCACAAGTAGATACAACTGCCCCAGACACAACGACGGAAGAACCGTGGGACCTCTCTTGAAGGGACACAAAAAATTTCGTCCTATGAATGAGGCATATCAGTTTAATGAAGGTACTCGTACTCTAGAAATAAACATTTAGAAATTTCACGTCAACATTTGTAGCAATTTGCAAAATTACGAGCGAAGGTCTTCTTGTACCTTTCTCGTTATAGCTAAGTAGCTTATCATTTAAAAAAAAAAAAAAAAAAAAAAAAAAAAAAAAAAAAAAAAAAAAAAAAAAAAAAAAAAGAGAGATTATACTCCTCCCTCGTCCGTGTCAGACTATTGTTTTGCGATTACTCTAATTTGATCTGTTTTCGTCACTATGTTCCTTTAGTTTGATTTCTAATTTCGTTTCACTGCTTCTACTTTCGGTGAGCAGAGCAACGGCGTCGGCGAAATTTGATAGCTTTCCTGTAGTGCCACGCCAATAATATCTTAGGTGTTACATTACATTACCGACAACCTAGAATGATACATGAAGTCGGAGTATATTTGTGTGTCGGCCAAGCTACGAACCACGGGCCTTTCACAGACAAGTGCTGTCCCGACTCAGCTGCCCCAGCACATTCAAAACTTACCTTCGCCAGTATCCTGTTGGCTTCCTACAAAACGTCTCAGTAGTTGTTACGCATATCTTGCAGGACTAGCAGTTCTTTAAGAAATCATATAACGCACAGTCACACAATCATAAATGCGTAATTTGGAAGTAGGTAACCCTGGAGTATTAAAGCAACTTAAAGCACTTAATAAAAGTAAGTCTCTCAGTCCGATTGTATACCATTAGTTTCCTTTCAGAGTATGCTGATGCAATAGCCCCATACCTAGATAGTGAATGTTCCGTACCCAAAGACTGCTAAGTTGCATTGTTCCTCCAATATTAAAGAAAGGCAATAGGAGTGATCCGCAGAATTTCGGTCCAATATCATTAACGTCGGTTTGCAACAGGATTTTAAAACATTATATTTCATTCAGGTTGAAAAAAAGAATCTGATTTTTTCTACTAATTAGTAGAACAGAAACAGATTGTTTGTTTTCAACATGAAATATGGAATTGATCTACCAAAAAGTGAACAAAAATCCATTTACAATATATACCTTCCTCAAATACTATGAACTACGTTGAAGAGAATGACCCATTGATTTTTAGTCAACATGGATTCAGAAAGTATCATTCTTCTGAAACACAACTAGCTCTATTTACATAATGTGATAAGTGCTATCAAGAAGGGAAGTCAAATTAATACTGCATTTTTAGTTATCCGGAAGGTTTGTGACACTGTACCTCGGAAACGTCTTTTAATGAAATTGCGTGCTTATGGAATATAGCCACAGTTGTGCGATTGGATTCGTGATTTCCGGTAAGAAATGACACAGTTCATTGAAATTGAGGGTAAGTCATCGAGTAGAACTGATATCTGGCGTTCGCCAAAAAACTGTTATAGGCACCCCACTCTTTCCTAATTTGATAAACGATTTAGAAGACGGAATACCTCTCTTGGACCGCTGGCGAATGATGCTGTCATTTATCGTTACGAAAGTCTTCAAAAGATCGAAAGCAACTGCAATACAAAAAAAATTTTTAACAAAAAACCCGACTTGAAAATAATAAAAAATCTATTCCAAAACAAATTAATACTGACCAAAAAACAAAACAATAAATAAATAAAATTAAGAAAAAATAATAAAAAATAAATAATAAAAAATTACATATTCTTCTCTTTTGTTGTGGTCTTCAGTCCGCAAACTGGTTTGATGCAACTCTCCACGCTACCGTGTCCTGTGCAAGTCTCTTCATCTGACAAAAAAGTTCGGCAACCTACATCCTTTTGAATCTGCTTACTGTATTCGTTCCTAGGTCTCCCTCTACGATTTTTATACCACACACTTCCCTCTGATGTTAGGTTGACGATTCCTTGATGTCTCAGAATGTTTCCCTTCAATCTATCCCTTCTCTTAGTCAGGATATGCCAGAAACTCCTGTCTTTCCAATTAGGTTAAGCACCTCCTCAATAGTTACGTGATCTACCCATCTAATTTTCATCATTCGTCTGTAGCACCACATCGCAAAAGCTTCTATCAGCTTTTTGTCTGAACTCCTTATCGTCCACGTTTCACTACCATACAATGTTACACTCGAGACAAATGCTTTCAGAATGGACTTCCTAATGTGTAAATTTATATTGGATGTTAACAAGTTTCGCTTCTTTAAAAACGCTTTTCTTCGCATAGCCATTCTGCATTTTATATCTCCTTTTCTTCGGTCATCAGAAGTTATCTTGATACCTATTCTAAAAGATGTGTACTATGAAGAACTAAGTACACATATGAATGGGGCAATGGTACGTTGTAATTAACGACAGCCGCTCGGATATTTAGTTGGAACCTAGACCACAAATTTGCAAATATTAGTTTTGCTGCATTTTCTCTCAATATTTATATGAAAGAGGGAGTCTTGATTCTAATTGTGTAAGTCGGCTGAAGATTTCACCACCTTACATCCTATATTTACATATTAATAAATAAGGAAAATTTATTTATATTGTAATTACTGATACGAAGTAATCTGAATTCAAAAGTAGGTAGGAAGAGTAGAAATATTAATGCTGACTAGGTCACTTTGAAAACTGGGTGATGCTGGTAGGCGACACTTAATATTAACAATATTCACATCTCATGTGGTTGGAAACAAGAACACAGCAAAGTCAGTCAGAGAGGCCAGGAAGCTGCCAGGGGAGCCTGACGGTTCCACAAGGGCGCGACTTGTTGACCAGCCGGTGCCAGGTCACAGGTTACTGACCGCCAGATGGCCGCTGGTGCTCTGCGCCAAATTTCGCATCTTCAGAAACGCTTTTCTTCCCATAGGCATT
Source organism: Locusta migratoria (assembly GCA_026315105.1). NCBI lineage: Eukaryota > Metazoa > Arthropoda > Insecta > Orthoptera > Acrididae > Locusta > Locusta migratoria. The sequence continues at coordinate 423,182,055 of CM048746.1, read as the reverse complement.
CTTGATGTGTATCTTCTTTACTTCGGCCATCAGAAATTTTGCTACAAAAATAATAAAACATATCTACTACTTTTAATGTCTCATTTCATAATCTATTTCTTTCGGCATCACCTGAGTTTCTTGGCACACGCCTGCCCAGCCCTGCCCTGCCCTGCCCTGCCCTGCTCTGTGCTGCGCTGCGTGCGCCGCGGCGCGACCGGCCGGCCGCGGTGGCCGAGGGGTCTGCGGCGCTCCAGTCACGGTCTGCACGGCCACTACGGTCGGGGGTTCGAAACCCCCCTCGGGCATGGGCATTTGTGCCGTCCTTAGTTTTAGCTAATTCATAAGTAGTTTGTAAGCTTAGGGACTGATGACCCCGTAGTTAAGTCCCATAAGTTCTACAAACATTTGAACATTTTCTAGTAATTATGGGACAGTATCATTGATGACAGGCATTTCGCCTTTTCCACGACCACGCCTCTCAGTTCCCGGTGAATATTTTCTGTGGGCCGAGATGAGACTTGCGAACTGGCGTCTTTCCCACATTTCAAGAGTGTTTTCATTACCTTCTGCATTCTTGGTTCTTAGTGGCACCTACGTTAGGCGTGTCTGCTATGACATTTATCAGGGTCTTTTCTCCTGGCCAGTAAAACAGCTTTGGTGGAACCTCTTTATCTATACTGCAAGCCCAGCTCTCTTTCCCATTCACACACCTGTGCACTGCAGGGGTTTGAGTGTCTTGTTCCCGTCTGCAGGGGTCTACGGTTTATCTGTGATGCCGATCGCTGTTTTTGGAGACTACTCATCTGGTATCTGCAGACTAGGGCTTTATCTGCTCACACGCTGCTGTGTCCATTTAGTTTTAAGGGCCTCTCTTCCCTGCATCCACTGTAGCCATTTATCTGCATGCTCCTAAGGTGACGCTGATTTCGCTGTGTACATTCTTACGAGAAAGCCACGGCAATTCACCAGACCACCCTCCGGCGCGGGAGTATGCGGGGCGCCGACCGGTGCTGAGGGTGAAAGTTGGGGTGTCTCCCTCTGGCTCCCTCTCAACCCCTCGGGCTGCGTACGTGAATGCTTCCATCGCCAAAGTCACTGAACAAAAGCGTCCCTGGCCGAAACAGAACAGCACCTATCCACTTTAAATCATCATACATATGAATAACAGTGATCAAAATATTTTTTAGAAAAAAATGTTTAAAATGTTTGTTAAGCTTATGGGACTTAACTACGGGGTCATCAGTCCCTAAACGTACAAACTACTTATCTACTACCTTATATAAGGCGGCACAAATATCCATGCCCGAGGGGGGATTCGAACCCCCGACCGTAGAGGCCATGCAGACCGTGACTGGAGTGCCTCAGTCCCCTAGGCCACCGCGGCCGGCCTATTTTTTAGATTTCTCCTAAGTAAAATGAAATGAAAAATATTAGAATACTTAAAAGTCAATCAAGTGATTACGATAATATAATCTAGTTACAATTACTGTTGATTTTGGAGTTTATGTCAGTCAAGGAAACACTATAATACAGGGTGTTACAAAAAGTTACGACCAAACATTCAGGAAACATTCCTCACACACAAAGAAAGAAAATATGTTATGTGGAAATGTGTCCGGAAACGCTTAATTTCCATGCCAATCACATTAATCATGGAATAGAAATACATACCAACAGAACGTACCAGCGTGACTTTAAACACCTTGTTACAGGAAATGTTCAAAATGTCCTCCGTTATCCAGGATACATGCATCCAACTTCCGTCGCTGGAATCCCTGATGCGCTGATGCAGTCCTGGAGAATGGCGTATTGTATCACAGCCGTCCACAATACCAGCATAAAGAGTCTCTATATTTGGTACCGGGGTTGCGTAGACAAGAGCTTTCAAATGCCCCCATAAATGAAAGTCAAGAGTGCTGAGGTCAGGAGAGCGTGGAGACCATGGAATTCGTCCGCCTCTACCAATCCATCGGTCACCGAATCTGTTGTTGAGAAGCGTACGAACACGTCGACTGAAATGTGCAGGAGCTCCATCGTGCATATATCTCATGTTGTGTCGTACTTGTAAAGGCACATGTTCTAGCAGCACATGTAGAGTATCCCGTATGAAATCATGATAACGTGCTCCATTGAGCGTAGGTGGAAGAACATGAGGCCCAATCAAGACATCACCAACAACTCCTGACCAAACGTTCATAGAAAATTGGTGTTAATGACGTGAATCGAGGAAGTACAGTACATACTAACGAAACAATTGGGTATTTTGACAATTGTCTGCATGAATTAGTTCAATTTACATTTAAAGAGAAATACTAAAATGAGCTCTAACATGGAAATTAAGCGTTTCCGGACCCTTGTCCACATAACATATTTTCTTTCTTTGTGTGTTCAGGAATGTTTCCTAAAAATTTGGCCGTACCTTTTGTAACACTCTGTATTATAGTGTTTCCTTGGCTGACACAAACTCCACAACTAACAGTAACTGTAACTAGATTATATTTTCGTAATAACTTGATTGACTTTTAAGTAGTCGAATCCTTTTCATTTCATTTTACTTAGGAGAACCCTAAAAATAATTTCATCATTGCTCGTTATTCATAGGTATCTTTTGAGTTATATTTAAAGTGGGTAGGTAGCTACCTGTCTTCTTGCGTGGTAAACAAATGAATCGTACCAGCATGATGATGAGTACAAAAAGTAAGTTCATTATTAAGTTGTAGAAGAATAAACTTTTTTTTTACTTTTTTAGTGCATATTCATTTGTTTTGGAATAGTTTTTTAAGTCGTCTTTTTCTTTAATTTTCTATTTTAGTGAATCTGAAGTACACTAATTTTTCTTATTATGGCTAGACCTACTAAACGTGCTAATCATATGAGACAGCGCCGTGTAAATGAAACAAGCGAAGCTAGGGAGAAGCGCCTATGTCAACAGAGGAAATCTACGTCGATGACAGTTTCAGAAAGAGACTTGCGAAGAACACAAAAATAGACTTTCACAAATGCGGCTCTACATTAAAAACAAATAAAATAAAATAAAATAAACCTTTTGAACGGGGGAATTACTTGATCCTAATGACATTACGGTAGGGGAATCAAATATCCGGATAGCCTATAAAAGATTTGGCCGATTATCGTAAATTTTCTCCTAAGAATAGAAGAATTCCATTACTTTGTCATTGATTCCATAATCACCACCTAACCAAACTTTCATCACACTACCCTTGAAGTACATCCTTTCCAATAAACAAAGAATCATCAAAATCGTTTGGCGTGATATTGTGATATTCGTCCATTTGTTGCGCACATACATATTGCAAATTTAAGGCTTACGTGATTTTCTTATAGATGCCATTGTCAGAACTGGACCAAATTGAAATGGGACTACAGAGGAGGCACCAGGTTTCAAATTAAAAAAAAAAAAATGAAAATCGGTTCACACAGTCGAAGACAACAAACATAAGAAGATACAGTCAAATTGAGAAACTCCTTCTTTATTGAAGTTCGTTAATGATTTATATAAGATGTCTGCATGGTGCAAAAATTGGCGACTGACCCTTAATAATATAAGTATAATGCCATCCATGTGACCACTAAAACAAATTCGTTAAGCTTCAGTCAGACGATAAGTTAGTGAAATGTATAGGCGGTCATTTCAACTAAATTTCTAGGAATAACAATAAGGAACAACTTAAATTGGAAAGAACACGTAGAAAATATTGTAGGTAGGGCGAACCAAAGACTACGTTTTATTGGCGGAACAGAAGATCCAACAATTCTACTAAAGAAACTGCCTACACTACACTTGTGCGTCGTATTTTGGAGTATTGCTGCGAATTGTGGGATCCATACCAGATGGGACTGACGGAAGATTTTGAGAAAGTTCAGAGAAGGGTATCGCGTTTTGTATTGTCGCGATATAGGGGAGAGAGAGTGTCACGGAAATTATGCACGAGTTGGGGTGGAAATAATTCAAAGAAAGGCGTTATTCGTTGCGGCGAATGCAAACATATAATGTAAGCACTCACCTGCATAGGGAGACGTGATCATCATAATGAAATAAGAGAAATCAGATCGAAAACAAAGATTTAGTTGTTCCTTTTTACCACGAGCTATTAGTGAATGGAACTGCAGAGAAATGTGACAAAAGTGGTTCGATGAACCCTCTACCATGCACTTCAATGTGACTTACAGAGTATCTATTGATCAGGAAATCTCAGACGAAGGGACACTCCTTTGTGACGTGAAAACTCGTTCTGGAAATGACCTGAAATTGAGCTCTTCACAGTAGTATGTAGTAAGTTTTCGATTCATCAGTTACGTTCTACAAGTTGCGTTTTATATTTAGCTTAGAATACATGATGTTAGTTGAACATTTTTCTGTTATTTCCGAGATGACACTGAGATTGGCGTATATGATATATTGCCCGGTCTGTAATAGACGACTTTCAAGCGGCACGCATTTCGCTTCGATCGTGCTTCGTCTGCCTCCCAGACTTGTCGTCGAGCCTTACAATGAGGGCACTTGGCAACTGCCTCAAAAGTTTGCTGCTGCAGCGATAAACAGCGAAGTGGAATCAATACAGGGTTGGAGGCAGAGCCCGCTAAAGCATTAGACCACTCTCCCTATCTGGAGTCTGGATGCAAGGAAGGGCCCGTTGCAGCTCTGTTTGGTTTCACAGCAATTTTATGGCAGCACTGTAGAGGATGTTAAAGTTGTCCCCATGATGTCTTTGACGTTAAAAAAATTCCTTGTAAGGCCATCGTTGTGAAAGATGGTTCAGAAACGTTGGCTGCTCAACATGAAGAATATAAAACCTTATGACTATTTATATTTTGTCATCTGATGAGGAAGCCGTAATGCCATACAGAAAGAGAACTACTGATAACATTTATTTAGTGTTGTCTCCCAGCTTCACTTTACTACATAATTAGATTCATTGTGTTGTTACGTTCGTCAGGGTTCTGACGATTCAGCAATGGAACCTCGAGCTGGTAACTTAAAATAAATATAGAGAAAAATATGGATGGATGGGTTGTCTCTTTATTTCAACAGAAACCCGTTTTTGTTTCGTAGGTTTGTTAACGGTACTCTATATCCTATACTCCATATTCGGAACAACTATTTCTAGACTTGTCTAAAATATTAATTTTTCTTGTAGCTTACTCAGTTTCTAGAAGTCACGGGACTGCAATTTTCCAACTCTCTTTTTGTTACCAGACTATATATCATGACGTGCATATATTTAATATAAAACCCGACAATTTTTTTTTTAAAAATCCAGCACTTCTGTTTTTTAGAGTGCATTTCCAGCAAGTTAAATGCATTTCTGTCTTTGAACCATAATTAAGCACCTAAACGTTTAGTTTGCAGTTTACTGAAAATCGGAATTAAGCATTTTTCATTTTCACGTTTTCTTTTATCGCTCTTCAGGCATGGAGCAACAAAGGTTCCATTTCAGAAATCCCCTCGGTGGAGTAGCCGAGAGGTCTAAGCGCCTCGCTGCGGAGCGTGCGGTTGCTCGCCGTCGGAGGTTCGAGTCCTCCCTGGGGCATGGGTTTCTTGTCCTTAGACTACCTTAGTTTCAGTAGTTTGTAAGCTATGGACTGATGACCACGCAGTTTGATCCGATAGATTTACAAACATTTGAACATTTTTTTCACAAATCTTCTGACTGTTAAACAAAAAACATGCTCTTTTCTTACATAATTGAAAAGACAATAGCTTTCCGTTCTGTCTAGTATTGCACACGAATCATATTACAATTTTATTCATAAATGGCTCATAATTAGTGAGACAATAAATGGTTGTAGGTGGTACTTTATTTACTTCGATACAAAATGCTTTTCGTTTCGTATGGTCGCGTTACTCTATTACGTATACTCTGCAAACGAAAAGCTTCCCCTTGTGTAATTGTGAAGATCCTCCAACTACCGAGTTGTTCTGTATTCTTGTATAACTAATATTTAAAGTATCTCATTAAAGCTTCTAGATATAAAAATAAAGCTGTTCTCTTTAATAGTTTTATTCAAACATATAAGTTACAATGTATCACATAATGTGATTAGTTTTGTGTACTATTCCGGCATTTTGAGTTTAGTATTAAAATTAAAAGTTTACCTGAATATAAGCTTCAATCAATTTGTAGATAATATTATCAGTTTAGAAGGAAATTTAACAAACATTTTTAATAAATACACAGTGGCACTACAAAGTTCTTGAAAATTATATTATTAAATTTGCCACGATAAATGGAAAAGTTCAGAAAATGTATAATGTGGTATCGATAATCATACATTGATAAAGATATCAACGGTGCGAGGGTGGATAAACAAAGCTCAGTTGAGATTTCATAATAAACTTTATTTATAAGTTCACAAAGACACACTGGCAAAAGCAAAGAAAAACTATTCGTCAACACCTCATTAGTATTATTGTACCCGGTTTTTATCCGGATTATTAAGTCATCTTGACAAAATATTGTGGCGATCCATCTAGCCGCCATCCTCGAGTGAGTGTGCTGCTACGCCAGCACGACGCAATTGAGATATAGCTGGTTTCATTTCCTTAGTCGTATTTCATTCCCTTATTACACGGTGGTCTAGCAGCGCAAACAGGCAATTAACACAGGAGACAATAGGACAAGTTAGCTTGACAAATACAGGAGACAATAATACAATGATAGATTAAGAAAAGGCAAACCTACATATCTAGATTTAGTAGATTTGGAGAAAGCTCTTCACAATGTTGATTGGAATAAACTCTTTCAAGTTCTGAAGCAATCAGGAGTAAAATATAGAGAGCGTAAGGTTATTCGCAACTTGTGCAAAAGCCAGACAGTAGTTGTCAGAGTTGAAGGGCGTGAAAGGGATGCAGTAGTTGGGAAGGGAGTAAGGGTTGTAGCCTTTCTCCAATGTTACTCAATTTGTACACTAAGCAAGCTATCGAGGAAAGCGAGGAGAAATTTGGAGAAGGAATTAAAGTTCAGGGTGAAGAATTAAAAACATTGCGTTTTGCCGACGACATAGTAATTCTGTCAGAGACAATAAAGAACCTGGAAGAGCAGTTGAACGTAATGGGCAGTGTGCTGAAAGGTGCATATAAGATGAAGATTAACAAGAGCAAAAGTAGGGTAATGGAGTACAGTGTAAGAAAATCAGGTGAGGCTGAAGGAATTAGATTGGGTAACGAAGCAATAAAGGAGGTAGAAGAGTTTTGTTATTTGGGAAGTAAAATAACAAATGATGGTCGCGGTACAAAGGATATAAAATGCAGAATGGCAATGGATAGAAAAGCGTTCTTGAAGAAATGAAGTTTGTTAACATCGAATATTGATTTAAGCTTAAGGAAGTCCTTTCTGAAGGCATTTGTGTGGAGTGTTGCCTCGTATGCGAGTGAAACATGGACAATAAACAGTGCGGAGAGGAAGAGGATAAAGGCTTCTGAAATGTGGTGCTACAGAGGAACGCTGAAGATTAGTTGGTGGATCGCGTAACTAATGAGGAGTTACTGAACAGAATTGGGGAGAAAACGAATTTTTGGCATAACTTGACTAAAAGAAAGGATCGATTGGTAGAACACATTCTTAGACATCAAGGAATTGAGAATTTAGCGTTGGAGGGAAGTGTTTGGGGTAAAAACCGCAGAGTAAGACCAAGAAATAGATACAGTAAGTAGATTCAAAGAGATGTAGGTTGCCGTTCTTATGTGGAGTTGAAGTGGCTTGTTCAGGATAGGGTATTGTGGAGAGCTGCATCAAACCAGTCTCTGGACTGAAGACCACAACAACAACAGTACAATAGTCATTGCGACATTAACTGGAATATACAAAAAGTTGAAAAACGTAGTGCAAATTGGAGTCTTCGATAGACATGGTGGTGACGATGAACGCACACAGCTAGAAACACGGTGGTAGAGAAGGAACACGACGATGCGTCGCCTGCGAGTTGGCCGTTTGCTGTTTGTTTTAAACCCACACTTAGATGAAACACACTTCAACATAGTACCTGAACGTATGTATCATGAGGAAGGGAGCTAGGGGATGAGCTGGGGGGAGATGCGAGGGCAGGGACAAGGAGACACCACAGGGTTGGAAGAATGAAAGCGAGAGAGGGTCTTCCAGAAAGTGAGGAGGGGAGGGATGCCTGAGGGAGTGGCGGAGGAAGGAGTGGTCAGGAGAAAGCAGTGAGGAAGGGAAGGGACGGGGCTCTCTGGAAGGGATAGGAAGGGGGAAGATGATGGATCATAGCTGGTAGGAAAGACAACTGTCAGGGAGGAAGGCATCATTCGGTTGGGGGAGGGTACGGGAGAGAATATGAAGAGTGGACAGGTGGTTGGCAGGGGGGGGGATATGACCCAAGATGTGAGGGAGGCGTGGCAATGAACCAAGATCTGTGAGGAGGGATGGATGAGGGAATTGTGTGGGTCTTATTTGTGGGAGAAGTAGCGGAGGCGGAGGTGTGCAACGAATGGGACAGGGATGAGGCCATAGAGGAGCATGTCCGAAAGGACGCTATATATATATATATATATATATATATATATATATATATATATATCCTTTTTTCAGTGCGGAGGCACTCCTAGGCCCTTACTCTTACGGAAATGAGTTAACAATAATTTGAGTTCTAGTGGGCAGGATAAACTTGAGAATTTGTATCTGAAGGGAGGCGTACTTGAGTAATTCCGTGTTGGTGTGGTGATCGCTGTGTCCACAGTGGTGTAGAGGTCAGAGCAACTGCATAGAAAGCAGGAGACACGGGTTCGAGTCGTGGCAGGGTACACATTTTCAACTTTACCCATTCGCAGTTGATGTCATACATTCCGTGAATGTATATATATATATATATATATATATATATATATATATATATATATATATATATATATATATAGAAGGAAATGTGTCTGAGCCATATTCGGGAGGGAGGAAGTTATAATTAGGATATGACTAGTTTTGCGTCATTGGCAAGGAACACGTGATGGAGCATATGTGGCAATGCACAGTCTTCAGAAAATGAAATCATGAACTTGTACTGGTACTTCAAAACAAAAATTAACTTTCAGTTTGAGTTAAATCTAAACTCTGAACCTGAACAACGATAAATGTTTTTTCCTAATGTCATCAACGAATCTGCTGATTATTTTCAAGGTTCTTTTGCGTGCCATATACAGTTTTTAATTATGTAGCGTATTTCCTTATTTGGAAAGACAATTTTTCAACTAAATACGAAGTAATGGTACGTATTATTGCGACTTTGGCACCCTGTGATTTAGTTTAGAAAACTACTAGCCTACATGGCACCATTTACAGAGCTTTAGAAAAGTGTCAAAAATTAATATCATATATTACGGTAAATAGTTTAAATATATTTACACCCAAAACGTACATTACCCTCTCTATATATTAATTTAACTGACTCGCAACATTTTAAGACTTGTACTGCTAAATTTATTAGAAATGATGCGACTTATGTTACTTTACCCTACCACTGAAATGACAAAGTAACACCTACTAACGTACATTGAACATATTAGGGATTTTGTCCCAAAACAAAAGTAACTTTATGCCATTGTGTTGGTGCATAACAACAAATTTCTACATTTCTGAAATGACAAAGTAACACCTACTAACGTACATTGAACATATTAGGGATTTTGTCCCAAAACAAAAGTAACTTTATGCCATTGTGTTGGTGCATAACAACAAATTTCTACATTTCTCCGTTCCATGCAAAATGAAGATTTTAATTGTGATTTCCTTCATCAATTTATTGCACTGAATGCATTTTTAGATACTGATTATCTTTTTCTGTTACACTAGGCACATTACGAATTAACGAGCAACATTCTACGAGACTAATCCTGAATGCCATGTTTGTACGTCGGGACATTCTATTTCGAGATTTTCTCCAGAAGGGCTAAAGGTTAATTTCATCAATAGTCTAATAAGAGAGATGCTTCGGAGGACGACTGAATGAACTGCACTAAATTGCGCGTTAATTATTTACGTGACTGCGCTTCCTTAATTACTTTTGATGCTGCGCTTCATTTTGTATTCCGTCCAATCAGTGGCAATCTTCAATCCAATATTGGGGTGTCGTAATTCACGAAAGATATTTCATATAATGCTTAAGCTAAGATTAACTTGTTCTAATTTTATTAATATCGAACTATTAGGCCATCTTAAACATCTTAAGGGGACCTGAACGTGAAAATGTCTGAAAAACCGAAATAAACGTGCCCACATCTGAAAGGCAAATTTCTCCCGTTTCTGAAAACAGTTATTACAGTCTTAAATGCGCTTTGAAGAAATGTCTGGCAACGCTGATACTTCAGGCAAGGAATATTCCCATAAACATTCCATGCTGCCACAGTCATGCAAACAATAAAGCCAATATACAAGAACTTTGAAGATAAAAAATTACTTACCAAATGTGTACATGGCCGTACACAAAATCCTAATGCTAGTTTAAACAGCTGCGTGTGGCAACGAGTACCGAAAACAGTGCTTGTTGGATGGACAGTACTCAAAATAGGTGTGATGGATGCTGTTATCTGTTTCAATGATGGTGTAAATGGCAGACAAAAAATAATAGACAAATTAGGCATCCAACCAGGAAATAATATGATAGCTTTTCTGACTGCCATAGATCGTCAGCGACTAGTTGAAGCTGAAAGAGTCCAGAGTAAGGAAAAAAAATTCTGAAAAAGTCTGCAGAGGGTAACGAAGCAGCTGGCCAGCAAGATTATACCACTGGAATGTTCTAAAAGAGGCATACGGTGAGTCAAAAGACTCTGAACATTCTTTTCTGATTTTCATGAAACTACATTTTCAGAACATTACGTACGTACATCTTCATAATGGTTTTAACTATGTTCAACAAATTTCTCCAAGTTGAAGAATGGGATAGTATCTTTGTATTATTCCTAATACATTGCAGAAATGATCTATGTTTGTCATTATGTATATAATTTTAACGGTAATTTGTAGAAGCAATAGTAATGAAGTGTAATAAGTATTTTTCTATTTCCTAAGATCAAACTACAGAACAAGAGGCATAATGTTTTTCTACGAATGTTGAGGACAGCCTTTCACATGATGCATCAGAAAATGATTCAAGAATGTGAACGTGTATTATAAAAACATCTATTAAGAAAAATATTTTAATTCTTGAACTACAATTTTCATTGGAGCTACAAATGTTGCTTCAGTTGCCAAACTATATTGCATCAGAAAAAATTTACACTGACAAACCATATCGTGTTAGATCAAGTACTGCACACTACGTACTACATACTTACACACATGACGTCACAACTAACGCGTAAATATAGATAATATCCGGTTCTAGAGTGTTCTAGAATAAAGTTGGTACAATAACATTCCTGCCTTTCATTTCCGTAATTAAATTAGACGTTCTTCAAAAATACGATATAAATTGGATTAATAAGCACAAACCGCAAATAATTTTACAAATTGTTGTAAATCAGATTACATTATAAATCAGACACGTATGTAAAAATGACTATTGAACTGTCGGTTTGTTTAAATTGAACATGTTAAATAATAAACTAGACGTAAAGTTTCGTTATAAACTGTTTATGTCCAACTATTTAGGATGCCTTACATAACATCAGGATATGGCAGTAATCGTATTCTTGTAAAAATATGAACAATTCACTAATGTTACCAAGCAACTTCATTATTATCACAAGATTCTTATAAACAGTAATCAAACAAAATTAATTTGACAGAAAATGGTCAGAACGTGGAATTTTAAGGTCTAACAATGTTTTTATAACATTATTTGCGTTATAATATAATTATGCAGTACTGATTATGGACAAAGTATTCCTAAAATTTTATTTAATTAGTATTGCAAAAATGTATCTGGTTTATTGCTATATTACTCTCTATATTGACGAAATATGTAGAATGAAATTATTGACAGATATGTAGTCTATAAATATAGAAATGAATTCGAAATGTTGAATCACTTCCACCGTTTCAGGGTGTTGAAATAAATTCGACAGCAAAGTTGAAAATTTGTCCTGCATCGGGATTCGAACCCGGATTTCCTGCTTGGGGCCAGAGGTGGCCTTAACCAATTTTTGTTATCCAGGAATACTTCACTTCCAACCCAAATACTTAACTGCACTTCCTATACTGGATTCCCGCAAGGGATCGAGTGGTTGAACGCGTCCGAATTGAAATTGTTAATTGCCCTTTGCTTCCATATTTTACGATTACTGACTGTTCTTTCGGACACGTCCGAAATAACAAAATGTTCAAATGTTTGTTAAGCTTATGGTATTTAACTGCTGGGTGATCAGTCCCTAAATTCCCGAGGGGGGAACCCCCGACGGTGAACGGCCTCGGGCACCGGATCATAACGCCTCAATGCGCTCGGCCTCTCCGCCGCAGCCCGAAATAGCATTTGTTAATTTTGACTGGGGTAGATGGGAAGCGTTCCTGGATACCCAATCTGGTTAACCCTTTAATTCATGACTTTTTATTTGAAGCTAAACAAACTACCACGATTACTGTATAGTGCATATATACTGAGAAAAATATTGAAAAAAAATCCTTAAAAATTTTATGCAGTGCGAGCAACAAAAAGTTCATAGCTGGTCAATGCTTCAATAATGTACCCGATGCAGTAAATGTCACAATTATGCCATTAATCTTTCCAGAAATTAACTTATGATGTAACAGTACTATGTGATTGGCTACTTTTATAAGGCGAAGGAGGAATACTAAATAAACGCACATTTTAGGAGTTACTCAATGAAGCTAACTGTCGAACTGATTCAGTAGCAATGTGCAATTTATAATATTTAGGGCGAGCTTCTACCATATGTAACACTACGTACACAAGTAGCTGCAAAGCAGTTTGTGGTAAGATGTTGATCAGTTTGAGATACAATGGAAAAAAATAAGATATGTAGCTGTTCAGCTACACTATGCATTAAAGGGTTAAGGCAATCCCAGGCCGGAGGCGGGACATCCGGGTTGGAATCCCAGTCCAGCACAAATTTTCACCTTCGCCGCTGAATTTATTTCAACGCCCCGAAACGGTCGTAGTGTTTCAGTATTTCGAAATCGTAAAATTACCGCCTATATGTCAACAAATCGTATCTGTTATTTCTGACATGTCCTGAAGAACAGACCTCAAATCAGTAAAATATAGAAATGGCGGAACATTAATGAAGATTCTACATCGATAAAAAGCACACTGTACGCACAGAAGAACACTCAAACATTGGATGAGTACTCTAGCGGTGCCTATGTTGTCTGGCAGATGGCAACGTCTTCGGCAAAGGCCAAGTAGTCTACCTCGGTCCCCTTCGATTTGGTTCCAATTCTTAACGGGCTATAGTTGATTTCCAATAATATTTTGCGCCAGGTTCTGATAATCTTTTCAAGAACGCAATTGAAGAGCATTGGAGACAGACCAGCACCTTACCTGACCTTTGTTTTGATCTCAAAGGAATCTGAAACACACCCAACGAATTTTACTTTGGTTTTGTATCCGTTAGGGTAGCTCCAATTAATCCCTGCAGTTTGTCAACTCTGAACTCATTTATTTATTTACTTATTTATTTATTTATTCGAGCCTTGAGTTAGTATTCTCCTATCAACTCTCTGCCTGTCCATCCCCTTTTTTCTAAAAAAACATGTTACATTTATTAGAGAATATATATGAAATAAGAAATCGCACGTAAAAATGTACTCGTTACGTAGAATCCAATCACGAAATTCAACAATAATGATTGTAATAATATCACAGATCGATCACTTGATGTAATGCGCAAAACGTCAAATCGATTTTTTAAGATATGTATTAAAAGAAATTTCTTCTTTACTGCTTTATTAATTTGTTATTGTATTTCCTTATTCGTATGCTTATGCTTACAGAGAAAGATTTGAAGAGATTGTAGCACGCATAGACCAAATATATGGTCTGTGGCATCACGTTTCGCTGTACGTAATCTCCTTGCTATAGAGTCGCAAACGTCATCCCTGGCCTTCAGTTCGATTTTTTTAATAATTTGTCGATTTTCAACTACCATATCTTCCATCCCCTTCCATCTGTCGGCATGGAACTGCTATGGCGTACAATGGGAGACTTCGGACAACAATTACACACAGACCATTCGTTTGCGTTCTGTAGTTTTCGCTGCAGAGCGAAATATTAACACACACACACACACACATACACGTAGAATGTTATATACACCGATAACTTTCCATCCCAATATACTCCAACCTTTTATCATTATCAACCCTCAAGCAACAATCCAACCAATTTCTAAGAGTAAATATAATTTTCAAAGAGTAATTATTGCTCCGCATTTCGCGTTATATTCTTCAAATTACTAAATATCTATCAGATCGCTATAAAACCTTGCCTAAAACTTTCCTCGGGTATAAATTAGTAACTGCATCTTGTCGTTCGGACGTGATACGCGTACACCGAACAGACATTCACATTAATATATAGCTATCCGATCGCCATAAAACCGTGCCTAAACCTTCCTCGGTTAGACATTAGCAACTGTACATATTTGTAGCTCTTTGTGTCTTGTGTTTCAGACGTGATAAACGTACACTGAAAAGACATTCACATTTATAGATATAGATTATTTACTCTCTCGCGATAATATTTAGGAAAATTCAGTTACGGGATTGGGACAGGTGTTAAAACAATACAAAAAGGATGTCTGAACCTTATCCATCGTTAATGATGGCCGCTGACACATGCCGCCTTTGGCAGTCTACACTTCCTCCTGCAATTTCTGCGTCGCCCCTAGAATAGCCAAGTGGCGTTCCTGTTAGTGTGCGATGTCAGCGCGCCTGGCGGCGTCTTTCGTCAACTCGGCGCAACTCGGTCGCCGAATATTGCAGTCAGAGCGCCGAACACACGCCGGAACGCGCCCAGAGATAAGGGAGCGGATGTTTGCAGGAAATTTATGGAGCCGAGCATTATTCGCCGAGTTATGGAACGGGGTATTACGCACGAATTTACGACCTCTCGTATTACCCCGTAATTTATAACCCGAGGTTGAGTGATTCTAGCCTTTCCCCGGAGCAGACGAACAGAAGGAAGCCGAAGCCGCAGATTTATGCCTCTGTAGCCGCGTTGTTAATGCATTTCAACAAGCGGACTTTGTGTAAGCCAGCGTCGCCCTGTTCCAGCCGAGGGGGCGGGGTCGTAAATGCAGCAAAGACGAAAGAGCTTCCGAGGAACGGCAGCCGTTCTGATTTAATTAACGGGGAAATGTCGGGGTGCCCTCTTGTCAGGCACTGCATGTACCAGGTTGATGAAATCTCTCGTTCACAGCTAAGTGGTTGCCTTTACATTGAAGCAACATAAGCAAATGAGGTTCAAAAAAAAAAAAAAAAAAAAAAAAAAAAAAAAAAAAAAAAAAAAAAAAAACATTGAGGTTCCATGGATAAAATTTTGACGTCCTAACCGCTAATTAACAGGAAAGGGGAGAGAAGAAAATTGTAGCTCATCTCGACTAAGAGAAGTAGGAGGGAAGGAAGTTTTAGGGAAGTGTGGAGGAGTGTGAGTTAAAACTTACAGAGGAAGACCGAGGGAAGAGTACATTAAGCGGGTTAAAATAGATGTGGGTTGCCGCTCTACTCAGAGATAAACAGGCTTGACTACGATGGAGTAGCATGATGACCTGTATTAAACCAGTCGTATGACTGAAGGCCATAGGAGTAATAAAAACGATATCATAAACATACTAACACACTAGTCCGAAGAGGTTAAAACAAGGGAAGAGCAGAGAGAAACTCTGCGGTGGAGTGGTCGAGAGCTCTGAGGTGCCTTGCTGAGGAGCGTGAGGCTGCTCGCTGTCGGAGGTTCGAGTCCTCCCTGAAGCATGTGTGTGTGTGTGAGTCGTCATTAGCGTAACTTAAAATTACTTTAAGTGGTTTGAAAGCCTAGTTCCTGATAACCGCAGCAATTAAGCCCCTTAGATTTACAGACATTTAAATATTTTGAGAAGGAAACGATTGGTAGTACAAACTTGGCGATTACTTGACCTCTCACGCAGAATTTATACATTGGAAACTTCAGGCTCGCACCTACCGTATGCTTTATTACTAAAACTGGGCATTATCAAAGAGTGCGTAAATGTCGTAGTACCATACCGGTAATATTTTCAGGTGAAACAAACGTAAATGAATGTAAGACAGAAACTGGAAGCCGACGATTCCTGTTTGATTCTTCTTCTTGTTCCTTTTATAGATAACTAGCGTAACGCCCGCTGCTTGGCATACGTACGCTAGTTGGTCTGCACCAGTGGTTTCTCCCTCTTAATATAAATTTTCATAGATATAGCTTAAGTACTATCATAATGAAATGTGGTATACCACTTGTAGTCGCGGCAGAATAGCCGTGCGTATTGAGGCTGTTCGCCTTCGAGGGTTCGATTCGCCCCTCGGGCATGGATGTTAGTGTTGGCGTTAGCATAAGTTAGTCTTAGTTTATACATTTCACTCCATTCCATGATGGTGGTGATGGTGGCTGGTGCAGCAACAGTGTTGAATATTAAAAAATGCTCAGTCTCTGTTGCAGTATTTTATTTACCAATTACGCGTTTCGCGCTGTTAGCGCATCGTCAGACTGGAAAAAGACAAATATTTTATTACCGTCCGTGTACCTGGTACGCAGCGAACCTAATGTGGCTAAGGTGAGTAAATTTGGAAATTCGGACTTACTTGGGCGGAGATGGAGTCGCAGAAGTATCTATTGCTGTCTAGGAGGTATCTTAACAATTTGTGTTATTGGGCGCCTGCAAAAAGGTAAACGTACAAAGTACGTAAGGGTTATTTGAGCTATAATAATTATGGACTAAAGGGGTGTGGTATGGAAATTAATAAAACGCTTTATATGATAAAACTCACCATAGCAGCAGAGGAGTCGCTGTCGCGGCAGGTCCACGTTTACAACTGGTAGTATTCTTAATAACTACGAAACATGACTACGACCGTTAAACAGAGCGGTATGGGCAGAGTTACGCCTGCGAGAATGAGCGGCTAGAGGTGTTTGTGACGTGAGGGAATAAATCTTGTGAAATGATACATGTTGGTATGAAATAATAATAGATAAATGAAAACGAAATTATTAGAGGCCTGAGGGTGGGGTGGGAGAAAGATGTGAATTGTCAGAAGGGGGGTCATTTTGGAAAAAGATAGATAACATGATGTCGTAAAAAGTTTGATTTTTTGTGATGAGGCGCCTCCACTCCCTTAAAGATAAGCTTAACCATGTGGCATATGATACATATTTTTCTCTTGTTCGCCTGCTTGACCACACCCAATTAGACCAACTCATGAAAATTATCAGCAACCTTGTGGGAGATAGCTGCACTCCCATAAAGGAAAAGCATTTCAAAAAGATATCACATTTACGGAATAAGTACCACGCAACGAATCATGGTCTCGATCAAAGCAGTAAACACCAAGGAATTTTCCCATTCGCTGATAAAGTTGTCAACCTTACATCTTTTCAATTTAGCAATCAACAGTATATGCTTCTCAACAAAGGTCTAAAGCACAACATTCGACCTATTTTAAATGAGCAACGTACCACTGATCTCATTGCTGACTTCAAAATTGCTTTAGATCGCGCAGTTGATGACAAAGCAGAAAAATTAAAAATCTCATGTAAGGCAAGTGAATTAATCGATAGACAGTTAGCCTCCAATTCCGTCAGCATAGATCAAAAAACTGTTAGGTCCATAAACAAAAAGCTCAAAGAAAATGATGCAATTATTGTGCCTGCAGACAAGGGTAACGCAGCTGTTATTGTTTACAGATCTGATTATATTAGCAAAACTCTTAGTTTTTTTAATGAAAATGGCATCCAACAGCTAGACCACGATCCAACACAGACTTATGTCAAAGAGTTACAAGCCTGCATTCTTAACTGCACAAATATAATTTGCCCTGATAATCATTACAAATACAAAGTCATGAATCCAAGAATCCCAACCCTCCGCTCCCAAATAAAGACTCACAAAAAACTCTTCCCGATTCGACCAATTGTAAACTATAGAGGCAGCCCTATTGAACCTATTTCGAAATTCACGTTAAAAATGCTCAAGGAATTTTTCACCTTCGAAACTACCTACTCTATTCCCAACCGACAAACTTTAATTCAACAATTACAAGGCAAATCTTTCCCGCCCTCTGCCTGTTTGGTTTCTCTCGACATAAAGAATCTATACACCAATGTTCCCGTCCAAGAGACAATAGACATCATATTTGACAACCTATCCAGATATGGTAAACTAAATCCAGACGAAATTGACGAGCTCATCTCTCTCCTCCGCCTCATTACGTCGTACAATTATTTCTCCTTCAATAACAACCTTTATAAACAAACAGACGGCCTTGCAATGGGAAACTGCCTCGCGGGATTTTTAGCTGATATATTTGTGAACACCCTTGAAAACCGTTATTTCACGCAAGCCTCCTCTATGTGCAAAAATATACTCTTCTATTGCAGATACGTGGATGACATTCTCATCATAATTAATGCAGCCACAGCTGAAGTACCATCCCTTTCGAACGAATTTTGCAGTCTGCATCCAAAAATGATTTTCACCCATCAGATCATGTCAGCAGACTGCTCCATCAACTACTTGGACCTAACTCTCACATTATCCAACAATCACATCACATTTGCGATTTACAGGAAGCCCACAACCAGTGACGCTGTCATCCACTCAACATCCTGTCACCCGTACAGTCATAAAGTCAGCTTTTTCTCGTCAATGATCGACCGCTTATGCGACCTCCCTTTAAACAGTGAAACAGTTGAGCAAGAACTAGCTAACCTGCGGCACATTGCTGGAACCAACGGATACCAGGCGAGCCTGGTCGACCGATTGTACAGCAGAAAAACCTCTAAAAATAACACCTCCCTCCTCCCTAACTCCATCACTACTGAATCCATCTACGTCTCCTTACCATTCATAGGAAATCTTTCTTACAGACTCGCCGCACTTCTTAAAACCACCCACATAAAAGTAGCCTTCACGATCAATGACAAGATCCAGTATCGCTTTCACCACAGTGAACGGCTAGTTAAAGACTCTTTTAGCCAGTCAGGCGTCTACAAAATACAATGTTTGCAGTGCCCCTTATCTTACATTGGCCAAACTGGACGAGTCTTCAAAACTAGGTTCCAAGAACATCTTTTAACTAAGAAAGGCGCTGCCAAAAATAATTCGGCCTTTTCCGAGCACCTCAAAAGAAGCAAACACATTCAGCCCCCCCTTGACAAATTACAAGTTCTTCACATCGCCCCCAAAGGTAAAAAACTCTCACTTCTTGAAGAATTAGAAATCACTAAGTTTGTAAAACGGTCCCCAGAACACAGTCTCAACGAACAGCTCATCACAAAAAATCAAACTTTTTACGACATCATGTTATCTATCTTTTTCCAAAATGACCCCCCTTCTGACAATTCACATCTTTCTCCCACCCCACCCTCAGGCCTCTAATAATTTCGTTTTCATTCATCTATTATTATTTCATACCAACATGTATCATTTCACAAGATTTATTCCCTCACGTCACAAACACCTCTAGCCGCTCATTCTCGCAGGCGTAACTCTGCCCATACCGCTCTGTTTAACGGTCGTAGTCATGTTTCGTAGTTATTAAGAATACTACCAGTTGTAAACGTGGACCTGCCGCGACAGCGACTCCTCTGCTGCTATGGTGAGTTTTATCATATAAAGCGTTTTATTAATTTCCATACCACACCCCTTTAGTCCATAATTATTATAGCTCAAATAACCCTTACGTACTTTGTACGTTTACCTTTTTGCAGGCGCCCAATAACACAAATTGTTAAGATACCTCCTAGACAGCAATAGATACTTCTGCGACTCCATCTCCGCCCAAGTAAGTCCGAATTTCCAAATTTACTCACCTTAGCCACATTAGGTTCGCTGCGTACCAGGTACACGGACGGTAATAAAATATTTGTCTTTTTCCAGTCTGACGATGCGCTAACAGCGCGAAACGCGTAATTGGTAAATAAAATACTGCAACAGAGACTGAGCATTCTTTAATAGTCTTAGTTTAATTAGTTTGTAAGCATTAGGGACTGATGACCCCGTAGTTAAGTCTCTTAATAGTTACAAAAATCTGAAAACTTGATTTTACTACTCGTAACCCCCTAAGGTACCCCTTAATAGTTGAATTTTGAAAATACCCCAATATGTGTCTTTTCAATTCCAACCAAGTATGCAAATTTGATTTTTTATAATTCTGAGTTCAAAATTGGCTTATTAGCAACGTATTTTCAAAGAATGTTTTATCCTATTCTCACCCCTTAAATTATTAATTTTCTGAAAATACCGAAAGACATATCTTTTTAATTCTGACCAGGATAATATATACCAATTTATGAGGTTGTAGCTTCAAAATTACCATATTAGCAAAAGATTTTGGGAAAACATCCCCTCTCCAATACGTGCTTCGGTATTTTTGGTAATTCAACCTTCAAGGGGGTTAATTTTTTAAATTCCAACGAACAATACAAACACCGATTTTTGCAGCTTTAGCTTCAAAATTGTCTTGACAACAATGTGTTTTGAAAAGAATTTCTGATCCTCTATTTTACCCCCTTAGTTGTTGAATTTCCAAAAATACTGCAACTCGTGTATTTTGTTTTAATCCTGACCAAGATTCCATATCCGAAGTTTCGTAGTTTTAGCTTAAAATTAGAGTTAACAATTACGAATTTAGGAAAATCAATTTTTTGCGTCCCCTATTGGCCGAATTTCAAAAAATGCCGACACACACGATTTTAAAATTCGAAGCCTGAATTAAAATCCGAATTTGGTAGTTCTAGCTTCAAAATTGCCTAAATAGCAACGTATTTTCAAAAAACGCTTCGTGTCCTGTTTCTCCCTCTTACGGACATAATATTGAAAAACCGCTTCTTAAATTACGCTTACAGAGTAATATTAACACCCTCTACAAATTTCAAGTGGTTTGGGCTAGGCGGTGATGAGTCAGCCAATCCACCAGTCACTCAATCGGGACATTGACTTTTATTTATAGAGATTATAACCGCCTATAATTTCATTTTAGTCCATTCTGTATGTTCTATGACTAAAGATCAAATTCCTTGCCTTATAGTTAATTGCAAGTGTTATGATAACAATAACTCAACAAAGTGATGTCACAAATTCACGAAATAACGGTTTTAACACGTATATTTGGAAACAATTTTGTTTCCTTTGTGAGAAACAACTCCCGTATTATATTTTTTAAATATAAAAATAGTTTAGAACTCAAAATTAACTTTTTATTTACGACCCATTGCTGTGCCATATTTAGGATGCTACATCGAGATGGTGTTATGAGCTTCAAGTTGTTCAGGTGCTGTCACTGCTCTCATTGAGAGAGAGCACTCGAAGAACTCGCATCTCCAGCTCCACTCCAGATGATCTCAGAACAACATTCTGATTATGGGTGAACATTGGGTAAAAACGATTCGAAAATAAAAAGTCAAATTTGTGCTCTAGATTATTTTTATATTACAAAAAAAAATAACAATTCTTGATTGAAATCAAGGCAGGTAAATTATGTATCCACATAGACCAAATCCGCAACGAAGTCCAGTAAGTCCAAGCCATGCAAATGCAAGTCCATGAAACGTCGTCGAGCAGTACCTCACAAATAAGTAGTTTTCTTTGCGATCACATTACTACCGGCAAAGGCTTGGTGGAGCTGTAGCAGTGGCCTGTATACAGTTGTGGTAGTTCCTCAGGACGGAATGTTTCCAGATCGTGACACAGGCCGTAAGGTGGTCAAGTAAAAGGCACCGTGCGGCTGGTCGGCAAGTCCCAGCTCTCGTGCGCGACTTTCACCTCAGGCGATTTGCGCGGCTGGCCGCACACCGCGCACGCGTGCTGACGTCCGCTAAAGGTCGCGCCCACAGCCTCACGAGACTGTCGCACGCTGTATCTGTCAGACGGGCGCAGCGCAACATGCTGCTCCACTCTGTCGGAGCTTACCAAGCAACACCTGGAGAGCGCTCCTGCTCTTGATTGGGCTATGCTCACTCAATAACAACATCAGGGAACAAGCTGCTTGCCGCGGTGGAGTAGCCGAGCGGTCTAAAGCACCTCGCTGCGGAGCGCGCGGTTGCTCGCCGTGGAGATTCGAGTCCTCCGTGGGGCATGGGTGTGTGTGTTTGTCCGTAGGTTAGTTTACTTAGGTTTAAGTAGTTTGTAAGCTACAGACTGATGACCACGCAGTTTGGTCCGATAGATTTACAGACATTTGAACATTTTTTGAACAAGCTGCCTGGCAATAGGCAAAGAAGGGAAGGCAAGACATAGTGGAGGCCATAATAGGATGTAGAATGGAAAGTAAAACTGCCATTACGCGGAAAGGGCTGGAGCTCTGGCAGGAAATATGGGACATTGATGACACCAGAAGGAGAACACTCCAGTTTCTGCCAAGCACACAAAGAAACGCTAACCCTGAAATACTTCTACCAGAAGATTACTGCACCTTCTGACAGGACATCGACCCTACCCGACATATCTTTGTCAGTTTGGGGTACTGGCGTCACCGTCGTGCGAATGTGGAGCCGAAGAAGGCAACCAGAGCTTGTCCTCTTCGAGTGTCCCATCTGCGACGACGTGGCGCGGGAGTTGCGAAGTCAATTGCCAGCAACAACATACATTCCTGATAAGATCAGAAGATGTTCAATATCCTCAATCAACTTGTGGAGGCAATTTCCAACAAAGTAAGACAAGATTATATTGTCATAAACAACTAAAGAACACACCAACCAGACACCACACATCACACCAACTTAGACTCCAACTGATTTTCACCTTTACCAACCAAGACCCCAAGATCTGACCATGGCGCCGGAGAATGGACTGGTAGCCATCACTGGCTGTTATCCGCCATCCTCTGGAATGACCACCCACGTTTTCCCATCTTCCATGGACAGGAGTATTACCCCATCCACAACAAAAATTTGGAATTTAAAGCTTTTCAACGAAGCTCTATCTGCGAAGGGGACAGTGAAATACCTAGGGGTTACCTTCGATGAGATACTGATATGGACCCCTCAAATTAGGATTATTTTCTCCAAGCCGAAAGGTACTCTACCAGGAGAGCTTCTGACAAAACCTGGGGCCTGAGTCCCAAGGGTGATTAGTCCCAGGACCCAGGATCACTTATGGGGCGGTCGTGTGGTGATAGAGGTAAAACAGCAGGTTGCTGCTAAGGAGCTTGGTAAGTTGCAGAGACTAGCCTGCTTAGCCATAACAGACGGAATTAGCAGCACACCAACTGCTGGGATAGAAACCATTCTGTACATACCTCCATTACACCTTCGGGTCAAGATGGAGGTAGCGGTTAGTGCATACAGGTTCAAGTACGGCAAAAACTAAATCTCATTCGAATATCCAGAATCACACACTAAAATAGTAAACTAGTAAAGGAAAGGATGTGGAAATGCTGGACAACTACATTATAACCTCACGCTGCTTCAACAAGCCTTTCAGTATAACAATAGGAAGCAGGTAGCAGTGGGATAAAATAGTTCGACACCGTACTGCGGTCATTGTTTGGTTCACTGACGGGTCGAAATACGACTAAGACGTTGGGGCCAGAATATGCGGGGTGCAGCGAAGACTGGAAGGTATCATCCCTCTAGGGAAACTGCCCTCAGTATTCCAGGCCGAAACCACGGCCATCAGGGTGCTACAAAGACCGTAGCATCTACATTTATTCAGACAGCCAGGCAGCCCTCAAATTAGTGGCAGCTGCCGCAACAAGATCTAAAATTGTTGAAGAATGTAACAAGTTTCTGGTGGAGCTATGGGAAAGCAATAGGGTAAACCTACTGTGGGTCCCTGGCAATTCTGGGATCAGTGGCAACGAACAAGCCGACAGATTAGCCATGACGGGGGCACAGACTCCATTTATTGGACAGGAACCTATCCTGACAATCACTAAGGCAACAATAAAACTGGAGCTTCGTAACTGGCTCAGAAGGCAGCACACAGAATATTGGTCCAAGGTCTACAGACAAAACCATGGTAAGGTAATGATGCCTAAACCATGATTTAAAATAAGCTCTGTGATCCTGGGCTGGGACAGGAAGGAGATAACTGGGCATCGGAACTTCAAAATACATCTACATACAAAGGGAATAACAGAAGGGGACCCTAAATGTAGGATCTGTGATGACGGAAATGAAGCCGCATCACACGTAGAATGCATTGCACTGGAGAGAAAGAGGCACAGAACATTTGGGACATCCAGACACGAAGAGATTGCGTCTAATGAAGAACTGGTAAAGGGACTCCTAGCACTTTTTAAGGGCATTAGTTGGCTTTACTAGATATACAGGGAGCGACACCACACAATAAGTTTAGGTGGCGAGTTGGTCGAAAAATATTTTGGCTTCCCTGGTAAAATCAATCAATCAATGTTTGGTTTGGGAGAAAAGTACCGTTTCTATTGTTCTGACCATAAATGGAGTACGTAGTTGCAAAACCGTTGGAGATCGTTGTCATGGCATGCCGCATTGGCAACCACGGACGATGTTACGGGGAATATATCGTTTCATGTACTGCAATGTCGATTGAAAGCAAAGCATTTCTTTGTCTTTCTTTAAGTAATAGCCTTCTTACTTCATGACGCGGTACAACACCCAGAAAACTTTTATGTCTATGTAAACTAGTTTTCAAAAGAAACTTACAATACACCGCTTCTCCAAAAAAAAAATAAAAAAAAAAAAAAAAAAAAAAAAAAAAAAAAAAAAAAAAAAAAAAAAAATAAATAAATAAATAAATAAATAAATAAATAAATAAAATAAAATAAAATAAATAATTAAAAGTCGTTGTAAAGACATTAAATTTTGAAACCCTATTAAACTTTCCTACAACTCTTACAATTAACAGATTTTCAAAATCACTGACCAAATACCAATTTAAAAAAATTTTCAATAGTACATAGCACAAATTCAGACAGTCTGAATATACAGTCAGATGATAAATAGGATTTAAAAACAATGTATGACTGTACAATTTCCGTTCGAAAGATAACAGAAGACCCCCTTAAAAAAAGAATCCCAGCACGGATGTCCGACCGGAGGAGGAAAACGTAACTTAGAGGAGAACGAGACGGCTGCAATAGGCCCACACGTCAGAAAAATGTTCAAATGATTGTTGAGCTTAAGGGACTTAACTGCAGGGTCATCAGTCCCTAAACGTACATACTACTTATGAACTAGCTCATACTAAAGATGACACAAACACCCATGCCCGAGAAGGGATTCGAACCCCCGACCGTAGTGGTCGTGCAGACCGTCGTGCTGACCGCTCGGCCACTGCGGCCGGCGGCCCACACCTCAACCGAGAACTCTGGGTGGCCCACCGTCCGCTGCGTTCGGCTTCCCTCAAGATAGCCTCAGGCCCGAGCACATGTAACACACAGACGTCAAGTGACATGAATAATACATAAAAATATCAAATTGACACTGTATAATAATAACAACTGCGAAAAACGTAATAAGAACCAAATTCTCAGAAAGTGAAAATTAACATTGGCCATCCAGAAATGAAACACCAAGTGGCATCTTTCAGCATAAGTATCCACTATTAAGTACTCATATGGAGTTCCCAGTTACTGTATTTCCCCCACCTAGATATCAGTGTCAAATAGGTACACAATATGTCTGCCGTTTACAATAAAGCAATCGGCCACCTAATAGGATGTACGAAATAAATACAAACTTTTGTATACAGAAGGCACTCTCAATTCCGTAGGTTCTGCTAACATAATGATTAATCAATACAAATACAGCAACCAACTTGTAAGAACATAAATTAGTTGAACTTTGCAAGGTGTCTCCAATTCCAACAATGATAATTTATATAGGCAGAGAAGAATATAACTTCAGTATTACATCACTGATTTAGAACATCAACAAGCAGTACGTTGGCAACACAAGAGATCAGTACCAAAACTATTCCACACTAGTTTCGCACGGAAATAGTGGCGGGACGATTTAAGCATCAACAGCTGTATGGCTGAACCACTAAACAACCGATGCCGCAATTCCAATCATTTCCATGTCATGAAATAAAAGGTTTCAGCTTGGTAGGCGATGTGAGATGTTTATTTTATTAACAAATACATCTCACATCTTCTACCAAGCTGAAATCTTTTATTTCATTATAATTGTGTGGTGGGCTGGCACAAAATTGAATCTAATTACAAGAATTTCCATGTCACTTAACGTGTTTTATAAGGATTACCTTTTGTTCAACAAATAGTAAAAGGAACCTCCGAAATCCATGAACACCAGGGACCAGCCGTTATCTGAAGCTCCAGACTTTCCCTGCGCACTTAAAACCGCTTTCGACCCAAGGTGACGGCCAAACGGTAACAGGAAGCCACGTGGCCCGACGGCGAGCGAAGTGATCCCCTTGCGTCCTCGTCCCGCCATTGACTGACTTTCCACCCTCTAGCACAACACGCCTAGCGAACGTCACTGCCACGAGTAATGGTGGTAAAGACGATCTTGCCACGAAGGAATCTATGCAACGAAACGCCACGGTTCAACAATGACATCGTCAACGATACAGCCATGGACTGATATGAGCAGTTATTTAAATAAGTTCTTAAGTAGATGGCGCACTGGAAATGACTTACATAAGGTGATGGAGGTGATGCTCATGCACGCAGTGTGAGGAACTCACGTGATTCTGTATCAATGGGCAACTGTAGATACTGGAAAAATATTGCACCTGGACGGACCTAGGAACTTTTCTGTAATGATCCAGTGTCTTTTATTGAAAGTACAGAACAAGTATTTAGAGAAGTCTCCTCTTTTAATTAACTGCAAATTGAGTTAAAATGGAGACAACTATAATGCCACACATCAAACTCACACATCTTGGCAACCTGCCACTGTAGCAGCAGTACCCGATCTAACGTCTGCGACAGGTACCTGTTGTTTTATATGGGTGTTGTCGGTTCCTTCGACGTCCTCCGAGTGTTTACAAATCTATGTTTACATAATCATGCCTTTGGCTCTTCATTATATAACCGAGAAAACAGAGGTATTTCACAACTAAATTTAATTATGGGAATTACCGCATACAACTTGGAAGATTTGTGCAGGCTGGTGTACAATAACAGCCATCAGTGAACTGAAAAAAAAAAAAAAAAAAAAAAAAAAAAAAAAAAAAAAAAAAAAAAAAAAAAAACAAGATAACCCAAACAACTTTTTATACCCAGTTAAGATAGTAAACAAAGTTCTTTATGGAAAACAATAAAACAAACGATGAAAGGACAATCTGATGAAAATAAGGAAGATACCAAAAGCTCAATCGATTCCAAAGTATACAGTAACTAACGAACTACGAGAAATAATATACTCAGTTCTTTGTCAAGCTTAAGGGACTTAACTGTAGGGTCATCAGTCCCTAAACTACCTTATACTAAAGATGACACAAACAGCCATGCCCGAGGGTGGATTCGAACCCCCGACGGGGAATGGCCTCGCGCATCGCAGCTAGCGCCTCAACGCGCTCGGCCGCTCCGCTGCGGGAGAAATAATATCACTGGTAGCTTCTAACTGGATGAATACAAACGTGTAAGGCATATTTCATATAAAAAGAAATAAAAATGATTTAGAATTGTCTTATTTCGAAAATTTTTAAGGCAATAACTAGCCAGGAAAAGGATTAGTTATTCGTCATGAAAGAAATGAAAAGAAACATTCACGATGACATTACTGTTGACCCATTAAGAGGGGTAATCTTTGGATTAATAGTCTGCTTATGTGAAAACGAAGGACGATCTAAGTAAATACATGATTTGACTTCGGAATCGTAGTGCTCAGTGTTGGCGTTGGTGTACTTTATTAATTTCTTGAACAAAGATAACGGATAAATGCAACTTCCAACAGACCAAAGACATACCTACACACATATAGATCACAAAGATCCTAAATACATTTTCCAGTAGTAACGAACCATACCACATCAGTTATAACAATATTGCATCTTTGAACGACTGTCAAAAAATTACGCTTGCCACATATAGCGTTGTTGTTGTGGTCTTCAGTTCGCAGACTGGTTTGATGCAGCTCTCCACGCTACCCTGTCCTGTGCAAGCCTCTTCATCTGAGAACACGTAAGGCAACCTAAATCCTTTTGAATCTGCTTACTGTATTCGTCCCTCGGTCTCCCTCTACGATTTTTACCCCACACACTTCCTACTAATTTTAAGTTAATTCCTTGATGTCTGAGAATGTGTCCAACCAATGTATCACCTTCTCCATATGCCAGAAACTTCTTTTCTCCCCAATTCGGTTAAGCACCTCCTCATTAGCTACGTGATGTACCCATCTATTTTTTATCATTCGTCTGTAGCACCACGTTTCAAAAGCTTCTATCGTATTTTTATCTGAACTCCTTATCGTCCACGTTTCACTCCTATACAATGCTACACTTCAGACAAATGCTTTCAGAAAGGACTTCCTAAAATGTAAATTAATATCGGATGTTAACAAGTTTCGCTTCTTAAGAACCGCCTTTCTTCCCATAGCCATTCTGCATTTTATATCTTCTTTACTTCGGCCATCAGAAGTTATCTTGCTGCCCAAATAACTAAACTCATCTACTACTTTTATTGTCTCAGTACCTAATTTAATTCCTTCAGCATCACCTGATTTTCTGACATTACATTCCATTACCCTCGTTTTACTCTTGTTAATATTCATCTTATATCGTCCTTCCTAGACACTATCCATTCCATTCCGTTGCTCTTCCAGATCTTTTGCTGTCTCTGGCAAAATTACTATGTTATCGGGAAACCGCAAAGTTTTTATTTCTTCTCCCTGAACTTTAATTCCCTATCCATATTTCTCCTTGAATTCCTTCACTGCTTGCTCAATATACAGATTAAACGACACTGGGGAAAGGTTACATCCCTTTCTTACTCCCTTCCCAACCTCTTCGGCCCTTTCTTGCCCTTCGACTCTAATAAACGCTGCCTGGTATCTGTATAGGTTGAATATAACACTTCGCTTCCTATATTTCACCCCTGACACCTACAGAATTTGAAAGAGTGTCTGCCGGTGGACATTGCCAAAAGCTTTCTCCAAATCGACAAATGCTTAGAATGTAGGTTTCCCTTTCCTTAGCCTATCTTCTAAGATTAGTCGTAATGTGAGTATTGCCTCCCGTATTCCTACATTTCTTCTAAATCCAAACTGATCTTCCCCGAGGTTGGATCCCACAATTTTTTCCATTTGTCTGTAAATAATTCGCGTTAGTATTTTGCAACCATGACTTATTAAATTGATAGTTCTGTAATTTTCACACTTGCCTGCTCTTGCTTTCTTTGGAATTGGAATTACGATATTCCTCTTGAAGTCGGAGGGTATTTCCCCTATCTCATACATCTTGCATACCAAGTTGAACATTTTTTTTTCACGACTGGCTCTCCTAACGATATCAGCAGTTCAGACGGAATATCATCTACTCCAGGGGACTTGTTTTTACTCAAATCCTTCAGCGCTCTGTCACATTCTTCACGCAGTATTATATCTCCTATCTCATCTTCCTCCACTTCGTCTTCCATTTCTAGAATACTGCCTTCAAGTTTATTTCCTTTGTATACGCACTCTCTATATTCCTTCCACATATAACGAATAGACGCACCACCCAGAGATCACAGACACATCAATAACAACGTTTTTAGGTCGAAAATAACAAATACTCTAGGGACGGTAATCATGTAACATCTTTGGCCAAGTGTCAAAACAGCAAACTGAAAAATATTGAGAAATTTATTCTACTATATTTATGTTATATGACACCTTATAAATGTATGGCAGCGTGTCATTGCCCCTAGGAAATGGTATGGCCAACGTAAAAAAAAAAAAAAAAAAACCCATGGACTGTGGATATTATATAAAAAAAATTATCGTGTATTTCACAGAATGTCGAAATGGATCCATCACAATATAATGAAAAACTAGAAAATACCAGCACATATGTATATTTATAGTAAAGTGTACACATTTTAAATTACGCAAAACTTAAAGGAGTAAAGTTACAAAACTTTGTGTCAGTCCGTTTATGGGGTAGTAATTTTCACGAAACACAGTGTGCTTCATCTAGAAAAATAATACGATTGACACTATTTATAAAAATATATAAATCTGAATTGATCATATGCGTATGTATTTTGGTAACTCGTAACACACAATATAGGTTGTTGATCTGAAATTGAGTGTCACAAAACGCTCTAAGATTGTACTCCTATAATGCACAAATACTACCTGTGGAATATTATGATGTACCGTATAGTCTTAGTAGTCAATAAACATCAATTGATAAGATACAAACTGAAGATAACTAATTAATTTAACACTTATGCTACTATCTTATTAGCAATAATACGGGCTGCGGGACAGTGCAAGTAGCGTGGCAAAGTTTCTTCACTCAGGGAGAAGAAGAGTTAATTTCTTCCGCCGGTAATAGGGCAATTTACAACGGGGAGGGAGAAAAACGGTGCTATCGATCTGCACTGAGGATTTTTAGTTGCCTCACGATCACGACCTGGAAGATTAGGTCCATTCATTACATCACATATCTTCTACAATGTCCGCTACCACGAACAAATCGTGTCCCAGTGAGCACTAGTAAACGAGCGCAATACTCAGCTGACATGATGATAACTAAATGATGTATTGGTGTCACAATGGATCTTACACCTACTACTTGCCCATGGACGTGAATAGCTCAAGCATCAATAGTTCAATCCCTGCGGGGGGCTACAACCCTAGAGGTACCTCACGACCACATTCTCGGTTTCCCGTGACTTCCCTGCGAGTCCTGCACATCCCTAAAAGGAAAATACAGGTGTTGGAAAGGAGCACAAATTAACCGAATTATGTGGTGTAGACGACAGGTATAGGTGCCATAAAGACACTTCCGACTTTATTCTCGAGGACGGGAGTAAGAGTGCAGAAAAATTAAGACCCACCCATACGGCTGTCTACCTAGATAGGGTGATTGACGGTGTCAAATGGTGACAGATATTCGTTCCGAGAAAAATTGTTAAAAGCTATAAGAAAGGACGATTAATAGACAATATGTACATACAAGCCATAAGGTGAAGAAAAAAGACTGGCAGAACGAAGTGCTCGCGTCACAGATGGGGTAGGTATGCTGACTATAGCACCTGTTGTTCATTCTAAACATCAAAGAAACCGTGACGGAAATGAAAGACATCTGTTAGTAATATCATTTGCTGTGCCATTGGTATCTTCAGTGAATGTGGACAAGAATTAAAGGATATTTTGAACAGTATAATAAAGTACAGATTATAAATCGAGAGTAATCGGAAATAATCCAAAAGTAATGAGAATTAGCAGAAACAAGGATAGCAAGAAAATTACCAAAACTGGGGAACACGAAGTATACGAAGTTAAGGAATGCTGATAAGTTCGAAGCAAAAACCACATTACTGAAGAAGCAAGAGGGATATAAAAACAGACTACTCAAATACATTCTCAAATTAAAAAAAAAAAAAAATAAATAAATAAAAAATAAAAAATAAAAAAAATATAAAAAACTTAGGATGTATGTTTTTAATACTGAATTATGTGGTAGAATAACGTATAGTGGGAAAACCAGATAGAGTGTGGATGCTCTTCAGTTGTGGTGCTACAAAAGAATGTTAAAAATTATTGGGAAATTCATAAGAGAACAATCAAATGTTTTTATTAAAATAGTCAGTGATATGAACATATATAACACAGTGGCTACTAGGAGAGACGGGCTAATATGTGTAAAAGCGAAGAATAAAATGAAAGAGAAGAACAAGAGGGGAAGGGAAAGAGGAAGAAATGAAATAGAGAGGAAGAGAGACGAGCAGAGAGGAAGACGAGGGCAGAATAAGGAGGGAAGAAGGAGAGAGGACGAGGGGGAGAGGAGGGGAGAACTGGGGAAGGAGGAGTACATGGAGTAACTGAAAATTGAATTTAATACCTATCACCACAATAGACTCATTACTGCAAGGAAAGTACTAACGTAATCCGTCGGGACAGTATAAAATTGTTTTAACAGCTCACATGATATTTAAAAGATTACAAAAGTTATCCAAAAATTTTGAAAAAATCATTCTTGGGCCCAGATCTGTGAAACACATTTATTTGCTACGCTCTACCGGTTTCGGCAATTGCTTCCATCTACAGGAGATTAACAAAACTTTTACATCAACAATAACAAGATGTTATCAACAATAACAACATTTTTCTTCGATACGAAAACGTTACATTTACAGTAATTTTTAATGCGACTGTTTCTAAAAATGTTCATTTTACATCTTTTTGAATGTGTTCCTTCATTTGATTCTTAACTACTACTAAATATTTCGTCATAGATTCGTCATAGAATGAAGTAAAACTTGAAAAATTATGTAAGATTGACTTTTTTCGAAATAGTCGCTGTGATTACCATAAATGTCACGTTTGTCGTATTCAGAAACGTTATTTTCCTGTAGATAGCGGCTGTTGCCGAAACCGGTAGAGCATAGCAAATAAAAGTATTTTACAGATTTTGTACATCGCAGCTGTAGACTGCAGGAAAAAAAAGAATAAAATAAAATAAATAAATAAATAAAAAAATAAAAACATAAATTAAAATAAAATTTTACAAAAATGTCCTGAATCTATCCGCTTCGACTAATTTTTGCAATGCGGGATTTGTCGGGTGCTCTTATATTTTTGTCCTCCTAAGTCTTAATAATTGTATCCTTATTAGCTTTATTTAAGATCAGCATCAGATGTTTTGTCTGATGTTTAGTGAATAAAACGGGATTAGTCCTGCTCATATTCTGACAATATTTCTACCTTTTTGAGCTGACCATAATTCGGATGTATGATGCTATAGAGCCATATTATGATAAGGAAATCCTTGCGACTCGTTTCTGGACTGTGTACTTTCATCAGAGTTTTATTTAGTTTCTATCCTGAGCAGATTCGTATTATTCCGAATTCATCCAGTTAAATTTAATTCAATGGAGGAAACCAGAGAGAAAGATGAAATTTCTTCCCTTGTTCGAAATACAACTCTCAATGGACGAACTCTGCAAATCTATAACGTTAACAGTACAGTGGTGTAAGACGATAGCGAAAAGCATTTTCTCGCAGATATTGCGGGTATCGAATTTATAATGCTTCTGAAGCGTTACGAATCTGTTCCGGACGGGAACTTCGAGATAATGCTTCTTGCTATCCGATTACAGCAGTGTATTGCAAACATTGCAGGTATTTCTAGCATTTCTACAGAATTTCAAAGTTATTAACTGATAAAAATTATCTCACTTTTCTTAACTGACCTTTCCCGAAGTTTTACAAATCCATTTTACTTCTCTCAATGCTGAAGTGTTCCGTTGAGAGAAGTAAATACTACAAACATTAAATGAAGAAACATTAGTCGTAAAAATCTTTTGCTTTTTTGTCGCAAAATCAATTTCAGTTTCTGAGTAACCAACTGCAGTGATGATGCAAGAAATTCGTTTAATGTTTGTAATACTCACTCTTTGGTCGTTGAGCACTTCCTTCCGTATAATGGAATCGAAGCTTAAAAAGTAAATACATTTTCCAGATGAATAAAAGTAAATCTCCCAACGCAAAATATTGGTGCTGAACTGTATCCCGTGTATGTACAGGATTTGTTAAATTTATCTCCATTTGACACCTAACGTAACGAGTCGGCCTACACACATAAATTGTTAGGTGTTAAATTAGCAAGGAATAAAAGAAATAAAAAAAACTACAGTAAACATTTATGTGGAATGTGTCCATGGTCTTTTTAAGCAGATTAGTCTGTAAGAATACTGAAAGTTGCAATGGAAGTTAACGATAAGCGGTCAGGTCACATTCATATAAATAGTAGTCGTCAAAAATTCAAAGCTAATTATATGACAAAACACGGAAGAGAAGAAGAAATTAATACTTCTGGTTGCTTACAAAACGATGATCATTTGACACAACTGGCTTCTAACAGTGATATCCTACAAGGCACTGAAGATTTTTTCTACACATGCGTCTTCTAGTAAGTGCCTTACTGCACGTGAAACTCTCGCAAATGGAGGTAATGTTAAAAAACGCACGGGAAGACTGCATATGGAACACTTTTAAAACGAAGATCGAGGAAATTGAACATGTAAGTGTTCTTTCACTTTCTTCTCATATATGGCAAAAAAGGAAAAGAGGCAAGTATTCGTATAACATCTGAAAGTGCTAAAACTGCTTTACCCAGATTAGTCAGAAACTGACTCATGTGGCGGTTAGTGAGTTTAATGTTCACACAGTCTAAAATGCTTTCTAACTGCTTCAGTAACTAAACAGTTGTTCTTTTTCTTACCTATTTCTTTTATTGTAATTTTGTACATCCTCGTCCTGTATGGAGGGGGGTGTTATAAGTGATACTGTACAAACAATCCACTCTTCACCCAAATAGATTTACAATTAATATGTGGAATAAAACACATAAGCTTGCAAAAATCTGCAAATTAATTTAAAAACTTCGAAGGATAACAATGGGAGAAATGCATAAAATTCGTACCGGAATAGTTTCCAGCAAACGCATTTAGGGTGTGGTTACGTAGTACATCCGAAAATTCGCCTTCATATTCTACAATAAACTATAGTTTTACGAGTATCCACTGTGTTAGTATTGTAAGAGAATATTTTGACAGATATATGTTAACCATTCCCAGACAATTTTTTCAATTTTCTGCGATATCCACAAAATCCCAACGGCCTTAGACGACACCCTACCGGTTTAGTGAGTAAATCGCACCGTTGTATAGCAACGTGAATATACAAGACAATCCCTGCATTTCGTAATCAACTGAATCTCATTACATCAGGAGCTTTGGCAATGAATATTAATTATTTTTGAAATACGTTTACCTCATTTCTCCTAAAACCACAGCGGAGGAGTATCTGTGGAGAGGCCAAACAAACATTTCGTTCCTGAAGAGGGGCAGCTGCCTTCTCAGTAGTTACAGGGGCAAAATAGTGCCCCATTCGGATATCCGGGCAGCGACTGTTCGTGAGTATGTCTTAATCAAGAAAACCGATACAGGAACTCAACGGATCAAGGCGTGAAATATTCTATCCCTTATTCCGATAGGTCAATATTAAATTCTTCTGGTAGTGAGACGGCATTGTCAGATTTTAAAAATCTTCTCGACGTTTCGGCCACTGTTGATAGTGGCCTTTTTTTGGGTATTTGTCTCACTTCTGAATGAGTGAACGCTTGGTTCTTATATAATATTGCAAGTAATAGCGTGAGGAGAAGACTGGACACGCTCGGTTACCAGGGTGGTCTAACGCACCGCTTTCCGAGACGGGGCGGCATACCGGCCCCGGTTCGAATCCACCCGGTGGATTAACGAAGAGGATCTGAGTGCTGGCCAGCCTGAATGCGGGTTTCAGGCAGTTTACCACATTCCCCTTGGTGAATATCGGGCTGGTCCCCAAGTCCCGCCTCAGTTACACGATTCGCAAACAATTCGTAAGGCTTTACACTTTCACACATGTAACACTATACACAGACGTTTTGGGTACACGTTTACTTCCGGGGGACATTTGGTGGCGACAGAAAGGGCATCGGGAAACTCCGTAAACAGTAACACGCCAAATCCGGATTTAACAAAGACGACCCTGCAAGTGCGTGAACACGACCAAAGAGAAAGAGAGTGTAAGATGGAGAAGGGACGGGCATTCTTTATTGGTATTTGCAATATTTCAAGCATTGCTGAAAATGGGCGTTGTCGACCACTTGGACGAACGTGTAGGGAAATTTCTCCATTGGGCAGTCATCAAGCTCCACAGGAGCAATAATAAGTTAAAGTATGTTCTTGGATCCACGAAAGATGCAAAGAAAAACTAAATAACGCTGGTGCATACGAAATGGGTTGCAAGTGTGGTTTGGTTTACGAGGGTAGTTTGACAAGTCTGGTAAATTGGTATGAAAGCGCGGAAAATTTTCTGAACCTGCAATGTTGTTGGTAAGCCTGATATTTCCATGAATGGCAGCTGTTATTAGTTGACTGTTCGCTGCTAGCTGACGTGGTAACTGCATAGTTAGTTCCTTAGGACGAAGAAAAATGAATTTCGTGCAGTCATTAAATATTATCTTTTGGAGGGTTGAACAGCTGTACAGATCTAGTTGGAAGAGGTCCATGTGGGTTCTGCACCAGTTACTTTTGGATCAATAAGTTTAAACGTCGTTGGAGAAGCACGGAATATAGAGCAAGCTCCGGTTGGGCCTTTAAAGTCACCACGCAGGAAACCGTCGATAAGGTGCATGATATGGTAATGGAAGATCGAAGATTAAAAGTTCCTGAGATAGCTAACATCGTAGGCATCTCGGAACGATTACATTACATCCTCCATGAAAAATTGGCCATGAACAAGCTATTTGCGTTATGGATGCCTCGCCTGCTCACTTAGGAATAAAAACGGAAACGAAAGAACATTTCCCTCAGAATTTCACACTGTTCAGGCGCAATCCACAGGATTGTGAATGAAATTTGTATCCACCATTACACTCCAGAGACTAAACAAACGTCCAAATACTGGACGAAGAGCGGAGAGAGTGCACATAAAAAGGCGAAGACTGTTTTGTCAGCTGGAAAGGTGATAGCCATTGTCTTTTGGGATTCTCAAGGTACAAGCCTGATAGATTATTTGGAAACAGGCAAATCCATAACAGGGCCCTATTATGCTGCTCTGATGGGTCGTTTACAATAAGAACTAATTGAAAAACGTACAATCGGCGCGGAAGAAAATGGTGTTTCATCAGTACAATGCTCCAGCCCACACAGCAGATATCGCAATGGCAAAAGTGCACGACTTGCGATTCGAATTGTTTCCTCACCTATCATATTCACCAGATTTGGCCCCGAGTGACTTCTTCTGATACCTAAACTTCAAATGTGGCTTGGTAGGAAAAATTTTCATCGAATGAGGAACTGTCCGCCGCTGTGACAGACTAATTTACAGAGTTTGACAAAACATACTTTGCCAGTGGATTGAAAA
The DNA here is from genome assembly GCA_026315105.1 of Locusta migratoria. NCBI lineage: Eukaryota > Metazoa > Arthropoda > Insecta > Orthoptera > Acrididae > Locusta > Locusta migratoria. The sequence continues at coordinate 423,144,915 of CM048746.1, read as the reverse complement.
AAAAAGAAAATCGATGGACCAAGATTATAGTCTTGCAAGGAGACTATGTCGAGAAGTAAAGTAAGTTTCCACCTTAAAAACAATTTTTGTTCTATTTTTACCAGACTTATCAAACCGCCCTGGTATGTAGACGAGACCGGAGGAGCAATGAGAGCTAAAATTTCAGAACATGAAAGATATATACGGCTTGAACAGCACAACAAGTCAGCAGTGGCAAAACATCAAGATGACTCTATTTCAATGAAGCGCGCATGCTGGCGAAAGGACCCTTCGCTTTGAGATGGAAGATCAAAGAATCCATAGAAATAACCGAGCGGCCCGCCAACAGCAATATAGAAAAACGGTACAGACTTCCGGCGTCCTGGCTGTCAGCAATGGTGGTACCAGGGGAGGAAAGCGCGCGCAAAGCTACTCAAGCAGACGTGCGGGAGACGACTGCGGCTGTTCCTAAAGTACAGTACAGTGAGCGCGGGTTCGCAGCCGCCCCGCCCCACAGACCAGTAAATAGCGGTACGCCACAGCTGCCGCCCACTGCCCCCCCCCCTCCCCCCCATTCGCCTGTTCCAACCAATGGCGAGGAACGTTGCAAACGCCAGTTTGGTGGACGTGTCCACCAATCAGACGGATTAATTCAACTACCAACGGCAAGAAAAAAAATCGCACTGACATGTTTTACGGCCCTCTTTAGATTTGTAGTTTTATAAGTTTATGCAAACATTTTGGACCAAAATAATATTTTTTTTTTTTTTTTTTTTTTTTTTTTTTTTTTTTTTTTTTTTTTTTTTTGTAATTGCTCTCTATGGGCTGAGCTGTTCGTTGCGGACGCTGATCGTGTATAGTCACGGCGCCCGGCTAACGCTAATGCTATCACTCTAAAGATGAGTCCTTTAATCTCATACTATTAATGGCCGTTGTTAACTGATGCTAATATGGCATTTGTAAGCGCTAGATTATCATTTATCGTACGAAGAACGATGCGTTTTGTTAGTTCGTCAGTGCGCCATTGATTTGCAATGACAACGTGTAAGTTACAATAAGAAAATCATCAAATACGCAACGCAAGATGGCGTATGCCAGAGAGAGTTCTGGGCCAGGAATGTCACGTGACATCTCCGAACGGCTGTTTTTCGTTAATTCAATGGAGGGTGTCAAATCTCCTTTATTTTTGCAAATATGTCTCAAACGATACGAGATATGAAAAAAAAAACATAAGGGAGCTAAGTTGTAGAGAATTTTCTACTCTACCAATTAGGTTATTCAATTTTCGTGTCAGTGAACGGTTCGTTTGCAATTACAATTATATTACAAATGGCTTTTTTGGTATCACTACCGTATTTTCTGTCCGAAAAATTTGAAAAAGGAAGGTTCTGGTTTCTGGCGGCCTACAATCATGTCTGTAAAATTTGGTGCTGATCGGTTGAACGGTTCGTCTTAAAAACAGGGAACACGTTACGGACAGACAGACAGACGGACAGACATACATTCCAAAATCTCCGTTATTTTTTGCAAATATCTTTGAAACGCTACGAGATATGAAAAGAAACATAAGAGAGCGAAGTTGCAGAGAATTTTCTCCTCTACAAATTAGGTTATTCAATTTTCGTGTCAGACGAACAGTTAAGCCGTTATTTTCATTTAAATTTCGAGCTCAAAAGACGATCGCAAAGGCCTACTTTTAGTGTTACTACAGTAACCTAAAGTGGGCCAATACGCCAAGCAATCGCCAATCAAGACGCCCATTTCTACCAATGGCGAAAACTTTTGTAAATACCAATGAAGAGTGCCCAACGTCCCTCCTTCTCCTCCGAACACTACCATTTGGAATATCAAAACCAAGGCTTCATTCATTTAGCAGTTAGTCGAACACCCAGATTAGGTTAGTTTAATACTTGTTCCATAGAGCATATATACGACATGTCGTCATGATGTGGAACGTGTCAATTTAGTAAATGGTGTCTACACATATTATTTTACGGATTTTTTAATTTTCATTTTCCTTCATTTTTTATTTTTATTTTTTTATGTTTTATTTTTTCAGTTTTATCTAAAAATTCATCTAAAGTGTAGAAGGAGTTGCCATTAAGAAATCCATTTAATTTCTTTTTAAATGCCAGTTGGTTATCAGTCAGATTTTTTATGCTACTTGGTAAGTTCAAATGTTTGTAGAGCTTATGGGACTACAGGGTCATCCGTCCCCAAACTTATAAACTACCTATGAACTAGCTTATACTAAAGGCGACACAAACATCCATGTCCCAGGGGGGATTCGAACCCTCGATGGGGAATGGCCTCGCGCCTCGTAGCATAGCGCCTCTAGGCGCTCGGCCGCTCCGCCGCGGCACTTGGTAAGTGACCGAAAAGTTTTGTGGCAGCATAATTGATCCCGTTCTGTCCCAAAGTTAGATTTAACCTTGAATAGTGAATATCACCCTTTCTCCTAGTGTTGTAGCTATGCACACTGCTATTACTTTTGAATTGGGTCGGATTGTTAAAAACAAATTTCATGAGTGAATATATACAGTAAAACTTGCCCAAAGCGACACATGTATAATTCTGAAATCTGATGATTTCATACATAAATTTCAGTCCCGACGCATTCAATACAATTTTATATGCTAATATTTGGTATAAAGCGGCACTGGCCTAACGCGGAAACGAAAAGCAAATTCTACATGTAACTTAAACAATTCATTGTATAATACGGAAAGGACCTCAAACATTACAGCAGTTTTACAGTTTACATTATTTGTTGACGACTCTAGAAGACGTTACATTAAATTCGTTGATTAGCGACGCAAAACCAAGAAAAAGAGGCCTGGCGAGTGTGAACATCAAACGGCACCGCTTTGTGCAACAATGAGTAAGTCACTGGCAGTGTCGGTACAGTATGACAGAGGAAACGTAACGCTCTGTTTGTCCGCTTTTCCGGTTTCCATCATTATGGACGCACGCTGGCTGATACAGGACCATTGTTGAACAACTGCGAACACTGCTGCAACGTGCGCAGTGAAAGAGGTCAGGATTGTCCGGTTAAACAGTGGTTTTACTCGGCACGTTCTGCCAGTTTCAGTTGACCAGTAGCTCTTTAAGAGATACGGTACTTCATGTCGAACAAGCGGTATGCGTCGTTAATACTTAACCAAAATATGAAGGTAATAGAGGCGAGAGAGAAACATAAACTCTCTGGGCGCGAAATTATGCTACATTCTAAGTGCGGTAAAACACAGATTTACGAGACATTAAGAAACAAGGACAAAATAGGCGACGAATGGATGAAAGGAAGTGGACAGATGAAAAGAAAGGCGAAGAAGACTGGAAATGAAGAAATTAACGAAATAGTGTGGGACTGGCTCGTCAGTGCACGAGCAAAAAACCTACCTTTATCTGAAACCATGTTGCAGAGTGAGGCTCTGAAGTGGCTCAAGAGCTTGGAAATATGGAATTTAAGGCATCCACGGGATGGCTGGACAGTTTCAAAGCTAGGAATGAAGTTTGTGGGGAAGCTAAGGATATGCAGGAAAGTGTAACAACAGAATGGAAGACAAAACTGTCCACATTAATTGAAAATTATGACTCGAAATATGTGTACAATACCGATGAAATGGGACTGTTTTATCGCGCGCTTCCTTCAAAATCGCTAGCAATTAGAGGTGAAAAATGCACTGGTCGGAAAATGTCCAAGGAGAGACTCATTGTGCTGCTGAGTGGAAACATGTTAGGTGAAATGCAGAAGCCACTGGTGATTGGAAAAGCGGCAAAACCGCGTTGTTTCAAAAACATTGATGCAGTAAGCTTCCGGTCACATGGCGAACAATAAGACGGCATGGATGGTGACTGGTCTTATGGAAGAATGACTAGGTTCTTTCAATGCAGAAATGGAAAAAAGAAATCACCAAGTTATCCTATTCTTAGACAATGCAACTTGTCACCCGAAAGTAAAATTATCGAACGTTAAATTGGCTTCGTTCGCACCAAGTTCAACTAGCCTCACACAACCAATGGATCAGTGGATGATTTCCACATTCAAATCTCGTTATAGACGATTACTCATGCAGTCACTCATTCTTAGTGTTGAAGATGCCGAAAGTACGTTTGCTCTTGCACGGTCAGTTTCCGTTCTCGATGCAGAAAATTGGATAGGCTTAGCAGTAAAGGAAATAAAGACTGAAACTGTTACCAAGTGCTTCAATAAAGCAGGGTTTGGAGAGCAAGAACAAGATGCTTCAGTGACCGTCGAAGCTAAGCAGTTGCTTAATTAATTAAATTCGAAAGATTTCAAAAACTGCAGATGACTACGTTCGAAGTGATGACTTACTGTCTACTCACACCACTTTCAGTTCAGCAAATGATTTAATAGAAATCCGCAATATACAGGATGACCAAGAAGAAAGAAGATGAGGAACAAACCGATGTCCCTAGAAAATAAATACGCCTGAAAAAGCCATTGCATATATAAACGATATTATGCAATTTGCAGCACACACAAATTCTCCAAAAATGTTGGAACTTCTGTATAGAGCCAAAATTGTGTAGGAAAGAAACTATTGTGAATAGGAAATTAAAACAGGTTTCACTCCTTGGTATGTGGCGAATAAAGTGTAATGGGATGCAAATAAACTTATGAATGATATTATGTTTGTACACAGGAGAATAAACAAATTTAAAGTTCGAGTAAAATATAGTAACGCTATGTTATTTATCAACAAGTATTATAGCCTAACGTTCCGTTACACAAGATACAGCAGACAATATCTACTCTGCCACATTGAAGGTATGTAAATATTTATGTAATTAAACATTTATACTTTACTTTAGTGCATGGTATTGACAAATTTTGCGTAACCTAATCAGTTTTTTTTTTCTTTTTTAATCCGGAAACTTATCCACTTCGGAAAATTTTTGTAGTCCCAGTCGATTCCGTTTTGAGCAAGTATTACTGTATATTGTGAAGCTATAGTGAAGATCCTTAGGTAAGTAATTGTCTGCAGGTAGACCTTGGGTGGGTTTCAGCAATTATTCTGATTACACGCTTTTGTGCAATGCATACTTTTTTACTCAATGTTGAATTGCCCCAGAATATGATCTCATATGAAAGCAGCGAATGAAAATAGGTATAGCAAGCTAATTTACTGAAGTGTATATCACCAAATTTTGCAATAATCCTGATAGCATAAGTAGCTGAACTCAAACGTTTCAGCAGATCTTCAATGTGTTTCTTCCAATTCAAATCCTCATCAATGCAAACATCTAACAATTTTGAACATTCTACCTTAGCTACAGATTAATGTTCAGTGTATAAATATATTAATGTTGTTATGCCATTTACTGTATAAAACTGTATATACTGGTTCAATCCCTCATCAATGCAAACATCTAAAAATTTTGAACATTCTACCTTAGTTATAGATTAATGTTCAATGTCTAAATATATTAATGGTGCTATGCCATTTACTGTATGAAACTGTATATACTGGTTTTATCAAAGTTTAATGAGAGTACATTTATAGAGAACCACTTAATAATTTTCTGAAAGACATCAGTTACAATTTCATCACTTAATTCCTGTTTGCCAGGCGTGATAGCTATACTTGTATCGTTAGCAAAAAGCATCTGGCATAGCATCTTCATGAATAGAGAATGGCAAGTCATTAATATATATTAAGAACAGCAAAGGACTCAAGAACGGACCTTTTGGGACCCCAGTTTTGATAACTCCCCAGTTAGAGGAATTAATTGTTTCTTTTGTATCATGTGATCTGCTTATTTCAACTCTCTGCACTCTTCCAGTTAACTATAATTTAAACCATTGGCTCACTGTCCTGCTCATACCACAATACTTAAGCTTGTCTAGAAGAATCCCATGATTTACACAATCAAAAGCCTATGAGAGATCACAAAAAATCCCTACTGGTGATTTCCGATCATTCAAAGCATTTAAAATTTCGTCAGTGAAGGTACATATAGCATTTTCTATTGAAAACCTTGTTTTGAAAACCAAACTGACATTATGTTAGAACTTTATTTTACTAATACGTGAAGCTAGTCCAGAATACATAACGTTTACAAAATTTTTGGATAAAGCTGTCAGAAGTGAGATGGGGCGGTAGTTGTCGATATCTGACGTATACCCTTTTTGTGCAAAGGTTTAACGATAGCATATTTCAGTCTATGCAGGAAAATACCCAGCTTTAAAGAGTTATTAGAAATATGGCTAAGAATCCTACTTATCTCTCGGGAACAAGCTTTTAATAACATGGTGGAAATGCCGTAAGTTCCATGTGACCTTTTGCTCTTGAGAGAGTTTATTATTTTCCTAATTTCTGAAGTAGAGGTTGGTGGAATTTCAATTATATCAAACGTTCACCTGCAACAGCGGCCGAAACGTTGGACAGATTCTTAAAAATGACAATGCTATTTCACACTCAAAAAATTTATTAAAAATAGCTTGCCCTCAAGCGTGTCAGAAGGTATAAGAGAATCGCTGATGCTCAGCTGTTTCATATTGCGAGTTAAAAGCAACAACCATCTTGACGCTTTCTAAGGTAGCCTATGTTATTCTTCAGCGATCAAGCTATCTCCATACAGAATTTCGTCAAAATCGGATGAGCAGTTAAGTCATGAAATCGCGAGACACGGAGCTTCTTCCGCATTTATGATATTAGTATGGATAAGAACTCTGTAATATTGTCTACGTTAAAAGTAAACTTGAAATATCTTTAACCGATATTACTTTTCAAATACACGAGACTAATATTCAGTGATATTACGATTTTAATTAGAGTTGTGTCGTTAACAGTTTGCCTTCATTTACTGTGTTACCTGTTGCACTCTAAACAATCACACGTATTTTCACTGGGTTCAATGTCAGATGCGTTTGATCTATTTCAAGGACAGCATCACACTAATATTTATAGCCGCGGCAGAGTGGCCAAGCCCATTGAGGTGCTATGCTCCTATTCGCGAGTCCGTTCCCCATCGGGGGTTCGAATCATCCCTCAGGCATGGATGTTTGTGATGTCTTTAGTATAAGTTAGTTCGTAAGTAGTTTTAAGTTTAGGGACTGATGATCCCGCAGATAAGTCCCATAAACTTCACAAACATTTGAAAATTTTGAAAATTTATACTTTAAGTAGTTGATATTACAAACCGGGTCATCATATAATTTTGTTGGTAAATTTTATCGGTAACAATAACGTCACACATGAGCAGTGAAACATTCTTGTTTGAATGCAGATAAGGTTTCACGTTTTGACCAAATTATACATACCTGTTTCATTTGTCGACCCTTCAGTCAGGATTCGTACATACACAGGAATTTGCAGATTTTTTGCAGTACGTTTAAGTTGTACAAACAATTATACATCTTTTGCTCTGTAGGCAGCACAACAATTACAGACACGACATAGTGTAGTTTTACACCAACACGATTGCTTACAGATTTTAGAATAAATATTATTTTGAACACACTGTGGAGAAAACAACAAAAGTTGATTTATATGTTTCTAATATTGCATAATTAAGCTGAACTACCTTTTAACCTGTGTAACTGTGGCATCATGTTGGGTGTAATTTTTTAATATGTGTATTTGATTGTGTACCTTTGCCATATTTGTTTATTTTGAATTGTTGTACATTGCCTATTTTGATTGATTTGTTGTCAAATAAATTGTGAACTGCGTGGCAAATAGTGGAATAATTATTATCTCGCGTGACTTTCTGCTATTTTTGAAAATTATCGGTATTGTGAAAGGCTGCAATGTATACGAAAACTTCAATTGATCACATTGCTGTAACTCTATTATTGCAATGCCAAAACAAATAAAACCCGTTCCGACACTAGAGGAACTACAGACGGATGTATTGTTGATTGTACAGACAGAGAAGAGAATACTGAAGTGAGACTTTTTCGCTGTACGGAATTAATTGAAACTGACAGGACAGTACTCGAAGGAAACGAACAAAGTAGTCCTTCACATTAGACATAGAACACAACGATGTAGTAGGTCGCTCTGCTGTGGAAATAATTCGCCGGTACAATCAGGCTCCGTAAATCAAAACACGGGTGTTACACCAACTCATTTAGTCATACTGTTCCGTTATTGTTATCAGAAATAAAATATCTCAAAGAATGCAATCATGGGATTGAAGAAAGTAACAGAGACCTTAAAGAAAGTAACAAATCAAAATTTGAGAGTGTCAAATCAAGATTTTATAGGAGCGAGGAACATTGTAACTCGCATTTTGAGAGTATTAAGGAGGACAACAAAAGTATAAGAGAAAGCATTGAAAATATTAAGAAGTGTCGGTCCCGTTAATCAAGATCTCCAACACGCTAAAAATGACCCGTAATGAGCCCAGTCTTGCAGTAGAAAATCTCACATCACATATTGAACAAATTGAGAGTACGGAAATAGCTCAATTTCAATCCAAATGCAAAACTTTCAGACAGTTATGAGTGAACAGCTAAGCACTGTTGTGAAACAGGTAGATGAACCTTCCGTAACAGTGAACCAACTAAACAATGATATTGACAAAATTCTGATGTCACTCAGACAACACCATTTGTGGATACTAAAGAGTTTCTTTCTCTTGACCATTTCAAGTAGGGACAAATGACAACTACTATATTTTATCCCGTAATTTCCCCTTTTTTTCTCGAAACATTTTCTTGAAAATACTAGGGAGGGTATTATGCGAGCAGAAATTCAGAAAGGAAGAAATTTATCAGCCTAATACATTTTATTTCTTCCTTTCTGAATTTCTACGTAAGTTAGACTTACGGTAATTTGTGAAAAAGTGGTACCTTCGGTACTTATTTTCAGTTAACACAATTTATTTTCAATTAACAAAAAGGAACTGGATTCATACCACAGTTTCATTATGCCTGCAATGAAGAGCAGCAATGCATTGTTCCACTGTTTATTTTCTCTCACTATTCTGCGGTCTCGCTTTCGTCACTATCATCACTATTTTCACTATTCCACAACATGTCGTCCTCGAAACCGTCAATGGACAAAACATTACAGTTTTTTTAACTCTTCTTAACAATATAGATACTAATTTTCTCCCATTTACGGATTATCCATTCGATATTGATGGCTACCTTAACTTGCCTCCTGGAGTCAACTGATGAGATCCCGCCGAAAATATTCTGTGATTGGCTGACGCTGACATCTTAAACCTCCAGAAAAGATAACAGGATGGGACTTCATCCATTTCATTTTCTCTTTTATGGTTTCCTCAAGGTGATCCCGGAGACTGTCTAGGACAAGAAGGGACTTCATTTGTAATAATGTCCCTGGTCGTCTTCCACAGACTTTCTCCAACCAATCCACCATCATATCTGCTGTCATCCAGCTGTTTTCTTGACCTTTAAGTGAACCCCATGAGGGATAGTCTCCTTTGGTAATGTCTTCCTTTTAAAGAAGGGATACTCTTGAAGTTTATTGCCGTCTGCTGTAACGCACAACATCAATTTGCATCTTAGTTTCTCCGCTCCAGTCGTCTTCACGATAACAATTTTGAGCTAGTTGGTGCAAGGGTTGTGTCATGCGGCATACGAAAGGAAGCACTGGCCACTGGTCTGCATTACCAGTCTGGGAGAGCAAATCGTCATATTACTGTCGCACTTGTATTAGGTAACGATGGAATTCGTTTACCGTATCTCTGTGGTCTCCAGGTAATCGCTGGCGCAAGCATGTTATCCTTCGCAGACTGAGCGTCTGCTGTCCAATAAAACTCACCCCAGCCAATTATTGCTTATAATCCTTTCTGCCAATCTTTAGTGAGGCCCCTATCTTGGGAGCTTTGTTGTTAATAATTTCATAAGAGACAGCACAAGCATTCTGAAGTTCATTGACATAAGCAATTACACCATTATCAGTTTCGGGATATTTCCCCGTTTTAGTCTCACGGAAAGATTTGAAGCTGGACTTTACAGCCACGAGTTTATCTTTTTGTCTCCGCCAAACCGTATTGATTTGGATCGACGGAGAAATGTCTTCCTGCAGTTTTCACTACGTTTGTATCGGCGTAACAAATTTCAGTTACAATTTGCCGTGTAGCTCGAATATTTCGACATTACGATCAGTTGCAGCAAACTGGCAAGGAATATGTCTACAACTTAAAGTTTCATATTACGGCATGTTGTTACAATGGAAATATACGTTCGTGGCAGTACAGATGTGTCCACTGTTGTCCACTGTCAAGTTATGTGAAGGCCGCTCCAGTAAGAACGAAGCAGGAGAGGGATTTATGCGTGATATTAATAAAATCATTTCTTAATCATGAAAAATCGTAGGGGAGGGGACTATGCGAGGGAGGTGCTTATGCGATAAAATACCGTAATAAACAAGACAAATTTGAAGTAAAGAAATTAGATGACCGCTTGGCGCCAGTTGAAAGAGAGATTAATCTTGCGGCTGATGACACGCCTAATCAGACTCCGGGACACAATACCGAAAATCAATTTTATTTTTATCAAGTAGGCACACTGACACGCGAACATGGTCTGATGCGCAGACAAAATAGTGCAAGAACATCAAGCAATTTACAAGCAACACGCCCTTCCAATCCAATGAATTTTAAGGTACAGAAATTCAAAATATTCCGTAACTTGCCAAATGACATGCATCCTCAGGAGCGGTTACAACAATTTGAACATTATTTGCCACCTAATTGGTCAACTGGTCATAAAATTGAATTTATGTTTGCCTATTTAGGAGGCAAGCCCGCCACAAGAATGAGAATTTATGCCCGAGAATGCCGGAGCGAGGGCGAATTCCAACGTGCAACGTCGGAAGCGACACAGGACCGAGGAACATTGTATAAGAGCAACTACGATCCACTGGGCCCCAAATGGCTACTGGTTGTTCCAGCTCATCTCCAGCCAGCTATTCTCAAATATTTCCACGATGCTCCAATATCCGGTCATCTGGGATTCGTGAAGACCCTAGACAGAATCAGACGCAGGTATTACTGGAAAGGTCTCTACCGATCTGCCAAGCACTATGTGAGTCAATGTAAAGAGTGCCAGCGACGGAAGCATGTGCCGCAATTACCTCCAGGACATGTGCCGATTCCGCCGGCAGCAGCTCCATTCCACCGAGTTGGGATCGATCTTTTAGGGAGGTTCCCGAAGTCGACAACCGGTAATAGTCTACACTGACTACCTCACACGCTACGCTGTCACCAAACCTGTGCCGACTGCAGAAGCTCCAGAGATCGCAAAATTCCTTGTAGAAGACATTATTTTGAAGCATGGAGCACCACGTGTCATGATATCTGATCGTGGAAAAGTATTCCAGTCAAAACTAGTATCAGAGGTAATGTCGCGGTGCGACATTGTCCACAGAATGACAACTGCATACTATCCTCAGACAAATGGTCTTACGGAATGTTTTAACAAAACGTTAGCCGACATGCTGTCGATGTACGTCGATGTTGAGCAGAAGGACTGGGATACAATTCTGCCAGTCGTGACATTTGCTTACAATACCGCAAGACAAGACACCACATGCTTCACTCCGTTTTTCGTGCTCCATGGCCGTGAAGCGGAGACGACAATGGATACGCTGTTCCCGTTCCAACCGGACGACACTCAGGATGACTATGTTAAACAGCTCATCACCAGGGTCGAAGAAACAAGACAGCTGGCTCGCATACGGGCACTGGACGCCCAGGAGAAGGGCCGTCAGCGGTATAACGAGAAGCACTGACCTGTTGTGTACAGCCCAGGAGATCTGGTATGGATTTTTACCCCTGTACGGAAGATTGGACTGTCAGAAAAGTTATTGAAGCGATACTTTGGTCCGTATCGTGTCATTCGCCGCCTGACAGACGTCACATACGAAGTTGAGGATTATGACCCGTTGTCGAAACGTCAAAAACGAAGAGACATTGTTCACGTCCTGCGCATGAAGCCTTACTACGATCCTGAAGAGCAGGTAGACGACAATGCCTTCTTGTTCAAGGACTCTAAGGACGGTAATGTTCCTGGTGAAGCCACGATAGGAACGTCTGTCGTCGATAATCGTGGAGAAGGGACGGATTCTCTTGAACTGTCATTCAGAGGACCCATGACACGGTCAAGATCCAGGACATTGCAGCTGGCTCCTCAGGGATCATAACAGCGGGTCGCTGTTTCTCCAGGAGAGGGAGCAATGCCGTGAGAGACAACGAACACCGACTAACGGCGTGGCGCAGGGGACTGCTGTGCAGAAGGTCGCCGGTTCAATCCCTCCCACCGGCAAAAATTTATTTCTTTGTAATTAACAATTGCAGAATGTTCTACATCTTTCTTATGTTCACTTGTAAATTCTACTTGTTTCTTATGTTAACTGTTCTTCTAAATTATGGTAAATTCTGTCTGTGTATAAATAGCAGAGCACTCTGCCTGAGAAGCAGTCAGTGCTGCGTGTATGTTAAGTTCGTAATAAACGTGCTTTTAGTATAAGTGCTGTCTTCAGTTGCCATCGAAGTCAAGCCTGCTCTCACGTCAACGCGACAATATTAACAGTTTATACAAGTACGTATTTATTTGTAGCTGCGGATTCACTTTTTCAGACTAGTAGGTAACTGCCAAACTAAGTCGGTATATAGGCCTATAAATTGTAAAACTGAAGTACAAAAGTAAGCAGGCTCTACTGAAATAGTCGATTAACTGCAGCGGAACGTACTAACAGTACTTTTACACGACATTAATGTTAGGAAGTAGTGGTAAAGCATTTGTGATACGCGTTAAGAGCCGTTGTGTCCAGAGGAGCGAATTGTTAACGGTTTTCTTCCATGCCTAAAAGTGTAACTAACCGCCGTAAATGAACACTTGTTATTGCTAACATTATTGTCTTATTTCCCAGCCATTGACACAGTTCAAGAATTACACTTTTGGTAGCTACTACAATTTTGAACACCACAAATGCTCCTAAACACGATGATGTTCTGGATGTGCTGCTACACTCAAAACACACATTCAATACTCAATCGAGGTATATTTCTACGACCCAGCTGCTTGGAGGAGCTGCAGTTGCAGAAAATCACTGGAAGTTTCGCGACTCTTATTTTAGATTCTGGTAAAGATGTGACAGAAATATTTCAGCGTTACCAAATTTTGTAATAGTAATAGCGAATCAGAAATATGTGTAACCAGCTTATATGCCCGTGCTTCGCAACGGTTGTTAAAGGAGGGCCTGTGCGTATCACGGCTTTTTAGGGTTCCGGACCTCAGTCATATGTAATCCCGGGTGCTTGCTTATCCTGCACTCTCGTAGTCCACCTATCTTTCCCTCCTGTCTCTGCCTCCATCTCTTTCTCTCCCATCTCTCTGTTCGTTTCCACCTTTCCCTCTAGGCAAAGTTTTTTTACAAGGTTACCCTTTGTCATGTACCATACCAACATTTATGTTCCCAGTGACCTTCCTCTTAGTGTAAAGGTCATGTGTGCAAAAATTAATCAAGAGCGAACTAAAGCTATGCATTTGGTTAAAGTCCGTAAATTAAGTACTCTTCATCATGCAACAACCGAAATTTTATACACAGAGTGAAATTCCTCTTGTCTGTAAGCTAAGATATGCAAAATTTTGTCAGTATCGGAAAAAACTATAGATTTGTATGCAATAAGAGTGTCACATTGAAAAACTCACTTCGTTGTTCTCAAATTTTCCAGTTTTAAATCATACAACCCTTGTTCTGAGAATAACGAAAACAACCCAAAAAGATCTGTGAAATCGGTCGAGCCGTTCTCAAGTTATGGCGCGACCAAGGTATTCAGGAATACATTTTTATGTTGCAAGATACCCTCCCCCATGCACCGTATGAAAATTTAGGTGGACGCTGGCCTTCCTCTTGTACTGAACTTCACGCGCTCAAAATTTCGTGAAGATCGGAATGGAACTGTAGCTTTCGTCAGTCTGTAGTAAAAGTATCCTCCCCCTTGCACCTTAATTCTGTCCTATCGCAAAATACTTTTTTAGCTGACGTCTTCTACCTATGAACTACATACCGTAGGTGCATTAGTTTTAGAGATTACGTGTTTTTTCAGCGAGTGAGTGAGTGCGTGATTGTTCAAATGTTTGTAAATCTATCGGACCAAACTGCGTGGTCATCAGTCCGTAGCTTACAAACTACTTAAACGTAGTTAAACTAACCTAAGGACAACACACACACACCCATGCCCCAGGGAGGACTCGAACCTCCACGGCGAGCAACCGCGCGCTCCGCAGCGAGACGCTTTAGACCGCTCGGCTACTCCACCGCGGCAGTGTTTGATTGACCTTTCGCTTTTATATATATATATATATATATATATATATATATATATATATATATATATATAGAATGCCTCCTGAATTATGTGGCGTACAAAAAAATTATTATCAGAGTCGTACAGTGAAATATTAGAACACTGACTAGGAAATGGGTGTTAATGTAGTTGGTAGTAAATACGTAGTAAATTACCATCTCATGCATATTAGAGCGAAATTTCATGCTATTCATTGTCTTTGATATCATAGCACCTGAACTATTATGTCGTAATACGATATTATTTCGAAGGTAAATCCAGTGGTGTATATGTAAAATGTCTGCAAAATCCGTCGCGAACAGAGATAGTAGGAAAGACGCAATAAATCAAAACGTCATGCCTGATGAGGAGGTTTTTCATGATCCTAATTGTTTATGACTCCATATCTCATGAACTGTGTGTCGTACTACGACAAAATTTTGAACGTACTTTCAGTGGTATGTGTGTATACTGTCTGTAAGATTTCTCACAAATGTATTTAATAGTGTACGAGTAAGAAATTGTAGCGTCATGCCAAACGCCGTAATTTTACAGCACCGGCCGCGGTGGCCGGGGAGACTGAAACGCTCCAGTCACGGTCTGCACGGCGACTACGGTCGGGGGTTTTGAATTTTACTGCATGAACACCGAAAATGTAGTAAGCGAGAAACTTTTTTCCTTTCATCATTTTGCTATGGTTGTCAGCGAGAAAAAGTATCCCAAAGGTTTGAAATTTTGTTTAAAGTTTGTTGCTAGTCGCTAAAGTGCACTCCTTCTCAAATAGTGGACTGATAAAGTCACAGTATCACGTGCCGCAAGACTGGGAAGTTTTTATTGTTCATGACGTCATATCTCCTTAACTATTGCTCCTATCGCAAAATCGTTTCTTATCTGACGTCAACTGCCTACAAACTGTATTCCTGCTTCATAGGTGAAGTAGTTTTCGAGATTTCGTTTTTAGTCAGTGAGTGAGTGTCCTTTCGATTTTATATAAGTAGAGATATGTACAAAGTTTACAGCGCAGTTTAGTATCCCAACAAAACAGATACACTGCATAAATGTTGTTAATGAATGCCGCTGGCAAGGCTAGATCCTTTACTGAAAAAAGAAAAGAGCGCAAATTTTCGGCAGCATATCAAACGCAGGAATTAGCGGGAGCACCTTGGAGTTCAAATCGCTGCCAACAGGTGGCAGGAGGACTCTTACCCGCGACTTGCCGCATTGAATTTCTCACTAGATGGCAGGAGCGACGCTGAGATTGTAGCAGTTGAGGGAGCGCCTCGAAAGTAAATTGAGCGCTCTTTCCAGATTACTTTCGCTCTTAGAAGGAAGGGCAACCTTCAGCTCGCGAGGACATACGCGATGCAGCATAGATCCTTCGGCTAAGAACAGCTTCACGTCTCATTCTGAAATGTGAGAATTGTCGACAGTCTTCATTTGTTACTGAACAAAATAGTTGGTAATTTCTATGAACACGTGCAATAGCGGTGCTCTGCTAGATTTAAACATGTCAACGAACATAACTAAATGAACCGAAACAGAAAAAAATAAAACAGAAAAAAGACGGTGAACGCAAACTTCTTTAACATTTTTCTTGCACAGTGTGTCATTTACGAACATCACACACACACACACACACATACATACATACATACACACACACATAACCACACGTTAAACTCAACCACTGTTGGTTGGTTGCTTTATTAAAGCGATTAAAATATTGCGTCCTCTGTCCCTCCTACCTAATATCCGAGACGAACAGTTGAGTATAGAGGAACAAAATTGGTCAACAACATAGTCATTCAATATTAACAGCATTCCAGAGACTACTACCTCTCCCATTGTGACAGGCATAAAAAGTCCTCGGGTCTATTCTAGCACCAAAGCTTAGAGAAACTGTTTGTTGTCATCAAGAATGAGAAAATAATACACAGAAGCAAAGTGAACAGTGAACATTTTACAGACTGCCAACTTTCTACTTTATTACAATTTCTTTTATTTAATCAAGTACTGCTTGTTGTTTCAGAAACTACTAATCGTACAACAGGTTTTCAATAGTCATCCCCAGACACCGACACCTGAGCCAAGCTTATACTTCTGGAAACGAAATAACGTTCGGATGGAGAAATAACAGTGCCATAGAGAATATTCTAAAAACTATCAAATATATAGCAGGCGGAAAGCTAATATTCGTTTTTGTACGACTTGTTTCATTGCATGACAGATATAGCCATCTGCTCTCTAACTTGTATGACTCAATCTCTGCCTTTTGTACAATTACTGTATCATTTCCGGATGATATTTATTAGATAGAAGGATACTCTGTTCTAAGTACTCAAAATCTGTTTAACTCCGTTCGAAAGCTTCTGATAGCAAAAACAGTTTCTAGTATCTAGACACAGTTATTATTGAAGTATTAAACAGCCAAGATCGCAATTAATTAATTTATTTTTGACGACCGCATTCGATACACTTAGGGTACCATCATCTGGTCACTTGTGTCCTATGTTATCCATTTCGTGAAGGCGCACGACATTAAAATGGTACGTTAATTATAAATCAAATGATACGTCGAAAGCTTTATGACTGACGTACCATTTTAGTGCCGTGCGCCTTCACTAAATGGATAACATAGGACACGAGTGACCAGATGATTGTACCCTAAGTGTATCGAAAGCGGTCGTCAAAAAATAAATTAAATAATTGCGATAGTGTATCTAAACCAGTCGTCGCCAGCCGGCCGAGTGGGCTGAGACGCTCCAGTCACGATCTGCACGGCCACTAAGGTCGGGGCATGAATATTTGTGCCGTCCTTGGTATTAGTTAGTCCTTAAGTAGTTTGTAAGTTTAGGGACTGATGATCCGGTAGTTAAGTCCAATAAGCTATAACAAACATTTGAACCAGTCGTCGAAAAATATATTAAATATTTGGGATCTTGGCACAAAGTAAGAAGATCGCAGTCCTACCACGGAAAAACGATTATTATTTTCAGTGTTGCATTTTATATTTCTTCTCAGCTATACCAATGATCAGTAGCATCACTTTGGAATGGTAGGTACAAAATGCCCCAATAGAAATAGAAAATAGCTTAAAAAAGGAATATTAGTTTCATTGAATAGAAGCGAAGATGACGCTAGAAATACGCGAAACGCGCGGCTAACGCACGTTCTGACACTCAGGTGAGAACCCCTTGCTGCTCAGGACAAGCGCTAGCCGCGCGTATCGCGTACTTCAAGCGACAACTTCGCTTCGCAACATCTCGGGATGTAATTAGCTGATTGCTATTCAATCAACGCCATTATTTATGTTATTTGAAAGTCGTTTTACAATAGCTGATGTTGTTCCCTAGCTATTTTGGGTGGTCAAGGTAAATAGGACATCCTGTGTATGTCCATTTACGTAAAATGTTATAGTAAACCTCTGATTCAGATCTGGTGTTGCTCTGTATAATTTCAAACTAATTGCGTACACCGTAATTTAGTCCAACTGCTGATAATCAGTGTGCTCCAGAGGATGCAGATTATTGCGATTCCAGATGTTGAGGTACAAGAGGTTACTCCAGACCCCGAGAAAAGAAGGTAATGCTTTATATGCACCATTCATAACTTTATGGAGAACTGTAGACTTTTGTGGCCTAAACATGTCAGTGGAACTTACAGGTTATTTTGCGATCAAGTGTTACTCACAGGTACTTTAATGAGTTATTTACTTGGCTAAAACAGTTTTAGATAATAAATTGAAGTTCACTGGGGCTGAATCTCCAGATGGTTTGCCTTATATTTATTGTCGGTGTTCTGGTAGCTTTGGTTCTGAACACTCATTGCACCAGAAGATGAACTTTGAGATGGAGCTAATCATTGGGATTTCTAGAGGGTAACGAGGAAGTCATCGCCGTAGTAGAGGAAATGTACAGGAGGAGGTGGCTTTGGCATATCTGCGATCTGGAGGACAGATCCTTGGGGTTCGCCTGTGGTTGGAGAATTTACATGTGTGTGTGTAAAATGAATGTTTGTCTGTATGTCCTCTCAAACCATTCATTCGATTTCAATGTAACTTTGGTGAACTGTTCACCGTACGCCCACGAAGGTTCCTGACAAAAACAAAAGAGCACGACACATAGCTCAGAAGATATGACGTCATAAATAATGAGAATACACAGATTTATGCATCAGTTATTGGAAAATGGGAGTAGTTAAGATCCTGCAACAAAGTTTGCATGTAATTTCGGACGTTTATGAAGCGTTTTGTAGCTGACTCCCCCCCCCCCCCCCCCCCGCCAAACAATAGGATGAAATGAAAAGAAGTCTACCACTCTCAAGTTTCGTTGTATAAAACAGTCGCATCAGGCCAGACCTTGTATCAAATAAAGTTATCATTACACATTTGCATGTTATTATTTATTTTCGTCTGCCAGTCTCTCTTAATTCTCTTGCACCCAAAATTAAGCAATCTGTTTTCTTAATCTCTATCTATATAAAACCGAAAGGAAACTCTGTCACTCACCTATGAAAGTGAAATTTGGCAGGAATGTAGTTTATAGGTATAAAATGTCAGCTAAGAAAGTATTTTGTGATAGGTGCATGGCGGAACATACTTCTCTTACAGGCTCACGAAATCTACAGTTTCATTCCGATCTTCACGAAATTTCGCACGCTTTACCTTCAGAACAAGAGGAAGGTCAATATCTACCTTACGTTTCATGCGGTGCATGGGGGAAGGTACTTTGCAACATAAAAATGGATCCCTAAATACTTTGGTCGCGCCATAACTTGAGAACGGCTCGACCTATTTCACAGATCCTTTTATGTTGTTTTCGTTATTCTCAGAACAAGGATCGTATGAAATAAAAGTGGAATATTTGAGAAAAACTAAGTGCGTTTTTCAATGTGACCCTGCGTTTCTATTGCAAAGAAATATATAGTTTGATCGGATATTGATGGAATTTTGGACACTCTGCCTTAAAAACAAGAGGAATGTCTCTGTCTGTTTAAAATTTCGTTCGGTGCGTGGTGGAGAATACTTACGGAATTTTACAAAATGCATGAATTTTTGCGCATGTGACTTTTAAAGAAAGAGGAAGATCACTGGGTACGTAAATGTTTGCAGAAAACTTTGCCGAGAGAGGTAAAGATGGAAGCGAACAGAGAAATGGGAGAGAAAGAGGTGCAACCAGATAAGGGGGGGAGGGGAAGCGGACTACGACAGTGTAGGATAAAAAAACACCCGGGAAACACTGGGTTTACAGATGGTATATTATAAAAATGAGTGTTTGTTGTTGTTCATCTGAGAATACGAACGGTAACTAACATCCTTTTTAATTGGCTTAGTATATTCGTTCATCGCTCTTCGTCTACTTATTTTTACCCCATACATTCTTCTATTGCTAATTTGACGATTCCTTGATGTCTCAGAATGTGTCCCGCCATCCTATCTCTTCTCTTAGTCAGGATATGCCAGAAACTCCTTTCCCCCCAATTCTGTTGAGCACCTCCTCATTAGTCACATCATCTATCCATCTAATCTTCATCGTTCGTCTATAGCACCACATTTCAAAAGCTTCGATCATTTTTTGTCTGAACTCCTTATCGTTCATCATTCACTCCCATACAATGGTACATATGGTTGTAGGTGTGTTTGTATGGCCCACATCTTCTCTGAAACTACTGGATCGATTTCAACCAAATTAGGGTCAGGACCGTGAGGATTATAGCCTTATAGCTCAAATAAGATTGTAGATGTGGACAAAAACATGTTTTCTAGTTCCAACCATATAGGCTTCCCTGCACAACCGTTGTGTTATGTGGAAATGGTATCATCCTGCCTTATAGACCTGTTCCGCAGGTGTCAGGGGCAAAAAACAGTGAGAGAAATGGTGCACAAGATGAATAAAAAGAATGAAGAGATTGAGGTGAACAAGAGATGAGGGACAGACATACATGGGGCAGCAGGAGGCGAAGAGAGAGAATGAGCTAGGAGAGTAGGAGAGAGGCTATGCAGAAATGGTCAGACACATGCTATAGGTGGTGATATACAGAGGAAGGATCGAGGGTAATTGGTCTGAGGTTGGGTCGAAGGACAGGGCGGAAAAAGAGAGGGGGGAAAGAAAAGTGGGAGAGAGAGGGTTTGGAGTGATGGGCAGACCGAGGGGCGTTGAGATGGAGAAGTAGGAGGAGGAGGAGATGGAATGAGAGAACGGACAGGAAGAGGTGGATACAAAGAGATGATCAGGAAGAGATGAATACTTAGTGATGATGTATAGACATAGATTTAGATGTAGTAGGTAGGTATAGAGCGAGGAAAGAGGAGATGGAGCGATAGAGTGAAAAGGAAGATATAAATAACAGGATGAAACGGACAGAGCCGTGTGAGCATGCATGTGAGGAAGAGATTGACAGAGACAGGAGAGAGTGTTGGCCTGAGACATTGAGAAGAAGAAGAAGATGGCAGATAGAGGAGGCAGGAATAGATGCAGAGAGAGAGGAGAGGGTAAGAGAGAGTGAGGGAGAGAGAATGACTACGTGTCTGTGTGTGTGTGTGTGTGTGTGTGAGAGAGAGAGAGAGAGAGAGAGAGAGAGAGGGAGGGAGAGGAGAGAGATGGACAGGTGAGGTTGAAAGGTTCATAGATTAAGGGAAGGATGAGATGGATGAAGAGATTCGGAAGAGGAAATAGATACAGAAATTGTGTTACATATATCCGCTTCGTTTCTAATACACTATTGCAATAATATATACCCTGGAAATGCCGGGTTTTCCAGCTAGTACTAAATACAATGTCGCGCTGTACCGCTGAAAAACGCCGAGCAATGCCACACAAGCGATATATTCATTGTTTTCCCCTGAAATTTGACATGCAATGGCTGATCCTGATTTAAACGTACACTTTAACTGTACAATGGATACACATACGTGACAGCTGCCCGATGCATGATGGCAGTTACTGGGACTGCCCCAGTGAAGCCGTGCTTTCACATAAGCCCACAGTCAGCTGATGAATGTTCATTTGCCGGCTGTTTGTCTGACACCAGGTACAAGCAAGATGTAGGCCCTGCTATCAGCCACCGCTCTGGAGTCAGACAATGACTGAGGCAGATGGATGGGACCATATGTGTGACGTATGGGGTAAGCGTGAGGTGGCCCCTGTTTCGTGCGTCGTCTGGGGAGACAAACCATAACTACATGTAGAGACACTGGGGACTGGACCTGGACTATGTGTAGTATATCTTACAGCGGACACAGCAAACGTACAACAACGTTAAGTAGGAAACATTAATGTTCCAAAGAATTTATTTGCCTGGTCACAAAACAGCTTTCAGCTTCCTAAGTCACCGTCTGGCTATAAATACCGATACGTCTTATTATTTCCCAAAATGACACTGTCGGTTTCTACAAAAAATCTGGAAACAGATCATTAAAGTAGTTAGCAATATTTTCGTGCCAATAAAAACGATTGCTGGAAGACATGCCACTAAAGTGTAGCGTCTTCAATGGCTCCGACAATTCTTCAGACATTTACTAGACATGTTAATAAAACCTGCTCCACTGATAATAAAAGGTGTACCTTGTTCAGTCACTCTGATTATCAGTGTATATTTCGAAATACCGGAAAACCAGGTGTTAGTTCTCTTTTTACTTATTTCAATTTTCTGTTGGTACTTCTCTTCTTTCCTGTGTCCATCTCCTCTTCTTCGCTCACTCTGTTCACCTCCTCATCTCCTCCTGTTCCGTTTTGTTCCTCTTCCTTCTCTTTATTCCTCCTTCCTCTCTCTTCGTAGAACTCTTTCTTTTCCTGCTCTAAGTTCTACTCATCTTTTCCCTTCTCTCTGTTCAACTCCTCCTCTCCCCATTAAATCTTCTCTCTCCTCTCACCGTTGTCGCCTCCTCCCCTCCCATCACTGTTCTTCTTCTCGCCTCTCACTGTTCTTCTTCCCCCCTCCCCGTACCTGTGCATTTTCTCCTCCGGCTGTCTCAATCCATCTCCTATTCTCCGTGTCTAAAAGCTTTACATACAAACCTACCTTCCAACTTTCATGGTAATCCACAAAACAGAGACTAAATCTGTCGCAAGTTCCCTCCGCAATGACATGTTCGTGATGTTCCCCTTGTTTCAAACGTAGAGTGTTCAAATTTTATTAAGAATGGAATGAACCTGTAGAACTGTATCAATTAAACACAAATGGATACTCTTCTTCCTATGCAAGAAGCAAAATGCCGAAAAAGAAAGAAAAGGTATTTTACACGCCTGTTCTATACACTTTATTTATCCGAATAAATACAGTTGGTCTTCTTGTAGTATCTTATTTCTGAGCGCTTACTGGAAATTTTGTGTGCAGCAGTTCCTCAAAACAACTAATTTCCCAGTTATAGCCAATGTCTTCGTTTGCCATAACACTCCATTTCAATCTGATATTACCAATGCTCACAGCTGAATTCCTAGAAGAAAAATAACGAATGTCGCTAAAAAGGAAAAGTTAGAGTAATAGTTTCAAAACAAGATTCTAAATTTTCCTAGTAAGTATCCAGCACGTCGGAAAGCAAATTTAATGTACGGTTTGTTATAATTTCTTATGGACAACTCCTGCTAGTCAACAGATCAATATTTAATGAACAGCAGAAAACGTGCAGCCAGAGGGGTAGTATTTCATGATATGTCTGTCTGGGTTACAGCCAGATATTCAAATCAAACTGTTGGCAGCAAGGTTCTGGCTAGAATCGCGGCAAACATACTATGTTTACCTCTTTGTTCAAGTGGCATTTTACTTGTTTCATGAGTAAAAACAACATGTAATACGAGAGTCGTCCACAAAGTAAGTTCCGTTTTGTTTCCATCCGCGGCAGCACTACGATCGCAGTTCCGAGCATGCGCGGCAGTCACTCCGACTCGAGGAGAAGTCATGTACGCCATTTTTTAGATCGGTGCTACCGACGTGTGCTTTGTAGTACTTTATAATGTCACCCGTAGCTGAAAATCCCGTGGCATGTGAAATCAGACCTATGATTCCTTTTCTAATTGCAAAGAATGTTAAACCAAAGGAAATTCATCGGCAAATCTTCGAAGTTTACGGACAAAAAGCTATGACTGATTAAGTGGTTAGGAGATGGATCAGTGGGTTGAATAAAGGACTTGGTCGAGTATATCATGAAGAACGAAGTGGATGCCCATCTGTGGTTCCTGGTGAACTGGGTGGCACAATTGAAGAGAAGATTAGGCACAACCGTTAGTTTACACTTGGTGCCCTTGCTATGTAAGTTCGGCAAATATCACGAATTCATGAAAATGGTACTGAAAAACTGATATTTTGAAAACTTTGCTCACGTTCGGCACCGAAATTTCGTACTTAACAACACAAAAACCGGATGGGCAGTGCACATCAGTTTTTGGAAAGCTACAATGAAGAAGGCAATGATTTTCTTTCTCAGAGAGTCACGGGGAATGAAACTGTGAAGCGTACGGTACCCCAGAAACAAAACGGCAATCAATGGAATGGAGTCACACTTCATCCCCAACGATGATTAAGCCTAAGCAAATCTTGACACCTCGAAAAGTCATGTGTGCCGTTTTTTGGGACAGAAAAGGCATTTTGCTGATTGATTTCTTACCACGAGGCCAAATCATCAATGCCCATGGTTACTGCGATACTATTAAGAAATTGTACTGCGCAATACGAAATAATCTAATAGCGGGATCCCATGCCTTGCTAAGTATGTACCCGCTATCACGATTTATTTGCGGTTCCCTTGCACTTACCTCAACAGATTCCCTGATGACATAGTCCCAGAAGTTGGTGCGATCGTAATTCATTCCGTGTATTTCCGTCAGACAATGTTCTGCTGTCGCAAGTTATGACTATTCTATCTGTAAATTTTCCTGGGAGTGCAGCTTGTAGTGTAGAAATTATACATGTCATACCGAATGCCGTAGTTTCATTCCATAAACAACGGAAAAGTAGTAAGCAAGAAACTTTCTTCCTGTTACAAGAGTGCTGAAGTAGTCAGCAAGAAAGAAATACAGCAAAAGTTTGAAATATTTAAAGTTATTTGCGAGTCGCTAAGCACAGTGTATGAATAAAGTATCGACGCACGATGTCCAAATTTTATGATTCCTATTGTATACGACGTTAGATCTCCTCAACCATGTGTCGTATGTGATTCTTAATCCCCGCTCCCTCATACAGCAATTGTTACCTCAAGGTAAGGAATATGTGCACCAAATTTGGTTGAAATCGGTACACTGGTTTAGGAGAAAATGTGATACTTACTCTGACGGCGACCGTCCTCTTGATTTGAAGATAAAGATTGGAACATTAGATTTGAATGCAATACAAACACGCGTACATACGAACACTCTGCTATAAATAAAAAGGTGGAATCTTCTGAATCATCATCTGCTAGAAATTGTTGTGTTCGTCTACTTGAAAGATATTTGCAGTGATTCGCCGACATAATGTTCACAAACAACTAAGGATTTTTTTATAGTTGACAATGCACCATGTAACCGGCCACAAAAGTCCTCGATTGTTTTCAGGAACACTCTGGACAATTCCTGCGAGTGACTCCGCTACACAAACTGCCCGACAGGAAATTCATCGTACATTTATGGAATGTAATGGACAGGTCAGGTCGAGCGCAAAATCCGACGCCGGCAACACTTTCGCAGTTATGTAAGGCAGTAGAGGCAGCATGTCCCAATATTTCTGCAGGGGACTTCCAAACGCTTTTTGAGTCCACGGAACGACGCGTTGTTGCTCTTAATTGGGGAAAGAAAGTTTGACGCGAAATTACAACGTATCCGATGCCTTCTGTCACCTCTATGTACTTCGGCTGTACATGATCTTGGTAATTTCCGCAGAAGAACTATGACTGCCATAACCTCCCACGACCTAAGGCATGACTGCAAGCACATGAAATCAGATAGAGTATATACATAGGCATTTTACGCGTTTCAAGAAGAGGTCTCCTTGTAGAATAGAATTGTATTCTTATTCAGTATATATCATTTTCAGTTCCTTTACATTAATTCATGCTGTAAACCGAAAGATTCTATGTCCCATAGTTTCCAGTAACTATATTTAGATATTCGGTTTCTTTCTAGTGGATACCCTGTAACAGAGATATTTTAACGTGTTGGATTTGTAGCAATAGTTGCTGTCATCTACAGTTCATACTCTACTCGTGACTGCCTCTGCATTACACCACCGTCTGACCCTGCCTACAGTAATCATGGCTCTATTATTCTTATCCCCTACTCTTCTGTTCATTAACTATAAACTATTCTATTATTCAAATTGTGCCCTAAACCCTTTGTCATTAAATTTAGTACCTTTCCGTTCAAATAATCTCGGTTCACCGCACTTCTGTAACACATCATTTCAAAATCTTTATCATCCAGACATTTAATTCACGTTTGATATCAATATGTGGCTACACAGTTGTCTTAAAGGCTTTCTTCGCCTTAACAGTATATTAACGCTGAGTTACTATCGATAGTTTTCACCATCACCATCACAACTACTTTCGTGGGGTCATTTATGAGCCCAACAATTATTAGTATTTCCATTTAGATTTTATGGTAATTGTTTTATACACATTTATTTTATTTTGTTTGCAACTGCATTAATCTAATACGAAGTATAAGAAAGCATGTTTGTTTTAATGTCTACATTTTTCAATTCTCAATAACAAGATAAGAATAAAGTCACAAACTTTTCATTTTAGTAGTAACTCTCCTTTACTTCGCCTGCCTTGTTGATAAAGGTCCAAATTAATCTCTGAAAGCTTCGCAGGAGTAGCCGAGGGATCTGGAGTGCCACGCTGCGGCTTCCTGCTTCGGAGGTTCGAATCCTACCTCGGGCATGGATGTCTGTGTTGTCCTTAGGTTAATTTACCTTTTTTAAGTAGTTTGCAAATCTACGGACTGATGACCAACATAGTTTGGGCCCACAGAATTGCAAACACTTCAACATTTTTTTTTAATATCTGAAAGGCGAAATGTAATTAATGCGTAGTAATGAAATTAACAGCCATTACTTTATGCTTCATATAAATGCAGTTTCTAATTTCAGCGAGCATTTCAACCTATTTTCCCATATTAGTAGCAACATTTTCGAGACTTCCTCTTCTGAGACATCTAAATCAAATGATTTTGTGTCTGTATTGTGAGCCTGTGATCATTTTCGCTATCAATTATATCGGAGACATGTTCCTGACTTCGTTCTTCTGCTGCAGATTCATCTTCTGATATATAAAGCAGTGTTCGTATGTTTGTGTTTTTGTGTGTACGTGTTGCATACAAATCTAAAGATTTGTTCCACTCTTTATGAAATTTTGCACACGTAAGCTTCAATCCATGAGGACGGTCGCCGTAAGTGTAAGAATCACGTAGGACACATAGTTCACGAGATATGACGTCATAAACAATGAGATGCGCGAAAAACTGCTGCATTTATTGACAATGCTGCTTATTTTCTCCTAAATCACTGGGCCGATTTCAGCGAAATTTTGGTACACACATTCCTTACAGCGAGGTAACAATTGCTGCAGGGTTATGAATCACGTACGCACATGGTTCAAAAGATATGACATCATAAACAATAGGATTCGCAAAAAAACTGCCACATAATGCGGCGAAAATTTATAAATACGCTATTTGAGAATGACTTGCAACAAATTTTAAACATAATTTCAAACCTTTATTAAGCTTTTTCTTGCTGACTACCATAGCAAAACGATGAAAGGAAAAAAAGTTTCTCGCTTACTACTTTTCCGCTGTTTATGGAGTAAAACTATGGCATTCGGTATGACGTTACAATTTATTATTTCTACACTACAAATTGTAGCCGCAGGAAATTTTACAAACGGTGTACACGCATATAGTTGAAAGTACCATTTACATTGTTTCACAGTATGACACGTAGTACATGAGATATGAGCATATAAACCGTAACGTTCATGGGAAACCGCCCCATCAAGCACCAAGTTTTTATCTAGTACATATTTACTACTAATTGTATTCCCAAGAGATTTTACAGATATACAGCCCTCATACAAATGAATGTATACCTGAAAAATGGCAGGAAGAAATAAATAAAAGCCCGGACAAAGCTGGGTTTTCAGCTAGTTTTCTATATTATCTAAATAGTCCATAACCGCTTCCATCGTCATTAACATGTCCGTCGATGAACGTGGTTTCACCACTGATTGTTCGATTAAAAACGCAACTAAGCATATACAATGGAATATTGAGAGATAAACTGCACATAAGTACTATCCTGGGATCTTCAGTGACTCCGAAGTCCAATTACTCCGCAACAAACAATGCCGCATCCTACAGTAGCATGTTTCCTTGAAGACAATTCACTTCTAAGAGGATACATTAAACCTTGGCCGAAAGAGTGGCGCCATTCCAGAAATATAAAAGGTTTTTTTTTTTTTAATTTTTTTTTAATCTGGGGTCAAAAATCCCTCAGCATAGTAACTAAGGGTTAAATGTTTACATATTTTTCCTTTCCAGAAAAGAATGTGTTACTACTGTCAAGCTACATATTCTGCGCCATTTACTTTTACCATTACCATTTATACATTTGAAAAACCTTTCCATCACCTTGGTTCCAAGGTCTCTTTAACGCTGACGCTGAATGTGTATTGCATCAAGCGCACAGTTCCGTGAATTGCCAATAGATGTCGGTCAACCCCCCACAAAGATGAAACGCACGACGAGTGCCAATAATACGGAGTGGGCAGCATGGTCGATCCAGTCATAATACCAGGATGGACGTACACTGTTTGTGTATGACCGTGGTTCTGCCTTGCCAGGCCATAACTAGAGGGAATCTCATCAAAGGAATTTTCTGGGCGTCTCGCAGTAAAGCAAAACAATGTTGTTCGGGCGTGGAGGAGCTACTCAGATGTAGGAACTGTCGTTGAATTACCTCGGTCTGTTCGCACAAGGGTAACTACGGCAGCTGATGACCGCTACCTACGAATGTCAGTTTGCAGAAACCTTGAGAGGAACGCCACCATGCTGAGTAATGATTTTAGTGCAGACAAAGAACACCTTTTTCGACTCAAACTGTACGTAGTGAGCTGCATGGGATGCACATTCACTCTCGACAGCCATGACGAAGTTCAACTTCCACACATGTCACCGTGTAGCGTGATACAGATGAGCCAGCAGCATACTAAATGGACTCGTCAAAATTGGTATCAAATGCTATTAACAGATGAGACTCGGATCTTCCGCTTACAACCACACAATCGTCAGAGACGTTTCTGGAGGCAGCTTGACCGGCCTCAACGCCCTACAAACACCATTCAGGGAGTGAAGCAAGGTGACAGTTACCCGGTGTTTTGGGCTAGCATAATGAAGGGCCACGATGTCGTAGAAGGCATTCAAACGGCTACACTGTACAGAAAAGACATTGTCCGACGTATAGTGCAACCCTATCGGTAGCATATCGGCCACTGATTCATCTTGATGAACGACAATTCTCGCACTGAACGAGCAGATCTTGTGGATGCTTTCGATCACGATAACGACATCGCAATGTGAGAATGACCAGCAATTTCCCCGCACACAAAACCTGACCAACATGGCTAGAAGATACTGAAAAGGGATATTTTTGGACGAGACTACCAGTCACCCAATCTGAAAGATACGCTACGAATCGCCGTTAGAAGCGGAACAATCTCAATATGGACCAACAGTCACTTGAGTGTACAGTATGCCACGACGAACACATCCGTGTATCAATGCAAGACGACGTGTCACCGGGGTACTGGTGTGAGCAGCAAGCTGGAACACAAATTCAGGATGTTTAGGTTATTGTCGTACAACTTGTCAATATCTACGTATTCGAAATATTGGAGCATTCCCACCGTTTCCGAGTACTGAAATAAATCCAATGGCAAATTTGAAAATTTGTGCTGCACCAGTATTCGAACCCGGATTTTCCGCTTTGGGCCAGAGGTCGCCTTAACCATTTAGGCTATCCAGGCAAGCTTTCCTTCCAACCCAAATTCTGAAATGTCCGAAAAGAACAGACATCATATTTATATTTCTAATTATGCCCATATGCCCGATCCCTTGCAGGAATCCGGTATAGGCTGCCAGCAAGAGGAATAAATGGGCAAGGGGGCTAGAAGTTGAGAATTTGGGTTGAAAGCGTGCCTGGATAGCCTAATTGGTTCAAATTCAATGTTCAAATGTTTGTTAAGCTTATAGGATTTAACTACGGGATCATCAGTCTCTAAACTTACAAACTACTTATGAACTACTTACGAACTAGGACGGCACAAATATCCATGCCCGAGGGGGGATTCGAACCCCCGACCGTAGTGGCCGTGCAGACCGTGACTGGAGCGCCTCAGTCTCCTCGGCCATCGCGGCCGGCCCTAATTGGTTAAGGCCACCGCTGGCCCAAAGCGGGAAATGCGGGTTCGAATCCCGGTGCAGCGAAATTTACATCTTAGCCATTGGATTTATTTCAGTGCCCTGAAAAGTTCGGAATGCTTAAATATTTGGAATTCGTAAAATTATGGTCGTTATTGTCAACAAATGGTGTCTGTTCTTTCGAACATGTCCGAAAAGTACAGACACCATATAAATAATTGTCAATAACTGTTTTCATGAGCAATAAAGAGAACTGAAATATTGTTTATGTTTATATCTACTCAATTTTAAAGTAAACGCTCATGAGGTCCTGGAATAGTGACGATGCAAGATTATTTACGTGCGTATTTCCCCTTCTAAGTATCTACTGCTTCCATCAATTCAGCTCTTAATCTACCTCTTACATATTACGTTTTTATTGATAACCTCTTTCCAAGACTTAAATCGTACCGTTCAAATAATCTTATTGAACAACAGTTAGTTACAAGAACGATGTCGAAGTTCATATTTTAATGATTAATTAGAAAAATTCTTCGGATTAAGTAAAATATTGACCTTAAATATTAAACGGAAACCAGACATAAGTATTTTGTTATTTTCGACGATTCAGCGGCCAAAATAGATAAATTAACTTGAAGTGTTATACGGAAGTTGACGACATTCTCGAAACAGATTAACGGCAGTGTCAGTAAAAGCATGACGTACATTATTTCCCAACTACACAAGTCCCTGACAGGAGATCCGCGTTGCAGGTAAGAGATCCGTGTCACGGTAAGAGAGATTATTTTCATAACCGGCAGACGGCCGTGGGAGCGCGTTTCGTGGAATTGATCAGTATACTGACAGCTGTTATTGAATGGAAGGCGTCCCAAATAAAACAGGAATGACACTACGTTAAAATGTAATTGACGTTCACATACCAACTTATAGATAAGCATCCAAGGTTCTTTTAACACTAGTTCTGAGAAATGAATATAGTCGAAAGTGCTAAAATTAGTTACATCCAATGTCACATGAAACAGGTAATGTAAGGCAGTCAACAATCCGAAGAGTGCTTTGAACACGAGAGTGCTTTATTAGGCATGGTCGTGTTTGGAGGTGGTATGCCGTTGCCTTCCTCCGACCTTCGAACTGACTTACCGAGCCAGATATAGGGAGACCTACAGTTTAACGTGGATTCCGATCCACGGTGCTACTCGGTATTTTTCACATGACCAATACTGCCAGAGGTGAAAGAAGTGGAAAGTGACAGATAAAAATCCTAGGACATGGCGGGGATCGAACCCGCGACCTTTGGATTTGTAGTCTGGCACTCTACCACTGTGCAACCGACGCGTAAATCGTTCTGTTAACACTAGTTATATAAAGTTTGCTTCTGAGAAATGGATGTAGTCGAGAGAGCTAAAATTATTTACATAGGATGACATATAAAATATCATGAAAATAAATTCATAGTTAATTAATTACCCGTGCTAATTCTTCGCCCTGGTAGTGGGCACACATGATCGCATTGCTTATTGGTATTTCGACCAAAGATTGCCAATCACACATTGTAGCTAACTTTGTTTTTATATCTTTGTCGTCTGCACGTGTGAAAACTGTGCTAGGTCGTTCGGCGCTGCATATGTTTGATGAATAGCTTTCGTTAAAAATAATAATAATAATAAATGAAGGAAATAGGCCGAATAGAACGGCATGGCCGACTGACTTCAGATTTAATAATTTCTTAAATTGTATAAGGTTTTTGACCTGTACCAAAACTCCGGACCGTTAGCAATTAGTGACGTAATGTGCAAATAAGTGAATGCAAATATTTATCAGTTCAAAATATTTTAATATAGATATTAACATGTATATACATATTATATGCGTGTGTCGTTTTTTAAAATTAATGTAAAGTGGAAATATCTGAATGTAAATATGTACCAATTCAAAATATTTTATTACGGATGTTAACAGTATAATACAATATTATACGCGTGTGTATGTATTTTCAGTTAATTAGATAAAGCGTATTTACAGTGAATAGATCACTCTTGCTGCTCTGCAGCATTATGCGTTAGATTTTTGTAATATGAAGATGATAGCGGTGATATTTTTACAATGCAGTTCCTTCCAAAACAATATTTCCCCTGCTTTGAACGAAAGCTTTAATTTATAAATCAAAAATTGTGAGAGCCAATCGGATTACAACTTCCCATTGTAGAAAAAGCCGAGAAAGTCAAATTGAATGTGCACGCAAAAATTTCTCCCAATCAATCGGTTTGAATATTACGGAGCTGAAACGGAGGATCTGGATCCACTGAGTGTTATTAGAGCAAAACGAACAGTGTACCTTAATTAGAAACGTAGATATGGTTGCTGGAACTACATGAAGTATTGGACAAAACGAAAGTCAAATTCAATATGTGTGCACTGATAAATTGCTTCTGAATCAACTGACGTGTTTAAGCGATTTAGTGATAGATCTGGATCTTTTAAAAGGATTTTCTTATCTTAATTATAATCATAGATATGCTTGCTAGAATGACAAACAATGTCGGACGAATAGAAACTCAAGTTGAATGTGCAGTAATAACATTCTCTATTATCAATCAATGTAAGTTTTTAAAAGGTCATATGAAAGAAATTGATCCTCCTAGGAATCTTATCTTAAAACCAACTACGTACCTTAATTAGAATCGAAGATACGCTTGCTGGAATCAAAAATAATGTTGGAAAATAACAGAACTCAAATGTGCCCTCATAGCTTTCATTACCAGCAATCCACGCAAGTGTTTAAAAGCGCAGATGGAAGAGCTTAAGCAGATAAGCATTCTCAGGAAAATAAGAACTGTGTACCTTACTTAAATCAGAAGATATAGTGAAACAAACCGATTAAAATATTTACAGGAAATACAGAAGTATAACCTGTTTAAGTTTAAATACATTGAGGCGAGAGTTACGTCATTTGTGACACATGATGACAAATCTGTAGATGAATACCTTGCGTTTAAACAAAATTGAAGTAAATCGGTCGGATAAAACGACCAGACTGAATAACTTTAGTAAAGAAAGAAGAGAAAAAAGAAAAAAAAATAGGTGAAGGAAATTGGCCGGATGAAACGGCCTCGCCTACTGAATTTAATGTTAATATGTTTTTTAAATATGTAAATCAGCTAAGATCATACGAATGTGTAGTGATAAATGAAAATTTGTGGCAGAGTAAAACTTGAAGGTGAGCAATCGTGAACGATTTTTGCATTGGAGAATGTTCTTAGCAATGAATCAGCCCTCTACGTCATTGATCTTTCACACCTAGTAAATACCACTGCTGGTTTCTGCGATTTTACTGCCACGAATAAGAACGTTCCGAGGTCTATGGTGCAGCTTTGCCCCTTCAACAAATCTGTCCATCTCCGTGATGCTTATTAAACGTAACTGAGGTGAGAAAGCTGGATCGTAATGCATCGAAGAAATAAGCGAAAAAATCAGTGTCATTGTGCCTTGAAACGGTTCAGGAGAGTGCTTCAGTATTATAACTGAGCATCCTAGTAATAAGAAAGAGATCCAAATTAGAGTTTTGGTGTGTCATTAATATTGAGTTTTTACAACACACTCTAATGCCAATATTATCGGTTGACTTGCATTCACAATCCTTGAACTCCTCGAATGATAACAGAAAGGTCCGTGACAGTAAGTTAGTCTTCTAGATTGACTATTCGTGCCCTGTGAATTAAGTTTACTTTCTTTACCGTAAGCAGTCATGAAGCCATTCTCGCAGTAAGTATAGCTTTGTTATATCTGAAGCCAGATACAGCTAGAACTTAATGTTTCTTGTGACAGTTAAGAAGTCCTACACATAATGTTATTATTGTCTACAAAATAATATTTGAACTGTTGACTGATTTACTTTATAGGGTACATCCGGTATAGATGGTCATGAATTTTTCAAAAGCAGTCTCACAAACGTAACGCATAAGAACAACCAAAATTTTCATAAATTGTATTTTCACTTCATAAAAAGCAATAGTCGACCATGTTTACAAAAATATACTAAATTTGATACAAGCTAAAAACATTTAAGGAGAAAAGTACCAATTGGGTATCTCTCCCGAGTATCTGGGTTAGATGGCCAGTCATATAAAGGATAAATGGCCACCTCTTTAAAGTTAAGTCTCTACTCACAACCTAATTTATGTTTAAATCGAAAGTTATGACATAGCACATCATTTCAAGGTATCTTCTTCTTTCTTTTCGGCTGGCTTAGGACCATCTTACTTGATGTCAGCTTCGTTTCTTCTGTTCTTCCTCCTTTCCAAATTTTCTTTCATTTTCATACTTTGCATCCTTCTTCGCTCTTCTGTCCACGACGACTTCGTTATCGGTTTAGTTCTGTTAAATGTTCAAGTGTTTGTAAATATATCGGACCAAACTGCGTGGTCATCAGTCCGCAGCTTACGTACTACTTAAACCAAGGTAAACTAACCTCAGGACAAACTCAGACACCCATGCCCCTGGGAGGACTCGAACCTCCGACGACGAGCAACAGCGCGCTCCTCAGCGAGGCGCCTTAGACCACTCGGCTACACCACCGCGGCTTTAGTTCTGTCCTCGAAACCTGCACAGGCTTGACGTTTTTATTTAAAAAGCACCCTGTTGTGTATTTCTGTTTCCCGTATTCATATTTCTTCCAGATCGCTTTGAAATTTTTGCATCCACAGTATTTTACTTCTCTTGTACAACAAGAATTGTGTAATTTGCTGTTTGTTGCGTTGACCTCCCCTGGTCCATTCTGTGATTATTTTTTCAAAGAACATGCTCCTTTTCCTCATGACATTGGATATTTTTTTCTATCTTTGAGTACAGTTCCTAGTTGGATCGCTTTCTGAATTGACCATCTTCTGTTCTTCGAGGTCCTAATATTTTCCTGAGAATCTTGCGTTCCACCTGTTCTAGTCTGCACTCCAGTTCTGACTAGCTTCAATGTTTCTGCTGCATATAAGGCTACAGGGCGGATCACTGTCTGGTAATGTTTCAGTTTTCCATTGATAGAAATATTCTTCTTATTATATATGTTCCTCGTCACATTATATTCTACATTACTTTTGTTTGTTCGTGCTTCCATTGCATCCTTTTCCGTCATTCTAGCGTATATCCATTCCCCTATGTATTTGAATTTATCCACCTTATGAATTTCCCGTCCTTCTGTTGCCATCCATCCAGAATCTGACGTGATGTTTGTCATACATTTTGTCTTTTAGATGGAGATCTGTAGGCCATCTTTAGCTGCTTGTCTCTGTAGTACTGTGGTTTGGTTAACTGCCCTTTCTAATGATTCGGACAGTAGGACAATATCATCTGCGAATACAGGACAGTCTACTCGTATTCCTTTTTTCTTCCTAGTCGTATCCCACCTACTCCTTTCATTCCTTGTCGCTACTCTTTGATTACCTTATCGAGTACATAGTTAAAGAGCAGAGGGGACATTCCTTGTCTCACTCCAGTATTAATCTTGAAGGATTCCGGCAGCTTTCCTCTGAACTTGACCTTGGATGTTGTGTTTCATTTCACCCATAAATACTGGTTCATCTTTGCAACTTGAATACGTCCCTTGAACAATAAAATTATAAAATTAAGTTCTGAGTAGACTTATTATTTTAAATCGTATTCCTTTTTTCTTGTACCCCAGTCGTATCGCACCTTCTTACTTTTAATTAATATAAAGACACTTAGACTGGAGAGAACATATAGAAAATATTGTGGGGAAGGCGAACCAAAGGTTACGTTTCATTGGCACAACGCTTCGAAGATGCACCAGCTCCAAAGACACTGCCCTACATCACACTTGTGCGTCCTCTCCTGGAGAACTGTTGCCCCTTCTGGGATCATCACCAGGTGGGACTGACGGAAGACATTGAGAAGGTTCAGAGAAGGGCAGCTCGTTTTATTTTAACACGTTACGGGGGGGGGGGGGGGGGCGTCACGGAAATGTTGCACTAATTGGGGTGGAAATCATAAAAAGAAGGACGTTATTCATTGCGGCGTGATCTGTTTGTGAAGTTTCAATCACCGACTTTTACTTCTGAATGTGAAATTATTTTGATAGCACCCATCTACTTAGGGAGACATGACTATCCCAATAAAATAAGAGAAATCTGATCGAAAACGGAACGATTTAGGTGTTCTTTCTTCCCGCGCGCTATTAGAGAATGGAACGGTAGAGAAAAGTTATGAAAGTGGTTAATGAACCCTTTGTCAGGCACTTAAATGTGGTTTGCAGAGTATCTATGTAGATGTAGATTCGGCAGAGCAACAGTCTCTGGCGTTACGTACTCACTACCAAATGACCGTCAGCGCTGTAGAGAACATCGTGGAAGAATGACAGGCATTGGCCATCTCTCCCGTGTCGACGTGTACTCCGGAATTACCCTACACCTCCGCAGACACCAATCCATGTCAGTATTGAAACGTTCTTCATAAGTTAAAACATTCATTTATTAGACGAAATTACAAGTTCACTTACCGCTCCATCAGAAATCTTTACAGCTGCCCTTAACGCCTAGCCAAGTTTTGTTATTAACATTCACAAACCTGCTAGCTTTTGCCTAGCACGTAGTATTTTATGATTGACAAAACTGAACATATTTTTATGTGACTTTAGCAAAGTGTTCTCTACTTTGACACGTCTCATGTGAGTTCTAATTATTCTATCGATACTTCAAAAACATGTTTGTATAGCTATGGTACCTAACTGCAGCCATCGGTCCCTAACTTAGAAAGACATACACACACACATGGCCTAGGGAGAAACAGCCGCGCGCATCCCAGCAAGGCGCCTTAGTGCGCACGGCTATTCCGCCGCGGCTGTCATTTCTTCTGATGAAGATTCCCTTAGTAGGTGTTGAAACATGGTAAAGTACGTTTAATTTACCAAGCAAGTTGAGGACGGCTGATCTGCACTTGCTTCGAGAAACGCAATCTATAAATTCGTAAGTATACTAAGAACTTAAATTTATTGTACCAGGACCGTATTCCAATTGCGAAGATGAATCCGTATCAGCTTTATAATTTATGGGTGAGATGAAAATTTTCATCCGTAATGAGATTTGAACCCGGATTTTCCGCTGTTATCGATCTAACGAGTTAACCTTTACACTTCCCGTGCACGCCTCGACAACCGACGTAAGCTTCTACCTTCTACTCGTTCCCTACTGCCCATGAATGCTCGTGTATTCCATTATGTAATTCCCACGCAGGGAAACACTTTTTTTACAAATGTTGCATGTCTTGCTTTAGCTTAAATACGATATGCAGTGACTGCGTTGAACGACGAAACCAATTCCAGTGTCGTTCAGACACCAGACTATTCATGACATAGCGCAGTCAATACGAGACATGAAGAGAAATAGACACGCAGATTGTATACGACGCCTTCCGGTCATTTCGCATGTCTAAAATACGCTCATTAACAAAGGTTCCACGGTATAAACAATTTGGAAAGAAGTTTTTGTTTAATTTGCCAGTATTGCTTACTGCATCATGTTATTTTAGGTATAGACTGGTTCCTGAAAATAGCTTTCAAGCTTTATGCTATTACTTATTAACTCAATATTTGATATATATGATGTTTTTAATTTTTTATTCATGTTACACAAGGAACTTCGTAATTTTGACATTAAATAAATTTCACTTAGGCAGAAGTCTTTATATTAATAAAACCCTAGTTATTTTATGGTACAAGTACTTCGACTCGTGACGGCGACTCCCCGAACAAGACTGCAACCCCCAGAGGTGTCACGACCCACAGGTTGAAAAACGATAACCTAGAGAAACCAGTCCATGCCTTAGGCAGTTGGAGTTTATGTCTAGATTAGTTGCTAAATATGGGTGAAACGTTCAGTAATGTATCAGATTTCAGTGTACAATGGGATAGAAATGATAGAGAAACAAGAGCACTGTTTTTAAAATTATATTGGTGTGGTGTCTGTTCTTTCGTACATGTACGAAAGAACAGACACCACACCAATATAATAAGTATTCACAAGACGGTGGTAGCTTCACACACTTCACTGCAGATGCGGTCATACGTTCGACCTCGGTCGGGAATCCATAATGGCGAGTGTAAGAGGACATAAACGATAGGGGCGCTACAGCCATGGCGTGCGACGGACGGGAGGCGAGCACGGGTAGCCAAGTGGTTAAGGCGACCACTGGCCCGAAGCGGGAGACCCGGGTTCCATTCCTGGCCCGGCTCACAGTTTCACTTGTCACCATTGCTTAATTTTAATGCCTTTATGCAGCCACTGTCAATCCTTCCTTCCTAATCTTTCTTCCTTTCCCTCCTTTATCAATAATTTTCAAGCTCAGATTTGAGGAATTGGAGAGAATGGTCAATGTACTACAGTGCAATAAAGCGGCTGAGGTAGATGAAATTAAGTCAGAACTCATCCGATATAGTAGAAAGGAATGTCTCAAATTATTACTTTACACAGGATAACTGAAATGAAATGGGAGTCGGTACAGGTTCCGTCAGATTGGGCAAAAGCAGTAATCCCACCAATTTTCAAGCATAAAGCAGAAAAAAGCATAAAGCATAAAGCAGAAACCACCCCCATGAACCACAGACATTGCCGAGGTGGGGTGGCTTGCGTGCCTCAACGATGCAGATAGCCGTACCGTAGGTGTAACCACAGCGGAGAGGTATCTGTGGAGAGGCCAGACAAACGTGTGGTTCCTGAAGAGGGGCAGCAGCCTTTTCAGTAGTTATAGGGGCAACAGTCTGGATGATTGACTGAGCTGGCCTTGTAACATCAGCTAATGTGGCTTTGCCACACAGCTACTGCGAACGGCTGAAAGCAAGGGGAAACTACAGTCGTTACTTTTCCCGAGGACATGCAGCTCTACTGTATGTAAATATGATGATGGCATCCTCTCGGGTAAAATATTCCGGAGGTAAAATAGTCCCCCATTCGGATCTCCGGGCGGGGACTACTCAGGAGGATGTTGTCATTAGGAAATACAATACTGACATTCTACGATCGGAGCGTGGAATGTTAGATTCCTTAATCGGGTAGGAAAATTAGAAAATTTAAAAAGGGAAATGGATATGTTGAAGTTAGATATAGTGGGGATTAGTGAAGTTCGGTGGCAGGATGAACAGGATTTCTGGTCAGGTGAGTACAGGATTATAAATACAAAATCAGTTGGGGGTATCACAGGAGTAGGACTAATAATGAATAAGAAAATAGGAATGCGGGTAAATTACTATGAGCAGCACAGTGATCGCATTATCATTGTCAAGATAGATACGAAGCCATCACCGACAACAGTAGTACAGGTTTATATGCCAACTAGCTCTGCCGATGATGAGGAGCTAAAGGAAATCATTCAGACAGTTAAGGGAGAGGAAAACTTAATTGTGATGGGAGACTGGAATTCGGTAGTAGGAAAAGGAAGAGAAGGAAAAATAGTAGGTGAATATGGACTGGGCAGGAGGAATGAAAGAGGAATTCGCTTGATAGAAGACTCTGACCATAACCTGTTAGTCATGAACTGTAGGGTGAAGCTAAAAAACTGCAGAAATGTAGGAAAATAAGGAGATGGGACTTAGATAAATTGAATGAAAGTGAAGTTCTGGAGAATTTCAGAGGGAGATTTAGGCAACAATTGACAGAAACAGGGGGAAATAAAACAGTAGAAACGGAAGGCAGCAGAGGACAAAATAGGTAGAGAGACAAGACCTACAAAAAATCCTTGGATATCACAGGAAATACTAAATTTAATTGATGAAAGGAGAAAATATAAAAATGCAATATATGAAACAGGTAAAATGGAGATTGACAGGAAGTGCAAAATGGCTAAGCAGGAGTGGCTAGAAGCTAAATGCAAACCTGTAGAAGAATGTATAAGAAGGGGAAAAGTAGATACCGCCTACAGGAAAATAAGAGACATTTGGGGACAAGAAAAGCAACTCTACGAATATCAAGAACTCAGATGGGAAACCAGTTCTCAACAAAGAAGGGAAAGCTGAAAGGTGGAAAGAGTACATAGAGCAGCTCTACAATGGA
This sequence comes from Locusta migratoria, assembly GCA_026315105.1. Taxonomy (NCBI): domain Eukaryota; kingdom Metazoa; phylum Arthropoda; class Insecta; order Orthoptera; family Acrididae; genus Locusta; species Locusta migratoria. Next base: position 423,105,200 of record CM048746.1, on the reverse strand, counting down.
AATGAACTTAGAGACGATGTTGTAGGAAGGGAAGAGGAAGTAGATGAGGATGAAATAGGAGATACTATACTGAGAGATGAATTTGACAGAGCCTTGAAAGACCTAGGTCGGAACAAGGCCCCAGGAGTAGATGACATACCCTCAGAGCTACTAAAGTCTTTTGGAGAGCCAGCCATGACAAGACTATTTGAACTGGTGTGTAGGATGTATGAGACAGGCGAAATGCCCTCAGACTTTAAGAAAAATGTAATAATCCCCATTCCAAAGACATCAGGCGCAGACAGATGTGAAAATTACGGAACCATCAGTTTGATAAGTCATGGTTGCAAAATTTTAACACGAATTATCTACAGGAGAATGGAAAAGCTGGTAGAAGCTGACCTCGGGGAAGATCAGTTTGGATTCAGGAGGAACATAGGAACCCGGGAGGCAATACTCATTTTACGTCTTATCTTAGAAGATAGATTAAGGAAAGGCAAACCTACATTTTTAGCTTTTGTAGATTTGGAGAAATCATTTGACAATGTTGACTGGAATACACTCTTTCAAATTACGAAGTCAGTAGGGTTAAAATATAAGGAAAGGACAGTTATTTACAACTTGTACAAAAGTCAGACCACAGTTATTAGACTCGAAGGGCATGAAAGGGAAGCATCAGTTGGGAAGGGAGTAAGACAGGGTTGTAGCCTTTCTCCGATGTTATTCAATTTGTACATCGAGCAGGCGGTGAAGGAAAGCAAGGAAAATTTTGGAATAGGAATTAAAGTTCAGGGGGAAGAAATAAAACCATTGCGTTTTGCTGATGACATTGTAATTCTGTCATAGACAGCAAAGGATCTGGAAGAGCAGTTGAATGGGATGGACAGTGTGTTGAAGAGATCGTATAAAATGAGCATTAACAAGAGCAATAATGGAATGCGGTCTTAGAAAATCAGGTGATGCTGAAGGAATTAGATTAGGTAACGAAACAATGAAGGTGGTAGTTTTGTTACTTGGGTAGTAAAATAACATGCGATGGTCGCAGTACAGAGGATATAAAATGCAGAATGGCAATTGGAAGAAAAGCATTTTTGAGAAAGAGAAATTTGCTAACATCGAATATTAATTTAAGGGTAAGGAAGTCTTTTCTGAAAACCTTTGTATGGAGTGTTGTCTTGTATGGGAGTGAGACATGGACGATAAGCAGTGCGGACAGGAAGAGAATAGAGGCTTTCGAAATGTGGTGCCACAGAAGAATGCTGATGATTAGGTGGGTAGATCGCATAACTAATGAAGAGGTACTGAACAGAATTGGTGAGAAAGGTAATTTTTGGCATCACCTGACTAAAAGAAGGGATCGCTTGGTAGGACACATTCTTAGACATCGGGAAATCGTAAATTTAGCATTGGAGGGAAGTGTGTGGGGTAAAAATCGCAGAGGGAGACCGAGAGACGCGTATAGTAAGCAGATGCAAGTGGATGTGGGTTGCCGTTCTTATGAGGAGATGAAAAGGCTTGCTCAGGATGGAGTAGGGTGGAGAGCTGCATCAAACCAGTCTCCGAACTGAAGACCATAACAACAACAAAGCAGAAAAGACTGTAATAACTAAAATCTCTTCAGTTCGGGTTGAGGACTAAATCTTCTCAGGTATTTTTGAAAGAAGAGTGCGAGTATTAGTGGAACAGAATGTGGATAAAAATCAATGTAGGTTTATAGGGTGTCAAGACCAGATATTTATGGCAGATAATGGAGAATGCTGTGAGTGGAACATGGAATGGCATGTTTGTTTTATAGATCTAGAAAAGGCTTATGACCGTATTGCTAAGATGAAATATTGTCAGTTTCACAAGATTATGGGATAGGAGCCAAATTTCTTCAGGAAATTAAGTGTCCTTTGCGTAGATTGTCAGGCAACAGCCCGATTGGGCTGTAAATCGAGTTCATGTATCATGGCAGCTTCAGGAGTAAGACAAAGCTCAACCTGTTTGCACTGTTCTTCACACTAATTATGGATGATATGCTGAAAACTAAAGACTGGCACGGTGGGAATGAAGTAGGTGAAATCAAAATAAGCAGTCTCGCGGATAACAGTTGTGGTGGCAGATTCGAACGGTTGCAGTATAATATTTTTGGAGGTAGTTAAAAACGATGCACTATTAAAAGTCGGCACTGAGGACCCCGCACGGGTAGCAGGCAATGGACTGAGGAGGTGGAGGAGGAGTTGGACAGAGAAGAGGAGCTGATTGGCAGAGAAAGGTGGAGGTGGAGACGAGAAGATTGAGGGGAGATGAGGCGGTAGGGAGAGAGAGAAGGAAAGGGAGGGAGGAGATGGACAGGAAAGTGAAGATGGGTAGAGACAGAGAGAGAGATTTTTTTTTTAATTTTTGGGGGGCGGGGTAGTGACAATGTCTCTCTGTATTGATATAATACAGAAGTATACCTCAAACACAAAAGAAGTACTTTATATACTTTCTTAAGTGCCTGATAGATTAATATACCTCAAGAATTGAACTGTATCTGATGCTGATACAAAGTATTAGAGTTTTTTTGGTATTTTTATTGAATACTCATTTTCATAAACGAATTACAATTTTACTATTTGTAAATTATATTACTAAACCAAAATTACATTTACTCGTTTTATTAATTGTTATTACTTTTTTAGTAACAAATATGCCATCCGCGGTAGCCGAGGGGACTGAGGCGCTCCAGTCCCGGTCTGCACGGCCACTATGGTCGGGGTTCGAATCCCCCCTCGGGCATGGATATTTGTGCCGTCCTTAGTATTAGCTACTTCATAAGTAGTTTGTTAGTTTAGGGACTGATGACCCCGCAGTTAAGTTCCATAAGCTCTACAAACATTTAGTAACAAATGTCCTTCAATTTTAGAACAAGATTTACTACTGTTAAGATTTACCTTAATGCAGTAATTCTATCATTTGAAAACCTATGACTTCCATTTCCATTACCTATTTATACCTTTACATTGTTCCATCTAATTTTGTATGGTACGATTCAAATCAGTTGTGACTAATATCCAACACACTGACAAAGTTATATTGCCTTAAAGTGTCCGTTTCCAACACAGTAAATGCAATGCTCTTGCTAATGTTGGTAAGGGACATCCCACACAAACATTAGGAGTCATTGGAGATACTAGACAGCATAAAATCGTCCGAACTACAGTAAATCCAGAGATATTGCTCCTTATTCTATGAGATATATTATTTAACTCTCTACAAAAGCCATATCTGGTATCCTTGTAAATAAAACTCAGTCCAATTTTATTATTACCTGACATCTTATTCAGGTTGTTTTATAGGAAGGAATGGTTATGAATCCCTATATGAGATCTTTATTTGCCATAGATTGCTTATTGATTTTACATGATGACTAGTTTCGACTCGTCATTATCAAATATTAATTGATCAGTTAAGAAATATACTTCAAATGAACCAATATCATAGTGGCACGTTATAAATCGAATATGCCTTCGGGTCATGACACACTAACAAGACATGTGGGACAGTATAGCAGAGGGTCTTGAATAACATGACTCAAAGTATATTCGATTCATGATGTGTGCACCATTTATAACTTGCCACTTCATCTGAGGTATATTTTTTACCTGGACAATTAAGATTCGATAATGACGAGTCATCATGTAAAATCAATAAGCGATCTATTGCAAATAAAAATCTCACAAAGGGATTCATAACCATTCCAATCCAATTTATTGCAGCATATTTCCCAACAGACCAGTTATGATGGTATACCCCTCCCATATTTGTCTTATAACGGTTTCCACGATGTGGTTTTATATGGTGCATATTTCGCTTTGCTATTCCACCTTCTCGCAGAAGAGAGTAGGTCGACAGAGCTGAAGTTGATGGCAATATAGACATACGAGCTGAACCCCCGCTGCTTCGCATGCGTAGGCTGATTGGTCTGCACCAGTTGTTTCTCTTTAATCCTGATGAAGAATACATATCTTAAGTTTCGTAGTTATAGCTTGAAATTTGAGTGAACAGCACCATATTTTTGAAAATCAATTTTTGCATCTCATATTTCACTCCCTTATTGGCCGAATTTCCAAAAATACCGAGACAAGTGTCTTTTAAATTTGAACCCCGAATCCAAATCCGAAAATTTGTAGTTCTGACTTCATAATTGCCTAAATAGCAACAGATTTTCGAAAAATATCCCCTCTCCAATTTAACCCCCCTGATGGTTTAATTTCCAGAAATACCGAAACACATATTTTTTAAATCATAAGTTATTTTTTAACGTCTAACCAACTATACAAGTATCAATTTTTGCAGCTCTAGCTTCAAAACTGTATCAGTAGCAACGTGTTTTCAAAAAGAATTTTTGATCCTCTATTTGACCCTCTTACTTGTTGAATTTCCAAAAATACTAAAAATCATGGATTTTTAATCCTGACCAAGATTCCATATCCGAAGTTTCGTAGTTATAGCTTAAAATTTGAGTTAACAGCAACATATTTTTGAAAATGAATTTTTTTCGTCACCTATTTTACCCCCTTATTTGTCGAATTTCAAAAAATGCCGAAACACGTGTCTTTTAAATTCGAACCCTGAATTAAAATCCGATATTTTGTAGTTCTAGCTTCAAAATAGCCTAAATAGCTACGTATTTTCAAAAAACGTTCCATCCCCTGTTTCACCTCCTTACGGACGGAATATCGAAAAATCGCTTCTTAAATGTCGCCTACAGAGTAAGATCAACACCCTCCACAAATTTCGAGTTTCTATCTTCAGTGGTTTGGGCTGGGCGCTGATGAGTCAGTCAGTCAATCAGTCAGTCAGTATATCAATCGGGACACTTCCTTTTAGTTTCATTTCTTTTGACAAACGGGATTTCACCAGATCTATAAGGCGGCGCTGGGGGAGCTAGTGGGAGCGTGATAACAATGACCGAAAACATGAACCGTAGCCTGCGACTGTCTCCAGAATAGAAATCTCGATTCGCCCCTGTACTCCATACAGTACAGTCAGTCTGGTGAGTGTACCTCGTGCGGCCAGATATCCGATAAGAGTGCGGAGTGGGAACAAGTGGCTGTGAGGCGCCGGCGCTTCCCTCACAGCACAAAACGTTATCTGCAGCCAGACGTGGCACGACTCACGGCACCAGTCGCCGTCGACATCGGCTCCGCTGCAGCAGCTGACTGCGTCCCTGTAAGAGAGCACCAAGGATCAGCTGCTCTTCTATTTGTTGTTATGCTCTTCAGTCCGGAGACTGGTTTGATGCAGCTCTCCACCCTACTCCAGCCTGAGCAAGCCTCTTCATCTCCTCATAAGAACGGCAACCCACATCCATCTGAATCTGCTTCCTACATGCATCTCGTGGTGTCCCTCTGCGATTTTTACCCCACACACTTCCCTCCAATACTAAATTTACGATTCCCCGATGTCTAAGAATGTGTCCTACCAAGCGATCCCTTCTTTTACTCGAGGTATGCCAAAAATTCCTTTTCTCACCAATTCTGTTCCGTACCTCTTCATTAGTTGTGCGATCTACCCAACTAATCTTCAGCATTCTTCTGTAACACTACATTTCTAAAGCCTCTATTCTCTTTCTGTCCGCATTGTTTATCGTCCATGTTTCACTCCCGTACAAGGCACACTCCACACAAATGCCTTCAGAAAAGACTTCCTTACACTTCAATTAACATTCGATGTTAGCAAGTTTCTCTTTTTCAAAAATGCTTTTCTCCCCATTGCCATTCTATCCTCTGTACTGCGACCGTCATATGTTATTTTACTACGCAAGTAACAAAATTCAGCTACCACCTTCATTGTTTCATTACCTAATCTAATTCCTTCAGCATCACCTGATTTTCTAAGACTTCATTCCATTATCTTTGTTTTGCTCTTGTTAATGTTCATTACGTTATCTTCAACACACTGTCCATTCCATTCAATTGCTCTTCCAGGTCCCATGCCGTCTCTGACAGAATTACAATGTCATCAGCAAAACGCAATGTTTTTATTTCTTCTTCCTGAACTTTAATCCCTATTCCAAATTTTTCCTTGCTTTCCTTCACCGCCTGCTCGTTGTACAAATTGAATATCATCGGAGAAAGGCTACAACCCTGTCTTACTCCCTTCCCAACTGATGCTTCCCTTTCATGCCTTTCGTGCCATAACTGCGGTCTGGTTTTTGTACAAGTTGTAAATAACTCTCCTTTCCCTGTATTTTACCCCTGCTGACTTCAGAATTTGAAAGAGTGTATTCCAGTCAACATTGTCAAAAGCTTTCTCTAAATCTACAGAAGCTAAATATGTAGGTTTGCCTTTCATTAATGTATCTTCTAAGATAAGTCGTAAAGTGCGTATTGCCTCCCGGGTTCCTACGTTCTTCCTGAATCCAAACTGATCTTCCCCGAGGTCAGCTTCTACCAGCTTTTCCATTCTCCTGTAGATAATTCGTGTTACAATTTTGCAACCATGACTTATCAATCTGATGGTTCTGTAATTTTCACATCTATCTGCGCCTGATTTCTTTGGAATGGGGATTATTATATTTTTCTTACAGTCTGAGGGTATTTCGCCTGTCTCATACATATTACATACCAGGTGAAATAGGTTTTTCATGGCTGGCTCTCTCAGAGACTTTAGTAGCACTGAGAGAATGTCATCTACTCCCGGGGCCTTGTTCCGACCTAGGTCTTTCAGGGCTATGTCAAATTCATCTCTCAGTATTGTATCTCCTATTTCATCTTGATCTACTTCCTCTTCCCTTCCTACAACATTGTCTCTACTATTATAGATCCGGAATCACGCAAGTACTCACTGACCGTGTGAACTGCCATTCGTTTAGATAATATACACTTCTGACAATTAGTAAGGTACGAGATATGTTCACGAAGTAAGATCCGTTTGAATATATAAAACGAACGTATACAGATACAGAAAAAAATATTTTTGTACCAAAATGTGCAACTGTTAAATTACTTCTCTACATAGCTTCCGAAATTTTGTAAGCACTTCTCATACCGTGGCACAATTTTCTCTGTGCCTTCTTCTTAGGTTGTCGCCTTTGTATTCAACCAAGAGGTAATATGTTCTTTCAGTTCGTCGTCATCGTTGACGTGTTGACCACCAAGGTCAGATTTTACGTATAAGAACAGATGAAAGTCGCGAAGTCCTGGCTGTACGGAGGATGATCAAGCACGTCCTAGTGAAATTCCTGTAAGAGTTGTTAGGTCACATTCGTCGTGTGAGGTCGTCAATTACACATTTTGACGGCGTTTGTTCTGTATTGTGCGCCGCAAACTCTTAACGGTCTCGCGGTAACCATGTGCATTGATTGTTTGGCTTCGTAGTAAGAAATCAGTCACCAAAATGCCTTTTTTGTTCCAAAGAACGGTGCATATAACTTTTCGAGGTGTGAATATTTGCTTATGCTTAACCTTCGTTGGCGACGAAACGTATATCCATTCCATCGATTGTCGTTTTATTTTAGGGGTGTCGTACGACACCCGACTTTCAGCCCCCTTGACTATCCTAGAAAGAAAACCATCGCCTTTTTTCGTTGTAGCGTGTCAAAAACTGAAGAGCCCTGCCCATCCGTTGTTTTTTGTGTTGTTGAGTAAGAATTTTGGTTAGCCAAAGAGAGCAAAGTTTTCCAAATTTCGGTTTTTCAGTAACAATTTCATGAATTAGTGAACGTGGGATTCGCGTAACTTGCATAGCAATTGCACCAAGTGTCAACTTAAGGTTGTCATTAATCTTCTCTTCAATTGTGTGAACCAGTTCATTAGTAGCCACGGATGGGCGTCCACTTCGTACTTCATCGTACACTTGATCACGTCCTTCATTGGACAGTCTGATCCATATTCTAACGATCGAATCACTCATAGCATTTTGTCCGTAAGCCTCGCAGATTTGCGGATGAATTTCATTTGGTTTAACTTTCTTTGCATTTAGAAAACGAATCACAGATCTGATTGTACACGCGGCGGAATCTTCAATTACGCTGACATTACAAAGAAGCACTGCGGTCTACGAAGCACATGCCGGTAGCAGCGATCTGAAAATGGCGTACATGTCTTCTCCTTGAGGAAGAGTAACTGCCTCGCATTCTCGGAACTGCGATCGTAGTGCTGCCGCGGATAGAAATATAAATTGAACTTGGTTTGTGGGTGACCGTAGTAACGGCAGAAGAGAGTAAAAGGAACGAGTTCAAAAAGTCAGTGAAGTATTAGAACCATACAATTACCTCACCCTGAATCAAAATGCAGCTGAAATCGTCTAAAGCTGATCTTCCAACAATCCTTTCTTTTAGAAAAAAAGAGGTGGACAGAGAGAAATGGCATAGGAGAAGTACAAAGAAAGGCTCGGAAAAATATATAAATACCTTGGCAACGCCGGGTTTTCAGTTATTTGCGTATAAAATAGTACGTCCGTGTGTTTGTGTGTTCGTATAGGGTACAAATATATAGTTTTGTTTCTATCTTGATGAAATTTTGCCGTCGGTGTAAGGATCATGTCACAAACAATGAGATGTGCCAAAAACTGCTGCATCACGCGATAATGTTGCACATTTCCATCTAAAGCACTCGATCGATTTCAACAAAATTCCTTAAAGTGAGGTAACAATTGCTGTAGGGGCAAGAGCGACATGGAACACACGGATCTGGAGATATGTCGTGAGCAATAGGAGTCGCAAAAAACTGAGTGAAAGTACTTACCGACTGGCAAAAACCTTTAAACAAAATTTTAAACTATTAGTATACTTTTTGTAGCTGACAACCACATCAAAAAGAAGAAAGGGAAAAAAGCTTCTCGCTTACTATTTTTCTGCTATTCATGGAGTAAAACTACAGCATTCAGTATACCGTTCTAATTTATAATTTATACAATACCAATTTTTTGTAAGGATATTTTACTGACAGTATATCCACATACAGCTTAATATATCTTAGAAATTGTATAACAGTACGCACGCAGTTCATGAGATATGAGGGCATAAACAGTAAAGTTCATGGGAAACCTATATTCATAACAGGTTTTACAAGCAAACAACAGCAAACAAATGAATATATACCTGCAAAATTATACAACAGTACAAAACACAAATCATTAAAAAAGAGAGTATCTAAACTGCGATGACTAAAAACTCGTCACGTAACGCACCACGTTTTAATACGCTTCTTATTAACCACTAAGACACTTCTGTATTCCAGTCAGCTTAAGCTGATAGTGTTGTTGGTAACATGGAACCAACTTTGAATTGTGACACACACACGGCTGCAGGCGAAACAAATATACTTATATAGAGCCACAGGGACATGAAGTGAATGAGGCAGTGTACTCAAACGAATATTCATTATTTGCGACAGATGCATTTTTTAACTTGAAACCACTGCAGTTTCCAGTGACAGTTGCATTTTCCGTTACGATTAATAAATTACGGGACAATGTATTGAATACTGCGGAGTGGATTAGACCTATCCATGTTTCTCACACGTGTAAGGGGGCTACTGAATGAAAATTTCCTACCTTAAGTTTTGGGATTATATGTGTTGGCAACAACATATATATAAACATCTTTGTTGGGTCCACAAGGATTATCTTCGTCGTACTACTGTGACTTTTGCCTTTAGTGTTTCGTTTTTTATAGTATGCCTGTTGGTTCACAACAAGTTCAGCAAAGACGATTTTCGCGACGTTTAAATCCAGCACTTACTACGACAGATCCTATCGTTTTTACTGCGCCTACGATTCCTATGGCTAAAATGTCATCCTCTGGTCAAACAATTCCTGTGTCTACTGCATCTAATGTTACTACGGCTCCCTCTTCTTTACCGAACACGTCTGTCTTTAATAGTATTTCAACTCTGGTCATGTCAGCTAATGCAACACAAATCACTGATACCACTTCTCTTTTTTTCTGACACGATGTACAGTAAGACCTCACTGTCGGGAAACATCGCCACAGTTTCGGAGTCGCCGATTATCTCTGGTGTCGCTCAGTTTTCCGGCAATTAGTTACAGCAATTGTTTCACCTCATTCTTCAATCACTACGTGAAAACACAAAACAACTTTACGATAGCTTGCAAGAAAGCCAAAAGCAACTCTCCGCAAAATTTGATGAACATACGAAAATTTGTAAGACTCAATATGAAAATGTATCACCCTTAAACCCACTGTTAATCAACACACATCTTCTATCACAGAACTTACTGAAAAACATAAAACTTTAGAATCCGATGTTGATCAACTCTTCATTAACGTTAATAATCAACTAACCAACACTGCTTCCGAATATAACGTATCAAAAATACGCGGTGAACTGTCTTCTTATTCTGACAAAATTCAAACTCTTGATATATCCGTTAAATACTTGGAACATAAATTCCGTAACTCTAACAATGTTGATGCTGGCGAACTTAAACAAATCAGTTCTACGCTTGAAGACCTTCAAACTGAAGTTAGTGAACAGTCTCAACGCTTGCAAAATCAACTTGATTTAACCAATCCCGTACAATTTATGGATACACAGGAATAAGATGACTTATTACGCAGACTTTCGCGAACTACCTTCGATATTGATGGCATGCATCGTACAACACAATCTTTGCACGATGCTGTCATTGACCTTGAAACCGTAATAATATTACAGTGTCCCATACACTGGTCGGCGATTCCCAATACCAATTTCAAAATTCGTCCCCAAATTATAATGCTTCTCCTAATCAGAGCCCTTTATTTTTTGAAAGTAATTATCGACAACAGACTAATCAGTCTCTTTCCATTCTTCATCAACAATACTCCTATCCACAACACAATCCCACTCCTTTTTCCAATACGTATGCTGTCTCGGATCGTGGTTTTTAATACTCCACACTCAGACAGTATTCGACATCAACCCACTTATAATTCTTTACAATATCACAACACTGATAATTTTTCTCCGCAATCTTTTGGTTTGTCTCGTGATTATCAGTATATCTCTCATCACGATCAATTCGTTTCTAAACATTTCATTTTTGTTGAAAAGTTTAAAGTCTTTAAAAATAATCCTAATGACCTTCACCCACTGGACTGGATACAGTAATTCACCCCGGTTGGCCGGTACAACAACAATTAGAATTTGCTTGTGAATTTTTAGAAGGGGAACTAGTCACCCATATGCGACCTATCAATCAACAGTGTTTTTCGTTTGAGGAATTTAAACATGCCTTTTTAGATGCTTACTGGAACACAACTACACAACGTGCTATTGAAGACCATTTGCTCAATCTACCCAACTTTGAAAACTCACAATTTAATTCCTTTACACAATTCTTAGATTATATTGTACAGAAAAATCTTCATCTTACTGATCCGTATCCCGCTTCTTCTTTGATTCGCCTTTGCATTCAAAAACTGCCGTCATCAGTTCGGACTCCGTTACTAATTAATCCATTGAATGACAATATTAGTGCTTTCCGTAACGTCCTTCAGGTTTTAGAACTTGATGACAGTTCTCATACTAATAGCTTTGATATTTCAATAAAAGATTGCCATGGACACAAATACGATAATGCAGCAAATATGATTGGAATGTATTCAGGTCTTCAGGCAAGAATAAAAGAAAAATGTGAATTTGCTATTTTTGTACCATGTGCCACACAGTCACTAAATTTAGTAGGTTTTCAGGTGTCTGCATGTGTTTCTGAATCAGTAGCATACTTCCAGTTTGTCCAAACCTTTTTTTCTCCTCGAACAATCGATGGAAATTTGTGACAGAATGTTTAGGTGCATATAAAGTTCTTAAGTCCATCTCTGAAATAAGATTGTCTGCTCGTGCTGACGCTCTTAACACTTTGCATAATGGCTAAAATGATATTTTTGAAGCTTTAAAATCAATTAGTAGCAACAATAATCAGCCAGTGAAAACAAGAAATGAAGCTTAAAGCCTTTGCAAGAAAATGAAACAACTCGAAACCATTCTGCTAACGGAGATATGGGATGACCTTTTGAGAACTATCAAGTAGTACCGTCACAATAGACGTTGCAACGAAACTTTTAGCATCTGTTTCCGATTTATTTCAGTTCTGCACGCAGTAGATTCGATCAGTATGAATCTTTCGCCAAAGAGAAAAATCCAGGTGCTGACTATAAGCGTAATTCCCAAAGTACGAGAATTTGCAGCAAGCATGTCACTTTTCCAGAAGATTCGTCAGAGACTGTCGAGCCGAGTGCTAAAGAAAAATTTCGTGTAGAAGTTTTTCTGCCTATAATTGACACATTCGGTTCTAGTTTGACGCGACGTTCAGAAGCATACGAGAAAGTTAGCACACTTTTTCTCAGTTAAAGAAACTCGATTCTGAACAGCTGAGAAATAGGTGCAAAGAATTTGCAGGAATTTTTTATGCAGACGTTAATGCTGATGAGCTCATAACAGAATGTTTCCATTTAAAACAATATTTTCGGGTTTTGCCAGTTTCTGGTAGCTCTTCATTTTGTGCTCGGATCGTGGTGATGTACGGTTGCTTCTGCTCTTGTGTCCACGGAGATGGTAGCAATTCGTTGCCTAGCAAGTTTAACTTAGACTCTTGAAGTTAGATTCATTTTCCGGATTTTTTTATCGTGCACAGAAATGTGTTCTAGTTTTTCAATCCAAAGATATCTGACAGATAAACGCCTTGTATTTGTTACTAGTTGCAGTTTGATAATGACCTGGTATATTCAAACCTTTTGTGATTATGTGGCGGTGTTCTAACAGACAATATGTTCATTTTTGTACAGTGCATGTAAAATTTTTATTATCGTTTCCTTCCGTGAGTGATATGTGTTCCACGTGGTTGGTTCTTAGAGCAAAGCCTTCTGCTACCATTACTGTTTGTTCCATGTCCATCAGGAAAGTAACTATGTTTGTATTCTTCTCATTTCCACAAACATTTCCCGATCTTCTCTCCCTGCGTATTTTAATTTTGCTGTTTCTTCTCACTCAGTCTTTGTCAGCAATTCTCTCCGAGCCTTGTACAACCTCCTTCAATAGCTTGCTTATGACATCCTATGTATTTCTATGGGTTGCATGCCGTAGTTTTTATTCTCATTTTTCCGTCTTTGTAATTATTTCACTTTTCTGGTTTTTTTGAGACTGAACTTCATCCGTCTCTGTAATCGCTCCCTATCGCGTGTAGCTGCATTTCGTTCGCTTCCTTATGTAATTCTAAACATTTCTATGGGTTGCATGCCGTAGTTAATTTTTATTTTTTTATTTTTCGGAAATTGAATTTATACACTTTTATCGGTTTTAGGAACTACGTGGGCCCAAACTCCGACTTCAGTGGTTTGCAGCTAGTCACCTGAATTCACGCCACTTCTGATAAAACCAGTGCCTAAACTGTTTACTCTTACATTGCAACTTCAGACTCCGCCGTGATTTTGTGTAATGAATCCCATTTTTAGCCACTTCACGTTCAATAGAGTGCAATCATATAACGAAGCCGCGTGTCGGCGTTAGCGTGTTTGCTCGCAGTTTAATCTAAATGCGACTTAACTTTGATATATTCACACACCGTCTCAAATCAGGCACTACAGACCAGAGCCATCTTCGCAGTTTTATTGTAGATTGTGTTGTGTGGTACCTCCAGGTTTGCTGAATTTTGCCTACGATAGCGGCGCCTGCTTTTGCCTCGTTTGAGCACGTTGATTTCGGTGAGTTTTGCTATTGCATTGCGTGTGTGTGAGCGAGTGAGTGTTGTTTGTAAATCCTCCCCCCCCCCCAGTAGCGTTACGTTCTGTGTAATTTATGTTAAATTAATGCTGAACATCGTCAGTACTAGATCATGTAAGTGGGATGCATTTTTATTTATTAACGTAATTGGTTCCCCATTTTGCTTGCGTTCGACCTGAATAAACAAGTTCACTATAATTTTGACTTGCCTATAAATTATAGTTTTCCGGCACCTTCCCCCTTTTATTTAATATTGTTTTTCACCAGTGCTGAGAACAAGTTCAGATGCAATTTTGCTATATTTAAGTTCCGTTGCGCCATAAATGTTTTTCTTAGCCACCTTTATGAAATAACTGTAATTGTGGTGACGTGTGTGTAATTTCATGTGAGCTGCAACGTATATTGGCCACTGTATCGTTAACTTCCTGTTATTAGAGTAATTTGAACCAAGTCAGTTCTAAATTTGGGCCAGGGAAGAAGGTTTTGCAGCAGGGAGTAGCCGGTAGTTGACACGTACGTTTTGCTAATTTTATTGCTAAAATTAAGCTTTTTTTAGAACAGTAAAATCTTATCTCGGTACCTCCTACCAGAATTCAGCTTTTATTTCGTACAGTCACCCACTTTTAAGGCATTTCAGTAATCCGGAAAGAAACCTTTAACAACAATGACAGTCCAATTTGCAGAACAGTAATCACTAGTATTTTATTTGTGCATTTCTAACCATAATAACCAATAAATTCACTAAACTAATGTACATCATTCTGATGAGTTCATTCCAAGGAAAATTATGTCTTGATGTAGGGTCCCCTAATCTGTGTGCCGCTTATGTGCATAAAAAGAGAGATACTCCAAAAATTGTACATTTTCTGTTCTGGAAATCTTTAAAGGAATAATTAATTTTAATGAAAGACTGATTTGTGGAACTAATCATTAGTATGTGGTTTGTAATATTTTAACCAATTAAGTCACTAAAGAAGTGTACACCATTCTGATGCATTCGTTTACTTTTTTTTAAAGGCCCCAAAATACTGCGTGCGCAGGGGCCCTGCATGGTTTCAGGTGGCCATGACAATATGATATTATGGATGATCACGCTCCATCTCTATCTCGTTCCGATAGCTGGATTACCGTTGCTTCTGATACTGATGATGAAATTCACCCTTTTATTCAACCTGTGGATTCTTTTTCTTTTCGCTACAATGCTAATGAATCATCCTCGAACTCTGACTCTGATGTCGAAACTCAATTTCATGCCGATCAAAGTTCACAACAACTCAATGCACATGCTTCGCTTCCGGATTTTTCACACATATTTGACTCCGATAATATGCAACCATCTCATACTGACACTTCCACGTCTTTCTCTGATATCTTGCAGAATGATTCTCGTCTTTCTGTGACGTCGAGTGAAAATATAAACACTTTCAGTACTCATAATACACATGTCTTCATGTTAGTGATGTTACCGACGATTTATTATATGAACCCGACATTACCGATCCGCAAATTACGCATCCCATTATCGACATTTCTGTTGGAAACTTGGTTATTTCAGCTGTTTTAGATTCCGGTTCACGAATTTCCGTCATCAGTGAAACCGCATTTTATAAATGCAAATCCAAATTTAACTTGCATGTTTTCCCAATACGCGACATGAAAGTGTCAGGTGCAGTATCCGGTAAAACTATTCCTCTGAAACATCATATTTTTATTGAATTTTCTGTCGACTCGCATGCTTTCAGTTTTACTTTCTTTATAACGCCGTTGCTCAGCACACATTGCATTTTATGCATCCATTTTCTAGAAAAGTGTAACGTTGTACTAGATTTTTCAGAACATACTTTTTCCATGTAAATTTTTTCGATGTTTCTTCGTCCGTAAATACGATACTTTTTTCACTTCGTTCTTTGTAAATGCTAATATGCCTTTAGATTTTCTGGAACCTTTGTCCACCACTGATGATTCACACATGATTCGTCTAAACTTGAAGATTTGTATGCTGCTTCTCCCGGTATTATACAACAATTACACAACATTCTTACTGACTTTTCTCATGTTTTTAATAATGTACCATACACGGCTTTTTATATGAGTTTAAAGTTAAAGATCATCAATCTTTTGCCGCTCATAATTATCCTATTCCTCTTGTCTATAGACAGAAAGTTCGTGATGAATCACACCACGGTTTATATAGATCATAAGGCTCTACAATTTGTAATGTCAGCAAAATTATCTCAAGGCAGATTACTCCGTTGCTGTTGTACACATACCAGGCTCTAAAACCTTTGTTGCTGACGCTCTGTCGCGTTCGTTAGACTTGACCGCTATATCACCTTCTCAGGCGTTCTGTGATAGAAATGTGAGTCTTCACTACATTCAACAAATCGCTTCTGAGAATTCTGTGGCGGTGGCGCGACATATCAAACATCAAGACAAGGATCCACTTTTACGTGACATTAAAATGAAATGGTTGGACGTCAACAATGTTTCTATTCGACACTTTCATCTCATTCACAACAGTATTCTTTTCCGCCGTTCTACTTCTGCGCCTACTAATTGGTTACTTTGCATTCCGGATCATTTAATTTCCAAACTACTTTGGTACATTCATTAGAGTTATGCGCATTATGGTGCTCGCAAATGTTTTCCTATTTTACGTCAGATCGTTTTCTTCTCCAATATGGAAAAACGTATCAGATCAATATTTAAAAAAAAAACTGTAAACTTTGTCAACAAGCGAAACCGCGTACTATCGCGTATTCTACGGAACTGTTTCCAATTATCCCTCTTAGATTTGGACACCTTGCTGCTGTGGATTTATTCGGCCCAATCCCTACCACACCCAGAGGTTTTTCTTATATATTTGTTGCTGTTGAACTCACCTCCAAGTTTTTAACTTTTACTCCATTACGTACAGCTACGGCTCGATCCGTCAGTTCTGCATTTACTAAATATTTTCTCCGCGAAGTCGGTTTTGTATCTCAGGTGATATCCGATAATGCTTCTCAGTTTCACTCTCGCAATTGGAATAGAGCTCTAGAAGCTAGAAAAATAACACCTATCTTTATTTCTCGGTACCATCCCTCTTCTAATACAACTGAACGATTTATGAGAGAGTTGGTTTTAACTTTTCTGATTATATTATCATGCTCATCATGATCAATGGGATAAATATTTTAAAACGTTTCAAGATGTCATTAACTCTATTCCTCATTCGTCGACTGACTTATCGCCCTATTTGGTATTAAAGAATAAGCTTCCACCCATATCCTTTCCCCCGTCTCAAAAACGAAGTAGCACATTACGTCATCGTGAGATAATCCCAGCCGCCGTGGAGTAGCCGAGAGGTCTAAAGCGTCTCGCTGCGGAGCGCGCGGTTGCTCGCCGTGGAGGTTCGAGTCCTCCCTGGGGCATGGGTGTGTGTGTTTGTCCTTAGGTAAGTTTACCTAGGTTTAAGTAGTTTGTAAGCTACGGACTGATGACCACGCAGTTTGGTCCGATAGATTTACAAACATCTGAACATTTTTTGAGATAATCCAGATTGCTCTTAACAATGTACGTGCCGCTGCACACAAGCGCAAACGTTTTTGCAGATCCAAAACGCGTCATCAAAATTTCAAATTGGAAATAAAGTACCGAGAGAGGTGGTGCAGTGGTGACGCACTGGACTCGTATTCGGAAGGATGGTGGTTCAAATCCACCTTCGACCATCCAGATTTAGGTTTTCCGTGATTTCCCTAAATCACTCCAGGAAAATGCCGGGATTGTTCCTTTCAAAGGGCACGGCCGATTTCCTTCCCTCATCATCACCAAAAAATCCGAGCGTTAGCTCCGTCTCTAATGACCACGCTGTCGACGGGACGTTAAACCCTAAGATTCCTTCCTTCCTTGGAAATAAAGTACTTATTAGGTCACATCAAATGTCGCAGAAATCCAAGGGTTTGTGTCACAAGTTTTTTCTACACTACACTGGTCCATTTCGCGTCATACGCATTGCTCATCCGAATGATACTGAAGTAGACTCTAATCGCACGGGCCGCTCCAGAGGAGTACATCACATTTCCAATTGCAAACATTTCATTATGTAATTTTTTCTTCTTCTACGATAACTTAATGAAATATCCTGTAGTCACTTTCTTTTTTGTTACTCAGGTTGTCAGTTAATTTTTGGGGTATGTACCGTTTTCTACCTATGATTTATTCTGAAATGTTCTAATGCATATGTTATTTAGTCTGTTTCATTTAGCATTGCTGTCAATTATTCTACACAAGAACCTATATAATCATGCAGAGACATGCAAATTTTGACCTTCGGCGGCTGTCCCATGTTTGATATATTTGGAATAGCGTGTGGTTTAATTTTTGTTCCTTCACGGGTACGTGATGAGATTATGTAAGTTATATGTGACGTAAATAATATTTATTTTACTGCTGTTTTTTATACTTCGCTGCGATGTTGATATAGGTATGATATTGCTTATTATTATTATTGGATATATTGTCGTTTTATACTCGCTTAGTCGAGGTGTTTTCTACTTATTTCTATAAATATGATGATGTATGGTTATTTATTTTTTCTTCTTATTTTACTGTACCTGGTTAGAAGACATTTTATTTCACTTTGCTTTCTCTGGATGTGTTCATCATGTATGCCGCTGATATTCACTAAGTTTGTCATGTTTCAGACTTTTATTTCCTTGTGAAATGATTTGCAATTGTTCTTGGCTTTTGATACCTTGCCATCATTTGCATTGGAACGTCTACCACTCTCAATGATACTGCTGTACTAACCATAGCATTATGCATGGACAACTGGATTTACACTTATTTCGTAGTTTCATGCTACTGTACCATTTGTGTCAATGACCTTGAGTAACGTTTCAGTTGATGTACCATCAGATATGTGCATAATATCCTTCCTGCCTGCTTGTGGTGTTACTTGTAATGATGCTGCCATGCTCGCACGCTGCGCTATTGCTTTGCGCTTTGAGCTTTAACTAGGCCCTTCGTTATGTCTCTTCTGCCAGCCTCTGATATGTCATGTTCTACCATTAACTAAAAGGTGGACATTATTTATGCATACTTCCGTTTTTTTTTTTTTTTTTTTTTTTTTTTTTTTTTTTTTTTTTTTTAAATACTCATGACTCATATTTTACGCAATTACTGCCTTGCTTTTGCCTATATGCCTGATGCGCTATTTATATTTTGCTTTTGCTGGCTTGTTGCTATTGGCTATGCGATGCGTGCTGCTGCTACAATTACTGCATGGAATTTGCTCGCATGCTTCTTGCACTACTCACGTTTTTCTTGTGTTTGCCTTTTGTTATATGTTCTGCGCTGCTTGCTGCTGCCACACTTTGTCCGCCTGCGCACTTTGTCATTAGTAATACTTTTGTCTTGAAAACATCTGTCCACGTACGTATTATTGCCCTCTCATTACTCGCTAGCCTAGCCAGGTAGTTCATACACTTACACCCCGTTACATTGGATTTGCTTATGATGCCTTAGTTAGTACTGAAGGCAACACACGCACACACACATATTAAGTAGCATCGTTACACATACATCAACCAGTCCCGTTGCACACGGACAACTTGATGTCGCTTTGGTCAAGGGTGGGCTCGCCGAAAAATTTATTCATACTCCTGAACAAGTGAAGAGAAATATTGTTTATAGTCAAATTTCGAATTAAATTAATGAATGAATCTTATAAATGTATTCTTCCGTCACTTCTTGTACAATTCCACACCTCAGATTGAAATTAAAGAATCTGTTTTTGTTCTACTAATTTTTGTTTATTTACGAACAAGTTTCTGGCTTATTAGGCCATGTTCAAGTAAACATTTGACAGGCGTTGACAAGAAACGATGCCTCTCAAATATTTACCAGAAGATGACCTAATAAGCCGAAAACTAGTTCGTAAATAAAAAAAATTTAGTAGAACAAAAACAGACTGTTTGTTTTCTACCTGAAAAAGAATATATGAATGTTATACTTTTTTAATACTTTCTTTATTTCTTTGGATACTGAATTAATAATTTTGTGCATTATGCAAGATAGCCTTATTTCTTATACATTCTACTATAAATATGTTTGTAGAAAAGAAGATAAATAAGGACGGAAAGATAAATAAGGGATAAGAAAAGTACTAAATCAAGGCTTGAATCTTTATATATTGAAATGAATCCCTGTTTCCCTTTGTCAATCCATAACTTGAGAACGGCTCGACCTACAAGGCTCATCCTTTTGTTTTGTTGTGTTCATAAATCTCAGGACAAGGATTTTATAAATTTAAAATTTATAAATTGGGGAAAAACTGAAAGTGCCTTCTCAATGTGTCCGTGTGTTTCTATTGTGTGCAGATCTGTAGCTTTGTACCAATTGAGATGAAAATTTTCACCCTTGAACGTAAGTTGTTGTATGGTGCATAGCGTAGGGTACCTTGCTGAATAGGTAGACTGTTTTACTGAGCACCACGAAAGCTGACATATATGAGTTTTCCTAGATAGGGGGTGGGGAGGGGGGCGGTGAACCAAGGAGGCTCGCGGGAGGAAGGAGAATGGGAAAAATAGGGCCAAGTGAGGGGACAGGGGAGATGAAAAGATAAACAGAAGAGGAACAGGGGGCGAGGAAGGGAGGGAGGATGAAGTTTAGAGGAAATATAAGCCCGTGAAATTCCGGACTTTTAGCCGTCTCGAATAATCATACAAAGCATCTAGCAACCCTTCTTTGGAATGAAGAATTATTTTCCAAATTTGAAAGCCTTGGCTATCGCCAGTTATTTTTATAGCCGCACAAAAAGAACGAACCTACAGGGTGTCCAGAAAAGGACTCCCTGATTTCAAAATTAAATATCTCGAAAACAAAGATCGATTGAGAAATGCAGTTTACGGTATGTTTATACAGCAGTTTGAAATTATAGTTACAAAATCTGTTAACAGATGGCGCTGTAATCGCCATACGTAATGCCTAGTATAAATAGTGATCCGAAGCCCAGAGTGATCAGTTCCACTATTGAAACGTGAAAGGAGGTTAGCGTACTGAATGAAGAGATTAAAACCATTTACTCCATTGAACAACGCGATTTTCTGGTGCTAGAGTACACAGGTTAGAAGAGAGTCCTACGGCAACAAGGCGAAGTTTTCCAGCACGATTTAATGTTCCAAAAGGACCCGATGCGAAACCATTCGTACGCTCTTCGCAAAATTTCAACAAACAGGCAGCGTAACTGGTGAGCTAGTGGGGCATGTTGGCCGCAAGCAAATCGCTGTTACGCCTGAAAATATCACCACAGTTTCTAGAATTATTCAGCGAAATCCAATGTCATTCGTCCGTAAAATTGCATCTGAGACTGGTTTGAAGCGTTCCCGCACGCAGAAAATACTGAGAAAGAGCCTACAAATGTTTCCATTCAAAATTCAAACGCACCAGGCCATACCCGTACGAGCTGTGCAACAAAAGGTTCCCTTTGCTAATCAGATGCTCACAATGATTGATAGTGAAGGATTTGATGTTGGCTGCATACGGTTTACAGATGAAGCACACTTCCACCTGAATGGATACGTGTATAAGCAGAACTGGCGATTTTGGGGTTCCTAAAAGTCATATTGGAGTATGCAGCAGTGGCATTATTGGCCCTTTTTTCATTCGATAAATGGTTACTGGTGCACGTTACGTTGCAATTTTGGAACAATTTGTCGCCACACAGCAAGCGTTAGAGGATCGACCAGGTACTGAATGGTTTATGCAAGATCGACCACATCGGACCGAACAAGTGTTTCTTGAGGAATACTTCAGGAATCGAGTCATTGCTTTGGAATATCCCAAATTTACTGGTGGAGGCCATGATTGGCCTTCATGTTCGCCGGATTTGACTCCATGTGACATTTTTTTTTTTTTTTTTTTTTTTTTTTTTTTTTTTTTTTTTTTTTCTTGTGGGAGGCACAGTGAAAGACATGGTCTACCAGAAGCATCCCGCCACGCTGGACGAGCTTGAATCGGCGATCTCTGTGGCATGTGAATCCATTTCGGTTGAGACACTACAAAATGTGAGGGCGAATTTCATTCTTCGTTTGCGCCACCTCTGTAGTGCCAATGGAGAACATTTTGAAAACATTGTGATGTGATTGTTTGTAAAGAGTGTTTTCATACGATTATTTCACTTATGTATGCTGATAGGAGCTGTACAGCGTACAGTGCCATCTCTTAGCAGCTTTCGAAATTATTATTTCAAACTGCTGTATAAACTTCTTACAGCTTTCACAATAAACATACGGTTTACTGCATTCCTCTCTCGATCTTTGTTTTCGAGATATTTAATTTTGAAATCAGGGAGCCCTTTTCTGGACACGCTGTATGACCGGAATACTAATTCTGCGCTGGGGTAACGTCACCTAAAGGAGACCTCAGATTAGTAATAATTAACAGAACCTCAGTGCTACACCCTTACGTGATAGAAGAGTCCCTCAGAGGTTGTGCATTTCTAAGACCAATAGTCACTTGCGTTTTCTCTCGGAGTAATATTAACATCGGTAAAGAAAGGGAAAGAGGCAGAAATAAGGAGAATGTGAGCTATGTACAGTAGAACATCCCGAAGTTCACCTCATATCCCCAGAACTGCCCTATCGTCTACCTGCCCCCCTTCCTTATAACCGATCCACTCTTATTAAAGTTTTCTTTCAAATTCACTTTTTTCGTTTCTCCGCCGTGAACTGCAACTTGTATTGAAACCTCCTGGCAGATTAAGATTGTGTGCCGGAACCGGGACTCGAACCTGGGACCTTTGCCTTTCGCGGGCAAGCGCACTACCGACTGTGCTACCCCGACACGATTCACGATGCCGCCTCACAACTTTACTTCCGCCAGTACCACGCCTCCTACTTTTCAAACTTCACAGAAGCTCTCCTGCGAACTATGCAAGACTAGTACTCCTGGGAGAAAGAATATGGTGGAGACATGGCTTAGCCACAGTCTAAGGGATGTTTCCAGAATGAAACTTCACTCTGCAGCGGAGTGTGCGCTGATATGAAACTTCCTGGCAGATTAAAATTGTGTGCCGAAGCCGGGACTCGAACCTGGAACCTTTGCCTTTCGCGGGCAAGCGCACTACCGACTGTCTTGCATGGTTCGCAGGAGAACTTCTGTGAAGTTTGGAAAGTAGGAGACGAGGTACTGGCGGAAGTAAAGTTGTGTGAATCGTGAGTCGTGTCGGGATAGCACAGTCGGTAGTGCGCTTGCCCGCGAAAGGCAACGGTCCCAGGTTCGAGTCCCGGTTCTGGCACACAATGTTAATCTGCCAGGAAGTTTCAATACAAGTTGTAGTTCACGGCGGAGAAACGAAAAAAGTGAATTGGAAAGAAAACTTTAATAAGAGTGGATCAGTTATGAGGAAGGGGGACAGGTAGACGGTAGGGCAGTTCTGGGGAAGAACTAAAAAACGGAAAGAGCTTACGTGATTAGAAAAGGTGGGAAAGCGCGCCAAAGCAGAACTGTTGCGCGCTACGAACATTATAGTTGAAGAGTAGTGTCTGAGACTTCGATGGGTGAGCAGTGTGCAGCTGAGGCAGTGTTTTATCAGGCCAATATTGTAAGATTTTATGGATATGGCATCGGATGACCAACGCTGCGTATTGTGGGCAATGGCCCAAATATTCCTGGCTTAATTGTTATGATTTTCCACGCCAAGAAGATTATTTTCAATCTTACTTTCTTAAAAGAGTGCATTCTTGGATACTGACAGCTTCTGCTCTTTTGTATATCTATTCCAAAGTTAAAAAATTGTTCACATAGTTGATGCTACTGATTATAAATCATTGGAAACATTAATTTGACAATATAGTCTGGCGACCGTATTTATTGTTAAATTTCTTGGTACCTCAGTACAAAGGAACATTGATATTCACGTCAGTACTTTATTAGTTTATAAAGTTTTCCCTTGTATGAAATCTTCGAGAGACGAAACATAAAGTTTGATGCCATTATCCATTAGTAAGCATAAGGTAATCCTCTCTGAGAGGGACGTTACTGTTCAGAAACTTTGCGTAATTGTGGGAAGCGGCTGGGAACGGTGCGGTAGGTGAAACTTTAACGTGTAAACTTATTGCACGTAACTTGCCGTTTTCTATAGCTTACTTATGAGTATCATGGATGGCAGGAGCATTGCACCCTTTCCTGTGCAAGCCTCTTCATCTGAGAAAACGAACGGCAACCTAGATCCTTGTGAATTTCCTTACTATATTCGTCCTTCAGTCCCTCTACGATTTTTGCCCCACTCACTTCCTTCTAATGCTAAGTTGACGATTCATTGATGCTTCAGTATATGTCTACCAACCTATCTCTTCTCTTAGTCAGGATATGCCAGATTCTCTTATTCTTCCCAGTTCTTTTGAGCAGCTCCTCATTAGTTACGTGACCTACCCATATAATCTTCATTATTCGTCTGTAGCACCACATTTCTAAAGCTTCTATCATCTTTTTGTCCGCACTCATTATCGTCAACGTTTCACTCCCATACAGTGCTACACTCCAGACAAACGCTTTCCGAAAGGACTTCCTAACATTTAAACTAATATTGGATGTCAATAAATTTCGCTTCTTCAGAAACGCTTTTCTTTCCATAGGCATTCCACATTATATATCTTGTTTACTTCGTCCACCAGAAATTATTTTGCTACACAAATAACAAAACTCATCTACTAAATTTTTTGTCTCTTTACCTAATCCTATTCCTTCAGCATCGCTTATTTTCTGGCATTACATTCCATTACGCTCGTTTTACTCTTGTTGATGTTCATCTTATATCTTCTTTTTAAGATACTGTCCATTCCATTTAATTGCTTGTCCATTTCCTTTTCTGGCTCTGACAGGCTTTCTGTGTCATCAGTATACCGCAGCGTAACAACCTTGGGGAAAGGCTACAACCCTATCTTACTCCCTTCACAACAACTGCGACCGTTTTATATCATTTCACTCTCGCCGGCCGCGGTGGCCGAGGAGACTGAGGCGCTCCAGTCACGGTCTGCACGGCCACTACGGTCGGGGATTCGAATCCCTAGGGCATGGATATTTGTGCCGTCCTTAGTCTTAGGTAGTTCATAAGTAGTTTGTAAGCTTAGGGACTGATGATGCCGTAGTTAAGTCCCTTAAGTTCTACGAACATTTGAACATTTTTTTTTTCATTTCACTCTAATAATTACTGTCTTGATTTTGTAGATTATAACTCTTCGTTCCCTGTATTTTACGTCTGCTACCTTCAGAATTTGAATTTGTTGAACCAATAATTACGTGCAATCCATGGAATCCTGTTGCTACAAAGAATGTTGATCCATATACTGTATCTGCAATAGTAAAAGGTGCTTCTCAATATTTGTAGTATTGTAAAATAAAATCCTAATATTACTGTGAAGAATAATCCTTGCATTGTTTGTGAGTGGTTACATTCTATAATTCTGTGATGGGCTCATGATAAGTTCCAGTCAACGCCGTCAAAAGCTTTCTCGAGATCCACAAATGCTAAAAACGTAGTTTTGCCTTTCCTTAAACTACCTTCAAGGATAATCTGAATATTGCCTCGCGTGTTCCTACATTTCTATTAAATCTTCACGAAGGTCGGATTCCACCAGTTTTTCCATTCGTCTGTAAATTATTCATGTTAGTATTTTACAAACATGAATTATTAAACTGAGAGTTCTATAATTTTCAGATTTCTCTGCAGTTACTTTATTCTTCTGGAAGTCTGAGGGTATTTCTCCTGTCTCGTACATCTTGCATACCAGGTGGAAACATTTTTTCATGACTGACTCTCGTAACGATAATATCATCTACTCCAGGGGCCTTGTTTCTACTCAAATCTTTTAGTGCTCTGAGAAATTGTTCTCGCTGTATAGTATCTCCTGTGTCATCTACCTCTACTTCCGTTTCTAGAATACTGACTTCAAGTTTATTTCCTTTGTACAGGTTTTTTATGTATTTCTTCCACTCTTCAGCTTTCCCTTCTTTGCTTACTACTGGTTTTCCAACTGAGTTTTTGATATTCATACCGCATTTTTTCTTGTCTCAAATGTGTATTTTATATTCCTCTAGGCAGTATCTATCTCCTTCTAGTTATACTTTCATTTACGGTCTTGCATTTCTACTCAAGACACTCCCGCTTATCCAATCTGCACTTCAAGTCAACCTGATTTTTCAGACGTCTGTACTCCCTTTTACTGTGTCACTTGATGCCTTTTGGCCCCCTTTAGGTTACGGTAGTGACACTAAAAGTCTAGAGGAGAAAATTCTCTACAACTTAGCACCTTTTTTTTTTTTTTTTTTTTTTTTTTTTTTTTTTTTTTTTTTTTTTTTTTTTTTTTACATCTCGTATCGGTTGAGACATATTTGCAAAAATAACGGATATTTGACACCCTCCATTGAATTAACGAAAACCAGCCGTTCGGAGATGTGACATTCCTCGCCCAGAACTCCCTCTGGCATACGCCATCTAGCGTTGCGTATTTGATGATTTTCTTATTGTGACTTACACGTTGTCATTTCAAAGCAATGGCGCACTGAAGAATTAACAAAAACACGTCGTTCTTCGTACTATAAATGCCAATCAGCGTCTACAAATGCCATATTAGCATCAATAACATGAGTTTAAATGACTCATCTTTCGATTGATAGCCGTAGCGTAGTGGGCACTGCGTTGGACTATGACGGTAAAGGTCGATGGTTTGGACCCCGCCAGAACCTTTTTTTTTTTTTTTTTTTTTTTTTTTTTTTTTTTTTTTTTTTTTTCCTAAAAGTGTTTCAGACATTCTTATTAATTAATTTTTTATAATTTAGATTATTATTTTAATGATTGCAAAAACTTATAAAACTTCAAATCTAAAGTGGGCCGTAAAGCACGTCAGTGCGATTTTTTATATTTTCTCTTTCCCCTAAACTCACAGACTACTTAAACTAACTTACAGTAAGGACAAGGCAAACACACACAAACACACACATGCACACACACACACACACACACACACACACACACACGCGCGCGCGCGCGCGCGCGCGCGCACACACACTTGTTTGCCTGAGGGAGGACTCGAAACTCCGGCGGTAACGGCCGCCCAGTTCGTAGCATGATTCTTAGGACCACGCGGCCATTTCGCGCTGCTGTCTGGATAGCCTAATTGGTCTGTAACGTAAACGAACTGAGCCAAGAACTCAGCGATCAAGACAGATCAAACACTATCCCACTTCCTCAAAGGACAGAAAGAGCCGTTGGCGCGCCTCGTTTGATATTGCCCGCCGCATAGTGGAACGGAATACTCAAAACGTTGCCAAAACCCCGAAAAATGAATTTTCGATTCTCCGAATTTTGATGGGTGGGTTGCGTAGGGGAAGGATTGGTGCATCTTATTCCAGAAGGAGAGGTCGCCACTTAGTTAGCTTTCGAGTTATGTCGGTTCAAAAGTGTCCCTCGTTGAGAGTACACGCGGCGCTGTGAAAGCAAGGCAAATTTATTCTCGGTTTGTGAATGAATATTTTGGTAGTGAAGTGAAGAATTTCAGTTGTACAAGATGTACATGGTTGCTACAGGTATGTAAAAAATGTTCCTACACTAAATCGGTATAAATTTCATGGTTATCCTATTTATATTATATTTTTCCAATGTCTGTGCAAAACAAGCATTCTTTGCGGAACTTACATTTTCAATTACAGCAAAAGTAGCATATACCGCAATACACCGCAGAATTTCAACTCCTGGACTATGATTACTTATAGATGAGACTGACAAGAATCAGCTGCCAAAATGTGCCATTTATCTTGTATAATGAATATTTACAAGTGCCCGTGCGGCCGACATTTCGTCGTACAATATGGTCGATGCAGCGCGCGGTTGTCTGTATTAGCTACACTTATTACTTCTGTCATTGATTATACCATTAAATTAAAAAAAAATGTTCTAATGTTTGTATAGCTTATGGGACTTAACTACGTTGTCATCAGTCCCTAAACTTACAAACTACTTATGAACTAGCTAATCCTAAGGACGGCACAAATATCCATGCCCGAGGGGGATTCGAACCCCCTATCGTAGTGGTCGCGCAGACCGCGACTGGAGCGCCTCAGTCCCCTCGGTCACCGCGGCCGGCCCATTAAATTTATTCACCGACTTTGAAGATTATTTCATTATATTATAGAATTACAATGTGTGTTGTATCAAAGAATTTGTTTTCCGAAATATTTTCGGCAAGTATTCTGTTATTTTGTTATAATAAACAAATCACGTTGGCAGTGTATTAATTATTAGTGTCTAAATATGTACTATATATAGGCTATTATTAATAAATTATTATGGATTGACATGGATCGCGTTGCTATATCAGCTCCGGCATTTTATTTAGACAATTTTACCATCAAATTCGTAATCAGTGACCTCAAAAAACCCCGTGTGATGAGTTTTATGTGAATTATACGTCTACTTGCGGTTTTGGCCACGTTTTGGGGGTTCCGTCCCACTGTGCGCCAAACTGTGTTTACTAGTGTCGTAAGTGTCGCTAGCAGCGCTCTTCGTCACCAGCGCTGGTGCCTGCCCTCGCGGCCAGTGGCTGTTGGACTGTCCTGAACGACCCTGTCTTCTCCTGCCCGAGTCGGCGCCTAGACACATTGGATCAGTTGGGCGATGGGCCGGTTAATTGACACCTTGGCGTGATGAACGTTGGCGAATGTCTCTGGGCATTTTGAAAGTTCGAGTCCACCTATTCTTTGTGCACCGCTGTTCTATCAGTGGTTGCCGTTTTGCAATGTATATGCAATTTAATTGATTCTGATGTGTGTTTAATAAGTTGTTTTGTTTACGGTGGAGACATGCCTTTCGCGTTCGGTTGCTGTTCCACAGGCGCGGTCATATATTTTTACCGTTACCTGTACTCGAACGCTTTTCTTTCTTCATATTACTGGTATTTACCCTTAGTCCATTTCGCCATTTAGCGTTGCTTTTGAATGGGCTGATACATGTTGTGAAGCTTCTATAGAATAAATTGTGTAATCTTTTGTCACCCGTGGCGGCCGTTTAGCCGAGATTGGGACGTGTTTGGCCCTTGGCAGTGTGCTATCTCGTTTATGTTTTGCAGGGCATGTACAAATAAGCCAACCCTGATCTAATAGTATATTGTAACCTACCTGTTTAAATTTAAATACTCTTTCAAGATTCCCCCATATTGATAGTACGATAAGTCAGTGAAATCTTTTGTCTGTTAAAAAAGGTATATATCATCCTTTGTCATTTGAAGAGTTTATTGCTCGCCTGTTGTATACCTTCCATATCAGGCTCAGGTTTACCAGCTAAATTGTGGTGCTGTATTAAGTCTTAGATTTCAAAAAATATTCAAATGTTTGTATAGCTTATGGGACTTTACTACGGGGTCATCAGTCCCTAAACTTACAAACTACTTATGAACTAGCTACTACTAAGGACGGCACAAATATCCATACCCGAGGGGGATTCGAACCCCCCGACCGTAGTGGACTTGCAGCCCGTGCCTGGAGCGCCTCAGTCCCCTCGGCCACCGCGGCCGGCATCTTAGGTTTATCTTCCTGTTGCAAGCCTATCTTTTATATATTGGTTAATATGTAATTCTGGTTTTAAATTTGCCTCTATCTGGATTCATAGTGATTATTTTAAGTTGGTCCGTTCTATGTTCAAGGTTACCTGGCCTCTCACTTGATCAATTAAGTTAGCTGAATGTAATTTATATTTTATTTACTGTAAAGTCCATTTTGGGCATTCTTGTAGTTTAATTGCTATATTTTGGATTTAAATATTGATATTATGTTTACTTATCCATCATCTTAAATCTCTAGTCACCCAGAATACTTGTTGTGACTGTCCAAAGATTACTTTCATTTTGCTGTTATAAAATCTACCTACTTGCAGTAGCGCAATTTGTATTTTTTTAAATTGTTGTAAATTTGTTAATGTTAATCTCTAACCTTAATAACCCTAATTATTGTAAACTGATTCTTTCGAATGTGCCGCTGAGCCCTTCAGGTTTTCGGCTCTCCTTTTCGTCATTGACCTGCATGTTTTTACTGTTACAATAGTATGAAGTCTTATTTAACCTCAAAGTGGTTACCTAGTTAAGCCACCAGCTTCGTTATATGTGTTGTCTTACATTAAATTAATTTTCTCGTTTGGTGACGTTTAAATAGCTGTCTGGAAAAATCTAGTCTTTGATTTTACCTTCTCTTTCCATCACAAATTTCTCAAGGTCAACCTTAGTCACAACTAAAGACTGAGGTATCACCGATCTACCCGAATAAGAACAAAATAAAAAACATGTTCAAATTTGTTTAAGGCGACCGCTAACCCGAAGGGGAATTCCAGTTCCGGTTCAAATTTCCAATTTCGCCACTGAATTTATTTCAGTGTAAAAGCTGTTTGTGTGTTGTGGATGTTGAACCTATCGTTAAATCAGACAACAAATTGTTCATTAACACAGCAATTTCGTTCAGTTATGGCCCTGATATTGATGTATATACTATTAAATAAGAAACAGTGCATTATACTGATTATGTGCGCAACGGATCTTTTAACAAAACAACTGTTTCAAATCACCATATGAAACAGACACTGACTATACTCAAAATATTTGACTGCGAGAAAGATAATAAAAAACCACAAACCACTTTCTTAATGTTTGACTGCGGGAATTTTATGCAGATCAGTACCCAATTATCAAAATTCAGTATCCTAATCAATTGACTGCAGTGTTGCATAACAATCATTTACTATAGCACAAATAACGAAATCTGTTTACCAAGATTACCAAAATCAATGCTGCACTTTAAATCCACTAATAACTAATTATCAAATGAAGGAAGTAGGTTAATCTTCTAACTACGTAAATGAAACAGGAAAGAAAGGTCAACTTTGTTACTTATTATTAATAATCAGCATTACATTACCTACATAATACAACTTTTTCCTAATGACATCAAACGCAATTATCTTCATTTCAGCGGTGATAGTAATAAAAAATTCAGTATATGTTCCAAATACAATCAAATCAACTTGCTGGCGCAGCAGCCTCTGCTCTACATCGGAGCCATAGATACAACTCAATCGCTCTCTAAGCGAGCTAAACCACAAGTCCCCTCTCTCTGCGCGAGCTACTATGTTATGCAATACATGATCTTTGCCAAAACTGAAACTTCACAGAGTTAAGTACACATATCGATACACACAGTAGAAGCAATATTATACCTTTTCTTGCAAGCAAGTTACTCGACACAAAACAGGAGGCACAATATTAGACATTTTCTTACAAAAATATTTTTTATGGGAACGTTTCAAGTGCTCTGAATATTCTGATTTCGTAAATTAATATTACACATTTTCCTTTTCTTTTACTGATACCAGGATACGTCGACGCAGAACATGTGTGCTAAAAAATTCACGAAGTATTAGTTACCGTTTTGCAGACAACTGGCGTGACACATAATCTGCAGGCGGTGCGCTATCTGGAAAAATACCCGAGTGGTTCTCCCCAGCCGTCTGCTAGCGAGGATTCACAGGGACCGCTCGCCTTCTAATTAGCCCCCTCGGGAAATCACGCAGCACTGCCGAACCGACTGATAAGGCTTCCGCCATCTGCACAGGAAAGTATTGACTGGCTCCTAATCACGATACAGACACTGTCGCTAAGCTGCTACCTCACCTCCCATGGGAAAAGGTTTTAGCAGAATTTGTCCGCCAACAAAGACTTTTATAATAAATTGGTAGGATGAGTAATTCATATTTCGCATATCAGATTCTAAGTGAGTCCACTTGACCAAAATCTAAAAGCCACTAGCTACACTTGATCGATACAAGTCCGTCTTTTAACATCATACATACACTGAGGCGGAGAGACAGAGAGAGAAAAAAAAGAGACGGAGACAAAGGGGAAGGGGGAGAGAGAGGGGGGGGGGGGGCGGGAAGCAGGGGAGTATAGCATCCCTTCCACCACAGACATTGTAATACCTGCCCAGTCACAACGTCCAGTTACAAACATGCAGCATTTCATTATATGATTCATCGTTTATTATCTATCCCCATGAATAAAGAAAGCTACCAAATTGAATTAAATACCACCAGATAAATACCATCAAATAATGACTACCCCCTCTACCTTGATAAATTCCATAACGCACAAAGCGGCCGCGGTGTCCGAGGTGAATGAGGCGCTCCAGTCAAGGTCAGCACGGCCACTACGGTCGGGGGTTCGAATCTCCCCTCGGGCATGGATATTTGTGTCGTCTTTAGTCTTAGCTAGTTCATAAGTAGTTTGTAAGCTTAGGGACTGATGACCCCGTAGTTAAGTCCCATAAGTTCTACAAACATTTGAATTTTAATCCACAAAAATCAGAAACATGTCGTTTCCCTTCTTTACCCTGTATCTAACATCCTAAGACACTAGTAAATGATGTACAATCCCATATTTAAGAAAGGTTTCTGTGAATGTGGTCCAGAGATTCAAATACAAAAATTTCAAAACATTTTATACACACAATACCATTGGTCAGTTTCTACCCAATGGTAAAGAAAAGAGTCTACGAAAAGAGTGGAATACTCATTACTTGCAGCTGTGGCAAATTCTACTTTGGCTAGTCAGGTCGACCAGTTTATACTGGACGTAAAGGGACACCACAGAAGTTGCAAACTTAGGCAAGGAAATTCTATATTTGCAGACCACCTGCTAAAAGAAGGCGCAGTTATAGTGTAACACGTCAAGTTCTGCATCATGAACAAAAAGGAAGTAAAATGAAACTGGTACTGAATGATGGACACAATTTCCATACTCACCAATTCCATCTGCAGAACCTAATCATAACCCCGTGCATACAATGTAAACTACCATCTCCTACCCACTTATCTCAGGCCTCTACTACTATTTCATAGCCATGTTATAAAATCACCTGCTTACCTGATATAAATTGTAATTTCTTATTTTACAAGTACTCATTTTTTAATTTAAATTGTTAAAATGTTAACATATATTCACGACACTTCCATATTTCCTGACATTGGACCTGTTTAAGATATGATACAACTTTGGCCAATTTTTTCAGCAAATTTATATTGTTTCAATTTACATTTCTTAGGATAATGTCGTAATTTAATATTGTCATATATTTTATCTCTGTCAGGAATTTATACCACAACTTGAATTGTAATAATTTCCCTCGGGTTAGTTGTAAACCAAATTACTAGCCTCCCTTGAAAGTTATGTAACTAATAACTTAAGATCTTTGAAACTTACACTTATAATGTTTATCTAATGATGGCGTTAACAGTCAAAAACCGGTACGTAAACCAATAAATTTGCAGAACATCTCACAGTTATATTTTTTTTCCACAATGTTCATACCATTATCCGAAATATCATTAGGAAATTGACAGTGTGACATATACGAGCTACGAGCGTGATACACAAAGTGAGACCGTATGAAATACAGGAAGCGGACGGAATAGCATGGTTCTGACTAAAGCAATCTCTTTATGGATAAGTATCAATATGTAATAAGAGGAGACGTTCTGAACTATATAATTACAGGTTCATTCTCATGGAGATACCGTATTAGATTAGAGTGCCAAATGTGTTGAATAATTCTGGTGTAGATGAACTAAGCCATACTGGACGTTAGTAACAGCTTTAACAATAGTACAGCTGAAGGCAAGCATTTCCTTTTATTCTCCTACAATACAAGAATCACAAAAGAAGGTTGTATACGTGGAAGAGACCAGGAGACACCGGGAGATACCAGATAGATTTTATAATGGTAAGACATAGATTTCGGAACCAGGTTTTGAAGTGTAGGACATACCCAGGGGCAGACATAGACTCTGACCATAACTTGTTGGTTATGAACTGTAGGCTGAAACTGAAGAAACTACAGAAAGGTAGGAAAATAAGGAGATGGGACCTAGATAAATTGAAGGAACCTGAAGTTCTTAAGAATTTCAGAGGGAGCTTCAGGCAACAATTGACAGAAACAGGGGAAAATAAAACAGTTGAGGAGGAATGGGTAAAATTGAGAGATGAAATAGTGAAGGCAGCAGAGGACAAAATAGGTAGGAAGGCAAGACCTACAAACAATCCTTGGATATCACAGGAGATACTAAATTTAATCGATGAAAGGAGAAAGTATAAAAATGCAGTAAATGAAACAGGCAAAATGGAGTACAGACGACTAAGAAATGAGATTGACAGGAAGTGCAAAATGGCTAAGCAGGAATGGCTAGAAGGCAAATGCAAGGATGTAGAAGAATGTATAAATAGGGGAAAAATAGATACAGCCTACCGGAAAATAAAAGAAACATTTGGCGATAAGAAAAACAGCTCTATGAATATCAAGGACACTGATGGAAAACCAGTTCTCAGCAAAGAAGGGAAAGCTGAAAGGTGGAAAGAGTATATAGAGGGGCTCTACAAAGGAAATGAACTTCGAGACACTATTGTAGGAAGGGAAGAGGATGTAGATGATGATGAAATAGGAGATACTATACTGAGAGATGAATTTGACAGAGCACTGAAAGATCGAAGTCGAAACAAGGCCCCTGGAGTAGATGATATCCCGTCAGAGCTACTGAAGTCTCTGGGAGAACCAGCCATGACAAAATTGTTTCACATTGTGTGTAAGATGTATGAGACAGGTGAAGTACCCTCAGACTTTAAGAAAAATGTTATAATCCCCATTCCAAAGAAAGCGGGTGCAGACAGGTGTGAAAACTACAGAACTATCAGTTTAATAAGTCATGGTTGCAAAATATTAACTCGAATTATATACAGAAGGATGAAAAAGCTGGTAGAAACCGATCTCGGGGAAGATCAGTTTGGGTGCAGGAGAAATGTAGGAACACGGGAGGCAATACCCACTTTACGGCTTATCCTAGAAGATAGATTAAGAAAAGGCAAACCTACATTTCTAGCTGTTGTAAATTTGGAGAAGGCTTTTGACAATGTTGATTGGAATAAACTCTTTCAAGTTCTGAAGCAAGCAGGAGTAAAATATAGGGAGCGTAAGGTTATTTACAACTTGTACAAAAACCAGACAGCGGTTGTCAGAGTTGAAGGGCATGAAAGGGATGCAGTGGTTGGAAAGGGAGTAAGACAGGGTTGTAGCCTTTCCCCAATGTTGTTCAATTTGTACATTGAGCAAGCTATAAAGGAGAGCAAGGAGAAATTTGGAGAAGGAATTAAAGTTCAGGGTGAAGAATTAAAAACATTGCGTTTTGCCGACGACATAGTAATTCTGTCAGATACAGCAAAGGACCTGGAAGAGCAATTGAACGGAATGGATAGTGTGCTAAAAGGTGCATATAAGATGAACATTAACAAGAGTAAAACTACGGTAATGGAGTGCAGTGTAAGAAAATCAGGTGATGCTGAAGGAATTAGATTAGGTAACGAAACAATAAAGGAGGTAGATGAGTTTTGTTACTTGGGCAGTAAAATAACAAATGATGGTCGCAGTACAGATGATATAAAATGCAGAATGGCAATGGGTAGAAAGGCGTTTTTGAAAAAGAGAAATTTGTTAACATCGAATATTGATTTAAGCCTAAGGAAGTCCTTTCTGAAGGCATTTGTATGGAGTGTTGCCTTGTATGGGAGTGAAACATGGACGATAAGCAGTGTGGACAGAAAGAGGATAGAGGCTTTTGAAATGTGGTGCTACAGAAGAATGCTGAAGATTAGGTGGGTGGATCGCGTAACTAATGAGGAGGTACTGAACCGACATCAAGGAATTGTGAATTTAGCGTTGGAGGGAAGTGTGTGGGGTAAAACTCGCAGAGGGAGACCAAGAGACGCGTATAGTAAGCAGATTGAAGTGGATGTGGATTGTCGTTCTTATGAGGAGATGAAAAGGCTTGCTCAGGATAGAGTAGGGTGGAGAGCTGCATCAAACCAGTCTCTGGACTGAAGACCACAACAACAACACAATACAAAATCCATTTAAGGTGTTCTAAACATTGTTGCAAGTGGCCCATCCTATGGCTTAAAGGGACGTCAAAATGTCGTTTGAAATTTTCCTGTAATAAGTGACAGAACTTAAAACATTTTACAGTGTTTCATAAGTTACACATTAAGAGGTAAAGTCAGATGTTAAGTTGAACAGGATAAGACGAATATTTTAATTAGAAACTGTGTTTTTGTCTTCAAGCTAACAGTACTCAAATATTCCAATTTTTCTCGTCCATTCATTACTCGTAAACGATAATACTTATCCACTTACAACTAACTTCGCATATAAATTCAAATAATTACAAGCTTTTTTTCTCACTGATACTCTCTGCAAAACGACGACTGAAAAAAATTTATTGTCACTACATTTTCGCTGTTTATGCGGTCCAAATTCATAATTTGCTATGTCGGTTTGGTTTATTATTTTTTCACTACTATATTCGCAACACACTTTCCAGACATTATCGACTTACACTTCGAACGAGCGTGCAAGATTGTATCACATTACGACACATACTTCAAAATATATGACATGATAGAGACTCAGATTTATAAAAATCGTCTTTATGGGCTCCGTCGTACTATCTGGTGTTTTTCGAGGGCAACGTTGAAAATGGTAAAATAACCAAAACCGGTAGCATTGAGGTAAAGAATAAATAAATAAAAATAATAATAAAAAAATAAACAGCTATGGTCAACATGTAATTTTGAAATTATCTTAAAGCTCTTAAACACCACATGTTCACCTTTCTAAAAGAAAGTTGAAGTTCTAAGAAATGGGGGTGATGGAGACATAAGACACACCCACACCATTACCAACTCGGCTGAGCACTACGAAAGTACTTAGTATCTTCATTCCAGAGAGATGTCGTTGTTGTGCTGGAAGATTGGTTTGATGAATCTTCTTTATCGTATGCGAACCATTTCATATACTAATAACTATTGCAACCCACATTAATTTGAACCTGCATACTGTACTCTATTTCTCGTTTCTCACCACAGTTTCGACCGGCAAATGTCTATGCTCTTGCGGCCAGTTAACAATCATAGCGACCGAAAAATCTGACGAAATGATGTCATAGATCACATGACGTCCAGAGAACAAGAAATCTTACTTGACAAGACGTCAGAACCAGTAACCAAAGTAATTCAGACAAACTATGGAAGCCGACAAAATGTTCACTGGACGTTTCTATAACAACTCGATTAGTTTCACATTCCTCTGTATACGACTACCTACGATTTGCGAACGATCAACGGAGTGCGCCGAAAGAAAGCTTGAATTTATTGGCCGAAACAGTGAAAGAGATCAGTATCTGCTGATACCCATCATTCGTCGTGGATATAAAGAGTTTATTGATTTCATTCACGCATGAAACATTCATACTCGAACTGAATAGTGACCTCTCAAAATCGAAGAGTAGGAACAAAACATGCACTGACGCCGTTTTCTCCCGTTACCTTCAATCATTTGGAAACAGACACCTAGGTATGATATTTTTCGTATCACAAACATTTGTTGAATATCAGTGTCTTCATCATCATCATCTTAATCGAATGATTATGTCTTTCAGCGTCCAGTCTGGAGCATAGTCCCCCTAACAAAGTTCCGTCATGATCCCCTACACAGTGCTAACATTGATGCCTCGACTGAAGTTAAGCCTTTTACTTCAAAGTAATTCTTACTGAATTCAAATACTTTCTTCTTAGTCTTACCGTCTACGGTTGAGCCCATGAGTTTCTCAGGTAATCATTTTAATTGATTCAAATGTTGGTTCTTGCTGAAACATTGAATTACACTAAAAGAAACACTTTTTAACCTTGTTACACAAACATTATTGGTGCTGAACGACCTAGAGTTCTTAGGTAACTTTCTTTCTCCCATGCGTGTAACACTACCCCATCATATCAGCCTGTTCGCTCTACCTACTTCATCTGTGGTTCACTCCGTTTTTCTTTGTTTTCCTCATTATGGACACCCTTCTGCCATTGTTCCCATCTATTAGTACCTGAAATCATCCTTGCTACCTTCATAGCTGTAACCTCCTCTTTATTAATAAGGTAACCTGTATCCACCCAGCTTTCACTCCCATCCACCAAAGTTGGTCGATAGATTGAGCGGTGCACTGGTAACGTAGACTTCGTAGTGAGTTCCTTCTTGTAAAAGAGAGTGGATCGTAGCTGAACACTCACTGCACTAGCTTTGCTACAACTTGATTCCAATTCTTTCACTATGTTGCCATCCTCTGAGAAAATAGTCCTAAGTACTTGAAATTGTCCACCTTTTAAAGCTTTGTTCCTTATGTTTGGCACTCAGTCTGTTTAATACTCTTCCCCACGAACATCACTTTCGTTTTGGAGATGCAGATCTTCATACCATAACCGTTGGATATCTATCTCTGAAATATTAGATCGCAACCTTTCAATCGAATATGCTATCACTATGACGTCCACTTATGCGAGACTGCTTGTTTTGTTTTCACCTATTTCAATCTCACCCTTCCAGTCTATTGTTTTCAACATATGATCCATAATAGCACGAACAACTGTGGTGAGAGGATACAGCTTTGTCTTATCTCTGAAACTACCGTGAACCAAGAACTCAAATTACCATCAAATCTAAATGCAGCCTGAGGAACTACGTAATGACCTTTAATTTGCCGGAGACGTTTACCTCGTATTCCACAATTTTATAGAATTGACGATATCTTTCTCCTAGGAACAAGGTCATAAGCCTTTTCTAAATCTACAAAACATAGATATAATTCCAGTTCCACTAAGAGCAGTTCTTCATTAGTTGCAGTAAGCTAAACATCTGGTCCTGACAGTCTCTAAGAGGGCTAAATCCACACTGATTTTCATCCAACTTGTCTTCAACTGATACTCGCACTCTCCTTTTGACAAACCCGAGACTATTTTCCCCACAACGCAAATTAAAGAGATACCTCTGTAGTTATTACAATCTTTACAATCTCCATGCTTAAAAAATGGTGTTATTTCTGCTTCTGTTCAGTCAGACGGGTCCTGTCCCGAATCCCACGCCACTTCATTTAGCCTGTGTAACCATACACAACCTAACATTCCACTGTATTTGATGAGTTCTGACTTAATTCTATCCCGGCCGCTTTATTTCATTGCAATCTATTGACCATTCTCTCCACTTATTCAAATGTGATCCTATTTCCATCTCCATCTGTGTATCATTTTACCTCAAAATCTGACGCATCATTGAACGTTTTACCTACACTGAGCAACTCTTGGAAATATTTCCTTCACATACTCAAGGCTTCCGCAGGATTCACTAACAGCTTTCCTGACCCTTCCTAAACACTTGTCAATTCCTTTTCCCTCCATTTCGTAGACTGCTCATTACGCTCCAAAATGATTTTCCTGCGGCTTCATTCAAAGTTCCTAAACTATTTCCAAAGTCTTCCCAAGATTTCTGCTTGGATTCTGTAATTATCTGGTTGGCTTTATTTTGTTTCCTTCAACATAACTTTTTTCTTTTTATTCTTCACAATTTCCATCAAAGTTCCATTAACCATTTATTAATGGCTTGTTTCGGACCATTCTCTCCATTTTTAAACAATATGCCTACAAAAATGTACCAGAAGTCATAAAATTGACATAATGAACAATATCAAAAATAAATATGAAATGTTGTTAAAAAAATAATTTCGATCGCAGTTCAGTGACGTTACATATGATGTTACATCCGAATCATAAATGTTACATACAATGAATCATTTTTTTGCAGCAAACCCAATACATCATTGACACAAAAAACAGACCAATAAAGCGAAGTGTATAAAATGCAGTTACCCTTACGCAGTATCGTTGCAGGAGATGCCCCAGGGTTCTGGAACGTACGGTTTGACGCCTTTGTGATTAGCTGGCGCACTCAAATGTTTTTAAATCTATGGGACTTAACTATTGTCGTCATCAGTCCCTACTCCCTAGGCTTATAAACTACTTAATCTAAACCAAGTGAAGTGACAAGTGGTAAAACACTGGACTCGCATTCGGGAGGGTGGTAGTAGAAATCCACCTCCGGCCATCCAGATTTAGGTTTTACATTATTTCCCTAAATCACTCCAGGCAATGGTTCCTTACAAAGGACACGGCCGGTTTCCTTCCCCATCCATACCCAAACATCCGAGCATTAGCTATAATGGTCAAGCTGTAGCCTGGACGTTAAACCCTTAGCTACCTACTACTACATGCCCGGAAAGGCCTGGAACCTCCGATGGGAGGTACGGAGCGCTCAGCAGCAAGGCGACTTAGAGCGCACGGCCACTCCACCGCGGCCAGCAATGAATCAGTCGCCTCCGATCCGCACTACAGCCTACATTCGAACGGAAAATTGTTATCACACTTACTAAACATTGAATATAGTAATTTTTTACGTCATGACTTATTTAATGACTTGAGAGTGATTTTTAGCAAAGAATTGACAATGACAAACTCATTTTAAACGGATGAATAACTCATTTTAAAGGGATGAATAGCGAGTCTGTTTATACAGAAAGTGTCAGATTAGAGAGAACGATATATCTAACGTCACTATTAAGTGCGTTTATATTCTCCTATGCAATCATTTGTTTT
Source organism: Locusta migratoria (assembly GCA_026315105.1). Classification (NCBI taxonomy): domain Eukaryota; kingdom Metazoa; phylum Arthropoda; class Insecta; order Orthoptera; family Acrididae; genus Locusta; species Locusta migratoria. Next base: position 423,064,936 of record CM048746.1, on the reverse strand, counting down.
ACGTTTCGGATGTGAGTGTTCATAGTGAAAAAGGACATCGATTGTGCATCGAAGGCGACACGGCCAGGGCGTACGAGATAAAGTGCGTATGCACCCTGGATGTGAGACTGGTGAACTAGGAATTTCCTGTTTATTAATATACAACCTCTCCAATTTCACAATCAGCCAAATTAATAGAAAACTAACCCACAGAACCTACAATTCAAAATAATTACAAAATTGGCCTTCTGACGTAGAATAACATGACTTGCGTATGCAAAACGGAGAAGTCAGTTTTAATAGCAGATATTCTACATCCGTCTTGCAAACCTGTTCTAGTAGAAAAAGCCGTCGCAGTGCACGGCGATCGTGTATTCCACGTTGCAGTAGATCCACCGTATTCACAAGTCGCATAGTCTTTGAGGAATGTTCAGCATGATGAACTTGGAACACTCAACGTTCGAATGCATGGAGCGAAAGACGACGGCTTATGTGACGTGAAAATCATAGAGTATGCAGCTATTTGAAGACATGGCAAGACAGTGATCAGCTACTGGACAACTAAATCCGAGGCACAGAATAACTGCAGAAGCACGCATTAAAATAATCTTTAAAAACGAGGCAATGTAAATCAGCTCTCAAAGCAAAACAGTCGAGGTAATAAGGTCTCGTTTAATCAGGGTTCCATACAAGATAAACTGCTCAAACCAATTAGAGGATCGGGTGAAGTATTATATATATATATATATATATATATATATAAAATACTGGCCATTAAAATTTCTACACCAATACGAAATGCAGATGATAAACTGATATTCATTGGACAAATATATTATACTAGAACTGACTTGTGATTACATTTTCTCGCAATTTGGGTGCATAGATCCTGAGAAATCAGTACCCAGAACAACTAGAACAGATGACCATGCTGCTTCAACACGATACCACAGTTCATCAAACGTTGTGACTAGCATATTGTGACGAGCTAGTTGCTCGGCCACCATTGACAAGACGTTGGTGAGAGATCTGGAGAATGTGCTGGCCAGGACAGCAGTGGAACATTTTCCGTATCCAGAAAGGTCCGTACATGACCTGCAACATGCGGTCGTGCATTATCCTGCTGAAATGTAGGGTTTCGCAGGAATCAAATGAAGGGTAGAGCCATGGGTCGTAACACATTTGAAATGTAACGGCCATTGTTCAAAGTGATGTCGATACGAACAAGAGGTGACCGAGACCTGTAACCAATGACATCCCATGCCATCACGCCGAGTGATACGCCAGTATGGTGATGACGAATACACGCTTCCAATGTACGTTCACCGTGATGTCGCTGAACACGGATGCGACCATCATAAAGCTGTAAACAGAACCTGGATTCATCCGAAAAAATGACGTTTTGACATTCGTACACACAGGTTCGTCGTTGCGTACACCATCGCAAGCGCTCCTGTCTGTGATGCAGCGTCAAGGGTAACCGTAGCCATGGTCTCCGAGCTGATAGTCCATGCTGCTGCAAACGTCGTCGATCTGTTCGTGCATATGGTTGTTGTCGTGCAAACGTCCCCGTCTGTTGACTCAGGGATTGAGACGTGGCTGTACTGTCCGTTACAGCCATGCGGTTGGAAATTTTCCTCATGTCAGCTCGTTGTTGGTGTCGCCACCGGTGCCAAACTTGTGTGAATGCTCTGGAAAGCTAATCATTTCCATATTACAATATCATCTTCTTGTCGGTTAAATTTCACGTCTGTTGCACGTCGTCTTCGTGGTGTAGCAATTTCAATTGCCAGGAGTATATATGGTAACGTATTTTATGCAGATATTGGTTACAATTGTAAATTGTGTATGATCAGTAATGTATTTTGCTGTCTCTATACTTGAGGTTCACAGGGCGTTTACTTAGAGCCATGCGGCTACCATAGTAGTGGAAAAGTCATTCTCATCGCCCTCTGATATGATATGTGATCACCTCCGACGTCCAGTACAGTTACACTTTGGTATGGCATGGACAGTACCAATTAGCAACAACCTCTGGAGAGATATTTGTCCATTTTCCATGAGTGTGATATACCAGTTCTGCAGCCGTTTTTGGAGTTATGGTCTAGCTGGAGTAGGTCTGCGAAACGAATCCCACTCGCCCAATCGGGTTGAACTCAGGTAAATAAGCTGGCCACTGCATTCGTTCAATTGCCGCAGCTTCATGCATATAGTCCACCAGTACAGATCTCTGGGGGCGAGCTTACAGTCCACCATCTTCCATGACACCAGCAAATGTTCGAAGAACCTCGTCTCCATACCTCTGAGAAGTCAAAGCGCTATTCTAGACGCCATAGAGATCCGTACGTCCGCCAATGCTGACTCTGGCCCACACCATTCCTTCAAATGTTTGTATAACTTATGGGACTTAACTACGGGGTCATCAGTCCCTAAACTTACAAACTACTTATGAACTAACTAATACTAATGACGGCACAAATATCCATACCGGAGAGGGGATTCGAATCCCCGACAGTAGGGGTCGTGCAGACCGAGACTGGAGCGCCTCAGTCCCCTCGGCTACCGCGGCCAGCGCCACCATTCGTCCACCATCATGATATGGTGATGTTTCCTGCACAAAGTAAGTATGCTCCGAGTTCCACGATCTCTGCAGAAGATGGAACGACGAATTTCCGGCTGAAAACCGACTTAACTCATCTGTGAAGAGAACCCGGCGCTATTCGTTACGACTCCACTCCTGTTGTTCCTCCATCCATGTTCTGCGGCGTAAACGGTGTCGTGCTTTCAGTGCGACCCACACCATAGGCCTCCGTGAGTAGAGGCCACATTCCCGAAGTCGATTTTGGACTGTCTCTGTTGATATTGCGCGTCCCGTTGCTAAATGGATTGCTTTGCAGCTGATTTGCATTCTGCCTCCTGTCTCGACGGGCTGTCATCGCTTGCTGCACGACCTCGGCCTTGACTTCGTTCAACGGTTCTTGTTGTCTCAAATCGCGTCCAATTCCTGGAAATTAGATTTTGGGACACTCCAACAGCTGCAGCCACCTCCCTCTGTGTCTGTTCCGCTTCCAACCTTCCTATGGCTCTTCATTTCATAGCTTAGGTTAAGTCACGTTGTCGCATTGCATTATCTGTTCACTACACTGTCTGAACACAACTGCTTGTATAATTCTTTTGGCAGAGTAAATACACGTCAACGGCTACCCCCTCTGTTTTTACCACTTCCTCGGCTGTTTTTACCACTTCCTCGGCTGTTTTTATGTTGTTGTCTCCACTACGTAGACCCGTCAGGAAGACGTCGAACCATTTTAGTTCATTCTGTTGATGAACGTACTTCCGAACGTAGATATCGCAATTGATCCGCTAATTGTTTTGACCAGTGTATGTACGGTGATTGATCACCAATGCCAAGAATCGATAATCTCTACGATTTCCGCCTGTTGCTGATATCAATTTTTGTGCTATTTTGCACTAGCTAATGCAATTTATTAGTCTTGTATTTAAATTTTATGTACTCTATACGCGCTGTTTCAACAATAGATCTTGAGTGAATTCGTTCAAGTACTGTAAGAGGGTGTACGTTTGTCTCTAGCAGTGCATTTCATATGATGAAACTCAATTATAAGATGGTCAGCAAAGGAGGAATCATTGTTTTCACTCTTCAACACGTTTCATGATCAGTTAGTCTAGAAGTCTGATTTTTTTCTTCATGTAAGTTACCAGAAGTTGCAAGTAATCCTATGAACTCTACTCATGTGGCTTAGGCTTCTGGGAAGTGGATCATTTGTCTTTTTCCTACTTAGTATGTTGTCAGTTCATTAATTTTAGTTCATATTCAAACTCTGGTTCAATTTGTATAGGTATAAAATAGCAGTATCTTTGAACAGTAATGACTTAGAAGCTTAAATGTTTTTACTTGTATTCCACCAATTGACCATAGATTTCAGTATGTGGCGTAATTTTCAACTTGATATTAAAACCTGTTCCCGAGGAAAAGGCATCTAAAATTTCGGACAGGTATGCCGATAGATGGGCGACAAAGTGATTCTCTAAGGCTTCCGTTTGTACCTACTGATACGTAACTGTAAAAATGAAGGAAGGGAGTAGTAAAAGAGATATTAAATGACCAGATCGTTTCAGATGTCTAGGAAGATATCTGACGAAGAAACAATTATCAAGAAATAAATTTCGTAGGAATAAACGATTGACGAAATTTTTGTTATTATGATTAGACGCAATTTTCAATTGGAATATACGCCCCAAAGCAAAGATCGTGATATACAAATCTTATGATCCTTCTATATTGGTCTATTGACTAGACCGTTTGACTTCAAAAATACATGATATGAGTAAAACACATGCGAAAGATATTCTCCTTCTACGATAGATCCTTGTTAAGACGAGATGGTGCAATGTGAGAAATTTAACCCTTTAATGAATGACTTTTTGTTTGAAGCTCTAAAAAGTACCACAATTAATGTATATTGCGTATATATTTAAAAACTATTGAAAAAATCCTTAAAATAATCATGCACTACGAGCAACAAAATGCTCATAGCTGGTCAATTATATAATGCTTCCATAATGTACCCAATGCAGTAAATATCACTATTATGCCTCTAATATTCCCAGAATGTAACTCGTAATGCAACAGTAGTATGTGTTTGACTACTTTTACATGGCTAAGGAGGAATACTGATGTAAACAAACGCACGTGTGTGGAGCAACATAAAGCCGCTAACTGTTGAAATGATTCAGTAGCACTCTGCGATTTATAATTGAGCTGCTAGCAGATGTAACACTATGTATCCAAGCAGCTGCAAATGAATGTGTGGTAAAATGTTGACGAGTTTGAGAGATAATCGAAAAAATAAGGTATGTTGCTGATCAGCTACACTATGCATTAAAGGGTTAAAAGATGCGAAATACTCTTCTAATCAATCCTCTGAAATGAACTATAAAAGCTGAAATGTCCTGGCTGCGTTAAAAGAATTGCCATGAAGGGTGGACTGCCAAAAAAATCTCTGGAATGTCGTATATATGGAAGAAGTCCAATTGAAAGATACAAGTTGGAAACACTAGTTGACATGTGAATGTAGGGGTAATAAAACCGGAGCTTACCACCATCCTATAACATTATTAACATCTTTAAACCTGAATGTCGTCTAAAGACCCCGACACTGTGCATACTTACTGTAATATCTCTGATTAAAAGTCGTGTGTTTCCAGTCAGCAGTTTGTAATTTATTTAATTTCTCATTGTTTAGAATAAGAGAACATTTAATATTATTACACACTTCAAAGAAAAGCAGGAAATTAATATCAGGTAATCTTCGAAGTTATAAACACTCCAGGGAAGATAGATAGCCGTGGCGGATTAGCCGTGCGTATTGGGGCGTCATGCTGCGGTGCGCGCGGCCGTTCGCCATCGGGGGGTTCAAGTCACCCCTCGGGCCTAGAGCCCTGTATTGGGAGAGTAGCGCCAACCTTTTATGTGTGGCTTGCCGACAACCGCCGGCTGCTATTGGTCAGTTGAGCGCGGGTGGGGCTCGTCCGCCATTTTAGGCAATTCAGTAGCGTAAGTGGCATATTTCACTTAACTCGCTGTTATTTTAGCATTTAGAGGTGTTGGAAATCTGTAGACCCATTGTGTATTAAATTAAGAGCTTAACATAGCATATTCCACTGTTATATATGGTGAAGAATGCCGCAGTGCTGTGCAGTGAATTGTTACACTAAGATAATCCGAGGTTTCCGCATTCCACAGGGCGAAAGGAATGCGAAAAGACGCGAATTGCGGGTATATCGCATTGGAAGAAAAGATGCATTTCCATACGAGAATGCAAAAGTGTGTGAAGGAAACAAATTTGTATTGAAATATCGAGTAAACTTCTAGGTTCATCTGTTTCTTGCGAGGTTATGTTGGCCGGACAATCATGTAGAGAAAAGATATTTTTAAAAGATACAAATACGTGAAAATTTAACACAATTTGCCGCATTTGACGAATTTCGCATTTATACTGAATATGACGAAAGTTTGGACAGGCAGAACCATTTACATATATTGTATGCATATAAATAAGATTCTTATCTTACTCATGCTACGTAAATTTATCGCAATGTATTTAGACAAAACTTATTTTATACATTTCAAGATAGTGAACAATGCTGCATGGACATAAATCAATCAATGAATGTGTTCCAAAATATTCCTTCGTGTCACAGTGTTATGGAAAAAGTTGTGCACGTATTTTTTAAACACTAGAGTACATATTCTTCTGAGAAAATATAATCGCCAAGCAGAGTGCGGTGGTAAAAGTATTGGCATGATGAATGCCATGAAGGTATTTTAAGACGCAGTTACTATGTAGATAAAATACCTTTCAAATTTTTTAGACAAATTAATTTGTAATTTTCCAATTTTTATTCTTTTCCTTAGCAGCGTAAATAACTAAACTACATATTTGTATTTTAATAAGTACCAGTACTTTAAATGAAATATGTTAACTCTAGCGACTTAAAGTCTCTTATCATTACTACATATATTACTTTTGACAAAACTTTGCACGAAACAATTTTACAACTAGTTTGCTCAAAAATAAAAGGTGTTGATCTCAGATCTCGATCACCAATTTTTCCTTAATATTCACAGTAGAGGTGAGAAAACGATAAAAACTTTAGTTGATTGTCTACTTAACGTACTGTCATACCACGTCGATGTACAGACCGGTTCCCTTCATCATAAATGTTAATTTAACAGCGCCGTGCATAGCGCTGCTATTGCCAGATAGGCCTACAATGGCGGCGCTCGCCCGGTTGGCGGTACTCTCCCAACACAGGGCTCTACTCGGGCCTGGGTGTGTTGTCCCTTAGGTTAGTTTACCTTAGTTTAAGTAGTTTGTAAGCTACGGACTAAGAACCACGCATTGAGTCTGATAGATTTACTAACATTTTACATTTGAACTTTTTTTTAATAGATACCAGAGAGTTTCTTATACTGTCATTGTATGGATGTTAGTTTGCGTATTACAAAGACTTACGAATTTTTAGATACTTACGAGTTTCAGAAACCGATAATAGTAATTATTAGAAGAAATAATAATCATACTGAAAACGAAAAGTAAGTCCAACTTCTTCTTTCAAAATTTATTCTAATGTTTTAATGAACTTGAAATTGAATGCCGTATAACGGAGGAATCTATCTGACTGGAGCGGTACTAACCTGCAAACACGGCAATAATTCGACTGCAAACAGTTCTGACTGCTGCTTGAAGATTTGATAGTGTTCACCTACGATTATCTGACCGAGGTAGACATCCGGACGTATAAGCAAATGGTGAAAGAAAAGTTTGAGGTATTAATTACAGATTCAACAGTCAGCAGTACTGTCTTACTGTCGTCGCTTGCTCCGTGCATCAATCTACACGTCGAGGAAGCGGGTAGCTGTAAGAAATAATAATCCCGTTCTCTTTCAATCCCCGAATTAAATTTCAATAAAATAAAAATTAGTACTTATAAGTTGAAAAGACTAGTTGACGTATGTTGTGAATGTAGGGGTAATAAAACGGGAGCTTACCACCATCCTATAATATTATTAATATTTTTAAGCCGGAACGTCGTCTAAAGACCCCCTACGTGGTACATACTTACGGTGATCCGGTAGTCTTGCCGAAATTTGCAGATAGGTCTTCATGTTGTTGCAACACATTGTGTAATAGTGAGTATGGCGGAGGATAGTTCATTTGTCTACGACAGAGAAATAGAGAGAAAACGACCTGTATCCGCAATTAACAGGCTAGTTACTTAGTCTTGCTACCGAACGTTTCACACCTGCAAGGCTCTGTGAACGGCGAACACACGCCGTTACATTCTATTCCGGGCAGCGAACGCGCTGTGTTCTGCGTCGAATAGTTTGTCCTGCTAAGGCGTGGACGCGGGCACGCACGCGGCCAGAACAGGTTTCGCGACTGGAATGGTCAAGGAATTAAAGTCTCCTGCGGCACCGGAAATTCCACGCCCAATGTCCGCCACGGTGACGTAAGCAGCGAAACAGGTGAAAGTTAACAATTTATAGCGAGCCACAGAAACATACCGGCTTATTCTGTACGTATACATTTTTTTTTCGAACCAATGTGCTCGAAATTCCTTTCATTCCAACGATACATACACTTGGTCTGCAACAGAAAATGCTACAACTGAATTCCCCCCACCCCTCCCCCAGCTGGGATTCGTTACGAGGTTTTGAAAAGACGCAGAAGTAACCGATTAACTAAAGGTAAAGCAGTAAACAATCCGAAGATTGGTTTGAACACCACAGTTTGGAGGTGGTATGCCGTTGCCTTCCTCCGACCTTCGAATTGACTTACCCAGCCAGTTATAGGAGGCCCTACAGTTTAACATGGGTTCCGAACCACGGTGCTAGTCGGTATTTTTCACATGAGCAATAGTGCCAGAGGTGAAAGAAGTGGAAAGTGACAGATAAAAATCGCAGGACCTGGGAACTTTGGATTTGTAGTCTGGCACTCTACACTGTGCAACCGTGGCGCACACCGATTAACGAGTAGGCCTATATTCAAACATAAAGGTGGTTTTCTGATACTAGAACGATCAAAAGACCAATGAATGTTCCAATTATATCAATCACAGATGATCATTATTATGACAAATAGTCACCATTTTACGCCATACAATGAATTTTTACCTTCATATACCTGACTAGCTTAATTCCCACTTCTTCGCACACGTAGACTGGATGGTCTGAATTCGTTGTTTCCATTTCTAAATATAAACTTTTGTAGATTTAGCATTAAAATGCTTCCATAATTAAGTATTTGACACAACGTGCCACACCCTATTGCACCATTGGTGGCAGAATTCAAAACATCCCGAAACACATCTTGTAAAAAATTATAACCATGGTTCCAAATCCAAATTTTCGAATTTCTAGCATTAAAATAGTCTTAGTACCAACCTCAACACTTTCCCTTATTTCATCCGCTTAATTGTTGAATTTTCATAAATATTGATACACCTGTTTTTAAATTTCCAAAATCTAAATCCAAAGTTTTGTATTCTGAAAAAACCGTTCATCCTCTACTTCACCACCTTATGGATGGGAATATAGAAAAATCGCTGATGCCTACAGTGTAAGGTAAACAACATCTTCAAATTTCAAGTTTCTATCATCTGTAGATTCACTTTTCAGCGCCGTTTTCTGTCTTTTAGAAACAGATAGATAACGCGAAATTTCTTTCTTAAGCTGTGGCATTTTTCTCGGTAGTTTTACTTTTCAAACTGCAATACGCATTTTTTTTATTCGTACGCTTGTTGCAGATAAGCAACTCAAGAATGTGCATCACGTTTCGCTGTATATAACCTCTTTGCAATTAAAGTGTCAAAAGTCATCGCTAGTCTTCAGTTCGAATTTTATATAAGCTGACAACTATCAGCGACGATATTTTCCACCCTCTTATAGCTATCGACTCGGAACTGCTATGGTGTACAACGGCGGACTTTGTACTAGAACAACACAGAGAGATCGCTCGTCTCCATTGTGTAGTCTCTGCAGAAGAACAAAATATTGACACCCACACGAAGAATTTTATATAAGTCGGTAACTTTCAACTCGCATATCTTCCACCCTTTATCTTTATCAACCCTCTAACACTATAGTGCACAATAGGAGACTGATACCTATTACCACATACAAACACTATTCGTTTGCGGTGTGTGGTTTTGGCGGGAGAGCAAACCCTTCAATTTTTATATATATTAAGATTTTCGCACTGCAATTCATTATCAGAATACCGAATGTAGTTACCTCAGATTCAGCGTAGGTAGATCAAAGATCCCATATTTTGTACGAAATGTAAAATACGTCATGCACTACGACGAGTTGGCATGTATTCAAAGGGCGTGTGGAAGATTACAATTTTCTGCGGTTTTAGCATATTGTATGCAGTAGGCATTCAGTCCATATTTTCGGAGTAGAGATTTTTATGTTAACTTACCATTTTTGTTTGTTTGAAACAGTTTGGGACCTAGTTGTAGAGCGTTAAATTCCTACAATTTGCACTGATTAAATTTATCGAAAAGCAACACTTTAAAGTAGCATAATGGTGTGAGCCTCTAATGGTAAACGCTCAAGTCCACACCGTAATCTCTTGTGATACGTTTCTCACTGAGATTCAGTTTATGTGAATTTTTGCTATCATAATTCTCCTATTGTAATAGCAATGCAGTTAGATCAGTTTCAGTGATAATGATTTTATTCTGAATACAATAAAAAATTTACAATTACTGAACTCTTGTTCTAAAAACTGAAGTCAGTTTATTCAGGTAGGCATAACTCCAGCACATTATGGTGTAGAGCAGTTATAGAAGTTCAGAGTCAGTTCAAGCAATAAATCATTTAAAACGCGTAAAAGGATCCACGTACAACATGATAGAAAGAATAGAATAGAACATGAAATGTATGGATGTAGGAGTGAGAGGCTCTGTAATAATAACTCGAACCAGAACCAGAATTTTGGGAAGATGTACTTTATCTGTATGTATGACCACGTCTTGAGTATTGATCAAGTGTTTGGGACCCGCAGCAGATCCGTTTAAAGGAAGACACAGAAGCAGTTCAGAGGCGAGCATCTGGATACGTTACTGGTAGGTTCGACCAATGCGCGAGTGTCACTGAAATGCTCCGAGAACTCAAATGAGGATCGCTGGAGGAAAGACGACGTTCTTTTCGATAAATTCTGTAGAGGAAATTTAGAGGCCGGAATTTGAACAATCTTCCTGCCGCCTACTTATATTTCGCGCAATGATCACAAAGGCATGATAAGAGAAATTAGGGCTCGCACGGAGGCATATAGGCATTCTTTCCCTCGTTTTATAGCAAAGGAAATGCCTAGTAGTGGTACAGTGTATCCTCCGCCACGCACATTACAGTGGATTGCGGAGTATGTATGTAGATGTACACAGTGTCGTGAGTACATAAATATTACTCAGATCTGTAGATAAGGTCGTGTCTCCAAGAAGCATAGCACCGTTTGGAAATAATCCGCGTAATGTACCACTCTTAGTATGTACTAATGACATATGGTCTGTACATATGTAACTTTTTGCAAATTTATGTAAAAAGACATCCTCATATTACACATTCAAAATTTCAAAATATTTTGTCAGGAACTTTTACAGATATGCGGTTAGAAAAATCTACATTTTAAGTAAGAGCGTAAATTTTTGATTCTTCAAAATTTCAAAATTCCAAATAGTTATCACGGTTGGCACTGAAATTTGTTTCCACAATGTTTCATTCGATTTCGCATATATTTTTAATACCATATTGATTGTCATGTATGTTTTAATATACGTGTAGTAATTCGAGTACGTTGTAAAATGTAAATTGTCGTTTGTGCAATAACATATCCTGATTTTTTTCCGATTGACACAGCGTTTCCTTCTAATACAGAAAGATTTCTTTAATAGGTGATGTATGACCTTTTCTAAACTTGTTTCAACAAATTTTTCCAATGATAATGGTTTCATTGAAGTTCACCGTCAGACAACTTTCGCATAGCTACGTGAGCCCCAATTGTATGTACCATTTAATAGGAAATGTTTACAGCCAAGAGGCTTAGTGTGACCTTAACGTGTAAAGCAAAAAGCTAGAGAGACGTACCAAGTCGAACGTATACATTCACGACACTCCTACAGATATTTGTTATTTAATTTACCAGATCAGCCATTATAGTTGACAATAAAACATCGAAAGCAAAAAAAAAAAAAAATAAATAAATAAATAAAATAAAATAAAATAAAAAAATAAATAAAATAAAAAATAAAAATATAATAAATTAAAAAAAAAAACAGTTTCCCAGCAAAGCAGAAACCAATTCCACAATTGTTGTTACGTGTGAACCCCAAACGGCAAGAATATTCAAGACTTTCGTTATATAATCAAAAGTAATCGTACTCAAAAATTTATACGAACAAAGACAAATGAACTGGAAAAAGGTTCGAATCATTAGACTCCATATCGAATTTTTACACGTCAGATAAAGTGCTTGTCAAATAAGAAAAGACCACACAGAAATTAATGTTTCTCGTCTCTTTATATTCTCTCACTTTCAGCCAATTAGGCTGCAAAATATACACACATTATTATTTCCTCATGAATGATTTATATCACTGAATTAGGTAAATTCGGCTGTTTTTACATTTATTTCACGATTGTTTATGTCTCTCGATACTTGGAATGCAAAAATTACAGAAACTATTATGGTAATTACATGTAAAAATAATTATAAGCAAACATCACTACTTCAGCCCCTTGCCCACTACTAGGACCGCTAGTGTCGTTGCAACTGACAGTTGGTAACAGCTTTCACAGTAGTGAGTGCTGGCATGGCCCTTTCGGAGAACTGCCACTCTAGTTGGTCGTGCCGGCCGCGTTGGCCGAGGGGACTGAGGCACTCCAGTCACGGTCTGCACGGCCATTACGGTCGGGGACTCGAATCCCCCCTCGGGCATGGATATTTGTGCCGTCCTTAGTTGTAAGTAGTTCATAAGTAGTTTGTAAGTTTAGGGACTGATAACTCCGTAGTTAAGTCCCATAGACTCTACAAACATTTCAACATTTGAACTAGTTGGTCGTGCTGTGTCAGTTGTACGACGATGTTGGTGAAAATTCCCATACCTGTAGACAAACTTCTGGACGTTCACACACCACAGCGTCGCAGTGTAAGCGCACCAGAGGCGCATTATACAGCTACCACAGCCCTGGTAACAGGGTTTGTGAGCCCAGAAATGTCGCACGACCGGTTGCCAACCGGTTACTAGCAGAAGGACTACTGACAATCACACCTCTAGACCGTCTATCACTCACGCCACGTTAGGGGCTCACTTGGATTGGCGGGCATTGGTCTTCAGAGATGAAAGCAGATTTTGCCTGTACGTAAATGATGGCCGTTAGCACGTAAGCGTAAACCTGAAGATGGAAGGAAGTACCAGCATCTGAATTAATGTTATTTATCCAATTATGCGAACTGTGTTACATCATCTTCAGACCCCCGTTGTGCAACTGTCAGTACAAGTACATTCAAAAGGAGCACCTGTTAACACGTGGTCATTGAATAAATAAAATTAACTCGGCGAAAGATTACCGCCTCCTCGTTTATCCTACCGGTTGCCATTGTGTTCCGAGCATATCTGAAATTGAAACTGGCCTTCCCTGTACCAGATTGAACATCGCGCAACGGAAAAACGCCTTGCTCCGGAAACCATGCCAACTACAAACATTACGTTAGAAGTCGCTTATCTTTAAGGGTGTACTTATCGTAACTTATCACCTGAATAGTGATATACAAATCAGGATTGGCTCTTTTCTGCATAAAACAAAGTGTATATCCTTTTCCTATGACAGATTTATTGATTATCCTTTTTCCATACTGCATCAAAACAAGAACACTGCATCATATAATTTCATTAACAATCCTAGTCTCTCCCATCTTGAATTATCGTAATTCAGCGGAAGGATTAAAATGGGGACCATATGCTTTCATTCTGTTCACGTTCACACACACTACTGGCCTACTGCATGGGCTCTACTCTCAAACAATTCCCCTGCATGCATTAAACTACGATAACCTATGGCGGTAAAGTAAATAATAATAATAATAATAATAGTAATAATAATAATAATAAAAATTCAAAGAACACAGAGAGAAAATGAAACACTTGTTAAGGGGAATAGAATATTAAATATCAGCCACACGTTACGGTATTATGCTAAATAGTGTTCCATCTTCATACAGCCCACGTGGCGTCGTGCACGATAACTCTAAGTGTCACGAAGAAAGATCCTCAAAAACATCTTTAGCGGTTAGAAATCATACAAGCGGACGCCTACTACTTATCAGCAATTTAATGAAATTACGTTAAATCAGATCAGAACGGTTCTCAACGCACCTCTCTTAGTTATACACTCCCCCATGTGGCATGTTAATGAACACGTGTATGTAAGTGCGGGAGACAAAAAAATTAAAAAAAAAATCACACGATATTTCAAACAAGGAGTTTCGTCAGCACGCACAACAGGGTAATTAATAGCCACTGCAAAAATGAGATTCCACTTTCCACTATAAAAAATCTCACGAAAACCGAACACAGACCAATGTCGCCAAACATCACACGCTGGCGCACGGCTGATGGCTCCTGCACCACGCGAAACGTTGCACGTTACAAGTTTTAAACTGAAACATTCGAAACCAATGCAACGCCCCCGAAAAAACTATAGAAATTACTTCTCCTAACGATCCCGTATAACTGAAACATTTCCCAGTTGGGCTGATCCAAAATTTCACATAATTCACACTTTAGCAAATACTTTACCCATGGAGACAATCATACATCCGCTCGCTGCGAGGCCAGGATCCCCTTTACCGAGCATGGCGGATCGCTCGCCTAACCGCCTTTTACGTTCAACTAGGGAGGAGGCACGCTGCCATTGGCTGATAACCTAACCGACCCCTATAACAACTTACGAATCGTAAGACATAGCCACCTGCCGACCCAACCCGCCAGGAAACCCCTATGTCCAATACAGAATTCCTACGTTGGCTATCCTTCACCATCCTAAGCATCTCTGCTTTCCAGCCACAGCCACATACACACCAAGACTCACACACATATGCACACTCGGTATCATGGGAGAGACGGGTACGGCGGAGCGAAAGTTCCTTATGTGAGCGAGGCTCAGTTATTATACACTTAATTAATAATAATACAACATTGAGCATTCCTGTCTCCACTGTTCTCAGTTCTCGCCCTGAAAGGAATGATAAAGTGGCACGAAAAGCCCGTCTCTAAATGAAAGAAACACGTACACAACAGTGTGGCTTCCTAGAGAACACGTACCAATTAATGTAAGTTAAATGGAGCGATACAACAGCTAGTGGTACTTTCTTCCAGATTCAAATTTATGAAGGGCAACAGGCGGATTGTGTTTTTCTCGACTTCAAAAAGGCGTTCGACACGGTGCCACACTGCAGACTGCTAACGAAGATACGAGCTTATGGAATAGGTTCACAGATTTGTGACTGGCTGGAAGACTTCCTAAGTAATAGAACGCAGTACGTTGTTCTCGACGGCGAGTGTTCATCAGAGACGAGTGTATCGTCAGGCGTGCCCCAGGGGAGTGTGATAGGACCGCTATTATTTTCTATCTATATAAATGATCTGATGGACAGAGTAAGTTGTAATTTGCGGCTGTTTGCTGATGATGCTGTGGTGTATGGGAGGGTGTCGTCTGTAACTGACTGTAATAGCATACAGGTTGACTTAGACAAAATTTCTAGTTGGTGCGAAGAATGGCAGCTAGCTCTCAATGTAGAAAAATGTAAGGTGATGCGCATGAGTAGAAAAAACAATCCTATAATGTTCGAATGCAGCATCAGTAGTGAGCTTCTTGATGCGGTCGCGTCGTTCAAATATCTAGGCGTAACATTGCAGAGCGATATGAAATGGAACGAGCATGTAAGGACAGTTGTGAGTAAGGCAGACAGCCGACTTCGGTTTATTGGGAGAATTTTGGGAAGATGTACTTCACCTGTAAAGGAGACCGCGTATAAAACGCTTGTACGACCACGTCTTGAGTATTGCTCAAGTATTTGGGACCCGCAGCAGATCGGTTTGAAGGAAGACATAGAGGCGGTTCAGAGGCGAGCAGCTAGATTTGTTACCGGTAGGTTCGACCAATACGCGAGTGTCACGGAAATGCTCCGGCAACTCAATTGGGGATCGCTGGAAGAAAGACGACGTTCTTTTCGTGAATTTCTGTTAAGTAAATTTAGAGGGCCTGAATTTGAAGCTGAGTGTAGTACGATCTTGCTGCCGCCTACTTACATTTCGCGTAAAGATCACAAAGACAAGATAAGAGAAATTAGGGCTCATACGGAGGCATATAGGCATTCTTTCTTTCCTCGTTCAATTTGGGAGTGGAATAGGAAAGGAAATGCCTAGTAGTGGTACAGTGTACCCTCCGCCACGCACCTTACGGTGAATTGCGGAGTATGTATGTAGATGTAGATGTAGATGATCTGTACTACTAACCTACTGATTGTGGAGATAATTAAATCTGGAGAGTTTTGTCTAACATAGTGCAGGTCTGGGCTGCGATAAGTGACAACTCTCGTACACCTATGCTTTTTGAGAAAGCAACACTGACCAGCGCTAATGAATGTTGTGCAACATTAAGGTGATGTATTGCTCGTACAGGATAATGCAAGTCCATACACAACAGGTGAAAGTGAACGTGGTCTACAAGACTCCGCGAGAGTATAGTCGTATGGTATGGAGCGCCATGTTACGGATCGCGCGGCATTCTGCGTCGGAAGTTCAAGTCTTCCCTCGCGCATGGATCACTCGCCTAACCGGCTTTCCCCTCAACTTGGGAGGAGGCACGTGTGTGTGTGTGTGTGTGTGTGTGTGTGTGTGTGTGTTTGTGTGTTTTGTCCTTAGTTTAGTTAAATTTAGTTTAAATAGTTCTCAAGTCTGGTGCACACAGAAGTTTGGTCACACAGTATTACAAACATTTGGACAACTGCGAAAAGTGTAGCAACTTTCCTGGTCAGTATTACGGGCTCGTCTTCAATCAATCTGATGGGACAACAACTGACACATACAACTCAACCCATACCTTTTGCAGAAATGCGAGGACTAGGTTGCGTGGAATAATGAATCCCAAGATAGCACTGACCATCTTTATGATTGAGTAGTTTCCCGAATCAGGACCTGCATTTCCACGTACTAATATGGGTGTTTGGGCGTGTATCTGTGCTTGGTAGGGCAGCAGTAAATAATTACAGGAAATCTATATGCGCTGTTTCTACATTAAATCTTGAGTGATACGTTTCGGAATGCCGCGGCGGAATATCCGTGTGCCCTGAGGTGCCTTGCTGAATTGCGCGCGGCCTTTCCACGTCGGAGGTTCGAGTCCTCCCTCGGGCATGGGCCCGATAACCGCTGCAGCTAGGTCCCATAACTGTACAAATATTTGAACATTTTTGTTTCGGAATTGCAGCCGGATAACGTTGACGTTATCGAGTACCCAACATACCAGAAAAACTTCAAAAATCAAGATCTTGAGTGAATTTGAATCATTCTTTTCACTCTTCGACCCACGGCACGATGAGTGACTCTGGAAGTCTGATGTACCTACGTATAATTTGTCACACATTGCGTTTAATACTATGAACTCTATTCACTGTGGTTACGACTATAGGAAATTGATCATTTGCATCTTTTTTTTCTACTTCAAAAATGTTCAAATGTTTGTCAAGCTTATGGGACTTAACTACGGGGTCATCAGTCCCTAAACTTACAAACTACTTATGAACTACTTACGAACTAGGACGGCACAAATATCCATGCCCGAGGGGAGATTCGAACCCCCGACCGTAGTGGCCGTGCAGACCGTGACTGGAGCGCCTCAGTCCCCTCGGCCACCGCGGCCGGCTTTTTTCTACTTGTCGAATAGGGTAGGATGCTATTTATTTGCTTACTTTCAGTTTATTTACAAAATCTGGTATCGTTTGTGTAGAGAGTAGACAGAGCACCATGGTATGGAAGGCTATGGGTTCGTATGTTTCGGGATGCTTGGAACTGGCCGCAATTACTGCATCTGCATTAGTTACCATCTGTGGATAACTATGTACTCTCGCTGTTGTAGTTTGGACTAACTGTTTGTGGTAAGTTACTTTACGATGGCCGAAGAAATCAAAATCCGATTCATAATGAAATGATAAATGTAATCATTTAATATATACAGTTGCAAACATGTCTTTTTTACACCAACTGCAGTCTTAACATTCCACAAATGTGTAGTTACAGTAGTCCGAAAAGGTTCACTGTCTTAAGTGAGGCGCACGGGATGGCCACGTGGTCTAAGACGTCATGCTACGAACTGGGTGAGCGTTCCTGCAGGAGGTTACAGTCCTCCACATGTGTGTGTGTGTGTGTTGTACTTAGTGTAAGTTAGTTTAAGTAGTTTTAAGTCCAGGGTCTGATAACCAAAGCAGTTTGCTCCAATAGGATTACAAACATTTGATTTTGTCTTAAGCGGAAGTGCGTGATCAGGTAATAGCGAAGTCACGTAAGCAGTGACAGTGTTCTACAACTATATCACAACGGTAGAAAGGGAGGAATCGTTGCACTTAACGCCCCGTCGACAACGCGGTCATTAGAGACGTAACTCATTCATGGACTTTTTGGGTAATGTTGGAAAAGGAAATCGATCGTGCTGTTTCAAAGGAACCATCCCGACATTAGCCTGGAGTGATTTAGGAAGGTCACGAAAAGCGCAAATATATATGAGCGGGCCGGACGCGAATTTGAACCACCGACCTCCCAAATCCAAGTCCAGTGTGATACAATAAAGGGTGCGCAGACGAAAGAAAATGTCTGTCAATCTATCGGACCAAACTGCGTGGTCATCAGTCCGTAGCTTACAAACTACTTAAAGCAAGGTAAACTAACCTACGGACAAACGCACTCACCGATGCCCCAGGGAGGACTCGAACCTCCACGGCGAGAAACCGCGCGCTTCGCAGTGAGATGCTTTAGACCGCTCGGCTACTATACCGCGGCGACGAAAGAAAACTAACCTTCGTCGCTCGCAGGTGTAATGTTGGCAATTTCCTTTAAATACACTTTTCACACTTCTCTCGTGGTGGTATATGCTAAATTGTATGTTTATAAAGTTAGAGGTTCAATAGAATACCGAGATACTCTGTAAGCAACATTAGAAAACTGTCTGCGAAAAGTGTTGTAAGTGCATCTTAAATCAATGCGTCAACGGTGATAAGGCAGATTTTCATGAACCTAATTGCTGATGAACAATGCGTGTCCTACTATGATAGATTCATTGGTGCACATGCACGCTATCTGTAACATGTCTTGCGAATACAGCATGTCGCGTAGAAGTCAAATGTTGTACTGTACTTATAATGCACGAACAGCGGGAATGTAGTAACCTATAAACTTCTTTTCTTTCATCAATTTGGTGTGAGGTTTTAACCTCTGCAAACAAAATATTAGTAATTTCAGAGATGTCTATTAATTCTATTCTTTTTTGCCACAAAAATGCCTTTTTTAATATGACATTTAGCCATTTTCTGATAGTAAGTGTTAGCAAAACTCATACTCTGTCATAATTTGAGCGCAAAGAGCGCCCATATGTGTCATATGTCATTTCACCACTGGGTTAATCATTATGATTGTAATTTTGTCCTTTGATTTAATCCAAAATCTTGACAATAGAGGGTCTATTCAAACAATAAAGCAAATCACTAGAGCTGTGAGGGTAACGAAAAGATGCGTATCCGTATGTATCCGTTACAAAAAGAAACAGTACTCGTTACAAACGTATCGTTACTTGTTACTATCGTTACCAGTGCCATCCAGAATACACCCGCTACACTGTCTTTGAAACAGTGAAAAAATATTAACTGTTTCTCTTAATATTACTTTAAAATTTAAATTTGCCATGTAAATACTTGCGCCAGCTTTTTGAGGAAATTATACTACTAAGGAAAGGATCCGTACAGTCCATTTCTCTCTTGATTAAAATAAAATTGTCGTACAAATTGATCGAAATTAGCAAGACCCACCCGCGACCTCCATTTTTTGTTCCTGCATTTCACTTAGGGTCTTGGAGTATCAGAATCAACCGCAATATTTCGTGACGAATGACAGTGTCAACGATCATAGCATTTGCGAGCAGCGGGACTATTGTACTGTATTATGCGACATTAACACTTGAGATAATACGCCCATGAATGAAAATGTGTTGATGATAACTTTTGAGTACTTTTTACGAAACTTTTTTATAGTAGACAGGATCAAAAAATAATACCTGTCTATTAAAGCGAAAACTTTACAGGCAAAAAATACAATAAAACGTATGTTTGCGTTAAAACCTGGCGTTAGTTTATAGAGGATTAACCTACAAACAGGGCCAAGAAGTATAATACAAAATGTTTAAAAACTAAAATAACCGTCTGAAATCGTAGAGCTACGTAATCTGCACTTAAAGTTCGTCACGGTTGTATAAATTACTCATCTCATAAATAATAGTATCAGAGTTCGTATCGATACGATAGAGGCGAGCCGGGAGCGGTGGCCAAGCGGTCTGTGGCGCGTCAGTCACGTTCTGCACGGCCACTAAGGTCGGGGTTCGAATCCCTCCTCGGGCATGGATGTTTGTGTCGTCTTTAGTTTAAGGTGGTTCATAAGTAGTTTGTAAGTTTAGGGACTGATGACCCCGTAGTTAAGTCCCATAAGCTCAACAAACATTTGATTTGATAGATGCGAGTAGCGAAATGTACTCATGAGTAACGATTCAGTATTTCGTATCAGCCAAAGTATTAGTCAGTACCGAATACATGCGGTTTGCTACAGCTCTAAAAATCACAGTTCCCCCATGAAAAAGCGAATTTGAATCCATTATATCTGCAACTATTATGGAAATGAAAAGACTTTATTTATCTAGGTGAAAACAGAACTATTTTTTGTTCTACGGTGATACGGCCTCTACCGTGAGTTAATCAGTTTCTCAGTAATCGAGAAAAGAGCGAGAGAGAGATGGATAGATAGATAGAGAGAGAGAGAGAGAGAGAGAGAGAGAGAGAGAGAGAGAGAGAGAGAGAGAGAGAGACTGAGTACACAGACTTTGCTGTCTCGAAAATCGTCTTTGGTAGAGTAGCACATTAAGGAAACAGCTTTCTTTAGAAAGTTTCGAGATACCCAGTGTTCAAAATGTTCAAATGTTTGTTAAGTTTAAGGGACTTAACTGCGGGGTCATAAGTCTCTAAACCTACAAAGTACTTATGAACTACGTTATACTAAAGACAACACAAACATCTATGCCCGAGGGGGGATTCGAACCCCTGATCGTAACGGCCGTGCAGACCGCTTGGCTTCTGCGGCCGGCAGACACACAGGGATACAAAAAATTCTGTTACCTCAGCCTCTCCCACACCAAAGTCTCCGTATTCGCCACCAGGTGACACTTTTACTTACTTCAATGGCGCATCACCGTTAAACGGCTGAAGTTTCTACTCCCCTATGCATTTAGAATAGCATTTCGATGGTATAAGTAAACCTCTTAGCGTACGTATCAAACGTCTGAGTGACCATTATTCCGTTATGTTCAAAAATTCGCTTCGGAGCACTCCTTCAATAGCACATTCATTATCTAAAAATGCAATTTAAATATCTATAAAGTATTCTTATTGTTTTTAAAAGAATTGTCGTACGCCCGGGTGCAGCGACGCCGTTGCTGGAATACCGCCGTATTCAAAAACATTATTATTTCTTTTATCTGGGAGGTTACCGAATATTGCCTCGCGTGCTCATAATAATATAACGAAATGGTTATTAAGGAACAATTAGAATACTCATGTTTCTGTAATCATCGCAATCATGTCTCGCTTCATGCTGTAGAACAATAACACTCCACTCTCATTATTCTGCAACTGTGTGCTTCATTTATTATTTGGGTAAGAGATGCAGCTGTTTAAAGGTTCCACGTTCATGCCACCGAGTACTGCAACATCATTCCCGTCCTTGCATGTGCTTCACAGCCTCTTGTATCTCGCTCACAATAATATAATCTCACTGATGTACTTAGGTGTATTTCGTTCAATAAAGTTGCTTCTTCATCATCTTCTTGTTAGGTAAAGGTATATGAACCATGTCTGTTTGAGACAGTTACTCTTGCAGCTTCTGATTCTTGCTTGTTGACTGTTTCATATGTTTGCTGGCCACAACACTACCTTCGTTTCCTATTGTTCATATAAATTTATCCTGTTATCCTAAGATTCTTGTTGACCTGTATTGGCTTCTATACTGACCACGTTCCTCTGATCCAGGAATACTACTCCAGTCTTTTTCGCGTTATGACCAGATTTATCCGTTAAGCTTCTTGCACCAGATAACACTGACGTCCTATATGTAGGACGCTATACGTAATTTTGTTTAGAATTCTACTGTGCGATATGATTATGTGATCAGCAGTTGGTACCTGCTGTAAGCCATTGTTAGAAGTTTAAATTGAAGTCAACGATCAAAACCTAGCAGTTCTGGTTTGTATTTGTCACTGGAAAGCTGTGTTACTGTACCTGTACATGGGAAAATAGCAGAACGCTATCTCATTGCCTACGAAAGGTTTGTGTAATACGTATTATACTTATTTTTAAGTACTAGTATTGTATCCACAACTGGAAAACAAGGTGATTTATTGTACCATGCTGTAAAAATCGTGTAATATCAACAATGGTCTACAGTATTGATTGTTATATTTCGCCGTACTACATATAGTACGTCAGTCATAAGGGGGGTTCATTTATAACAAATGATAATTTACTGTTATTTCTTTTATATAGGGGTTTCAGTCTCGATGAAGCTTTGACAATACTTGAAAATAATGAAGATAATGATGACATCGTGGATGCCAGCAGTCAAATATCGTTGACAGCCTTTCCCCCCACAAATGCTTGTGATGATGTGACTGACGAGGATTCAGGCAATGAAAATATTGCAGATTTAGATAACTTACCAGGAAGTCAATTGAGAACTGAAACCGAAGTAGAACGAGTTATTGAAAGTGAACTTACTGAACGGGCAAGAGTAAGACGAGAAACGGGGGCAGGGGAAGGCAGACAGGATGAAAAAAAAAAAAAAAAAAAAAAAAAAAAAAAAAACGTATCGTTGGGAGCACTGTGATCTTGCAGAGTACAATAATGAATGGCCCCAAAAACACTACGTTCTAAACAAAAGAAATCCGTCGCAAATATTCTGGTCATTTTTCGATGATGATGTTATTGACATATTTGTCACATTCACAAACCAATATGCTGCCAAACACAATAGACTGGGTGATGTAACTTCAATTGAAATGATGTCATTTATCGCAATACTTTTACTTAGCGGTTATATTGAAGTACCGAGGCGGAATATGTACTGGGAAACAAGATCAGATTCTCATAATAATCTTGTAGCTGGAGCGCTTTCCCGAGATAGATCCAAATTCATTATGTCTTTTTGCACTTGTGTGACAATGACAATCTAAATAAGTCAGACAGATACGCTAAAGTGAGACAGTTATTTGACATGCTCAACACACGATTCCAAGAAAATGCACTGCATGAAGAAAAACATAGCGTTGATGAAACAATGGTGCCTTACTTCGACAAACAGTTCGTGAGAGGAAAACCAATACGGTATGGTTACAAAATTTGGACTAGAGCAACAGAGACTGGATACATTGTGTGGATGGATCCTTACCAAGACTCGAGCACTACACTATTGACATATTTGTCACATTCACAAACCAATATGCTGCCAAACACAATAGACTGGGTGATGTAACTTCAATTGAAATGATGTCATTTATCGCAATACTTTTACTTAGCGGTTATATTGAAGTACCGAGGCGGAATATGTACTGGGAAACAAGATCAGATTCTCATAATAATCTTGTAGCTGGAGCGCTTTCCCGAGATAGATCCAAATTCATTATGTCTTTTTGCACTTGTGTGACAATGACAATCTAAATAAGTCAGACAGATACGCTAAAGTGAGACAGTTATTTGACATGCTCAACACACGATTCCAAGAAAATGCACTGCATGAAGAAAAACATAGCGTTGATGAAACAATGGTGCCTTACTTCGACAAACAGTTCGTGAGAGGAAAACCAATACGGTATGGTTACAAAATTTGGACTAGAGCAACAGAGACTGGATACATTGTGTGGATGGATCCTTACCAAGACTCGAGCACTACGATGCCAGAGAACTACAAACACTTGGGCCTAGGAGCAAGTGTCGTTCTTCAGCATGCTGATGTTTTGTTGAGTTTGGGGAAATATTCTTATCACCTATTTTTTGACAATTATTTCACTTCATTCCCACTCCTTACTGAATTACGTGATAAAGGAGTCAAAGGTACAAGGACAATTAGAGAAAATCGAATCTCAAAATGCCCTCTACTGGACACTAAGAAGATGAAATCCTCTCGGGGTACTGTTGATTTCAAATGTGAAAAGTATAATAATATAGTAGTTGCAAGGTGGAATGATAATAGTGTGCTCACAACAGCTTCCAACTCTACACATGTGAAGCCGCTACACACAGTAAAACGATTTTCACAGAGTGAGAAGAAAAGCGTAACTATCAGCCTCAAATGATTCATCTTTACAATGAAAACATGGGTGGAGTTGATCTCTATAGGACATACATCAGAGGGAAAAGTGGTACTTCAGATTGATAGCTCACTGCATTGACGCAGCTGAACAAAATGCATGGAAATTACATAGGCTTGAAAGTAATGAGAAACTGGATCATCTTGAATTTCGCCGCCGAATTGTAACTTCCACCCTCAAAACAAATGCTCAAGCATGCAAGTCTAAAGGCAGACCATCAAGGAAAGAGCATCAAGACACCAGGTATGACAGAATAGACCACTGGGTGATTGGCCAAGACAAACAAACTCACTGCAGGCTCTGCCACACAAAAAACCGCAACAAGGTGTGTAAAATGTGACGTTGGTTTGCATGTAAAATGTTTTATTACATATCATACAAAGTGACTGCTTAAATGTGGGTTTGATCTATTGTCAACTAAAATTAACTTTGGAAAGTCATAAATTACTTTGCGAGTCTCACAAATAACAGAACATTAATATGTGGTGAAGTGACTACTTATATGACTGACGTCCTACATATAGGACACCCTGTTAATCACATGTTAATTAATTTTTAAGCTTGAAAATATTTTTGGTATATTACATGACTCCTATGTAACAGATTTCTGTAAGAAATAAATAAAACATTATCCAAAAAAAATTCAGTCTTATCTGGGATAATTTCTTTCTCGTGCGAATCAATTCATATCATAAAATCGTTCTTCCACCAGAATTGCTTATTTATCCGTAGATATCTGAGCGCTGTACAGTTAACGCTTGGATGATTTTCAGTTTCTATTTAGGTGGTTGCATGCGGCTTAGTCTTCATATAAAGCAGAGTGTTCGTGTGTTTATTTGTGTGTACTATTGCATACAAATCTACAGTTTTGCTCCAATCTTTATGAAATTTTGCACAAGTAAGCTTCAATCCATCAGGACGGTCGCCGTAAGTGTAAGAATCATGCACAACACATGTTAACCAGATATAACGTCATAAACAATGAGATGCGAGAAAAAATGCTACATCACGCGACAATATTTCACATTTACTCTTAAGCCACTAGACCGATTTCAACAAAAAGTGATACACGTATTCCTTACCGCGAAGTAACAGTTTCTGCAGTTTTAAGAATCACGTACGAAATATGGTTCAGGAGAAATAACGTCATAAACAGTATGAATCGCAAAAAACTGCCACACAATACGACGAGACTTGAGTCATTCACTGTACGAGAATGAGAGTGCTTAGCGACTTGCCACAAATTTCAAAGGTAATTTCAAACCTTTCTTATATTTTTTCTCGCTGACAACCACAGTAAAATGATGAAAGGCAAACATTTTCTCACTTTTCCGCTGTTCATGGAGTAAAACTGCGCCACTCGGTACGACGTCACAATTTACAATATCTACACTACAAATTGTACCCACAGTAAATTTTACAGACAATATACACACATACATAGCTGAATGTATCTTCATAATTGAATCACAGTACGACACGCTGTTCATGAGATATGAGCACAGAAACAGTAACGTCAAAAAAGTGTTCAAATTTTTGTTATTCTATGGGACTCTACTACTTTGGTCATCAGTCCCTAGTCTTACAAACTACTTAAACTAAGATCAACTAACCTAAGGACAACACACACATACATGCCTGAGGGAGGATTCGAACCTCCGACGCGGGAGGCCTCGTGATCCGTAACGTGGCGCTCCATACAAATGAAAATATACCAGAGAAATTATAAAATAGTTCAACACACAAACACACACACACACACACACACACACACACACACACACACATATATATATATATATATATATATATATATATATATATATATATATCTGTGTTCATAAATGATTCATTCGATTGCAGTGATACTTTGGCGAACTGTTCACCGTACGCCCACGAAGGTTCCTGACCTAAAAACAAAAGAGCACGCCGGCCGCGGTGGCCGAGGAGACTAAGGCGCTTCAGTCACGGTCTGCACGGCCACTACGGTCGGGGGTTCAAATACCCCCTCGGGCATGAATATTTGTGCCGTCCTAGTTCGTAAGTAGTTCATAAGTAGTTTGTAAGTTTAGGGACTGATGACCTCGTAGTAAGTCCCATAGACTATACAAACATTTGAACATTTGAACAAAAGAGCACGACACATAGCTCAGGAGATATGACGTCATATATAATGAGATGCCACCGCGTGAGAATACCCAGATTTATACTTCAATTGTTGGAAACTGGAGTAGTTAGTTTGCATGTAATTTCCAACGTTTATGTAGCGTTTTATAACTGACGCTCCCCCCCCCCCCCTCCCGTCCCCACACACACACATACAATACGATAAAACGAAAAGAAGTCTACCGCTCACAACGGTTTCGCTATAGATGCTGTGAAACTGTCGCATCATCCATGAACTTGTATCAAATAAAGTTAGCATTACAGATTTCAATGTTACTATTTATAAACTAAGCAATCTGTTTTATTAAAATGTTTCAAATGTTTGTATAGCTTATGGGACTTAACTATGGGGTCATCAGTCCCTAAACTTACAAACTACTTATGAACTAGCTAACACTAAGGACGGCACAAATATCCATGCCCGAGGGGGGGATTCGAACCCCCGACCGTAGTGACCGTGCAGACCGTGGCTGGCGCACCGCAGTCCCCTCGGCCACCGCGGCCGGGCTGTTTTCTTAATCTCTATCTACGTATATAAAAGCGAAAGGACACTCACTCACCTACTAACTAAACACGAAATCTCGAAAACTACTTCACCTATGAAGCTGGAATTAGGCAGGAATATTGTTTATAGTTATAATACGTCAGCTAAGAAAGAATTTTGTAATAGGTTCATGGCGAAGCATACTTCTTCTACAGACTCACGAAATGCACAAAATTTCGCACTCTTGACCTCCAAAACAAGAGGAACGTCACCGTCTACTTTGAGTTTCATACGGTGCAAGGAGGAGGGTACTTTGCAACATAAAAATCGATCCTTAAATATCTTGGTCGCGCCATAACTTGAGAACGGCTCGACCGATTTCACAGATCCTTTTCTTGTCGTTTTCGTTATTCTCAGAACAAGGGTTGTATGAAATAAAACTGGAATGTTTGAGAACAACAAACCGCGTTTTTCAATATCATCCTGCGTTTCTATTTCATAGAAATCTATAGTTTTGTTCCGATATTTATGAAATTTTGTACACAGTACCTTAAAAACAAGAGGAATGTCACTGTTTGTTCAAAATTTCGTTCTGTGCGCGGTGGTGGGTACTTACGGAATTTTACGAAATGCGTAGTTTTGCTCCAATCTTTATGAATTTTTGCACCCATGATTTTTAAGCCAAGAGGATGATCACTGGGTACATAAATGTTTGTATGGTACATGAGAGAGGGTAGAAAACTTTGCCGAGAGAGGGAAAAGTGGAAACGAACACGGAGATGGGAGAGAAAGAGAATGGTGCAAAGATAGGGTGGAAGGGGGTGTGGACTACGAGAGTGTAGGATAAATAAACACCTAAGCAACGCCGGGTTTACAGCTAGTAACTCAATAAATATGAGATCGTACAAATTTAATATGTCATTTGTATTTTGATTACTGTATTTCTTTGTTTGGATACTGCACTTATAATTTTGTACATTATGCAAAACAGCCCTATTTCTTACATATCCTACGATAAGTATAAGATGTATTTAGAAAAAGGGAGATGGGCAGAGGGAGAAGGGATAGGAGAAGTACTAACTCAAAGCAGGAAAGCAGGAATAAATAAATACCAGGGCAACGCCGGGTTTTCATGTAGTTCTGCATATACACTCTTAGTCATTGTTGTCGGTGGCGCAGCCTCGGGGTGGGGGTGGCGGAGGCTAATGGACTGAAACCACCCCCCCCCTTCCCAATCAGCCCCAAAGATTTTTTAATTTTATTATTTCTTTTGTTTTTTTTAACAGGTCGGTACCGGAAATTTGAAATAGTACACATTTAATAAATCACAACATAACTATTATTTGCCAAGCGCAAGTGAACGTGACAATGGGTCGCCAACCTATTGTTACTGCTATGTTGAAGGTACGAGCCGATTGTTCATATGCGGCGACCTTGTGCTCAGCAGGTCAGCGGCGCCACCGAGTGGAATCATATAAACAACAATAACACATGTGGAAAGCGAGTGTTGTGTTATGTGCGCATCCATTGAGCACTAAAATGCTTGAAAAATCACATACCATCAATGAGAAATGTGAACCAACTGTAAGTAACTGTTTGGAATACAATTTAAACTTGCAAATATTGAAATTTAGTGCCAATGACAAAGCTTACACATAATAATTTTCTATCTCACCAAAGCCAAACGTGTTCCACAATGTTATAAGCAACATCTAAAGCATGTACACCGCCTTATGATGAACTGTCAGGCTGTTCGAAACCGGTTGTGGTATTAAATACATACGAAAGGTGACTGGTTGCTGTTATTTTCTGATTTCTTTAATAACACATAGTCTCATGTTAATTAAACTGTAATGACCTTTTCCTTTGGCTAGCAACATAGAAGCTGCTTAATTATTTTACGAGGTGATTATATAAACTCCATTTCTACCACTTTGCTCCACTTTCAAATTAATGAGAGCCTACTCATTTTATTTCTGGTGCAATAGTTTTCGTAGGATAATTGGTTAATTTATAAAAAAAGTGTAAAAATAAGTCATAGATTAATAAATTCAACAGGCTTTATTTATAAAAAATTTAGCCCGCCCCCAGAACCAAATCCTGGCTGCGCCATTGATTGTTGGTATAGATACCCTGCGCAGTTTTCTTCTGAAAGTGTTCTAAATCAGGTGGATAATTCGGTTTCTCTCTTATATATACAATACATGTATCACTGTAATGAGAAAAGGGCTTCAGCCAATGTTATTTCATCTGTGGAATATAAAATGTATACACATCCAAACGTATATTCCACATCAACAGTCACAATGAACGGGGAACTACCAAATTAACAAGATTTAATGTGCAAGGAAAATCGGGACTAGTAGGATTTTTTATTTCATATTATTAAAGTTTTTAGTGAAATTCGGAGAAATTTTTCTCGTTACAATTGTGGCATATATATTGAGTTTTCGTTGTAAAGGGCACACATGTGAAAGTACTGTAGATTTTCTCACTGGAACAGTGTTAGTTTGCTGTATTCAGCTCTCAACGCCGTAGCGTGACCCGCTGACAGGTCCGCTGTCTCACAGAAAGATACGCGACGGCACGACAAGGCTTTCCCCTCTCGCTTTCTGTTATTACATGCTCTGTCACCCTCTGATGTTCTCCTTTCCAGGCGCAATATCTAAGAGCATCGGTGTAACATTTTGTTGATGTATCACTCTCTTCTGTACACACAAGGCTCGAACGCTGGGTTATCCATCACTGGAACAGCCTCCAGCAGCCACACGTGTTCCATTTACGAATGCAGTATTGGGAGCCCGGGTGGAAAGTATCTCCTAATGAGTATCTCGTACATTTGCTGCGGTTCCTCAAATGGAACGGCGTTAGTAATGTACTGTGAATTAAGATAGTTACTGAACAAAGAACGCACGTATTTTTAGGCAACAGACGATTTAGACCTGTCTGGACTATTAGGATTTTGTGTTCCTGAGTTAAATGAGATACATATCCACATAATTAACGTGGTGCAGAAGTATTGAAAATCCTTAGAAAAAAGTTACATGAACATTACGATCTATTTTTTGAGTAATCAGCAAGTGCTAACAAAATAAAATGTAATTAAAAAAAGAGTAAAATCAATAAAGACAGAAACAGTTGAAATAAATAATAAAAGTGGAAGATCGAAAAAAGAAAGTTCGTAGCGAAAGAGAGCTAGGGCAGTGCCAGAAGTAATAAAGGAAATCAAATAGGAAATGCAATAGGAACAGTTAATTGTGTTTAAAGGTCGCACCCGTACAAAGTCATAAATACTCCGTATGATAGTTTATTGAAATTCAAGTAATGTATGACATGAACTGCGAATGGGTAAAGTTGAAGATGTGTACCCAGCCGGGATTGGAACCCAGATCTTATGCTTTCTACGCAGTTGCGCTGACCCCTACACCACTGGGTACACAGCGATAACCACACCTGTAATGGATTACTCAATCACGCCTTCCGTCTGGTACAAATTCTCAACTTTACCGTGCCCACTATTACTCAAACTCGTTATTTTAAACTGATTCCTCCGCTTGAAGGAAGGATCATTGCCCGTAATCCACAAATTTTATTTCTTATAATAATTTGTTTTTAAGTGAATGCGAGATAATATTCCCTTGGAGACAAATCGTTCAGAAGAAAAAATAATTACACGGGCCGAGGTTCGAATTGAAGATTTGCGAAAACATAAATTATTAGTATAAAGACAATGGACTTACTCTGTTCTACCGCACAGACGTGGAGTGCGATACAATATGGAAGTTTGATAATTTGATCCGCGGAATTTGAAGTTCATTACGACCGGTAAGACGTACTGTACAGTGTTCTACGGAAAACTATCTGACTTAATAATAAAGGAAAGACAGTTCTGCGGGTTCTCCAAATGATGGCGCCCTAATGCAACACATCACCGAACTTTGGGACTTCCGACATTACATAAAGCTGTAATAAGGCATAGTTAAATAGATTGATAACAAATGCTTAGAATTAATGATTCAAATGAAATTAAAATGTTTGTAAATCTATCGGACCAAACTGCTTGGTCATCAGTCCGTAGCTTACCAACTACTTAAACTAACGTAACATAACCTAAGGACAACATGCACACCCATGCCTCGGGGACGACTCGAACTTCCGACGGCGGGCAACCGCGCGCTCCGCAGCGAGGCGCCTTAGACCGCTCGGCTACTCCACAGCGGCAATTGATGATTCCAAGAATGAAAGGCATTCTGAATAATGACACTGCAGTTGTTATTGCGACACAACTAAATCACTATAAGGTGCTTATATTCTGTACGCCCGCTGAAACAAGCCTACCATTGAAGTGAAACAAGCAAGAGAATAGACAAATACTTCATAAATGAAAATACTGGTACAGAGTTTGAGATATGTTTACATATATTTCATTTTGTAAAAACTAGCGGGTCAAACTGCTGAGGTCGTCGGTCGTTAAACATAAAACCAGTTTAAAGTAGCTTATGCTAAAGACAACACACACACACACACACACACACACACACACACACACACCTATGCCCGAGGTCGGACCCCAATGAGAACGGCAGCGCAATTCGTCTCGTGGTGCCTCTGCTTTACTTAATTGTCTAAAGATTCTCTTACATCAGGAAACGAATTGAACTGATTCGATAGCAGACTTGTTTATTTGGTTTTATAATCGTGTATTTACTTCATCTGGCAAGTTTATGGTCTTCAGATAGTTTGTTTCGTTCTTGGTAGATCAACATCAAAATTTGTAGATTAAATGGGTAAATACAATATGTTTCTTAACTAAAACGTCCAATTTAAGAAAATGTCACCCTTAATGATAATATGCAATCACAATTTAAAGTTGTGTCAAACGTGGCTAGTGACAACAACGTTTAAGTGTGAGGCAGAAATTAACTGGTAAAAGGAAAAGTGAAAATAGCGGGGTCAGATCAGAAGATGAGGTGGAAGGAAGAAAACTGATGTATAGGGGCGGGTGAGAGAAACATTGTTTGCCATTAGGCAGAGACACACCATCTCCCTGTTGGACACAAAGAAAACATCTGAAATACGATGAGAAGGAGGCAACACTGAACTGATAAAACTTTAATTTCCTCTTCTGTGCAGAGTGGTTTCGTCTGAGATGCGCATCGCAAGGTAATTTGTTCCACAGTCCAATCGCTGCAAAGCAAGCGAGGGGGCACACTCATTAACACCGTGGACTCGCATTCGGTAGGACGTCGGTTCGAATGCGCTGCCGGTCATCATAATTAAGGTCACGTGATTTCCCGACATCGCACAGTTGATTTCCTACCTTCCACTGCCTTAACCGGAACTTGATCTCCGTCTCCAATGACCTCGTTTCCGACGGGTAGTTAATGGCACTAATATATGTTCCGTACTTCTATGACTTACAAGTATACAATCATAAAAACAGATTATTTTGTAATTGGGGCATCTGCAGGTGAGAAAATACATTTTCTTATATGAATTAATTAATTGTTCTAAAATTATAGTAAAATTATAAGTATTGATAGAACAACTTATTTGTAAATGACTTCCATAAAAGAGAAATACAGTTAACAGAATTTAAATCTTGAAGAAATTCGTGATCATGCCCATGTGACCACACTGCAAAAGTGTTGTCAATGTACCCTCAGAACACCAAAGGCTTGAGGGTGGCAGAAGCAAGAGCTTTGTCTTCGAAGTCTTCGATGAACATATTCGCTACTAAAGGCGGAAGTGGGCTGCCCATGGCAACACCGTCTGTTTGTACGTAATAATTGCCATTGAATAAAAAGAAAGTATACAAGGCATGTTTGGAAAGTGCTGAAACTTCAGGATTAAATTTATCTGCAATTAATTCCAAAGTATCAAATAATTGTACCCTCGTGAACAGAGAAATTACGTCCAAACTGACAAGTAAATCTGCATCTGTAAGACGTAACTCTTTTAGACGACTGATAATAATCTACCGAATTACGAATATGGCGTTCACATTTTACTACATATGGTCGAAGTAATGACGCCAAATACGCATGCGCTACTGTCCAACTCCGCGGTATGTAAGTGACGGTCAGTCGCGGCTATCGCTAGTCTTCGGTACGCAGCACCTAAAGATAGCCAAGGGCTTATTGGCCGAAAATTGTCGTTAAAAGTAAGCAATGACATTCGGCAGTATGCCCGACATTATTTTAATGTAGACTTAGTGATTGGAATCCTGTCAATACGTCCTTGAAAGTTTTATAGAACTCCTTAGTGTCTTTCTTTTTAAAATATGAATCAATTTCTTCTAATGTGTATAATATTTTCTTTTCAATGATTTTTGCTGTTTTCGTCATTTCTTCTATGAACTCTTCTCAATATTCACGTTTCTTTATTACTGTTCCATTTTACATGCCTTTAGTCGACTATCAATCGCTTCGTCACATAACTCATTCCACGATCTCTGTCTATGTGTTTTTCGTGGTTGTCCCATTTCTTTAACTGACTCCGTCATTGTTTCTTTAATTTCTTCGCAACTGCAATTTTTCGTGTTTTTAATGCACCACAGAATTTATCCCAAGTCAGGATGAGAAATTTCGTGATTACTCTTTGAAATCTTTTTGGTTTTTGCTTTAGGTTTGTTGGGTCTTTATTTCTGACAGATAACGTTCTGACTCTATATTTAAGCCCTTTCTCATCCTAACATCCATTATTTTCTTTGGATTTGGTGACATCCATGTGCTTTTCTTCCTTGCAAGTTTCCTGAAATATGTTGTCATTAATTTTAGGTTAAATTGTGATCCTTGGGTTTCTACCGGCGTATTTGATAATTAAAATATCCACGGGTGTACTGCCGGTCTACAGTGTCCACAGGCACTGTAGACCAGCAGTGCACCCGTGGATATTTTGATTAGGTTAAATTGTTTACAGAAGTCTATGAGCCTTTTCACATTTCTGTTTGTTATTGAATGTGCTGGATAGTATCCCCACAACTAATTTAAATTTTCTTTCTTTGAAAATTTGTGCATTAAAGTCTCCCACTAAAATTTTATTATGTTCATGTGGTAGTTTGGATGTTTCACATTCTAGCACTTCCCAAAAAGTCTTCCACTTTTTCAATGTTCGTTCCATTGTGTTGATTGATAGGTGCGTGTGCATTTATAATGGTGTAACAGTTATTGCCTGACTTGAAAGTGAAAAATGAAATTCGTTCTGACAGGAAATTGAAATTGGTGGTTGATCCTATAAATTACTGCTTATTAATAAAGGATGTTCCTAACATAGTTGTATTATTGGAATTTAAATGGGTGGTTTTCCTTTGTAATTTCTATATCCACCTGACTCAATTGCAGTTTTATCCAGACATCTTGTTTAATGAAGTGCTAATAAGAGTATGTTGCGTTTACTGAATCACAAAATTAAAACAAAAATGAAGAGGAC
This sequence comes from Locusta migratoria, assembly GCA_026315105.1. NCBI lineage: Eukaryota > Metazoa > Arthropoda > Insecta > Orthoptera > Acrididae > Locusta > Locusta migratoria. Next base: position 423,030,617 of record CM048746.1, on the reverse strand, counting down.
GCCTAACGCGCAAGAACAAAAAACACCATCAACAGGCCCACACTGACATACCAAATACCAACAGTTACACACACACACACACACACACACACACACACACACACACACACTAGAAACACACAGTGAACACATACACAAACAGACATGAGCAAAAAACACCTGCAATAACAAAAAATTGACCTCTCCCACCTACAACACGAAAACAACCCATAGAATAGGTAGCATAGCAAAAAAACAAGGCTTAAAAGTAGCCTACTGGCTCTAAATCCAAAATCCGAATTGTGATTAAAAATAATAAAATAACACAGTATAATGGCGATCAATTCATTAAATAACCAAGATCAACACGAATTTAGAAAATATCGTTCATGCGAAACAGAACTAGCCCTTTACTCTCACAAAGTGATGAGTGCTATCGACAAGGGTGCACAAATCGATTCCGCGTTTCTTGATTTCCAGAAGGCTTTTAAAACCGTAGCTCAAAAACGGTTTTTAATCATATTGCATGGTTATGGTATATCGCCCCAAATTATCGACTGGATATGGGATTTCCTGACAGAGATCACACAGTTTGTAGTAATCTATGGTAAAGCATCGACTAAAACAGAGGTGATATCGGGCGTTCCACAGGATAGTGTTATTGGTCCTCTGGTGTTCCTTATTTACATAAACGATATAGGGGATGATCTAAGTAGGTCTCTGAGGTTGTTTGCAGATGACGCAGTCATTTACCGTGTAGTAACATCATCCGGAGATCAAAACCAACTGCAGAACGGTCTGAATAAGATATCACTATGGTGTAAAATTTGGCAATTGACTCTAAATAATGAGAATGTGAAGTTCTCCGCATGAGTACAAAAAGAAATCCGTTAAACTTTGTTTACCAAATAAATCAAACAAAAGTGAAACCCGTAAAATCCACAAAATACCTGGGAATTACTATTACTTCAGACTTAAACTGAAAAGAAAACGTAGATAATGTCGTGGGAAAGGCCAACCAGAGACTACGTTTTATTGGTAGAACGCCTGAAAGATGCAACAGAACTAGTAAAGAGACTGCATACACTACACTTGTCCGCCCTTTTTTGGAGTATTGCTGCCCAGTGTTGGATCCTTATCAGGTGGGTTTGAAGGAGGACATCGAAAAAGTCCAAATACGGGCAGCTTATTTTGTATTGTCACGATACAGGGGAGACAGCGTCACGGAAATGATACAGGATGTGGGATGGGAATCATTAAAACAACGGCGCTTATCTCTGCGGCGTGGGCTACTTAGGAAACTCCAATCGCCAACGTTCTCCACCGAATGCGAAAATATATTGTTGACTGCCACTTGTATAGGTAGAAATGATCAGAATAAAATACTACAAATCAGAGCTCGAACGGAGAGATTCAGATTTTTTTCTGTGCGCTATTCGAGAGTGGAATGGGAGTTGAATAGTATAAAGGTGCTTTGATGAACCCTCTGCCAGGCACTTAAATGTGATTTGCAGAGTATCCCATGTAGATGTAGATTGCACGAAAACTGTAGATTTGTATACAATCACATAAGCATATGGACAGTGCATTATATATCAGGAAGACAAAGAATTAATTATGATTAAAAAGAGTGGTCGGGGGTTCGAACCCCCCTCGGGCATGGATATTTGTGCCTTCCTTAGTATTAACTAGTTCGTAAGTAGTTTGTAAGTTTAGGGACTGATGACCCCGTAGTTAAGTCCCATAAGCTATATAAACATTCTTTTAAAAAGAGTAAAATAATACAGGCGTAGCATGAAATAATTCGCTGTACACTAAAATTGCAATGGAATTTTTCGACTCCGCCATTTAAGTGTACAGTTTTTCATATATATCGAATTACTTCTGCGCCATTTGAGTGTACGGTATTGTATACGTATAGCGAATTATTTTTCCGCCCTTTGACTGTGTTATATTACTTTCAATCACAATTTATTCACTAATTGCACACTTGAAAATGGCTCTAAATCCGAAATCCGAATTGTGATTCAAAAGAAAAAATAACACAGTAAAACGGCGATGAAATTATTCAATAACTATTGCATGAATGATTGCACACTTGAAAATGGCTTTAACCCTTTACTGCGTTGCTTTGCAGTTTAGCAAAGCTAAGTTTCAGTTTTCTTTTCATCATTGACCTACAAGTTTAACACTGGAAACTGCCTTGCAGATGATCAGTGCTGCCTTATAAAGTTGCCTGAACAGATTCTGCCAATAGAATGCGCTAGACTCCTGTCTAACGTGACAATGTGTATTGCTCGTTGTAGCATTCCTTGACCAGCACATACTGCTAGTGCTATCTTGTGATGGTCATTTAGCTGCAACCAGGTACATTCATGAATTACGTATGTCCATTTCACATGGTTTTGCAAAAGTGCAAAGTGGTAAGTATGAATAAATTCTACGGTCGGGGGTTCGAATCCCCCCTCGGGCATGGATATTTGTGCCGTCCTTAGTTGTAGGTAGTTGATAAGTAGTTTGTAAGTTTAGGGACTGATGACCCCGTAGTTAAGTCCCTTAAGCTTAACAAACATTTGAACATTTTGATGAATAAATTTGTTAAGTTTCACGCAGTTTTGCAAAAATGAAAAGTGCAAGAAATACACTTTTTACTTTTTACGACTATTTATATTGTGTAATTGTTTTTTTAATTATTCTTTTTACACTTTTTCTCGGGACCCTTGAACAAATTCTAATACGGAAAGTATGATTTGCTATTGAAACAAAAAGTGTGTGGTGAAGGGTTAAATCCGAAATCCGAATTGTGAATAAAAATAATAAAATAACAGAGTAGAATGGCGATTAAATCATTGAATAACTATTGCATGACTGCGGCTGATGAGTGCGACAGAATGTTATGCTACATTTTTGTGTAAACGTCGTACATGTGACGCACAGACGTCTGTGGCGCTATTTGACGCTGGTGCACGTGCAGGGGTGCTGGCTGGCGTGCACTGCAGTCTGCCGGCCAGCCACACAAAGGGGCGAGGCGTGGGCCACGCCTGCCGCCGCTGCTGTCGCAGTACATTTAGCGGCTGCCCCCGCCCCCGCCCCGCCACGGCTCACAAACCCCCGCCACGTCTGGCCGGCTTGCCCTAAATTCGTTTAAGCCTGGGAGCGCCGGTGGCGGTCGCACGGCGCTGGGTTCTTGCTCCGCTCTCCGGCTGAGCGCTTTTAATTCCGGGGTCACCACGAGACGGCGGCTGCAGCCTGTCACACGGATGGTACACACTTGTCGCCTCTGGCAGGCCGACAAGCTGTTCAAGACGCGCGGTTTAATATCTGAAACGTTTGTGTGTGTGTGTGTGTGTGTGTGTGTGTGTGTGTGACGGGGGAGGAGGAGGTGGGGAGATCGATAAAGTGACGGCCGGCCGCGGTGGCCGAGGGGACTGAGGCGCTTCAGTCACGGTCTGCACGGCCACTACGGTCGGGGGCTCGAATCCCCCCATCGGGCATGGATATTTTGTGCCGCCCTTAGGATTAGCTAGTTCATAAATAGTTTGTAAGCTTAGGGACTGATGACCACGTAGTTAAGCTATACTAACATTTGAATTTTATAAAGTGATCAACCTAGGATAAAGTTGTTTATTTGACAAGATGTCACAGATCATCTTTGTATACAAAGCAGAGTGTCATTATGTTTCTGTGTTTGTGTGAATAGACAATAACTGCAGGATCAAAAGTGGCTTCTGTTCTTTCGGACATGTGTACGAGGGTTGAAACTTACATAGTGGCAACTATTTTTTCACTGCCGATACAAAAGTTGAAGTATTTTATCCATTCAGCAACTGTTCAGATTATAAATTAATGAAATGCAGCAACCAGTTGCTTGTGGTTATTTATTTTTTAACTTTAACGACCGGTTGCGGGCGCTTGAGTGCCCTTCTTCTGGTCTATTTTTGTACTGTTGCTTAATAAATATACATGCTAGTGGTGGAATCAACGCTAAGTTCATCATTCCATAATCTTTGCACTTAGCGTTGATTCCACCACTAGCATGTATATTTATTAAGCAACAGAACAAAAATAGACCAGAAGAAGGGCACTCAAGCGCCCGAAACCGGTCGTTAAAGTTAAAAAAATAAATAACCACAAGCAACTGGTTGCTGCATTTCATTAATTTATATTTTGATACAAAAGTTAAGTATTCAAATGTTTGTAAATCTATCGGACTTAACTTGTAGATTATCAGTCCGTAGCTTTCAAACTACTTAAACTAAGAAAAACTAATCTAAGGACAACACAAACACCCATGCCCTGGGGGGGGGGGGACTCGAACCCCCGACGGCGAACGGCCGCGCGCAGCGCAACACGGCGCTCCAGCACGCACGGCTAATCCGCCGCGGCCCGATACAAACGTGTTACATGTTTACACTTATTACTGTCCTTCAAAGTAGTCACTAGCGTTGTATAGAACCAGTTGCTAGCAATGTGGAAGGCGTAGTATAACGTTAGCACAGCCTGCTCTGTTGATGATGCGAATGGAGCGGTCTACTGCCTGCCGATTCCCTGGAACAGTTATGAAGCGAATGTAACGGAATCAAAGTCACAAGGACTTAAGTCCGGGGAGTATGGTGGATGGTACAGCACTACCCAGTACCATCGACCGAAAAGAGACCGCAAAATGATGGGTGGGTTGAGCAGAATGTGTTGTCGCTTCTTCCACAAAGCTGGTTGCAGGTGATTCTCCGAAAACGAGCAGTAATACTGTGAATGAAACTTTCACTCTGCAGCGGAGTGTGCGCTGATATGAAACTTCCTGGCAGATTAAAATTGTGTGCCAGAACCGGGACTAGAACCTGGGACCTTTGCCTTTCCTGGGCAAGCGCTCTGCCACTAGGTGAACAAGACACCTGGTGCAATAGAGGGATCTTGGTGTAAATTTGAACCATAACTGATACATCGAATTTTCTTACAGGTATGAACTTCTCAGAAAATATAAATTTTTTGATATATCACAGAACCCTATTAACAACAAATAGAGAGCAAAATTAGATTGAAGATGGTCGAATTCAAGATGGCGTCCGTACTCAGTACATACCGTAAAAGATAGGCGACCTTACCCATACCTTACAGCAATATTCAAGTTCCTCGATTCCTAGAGAGTCTATGGAATAAAGTGTACCGTGACTTTTACTCATCACGCATTATTTTGACCACGCCCTGTATTTGACACGTACAAACATTTTTCACAATATGAAACGTACATCCATTTTAGACGGTGCAACACAAACTAGGGAGACAGGTCTCCTTTGACGACAGGCCAGAATGAGGTACAAATATTTAAGCTTTGAATCCCAGACAGATAGATGGAAACTGGTTTCAGGAACTTTGCCCAAAAGGAAATCTCACTTCCTTGGTATTCAGTACAGCACTTCTTTCTCTGCACATTTTATGTGTCAAGACAGTGAACTGCAATTTTCTTCAGAACAACATTAACAGCCAGAATGTACAAAAGAATTTGATCCCATGTCGACGCCAAATTGTTAGATGTCGTTTCTTAAACCTTTCAATGCTGTGAAAAGTTACTGATATATAGTTTGCTATAAGGTAAATACTTTAATAAGAATATCGATTGCACTAAAATATAGTACGCGAATAAAACGTGGCATTTCCAAATTAGAATTAAAGAGACGTTACCCTCTGAGGCTCTTGGTGGCACTCCCTAAAATGAAATGCGGACGTCAGAGACAATTGATGAATCTGCTGCTGCTGCTGCTGCTAGAAAAATGAGGTGACGCAGAAGAAAAAAATATTTGATCGATGGCGTCTCAAGAAGAATGGTATATGGAAGCAGCGGAGCACATCGCAAACGCGAGGGAGAGGCGAAAGCACAGCCCGCACATCATTTATTCCTATGTGATACATTATTCTTGTAGGCGGATCCTGCGGCTAACGTGTGAGGAACTGCCTCAGGAGACAACAGCTCTTACAGGAAGCACTTCCGGGAAGATGCATGTAATCTAAACGCTAAATCGCAGTTAGCACTCTAAACCACTTATAACATAAATCATAAGAAATCCTAAAAACTTCATGAATCTCCCTGTACATGTTATCTATAATGTATGAACATTTTAATCGGAAAAATGCTAAATATATTTTATATACAGTTGGTAATTTAGAAAGGTAATTTTTTCAAATTTTTAGTCGATACTGTATTGCACATTCAGACGGTCTTGGAAAAATATATGTCAGCGCTACTCATCCCATAATTAATTTTATTACAGAGTTGAGATTTTCAGTTCATACAGTTTAATCGCTCAAGAATCAAATGATTCCTCTATGAGGAAGAAAAATAGGTAATGGTTCACAGTCCACACTTGCAGGATTCAATGAACCACTTTAACCGTTTCTTACAAGAACCTACTTAGCATACAAAATAAATCGCAAGTGTAATTTTCAACCAATGTTTACATATATTCCACCTATCTATCACATAAGTAAACCCTTAGAAACAGAATCCTATATAATGTTATCAAATTAACGAACATCAATGAACTAGTTAGCTCGTAGCAAATTTGAAATGTCATTTTTGTCTCTTTGTCACAAAATCATCACTAGAATTTAGAATCACGTAAAGTATTTTGTTATCTCGAATAAATGCTTCATCGTCGTGACTCTGTGACAGTCATGGCTGTAGATTTCTGGATCTGCGTTATCGGGTGGGGAATTGTAGGGTTCCCCTAGATAGATCAAGGGTTCACTAGAGTAAGGAAGCGGCTACTCGGATAGCAGAGTACTTGTGGAGTGCACATGGGGATTTTTTAGGCCACGCACTAACTCTGAAGAGCACTCGCCTGTCAACATGAAAACAGCAAATTCAGGCCACGTTCGGCTCAAAAATTCGAACATCAAAATATTAGCCGCGAACTTACAAAGTTTTAGAAACAAAGTTCCCGCAATACGTTCAGGTGAAATAAGAAACAATAATTCAATTCGATCGACAGGAGTACCAACCTAAATTTCTGAAGTACAAGATAAGTAAAATTTGATAGCCTATTACACTATCAAACCGAAGAAGACTAAAATTACGCAGTTGCCTACCATAAATAATCATCATAAATATTTTAAAGAACAGAAAGTTACCTCAGAATACGAAAAACGTTACAACGTCAGGGAGTCTTCACAAGTTCCACGAGAATTTCACGAGGGCATAAGTGAGGAGCCGCCAGCTATTCTCCGTCCCACAGACCGGGTATCACGGAACTGTTTCCCTGCCAGGATTCGTATTCTCTCACGGTGAAGAAAGTACCGGGCACTGCAACTTTCTGCAACGTCCAGTGAACACGATCACATGTCCACTTCAGTCGTAATTGGTTTGTCGGCTGTGGAGGCCCATATGAGTGTTAAGTTCACTGTGTGTTCAAACACACTTGTACTCTCACCAGTAGTAAAGTGTGATGTTAGTTTCAGCACAGTTCGCCGCCTGTCCAGTTTTACCATTCTTTCCAGCCTGCTACGTCCTACATAGGGCAACCACCCAACTCCTCGAGGTTTGGACGTGGTTGCCTCTTGATTCCGCTCATTGTTTAAAGTCATGAGAAAACTCCTGGAACACCCGAGACAAGTCATGCGGTTTCCGAAATAATCTTGACGAGCTTCGGACTGTAACAATCTGCCCGCCGCCCCTATTATAAGCATGAAAGCACGCTGATACTACATGTATCCTTCGTGTATTCGAGTAGTAGTAATTCGTCGATAGCTGTTATGATAACGCCACTATCGCCTGGATATTAGATTGTTGGCCACATTGTATTGGCTGATCACTAAATATGTCACGAGTTATGATATGTCCGAGGAAAAACTTAAATAGTGGCAACACTGCTGTGGGGACACTATGCAATGGAACCAACTGTTGTCGTTGATAGCACGCGTTGTTGACATACCTACATTACTTTCGAACAAATTTACTCACCCGTCCCACGTCACCGGCGTGGGCACAATCGAGAGAATCTCAGTCATCTGTGAGCGAGCGATCTAACGTAAAGGTGTCACTATGGTTTAGAATCGGGAACAAGGATCAAGACTGAATGTGCCAGAGGTCGTACAGGAGACAGTGTCATCAAGGTCTTCAAGAGGCGTGCGGGGAAACGGCATTACCGTACAGAACAGTGGCACGTTGGTGCGTCGTATCGTAACAATTGGTGAGACATGGGCCACATTGTACAGGCAAAACGGAAAACCCCAATTAAAGGAATGGCGCCATTATGGGTCGCCACGAAAGTTGAAACTGCGTCGGAGCCGCAGTATAGCGAAAGTTGTCGTGATTCTCGTGTAAGACTGTCATGGTGTTATCCTAACGCATTACATTCTTCCACGGCAGATCGTCAAAGCACAGTTTTACTGTTCGTTTATGGAGTACCCGATGCAACCAACTTTGCGAAACAAACGGCAACACTTTCTGAGCAACCCACGAAAATGCGCGTGCGAATACATCGCAATCTGTGGCTCCTCTGTTCAGTCGATGGGACTGGGACGTACTGACTGCATCATCACCATGCTCCCCGTACGTAAGTCCTTGTGAATTTTATTTGATTCCAAAGAAAAAGGAACCACTCCGTGACATTCGCTTCAGAACGGTTCCAGAGAGTGGACAGGCAGTAGACCGCTCCATTCGCACCGTCTACAGAACAGGCTCTGATAACGGTATACTACGCCTCACACATCGCTGGCAACGGGTTCTACACAACGCTGGTGACTTCTTTGAAAGGCAGTAACAGGTACAAACATGTAACGCTTTTTGAGTTCTAACCGTCGTAGATACATCATAACGTGTAGGCTTTCACGGCCGGCGTCTTCAGTAATTAAAACTTCCAGGCTGAGAGGCCGTGGTCGAACAGTAGAAATTTCTTCCCCTGACGTTTCGTTGCCGGCTGCGGGCAACATCTTCTGAGGTGAGTCGACGACTGGCTGCTGGGCCGTGGAGATCCTGCATATATAGAGGGCATAGAGGGCGCCACCACTCGTCACGTGATGTCAACAGTAAAACTATCTCTGGCTGGCGTCATTACTCTCGATCGAAGGTAATCGATTGTCGCGTCTTTGGTACAAAGCAGACCGCCATATCTTGTCTAACTTCAAGCCTTCTTCCTTTCTGTTAAAATTATTGTGGTGTTTAAAAATCTCTGTAGCCTCTCTATTCATACGTGCATAATAATGCGATGTTTTAGCTAGCACGCTTGTCTCACTAAATTTTATTTTGTGGTCACCGTTTTCAAAAACATGTTCCGCTACGGCCGATTTGTCCGTGTGTCCCAGTCGACAGTTCCTTTTGTGTTCAGTTAGGCGAGTATTGATACTTCTTTTTGTTGTGCCAATATAAATCTTCCCACAACTACATGGGATCTTATACACAACTGGAGTTCGACCACGGCCTCTCAGCCCGGAAGTTTTAATTACCGTCGTAGATACAATTCGATAAAATGGATTATTTATTTCAGGAAACATTTACATCCATTATGTTTGTACAAATTAGTCAATAAATATAAATTACTTTAACTGATCTTCAATTAGACATTCTTCTTTCTCTCTATTAGTTCCTTTGTCTTAAATCTAAGGGATTTACATTAATTTATTGTGGAAAACAGCCAAGATCGCTTATGATCTGAATTGAAATAACGGGTTTCTGCAGACGAAACTGCCATCATTGTATCTGTAAGTATACATGTAAAATCTTACTCGACTAGCTACAATAAAAATGTTGTTGGCCTGTCATATTATAAATACAATCCTGGCCATTAAAATTGCTACACCACGATGAGTTACAGACGCGAAATATTCAAATAATTAGTTTTTCAGAGCATTCAAGAAGGTTGGCGACACCTACAACGTGCTGACACGAGGAAAGTCTCCAACCGATATCCCATAGAAGTTGACCGGCGTTGCTTGGTGAAACGCTGTTTTGATGCCACATGTAAGGAGGAGAAATGCGTACCATCACGTTTCCGACTCTGATAAATGTCGGATTGTAGCCTATCGTGATTGCGGTTTATCGTATCGCGACATTGCTGCTCGCGTTAGTCGCGATCCAATTACTGTTAGCAGAATATGGAATCGGTGGGATCAGGGGGGCAATACGGAACGACGTGCTCGATCCCAACGGCCTCGTATCACTAGCAGTCGAAATGGCTGGCATCTTATCCGCATGGCTGTAACGGATCATGCAACCACGTCTCGATCCCTAAGAGATGCGGACGTTTGCAAGACAACAACTATCTGCACGAATAGTTCGTCGGCGTTTGCAGCAGCATCGGCTATCAGCTCGGAGACCATGGCTGCGTTTACCCCTGACGCAACATCACAGACAGGAACGCCTGGGATTGTGTACGCAACGATGAACCTGGATGCACGAATGGCAAACGTCATTTTTTCGGATGAATCCAGGTTCTGTTTACAGCATAATGATGGTCGCATCCGTGTTTGGTGACATCGCGGTGAACGCACATTGGATGCGTGTATTCGTCATCGCCATACTGGCCTTTCACCAGACGTGATGGTATGGGATCACCTCTTGTTCGCATCGACGGTACTTTGACGTGTTACGACCCGTAGCTCTACCCCTCATTCGATTCTTCCCTACATTTCAGCAGGATAATGCACAACTGCATGTTGCAGGTCCTGCATGGACCTTTATGGACACGGAAAATGTTTGACTGCTCCCCTGACCAGCACATTATCCAAATCTCTCATCAACTGAACACGTCTGGTCAATGGTTGGCGAGCAACTGGCTCGTCACAATACGCCAGTCACTACTCTTGATAAACTATCCAAGCTGCATGGGCATCTGTATCTGTACACGCCATCGAGGCTATGTTTGACTCAATGCCCAGTCGTATCAAGGCAAGGCAAGTTGTGGTTGTTCTGGGTACTGATTTCAAACCCAAATTGCGCGAAAATGTAATCAGTTCTAGTATAATATATTTGTCCTATGAATACCCGTTTATCATCTGCATTTATTCTTGGTGTAGCAATTTTAATGGCCAGTTGCGGTAAACATCAAAACCATCATCCTCTAATCTGATGTGGTCACATTAAGTTAAAATGAAACTGACTAAATTACCTGCCCAACTCACATACGGCGCTATAATCATGACTTTTAAGCATGATATATTATTTCGTGATGTCAAGAACAAATACCCTGTACACATGAAACGACATCAACATTTATAGCCGGACGCAGTGGACGCGCGGACTGAGGCGCGCCAGTCACGGTCTGCATGGCCACTAAGGTCGGGGATTCAAATCCTCCCTCGGGCATGGGTGTTTGTGTTGTCCTTAGAGTAAGGTAGTTTACATTAGTCAAGTAATTAGTGTGTAAGTCTAATGACTGATAACCACTCAGTTTGGTTGCATAAGAGCTCTCTCTCTCTCTCTCTCTCTCTCTCTCTCTCTCTCTCTCTCTCTCTCTCTCTCACACACACACACACACATTAACATTTATATTTTTTCTTTCGAGAGTTCATACATGAAGCCCAGAGCTAATGCAATCTTTCTCCCTTCTTTCCTACCTGGACTGTATTTCGTTTCTCTTCCCCTCCTTTCATATCCTCACTCAGTCCCTTCCACACCTGCGAACTAATGATCTCAGAAGTTTGGTCCCCCCTATCCACAACAAGATATCCATTCATTCTATATTTCATTTCCAACTCTCCGTTAGTCACGCCCATAAGTGTGATAAGGTTATGATTGCGGTCTAGAGGTGTAGTTCACACTAAAAATGTATAATAATTATCTTTTTATTTTGTTTTAACAACATTATGAATATTCTTCAGGACACAAAAAGGCAAAATCTTCTCCTTCTTCTTCTTTCTCTTTAGCCGTGTTTCTCACATATTGCAGGGTTGGCTTATCAATGAGGATTTGGCATGTTAGTAATTACGGAGTGGCCAGATGCTCTTCCTACCACCACCCCATGTCGCCCCCCGGAGGAAATGTGTACCCTAAATGTCTGCCTATAGTAATGTGTGTGAAAGTGTAAAGTGGTACGAAATGTTTGCGAATCGTGTAATTGAGGCGGGACTTGGGGACCAGCCCGGTATTCACCTAGGGGGATGTGGAAAACCGCCTAAAAACCACTTTTTGATCAACCGGTTTCGATACACTTAGGGTACCATCATGTGCTCACTTGCGTCCTATGCTTTCCATTTCGTGAAGGCGCACATTATAATGGTACGTCAATCATGAATCTTTTAAACTTTATAAATTGTATGTCAAACATAAAAACAGTTAAATGATTGTATATACATTCTCTATTATGTGTCATGTTGACAATAAGAGCGCTTTCTGACGCCTAACCAGCGGAAAGCATAGGACACAAGTGAACAGATGATGGTATCCCAAGTGTATCGAAACCGGTCGTCGATAAATACATTAATTAATTGCGATCTTGGCATTTTAATACTTTCAGACCTGCGTCGTTTTTGAAAAAAAAAAAAAAAAAAAAAAAAAAAAAAAAAAAAAAAAAAACTAAGGTACCATAAACGCATCAATGTCTGGAAGGTTTTCACTATCGGACTTCACAAAATACTTTTCCATTACAAAAAAATTAATTATGTTCGTCTTCATCACACAATGTAACGTCAGCATAGCTTCAGCCTATGAGAGAGTATTTTTGATCACGTGACGTAATCCTGAACTTTATTGATGTTTAAGCTATGATTTCAGAATAAATAACACATTTTTGTAAGAATAATGACCCAAAGGGCTATTTGAATGATATAATCATTCAGAAGATCAACAACTGCAACTATATTTTTAACATAGGAAATTGCCTATTTCTGATGGACCACATGAAACTGCAGAACTGGCTACATAACTCGATTTCGGCTGCCAAAAGTGAACGACACCAGGAGGCGACTCAGTACGTCGGAGACAGGAAGGCAGAGAGGGGACGTGGGCTTTCACCGTCTGGCAGCAGACAGGAACCAGGTGGGCGTCTGACACGAAGCCCGGGTCTCGGGGTTACGAAACCCAGACTGAAAGGCTTTCACTGTGGCTGCCACTCCCTCATCCTTTAGCATTCTGTCAGTTAGGAGCACATGGCGATTCAAACACCGCTCCTGCCTATGATAAGGGACTATGATAAATGGGATTCAAATGTGTAAATAGAATACGCGGGCAATACTACACTCCTGGCCATTAAAATTGCTACACCACGGAAATAACGATCTACAGAAGCGAAATTTAACCGACAGGAAGAAGAAGCTGTGATATGCAAATGATTAGCTTTTCAGAGCATTCACACAAGATTGGCGCCGTTGGCGACACCTACAACATGAGGAAAGTTACCAACCGATTTCTCATACACAAACAGCAGTTGACCGGCGTTGCCTGCTGAAACGTTGTTGTGATGCCTCGTGTAAGGAGGAGAAATGCGTTTTCGACTTTGATAAAGGTCGGGTTGCTGCCCATCGCGATTGCGGTTTATCGTATCGCGACATTGCTGCTCGCGTTGGTCGCAATACAATGACTGTTACCAGAATATGGAATCGGTAGGTTAAGGAGGGCAATACGGAACGCGTGCTGGATCCCAACGGTCTCGTATCATTATCAGTCGAGATGACAGGCATCTTATCCGCATTGCAGTAACGGATCGTGCAGCCACGTCTCGATCTCTGCGTCAACAGATGAGGACGTTTGCAAGACAACAACCATCTGCACGAACATTTCGACGACGTTTGCAGCAGCATGGACTATCACCTCTGAGACCATGGCTGCGGTTACCCATGACGCTGCATCACAGACCGGAACGCCTGCGATACTGTACGCAACGACGACGCTGGCCGTACGAATGGCAAAACGTTACTTTTTCGGATGAATGAAGGTTCTGTTTACATCACCATGATGGTCGCATCCGTGTTTGTCGACATCGCGGTGAACGCACATTGGAAGTGTGTATTTGTCATAGCCATACTGGTGTAACACCAGGCATGATGGTATGGGGTGCCAATGCATACATGTTTCGGTCACCTCTTGTTTGTATCGACGGCAGTTTGAACAGTGGCAGTCACATTTGAGATGTGTTACGACCCGTAGCTCTACCCTTCATTCGATCCCTGCGAAACCCAACATTTCAGCAGGATAATGCACGACCGCATGTTGCAGGTCTTGTACGGGCCTTTCTGGATACGGAAAATGTTCGACTGCTGCCCTGGTCAGCACATTCTCCAGATCTGTTAATGGTGGCCGAGCAACTGGCTCGTCACAATACGCCAGTCACTACTCTTGATGAACTGTGGTATCGTGTTGAAGCTGTATGGGCATCTGTACCTGTGCACGCCATCCAAGCTCTGTTTGACCCAATGCCCAGGCGTATCAAGGCCGTTATTACGGCCAGAGGTCGTTGTTGTGGGTACTGATTTCCCAGTATCTATGCACCCAAATTGCGTAAAAATGTAATCACATGTCAGTTCTAGTATAATATATTTATCCAATGAATACCCGTTTATCATTTGCATTTGTTCTTGGTGTAGCAACTTTAATGGCCACTAGTGTATATGTCATCATAGAATAGCCTTGGTTCATAGGGACATATTATTGGCATATTACGTAGTGTTGTGATATAAACTTTATGATTTTTATATCCGTCATTATAGCTAGCATCACTTGGTACTGCATGTAAAATACCGTCAGATGATAGTAAGCAGAAAGGAAACCCCGCTGTAATCTTTGCGCCCAAATTTTTTGCTTATGTGTTAAGCCTACTGCACTGAAAACGAATAAAGCAATGGACGAAACGAGACTTGATACGTTTTCTTTCTTTTACTCGTAATACAATTTTGTGTTGAGATTGCCTACAAACAAATCTTTGTAGTACCGTACAGCAAAAATTAGAACTATATGGTAACATTCCAAAAGTTTTACCGCTGTTGTATATAATGAGCAATACTAAACAAAAAGGCAGACGAAATGGTCGAGTACCTCTCTGACAAAATAATTCAAGAGTAAAGGAAGACTTAAGCGTTTCTCAGAGGTTCAGGGTGAAGAAATAAAAACTTGGCATTTTGCTGATGACATTGTAATTCTGTCAGAGACAGCAAAGGACCTGGAAGAGTAATTGAACGAAATGGCTAGTGTGTTGAAAGGAGCGTGTAAGATGAAGGGTAGTGGATTGCAGTCTTAGAAAATAAGGTTATGTTGAAGGAATTAGTTTAGGTAACGAAACAATAAAGGATGTAGATGAGTTTTGTTACTCGGGTAGTAAAATACCATATGACGGCCGTAGTACAGAGGATATAAAATGGAGAATGGCAATGGGAAGAAGAGACATTTTCTATCATCAAATATTAATTTAAGTTTAGGGAAGTTCTTCCTGAAGGCATTTATGTGGACTGTTGCGAGAAATGGAATTTTGCATACCACATCGCGACCATAGCACTAGAATCACCATTTTTCAGCATTTTTCATCGTATCGTAATTTTAATTATTTGTTAAATAGCAGAAATTTCTAATTTTTCAAAATTTTTAGTAAATTCAAATTACATCAGCGTAATTCAGCATAATAGTATCCAGGGAATAAGTAGATCAAAACACCTCGTATATGAGAGATCATTTATCAGATTGCCATTATAAATTAGTACCTACAGTTGAGTTAATCGTTCTCTACGTGATTAACTCTCTACGTGATTAACTCTCTATGTGATTAATTCTCTATGCGCTAAGATTCCTCAGTGCTTAGATCTCTATGTGCTTATCTCTCTTTGAGTTCAGATCTCTCAGTATTCAGTGCTCAGTTCTCTCCGTGATTAGTTTCAATATATCATATGGGATTTATTTCCAAGATAGAAAGGAACCCGATAAATTATTTATTTCTTAATATAAACTTCCGTGTCGTGATCATACGCTAATGCGTGCAATATCTTTGGACTTTGATCGGGATAGGCTAGGAAGAAAGAATTAGAAACTTCTGCCTCCCGTTAATAAAGTGATTAATATTCGTGATATTGGAATTCGAACTTATATGCAAGTTTATAGAAATGACATTTAAAAAACTTATCTGAAAGAATTAAAGTTCGTTGTCAATGTAATAGGATCCAGAGACTTTAATGTAAATGAGACTTATATGAAAATAGTCATGCATTGTGAACTTACGAAGTGTTTCCTGTGAAAGTGATTTGGTTGTAACTATTAATTTAAAAATAGAGCATCTGTGAAACTTAAAAAAAAAATCTTGAACAGTTATTCAAGTATTTAGTTCTCTAATATGGTCCAAGATTATTCTAAAAGTAAATATATGACAATATCTGTGAAGTTCGTAAGAAATCAGTTAATGTGTGAAAGAAAAATATCTAACAGTTTTTGTTAGGATAGACTTTTAATAAAATCTTTCTAAAGAATAATTCGATAGAAAAAGAATCAGGCACAAATAATATCTTTTGTAACCGGCTTCAAACTGTCTGAACGACCGGGACTGAATGATTCAAGTTTTTCAGTTTATTAAATATCAGCCACTGCCAAACGGAATTTCATACTTAAACATTATAAAAGGTCTTCAAGTTCAAGATATGCAC
The DNA here is from genome assembly GCA_026315105.1 of Locusta migratoria. NCBI lineage: Eukaryota > Metazoa > Arthropoda > Insecta > Orthoptera > Acrididae > Locusta > Locusta migratoria. The sequence goes on along the minus strand of CM048746.1, from coordinate 423,014,090 downwards.
AGCACCAATATTTATAGTGCGAAAAATTCAAGAAAGATATAAATGTTATTAATTACGAAAGAAGTACCAGGTTTACCAACTTAAATTTCATACTGGGATGACAAATAAAATTTAGAACTCATACATCCCCTACAAACTGCCAAAGTCAAGCCGAAATCTACAGCTTACAAGTCACAAACTAAAGCCAAATACAAGCCAACCAATCGAAGCCGAGTTACAACCTTGACTATAAGAAGGGATCGATTGGTACGACCCATTCTTAGACACGAAGGAATCGTAAATTTACCATTGGAGGGAAGTGTGGGTGTTGGCGGGCGGTGGCGAGGGAACAGGGGGGAGGGAATCGCAGAGTGAGACCAAGAGAGGAATATAGTAAGCAGATTCAAATGGACGTGGGTTGTCGTTCTAATGAGGAGATGAAAAGGTTTGCTCAGGATAGACTACGATGGAGAGCTGCATCAAACCAGTCTCCGGACTGAAGACCACCACAACAACAAGAATGGTAAGCGAACAACGCTGTATATTTATCTTACCATTCGTAAATTACTAACAAGTGAACCGATTTGGCTAAAACGGTATGAGAAGAAGCATCAAGATGAACCTATCAAATTACTAAAATATTTTGCCTGAATGCACCATAGGAAAAAGAGAAAAACTCTTGCTAAAATTTTCAAACCACAGTTTGAATCTAATCGAGTATCTTATTAATCTGATAAGGTGAGGTGATGGGATGGGTCCCACTGATTTGGTTCAAAATGTGTAGGAAGGGACATCGAGGTAAAAGTTTGAAATGTCTGAAATATCTCGTCTGAGTGATTCTCGGGGAAACCGAAAATGGGTAAAAATTTCCGATTACAGTATGTTGTGGACTTCAGTCCGCAGACTGGTTTGATGTAGCATCCATGCTACCCTGTCCTGTGCAAATCTCTTCATCTGAGAATAAGTTCGGCAACGTACATCCTTTCGAATCCGCTTACTGTATTCGTCCCTCGGATACCGTCTACAATTTTTACCCCACACACTCCCCTCTAATGCTAAATTGACGATTCCTTGACGTATGAGAATGAGTCCCACCAATTTATCCCTTCTCTTACACATGTTATGCCAGAAATTTCTTTTCTCCCCAATTCTGATGAACACCTCCCAGTAACGTACCCCAGGGCTGCAGGGCTGTCGGCCTGCAGAACCTCCCCCCCCCCCCCCCCCGTCAACGTACCAGACCCTCCTGGACCACCATGTCAGACCTTTTGCAGCCGCCCCTCCCTAGAGAGAGGAAAGAAAAAAGAAAGGGATAATCCTTCCAATAAGAGTAAAGGCGCAGCTCAGCCCCCCCTCCCCCTAGACTGCGATCCTGGATACGCCACTGAAACTTCCTGATTTGTTGCGTGGCCATCTAATCTTCATCATTCGTCTGTTGCAGCACATTTCGGAAAGCTTTTAACATAGTTTTGTCAGAATTCCTTATCGTCCACGTTTCACTCCCATACAATACTACACTCCAAACAAATGCTTTCAGAAAGAACTTCTTAACGTTTAAATAAATATTGGATGTCAACAAATTTCGATTCTTCAGAAACGCTTTTCTTCCCACAGCCATTCTGCATTTTATATCTTCTCTGACAACTACTACATTCATCGGCAAACCGCAAAGTTGTTATTTCTTCTCCCTGAACTTTAATTCCCTCTCCAAATTTCTTCTCCTTGCATTGCTTCACTGATTGCTCAATTGCAGAACGACATGTTGGCCATAGCTGTTTATTATTTCTCAATGCTACCGGTTTCGGTTATTTACCATTGTCAAGCGTTAGCAGAGATTAGCTAATAGCTTAACATGTCGAAATACAAAAATACAAAATTGTAACACAAGTATTCGTTGTCATTGCTCTAGGTATTGATATTATCAGAGTGGCTGACTGCTATTGCTGTATTTCTGTATTTCGACATGTTAAGCTATTAGCTAATCTCTGCTAACGCTTGACAATGGTAAATAACCGAAACCGGTAGCATTGAGAAATAATAAACAGCTATGGTCAACATGTCGTTCTGCAATTATCTGAAAGCTGTTATGCCCCATCTATTCACCTTGCTTGCTCAATTTACGGATTGAACAACACTGGGAAAGGCTACAACCCTGTCTTACTCCCTTCCCAATTTCTGCGTCCCTTTCATGCCCTTCGACTCTAATAACCGCTGTCTGATTATTGTATAGGTTAACTCTTCGCTCCGTATGTTTTACCCATGCTACCTTCAGAGTTTGAGTGAGTTTATTCCAGTCGACATTGTCAAAAGCTTTCTCCAAATCTACAAATGTTAAAAACTTAGGTTTGCTTTTCCTTAGCCTATCTTATAAGATAAGTCGTAATGCGAGTATTACCTCCCGTGTTCCTACATTTTTCCTAAATCCAAACTGATCTTCCCCAAGTTTGGATACCACAAGTTTTTCAATTCCTCTCTAAATAATTCGTGTTAGTAATTTGCAACTATGACTTATTAAACTGATAGTTCTGTGATTTTCAGATTTGTCTGCACTTACTTTCTTTGGAATTGGAATTACCATATACTTCTTGAAGTCGGAGGGCATTTCCCCTGTCTCATACATCTTGCATACTAGGTGGAAATATTTCTTCATGTCTGTGTCTCCTAACGATACCAGCAGTTTCTACAGAATATCATCTACTCCAGGGGCCTTTTTTCGACTCAAATCATTCACCGCTCTGTCAATTTCTTCTCACAGTATCGTATCTCCTATCTCCTCTTCCTACACTTCCGTTTCTAGAATACTACCTTGAACTTTATTTCCCTTGCACAGTCCCTCTATATATTCCTTCCACATTTCAGCTTCTCCCTTTTTGCTTAGTACTGGTTTTCCTTTGAGTTCTTGATATTCATACAGCTGCGTTTCTTGTCTCCAAATATCTCCTTTATTTTCCTGTAGGCGGAATCTATGGTGCTTCTATGGTGCTGCATTTGTCCTCTAGCCACTACTGATTAGCTAGTCTGCACTTCCTGTTAATCTCATTTATCAGACGTTTGTACTCCCTTTTTCGTGCTTCACTTGCTGAATTTTTATATTTTCTCCTCTCATCGAATAAGATCAGTTTATCCTGTGTTATCTAGGGATTTCTATTATGCCTTGTCCATCTTACTTTTCTGAATAATTTCTTTTATCTCCTCATACATTTTTCGATATCCTCATCATCAGCCGTGCTAGTTGGCATATAAACTTGCACTACTGTGGTCGGTGTTGGTTTTGTGTCTATCTTTGCTATGATAATACGTTCACTATGCTGTTCGTAGTAACTTACCGGCAATCCTATTTTCTTATTCATTACCAGACCTGCTCCTGCGTTACTGCCAACTGATTTCGTGTTTATAACCCTGTACTCACCTGACCAGAAATCTTGTTCATCCTGCCACCGATCTCTACTAATACCTACCATATCTACCTTTAAAGTATCCATTTCTCTTTTCAAATTTTCTAACATACCTACGCCATTAAGGGTTCGAACATTCCACGCTCCGATCCGTAGAATGCCTGTTTTGTTTTTCTTGATGACGACATCCTCCCGAGTAGTCCCCGCCCAGAGATCAGAATTTTACCTCCGAAATATTTAAACGAAGCATACTCCATCATCATATATTCATACAGTAGAGCTGCATGTTCTCAGGAAAAGTAACGACTGTAGTTTTCCCTTGCTTTCAACCGTTCGCAGTAACTGCATGGCAAAGCCATGTTAGCTGATGTTACATGGCCAGCTCAGTCAATCATCCAGACTGTTGTCCCTGTAACTACTGAAAAGGCTGCTGCCCCTCTTCAGGAAACACACTTTTGTCTGGCCTCTCCACAGATACCTCCCCCCCCCCCCCCACCCTGGTTGCACTTTCGATACCGCTATCTGTATCGTAGAGGCATGCAAGCCACTGTCTTATTTTACACTTTTCTGCATGATACGCCACTAGTATTGGACATGACAGTAGTCTCTTTGTGCACCTCAATACACACACACTTGAAAGTATGTGCTTATATGGACGAATTCATGAAATCAACTTCACGACGCTGTGGCTATTTCTGCATCTTCTTTTGGCAGGAACCTCCGCTTTTGTTAATAGCAACACACGGCTACAGAGATGTTACGCATATTTAAATTTCGTAATTAAAATTTAACATTGCATTAAATAATATAAAATTAAAAATAAACCTAGGATGAAGCGGTGATCGAACCGGAGTAGTTAAATTATGTGATTAAGCTTTTCGCCACTGCGCTACACGAACATTCACGTACCACCTCTGAAATTACTTTATTGTTGACCTATACTCTAATCGAAAATATTTCACGAGTGTGTCCTTTTCTCCAATAGCCCATTCAGGAGAGATATTTTAGGAATTTAAAAGGTTTATCTACCTACGTCTTTTCACTCAGTTTGAGCCAAATCATCGAGATCATTCTCACAGAAAGGAAAAGTGGGGAAGCAGGATAGGGCATAGAGGGTGGGCTGAGAAATACAGGAGGACGAAATGGGGACTGAAACGCTACAAATAAAAATATAAATAAATACAGAATAATTAACTTCGCGAGTCGAACAGCGAACCGCTTCATTTGTCTATTGCCGTCGTCGAGTTAAGACGCATTACTAGCAGCTCTTCCCGATCGCCATTGAAATTGTTGTAAGTATAGTGCTAAATGTGTAAAGTTTGTTTCTTTGAAATATATAAGTTCCTTAGTTAAATGGCGGGTGTGTTCTTATTTGATTCCCCACCACCCTGTGATTCACACAATTTGCGTGTGACGGAATTGGACGCCATTACAGCTGACGAATAACAGTGCCTGTTAAACTTTTTTCACCATTTGATTCCAATCTTTTCCCTTCACAGTAGTAGTCAATTTTTAGAACTTGCAGTCATTTTTACTAAGCAATAGTATATGACGAAGTCCGAATTTTCTAACCCCGCAGTTTTTTACACGTCGCAAATGCGTAGCAAAGTAATTAAATGTAACACACGCTCCATTGTATATCAAAATTCCATCCGTCGAGTTCCAGACCACGATGGTGTTTTACCTTTAATTATGCTAATTTGGATTTACAGATTCCTGTGCTGATATAATCGAAAAGATATATGGTAACACTGAAGGGAAACTCCGTCATCTATTTATGATGTAGTTACCGCCAACACTCCCCTTTTTCTGACGTAATTCAAAATTATTTAAAGAATATTTAAAATCATATCCACCATTTATCCTCCATTTCTCCCTGATTCGAAAGCTTCACGCAATATTTTAGTTAACAACTCAAACACCCAACAACCAATAGGCGCTACATTATAAAAATCAATTGTCTGGTCTTACCTTTTCTATTGCTAGAATGATGGCTGCAAGATGGAATCTTTCGTTAAAATTTCTCGACTTTTCTCTTGGTTTCCATAATTTGTCCTTCCTTCATTGTCCTATTTAACAATGGTTGGAAGATTTTTTCGTCTCTTTTGGGAAGTTCAGTTGACATGAAAAATTAAAGAACACGTAAAAATACACTGCATTGGTATGACATACAAAATATTTCAGACAGTATCACGTTAATATTGAAATTTACAGATTTACACTATTTCCACTGTCCTGTTAAGACGGTTGCCAACTTTTTATAATATAGCGTCTATTGGTTGTTGGGGTTTGAGTCGTTAACTAAATTATTACGTGAAAGCTTTGAATCGGGGAGAAATGGTAGATAAAATTTAAATATTCTAGAAATAATTTTGAATAATCTCATTTCCTATTCAATAGGCTGCCGTTTACCTTTTGGGTCAATAGGTAGATGCATATCCCAATTAGCTATTCATTGAGCGTTGGAAATACACAAAGTACAACGTGTAAATACAATGTAACTCAGTAATATTGTTCAAAGCATCCGTCAAAATGTGATTTTTACGTCTGTAGTGAGGACAATTTGCACGACTTCCACATCGGTATCCACCAGCGCGTTCTCTGTCAACGTATGGGAAATTATCGTCCAAGGGCACTGAACAGTATTCATTGATAATGATTGAGGCCTAAACTAAAGACATAAAATTTGAGCCAAGTCCGGGAATCTATGCTTAAGCATTTATTCATTATCATTGATTAAGTTGAGATTAGATCTGTTTCTAGGAACATTATACGATCTAGAACGATACTAGCCAACGGCCGTGCTGTTAGATCACCGAGGCACTGTCGCGGTGGCTAGCACTTGGATGAGTAACCATCCGGGTCTGCCTTGCGAAGCCAAGAGGAGCTACGCCCGGAAGTGCGGGGCGCTGACCACGTCCCCCTCCATAGCGCTTCCGGAGGATGGCACGGCCGCCGGTCGGTACCAGTTGGGCCCTCCTGTGTGGCACAGAGTTTAGTAAAAGGACACCATTTATTGCTTTCCCCTTTGGCCGAGCCACATAACATGGTCTTCCTGCAAGATGTGCTGCCACAGTTCTTTGAGGCTATCCCCACTTCACCGTTGATGTCCACGAGCACCTAAATAATACCTGCCCTCATCGTTGGACTGAAAGTAGCAGAGCAGACCTGTTCGACAGCTGGACGTCTTCCTTCAGGCTTATGCCAAACCGTTGGTTAACGAAACTCGCTTAGTAACGGACGACGGTCTTTTACTTGTCTTCTGGTAGAACAGACACTAAAAACCTTTGGGCACGGTCGAATTTCATGCATTGTTACCATGCAACCATTGAGACGCTCTGTCGCCACTTTGAGCAACGACTATGAATTTCGTTATTGGTATGTAGTGTACGATTTGCATCTCATAACGTAATAAATACGCATTTCCGACCATTGGTTTCCTAACTCGTGCAATGGGTTGTGCAATCACTATCACATACTTCAATTTGTCCCAAAAGGTTTAAAGCGCCCTTACATAATTAACAGCCCTCTGATTAGTGTTCAGTATCCATCACTATTTCGACATCTTCTTGTATCTACGTAATTTTTCTCGACTACTTTATTTCTATTACTATTAATAAATTCCTTGTCAATGAAAGTATTAAACCTCTGCTGCGAATACGTTTACAGGTGGTTGTTTTGCGACGAGTACTTGGGTACACTCTCTCGCTGAGAGTCGCTAGCGAGTTGTACGTAATTTTAGCTGCTGTTGTAATTACACATATTATTCTGTATGAATGTCATGAAGGAGATCTCGACATGTAAAGGGATGATGAATAATTGGTTAACTTTTGAGGATTGCATCATTTATTACTACAAGAAAACCTTTTTCTTTCGTGTATTAGTATTACACTGTGAAAATCTTAACTCGCGTGAAAACACCATAAATCATACAAATAATATACAAGGGCATAACAAAGACCAAATATCCACTTCTCCCTTAACTGTGGGCGATATTGACAGGTACCTACGGGGCAGCAGGTGATATCGAGAACAATGGATTTCGTATGAAAACAAGGAGGAACAAAGCAGTGACAGGCTAAACTTTCACTAAATACAAAGTAATACATTTTCCCCTATTTAACTATGAACATTAGTTGCATGTAACCTGGGCTTGATTACCATTTTCTAAACAAGCCTCGTAGAACCACCAACTACAGTCTCCAATACATTGCACTTACTTTTGCCGGTAGTATCATCATAATACTAGCCACGCACTCAGTACAGTAATTGGTACTATTTTCGAGAAGTTGTTTCCTTTATTCTGCGGATATTACAACAGCCGATTTCTTTTTCTGTCTCCTATTCCGTGCAGGATGGTGCTGCACTATTGGTACTGATTATAGATCTGAAAATGAAGTATTAACTGATGGTGATCGTGTTTTGTGTGGGTTTTTAGTGTCTTCTATCATAACGGGAATTTATTGATTGTCGACATGAGTTCGTATTAAAAATCATTGTGGTCCAATGATTTCGGATTCTTTGGATATATGCAACATTTGGGAAAACAATTGGCCAAATTGCCTCCTGTTGTAAACCAGTGGCACACATTCTTGAAGAAATCAGCAAAGTCGTCTTTGGTGATCCTTTCCTGGTTGGTGGCGAACGTAATTTCTGCATGCTTCATTGTACAGATCCAGATTTTTTAAGTAAGAAGCATGAAGAGGTTGACATTGGACAGTGCTGTGTGAATGGTGATACAGTATGTCAATACCGAACATCAACGCTCTGTGCGATGCATTCGGATCTTCGCAATGAGATGCATGTCCATTTAAGATGGGTAAATTCTTTCCCCGTGGTTTGTGTTTATTCAAATGATCAAGGCATTTGTTGTAAACATACAAACCTGTGAGATCCGAGATGCCATCTCCCCTAGTTACATATTTCCATAAAATATGGCAGCGCATCCCTCTCACTGACTGTGAACGCACTAGCCTGTCACATGGAAATCGCCACAAATCAAATGTATTGTCACCATATTTTATTACCGTTATCAACTACAGTATTATACTATTGTACACTATGGGACGTACTTGATAGACTTTAATATCAGAATTTCTGAATAATTTCGTTCCACGACTCTTCAGTTATTCTAAAACGTAGTTTTCGAAAGCGATGCTGGAGTGCAGGCCACGTTTGTAACGGCCTTTCTCAAACATGTCGGAGTCTCCCAAGTGTCGAGATCTCTCTGAATAACCATACTATACAAGTAATTTAGGGCATGTGTTTTATTACTACCGCGCAACTCATATTAATTAATAATATGTATTTTGTCACTCTCCAAACTTTACACACCGACAAAAATCGTTTTATATATGTAGGTAAACCCGTTGTAACACGGAACACAGCTGAAAATATGCTCATATCAGATGTTCTCGTTTGAAAGATTAGCCAAAAAAAGTGTTGAGCCAACTACCTATATCTCGTTTCTGCCTTCTTCAGCAAAGCTTTGGCATGCGATCAAATTTTTTCGATTATTTCAACTTTTTATTGCTTTTTATGCTGAAAGAGATTAGAATATCAGAGAGACAGTGACGGTTACCTGATGGTTGAAGTGAGAGAAGACAGTTCCAGTGAAAGAGAAAGTCAGTAATGGTGGGACAGAAAAAGTGACGGTGAAAGAGAGAAAGAGATGTATGAAGACAATAGACGGAGACAAGTACAGAAGATACTGATGGTAACTGCGAATTGATGGCGATTAAGAGATAAACTTCAGTAGCAGTGGGAACAAAAGAGAGCAGGAACAGTTAAAATGAATAAAGAAGTGAGTACAGGCTACAATTTGCTTGAGGTTTTCGAGCAATTCCCGCACACTTCTCCAGCGTCTATCAGTAAAGTTCGACACGAAAATTGTATCCAGTCCCTACCTCTCCCATTCCCGTTTCATCTGTACCCCTGTGGTAAAGTTTGACGAAGCATGACATATATGTATATATGTGAGAGAGAGTCACGGAGAATGAAGGCTTCACTACAAAAAATAAATCGGTCCATAGAGTTCGCATGTTCTGTGCTAGAATGAGAATATGTTATGCCATTTTATAAATACAATCTACACACTACATTACCACCGTCTATGTATAACACTATCCCATGATTTTTCACATCAGTGTACATACCTGCTTCTCTTTTCTTATTTATTTACTTAAAAAAAAAAAAAAAAAAAAAAAAAAAAAAAAAAAAAAAAAAAAAAAAAAAAAAAAGGCCGCCGGATGGTGAGAGGCTGGCAGCAGCTTCAAAGCTACTTTTCAGCCAATAGTTCAACAGAAACTTGACATGAAAATTTGAAATATATACAAGAAGAGAAAATAATGCAGAATTTCGACAATTAAAGGAGATAAAATCGGAGAAACAACAATGACACAGAGAGCAGTAAAAACATATTCAGAATTTAAAAAGCCCAGAGTGGTTAAAAGACACATATGCGTGAAGCGTTAAAAACTCATGGAGGTAAAACACACTCAATGGAGTTCAAACGACGATAACGAGAGCACACACTTAAAATCACATGGCAACTTGAATATTAGGCCAATTCGGCGGTTGCTGACGTTTTAAAACTGGAACACTCAACGGGGACGTTTTTTTGGAACAGCAGATTCTATTCAAAAGTAAAGTTCTTCAGCTTGATCATGTTGGAATTCAACCATAGCCATATCAATAAACTCGAATTATAATTGAAGTTTCAGTTTTCAATTAAAGAAAAAAAATCTTTAAATGTTACTTGCTAAGTTCGTGTGCAAGATAAGAGAAAAACAAAACTGTTGATAAGAAATTTAAATGTCAAAGTTTGGTATTTTCTCTCATAAAATTTTATCAAAAAATATAATATGATATAATATCAATAAAAATAAAAAAAAATAAAAATAAAAAATAAAAACCAAAAAATCTTGTTGAAATTCAGTCAAATGTTTTGTAAACCAAAGATATTATTCATTGAATCAGTTGTAAGATAAATCGATTCATTAAAAAAACTTGAATGCACCGTCTTCCAATTAATAAAATTCCTAACAGAATTCATTACAATACAATTCTTCTTATTTTATTATTTATTTTATTATAGGTCCTCTAACAGGATCTTCTCTGACTATGTGGCTGTCGATCTGCGATGATTTGTGGCCAGCTATATTACCTTTGGCTTCAGTAGAGAAGATGCTGTTCTCGTAGGTTGCTCCATTGTCACTACACATGAAACATAAGAAACAACAAATATTTCTTTTAAGAATCACAACATAACAATTTTAAAGATTAAAATTATTAACAACATATGGGAGAGGTGGGAGGGGCGACGGAGATGAGGCGTAAAAATACAGGGAAGGATTTGAAGATGGTAGGAGGGGAAAATGTCGGGACGGAGGACATGATCCGGTAGGGGGAAGTGACGGAAGTTACCCTCAGAGAGGATGTGGAGACTGTGGAGGTGAAGAGAAGGAGGGATAACGAAGCGGGTACTGGTAGTCAAGTTTGCGGTTTGCATAGCGGAGGTGTTCAAGGAAGTTGAGCAGGTGTTGGAAAGGAATATGGGCATAAAGATATGTCGGAATGGGGCAGTATGTGGTACGCGAGACTGAGGGAGTGGCGTTCAAGGATCTGGAGGGAATGGTAGTGGGATGGAAGCAGCAGAGGATAGGACACATGATGGAATGGTAGGAGAAGGGGATGGTGGAAGGATTGAGGCCCCATATCCGGCTGGAAAGGATTTTGAGGACGTTGAGGTGGGTGAGGACTTTATCACGGACTGTTTGAAGGTGGGGTTTGCAGCACAGGGAGCGGTCGAGGGTAACGCCTAGGTACTTGAGAGTTTTGGTTTAAGGGATGGAGCCGTCATGGAGTGTGAGGTAGAGATTGCAGTGGTGGATGAAGAGGTGGTGTGACCTATGATGATTGCCTGGGTTTTGGTGGGGTTAACGGTGAGGAACAACTGGTTACACCAGGTGGAGAATTGGGATTGGAGGTGTTGGGATCAGGTGAGGGAGGGGCAAGGGCACGGAAGGTGGTGTCGTCAGCGTATTGCAGGAGATTGACAGGAGGCTGGGGTTGTAGCATGTTTGCCATATATATAAGATAGAGTAGGGAGGAGAGGACAGAGCCCTGGAGCACCCTGGTGGAGTGGTAAAACAAATGGGAGTTGTAATTAGTTACACAGGATGGGCGGCAGGCGAGAAAGGATGCGATGAATCGGTCATTGTTAACAGTAAGGACATAAGGATAGTGGTGGGACTGATTTCATCTGAAGGAAAGGATGTGGGTAAGGCACATGAGTTGGTCATCGACAGAGAAGAATGGTTGAAAGCCACATTGGGAAAGGGGAAAGAACTAGTGTTGACGGAAATTCTGGTGGATGCGGCGAGAAAGTATTGTTTCCAGGACCTTGCTGAATACCGAGGTGAGGCTTATGGTGGGGATGAGGCATCAGAGGGCAACTTGATTTAAGAAACATGATATGAGAGGTTTTCCACGGGTCAGGGAAGAAGCTGATGTAGACAGTCTAGAGGGAAGAAAGGGCTGTATGAAAAGAACGGGGCCAAGCCGAAAGGTGCCTGTACGGAGCCATGTTGCGTTTCATGCAGACTGTTGTTTCGAAGACAGTGATCATAGTGTTAAGTTCTGTGGAGGGGGATGTGGGCTAAGTACTGGAACCCAGGGGCGAGCGGCTGGATGGTTCGCTCACAAACGTCTGGGAAGAGGGAATAATCAAACCTGGGATTGACAGGGATGGAGAAGGTATCTTTGAGGTGGGTGGCGAGGTGATTTCCCTTACTGGTATAGACCGGAAAAGGAAGGACATTATGGAGGAGTGGGCAGTGGGGCGTGGGGTGACTGCCAGTAAGGCGGTGGAAGGCTTGCAAGTACTTGGAGGAGTTGTGTGGGAGAGAGCCGTTGAGATGGATGAATGTCTGAGACCATTTCCGGCGTCTTTTCAGGTTCAAGACGTTTCGGATGTGATGTTAGATTTACCGAGTGGTGACAGATTTTGTCCCGGTCATGGGTCTGCAGGAAGGATCGGTAGAGGCGACGGGATTCTCTGAGAAGGAGTATGGCATGTGGAGGTTAGGCAGCGAGGGATGCACTGGCAACGATGGGTACACTGGTGAGTGAGTCAACAGTGAGGAGACGCCTGGCAGACAACGACTTCCGAGGATATGTAGCAACAAGGGAACGACCGTTGCGCCCTTTTAACAAGAAGAAAAGGTTTCAGTAACATTTGATAGCATGGGATTGGGAAACAGTCCTATTCACTGATGAATCCATGTTCGAAATATTTGGAAGTAAACGCCGCCAATTTGTACGCCGTTTACTCCATGAAAGCTTGATCCTCAGTGCGTAATTCCAGCTGTAAAGCATGGAGAGGGTTCTGTGATAATATGGAAACCTTTTGAAGGGAATAAAGTCGGAGATTTTGTGAAAATAAATGGAAAAATGAACCATAAGTATTATCATGCCATTCTCCAGCGACAGGCTAAGACATACTGGTTTGCGTCTTATTGGGAAAGGGTTAGTCTTGCAGCAGGACAACGAATCGAAACATACGTCTCACATGTGTCAGAACTATTTGACGTCACTAGAGGTTCGTAAAATATTGAAAAACACAGAAAGGCCGCCCAAATCCCATGATTGTGACCCTATCGAGATGCAACGGAATGAATTGGACAGGAGGATCCGAAAATCTGTTTACTGTATTCGTCTCTTGGTCTCCCCCTGCGAATTTCACCCCACACACTTGTCTCCAATGCAGTTCATCTAAGAATGTGTCCTGCCAATCGATCCCTTCTTTTAGTCAAAGTTCTACCATAAAAAAGGTCGAATACTTTTCTACCAAATCTTAAAGTATTCGACTCTTTTTGGAGCAAGTACACAATTTCGTAATTTCTAAGGTTTTTCAGGAAGAACCAACGTGTGTAGAACTGAGATTGTAACCGAGGAATGGTAATGTGTAAGGTCTGTAAGGTTGTAACTCCATATATACAGAATAAATGAGTACCACAGAAGATATACCTCTCAATAACGAATCGACGTTACTAAAAAGGGACACTCAAAGCAGTTGGAGAAATAAATATAGGCACAAAAAATTTAGCTACAAAGAAGCCTCTGGTAACAGCAAGATTCCGTCAAACGACTGACGATGAAAGAAACACAAAAATATAACAGTAAGGAATGCAATGTAATAAGCTCAGTTTTCTATAATTACCACTTGAAGTTGCACAGAAGGTTTTTAATTATTATTGGTGACAAGTATAAGTCTATTTTCAAACCACTCAAGTAGCACTACAATAACATCTTCACGTGGTGCTTTTTCGTGGGTTGAAGTGAACGATGTTATTGTAGGATGGCTTTAAATTCGACTAATATGTCCGAAACAGGTAAGTAAACAACTAAATAAAAAACTATGTGCAACTCGGACTGGTAATTAAAGAATATTGGTCGTATAATCAAGTCGCTTTCTATACCATCCAGCACATTCGAAATAATGTAGTAAGAACTACAGGTGAGCTAGTGCGTCGTAGGTAAAGAAAACCTTAAAAGATACCTAAAACAAAAACAAAAAGCGTCTTCTGAATTACTGATTCAGTATAAAAAATTACATCTACATCTAATGTTCCTATTTCAAGCGATAATCGTACTATGCGAAACAGAAATGCTTGTTGACGTCCATTATAAGAATAACGTGGGTAATTATGGATTGTTCACGGACTATACTCACAAATGATGATATCGTACATCAGACGTAGCACTGTAGTTATAGACGAAGCAGTTTCCAGTTGCTGGAAGTGTGGCTGGCCTACATACTAATGTTTCTGGGAATATGGCGACTACTTCTCAGGTAACGAGAAGATGTGTGTCAAGGATTCTACTCCCCGCTGTGCGCAACTAGCGGGAGACCCTTTTGCGTTGTCTGCTGTGTCGATCTTCAAAACTGCGATGTGTCTTCTGCTGAGAGTCAGCATTGTTTTTCTACTCTCTGAAAACAAGAGATATGACTTCCGTGGGTTGTTTGTGAGTTTTATTTCATGCTGGAAACAGTTTCGGAGAAAAATTACAGACTTCACCACCTAATGGCGTGGCATGGAGAGGGCGTACCACTCATTCTAGGCACGGTTCAGATAATAGAGGAACATGTTTACAACTATAACGCCTCATGTTTTCTTGGCGTGATTAATAACCCGGTTTCCATAATCCCTGCTCGTTATACTTCCAGCATTTCGCCAGCCAATCCATGTATTGTGAGCCGTGGTATTATGCAATGGAAAAACGTAAGTTCCTATGAGCGTCCAGGCACCTTGATTTATATTTCCCGCGATTTCCCTAAATCGCTCTAACTAAATGAGGAGTTAGTTCTTTTGAGAGGCCACGACCGATTTTCTTCCAGATTATGAAAGCAATTCGAGTTTGTGCTCCCGTGTCCCATGCCCTACATATCGACGGGACGTTAGCGCACAATTTTCCTTTTTTTAAATATCTTCAGACTGCTTAGCGGGGTCTAACTGGCCCCAGTATAAATTTTTTGTTTTATTTTTACGGGTGAAATACCTAATTCGAAACACTTTTTTTATCAGTCGCAAATTTAATAAGCTTTATTTGAGAAACAAAACTTTCCGTTAGATGTTCTATCAATAAAAATGAATAAATAAATAGATAAATAAAATACAACTGCTATGTTGTTTCTTTGTGTTTTCAGTTATTGTAGTACGCATATATTGCTGCCATGTGATTCATTAGAAGTGGTTCACCATTAAGGCCTAGAACTGATCACAGGAAACGCCATACCGAATGTCACAGCAGTGTCATTTTAAGAGGAGTGGACATCTCTAAAAAGGGTTGTCAAAGATACTTGACAGACAAACATAGGTAAGTAGCTACGAAGGAATACGTCAACTGAGCGGCGAAAGAAGAAAGTACAAAAATGCAAAAGGGAAGACAGGAATCGCTATCCATATAAAAGCGAAAGGTTACTCATTCACTCACTGACTAAACACAAAGTCTCGAACACTACTTCACCTGCGAAGCTGAAATTTGGCAGGAATGTAGTTTATAGGTAGAAGACGTCATGATTTTGCGGTTGGGCCAATAGTTATGACGTCATAAACAATGAAAACTTCCCCTTCTTGTGGCACGTGATAGTGTGACTTTATCAGTCCACTATTTGAGAAGGAGAGCACTTAGCGACTTACAACAAACGTTAAACAGTAATTAAAACCTTTAAGAAACTTTTCACGCTGACAACCCTAGCAAATTAATAAAAGGAAAAAAGTTTGTCGCTTCTTGCTTTTTCGGCGTTCATGCAATAAAATTACGGCATTTCGCATCATATTTCAATTTATTACTCGTACACTATTAATTGTAGTCACCAGAAATGTTACAGACAGTATACACACATACCACTACACGTACGAAATTTTAACATAGTACGACACACGGTTCATGAGATATGGCGTCATAAACAATTAGGTTCATGAAAAATCGACTAATCACTCATGACATTTTGATTTATTACGTCTTTACTACTAACTCTATTAGCGTCGTATTTTGCAAACGTTTTACATATACACCGCTGGATGTAACTTATATTATGATATATAGTACAGGTGCTATGACGTCAAAGACAATGAAATGCATGAAAATTCGCCCTAAAAACCACGAGGTTGTAATTTACTACGTCTTTACTACAAAATGTTCAAATGTTTGTAGAACTTATAGGACTTAACTAGGGGGTCATCAGTCCCTAAGCTTACAAACTACTTACGAACTAGCTAACCCTAAGGACGGCACAAATATCCATGCCCGATGGGGGATTCGAACCCCTGACCGTAGTGGCCGTGCAGACCGTGACTGGAGCGCCTCAGTCCCCTCGGCCACCGTCTTTAGTACCTACTCCATTTACAACACATTTCGCAGGCGGTTTACAAATATTCCACTCTTTTTGTAAGACACATAATTCAGGAGATATTACATCATAAACGTGACATCCGTAAATAGTACTGCATTATGTTCGACATTTTATTAAGTCTTTATTACTCTGTTCGCGGCACTTTCCGCAAACAATATTCAAATATACCACTGAAAGGAGCTACAATATATCAGTGACCGACACACTGATCAGCAGATACGACGTCATAACCACTGAGCTGTTTGAAAACGAAGCTACAGGGCGAATTTCGCTGTAGATTCAAGCGAAACGAATTCTTGACAACTTTGAACTGTGAAGCGCACACGGCTGCAGGTGAAAACAATAGACTTGTATAGAAATATAAGGAAAGGAAGAGAATGAAATCGTGTACATCAAAAATGTTCAAATGTTTGCTAAGCTTATGGGACTTAACTACGGGGTCATCAGTCCCTAAACTTACAAACTACTTATCAACTACCTTATAATAAGGACGGCACAAATATCCATGCCCGAGGGGGGATTCGAACCTCCGACCGTAGTGGAAATAGTGAACATCCAACGAATACCCATTATATCCGACAGATGTAGCTTTTAACTTCCAGAGACTGCAGTTTCCAGTGAGACTTGCATTTCCTATTACGATTAATAAATCACAAGGCGATCTAGTGAATACTCTGGTGTGGATTTCACATGGGCACGTTTTTCAATCAGATAACTTAGAAATTATTCATATTAGATTCTAGACAAGTCATAAGAAACATTGTTTGTAATAAAGTTGTGAATTAAATGAATGTATCAATGTTACATATCATTTATATTTTTATTACTGTCTTTCTTTGTTTGGATATCGCAGTCATAATTTTGTACATTATGCAAGACAGCCTTCTTTCTTATATATTCTCTGATAAACATAACATGTTATTAGAAAAAAGGAGTTGGTCAGAGAGAGAAGATATAGGAGAATTACTAACTTATGGCATGAATAAATAAATAAATACCCGCGCACCGCCAAGTTTTCAGCAAGTACGTCAATAAAAATTTCCTAGGGACGAAATAAAAGTCGACCTGTAGCTTTGACGTGGATGTTAGCGAAATTTGCCGAACTGACGCGAAGCCTACTCTACGTTGTCAAGTAGAAACTCCCTCTCAGTCGGACGCCAGTTTATACTTCATAAAATGTTATAATGTTTGTAAATCCAACGGACTTATCTTCTCTGGTTATCAGTCCCCTGGCTAACGAAATACTTAAACTAAAACTAAATTATGCTAAGAACAACACAAACACACTGGTTCCCAGGGGAGGACTAGAACCTCCAGCGGAGAACAACCGCGCTATCCGCAACAAAGCGCTTTAGACCGCCCGGCCACTCCACTGCCGCTACACTTCATATATGGTGACTTTCTTATTATAACTCATGCGCCACTATTTCAAAGGAATGGTGCATTGAATAATTATTAACATACGTCGATTAAGTACGCCATATTTGCGGTTCAATTCTTCAATCAGTGGGAAGCAAAATAATGTCTATTTTTCTACATCTACGTCTACATCCATACTCTGCAAGCAACCCGACGGTGTGTGGCGGAGGGTACCTTGAGTACCACTATAGGTTCTCGCTCCTATTCCAGTCACGTAGAAAGTGTGACGGTATGCCTCTGTGTGGACTCTAATCTTTCTGATTTTATCCTCGTGATCTCTTCGCAGGATGTACGTAGGAGGGAGCAATATACTAAAAATGTTCAAATGTTTGTAGAGCTTATGGGACTTCGCTACGGAGTCATCAGTCCCTAAACATACAAACTACTTATCAACTAGCTAATAATAAGGATGGCACAAATATCCATGCCCGAGGGGGGGGGGGGGATTCAAACCCTCGACCGCAGTGGTCTTGCAGACCATGAATGGCGCGCCGCAAACCGCTCGGCCACCGCGGACGGCAGCAATATACTGCTACACTCCTCGGTAAAGGTATGTTTTCGAAACTTCAAAAAAAGCTCGTACCGAGCGACAGAGCGTCACTCCTGCAGAGTATTCCATTGGCATTTATCGATCATCTCCGTAACGCTTTCTCGATTACTAAATGATCCTGTAACGAAGCGCGATGCTCTCCGTTGGATCTTCTCTATTTCCTCTATCAACCCCACTTGGTACGGATTCCTCACCGGTGAGCACTATTCAAGCAGTGGGATAACAATTGTACTGTAACCTACTTCCTTTGTTTTCGGGCTGCATTCCCTTAGGGTTCTTACAACGAATCAAAGTCTGGCATGTGCTTAACCGACGATTGATTTTATATGGTAGTTCCATTTTCAATCACTCCTAATGCATACTCCCAGATAATTTATGGAATTAACTGCTTCCAGTTGCTGACCTACTATAGCGTAACTAAATGTCAAAGGATCTTTATTTCTATGTATTCGAAGCACATTACACATGTCTTCAATTGCCATTCCCTGCACAATGCGTCAATTCGATGCAGATCCTCCTGCATTTCAATACAATTATCCAGTGTTACAACCTCTATATATTATACAGCTTCATCTGCAGAAAGTCTCAGCGAACTTCCGATGATGTTATCCGCAAGATAATATATATATCGTGAACAGCAACGGACCCACGACACTCCCCTGTGCCACATCTAACATCACTCTTACTTCGGAAGACTTCTCTCCATTGAAAATGACATACTTTATTATGTTATCAAGGAACTCCTCAATCCAATCACACAATTGGTCTGATAGACCATATGCTCTTACTTTATTCATTAAACGCTTGTGAGGAACTGTATCAAATGCCTTGCGGAAGTCAAGAAACGCAGCATCTACCTGAGAACCCGAGTCTATGGCCCTCTGAGTCTCGTGGACGAATAGCGCGAGTTGGGTTTCACACGATCGCCTGTTTTGAAACCCATGCTGATTCCTACAGAGCAGATTCCTAGTCTCCAGTAATGTCATTATACTCGAACATAATACATGTTCCAAAATTCTACAACTGACCGACGTTAGAGATACATACCTATAGTTCTGCACATCTGTTGGACGACCCTTCTTGAAAACGGGGTTTACCTGCGCCATTTTCCAATCTTTTGGAACGCTACGCTCTTCTAAAGACCTACGGTACACCACTGCAAGATGGGGGGCAAATTCCTTCGCGTACTCTGTGTAAAAACGGACTGGTACCCCATGAGCTCCTGCGGCCTTTCCTCTTTTGAGCAGTTTAAATTGTTTTTCTATCCCTCTGTCAATTATTTCGATACCAGCCATTTTGTAAACCGAGAGGGAACTACAGTGCAATCTTCCTCTGTGAAAGAGCTTTGGAAAAATACATTTAGTATTTCAGCATTTAGAGTGTCATCCTCTTCTTCCATGCCATTATCATTACAGAGTGTATGGAAATTTTCTTTTGATCCCCCTACCGCTTTTACATAAGATCAAAATTTCGTACGATTTTCAGCCAAGTCAGTACATACAACTTACTCTCGAATTCGTTGATCGCCTCTCGCATAGCCCTCCTCACGCTACATTTAGATTCGTCTAACTTTTTTTTTTCTACAAGGCTTTGGCTATGTTTATGTTTGCAGTGAAGTTCCCTTTGCTTCCGTAGCAGTTTTCTAATTCGGTTGTTTTTACCACAGTGGCTCCTTTCCATCTCTTACTATCTTGCTTGGTACATACTCATCTAATACAAGTTGTACGAGGGCTTTCAACCTTGTCCACTGTTCCTCAACACTATCTGTACTTGAGATAAAACTTCAGTGTTGAGTGTCAAGTACTTTGAAATCCGCTTTTTGTCACTTTTTCCGAACAGAAAAATTTTCCTACATTTTATATTATTTCCATTCACGGCTGAAATTATCGATGCTGTAACCGCTTTATGATCGCTGATTCCCTGTTCTGCATTAACTGTTTCGAATAATTCGGGTCTGTTTGACACCAGAAGGTTGGTTCTCTGTTTAACTGATCAAGGTAGTTTTCAGATAATGCACTCAAAGCAATTTCACTGGATTCTTTGTCCCTGCCACCCGTCATAAACTTTTGAGTCTCCCAGTCTATAATCGGTAAATTCAAATCTCCTCCCAAAACTATAGCATGATCGGAAAATCTACTCGAAATATTTTCTAACTTTTCCTTCAGATGTTCTGCCACAACAGCTGCTCAGCAAGGAGGCCTATAGAAACATCCAGAAACATACCATGCTCGAGGCTGCTTTAACCGTGAACGTCACCCATATTATTTCACATTTCGGATCTCCGTCAATTTCCTTAGATACTAGTGCACTCTTTGTCGCTATAAACACGCCTCCCCCTACACTGTCCAGCCTTTCTCTGCAGTATACATTCCAAACTGAGTTTAGAATATCATTACTGCTTACATCTGGTTTCAACCAACTTTCCATCCCTAGTACTATGTGGATATTGTGACCGTTTATTTATGAGAGCAATTCTGGAACCTTTTTGTAGACGCTGCTGCACTTAACTACTACTACATTGATCTTTTCATTCCCTGTTGTGTTCTGCCTACTACTATCTGTCAGGAGGCGTCTTGTCGGGCCAAGAGAAGGACTTCTCTACCCTTGTAGTCGCTTACGGCATGTAGTGCACGCCTAACCTATTCAGGGGAACCCTACATTTCTCCACCGGATAGCGGAGGTTGAGAAATTTGCACCCCAGATCTCTGGTTTAAGCCTTCCACTCGGCGATTGATTCTGGGAACGAAACTACAAATAGTTAACTTAGATTCCACCTGGCGAGCGAGGCTTTCAGCCTTCACCATCTCCACCAACCGCCTGTATGAACTGAGGGTGACCTCTGTACCCAGCCGGCAGGAGTCATTGGTGTCGACATGAGCGACAATTTGCAGTCGGGTGCACCCAAGTGCTCTCTATCGCCGCTGGAGGGGCCTCCTCCACATCTCGGATGAGACCCCCCGGCAAGCAAACTCTGGCCTTCTTCCTTTCCGCTATTTCCCTAAGGGGTTCCATCACCCGCCTAACAATGGAGCTATCAATCACTAATAACCTCCCCACCCCCCGGCCCCATACGTCAAGTTTCGAAGTGAATTCGCTTGGACGGCTGTTCTCGCGCTGCTGCTGTCGATTTCCTTTTATTTTTCTTTCATCTTCCTTTGCTGAAATTGATTAGCCCAAGGGCTCATTTAGTCTCTTCGTGGCGAAGGTAGCATTGCATAACGAGCTCACATAAGAAAGCCACGTTAATTGAATTACAATAAATTTCCATCCGAGGCTGTTTATATTTGATAAAGGTTGAATCAGCCTCAAATTCCATATCTTCTTGTGATACCCATGTACTATTGCCACAAAAACCAATATATCCATCCAACACTGGTAGCCGCCTGCTTAGGTAGTTGTAACTGCTCTCAGATTCTTGACTACGACTACGACTGACTCACAATCGCTACTATTCCTCGCGTGCTCACACACTTTCAGAAACGTCTCCCGACAACTTGCCACCTTGCTTTTACTTTACACATATGAATCTTTTCTCTTGTTGGCTTTAAATTACAAAACATGTAGCAATTATAAAAACTTCCACGAAATGGTGGAGGGCATAATTTCTTTTCATCAGTCGTCATATGAATTTGTAGCATCGAATTAAGTACTGCGCAACGGAAATCACTAAGACTGACTCGTACGCCTCATATGTTCCTAAGGTAGAGCACGACTTTCAAAGTGAGCGTCTCGAATTTTTAGCATAAAAAGAAAAACAGCTACAGGAATAATGTGACAAATGAAATTTTGGTAACAACAATTACATTTCGATAAAGGTTCATACATCGGATTTTTCTTCTTTTTGCTGCATTTATCTTTTCAAAAGCAAGTCTCTGAAGTTTTCCTCTCATCTTGGTTCGAAAACTAGAGCCGAAATCACAGCACAGTGACATTATTCAAAGCGAAACGTACGAAAATACACAACTATTACTACGGCACATAAGCAGTGTTTACGGCCAACATGTCGATTTGAGACTGCAGACTGCGTCAAGCTTTCTGTATACAGTGAACCGTGTCAAAGGATGATTTTGCGTCAAGGGGCTTACGGAAACCGTGGAAATCTAAATCTCAACGGAGATTTGAATCGAAGTCTTCTCGGAAGTGGGTCCAGTTCCGACTATGACGCCACTGTACGAAATCAAGGTGAAAAATTCTTCCAGCACAAGGAAGTCCTACAGATGAATAAGATTTTGCTTTTCTTACGTTCGTGTACGTGAATCGAATGTAAACTAAATCTTTAAAATTATTTCTTTTACAGAATTTGAAAAGTATTATTTTTATTCATTACTTTCGACGGATCCCTAAAACTTCGATTTTGTTTCAAAAACAACAACAAAACGTCAACCGATATCGGCAGGCACTGATTATCATCAGCTGTATAAAGTGGGAGTTTCACAAAGCGTGTCATGTACATTTCATCAACATTCGATGGCCTCAATTTACAATTCCGTTGATGGTCGATTAACGTTGCGCAGCGTTTTGCAACTATGATAAACGAAAATAAAAATAAAACAGTTGTCACCCATTTTGTATACGATGTAATGACAGTTTCAGTAAAATCCGTATTGTTGTTGTGCGGCATTATCTCGTAAATTACATAGACTACTAAAACATTCGGAAGAATTGCTATGGCCAACTGCGAGCGTTGTTTAAAGCCGCGGCGAAGCGGCCGAGGGCATTGAGGTGCTATGCTACGATGCGTGAGACCGTTCCCCGTCGGAGGTTCGAATTCCCCCCTCGTGCATGAATGTTTGTGCCGTCTTTAGTATAAGGTAGATCATAGGTAGTTTGCAAGTTTAGAGACTGATTACCCTGCAGTTAAGTCCCTTAAGCTCTTCAAACATCTGAACATTTTTGTTGTTTTAAGGGCGAATTTTGTTTTATTGTCGACGGGGATATACTTTCTATACCTTTTACCTTCTACAACACCCTTTAAGAGGTATCACGGGGGTTATTAGTTAAAGCCTGATCTTCTTCAGTTACGTTTTGCATGTGTTCCTTTCTTCAAAGATTCTGTACTGAAATTCTTCAATTCATATCAGTCCACCTTATTATCAAGATCCTTCTACAGAACCGCATCTCAAGTGGTTCCAATTCTTTTA
Source organism: Locusta migratoria (assembly GCA_026315105.1). Classification (NCBI taxonomy): domain Eukaryota; kingdom Metazoa; phylum Arthropoda; class Insecta; order Orthoptera; family Acrididae; genus Locusta; species Locusta migratoria. The sequence goes on along the minus strand of CM048746.1, from coordinate 422,990,687 downwards.
CTTCCGGTTTTCCACTGTTCTTAATTGACAACTATACAGTGTTAACAAACATGGATTCTCAGAATCATGTCCTCTTTCTTAATGCTGAATTTTATTTGCTTTTGTGCCTTCGTTATTATGTATCTCAGGTATGAGAATTTCTTTACTTAGTTCACTTTGTGAAAACCAGCTTAGATGTTGTCATATGCACTACTATTCACTACATTCTTCAATCCATGTGCTATGCTCATTAGAATTCTCAATGTGTCCAATACCTGTAACTCTGCTCAACTTCCAATGAGGAAAAAAATAGCATCAACTGATCTTTTTGTTGATATCCTATCATCCAGAACTTAATCACAGTCCCGCAACTTTCTTTCATTGTAGTTATTGCTTTTACCTGCTAATCATGATAATGAAATTAGTAAACAGATTCCACCTATAACTATTACGTATAGTACCTAAATGTTTGCCACGTTTTGCTGTGTTGTGGACACACACCAAACAAACATCAACGTCACTATTCATTCCAGCTCACCGTGATGCGTGCCCTCTCCCAGTCACTCATTCATCTATACAGTTCAAGATTGTTTACCTGCTGTAAATTTAATATGTCCGGTTTGAAACTCTTCTCCTCAGACCGCGGTCTCCAAGGATATGCAGCCCACAGTGCGTGACGCCAAATGCATATAGGATATATTTGTATCACGGTATGAAATAATTACTCTTGCTGACCATCTTTTCGACGTATCAAATCAAATTATCAGAAACAAATTCCCTCTCAGAATTTACCAAAATGAGCGGAATATTTACACACGGATACATGCAATTAATCACAGCTACTGTGGTTCACTGTTTATCATCACAATGCAGTTCTTCCACTTTTTCACACACTCGCAAGTAACATGACCGAGTAACATGGCACCTTCATAGAGCCCCACCAACGACTGGTACCTACCTCAACGTCTTGGAGCCTGAATTTAAGAAGCCAGCACGCCACAGACTGGATCTCAGTGTAATTTCTATTGCTTACTTCTGGGATTCCATTTTTAAGGAAGCAATAGAAATTAAATTAGCAGCAAACTTAATAAATATACACAATGGTTTTAATTTAGATAAGGCATGGAACCCGGCTCTGACTGTAATGGAATAGCAGAGACGTCGTCACAGAGCTGCTGCCGCCGAACGTACAGTCTTAGACAAAAAAATTGATCTCCGGCCGGCCGACGCAGAGGCAAAGTCCGAGTGTGGACAATAAATTCGATCGCCCCTCAGAATGCTAAGTCCGACGATGTGCAAGATCTGGCAACACTGTAGAATGCGGTACTGTCAGGAGGAAGTGTTATGTCCTTCTCGAGACGGTTCTGTGGCATAGGAGCGCGTGGTCTCGTGGTAAGAGTTGCATTTACAAGTGTAAAAGTAAGAAGTCGCGAGATCGAATCCAACCACCGTCAATTTTTTTTAACCGAAAATCTGCTGTCTTCGTTATCTACATCTACATCTACATAGATACTCTGCAAATCACATTTAAGTGCCTGGCAGAGGGTTCATTAACCACCTTCATAACTTTTCTCTACCGTTCCATTCTCTAACAGCGCGCGGGAAGAAAGAACACCTAAATCGTTCCGTTTTCGATCTGATTTCTCTTATTTTATTGGGATGGTCATGTCTCCCTAAGTAGGTGGGTGCTAGCAAAGTATTTTCACATTCAGAACTAAAAGTCGGTGATTGAAACTTCGCAAACAGATCACGCCGCAATGAATAACGTCTTTCTTTTAATGATTTCCACCCCAATTCGTGCAACATTTCCGTGACGCTTTCCCCCCGGTAACGTGATAAAACAAAACGAGCTGCCCTTCTCTGAACCTTCTCAATATCTTCCGTCAGTCCCACCTGGTGAGGGTCCCACAAGGGGCAACAGTACTCCAAGGGAGGACGCACAAGTGTGATGTAGGCAGTCTCTTTGGTGGAGCTGGTGCATCGTCTAAGCGTTCTGCCAATGAAACGTAACCTTTGGTTCGCCTTCCCCACAATATTTTCTATGTGTTCTCTCCAGTCAAAGTTGTTCGTAATTGTAACTCCTAGGTATTTGGTAGAATTTACGACCTTAAGGTTTGACTGATTTATCGCGTAATTGAAGTTCAGCGGATTTCTTTTAGTGGTCATGTGTATTACTTCACACTTTTCTTTATTTAGTGTCAATTGCCAATTTTCGCACCAAGTAGAAATTTTGTCTAAATCGCTTTGCAGTTGCTTTTGATCCTCTGTTGACTTCACTAACCGATAAACGACAGCATCATCCGCGAACAGTCTAAGGAAGCTATTCAGATTATCTCCTAAATCGTTTATAAACACGAGGAAGAGTAGGGGACCAAAAACGCTTCCCTGTGGAACGCCAGATATCACTTCTGTTTTACTCGATGACTTACCGTCAATTACAACGAACTGTGTCCTTTCTGATAGGAAATCGTGAATCCAATCGCACAATTGGGGAGATATTCCATAAGCACGCAATTTCATTAGAAGCCGCTTGTGGGGTACAGTATCAAAAGCCTTCCGGAAATCCAGAAATATGGAATCGATTTGAGATCCCTTGTCGATGGCACTTAACACTTCATGTGAATAAAGGGCAAGCTGTGTTTCGCAAGAGCGATATTTTCTGAATCCGTGCTGACTATTGGTTAATAGGTCGTTCTCTTCGAGGTAGTACATAATATTCGAACAAAGTATATGATCCAAAATCCTACTGCAAATCGACGTCAATGAGATAGGCCTGTAATTTTGGGGATCACTCCTATTGCCTTTCTTGAATATTGGAGTAATTTGGGCAACTTTCCAGTCTTTGGGTACGGATCTTTCGCTGAGTGAACGGTTGTAAATTATAGCTAAGTACGGAGCTATTGCATCAGCATACTCTGAGAGGAATCTAGTTGGTATACAATCTGGCCCGGAAGATTTATTTTTGTTTAGTGACTTAAGTTGTTTTACTACTCCAGGAACATCTACTTCTAAGTTTCGCATGCTGGCAGCTGTTCTTGGATTGAATACTGGAGTGTTCACTTCGTCTTCTTTGGTGTGGAAGAATCTCAAATGTAACAGCGAAAAGTCCCAGAAACAATTACACAAAAGGGCTCGCTGCTGCATCAAAACTGAACTGTTTACTCTCGGGAGTAGTGGGCACCGGCTACGGCGACGCGCCAGCGGCCGCATCGCGGCTGCCGCCTGCGGACTCGGTGACAGCGGCGCGCCGCTCTGAGTCTGTTTTATCCTTACCTCAAGTTCTGGTACTTATATTACAGTCACGTATTTAATTTTTCTGACATACGAACACACTCTAAACATCGTAAAGTAGAATCGGTTTAAAGGGTCATAGGGACGACTATTACCACATTTTTCTTGAACGTCATCAGGCCGCTCAATCAGGATTCCTAGTCACGATTGTTACTAGTGGCGAGTTATTATGCTCTAATGCTGACATCTTAAGAAGAAATAAATGACTGAGTATTAAAAGATATTTATACTCAGCAAAGTGCAACCACAACGCCAAGGTGCGGCCATTTTTTGCAAACAACTGAGACACCATTTAGTCGCACTGTAAGGACAAACGACCTAAAAAATTACATCATGTGTTAGTACTACACTATAATAATTCCAGTTGATTTCACAAACAAAACATCGAATAGTGTGCTTTGGAAGTCACCCATTCCGCACCTTCTCTTTCGATCACATGTCCTCAAATGTTTGTTTCCCGCCCCTACTCGAATAACCTACGACAAAAATTATTTCCAGAAAAAATACACGTCGAACATCGATTGGCATCATAATTAGCTTGCAATCAGTCCGATTCTAAAGGGACAAATTTGGTAAACTACCAGAACGTTGTCAGACTTTCCCATTATCAGAGAGAATATAACAAGTAACCGCAAGAGGTATCTTGTTGTTTTCGATGTGGATTCGTGCAATTCCTCTCACAAAAAAGCTAAAAAATTATACCCCAATGAGACCCGAACCATTGGCCAAAGGCACCGCTCCATGGCAGGCGACTACTTTACCGCAGAGCTAGCGAGTAGCTTGCACTCCAGCGCTTTCCTACTGCCACATACGTCAGTAGAACATATAACTCGCAACGTAAGAGGCGAGATTAGTTGGAATTTCGCCGTGTAAACAATTTTATGGACCCAAAAGCATGAACAAATAGCCTTCTGGCGCCTCTCGACTGAGAAACCAGTCAGAATATTCAATGGAAATTACAGGAAACATCAAGTGAATTTATGAGCACAGTTCTGTGCTAACCAGGAAGTAAGACCTCGGTACCAGCGTTGACAGACTTACACTGCGATGTTGCCAAGCTTTAGTCTTACTATCAACAGAAAGAATAAGAGCCGAGGTGATTGCCAAGCGAGCTCGACAGAGACTTAGCTCGCTCGTCGCGCGCCTGCTGGGGGTCCTAACACCTAAAGTATATGCCAATGAGCCCTGCTCGCAATTCCGTAACTAGCTTTAATGATCCGATCGTTGTCAGTAATAAAAATATACAGATGCACCGACCGCTAACATAGTAATAAATGTCTCAATTAGCTGAGTATTCTGTCAAAAGTCATTCACCAGTGCTGTTTCACATTTCTTTGAGCATTTCCATTGATTATACTGAAAACATTAGATGTAAGCGTCAGTTTTCTTTACAATTATAGACTCAGAAAATATATTTCTTGATATCGCTGTCAGTGGCACAAACGAACGAAAAGAAATCAATGCAGCATTGTTTTCAAGATGTGAACATTTCTGGGAAGGCTTCGTATCATGGAGTGCAAAATAAGAAGAGCTTCTGTTATCTAAAAATAGAATTAGGGACAGTAATATATAGATTAATTTATCTTTAAGCCAAACTGTCATCCAGTCTACAAATATTGCAAAAATGAAACGTATCACCTTTTGATTAGAGTCCCATTATATCCACTAACAATAACGATCAGCAGATATACTGAAAACCTTTTGATGACTGTGCAAAACATTCAGGGCAGAAAGAATCCTAAATTCAAAATAACTATGGGTTAACGAAGCAGAGCATAGTGCTAATATTGTATGCAGCAATCGCACAGTGTTTTATTTTATTATTATTATTATTATTTTACCCCAACTGTTTTCATATGAATACAAGCTCCAAGCTCCCACAATATTCCTATGACAACCAATGGGCCGTAATATGATGACACAGTCGATCAGATGTTTATAGAAATTGCAGTGACTGTTTTTATGCTGCCAATGGATAACGCCAAATTGTCACTATTTCGGAATATATCACAGATTATGTTCTCTCTGTGAAAGAATTGTTCAACAGTTAGTGAACAATATCGACATCTCTGCACGTAACACGAACCCATCAGTTGCCAATTATACGCAGCTAATTTTATAATTTAATCTTCCTACGAACGATGTAATTTCTTCCACAACAGTGTTATTACATACTGAAAGAGTTCAATAAGTATGAGTCTATCACATCTCGTTAACGTCAACTTCCTGTTCTCACCCCTACACCACTGTAGAGGTCTAATAAATGACACAAAGTACAGGTTTATACCTACATTAATTGATGTCAGTTTTCCTGTCAGTATTCTGCTATTGTTCTGAAGATGAATACTCAACGTAAATAGTAATATTCAGTTCAATAAATATCTGAGTTATCGACTTCAGTTCCGCAAACCAAAAAATTGTTGAACTAAGCGAATAAAAAGAGTCTATATGCCAATAAATAAAAATGAAATAACAGTTAACGGAAGTTTACAATCTCCATCGGAAACATGAAAAATACATTCTTGACATACAGACTACTGCAATACAAATTCTTGGATTTCACAGAAATGAATTACTTAGGCCCTACTTTTGTTTTGGTGCATTTCACTTGCACTAGAAAAGGGACAAAACATGCGAATATTTCATTAGTATTACAGGTCCTGGAACTCTGTCGATTACTACCGAGTTGACAATCACTTTCCGTATGATATTCGTTGTTTGATACTGATTAAAGGGGCTTTACGACATCCTTTTATTAATCGAATTCTTTAAACTTCTCGGTAGTTTCAGAAAAGTGAATTCAGGTAGATAGCGGTAATATTGAAAATTTGTGCTACAGCGGTACTGGAACCCTGCTTTCTTTTTCCTAATAGAGCTATTCTTTGCGGTCGTTGGATAGTTTTTGTTCTATGTTGACTGGTTAGATTGATCTCAGTTTCCCTCTTTCCCTCCCTTAAAAAATACAACAACAAAAAAATTACAGATGCGGTGACTCCTCTGGCCGAGCGAGCTGGAAGAATCGCCTCGGCTATTTATGCAAATAATATTCAATATGCTTCAAGTTTTTCAAAGCATGTTGTCACTGGGTCTCATATAGGTATGAAAGCAGTGTAGATAGCTTGAAACGTATGTATGGTGCTATTACGTTTGTGCAAATCGCCTCACAAAAGAGATTTCCCGTTTCAAGGAAGATCTTTCCGGTATTCATGATTTTACACATGAAGGAAGACTCGATAACTCACGTAAGTGCCAGTTAATCGCAGTGAAATGCAATATGACCGTGTCTTTCTGGCAGCGACTATCTTTTCGGTGTTTCTATTTTCTGTTTTGCAGCAGTCTGCCACCTCGTTTTGGAAGTGAAAAACGATTTTTGCACACACACTCCCTTCCCGGACAATGACAATTGCAACCGGAGATGTTAAATAAAATATGACACTGAATGCAATTCCATACCTACCCAATCTGCTTCTCGTTGTCAGCTTTTTTTGAGAGGTTATTGTACTTTTATTCTGAAGACATAAACGGCTCCATTCTTACAGATCCACCAATAAAAATGCAGTTCAATGACTGACATAAATTCGTTTCTGACAGATAAACAATATTATAGTAGTAAGTGGCAAGTGTGGCGAATTCTATAAGTCATCTGTCGAACTCAGATATTTCATAGGATTCGTGTAGTTAATGTTGCAGTCGTACCCATTTAAAATACAGGAATAATAAAAGCTTCCGGATTTAAAAATACTTTTGAGGTGGGATTTAACTGTATGGTTACAGTTGCAGCAGTACACAGGTGGTGATATATTGTCGAGTCTGTGAAGAGTCTCCCATTCCTTTAGTACAGGCTAAGTTAGAAAGCTGCTGTTAGAATTATTGAAATGAAGCGATCATATGGCATTATGGTCCGGGACATCCCAGCCGGGATTGTTCGGCCGCATTACTATTTATTTTATCTCGAATTTAACATTCTGCAATAACCATAACAGAAAATAGGAAACAACTCGTCGTAAAGACGAACGCTGAGTCGCAGGCAGACACAAATAAAAGACATTCACATTCAGACAATTTAAATTTTAGGCCGCGCCCTTCTTCAGAAAGAGAAACATTCAAACACACAGTCACTCGGGCATAACTCATCCCCACACGTCAGCCATCGCTGGCAGCTCAGCACGCCCTGACATATTACAATATATTTCAAGCTCGTTTTGCTCATCATGCGTTTATGCGTTCTGATCCGTTAGTTAAAGGAATTGTCATATCATCGGTTTTGTTCACTCTCCGCTCTAGTGAGGCTATTTTAGTCTCAGACGGAAAGCGGTGCTCGTGAGTGAACATTGAGGCGCTATGCTACAATGCGCGAGGCCGTTCTCCGTCGGGGGCTCGAGTCCTTCCTCGAGCATGTATGTTTGTGCCGTCTTTAGTATAAGGTATTTCATAAGTAGTTCGTAAGTTTAGGGAATGATGACCCGCAGTTAAGTTCAAAAATGTTCAAATGTCTGTATAGCTTATGGAACTTAACTACGGGGTCATCAGTCCCTAAACTTACAAACTACTTATGATCTACCTTATACTAAAGACGGCATAAACATCCATGCCCGAGTGGGGATTCGAACCCCCGACCGCACGCCCTTAAGTCCCACAGGTTTTACAAAAAGAAAAAAGTGAGTGAACAGAAATCGATGCCCAGAGGTCCCTTCCGCTAGCGTAAAGAAATGTCCCATCATGTGTCCTGCCAAATGGGTAGCGGATAATGTTACTTCCTTCGTTTTCGCGTGACACCGTTTAATACACGTTTTATAAGCCACTTGCTCAATCATGATTACTACATCCCACACTTCATCTTCATCCATGGCATAACAAAGAATTACGAAAAAAGGTTTTCATTGCTGTAAATTACGAGAGACATTGTAATTTACTCTTCAGATGAGCTCGTTGTAGACGAAGACGTAAATTTCCTATGATTATTGCTTATTACACACGAATTATATTTAACTGTTTGTCAGACAATAAACGTAATGGCACTTCAACGGTATTCATTCGTCAGGCATTGTTCATGAAGAGGCCAAAAGATGTCCAATATTTGTGTCTCGGAGTGGGAAGTGTATTTATTCAAATAACTAATGGGTCATACATTTCATAACAGTGAAAATACTGCAGCAAACTATTTACTTAATTGTAACATATAAACTTATGTAATGGCTGTCATTTAAATTGCGTAGCAGACGGTAATTTGCCTAAGCAATTATTTGCAGAATTCATTCTTTACCGTACGATTTAACTTTGTCTCTTCTTATTCCTATTGAGACAGGTATATCGTATATTGGACTGGAGCAGACAAACGAGTGTTTTCTTTCAAATATTAAGGGTTCTTGGTTCCATTCTCTGCATGTTCTTGATGGTCTGCTGGTCATAAGAAGAGAAGACGCCACCGACACTTACGATGTCAGCGCTAAATTAAGCCCACCAGGACTACCATGTTGTAAAGCCGGTAGACAGCATGACGCCGTGTCGCTCTCTAAGCATCCCTACTGTTCTGATATAGAAATTCTACTGGCTAACATTGGCGATGTTTACAATATAACTGTTGCTGATGCTTTGCCGCGAAACGTGAGAAGCGCCTTACAGATTAGAATTTTTGTTTCAGCATGCCTCGATTCTTGTTCTAAACAAATTCCAGGCAGCTCCACACTAACGAACATTTTCAGCTATGAATTTAAACGTATAGGAATTATCCAAGTGTAACTGCTGGATCTGATTTAAGTAATATTCAATCTTTGGGTGAATATGGCTCGGAAAGCAACGTCAATTTTATTACAGTCCATCTCCTGTCTCTGAATGATTTGACAATTGCGTTAATTCTGTAAAGCGTTGTGGCAACTGTGAGTCAATGAGGAATGAACACATGCGCAGCGATATTCACCGATGGGAGGAGGGGGCAGCTGTACTTCCCTCCTTATGTCCCCACGTCTATATATAAAAATGTTTGGCGTATAGCTGCTAATCTCCGAAATTTCTTGACCCATTGCTTTGAAATTCGGACTTGCACTCTAGCCCAGGAAGGTTTTTAGGTACACATTTATTGAATATATTATATATAACCTATAAATTCGTTACTTTTGCGATTTTTAGTATAAGCCTTTTGCCAATTATAAAGTTTATATAAATTCATATATGACACATACTAATAAATTTGGGATATGAAAACATGCACATATTTTATTAGAACGTTGTGTCAACATTTCAAAGCTTTCGGAAATATACGATTTTGAACATAACACTAAACATGGCTCTAGGGCGAGAAACAGTTCTAAGAGGAAATAGAAGTGAGGAAGAGACGAACAGGGAAAGCGTAATGATGAGATGTAGAGGGAGACGGAGGAGGTGCAGATGCACAGAAAGAGGGGGGAGGAGGATCGGATAGACAAAGAAAGAGGGAAGAAGATGGGGTGGAGAAAATGGACAAGGAGTGGGGAAGGAGGAAGTTTGGACAAAGAGAGGTGAACGAGGAAAGATGCAGAGAGAGAGAACAGAGATAAGGGGAGCAGAGAATGTAGGACGTATATCCAATTCCCATCCACAAGGCAGTAGGAAATTACGTATATAAGAAATGTATGGTTCCTCTTATCTATCTTTTCCATTTAATCTGTATCGAGCCACAGCAACGCATGGACGGACAGCTAGTGCCATAGTAAGTAAAGTAACAAATTCATTCACAAGAAAAATTTGATGTCCGCCATTACGTAAATAAAGGGTTGTGAGGAATAGTTATGTAGAAAGGAAAGTCCTGGAGTTTATGATGTTTACGATCCGGATTACTATTACGCATAGACATCATATCAGACTTCGGAACCCCCAGCATGTTTATCACTTCACACTGACACAAGGGCTGTGATACAAGAGAAGGAAATTTATTATAATATGCTGCTCACAAATGGTTATTACTTGTGTACCACTATCAAGTGCAGGAAAGCTCCTCAGTTATTTTCGTGTGTGTTGCATGAATTTTGGTCTCACCTAGGTTGTCTTCCTGTGCGGGTAAGAAGAGCGTCATCGGAATAGTCTGATTTTAGCTCCGAGAAACCTGTGCAGACAGTGTCGGCACACTGCGTTGAGAACCAAGACGACGTCTTCCTCTTTGTGTCTTGGCGTGCGCTGTTTACAGATGCACTTGTTGCGCGTCTCTACACCCGGAATACACTGCCTTTGCCAAGTACTTTAAAAACGTAATACATTCTCCATTATTCCATTTTATGTAATTTACAGGAAATTGTTTGGGTAATCTTGAATTTTGTAGCTTTAGAAGTCATTAAAATATTCCACATTCATATTATATGCATTTTTATTGTTGCTTGTCTTTTACATACTTGCACGCACGCACACACACACACACACACACACATACACACTGCTTGATTTTTTGAGAAGGGACTATTCCTATAGCCTACCCATCCCGCAACATTTCGTAATATTTGTCTAAGGCGTCTTGCAACTGACTCTACTAACTGCCTTGATGATGTTTCATAGTGGTTTATTTGCCACCATGTATGTTCTATATTTTCCCAATAGTCGCTTGCGTTTTCTTGATTCAAGTGACAACGACCTCGTTACTTCCGCCCACATATTCTCAATAGGATTAAGGTCCGGTGACCGTGGAACGAACTCAATCAGCTTTATGCGATCTTCGCTGCGAAACTATTCTTGAACGGCGATGGGGCTATGGTCCTATAAATAAATAGGTATCAAGTTATTTCATCTATTTATATTTGAAGAACGTATTTGTAATTTACGCACTGTATTAATGTTTTTCATACGGTATCTAACAAGTTAGGTTCAAATATCGCTAAGAGGCCTTTGTCAGTTAAACATTTCCGTGTCCATCATGTAAGATTGAGCATGACTGGCTGAATCATACCAAACGATGCAGTTTGGTGCTGATAAGAAGACCATCGCACCAGTTACCCTACCACGAGGAACCTCTACTCATTACCAGGCTTCTAACTGAAGTATTTTGCGTACCATCTATACCACTAACGTGATACCTATATTAAGCAAGTAACAGAAGTGCAGCGGCTATACTCCAAAGTTATCATACCGACTGTACAGGTCAGAATCTGCATAAATATATGACTAGCTTCTTATCTGTCGTTTACAAATAATTGAGATAAACGCCCTTTTAATTACGAAACGTGTATTTCCATGCTGCTTTGGTGATCATTTGCAACTAAGTGATGACCAAACTACAGGCATACGTTTTAACTCCACATTTCGTAATAAAAATGGTTTATCTCAGTTATATGCAAATGATAGATGTCCGCCTTTGATAACAAGCTACTCATATCATCGTACAGCAAGACCGCAGTGTAGTATACAATTTGTGCAAACGCCAGTCAGCTTTTATGAGAGCCGAAGAGCATGAAAGGGACGCAGTAGTTGGGAAGGGAGTAACACAGGCCTGTAGCTTTTTCCCCAATGTTGTTCAATCTGTTCATTGAGCAGGCTGTGAAGGAGAGAAAGGAGAAATTTGGAGAAATGATTAATGTTCAGGGACAAGAAGTATAGATTTTGCGAATTGCCGATGACGTAGTAATTCCGTCAGAGACTGCAATGGACCTCGAAGAGCGATTCTATGGCATGGACAGTGTCTTGAAAAGAGGGTATGAAATAAACTTTAACAACAGCATAAAAAGAGTAATGAAATTTAGTCTAAGAAAATCTGGTGATGTGGAAGGTAATAGATTAGAAAACGAGACATTTAAAGTTGTAGATGAGATTTTGTTGGTTGTGTGGGTGGGTGAGGGGGGAGGGGGGTTTGGAGGGTTGGGTTGTGGTTTGGAGGCACTAGACTACTCAGGTCACCACTCCCTATTTCGGCTAAGGATGGGAAAGTAAATCGGGCGTGCCCTTTGAAAGGAAGCATCCAGACTTTCGCCTGGAGTGATGTATGGAAATCATGGAAAACGTAAATCAGGATGGCCGGAGGTGGGTTTGAACCACCATCCTCCCGAATGCGGGTTCAGTGTGCTAACCACTGCCCTACCTCGCTCTGCTGAGTTTTGTTATTTGGATTGTATAATAACTTCTGATGCCCGGAGTAGTGAAGACATAAAATGTAGAATGCAATGGGAGGAAAAGTATTTCTGTAGAAGAGAATTTAAGGGATATACTGTCTTTTCTGAAGGCATTTGTCCGAAGTGTGGCCATGTACGGCAGTGAAGCGTGGACGATAAAGTAGTTCAGACAAGAAGAGGATAACTTTCTAAATTTCTTGCAACAGGAGAATGCTGAAGAGTAGATGGGTAGATCATGTGACTAATGAGGACGTTCTGAATAGAATTGGGGGGAAAAGAAATTTCTGGCATACCTTGTCTAAAAGACGGGATCGATTGGTAGGGCACATTCTGAGACACCAAGAAATCGTCAATTTAGTTTTTGAGGGGAGCGTGTGGGGTAAAAATCACAGGGGTAGACGACGAGATGGATATAACAAGCAGATTCAAAGGAATGTGGGCTGTCTTTCTGACTCGGAGACGAAGTTTTGCGCAAGATAGGGTAGCGTGGAGGTGGAGAACTGCATCAAACCAGTCTACGGACAACAACACACCACATCATTAAGTAGTATATGTCGTGTAAGATTATTCAGAAATAGTCATTTTAGACACAGTAATTTCATTAATAAAGCACCATCATAACAGCAGACTTTATTCAAATGTGTAGTCGGTTTGTCATGGAATGAATTGCAGTATCCTCTTAGGCATTATCGTTTGCTGTACCAGAAAAGAATTAGGAACAGAATTTGTCGCACAGGTAACTGAAACACCAATTCTTGGAGTACTGTACACATTTCGTGGAATATGCAGGTGATACCCGAAAATATAGTTTATTTAACTTCCAAAAATTATTATTATTCGATTAATGATGGAAATTCTCCTCAGAGTGTGTGTGTGTACTGCTTGGTCTTTCCTCTTTGGTTATATATCCTCTCTGACTTGGCTCACTACTATAATACAGTATCTGTAACTTCCCCACTCCTTAACACCATCCTCATGACCTAGATCGTGATTTGATTTACCTTCCCCTTCCGTTCCCATCCTTTTTTTCTTTCCCTTCTCTCCCACCTGAAGAAGGAACTGTGTTCCGAAAGCTTGTTCTTTTCGTCCGTTTTTTCTTTTCTTTTCTTTCTTTCTTTCTTTCTTTCTTTTTTCTTTTTTTTTCTTTCTTTTTTTTTTTTTTTCATTTGTGTCAGTATCGACGGTACAGCACAAAGGTAAGCACTGGCCAGCCAATCTATCGCTTTGAAGAATAATTTAAAAACTATAATTACTGCGATCAATTTTGACGTTAACCGCGCATATCTGATCATTAGTGTGAAAGCAGGCACGTTCAACAGATGCAGAACTGAATGTTGTATTTCTATAGAAACTTCCCTCGAAATATTTCCTCCATTAGGCTTATGCAAGTTGCCTGCTGCATACATTTTCAGTGAAACCTTCAACCTGCCTGCAAAAGAAACATCACAGGTTCAGTAAAGTGGAGTACCTGTTCGCGGTACAATTTTACACTGCCTATGTTTCTTGTCTCTACAAAGTTTTGATGGAAAAGTGCCTCATCAGTCTGGACTCAAGCGAATGTTATCCACACACGTGAGACTGTAACTACCTACCAGAAATATAATTCATGTTTGAAGAAAGTTTGTTTATTAATGCAACTACTACGACAAAAGCACTAGTCTTAATGATTTTCCATGGCATATTATAACGATGGTCTGTACACGTCCACATGATAACCGCAAACCATAGCCACAGCACCACTCCCTCTATCTCAGAACAATACTCACGTTAATGCTATAGGAGACGCGCAAATACAACATCTATTTCGTCGGAAAAGCCACGTACTGGTTTACGGGTCTAACGGTCTCCTTAGGAGGTATAAAAAACATTGGACAGTTTGATATTCTGTGTTTGCAAGAATACTGAGCACACAACACCCATCGATGTCCTTACAGGTAACGACCGCACAAAGGACGTTGAAAATTATAAATAGTGCCAGCATTGTATAAATTCTTATACATTATGATTATGTGATGCTAATACTAGAATGAATATGAAATATTAGTTTAAGTGTTGCAAATATACACCTTATCAAATGTGCAGACGACACAAAAAGAATAATGGATTATACGAAAGAAAATGGGTCCAAGAGAAAATATAGCTGTTTGGAAAATCCATAGTAATAAGACCTACAAACATATGGAAAAAATATCAGTCGGAGTGGTTAAGTGAGGGTTTACTTTTGTTGGATATATGTATCAAATGAATGATAAAAGGCTAAAGAAACAATTATTCGTATACTTCTGGAAGAATTAATCAACAATAGCATGAGCAAAGAAGAAAATAAGTACTTAGAAAGAAACATCATCAAATAATGTTAACTAACCACAATAAAGAACATAATAAAGTTAAAAGCTATTGAAAGAGGATGAAATAAGAAATTGGAAACAACCTGAAAAAAAAGAAGTAAAATACAACGTGGGAGATTATGACGGATAAATTAATCTATAACTTACTGTCCCTAATTCTATGTTTAGATAACAGAAGCTCTCCGTATTTTGCACTCCATGTTACGAAGCCTTCCCAATGCCCAATGCTGCATTGATTTCTTTTCGTTGGCCTCTCTTCGTTCGTTTGTGCCACTGACAGCGATATCAAGAAATATATTTTCTGAGTCTATAATTGTAAAGAAAACTGACTCTGGTGAATGATTTTTGTTGTTATTGCGCTTAAGACAGAATACGCAAATAATTGAGACATTTATTACTATGTTAGCGGTCGGTGCATCTGTATATTTTTATTAATGACAACGATCGGCTCATTAAAGCTAGTTACGGAATTGCGAGCAGGGCTCATTGGCATATACTTTAGGTGTTAGGACCCCCAGCAGGCGCGCGACGAGCGAGCTAAGTCTCTGTCGAGCTCGCTTGGCAATCACCTCGGCTCTTATTCTTCCTGTTGATAGTAAGACTAAAGCTTGGCAATATCGCAGTGTAAGTCTGTCAACGCTGGTACCGAGGTCTTACTTCCTGGTTAGCACAGAACTGTGCTCATAAATTCACTTGATGTTTCCTGTAATTTCCATTGAATAATCTGACTGGTTTCTCAGTCCAGAGACGCCAGAAGGCTATTTGTTCATGCTTTTGGGTCCATAAAATTGTTTACACGGCGAAATTCCAACTAATCTCGCCTCTTACGTTGCGAGTTATATGTTCTACTGACGTATGTGGCAGTAGGAAAGCGCTGGGGTGCAAGCTCCTTGCTAGCTCTGCGGTAAAGTAGTCGCCTGCCATGGAGCGGTGCCTTTGGCCAATGGTTCGGGTCTCATTGGGGTATAATTTTTTAGCTTTTTTGTGAGAGGAATTGCACGAATCCACATCGAAAACAACAAGATACCTCTTGCGGTTACTTGTTATATTCTCTCTGATAATGGGAAAGTCTGACAACGTTCTGGTAGTTTACCAAATTTGTCCCTTTAGAATCGGACTGATTGCAAGCTAATTATGATGCCAATCGATGTTCGACGTGTATTTTTTCTGGAAATAATTTTTGTCGTAGGTTATTCGAGTAGGGGCGGGAAACAAACATTTGAGGACATGTGATCGAAAGAGAAGGTGCGGAATGGGTGACTTCCAAAGCACACTATTCGATGTTTTGTTTGTGAAATCAACTGGAATTATTATAGTGTAGTACTAACACATGATGTAATTTTTTAGGTCGTTTGTCCTTACAGTGCGACTAAATGGTGTCTCAGTTGTTTGCAAAAAATGGCCGCACCTTGGCGTTGTGGTTGCACTTTGCTGAGTATAAATATCTTTTAATACTCAGTCATTTATTTCTTCTTAAGATGTCAGCATTAGAGCATAATAACTCGCCACTAGTAACAATCGTGACTAGGAATCCTGATTGAGCGGCCTGATGACGTTCAAGAAAAATGTGGTAATAGTCGTCCCTATGACCCTTTAAACCGATTCTACTTTACGATGTTTAGAGTGTGTTCGTATGTCAGAAAAATTAAATACGTGACTGTAATATAAGTACCAGAACTTGAGGTAAGGATAAAACAGACTCAGAGCGGCGCGCCGCTGTCACCGAGTCCGCAGGCGGCAGCCGCGATGCGGCCGCTGGCGCGTCGCCGTAGCCGGTGCCCACTACTCCCGAGAGTAAACAGTTCAGTTTTGATGCAGCAGCGAGCCCTTTTGTGTAATTGTTTCTGGGACTTTTCGCTGTTACATTTGAGGTTCTTCCACACTGATAATGAAGACAGCAGATTTTCGGTTAAAAAAAATTGACGGTGGTTGGATTCGATCTCGCGACTTCTTACTTTTACACTTGTAACTGCAACTCTTACCACGAGACCACGCGCTCCTATGCCACAGAACCGTCTCGAGAAGGACATAACACTTCCTCCTGACAGTACCGCATTCTACAGTGTTGCCAGATCTTGCACATCGTCGGACTTAGCATTCTGAGGGGCGGTCGAATTTATTGTCCAAACTGCGCGACCGACTCGGACTTTGCCTCTGCGTCGGCCGGCCGGCGATCAATTTTTTTTGTCTAAGACTGTACATCGATAGGCGAATAGAATTGCGATTGCTTCAACCTCGAGGGCACGCGCATGCAAGCGTAAGTACCTCTTTGCCGTCGACCGACATCTGTGGCCCCCATGCGTAATACCACCGTTATGTGGCATATAAGCAACGCCACCTAGTATCTAGGTGGCGTTGAAATAAGGCCGCGCCTGGCACCATGTCGGATGTTACTCGGCCGAAACATTGGAAGAAACTGAATTCGCGCGGCTGCATGCTAGAAATTTATTGGATTACGGTTTGAAATATTTGATCATTGCTCCAATTACAGCGTGACACACGGTGCGAATATATAACAGGAAACAAAGTCGGCTGTTTTCATGGAGACGGGAACAACGTGAAACGGAACTATTATGAGATGTGCGAGGGGGATAGTTTGGGGTGAGAGTTTAAAATACGGAAAGATTAACTTTTTAAACTCACAACCACCAACTGCGAACCAAATTCCTAAACATGCAAAAGCACTGCAACTCTGATTGCTACTGTTTGACTCATTTTCTAGGGGATGATATCACACGTTCGCAGCTTTCCTTCCCTGCCTATGATTAACAAAAAAATTCATAATAAAGTAAGTTCATGTGGGAAAAGGGTGTACTAACTATTATTTTTGAAAACACGTGAAAGTTCACTTTATGTTGTTTATTACACCATATTAAAACCTCGTGGGTGATTCGTCTGTACGTCGACACATTTATCAAATAAAGTTATAGCTCGTGAGCCCCAGACAAAATGAATATTTGTCGAGAATTGTTTTCACACCATGTGCCTGTCTCAAATACCATTTTGCGACTACACGTGTTACATTAACAAAACATAGTCACTTTAATTCAATGCGATAAATATTTTCAACACACAGTAACACTCTGATATACTTGGTGCAGTCTACGACGAGCAACCACACCTGGCGATTGCCACACAAAATGCTATAGTCTCCACCTGGAGATACACATGCCGACCGTGCAGAGCGACGCCGCGCCCGGCCAGCTACCGCACTCGCTCCCGACTCCTGACTGCCTACCTGGGCCGCGCGCGCGCGCGCGCGCGTCAAAAGCCCAACTGTCGGGTTTTTTCCCTACGTCATCAACTTCCGCATGTGAGCTGTTCTAACCGACTTGCCAACGTACAGCGTTCAGCCAATACATTTCTAAAACTTTACTTAAAATCAAAATAATTACACTACACATTAAACAAATATCTTCTTAGGTTTTTATATTGGTATAAACATCATTTGTACTATTTATTATAATCGTGCAATTTCTTATATCATAGGTAAGTGATTTAACTGAATATTTCAAGATAAAATACACAAGATTAATTGAAAATAAAATGAGAAATAGTTAATATATTATATATATTATTGATAGTTAATATATTATTAAACAAACATTGCCATGCTAGTTGTGTAACTGTCTTGTATTCATTGGTAATTTATTACTTTTCATATAATGAAATTATGTTTTCAGTGTCAAACATATTACGCCAGATATGACTATATCAGCTAATGTATTGTTTATTTGTCAACAGGCTATTTTGTAGTGAAGGCCCTAAAGATTCGTAAGTGCATCGTATTACTTCAAATGAAAGTAGTATTAGAATATTTTATTTCACGCTGTGCACTGCACTGCGCCTGGCAATCGTCATTGTCCCTCTCTCCCCTCACTGGAAACGAGCCTGGAAAATCCTAAGCTGGAACAAGCCACCAACGTCAGCCTGCTCGCCGCCTCCCCTCAGCTACAAGCACACAGGAAATCTCAACGTGGAGAATTTCTGCCTATGGCCTAACTATAAATGTTGTCACCCAACTATGTACATACATTGCTACCATAATTATGAAGATTAAAATTTTGTAGCATTTGGTGCATTGGCATGGTCAATGTTTGCAGTGAACTTCATACTGTTTAGTTACAAATGCTATTAATCACCAATATTTCTAATGGGCGGTAATCTCACAGATGGAACGTTTGAGAAACAACTTTTGTTGAAAATGAACAAATACTGAAATTAAGAATCGCTGAGATACAAGATGCTGTGGACAATTTATTTAATGATGCATTAGTTATGTATTATTAATAATTATGTGTGTATTAAGGCATTTAATTATTTATTAAAGCTTGTTTCATTTCTACATGTGTAAGGTTAATTATGGATTTACAAATGACGTACAATTACAATGATTAAAAGTAACTGTAAAAATACTTGTAACTGATACAGTTACTTTCGATGTATTTACTTTCAGGTAAATAACTTTAACTGTAACTTAGTTACTAGGAAAGTAACTTTCCTAATCCTGTAACCAACCTACAAGATACAACATTTAATTGCCGTGTATTATTACCAGTTACAGTTTATGTCGCTATGCAAATCACTGCCGTTAAGCGGGTCACTTGTTTACATTTTCTTTTTGTAGTCACACAAATGACAGGGTTTACGTCGAGATACTCATTCAGCTCGGTATTTCGTGACGCAAAATAAATTTTTGTCAGAATTTTTTTGCAAGTAAGTATTTCTTTTTGTGATTTACTTACATTTATCATAACTTTTTATTTGTTTCAGAAAAACACTGTATTTGGTTTTCATGTAAGTGCCATGTAGGAAACATACTAGCTTATTTATAAATTATCATAAATCCATTGCGCACAAGAAATGCTGTAAAGCAGAAACTTCAAAAATCTACTCTCTCTCTCTCTCTCTCTACTGTCTAGTCTCCAATTACAGATTTGCAGCAATACATGCCACTCTATTTAATTAAATATTTAATCTATTAACACACACACACACACACACACACACACACACACACACACATATATATATATATATATATATATATATATATATATATATATATTAGTCTTCGGGAGAGCCTTAAGCTGGAGCACGTCTTGGGCACTTTTAAGTTGTTTGTTTTATTTTATTTATTTTTTATGGCACGTATAACTACAAAGGTTAACTCTCTCTGCACTATGGGCACGTCGCTACTGCCATAATACTGCATAGTAACTGAAATATTCACCATATAGTGTACAAACGATTTTGGCTGAGTGGCCTGTTTTATGTGTACCCCTGACGCCACGGAAGGGAACGTATAGTGGAATTGTCAGCCTTTCACCTAGACGTCGGAACGTGGGCCAAATTTCTGTATCACTATGAGACGGGATTCGGTGTGAAGAGTGATTCACGACGGATACACATCTGGGGGGAACGTGGTACCTGATTTTGGATTAGCCGGCCGCGATGGCAGAGCCGTCTGCGGCACGCCACTCACGTTCTGCACGGCCACTACGAACGGGGGTTCGAATCCCCCCCCCCCTTTTGGGCATGGATATTTGTGCCGTCTTTAGTGTTAGCTAGTTCATAAGTAGTGCGTAAGTTTAGGGACTGATCACCACGTAGTTAAGTTCCATAAGCTGTAGAAACATTTGGACATTTGAATTTGATTTTGGATTACAAACATTGTGGAAAGAAACCAGTATCGAGTTTTCTGCGCACTATGAGATGCCCATCAGGTGGGATTGACGGAGGACGTAGAAGAAGTTCAGAGAAAAGCAGCTCATTTTTTATTGTCGCGATACATGATGTACAAGTTGGGTTGGAAATATATTTCGAAAATTTCGATCAGCAAAATTCTCTTCAGGAAGCGAACATATTTTTTTAGTACTCACCTACATAGGGAGACATGATCACCGTAATAAAATAAAATGAATCAGATCGGAAACGGAAAGATTTCGGTTTTACTCTTTCCCACGCGCTTTTTGAGAACGCAACTGTAGAGAAGTATCATAAAAGCGGTTCCGTGAACCTTCTGCCATGCACTTCACTATGATTTGCAGATTATATATGTAGTTGAGGAGGATCGCTAATGGTTGTCAAGACATTATGTTGCTCGTCTGTTCATGATTTTGTACTAGCAAGGTTTCATCCCTCTCAGGTTTCGTCACGAGAGCTTGAGACCGTAAGTGCGGTTGTCGGAAGGTGATGTTGGCCCAGACTTCATACTGATGTACGATGATGATCAACCTAATAGAGTACGCGTGGTTGCTGTTTTGTTGGTAAAGGAAGGTCTTGCCAAATTGCTTTCCAAATTTGAATCCCGTAGAGTACCAGGGACACAGGCTGCATCACATCAACCTACTACTTTCTAATATTTACGAGCATTGCCAAGAAACGAGATTGGTAACATCATTCGCAACGTGACCTCTCGTTGACAAGCATGTATTGCTGCAAGAAATGTTACCACCTCATAATGAGCACACTAATCGGTTGTCGAAATGGGTGTCCAAGTAAATGAAATTGGGGAAAAAGACACTTTGCTGTAGTTTTCTCTCTCTCTCTCTCTCTCTCTCTCTCTCTCTCTCTCTCTCTCTCTCTCTCTCTCTCTCTCTCTTTTATTTTTTTTCCTCGTATATATTTCTACCAGCTGTTTGTAGTGTACTGTGGGAAATGAATCACAACTTTGGAAAATTTCTGTATTAAGCATTAATTTTTTGACAACAGTTTATTTTAAGAGCGATTGTGAACTCAATTACGCTACATCGCATATGCAAGGCCAAGCTGACATGCTCTAAACACAAACCTGAGTTTCACGTGATAACTGGAAGGAATGTAGAGTTCGCATATTATCTTTCTTACGAGATAGAAGTTCACATGTAAGTGAAAGCGGTCACATTAATATTCTTCCTAATATGTATAATGATATTTTTCTTGTTTTCGCGTATTATCTGTTGCAATAAATACAGATACTGTAGTATTTAATTCCGTAGATTTTCCCGGCGTAATAATGGTTGTTGTTTTTCACGGGTTTGTGGCCGGATTCTGTCGATCTGCTGATACGATATTTCGGCGGTCCACCTGGCATATCTTCAGGAATGACTCTGCACCAGTTATACCTATAGATGGCGGCCAGGTGGATCGCCGAAATATCGTATCGGTAGATCGACCTAAACCGGCCCCAAGCTCGTGAAGAACAACAACTGTAGTATTTACATTTTTTGTGTTTTTTCTTCTTTCGTACGAAAATAAGAGTAACTTTGGTGTCCTCTACTGACGTTACATTTCTTATTGGGGCCTCTTTACACTTGTGTACTTCCAGCTAGCCCTTAGCATATATTTAAATTTCTAGTCTGTTTCAAATTCAATTACCCACTCATAAGTTAGGTTATACTTCTTGGCCTGGTGCATATCGACTATGTGAAATACGTACGCCAAGTTCAGTATCGTTAATATTGATATCTAATTGTTACCAAAATGATTAATGTAGCATTAAACACGCTTGGAATATCTTGTCAAAATATCGAATTATATACAAATTTTGTTTAAGTAAATGTTCTATTTGAAGTGACTTAATTTAATTTTCCAGTTTTTTGGGATTAACAGTTGATTAAACAGTGGCAGTAGCCACGACTAATGCAACTGGATATTTTTGGTTAAAATAGTTGTTAACAGTTTTGGGCTAAATTATAAATTTATTCCTTGAAATTTTTAATGTTTTGTGGGTCTTTTTTATCAACCTGTGTAACTTAACTAATAAATTAGGACTAGATACCTGAAATTTTGTACTATATATATTGCATGACTTAAAAATATGGATAGAATGTCTGGTTCAGATTGTTGTTGTTGTTGTTGTTGTTGTTGGTTTTTGAGGGGACTAAACAGCTAGGTCATCAGTCCCCTGTTACTATCTGCGAGTCAGCTGTCAATATTGAAAAGTAAAACAAAGATCTAAAACTGGTCACGCACATAAGGTACAGGTTGACAATGGACAAACCACTGATAACGGAAAACGAAGACACACAGAATTGTTAAAAGAAAGTCAGGAATAAAGTTGGCTAGTGGAGTTCCTTGGCTGGCTGATCACAAAGAAAAAACAGGATGAGCCAGCCATACTTCATACACTAAGAACCCCTAAGGGTGTGAAAAGGTAAAAAACGGGATTGGTGGTGGCCTAAGATGTCAGGCCACAGCACCTAACGTCAGATCGAGTCATAAAAACCAGCAGCGCGGATAAAACTTAAAACTTTGTTAGCCATAGAGGCGTCGTCACCTAAAACTAAGGGTAGTGCGTCTGGAAGATTAAAATAGTGCCGCAGGTTGGTTAAAAGCGGACAGTCCAACAAAAGATGGGCCACTGTCAACACAGTGCCACATCGACACACGGGTGGAGCCTCGCGCCGAAGGAGATACCCGTGGGTGAGCCGCGTATGTCCAATCCGAAGGCGACAGAGGACAACTGACTCTCGGCGGGTCGGCCGCAGTGAAGATTTCCACAAAGCTGTGGAGAGCTTCACTGCCCGAAGCTTATTCGGTACAGTCGCCGTAGCCCACTCGGTACTCCAAGCCTCGCGTACCTTCCGGTGCAACACCAGTTCTGGATTAGAAACAGGAACTAATTATAAGTATATGAATTCCGTATTTTAGTTGATCACTTGCAACAGTTACAACTTGCTTTCCTACACATCTACAGTCGTAGTTAATCCAGAGATTTAAAACCGTAACGAAATTAAAGTAGAAGTTTTTGTGATAGCAGTCTTTTTATTTGAAAATTCGTATTTACCAATGATCAAAATAAACATTTGTATCGATAACTGGTTTCGGTAAATTCAGTTGAAACATTTCACCAAAGAGAATTGCCATTTTCTTATAGTTAATAATATATGAGAAAACTCATTGGGTTTATTGCGATCATTGAAAATAAAAGATATCAAGTGTGAATAATGCAATAATAAAACTTTTTCATCGCACTCCACACCAGCTGACTGTGACAGGCAATCATAAAGCAGACAAATTTTCCTACTGAACAATTTATCTATGGAGATAACCGAGCTAAACAATTCGCCTTGTGTCACTTCTTGACGCTCAGTGCGAGCTGAACAGGTACTTCAGAGATTGAAACGAGATATTAACAGTATCTGCCAGATATTATCAGTTAAGTTTTGAATGGGCGAGAGAGATAAGATATTTAGCAGTGAGAACTCTAAGACCATCCAGGGTACACGGAGCCCAGGAGGTTGCTTTACGAAGACCGTTTCACTGCACGCCTTTCATCGAATCTGCATTGCACATCATACACAGGAATGCAGGTTAGTGACAAAATACAAACAACAGAGTGTAGTAATTGCTGATCAGTTGTACTACATTTATTATATAAACTGCGAAATACTGTCGGACATCCAACATTGATTTCTGTGATTATTTCACCAAGTGTTGCACGTCTGTTACCACTGATTACAAAAACGCCGCTGCTCTTGGTCATTAAGGCCATCTGTCACTACCTTTCACGTGGTGAGAGGAAACCTCTGAATTTTTTTTATTCCCAACACTCTTGCGACTGTGCATATCGGAACAATGGATTCCCAAACGATTTTTCTGACGAAATATCCCAAGCGTCTAGCACCAACTTAAAATGTCTCTGTTAGTTGTGCAGTGATGTCTTTGGCACAGAAAACAGATGTTCGTACCTTTAAGCAGATTGGCACTAAATGCCAAAGACATACATGAACTCTTTAATACCGTTCTCTTGAGAATTTAATTGTTCGACAGAAGACACGGTAGATTATGTTAGTTTGTTGGCTTGGAGGGTTTTCTGATCGGAAGGGACGATATATATATTGTGAATAACTACTTTTCGTAAAGTACCATTATTTTTGTGGTAGAAGCTGTTGTAACAATTTAGATTTAATGAAGATTTTAAGGTAACCTTATTTTGTATCACTTGGTAGTTCGTAATACCTGTCACTCCTATTTAACTAACTAGTTTGATTATCAAATGTTCAAAATGTTCAAATGTTTGTAGAACTTATGGGACTTAACTACAGGGTCATCAGTCCGTCAGCTTACAAACTACTTATGAACTAGCTACAACTAAGGACGGCACAAATATCCATGCCCGAGTGGGGATTCGAACCCCCGACCGTAGTGGCCGTGCAGACCGCGACTGAAGCGCCTCAGTCTCCTCGGCCACCGCGGCCGGCAGTTTGATTATCATTTGTGTTAATTATTATAAGCGTTTTCTCTAGTACAATGCAAGTACAACAAATTTCAAGTCTTGCTCTCACAATCAGAAGTGGTTGCATAACTGAAGCCGCGTAACGGTCTGTTTAATCAGAAATTCTCAAAATTTCATTTATAGCAAGAACAGTTCCATGGTAGTTAGATTAACAGTATTATGATTAGAGCTATAAAAATTAACAGAAGCAGTCTCATTTTTTATTTCTGTGGGATGCGTAATTTCAGATTTATTTTGTCAGATGTTTGGTTACAGAAAACAGTGCTTTATCAGCGCTATTATTGTTGTTATAACGAAACAATTCCTAGTCATTTAAACTCAAATTTATGAATGTTAACAACAATTTATAGAATCGTTTGCTTCAGAGAAGGATCTCATTTCTGTAGTATCATTGTTTAAGAAAAGCTCTTTTGCTATTGCCGTCTCGCTTAATGTAACGAATTTGCTGGCTACGCAAATAACACAGCTGTGACCTCTGAAGGCCATTAACTGTAGCTCGCATTATTTACGAGTTAAAAGCGCCGTCAGAAACTTTAACTACAAAAGATAAAAGTTTTCCATCGAGCCACTTCCCGAATAATTCTTGGCAATAATTAAAACATTTATTAACTCTCGGATTAACTTAGTCAATTAAATACTGTGGTATTATCAGTTTAAATGATAAATAACTGTCAGGACTTGTTTTGCGCAAATTTGAAATTGGTAACAGGTCATAACATTAAGATTAGTGAGCAAGAAAACATGCATAGGGAACGTATTATTTTCTGTTAGATTTCAGCGCGCATTTGCAGCTAAATTCAGAGTCAACATACTCTCTACTGCTCAAGGCTATTCATTTCCAAATAACAACCACATCCCAGACCCAATCAAACCTGCTTACTGTCTTCGTCTCTTGGTCTCCCACTGCAATCCCCCCCCCCACACACACACACACGTTCCTCCAATACTAAAGATAAAGACTTCATATCTGTGATTGCGTCGTATCAATGGATCCCTTCTTTTAGTTACGATAAGACAATTCAGTACCTCCTCATTAGTTTCTCGGCCCACCTACTTCGCCATTTTTCTGAGGCTTTGCAGTTGAACAGCTTCCATCCTCTTCTTGTTTGAACTGTTTATCGTCCACATTTCACTCCCGTACACGTGCCTTCATAAAAGACTTCGTAAGACAGAAATTAATATTCGATGTTAATATTTTTCTTTATCAAAAATTCTACATTTCATGTCTTCTATACGCATTGTTAGTTATTTTATTGACCGAGTGGCAAAACCCATCCAATACCTTCATTAACTTGTTTCCTCATCTGATTCCACCAGCACAGCTTGATTTGACTATATTTCGTTACCCTCTTTTTTTATTTTTTTATTTAATTTTATTATTTTATTTATTTATTTTTTGCTCTTCCTAATGTAAATTTTATAATTTCTCTTCAACACAATGTCTACTTCTACATTGATACTCTGGAAACCACATATAAGTGCCTGGCAGAGTGTTCATTAACCACTTTCATAACTTTTCTCTATCGTTCCATTCTCTAATAGCGCGCGGAAAGAAAGAACACCTAAATCGTTCGGTTTATTTTATTGAGATGGTCAATTCCGTTCAAATGATCTTCCAAGTCCTTTTCTGTGAGACAATGACAATGACATGTGAAAATCGCCAAGTTCTTATTTGTTTCCTTGAACGTTAATTTATGTCGCTCTTTTTTCCTTGATTCCCTTGACAGCTTGCTCAGTACACAGACTGAATAACATTGCAGATGAGTTACAACCTTAACTTACTCCCTTTCCAACAAATACTTCCCTTTCATGCCCTTCAACTCATAACTGCTGTCAAGTTTCTGTATATATTATACGAGGGTCATACAAAAAGTAACTTCTGTTTTTATTTCCAACCGCGGCAGCGCTATGATTGCAGTTCAGAGAATGTACAGCAGTTACTCTGACTCAAGGAGAATACATGTTAGCCATTTTCAGATCGCTGCTGGCAATGTGTTCTTTGTAGTCAGCCGTAATTGAAAATGCCGACGGGTGTGAAGTCAGATCTGCGATTCGTTTTTTTGTAATGCAAAGGAAGTTGAAGCAAATGAAATTCATCGGGGAATCTGCGAAGATTACTGTCAAAAAGTGTTGTTATTTCCACGATAACGCCCGACCTCACACAGCTAGTGTGACCAAACAACTCTTACGCAAATTTCACTGGGACGTGTTTGATCATGCACCTTACTGCCCGGATCTCGATTCTAGCGACTTTCATCTCTTCTTACACCTAAAATCTGCCCTTTGTGGTGAAAACTTCAACGATGATGGCGAGCTGAAAGAAAATGTTATCACATATTGAATACACAGGTTGAAACACGTCTGTACAAATTCAATAATATCGTTTCGCCTGTATTGTATCGATATTTGGATGTAAAATGTTATATAAATGTCTTTGAGTAACTGCATCTATGGTTTACTCTCTTGTGTAGCATCACTGTCAAAGACTATGTATGTGAGTAGTAGTTGAACAGAAAGAGGAGAGTCGGTGTGTAGCTCTGGTGTTGAGCGGACGTGCTCTGGTTAGCTGCTTTTGTACGAGCTGATGGAAAAATTTTGAAATCTGATTTTCACAAACACAATTCTGTCTTTATAAGATTTTGTATCATCCATATATATATCAGTCTGAGAAGATTTTGTTGTTCTTCAATCATAAGGTAATGTAATAAATATTGTTAACAATAATTGAGAAAGTTGAACCTCTCACCTGTTTCACTTTTGTAGTTAGAAAGCTAACCCTCTTCCTTTCATTGAAAGTTATTGGCTATTAAAATCAAAGCAGAATATTGACTAAGCTGAGTTTGATTAACAAATTTCTCTATTGATGTGAGGTTTAATAAAAATAGAGATTGTTGTGCAATACTACACAGATTAACAAGATACTAAGTTTCTGCAATCAGTCAGTTACTGAAATAAATTCTTGTAGTTGCATTATTAAAAATGGTTTGTGTCTTTCCAGATTTCTCTCGCAGTCAAATTTATACTGTACTCAGTGAGCCTTATGCAGATTACGTATTGTTCTTGCTTTGGACAAAATATCCGTTGCGCTTTCAATAAGTTTAAACCCGCTGTTTCCTAATTAACTGTGCAGGTATTAATATTAGCGTCATGACTAAACATAATTATAGTGTTAATGAATAAAAATGTGTTCATCTAGTCTTTAATCAGCTTGATTGGAAAGTTAGTAATTGTGAGTGTTAACTACCAGCTGAGGACAATTATTAATGCTACATTTAACACCAGTTTAGTTTTGAATGAGTAGCTTTTGAAACAGACCTCCTTTAGATGGCTCACTATTGCCAAATCCTTGTAGCGACCCTGTTTTTCCAATCAATAGAACAGCCCACCTATATCACACAAAACAACATACCAGTTTCAAGGTATGAAGAAGGCATACAAAATCTTGTGCCACCCTATAATAAGTGACTGCAAAATTTCGGAATCTGTGTAGAAAAGTAGTTTAACAGTTGTAGATTTTTCTACAATAAATATTTTTTTACCTGTTTGTACACGTTTGTTTTGTATAAGAAAAAGAAACTTACTTTTTGGACATACCTCGTGTGTTAAGGTCTCTTAATTTGACTTCTGCTAACTTCATGATTTGAAAGAGCGTATTCCAGTCAAGTAGCACAACGCTCACGCAATAGCTTTTCATATACGTGTTACGGTATAAGCTCTTCACACTCGTCATTTAGAGACAGACAGGTACCGATGACGCGCGTCTTATTCTCACAGAAATGCCATGGCGTCTCCAGCTACCACCTTACCTAGACCCCTATCCATGCAACACAAAGGCAGCAACAGAACACACCTCCTGTCTGTCATAACGTCGGAGCTGCACCCTTACACCATCAACCACACCTACAAATCCTAGATCTGTCCCATCCTGTGCTTTCCGTCTTCTGGGTATATGAGAAGTATCAATAAAGACAATAAAAGGTATCTTGAATGACAGCAGCTGTCGGCTTTTATGCAAAATGTTTTATTACATTTCTCCCATTACCGGTTTCGATATACCTAGCATATCATCATCATATTGTGAACGGTTTTTTATATTACAGATGGTGTGTAATGGGATTTGTGCATCTATTATAATTACAAGAAAACAAAACAAGTGAAATATGTGGCGAGCATAACTGACATAAACGAAACAAGCATAACTGACATAATAATATTGACTTACTGGGAGGCCTAAATGTTGATACGTACAATTTGTGGTATCCATAAATTCATTGCCACAATTGGTAGCATGCACACATTAATTGTGCTGCTATGCACTTCACACGTATTATACAGCATAAATTGTAGCATACACATATTTAATGTGCTGCTAAACACTTTATACATGATGTACTATACAGTTTCCACACGCTATACAAATGTAAACAAACCAAAGATCTTCGCGAAAGATGTTGCACAGATACATCACCCTTTGGTTGACACTTTCATTTTTTGGTAATTACGTATTTGATTGAGGATATGTCATGAGCTAAAGTTACATAATTTCTAGTATGTTAATGTTAATTATTTGTGGCACAATAGTTTTAAATTATTACAGTTCTTATTTTTGTTAACATAATGAAACAGGGTGAAATGTTGTCAATAATTTAACAGTAGTTAAAAGAAAGCAGGTGCAGACAGGTGTGAAAACTACAGAACCACCAGTTTAATAAGTCATGGTTGCAAAATATTAAAGCGAATAATATACAGAAGGATGGAAAAGCTGGTAGAAGCCGACCTCGGGGAAGATCAGTTTGGGTTCAGGAGAAATGTAGGAACACAGGAGGCAATACTCACTTTACGGCTTATCCTAGAAGATAGATTAAGAAAAGGCAAACTTACATTTCTAGCTTTTGTAGACTTGGAGAAGGCTTTTGACAATGTTGATTGGAATAAAATCTTTAAAGTTCTGAAGCAAGCAGGAGTAAAATATAGGGAGCGTAAGGTTATTTACAACTTGTACAAAAACCAAAAAGCGGTTGTCAGAGTTGAAGGGAATGAAAGGGATGCAGTGGTTGGAAAGGGAGTAAGACAGGGTTGTAGTCTTTCTCCATTGTTATTCAATTTGTACATTGATCAAGCTATAAAGGAAAGCAAGGAGAAATTTGGAGAAGGAATTAAAGTTCAGGGTGACATAGTAATTCTGTCAGATACAGCAAAGGACCTGGAAGAGCAATTGAATGGAATGGACAGTGTGCTGAAAGGTGCATATAAGACGAACATTAACAAGAGCAAAACTAGGGTAATGGAGTGCAGTGTAAGAAAATCAGGTGATGCTGAAGGAATTATCTTGGGAAACGAAGCAATAAAGTAGGTAGATGAGTTTTGTTACTTGGGCAGTAAAATAACAAATGATGGTCGCAGTACAGAGGATATAAAATGCAGAATGGCAATGGGTTGAAAAGCGTTCTTGAAAAAGAGAAATTTGTTAACATCGAACATTGATTTAAGCCTAAGGAAGTCATTTCTGAAGGCATTTGTATGGAGTGTTGCCTTGTATGGGAGTGAGACATGGACGATAAACAGTGCGGACAGGAAGAGGATTGAGGCTTTTGAAATATGGTGCCACAGAATAATGCTGAAGATTAGGTGGGTGGATCGCGTAACTAATGAGGAGGTACTGAAGAGAATTGGGGAGAAAAGAAATTTCTGGCATACCTTGACTTAAAGAAGGGATAGATTGGTAGGACACATTCTTAGACATCAAGGAATTTAGCGTTGGAGGGAAGTGTATGGGGTAAAAATCGCAGAGGAAGGCCAAGAGATGGATACACTAAGCAGATTCAGACAGATGTAGGTTGCCGTTCTTATGTGGAGATGAAGAGGCTTGCTCAGGATAGGGTATTGTGGAGACCTGCATGAAACCAGTCTCCGGACTGAAGACCACAACAACAAACATTAGGTGAATTAACATAGGTATTGAACTTTTAGGAATATACTATAGGGCAGGGCACAAGAAGAGAAGTTAGTGTCTGTAGGGAGAGACAGACGGGTGAGAAATCGGAAAGAGAGAGAAAGAGAGAAAAGCACATGGAGAGTGTGAGAGAGAGGCACACACAGAGAGAGAGAGTGTGTGTGTGAGAGAGAGAGAGAGAGAGAGAGACAGGTAGAGAGTGTGTGAGAGAGAGACTGGTAGAGAGAGAGAGAGAGAGAGAGAGAGAGAGAGAGAGAGAGAAAATCGTTATCCCTTGTATTTACTTCAAAGTATGTAGCCGGCCGCGGTGGCCAAGGAGACTGAGGCGCTCCAGTCACGGTCTGCACGGCCACTACGGTCGGGAGTTCGAATCCCCCCTCGGGCATGGATATTTGTGCCGTCCTTAGTATAAGGTAGTTCATAAGTAGTTTGTAAGTTTAGGAACTGATGACCCCGTAGTTAAGTCCCATAAGCTTTAGAAACATTTGAACACTTTGAACAAAGTATGTACCACTCTCACTCTCTCCTTTCACTATCCCTTTTTTTTTTTTTTAATGTTGGAGATATTTAAAATTTTCAAAAAATGGGTTATTAGCTAAATCAATCTGTTCATTTAACATTGTTTGGGGTGATTGTTTGCTATGAATGAAGATCTCAGGTTGTTGTAGAAGGTTTTATGCCTTTGTCAACTGTGTGTAGAAGTTGACGTGTTATCAGACGTGGCTGGTGGTGGTGAGCGCCCTGGCGCTGTCCTCGACCTGCCTGGGCCAGTCTGAGGACTGCCCCTGCACGGTGGGCGCCTCCGGCAGAGACGTGGTGGCCAGCTGCAGCGACCAGGACATCGGCGACCAGCTGCCCGACTGCCTGCCGGCCAACGTCACCATCCTGCAGCTGTCCGGCAACCTCATCACCCAGCTCGACAACCAGACGTTCGCCGCGCTCCCGGACCTGGCGCGCGTCGAGCTCTACATGAACAAAATCTCGTCTGTGGCCGCCGACACCTTCGTCAACAATCCAGCTGTCATACAAGTAAGAGCTCACTCGTAGCTTGCTTTTACACGCTGACAATCAAATGAAGACCCCATAACCAGTGGCGTGCCAAATACAGTTCTGGAAAATGAAAAAAGAACACCATGAATTTGTGAACCCAAAAGAGAGAAATATTATTGACACATTCTTGGGGATGTACACAGCACACAGACAGAGTAGGGTCACCTGAGCGTGGGCAATGTTGACGCCAGTACCGTTTGTACCTTCCTTTTGCAGCGATGCAAGCTGCAGTTCTCCCAGGAAGAAGATCGTTGTGGCGCCAAATGTAGTCTTGCGGAATGGCCTGCCATGCAGTTTCCAGCTGGTGCCTCAGCTCGACCAGATTTAGTTGCGACTGTGCAGACCGCTTAACATGACGTTTCATCCGGTCCCACACATGCTCAATGGGGACGGATCTGGGGATCGTGCTGAGTTTATGCACACCTTGAAGAACACGTCGAACGTGAGTTGTCCTGTCGAAAAAGCCTATCGCTTGGTCGGTGCATGAATGGTAGTAACAGGGGTTGAATGATGGTTTCTATGTACCGAGCACTGTACAGTGTTCCCTCGACGATCACTGACGGAGAGCGGCCAGCGTACCATGATGTACGATGATGCGTTCCGTCTTAGCGTCATCCGATCACGTCCCAATACAGTTCATTCCGCATCCAGTGGTATCACGATAGGCACTTATGGACGGCAAATGGAGTCGCTTCTGGTTCGGAACAATGGTGGTCGTACGCGTGTATGGCGTAATGCAGGGGAGCGCCAAAATCTGTATACGGCAGAGGCACTTGCGGCCGACTCCCGGCATCATGTTGTAGGGAGCCATATGCTACACTGGCTGTTCTCCTCTGATGGTCGTCGAGGGAACATTGAATGGTGCACTGTACAACGAAACTATTATTCAACCCATCTTGCCACCATTGATTCACAAAGAAGGCGATATGCTTTCCCAACAAGACAAAGCACATCGACATTTATCATGTACCATCCAACGTGCTCTTTAAGGTGCACTTCATCTACCCTGGACAGCACGATCCTCAGATCAGTTCCTAATTGAGCGTGTTTGTGACCAAATGAGACGTCATCTTGCTTGGTCTTCATGGCCGGCGCGGAATCTGGTCCAACTGTAGCACCAAGTGGAGATTTCATGTCCGCAAGACTTCATTCTACATCTCTACAATCGCCTCCACGTGAGAATTAAAGCCTGCATTGTTGCAAAAGGAGGATAAACAAGATACTAACGTCGACACTGCACACACTCGCTGTACTCACGTACGTATGGCTCTACCTGTTGATCGGGTGTTGTATACAACCTCAAGAATGTGTCAATGAAATTTCCCTCTGCTGGCTCGACGAATTCATGATATTCCTTTTCCATTTTCCAAGAGTGTATATCTCCAGGGGGCGAAGGACAAAAAGACGTATTCACTGACGATTCGAGGACTTTGGTCTGGGGAAAGAGGCGAAGTCATGGAGCTTTCATTCAGATGAGGTTCCGCTTGCGTCTCATTTATATTTAATAGCGACCATGAGCGCCCCATAAGTCTCAATAACTACTGTTCTAAAGTGCTGTGCAGAATTTGGTACATTGTTGTTCCGTATTAGCAGTCACAGACTGAAAATGGGATTAAAGGAGGGGACAGAGTGTATTAGTTGTTACAAGATGCTTCAGTCAATGGCAGAAATGGCTACCATCAAAAATTCCTAATGAAAGTATAGTTAATTCACTGGCTCTGCCTAAAGATAAAATAAAACCAAGTGAATATGGGGAGAGGGGGGGGGGGGGCAGAAACCGTGCCTTGTAAGTTTAAAGTGGGGGGGGGGGGGCAGACGATTGCCCTACCGAGGATATACAAAAGATATATTGAAGGTATTGTACAGTTCCCAGTAGAGTTTGTAGGGACCATTCATTTGGCATTCATCACAAAAGTTTCGCGCATTTTCTTCACAGAGTTTAAGGCAGTTATCTTTTGGACAAATACTTGCGAAATGAGTAATGAAAATCTCTCGATTTATATAAAGACTAGCTGTAAGCTCAGCGTTACCCGGGTGTTTATTTATCCTTCACTCTCGTAGTTCACTTATCCCCCCCCCCCCTCTGCATCCACCTCTTTCTCTCCCATCTCTTTGTTCGTTTCCACCTTTCCCTCTCTCGGCAAAGTTTTTTGCAAGGAACCGTCTGTCATGTACCATACAAAGATTTATGTACCCAGTGACCGTCGTCTTGGATTAAAATTCATGTATGCAAAACTTCATAAAGACTGGAGGAAAACTATCCATTTGGTAAAATTCCGTAAGTTAAGTACTCAAATGTTCAAATGTCTATAAATCTATCGGACCAAACTGCGTGGTCATCAGTCCGTAGCTTACAAACTACTTAAACCTAGGTAAACTAACCTACGGACAAACACACACACCCATGCCCCAGGGAGGACTCGAACCTCCACGACGAGCAACCGCGCCTTAGACCGCGCAACGTGCCTTAGACCGCGCGGCTACTCCAGGGCGGCGTTAAGTACTCTCCGCCATGCACCGAACGAAATTTTATACAGACAGTGAAATTCCTCTTCTTTTTAAGGTAGAATTTGCAAAATTTCATCAATATCGGAACAAAACTAGAGATTTATATTAAAATAGAAACGCAAGGTCTAATTGACTTACAACCCTTGTTCTGAGAATAACGAAAACATAAAAAAAAAAAGGTTCTGTGAAATCGGTCGAGCCGTTCTCAAGTTATGGTGCGACCAAGGTATTTAGGGATCCATTTCTATGTTGCAAAGTACCCTCTCCCATGCACCGTATGAAGGTAAGGTAAGGTAGACGGTGACCTACTTCTTATTTTGAAGGTCAAGCGTTCATGAAGATCGGAATAAAACTGTAGATTTCATGAGTCTGTAGGAAACGTATGCTCCGCCTTGCACCTAGCACAAAATACTTTCTTAGCTGACGTTTTCTACCTTTAAATACATTCGTGCCAAATTTCAACTTCACGGGTGAAGTAGTTTTCGTGATTTCGTGTTTAGTCAGTGAGTGAGTGAGTGTCCATTGGCTTTCATATAGGTAGAGATTAAGACAACAGATTGCTTAATTTTGGATGCAAGAGAATTAAGCGAGGTTTGCAGACAAAAATAAATAGTGACTTGAAAATCTGTAATGCTAATTTTATTTGATACAAGGTCATGGCTCTTGCGACAGTTTTACGGCATCTACAGCAAAACTGTTGTGAGCGATAGATTTCTTTTCCTTTCTTCATTTTGTGTGTGTGTTGGGTGGGTGGTGAGCGGAGGAGGGTTGAGGGGGGGGGGGGTTGGAGGGGTCAGTTACAAACCGTTTCACAAACGTCCGGAAGTACATGCAAACTTTTCCAATAATTGACGCGTAAATCTGGATATTCTCACGCAGTTGCCTCTCATTATTTATGACGTCATATCACCTAAGCTACGTGTCGTGCTCTTTTGTTTTTGGATCAGAAACCTTCGTGGGCGTACGGTGAACAGTTCACCAAAGATTCATTGCAATCGAATGAATAGTTTATGAACACATAGAGGAGATGCCGACAGACATTCATTTTTATATGTACAGACATATGATCTTCAACGAGATCTCTGAGTTGACGGTGAACTGCATGACCCTGTTATTGTGGTTGACTCTTATAACCATTGGATAATAGATTTTGATTGTGCTTAGATGCTGTGTCACAGTACGTAGTCAACCTCGTCGACAGACTGCTTGAAAAGCCATGAATGCTTCTCTACAAAAGCCTATCTCTCTTGTAATAGTATCAGCAGTCATTCGGATTTTTCAATAAAATGAAATGTTGTGTGCAAAAGACGCACTGGACTGTAAACTGGTGCTTTCACTATCACTTGCTACCTCTTCAAGGACTACCTTGCGCGACTTTCTTTGTTTCACATTATCGACAGTAATAAAACAAGCCAAAAACGAGTCTCGCGCATTTTTTTACTCCCTCTATATATATGATAATGAATGTTTGCCTCCACGATGTGTTAATAAACCATTCATTGGATTGCAATGACACTTTGGTGAACTGTTCAACATAAGCCCACAAAGGTTCCTGACCCAAAATCAAAAAAGCACGACACCCATGTCAGGAGATACGACGTCATAAATCACCGCATGAGAATACCCAAATTTATGCGTCAATTATTGGAAAAATGGGAGAAGTTATGGGCTTGCAACAAAGTTTTCATGTAATTTCGGATGTTTATCAAGCGTTTTGTATCTGACCGCCCACCTTCCTCCCACAAAATGATGAAGCGAAAAGAAGTTTACCGCTCACTCAGTTTCGCTGTAGGTGCCGTAAAACCGTCGCATTAGGCATTACCTTCTGAAGTTTTACTTGATTACTGCACACTGTCTTCGCAACATATTTTGCATATAGTATCGATATTTATTACTAAATGTGCCATCAAATTTATATCACTGAATGACACATACTTCAGGACATATCTGATATGTAAAAATTAATGTTTGTTTGTTTTTGTGTTCGTATTTTATGCACGTCCATACCGTACATCCAATTTCATTACACTTTGTTAACTCATTCCTTGCACTCGCACGAATGTTATACGCATACTAAAATTACATTCGCAAGGTGCTTGGCGGAGGATGCTTTACAATTAGCTAATTCGTTTCTTATGCCTTCTCGCTGAAATGGCTGGACGGATACGAATTAAATTTGGAACAGAGTTAGCTTATACCATGATTAATACGTGGGCTATCTTTCGTAAGCCACCGTATGGTGCATGGCGGAGGGTAGCTTACAATGCGTTAATACGTTTGTATCTCTTCACGCTGAAACAGTTGGACGGATTTGAATGAAATTACACCCTGAATTAACGCATGAGCTACCTTTAGGATTCCACAATACGGTGCTTAGCGAAAGGTACCTTACTGTCGCTTAATACGTTTGTTACTTTTTACGCTAAAACGGCTGAACAGAATTGAATGAAATGTGGAATGTAGATAGCTTATATCCCAAATAATACATGGGCTACCTTTCGTAAGCCTACATAGGTGCACGACGGAGGGTACGTTACAACAAACATCCACATTGTTTAACTAGTTATGTATGACAGCGCATAAATGTATGTTTTCATCAGGGAGATTTTAATAATCTGCAAACCATGGCGGAGGGTACCTTGCGACTTTGACACCTTTGACCTATTACTATGAAATTTGACGTATGTATATGTTTCCATATATAGGAGGGAGAGGAGTAGGTGGAGGAGGAAAGGGATAGGAAGGGGAGGGAGGAGACGGACAGAGAGAGGGAAGAGGACGAGAACGAGTTATTTGCACAATTATTTATTCTGCGGCAGCAGCGTTTCGGGTAACAGCTAGTTCTATATAAATCTGAGAAAAACGTTGCGTTTGCTCAGCGATAGTCGTTTGAAAGCACCGCAGTCTTTAGCATCTGCAACCAAAGGCAGAGGACGCCGCGCCACTAAAGAATCCACATGTCAAGAAGAGCAGAAGGAAAAATTTACTGGTGTAAATACAGAAGTCAAACAGTGTTTACCTGCAGCCATGTGCAACACATTTCGCCGGAAGAGTTTTGTGGACATAATTAATGTGTTCTTCGCTATCACCCTCTACGTCTTTCTTGCCGTATGCTTTCTTTGTTGAAGTTACTGCATTTTAAGACACTGATCACTGCCTTCGGAATACATTAGAGAAGCAGAGGCACTGAAATGTCACTTGCAAAACAGCAGATTGAAATAAAACAACAAATACTATGGAGGCGACAATAAACATTCAGGTTGCATTGTCGACGGCTTGCACAATTTAAAAAAATTAAATAAATAAAAAATAATAAAAAAACATTATTTTGACAAAGGCATTTTTCTAGAATCATCATATCTTTGAGCTGCAATAACTCAGGACTAGGGTCCTTTCTCACGTATCTAATTTGAACAAAACGTGAGTCTCAGGGCAGTGCACAAGAATGCGCTGAAAATGTCAAGAGTTGTTTTTGTTATGAACTTTTCATATGGAACAATTTAAAGCCATAATGACATTTTATCCGACCATGCCTGTATGTGGCCGCGGTGGATTATCCGTGTGCACAGGGGAGCCATGCTGCGGTGCGCGCGGTCGTTCGCCGTAGCGTGTTCGGATCCCCCATCAGGCATGGGTGTTTGTGTTGTCCTTAGGTTAGTTTACCTTAGTTTAAGTAGTTTGTAGGCTACAGACTAGTAACCATGCAGTTGAGTACAATAGATTTACAAACATTTGAACATTTGATTTGACTGTATGTGAAAATTAACAGGTTAATTGTATTATCGGAACCCGTCACAAACTGTTTTACAACTGTAAATATTGTTTATTTATTTACTGTTTCGAGGCTGTTCCTCATTTTCAGACTATTCTGGCACTACAAAATTTTAATTATGATTTACAATGGTTTTTTATTACAAAAATCTTGCTGACTGAAGCAATGAACCTGTGTAAACAAAATAATAACGAATGTGAGGTGATGTTTCTTTTTATAACCTGTTTCATTGTAAATGTTTGTATTATCAACTCACTTTGCTCGTAATGAGTATCTCACGTTTCCGGGTATTTTAAGGTGACACCACAACTCATCTGGGCTTGTTAATCACAAAACACAATTAAAAACGCAATTCAGCTATCAACATAACTACTGCTTGAAACGAGATGACGACTTCACTGACATCACATCTGTTGTTGGAAACAAGATGGCGGTCACAACAAAGCTAGTTTCGACTACACTACCGATTTTTGAGCCATGGTTCGATGGGATTGTCTTCTGTTGACTTGCTGTACTTTACTGATGTGGCTAGTTACAAGGTGATATGTTATGATGAGTTTGTGTTCACTATGGCAGAAAAAAGATTTATGATTTTAGAAAACGTTTTGGGGAACTGCAACCGTTAAATAAACCAATTTTTAGAAGCCACAGTCACTTTCGCAAGAGAATTTGTTTTATTTTTACCACACAACCGGTTCCAGTCTGCTTGTGACATTAGGCTAACCATGGTAGCCGACTGTGGACAGGTTAGGAACCGTTGGCCTGAAGATGGTCTCACAAGCAGACAAACCGGTTGTCTAGTAAAATAAAAAATTCTCTTGCGAACGTGACTTTTTTAAATAGAAAAAAAAACTTTACCCTAAAGAATTAGAGATGTTTTTAGGCGCTGGATACATGCACAAATTTTGATTATGACAGAAGGGAAGTAAAATTATTACAGAAATAGCAATTCTTGAACTCTGTCATTTTGTTTAGGATTTCATTACCCTCGTTATTCATATGGATGAAGATTCCCATTTCATCCAAGATGTCCTTTTTGCACTTCTTTTCCAAACTAAGCAATACTCTAAGGTCGTCATCTCTTGAAAAGCTGTGTCCCGTTTCATATATATGTTTTGCTATGGCTGATTTCTTGCTTTTTCAAGCCTGAAACAATCAGTGCGTTCTTTGAAACGAGTTTTGAAATTTCCGTCTGTTTGTCCAATGCAGTAATTATTGAATTTGCAAATTTCCAAGTAATTTTATAAATTCCTGATCTGTTCATTTTTTCTGTTGGTTGTGTGATGTCGTGAACGAGTTTTTGCCTTAAATTGTTGTTGGTGGCAAAAGTGAGCCTTATGTCTGGTTTTTTCTTTTTTTGAAAAGCTTAGCTGTTTGATCAGAGTTAACTCCTATCTATGGTATGGTTATGTATCTGGGTTTTTGTACTGCGTGAGTGAAGGCTTTATCAGTCTGTTTGTTTATGATTTTGATTTGTTGTGAGAGTGCATCAATTTCCTGTTCATTATAGCCATTGGTGTGCTATGTGTTTGATTGTGATTATGTCTTTCTGATACTCAGCAGTGAGTAATAATTATTCTGCTCCGTTGAAGAATGCTCTGAATACAGCATGTTTATGCCAGTAGGGGATTGTGGAAGTTTTGTCAGTAAACGGGTCTTGTATGTTAGTTACTGTAATGTCCAAAAAAATTATTTTGTCATCTTTTGAGTGTTCTATAGTAAACAAATGTTTTGACTAAGTTATTGGTCATGCTTATCAAAGTGTCTACTTCCTCTTCGGTTTCATCATATATCATGAATATATTATCTACCTATCTTAATTAGTAGATAATTTTCTTAGTTGTGCTGTTATTACATCTTAGAAGTTTATTTTCAAGGTGGTTGATGAAAATTTCAGCAATTATTCCACTGAGAGGGCTACCCATTGCTAGGCTTAAATCCTGCTTATAATATTTTGTTATTAAAAGTGAGATAGTTATGAGAGAGGACAATCTCTAGTACTGTTAGTTCAACTATTTCAGCTGTGGAGATAATTTGGTGTTTCAAAAAGGTATATTTCATTACCGCTATGGATTCTTTGAGGGGTATGCTGCTACGTAGATTCAAAATATCTAGCTATATGAGATTTGCGTTGACTAGGATCTGAATTTCTTTCATTACTTGAATTGCTTGGTAACTATTTATCACTGAGAAAGAGTGAAATTTTTAGTGAACTTGTAATATTGAATGTAGGTTTTACATGACTTTCTAAGCTGGATGGTCCCTGGTACTAACAAGAGGTTAACGAGAACATTACCTTTGTTGATCACAGGAAATGCATTGTATTTCCACCAGATGAAGTTTGTTTAAAGAAATACAACAGTATTTTGAAGGATTACATAGAACCAACAGAAACGTAATCAACATTAAAGGAAATATTTGGATAAAATGAAAGCTTGCTGGGTCCAAAAGACCCCTATTATGCAACCAAGGGTTAAAAGATGGACGAGGCATTCAAGGAACAGAGTCACAGGAGGTCATCAAAAAGTTCGAAAAAATATTTTTTTGTAAAGTCGAGTTGTTCATTCAGCAAAGATAGTGCTTTATTTTTAAAATGTGCATACGTTTCCACTTGTTCGAGAGTATTCATCAAAATTCTTTTAGCTCCGTTACGCAGAATCATTAAGCAGTCGTCAGTGGAACGTTCTGCTTGTATATTTGTGCCAAATGTTGGCCAAGCAGTGATTTACCGCTTGAAGCGCCCGTTGTATGTTCATTTAAAGTCGGGCCTGGAAACCGAATGGTCGCGGTTTCGAAGCCCGGTCCGACCTCGGATTTTTTCACTCTGCACTTTAACCCATCCTTCACCTCTCAATGACGCGAGGAGTCGCCAAAAACGACACGTGGTTTGGATTCCACGTTAAGCTGTAGGACCGCTTTCCCCGGTTGGATAACTGGGGTAGGCTAGGGACAGGCAAGTCGTCGAATTGAAAGATCAATTGAAAGACTTGCACCAGGCCAATGAGCCACATGAAATTATTATTATTATAAATTGCACAATAAAATTTCTTCATGTCCGTCCAATATATTGTTTATCACAGTCTTGGCAAGAGATACTATATACCCCTGAATTCAGAAATCTACTACTGCATGTGTCAATCGTGTGCCTCAATTGAGTTTGTAACAAATTGTTGATGGTGAACCCAATAGCTAAGTCAGTATTTTAAATAACTTATTTACTCTGTCACAACGTATTTCCATGTAAGTCATTTTAATAAATTTTTTATTGACGCCTATGGGAATCCTTTTTCGACTTTCGTAAGCTATGAAATATGTTGTCGACTACTTCTGTTCTTAAATTGTTCGCTGTAGCAATTTGCTCTAAGATTTCTGATTCGTTCTGCACATAAAAGGGTTCAAAGGGCAATTTTAGCAATCTGCGAAACATAGAGCGGAAAAATGCATTCTTGTACTTGAATGGGTTGATGCGGTAAGGATCACGTCTATGCAGTTGGCTTTCTATAAATTGTAAATCAGTGCTAGCCGTTTCAATTGGAAATTGTCAAATCGAGAAAATTCAAAACTCTGTTATTCTCCATTGTTAAAAGTAGTTTGGGGTTCACATTGGATAGCAAGCGAGCAACAGCATCTAATTCTTCTTTGGGGCCATTGTATAGAATTATTACCTCATCTATATGTACCTTTTGTAGTTTATGATATTGTTCGCAATGCGTGGATTATTTTTAAAAATTGTAGTTCGATTAACTTGACTAAGTTATGAGCCACAACGCCAGCAGAAGAACTGTCCATGCCTAGGCTATCCCTCTGATGATATATATTGTCATTATATAATAAATAGTTTAAACTGAGAGCATTTTATAATAGGTTAATAAACTCAGTTATTTCTTCTGTATTCACAATTTTGAGATATAATTATTGCCTGAATCATTGATGGGAATTCTTGTGCACAAAAATTTAATGTCTAACGAAGCTAAACTTGCACCATCAGAGATGTCAATGTCATATATTACTTGTGTTAGTTGATAACTGCTTAAAATACTGAAATTATCTTCGTATATAAAAATGCTTTTAAGATCTCATTTAACATTTCGATTAATTCATATCTGGGGAAATTTTTGCAGTTGACAATTTGTTGCAACAGTCTTTTAATGTTTCATTTAAGACATATTGGAGGAAAAGTATATGCGATGGGTGGGAGAGCAGTAGTAATTATAAGTGCAGTTTATTTGCTAAAATATTTTACTGATTTTTGTTTTTATACTTTTCCTTTACTTCAGTTTTAACGAGATTTTCTTGCCTTTCCTTTGTGCATGTTTGCCTGAGATAGAACTGTTGTTTGTTTTTAGTTTTATTTGTTTCGGAGTTGCGTCCTCCTTCAAACAGGTTTTGATGAAGTTTACACTTAAGTTGGTTTTTGATATTTTCACTCTGAAACTGTTGTATGTCTGGAAAACTCGAACAACTTGGCTTGTTGGTACAAAACTATTTCATGCCATAATGATAATTTTTTCCGATTGTGACTGTAAGTGAAAATTAAGTCACAAATTGTTTTACAACTGCAAATATTGTTTATTTAGCTACATGTGTCGAAGCTGCGCCTCATTTTCATGCTATTCTGGCATTACAAAAATTACAGTCCGATTTTGAAACATATTTATGAAATGGGAAACAGATTTTCATTTACAGTATTTCATTCTTTGGAAAGAGCTTGAAAACGAACATCTTGGAGGAAATGGACATCTTCTTATATGAAAAACGAAGATAATGAAATCTTAAACGAAATGACAGACTTAAATAATTCCTATTTCTTTTAATTTTACTTCCTTTCTGTGAAAATTAAAGTTGTGCATGTATCCAGCGCCTAACAACACATCTGTAATTCTTTTCGATAAAGTTTTTTTCTGTGTTAGTGATAATAAACTCATCATAACATGTCATAATATAACCAACCACAACATGAAGACAATAGAACACAATCCAAGGGACTCAAGCTCAAAAATCGATATTTTTATCGAAACAAGCTTTGTTCTGACCGCCATCTTGTTTCCAGGAACAGCTGTGATGCCAGTGAAGTCGCTATCTCGTTTCAAGCAGCAACTATGTTGATAGTGAGATTGTATTTTTCGTTGTAGTGTTTTATTATTAACACTTTAAAAAAACCACGAAATGTGAGCTACACAACATGAACAAAGTGAGTTGATAAAACACACATTTACAATCAAACAGGTAGTCAAAAGAGGCATCACCTCACATATGTTATCTTTTTGATTTGGCCATAGAACGAAGGCTCTCACGGCAGGTATCGTCATTACTTAAAGCTTCCGGGCTGAGATGCCGTGGTCCATACATAAAACTTTCCCCTGACGTTTCGCCCTCGTCTGCGGAAGGCATCCTCGGAGGTAAAGCGGCGTACTGCAACGAGAGCGCGAGTAAGTGTCGTGTATATAGGCAAAACATAGGGCCCTGGTGTCAGTCACGTGGTGTCGGTTGTGCTGTGGTCTCTGCTATTTCCAACCTCCTCGATTGAAATTAATCGCTTGTCATGTTGTTGCTGCAGCGTTGACATCCATATCTTATCAAGTTTGAGACCTTCCTCTTTTTTGTTAAAATGATTTCGATGTTTAAAAATCTCAATGGCCTCTCTGTACAAACGCGCATAATAATGCGACGTCTTTGCTGTGACGGACGTCTCGTTAAATTTTATTTCGTGGTCACCTTCTTGATACACGTGTTCCGCTACAGCCGCTTTATCAGTATGTCCGATGCGGCAGTTCCTTTTGTGTTGACGAGTGTTGACGCTTCTTTTAGTTGTACCTATATAAACATGTCCACAACTTCAGTGCATTTTATAGACATCTGGTGTAGCCTGGGGATGTCGCTTATCTTTTGCAGATCTTAAAAATTCTTTTATTTTCGTGGTTAGTCTGAAAACAGTTTCCACATCGTACTTGCTTAAAATTGTTCCAATACGATCAGTGACCTTACTGATAAATTGTAGAAAAACTTTACCCTTGGCTTGTTGTCGTTCCTCGTCCATCCTATCTCCTTGTCTGAATAGCCATTCTATTCT
The DNA here is from genome assembly GCA_026315105.1 of Locusta migratoria. NCBI lineage: Eukaryota > Metazoa > Arthropoda > Insecta > Orthoptera > Acrididae > Locusta > Locusta migratoria. Next base: position 422,946,429 of record CM048746.1, on the reverse strand, counting down.
TCTTAAATGTTACGCTTACTCGCGATCTCGATACAGTACGCAGCTTTACCTCCGAGGATGCTTTCCGCAGACGAGGGGGAAACGTCAGGAGAATGTTTTATTTATGGATCACGGCATCTCAGCCCGGAAGCTTTAAGTAATGAATATTTATACTTGTAAAACAAATTGTGACTGATTTCGGTAATATGATATGTTATTTTTCAAGTGGAATCCTGCATATACACATAGCGAAGTGGTGAAATTTGTAACATACTAGACTCGCATTCTGGAGGACTGTCGTTCAAACCACTTGAATTTATTACATCTCTCGAGATCAATGTGAGGATGGTTCCTGTCAAATGAAATGACCAGTTTCCTTCCGCATCTCTGACAAACACAATCCTAGCGTGTACTAAATCCCTAAAGACCGAGATGATGCTGTGGCATTAAACCTGATTTTTCTTATTCCCTGTATATAAAGGGTATTTGGCTCATAAACATTAAAACTGTTTACAAGAAGCAAGAAATAGAAAAGAAAGAGATTCGGGTTTAACGTTGACACAGTGGTCATTAGAAACGGAGCACACGTTTGGTTGGTTTTATCAATGATGGAAGTAAACATCCCGGAATTGGGCTGGAGTGATCTGGAACGTTACAGATAACTTAAGTCAGGATGGCCGGAGGTGGATTTGAAATTCCATCCTCCCAAATGGAAGTTTGTTACCACTGCCCCACCTCGCTCTGTGGACGATTAAATGACAACGAAATACAATGAGCTGAGTTATTTCAAGTGTGGCTAACTGCCAGCTACCAACACTGCGTTCCCACGTCCCACCCCGCACCCCCCATAACCCCCACTCCCCTCGCAACCAAATTTAGTTAATTCAATTGTTATACAAAATTTTCAACCTGTTGTTATTAAATTTCTAATGATTAGTATGAAGTTCATTGTAGTCCAGAATAGTCACGTATGTTCTACTATACGTTTTAATTATCATGGATCATATCCGTTTCTGCAATATCGCCTGTAACTTAGAAATTAACGTTCGCGAGTCACATTCTTGAGTGTACGACTACAATAATAATTATAAAATGAATTAAGTCCCATATATTTAGTAAAATATTGATATAGATGATTGTTCCATTTGTCTGATGAATGAAACGGATTATTTCGGAACAGGTTTTCCTGAACATCAACAACCTGACGGAGCTGCCGCCTGGCACCTTCTCGTACACTCCACGGCTCGGTTCGCTCTACCTTGACTATAACAACCTGACGCAGCTGGATGGCAGCATCTTCTACAACAACACACAACTGGTGAGATATTTTCATGTTTTGATACGATTGAGGTCCTTGAAAAATCTAGCTTAGTGTTCGTTTCTAATTCAGAATAATTCATTGTAATTTGACATTTACTTACGCACATATATCTCGTTTATAAAAAATGTATACTGTCACTTGTACGTTAATTGTGATATTCCGACTGTTTATGACTTTCTTGTTACAGTTGGTAAAGCTATAACTGCGAAGGATGAGTAACTATAATAATAATAATAATAATAATAATAACCAAAATGAAGCACGAACCAGTGGCAGAACAACGACAGGCGAATATGTCTTTCCCAGAGTCAATCAGCTTTGAAAACGTTAATCAAGCATAAAGAAATGAATATCTTTCTATGTTTTTCGTATTTTATGCGCTTCGTACCGTACGTCCAATTGCGATTAAACGCAAACTTCTTCTTCAAAATAAGAAGAAAGTCACTGTTCAAATGTTTGTAAATCTAAGGGACTAAACTAAGTTGGTCATCAGTCCCTAGGCTTACAAACTACTTAAACTAACTTAAAGTGACTTATACTAAGGACAACACAAATACGCATGCTCGATGGGGGACTCCGACGGCAAACGACCGCGCTCACCACAGCGAAGAGCCTTAAGCGCACTGCTATTCTCCCGCGGTTGAAAGTCACTGTCTTCATAAAATTATGTATAGTGCGTAGCCGAGGGAAATTCGACAAAATCTGCAGTTTAATTCTGAGATTGATGAAATTCTGCGCACTTAAAGTTCAAGAGGAACATAACGATTACATCATATTTCATAGGGTGCATGGCGGAATGTGTCTTGTAATAAACGTACACACCAGTTCCCTGATCACCATGAATTTTTGACAGATAGAGGAGGCAATTGAGTGGGGAGATGGGTGAGGACAGCCTAGAGACGTGATTGGCAGAGAAAGGGGAAGGGGGAGATTGCCAGGAAGAGGATTAGGAAGGAAGCTTAGGGTTTAACGTCCCGTCGACAGCGTGGTCATTAGAGACGGAGCTTACGCTCGGAGTATTTGGGTAAGGATGTGGAAGGAAATCGGCCGTGCCCTTTCAAAGGAATCATCCCGGCATTTGCCTGGAGTGATTTAGGGAAATCACGGAAGAGGGTTAAGAGGAGATGAAAAGAGAGAGGGGAGATAAGATTAACAGAGAGAGAGAGAGAGAGAGAGAGAGAGAGAGAGAGAGAGAGAGAGAGAGAGAGAGAGAGAGAGAGAGAGAAGGGAGAGGAATGGGACAAGGAGAGAGAAAACGGAGGGAAAGATAGCCTATCTTAAGACAGCAATAAATAAGAACCCAGGCGACGCCGGGTTTTCAGCTAAAATATTTTAAAAATCTTGTTACAGTCCAGCTTTTTTACTAGATATCCACAAGAGCCAACCATTACAAAAATATTTCACCTAGTGTGTAAGATTTATGAGACAGGGGATATACCATCAGACCAAGAAAAATGCAATAATCCCATTCCAGAGCGGCGGATGTGAAAATTACAAAACGATCAATTTAATGAGTGATGGTCGCAAAATTTTAACACGAATTATTTACAGAAGAATGGAAAAGCTGGTAGAAGCCGACCTCGGGAAAGATCAGTTTGGATTCAGGAGAAATTTAGGAACACGGGACGCAATACTCAAATTCAAATCTTTGTAAAGTCTATGGGACTTAACTACGGGGTTATCAGTCCCTAAACTTACAAACTACTTATGAACTAACTAAGACTAAGGACGGCACAAATATACATGCCCGAGGGGGGATTCGAACCCCCGACCGCAGTGGCCGTGCAGACCGTGACTGAAGCGCCTCAGTCCCCTCGGCCACCGCGGCCGGCACGCAATACTCACTTCACGCCTTATCTTAGAAGACAGTTTAAAGAAAAGAAAACCTACATTTCTAGCTTAAGTAGATTTGGGAAAAGCTTTTGACAATGTTGATTGGAATATACTCTTTCAATTCCTGAAATCAGCAGTAGTAAAATATAGGGAACGAAGGGTTATTTACAACTTGTACAAAAATCAGACAGCAGTTAACAGAGTTGAAGGGCATGGAAGGGATGCAGAGGATGGGAAAGGAGTCAGACAACGTTGTAGTCTTTCTCCAATGTTATTCAATTTCTACATTGAGCAAGCTACAAAGGAAAGCAAGGAGAAATTTGGAGAAGAAATTAAACTTCAGAGTGAAGAAATAAAAGCAATGGGTTTTGTCGATGACATTGTAATTTATGCCGGAGACAGCAAAGGGCCTGAAAGAGCAATTGAGTGGGATGGACAGTGTGTTGAAATGTGCATATAAGATGAACATTAACAAGAGCAAAACTAGGGTAATGGAGTGCAGTCATAGAAAATCAGGAGATGCTGAAGGAATTAGATTAGGTACCAAAACAATGAAGGTGATAGATAGGTTTGGTTACTTGGGCAGTAAAATAACACACGATGGTCGCAGTACAGGGGATATAAAATGCAGAATGGCAATGGGAAGAAAAGCGTTTTTGAAGAGAAATTTGTTAACATCGAATATTAATTTGAGTGCAAGGAAATCCTTTCTGAAAGCCTTTATGTGGAGTGTTGCCGTTTATGGTTGTGAAACGTGGTCGAGAAACAGTGCGGACAGGAATAGGCTAGAGGCTTTTGAAACGTGGTGTCACAGAAGAATGCTGAAGATTAGTAGGGTGGATCGCTCATCTAATGAGTACTGAACAGAATCGGGGAGAAAAGGAATTTCTGGCATACCTTGACTAAAATTAGAGATCAATTGGTAGGGCGCATTCTTAGACATGAAGGAATCGTGAATTTAGGATTGGAGGGAAGTGTGTGGGATAAACATCGCAGAGGTAGACCAAGAGATGAATACTGTAAGGAGATTCAAACAGATGTAGGGTGCCGTTCTTATGAGGAGTTGAAGAGGCTTGCTCAATATAGAGTAGGTTGGAGAACTGCATTTTAAACCAGTCTCCGGATTGCAGACCACAACAACAACACTGTAACATAGCTGCCATAAGGCAGATGTTGGAATTACTATACAAATGGGCGTTGAACCGGCCTAAATCGAGGACTCCATATTCGCAGCTTAATTTGGTACCGAACTACAAGACGAAAATAGCGATTCTGAGCACAGTACACCTTACAGTAACGATAAAAATACTCCGCATCTGTTGTTATTTTCCAACTATACTCTAAGGGCACGTTTTTTTATGAAAAAATGCTCTTAGATAAATGGTGGACATATCATTCTTCCTCTATATGTTTCAGTCCTTACTGTGCTGTCATCAGTGGAATAATTTTATTCCATTCTTACATTATGTTGACCTATCGTGTTCGCTGCTGTAATTTGATAATTTGATACAGCTTTACATCTTTAGTTCCTTTGGCCCTTCATTTGCTATCTTATGAGGAGTTTGTTTTCTTTGTGGCGTGATTATTTCAAGTTTCTTATATTAAGCCCATTTAAAATAATGCAATAAAATTATCACACTGCTGATGGCACAAAAAAGAGCTGCATTACTTCTAGAAACAATAGTATAAATCAAGTGGTCTCCATACTGCGGAATACCCTCACCATTTATTTCTGAGCAAGAATGGGACGAAGAAGACTAACTACTTGCAATGAATAATTATTTTTAAATACATATATCGTATTTACTACTTTAATACTGATTTTTATAACAACACTATCATATAGCCAGAAACGTTTTATTTACTAGTAATGACGACGATGATGATGATAATAATACTAACAAAATCGACTACGAAACCGAAGTGTAATATTAATGTGTAAGTGGAAAATAAATAACTTAAAATGTGATACAAGAAACATGGTAACAAGAAATAATATAATATATTCATTGCCCAAAAAGACGAGAAATTGAACTGGGAGCAACACGTTGATGTGCTACTGAGACGTTTGAGTTCAGAGATTTATGCAATTTATGGTTATGGTAAATTTTGGTGACATAAATCTTAGAACATTACCTTAACATTCACTGGTTTCATATATAATCGTACTGCTGAAAACGTCTTTGTCACTTGCCAAATAAAATAAAAGTCTGACACAAAGCCAATCTGCTTTTAAAAACAAAGTGATAGGATTTCTGAACTCCGTCTACACTGTACGTTAATTTTTACAAAGAAATTAGTGATTTTACAACACAAATAAATATATCTATAAATAAATAAAGTAGGCTATGTTATGTAATGGTATCTTTCACTATAGTCTTACGCATCACATAATTACGAAATCTCCTATTCAAATCTATGGAACAAGTATTAATGTAATGCCATGTAACACTGTGACACAACTTCCGTAAGACAGATATTCGATTGACTATACAAATGAACTTTGGCCCAGTCTAGATCAAAAACTTTTCACTCCATACGTGTAGGACAAATATGGTTCCAGCACCAAGACGTTCCAAACCGGAATTCTGAGCGTGGTCTCAAAAAAATGTTCAAATGTTTGTATAGCTTATGGGACTTAACTACGGGGTCATCAGTCCCTAAACTTACAAACTACTTATGAACTAGCTAAGACTAAGGACGGCACAAATATCCATGCCCGAGGGGGGATTCGAACCCCCGACAGTAGTGGCCGTGCAGACCGTGACTGGAGCGCCTCAGTCCCCTCGGCCACCGCGGCCGGCTGAGCGTGGTCTTTCTAAATATTTTTGTTATAGTGATACCACGATACACGTATTTCACATCCGTTGCTATCCTCAAATACTACTTTTTTAAATAACAATTACTTTTTAATAAATGGTGCAGATATTTCGGTGTATGTAACATACAGTTCTTCAACTGCATGTTTTAGCACTTTTTGCGCTGTCATCAGTGGTGTAATTTTATTCTATTCTTACATATGTAAAATGGAGTGAGTAAAATGTCACGTATTCGTGATTACTGTTGTAGCTATCTTATACCCGGAAAGTTTCATTTAATAATAATAATAATAATAATAGAAATAATGGCGATGATGATGATGATGCTAATACTAACAATATCGACTATGGAACCAAAGTGGAATACTCTCGTGCAACTTGAAAATCAGTATCATTAAATCTGATACAAGAAACGTAAAAACAGGAAAAAATATACACTGACCATTACAATTAGGGCGTCAGGTGAGATATCATATATACATATGGTAAAATATTTTATTCAGATATTGGTTGAAGTTGCAATCTGTTTGTAATGTAAAACGATATTTTGCTCTCTCTTTACTTACGGTTTACATGGAGTTTACTTAGAGCGAGCACAACGCGTCTACCACAACAGTGAAAAAGTCAATCTCGTGAGAGAGTTTGACCACCTCGGACGGCCAGTAAAGCTGCACACCTGCGTGACATGGAAAGTGTGGTGTTATCAATCAGCTCTTGGGAGATATTTGGCCGTTCTTCCATGAGTGAAATATACAGCTATGCAATCGTGGTGGGAAATGTTGGTGTGGCTGCAATGCGTCTGCCAAGTGCATCCCAGACTTGCTCTATTGAGTTTTATTGCGGTGAACAAGCTGACCACTGCATTTATTCAGTTCCCTCAACTTCAAGCATGTTGTCCACCAGTGCAGTGGGAACGAGCGTTATCGTCCACTATAAGGAACCCATCTCCTATGGCACAAGCGTAGAGCACAACAAATGGTCCAAGGATCTCGTCTTTTTGTCGCTAAGCACCCAAAGCGCCGCTCAGGACGAAAAAGAATTCCATATATCCGAAAATAGTCACACCATCCCACACTATTCACCCACTTGAATATAGTGATGTTTTCTGAACATATGCAAGACTGTTCAAAGTCCCACGCTCTCTGCAGATAAGGGAACGACGATTGTCCAGCCGAAAACAAAATCTTGATTTATCTGTGAACAGAACCTGCCGCCATTCGTGAAACCTCCAATCCTGATGTTCCTCTGTTCAGTTACTGCGGGATAAACAGTTTAGTGGTTTCAATGACACACACACACACACACACACACACACACACACACACACAAACACAAACACACACACACTATAGCCCTCCGTGCGTAGAGGCCACATTCCTGAAGGCAATTACGGACTGTTTGTGTCGATATTGCCTGTTGCTGGCTGGAGTGTGCGTTGCAGCTGACATCCAACCCTTCAGATGCCAGACACTCAGATCGGTACCAAACGCTGTATATCGTTAGAGTATCAACCGAAACTTCTACACAAATCGTGCTATGTGCTGTCGTCAAGGAGAACGTGCGTAAACGGGAAATAATATGTAACACCTGTCTTACAGAGCCCATGAAAAGCGTATCTGCGAGGGGCCTGCCGCGCTGAACGCCCGTAGGCCCGGTCAGAGAGCTCTACGCCCTCTGTAATAAAAAAAGCTGAGCCTACAACTCATCGAACAAGAACGAACAAACACGATCAGCGTCCGCAACGAAGAGAACTACCCATAGAGAAAAATAAAAAAAAATAAAAATAAAAATAGGGTAGTTGATACAGCGAATTATTGTCGTTACGAGGGTCCTCGGTTCAAACCCTAGTGGGGTGAAATTTTTGTTCTGCATGACGTTGCTCTACGTCGACAAACGTACACCGAGTGTTGCATGGGACAACATGTTCCTGAAATGTAATTTTATAGCACTGTGTTATCGGCAGTTTGCTTCTACTTCGTTTTGTCTGAAAGTAGCAAACCTAAAGAGTATGATCATAAAAGAAAGAAACAATTGCACCATACGTGAGGAAGTATTAATGTAATAATAATAATAATAACAATAATAATAAAAAATGACTGCTTGATAGGCAGCACCGTGCATGTGCGTGTTATGACCCGCAGTGTCGCGTGTTTTCCCACACCATCAAGTGGGGCTAACGTTGCTATCCCGTCCGCACGCTGCTGCTACTGTTGCAGCTGCCAATGCTGTTTTGGGAAATGAACCAGTCGAACGATCTACACATTATCCTTTAACAATATTGAACTTACTGCAGTTCATAAAAGTAAAGGCTCTAGGCGGGGCTTGAACCCTGTTCGAGGAACTAACGCTCTACTTATTATTATAGTTTTCGCACGTTCTCCTGGACGGCAGCACATAGCACGAATTATATAGAAGTTTCGGTTGATACTCTATCCATATACAACGTTCGGTACCGATCTGAGTGTCTGACATCTGAAGTTTTTGGTGTGAGTTGCATTCAGCCTCTTGTCTCGACGCGCTGTTAAATGGGGATAATGCTCATCTCTTACCTGATTTTACCAATGGACGACCTTGGTCTTGCCTTTCTTTTTAACTGTTCCTGCTGTCTAAAATTGCGTCCTGGTCCTGGAAATTACACTTTGGGACTCTCTAATAGTTGCAGCCACTCCCGTGTGTCTCCCGTTTCCAACCTTCCTACGGCTCTCCATGCCGTAGCTTTGGGTAAGTCACGTTGTTGTTCCATTTCACTACCTGCTCATTACACTATCTGAAGGGAACTGCTTCTGGAATTCGTTTGGTGAACACAAGTCAACACCAACATCTCAGAAAAGACTTTCAGTTTGCCGGCCGCGGTGGCCGAAAGGACTGAGGCGCTTCAGTCACGGTCTGCACGGCCACTACGGTCGGGGGTTCGAATCCCCCCTCGGGCATGGATATTTGTGCCGTCATTAGGATTAGCTAGTTCATAAGTAGTTTGTAAGTTTAGGGACTGATGACCCCGTAGTTAAGTCCCATAAGCTTTACAAACATTTGACTTTCAGTTATTACCGCTATCTCGGTTACCGTAATGTTGTTGTTCCCATTCCGAAAAATCAACAGAAAGACGTGGTACCATTTTAGTTCTTTTGTCGATGATAATACTTCAGAAACTAGATATTATTCACAACACTAAAGGGTATCTGATAAAAATGTATTGGCTGAAAAGAATAAAATATTCCATTACAGTCAAAGTGAATTTTACCAAGGTATCAATCAAAGACGCGTTAGGACGATTTCATTCAAATTTCAATTTGCCTTTTTTATCTACTTGATTAGAGACGCTGCAAAGGTAATAAACAATACGCGAATAAAATACCGCAGTACGAAATAATTAGGCATGTTTGTCATTCTGTCTGGACTCTCGGGGGGACAATGATGAAACTGACCGAAAATGTAAGTCTTCGATTTATTTTTCGTTAGTACAACTCATGGACAATAAGTTCCCAAAGTTTCAATGTTAAAATCGCATCCGAAGGGCCTGAAAATTAATTAAAAGTGTGACGCGGCCTCATTGCTACGCCCACGTTTTGAAGCAGCACTTCGATACCAGCACAGTGAACCAAACATGAGCGGGTTACATCTAAAGGACCGTGATACTTACTCTTTGGTTTTATAGGTTTTCTTTGTTCCGTATCTTATAAATAATAACAAAGTAGCTACATCGTTTATGACGAAGCAATTCTGTTTTTGCCTTGTGATACTGACGGAGATTTTTAAAGTGTTCGAGTCTTTCTTCATTCAGTTATGCCGCGATCACAAAGAGCGTATAAAAACTGCAAAAACTGCGTTTCAATAAGTTAGTGAATAGTGAATTGAAGGCTACGTCCGAAGTAAGAATATCTGCTGAAAATGTGAACTCCTCTTCTAGCAGGTCTAAGCGAAAAATTTGTGAGATGAATGGTGCTTACTACAGTGATTAATCTCGGTTTCTGTCCGATCTTGCACTTCTCACAATCGTGTTCATTTGTTAAATCTCGAATCGAAATGAATCTCTGAATTCAGTCATATGGAAACGATGGCCTAAAACCACATTTGTATGTTACAGTTGTCGGAATTGAAACTTATGATGTAGTTCCTGTATTTAATGATGAGATTGTCGGAAGGATGAAGGTATTCGAGATAATGGGCTTTAAGATAAGATATTTTACTCAAGACATGATTTAAAAAATAGATTTACAGCTCGTCTCTGCAGCTGAAAAGTCAGTTGAAGACCTGGTAAAGGAAAGAAGCCTTCAAAAGAAGCCTTGAAGGGAAAGACGACCCAGAGTACAAATGTGGTGCCTTCTGAAGAAGTGACACAAGGAAAAAAGTTAGGTCGAACTTTAAATGGCGTTTCCTGAAAAGTATTTTTTTAAGTTTATATACCTTTTACTCAGATTCTATGAATGCTAGAATAATGAAATTTTGTACACATATTTCTGCAAACCCAGTAAACGTTTTCTCAAGAGTAAATTTTGAAATTCTGTTTGCAAGCTACGATACGGGGCTTGAAATTTTTGCATGAATTTAAAATTGCTCTTGTGGAATTATAATTGAAAATTATGAAAATTCTCCTATTTGACCTATGTGGATTTGTTCCATTTTAGAAACAGTTTGTGTTTTTCATCAACGATCCCTCTTAACCCTTCGACAGTCGCGTATGTATCTGTGAGATACATGACCTACTTTTTCTCTAATATTACCGCAATGAACAGTGACAAAGGCTTGCTGACCCACAACATCTTGTATCATACGCTTGTTATTGCTTCACAGGAGTTTCAGCCTTATTCTGACCCAGACGGGTGGACATGTGTTTTCTGTATCTGTCAGATTCAGCGCGCTAATGACAGCAGCCGTAGCATTGTTTGGAGCGTACTCAAATTGGCAATTGCGTTGTTGCCTTCTAGATGGAGCAACGTTTCGTTGTAACTACATGTATTCTCTTTCAAATTGAGTAAATGATATGATTTAGAAAATCCTAAGGATTTGGAAGAAGTAAAACACCTTCTTTTCGACGATGAGGTGAAGATGATCTTGTAGAAACTGATTCGGAAACCGAAGATATACTCGAAACACGATCGGTAGACTCGGACACAGATCACGAATTTGATGAAGAGAGAAAATAATGAAGCGATGAAAGTGATGAACATTACTATTTTTGTGAATAAAAAAGACAACTAAAAAAGCTTTCAGTTTTAATAATAATAAACATTGCAGGCATCAACTCAAGAGTAATTTTCTTGGGGATCAAGAATACATACTCAGGTAGGCGCGACTACCTGAAAACTTTGGCTCTGACTCTACTGCAAGATCATCTCAAAAGAAGACCTCTTATTATGAGTCTACCAGATGATATAATGACGATGCTGGTAAAGTACAAACCTCAAGGAAAAGAGCAAGAAAACGCTGAACTATCTTTGCACTCAGGAAAAAAGAAAAGAAAAAGATGCCAGTCATGTTACATGGAGACAAAAAAGACTGACCTCAGCAAGTAGCCTACACATGTGAAAAATGCAGTGTCTGTTTGCAAAAGCATGTAAAAATAATTTGTGAACATTGTCTTTCTGTAGAGAGCAATCCATACAAAGAAACATGCTCTGATTCGTTCAATAATTTAATTGTGTCTATAATGAAGTCAGTTTGTAAAAGAATTTCATGTACTTCTCCATTACAATATGTTAAATATTTCTGTTGATTTGGAAAGTGTAATGAGCCTAATGTTCACTTATGTATTTGCCAAATGTGTAACAATAAAGGTAACTGCAATTTAAAACAGAAGGAGAAGAAAAAGAAGCTGTACACAAAGGCACAACCACAAAAATCATCGCATGTATCCAAGATGAAATGAGCGTATGGCTTTTTTGTCCGGTAGATCCCTTGTGGGATTGTTCGGCCGCCTTAGTTCAAGTCTTTTTATTTGACGCTGCGTGGGCGACTTACAAGCCAATGATGATGAGATGATGATGATTAGGACAACACACAACACCCAGTCCCCTGGCGGGAATCGAACCCAGGCCCCCTGCGTGGCAGTCAGCGACACTGGCACTGAACTACGGAGGCGGACTATGTATCCAAGAGAAACATCGCGACTAGTGGCGTCATGGAAGTTGACGCGCCTGCTGGAGGGTTAAACAATGAATGTGATGGAACTACTACAGCAAGCGTAGTTTTTTTTTTTTATTTATTTCTAGCACCCACCGACCCTTTCGGATTACCCCTGTAATGCCCTCCACCACCACAGTGGAGACGGTTGAGCGCCATGTTTCAGTTAAACGCTATCAGTGTACAGCAGAGCTGGGCAATGAGCGAGCCGCGCTCTCGGAGCCGCCTACCTGAGCGGGAGCAGAGGCGAGAGCAGCTGGCGTCCATCACGTAGTTCCTGCTGAAAAGACTAGATGACGTTATGCGCAGCCAACGCGCTAACGTAGCCGCAGAAAAGCACCTGGCTGAGTGCGTTATATAATAACTTATAAAGACAATAGTGCAAACTCTTTAGTATCCAACTCGAATGAACAGATTCCACTGCTAGGGGTATCTCCTGAAAAATGCTATTATGTTTCTAAGTAAGTAACTTATAAACATAATACTGGAAACTCTTCTCTAAAACGTCCAGCGTGTGCAGTTGAGCCTGCAAATATAAGGATAAGAGCCAATTTTTGTTTTGTTTCAGAAGACACCGCTAACAGTGACATCTGTTAGTTCGAATTTTGTACTTTGAGGTTTTCGTTATAATCTACGATATTACGTTATGGTATAGTACGCTGTGGAGTTGAAATGACTAGTCAAATAGGCGTGTTAAAGCGGCGTTCTATTTTCCAGTTCACTCTAGTTTGGAGTGTGATTACTTGTTCACTGAAAGCGAAGTAGGAGCAAAATGTTTGGTATGTGGTAAAATACTAGGCATAAAAAAGTACAATTTAGAACGCCACAATAGAACATATCACTTCAACCAGTGTGGAAGTGTAGAAGGTGAAATGCGACTTAATCTTCTTAATAATCTACGCGAGGAAGGAAGTAAAGTAGATGTATGTATTATAATGCTGTACCTACTTTTGTGTCCCAGCCTCGTCGCCACTTGTGTGTCCCAGCCTCGTCGCCGCGTTTGTGTATCGTCCGCCGGTTGTCGTAGGTGTCGGTGGCCGAGTAAAAAGAGACCGACACAGGAATAAAGGATGCACGCGTGTGCAGGTACGGAGGTGACCAGCCAGTGGGACAGCAGAAACTAGAACACTAGGCTAGATTAGAGCAAGATATATATTTCGCGGAGTCTTGGAAATACTTAACTTTTACATAGTTCTTGACTGCAGAATGCTGATACATAGTTTAGATAGAGGACTGCCTACTGACGATTACTAGTGCCTCTCCGATAGCCAAGTCTTAAAGGATGCACGCGTGTGCAGGTACGGAGGTGACCAGCCAGTGGGACAGCAGAAACTAGAACACTAGGCTAGATTAGAGCAAGATATATATTTCGCGGTGTCTTGGAAATACTTAACTTTTACATAGTTCTTGACTGCAGAATGCTGATACATAGTTTAGATAGAGGACTGCCTACTGACGATTACTAGTGCCTCTCCGATAGCCAAGTCTTAACCGGTGCCTATCTGACTCCCAAATGGCCGATGCAACAGTCGTGGCCAAGAGCGGAGTTGCAGCAGAGGGCGCTCGTGGCTGACGTCGTAAGAACGCCGCGCGGCGAAAGTACGTGGCGCGCACTTCATACTTGCGCGACACCACACCTACTTACGAGATAACTTAATCACAGTGTTTTGTTTAATAAACATCTACCGGACTCACAAGCATGCAGACCGCTAGAGGCAACTAGGATAACTACCGGCCGAGCGCGAACGCTGCTCTTTTTCCGGCCTGAGCCGGAGCGCTGCTCATTGAGGCGATTTGTGCCCACCTCTGGTGTACAGCATGTTAGTGAGGAGGCGGCTCTTACGGCCACGCAGTGTCCTCTTCAGTGATTCACGGCGTCCATCCAGGCCCTCCGCGGCGCGCTGCTGGCTACGCTGCCTGGCCCCCGTAGCTCATGCAGATATACTGTGCGTCCAGGCCGGCATTACTGCCCCACAGCCAGCGCGTAACTCTGACAGATGGGCTCGTAGCGCGGGTTAGCGATTCGTAATCGTCAGCCTGAGCACCTCCTCGTTCCCGGGCTTTGACAGTGCTGTTCCCGAGGCTTAATCACGCTGTTTCACAGACCACGACAGCCACAATGTACTCCTGTACTAAACACGATGCCGACTCGACACACTCCAGTTTTACGAATTCTAAATATTTAAACATTTTGACCCTATTCAGGCCATTTAACTCTTTATAGGACAAAACTTTTTTTCTGAAAATTTGAATGATAATACATCTACATACATACTCCGCAATTCACCGTAAGGTACCACGTACCAGGCATTTCCTTTCCTATTCCACTCCCAAATAGAAAGAGGAAAAAAAGAATGCTTATATGCCTCCGAACGAGCCTTAATTTCTCTTGTCTTTGTGATCTTTACGCGAAATGTAAGTAGGCGGCAGCAAGATCGTACTAAACTCAGCTTCAAATTCCGGCCCTCTAAATTTACTTAACAGAAATTCACGAAAAGAACTTCGTCTATCTTCCAGCGATCCCCGCGCATTGGTCGAACCTACCGGTAACAAATCTAGCTGCTCGCCTCTAAACCGCCTCTATGTCTTCCTTTAAACCGATCTGCTGTGGGTCCCAAACACTTGAGCAATACTCAAGACGTGGTCGTACAAGCGTTTTATACGCGGTCTCCTTTACAGGTGAAGTACATCTTCCCAAAACTCTCCCAATAAACCGAAGTCGGCTGTCCGCCTTGCTCACAACTGTCCTTACATGTTCGTTCCATTTCATATCGCTCTGCAATGTTACGCCTAGGTATCTGAGCAACGCTACAGCATCAAGAAGCTCACTACTAATGCTGTATTCGAACATTATGGGATTGTTTTTCCTACTCATGCGCATCACTTTACATTCCATTTGACTTACATAGCCATCTTATATACTCAGAATTACTTTCTGTTCATTTAACTTGGAAGTGAAAGGAAGTAATAGGTGGTTGATGTACATACCACTGTCCATTCTGGGTGGGACTTAGACTATTGTACATGGTGGTCATCTAAAAGACCACCTTCTTATATCTGGAATAGATAAAGAAAAATTGCATTATTATTATTATCTCAGCTTGTAAACATATAATTAAAAAATGGATTTATATACTGATATGTTCTACATCCACGAGGATCTCCTTATTGCGGATTTATAGAACGAACAGTTAATCTAACCTAAACTAGTCTCATATTCTTAGCTACAAATCTTGTATCCTACGCGTCCTACTCAATCTATATCTATAAATGTGAATGTCTGTTCGGTATACGTTTGTCACGTCTGTACCACAAGACATAAAGAGCTAAAAATATTACAGTTACTAATGTCTACGCTGGGAAGGCTTTAGGCACGGTTTTATGGCGATAGGGTAGCTATTTATCTACATATATTAATGTGGATGTCTGCTCGGTATACGCTTATCACGTCCGAACGACGAGACGCAGAGACTTCAATATTTGTACAGTTACTAATTTATACCTGAGGAAGATTTTAGGCACTGTTTTACAGCGATCTGATAGATATTTCGAAATTTGAAGAATATAACGCGAAATGCAGAACAATAATTACTCTTTGAAAATGGTTTTATTGGTTGCATTGTTGCTTGAGGGTTGATAATGATAAAAGGGTGGAATATATTGGGATGGAAAGTTATCGGTATATATGAAATTCTACGTGTGTGTGTGTATGTGTTAATATTTCGCTCTCCAGCAAAAACTACAGAACGCAAACGAATGGTCTGTGTGTAATTGTTGTCCGAAGTCTCCCGTTATATACTATAGCTATAAGGGGGTGGAAGATATGGTGGTTGAAAGTCGTCAAATTCTTAAAAAAATTTGGACTGAAGGCCAGCGATGACGTTAGCGACTCTATAGCAAGGAGTTTACATACAACGAAATGTGATGCCACAGACCATATCTTTGGTCTATGTGTGCTCCAATGTCTTCAGCTCTTTCTCTGTAAAGATAAGCATACGAATAAGAAAATATAAGAATAAATAAATAAAGCAGTAAAAAAGAAATTTCTTTTAATACATCTCTTTAAAAAAATCGATTTGACGTTTCGCGCATTACATCAAGTGATCGATGTGTGATATTATTACAATCATTATTGTTGAATTTCGTGATTGGATTTTTCCAAACTAATGCATTTTACGTGTGATTTCATCTACACTATTTACTTTCCTGATAATGTTGATTAAAAATGTTTGTTACTAAAGAAGGTATTGTATTTCATTTCATCCTTCAAAACCAGTCTCATAGAACACTACTGAAAGACAGCTTATCTATGATAATCAACCAACACGCGAGCGGAGCCGCGGGTTTAAGCTAGTTCTAAATATTTAAACATTTTGACCCTTTTCAGTTCATTTAACCCATTATACGACAAAACGTTTTCTTTTTGTGAAAATTTGAAAGATAATATTTTTATTGCATCCCATTTGACTTACATAGGCATGTTATATACTCAGAATAGTTTTCTCTTCATTTAACTTGGAGGTGAAAGGAAGTAATAGGTGGTTGATGTACATTCCACTATCCATTTTGGGTGGGGCTTGGACCACTGTGCATGGTGGTCATCTAAAAGACCATCTTCTTAAATCTGGAATAGATAAAGAAAAATGGCATTTGGAATGCAAAGAAGATACAATGTATTACTCACTTTCAAAATGTGAACACATTACCATGTTCAAACAATAAAACATTACTAAATACTATGAAATATTACAAATTGCAGTGGTAAACTTGTTACTTAGAATGAAACGGGGCAGCGGAGTAGTGGCCGAACGGTCTAAACTCCATGCTACGGAGCGTGCGGTTGCTCGCCATCGGGGGTTCGAGTCCTCGCTCGGGCATGGGTGTTTATGTTGTCTTTAGGTTTAAGTTAGGTTAAATAGTTTGTAAGCTTAGGAATTGATAACCTCAGAAGTCCCATAAGATTTACAAACATTTGAATGAAAGGGGTGAAAACAAGAAAGGCAAAGAGCAACTCTGTGAGCAGTATATCGACCACTTTCCTATAAAGGGTTAAATGTATTCAATGGCAAAGTTGAAAACTTGTGCTGAACCAGGATCAATCTCGGATTTCCCGCTTCGGACCAGCGGTGGCCTCAACCAATTGAGCTATCTGGGCACGCTTCCTTCTCAAATTCTCAAGTTATAGCAAAGTACTATTGTAGTGTCTCCTGTCCATTTGGTCCATTTGCTCGCAGCCTATACTGTATTCCCACAAGGGATCGAGTGTATTAATGGGTCCGGATTGAAATTGTCTGTTGCCTGTCGGGGGCAAATTTACAATTATGTCCGAAAACAACAGACACCATTTCAATAGTTAACAGCCAACTGACAATTTCATTGCGGACGCATTAATACGTTCGATTCCTTGCGGGAATTGGGAAACTCTCAGTACATGCACTTCATCACAGGCAAGAGATATAGCCGGCCGCGGTGGCCAAGGTGACTGAGGCGCTCCAGACACGGTCAGCACGGCCACTACGGTCGGGGGTTCGAATCCCCCCTCGGGCATTGATATTTGTGCCGTCCTAGTTCGTAAGTAGTTCATAAGTAGTTTGTAAGTTTAGGGACTGATGACCCCGTAGTTAAGTCCCATAAGCTTAACAAACATTTGAAGATTTGAACAAGAGTTATAAACAAAAGCAGATAGAACAGGTTAACAGTATTAAATTCCTGGGAATACAGATTTATAATAAATTCATTTGGGAGGAGTACACCACATAACGTCAGGATCGCCTTAAGAAATCTTTATTTGCAACAAGTGTTAACAGACACAGGGGGCAAAAAAAAAAAAAAAAAAAAAAAAAAAAAAAAAAAAAAAAAAAAGCTTGCATACTTTGCTTACTTTTATTCCATAATGTTATGTGGCACGATATTTGGTGCAACTCTTCAAAACAAAGACAAGCTTTCAGAGTCCAAAAGGGTTTAATGCGTATTATTTGTGGACTAAATTAACGGACATCTTCCAGAAGCCTCTTCAAAGAACTGCGTACATTAACTACTGCCTTTCTTATATTTATTCCTTAATGAAATTAGTCAAAAATAGCATATCCCTTTTTCCAACAAACAACTCAGTTGATACATACAGTACTACGAACAAAAACGATATACACTCTTACGCACTTAATTTAGTTCAGAAAGAGATCTGCTACGCTGGAACACACATTTTCAATAATTTGCCACCGACAATGAAATATGTAGTTGCAAATAAAGATAAGTTTATGAGGAAGCTGAAAGACTTACTATTAGCGAACTCTTTCTAGGGCACTGACGAATGTTTTTAACACAACTAAATGATATATTGTATGTACCCATACTATAAGTATTATTATCTTTGCTTGTGAACATATATAAAATAAAATGGAATTATATACTGATATGTTCCACATCCACGAGGATTTGCTCATTGCGGATTTATGGAACGAACAGTTAATCTAACCCAAGCTAGTCTCATATTCGTAGCTACAAATCTCGTATCCTACGCGTCCTACTTAATCTCCTATAACTTCATGTAATCCATTAATCCCTTCAAATACGTACGACGAAAAAACTGATTCATTACCCGAGAATAGCATAAAAACGTTCCTGGGGGGGTGTCCTTCGTTGGCATGATTCGAAGAACGTGGCCCTTTTTTCTGTCATGAAACGTAAACCCATTGTCATTCAGCCATATCTACCGAAAACAGATCCATTTAAATGAATACAGGCGGTAAAATTTGTACTTTGATTCAGGAGACTGTGTATTAGCGGTATACGGCGTGAGTATACATTGTATGGATATTCTCCAATAGCTAAAAGAAGAATATATAGATCGCAATGGCAGGCCCGTTGTCGAAAATTTTTGGGTTTGTTATGGCCAGGGAAAAATACGTGTTCTGTGGTGACACTTTTTATTATTGAAAATGGTGTCCACCTCCTTAGTGTAGTGGATAATGTGGTGGGTAGCCCCGCAGTGCGTCGGGGTTCGATTCCTGGCCGGGTTGAAGATTTTCTCCCGCTATAGGACAGTCCTCATCATCATTTAGACGCAAGTAGCCAAAGTGGCGTCAGCTAGAAAGACTCGCGCCAGGCAGGTCGAAGACAATTCCAGTTGGGGTCTAACGGTCACTGCATCTATTTTATACTGAGTATTTTACCTCCATTAAAAAAACCTTATGGCGGACGAGATCTATATAATAAAATGAATTAAAATTCGTATTACAATGTTTCGTATAGATGTTGAAACAGGTCCTGTTTGTCTAAAACTGCTTCAAATACATACCAGGGTATATTTTCTCTATGGTCTGCGCTACAGCACTTACTGAATCGAATGCATCACATTTTCGTCTGTTTCATCGTGGTACGCTGTCACAGCTTTTTAAGACGAGATACTTTTTGCTAAGTATGAGACCCAATGGTCTGCTCATAAGCGATAGGCCATGCGATTTTGTTACAAGAAACAGACTGCTAAGTATGTCATTAATCAGTTATTAATTTACTTACTTCTAACATAACAGAAGTTACGGTAACGAAGGCAGAAAACGCATCTTAAATAGCGAAATCGGTTTGGGTAGAATGAACAAGAGCAGTACAAAAATTCTTCACTATCCTAGCCTGTATTGCAGCAATATTTATTTCGTGACTCAGACTCCTGGGATGCACTTTATTTCGAATTAACGTCATAAGGCGTTATTAATTGACTAATTTATAAAACATACAATAGTATTTTCCTTTGTAGTTGCTTACAACTGTAAATGTGCACTCCAAATAAGCGGGTAAAACACGCAGCTGAATCCACTTGTGTTTCATTTCTATGTCGGTAATGAAAAAAAAACTCCTTTTACATCACTCTCGTCAGTACATAAAATGCTTGAAGTGTCGCACTTATAATTTTTGTCAGCAAAATGTTTTTATCTGCATAAACTTTTTAGTTCCTCCCTTACTTCTTTAGACTACGTATGGAGGAACTTTACTTGCCTTCTAAGCAGCACAAATGTTGTCATTTTTATTATAAACCACAGTAAAAAGTAAACTTAATAGAAGTTACCCAGCTTGAAGTATGTTAGAGAGCTCACTTACGAAAACAGGGAATGTTCTCCAGTCGTGAGAAACTTCTCAGGTTTTCAGAATGAAACTTCACTCTGCAGCGGAGTGTGCGCTGATATGAAACTTCCTGGCAGATTAAAATTGTGTGCCGGAACCGGGACTCGAACCTGGGACCCTTGCCTTTCGCGGGCAAGCGCACTACTTTTTTTTTTTTTTTTTTTTTTTCGGGCCTCCCATCTCCCCTTCTAGCCCGTCCTTTCACTCTCCAAATATGCCTTCTTCGGCTAGGCTTCATTGCCTTTCTGTGAAATCAAAACCTTTTCTATTCTTCATTTTTGTTAACTGAAATATTTCTTCCATGGTATATACCAGAACTCAGTGTTGCACTTCATTGTGCATTTGATAAAAGAGGAACTGAAAGCTGTACTTTTTCCAAAGAGCTTCTATGTTGAATAGCTCAAGTTATAAATTATTTCGGCTTTTCTACACAGAAAATTCAAATAAAACTAAAATCTGTTTATAAACACAAAACTTTTCCTCGCAATTATATATAAACAACTTAAGAAGCAGTCACTTTAGTAAAAAAAAGTAATTAAATAAAATTGTGTAGATATTTAGTTAGACGTCAATGTTTTCTTTAGAAAATTCGCATATAGTGTTCCATAATCTTTTATCTGTTCTAACTGGTGGTGTTGTATTGTCAAATACATCAAAAAGTCTTCTTTGCTTTTTTCTTCATTTCTAAGAATGTAGAATACCGCATGTCCCATGATCCAGTTGACAGCATTCCTTTTGGCATTTGGGTATGGCACTTCTTCAGGGTATAATAGTTTCGTTGGTGTTATAGAATTATCTGATGTTCGTAGCATAAGGGAGAGTACACGCCGAACATAACCCCAAATATCCTTGATTTTGTCACATGTAAATTTGTGCTCGTCTGTGTCTATTAAGTTACACGTGCTGCAATTTGGTGATTCCGCCATGTGTATGGTATGTAGCCGTAAAGCCGTCGGGATCTTCCTGTTTACTGCTAAATACCAAGTAGATCTTACGTTTGTGGGTAAATTTCGATCGTGAATATTTTCCCATATCTTCTTCCAGTTAAAATGATTATGCTTCTGTTCTATCACGTTTCTCGGTTTTCTGTCTATCAAGCTTTTGTAGACTTCTCGTACTCGTTGCATGTGTTTCTGGGGAACTGCCCTGCGAATATAGCTGTATTCAACGAGAAAATGTTTGAGGTGATACAGCTCGTTCGGGATGTAGCGCACATCTACTGGCGGGTCCATGCTGATTGGGGCTATCTCATCCAGAAGATGAGCCACCAAGTTGTTGGCCGAAACTTTCCATTGTTGGTAGGTCTTGCAGATGTAAAGCGCCTGTGCCTTACTGTAAACATCTGTGAGATTAAGGCCGCCATCTTTGTGCATTAGTGTAAGGGTTTCATATTTGACTTTAAAAATATGACCCTTACTAACGAAGTGGCCGAGCGCTGCGAGCATTCTCTTTCCCATCTCTTTGGGTAATGGCAGAATTTGAGCCACATAGTTCACTTTGGCCGTTATGTATGTATTAACTAGCCGAACCTTTTGTATTTCATCGAGGTTTCGCAGGCTGTGAAGTTGTATTCCGGCTCTCATACTCGTCAATATTCTTTTGTAATTGAGGGCAGCCGTTTGTCGTATATTCCGTGTGTAAACTATACCTAGACATTTCAATCTGTCCGTTTCCGTCAGTTGTCCTTCCGCTCTGATGTTATTGCTACTTCCAATGGTCATAATTCTTGACTTTACATTGCTGAGTTTGGCAGCAGATGCAAGTTCGTACTTTTTAATAATGTCAAGAGCGGTTTGGAGCTCCCGTTCACTTCTTACTACAAGTCCTACGTCGTCAGCATATGATTTGCAGACAATATTTTGTCCATGTATCTGCAATCCCCGCAACTCTTGCGTTAGTGTACATAGGAGAGGCTCGATGGCTATAGCAAATAATAACACGGACAAGGGGCATCCTTGCCTAACAGAGCTATTAATCTGTATTGCACTGGTTAATTGTCCATTTATATTAACTTTTGATGTGCCATTCTTTAATAAATGCCCGATCATCTCGATGAATTGTGGAGGAAAATTCATCGCTCTCATGGTGTTGTAAAGATAATCGTGATTGACTCTGTCGAATGCTTGTTCGAAATCAAGTGACACTATTGCACATCTAATTTTACATGTCTCAGCTATCGCAATTATGTCCCTGTAATCACTTAGCGCGTGAAAAATTCTTCTGTCTTTGCCTACACTTGTTTGGTACGGTCCTGTGACAGTGTTTATTACAGCACGGAGACGTTGCATCAGAATTCGCATGAAGATCTTGTAGTCGCTGTTCAGAAGCGTTATAGGCCTGAGATTGCTGATGGACTTGCCTGCTGTTGTTTTGGGAACGAGAACCACGGTTCCCTCGCAGAATTCTTTGGGGATGTGTGTACTGTGATTCATAAGTTCATTACATATGCTCGTTAGTTTACTGAGCAGTTGTTGTCGGAACATTTGATACAATTCTGCCGAGATACCGTCAGGTCCAGGTGATCTATTTTTTGGACTTCTAAGTATCGCGTCTTCTACTTCCTCTTCTGTGATTTCGGCAGTGAGGCTGTTTGCTTCTTCCGGACTGAGTCTTCCTGGTACCCGTGTCGTGAAGTCCTTTTGTGCCGTTTCGTCTGTAGGTTTCGTGGCTAGGAGCTGTGAAAAATGCTTCTGTATCTCTTCCTTTATGTCGCGTTGATTGGTCAATAATTGTCCATCACTGGCCCTCAGCTCGGTAAGAATTTTTCTGCTTTTCCTTTTTTGTTCGTGTATGAAGTGATATACGGAAGTTTTTTCGTCTTGGACTGTATTGTGCTGCCGTGACCGTATTTTGCAGCCTTCTAGTTGTTTCCTCTTTAAATTGATTATTTTAGCTTGAATTCTCTTAATCTGTACATAATTATGAATTATTGCTGCATCCCGTTTATACAATTCTCGCAGACACTGAAAATAAAATTCTACTGTTTTCTTCTGCCACTCATTCTTCTCCCGTGAGTAATTTTTCATGGTTCTCGTTATTGCAGGCTTAGCGCATTTAATCCACCAAGTGATCGGCGAGCTGTACTGAGGGAACCGTTTTTCGCATGCTTCCCACGTAGTGTCAAAAGCTGCACGACATCCTGCATCTGACAAGTGGCTAACGTTAAGTTTCCACTGACCTCGTGCCTTATAGGTCCCTTGTTTCTCCAAATTAATGGTACACATAAAAGCTGCGTGATCGGAGAAGACGGTGGGCCATATTTCCGAATGTAGGATACATTCCTTAAGATCAGCTGATGCGTACATCCGATCTAAACGACTTGCCGAGTGATTAGTGACGTGCGTGAAGCCAGGCATGTTACCATGCGTATACTCCCAGGTGTCAACAAGTCCTAACTGATTTACAATGCTTTCAAGCTCAACTGATTTATTATAATTTGGCGTCTGATCCTTCGGGTGTATGACACAATTAAAGTCTCCGGCAAATATTACATGATCATATCCGGTCCCAAAGAGTGGTACTATTCCGTCTTTGAAAAATTCTTCTCGTTGTCGTCTTTTTCCAGTTCCTGAAGGCGCGTAGACATTGACTATTCTGGTGTTGTTTATCGTACATGCTATTCCTCTGCTGTTAGGTAGTTTCTCTATTTGTCTGACTATAATACCTTCTTTTGTTAAAATGGCTGTTCCAAGTTCAGTAGTATAGCCAGGGTTGGCTATAACGTTATATCCTGTTATTCGATCCAGATCAATTGCATCTGTCACTTCTTGTAACATAACGATGTCTATATCTGCGGCATATATCACGTCCTGGAGAAGTCGCAGTTTGAGAGCGCCCCTTATCTTGTTGATGTTTATTGTGGCTAACCGATATGCTTGTAGTTCGGTCATATTATATTGGTAATGATCTATTTTTGTTTTAAATTCTAAACTTTGCGATCATTCTTTCTATCTTTCTGTCTGTCTTACTACTAACAAATTTCAGTTTAATAGAAGTCTGGGTCATCAGTTAATGCTGTGTCCTTCGCCGGTGAAGGTCTATTGTCGTTGGTTCTATGTTCGTCAGTCTTCTGTGTCATTTCATCATTCGTCTCCATCAATTCTTGGTCTAGGTTGGCATCTTCATGGTCGTCAGCCCAGTTTCGAGGAAGGTTACCTTTACGTTTTTCCTTTTTCCACTCTGTGAGGTCATGAGGTTGTTCTTCACTGTCCGCTTTAGTTTTTGTCGTCATTGCCGTCTTCACAGAGTTTCCAGACGTTTCCGTGACGCCGCCGTAAGAGTCTTCCGTTCGTGACTTTTTGATGGTTTTCTGGTTGCTGTCACGCGTTTTCCCTGTTGTGTCGTTCGACTTCTGTCGCAACTGTTTTGCTTTTTCTCGCAGTGCAGGTGCAGTTTTTTCAGCTCCCTGGTGGGCAATCCGACGTTTTTTATTTTCCGTAGATTGTTTATCCGTCGACGTTTCACCGGACGTAACTGCTTGGGAGTCGTGCTCCGTCTCCTGCTCATTGGTTAAAGCCTCATTCGGGAGTTCTGTATTTGAAGTGTCGTGCTCAAGAGCCGCAGACTGACGGTCTTCGTTTTCTGCTGGCAGTTCTACAGCCATTTGCCCGTCATTATATTTTGGGACGTCGGTTTCCATTCCGATTTCCTCAATTTTTTCTTCGATATTAGGTACCTCCAGCTCTGCGGTCGTAGCCTCAGGTGCGGACGCACGAGCTGCCGCTACGTAAGTCAGCGGTAGCTGTGACATCGTGTTCTGAAACACTGCTTCGCCTGTTGGCAGCTGCGCCACTCTCCTTTGCATACAATCAGCACGAACGTGTCCTGTACCACCACATCCTGCACACGTTCTAGGTTGTCCTTCATATATCACAATAGCTCTATGGCCACGGACACTAATATAAGAAGGTATATGTTTGATCATATCGATTTTGACCTGCCTGACACCATTAAGAACCTTAAATTTGTGAGCACCTGTCCATCTCTCTGCGACATTACTGAGAACGGTTCCATAGGGTTTCAGAACAGCATTTATATCGTCAGCGGTAATTTCGAACGGCAGTTCGAAAATGCGTAGTGTTCTAATGCCAAACCCAGCATGACTCACTCTAACTTCGCCGATATTACCGTCTGAGTGTTTAAATTTCAATTTACCTCCGCATCTAACAACAATATCATCACACATCTTGGCATTTTTCAACTTAATGAAGACTGTGCTACTACAGATCGATGGGCAAATTCCAATCATGTCATCCTCTGCTATCTTTACAACCTCCTCCATGAAATTCTCTACTTCAAACGAACTAGGTCTAGCAAAGCTTTTGTCGAACATAAACTTCAACGTGTCGACTCTTACGGGTTCTGCCATGGTTAGTCTAAGTTGAATACATGAGGAAACGCTCTACGGCGTTAAACTCACCAACACAGCGCTCGGCCAGCCGCAGCTGCGACGTAAACACAACACGTCCTTACCGCTCGCCCGCCGACAGCGGAATAAGCACTACCGACTGTGCTATCCCGACACGACTCACGATGAGACCCAATGCAGAGACCCAATAAGCCTCCGCTGCAGAGTGAAGTTTCATTCTGGAAACATCCCTTAGGCTGTGGCTAAGCCATGTCTCCACCATATCCTTTCTTCTAGGAGTGCTTGTCTTGCGTGTTTGCAGGAGAGCTTCTGTGAAGTTTGGAAAGTAGGAGGCGAGGTACTGGCAGAAGTAAAGTTGTGGGGCGGCATCGTGAGCCGTGTCGGGATAGCACAGTCGGTAGTGCGCTTGCCCGCGAAAGGCAAAGGTCCCAGGTTCGAGTCCCGGTTCCGGCACACAATTTTAATCTGCCAGGAAGTTTCATATCAGCGCACACTCCGCTGCAGAGTGAAGTTTCATTCTGGAAACATCCCTTAGGCTGTGGCTAAGCCATGTCTCCACCATATCCTTTCTTCCAGGAGTGCTAGTCTTGCGTGTTTGCAGGAGAGCTTCTGTGAAGTTTGGAAAGTAGGAGGCGAGGTACTGGCAGAAGTAAAGTTGTGAGGCGGCATCGTGAGTCGTGTCGGGATAGCACAGTCGGTAGTGCGCTTGCCCGCGAAAGGCAAAGGTCCCAGGTTCGAGTCCCGGTTCCGGCACACAATTTTAATCTGCCAGGAAGTTTCATATCAGCGCACACTCCGCTGCAGAGTGAAGTTTCATTCTGGAAGCATCCCTTAGGCTGTGGCTAAGTCATGTCTCCACCATATCCTTTCTTCCAGGAGTGCTAGTCTTGCGTGTTTGCAGGAGAGCTTCTGTGAAGTTTGGAAAGTAGGAGGCGAGGTACTGGCAGAAGTAAAGTTGTGAGGCGGCATCGTGAGTCGTGTCGGGATAGCACAGTCGGTAGTGCGCTTGCCCGCGAAAGGCAAGGGTCCCAGGTTCGAGTCCCGGTTCCGGCACACAATTTTAATCTGCCAGGAAGTTTCTTCTCAGGTTTTATTCATACGAAAGCGGAGAATGTTCTCTATTGTGAGCACCTACCCCCACCCTTCTCTCAAGCTGAAAACTCTGACACGCTTTATTTATGCGAACCTGAGAACGTTATCTGGAATTCAGAGAATAAAGGATGTGGT
This sequence comes from Locusta migratoria, assembly GCA_026315105.1. Classification (NCBI taxonomy): domain Eukaryota; kingdom Metazoa; phylum Arthropoda; class Insecta; order Orthoptera; family Acrididae; genus Locusta; species Locusta migratoria. The sequence continues at coordinate 422,919,644 of CM048746.1, read as the reverse complement.
CCATTGTCTATGCAGCACATCCAACTCTTGCGGAAATCTTCACTCAGTAGGCTGTAAAAAAGCAGGAATAAATCTCCATGCTATGGCGTCTGTTTGCTTCAAACATTGATATCACTGAGCTGCATGTCTGTTATCATTACCTATTACGGGGTTCACGCAGATGGCGTTATGATAGCTATCAGCAAGCTATCTGTTGATAGATTGTCTCTGCCACATATTTTATCTTTATTCCGTGGCCTCTTCCAAGTTACCATGAATTTCGAGAAACTGAATCCAGTTGTAACGAAAGTGCAGTACTCGTGAGGTGCCGTGGTAGCTTTCATTTTATTCACTGACAGTTAAACAAGCTCTAGATAAAATGTTCACCAACCTGTTGTCTTCACTGCTTGTGTCTCCAGCGCAGAAGACGTCACGCACGTCGTTGGTTCTTGATGACGAGGCTGTTAGTGACAGACCAGTCTTAAACAACAAATGTTCGAATGATGCCACTTTGTTTTTTACGCAGAAACAAAGAAACTGCGCCTTTAACAATATCAATCTATTTGACATGACGGTTGACGTAGCTTTTACAAGACTCAAGGTGACTATTATATGAAGTATTAGTGCTGCAAGACCGACCGCTCGGTCAGCGGGTCTGTCTGTGATAACTGACGAAACGGATCCACCTTGATCCGCTGGCGCGGTAACTCGCGCCGAAACATGCCCGAAGCGTTTCGTCTGCCTTTTCGTTTTCTTCTGTTTATTCAGTGGCGTAACTAGGACTTGGCTTTGGGGGGGGGGGGGGGGAGGTATAGATCTGCTTGGCGAGCTAAATTTTAGTCAGTTTCCAGACAGACTACCATCTACCACTCCCGTTGAAGATTAATTCACTCCCATCCAATGAAAGCTTATGGTAAAACTTCCCGAGTCTCCAATATTTACCTTTACCAGATTGCTGTTATACAATTTCTTTCTTTCCCCTTTTTTTCTGTGGGTTCTGTGGTGGGTGTTCTATCCCCCTCATCCCCCCCCCCCGCGTAGTTACGCCACTGTGTTTATTCATCTGTATGATTTTAAATGATCGGAAACAACGGAATGGTAATTTGCTATTGAAGTAAATATGAATGAAAAATATATTTATTTTTAAGCAAAAATGAAATTTAGTTTTGGTGCCTAGCCACCATATGCAGCGATCAAAGACAGCAGCGAACTAAGGGCGCTTTTACACGGGAGCCTGCGAGCCGCTACAGTGAGCCGCTCACGACAGCTGGGGATCGGCTCACTGTAGCTGGACGCCAGATGTACACGCAAGCCACCTGCTGCCCTCACTTCACACCACATTTGTTTTCCGGTCAGTGATTCTCGCAGTATGCTGGAAGAACAGGAATTTCTCGCTGTCACAGCTCTGCTGATATTGAAAAATAGGAGGTCGAGGAGAAAGTTATGGGACCACCCTGCTGCTAACACCAGATTAGAATTGGGCGGACATGAAACATTGTGAAAGACTGTGTCGTACTTCACAGTTTTGTTCGGGTTCGTGATGGTTATCAGTTGATAGATATAGTACAGTCAGAAGACTTCTATGATATCCACAATGAAATAATAACGAACTGCAGGTCAAACACGGCAACAGATATCAGAAACAAGTCTGTTGAATATTTCAACAGTGACGTCGGGAAACGTGTGTGGCAGTACTCACGTGTGTAAAACTTCAAAAAGTACCTCATGTGTTGTTGAATTATTTCATAGAGTCCACCAAATGAGAAAATAGGGCATGACCAAGCTGTAGATAATTCATGTTTAACATTTTCTGTTTCAGCAGCCTTGAAATTTTGTCACTGATAATTTACAGAAACAAAGACTCTGGCCGCGGAAGCCTACGTAATTATAAAGACACTTCAACTACCGACATTTTTAAAGCAATTAGAACAACCTAAAACCCATGTCGCTGAAAGAATGCTCGTATTCATAACATAATTAAAATTTTAAAGTGGGACTCATACAAAGCACAACTGCTTAATTTGTAAAAATTTTAGATGTCAAAACGCACTCCTCGAACCTCCCCTCGCCACTTCCATTTATAAAAACTATGAGTATCGATTTTTAAATACCTTCATTGGTAGCGGCGCAGGTTATAGTTACGTTGCGATTCAAAAGACAAGTAGCATACTATTTTAAAACTTAGTTGCTGACTTCTTCCATTACATTAATATAATTAATAAAAATATCGGTACGATGTGCCGGAAAGCATTTCCCGCGTGTTCCGGCCGAAATTAAGCACAGCACTATTTTACATATTGTGAAATAATAAACACTCATATGAAAATTTTCAATGTTTGTGGAGCTTATGGGATTTAACTACGGGGTCATCAGTCCCTAAACTTACAAACTACTTATGAACTAGCTACTACTAAGGACGGCACAAATATCCATGCCCGAGGGGGATTCGAACCCCCGACCTTAGTGGCCGTGAAGATCGTGACTGGCGCGCCGCAGTCCCCTCGTCCACCGTGGCCGGCTAAACACTCATATGAAACTGTTTTACCAAGAAGATGGAAGAAAGTATCAAACTAATTTAACTAACTGTCTGTTCCATGGTAGAATATTTTATACATTGCCAATTAATCCACAAAAAGTGTAAATAAAAATTCACAAAGTGTTTCTGTGTTTTTATTTATAAAACACTGACTAATCTGCATATAAGAAATTTCAAAACCTACTATTTTAAACAAATCATGTTAACTACGGAAATGAAACTCATACATATCATTTTTCTGCTCTTCCTGGGGCAGCACGTCATAGTTGGTGGTTGTACACCCTGCATACTTCGTTCCATGCCTCAGCTATCTTGTATCCATTTGAATAATTTGCTTCAGAGAAATCCCATATTGCTGCTCGTGTCTGAATTTGACTTATAAATTGTTCCACGCCAAACACAGAGACCAATTTCTCTATTTTTGTTCGGCGAGACTACACTCTGCCAGCTGAATAATATGGACTAACAAAGAACGCGGAGACACCCGTTCGGCTCAGGCGCGCTCGTCTTTAAGCACCTATTTGACTGTGGCTAACGCGAGTATCGGGCGAGTCGCTTGCCAGCCGACGTGTCAGCTGCAGAGAGCCGAAGCACTCGCTCGCGCTCTTCCGCCTAAAAGCTCTCATTTGACTCCGTGTAACGGAAGCCGCCCCAGCGCACTGCAGCTGGCTCGCAGTCTCCCGTGTAAAAGGGCCCTAACTTTAGGCGGCCTTTCCCATGGAAATGGTGCCTGCTGTACCACCTATTATTGGTACCTCACACCACTCTGCGTTAGCTGAAAACAGCTCTCTTCCGACATCCTCAAAAGAAATGACTATGATGTTTACAAACCAGAAGTATCTCATTCTATCTCCCAGGTGTCATCTGCAGTTATCGGATCAACATCGTCCTAGTCTTTGCAGGTTTTAAATATTTTTTCCTCGGCAGTGTATAATGAGCGTCGGTCGTCCACAGGCGTACCTGAGTGTGGAGCACAACCTGCTGACGCGGCTGGAGCGCAGCGCCTTCGCGGAGGTGGTGTCGCTGCGCTACCTGCTGCTGTGCGGCAACAGGCTGGAGTTCGTGGCTGGCGACGCGTTCGCCGACCTGCCGCTGCTCAGGGAGCTCCACCTGTGCCACAACAGACTCCTCACCCTGGAGGCGGGACTCTTCTCGCCGCTGCCGCAGCTCACCATCCTCTGGCTGGGCGACAACGGTCTTGTAGAGTTGCCGGCGGTCGCTTTCGTAAACGGGTAAGTAACAGTCACTGCGAGCGACCTAACGTCCTTAGGCTACCGGCGCAAGCCGGCGCAGGCGCGGGATGATTCGGCTATGCTATCGCTTCTGCAGCACATGTATCACACGTCTCCATCCTGCTTTCGACAGAAACCTCTCTGCATGTCAGGTTATTTTATTTTTTTCAATCACACTTCTAAAAATACGTTATATATTTTTTTCTTGTATTACTATTAATTCTGTAACATGATTTAAAAAATTGAGAAATACTTTTATTTGGCCACATAAGGAAAAAAAGGCAATCGAAATTAGTGGGAGGACTCCATTACCACCTATTTCTGATGTGCTTAAAATTCGATGACTCACTTCAGCGTGAGAACAATAGATATAAAATAACAATACGAAAGAACTAATAGGTGGCTCAAAATAGACGACAGTGTACAAGCCTTGGCCATCCATCTGTTTCCTTCTATCTTCTACATCTACATGGGATACTCTGTAAATCACATTTAAGTGCCTGGCAGAGGGTTCATCGAACCAACTTTATACTATTTATCTTCCATTCCATTCTCGATTACCGCGCGGGAATAAAGAATACCCGAATCTCTTCGTTCGAGCTCCTATTTCTCGTACTTTATTCTTATGACGTTTTCTACCTATGCAAGTGGCAGTCAACAATATATTTTCGCATTCGGAAGAGAATGTTGGCGATTGGAGTTTCGTAAGTGGCCCATGCCGCAGCGATAAGCGCCGTTATTGTAATGATTCCCATCCCAGATCCTGTATCATTTCCGTAACGCTGTCTCCCCTGTATCGCGACAATACCAAACGAGCTGCCCATCTTTGGACTCTTTAGCCTAACTGATAAGGATCCCGCACCGGGCAGCAATACTCCAGAAAAGACGGACAAGCGTAGTGTATTCAGTTTCATTGCTAGTTCTGTTGCATTTTTTAAGAGTTTTACATATAAAACGCAGTCTCTAGTTCGCCTTTCCCACGACATAATGTACGTGTTCTTTTCAGTTTAAGTCTCAAGTAACAGTAATTCCAAGATATTTAGTGGAGTTTACGGCTTTCACTTTTGATTGATTTAACTCGTAAACAAAGGTTTTAATTTCGTACTCATGTGGAAGACTTCATACTTCTCATTATTTAGAGTCAATTGCCAATTTTTACACCATAGTGATATCTTATTAAATCGTTTTGCAGTTGGTTTTTATCTTCAAATGATTTTACTTGACGGTAAATGACGGCGTCATCTGTAAACAACCTAAGAGAGCTGCTTAGATTTTCTCCCTAATCGTTTATGTAAATAAGGAACAGCAGAGGACCCATATCACTACCCTGTGGAACGTCCGATATCACCTCTGTTTTAGTCGATGCTTTTCCATCGATTACTACAAACTGTGTCCTATATGCCAGAAAATCCCCTATCCGGATCGCAAATTTTAGGCAATTTGATTAAAAGCCGTTTGTGAGGTACGGTGTCAAAAGCCTTCTTTAAATCAACAAATACGGAATCAGTTTGAAATCCCTTGTCGACAGCACTTATCACTTCATGTGAGTAAAGAGCTAGTTGCGTTTCGCATGAACGATATTTTTTTAAATCCTGTTGATCTTGGGCTACAGGATATGTTCCAAAACCCTGCTGCAAATTGACGTCAATGAAATAGGCCTGTAGTTTAGTGGATTACTCCCACTGCCTTTCTTGAATATAGGTATGACCTGTGAAACTTTAGAATCTTTTGGTACAGATCCTTCTATGAGAGAGCGGTTGTATATGGCTGTTAAGTGAGGAGCTATCGCTTCAGCATAATCAGATAGAAATCTAATGGGTATACAATCCGGTCCAGAAGACTTGTTCTTGTTAAGTGATTTAAGTTGCTTCACTATTCAGAGAATATCTACTTCAACGTTACTCATTCTGGCCTCTATTTGCAATTCCAAATCTGGAGTATTGGTTTCGTCTTCTTTGGTGAATGAGTTTCTGAAAGCTATGTTTAGTAGCTCTGCTTTAGTAGCGCTATAATCTTAAGGATCGCCATTACTATCAAGTAGTGAGGGTATTGTTTTTCACTTTAAAAAAGTGACTTGTAGCGTAGCCTTAAGAAGGTTAGGTATAGGTTAAACAATTTTTTCATTGGCTCCTACCAACAACCAATCAGGTCTTCCGTGCCAGTTGAAACTGCTATGCATAACGCCTCGTATCATTAATACCAAGTGTAAACAATACTTAAACTCTCATGGGTTGATCGTTTATTTTGTTTAAAGATTTATTCTTTCAGATGTTCAAATGTTTGTTAAGCTTAAGGGACTCCCATCTTTAATTATATCATTATGTTTCCTTTGCTATTTTCATAATTCTTCCTCAAAAAAGCATTTCCAAATATAATAACTTCAGTACCATATTGCACATAATGTTTGTGTTGCTTGTAATTGCTGTGTAGTCAGTGTAGTAATATACACATTACATGTGTAAAGGGCCATATCCACCATACGCCTTTTCTACGAGCCTCTTCCTCAGCTTACGGTCGATTTCGCTGCTTTCCTAGCAGTGTCTTCTCGAATGTCTCGAATATCTCGCCACTTGCTTCTGGGTCTGCTCGATCCTTGTTCTATTGAATGACAATTTCTGTAATATATTTTCAGTGATTCCCCCTCTATGGCCTGCTCAGTTCAACCTTTTCTTCTTAAGCATTTCGACAACGTTACGATGTTTGTACAGCTTACTTAATTGTTCATTTTTTCTTATTCTCCACTGCGTGTAATTTTCACCTTATACAGGTTTAAAATATTTCCTTTGTACCATTCTTTATACTAGTACAAGATTTTTTTTTTTCTAAATGTGTCGTGAATCCCATTACAAAAGAATATTGGGTAGCACTGGTCTAAATTAGTGTTGTATAATTCATCAACTTCTGTTTTCGTGAGGAATAAAGAGAAGGGAATGTTGTTTTTGTGTATCTCTTTTCCAATTTATTTGTGAAGCGCCGTGAATTCTAGAATCAAGGTGATGCAACAACTTTATATGCGCATGCAGAGATGAGTTTACACTGGCAAGGTAATGAGTTGTCTAAATGTTTTATATATAACTAGCTGAAAACTCGGCGTTACCCGTTATTTATTCCTGCAATTTTTCTGGTATATATTCATTTGTATAAGGGCTGTATGTCTGTAAATGGGAATACAATTAGTAGAAAAAAAGTAATAGATTAAAAATTGGTACGTGATGGGGCGGTTTTCCATGAGCATTATGTGCTCTTGTCTTGTGAACTAAGTGTCGTAGTGTGATACAATTTAGAAGGTACATTCAACTATATGTGTGTATACTGTCTGTAAAATTTACTGCGGCTACAATATGTAATGTACAAATTATAAATTGTAACGACATACCGAAAGCCGTAGTTTTAGTCCATTAACAGTGGAACGTTACTGTTTATGTGTTCATACCTCATGCACTACTGTCGTACTGTGATACAATTTAGACGGTACATTCAACTATATGTGTGTATACTGTCTGTAAAATGTACTGCGGCTACAATATATAGTGCACAAATTATAAATTGTAACGTGATACGGAATGCTATAGTTTTACTCCATAAACAGCGGAGAAGTAGTAAGCGATAAAGTTTTTTTCCCTTTCATCATTTTGCTATGGTTGTCAGCGAGAAAAAATTTATTAAAGATTTGAAATTATGTTTCAAGTCACTAAGTACTCTCATTATCGTGTAGCTTATTTATAAAGTTTCGCCGCATTATGTGGCAGTTTTTTGGCGATTCCTATAATTTATGACGTCATATCTTCTGAACTATGTGTCGTATGTGATTCTTAATCCTGCAGAAATTGTTACCTCACATGAAGGAATGTGTGTAGCAAATTTGGTTGAAATCGGTCCAGTAGTTTGCGAGAAAATGAGCAGCATTTTCGCTAAATTCAGCAGTTTTCCGTGCATCTCATTGTTTATGACGTCATATCTCGTGAACTATGTATCGTACGTGATTCTTACACGTACGGCGACCGTCCTCATGGATTGAAGCTTACGTGTGAAATATTTTAAAAAGATTGGATCGAAACTGTAGATTTGTATGCGACATGTGCACACAAACAAACATACGGACACTCTGCTTTATATATAACTAGCTGTAAACACGGCGTTGCCCGGGTATTTATTTATGTATTCCTGCCATGTTCACGTATATATTCATTTTTATAAGGCTGTATGTGAGTAAAATGTCCTTGGGATACAGCTAGTAGAAAAGAAAGAATAGATTAAAACGTAGTGTGGGAAGGGGCGGTTTCCATTAATGTTACTGTTTATGTGCTCATATCGCATGAACTACGTGTCGTACTGTGATACAATTGAGAAGGTATAGTCGACCATATGCGTGTCTACTGGCTGTAAAATGTACTGCGGCTACAATTTGTAGTGTAGAAATTATAAATTGTAACGTCATACTCCATAAACAGCGGAAAAGTGGTAAGCGAGAAACTTTTGTCCCTTCATCATTTTACTATGGTTGCCAGCGAGAAAAAGTTTAATAAAGGTTTGAAATTATGTTTAAAGTGTGTTGAAAGTCGATAAGTACTGTCATTCTCATACAGTGTATTTCAAAAGTCGCGACATATTATATGGCATTTTTTGTGATTGCTATTGGTTACGACGTAATATCTTCTGAACCATGTGTCTTATGTGATTGTTAACCCTGCAGCAGTTGTTACCTCCTGGTAAGGAATGTGTGTACCAAATTTGGTTAAATCGGTCCGGTGGTTTAGGAGAAAATGAGCAGTATTGTCGCTAAATGCAGCAGTTTTTCGCGCATATCATAGTTTATGACGTCATGCCTCGTGAACTATGTGTCGTTCGTGATTCTTACACTTACGGCGACTGTCCTCATGGATTGAAGCTTACGTGTACAAAATTTCATAAAAATTGGAAGAAAACTGTGGATTTTTATGCAACACGTACACGCAAAGAAACGTACGGAAACTCTGCTTTATATATTAGAAGAAAATTTCATAAACATTGGAATAAAACTGTGCATTTTTTATTCAACACGTACACACAAACAAACGTTCGGACGCTCTGATTTATATATTAGAAGAAGATCCCTGTACGACGATTTTGGACTGAAGCGACGTACGTTGGTTGTGCACGCAGGAGCTCGTCCATCGAGTACGTGTTCGTGGAGAACAACGCGCTGCAGTCGCTGGACGGGCAGATGGTGTCTGGGTGGTCTGGGCTGCTGGGCATGCGGCTGTACGGCAACCCGTGGCGCTGCGACTGCTCGCTGCAGCTGGCCGTGGAGGCGTTGTCTGCGCTGTGGGGTGGCGTGCCCGGCGCCTACTGTCAACAGCCCGAGCAACTGCAGGGCCAGACGCTGGCCGACGCCGTGCTGCCGCTCTGCTGCCAAGGCGACTGCGACGTCTCCAACTCCACGGCTGCCACTTCCGACTGACTAAAGCGTCCAGTATTGTCTGACGATACAATCTGGTGGAAACAATAAAACACTTTCTGAACACTTATATTTTGAATATAGTAAATGTTGTCTGCAGCATTGGTCATATTTTTTTCTTCTAGCAGATCGATTTCGATCATATAATGATCATCTTCAATGTACGTTCAATACAAGAAAATATAGCTTTTTTTTCTTTATTGAATTTTAATGCCCTAATACAGGCAGGCTGGCAGCAGCCGATGATGCTGCTCTACAGCCGAGCGAATGGAAACAATGGACAAAACAGAATATAAAATTAAAGGTGACAAAATGGCGCTTTTACAATTACAAGATGAAAATATGGGAGAATGTTAAAAGACAACATGTCAGCGGACAGAACATACATGGTTGTTAAAACAAGACATTGCCACGGTGGCTAAAAAACACTCACTGCAGACGACGAGACATAACATGACGGCAACATTGAGGTAAAAAACACTGAACACTGGTGTACGCAACGTTAAAAAATACTGGGCGACGAAACACTATACACACGAAGCACTTAACACTTATAAACACTAGCACTGTACTGGCCCTGCAGGGGAAGGGGGGGGGGGAGGATGGAGAAGGCGTGGGGGAAGGGGAAAGGAGGTAGGAGAGGGGACAATGGGGGAAACTGGAAGGAGCTCCCGGGGAGGTGGAGAAAGGAGGGGGTGAGCCAAGCGGTGGACGGGAGTGGGAGGGGAGGGGGAGGGAGGAGGCGTTGGCAATCCACAGAGAGGGGTCAAAGTTGGAAGGAGGGATAGATGTCGGGACGGTTTTGGAGAATGTCGTCAGGGAGAGGTAGGTGGTGGAAGCCACCCTCGGAGAGGACGTAAAGGGTGTGGAGGTGAAGGGAGGGAGGGATGTGGCGGTAAAGGCGTGGCAGGGGCCCGGCATCCAGGAGGAGAGGAGATACTGGTGGGTGACGGGACTCTATCTTGCGGTGGATGTACTTCAGGCGGATGTGTTGAAGGAATTGGACCAGGTGTGGAAATGGGACGAGGTCGTAAAGGATCCGCGTGGGGGAGGGGGAAAATATAGTTCAAACACATAAAATAAAATAAACTCAAAGCCAACCGAATTGTAGAGTACAGTAAATTTACATACCAGTCATCGTAATCTCAACAAAGCATACCATATGCCATATTACATGAAATGAACATAGATATTTTTTTAACATTTCAGTACAGTGTCTAACCATGAAATGAGCTAGCTGCTTACAAAATCACGCAGCGGCGCTTTAGAAAAAAATGGCACTACTAACGCCCTCTAGTATAGTGACATTTCAAAGTCACTGAAATAAATATAATTTTCTATTTTTAAGAATTAAAATGAAATCTAAAGGAATCTCATTATAAATATGTTCATCAAAAAGAACAGAATGTACATGATGAAACATGAAAAATTTGAATAACAGAAAAGTATCCTTAACGGTTATGACGTAAAGCGCCTAACGTCAGTTTCACATACTATTCGTCTGCATCTTAATATCAAAAAAGAAAAGAACACCTGTACGACTACCCCTATAGGGTGGTATCACTAAAAAAATAAAAAAAATTAATAAAAAATAATAATAAAAATCAAGCTTTAGATGAAGCAAAAGCAAAAAGCTTCAAGCTTTAGATGAACGAAAAGCATATAGACAAAAAAGGCTGTTATAATGCATGCTGCTTGCAACGACCTCACATTTCTCGTGCTTTATGTACGTTACAAAGTGCACAGAGCCAGTACCATAGAAACAAAGTGCTCAGAGTCAATACTATATAATTTGTTTTCTACAATATTTCAAAAAACATACATAGTAAGTACATCCATGAAGAAATATTTTAAAATTGGCTTAATTCCCGCTGTTTCGCACGCGTAGACTCGATGGTCTGCATTGGTTGTTTCTACTTGTAAATATAAATTTTCATAGATCCAGCTTTAAAAATGCTTTCCTAATCAGGTATTTTGATACAACTTGCCAGCCCCTATTGCACCATTGATGGCAGAATTCAAAACATCCCGAAACTCTTTTTTGTATTTTTTATTATTATTTTTTTTCCGCTGTTTCAGGCTTTCCCCACGCAATATATTCTTGAAAGGTTCACGGGAGTTTCGTCGGACGGTATTGTAATACTCGCACAATATTTCAGCAAGAAACCTGCTCGTCATCTTCAGGTGCTACTAACGTTGTTGCTGCTCTGGTCGACAATATACAGGTTGTCCCAGCACTCTTGTCCACCCAAAATATCTCTGGAACAATAACAGCTATTGGAAAACGACTTTCACCGGTATCAATGTACGGCTGGGGCCCATGAAAGTACATATTTGGAAACATTCTAAAACGAAAGCAAATGTGTTTTTTAACACAAACTTACGTTTTTTTAGTGGACATCCTGTATTTGTTCTTCAGCAATCCATAGCATGACAAATCACATAAACAATGGCGTTTTGCATAGAAATATTCCAATTACATACCGAAATATTGCGACGCAAAGTTGACGCTTGAAAAACCCGAAATGTGCTGCTAGCGCACGTCCTGAGGCTCAGGCGTGAACCCCATGCTGCCCGTAATCGCGATGTGATTGACACGCGTAATCGCACCTCCATACTTACCAAGAGGTCCGAAACGAATAATACGGTCTGCCGCCATCCTGCATTAAAGTCGTACATTCCAGCAGGTATTTATCCCATAGGCTATGGGTGATGCGGTTCTGTAACATATCTGTGTACCGCAACGTTAGTCATAAAGTTAACTTCGCTTATCGTTAATCCGTTTCTAAAAAGGTAATGCCGTTCAACGTTAAAACTTTACTTCACTGTAGATCTAGCGCAAGTGACAATGAAACATTCACTCATCACAGTAAAATTGATGTTGATGGTTTTAGTGAAACGACCAAGTGAACTAAAGGTTTTACCGTCGTTTACGTAAAAATGTTTTGATTTGGGAAGTTCATGTAAGACATAGAAGATTAATGTAAACATGTTTAACCAATTAGTTTTATTATCACATAATTATCAATGTTATGTTTATCTAATGCGTTACATGACAAATTGTTTCAAACAAATATTTCTGAACATCACTGGGTAAAATGGCCCTTTGTAGAAACTTGCACTGTGATACCAGCACTACATACTAAAGATAGCGTTCACATATCATGCTCAAAGTGATAACCATTGGCTTGCATACATAAGTTCACTTTGCGGATGAAGGATGCCCTACTTCATGCTACTGTTTCCTCTTTGATGGCTGTACAAGCATCAATAATGCGTTGATTCATGTCCTCTGGTGTTTTTGGTTCATGTTGGTAAACAGCATCCTTCACTGCTCCCCAAAGAAAAAAATCTAGCGGTGTAAGGTCCGGAGATTGGGCAGGCCACCTAACTGGGCCACCACGACCAATCCACCTACCACGGAACTTACGGTTCAGAAGTCGTCGTGCTCTTAAGTCGTTATGAGCAGGGCATCCGTCATGCTGATACCACATGACCATTCTCCTGTTCAGAGGTACGGTGTCCAAGAGAACAGGAAGATTGTGTCGTATAAATCTGGAGTACTGTCTGCCATTTTGCACGCCATTTACAAAGAAACGTCCGATAATGGTATCTCCAATAATCCCACACCAAACATTCACTTTCCACGGACGTTGATGCTCTACCTGACGGAGCCATTTTGGATTGTCTGCGGACCAATAATGCATATTCCTCATAGTGGCGGTCGTCGGTAAAGAGAACATCTGCGAAAAAAAATGGATTAGTCAGAAGTTTTTGCTGAGCCCTCCGACAAAATCTTACCCTGTTGCTGAAGTCATTTCCATGAAGATCCTGGTGTAAATGAACATGGTAAGGATGAAATTTATGACGTTGAAGAATAAGCAGTGCACTTGATTTCGACACACCAACTTCACGTTCAATTTGACTTATGCTGATGTGAGGATTCACAGCTACGGGTAGCGAGCACAGCAACTTCACCACTTTCATCTGTGCGTGTTCTAGGACGATGTCTAGGTCTTGGACTTGGATTTAAGCTTCCCGTTTCACGTAGACGAGATGTGAGACGACCAAACATCCGGCGCGAAGGCGATGACTTGTCAGTGAATCGTCTTCTGTACAGTCGTTCTGCCTGAACAGAATTTCGCCCGCGTACAACAGGGTACAGTTCAGGGATGTAGAGTAGGGTAGAAAACAGACATATTAACGCAATAATCATAATGTACTCTAACAGTACTATAAACAAACAAGCAATCTAATAACGTATTTCCCGTCAACGTACATTCTCCATAGATCAGCAGCATTTATACCATATCTTCATGTGTGTACATAATACAGTATAAGTTCCACAACACAACGTTTATTCACAAAGTGTACTACCTCCGTGCCGTCACTAGTTTACTCTGATGCACGACTTCACTGGCAAGTGGTGTACTGCTCGCCAAAGCAACAACAAATGGGATGCTCGGAGGGTGTGGAGTACAGGTGTTTGCATGGGTCGCAAATCACAAACAAGGCAAAGTGGTAACTGTGGCTGTAGTGGGAACTACGTTGGACACGTGTCTAGGTAGAACTAGGCCCTGGATGAACGAGTGCGCGAAAGACACAACTGGTCATTTAAAGCATACGATAAACCTTATTTTGGGTGTGCAGGATATATAAGACAACGTGACTGGTGTATATCGATCGCTACTGGTTCATATTGTGTACGTAGACACATAAAACGTGCAAGACGGAAACCATTATGTGCTTATGAGAGTTAATGGCAGCAGACCGTATTATTCGTTTCGGACCTCTTGGTAAGTATGGAAGTGCGATTACGCATGTCAATCACATCGCGATTACGGGTAGCATGGGGTTCACGCCTGAGCCTCAGGACGTGTGCTAGGAGCGTATTTCGGGTTTTTCAAGCCTCAAATTCTCGTCGCAATATCTCGGGATGTAATTGGAATATTGCAATGAAATCAACGCCATTGTTTATGTGATTTGTCATGCTATGGATTGCTGAAGAAAAAATATAGGGTGTTCATTTACAAAAAAATAATAAAAAATAAAACAGAAAAAAAACAACAAAAAACACACTTGCTTTCGTTTTAGAATGTTTCTAAATATGTACATTCATGGGCTCCAGCCGTACATTGATACCGGTGAAAGTCGTTTTCCAATAGCTGTTATTGTTCCAGAGATATTTTGGGTGGACAAGATAGCTGGGACACACTGTATATGCTGGTTTGTTGCCAATGCGCAGCCGCCGGCGCTGGTGTGACGTCATCGTAGACCAATGCGTCGAAGGCAAGGTCTATAGAAGACAGGTCAATGTTCTTTCTTGGTAATTTTACTTTTTCAAACTGCAATATGCACTTATTTTTTTCTGTACTCGAAGAATGTGCATCACGTTGCGCTGTATACAACCACTTTGCTATTATTGTTTCAAAAGTCTTCGCTGGTATTCAGTCCGAAGTTTATACAAGCTGACGATTTTCAACCACTATAGGTTACACCCTCTTATAGCTACCGACACGAAACTGCTATGGTGTACAACGGTAGACTTTGTAGTACAACAACGCAAAGAGATCGTGCGTCTCCGTTGTGTAGTTTTTGCTGAAAAGCAAAATATTGACACCCACACGTAGAATTTTATATAATTCGTTAACTTTGAACTCCCATATCTCCCACCCCCTCATCGTGCACCATGGGAAACCTACTACCAAATTCAAACACTATTTATTTGCGATGGTAGTTTTGGCTACAGAGTGAAATATAGGAACAAACACCTCATAAGTTTGCAAAACATAGTTTTCTTTTGGAAATCAGCGAACTGGTATATGTTTTGAAAATGAGAATAACAGTCACGTTCGCAAAAGTTATACAATTTACTTAATCGGGTGACCGGCTTCGATCTCTTCTGAGACCATCATCAGAACCGATTCGTCTAGCCGTTGATGCCGAGGCGACTGCATTCGGATAGGGGGAAGCAAATTATTATTTGTGGTGATTTCAATATTGATTTACTGAAAGTGTGTAATAGGCAGAACGACCTGAAAGTCTTACTCGGCTCTTTCAATCTGTCATTGATCTTCGTTCTCAGGTAGTAAAGGACAGCAGTACATTGATAAATAACTTTTTTATAGACCAAGATGCTTGCCCTCTTGATAATGGTCTTTATGGAGCATTGCTAGTAACAGCATATGACATAGCTCCGTTCAGTAATTCGAAACAGTCCTTCACACGTGTGCGCTCGATTAATGACTTGACAACTAGAAATTTCAAAGAAAGTCTGCAACCGTTAGACTGGGATGAGGTTTATAAAGAACAGGATGCTAACTGAAAATATAAATCTTTTCATCGTACATTTGTAAGGGTATTTGAAAACTGTTTCCCCAAGAAATTAGTTAAACATAATTGTACGAAACCATGCAAGAAACCATGGCTTACTAAAGGAATAAAAATATCTTGTAACCGAAATATGAAACTGTATCTAACCGCAACAAAGAGTAATAACCCAGAAACAATCAAATATTTTAAAAACTATTGTCATACATTAAGGAAAAAATCAAGAAGCATGTACTTTGTGTCTGAGATTAATATTATTAAAAAGGAGACAGTGCAACCAACAGCAAAGGAGGATGGTATTACCATCAAAGCAAATGAAAAGTTTAGTAACAAAAAGCCAGAAGATGACAACATTTTTAATGATTACTTTTTAAATTTTGTGTAGAAAATAGGGTCCAAATGTTCATTAGAAGTAGCAAGGCAGTTAATGGAAGAGACCATACCTACACAGTTTGATAAATTGAAATTCCGCACACCTCTCCTTCAGAAAATAGGATAATAATTAACTCTCTCAAGCGTAAAAGATCACATGAAATTGATGGCATTTCCAACAGGGTATTAAAAGCTTGTTCCCAAGATATAAGTAGGATTCTTAGCCACATATGTAATATCTATTTAAAGCAGGGTATTTCCCTGATAGACTGAAACCATTTCATAAAAAATTGGATACGTCTCATGTCAACAATTACCGCCCAGTCTCACTTCTGACAGCTTCATCCAAAATTTTTGAAAACGTTATGTGTTCTCGAATAGCTGCACATATTAGTAAAAACAAAGTCCAAACAAAATGCCAGTTTGGTTTTTACAAAAAGCTTTTCAACAGAAAATGCTGGGTATATCTCACTGGTGAAATATTAAGTGCTCTAAATAACCAGATATCACCCATTGGTATTTCTTGTGAGCTCTCAAAGGCTTTTGATTGTGTAAATCATGGCATTCTTCTACATAAGCTACATATGTATTGTGGTATGAGTGGGACAGTGCACAAGTGGTTTAAATCATACTTAACTGAATGAGTGGAGAAAGTTGAAATAAACAGTTCACATGATATGAAAAAACAATGAATTCCTTTAACTGGGGAGCTATCAAAAATGGTTCCCACAAGGTTCGGTCTTGGATCCTTCGCTGTTCTTAATATATATTAATGACCTGCCATTCTACATTCATGAAGATGCTAAGCTAGTTCTTTTTGCTGATGATACAAGTATAGCTATCACGCCTGATAAACAGGAATTAACTGGTGAAATAGTGAATGATGTATTTCGGAAAATTATTAAGTGGTTCTCTAAAAAATGGACTGTCATTAAACATTGATAAAACACAGTATATACCGTTTCATACAGTAAATGGCATGACACCGTTAATAAATATAGACTTTGAAGAGAAATATGTAGCTAAGGTAGAATTCTCAAAATTTTTAGGTGTTTGCTTTGACAAGGGATTGAATTGGAAGAAGCTCAAACGTTTGAGTTCAGCTACTTATGGAATCAGGATCATTGCAAATTTTTGTGATACACATCTCAGTAAATTAGCTTTCATATGGGATAATATCCTGGGGGAATTCAACATTGAGTAAGAAAGTATTCATTGCACAAAAGCGTGCAATCAGAATTTTTGCTGGAGTCCACCCAAGATCATCCTGCAGACATTTATTTAAGAAACTATGGATCTTGACGGTAGCTTTGCAAAAAATATATTCAGTTAGGCTATTTGTTATTAACAATCCTATCCAATTCAAAAGTAAAAGCAGTGTGCACTAGGAGAAAGGATAACATTCACTATTCAAGGTTACATCTAACTTTGGCACAGAAAAGGGTGAAAATGCTGACACAAAAGTCTTCGGTCACTTACCAAGTAGTATCAAAAATTTTACAGATAGCCAACTAGTATTTAAGAAGGAATTAAAAGAATTTCTGAATGGCAACTCAGTTGAATTATTTAGATAAAAGAAATATTGCGAAAGAATATATAAATATTAAAAATAGAAAAAATTAAAAAATAAAAACTTAAAATATTAGGTGTCATGTATAGTCACCATTTATTAAACTGACATATTACACATTATTGCGAAAAGTTGGATTTATGATCCATGGAACATGTATTAATCTAATCTAATTTAAACCTCGTGCAGATTTCCTGAATCAAGATCAGTTCCTACGCCATTGAGGAAACGATGTGTTTCCACCTAGTGGTGAATGCCAGAACTTCTTACATTTCAGCTCGTCGGAATTCATGGTGGTTCAGTGCAATAGCCTTCGGTATGTCTCATGCGTCGAGGCAGTGCGCATCTTCGTATCATACTTCCATTATTTGGGTAAGGGCGCTCTTATCTCTGCTGAGTGGTTGTCGGTGCTTCGCAGCGATGATACATAAAAGTCTGTTCTACACAAAGAAGGCACGGCGTGTCACTAGAACTATCATTTTTCCGGACACTCACTGACGCTATTCTTCGCCCATAAAAGGACAGTCAACCTGGTGCAGCGTGTAGTTCACAAAGTTCTTGTGTTATTAGGATGATACGAAATTTTAACGCTGCCATTATACGAGTTGCTGCTGAAGTAAGCTCACACGGAAGAGCCCCAACACTTTCTTAAGCATTTCACTGAATGGCGTATATTATTAAACAGTTTAAATTTTCAGAGTGGTTTCACTTTCAAATATCAAGTGATCAAATCCGTTTACCTCCTGGCACATCCACTCTACTCTCTACTTCTTCTGTGTTTTCATATACATTTTGTAATCGGCGGGAAAATAATGCCTTAAACTGTTCCACAACGAAGTAGATTTATCTTTGACGGTCCCATGGAATCTGAAGAGAGAAAGAAACCGTAAAATTGAAAAGAACGAAAGAAATAATGCGTTGCAGCCGGATAAGGAATGTCAAAACGCGATTGGTTCATTAAACTCGAACTGAGGGGTTAAAATACTATAATCATTTATATACCCCGTGCTCATCACATGCCAAAGTTCACTTTCTACAAATTTCCTAAGACTGCCTAGTATCGGACACATGGTACTGGTTGTAAAACGAACCCACACCTGACGCGCCATATGTTAGACACGAGAAACACGTTCAGCCACTTTCTTCGTGGTCGATATTCTTGAAGTCCCTTTCTTACTTATCTAGTCAATATTGCAAGTGCCTTTCTGATATATAAATCGTCGGATCGGACTATCCATTTAACATCCTTTACAGTTCCTTCAGTAAAAAACCGTCTTGATTGCAGATTGCTTTATTCTTTAATTAATGACGCGTTTCGCCCTTTAGCAGGGCATCCTCAGATTATATGCGCTCTCCGTGGTGTGACATCGTAAATTGTTTTGCCGTGTTTGTATATTTTGGAAATGTGGATTTCCTCGTAGCCCTAGCAGCTTCTATTAAGGGTTAAAAGGAAATCCACATTCCCAAAATATACAAACACCGCAAAACAATTTACGGTGTCACACCACGGAGAGCGCATATAATCTGAGGATGCCCTGTTAAAGGGAATCAAACAATTAATTAAAGAATAAAACAATCTGCAATAAAGACTGTGTTTTACTGAAGGAATATTTATTCTCACTGTTTGCTGTACACCATGGACTGGAAATCCTGTACAGTCCGTTTGTTAAATTCGAACATTTTTCTACACTACTTCCTTCCTTTTTGTATTCTTGAAATCAGACATTAATTTCTCCTGAACTCCACGTCCCGTGAGCTGTTGCTTTGGCGTTCAAGGGACTTTGCTTTGCAACGTCTTCTCTCCTCTGTTTTCATCCAGGAGTAATTAGCACTTTGTGAAGAACTACAATAAAAGAATTTTCAGTTTCCTCTACAAGGTATGCACATTGAAACCGATCAGACAATCTGTAATAAACTAACGCGGAAACGGTCCTTGTGAAATGTCTAGCAAGAAAATGACTCAAACATTAATTTCAGTGCATCATCTGGTTGTTGTCGCTGTGTCATTCGGTGACTGTGAGAAGCAGACGTGTTTAGTGACCAGCTGAATGTCACACAAAAGTGGTTCCACATTGAAACTGTGCGTCCCCATTTCTGAGTGACAGACAAAGTATATTTCGTGGAAAACATGTGTGGTCTAAATCGGCAAATAGTGAACATTTCGTGCGATTTTGACTATTATCTTTAGCTAAACACAGCACATCAAATGACCGAACGTGTGGTGAGAACCCAACTGGGATACACCATGTTTTGAAGTCATGTAGCATAAATATGAGTCCGGTCATTACACGTCTCTTGAATCAACCAGTAGTAGATACTTAAGCACTGAATATGGAAAGCGTTCATCTCGAAAGAACTGCGTTAGGATTTTCTTTCTAAATAGCCCGATATCGGGACAACTTGAATTAGATTTGCAGTTTCACTGTGTATTGTTACTCTATTTCATACTGACCTTTAGTTTCCTTGTAAATTACCAAAATCCTTGGAATCTTCTACTCACTTCCGACTACCGCGTCGGATGATGTAGGAATTAGTTGTCCCAGGAGTACTCCGTCCAAAGCTTGTTTCCGAATGCTCTCCTACGAAACGCTGAGTGCGCTATAGGGAACGTCCTTTTTGTATACCATTTTGGTCAGTATTATAAATCAGTATGCGCTCGATGGTTCCCATTAAGGACATTACCTCCTTTCGAAACTCATCCTAGATTTCATTCACTTATTCCAGGCTTTAGTGGTTACACATTCTAAAAAATGTTCAAATGTTTGTTAAGCTTATGGGACTTAACTACGGGTTCATCAGTCCCTAAACTTACAAACTACTTACGAACTAGCTTACACTAAGGACGGCAAAAATATCCATGCCCGAGGGGGGATTCGAACCCCCGACCGTAGTGGCCGTGCAGAGCGTGACTGGAGCGCCTCAGTCCCCTCGGCCACCGCGGCCGGCCTACACATTCTATTACTGCCAGTGAATCACGACCGTGTCTTCGATTAAACAGTGCAAGGCATTCATGTCAATATAACCCTAAGCGTGAATTTCCCTATTGTAAACAACCAAAATTTTTCAGCTACATAATCGTTACTACGTGTTGTTTTGAGGGCTAGCCATTGTCGTCTTTCTGCATTTCGTGCCGTAAATATCATAGGTTAGTGGTTAAGAACATGTGGTAGCAAGTCCTGTTTACTTGGGTCTCCGGGCGACTTCATACAATTCTCACTAAGTATGTATTACTGATTGAAAAAACATGTTAGCTTATTTCAAGAGGAAAGTTTTATCATCTGAAAACTGAAGTACAAAACATGTTCCAAACAAATCATTGTGGCTAATAACGTACTCATAGCGAAAGGAAAGAAAATTCAGCCATAGCGTCTGTTCGTAATTGCGATGTGGCAACGCCGCATTATCTTCCATTTTCAACACGTGTCATATGAGTGATCTTAAAGTGATTTCTTCTTTATGTGTGCAAGCGAGTATGTACCTTATTTGCTTGTTGTTTAGTGTGTTTACCCGTATTTACAGTGCATTTATGTTTAATTTTATATTACGTTTCAACTTTGTGTTTATTTCACTGTTATACCTTCTATGTACACTCAGAGGTATAAATACGTAGGCCAATACATAGGTATACAATTAACAATTATTTATATACACTCCTAGCCATTAAAATTGCTACACCACTAAGATGGCATGCTACAGACACGAAATTTAACCTAAAGGAAGAAGATGCTGTGACGCAAATGATTGGCTATTCAGAGCATTCACACAAGGTTGTCGTCGCTGGCGACACCTACAACGCGCTGACAAGATGAAAGTTCCCAACCGATACCTCATACACAAATAGCAGTTGACCGGCGTTACCTGGTGAAACGTTGTTATGATGCCTCGTGTGAGGAGGAGAAATGCGTACCATCACGTTTCCGGCTTTGATAAAGGTCGGATTTTAACATATCGCGATTGCGGTTTATCGTATCGCGACATTGCTGCTCGCGTTGGTCGCGATCCAATGACTGTTAGCAGAATATGGTATCGGTGGGTTCAGGATGGCAATACGGAACGCCATGCTGGATCCCAACGGCGTCGTATCACTAGCAGTCGAGATTGTCATATCCTTATGGCTGTAACGGATCGTGCAGCCACGTCTCGATCTCTGAGTCAACAGATGGGGACGTTTGCAAGACAACAACCATCTGCAAGAACAGTTCGACGACGTTTGCAGCAGCATGGACTATCACGTGGGATACCATGGCTGCGCTTACCCTTGACGCTGCATCAGAGACAGGAGCTCCTCCGATGGTGTACGCAACGACGAACCTGGGTGCACGACTGGCAAAACAGTTGAATCCAGGTTCTGTTTACAGCATCATGATGGTCGCATCGATGTTTGGCGACATCGCGGTGAACGCACATTGGAAGCGTATATTCGTCATCGCCATTTTGTCGTATCACCCGGCGTGATGGTATGGGGTGCCTTTGGTTAAACGTCTCGGTCACTCTTGTTTGCATCGAGGGCACTTTGAACAATGGACGTTACATTTCAGATGTGCTACGACCCGTGGCTCCACCCTTCATTCGATCACTTCGAAACCCTACATTTCAGCAGGATAATACACGACTGCATGTTGCAGGTCCTGTACGGGCCTTTCTGAATACGGAAAATGTTTGACTGCTGCCCTTGCCAGCACAGTCTCCAGATCTCTCACCAATTGAAAACGTCTGGTCAATGGTGGCCGAGCAACTGGCTCGTCACAATACGCCAGTCACTACTCTTGATCAACTGTGGTATCGTGTTGAATCTTCATGGGCATCTGCACATGTAAAAGCCATACAAGTTCTGTTTGACTCAATGGCCACGCGTATCAAGGCTGTCATTACGGTCAGACATGGTTGTTCTGGGTACTTATTTCTCAGGACCTATACACCAAAATGTAATCACATGCCAGTTCTAGTATAATATATTTGTCCAATGAATACCCGTTTATTATCTGCAATTTTTCTTCTTTGTGTAGCAATTTTAATGGCCAGTACTGTATACGCAGGGTTCTTGGGACCATCCGTCCACCTCTTACAAACTTTTGGGAATTTTATGATATGTCAAATACATTATGTTCTAATAGAAAGCATACGACGTCGGATCAAATGGAGGCAGCTTCAACTTTGCCACCGGAAGTGGGTTATTGAGACAAGAAGTGTTTTCTTATTAAAAAAAAAATAGGATGGCATGCTTTTTCGTATTGATTTGATGACTAAAATGGAGAATGTTTCGTTAAAAAGAAATTTTGTAAATCGTCATTCTCCACTTTCATATCCCGTTCGAAATGCAGGTATTTCCTGTGAAGTCACACGAAAAGATCGACAGTATTAGCCGGACATGAAATATGTTGTTACCACTGTAAGGATTTGTTCAATAAATGGCCCTTGAATTGATCTGATCCAGTCCAGCTTGCAAGCGCGAGTTGTGTACGTGTCCGTACACTAATTAGAATACGCAAGGGCCCATTTCATTTCGTTTCATGGTACCATTGTATATATGAATGTTTGTCTGTATGTCCTCTAGGTGTTCATAAAGCATTCATTCAATTGCAATGAAACTTTGGAGAACTGTTCACCGTACGCCCATGAAGGTTCCTGACACAAAAACAAAAAAGCAATATACCTATGTCAAGATATATGACATCATAAATAATGAGTGGCCACCGCGTGAACATACCCTGATTTATGCGTCAATTATTGGAAAATGGGAGTAATTAGGAACCTGCAACAAAGTTTGCATGTAATTTCAATGAAGCTTTTTGTAACTGACCCCCCCCCCCTCCCACATACATACACAAAAATGATGAACGAAAAGACGTCTACCACTCACAGCAGTTTCGCTGTAGATGCCGTAAAACTGCCGCATCAGGCATGACCTCGCATCAAATAAAGTTAGCAATACAGATTTGCATGTTACTATTTATTTTGTCTGCAGGTCTCCCTTAATGCTTTGCATCCAAAATTAAGCAGTATGCTTTCTTAATCTTTATCAATATGAAAGCGAAAGGACACTCACTAACTCACTCACTGACTAAATACGAAATCTCAAAAAGTACATCACCTGTGAAGCTGAAATTTGGCAGTAATGTAGTTTATGGGTAGAAAACGTCAGCTAAGAAATTATTTTGAGATAGGTGCATGGCGGAGCATACTTCTCCTACAGAATCACGAAATCTACAGTTTCATTCCGATACAATGGCGTATCCAGGATCGTGGTATGGTGGGGGTGAGGTCATTCGAACTGACGTAATTTCTAAAAAAGTCGCCGTACAGTATTGCGCCATTACTGCCCTTTGTATTAGCTTCCATCTCTCTCTAAGCATGGTCTGGGGGGCTCCGTGTGGGTTTGGGGGGGGGGAGACTGCATCCCGACATCCCCCCCCCCTCCCTGGATACGCCACTATCTTCACGAAATTTCCCCACACTTGACCTTCAAAACAAGAGGTCACCGTCGACCTAAAGTTTCATACGGTGCATGGGGAGGATACTTTGCGAAATAAAAATAGATCCCTAAATACCTTGGCCGTGCCATATCTTGAGAACTTCTCAACCGGTCACAGATCCTTTGTTTGTTGTTTTTCGTCATTCTCAGTACAAGGGTTTTATGAAATAAAAGTGGAAATTTGAGAACAACAAAGTGCGCTTTTCAATGTGACTAAGCGTTTCTATTCCATAGAAATCCATAGTTTTGTTCCGATATTGATGAAATTTTGCATGCTCTACCTTAAAAACAAGAGGAACGTCCCTGTCTGTATAAAATTTTGTTCGGTGCATGGTGGAGGGTACTTAACATACGGAATTTTACAAACTGCATAGTTTTGCTCCAATCTGAATGAATTTCTGCTCATATGACCTTCAAAACCAAGAGCAGGGTCACAAGGTACATAAATCTTTGTATGGTACATTATGGTACCGAGCAGAAAACTTTGCCGAGAGAGGGAAAGGTGGAAATGAAGAAAGAGATGGGAGAGAAAGAGGTGGATGCAGAGAGAGGTGAGAAGGGTATGAGGGCTATGAGATTGTAGGATAAATAAATACTTCGGCAACGCCAAGTTTACAGCTAGTTTATTATGTTATTAGATGTATGTAACTTATCTTGCTTTAGTATCTAACCATATCAAGTAATCTATGCCTGCCACTTTCCAGATGGACTATCATATTAATGATGGCATTTTGGAGTACAGAACAACGATTTAGAAAAAAAGATTTTAACAAAACTTTCTTCCTCTTTTTTTTTTTTTTTTTTTTTTTTTTTTTTTTTTTTTTTTTGCATAGAATCGAAATCAGTAAGAAAAAGTATAAGATCCCATTTCTTAAAAATCGGGTTCTGGTCTTAATAGCCCACTTCCGGTGGGAGTCGCAGTTTCCAAATGGCACCAATCGATCCTGCGTCGTACACTTACTACTAGGAAGTATTGCATTTTACATTTTATACGAGTTGCTCGGTTTCAGAAGGGGTGTACTGATAGTATGGGTCCCGAATTACTTTTTTAATTATTATTATTATTATTATTATTATTATTATTTTTTTTTATTTTTTTTTTTATTTTTTTTTTTTAAGATTGTAGGTACTGCTACGTGAAAGATTGGGAACAACTGTAGTAAATGATATTTGACCATACGACACCGTTTCCTAATCTATTAGTCCCAGGATACTGGAACGCGTCTCCTTTGCCTTTTCAAGGGCTATCTCACCCCTACGTTTCCTCTTCAGTGAGCTTCACGGATACTGTCATTACCTGGAGATAATCTATTTACGGTGAATAAACGTCCTAAAGTGACGATATCATGTCAGGTCTGGTGCACAGTGAACGGAATATCTCATCGTCGTAGCTCACATTGGATGGCGGGCCACAGATGGCTGTCTTATGTTGGCTGTGCGCCATTCTCCTCCTCTGCCAGCTGCATTTGTATAGCTGATCTTCTGAGACTTAGTTGTGCAAATGATTAGTGTAGCTGATGAGGTCGTCGTATGCTGACTCCGAAACAACGGGGTATGGTGGTCGGTGCAGGACGGCTGTTAACTTCGATTTTGGCGCTTGTGCTGGAATTCTGCTTCAAACAATACCGCAGTAGCTTGGTGAAACACAAAGGACATTTGGCAGATAAACAAAGAGACAGATACGCAATTAACTCCTTATTTCTGAACACAGATTGTAATTCCAAATTAAATTCCTAGTAAATTAATGGCAAACTAAGATAGAGCCACTAATTAATCGATAATCCTTCAAACATTATTGCGTCTTTACTAAATTAATTTCCCCAGGTTCCCAGAAACTACCAGTATATTGTCTACTTAGAGTTGCATCAGTTGGTAGGGACAAGATAACTGTTGCATTCCCTATTTAATTAATACATCAAACGCCCAAACGGTAGAATCTAGTTCGGTTTTCCTGGTCGTTGTATCCAAACGACGTTCGAAGCAAGTGGTGGCGGAGGGAGACGAGTTGTCCGGAGTACAGCCAACCTGAAGGCCGGTAGTTAGCCGCTGCCGGCAGCCATGGACACCAGTACCCGCTACTCCTCCTTGCCTCTGCTACTTTGGCTACAGGGCCCTTTACACATACTGCGGAAGTGCACAGGAATCCGTTGCTCGTGTCTTCAGCAACCTGGAGAGCAGCTCTCCACCCCGTTCCGTAGCAGTTTCTAGAGGAGTCGACATGACGAGAATGCCGTGCTGCAGTTACCGCCATTTAGTGGCACGTGCTTCCCTCTACGTTGGAAACAGCCGGTCAGCCATCCGTGACGGACTCGTGATGTATCGGCCTTCGATGGACTCCGCTATTGCGACGGCTGCTATAGTTCTATCGCTGCATGCATACCGTCAGATTCGGGTGCTTCAAAACGGTATGTAGCGTGAAAGTTATCTTCGTCCCACCCCTGTTTCTGTGATGGTTCAGGTAATCCATCGCTAATTCTATTTCGTCAATGAGCACTCTCTGACGACTGAACGTTATTCTCTTAATGTGTACCGTCTTGTCCTACAGCACATTTCTAGCCCAGTAAGGAAATCTAAACAATTGTACACGAAAATCTGTGACGGGGCTACCGCTAATATATTTTTCATCCGATTCTTCCCGTATTGTCCCATTCTGTAATTAATCATCTGCTAGGCAACCAAACAACTGCTGAAGAAACGGAGTCCAGTTTCCTGGGACGAAGGTCTGCAGGTGATTTATCTGTTAGGTAACAATGTTAGTCGGCGCTTCTTGAAAGTTAATTTATCCATCCTTCATTAATTCAAACTTGTAAAGCGAGAGATTGGTGCTGCATTTATTTCCATCGATATTCACAGGCTACAACAAGTTCAATCCTGACGAAAGTTTGTCGCAACTAGTTCAATAAAGGTCTAACTACCGAACATACAGCCACCCCCGATGACGATGACTGGTGTCATATGTGACAGTTCTTTGGTCGTAACAGAACGGTAACAGTATAACCAGTCACGATCCTGGATTCAACACAGGACCCGCTAGATAGGTCTCCCGGCAAACAGTCCGTACGACCATGGCTTCAATTGGATATGGCAGCCTCTGTTAACACGTCGCCGGGCACAATGAATAGCAATTTGTGACCAGTCATTTGGGATGCACACTTGAACAATGCCGGAACGTGATATCGTCGGACGGATCACGATTTCAACTGCACCATATTGATCGGAGGTACAGTGTTCGGACAGACCATACGAATCTATCAATCTCAAGTAGATGGTGATATTTATTATCTGGAGTTCTTCATATGTGATAGTCCTCATAGTAGCTTTGCAACTGAAGTTCAATAGTCCGCTGCAACACCTCATTTTTCGCCATCCAACAGCCTGACAGTTCAGTTCTTTTAAGATGATAACACTCCGCCGCATCACCCCCACGCCGTCTGGGAGGTCAAAACATCGACATGGCCACTCCAGAATCCACGTTTGAACCTCATCTGCCGCATATTTTAGATCTCTTAGTACACACGCTCCGTGTCGTGGATCCTGCACCGACAAACAAACCAGAATTTAATGTAAGACTAAGCTTCTGTGGCCGTTGTTACAATCATTATAATTCTTGTGGGTGTTGACCGCATCCTAAGTATTTCAGAAACACCGACGTTTCGGTCACTGTTGGGAATGACCTTCATCAGAAAAATATCCAGAATTCGCTCTCACACACAGATGTTTAGTGATTACACCTGAATTAGATACCGATCCGAAAACCATTCGTTATGAGCTGCATCGATAAGAATAAAGTGAAGTTCATTATTCAGATTATTTGTAAATCTAAGGAACCAATCTTCTCTGCTTATGGTCCCTACACCCTGCACAAAAACCTCGTTCATCCGGAGTAGGTGGAACCGGATGTAATCCAGATTATAGAAATTGTCGATAATCCGGAAACCTTACGCTAAATAGAGAAACAAGCCATAGTGGTAAGTCTGTCACTATACCTCTTTATACCTCTTGCCAAATCATATACTTCGGAAGATAGCATCGTATTGGGTAGCATACGATAAAAAAAAAAAAAAGTCCAAATTCATCGGCATAATAAATCTAGTGTAGGATTACGTTTACGGAGAGAATAATTTGTTCAAATTATCTACTGACGTTTCCTGCAGCCACTGTATCCCCCGAAAAAGTTTCGCCTGACGTATTCCATGACGATATGTCCATCTTTCCAACCAACCTTGGCTGCCAGTGAAGTTAGGATCGCCATCAGGTAGCTTGTTGTTCAGATCATTTTCCTGCACAAATCGACCGGATATTGGAATTCCATGATCTTTTGCTCACTGAATCAAACGAGTAATATTGCATCCAGCCTTTTATTTATTGCTTTCGTTTTTGTACTACGAAAACTATGTTTAGTCTTTTAAAGTAGATGTCTTCAATCTCTTTTCGGTTGTTCTTCCAGTCTGATACAGTTGATTTTTCTATATCATATTGTGCGACTGTGTTTTTCAGCGGTTTTCTAATGTCTCGTTCGTTTACTGATTCAAAATTTTTTTCCGTCGAAATAACCTCGAAGCCATTTCTAAATTCAAATGTTTGTAAAGTCTATGGGACTTAACTACGGGGTCATCAGTCCCTAAACTTACAAACTATTACAAAGTAGCTTATACTAAGGACGGCACAAATATCCATGCCCGAGGGGGGATTCGAACCCCCGACCGTAGTGGCCGTGCAGACCATGACTGGAGCGCCTCAGTCCCCTCGGCCACCGCTGCCGGCGAAACCATTTCTCTCACTACACTAAAGAAACAGCACTGGTAGGATGAACATAGTAAATGTAAGAGTGGGACCGGCAATCTCTTTGTTGCCTGCAGTGCAGATAAAATAACGGTACATACTCTGCGCCGTATCACTGTCACAGCTCCACACCACATATTTTGCATAAAACGAAAACAATCGATCCGGATGAACCGGAAATCCAGATATGCGGATAAATGTGGACCAGATAGCTTGAAATAAATAACAACAGCCACCGATGCCTCCCCTTCCCCAGGGGGTTCTTTCGTGATCAAGTGCGTGGCGACCAGGGTGCCCCGAGCTAATGCAGTCTTTCTTCCTTCTTTCCTCCCTTGACTGCATTTTCTTTTGCCTGCTCTCCTTTCCTATCCTTCTTCTCGCCATCGGATGACTAATGACAGCTTGATGATTACGTTTGTGCACCTTTAATTGTGAAAGAAGTTTGGGGGACTGTGGGCTCATGTTAACGATCGGTTTTTTATGAAACGTTTTAAGTAGATATTTTGCGTCACTGACCACAGACCAGATTTCCTTTTGTAATTCTGCAGTCGGAACTTAGTGCATTTAGAAATATTATTTTCATTAAAAAATTAAGTTTTTATAAATAAATTCGAAATTGTTAACTATAACCAAAGAGCAACCTATGTCAGATTTGGATATTTATGCATCAGCTTCTTTAAACATATTATTTAGAGATTTATTCAATTTAGTATAGGTGCACCACATTTTCACATTTTACTATAATTGTTAGCAAGGTCAAAGGCAATTCTGGTCTGACTGAAACTTTCCATTTTTACACAATCAAGACCAGTTTTTAAACCTATGAGTATATTTTCTACTACATTGGGCATAACATAGTACATTAAGACTTTTTCAAGAAAGGCAGTTTTATTTTGGGTGAAGGTAATGTTAGTCTTATTTAAAATTCTATTATGAAAGACATGACTTCTTTTCTTAAAAATACTCTGAGAAGACTTTTCTGCAGGCAGCAGACTGAAAAGCTTGGAGACCTTCTTCTCGTGTCTCGTTAATCTGTATCCAGATTTCGTTAACATCGAAACTGTAGCTAACATGGAAAATTTTTCTGAGCCCGCCACCAACTTACATTTCACGTAAAGCCAAAATAAATTAGGGCTCGCATAAGATGCATATATGCTTTCAATTTTCCTTGTTCTGTTTGGGAGGGAACAGTAATCGAAATGGCTAGTAATGTTACGAGGTATCCTCCGCGCCGTGAATGTATGTAGATGCAAATTTTTTATGTAGAGCCGCAACCCTCAGCGCTAGAAGACAACTGAACCCAGCCCGGCGCCTCCAGCACAGAATAATGACTCTAAAGTCTGATGTACGAAGAAAGTAGCAAAGGAATTTGACAGAAAAAGTTGTTAGGGGTGTTCCGATCGTAATGCAAGCTTATGTATGGAGGTGTGTACATCAAATTTAACGGTAGTAAAGTAGCTGTTCCTACTCAACCTTCTCTTCGTAGAAAATAGACATGGATTGGAAGTTTCTTAAGCGTGCAGCAATTCATTTCTTAACAAAGGAATGGTGCGGTTCTTCTGACATTAACTGCAGGCTGAAAAATATCTACGGATACATAACGACTGACAAGAGCAATGGATGAAGAACGAGTTTGTTTGGGTGATCATGTTCCGCAATAAGCGCCGAAATTCTTATCACGCACAGAAAACAAAAGCGGAAAAGAAAATTCTGCTGAATTATCAAGTAAACATATCAAATAACGCTGCTAGATAAAGTAGTTATGTAGCCCAATCCCTCAGACTCTCATTAAACCCCCCCCCCTTTCACAGATCATTTAAATGAATATAAATATCAACTAAACTGCAAAATTTCGACCACCCTCATATAGATACTGGAATCATAAACACACAAAATAAGACTATTCTCCCCCCCCCCTCTCTCTCTCTCTGTCTCTGTGACACACACACACACACACACACACACACACACACACACACACACAGACTCTTTCTGTCTTTCTCTCTCTCTCTCTCTCTCTCTCTCTCTCTCTCTCTCTCTCTCTCTCTCCCTCTCTCTCTCTCTCTCTCTCTCTCCTTCTTCTTCTTCTGTTTCAAATAACATTCTTACTCTTTCATTTCGTTCACACACAAAGGTTAGCAACCAACATACATTTCGTTATGTTGGCAACAAAGCAAATGAAACACGAAAACATAGCCGATAACCACCTCCAAAATGAGTTAGTTATACAAAGTGCAATATGAGGCCTTGACCAGATAGAGGAAACAGAGAAGATAGTTGAAAAGACAACGGAAAAGTAAGTAAAAACTTCTTTCCTTACGTAAAAAAAAAACACTGCAAGCCAGCGAGCGCTGCACCTCTGTGATTCCACGCCTGGTACTCACTGGTGGAGTGGTGCTTGGCCCGGTGCGGCTGGCTCGCTGCCGATCCTCGCCTTCAGTTGGCGAGACCAGTCCCCGGCTTTCCGGCGCCGCCTCGACCCCGCGACCCGTTGCGTGAACCCACTTTCACTGCCGCCCCCACCGACCAGCGGCAGGCGGTTTTCTTCTTGCAGCCGCTTCCGCAGCGCCTCCTCCCACCTCGCAGTGCAGCCACTGTGGTGCCTCGTCACATCGCAGACTGTTGCTTGCCATCCATGTTTTGAAGAATGTTTTCTTAACATTCACCAGATGATATGATGAGTCAAAATCTGACGCACAAACGAAAACAAATGACTGGAACAACACACAGCTGGAATTTGTTTCACTCCGCATGTTGACCTCAGGAAATGTGGTATAAGGTACACGTACTAAATAAGCATAAAAAGTTTTAAAACAGCGCTAAATGTCGTTGGTAATGATAGCTAGTGACATATAGTGCACAAGGCAACAACCACTTCCGCACCCGCTCTCGTGCCGGCCATTTTACTTTCAGTTGTGCTACGGCGTTCAACGGAGGAGGACTGCTTCTTATTTTCACGGTACGTTTCATCGAATTCAGTTGCCTCGGTCATGAAGCATTTGTACTGGTAAATATTTATATGTGTACAGAAAATTGTACTGTATTAAGATAGTGGCATAATTTTCTTAATAAACGTTTCTTTTTAAACAATAAACACACACGGGTTGTTCCCAATAAGGCCCATCATAGACTTATGTTCCTGGGGCCGGCCGCAGTGGCCGAACGGTCTGCGGCGCGCCAGTCACGGTATGCACGGCCGCTGCGGTCGGGAGTTCGAATCCTCCCTCGGGCACGGGTGTTTGTATTATTCTTAGCGTAAGATGGTTTAAGTTAGTTAAGTAATTAGTGTGTAAGTCTAGCAACTGATGACCACGAAGTTTGGTCGCATAAGACTTCACACACATCTGAACTTATGTTGCTATTAACAATGTTGGTTGCTGATTAAATTTAATAATCTTAAGAGTTATTAACCAGTAAGTATGTTACCAACAGTACTGTACGAAACGTTGGTAAAAAAAAAAAAAAAAAAAAAAAAAAAAAAAAAAAAAAAAAAAAAAAAATTAAATATAAAATTCTGTGTATCATCTCGTTCCACTTGTGACTAAGATAAATTACATTACAACCTTGCAGTGTCTTCCAACAGTTTTCCTGCTATTTACGTGCCCCAGAATGTTAATATGAACTAGATGAGGCTACGGGCCATATTAGGAACAAGGTCTCCTAACAGGGCCCACTTGCAGGGATTAAACATTTTCTTTAAAGTGATGATATTAATTACATAAACTTTCCATTTTCATTTATTTTTGAACTGAATACAGTTGTAGGATGTTGTACGTACGATCTCGGAATATTTCCACTTACACATACTGCATACGAAATTCCTAGACGTAGGTGGGCCTTATTTGGTTCACGTACCTTATAAACCGGTCAAAATAATTAGGGGATCGCCGCACTGGAGTTGCTGTGCGCTCTAAAACGCCTTGCTGAGGACCGCTGTTGCTTGCCGTCGGTAGTTCAAGCCCTCTCTCGAAAATTTGTGTCTTTGCTGTCCATAGCATAAGTTAGTTTAAGTTTTTTGTAAGCACTAAAATACCTTCGATTTACAAACATAACACTTGAATTACTGCATCAGTCGAGATATTTGGGATATGTAGTCATCGCCAGAATGAACTAAAATGATTCGATGTCTTCCTGTCGGTTCTATGGAGTGGAAATAACAACATTATGGCAACTGAGATAACAGCAACAACAAAAAGTTGCTGCAGACGGGGGCAGGGGTGCTGTCGACTTTTGTTATCCCTGCCAAAAGAATTGCATTAGCAGTTGGGTTCAGATAGTCTAGTGAGCAATCAGTGCAATGGAACAACATCGTCCCTTACCCGAATCTATGCGATGGAGAGACATAGCAAGGTTGGAAGTGGGACAGACAGAGCGATATGGTTGCAGCTATTGGCGTGTCTCAAACTGTAATTTCCAGGCCGCGGATGAGACATCAGACAACAGAAACATTAAAAGAAGGCAAGGCCGAGGTCGACCACGGGTAACATCAGCAAGAGATTACCGTCGAGACAGGAATCTGAATGCAAACGCACCCTCCCGGCAGCAACAGGACGCGCAATATCAACACAAATAGCCCGAAATCGTCTTAGGGAATGTGGTCTCTACGCACGGAGGCCTATGGTGTATGTTACATAAAAACCATGAGAACGATGACATTAGTATCGCAGTCGTAACAAATACCGCCGGGTTCTGTTAACAGTTGACTCGAGGTGTCCAGTCGGACTATCGTCGCTCCCTCACCTAGAGAGAACGTGGGATAATCCTGGTGGTGTGCAGTGAATATCACCATATCACGGTGGTGGACGAATTAATGGGCAGGAGTAAGTATTGGTGGATGTACGGACCATCATGTCGTTCAGAATGGTGCTTTGACAATTCACAGGTATATGGACGATCATTCTACCTTGTTCCCTAAGCTGGTGCCATTGGAGATGGGTTTCGTCTGGTGGACGATAAAACTCGTCCCACAGAGCTGCACTGGCGGACAACATGCAGGAAGGTAAGGGAATTGAACGAATACACCAACCAACGTGTTCATGGTCTTAACCCCGATTGGACATGTCTGCGATGCACTTGTCAGACGCTTGGAAACAGACCGGCAGCTCCCACAATGGTTTCAGAGATGGATATTGCACCCATGAAAGAATGGGCCAATATCCCTCGTACTATCCTGGCCATGCAGGTGTGCAGCTGTGCTGGCTGTCCGAGGTGATGACACACCATATTACAGGGCAACGGTAATTACTTTTCCACAATATTATAGACCCATGGTACCGCAAGTAAAGAATTAAGACAGTAAAATATCGTACTGTAATACACACAACAATTCTAACCGGTATCCGCAATAAAAAAAAAACATTGTCATTTATGTATATTGTGTAAGATATCTCACATTATGCTCTAATTCCTTTGATTAGTGTGTGAAATCCAATTCCAGTGTCGTAAATCTTTAATTGGGCAGACATGGCGCAGTGTGCAAAAAAGATGTGTTAAGCACCGTCTACATACACGCCTGAAAGGTTATTTCAAAAAAGGAAATTTATTTTCAGAAAGTACAAACTGTATTTTTTGACATAGTTGCCAAGTTTGTTCATACACTTATCGTGTCTCTCAACCATTTTTTAAAATACGCTCTTCATACAATCTTGCCGCCTGTTCCGATAACTAAGAGTTCATTGCCGTTTTGTAAAGCACTGATCTCGACACGTCAGGAAATTTGTTTCAGAGGCCTATTCTTGTGAAACTCCTGTTCTCATGAATCATTGCTTCAGCTGAAACCTCCAAATCGTCTTTAATCGAAGATGGGTGACCGGAGCGATCCTTATCACGGACGTTGTCACTGTCATCTTCGAATTGTCGTACAGAACACATTTTGCCTTTACTCATAACAGTATTACCGAACACTTCGCAAATCTGGCGATGAATTTCTGCAGCAGACAGGTTCCTTGATGACAAAAACCGCATCACTTAGCAAACCTCACACACGGAGGGCGAGTTGATAGTCTGAAACATTTTAAAAGCACAGAATAGAAAAATGTTCAAATGTTTGTAGAGTCTATGGGACTTAACTACGGGGTCATCATTCCCTAAACTTACAAACTACTTCTGAACTACTTACAACTAAGGACGGCACAAATATCCATGCCCGAGGGGGGATTCGAACCCCCGACCGTAGTATCCGTGCTGACCGTGTCTGGAGCGCCTCAGTCACCTCGGCCACCGCGGCCGGCTATCACCAGTGGCGGAGCATTGTCTGAAGTCGGGAATCTCATGCTTTATGAGAATACTGAAGTTTTATACTGGACGTCTTCTTGATGGGATGCAGAATTTCAACTAAGTAATGCCTGGAATCCAGTACTGGCTGGCCAAAATTTAAACAGGAAAAACAAAAACTTCCTATCTACTAACAGATGCAACATGCCATGGTAGGTTAACTTTGCTTTTGACCGCAACAAGGAAACTCGTATTTTTAATATAAAACGCATTTCACTTTTCGTAGACATATATTTTGGCAATACGGAATACCTAGCATTCAGGCATGCTCCTGGCTGTTTATTTTATGGTGTGACTTCTGGATGATGAACCCCCAAGTAAATCTTTTCGACCTCCCCCTAAAGTTCGCGCGACCCATAGTTTGAAAAACAGTCCTATAGCATCATTCGTTTCGTTCCTCCTTCTCCTTCCTCCCCCTCCCTCACCACCCCCAGTATGCAGCCACGCAAACGTCAGAGATATTCTTGGACAGTACAGTACGGCCATCGTCGGTGTGTGTGTGCGGAACCGGCGCGGTACTGACGGCTTCCTCCGGCCGCGCCGTCCGCCGGCGAAAGGAAAAGGGAGGCCGTGGCGGGAGGCGCGGCTGCCTTCTTGAGAAACGCCGCCTCCAATCACTTCTCACCTTCAGCGTTCAGCGGGCCGGCAGAAACAGCGAAAGTGTGCCGCCGTGCCGAGCCGAGCTGAGCTGCCGGCACTGGCCGGTAAGAGGGCCCGGGTCCCATGGACGCCGACTTTCGGACGTGACCAGACTGCAGGCGCTGTCTGCGGGTCACGAGCGTCTGCTGTCGTTATGAGTGAGGCTGCGGCCGCGTGCAGTCTGTCTGCAAACTCTTGACCCAGCACGCGCCTCCCCACTGTACCTACCCTGCGGGCTTTAAATAAGTAACGACCCTGTCAAGAACACGAGAGTTTATGACTGGAGTAGCTCTCAAAGAAGGCAGTGGAAGCGTAAAAATGACGAGCATTCTAAATTGACACACCGACCAATTAAACGGCTGACAAAAAAAAATTTTGAGTGAATTTTATCCATAATGGAAACAATAAAACTCAGTGTTCCTTTATCCCTTTCAGACCCAAAGTTGTAGGTGATGTGTCATTAATATAGAGATGGACGTTGAAGATACAAAATACACACAGCAATTCATTATAATAAAGAAAATAAATTTATTTTCAAAAATTTACAGTTTTGTACCCAGACAATATGGTATTTTCCTGTGTTAAAAATATGATTCGAATTGTTGTTATTCTGAATGATTATAACATTCAGATAGCATTTTCGTCCATTATTCTTACAATACAGCTGTTATTTTTACGTAATTAAAGTTTAAAAATCATTAAATTTCACGATTAAATCACGTGATCGAAAACCTGAAGGGCGGTGTACAAAACAGTTACCCATTATTGAAACGGTTGTTTGAGTCTGATCTTTTGGCGATAAAAGTGCACGTACTGAAGATAAATAATCAGTGCTATAATTTATAATGGGATAAAACAATTATCATGATGTACTTTCACCAAATATATTTGAACACGGCTTTAATTACACATTAATCGTAGGCGTGTAACATTATGAAGTTTTACTTCTCAAATATGAACATCAGCTCGTTGACCTACACATAATACAGCTCGGCACCTTTGAAGTAGAAGAAAATGATACTTGACAATGAACTAATGGAATAACATTCTTCACTTACATCAAAATGATCCTCACAGAAATAAACACATGAAGTGGCCGCTCATCCACATTTTTCGCATCTTCTCACTTTTTTGAACCTGCAAGAACAATTTTTCTGGTGTCTTTCTAGATGTGTTGCTACAGTGCGGAATTAGAAATATATTTGTATGTCATATTGGGAATATTATAACACTACTTGTGTATATTAAGATCGCAGCAACAGCATCGTGGTTTCTGACGTCACAGACATCACGTGACTGAAATATAGCATTTTAGCGGGCTTTCAAATTATTTGAATTAATTATTATTTTTTTTAGTACTGAAATTCACGAGGTAAAACAGCATTTTCGCAGCATAAAATGACAAAATTCGCAATTTAATACGATTTCCAGAAAACAGTCAAATACCCTATTGTGTGGTTTGGGCCTTCACTACAATTTTTTTTTATGATCTTCACAATCTTACAATAACATGATTTAATACTCATTTCTTCACATGACAGAAGTGAAAACAGTTTGCATCTTTTGACAGACACAAGTGCACACCACAATTTTCACATCTTGTTCTTGTACTCCAGATGCAACAGCTTCTGCGACAACATCTTGCAGATTTTAAATGAACAACAACAGGCCAATGATAAAAATTGCCCAGTCGCTTGACTGTACACGGTGAACCGTTTCTGTCGAGCTGTATTTACGTCTTCTTCATCTTTATTATGTTCCTTGTCAGGGAATGGCATTCCATTTGGAAGTGAGACCGAGTATACTCACACCCATCCGGAATTCAAGATCATCATTTATGTCTTTTCGTCGCACTTCAGTAGCTTTACTGACATGGCCGTACTGAAGCCATGAATTCACACACGCCGCATCCATCATTTTAATTGCATTTTGAAGCAGACATTTCTCCAAAATCTTCACGTGAAGAGGATGATAAATTTTCCCACACGTATTCTTCTGTGAAGTTGGAAGCCACGTGGCCGCGGCGGATTATCCGTGCGCACTGGGGCGCCGTGGTGCTGTGCGCGTTGCCGTTCACCGTCGAGGGTTCGAGTCCTCCCTCGGGCATGGGTGTGTGTGTTGTCCTTAAGTTAGTTTACCTTAGTTTAAGTAGTTTGTAAGCTGAGGACTAATAACCACGCAGTTGAGTCCCATACATTTACAACACTTCGGAGCCAAGTGGAATCGAGGACATCATCATGACTGCTAAAATCACGAGTAAAGCAGCGATTGCAGAATCACTCACAGATGCTGAAATTGCACCAGTAATTTTTATTTTTCGGTTCGTGATAATTACCAGATTGGGTGATATTTGAAAGAAATGACATAATAACATCAGAGTATCATATAAAATCAACTGGCTGTCTGATATGATAACTTCACATGTCAAAACAAATAAGGAAATCAACACATCGTCAACAACTCTTTATCATAGAAATCTGACATTAGATCCAACACACACGATGCTGCGTGTGATCATGTTTTAGATTATACCTACAATAATTTCAGACATATTTACGTAAAATGATATATCTTCAGTAGATCAATATTATTAAAATGAAAGAAAACCAAATTTATATAACAACAATACAGACAAACCTTGGAACGTGCGATTTCTTGCCGCCATTGTAAGAGTACTGGAAACTCGCTTACTGCTGGTGGCATCCAGTGTAGAAACATGCAACTAAAACACGTTGCTCACGTTATCACAGTTCACCCACGATTGTGTGATGCAGGCCTGAATGTCTAGCTTGAATGACAGAGCAATAAAGCGAGCAAACCCAGACCCGCACTGTTGTACGTGCAGGGCCAGAAAGGGGTACAACGTCCGATAATGGTTTTATACACAAATCGCTTTTCCACATTGAATTGCATTACTGCTACCATATGTATATCTAAGGGAAAAATAGATACCGCCAACAGGAAAATAAAAGAGACATTTGGAGAGAAAGCAGCTGTATGAATATCAAGCACTCAGATGGGCAAAGAAGGGAAAGTTCCAGAGTGGAAAGAAAATACAGAGGGCCCGTACAAAGAAAATGAACATCGAGACAATGTTGTAGGTAGGGTAGCGGAAGTCCATGAGTTAGGAGGTGCTATACTGAGAATTGTATTTTACAGATGCGCCAGAACGCCGTCTGTTATATGGATTGGTAGTAATTGTAAATGATAGTGACTTCGTACGCAAACGAAATACTACTGAATTTTGTTCAAAATTTTATATATCTGAAGGAGGAGGAAAGGTTTTTGTACCTATGAAATAGAAATGTCAATTTCAACTGAACTGTCATTACAAATCAAACTGTGACTGTCTATTCCTTAAAATTTCTTCAAACTATTTCGTGGAAAATTCTCTCGTTTGTTTTATAAACCACAGATATAGTTTATGAATCAGTAGTGCAACAACTGGCAGAGACAGGGGAAAATAAAACAGTAGAGGAGGAATGGGTAAAATTGAGAGATGAAATAGTGAAGGTAGCAGAGGACAAAATAGGTAGGAAGGAAAGACCTACAAGAAATCCTTTGATATCACAGGAGATACTAAATTTAATCGATGAAAGGAGAAAACATAAAAATGCCGTAAATGAAACAGGCAAAATGGAGTACAGACGACTAAGAAATGAGATTGACAGGAAGTGCAAAATGGCTAAGCAGGAGTGGCTAGAAGGCAAATGCAAGGACGTAGAAGAATGTATAAATAGGGGAAAAATAGATACAGCCTACAGAAAAATAAAAGAAACATTTGGAGATAAGAAAAACAGCTCTATGCATATCAAGGACACTGATGGAAAACCAGTTCTCAGCAAAGAAGGGAAAGCTGAAAGGTGGAAAGAGTGTATAGAGGGGCTCTACAAAGGAAATGAACTTCGAGACAATATTGTAGGAAGGGAAGAGGATGTAGATGAAGATGAAATAGGAGATACTGTACTGAGAGAAGAATTTGACACAGCCCTGAAAGACCTAAGTCGAAACAAGGCCCCTGGAGTAGATGATATTCCCTCAGAGCTACTGAAGTCTCTGGGAGAACCAACCATGACAAAATTGTTTCACCTGGTGTGTAAGATGTATGAGACAGGTGGAATGCCCTCAGACTTTAAGAAAAATGTTATAATCCCCATCCCTAAGAAAGCAGGTGCAGACAGGTGTGAAAACTACAGAACCATCAGTTTAATAAGTCATGGCTGCAAAATATTAACGCGAATTATATACAGAAGGATGGAAAAGCTGGTAGAAGCCGACCTCGGGGAAGATCAGTTTGGGTTCAGGAGAAATGTAGGAACTCGGGAGGCAATACTCACTTTACGGCTTATCCTAGAAGATAGATTAAGAAAAGGCAAACCTACATTTCTAGCTTTTGTAGATTTGGAGAAGGCATTTGACAATGTTAATTGGAATAAACTGTTTCAAGTTCTGAAGCAAGCAGGAGTAAAATATAGGGAACGTAAGATTATTTACAACTTGTACAAAAACCAGACAGCGGTTGTCAGAGTTGAAAGGCATGAAAGGGATGCAGTGGTTGGAAATGGAGTGAGACAGGGTAGTACTCTTTCTCCATTGTTATTCAATTTGTACATTGAGCAAGCTATAAAGGAAATCAAGGAGAAATTTGGAGAAGGAATTAAAGTTCAGGGTGAAAATTTAAAAACATTGCGTTTTGCCGACGACATAGTAATTCTGTCAGATACAGCAAAGGACCTGGAAGAGCAATTGAACGGAATGGACAGTGTGCTGAAAGGTGCATATAAGATGAACATTAACAACAGCAAAACTAGGGTATTGGAGTGCAGTGTAAGAAAATCAGGTGATGCTGAAGGAATTAGATTGGGAAACGAAGCAATAAAGGAGGTAGATCAATTTTGTTACTTGGGCAGTAAAATAACAAATGATGGTCGCAGTACAGAGGATATAAAATGCAGAATGGCTATGGGTAGAAAAGCGTTCCTGAAAAAGAGAAATTTGTTAACATCGAATATTGATTTCAGCCTAAGGAAGTCCTTTTTGACGGCATTTGTATGGAGTGTTGCCTTGTATGGGAGTGAGACATGGACGATAAACAGTGCGGACAGTAAGGGGATTGAGGCTTTTGAAATATTGTGCTACAGAAGAATGCTGAAGATTAGGTGGGTGGATCGCGTAACTAATGAGGAGGTACTGAAGAGAATTGGGGAGAAAAGAAATTTCTGGCATACCTTGACTAAAAGAAGGGATAGATTGGTAGGACACATTCTTAGACATCAAGGAATTGTGAATTTAGCGTTGGAGGGAAGTGTATGGGGACAAAATCGCAGAGGAAGACCAAGAGATGGATACAGTAAGCAGATTCAGACAGATGTAGGTTGTCGTTTTTATGTGGAGATGAAGAGGCTTGCTCAGGATAGGTTATTGTGGAGAGCTGCATCAAACCAGTCTCCGTACTGAAGACCACAACAACAACAACAACAACAACAACAGGCCTACAAAAGGAGATATCGTTTCTCAAACTCGAATACGCAGTTTCCACATTATATTATCTGATGACGAGTCCCTAAAACTGTATAAAGTCTTAAATAAATCGTGTAATAATCTTCAAAAATATAATTCAGAATAATATTTAAAATTTTGGGTTTCTTAATGGCTGAAATGAGTCTCTTCAACACACTGATACATGAAGTAAAAGTTTCCGTTTTATTTTCCTTCACACAAATCAGTATAATAAAATATACATAGTCTTAGAACATTATTGTAGAAACTCAAGAGAAAAACTGAAACTATTTGTGATATACATAACTAGCAAAACGTTTTTAATAATACTAATAATTCTTCTTTTCTTGTTTATTTGATTATGACGGCTGTCAACGGTGTTACTTAACAAGATCTTCTCTTGCTCCGTAGCTGTCGACCCGTGACGTTTGATGGCCAGCTATATTATCTATGACACTGGCAGAGAAGGTGTTTTCGTGGGTTTCACCGTTGTCACCGCATATGAAACATAAGAAAACAGCACATATTGTTTTAAGAATAATGTAATAAGAATCATTAATATCAAAAAATTAACAACAACATAAATAAACATGATTTTACCTGCAAAACTGAGCTGATGTAAGACAGTAGAAGCGATAACATTTCGTCCCACTCACCTTACATGACCTACAAGATATATTAAGGAAAGCAAATCTACATTTCTAGCTTTTATAGATTTGGAGAAAGCTTTTAAAAACGTAGATTGGAATACAGTCGCTTAAATTCTGAAGCCACTACGGGTAAAATGTAGGAAACGGAAGGTTATTTACAAGTTGTACATTAACCAAACAGCTGTTATTAGAGTTGAAGGGTATGAAAGGGACGCAGTGGTTGGGAAGGGAGTAAGACAGGGTTGTAGCAATTCTCCAATGTTATTCAAGCTGCAAGCTGCGAGGAAAGGAAAGTGAAATTTAGTTTAGTATAGTTTAAAGTTCATCTACGTTTTCCTGATGACATTGTGATTCTGTCAGAGACAGAAACGGACGTGGAACACCAACTGAAGGGAATGGACAGTGTGCTGAAAGGAGGATATAAGATGAACATTAAAAAGATCAAAACAAAGGTAATTGAATATAGTCTAAGAAATCAGGCAACGCTAAAAGAATTAGTTTAGGTAACGCAACAATAAAGGTGTTACATGAATTTTGTTACTTGGGTAGTAAAATATCGTATGATTGTCGAAGTACAGAAAATATAAAATACAGAATGTCAATGTGAAGACAAGCGTTTTTAAAAGGGGATATTTGCTAAGATTAAAGTGTAAGGAAGCCTTTTCTGAAGGTATTTATGTGAACTGTGGCCTCGTACGCGAGTGAAACATGAACAATAAATAATACAAACAGGAAGAAGTTAGAAGTTTCTGAAATGTGGTGCTACAGAAGAATGGTGAAGATTAGGTTGATAGATTGCGTAACTAATGATGAGGTACTGGACAGAATGAAATTGGAAGAGAGTAATTTTTGTCATACCTTGACTAAAAGAAGGGATCGATTGGTAGGACCACATTCTTAGGGATCAAGGAATCATAAATTTAGCATTGGAGGATCGTGTTTGGGGGGGGGGGGGGAATCACAGAGGGAGACAAGGGGACGAATATAGTAAGCCGATTGAAATGGGTTTTGTTTGCCGTTTTGCTGAGGAAAGGAGGAGACTTATTCACGATAGAGTAGGGTGTGGATCTGCATCAAACTACTCCCCAAACTGAAGACTATAACACACACTGTCACCATCACAGTATTTGGTTTATATTATAACAGTTAGCCCAACATCAAAAGCTGAAACATGTAAATAAATTTATAGTCATATGGAGGTTCTCACAAGACCGAAAGTCAATGTGTCCTTAACAAAACCACCTTCAATTGCGACTGTTACCAGGTCTTATTCTGTACGCTATGAAACAATTGACTATGAACAATCATCAAACCACTAATATAGAAAGCACTGTTGATGTTCATATATAAATTGTCTCATGGAATGAATTTGTTTCGGAAGTATTTTCGATAAATCCAATTTGAAACATTTTTGTAATTTATATGGCCGTGTTCGTCCCCTGTTGCACATCATGTTCGCTGAAACTTTTCTTTGGAACCATAGCCATCACAATAATTCTGTTGTTTCCACTAACATTGTCTATGATGCCTTTAACAGCAGAAAACTGCCAACATTTTCTCTAAGTGACGTTGTTGTCGCTCTAAGATTGATCGATACAAAGTAGCTCATTTTCATGCTTGCTTTCCTGGTTTCGTTACACCGATCTAATATTTAGATCGCCAGTAAGTAACATCCGTTATCTCAATCAACAGATCTCATCCTGCTAAATCCCATTTCAGGTAGTGTATTGTAAAAAAAATCTTTCTGCCAAGAAAATGTGATTACTTAGACCAATCAGTAATCTGTGTATTGTTGGGACTACTTTTTGTTTTATCTAAAATTTCCCCACTGTTCATTAATCCACCGATTTTGTCAGTTTATAAAAGATGGGTTTCGTGTAAAATTCTGGGTGTTTTTCCTTGGCCATTCCGATAAACTCGTATATGTCTGATTTCCACGTTACGTTGTGGTGCTTCGTATTATAGAATGGGTAAGGTTTTTACAAATTGCATGCCTTCATTAGGACTAGTCAGCTTCTTACACCGCCTCTTAAAGGAAGATACGATCACGTTTGATACGTCCGTACACTAGGTCCTCCGAAAAATACCTCTTCTACTTATTACGCACGTTATCTTGCCATTTTGTACGTAATACGTGTGTGTCTCAGTGTATCAACAAACCTACAAACTGATCTCAGCATCGCTGACAGCTAAAGTCACACAAATAAAATCGGCTAAAATCACCGGACACTTCCTTAAACCCGTAGCTAGGTCAGTAGTGGCCAACAGGTTTTCCTTGCCGCTATAGGGCTGTGGCAAGGGTCTTCCGCCTAAGGCCGTATCTCCGACCCGAGCGCTGCTCGGTTCATGACTTCCATGAC
This sequence comes from Locusta migratoria, assembly GCA_026315105.1. Lineage (NCBI taxonomy): Eukaryota > Metazoa > Arthropoda > Insecta > Orthoptera > Acrididae > Locusta > Locusta migratoria. The sequence continues at coordinate 422,875,513 of CM048746.1, read as the reverse complement.
ATAGTGCCGTACTGCACTTCTTCAGACGTCAACAGTAGCTTCTAACATGGTAAATATACACTCCTTGCCATTAAAATTGCTACACCACGAAGTTGACGTGCTACAGACGCGAAATTTAACAGGCATAATGAAAATGATTAGTTTTTCAGAGCATTCACACGAGATTGGTGCCGGTGGCGACACCTATAACGTGCTTACACGAGGAAAGTTTCCAACCGATTTCTCATATACAAACAGCAGTTGACCGGTGTTGCCTGGTAAAAATTTGTCGTGATGCCTCTGGTAAGGACGAGAAATGCGTACCATCACGTTCCCGACTTTGATAAAGTTCGGATTCCAGTATATCGCGATTGCGGTTTATCGTATCGCGACACTGCTGCTTGCGTTGGTCGCTATCCAATGAATGGTTAGCAGAGTATGGAATAGGTGGGTTAAGAAGGGCAATACGGAACGCCATGCTGGATCCCAACGGCCTCGTATCACTAGCAGTCGAGATAACAGGCATCTTATCCGCATATTTGTAACGGATCGTGCAGCCACATTTGAAAGACAAAAACCATCTGCACGAACAGTTCGACGATGTTTGCAGTAGCATGGACTATCAGCTCGGAGACCATGGCTGCGATTATCCTTGACGCTGGATCACAGGAGCGCCTGCGATGGTGTACGCAACGACAAACCTGGGTGCACGAATGGCAAAACGTTATTTTTTCGGATGAATTCAGGTTTTGTTTACAGCATCATGATTGTCGCATCCGTGTTCAGCGACATCGTGGTGAACGCACATTGGAAGCGTGTATTCGTCATCGCCATACTGGCGTATCACCCGGCGTGATGGTATGGGGTGCCATTGGTTACACGTCTCGGTCACCTCTTGTTCGCATCGACGGCAGTTTGAACAATGACCTTTACATTTCAGGTGTGTTACGACCGTGGCTCTACCCTTCACCAGATCCCTGCGAAACCGTACATTTCAGCAGGAAAATGCACGACCGCATATTGCAGGTCCTGTACGGGTCTTTCTGGATACGGAAAATGTTCGATTGCTGCCTGGCCAGCACAATCTCCAGATCTCTCACCAACTAAAACGTCTGCTCAATGGTGGCCGAGCAACTGGCTCGTCATAATATGCCAGTCACTACTCTTGGTGAACTGTGGTATCGTGTTGATGCTGCATGGGCATCTGTACCTGTAGACGCCATCCAAGCTCTCTTTGACTCAATGCCCAGGCGTACCAAGGCCGGTGTTACGGCCAGAGATGGGGTTCTGGGTACCGATTTCTCTGGATCTATGCACACAAATTGTGTGAAATTGTAATCATATGTCAGTTCTAGTACATTTCACCCAGTGGGGTGAATCTGATCACTCATTTTTTGAAGACCTATAACGGCTTCACCCAGACAACGGGGTGAAACCAATCGTCTTTTACATTGAACTATCTCCCTACGTAAGGTAGGCTATGTTTATATGAAGTTTTAAAATAGTAGAGGGTCTTTCTCAGGAAGCAAACATCTATTAAAATTAACAAATAGACTATTTTATGGTTAGAACATTGTATTTTCCTTTTAAAAAATAAGCACTTTACATAATATTATCTTGCATCATAAAGACTTTTCACTCAATGTTTGAAATATCAAAATATGGGAAACTGTAGCGTTCACGACCAATGCCCTTAGGCCCCTTAGGCTTCATTTTTGTTACAGTTTGTGTGAAGGGAGTCTTTTGTTCATCAGGAACATCTGGAAATACATTTGAGCAATCCATGAACTAAACATTCTTCGTCTACTGAACTAAGAACAGGCTGCCCACCATATATATATCTACGTTTGCCCTTCACCCACTTATTTAACGTTGTATAGGGCACACTGTAACACTCAGATGCTTTATGAATATTCAACTTCCCTTTATTCACTTCCTTAACGGCATTTTCCAAATGTACTGGATTGTAGTTAATTTTTCCCTTTCTTCCCACCTTCTTCATGTATGTTCGCGCAGCAGTTTATAGATCTCTACTCGTCCATACAACAAACTTCTGCTTTTGCAAATACATAAATCAAATGACAATGAGTTCACTTACCGACAAACAGTCCCAAAACAGCAGAATTATGTGACTATAAGGTCGTATTGTGACAGGTTTAGTCTTGCTTCATTCACAGGCCACCAAAATACATTGGTTTATATCCCACAATCCCGCTGAACGGATACTCAGAGAGAGAAGTCTACAGGTAAAAACTACCCTGCAACTCATTGGCTTCCAACAAGTATGTGTATCGTGAAATTTCTGGATGTACCGCGAGGTGGAAGTAGTGTAAATTATAATGCTGCATTATCGGTCGACTTTACCCCACCTGATCGACTTCACCCCTTCTGACGGTACCCGCTTATCATCTGCATTTCTCTTGGTGTAGCAAGTTTAATGGCCAGTAGTGTACTTTGTACAGTATGTGACGTTGTTGGCTCTCACCAGACTTGAAGTACCAAAACAACTATATTGGAACCATTAACACTTAGAACTTAGAAAAATACTTTATATATATTGCGTGTAAAATGTATAAGAACAATCATTTCCAGCGGTGTCTCAGGATAGTGAACTGGACGACGTTGTATAATGCTGTTTTGTCAATTAGAGATTTTTAAACATAACTATTAAAAATCGCGTGTTTTCAGATTAGGTAGTAGCTTTCTCTAGGTATGCGTAGTTCCAGGAAGACTATATTCTCCGAGGTCAGGGGTGAAGCTGTGTGGCAGGCCTGGCGATTGTGAGACCGAAGGTCACCCGCCAGCAATGGATGTGTATATGGCCAGGCGTCTTTCACTTGCAGCCCAGCTATGGCAAAACAGGAAACATCAGCTTGCAACATTTGTGTTTGTTGCGAGGGATAACTGTTCGACGTAGAGGAAAAAGAACGAACATACGGATATCTGCACATATTAAGGTGCAATATATAAAATGTATTTGCACTGATACTTGTTTTCGTGAGTGTGCATGTGTGAGTTTGTGACTGTGTGTGTGCGTGTACGTGCGTGTGAACGCGTGTACGCCTCAGGAATAAAGGTTGTTAAGGGAAGAACGAAAGTCAAGGAAATGGAAAAATAAATAAAGGGAAATACTGAAAAAGATTGGTATTTGGATAAAGAAGCGAACAAAGCAAGTGAACAAACAGATAGAAATGATAACAGACAACATTAGCAAAACAGGGCAGAATTCAAAGGACACACACACACACAGAATGAGTGGAAACAGGCTGACAAAACAGATTTTCAACGTAGTGCCAATAGTAATACAGAGAAAACTAACTGGGTCAACAGAAGACATAACAAACAGGGAAATACCGAGAGGAAAACAAAAAAAGAAAATTGAGGCAATACTCAGAAAAAAATATGTAATGTCCACAGAAAAATGTTCAAATGTTTGTTAAGCTTATTGGACTTAACTGCTGGTCATCAGTCCCCAAACGTAAGAACTACTTATAATTTAACTTATACTAAAGACAACACATACGTCCATGCCCGAGTGAGGATTCGAACCGCCGACGGGGAACGGCCGCGCGCATCAGAGCATAGCGCAACAGTAACGCTTAGCCATTCCGCCGTGGCTGTGCACAGAACAGAGGAATAAGAAACACGATGAATATATGAATTTTTTTTAGGAGAAATGAGATGTTTTTAGAAGTAGGAAGGAGATATATGACCCGTTCTTATACTAGAACACAGGCGCTTGGATCTTAGTAAGCTACCGGGGTTACGTACACCAAGTACCTGACGTAACCGAATGAATGTTCGAATGTTTGTAGAGCTTATGGGACTTAAGATCGGGGTCATCAGTCTCTAAACTTACAAACTACTTTATACTGAAGACGGCACAAACATCCATGCCCGAGAGGGAATTCAAACCCCTGACGGGCGGAGCGGCCTCGCGCATCGCAGCATAGCGCCTCAATGCGCTCGGCCGCCCCGCCGCGGCTGACGTAACCCCATAGAAGCGCTTCCAGAGGTACATCGTACGACGATTGCGCTGGCCCTGCTACAGAACTTTACTTTCCACCGCAGTGATAATAGTACGCGTTCTTCAGTTTCTCGTGGACATTAATATACATCTTGGTTGTTGCAACTTTGTGTTGAAAGAGAGGAAAAGTGTTATTCACAGAGATAACGTCGTGTCTTGTATTCTGATGTGGACATAGTTGTTTAAGGGTGTGTGGATAGATGATATCGCTCACCAAATGCGGAGTTTCCAATGACTGCTGGCCCTTCTTGTTGTAACACGTAATTTAATTGGTCATTTCTTACAGCTACTCCGGCCGCCTCAGGATGGCAGAATCGCGTCGCTGAAACTGGTGATATCGCTCACCAAATGCGGAGTTTCCAATGACTGCTGGCCCTTCTTGTTGTAACACGTAATTTAATTGGTCATTTCTTACAGCTACTCCGGCCGCCTCAGGATGGCAGAATCGCGTCGCTGAAACTGGTGGCACAACAAAATAAAATTCAAAACTAGACGGTTGAAGGTGGTATAAATTAACATCCGAAATCCATCATCCATCCTAGTTAATAACTTGTATCTACATCTACAACCATACTCCGCAAGCCACCCGACGGTATGTGGCGGAGGGTACCTTGAGTACCACTATCGATTTTCCCTCCTGTTCCAGTCACGTATTGTTCGCGGAAAGAAGGATTGTCGGTATGCCTCTGTTGGGCTCTAATCTCTCTGATTTTATCCTTACGATCTCTTCGCAAGATATACGTAGGAGGGAGCAATATACTGCTAGACTCCTCAGTAAAGGTAAGTTCTCGAAACTTCGACAAAAGCCCGTACCGAGCGACAGAGCGTCTCTTCTGCAGAGTCTTCCACTGGAGTTTAGCGATCATCTCCGTAACGCTTTCACGATTACCAAATGATCCTGCAACGAAGCGCGCTGCTCTCCGTTGGATCTCCTCCACCTCCACTGGTACGGATCCCACACCGGTGAGCAGTATTCAAGCTGAGGGCGAACAGGTGTACTGTAACCTACTCCCTTTGTTTTCAGACTGCATTTCCTTAGCATTCTCCCAATGAATCTAAGTCTGGCATCTGCTTTACTGACGGTTGATTTTATATGGTCGATCCATTTTAAATCCCTCCTAATGACTACTCCCAGATAATTTATGGAATTAATTGCTTCCAGTTGCTGACCTGCTATAGTGTAGCTAAATGATAAATGATCTTTGTTTCTGTGTATTCGCAGCACATTACACTTGTCTACATTGAGCTTTAATTGTTTAATTGCCATTCCCTGCACCATGCTTCAATTCGATGTAGATCCTCCTGCATCTCAATACAATTTTCCATTGCCTTCCTGTATCTGAAAATGATAATGAAAATGGACAGATGTATAGTTCGAATAGCTTACCCGTGAACCTCAAACTTTAAATTATGTATATATATAAAGTATGCCGTATTATTCACCATTTATAACAATGCATAATCTACATGAGATGCCACCCATTTCAACACATATTACCTTGAAAAAATATATTGCAGCCTTAAGTACAAATAATATGAGAAGACATAATATTCTAATAGGTGACAAACTGCTGCTTTCTCAATAAATTACGCCATATTCCTACATATTTGTCAATTATAGATAAGGCACACGGTACATGGACTACAGTTTAATACCTCCAGGAAGCGATTACGTTTGTGGCTGCCTGCGCACTGTAATTCACTGCAATAAAAAATGCTGCTAGGGAAAGTCACGGTGAAAGGTGTTGTGCTTCCCTTTCGTCTGTAGTTGAAATGCACGCTCGTGACGCTACAAAGTGACGTGTTTCTTCAGGAGAAAAACGGAGCTTAAGAATATGAATCCAGGAATGTAATTATAGATACGGCGAAGTTATATTACAATCAGAAGCCAGGAACAAAATAAGCACACAGCTACCTACGACCATTGGGTACACAGAAATTGTAGTGTAATCCATATTTACGCAACACCACGAAATAAGAAGTATGTAATTGTATTCCGATAGAAATACTGCAGATGTAAGTTGAAAACAAGAGTATATGTTTTAATACTTCACACACTTTTCATGTTCTTATATTTCACTCTTTCTTTATTGACCTGCGTGTCTCTATAAGCTGAAAGCTTGTTTTGGAGTCGAACTCGACTATCACCAATACTCAGTGTTGAAAACAATCATATCATTCCGTCTAAGAACGTTTCTGTTGTGGCGTCGTTATTCATACAGCTTCTTTTCTTGTCACCAAAAGACTTTCTTATTTTACCCTTGTTATACATTCCTATACAGACTTGCATTCGCCATCTAACCAATCCTCCTTAGCTATTTTCCACTTTCTGTGACTCTCATTTACGGTTTAACTTCCTGTCGAGAACCTTGTACATTGATACGAATAGGCGCTCAGATTTTTTAATTGTTTCTAGTTAATGGCCTATCAGAGGAACAATCCTGGTATTCACCTGATGTGATTTAGGATAATCACGCAAAACACAAATCGGAATGGCCAGAGACGGGTTTGAACCGACACCCCTGCCAATGCGCATACAGTGTGCTAATAACTAAGCCACCTCGCCCGGTAAGAGTTTCACTGAAGTCACTCAGTCAAATCAGGACGAATTACAAGACTCATTGAATAGAATGATGAGTCTGATAGACACACTATACGTTTTCGGAGTAACCCTATGTGTAGCAGAAATTACTACCCACAAACTGTTTATCGGAAATTTCTGAACAATTTTGCGTAAAGAAGCTGAAAGGTTGAACGAATATATAGAAGGACTCTACAAAGGAACTCAACTTCGAGAAAATATTGTGGGAAGGGAAGATGAAGTAGATGAAGACGAGATAGGAGATATTATACTAAGAGAAGAATTTGACCACTGGAGTAGATGACATTCCTTCACAGCTACTGAAGTCCTATGTTTTTGAATCCTTCTTCTGAACTTTCTGTTGTTATTTCGTCTGTTGCTTCATTGATACGCTGATGCACCAAACGAAGAGACAAAGCTAACACGTCGAAGAGACAGACGTATTTTCTGCCCTACGTCGTATTCGATCTGTGCACTGTTTCTCTCTTAAAGTTTCATTTCTTGTATCTTCTACCTTCTTGTATTAGTGGCAAACAAAGTTTCTGTCGAGAATGTTGCTGCATACAACGTAGCGTTATGTGACTAAAAACGTTATCGAGCACTTTTAGAGGTGGTAGTACTCATCGAAACAAAACAAAAAATAAAACAAAAAAAATTAAGTCCAATAAACATGACATAAAAGTTTTCTGGGTATGGTACCGCGTCATTATGTAAGGCTATTACTTAAATAATCCAACGTTTCGGCCAACGTTACAGTGGCCTTCATCTGGGTAACTGGTGTGAGCTGGTTGTTACTGCACTTTATATTACTTTCAGTTAGACATTACGTCATAATTTTTTAAAATAAGCGATGTTATTGGTGAATGTATTGCGGAAGAGTGGAACTTTATTTTTGATAGGATGCTGAGGTGGAAGGGGTGGGGGTTAGCCGTTTCCTATTGCTTCTTGCATAGCGAGACATGGTTGGTGTTCATCGGCGAATGGGGTGAGGGCTTCCGTTTCTCTCCTGCTGGCCGTGGGCCGCGCGGCGGCAGTAGCTTACTAGTGACGCTCGCGTGTTGTGATGTCAGTGCGGCCTATTACGCTGTGATGGCCGGTAGCCAAGAGGGGGCAAGCCTGAGTCCATCTTCTCTATTCATGTTATTGGGGTGTTTAACAATTTCGATGGCTTCCCTTATTTTACGTTTGACCATCCCTGGTTGCTTGGCGAGTATTCTGGCATCGTTAAATTTTATCTTCCTGCTGCAATCTTGCTGGTGTTCGGCTACTGCAGATTTATTGTGTTGGCCTAATCGAATGTAGCGTTCATGTTCCCGTATGCGTGTTGCCACTGCCCTCCCTGTCTCACCTATGTACACTTCCCCACACTCGCATTCCACCTTGTATACTCCTGATGCATGTAGTGCGTGGAATGCGAGTGTGGGGAAGTGTACATAGGTGAGACAGGGAGGGCAGTGGCAACACGCATACGGGAACATGAACGCTACATTCGATTAGGCCAACACAATAAATCTGCAGTAGCCGAACACCAGCAAGATTGCAGCAGGAAGATAAAATTTAACGATGCCAGAATACTCGCCAAGCAACCAGGGATGGTCAAACGTAAAATAAGGGAAGCCATCGAAATTGTTAAACACCCCAATAACATGAATAGAGAAGATGGACTCAGGCTTGCCCCCTCTTGGCTACCGGCCATCACAGCGTAATAGGCCGCACTGACATCACAACACGCGAGCGTCACTAGTAAGCTACTGCCGCCGCGCGGCCCACGGCCAGCAGGAGAGAAACGGAAGCCCTCACCCCATTCGCCGATGAACACCAACCATGTCTCGCTATGCAAGAAGCAATAGGAAACGGCTAACCCCCACCCCTTCCACCTCAGCATCCTATCAAAAATAAAGTTCCACTCTTCCGCAATACATTCACCAATAACATCGCTTATTTTAAAAAATTATGACGTAATGTCTAACTGAAAGTAATATAAAGTGCAGTAACAACCAGCTCACACCAGTTACCCAGATGAAGACCACTGTAACGTTGGCCGAAACGTTGGATTATTTAAGTAATAGCCTTACATAATGACGCGGTACCATACCCAGAAAACTTTTATGTCATCTGACTCTGGCCGCGGAAGCCTACGTAATTATATCCAATAAACATGTCTCCACCTACTCTTTGAGATAAGCGTGTGTGTATAAGAAGTGTTCCAAGTGGCGTCCATCCATGGCAATGCATCCCCCTGCCCATCACGAAAGGAGTGATGTACCATTTGAAGTGTACCCGGTCGTTGTAGCATATAATGGCAGACTGAAGTCGCGATGCTTTAATGTCTACGTAAGCAAAAGTCTAGAGGATTGAAGTCTGCGTAACGACCAGGCCAAGCTGTTTTGCCTTCCTGCCCAGTCCAGCGGTCCTGAAATATCTGTGACAGATATTCCATTACATTATGGCGAACATAATCTACCATATATTCTTGTCATAGAAATACACATCATCATCTCTTGTGAGCACTGCTTTTTGGGTAAGTAAAATTTTGGATGTCAACAGTGGATCTGCGACACACTTGGCAAACTGATACGAAGCCTCCTTTAGTACTTCCTATAAACAACATTTCAGAAATTATGCAATTCCGGATACATGTTTATAGATTTTTCTTGTTACGATGAGTACTACCAACTCTCAGAGTACTCGACATTTTTTTAACACCCCGTATAAGCACCGACTTAAGCAAGGGATTATTGTGGCATTCAAGTTTTCTACGTGTGTCCAGTAAATACGCGATCGATAGCTATAAAAAAGTGGTTACCAAATGCTTTCAATCAGGATCAATGCGCTGTTAAACTTTTCTTCACTATATAAGGGACGAATACCTACAGGCATCCACCGGGAAACGAGTGGGGCTGCGTGACTTTTGAAAAGCACTGCTATGGATTGCAGCGCCAATAATCGCTATGGTCACGATACAAACGTTTGATCAGCCCAGATAACAACATCATTTATTAGGAGCTGCAATACTGCAACATCAGCCCAGTGCTTCTTACCTATCCTCTTGTGATTTGCATGCCTTCAGCCTCTTAAAAAGGCCTTAAAGAGTCGGTGATAACGATGAGCTATGATTAATTACCTAATGATTACTGGAGCGATTCGATAATTACTCTAACTGAAAGAGAGGGAAACAGCTTATAACTACTCGATACCGTATTTAAATCATGTTATATACAGAATAGTTTGTAAATAAATGCTTACAACTGACAGCAAGACTGCATAATTTCTCCAAGCGATTATCATATTTTAATTTCACGTCAGAATAAGAAAAATTAACAAATTCATAGAAAATTTGTGTATATTTTGTTTACTGCATATTTTAGATCTGTTGCTATTGATATTAGATAAAAGCAACTCAAACTGCAAAATGTAAAATACGTCAATATTTGCATATCATCAATCTCCATATTCGGTAAAAACAGGTTAAACCTCATTTTTCACTAGGTTAATTTCGAGAAACTGATTCACAAAATACTTGTGATCTCGATGTAAATTAAGTAATATTATCTAAATTCCTCTAAACTAACTTCATAAAAAAACTATTACAATCAGGATTATGGCTTACAAAAATGTCTATGATTTATTTTGTTTACAATAATCGCATATCATATTTCAAAAGTCCGATACATGCGTTGTTTCTCTCATATCAAAGTTAACAGTATTGATTTGAATTGATTTCTAATTATCACGAGAGATTGTAGTCGTAATATGGAAAGGTCTATACAAGCATATGTGAGATGCTAATTGGGAGAGATGTTATTTTCACTTGACTGGTAGAGTTCTTAATTTGCGTGTCGATTCCAGATTTAGTTCAATGTTGGTTTATATTTTCCGTGTCGCGCCGGATGGACACATGGACTAAGACGCCATGTCACGGACTGCGTTGCTGCTCCCGTTGGAGATTCTAGGCCTCCCTCGGACAAGGGTGTGTGTATCGTCGTTAGAATAATTTAAAGTTAGTCTAAGTAGTCTGTGACGTCAGCAGTGTGGTACTTTGGTTTACAACCATTTCAAACTTTGGACATTTTGTGAAAGTTCTTTGTAAATGGGTCACTCGAGGAAGCAAGGTGGAAACTATGTTATATGTGAATGATAAGCACTTCGACCAAATACAGTAAATGTGCTTACGAAATTGTGGAGTAAGGGAGCTTTATAATCTGACCACACATTAACAACCTCGGGAAGTTTCTTCATACCACTGAAGACGAAGATACCATCAAGTTCTTCGAGAATTCTAGCCATAGAATTTTCACATTAGAAACTGAAACATAATACCTTTGAATCATTTATATACGGAAAATAAAAATTCTGGTTCATAAAGTGTACATGAAATCAAGCGAAAAATTTGTTGACAATTAATTAGAAGGTGGGGTTGTTTTAATAAAAGTTCTTATAAAAGCAATTATCTGCATTTGACACTATATTACTTCCACGACGCGTTTCGAGCCTTTACACTCTCATCTTGCGACTTAACAGTGGGTTTTGTTTACATTGATACTTCCAGCATCCAGCTAAGTCTTATTTCGGGTTTCATTTTGCTACTAAACGCATACATACTCTTTTTAATGTAGGTAGGTATAGAGATTATAAATTTAAGTATTTATTTGTTTATTTACAAATTGTTGCAATGTATATAACTCTGAAATTTTTCACAAACTGACGTTTCAGTAGAACTATACACTGGGCATGAGCCAAAACATAAACAATCCAAAGATTACGACTCCACAGATATAATGCCTTGTGTCAAAGATCATATTAAGTACTTAAACACTGTGGGCCATGTGAATTTGTTTAAAACATAGTATAATTATTAAGGATATGGATATTTCAAAATCAGTGGTGTATGAGACACAGATAGGAAAACAAAATAAAGCTAACTTGTGTGCATGTGGGTAGAAGCATATAGATTCATGTTGTACAGAGCGCACAAAATGCCACTAAGCAATGAAACGTTACAAAAGGAAATTGGAGTCATAAAACAAATGGCAGTAGCAAATGTTTTTCAACCTACACTCATATAAAAATTGTCCAAGAAAATAAGGAAAGAGATAAATAGTAACAAAAAAAATCACACAGACATTAGAACAGTTTGCCTTCCCTACTTTGGTACCATTTCCCAAAAAAAATGCTAATGTTATGAAGCCATATGATGTAAGAATTGTTTTCTCCAACAACAATCAATTAGGAAACAAACTACATCACAACATAAAGACCAAAAATGATAGATTTTTTCCTATTCAGGGGTTGTACAAAATTAGATGCAAGCAGTGCCTACACTAGATGTTGGATAGATTGGGCGAAGCTTCCAAACTAGAATGCTTTTAGATACAACACACCCAACAAATCTGCCATACCTACACGTATCGAAAACACAGGACATCCTTTGATGACACTGAAGGAAACCTAACGGTACTGCACAAAATAAACAAAGGCCACAAACTCAACCTGTATGAAGAACTAGAGATATCCATACACAATAGGATATATTGAACAGTTAATTAAATGAAAAAGCTGAGACAGTATTTAAGAGTTTCATAAATGTAACTTAAAGCTACTCTACTTTCTTCCTTGCAAGTGCCACAAAGAACACGATCTCATAAACATTGTATGTAGTATTTAATTTAGATGCTTTATTTTATTTTTCTATCTGTGTCTCAAACACCATTGATTTTGCAATGTCCACAGTCTTAATAATAATATTCTAACAAATTCACATAGCCCACAGTGTTTAGAAAGGCCAACGGCCGTGCTCTAGTGGCTACACCGGTTCCCGTTAGATCACCGAAGTTAAGCACTGTCGGCTTGGCTGGATTACCGTCCGGGTCTGTCGAGTGCTGTTGGCAAACGGGGTGCACTCAGCCCTTGTAAGGACAACTAAGAAGCTGCTTGATTGAGAATTGACGGCTCCGGTCACGAAGACTGACATAACGGCCGGGAGTGCGGGGCGCTGACCACGCCCCCTCCATACCGCATCTGATGACGCCTTCGAGCAGAGGACGACACGACGGCCGGACAGTAACCAGTAGGCCTATCGAAACCTGTCGGACAGAGTTTAGTTACAGTGCTTAGATACTTATTTACGATCTTTGAGACAAGGCACTATATCTGTGGAGTCATAATCTTTGGTTTGAAACTTCCTGGCAGATTAAAATTGTGTGCCGGAACCGGGACCTTTGTCTTTCGCCGGCAAGCGCACTACCGACTGTGGTATTCCGACACAACTCACGGTGCCGCCTCACAACTTTACTTCCGCCAGTACCTCGCCTCCTCCTTTCCAAACTTCACAGAAGCTCTCCTGCGAACCATGCAAGACTAGCACTCCTGAAAGAAAGGATATGTCTCCACTATATCCTTTCTTCCAGGAGTGCTAGTCTTGCATGGTTCGCAGGAGAGCTTCTGTGAAGTTTGGAAAGGAGGAGGCGAGGTACTGGCGGAAGTAAAGTTGTGAGGCGGCACCGTGAGTTGTGTCGGAATACCACAGTCGGTAGTGCGCTTGCCGGCGAAAGACAAAGGTTCCAGGTTCGAGTCTCGGTTCCGGCACACAATTTTAATCTCCCAGGAAGTTTCATATCAGAACACACTCCGCTGCAGAGTGAAAGTTTCATTCTGGAATCTTTGGTTTGTTTATCGTTTAACTCATGCCCAGTGTGCGTAGTTCTACTGAAATGTCAGTTTGTGAAAAAAAATACAGAGTTTTACACATTGGAGCAAACAGCAAGCAACCAAATCAATAATTAAACTTATAATCATTGTACCTACCTACATTAACAAGAGTCTGTATGGGTTTTGTAGCAAAATGAAACACGAAATAAGAACTAGCTATATCCTGGGACTATCAACGTAAACAAAAGCTATTGTTCTACCTGAAGATGAGAGTGTAAACTTTTGAAACGCGACGTAGGAGTAATAAAAAGAATGACTCATGCAGATAATTCCTTATATTTGAACTTTTATTATTGTTATCAGTCACAGTTCCTTACCAAAGTGTAATTTGGACGACATAAGGGCTGTTTTTAAACTACACCTCTTTTCTCATGTGCTTGACAGTGTATTGACAACCTAGACGAAGGACCCCTTCCAGCTCAGTGTTTACTTGTGCCACACTGGCACCAATGAATGTGGGTCACATGAAGTGGATGTTAACGAATAATAATTGAGGCATGACGGTGCAATTAGTAGTGTAGTGCAGTTGATTGTGAGTCCGTTAGGCAGGTATTTACCCGACGCCTCATTATTTGGAGAGCAGGCAGAGAGCAAGGTCTGGAAACGTGTAGTGGCGCGCACGTGAGCTGCGGGACCTTGAGGAGGGCGTGCCGGCACAGTGACTGGCCAGTCCCACTCCCCTCCCAACCGCACCTCGCTCCCTCTATCTCCCGCTCCAACTCCTCCTCCTACTGCTACTGCTGCCGCTCCTCTTCGTCTCCACCGTGTCCTTGCTCCTCCACCCCTAATGACAGTATGCCGCTCTTCATGATTTACTCGTCTAATTTCAACGTTCATTTCGAGACTCTCTCTCTCCCATTTTCCTTCCTACGAAGGTCACAAGAGGCCAAGGAGCTTCTGCATCTCTCGCCGAGCAATAAACGACGCGGTTCGTTGCGGCTTCCGTGTTGTGTCGGTTTTATGAACCTTGTGTTTTGTTTGCCTACAGATTTCATTTCTCCTGGGTGTTGACACTAGCGTTCGTTTAAATTATTACTTATTGGACTTTTCCTACAGGTAAAACATTCTGGTAGATTAAGAACTCTGCGCCACATTGAACCTATGTCCTTCCCTTTCGTGATTAATTGTCAAGTGAACTGACCGAGTTCTTTAAGTATGAATCACATACAGCCTTCATATGTTCGGTATCACCTTTTTCCAACCCTGTGTCTGTACTGTAAGGGCACCGAAGAATCAACTGTAGACATGCAATATTAAGATTATCTCAAAATTTTCTGTACGATGTTATGCAAGCCTCCTCTCAGAGTATAATGCCTCGTAAACTCAAATTACAGGTGACATGCACATTTTAAGACCAATATTAACAAATATCCAATATGTCGTCCAGTGAAATTGCTCATATTACTGAAAAGCCCATTTAGAGCATATAATTTAGAAACATCCTTTATTATTATTTTCGAAAATTCCTATTAAGAGAGAAACTGAACTTGAGTAGTCGTGATTTTTTTTTAATTTCTTCTTCCTGCTTTTTTTCCCAAATTCTTTTCATATGATCACTGTATTCTTTCTTTCAATCTTCTGACCGTTTACTTCCTGTTAGTTTTTGTTGTGTTTTGGTTTAACGCTACGTTTATTCGTGATGTTTCTGGTCCTCCATTTTTTGCGTTGTGATTGCCCGTTCTTTGTCTTCTTCTGTTTCTGTAATCCATTTTGTCTTGTTTTTACTAGTGTTTACCATCTCATTAGCCTTGTTCTTGTACATCCTGATGATATGTCCATACAGTTTCAATCTTGTCTTTCTAAAGATGTTGGTTATTGTGTCTATGTGTTTGTAAATCTCTCTTTTCGGTCCCTTTATCCAAATTCCTTCACGAATGTTATCCTCAGAATTTTCCTTCCTACCTTTAAGTTTCAAATGTTCAAATGTTTGTTAAGCTTATGGGACTTAACTGCGTGGTCATCAGTCCCTAAACTTACAAACAACGTATAAACTATCTTGTACTGAAGAAAACACAAACATCTATGCCCGAGGGAGGATTCGAAATCCCAGCGCATAACGGTGTCGCGGATCGGAAGATAGCGCCTCAATGCACTCGGCCACTCCGCCGCAGCCTTTAAATTTCTCTTATTTTCGTTTGACCATGAATCCGTGTAGTTTCTGCGACATAGAGTTCTTCGGGTAGAACAACTTTTTTGTAATGTCTTAGTTTTGCGCTCAGTGAAACAGATTTTTATTGTAGTGATTCCAAGTCAGAATGTATGTTTTTTGTAAGTTGGGGATTCGTCATTGATTGGATATTGTATTCAGTCCTAATGGTTGGATAATCTCTCCTAGATTTTTTAAGTGCTGAACTTGTGCCACTTTAACGTATCGAGTTGTAATGGTTAGATTATTTGATGCCTTGCTTTCCATGTGCTGAGTTATTTCATAGGATATTTGTAGATCAGTGGTGTGGCGATTACTCACACAATTTAAACCCGGAAAATAACGGAAATGCTTCATAAGGCCAGATTTACTTTAGCAGGTGCAGTTGTTGACAAAACTTTACCGTGTGTACTGGGATTTCTGAAGGCAACGCAATATGACAAGGGTCTACAGTATTAGAATCGAACTCCTACGTATGAAGCAACTTCAAT
Source organism: Locusta migratoria (assembly GCA_026315105.1). Taxonomy (NCBI): domain Eukaryota; kingdom Metazoa; phylum Arthropoda; class Insecta; order Orthoptera; family Acrididae; genus Locusta; species Locusta migratoria. Next base: position 422,859,581 of record CM048746.1, on the reverse strand, counting down.
TGTCTTCTTGCAGAAATTTTAATGCGTTACAAACTGGACCCTAGCACGTAAAAGTATATTATGTGACTTTTATCGGATGAGTTAATTCAGTGGTCATAATGTCAGGTCACCTGAATTACGTGTTGTACTTTGCAGTGATTTTTCTCTTCGATTGAATGTTATATGTGGCACATTTCACAAAATGTACCGAGAAAATATACACAGTACTAAATTAAAAGCATATGCCTAACGCTGATGTTCCAGTGGTTGACGTCTAAGTAAGAGACAAAAATGATTTTCCGTCATTATCTGGCGAAGCTGTGGGTGAGCAAAGTTTTCTAAATTTGTAAATTATGTGTCAAGTGGTTTGGAAGTCAGTAGTTGCCTTCACTCTCAAATACTGGAAGCATATAGCCCGTGGCTTTCATTGCGTCACCCGCATACCCAAACACAACTCCTAACTTTACCATGTTTCTATTTTGTGCAAATTTTAACGTAATATTACTCCTTTTAATCAGCAGATCAGTGGTACACAATCTGTGAGCTGCGACGCACTACAGCGTCGCGGAATCTTTTCAGTTGGATCGCCATACTATAGCATAACAAACTCCAAAGTAAAATACTTTACCGATAAAAAGTCTGGAAGTGTATTTAACAAGTATTATTGTTGCTATGGCATTTTTCATCAAGTGAAGAAAAGGAATAATTACGTTTTTCCACTTATTCATTTAAAGTTATGATTGATACAGGTTGGTGTTTTGAGTTTCAGGTTTTTACTACATGATCTATGTTTCTTCTATTTTTTATGCAAGAGTATTACTTGAAATTTGTTCTTGTATGAGCTATTTTCCAAGAATTCCTGAAGGAATTGAATGGTCGTCCGATTTAAAGCGCCTTGCTGCAAGTGTGCGGTCGCTTTCCGTCGGAGGTTTGAGTCATCATCCGGGCATAATTGTGTGTGTGTGTGTGTGTGTGTGTGTGTGTGTGTGCGTACGTTGTCCTTAGCATAAGTTAGTTTAAGTAGTTCGTAAGACTAGGGAGTAATGACCAGTTGTTTGGTCCCATTCAAATCAAATGTTTGTATAGCTTATGGGACTTAACTACGGGGTCATCAGTCCCTAAACTTACAAACTACTTATGAACTACCTAATTCTAAGGACGGCACAAATATCCATACCCGAGGGAGGTCGTACCCCCGACCGTAGTGGTCGTGCAGACCGTGACTGGAGCGCCTCAGTCCCATCGGCCACCGCGACCGGCTTTGGTCCCATAGCTTTACAAACATTTGAACGTTTGAATCTGAATCCTTGCTTGGGAGAAGACGTGGGCCTAAAACTAACACACCAGATATAAGAAGTATCATTACTACAAAAACCAGATCTAAACAATGCCAATTTACCAGTTTACCAATTTTTCTTTTGATAAAATAAATTTATTACTTTCAGAATAAGCTTCCTTTACCTCATCATTTTCAAAATTATTCGTAAGTTAAGCGTTTTATAAAAACTTCAGTTCCACATTTAATACGATTTTATGCTACTGAACTGGTCAAAACAATTACGATATCAGTTCAGATATCTAGTTTCTCAAGTATTGTCATCCGCAGACTGAACTAAAATGATTTGACGTCTTTCTATCGGTTCTACAGAGTGGGGACAAAAACATTACGGCAACCGAGATTGTGGTAATACCAGAACGTTGATACAGAGGGGATTAATGTTGCCTTATGTTACTCTATGAAACGAATTATACAAGTGGTTGGGTTCAGCTAGTGTAATGCAATGCAACGACAACGTGACATAGCGGTAGCTATGGTATGGAGAGCCATAGGAAGGTTGGAAGCGGGGCAGACACAAAGGAAGGCAGCAGCTATTGGAGTGTCGCAAAAGTGTAATTTCCAGGACTTCAATGCGATTTCAAACAACAGGAGCCGTTAATAGAAGGCAAGGGCAAGGTCGTCCACGGGTAACATCAGCAGGAAATGACACGTTATTTACCGTTACCAGCCCGTAGAGAAAGGAAGCGAATGCCGCGGAGTAGTAGCCGAGCGGTAGTCCGGGCGCCGTGGCTCAGCGCGCTGGTCAGAGGGCTCTACGCCCTCTGTAATAAAAAAGCTGAGCCAACAACACACCGAACAAGAACGAACAAAAACGATCAGCGTCCGCAACGAAGAGAACTACCCATAAAAATAAATAAATAAAAAGCAGTCTAAAGCGTCTTGCTGCGGAGCGCGGAGTTGCTCGCCGTGGAGGTTCGAGTCCTCCCTGGGGCATAGGTGTGTGTGTTTGTCCTTAGGTTAGTTTACCTAGGTTTAAGTAGTTTGTAAGCTACGGACTGATGACCACGCAGTTTGGTCCGATAGATTTACAAACATTTGAACATTTTTTTGAAGCGAGATGCAACTGTGCTGCAAGGCACCTTCCAGGCAGCAACAGGACGCGCAGTATCAAGACAAACAGTTCGAAATCGCCTTCGTGAATGTGGCCTCAACGCTCGGAGGCCTATGGTGTCTCTCAAGTTAAAACCTCGACACCGTTCAGGCCACAGCAACAGGGCGGAGGAATATTAGGATTCGGGTCGTAGCGAATTGCGTCTGGTTCTTTTCACAGATAAATCAAGATTTTTTGTCGTGTCAGACAATCGTCATTTCCTCATCCGGTGAGAACGTGAAACGCGGAACAATTCTGCTTGTGTGTAGGAAACACCACCATATCACTGTGTGGGAAGGAGTCAGACTGGTGGACGAGGGACATCTTTGTCCTTCAGGATGGCGCTTTGATTGCTGAGACCAGATTATTCCACCTTTTGCTGTGTCATATTATGGTGCCACAACATATGGGTTCCTTCTGATGGACGATAACGCTCGTCGCCTGAGAGCTGCACTTGTGCACAACATGCTTCAAACTGAGGGAACGAATGGAGTGGTCAGCTGGTTCACCGGACTTAAACCCGATGGAGCATGTCTAGGATGCACTTGGCAGACGCATTGCAGTCAGACTAGCACCTCCTGCAACGGTTGTGGAGTTGGATATTGCTCTCATGGAAGAATGGCTAAATATCCCTCATGAGGTGATGGTTAACCTCATAGTGTCTATGGTTCGCAGGACTGTAACTGTAATGGTAGATCACACACACCATACCAGAGGGCAATGAGTATGACTTTTTTACTATTATGTAGCTCCATAGTGCTTCACTGTAAGTAAACGCCATTTAAACCTCAAGTAAGGAGACAGCACAATTTTGTGCTGTATTACACATAAATTACAATATTGTAACCAATAAAATGCATTAACAAACGTACATTGGGCATAATATCTCACCTGATCTAATAATTGTGCCAATCAGAAGCCAAAACGACTAATTCCAATTTTCGTAATTATTCAACTTGTATTCCAGCAAACCTCACAAAAACTTGTATTTTCATATTCTAAAATATTTAATTATTGTACCAGAAATCGACAATAATTATCATGGCAACTAAACACTTCGTTAAAGTTTTCGGAGGGCAAAGTGACTAACTTCATTTTTCTGCCGTAGTATTCGCAACATTGTTTATTACTTGTCAATAATGGGCGTATAACTTTATTTCCAGCACTGTATTTATTTCGTGGTCTGGCTAAGTGTTTTTCTTTGTCAGTTTTGAACCTACGTTTGAACAGAGTGGTACAAAATGAGTGACAGTGAAGGAAATCCATTTTCTGGAGCTGGAGGCAACGTTCATATTCCAGATTTCATTCCAGACAAAAGTAAGAGGAACTACAGTAGCCAATCCATACTTCAACTTATCTGAGAGCTCATCTTAATTCTGTTCAAGACATTGCAAGATAGCGCAAGCATATTGTGACTTAGTTAGATTCGTGTAATAGTCAGAATCGAAATATAAAAACTGCGTTGACAATAATGAAGCTTTTACAAAGCTCTGAAATCAGAGCCGATATTATTCATTTACAATTTTTTGTGCTCGGACACATCTATCTGTCTTCAGGGTAATTGAATCTAAAGCGAGAAAGAAACGAAACATTTTCTCATAGAAGAATGGTACAGTATAATTCGCAACTGAAAAAGGAAGGTTTTGTGTCTCAGCCTCGTCGCATCTTTTCTGTCTCGTTTCCGCCGGTTGTAGGTGTCGGTGGCCGAGTAGAAAGAGACCGACACAGGAATAAAGGATGCACGCTTCTGCAGTACGGAGGTGACCAGCCAGTGGGACAGCAGAAACTAGAAACACTAGAGTAAATTAGAACGAGATGTATATTTCATAGAGACTTTGTAATACTTAACTTTTACATAGTCTTGACTGCAGAATGCTGATTCATAGTTTATATAGTGACCTGCCTACTAATGATTCCTAGTGCCTATCCGATAGCCAAGTCTTAACTGGTGCCTATCTGATTCCGAAGTGTTAACTGGTTCCTATCTCAGTCCCAAGTGGCCGATGCAGCAGTCGTGGCCACGAGTGGAGTTGCAGCAGAGGGCGCTCGTGGCTGTCGTCGTAAGAACGCCGCGCCGTGCGTGCATGGCGGCGCGCGGCGAAAGTAGGTGGCGCGCACTTTATACTTCTGCGACTCAACAGAAGAATTTCTTTGCACTATTTGAAATGAATGATAATGACTTTTTGTCTACGAAGACTCTTGAAGATGCCATAACAAACCGCAAGAAGACAATCGATAGCTTGCCCGTCAGTTGGCTTCACATTTGATGGATTCGACTGCAGCGGTCACTACTTTGCACCATGCAGTAAAAGATTTTCCATTTCTTAACATTGATTTGAAGAAATTTACACCAGGTAGGCAACGTGAATTAGCGAATATAAAGCAGCATGTTCCATACTCAAGTATTTGTCCCATCAGTAACAATAAAAAGGCAGATCCTATATTTCTCCTATTATGACTACTACAATAAATTACTGACCACTCGTGGGGAACAGAACAGTGATTGTCAGAAAACTCTGACAAAATTTTAATGCATGAATTTTTATTTTAAGCCGTAAAGGCTACCACGATTAATGTATAGTGGGTATGTACTCAGAAAAATATTGGAAAAAAAATCTTAAAATTATAATGCACTACTAGCAACAAAAAGTTCATAGCTGGTCAGGTATGTGATTGACTAATTTTACATGGCAAAGAAGGAATACTAATGTAAACAAATGGACATGTTAAGAGTCACTCAATGCCGCTAACTGTCGAAATGATTCAGTAGCACTCTGCAATTTATAATTTCTAGGACGAGCTACTAGCATATGTAACAGTATACAAACACCTACAAATGAATTTGTGATAAAATGATGATCAGTTTGAGAAATAATGGAGAAAATAAGGTATGTAACTGATAATCTACACTATGAATTAAAGGGTTTATTGTGATGATTAACCACGTTTGAAGTTAAACTTGAATAGAAAATAAATTTCTTGAGGTGGCAATGTGACAAACTCCTAGAAAAATAAAAATTTCAAGTTGTTCTCTGTTTCAGTGATTATCTGTATTGTGTTTTCATCAAACTTGTTTCTCACACTAAATTCTAATTGTCATAGTGTTATTGTAATGAATAAGAAATTGAGTTATTGTTAAAGCTGTAATTATTAGTGTTCTTAAGTTTAAAATCTTAAGTTTGATATCCAATATTTATTTAAATGTTAGGAAGTCCTTTCTGAAATTATTTGGCAGTGAAACGTGGACGATAAGGAATTCAGACAAAAAGCTTTCGAAATGTGGTGCTACAGACGAATGATGAAGATCAGATGGGTAGTTCACGTAACAAATAAGGAGGTGTTCAACAGTATTGGGGAGAAAACGAGTTTCTGGCGTATTCTGTCTAAGAGAAGGGATAGGTTAATAGGACACATTCTGAGACATAAAGGAATCTTGGACTTAGCAAGAGAAGGAAGTGTGTGGGGTAAATTACGTACAGGGAGACCGAGGGACGAATACAGTAAGCAGATACAAAAGAATGTAGGTAGCCGTTCGTTTTCTCAGATGAGGAGGTTTTCTCAGGACAGGGTAGCGTGGAGAGCTGCATCTAACCAGTCTGCTGACTGATGACCAGAAGAGCAACAACAACTACTGCACTGCTCAAAAATAATTGGTATATCAGTTATCTATGTTCTGAAATACATGATCAGAATGAACTAAAATGGTTCAGCGTCTTTCTGTCGGTTCTTCGGAGTGGAGACAACAACATTACGGCCACCGAAATAGTGTTAATACCAAAAAGTTGTTCAGATGGCGTTAGTGTTGCTTTATGCTACTCTATCAAACGAATTATAAACCAGTTTGATTCATGTAGTGTTGTGAGTAGGAAGTTCAATCCAACAACGATGTGACTTGGAGATCCACAGGAAGTATGGAAGCGGGACAGGCAGAAGGGGAAGAGGCTGCAGCTATTGGAGTGTTGCGAAGTGTAATTTCCAAGACCTGGATGCGATTTCAGACAACAGAACGTTAAAAGGAGGCAAGGCCACGGTCGTCGGCGGGTAACATCAGCAAGAGATGTCCGTAATCTCCCGTTAACAGCCCGTCGAGACAGGAGGATCGGAGCCACTCAGCTGCAAAGCATCCTCCAAGCAGGAACAGTGCGCGCAATATTAACCCATACAGTCCGAAATCGTCTTCAGGAATATGGGCTCTACGCACGAAGACCTATGGTGTCAGTCCAATTAAAACTACGACACTGACGAGCCCTCAGAAACAGGGCGGAGGAACATTAGGATTGGAGTCGTAGCGAATGGCGCTGGCTTCTGTTCACAAATGAGTCATGATTTTGTGTCCAGACGGACATCATAGTTCCCTCATCTGGAAGGAACTTGAGTATCGGAACAATCGTGATTGTGTGCAGAACACATCACCATATTATTCTGGACGAATGGTATGGACAGGAGTCACTTTTGACGAACGTACCGAACTCCATGTCGTTGAGAATAGTGGTTTGACTGCTCAAAAGGACTGAGACGAGATCCTTTGACGGTATGTTGTACCCTTCGCCGGTGCCATAGCAGATGAGTTACTTGTGGTGGACGATAACGCTAGTCGTCACAAAGCTGCAGCGCTGGACAACATGCTTGCAGCTGGAGGAATTGAACGAATGGAGTGGCCAGCTTGTTCACCAGACTTAAACTCGATTGAGCATGTGTGGGTTGCACTTGGCAGACGCATTGCAGTCAGATTAGTACCTCCCTTAACCGTAGCAGAGCTGCATATTGCACTCATGAAAGACTGGCCAACATTCCTCAACAGCTGATTCATAATCTCATAGTGACCGCGATTCCCAGGGTTGCAATTGAAGTGGTCGATCACACACCGTACGAGAGGGCAATGAGAATGACTTTTCTACCATTATGGTAGCCCCGCTGTAGCTCGTTCTAAGTAAACGCCATTTAAACCTCAAGTAAAAAGACAGCAAAAATTCGTACTGTATATAAATTGCAATATTGTAACCAAAATTTGAATAAAATGCGTTACAATTTTGTGTATGATATCTCACCTGATATCATACACAATATCTCACCTGTAATAGGTGAATATGGACTGGGAAAAAGGAATGAAAGAGGAGATCGCATGGTAGAATTCTGTGCAAAGCACAATTTAATGGTCATCAACACTTGGTTTAAACATCATGAAAGAAGGCTCTTTACGTGGAAGAGACCAGGAGACACTGGACGGTACCAGATTGACTTTAGAATGGTAAGGAACAGATTTAAGAACCAGGTTTTAAATTGTAAGACATATCCATGGACAGATACAGACTCTATCTATAACTTATTGGATAAGAAATGCAGATTAAAACAGCTCTGAGAGGTAGGTTAGTGAAGGCCACAGAGGATCATATAGGCAGAAGGACAAGGCCTAATAGGAATCCTGGATAACGCAGGATATACTGAACTTAATTGATGAGAGGAGAAAATATAAAAATGCAACAAGTGAAGCAGGAAAAAGAGAGCACAGACGTCTGAAAAATGAGGTTGAAAGTGCAGACTGGCTAAGCAGGAGCGGCTTGAGGAGTAATGCAAGACCGTAGAACAATGTATAATTAGGGGAAAGATAGATACCGCCTACAGGAAAATAAAAGACATATGGAGACAAGAAAATCAGTTGTATGAATATCAAGAACTAGGATGAAAAACCAGTATTAAGCAAAGATGGGAAGGCTGAAAAGTTGAAGTCGTATATAGAAAGCCTGGACAAAGTAAATGATCTTTAAGGCAGTAGTGTAGAATGGAACATGATGTAGAGGAGTATGAGACAGGAGATACTATACTGCGAGAGGAATTTGACAGAAAACTAAAAGGTTTGAGTAGAAACAAGGCCCCTGGAATAGATGATATTCCGTCTGAACTGCTGATATCGTTAGGAGAGCTCGTCATTAAGGAATTGTTCCACCTGGTACGCAAGAATATGAGGCAAAGGAAATACCCTCCGACTTCAAGAAGAATATAGTAATTCCAATTCCAAATAAAACAAGTGCAGACAAATGTGAAAATTAAAGAACCATCAGTTTAATAAGACATGGTTTCAAAATACTAACACGAATAATTTGCAAAAAATGGAAAAACTCGTGGAATTCGAGGGTGGGGAAGATCAGTTTGAATTCAGGAGAAATGTTGGAACATGGGAGGCAATACTCACATTACGACTTATCTTAGAAGATAGACGAAGAAAAGGCAGAGCAACGTTTTTAGCATTTGTAGATTTGGAGAAAGCGTTTGACAATGTCGACTGGAAAACACTCATTCAAATTCTGAAGGTAGCAGGGGTAAAATATAGGGACGGAAGAGTTATATTCAACTTATACCAAAACCAGACAGCGGTTATGTGACTCGAAGGGCATGAAAGGGCACAGAGGTTGGGAAGGGAATAAGACAGGGTTGTAGCCTTTCCCCATTGTTGTTCAATCTGTACAGTGAAGGAATGCCAGGAGCAATTTGGAGAAGGAATTAAAGTTCAGGGAGAAGAAATAAAAACTTTTCGGTTTGCCGATGACAGAATAATCTTGTCAGAGACCGCAAAGGATCTGGAAGAGCTATTGAACGGAATGGAAAATATTTTGAAAAGAGGGTATAAGTTGTGCAAAAAGTCCAAATGATTGTTAAACTTATGGGACTTAACTACGGGGTCATCAGTCCCTAAACTTACAAACTACTTATGAACTACTTACGAACTAGGACGGCACTAATATCCATACCCGAGGGGGGATTCGAAGCCCCGACCGTAGTGGCCGTGCTGACCGTGACTGGAGCGCCTCAGTCACCTCGGCCACCGCGGGCGGCAGTATAAGTTGAACACCAACAATAGTAAAAGAGGGATAATTGAATGTAGCGTCAAAAATCAGGAGATGCTGAAGGAATTAGATTAGGTAATGAATTTTGTTATTTTTATGAAAATAACTTCTTATGGCAAAGTAACGATAACCGAAGTAGAGAAGATATAAAATGCAGAATGTCTATGGGAAGAAAAGTGTTTCTGAAGAAGCGAAACTTATGGACATCCAATATTAGTTTAAATGTTAGGAAGTCCTTTCTGAAAGCATTTGTCTGGGGTGTAGCACTGTGTGGAAGTCAAAAGTTGACGATAAGACGTTCAGACAAAGAGATAATAGCAGTTTTTGAAATTTGATTCTACAGACGAATGATGAAAATTAGATGGGTAGCTCAAGTAACTAATGAGGGGATTCTCAACAGAATTGCAGAGAAAGGAGTTTCTGGCGTATTCTGTCTAAGAGAAGGGATAGTTTGGTGGGACACATTCTGAGACATCAAGGAATTGTCAACTTAGCATTAGAAGGAAGCGTGTGGGGTAAAAATCGAATAGGGAGACCGAGGGACGAATATTGTAAGCATATTCAAAAGGATGTAGGTAGCCGAACTTATTCTCAGATGAAGAGACTTGTGCAGGACAGGGTAGTGGAGAGTGCTGCAACAGTCTTCGGACTGAAGACCACAACTACATCTTGAACAACAACATCTCACCTGATACTTTAATTCTATTAATTACTGCATAGTCACTGTTGTGGTTTGCGATAATCGTCCAGAAAAATTGTTGGTCCCGTAACAATAAATATTGGGTACCATTGCAGTAGATAACAGAAGTACACGTTGTTTCGGTAGCCTTTCTGTGTAAAGTACTTGTTAATTTGTAAAGATAAAGAGACGGCGACATCAGTAGCCGCCGACTGCTTACAGTCGGGGCAGTGAAAGGCGGGTGTCGGCCTTGAGGGTTCCCCTTGGCGCGTCCTCGCCGCTACCCCACATAAGAGAGCGCAGGAATGCAATGCCGGCGTTAGTCACGCTCGCCGCGTCACGAAGCAGAGGGAACACACGCGCTGGGCGGAAGAAGCCGCCGGCAGCTGCGGAGAGAGCGGCTGTGGCACAGTGGGTCCGCGAGCAGCGGCGGCGCAGGCGTGGGCGGGGCGCGGCGCGGCCTTGGCCTGCGAGGGCGGCCGCGGCCTCCAGCACCCGGCCGTGGGAGCCCAGACCACTCTGCGCCGCTCTCCATCACCCACTGCGCTAATTGAGCAGCCAATACTTTCAAACCTGGCTTCAATCCCAAATTGTTTGTTAAGATTGAGCGACTTAATTGCGGGGTCCTCAGTTATTCCAATAAGGAATTGGTGGACAGGCATTCATTTAAAACATCTTCCAGATAATTGAGGAAATGCATACTGTAAACCATCAGCTGTTTATTATTTTTCAAACTTCTACCGGTTTCGGTTATAAACCATCTTCACGGAAGACTATTAAATACAAATACAGAAACATAATTGTATACAAGCTGAAGTAAAATCTACATCTCTAAATGTGAATGTCTGTTCGGTGTACGTTTATCACGTCTGAACCACAAGACATAAAGAGCTAAAAATTTGTACAGTTACGAATGTTTACCCGGGGAAGGCTTTAGGCACGGTTTTATGGCAATCATATATATATATATATATATATATATATATATGTGTGTGTGTGTGTGTGTGTGTGTGTGTGAATGTCTGTTCGGTGTACGCTTATCACGTCCGAACGACAAGACGCAGAGACTTAAATACTTTTACAGTTACTAATTTATACCAGAGGGAGATTTTAGGCACGGTTTTATAGCGATCTGATAGATACGTAGTAATTTGAAGAATATAACGCGAAATGTGGGACAATAATTACTCTTTGAAAATTTTATTTACTCTTTGAAGATGGTTGTATTGGTTGCATTCTTGCTTGAGGGTTGATAATGATATAAGGGAGGAGTATATTGGGATGGAAAGTTATCGGTGTATATAAAATTCTACGTGTGTTGTGTGTTAATATTTCGCTTTGCAGCGAAAACTACAGAACGCAAACGAATGGTCTGTGTGTAATTGTTGTTTGAAGTCTCCCGTTGTACACCATAGCAGTTCCTTGCCGATAGCTATAAGGGGGTGAAAGATATGGTGGTTGAAAGTCGTCAAATTATAAAAAAATTTGGACTGACGGCAAGCGATGACGTTTGCGACTCTATAGCAAGGAGGTTACATACAGCGAAACGTGATGCCGCAGACCATATCTTTATGCGTGCTACAATGTCTTCAGCTCTTTCTCTGTAAGGATAAGCATACGAATAAGGAAATATAACAATAAATAAATAAATCAGTAGAAATGAAATTTCTTTTAATCGATTTGACGTTTCGAGCATTACAGCAGGTGATCGATCTGTGATATTATTACAATCATTATTGTTGAATTTCGTGATTGGATTCTTCGAAACGAGTACATTTTTACGTGTGATTTTTTATTTCTTATATATTCTCTGATAAATGTAACATGTTTTTAGAAAAATGGAGATCGACACAGAGAGAGAGTGGATAGGAGAAGTACTAACTCAAGGCTCGAATAAATAAATATATACCCGGGCAGCGCCGGGTTTTCAGCTAGTACATAATATAACCCAGTATTTTCATATAGTAAGTACTTACGAACTAGACAGACTGATGAAACAGGTGCATTATATGCCTCCTTATGCTTACTGGCATGCATGTCACACAATAAAAATAACTAAGACGTCACTAGGCATCAAGTCTTGATTAAAAACATAAAAGCAATGCCAGGCTGTGTGATGGTGAACCAAGGTCTATAACAAGAGCACCAAACACAACTATTGAACATATCAGTCAGATAAAATTAGCGATGATCAAAGTACACGTGGTGTGAAAATGATATATATTAGGCAACCGTCATAGGTTATATCTTTGACAAGGTGTCACGGCGATATGTTACAGAAAGCAGTAAGTAAACATTACGAAAATAACTGGATGGATTATGAAAACAATAAAAATGTGTAACAACAACAAATATCTGTAAAAGTATACAAGTATGTGAACAAAGTATACATCAAAGACCTGATGTTAGGAAATAAAGCAAACCTAACCCAATAACAGGATCGTAAAATTCGTTTTCATTGGTAGGCCAGAGGCTACAAATGAGCATAGTGGATAACACAATATGTCAACATTATAATACGTATGGGTACATATTGTCTTATAAACTATGCTGAATTGTAGCCTCTGGCCTACGAATGAAAACCGAATTTACGATCCTGTTATTTGGTTAGGTTTGCTTTATTTCCTAACATCAGGTCTTTGATGTATACTTTGTTCACTTACTTGTATACTTTGACAGATATTTGTTGTTGTTACACATTTTTATTGTTTTCCTAATCCATCCTGTTATTTTCGTAATGTTTACATACTGCTTTCTGTAACATATCGCCGTGACACCTTGTCAAAGATATAACCTATGACGGTTGCCTAATATATATCATTTTCACACCACGTGTACTTTGATCATCGCTAATTTTATCTGACTGATATGTTCAATAGTTGTGTTTGGTGCTCTTGTTATAGACCTTGGTTCACCATCACACAGCCTGGCATTGCTTTTATGTTTTTAATCAAGACATGATGCCTAGTGACGTCTTATTTATTTTTATTGTGTGACATGGATGCCAGTATGCATTTCTGTATGGGTTGTTCTCTTCCTCGCGGTGGCTCATCGTGTTTGCTCTCTGTTGTTCGTTGTATTCATGGCTCAGTTTTATTTATTTATTTATTTATTTTCATTACAAAGAGCGTTGAGCTCTCTGAGCGGCCGCACTCAGCCACGGCATCCGGCACCAATGAGGCTATCCAGGCACGCTTCCCTTCCAAATCACATTCTCAACTTTTAGCGCACTACGACTGTGGTGGCCCCTACCCATTGATTCCTCTTGCTCGAAGCCTATACTGTATTCCCCCGAGAGACTGAGCGTATGTATACGTCCGCATTGAAGTTGTCAATGCCTGTTGTGGGCATGTTTACAATTATTCATATGGTGTGTCCGAAAAGAACAGACACCATATGAATAACATAAGACACTTCGTAGAGGAAGAATAAGGTCTGCTAGCACCAATTTCACTATAAATTGAAGAGACTTCAGGCCGAATATGGAGTGTATACCAGAAAGTACTTTTTAAATAAAAAAATTCCTAGCGACGTTGGTGGTCGCCACATCTGGCCGCTTTTGTAAAGGTTCATTACTGCTCGGTAAGCACATTATGCTAGCTCCTATTATGTTTTGGACCAATGCAAAGAAGTTATTTAAAAAATTTATAAAAACAGTCACAAGTCGCACAAACCAGGTACCATTATACAAAAATGATGACCGTTTCGGCCTGTTTACAGGGCCATCTTCAGATCCATGTGGCGTAGGCTTGACGTCCACGGAGCAGGCGCTTGTTATTGCGGTAAAGAAGTAATTTTTTATGTAAACAAATGTGCTTAAGTGATAAATGGCTGTTTCGTTCTGTTACATGATAACCCCACTTCGCCACGACTAATTCAAATCCTTAATTAGAAGCGATGAGTTCAACGTCGGAACTGAGACTTTGCGGACATGGACTCCTTATCAAAATACCCTCCTCTACAGGTCATAGAGGACTGTAACCAGAATTTCCGATTTTCGTGTCTTACTGAAGACTTAAGAAAGATGATATATTATCCTGTATCTCACAATTTTACTCGGTAGTCTTCATTCAGAAAACGTTGTTTCATAATATGACGCCCTACATTCTTTTAGTTACAATGAAAACTGATACTACAGCTTTTTAGCTCATTTAGGATATATCTGTGAAGTTCACTATTAGAGGCTTATGGAATGTCAGGAAAGATACCAGTATATATAAATTTTTCCTCATACATTTTTACAGTGTGATTCGTTGATTTAAAAATGATAATTTCTACAGGGAACTGTTTTGAAATCTAATTCGACGATGAATGAGTCTCCTCTATTGAGACAGGTGTTCTTCAATACCTTCAGGAAAGAAGTAACCAGTGTGACTAGTTAGTAGCTGTTAATACTTGTATATGGAACAGTTTGTACAGAGGAGGGTGTGATCTTCATTATGTTACATGAAACTAAATGTAGACACCTTTCTCCTAGATTGTAGTGAGTTTGCTAATGATATCTGTGACAACGGAATATAAATATTGAAACACTTCTGTCAATAAATTTCAAAATATCTTATAAATTCTTTTCCATACAGAAATAATTAAGTTGGTAGTAGGTTGGTACAACGTGCCAAAGACATACAGCCTTGCAATAGTATCATTGTCTTGAAGAGGCACTCCAGGTCAGACTGTTATAGTTAGAGGTTGTTTGATCCGCAGGCGAGGCAGTGATAGATTGAGTATAGAGTCATAATTGTCAATTTTCTTATTGTTGAAAACCTCCCAGATATTCTGTTCCAGCAAGAAATAAGATAACACATGCATTTTATAATTTTGTATCATTTTTGGTAATGAAGAGATTACTTACCGACCACGTGTTGTTGTTATATTAGAAAGTATTTTTGAGTAATCAATTTTGAATTGAGAATGTAAAGAAGAAAAATTAGTGTTGAAAATGATTGTCGTTTCCACGTCAATGTTAGGATTTTTGAGTCTCTAATGAAATAACCTTCTTTCATGTTATTGTAGTTAAAAGAATTATCTTTTCCTACTTTCATCAACAAGTATTGTGGTTAAGAACGTTGCGTGTATAAATGATTCAGAGTTGTAAAACCAGAGGCGCGTTTTCCGTATGTGTAAAAATAACCTTAGAATTTAAGTGTTTATTAGCATACATTAAATTTGTTGAAAGTACACGATTTTAGATGCAAAATATTTTCAGGATAATGTAAACATTTTATCAGGGCTCAAAATTACGTAGTTCTTCAGTTACTAGCAGTACACCACATACATACTGTAGGACAATAATTCATCCAATAGTCAGCTTAATAACGCACCAAATTATTCACAATCGCTTTTAGCACAACGCAACAGCAGATTTAAAAGTTAAGTTCCGTCGAACTACTACAATCTACAATCTACAGAAAACTAACAAAATCTCGAACTGGAAAGTTTTGGGTTCTCACGTTAATCATGAGATATAGCTGTTTAGGTCTATGAAGTAGTTCTTTATTCTACGGGTAATCAGAATATCTGAAAACTTGTCCGTTGTTATTGACACATGTACGTCATGTTATGTTCACGAGGAATGAAGATAGTGCGGAGCAGTTAAAGATTAATCTTTTCTGAAGCAGACTCCAGCTAAGCAATAAATTTTACTGCTGTTACTCAAAAGATACGGGCATAACGTATAGTTAATAGCAATCTGTATGACCAGGTCAGAGTGCATGGTACTTTCCCAGAGAAACCGGCGATGTGCCAGGTCCCGTTCCAAGCCATTCATTTGTTACATTCCGGCACTCCGTTTCGAAACACAACAATTACCGCCATGAAGTACTGCGCGAATGACGAAAGTGTAGACTAACGAACAGTATGTTGTTTTGGTATTCAGTGCTGGGACTGGTTTTATCTGGTTTGATGCAGCTCTCCACCGTATACTATCCTGAGGAAGCCTCTTCATCTCCTCATCAGAACGGCAATATAGATATTTATATACATACCCCACACAATTCTCCCGAATGCTAAAGTCGTGATTCCTTGATGTCTCAGAATATATAATACCAATCGATCGCTTCTTTTAGGCAAGGTATGCCAGCAATTCCTGTTCGTTCCAGTTCTGTTTAGTACCTCATCATTAGTTTCACGATCTACCCACGTGATTTACAGCATTCATCTGTAACACCAGATGCTTCTAGCATCGTCCTGTCTGAGCTCAGTCCACACAAATGCCTTCATAAAAGACTTCCAAACACATAAAATAATATTCAGACATTGTTTATAAAACTCTTCTGGGTGTTGGACCGCATCGTCAATATATCAAATACTTCACCGACGTCGGTGAAGTATTTGATATATTGACGATACGGTCCAACACCCAGAAGAGTTATATAAACAATGACAACGGCCGCGGAAGCCTTCGTTTACAATATAGTGCTGCTCTTGTATAGTGCTGCTCTTGTATCTTCCGTGCTTGATGTATCATATTTATGATTAAATCCGCCTGATACAAGGCACCTTCTTTTGTTTTAACACCCAAACATATTTGGGTACTTATTGTGGCATTTTCTGTGGGTTTTTGCCTATTATTTTACTATGACATCCTGTAATTCATGTGAATGACATAATAAGAAAAAGGGCAAAAACCTCTCGGAAGATGCCACACAAAGTCCCGAAACAAGTTTGAATGTTAAAACAAAACAGGTATATTTCATAAGGCGGATTTAATCAGAACCAAATTTATCATTTCCAGACACGCTTTCTCCCATTTGTCAATCTGCATTTTATATCATCTGTACTGGGACCTTTGCACGTGATTTTACTGCCCAAGTAACGAAAATCTACCACCTTTATTGTTTTGTTTATTAATCTAATTCATTCACCATCAACTGCTTATGTTAGCTACATTCCATTATCTTTGTTTTGGTCTTGTTAATTTTATCTTACACCCATCTTTCAAGACATTCAGTTCAACTGCTCTTCGAGTTCCTTTGCTCTCTGTGACAGAATTACAATGTCATAGGAAAACCGCAGGGTTTTTATTTCCTCACCTTGAACTTCAATCACTTCTTCAAATTTCTCCTTGCGTTCCTTCAGAGCTTGCTGAATGTTCAGATTGAATAAAACTGCGGAGCGGTTACAACCCTGTATTAATCCCTCCCCAACCAATCCTTCCCTTTCATGCCCTTCGACTCTTGTAACTGCTAACTGATTTCTGTGCAATCATAAACCTTCAGTTACATATTTTACTACTGATGACTTCAGAATGTGAAAGAGCGTATTCCAGTCAACATTGTCAACAGCTTTCTGTAAATCTACAAAAGCTAGAAATGTAGGCTTTCCTTTCCTTAATCTATTTATGTGAACATTGCTTCACGTTTTTTCCTAAATTCAAACTGATTTTTCCCGATGTCGGCTTCTATCAGCTTTTCCATTTTTTCGTAAATAATTCGAATTAGTACTTTGCAATCGTGACTTATTATACTGACGGTTTTGTAATATTCGCACCCATCCTCGTGCCTTTTCTTTGGAATTTCTATTCTTACTTCTTCCTGAACTTTCAGGGTATTTCGCCTGTCTCAAACATCTTTCACAACAGGTGAAATAGTTTAATAATGTTTGGGTCTCTCAGAGATCTCCGTAGCTCCGACGGAATGTCGTCTACTCCATGGGCATTGTTTTCAATTGGGCTTTTCAGTGATCTGTCAGATTCTCTACTCAGTATATTATCTCCTATTTCATCTTCATCTACTTTGTCTTTCTACAATATTGTCCCGAATTACATTTATAGCGCTCCATATATTCTTTCCACCTTTTACCTTTCCATTTTTTGCTCAGAACAGAGTTCTTGATATTCATGCAGCTGCTTTTCTTCTCTTCAAGTGTCCTTTACTTTCCTATATGCGTCTTTCCCCTAGCTATACTTTCTTTTGCAGACTTGCAACTGTCCTCTAGACACTGGTGCTCAGAAATTTTGCACTTCCTGTAAATATTTTAGTCGCCTGTACTGCATTTTACCTGCTTCTTTTACTCCATTTTTGTATTTACTCCATTCACCAATGAAATACAGTATCTCCTGTCATATACAAGAATGTTTTGTAGGTCTAGTCTTTCTACCAATTTGGTCCTTTTCTGCCTTCACTATTTCATCTTTCAAAGCTACCTACTCATCTATTACTGTCTTATATATCCTTATTTTTGCCCATTGTTGCTTCAAGATCCCTCTGAAACTCTCAAAAGTCTCGTTCCTTCAGTTTATTTAGACCCCATCACTTCATTTTGCAACCTTTTTGCAGTTTTTTTTTCAGTTTCAGTCAATTCATAACCAATAAGATATAATTAGAGTATATACATGTGCCGTATATGTCTAAGAGTTTAAAACCTGGTCCCTAAATCTCTATTTACCACCATAAAATATGTCTGGTACCTTTCGATGTCTCCTGCTCTCTTGCACTTAACTAACTTCTTTCATGATTCTTAAACGAAGAATTTGTAATGATTAAATTATGTTTTGTACCAAATTCTACCAGCCGGATTCTTCTTTCATTCCACAATTTATTCATCTTTCCTCTTTCATTTCTTTTTCCAAATCCATATTCACCGCACCTACTATTTTTCCATACCTTCCTTTTGCTACTAGAGTAATCGTCCATCACAATTAAGTCTTCGTCTCCCTTAACTGTCAGAATATTTTGCTTTACATCCTCACACATTTCTTCGACCTCATGATCGGTAGAATGGCTACATGGCATGTAACCTTGTATTGGCTACGTATCTATATTGATTATGATAAAGGCATCATTGTGCTGTTGATATTAGTTTCCCCGCATCCATAATCGCTTATTCATCATTAGACCTACTTCTGTAATAGCCCAACGGATTTTTTATTTATAATCGTGTACTCAACCGACCAGATATTCTGTTTATTTTTCCAACGAACTTCACTAATCGCTACCGTATTTAACTTTAACCTATCCGATCCCCTTTTAATGTTTTCTAATTTTCATACCCGATTAAGGGATCTAACACTCCACGCTCCGATCCGTAGTATGTCAGCGTTGTCTTTCCTGACGACGAATCCTCCAGAGTAGGCCCCGCTCGGAGATCAGAATCAGGCTTTTACTGGCGTAATTGTATATTCATACAATAGAGCCGCATATGCTTGGGAAAAGTACCGACTGGAGTTCCTCTTGTTTTCAGCCATTCGCAATAACTGTATGGCAGTCACGTCAGCTGATGTCACAAGGCCAACTCACATCATCTATACTGGTGCCTTTGTAACTATTGAAAAGGCTACTGGACCTGTACCGGAACCACATATGTCTGGTCTCTCCTTAGGTACTCTTCCGCTGTGGTTGCATTTACGGTCCGACTATCCTTATCGTTTAGGCACGCAAGCCTTCGCACATAGTCATTGTCTGTGATTTATGGGGATGGGAACAGAATGTATAGATGAAAATATGAAATCTTGGCCCTTGGTAGTGCAACAGACTGTAACTTCCATTCTTTATTGTGTAAAACACTGCCTAATAAAGCAACGCCAAACTATTTTGTTAATTTTGTCCATGACTGGTAGACATATATTGGTGATAGAACAGTCAATGTTACCTAATTATTGAAGCTTACCTATGTTACTCTACGAGAACAGACCAGGAGAATGTACAATGACGCTAGATTTAGAGTCAGTTGTACACAAAAGAGCACCCAGCGATTGGGTTCCCTCTTCACAGGTCTCCCATTCCACCCCCACCCCCACCCCCCGCCCGCCAGGCGCCATCCTCATGGCCACACCCAAGGGAGAAAAGAAAGTCGTCTTTAGAAACTCAAAAAGCATTCTGCTCCACCACACAGGTTTATAAAAGTATTCAAGCTATTTGTACCGAATAGTAGCATAACGAACGTTATTTCTCGTCAGTTCTGAAAACCATTTCTTATTCCCCACAGTATTTCTTATTTATGAAAATGTCGGAATTCTAAAATCTTACTTCCAGTTTTACATTGTGCTAATATAGAATGTCAGAAACTACTGAAGCATGGAACGTGGAATGTGTTAACTGTCCATCAAAACAGTTACGTATGTTTAGCAATTATTTAAAAAAATATAGCTACTTTATAAGAAATTGTGCTTCATTCGCTTCACACCTACTGGTTTACTAACGTGAGACGTAGGAACATTAGTTACAAACGAACAGTGGAATCTCAAAGTTTGAATTCAACTATTAAATGTAATTTAAAATCAATCATTATTGTTATTATTTTATGTTTGGCCTGGATACCATTACCCTTTTTACTCGGTAGGAAAAGTAGGAGAGGGAACCTGGATAAATTGAAGGAACCTGAATATCTTGAGTAAATCAGAGTGAGATTTAGGCAACAATTGACAGAAACTGGGAGGGGGGAGGGAATAAAACAGTAGAATAGGAATGGGAACCATTGAGAGAAGAAATAAAAGCAGCAGAAGACAAAATGGATAGAAAAGCAAGACCTACAAAAATCCTTGGAATCACAGGAAATACTAAATTTAATTGATGAATGGAGACAATATAAAAATGCAGTAAATGAAACAGGCAAAATGGAGTACAGAAGACTAAGAAATAAGATTGACAGGAAGTGAAATAGGGGAAAATATATATCGCCTCCAGGAAAATGAAAGAGACATTTGAAGATAAGTAGAGCAGATGTATGAATATAAAGATCTCAGATGGAAAACCAGTTTTCATCAAAGAAGGGAAAGCTGAAAATATTGTCGGAGGGGAAGAGAGGAAGTAGATAAAGATGAAATAGGAGATACTATAATAAGAGAAGAATATGACAGAGCACTGAAAGACCTAAGTCGAAACAAGGACCCTGGAGTGGACGACATTCCAACTACTGACGTCTCTAGGAGAGTCAGCTATGACGGCACTATTTCACCTAGAGCATAGTATGATGAGACAGTGTAAATACCCTCAGACCTTCAAATGTTCAAATGTTTGTAGAACTTATGGGACTTAACTACGGGGTCATTAGTCCCTAAGCTTACAAACTACTTATGAACTAGCTAAGACTAAGGACGGCACAAATATCCATGCCCGAGGGGGGATTCGAACCCCCGACCGTAGTGGCCGTGCAGACCGTGACTGGAGCGCCTCAGTCCCCTCGGCCACCGCGGCCGGCTGTCAGACTTTAAGAAAAATGATAATCCCCGTTCCAAAGACATTAGGCATAGACTGTAGTGAAAAGTAGAGTATCATCACTTTAATAAGTCACGATTGCAAAATTGTAACGCGAATTAATTTCAGAACGATAAGGAAAAGCGAACCTACATTTCTATTTTTTGTAGATTTGGAGACATCTTTTGACAATATTGATTGGAATACACTCTTTCAAATTCTGAAGCAAGCAGGAACAAAATATAGAGGACGTAAGGTTATTTACAACTTGTACAAAGACCAGACTGCAGTTATCAGAATTGAAGGGCATGCAAGGTAAGCAGTGATTGGGAAGGGAGTTAGAGAGGCTTGTAGCCTTTCTCCAGTGTTATTCAATTTGAACATTGAGCAAGCTATAAAGGAAACCAAGGTGAAATTTGGAGAAGGAATTGAAGTTCAGGGTGAAGAAATAAAAACCTTGCGTTTTGCCGATGACAGTGTGATTCTGTCAGAGACGGCAAAACACCTGGAAGAATAGTTGAACGGAATGAACAGTGAGTTTAAAGGTGCAACACGAGCAAAACAAGGACAATGGAGTACAGTCTAAGAAAATCAGGCGATGCTGAAGGAATTATAATAGGTACCAAAACAATAAAGATAGTAGATGAGTTTTGTTATTTGGGCAGTAAAATAACACTGTGTTCGGAGGCATCATGTGGAGTGGTAGTACGAACCTGCAAATCTTCCTTGGTGGTCCTGGGAACATCAATACCGCTCAGTGATCAGGTACTGCGACCACATATTCGACTGTTCAGAGATGCGGTTGGTTCAGACTTTCTCTTTACGGACGATAACGCGCGTTCGCATCACGGTGCTCTGGTAAATCACTTTCTTGAGGAGGAAGATGTTCATCGCATAGAATGGCCAAAGTGGTCTGCGGATATGAATCCTACAGAACGAGCCTCGGATGCATTAGGATGACGAATTGCATCATCACAGCCTGCTCCAAGGATCCTTCAAGACTTGCGAATGGGCCTTTCTGAGGAATGGAATAAATTGCCTGATGGCATCCACGCCACTGCGAAGCATGTATGGGTCACTTTACAACATATTAAAAGCTTCTTTTGTGGTGGGTGACAATTCCAAGTTTTGTTAGTGTTTATATGACGTGTGTTGTAGTTATTAGCACCTTTCGAAGACTATTTATGTGAACTAGTTGTATCACAAAATTCGTGTTTTTTAAGCATCAATTTCTTCACCAATGCTACTGACTTTCTGACAAGGAGGTATGTCCTCATTTAGTGACCATGCTTAACTTTTAGACATTAGTATACAATAATGTTTAAAATCAATAGAAAACAAAGTCAGAGAGAGAAAAATGCTGTTACTAAAATGATTTGTAATCCGTAGTGTACAGCAACCAGTGAAAGTAAATATTCCTTCAATAAAAATATATAGAACAGACAGGACGGACTTTTGAAGTACGTTTAGCTGAGCATCTTCTTACGAAAAAAGGCCAACTCAAGAAACATTCCGCTTTTGCGGAAAATAGTAAAGCCTCCGAACATCAACGTCCTACCAGTGACAACATGCAAATGTTACATATTGCGCAGAAGGGACAGACGTTTAATTTACTGGGAGAGTTTGAGATAGCGAAGCGCACTTGCTTTGGCTACCCACACCTCCTAAATGATCAGTTGTCATGCAAAGATCAAACATTTCTGGATATTATAATGAGTCTGTTCAATAAAGTACTGTAATTCCCTATATCTATAAGTATCTGCACAAACAATCTATTAACTTCCACCTGCTTCATAACCTCCCTCTCGTTTTATGTTTCAATTTTCACAAGTAAATCTTCAGAAAAATATGCACTGTTACAGCTGATATATAACACATATGTCTATCGTTCACTGTTTTCCATCTCGTTTTATGTTTCAATTTTCACAAGTAAATCTTCAGAAAAATATGCACTGTTACAGCTGATATATAACACATATGTCTATCGTTCACTGTTTTCCATCATATCATGATCGTATGCCATTTTCTGGCCAGGAAATCTCGTGTCCATTGTTGGGCCGCCTAGCGCAAGTCTTTTTATTGACGCAACTTCGGCAATTTGGATGTCGATGATAATGACAATGATGATGACAGAACAGAACATTACGTCCCCTGCCGGGAAGCAAACAAGCATCCCATACGTGGAATTCAGCGACACTGCCGTCTGTTTTATTTATTTATTGTTATTTTAAAGAAAAAAAACAGTGCGGACACAAAACCGTTCTTCTGGCGAGAGAGGAGCACTGCGGCCATTTCGTGTGAGCTGCGGTGGCGGACGATGATTTCATGCTAAACTACAAGACAAAAGTGTTAATGCTTGGATATTATACATGTAGACGCGTATTTAATTAGCCTCGGTAACTAAAGAGGCCAAAGTCAAGTACTGCGGTGTCTGGCTGGATCGGAAACTCACATGGGGTGACTACATAAAACACATGACCAACCGAGCAAACGCGAGGCTCAAACAAATCTACCCAATGCAAAACAGGCAAAGCATATTGAATAGACGGGTGTCGAGGAACATCTACATGAAAAATATTAGATCTCTGATGACGTACGGTGCTCCGTGCCGGGCACACGCGGCGCCAAAATGGCTACACCGCCTGCAGCTCATACAGAACAAGGTACAACGCATCATAAGCAACGTTCCACGATACACACGCACCGTGGATCTTCACAATAAACACCGCCTAGAGCGACTCTCGGTGGTATTCAAGAAACTCGATACACGACTGTACAAAACTCGGGACACTAGAACAATCACTTCATACTTACGCTAGGGGAACTACGATCACAACCATAGATGGAAACATAAGAGACCAAAAACACTTCTCCTCAGAGACTAAATACCTACGGTCATAGGGACCACCAACTAACAAACACGATGAATATGGCGAATCCCGGCAGAACAGCAAACTGACTGGCAATGCCAGCTGAGCTCACACCCGACCTACAGGCACGGCAGGGAAACCATATTCAAATCACTGAACACAAACAGACCTATACAGCCCTACATATTTGGCCAGTTCTATGACCGAACTATCTAACTATTATGATAAACTGGCTGTGTTTACAGGTATACTGCTGCAGCCGACAGGAGCTTAGCTGCAGCAGAAACTCGCACCAACCGGACTGACTCTTTATGACAAACCTAGCAAAGATAATGGTACCGAGATATACCCTTTACCAACATTACAAAACCTTGCATGATCCGTCGCAGATAGCATACCGCTACTGTTCTTGCAACCTACCCCACTGTCGCAGAGGTTTTTTCCCCTTGGCTCTTGCCTTGGCACTTTTTTCCTCTGCCCTTACATACCTTTACCCTTCGTCTACCTTTCGACATCTCCAGATGCAGCGTATTGATGGGTGATCGTGCACATACATACGGATACCATCGCGGCTCCCACATCCCGTGATCCACCTTAGCAAATCTAAGAAATACAGAGGTGACAGTAGAACTATTGAGTTGGTCACTACGTTGTTGTGGGCGTGGAGGGGTCCCATCCTTACAGAGCCCTAATATACACATATGCCTTTCGTATCTGTGCATATTTACATAACAGTTTTCCACAGAAAGTGTAAACGGTTGGATATTCTACTTGTAGATGCGTACTTAATTAGACTGGTTAACTACAGAGGCGTAATGTATACAAATGCCGTTCGTATCTGTGTATATTTACATAAGCATTTTCACCAACTGAGATGCCCCGCACAGTTAAAAATCGTTGGGAAGGAACCGACTCGGCAGTGGCGTAGAATCCGGAGGTGTGTTTCACATTTTGAATGAAAGAGAAATCGATTTACTCTCTCTATCTCTCTGAGG
The DNA here is from genome assembly GCA_026315105.1 of Locusta migratoria. Classification (NCBI taxonomy): domain Eukaryota; kingdom Metazoa; phylum Arthropoda; class Insecta; order Orthoptera; family Acrididae; genus Locusta; species Locusta migratoria. The sequence goes on along the minus strand of CM048746.1, from coordinate 422,834,655 downwards.
TGAAGCCGCTCTAATGAACACGTTGCCGAATTCTTCTTTCTCTCTGACGCATATTTTGGCAGTTCTCGTCATTACAAACTCTTTAAATGACTTGAATGTACTACAAGTTTTCTAAAACGCCCAGAGAAGTTGCTGATCGGTCGTCCTCCACATGAGGAGCTGCTTGTGTGTGGATCTGCTGCCTCATCACGCTTCCTGTCAGCCTTGACGGGCACCAATGAAAACTCTAATGGCACTCCAGTAACCGCTCTTCTCTTGACAAGGTCTAAATCAACTGAAGCGATTGCTAAGTACCTTAACGGAACGTCTGACTCCAATTACGGGAATGACCTACTCTACAAGAAGCACACTAAAGCAATTTAATTTTGAGCGCTCGTTTTCTCAATCTTACCTGCTGCTACCGAAAATTTTTTATTTATACCTGTTTCAATAGTAAAAACCATAATAAGAAAATGAAACTCTGTGTGTCGGGCGCATTTTACTATTGACTCATACCCACAGCGCATTTCGTCAAAAATGTTTCAATTTCGTGGAGTTAGTCCAGATGTCAAATTTAGTGTCGTGAACATTAGCTGAGCAAAAGTACCCGGGAACAATTAGAGTGATTTAATTTGGCGTACTACCATAACATTCAAGTGTTTGTATCATCTCCCTGATTTAACTTTAAAAGTAGCCTCCTGTTGCTAATTAACGACTCCTGTCATGTAAAAGCTAGCTGCTTCTCGATAAGTGACGAATCTTTGATACGATCGTTTAGTAAAGAGGCTAAAAATTTGAAGTTGCAGCGGAAACGCCTAACTGCCATTCCAGAGGGGAGCGAACAAAATACAGTCTGACAATCTATAAATGTGAATGTCTGTTCGGTGTACGTTTATCACGTCTGGACCACAAGACATAAAGATCTGAAAATTTGTATAGTTACTAATGTCTACCCGGGGAAGGCTTGAGGCACGGTTTTACGGCGATCGGTTAGCTATTTATCTATATATATTGATGTGAACGTCTGTTCGGTGTACGCTTATCAAGTCAGAATGACAAGACGCAGAGATTTAAATATTTGTACAGTTACTAATTTATACCTGAGGAAGGTTTTAGGTACTGTTTTACAGCGATGTGATAGATATTTAGTAATTTGGTTGCATTGTTGCATGAGGGTTGATAATGATAAAAGGGTGGAGTATATTGGGATGGAAAGTTATCGGTGTGTATAAAATTCTACGTGTGTGTGTGTGTTAATATTTCGCTCTGCAGTGCAAAATACAGAACGCAAACGAATGGTCTGTGTGTAATTGTCCGAAGTCTCCCGTTGTACACCATAGCAGTTCCATGCCGATAGCTGTAAGGGGGGGGGGGTGAAAGGTGAAAGGTGTGGTGGTTGAAAGTCGTCAAATTATAAAAAAATTCGGACTGAAAGGCAGCGAAGACGTCTGCGACTCTATAGCAAGGAGGTTACATACAGCGAAACGTGATGCCACAGTCCATATCTTTGGTGTATGCGTGCTACAATGTCTTCAGCTCTTTCTCTGTAAGAATAAGCATACGAATAAGGAAATATAAGAATAAATAAATTATGCAGTAAAAAGACATTTATTTTAAAACATCTCTTTAAAAAAATCGATTTGACGTTTCGCGCATTATCTATCATAATCAACCAACACGCGAGCGGAGCCGCGGGTTTAAGCTAGTATACATTAAATATGACTCCATAAATTAATTATTAAAATATATGGTGAGGGTAGAATAACTTAAGATAAAAGTATTCTCGTTTCACAATTGATTACACAAAAACGTAAATAATGGGGAGACCTATTTGTATATTATAACTAGCTGAAAACCCGGCGTTGCCCGGATATTTATTTATTTATTCCTGCCTTCAGTTAGTAACTCCTCCTATCCCTCCTCTCTCTGTCCATCTTTTATCTAAAAACATGTTATGTTTGTCGGATTATATACAAGAAATAAGGCTGTCTTGCATAATGTACAAAATTGTAAGTGCAGTATCCAAACAAAGAAAGCTAGTAATCAAAATACATATTCCTTACAAAATTCATACGATCCGATATTTATTGATTTATATGTTGTACCAGTTGGATAATTTGTCGGGTATATATTTATTTTTGTAAGTGTTTATGTCTGTAAAATCTGTTGCGAATACAATTGGTAGTAAAGAAGTAATATATTTAAACTTCGTGCGTGATGGGGCGGTTTTCCATGAACGTTACTGTTTATGTGCGCATATCTCATGAACTACGTGACGTACTGTTACAAAATGTCGAAGGTACATTGAACTATATGTGTCTATACTGTCTGTAAAATTTCCTACGGCGAAAATGTGTAGTGTTGAAATTATAAATTGTAACATACCGAATGCCGTAGTTTTAGTCTATGAACAGCGGAAAAGTAGTAAAAGAGAATCCTTTTCCCTTTCATCATTTTGCTGTGGTTGCCAACGAGGAAAAATATAATAAAAGTTTGAAATTACCCTTAAAGTAAGTTGCACGCCTCTAAGTACTCTCATTCTGACACAGTGTAAGAATAAATTGTCGTCGCATTATGTCGAAGTTTTTTTGGATTTCCTTTTGTTTAAGACGTCTTAACCCTGCAGCAACTGTTACCTCACGATAAGGGATATGTGTATCAAATTTGGTTGAAATCGGTCCAGTGGTTTAGAAGGGAATGTGCAACATTGTCACGTGACGTAGCAATTTTTTTCGCATCTCATTGTTTATAACGTCACATCTCGTGAACTGCGTGTTGTACGTGATCCTTACACTTACGGCAACCGTCCTCATGGATTGAAGCTTAAGTGTGCAAAATTGCAGCTCTCCAGCACCGTAAAAATAATACTTACTTTTTTATTTATTTTATGCCAGAGTTACTCACATTTTGAGTAATCGCAGGGGTCAGTTCGACCTAAGAGCCTCACTCTGTAGGAAACAACAAATTTTTATTTTTATTTATATTGTTTTTCAATTACTTTTTTTTGGGGGGGGGGGGGGATTCCTGTCTACCACTACAATCCTGCCTGCCTGTCAACTGAACAGAACATTCTTAAAAAAGAAAGGTTGAGTCCTTACAAGGAAAACGAAATTAGGAAAGCATCCTTCGTTGGAATTAAAAAAGAAAGTCGTCGAGAGGTCGAGAGTAACACCGCACCCATCTGTTGTCTGCAAAACAGCCAACACACTCAACCGAGGCACTTGGAAGTACACATGACCCAGTCAGCTGTCAAGAGCCGACTGGTATCCACGTACAAGCGCCGCCGACAGGAAGTGTGCAAAATGCTCCCGATATCTCGGACTTGAGCGTAACTTCTGGTGATCTGACCATAAGTATGCTGTGAACTCGACGACATTAGAGAGCTGGAATTCAATATAGGATACATCGTATGCCCCACTATCCACACAGTAGAGTTATATTTCGCCCTTATATAACAAAGGAACAAGAGTGATGTTCCACTGTCAAGCGGTAGGCCTTGGTCGTTTAAGAACAAAAGAATCGGTCGGCGGGATCATACGTGTGTTTCCGAAACATATTGCGGTCGGTACAGACGAGGAGGACAAGTTCTCAGAAAATCCAAAGAATATATTGTAATTGCAGTACGCGCCAACTAATGAGAAACAGTCGTATTCGTGTTCGCTTTGCACAGGGAAAACAGATCTAATGAATTGAGTGAGTTTCATGACGATTCAGCACACTAGGTATCGGATCATAGAAATTCGAAAAAAAGAAAGAAAAAATGAATTCAACAGGAAATAAAGTCGCGAGATAGGTCACGAAACAGTTCGTTCTACTCAGGAGAAGGAGATCAACTTTATTACAAGATAGTACGTCACACTGCAGGGTTGGATCATCAAAATTCTACTAAGTGAAAAAAATTATTTTAACAGGAAATAAAATCGAGAGATAGGCCATGTAATGGATCGATCTACTCAGGTGAAGTTGATCCACTTAGTGGAGAAGGTTTAAGGATACTACTCGTTACTAGGAACACTAGGACCAGGGAGTAGTATAAAAAAGAGATTAGTCGGCGAAAACTTACCACGTTACTTGTGCTAGAAGCCACGGAATTTAATACAATGCCACAACAATTAACTTGAGGGCAAAGTAGTGATTGAACAAGCTGAAGGCTGTGTTCTATCCGGGTACACGTGTTTCGTTACCACAGGCCACGCCCTGGAAGTTCAAGAGGGTACGGAAAAACACTAAATTTTGCGGGTAAACGGAGTAGAAGAACATCGGAACATATTTAAATGAAAAAAGAGAATAGACAAAGAAGCAGCACATTTCTGTGACATACATTTATAAATGGGCGAAGGTACATATCCTACTGACCAGACAGAATTTCTAAACGCTCTACAAGTATTCGGAATGCCATTACATTGCCTTCGAAACTCCGATCATACTACTCTTAAAACTTAAATCGCCAAAACTATGCAATGGAACAAGGATGATCGTCAAACAGCTGTGAAGTCACTTCATCGAAGTGAGCTTGTGACTGGAAATGAAAAGGCGACACACACACAGTATTCATCACTAAGATACCACTGATCTCTACTAAACTGCTAATTCAGTTTAAAAGACTGCAATTTCCTATAAAAATAGCTTACACTTTTACTATAAATAAAGCACAAGTACGAACTTTAAATATTGTGGCATCAATCTTGAAAAGACAAACATAATAATTGCAACAACAACAATCCTGCCCTGCAGACCAGGCGCTGCATACACAAACTGCCTCCATTCCCTCCTGTTTAGCGCCCGGTTCCTCCAGGTGTCTTCAATCCCCAGGTCTTCACCAGGTCGTCCATCGAGAGCTGCCTTGGTCGTCCAGTGGGGCGTTTGGTGTTTGGTTTCCCTTATAGTAGCATCTTCGCCTGTCTTCATTCTGGCATACGAGCTACATGGCCCATTTCTCTTGCTTATTATCTTCTCTAAAATATTTGGCGTTTACCTCTTACCTAGTACGAGAATTCTTGTGCATATCAGAGCCCTGTTGTATAGTAATGCTTCGCTCATTGTTCGCCTCCACAATTACGCTAAAATAACGTGAGTGTGAAACATTTTAACTAGTAGATTCAGGGCGTCGGATACAACACCATTCCAACTCTTCATTTGTACGGCGATAAATGACGATTACTTAATCACGCTTTTAGAAAACGTTTGAAACTACTGCTTGCTTAAAGACCATACATATATGTCTATGTTAGTTTACCTGAAGCTAATCAGTAATTTCTCTTCTGGACAAATAGTCTGTCTCGAGTTTTCTCTGAAGGGTGTCCTTCACTTCGTGTAACACAATGTAGAAACACTTTTGCGGCATTCTGTAAAAATTCTTGAAACGGTCAGGATACATATTCAGCTCCTTCATCACATCGAATAAGCCGTATTTCCTCCCTTTTTACAATCATAATGGATGTACCCAATATATTCTGTTGTGCTGAAAATTCAGTAACTGCAAAAGATCCAGCGCGTCGCTAACTTCGTCCTACGATGACGAAATATTTTGAGAGACTGGTAGGACGGCCGTGGCGCGCCTCCAGACAGCGCCACTGCAGTGTGCAGTGCTCGCGTCCCGCCCGTGAGGCGTCGCTGCCTCTCCACCGCCGGGCGTCCGCGCCACGCCAACTGTGTGAATTGGGCCTTAGGGCTCCTTGCCCACCGCTAGGAGCGCTAGTGTCCCTGTAGCTAACAGTCAGTAACAAGAATGAAACTTTCACTCTGCAGCGGAGTGTGCGCTCATATGAAACTTCCAGGCAGACTAAAATTGTGTGCCGGAACCGTGACTCGTACCTGGGACCTTTGCCTTTCGCGGCGGAAGTAAAAAGTTGTGAGGCGGCATCGTGAGTCGTGTCGGGGTAGCACAGTCGGTAGTGCGCTTGCCCGCGAAAGGCAAAGGTCCCAGGTTCAAGTCCCGGTTCCGGCACACAATTTTAATCTGCCAGGAAGTTTCAGTCAGTAACAACTTTGACAGCAGCGAATGTCGCGACTGTGTACGTCAGACTGCGGTTGTCCCCTTGCACTTGCTGCCTGCCACCCCGGAGTGCAGGAGAAGACATTGGCCTTATATTAGTGGGTGCCCCAGCGGGCGGGTCGTGACGGCGGGCTAGTTGCGCAAGCGTCCGCCAGGCGGCACAATGCGCAGTTAGCCGCGGCGCACCTCGTTATCGGCGGCATCGCGCTGCGTGGCGCCTCGCCCTGGCGATGGCGATGGCGATGGCGCCTAACGGGAAGGACGGCCTCTCGTCTGCACACCACGGCTGCTGCTGCTGCACCTCCTGCCTCTGGACAGCGTTCCAACAGAGCTGACGAGAGTAGCCGCCCTTACTCGCCAATAACTGGGCGGGACAACTCTCAGGGAAAACAAATCTGTACGTCCACTGAATGTGTGGTCGTGTTCCATTTGATTTCTTCATTAACCTAAAGTGTTTCTGCAACATTCATGTTATCTATATGTGTGTTAATTACTTTATTCTCTTTATTAATGATCAATGCCCCGTGTTTATATATTTTGGCCCCACATTTATATATGTTTCCACCTCTGTGATTGAACTTGTGTCTTCATGTGAATGTGAAGCGATTTAGACAAAATTTCTGCATGGTGCGAAAATTGGCAATTGACACTAAATAAAGAAAAGTGTGAAGTAATACACATGACCACTAAAAGAAATCCGCTGAATTTCAATTACGCGATAAATCAGTCAAACATTAAGGTCGTAAAGTCTACCAAATACCTAGGAGTTGCAATTACGAACAGCTAAGACTGGAGAGAACACATAGAAAATATTGCGGGGAAGGCGAACTAAACATTACATTTCATTGGCAGAACGCTTCGAAGATGCACCAGCTCCACCAGAGAGACTGCCTACACCATACTAGTGCGACCTCTCCTGGAGTACTGTTGCCCATTGTGGGAACCTCACCAGGTAGGACTGACGGAAGATATTGGGAAGGTTCTGAGAAGGGCAGCTCGTTTTGTTTTCTCACGTTACGGAGGGAGGGGGGGGGGGCGGGAAGCGTCACGGAAATGTTGCACGAATTGGGGTGGAAATCATTAAAAGAAAGACGTTAAAATGTTGAAATGTTTATACAGCTTATGGGACTTAACTACGGGGTATTCAATCACTAAACTTACAGACTACTTATGAACTAGCTAATACTAAGGACGGCACAAATATCAATGCCTGAGAGAGGATCCGAACCCCCGACCGTACTGACCGTGAAGACCGTGACTGATGCACCGCAGACCGCTTGGCCACCGCGGCCGGCGAAAGACGTTATTCATTGTGGCGTGATCTGTTTGCGAAATTTCAGTCACCGACTTACTTCTGAATGTGAAAATATTTTGCTAGCACCCACCTACTTAGGGAGACATGACCATCACAATAAAATAAGAGAAATCAGATAGAAAACGGAACAATTTACGTGTTCTTTCTTCCCGCGCATTATTAGAGAATGGAACGGTAGAGAAAAGTTATGAAAGTGGTTAATGAACCCTGTTCCAGGCACTTAAATATGATATGCAGAATATCTATGTAGATGTAGATGTAGATGAATGTGTGCTAGCCGCGGTGGCCGAGGGTACTGCAGCGCGCCAGTCACGGTCTACACGGCCACTACGGTCGGGGGTTCGAATCCCCCTCCGGCATGGATACTTGTGCCGTCCTTAGTGTTTGCTAGTTCGTAAGTACTTTGTAAGTTTAGGGACTGATGACCCCGTAGTTAAGTCCCATAAGCTATACAAATATTTGAACTTTTTTTCGGATCTGCGGGCGGGGACTACACAGGAGGATGTTGTCGTCAAGATAAACAAAAGAGGCATTCTAGCGGGTAGTAGAGTGGATTTTTCTATCTAGGTAAATTGAAAAATTTGAAAACATTGAACATTTGAGATGAATGTGTGCTCTTAATATTAACTGGATGCCGCGCAATGGCTTACAGTCGCCGCCTCGCGCTCTAGGCCTCGTTTTGTTGTAGTTAAGAACGCATGGTTTCGTTTGTCGTCTGCGCTAGCGTCTGCTGGGTGGCCAGAGACAAGCTTACTTGGCAAGATGGCGAGGTGGCCGTGTTCTTTAGTGTAGTAACAACCTAATCTTCGATGAAAGAGGTAACAGGAAACCTCTCTAGGAGCGGTTTTAGAGGGAATTGTCTTAGCCAGGTAGCAAGGGTTGGTAAACACTAGTCTCTGAACGCACTCTGCGTCGCTTTTAGCGCGCTCTGCACTGGGGGAGATTTTACCGAGGCCTTAGAGATTGACTCTTCTTTCTGGCTCCGACGACTGTGGAAGAAAGTACTCCGCCGAAGCATTCTGAGGGGAAGGCATGCTGTTAGGACTTTAACTTTTTTTGTGATCAGGCAGTCTTCGTTTTCAGTGATACTTTTTTGAGTAATTCTTTCGCTATGCGAGGCGAAGCGTTTCTTAATTTACAGAACACGAGTAAATACAGTATACATTTTTTATTTGCGTTTTCATTCCGGTTACTCTCAAGTTAGAATACACTTGTGTGGCCTTCAGCCTTTGTGTAAACTTAGTGTGTTTGAATATCTTTCTGTTTTTAACTGACTTTTCCCGTCGTTACTGTATCCGCGGGTACGCTAAATATTTCTCAGGTTTTCTTGTTTGTCTTTCCTGCCTTGTATGACCGATTGCACCACATGCTTTTGTAACGGTCGTTACTTTGGCCTTCTCGCGCGTGCTGTACTTGCTTATTCTGAATTAATTGCTGTTTGTAAATGTTGTGAAATTCGGTGTGGTCGCACACCACGTGGTACTTAAGAATAGTGTGCCGCTGCCTCCCCACACATGACTTCGTTTTAGTGAATAGTATCATTAAATGTGTGATCAAGACACCCGCCCATCTCGTCAAGTCGCCGCCGACGCTTCGTTTCGCCGCTGCTGTCAAGTGTTCCAGTTTTTGTAACGTACCGCTAAGCATTATACGCGTTTCTGTGAATGAATGAATGTGCTTTCAGCTACCCATTATGTATTTGAAAATTTCCTCACACATATTCATAAAGGGCAGAAACAAGTTTAATACGGGCAGTAATTATATGTTTTAATTCACTTTTGTACAAGGTGTGTGGTTAATTTCGTCTCCCTACGTTTAGTTGCTTCTTCATTTTTCTGAATAGGTTATGATTTTAAAGTATCAAACCTCTGCTTTATGATTTCATGCTCCCCGTCCCATGTTTAATTATTTATTCATTTATTTTTAACATTGATTTTGTGCTGTCCACGTACTGTGGCCACTCATAAAGTGATTTTGTGTTGTGCATGTACTGTGGCCACTCTTAAAGTAATTTAGAGCAGCAGTGAGCGTTTTAACTTTCATTTGCGGATCTCAACTGCCCGAGATCGTGTTTATTCTAATAACAGGCTACTTTCAAACTAACAGAGGTAACAATTACATTGTGCGCTAACAGATGGCGTTCTTTTTTCAATACTTGAACTAAGTGCGTAACAATGTTTTCTAAATCTGGAAAAAATGTTGGGATGTGGGGTAAAGAGGATCCATACTACTGACGTACCTGATATATCGGGATGGATGGCAACGCTGTATTGCCGTGGCTTGGTGAAGTACTGAAACACACGTGGCTAAGCCGCAACATCTGTCCACATCATTTCTACGATAATGAAACGTAAAATGATACTTTGTGCTTGATCGCAGATTTTAACTCCAAATTGAATTTCTAATAAACTGATAGCTAAGACAGACTGGTCCAGTCATTCATTAATAATCCCTCAAACCTTATTGCAACATTAACAATACTCAATTAATTTTCCCGGTTCATCAGATACTTGAGATGCTTTGTTTACATAGAGAAGCATCAGTTGGTGTAATTAATACAGAAATCGCCCTAGTCCGGTTTCCTAAACGTTATTTCAATCAGGAGTTGGAATTACTGTGGCACAGGGAGACGAATTTTCCCACGTTCTGAGAATTCGCAGACCACGGCGTCTGGTTTAAGTGACGAATCAGAAATTTCTGTAACAACAGCCGTTATTTGTGATTGAAATTTATTTTGATATCAGTTTCGACACTCTCGTAGTATCATATTAAGGCCAAATCAGTGACTATGCGGTCCCTTGTTATCCACATGGACGCTTCAGTTACTTTCAGTTATTCCATTCACAATACTTAAACCTATGGGTCGTAACGACTGGGGTTATCTGTCCCTAACGTCGCAAACTACTCAAACTAACCTGAGGACTTTTTCTTTTAATTCAATTACAAAAAAGTGATATGTCTGTTACCTAGAAGACTACAGCCCTTTACAAACATGAATATATAAATTTACAAATTTGATTAGGTTAGTTAGTATTCTTCTACAACAATAACTCTTAGCAAGCCTCTTGAAGGGAGGCCAGTACCCATCCCTGCGACGTGGACATGAGTGGGGCCTACTATCTAACAAAACCACTGATTCACTTGTTAGTAATATAAACTTTATTATCACTGAACTACTCTACACTACCTGTAGTGCACTAATCTACTACATAATCACTTGGTTCATAAAACCTTCCATTTTTTGCGGACAAGCGACCATATGTTGCATTGCATTAAAAATTTTTTTTAATGTTTTGGTCGCAATATACTTTATTTTACCATTACGCGTTTCGACAACATAGTTATCAGATCTGTGGCATAAATAATGGAACATTACATTTCGAATGTTTACAGTTCATAACCACAATATTCACAAGGAGAACAAACACAATATACGCATATACTTACAAAGTTATTTAAAAACGACGGGAATTAGAATACATTTTAGCGGAGATGCATAACTGACAATAAACCACCATCGTGGATGTCTAGTGAAGATGCTGAATTAGATTCATACGCCAAGAAGGGGGGAAACATCGTAACAGGTAAAGTAGGCCCAATAGCCATCAACCAATGTCCTTGAACAGTGCAAGGAGTCCCTTTCCCAGTTCTTTATTAGATACAATGTCTTTGGGTCTGGTTGTCCCAAATGTTCTGTACCTTTTCCTCTCCAAGGCAATGCATTCGAAGATTAGATGTGATGCAGTTTCATCAGCGTCATCACAGATCCTACATTTAGGGTCCTCTTCTGTTATTCCCATTGTATGTAGGTGTTTTTGGAAATTTCCATGGCCTGTCAGCAATCCAACCATGAGTCAAATCTCTCTCCTGTTCAGGCCCAGGATTGCACAGCTTCTTTTAAAACATGGCTTTGACATCATTACCTTGCCATGCTTTTGTTGATAGACTTTGGTCCAATATTCTATGTGCTGTCTTCTGAGCCAGTTACGTAGCTCCAATTTGATCATTGCCTTGGTGATTGTTAGCTCAGGTTCCGGTCTAATAAATGGAGTCTCTGCCCCCATCCTGGCTAATCTGTCGGCATGTTCGTTGCCACAATAGGTTTACTCTATTGCTTTCCCCTAGCTCCACCAGAACCCTGTGATATTCTGAAACAATTTTAGACCTTGTTGCAGGAGCTGCCAGTGATCTCAGGGCTGCCTGGCTGTCTGAATAGATATAGATGTTACGGTCTTTGTAGCACCTACGCAAATTCTCCTCCACACACGCCCTGATGGCAGTGATTTCGGCCTGGAATACTGAGGCCAGTTTCCCTATAGAGATGACGCCCTCCAGTATTGGCTGCGCTTCGTATACCCCGGCCCCAACGCCTTGGTCTGATTTTGACCCATCAGTGAACCAGACAATATCCCCCGTACAGTGTCGAACTATTTTCTCCCACTGCTTCCTACTTCCAATTGTTATATTGAAAGGCTTGTTGAAGCAGTAAGGGGTTATAATATAGTCGGCTGGCATTTCCCCAACCTTTCCTATATTTACCTCACTCACTATTTTAGTGTGTGTGTCTGGATATCCCATAGAGTTCCAGTTTTTGCCAGTTTTGAGTCTGTATGCACCAGCCGCTGCCTCCATTTTGACCCAAAGGTGTAATGGGGGCATGTCCAACATGGTTTCCATCCCAGCAGTTCGTGTGCTGCTAATTCAGCCTGTTATGTCTAAGCAGGCTAATCTCTGCACCTTACCAAGCTCCGTAGCAGCAACCTGATGTTATACCTTCTTCCACCACACGACCGGCCCATAGGTGATCCTGGGTCTAATCACCGTGGTGTATATCCAGTGCATACCGCGCAGGGTTAAAATTAAAAGTTATTTGAATGAAATTAGAATAACATCACCTTAGGCCTTCTGCTTGCTGACAGAAGCTATGAAAAACATGATGTGTTAAGTCGTATGAAAAATATCAGATACCACATTATAAGTACATTAAAACATACTACTAGAATTGGGCGTACGAAAGGAGAGGAGAGGGACGGCAGAAGGATGGGATTGGGCGTGTCCAAATACAGCATTAAGTCCACACGAAAATATCAAAGAGCATCCTTCCCGCCTGATTACAGGCATTACCAATAGCATTTGCTTATACGGCTTTTGCTTGCAGGTAACCAGTCGCCTCCCTGTTTGGTCCAGGTCGGACCGCTTCGTCTAGTGGACGCTGTGTGGAAGCTGCCGCCCCTTCTGCTACGCCGCCGCCTCTCCGCAGACCCTGCTGGACGCCGACGCCCTGCTGCAGCCCTTGACGGACGACACTGCCCCTATCGTAACAGAATCGCCGGCCGCTCTCTGAGTCCGCCATCAACGTTGCTGGGCGCTGCCCAGCCCTGCCCGCCGCCGCAGTCACTGACTCGGGCGCCTCTCGGCTTCCTCGGACTACTGCCGTCGACGCCAGCTCGCCGCTTCCCGTTCCCTCGCCTTTACCCCGATCCATGGGCCTAGGATCGCCTCCCACCGGCAGACGGTCGGAGCACTCCCCTTCGAGCACAAGACCACCATCCCCCCTCGGCCATCTACCACGTCATCGAGATCTTCGAGACCGTCCAGACCTTCCGCCGACCTTTTTCTTCGTACGCCCCTTTCCTCTTTTCTTAGATTTATTAGTCCCACCCAGTTCAACTGTCACCTCCACCACTACTGCAGTCTTATACACTCTCACAAGACCCAACAACCACAACCTGGAGTGTCTCCCTCCCCCAATCTCCTATTCCCCTCTCCATCCTGCTGTCAGCCACTGCCTCCCCCCTCCCACCACCGTCGCCCATCAACAATCTCCCTCAGTCCGTGCCTCCGCCCAACCCCTCTTCCACCGCCAGTCATGTATTCCCAGGGCTAGCTCCCACTTACCACAAGAAAAATCGTTCACAGCCAAGCCACCGTGGTCGAGTCTCCATCCTTCCCCAATTCGGACTCGCATTCGGAAGCATGATGGTTCAAATCCACATCCGGCCATCCAGATTTATGTTTTCTGTGATTTCCGTAAATCACTCCAGGCAGATGCCGGGATGGTTCCTTTCAAAGGACACGGCCGATTTCCTTCCACATCCATATCAAAACACTCCGAGCGTAAGCTCCGTCTCTAATGACCACGCTGTCGACGGGACGTTAAACTCCAAGCTTCCTTTTTTCCTTCCCAATCCGGAGCACCGGGCACAGGCCGCCCCCACTCCTCACCACATCTCTATCACTTCTATCCTCTTACCACTCCCCCCTCCTTCCACATCCCGTGCCACCACAAAAAAAAAAAAAGTCCCCTCCAAACGGAGCTTGCCCATTGCGCTGGCCCATCGACCATAACCTCCGCTCCTTCCTCTATCTCCTCCATCGCCATGGACACAACTCCACTTCCTTCCCTTGCTACTGCCCCCAAGTGTTCACCTACGTCCTCTCCTGCACCAACCACAAATTCTCAGATAATCGCGTCCTCTCCCTCGATATCTACTTCCCTCACCCACCTTCCACTCTGACTTCCTCTGCCAGATCCTCTCTGGTCACAACGTATCTCACCCCACACATCACCTCATCAGCTCTCCCCCTCCCCAAGCCCCTGCCATCCGACCACCCTCACTGCTGTGATTACCAAGCTAAGCCTCATGATCACGAGGCTGTCATGATCACAGAGGCTGAGGGGTTGCAGCAGCGCAACTCACATCCTGACATCTCCATCCGATATGCCAAGCGGATCCAAAAGGCCTCTGGTCGTACTTATTTGATGCGGACTTTCACGGATATTTTTCATACTTAGCACACCTTGTAGTGGTGTTTTTCATAAATTCTATGTCACCAAGCAGTACAGAGGGCCCAAGAAGATGTTACCGTAATTTCATTCAATTAACTTGTAATTTTAACACTGCGCCATCTGGCGGATATTGGGGCTACTTTACCTGTTACGGTGTCCACCCCCCCTCCCTCTCACCACAGATTGGCATGTGAATCTAGTTGAACTGCTTCATTAGGAATCCACGAAGGTGGTTTATGTTTTAGTTATGCATCTCCGCTAAGATGTATTTTACTTCCCATCGTTTATCAAAATAGTTTGTAAGTATGTGTCTATATTGTGTATCTTTTCCTTGTGACTATTGTGATTATGAAATCTAAATATCCGAAATGTAATGTTCTTCTGTTATTTATGCAAAGATCAGATGATGATGTTGTCGGAACGCGTAAAGGTAAAAATAAGGTATATTGCGACCAAGACATATCAAAAAGATTTTTTATGCACTCTACTACTTTCCACCTCTTTTGCAACACATAGCTAGATCTAGTTATGTGCAACACATAACTAGATCTCCACTCCCATGAACCACAGACATTGCCGAGGTGGGATGGCTTGCGTGCCTCAACGATACAGATAGCCGTACCGTAGGTGCAACCACAGCGGAGGGGTATCTGTGGAGAGGCCAGACAAACGTGTGGTTCCTGAAGAGGGGCAGCAGCCTTTTCAGTAGTTACAGGGGCAACAGTCTGGATGATTGACTGAGCTGGCCTTGTAACATCAGCTAATGTGGCTTTGCCACACAGCTACTGCGAACGGCTGAAAGCAAGGGGAAACTACAGCCGTTACCTTTCCCGAGGACATGCAGCTCTACTGTATGAACATATGATGATGGCATCCTCTCGGGTAAAATATTCCGGAGGTAAAATAGTCCCCCATTCGGATCTCCAGGCTGGGACTACTCAGGAGGATGTGATCATCAGGAAAGACAATACTGGCATTCTACGGATCGGAGCGTGGAATGTTAGATCCCTTAATAGAGTAGGAAAATTAGAAAATTTAAAAAGGGAAATGGATAGGTTGAAGTTAGATATAGTGGGGATTAGTGAAGTTCGGTGGCAGGATGAACAGGATTTCTGGTCAGGTGAGTACAGGATTATAAATACAAAATCAATTGGGGGTATCACAGGAGTAGGATTGATAATGAATAAGAAAATAGGAATGCGGGTAAACTACTAAGACCAGCACAGTGATCGCATTATCATTGTCAAGATAGATACGAAGCCAACACCGACAAAAGTAGTACAGGTTTATATGCCAACTAGCTCTGCCGATGATGAGGAGATCGAAGAAATATATGAGGAGCTAAAGGAAATTATTCAGACAGTTAAGGGAGAGGAAAACCTAATTGTGATGGGAGACTGGAATTCGGTAGTAGGACAAGGAAGGGAAGGGAAGATAGTAGGTGAATATGGACTGGGCAAAAGGAATGAAAGAGGAAGCCGCCTGGTAGAATTTTGCTCGGAACATAATTTAGTTATAACAAACACCTGGTTCAAGAATGACAAAAGAAGGTTGTATACGTGGAAGAGACCAGGAGACACCGGGAGATACCAGGTAGATTTTATAATGGTAAGACATAGATTTCGGAACCAGGTTTTACAGAGTAAGACATACCCAGGGGCAGATATAGACTCTGACCATAACTTGTTGGTTATGAACTGTAGGCTGAAACTAAAGAAACTACAAAAAGGTAGGAAAATAAGGAGATGGGACCTGGATAAATTGAAGGAACCTGAGGTTATTAAGAATTTCAGAGGGAGCTTTAGGCAACGATTGACAGAAAATAAAACAGTAGAGGAGGAATGGGTAAAATTGAGAGATGAAATAGTGAAGGTAGCAGAGGACAAAATAGGTAGGAAGGCAAGACCTACAAAAAATCCTTGGATATCACAGGAGATACTAAATTTAAGAAAGGAGAAAGGAGAAAATATAAAAATGCAGTAAATGAAACAGGCAAAATGGAGTACAGACGACTATGAAATGAGATTGACAGGAGGTGCAAAGTGGCTAAGCAGGAGTGGCTAGAAGGCAAATGCAAGGATGTAGAAGATTGTATAAATAGGGGGAAAATAGATACAGCCTACAGGAAAATAAAAGAAACATTTGGAGATAAGAAAAACAGCTCTATGTATATCAAGGACACTGATGGAAAACCAGTTCTCAGCAAAGAAGGGAAAGCTGAAAGGTGGAAAGAGTATATAGAGGGGCTCTACAAAGGAAATGAACTTCGAGACAATATTGTAGGAAGGTAAGAGGATGTAGATGAAGATGAAATAGGAGATACTGTACTGAGAGAAGAATTTGACAGAGCCCTGAAAGACCTAAGTCGAAACAAGGCCCATGGAGGAAATGATATTCCCTCACAGCTACTGAAGTCTCTGGGAGAACCAGCCATGACAAACCTGTTTCACCTGGTGCGTAAGATGTATGAGACAGGCGAAGTACCCTCAGACTTTAAGAAAAATGTTATAATCCCCATTCCAAAGAAAGCAGGTGCAGACAGGTGTGAAAACTACAGAACCATCAGTTTAATAAGTCATGGTTGCAAAATATTAACACGAATTATATATATACAAGGATGGAAAAACTGGTAGAAGCCGACCTCGGGGAAGATCAGTTTGGGTCCAGGAGAAATGTAGGAACTCGGGAGGCAATACTCACTTTACGGCTTATCCTAGAAGATAGATTAAGAAAAGGCAAACCCACATTTCTAGCTTTTGTAGATTTGGAGAAGGCTTTTGACAATGTTGATTGGAATAAACTGTTTCAAGTTCTGAAGCAAGCAGGAGTAAAATATAGGGAGCGTAAGGTTATTTACAACTTGTACAAAAACCAGACAGCGGTTGTCAGAGTTGAAGGGCATGAAAAGGATGCAGTGGTTGGAAAGGGGGTAAGACAGGGTTGTAGCCTTTCTCCAATGTTATTCAATTTGTACATTGAGCAAGCTATAAAGGAAAGCAAGGAGAAATTTGGAGAAGGAATTAAAGTTCAGGGGGAAGAATTAAAAACCTTGCGTTTTGCCGACGACATAGTAATTCTGTCAGATACAGCAAAGGACCTGTGTATAGTGTCATAAGTTCGTTGCAGGATCCGTATTTCAAGAGGGTTTCGTTTCCCCCTCTATGACGCCAGAAACTTAACACGCACAACTATCACATTCGAATGCACTGACCGAGTGTTGACGGAATCACATGTAAAATTTGAAATCACTTGGCCTCGCTGTTCTAATAAGAGCTCACACCGAGAATGTAGTTCACTAACAGTGAATGCAACGTCAGCTAGAGCGAAGACAGACAATTTGACAAGCAGTAAGCACAAACAGACACCTGCCCACCGGCTAAAATCGACCCGTTTTATCCGGCCAAAACTGACCGCTTGGGGGTACACGAACACATACCTGCTGTCAAAGGAAGAGTGACGAACGTGCAGCTCATCTCAGATCGTTGCACCTGAGCAGGAATCACCATGCCCAGCAACGAAACGTTTGTTTACACCACTGGGGGCGATTCCACCACAAACCAGTCCGCTAACCGCAAACAGAAGTACATCGCTGCGAGCAGTTGTGCAACTGTTTCTCTGTGGAGGAGAGCAGTGCTTTTATAGAAACAAAATGCAGTGTTTTACGGAGGTGGCCGCGTGCGTGTTTCTTTTTTTACCGTTCACCCACCCATCACTGGCGGCACACATCAAAAACCCCAAAAATGATCAAGCGATTCCACTGCTGTGTGTTTTTGCCCTAAATGTGTAAGTTAACAGTCAATACAGGGGATAAAGAGAAATGCAATTATGATAAGGAAAGTGGTTTAAATAAAATTTGCGTCAGTATTCGAACCCGTGCCTCCTGCACAATAGACCGTCGTGTTTGCCATTTTTTAATTTTATTTTTTAGTTTTGCTTCTATGTTTTCTGTAATTGTAATTGTGTTTACTTCTTTATTTATGTATTTCTTGATCTGTTAGCATAATCGTAACAGATAACAAGGTGCCATTCAAATACACATACACTTAAATATCTCTCAGTACCACCTAGAGCACTGTTTCTCAACCTGTGGGTCGCGACCTCCAGGAGCAAGTACTTGCACCATAAAATAAGTAGGGCATCAGTAATACAAAAACGTATGCCTAAGTCAAACTTATTTAATGCTAAAATTACGGAGTTCCTTGGGTAACATCATCTTATATATTAAAAGAATCTACGAAAACTAAACTCTGTCGACCAGACCAAATTACCCGGCCGATTTCCATCATTTTTGTTTTAAACGAAAGGTATTCATCCACAGACGTGTCATCAAGTATCGGAATTTACATAACTGTCGCCTTCCTTTCTTTATACTCAAACGCGATTTCCTTCTGTATATTTCTTATTGGGATGTCGTTGCTGTAAACTAAAGTCAGTCGCTCAGTCTGTTCTATTCGACCGATTTCCATTTTTTTTTTTTTTTTTTTTTTTTTTTTTTTTTTGCTTTAAACAAAAGGTATTCCTTCGCAGATTTGTCATCAAGCATCACAATTAAGTTAAGTCACTCCATCGATTATTTTTATTCAAACGCGGTATTGTTCTGTCCTTGCAATGAATTTTTAATCGGTTTTGTTTTACGATATCTTGGGTTCTAATTAAGGTACGCAGTTCTTTTGGATCTAAAAACACTCTACGGGTCATGCTCTTTCAGTTGCACTTTGCAATGATTGATTCTGAAGTAAGCTATGCGTGAACATTCAACTTTACTTCCATTTTATCACAATTTTTTTGACATTCCACTAACGATCCAAAGTATTCGCACGGGTCCTCTAGTTCAGTATAAATTGAATAGATCATAGATTGTTTTATAATACAGTGTGTTAATGATGAATAAACTTGAAGTCTGTTTCCAGGAAACAAACGAAAGGTAAAATAATTTCATACCGTAATTAAATACGAAGAATTGGAGATAAAAGTCCTCGTTCTTTACAACTTTCTTAATGAGCACAATTCTTTTCTGAATCTTGCCTGAAATGTGATACAGTTCTAAAGTAAAATATATATGTTTCTGTCGGAAATCATGTATAAATAGGATAATTTGTTCCATTCCGAAAAATACGAAAAATTAATAAAAAAAGAAAAGAAACGGGAAAAAGACCTTCGTCCAATAATTTAAAGAAAGCTGAAACAAAAGAAAGAAGGATAAACTTGTTTCCTTCGAGATAACCTAGGTTCGTGAGGTGGGGGAGGAGGATGGGCAGAATATTTTCATTTGGAAGGGGATCGCCAAAATATTTTACTTGGAACGGGGTCGCTTAAAAACACTGACAGAGAGTAATTGGCGTACTATGAAAAAAAGAACGATAAACAAAAGAACTCTACTATGGTCCAGTTGGCATGCGTCTTCATCGTCTTGTCGCTAGAATATAAGAGATACCGTCTCCTGAGTGCTCAGGCGTGTACATTACTTCCTGTTCATGACTTCACATTTCTACTTGAATGCCGCAGGTACACAGAGGGTCCATAAGTTTACAAACCATGTTCTATATTTTTTGTGTCTTCGTTGTAGTGTGAACCAAAAGTCTAAGACGGAATCTCCGGAATCATATCAAAGTCACAAGGAATTAAGTCCGGAGAGTATGGTGGATGGTCCCAGTTACATCGACTGAAAAGAGTAGCCATAGCTTGCACTGTATGATCCGTGCATTGTCGTGCAAAATGGTGGTTGTATTGAGCAGAAAGTGTTGCCGTTTCTTTCGCAAAGCTTACGTCCTTGAGACTTTGATTTGATTCCGAAGATGAAGGAACCACTTCGTGGCATTCGCTTCAGAACTGTTCCAGAGATTCGACAGGGTGTAGACCGTTCCATTCGCACCATCAACAGAACAGGCACTTCTAACGGTATACTACGCCTTCCAGATCGCCGGAACACGTTTCACACAACGCTGGTGACTACTTTGAAGGACAGTAACAGGTGCAAACATGTAACGCTTTTGTAACGTTCGTGAATAAATAGTTGCCACGCTTTAAGTTCCAACCCTTGTATCTTCCTGTTAGGCTGTATTATCAGGTGTACCAGGTTAGCTCAGCTTTCAATGTGTAAATTTATAAATATAATGACCATCTATTTTAAATTAACTGTACGAGTTCTGATCTGTAGTTTTCGTCTGTTGCTATCGCCAAGGAAATTGCCCCCCTTCTTATAGAGGTATACTGTAGATCTCTAGAAGAGCTTAGCGTTCCGAAAGATTGGAAAATGGCGCAGGTCATCCCCGTTTTTAAGAATGGACGTCGAACAGATGTGCAGAACTATAGACCTATATGTCTAACGTTGGTCACTTTTAGAACTTTGGAACGTGTATTATGTCGAGAATAATGACATTTCTGGAGACTAGAAATTTGATGTGTTGGAATCAGCATGGGTTTCGAAAAAGGCGATCGTATGAAACCCAGCTCGCTCTGTTCGTACACCAGACTCAGAGGGCCATAGACACGTATTCTCAGGTAGATGCTGTTTCTTGACTTCCGTAAGGCGTTTCATACAGTTCCCCACAGACGTTTAATGAACAAAGTAAGAGCATATGGTCTATCAGACCAATTGTGTGATTGGATTCAGGAGTTCCTAGATAACAGAATGCAGCATGTCATTCTCAATGAAGAGAAGTCTTCCGAAGTAAGAGTGATGTCAGGTGTGCCACAAGGAAGTGTCGTGGGTCCGTTGCTGTTCATGATTTACATAAATGACCTTGAAGATAACATCGGAAGTTCACTGAGGCTTTTTGCGGATGATTCTGTAGTATATGGAGAGGTTGTAACAATGGAACATTGTATTGAAATGCAGGAGGATCTGCATCGAATTGACGCATGGTGCAGGGAATGGCAATTGAATCTCAATGTAGACAAGTGTAATGTGCTGCAAATACACAGAAAGGAAGATCCTGTATCATTTAGCTACATTATAGCAGGTCAGCAACTGGAAGCAGTTAATTCCATAAATTATCTGGGCATAGGCATTAGGAGTGATTTAAAATGGAACGACCATAAAAATCTGTTGTCGGTAAAGCAGATGCCAGACTTAGATTCATTGGAAGAATCCTAAAGGAAATGCAGTCCGAAAACAAAGAAAGTAGGTAACAGTACACTTGTTCGCCCACAGCTAGGATACTGCTCACCGGTGTGGGATCCGTACCAGTTGGGATTGATAGAGGAAGTACAAAAGATCCAACGGAAAGCAGCGCGCTTCGTTACAGGATCATTTGGTAATCGTGAAAGCGTTACGGAGATGACCGATAAACTCCAGTGGAAGACTCTGCAGGAGAGACGCTCTGTCGCTAGGTACGGGCTTTTGTCGAAGTTTCGAGAACACACCTTTACCGAGGAGTCTAGCAGTATATTGCTCCCTCTTACGTATATCTCGCGAAGAGATCAGGAAGATAAAATCAGAGAGATTAGAGCCCACACAGAGGCATACCGACAATCTTTCTTCCCGCGAACAATACGTGACTGGAATAGGAGGGAAGAACCGATAGTGGTACTCAAGGTACCCTCCGCCACACACCGTCGGGTGGCTTGCGGAGTATGGATGTAGATGTAGATTTTTATCCATTGAATAACAATCTGAAACCCCTGCTAGATGAGAGGATGTTGGATGCTAGGAACTGTCATATCAGTCAAAGATTCTCAGGTAAGCGTTAAGCCTACATGTCAACTGGAGTGCAGAAGTTAGGCAGATTTATAAATTCTATTTCGTACTTTGACGAGCGAGGAAAGTCACAACAGCTGCAGAGGAAGCGGTATGGAAGAACGGGTGAGGCTCTGTGGAGAGTTCCTTGCAGGGATCTGGGAGTAATTTCACAGCTGCAAGCGGTAGTTGCGAGCTCGCTCCAAATACTGTAAAAGTGTCTGGGAGTCGCAGCGGCCGCGGACATGGGGAAGATCAGTCCGTGGGAAGGTCTGAGGGCGGGGATTTCTCCGAGGCGACGGCGGCGGAGGCGGCAGCGGCAGCATCCGCAGAGGATGTTCGCCACTTTCGCGCCCACCTTTCCCCCGCGCTGTCGCAGCGAAAGAGAAAGGTCGAGAGAGCGCGCGCGCTCGCGACTTCTCACAGGCGCTGACGCTACACTGTGCCGTGTGGATGCGCGGCCTTCCCAAAGGCCAGAGCCGGCGGGGTGGCGGCCGCGAACGCCACGACAGGCCACAGGCGCTGCATCAGATCGCCTTGGCGCGCTGCTGCACCGTCGCTGCAAAGCGAAATGCACGCAAAGCCTAATAGCCACTCGTGCATTCGATACGAGAGGCTACTCGCCAAATGTCAAGATATTATAATTCTGTCACGGGTGAGGGAGGACTTGGAGGTTACATTAGATGGTTCGTTCCACAGATCCGTGCTGAAGAGATCCCAGCGTTCGGTTGCTCGCCGTGGAGGATCGAGTCCTCCCTGGGGCATGGGTGTGTGTGTTTGTCCTTAGGTTAGTTTACCTAGGTTTAAGTAGTTTGTAAGCTACGGACTGATGACCACGCAGTTTGGTACGATAGTTTTACAAACATTTGAACATTTGAATTTTTGAAGAGATCCTCATGTATGTGGAACATGGCATTTTTTTTACAAGTTGATAATATAATAATACTTTTACAAGCTGAAAATAAAATAATACTAATACTATGAATACAGATAAATGCATCATTTGGTTCTATTCAATAATTCGTCAGGTAAGTAGAAGAGGAGTTGCCCTCTAGAGGGTCTTTTAGGCTCCTCTTAAACTGATCTTTATTTGTAGACAAATTTTTATGGTTGTTGGTAAATTATTGAAAATACGTGTTCTTGAGTAGTGAACCCCTTTTTGAACTAAAGTAAGTGCTTTTAAGTCCTTGTGTTGATCATTTGCGTTCCTAGTATTGTAGGTATGAAGTGAGCTGTTTGTTGGGGAAAGGGATGTATTATTTAAGACAAATTTCATTAAGGAATACATATACTGAGAGGCAGTAGTTAATGTGCCCAGTTCTTTGAAGAGGCTTCTACAGGACGTCCGTGAATTTACACCACAAATAATACGTATTACATGCTTTTAGACTCTGAAAACTTTTGTTTGACTTGAAGAGTTACCCCAAAATATTATACCATATGACTTTATGGAATGAGAGTAAGTAAAGTATGCAAGCTTATTATTTTTATGTCTCCTATGCCTGATATCACTCGTGTTGCAAATACAAATTTTTAAAGTCGTTTCTGCAGTTCTGTGGTGTGCTCCTCCCAACTGAATTTATAATCAAGCTGTAATTCCAAGAATTTTATACTGTCAACCTCTTCTATCTGGTCTTCTTCATACTTTATGCATATAATGGATGGGAATCTCTTACATGTTCTGAACTGCAGGTAGTGAGTCTTTTCAAAGTTCATTGTCAATGAGTTGGCTTTAAACCATTTATTAATGTTAACGAAAATATCATTAGCAGACTTTTCCAGAACTATGCTCGTCATGCTACTTATTGAAACGTATCATCTGCAAACAAAACCAACTCTGCTTCTGGTAGTGTAACTGATGAGCAGTGGCCCTAAGATGCATCCTTGTGGGACATCACATGTAATTTCTTCCCAACTGATCATAGCTGTTGGATTAATTCACTACTCCCTTTCACTGACACTCTTTGTTTCCTGTTAGTAAGGTACGACTTGAACCATATTGCAGCAGTTCCCGTGACACCATAGAAATCTAATTTACTTAAAAGGATGTTATGGTTCACAAAATCAAATGCCTTTGATAAATCATAGAAAATACCTGCTGCTTGTAGTTTATTATCTAATGAATTAAGTACACTCTTACTGTAGGTGTAAATAGCGTTCCTGATATTGGAACCTTTCAGAAATCTAATCTGTGTTCTAGAGAATATGTCATTTGATGTTAGGTGGTTGAGAAGTTGCTTGTACATTACCTTTTCTAGAATTTTTGAGGATGCCGGTAAAAGTGAAATCGGTCTGTAGTTTGATGGTATCTCTTTATCCCCTTTCTTGAACAGAGGTTTAATATTCGCATATTTTAACCAATCAGGAAATGTTCACGTTATAATAGACTGGTTACCCAAATAACTTAAAATTGCGCTAAATTCACAGGAACACACTTTAATTAAGTAGGACTAGATAAATGGGAATAATTACATCTTGACAAAAGATTATTCTGTGAACATTAGCATAAATAAAGCTAGGGAAATGGATTGTTCTGTAATTCAATTAGGTGAAGGTGAAATTACACTTACGTTGAGACGAGAAAAAAGAAGAATAAAGAAGAACAATTTGAACATTTATTGTTGGCACCTACCTACATAAGGAGACATGATAATCATAATAACAGATAAATCAGATAGAAAACAGATGTAGGTGTTCATTTTTCCCGAAAAGCTATTGGAGAATGGAAATAAAGAGAAATATCATAAAAATTGTGCGATGAACCCGCTGCTATGCACTTCAATGTGTCTTGCAGAGGATCTATGTGCATGAAGAAAGGATAGAGATAGTTCATATTTACAGGCCATTTAAATGTCTTGCAGAAATGATTACCAATCGAACAACTTTTTCTCGCGAGTGCGAGGTCCAAATCGATATCGCGGAGCTACGTCGCCTACCACTAGTTGCACAGGTCTCTCCAATACTCAAGAAGGACAATGGCAGTGATCCGTAAAATTAGAGACCTATATCATTGATTTAGGTTTGCAGCAGGATATTAAACATATACTTTCGTCAAACATTATGAACTACCTCTAAGTCAATGACCCATTGACCCATAGTCAACACGGATTCAGAAAGTATCGTTCTTGTGAAATCCAGCTGGCTCTTTGGTCATATTATGTGATTAGTGCTATCGACAAGGAATTTCAGATTCCGTATTTCTAGAATTCCGGAAGGCTTTTGACACAATACACATCATACATTATTACTGGAATCTCTAACGCCATCGGCGTGACATTTTAATAATTTATTTTAATACAAGCAGCAACATTCCACTTGCCTTAAATGTGCTTTATTGTGCCAAAACGCGTTTCAGGTTTGCAACCATCTTTATTAACCTACATTTACATCTACATCTACATGGATACGCGACAAGTAACATTGAAGTGCATGGCAGAGGGTTCATCAAACCACTTCCATCTTATTTCTGTATAGTTCCATTACCTAATAGCTTTCGGGAAAATAGAACACCTAACCCTTTCTATTTTCGATCTCATTTCTTTTATTTTATTATGATCATAATGTTTCCCTAGTAGGTGGGTGCTAACAACATATCTTCACATTCGGAAGAGAAAATTGTAGAAAGAAATTTCACAAATAGATCTTGCCTTTCTTTTAATGATTTCCACCCCATCTCGTGTAACATTTCCGAAACACTCTCTCCCTCTATCGTGATAATATAAACCGAGCTGCCTTTCTAAGAACTTTCTCTAAATCGTCAACCAGTACCACCAGGTGAGGATCACACAATGCGCAGCAATACTCCAAAATAGGACGCCCAAGTGTAGTGTATTCAGTTTCTTTAGTAGAACTGTTGCATCTTCTAAGATTTCAGATAATTAGTTCACTTAATTGGTTCGCTTTCCCTACAATACTTTTTATGTGTTCATTCCAATTTAAGTTGCTCATAATTGTTATTCTTAAGTATTTAGTTGAATTGACAACTTGTAGATCTGTCTTATTTATCGTGTAAATGACATTTAACGGACTTATTTTAGTGGCCTTATGGATGACCTCACACTTATCATTATTAACGGTCAATTGCCAATTTTTGCACATTACAGACATCTGATCTAAATCATTTTTCAGTTGCTTTTGATCTTTTGGTGGCTTTATTAACCGATAAATGACAGCATCATCCGTGAACAGTCTAAGAAATTTGGATTGTCTCCTAAATCGTTTATAAAAATAAGCAATAGTACGGGGCCTATAATACTTCTCTGGGAAACGTCCGATATCACTTCTGTTCTACTCGATGATTTAATGTCATTTATAACGTACTGTGCTGTTTCTGACAGGAAATCAGAAGTTCAATCGCACAACTGTGGCGATATTGCATAAGCACGCAATTTTATTAGAAGATGAGTGCAGATCTGAAACGCGTTTTGGCACAATAAAGCACATTTAAAACAAGTGGCTAGTTGCTGCTTTTATTAAAATTAATTATTAAAATGTCACACCGATGGTGCTTGACATTCCAGTAAAAATGAATACGGGATTGTAAAATCAGCAGTCCGCAGATGGTTATACTCCAACCAAACGACTGAGCGACGCGGCGTACTGCTTAGTAAATCACTCAAGGCAACTGCCGGAATGTTTCCTACGGAAGAGAACACCGACTTCCTTGGTCTACCTTACCACAACCACCCAAGCTATTATCTCCGATAACCACGCTGTCGACGGCACGTTTCACTGCAATTCTTCTTCCTCTTCCAACTAAATGGACTGCCACAAACAGGGTGTATTGAAACTGATACCACGATGGGGGAAATGACTCGTACAAAATGAGGTAAAACGTTTACTTTTATTTGCATATTGTTTCTCTGCCTATTAAACTTTTCCTAATAAAACAACTGTGCAATTTACAGGGCTACTAGTATTGAAATTGTTCAATTGTGATTGATAAAAGTAAGACAGTTTTTATGTACAGATATACTGGAGTTGGCATAGCTACATTTTTTCATATCTAAACTACCGGTTTACGTGAAATAATCTAATATAGAAAAATTAAACTTTGTTTGTATTTTCACTGTACTGTTTATAAATAAAACGCCTTTTGGTACTGCAAATGAAGGGTTTTTATTTTTATAATTCACCCATAGGCGTTTCGCCTTTGTCGCAAAGCATCATCAGTGGGTGTCCTGAAATATTTACATGTTTCTTCTCTTAGTCAGGATATGTCAGATAATTCTTTTCTCCCCAATTCTGTTGAGCACCTCTTCAATAGTTACGTGATCTAACCGACTAATCTTCTTCAGTCGTCTTCAGCACCACATTGCTATCATAGTTTTGTCTGAAATCCTTATCGTCCACGTTTCACTCCCATACAATGCTACACTCTAGAAAAATGTTTTCAGAAAGGACTTCCTAACATTTAAACTAATATTGAATGTCAACAAATTTCGCTTCTTCAGAAACGCTTTTCTTTCCATAGGCATTCTGCATTTTGCCGGCCGCGGTGGCCGAGGAGACTGAGGCGCTCCAGTCAGGGTCTGCACGGCCACTACGGTCGGGGTTTCGAATCCCCCCTCGGGCATGGATATTTGTGCCGTCCTTAGTTGTAGGTAGTTCATAAGTAGTTTGTAAGTTTAGGGACTGATGACCCCGTAGTTAAGTCCCTTAAGCTTAACAAACATTTGAACATTAGAACTAATAATTCCTTCAGCATCGCCTGATTTTCTAACTCTACCTTCCATTACATTCCATTTTTTTAATTCTTGTTTATCTTTAGCTTATACCTTCCTTTCAAGACACTGTCCATTCCGTTTAATTGCTCTTTCAGGTCTTTTGCTGCCTCTGACAGAATTACTATGTCGACAGCAAATTGCAAGGTTTTTATTCCCTCTCCTTGAAATTTAATTCCCTCTCCAAATTTCTCTTTGCGTTCCCTCACAGCTTGGTCAGTGTGTAGATTAAACAACATTGGGGAATGGCTACAACCCTTTCTTACTCCCTTCCCAACCACGTCGACCCTTTTATGGCCTTCGAGTCTAATAATTGCTGCTTGGTTTTTGTACAAGTTGAATATAACTGTACGCTTGTTGACTATAATTCTTCGCTCCCTATTACAAACCCTCGCCCTCTCCCCCTTGGAATGACTCTCTATAAAACACAGATGTTGTGTGAGTGTGTGGCAAAGATATCTGGCGTCAGGCGTCAGGCGGCGAGCCTTCAGAGGATTTCGGACTCGGGTCACGTCCGCCGCCAAGTGAAGTCTGCGACAACAGCGCGCCGCCTCTGAGCCCGTGCTAATTCCTGTCACCGCCCCTCGCGCTCTGCCACTGCCTCATTCCCCTACCCGGCGAGCTGAAGCCAGGCAGCGCCACTCGTCTGTCTGCCGCCGCAGAACACAGCTCCACACTAAACTGGCGACGAATATGCTGCTCACATTCCCCGGGCCACTATTTCTTGTCGTGTAGAGTTACAACGTTCAGTACCCTGCTCTGTGCCCCGGAGCCTTGCTTGAGAAATGACCCCGTATACAAGGCAAGTGTTCGCGAGTACGAAGCGCCCTATCTCTAGTGTTAAACTTCGCCTCTAAACACAATAAATCTTCTTCCACTACCCAGAACTCACGTCTTGAATACCGAGATGTACTAACCGCCGAATTGTCTTCATTAGTCTGCTGTCCACCTACCTTGCTCAATAAAAAACTGAGTCAAGGAATCATCGAACAACACGCAGCGAACGTGGTCCCACTACAGCAAAATAAGGAGAAAAATATCAGCGTCACTGACCACCATGCACGTGGCCCAAGTTCGATTCCCGGCAGTGAACAAGTTTATATATCCCTTGAACTATGTGTCCTGCAATATAACTTTCCAGGTTCGTGTTGTTGTAGTTGTGATCTTCAGGAAAGGCTACAATCCTGCCTCGCTGCCTTACCAACCACAGCGACATTTTTAAGCCCTTCGATTCTAATAATAATTATTACTGTCTGGTTTTTATATAGGTAGAATATAAATCTTCACTTGCTATCTTTTATCCCTGCTACCTTCAGAATTTGGAAGAGTGTATTCTAGTCATCATTGTCAAAAGTCTTATCCAGATCCACAAATGCTAAAAATGTAGTTTTTCCTTTCCTTAACCTACCTTCTAAAATTAGTCGTAATGTGAGTATTGCCTCGCGTGTTCCTACATTTTTCCTAAATCCAAACTGATCTTCCTCCAGATTCCACAAGCTTTTCCATTCGTCTGTAAATAATTCGTGTCAGTATTTTGCAACCATGACTTATTATTAATATTACAAAAAACAGTTACCTGCTGGCAGCAGAACAGCCCAGGACAGCCCAGCCGAGTCCAGCACTGGTCACATGGGCTACTTGTAATTCCGAAGATGACCTACATCAGGTCGAAACCGGTAAATAGAAACTCTTAATTTCTGCGAACAAGACTGTTTTTTGTAATATACCAAATATATCGCTGTTTTTCTCCTCCGACAATATTGTTCATGACTTATTAAACTGATAGTTCTGTAATTTTGACACTTGTCTGAACTTGCTTTCTTTGGAACTGGAATTACAATTTTCCTCTTGAAATCGGAGGGTATTTCTCCTGTCTCATACATCTTGCATACCAGGTTGAACTTTTTTTTTCATGACTGGCTGTCCTAACGAAATCAGCAGTTCAGACAGATATTATCTATTCCAGGGGCCTTGTTTCGATTCAAGTCCTTCAGCGCTCTGTTAAATTCTTCTCGCAGTATCATATCTCCTATCTCATCTTTCTCCACTTCGTCTTCCCTTTCTAGAATACTGCCTTCAAGTTTATTTCCTTTGTATAGGCCCCCTATATATTCCTTCTACAGTGCAGCTTTCCCCTCTTTGCTTAGTACTGGTTTTCAGTCTGAGTTCCTGATATTCATACAACTGCTTTTCTTGTCTCCAAATATCTCTTTTATTTTCCTATAGGCGGTATCTATCTTTCAAACATTACATTACATTATACATTATTCTAGCCTTGTATTTCTCCTCAGGCCACTCCTGCTTAGCAAGTCCGCACTTCCTGTCAACCTCATTTTTCAGACGTCTGTACTCCCTTTTGCCTGCTTCACTTCATGCATTTTTATATTTTCTCCTTTCGTCAATAAAGTTCATTATCTCCTGTGTTATCCAAGGATTTCTATTAGACCTTGTCCTTCTGCCTATATGATCCTCTGTAGCCTTCACTACTCTATCTCTCAGAGCTATCCATTCTTCTTCTACTGCATTACTTCCCTCCGTTTCAGATAATCCTTGCCTAATGCTCCTTCTGAAACTCTCTACCACCTCTCGTTCCTTCAATTTGTCCAGGTTCAATCTCCTTAATTTTCAACCTTTTGGCTGTCTCTTAATCTACAATTCATAACCAATAAATTATGGTCATAGTTTATATCTGCCCTTCGATATGTTAAAACTTGGCTTCTAAACCATTGCTTTACCATACCTTCAAATGTCTCCTTGTCTCTTCCACGTATATAACATTCTTTCATGATGATTAAACCAAGCGTTTGTGACGATTAAATTGTGCTCTAAACTAAATTCTACCAAACGATCTCGTCTTTCTTTCCTTTTCATCTACTACATTTCCTTCTCTTCCCTTTCCTACTACCGAGTTCCAGTCCCCATCACAATTAAGTGTTTTAATAACTGTTTGAATAATTGTTTTTATCTCATCATACATTTCTTCGATCTCCTCATCTTTGGTATGGTTAGTCGGTATATAAACTTGTACTACTGTGATCGGTGTTGGTTTCCTGTCTATCGTAGCTACGATAATGCATTCACTATGCTGTTCATAGTAACTTACCCGGATTCCTATTTTCTTATTTATGATCAGACCCACTGCTACGTTACCACCAACTGATTTTGTATTTATAACCTCTACTCACCTGACTAAAAGTCCTGATCATCCCTAACTTTAACCCATCCATTTCTCTTTCCAAATTTTTCAACTTACCTACCCCACTCCACTGATGGATAGCACATTTTTTCTCTACGATTCGCTAGAATGCATGTTTTGTTTATCTGGACGACGACGTCCTCCTGAGTAGTCCCCGCCCGCAGATCCGAATGGAGGACTATTTTACCTCCGGAATATTTCACCGAAGATGCAATTATATATTCATACAGTATTTCTGCATATCCTCGGGAAATATTAACGACTGTAGTTTCCTCAGTTCGCAGAAACTGCATGGCTAAGCCATGTTAGCTGATGTTCCATGGCCAGCTCAGTCAGTCATTCATACTGTTGCTCCTGTAACTACTGACAACGCTGTTTCCTCTCTTCAGGAACTACACGTTTGTCTAGAATCTCCACAGATACCTCTCCGCTGTGATTTCACCTACAGTACGGCTATCTGTATCGTTGAGGCACGCAAGCTACCTCACCTGGCAATATCTGCGTTTCACGAGGTTGGTCCAGGATCGTACAGTGGAAGATTAGCAGTGTGACGTCTTATCTCTAAACTATGTTTCATTTAATACTATTACTTTCGATATTCGTACAGTGGAAAATTAGAAAACTACGCGGAATATATCGCGAAAGGAATTGGTAGTAAAGAAGGGATAAATTACAACCCAATGCAGCGGAATACAGGTTGTTCATAATTAAAGTCCCACTTTCAAAATACTGTACAAAGGAACCAGAATTACTACAAATTTCAACTGAACATGGACGACGAAGAAGGAAACGCTGTGGCATATCCATAATAATAAAAATGGTATTTCCTAACTTTATCGAAAGACGGCACTTGAGCTGTATACGATGTAAATCATGAGACATGCGTACGATAAATTTCAATCGGCATAAAACGAGCGTTCCATGTCGCTCGTCTCCTATTGCATATTACCACGGATCTCAAATGCAGCATAGAGCTCTGCTTGTGAAGCGCTTTTACAAGAACGACGACGATGCGGTTGCAGCTTTAAGAAACTTCCAGTCATTAAAGGACACGAGAAAAGATTGTGGTCCGATGACGAATAAGTTGATGAAGTTCAAAGAAACACGACCGTTTGAAGTGCAATGTGCCAGAGGGAGTACACCGATCCCTTAGACATCTGCAGAAGATGTGGTCATAGCGTTAGAGGAAGGGACGAGCACTGATGCTCAAGACAGCAGCTCATGTTGAATGGCCCGATCAGTATATATGCCTCCGAACACGGTACATAAATTTCTACGAAATATTCTGCATTGGTATACATAAAAAATTACGCATCTACAGTGGCTGCATTCTGATGAACTGTCAGCGAGATACACGTTTGCTCTACAATTTATTGCGCGTGTAGAAGTGGATAACGATTGACCATGGAACATTTTGAAGACAGATGAAGCCTTAAAGGCTATTCCAATACCCAAAATTGCAGGATACGGACTACGCAAAATCCATTGCCATGTGAAGCAGTGCCGCTTTATTCTGCAAATGTCACTGTGTGGCGCGGGTTGACAGCAAGCCTTCAACAGCACGGATGTCTGAACGATGGCGCGCACCTCCGCACATTGCAAAGCCAGTGCGGTATTTTCTCAAGAGCCATTTCCCAGATGGCAGAATTGTCGGCCGTCATTTTCCTATAGCCTGATCTTTCAGGTCACTGGACATCAATCCGTGTGAATTCTGGCTTTTGTGTCATTTGAAAAGTGTTGTGTTCAGTGGCCATACATCGAATTTGGTTGAATTGATGTCATGTATTACGCAGCATATTCATTCCTTGACATCTGGCACGCCGCGGTTGTGGAAAATCAACGGTTTCATCTGCTAGCGGGAAACGATGAACAGCATACTGAATATGACTTGCGCAAGTATTGTGATAATTAACAGGTTTTACGTCACATGTTTTTCTACGGTTTTTGGGCCAAGGACACTTAAAAACCGAAGCATTGCGCGCTTTTTCTGTGGTTTTTGTCCACAGGACAATTAAATACATTTGTCTAAAAAAATATATAATCAACCATCAGCTGCTTATTGTGTTTAGAACTTTACCTGTTTCTGATATTATCCATCATCAGAAGAGTCCGTTCAAAAAACTTTTCAACAGTTTCTTCTGAAAAAGCCGTCCAGGAAAACATCTGAGCGTTGCATATGGAAGAAGCGTTGAACGGCTGTGGGCGAAAGACAGCACAGCAGGTGACCGCGCACGTGCAAGACACCGATACAACATCGGGTAAAGTTCGACCATGAATATGGCAATGACAGTCTGTTTCGGATTGTGGTGGCAGATGAAACGTGGGTCCACCATTACACACCGGAGTCGAAGGCAGCATCCATAGAGTGGAAACATCCGTCATTACCTGTCCGAGAAACGTTCAAACGCACTCCGTCTGCAGAAGTGCCACTCACCGTTTTCTGGGACGCAACACTTCATCCGTATCCAACCCCTTGAATTTTTTCCTGGGAGGCTATTTGAAGCTTATAAAGCGGTATGATAAATTTGTCAATGTACTTGTAAATTATGTAGAAAAATAAAGATATTCTTATCTTTAGTCTCATATTTTTTCCTGTCATACGCAACTCTGGCCAGAGTCGACAGTGGAAACCTATTTTTCAAGTCCCCTTGGTATATATATATATATTTCACTAAGTGTGTTTGCCTCGGTAACATAAAATAATAGGTGACGGGAAATTTTATTGCGGTAGGTCAACACATCAAATGTTACACTTTCTGCGGAGCTATCAACATAGTTTATTGTATCATTTCCCTAAGAACTACAACACAAAGATATAATTTTTTAAATGGAACAATAGTTTTTTCTATCGTGTATTGGATTTGTTGAAACTAGTTGCGTCCAAATCAATTTAAAGTACATTCCTAACGCTGTTAGTTTGGGAGCTATAAACCTTCAAAGTTCCGGGGCGGAGGCTGCGATAGCGTAGCTGACTGGCCGAGTGGATATCCCCTGGAGCACGACCTACTGTTTCATGACCACCAGCCAGTCAGCTACGCTGTCGTAGCCTCCGCACCCTAAACTTTGAATGGTTGTAGCTCCCAATCTAACAGTGATAGGAATGTAGTTTAAATTGACATGGACGCAGCTGGTTTCAACGAATTGACTGCACGATAGAAAAAACTATTGTTCCATTTAAAAAATTATATATTTGTGCTGTAACTCTTTGGAAAATGATAAAATAAACTATGTCCATAGCTCCGCAGAAAGTGTTGACCTAACGCATTAAAATTTCCCGTCACCTATTATTTTATAAGTTACCGAGGCAAACACACTTAGTGAAACACCCTGTATATACATACAGGGTTACAAAAAGGTACGGCCAAACTTTCAGGAAAAATTCCTCACACACAAAGAAAGAAAATATGTTATGTGGTGGACATCTCTCCGGAAACGCTTAATTTCCATGTCAGAGCTCATTTTAGTATTTCTCTTTAAATTTAAATAATGCGTGCAGACAATTGTAAATTTTCACAATCAACATGTGTTGGATAACGAGAATGCGCACACAATTGTGCAATCACGTCATCACCACAGATTTTCTGTGAACGTTTGGGCAGGAATTTTTGGTGATGTATTAATTGGGCCTCATGTTCTTCCACCTACGCTCACTGGAGCGCGTTATCATGATTTCATACGGGATATTCTATCTGTGCTGCTAGAACATGTGCCTTTACAAGTACGACACAACATATGGTTCATGTACGATGGAGCTCCTGCACATTTCAGTCTACGTGTTCGTACGCTTCTCAACAACAGATTCGGTGACCGATGGATTAGTAGAGGTGGACCAATTCCATGGCCCCCACGTTCTCCTGACCTCAACCCTCTTGGCTTTCATTTATGGGGACATTTGAAAGCTCTTGTCTACGGAACCCCGGTACTAAAAGTAGAGACTCTTCGTGCTCGTATTGTGGACAGCTGTGATTCTCCAGGGCTGCATCAGCGCATCAGGGATTCCATGCGATGGAGGGTGGATGCATGTATCCTCGCTAACGGAGGACATTTGGAACATTTCCTGTAACGGAGTGTTTGAGGTCACGCTGGTACGTTCTGTTGCTGTGTGTTTCCATTCCATGATTAATGTGATTTGAAGAGAAGTAATAAAATGAGCTCTAACATGGAAATTAAGCGTTTACGGACACATGTCCACGTAACACATTATTATTATTATTTTGTGTGTATGTGTGTGAGGAATGTTTCCTGAAAGTTTGGCCGTTCCTTTTTGTAACACCCTGTATATAAATGTAGAAAACATTGTAAATACTCTCTGGAAAAGAATTTCGTAAATATAAACGTTCGTTATTTTTTACAGGCTCTCTGCAGCTTTCAAACTGCTGACGGTTTTTACATACTAAAGAGAAATGTAATTACGTCAAATGAAGATGGGTCAGATATCAAGAGCGATTTGGCATTATAAAACGTATTAAAAAGTAACTTGTTGTTGTGTTCATTAAAACTAAAAATAAAAAAAAAATCAGAAAATCTCCATGCACAATTACACAACATCGGCCGGTTCTTTAAAACGACAATCGAAATGTTACGTTTTTTATAGACTCCAGCAGAAGCTGTGTACACTCGACCTGTTTCCGTGCTACCGACTCCAGAGCTATGGCCACGCCACCTAGTTGACAAAATTTATCATCGCAGTTGAGGTCGTGTGCGTACAAGAACGTTAACGGTTTTAGAGTTTCATTACGGGAGAGGTAATAACTGTAAAACGTCCCGGGTTCCGTCCGATAACGTCCGGGAATTACGTAAACGCACCAATGGCACGCGCGTTGGACAACTGGCGGATGCAAACAAACCGACGCGCACACTCGGCGGGCATCGAACGACCGGGAAAACACTGCACTTTTGTGTCCATTGATTAGCTCCGCCGAAAAAAATGACACGGTGGAAGGACCGCAGTCACCACTTTTTGGAGCGCGTATTACCTAACACTGCTCTGTAATCAAGCGGTTAATTGGAAACAGGTGTCTTCTTTTTAATTTGTGCATCCAGAAGCTGAGTTGCGAGTTAAATTAATTTTCAGCACATTCTATTTGCAAAAAATTGTTCCACATGCACGAGTCCTTTATTGACTCCAACTCTGATGATGAGTTTCAGCTGTACGTAATACAAGTAACACTGGAAGATAGAAAAAAAAGCAAGAATTAAGCAGAAAAGAAAATACTTTTATGGGATTTGTTGAACCAGAAATCTAGATAGTGAAAAGCGATCGCAGATATCTTCAGAACAGTTGCTCTATACCAGAAAGAAGAAACCGGTAAATTACACGGTGGACGTTAATAAAACTGTCACATGAAGGGTGTCTTGAAAGGAAGATAAAAGAATGTTCAATGTTTGTTAAGCTTAAGGGACTTAACTACGGGGTCATCAGTCTCTAAACTTTCAAACTACTTATCAACTACCTTATACTAAAGACGGCAAAAATATCCATGCCCGAGGGGGGATTCGAACCCCCGACCGTAGTGAAGATATAAGATGAACATTAACAAGAGTAAATCGAAAATAATGGAATGCAATGTCAGAAAATCAGGTGATGCTGAAGGAATTAGATTAGGTAATGAGACAATAAAAGTAGTAGATGAATTTTTTTATTTGGGTAGCAAGATTACTTCTGATGGCCGAAGTAAAGAAGATATAAAATGCAGAATGGCTATCGGAAGGCCGGCCGCGGTGGCCGAGGTGACTGAAGCGCTCCAGTCACGGTCAGCGCGGCCACTATGGTCGGGGGTTCGAATCCCCCCCTCGGGCATGGATATTTGTGCCGTCCTAGTTCGTAAGTAGTTCATAAGTAGTTTGTAAGTTTAGGGACTGATGACCCCGTAGTTAAGTCCCATAAGCTTTACAAACATTTGAACATTTGCTATCGGAAGAAAAGTGTTTCTAAAGAAACGAAACGTACATACAATGTTAATTTAAATGTTAGAAAGTCCTTTCTGAAAGCATTTGTCTAGAGTGTAGCATTGTATGGGAGTGAAACATGGACGATAAGAAGGTCAGATAAAAAGATGATAGAAGCTTTTGAAATGTGGTGCTACAGACGAATGATGAAAATTAGATAGGTTGATCACGTAACTAACGAGGAGGTGCTTAACCGAACCGGGGAGAAAAGGAGTTTCTGGCATATCATGACTAAGAGAAGGGATAGACTGGTTGGACACATTATGAGACATCAAGGAATTGTCAAATTAGCATTAGAAGGAAGTGTGTGGGATAATAATCGTAGAGGGAGACCGAGGGACGAATATAGTAAGCAGATTCAAAAGGATGTAGGTTGCCGAACGTATTCTCAGATGAAGTGACTTGCACAGGACCGGGTAGCGTGGAGAGCTGCATCAAACCAGTCTACGGACTGAAGACCAGAACAACGAGACATCGAGGGAATGTACAAAAAAAAAAAAAAATCAAGTGGTCATTGGTCCCTAAACTTACAAACTACGTACGCTAACTTATCCTAAGAACAACACAAACACCCATGCCCGAGGGATGACTTGAAGGCGAACGGTCGCCCGCACCACTGCAAGGCGCCTTAGTACGCATGGTTATTCCACCGCGGCTGCGAAGGGATCTAAAAGGGGACGTTCTACATCTACATAAATACTTCACTAATAACATTAAAGAGCATGGTGGAGAGTTCCTCTAACCGCTTTTATATTTCTCTACAGTTCCATTCTCTAAAAGCACGCAGGAAAAAGGAGCACCTGAATCTTTCCGCTTTCGATCTGATTACTATTATTTTACTGAGATGATCATGCATCCCTATGTTGGTCGGTACCAATAAAATATGTTCGCATTGAGAAACAAAGTTGTTGAAAAACATTTCGTAAATAAATCTCGCCACCACTAATATTGGGTTTCTTTAACGATTTCCACCCCAACTCGTGCATCATTTCTGTGTGACACTATCCCCTATATCGCGATAATACAAAACGAATTTCCAGTCTTTGAACTTTGAACCATCCGTCAGTCCCATTTGGTGGGGGTCCCACAATGCGCAACAATACTACAAAATAGGGCGTACAGGTGTAGAGTAGGCAGTTTCTTTGGTAGAACTGCTTCATCTTCTAAGTGTTCTGCCAATGAAACGTAGCCTTCGTTTCGCCTTCCCTACAACATTTTCCCATTTAGGTTTTTCGTAATTGTTTTTCCTAGCTATTTAGTTGAATTTACAGCCTTAGAATTTGAATGATTCATCATGTACATGTTCTTCAAGGGATTTGTTTTAGTGCTCATATCGATGTCTTCACACTTATTATTTAGGGTCAAATGCCAATTTTTTGGCCATGCAGATATCTTATATAAATGATTTTACAGTTTCTTTTCATCTTTTGCTGTCTTTACTAACCAATAATTGACAGCATTATCCGCGAACAGTCTAAGAGAGCTGCTCACGTTGTCTCCTTTTATAAAGATAAGGAACAGTAGTAGCTCTATAACGCTTATCTGGAAAACGTCAGATGACACTTCCGTTTTATTCGCTGACTTTCCACCAGTTACAACGTACTGTGTTCTGGCAGGAAATCGCGAAACCAATCGCACAACTGTGGCGATATTCCACAAGCATGCAATTTCATTAGATGTCGCTGGTGAGGTACAATGTCGGAAACCTTTCGGAAATTGAGAAATATGGAACAAATTTTAGATTTCTTGTTGATAGCACTCCACATCATATGTTCCCTATGTTTCACAAGGAGGATACTTTCTGAATCCTTGTTATGTGTCACTACATCGAGGTTGCTCACAATGTTTGAGGAAAGTATATGTCGTAACACACTGCTGCAACCCGACGTTAATAATAGGCCTGCGTTAGTATATCAGGTTCTAAAGTCATCTTAGACAGTATGAAACAAATCTAATACAAGATCTTTGATTTTCTTGTTTTCGGTGTAGGTACTAAAGAAACATAACTAGTGTACGAGGTCTCTAAAATGCATACCTCAGGAGCTATGGCACAATTATTACACAGCTTCCAAGAGGAAGAGTTGCTCATAGATTTTGAGGCATGCATTTTAGAGCACATGTTTACGGGATATTCTTTTTGTTTTAGTCCATACAACATCCTACAGAAATATGGAAAGCCAGCAGCTCGCCGAGGCATAGATTAGTTTCATGGTATAGAAGCTTCAGGTAGTGTACATAGCGCCATTTGATGATATTTCAGGACATACTTTCCTGTGGGAAACTGGACCTATTAACAAGGAGAGGGTCTGGCATGCAGGTAACCTATTTCGATCACGTTCTGCATGAATGTTCTATATTTAATACAAGTAGACTCATGTTTCGGCCTTTTACTAGACATAACTCTTCGAAAAACATAAAGGTCAAAGTTGATGATGAAAAACCGAAAGATCCTCTGAAGAGGAGTATTTTTACTAATATATATGGAGAAGAAGTGAATGACGTTGGAGTAATAAACGGTATGGTGTTTTCATACTATAGCTTGTGTACTCGTATACATGACCAGGGCTTTAAATGCCAACTCGTGGATCAGGAGCACAATGCAAAAACATATTTTACGACAGAAGAGAATTCATGTAGAGCAGATGCTATTAAAATTCATCTCTTTGTCCATAATCAGTTGTCCGTGCCTGTCTTTCATGGTATGCTTTTATACTGTTGGAATAGCTGACATACCTGTCTTTGGCAATATAAATCAGGTATATATTTTCCAAGAACGATATCTCTGAGAACATGTGAACGTGGCAATATGTCAATAGTTTGCTGTGGAAGGTGTGAGAAAAATTTGAATCGGTAATTGTAAAAACAACTCATGTCAACTTTTGGCAAAAATAAGATACATGCAGAGAAGCAGTCAGTATGCGTAGATGCAGTATCTGTGAGAAAATCAATCATGTCCTACACATATTCATCGTATTACAGGCACATCATTTTTCGTGTTCTTTGAGTCCTGGACTCATGTTATTATTGCAGGTTATGGCAGATGGCAGCACTTAACATACATAATAGCTCCAGTTTTCGTGTGGTGAATG
This sequence comes from Locusta migratoria, assembly GCA_026315105.1. Lineage (NCBI taxonomy): Eukaryota > Metazoa > Arthropoda > Insecta > Orthoptera > Acrididae > Locusta > Locusta migratoria. The sequence continues at coordinate 422,794,941 of CM048746.1, read as the reverse complement.
TATGCCAGATGAGAGCACTTTTAGATACACTCGTCTGATGCCTGTGATCTTTTTACCTTCGTGCATTATTTGTAGCAACTGTCTATACACTGTCGTTCAGTTTCGTTTATAGTACACATTCGTTTGGCTTATCTGTGCACAATGTCATGTAAGAGAGATGTGCAACTGGAACTAAATAAAAGAAATGCCATCACAGCTGCCAGAGCGAAAGGAATCGGTTACATGAATCACAGTGGAAGAAAAATTAATGCTGTAAAAATAGGACTTCACTCTGGGTAGGTTCAATATCTGTATGGATATCACGAAGGTACTGCCCACAAAAACTTGACGAAGTATGTTCGTTTTGGTTCATTACATCAACAAAGAGGCTCCTGATAATTTTAATGAATTGCAACTGTTTCCAGATGGGTGACATGCACCAAACAAGAATACCACAATAGTAAAGATAATGAACTGACTTGTAAGTTCCAACAGATTCAAAGATGTATTCTAGCATTTTCCTGTGCGTGGCCTTCATTTTTCCATGTATCGTACATTTGCGTGCATGATACAGGTGATAAGAAAACAATACAGAATATATTGTTTTTATGAATATTTTGAATACATAGTGACATCATCAAAAAAATTAAATAATCAAGTGTAGGTTACCAACACGGAAGAGATATTCGATTTTAAAAAATGGTGACCGAAAATTTACAAGCGATCCTATTTGTCTGGCGACAGTTATAGGAGAAAATTTGACCGGAACAGTAAAGTCAATTTATGATGTCCTCATTTATGAGCTTCCATCACAGTAAAATATTTCCATGAAAATGAGTGTTATTATCATATTGTCGATGGTCTCATGAAACACTGCTTCTCATTGTGACACTCATTACAGACAGAAAAAAAAATCACTTGCAAAAATGGCATATTATAACAAAGTTTCAATTAATATCAAAAAAATTCAAAGATATGGGACAACTAATGCAATATATTCCTGAAGAGCACAAAGCTTTTTATCTGTAGTTGGCTGAATGGCTTTCAATAGACATTTCACAAGATTATTCATAACCAATTTTTGTTGTAAAATAACTTTTATGTAGATTTAATCCTTCTTTGTCTTGTTAATTGAAATAAGAAATTTAAGTCATAATGTCACGATTTGTAATGTTATATCTTTAGTATTTCTATACAATGTGTGCATATATTAACAGTTTTTTTTTTAATTCTCTTCGTAAAACAATATTAGAAAATGTGAAAAGGCATGCTAGAAGTAATATTGTATATTAAATTTATAAAGTAAGATTTTTTTATTTTATTTATTTGTAACATAAACAAATTTTGGTGTTAAAATATCAGTCCAAAATGCTCATCTTCAGATGATTTTTTAATAGAGACGGAGCTCACCCTGGGAATGGTTAGATAAGGACGGGATAGGAAATCGGTCTTACTCTTGCAAACGAATCATTTTGGCATGATGGAAAACCTCAATCTGGATGGCCGGACGTGGATTTGAACCGCCGTCCTCCCGAATGCAAATCCATTGTGTTATCACCACGCCACCTCGCTCGGTCACATTAATGCAAGTTGTAAGGCAAGATCAGGGTTAGGATAAAAATTCCGGCGCGAAGAATATATAACGAGGGCAGTTCAAAATGCAAATTCGGTACTTTTTATGTTTTTATTTATTGAATTTTACTTCTTATTTATTATTGATTATTTTCTAAACTCTATATTGTATGGGTTTTTATTACACACCAATGGACATTACATCCATATGAATTAAAAGTATCACCATTGACGCTCTCCTTTTTCTTATAGTTCACAAATGATAAAACGTATATTCTGTCGTGCTACGGACGGGGCGGTCCTTCACGCCGGACTTTCGAGTCCTCCCTTGGGCACGTGTGTGTGTGAGGGGAGCGGATGGTTTTGTGTATGTGTGTGTGTGTGTGTGTGTGTGTGTGTGTGTGTGTGTGTGTATATATGTGTGTATGTATGTGTGTGTGTGGTGCTGTTCTTAGTGTAAGTTACTTTAAGTTGTATCTACGTTTAGGAACTGATGACCATAGCATAGATTGGTCTCAGCATTGAAAATACTCCTGTACACATTTATTCTGTTTTCTATATCCTCGCTAGTTCCTCCCTCAGGAATAACTATATTTCACAGGTAGAACAACTACTTGACTTGCTTAATCTCTCGGTTTCCAGAAAAATAGTGCTTTACTTCGGTTATTACAGCGCATCACCTTAGTTTTCTTTCCATTTAACTACAATCCTACCTCTGATGCTTCGATTTCTGAATCATTCAGCTTTCCTTCCATATCCTTGAAACTGCTCGCTAGCAAACACGGGTCATCTGCGAAGACCAAGTCTTTCACCTTGCCTGTCAATCCTCATTGTATTCCTCTTAGGCGATTCATTGCCTTCTGGATCACAAATCCAAGAACATCACAAACAGAATAGTTGTCAGCAAACGTCCTTGCTTAACTCCTGTGTCTATTGGACTATGGGTTTAAAACATTGAAAACTAACAAACAGCTGCTTAGCAAACTTCAGTCATTTGTGAACAGAAGTTTGAAGGATATATTGGTGGCTACATGTACTCTCCAATGAGGAACTATGGAAAAGAACCCATCAAACACCCACTGATATTATAATACGCCATTGGGCATACATTACGGAGTCATTAAGACAACGTAGTAAGACAAGTCCTGGAATGGAAACCAAAAGATAGTAGGAGAAGTGGCACACCAAGGAATGCATGTAGAAGGAGTGTAACAGCAGAAGGAACCTAGAAGGGCGGGAGGACCTGGATTGGGATCGAGACATTGGTACAGAACAGTCCTGTGGCGGAAGTTCATTGATGCCCTATGCTCAACTTAGGAGATACAGGAAATAAGTCAAGTCAGAAGTTTGTGGGATCCTCTATTGCTGCACACATTTTTAACACCTGTATTGGTGATAGAAATGACCCAGTTGCCCCAAAAATATTTTCTTATTAATTTATGGTGAGAGACTGTTGAATAAAAACTGTGTTGTAGCCAGTAATTGTTCCCAATCATATAGAACGTGAAAAAAACTGCATCCTAGTAAAGCTTTCTCCATTATTCCACGTGTGATTGCGTTGATGAGTTGTTATAACGATATTAACAGTAACTTTTAAATCGGTAACGATGTGTGGGAATTATCGAAGCGGTGACTGCTTCCGTTGATGGCCGCGCATATTCGCGTTATCTGAACGTCCTACGAAACAAATTATTTTTCCGTGAATTTATATCGGGCAATTTGCAATATTAAATGAACTGAAACTTGATAAGAGTGGATCAGATTATTTATCGCATTCGATAATGATACAAATCTAATCCCTCCCACATACTCAGTTACTAAATAAAAACAAGTGAAATGAGGTTCATCATTCTCATCATAAAGCTTCCGCCCAGCAGTACATAATGATTTGCGCATTCTTCGCACCCTTACTGCCTGAAGTTGATCAACTGTGAGTCTAATACCACGTCGAATAACTTTGTTTTCTTTTTATTCTTAGTGCTAATTTCAAGATGTACCCATGGTAAAGCGACTGGGGGAATGAGACGTTGAATACCTTCACGAAAAATAATTTACAAGTCTTCTTTTGCTTGTTTTCTTGAACATGTTATAGACCTAGTAGGATTATATCATGCGTGGACAGATAAATCTAAGTAATAGCGTTTCTATTAACTATCCAAAGACGTCAATGAATATTTTAAAGGTACTTTGGCAAACATGTAGACAAGACAAAAATCATGAGTTTACTTAACAGTTGAGAGTGGTACAAGGAAGAATATCTTTTTATAGCTTTTGCTTTGTGGTCGACTTTCGGATTATGCAATAAAGGTTCAATGATAGTAGTAATTCATTATCATAAATTGAAGAGATAATCATATTTTGTTTTGCGTGCTGAGCAGGTACTACGGCACAAATGCCACACAAATGTAACAACGTTTCGTAAAATAGATCAATAGATCAAGGGACGTTCATTTTTAAATGGCTCGCTTTTATACACACACGAACCACAGACATTGCCGAGGTGGGGTAGCTTGCGTGCCTGAACGAGACAGATAGCCGTACCGTAGGTGCAACCACAGCGGAGGTGTATCTGTGGAGAGGCCAGACAAACGTGTGGTTCCTGAAGAGGGGCAGCAGCCTTTTCAGTAGTTACAGGGGCAACAGTCTGGATGATTGACTGAGCTGGCCTTGTAACATCAGCTAATGTAGCTTTGCCACACAGCTACTGCGAACGGCTGAAAGCAAGGGGAAACTACAGCCGTTATTTTTCCCGAGGACATGCAGCTCTACTGTATGAACATAGGATGATGGCATCCTCTCGGGTAAAATATTCCGGAGGTAAAATAGTCCCCCATTCGGATCTCTGGGCGGGGACTACTCAGGAGGATGTGATCATCAGGAAAGACAACACTGGAATTCTACGGGTTGGAGCGTGGAATGTTAGATCCCTTAATCGAGTAGGAAAATTAGAAAATTTAAAAAGGGAAATGGATAGGTTGAAGTTAGATATAGTGGGGATTAGTGAAGTTCGGTAGCAGGATGAACAGGATTTCTGGTCAGGTGAGTACAGGATTATAAATACAAAATCAGTTGGGGGTATCACAGGAGTAGGATTGATAATGAATAAGAAAATAGGAATGCGGGTAAACTACTATGACCAGCACAGCAATCGCATTATCATTGTCAAGATAGATACGAAGCCAACACCGACAACAGTAGTACAGGTTTATATGCCAACTAGCCCTGCCGATGATGAGGAGATCGAGGAAATATATGAGGAGCTAAAGGAAATTATTCAGACAATTAAGGGAGAGGAAAACTTAATTGTTATGGGAGACTGGAATTCGGTAGTAGGACAAGGAAGGGAAGGGAAGATAGTGGGTGAATATGGTCTGGGCAGCAGGAATGAAAGAGGAAGTCGTCTGGTAGAGTTTTGCACGGAACATGATTTAATCGTAAAAACACGTGGTTTAAGAATCAGAAGGTTGTATACATGGAAGAGACCAGGGGACACCGGAAGGTATCAGATAGATTTTATAATGGTAAAACATAGATTCAGGAACCAGGCTATAAACTGCAAGACATACCCAGGGGCAGATATAGACCATAACCTGTTAGTCATGAACTGTATGTAGGCTGAATTTCAGAGGGAGCTTCAGGCAAAAATTGACAAAAACAGGGGAAAATAAATCAGTTGAGGAGGAATGGGTAAAATTGAGAGATGAAATAGTGAAGGTAGCAGAGGACAACATAGGTAGGAAGGCAAGACCTACAAAGAATCCTTGGATATCACAGGAGATACTAAATTTAATCGATGAAAGGAGAAAGTATAAAAATGCAGTAAATGAAACAGGCAAAATGGAGTACAGACGACTAAGAAATGAGATTGACAGGAAGTGCAAAATGGCTAAGCAGGAATGGCTAGAAGGCAAATGCAAGGATGTAGAAGAATGTATAAATAGGGGAAACATAGATACAGCCTACCGAAAAATAAAAGAAACATTTGGCGATAAGAAAAACAGCTCTATGAATATCAAGGACACTGATGGAAAACCAGTTCTCAGCAAAGAAGGGAAAGCTGAAAGGTGGAAAGGGTATATAGAGGGGCTCTACAAAGGAAATGAACTTCGAGACACTATTGTAGGAAGGGAAGAGGATGTAGATGATGATGAAATAGGTTATACTATACTGAGAGATGAATTCGACAGAGCACTGAAAGATCTAAGTCGAAACAAGGCCCCTGGAGTAGATGATATCCCGTCAGAGCTACTGAAGTCTCTGGGAGAACCAGCCATGACAAAATTGTTTCACAGTGTGTGTAAGATGTATGAGACAGGTGAAGTACCCTCAGACTTTAAGAAAAATGTTATAATCCCCATTCCAAAGAAAGCGGGTGGAGACAGGTGTGAAAACTACAGAACCATCACTTTAATAAGTCATGGTTGCAAAATATTAACACGAATTATATACAGAAGGATGGAAAAGCTGGTAGAAGTCGACCTCGGGGAAGATCAGTTTGGGTTCAGGAGAAATGTAGGAACACGGGAGGCAATACTCACTTTACGGCTTATCCTAGAAGATACATTAAGAAAAGGCAAACCAACATTTCTAGCTTTTGTAGATCTGGAGAAGGCTTTTGACAATGTTGATTGGAATAAACTCTTTCAAGTTCTGAAGCAAGCAGGAGTAAAATATAGGGAGCGTAAGGTTATTTACAACTTGTACAAAAACCAGACAGCGGTTGTCAGAGTTGAAGGGCATGAAAGGGATGCAGTGGTTGGAAAGGGAGTAAGACAGGGTTGTAGCCTTTCCCCAATGTTGTTCAATTTGTACATTGAGCAAGCTATAAAGGAAAGCAAGGAGAAATTTGGAGAAGGAATTAAAGTTCAGGGTGAAGAATTAAAAACATTGTGTTTTGCCGACGGCATAGTAATTCTGTCAGATACAGCAAAGGACCTGGAAGAGCAATTGAATGGAATGGACAGTGTGCTGAAAGGTGCATATAAGATGAACATTAACAAGAGTAAAACTAGGGTAATGGAGTGCAGTGTAAGAAAATCAGGTGATGCTGAAGGAATTAGATTAGGTAACGAAACAATAAAAGAGGTAGATGAGTTTTGTTACTTGGGCAGTAAAATAACAAATGATGGTCGCAGTACAGATGATATAAAATGCAGAATGGCAATGGGTAGAAAGGCGTTTTTGAAAAAGAGAAATTTGTTAACATCGAATATTGATTTAAGACTAAGGAAGTCCTTTCTGAAGGTATTTGTATGGAGTGTTGCCTTGTATGGGAGTGAAACATGGACGATAAGCAGTGTGGACAGAAACAGGATAGAGGCTTTTGAAATGTGGTGCTACAGAAGAATGCTGAAGATTAGGTGGGTGGATCGCGTAACTAAAGAGGAGGTTCTGAACCGAATTGGGGAGAAAAGAAATTTCTGGCATACCTTGACTAAAAGAAGGGATAGATTGGTAGGACACATTCTTAGACATCAAGGAATTGTGAATTTAGCGTTGGAGGGAAGTGTGTGGGGTAAAAATCGCAGAGGGAGACCAAGAGACGCGTATACTAAGCAGATTCAAGTGGATGTGGGTTGTCGTTCTTATTAGGAGATGAAAAGGCTTGCTCAGGATAGAGTAGGGTGGAGAGCTGCATCAAACCAGTCTCTGGACTGAAGACCACAACAACAACAACACACACACACACACATACATACCGAACAGCTACAACGTCGCAGCTGCTAGTTTCATGATATTCTCAGAATAGAAATCAAAACATCGTAGTGATGAGACGAGTACAAATAACGTTGTTTATTGGTGTTGCTATAAGAGAAACTTTGTTTTCATTTGTCGCAGTTAACACAGAAAATTTAATTTATTCATTTGGAATTGCTACGACGGAAAGTGCAGCACTTGCCTCGAAATCCTGACCAAAAAGGGAAAAATTAAAGTTTTTCCAACACTAGTAAAAAATTAATTGTATAGTAACTAACTGCTGGGTTGGTGATTAAATTTTCAGGACCATGACACGTATCTAGCAGCTCCTAGCCTCGCTTTCTCTGCAAGACGACAATTTTCTTCATTGCGTTGTCTGTATATCTCTTTTTTATTTATTTATTTATTGCCGGCCGCGTTGGCCGAGGCAACTGAGGCGCTCCAGTCACGGTCAGCACAGCCACTACGGTCGGGGGTTCGAATCCCACCTCGGGCATGGATATTTGTTCCGTCCTAGTTCGTAAGTAGTTAATAAGTAGTTTGTAAGTTTAGGGAATGATGACCCCGTAGTTAAGTCCCATAGACTATACAAACATTTGAACATTTTTTAACTTAAAATTAAGTTAAAAGTGAATCGGCTTGCTTTGAACGTGTAACACTACCATAAATAATTTTGACCAGGATTTCGGTACAAATACTCCACTGTCGGTGTGAGAAAGAGGAAACGGACAGATAATACGAGGTGGAGGAGATGGAAAAGAGAGAAGGAAGAAGGAGACGGGGGATGAAAGGAAACAGTGAGAGTAGCAGGCAGATGCAGTAGGAGTATGAAATGGACTGAGCAAAGGATTTGGGAGCAGATGGAAAGAATATGGAATAGACGGATTTTCTGAAGGGCAGTTACACGTAGCATGCGACAGAGACGGTAAACTGACTGATCTGTATTATGCAAAAAACGGACAAACAAAATTTCACTGGCTTTACAATAATGATTTTCTGAGTAAAGATATTTTTTTCGTTTCATTGTATTTCACACAAGTATAGGAACCCAAAGAAAAGTTTTGATTCCATAGATGTATTTTCTCTGCAATTCTATGTTCCCAACAATTGTATCATTTACTTTCGTATTCTCTTCATGTCAGAATTAGCCACAGCGAAGCATGGACGCGTTTGACCATTGTACGGAAATCGCCTGAAACTGCTACAAGACCCAGACCGAAGCTTTGTAGCTAGTTTACAATTCGTACAGATAACATATCAGTTTTGAATCGCCTGTATATATTTTCAACATATTCTTCCATGACCTGCGTTGACATGATTGGAAAACTTAGTCTTTCGGGCTATCATAAAATACAAACAAACTTGAAATGCGGGCAATCGCAGACAAAAGTGAAAAAACAAGTCCGCTGTGAGTGCAATAAGCTGTAAGTACTAAATCATTGCGGGTATCGCGTCCTGCAGACTCATCATCAGGTGCTCTGTGAGGTCTAATGAAATGAAAGGGTCCTATAATCTTATGAAACATGCAATGATTTATTAACTGTAAAGTGGAATCACAAACCATTGCAAGAGAACTCACTATAAATTTTCAAAAAATCCTGTCTGTGCCTTTTACCATTCCCCAGCGTTCATGTCAGTTTAGTAAAATGTTGAACGCTGCTACCTAACGTTCACGTTATATACAGGGTATACATAAAGTCGGGAACATTTTCAGTTATTATTGCGCAAGGACCAAACATTGTACAGATATCAAAAATATGTAATTTTGAATAGAAATCCTGAAAGTCTTTTCCATGTATACCGGCACAGGGTAGTTTGGTGATTTCCTAATGGTCAGCGCGAGTTCAGTTACTATACCGACCATGGAGTGGCCCCTGTTGACAGGCAACACTCGTGACACAGTTGTGTACTGGGATACACACTGAACAGCCTGCAACATGTCGACGTAGGAATATTCAGTGACAGTGCTCTCGTCGAAGAATAATGACTCCACAGTTTTCTACGTGACAAGGCGCAAAAAAATTAGCTTTGGGGGCTCACGCCCAAATTCAGTAGATTCGTGTGCATGCTTTGTATCCCCGATTCCACAGTTATGCCAGTTCACTTTACCATTAGTATGAAAAGTGTCTTCGTTACTAAAAGTTAAGCGATCAACAATGCCATTCCCATCTTCATTCAGTTGTTGCAACTGCGAACAAAACTTAAGGAAGTTGTCTTTGTCATCATCATTGAGCTTCTGCACTAGTTTGAATGGTTCCGTAGACAGCTTTTGTCGCAGGACTTCCCGCACTGTCACTGGAGTCATTTAGAGTTCACGGGATGCACGACGCGCCGATTTCTTTGGACTCCTTATGAATGTCTCTCGTACGCGCTCCGCAGTCACTTCACTCACACTGGGACGTCCGCTTTGCTTCGCCGAGTCCAAGAAACCCGTCGTAAGAGTTTATAGTGCCTGTGCTAAATGGCCTTCCTTGTTGCTGCCTTCTTACTGTACTTGGGTTTAAACATCGTTAAAAAAGCAACTATAATTAAAACACAAACCATTTTTAAACATTCATAATAAATATAAATAAATCATATATTATCAATAATATTTGTATAAAAATTTACAACAATGAATTCTAAATTCAACACATTAATCTGTGAGAATAAATAAAAATAAATAAATCAACAATAAATCAATAAACAAAAAATATTTTCATTATAGAGCAGGCTTATTTTTGTCGAGCTCCAACACACAGAAAGATGTATCTGCACCTGACAAGCCATATTTGCGACTGGCGCTGCCTTTCGACAAATTACCAGACTACACTGTGGCTGTATGCATGGAAAAAAAAAGAAAAAAAAAATTCTCTCAGTTTCTCTTCAAAATGACATACGTACATACATACATACATACTGTACATGTGTTTGGTTTTTGTGCACTTCCTGTATTAAACATACTGATGGGGGAACCTGAGTAAAACCTATGGGAAAAACCAACAGTTGAAAATTACCTAGGACGTACACCGTAATAGATCCACAACATGTTCAACCAATCTTTCATGAACGAATGAGACAAAAGGTTCCTTACCATGTCATGAGCAGATGGTGGCTAAGCAGCCATGGCCGAGTTAGTACTGGTCATTCAGGGGAGCGGACGCTGTCTGCGTCGCTTGAAACGATACAGTCACTCTAACAAGGCGTGAAGCGTGGGGATGGTTTTACTTTCCTATCATTAGGGCTCCCTCTAGAAGGACAAAAATAAATGATTGCATAAAACCTCACACTCAAAAAATGGTGTACAATCTAATCCCACCAACTTACATAACAACACTAGTAAAACCGAATGTACAAGAACTAAATCAATCTGACGGTCAACATCTAGTATAATGTCTGTGCGTTATAATAAACTCGAGCAAGACATCGAGTAGCAAAATAAGAAAAAAATACAGGGCGAAATTTATATATATATAAAGCTAAATAAAGTGGGAAAGGTGCGCTGAGGGAGTTAACTACTTGTGTAAACGATCAAAATTTGCCAACAGATCTGCCTGCGCATTTAGGGTAAAAACAGGGGATTCGTTTATCGCATCTCATCTAAAATGTTGAGGGTACTGCCCTTCATGATATGTAGTACCTTTATCTTATTTCTGATATCTGTTGTATGAAGCTGCATCTGCTAGTGCTAGAGCAAGAGAGCCTACAGAGCACATGACCATGCGTCTGCGAGACGCATTGCAGTCAAGAATGACTTATTTTTCACAATAAAGAAACTTAGTTATAGCCACTGTAGCGGAAGTGCACGCATTTCGTTTAATGCAGGTGAAGCATTAATATTCGTTCTTTATTCAATACACAGTGTAGGAATAGTGTAACGCATTTTAGACAAAGCATGCAAGTTCCACGATGCCAATGACAATATCTCTTGGCCACACACTGTTTGTTACTTCATGTAAGCAAATACTATCACTGAAGGTAAGTGTAAGGAGCTTTGAGTGAGAGAGATGTGGTAAGGATCTGAAATCGCTGTCAGACGACTTCATGACTTGCCTGTACTGGTGTCCATAGTGCAACAAGTGCGAAAGACGTCCGTTGGGAACAACGTCGAGTCTGCCAATATGATAAACAAAGACTTTGTGAGGGTCATTAGGGGCTAGTGTAAAAGTTGACTGAAAACACTTCTTAGTATTCTAGACGGACAGGGGGTACCCTGCCCGTGAACACAGACACGAGACTGCACGCTACAGTTGGACCGAAAACCATTAATTGGTGCAAAGGTTTCTTCCCAGATATATGCCGCATGTATCTGATACAAGATGACAGTCGATAATGTGGGGGAAGTGCTGATCTGCTATATAGATTGCGATTCATTAAGTTTGGTTGTATTGATCAAAAAATATTACTGCAGAAGTTGAAAAATGATAAAAAAGGAAATAGTTCACTGCTGGTTCATCTCTTACTTTAATAACAGCAGACGGTATTTCTGCACAATATTCAGAATAGCTTAGACATACAGTCCAAATGAAGCACAGTTAATTGGAGAGTGCCCGAGGGGTCAGTTTTGATCACACTGCTGTTTCATATTTATATAAATGATACGCCGTCTAGTATAACGGGATCCTGAAATATTTCTTTTTTGCTGCAAAAAGCAGCTTGTTAGCGAAGGATGTTGTCTGAAAGACATACGTTAATGTAACAAAGTGCCCCCACGTCGAAGGATTTTACACCAGTTGTTCACTATTTATCATTCAAAGTTATTTATTAGAATTGCTGCAAATGATGACCTGCTCATGTATAAGAATACTAGTAAATAACTTTCCATTACAAACAGAGATGAACTTGCGTAGAACCCTTTCATGTGACAGTTCTTTGATATAAAAATTTTTGATCTCCGCTCTGATCACGTCAAGTAGTGTACAACATAGTTTTATGACTTATAGAGAATAAAGTGACGCTAATTCAGAGTAAGGCTCTAACCCACAATTCAACGAAAACCTGATATTTTAATTACATCGAATGGGCATGTGATACGTGAGATTGAACAGTTCAAATTTTTAGGCGTTTAGATAGATAAATGCCGTTGAAAGTCCAAATTCAGGATCTTGTTCAGAAACTAAATGCTGCTTGATTTACCATGAGATTGGTACTTGAATTGAATGATAGTTCAAGTCGAAAAGTAGTCCACTTTGCCCATTTTCATTTGCTTATGTGGCATGGACTTACTTTTTGGAGTAATTCGATTTATAATGGTAATTTTTGGTGTCAGAAACAGTGCATTCGAGCAATATATGGTGTAAGAAAGGAAAACTCTTGCCGGCATATGTTCAGTTGTCTGCGACTTGTAATTTTGATCACTCCGTACACATTTAATGGAGGCTTATTCACGAGAGTTATCAGCTTTTCTCAGTAATATGCAGAAATCGAGTTTTGATCATGCATCCTTGATCATTGCAGTATTGACGTGCAGTATTCTGCTGCATCCCCTTTCAGTAAGCTGTCACAAGAATTCAACGATCTGTGTGATAATCCACAATCATTATTTCTGTTCTGTGCCGGAACTCTTGGAAAAATTTAACAATTAAGCTAATTCTTGTGTTACTGATTGTGTTGATTTAGGATAAAATGTTTCGTGTGTGTAGGATTACTACACGTTTATTGGCCCACTTTAGGTTACGCTATCGTCTTTTGACAGCTCGAAATTTAAATGAAAATAACGGCTTAACCATTCATCTGACACGAAAATTGAATAACCGAATTTGTAGAGGAGAAAATTCTCTACAACTTTGCTCAGTTATGTTTTTTCATATCTTGTATCGTTTCAGGGATATTTGCAAAAATAACCGCGATTTTGGGATGTCTGTCTGTCTGTACGTAACGTGATCTCTGTTTTTAAGACGAACCGTTCAACCGATCAGCACCAAATTTTACAGACATAATTGTAGGCCACCAAAGACCAGAACCTCCCTTCTTCAAATTTTTCGGACAAAAAAATATGGTATTAATTCCAAAAAAAGTCGTTTACAATATAATTATAATTGCATACGAACCGTTAACCTGACACGAAAATTGATTAACGTAATTCGTAGAGGGGAAAATTCTCTACAACTTCGCTCTATTATGGTTCTTTTCATATCTTGCATCCTTGTAGAGATATTTGCAAAAATGACGATGTCTGCCTGGCTGTAACGTGTTCCCACATTTTAGGTAGAACCGTTCAACCGATCGGCACCAAATTTTACAGACGTAATTGTTGGCTACCAGAGACCAAATCCTCGCTTTTTGAAATATTTCGGACAAGAAATACGTTAGTAATACCAAAAAAAGCCGTTTGTGATGTAATTTTAATTGCAAATAAACCGTTCATCTGACTCGAAAATCGAATAAACGACTTTGTAGATGAGAAAATTGTCTAATACTTCGTTCCCTTATGGTTTTTTTTTTCATATCTCGCATCGGTTGAGAGATATTTGCAAAAATAACGGAGTATTGACACCCTCCATTGAATGAACGAAAACCAAGCGTTGGAGATGTCACGTGACATTCCTCGCCCAGACCTCTCTCTGGCATACGCCATCTTGCATTGCGTATTTGGTGATTTTCGTGTTGTAACTTACACGTTGTCAGTTCAAAGCAAAGGCGCACTGAAGAATTAACAAATACACGTCGTTATTCTTGCGATAAATGATAATCTATTGTCTACAAATGCCATATTAGTATCAATTAGCAACGGCCATCAATAGTATTTAATTAAAGAACTTCTGTTAGCCGTAGTGTAGTAGGCAATGCGTTGTACTGTGACGCTTAAGGTCAGTGGTTCGAAACCCAGCACTACATAAAAAAAAATTCTTAAAAGGGCTTCAGACACTCTTATTAATTAATTTTTTATTATTTAGATTATTATTTTTGTCAAAAATGTTTGCAAAAACTTATAACACTACAAATACAAAGTGGGCCGTAAAACAAGACAGTACGATTTTTTTAATGAAGGGTGTCCCACTCGACTTTTTCACATCCGATATTTTTGTAACTGCAAAAGATATTGAAAAACGACTTTCACGGTCATGAACGTTTGGCGGGGGGTTATGAAAGTAAGTATAATGATATAGTCTAACACGTAAACAAATATTTTCAACACAAAATTAATGTTTTAAAAAGATACGCCATTATATTTCTTACGCAATCAATAGTATGAGTAATCACAGAAAGTATGGTGTTGGTTGCACCGCAATGCGTCAATTTCATCCGGAGAATTTGAGAAGAAAATTTGCCGTTTGAAATAAATGACGCGCGATGCAAGCCATGTCCCGCGACTCAAGGTGAGTCTCGCTTGAGTCTCGGGACGAGCTAGCTGCAATCTTCATGTATTTCAAACGGCAAATTCGCTTCGCAAATTGTCTGGATGAAACTGACGCGTTGCGATGCACCCAACGCCATACTTTCTGTGATTACTCATATTACTGATTGCGTAAGAAATACAATGGCTATCTATTTAAAAGATTAATTTTGTGATGCAAATAATGTTTACTTTTTAGACTCTCTCACCGGATATAAATAATATATGTGTGGAAGGAACATGATAATGCCGAACGTGGAGGATGTACCGTGAATCGAACGCATCAAAGTGGCGGTTGAACAACTTTGTTTCGAACGACATGCAAACCTATCAAGTGCAGACTGATGGCTCAACAATTCAAGAATAATATGCTCTAATCTATCGTTAAATCTTTAACTAGAATTTCGTTCAAAAATTGGAGCTTATAGACAACAACTCCCGAGTCCACAGTGAAGTCATCGTAAACAATTTCACCAGCAGTGCCCGTATTTCCTCCCATTATGAATCAAGTTGAAAATGTTTGGGATAAATTAACCAACTGAAAACAGCTGACCAAGCCAAAAATCTCCTATAGTTAAGCAGGATTTCCATTGAATAATTGCAGAAATTAGACGAGCTTTGTTGAAAACAAATCGTGCTTAGCTTACCACATGGGGTGCAGGGTTGCGTTCATGCAGGTTGTCATTGGATGTGATTGCTATGTAACGGGCTTCCCTCATTTAAAGTGATTTTAGTTTCTGCTGGTATGCAGATGAAGGCTTCGCTGGGTTTTGTTTGTCAATAAATCGGATGATGTATTACTTTATAAAAAAGCAGTTCACTAGAATTTGCAATACCTTGGAATGTTTGTTTGAGTCGTGATGTAAAACAATTTTTTTTTTTTTTTTTTTTTTTTGATTTGTTTAACTAAGCAGTACCATTTTATTTTCGCTCTTCTAGCGTCCATTGGCAATACCGTCCAGCAGGAATTTCTGTGTGTTCCAAGATAATATATACGTATCCAAATCAACATAATATTTCATAACGCAATTATATGTTTTTACAGCTATTTATTTACATTACTGCCTTAGTATGTTAAGAATGACTTGCATGAAAAGCTCTTATCACAAAGATATACAGTTTCAACTACTCTAAAATGTTAGCAACAATTTAGGAAAACTATTGCTCCTTTGGTGACATAGCTCGTGTATTTATGGCATTAAGCACTTCATAATTTGTATAAATACAAAAATTATCATTTTTAATCGTATTTTGTAACCTTACAATGCTTGTTGTTGTTGACAACATTTGTTGTTTGTGGAGATTTACTGTGTTGGAAATTACGTAATATCCCAGGGGAATTAAAATACATTACATTGTGAAACGGGAGAAAATAAGCGAATACATAATACGCGCGACGTCTCTCTGTTTTCCTTCATAATGTCGATTAGCTTAAGTCAAATATTTTCGCTCGGCTCTCGATGTGTGGAAATCCACAAATTAATAAAATTTTTGTTTGTGTGGAGACTTTTTATCTTTAAACAAACACGTGCATGAAAACTGCAGTTAATTAAAAAAGTTCGGGTTAATATTGAGAACTCTCGATGAAGCAGGATATAGGGCGACAGCGTTCAAACACGAAATTCTCTCAATAGCTCTCTAAACTTCGTTACCCAAATTATTAAAAATAACAAGCTTGCTTATTAGTACGTGTACCATAATTTTGACTGATAATGTTATTGAGAGTTATGGTCTTAATTTTCATACGCCAATGACCTGAAGTTTATAGAACTGCTCATTAGAGGTCGCAGGTTTCTCATCTCACAGTGTTATGCGCCTATTCAGTGGCGAATGTTCAGCGATCGACCTACCAATCAGGCAGTGATCGTTATTTTGAAATAACTTGCACTGAAGTAATGAAATTGTTACGTATCGGTTATTCTGTTATCATTAACGTTGTCCCTTGAATGGCATGAAGCAGGCCATAATTTATGATAAGTGCGAAGAAAGCTGTTCAACGGCTTCTGATACCCTGATACCGATATGCTTCACACTTACAACCCCCATCCCCTCCCCCCCCCCCCCACACACACACAGAACACACACTCAACCTTTCACCAAGCAATATGTGGCTAAAAATAAAAATCCCAATATGGATGCCCCAGCTGCTAGCATCAAAGTAAAAAAGGCATGAAGTGAAAGTACGGAATACCAAGTAACAGTCTACTGACTTCACAAATGCTCATGGCACTTGGTACTTGGCTCTGCTCTCGCTTAATAATGGTGCAAAAACCGAAACCTGCAGCATTGGGCCAATAAATAAGCAGATGTAGTCATATTTAAACGCTGTAAACCCCCACCTTTTCACTTTTCTAAATTTAGCGCAACTCTGCATTCTTTCCCCAAACATGTCGCTTTGATTCACAAAAAATTGAACACCATAGTAGATTTTTCTCACCGAGAATTATTGTGTTTCATTAAAAGAGGGTAAATGGTGTTAATCGTTTTTCGATATTTGAATATATCCACAGTGTAACATACACCACGTTTACATGCAACACATCTTCCGGAAGGCGAAAACCGATTTTCGTAAACCGTTTTTCGCTGTCGTGTTTACATGTCACGGCCTAAATCGGATTTCCTACCCCACTCAATATGGCGGCTAAAAAACAGCTGATTCAGTTCGTGATTTAGTCAGGACAATCGCTAATTTTTTAATTTAAATACACCGCTTTATGTTCACTCTAATATTTCTACTTTTGTTTCACATTACAAAATATCACTCATTCCATATGTGCAGAAAATTCTTAACAAGAAAACAATCTGACACGCAAAGGACTCTTCAAAAACGGTTGCTTTTACATGGGACAAAAATCGATTGTGGAACTGGAAAACCACTTTGGAGAAGCAGATTTCCACAACCGATTTTGGAGTGTTTACATGACCAACCAAAAGCGGAATTGGGAAATCGATTCACGAAATCCGGTTTTGGGAGCCCATGTAAACGGGGTTATATACACTCACGACAGTACCGCAGATTTTTGTTATACACTGCGACATTAGCGCTCCAACCGGCCGGCAAACTTCATATCTGATTTTGACACACGTTTACATTAGGGGAAAGTATATAGTGCAGTAGAAATAGGTTGTTGTTGTTGTGGTCTTCAGTCCAGAGACTGGTTTGATGCAGCTCTCCTCCTTACCCTATCCTGAGCAAGCCTTTTCATCTCCTCATAAGAACGACAACCCACATCCACTTGAATCTGCTTACTATACGCGTCTCTTGGCCTCCCTCTGCGGTTTTTACCCCACACACTTCCCTCCAACGCTAAATTCACAATTCCTTGATGTCTAAGAATGTGTCCTACCAATCTATCCCTTCTTTTAGTCAAGGTATGCCAGAAATTTCTTTTCTCCCCAATTCGGTTCAGTACCTCCTCATTAGTTACGCGATCCACCCACCTAATCTTCAGCATTCTTCTGTAGCACCACATTTCAAAAGCCTCTATCCTCTTCCTGTCCGCACTGCTTATTGTCCATGTTTCACTCCCATACAAGGCAACACTCCATACAAATGCCTTCAGAAAGGACTTCTTTAGGCTTAAATCAATATTCGATGTTAACAAATTTCTCTTTTTCAAAAACGCCTTTCTACCCATTGCCATTCTGCATTTTATATCATCTGTACTGCGACCATCATTTCTTATTTTACTGCCTAAGTAACAAAACACATCTACCTCCTTTATTGTTTCGTTACCTAATCTAATTCCTTCAGCATCACCTGATTTTCTTACACTGCACTCCATTACCCTAGTTTTACTCTTGTTAATGTTCATCTTATATGCACCTTTCAGCACACTGTCCATTCCGTTCAATTGCTCTTCCAGGTCCTTTGCTGTATCTGACAGAATTACTATGTCGTCAGCAAAACGCAATGTTTTTAATTCTTCACCCTGAACTTTAATTCCTTCTCCAAATTTCTCCTTGCTTTCCTTTATAGCTTGCTCAATGTACAAATTGAACAACATTGGGGAAAGGCTACAACCCTGTCTTACTCCCTTTACAACCACTGCAACCCTTTCATGCCCTTCAACTCTGACGACCGCTGTCTGGTTGTTGTACAAGTTGTAAATAACCTAACGTTCCCTATATTTTACTCCTGCTTGCTTCAGAACTTGAAAGAGTTTATTCCAATCAACATTGTCAAAAGCCTTCTCCAAATCTACAAACGCTAGAAATGTTGGTTTGCCTTTTCTTAATCTATCTTCCAGGATAAGCCGTAAAGTGAGTATTGCCTCCCGTGTTCCTACATTTCTCCTGAACCCAAACTGATCTTCCCCGAGGTCGGCTTCTACCAGCTTTTCCATCCTTCTGTATATAATTCGTGTTAATATTTTGCAACCATGACTTATTAAACTGATGGTTCTGTAGTTTTCACACCTGTCTGCACCCGCTTTCTTTGGAATGGGGATTATAACATTTTTCTTAAAGTCTGAGGGTACTTCACCTGTCTCATACATCTTACACACAATGTAAAACAATTTTGTCATGGCTGGTTCTCCCAGAGACTTCAGTAGCTCTGACGGGATATCATCTACTCCAGGGGCCTTGTTTCGACTTAGATCTTTCACTGCTCTGTCAAATTCATCTCTCAGTATAGTATCTCCTATTTCATCATCATCTACATCCTCTTCCCTTCCTACAATAGTGTCTCGAAGTTCATTTCCTTTGTAGAGCCCCTCTATATACTCTTTCCACCTTTCAGCTTTCCTTTCTTTGCTGAGAACTGGTTTTCCATCAGTGTCCTTGATATTCATAGAGCTGTTTTTCTTATCGCCAAATGTTTCTTCTATTTTCCGGTAGGCTGTATCTATTTTTCCCCTATTTATACATTCTTCTACATCCATGCATTTGCCTTCTAGCCATTCCTGCTTAGCCATTTTGCACTTCCTATCAATCTCATTTCTTAGTCGTCTGTACTCCATTTTGCCTGTTTCATTTACTGCATTTTTATACTTTCTCATTTCATCGATTAAATTTAGTATCTCCTGTGATATCCAAGGATTCTTTGTAGGTCTTGCCTTCCTACCTATTTTGTCCTCTGCTGCCTTCACTATTTCATCTCTCAATTTTACCCATTCCTCCTCAACGCTTTTATTTTCCACTGTTTCTGTCAATTGTTGCCTGAAGCTCCCTCTGAAATTCTTAAGAACTTCAGGTTCCTTCAATTTATCTAGGTCCCATCTCCTTATTTTCCTACCTTTCTGTAGTTTCTTCAGTTTCAGCCTACAGTTCATAACCAACAAGTTATGGTCAGAGTCTATGTCTGCCCCTGGGTATGTCCTACACTTCAAAACCTGGTTCCGAAATCTATGTCTTACCATTATAAAATATATCTGGTATCTCCCGGTGTCTCCTGGTCTCTTCCACGTATACAACCTTCTTTTGTGATTCTTAAACCAGGTGTTTGTTATAACTAAATTATGTTCCGTGCAAAATTCTACCAGGCGGCTTCCTCTTTCATTCCGTTTGCCCAGACCATATTCACCCACTATCTTCCCTTCCCTTCCTTGTCCTACTACCGAATTCCAGTCTCCCATAACAATTAAGTTTTCCTCTCCCTTTATTGTCTGAATAATTTCCTTTAGCTCCTCATATATTTCTTCGATTTCCTCATCATCGGCAGAGCTAGTTGGCATATAAACCTGTACTACTGTTGTCGGTGTTGGCTTCGTATCTATCTTGACAATGATAATGCGATCACTGATCACTGTGCTGGTCATAGTAGTTTACCCGCATTCCTATTTTCTTTTTCATTATCAATCCTACTCCTGTGATACCCCCAATTGATTTTGTATTTATAGTCCTGTACTCACCTGACCAGAAATCCTGTTCAACCTGCCACCGAACTTCACTAATCTCCACTATATCTAACTTCAACCTATCCATTTCCCTTTTTAAATTTTCTAATTTTCCTGCTCGATTAAGTGATCTAACATTCCACGCTCCAACCCGTAGAATGCCAGTATTGTCTTTCCTGATGATCACATCCTCCTGAGTAGTCCCCGCCCGGAGATCCGAATGGGGGACTATTTTACCTCCGCAATATTTTACCCGAGAGGATGCCATCATCATATGTTCATACAGTAGAGCTGCATGTCCTCGGGAAAAATAACGGCTGTAGTTTCCCCTTCTTTCAGCCGTTCGCAGTAGCTGTGTGGCAAAGCCACATTAGCTGATGTTACAAGGCCAGCTCAGTCAATCATCCAAACTGTTGCCCCTGTAACTACTGAAAAGGCTGCTGCCCCTCTTCTGGAACCACACGTTTGTCTGGCCTCTCCACAGATACCCCTCCGCTGTGGTTGCACCTACGGTACGGCTATCTGTCTCGTTCTGGCACGCAAGCCACCCCACCTCGGCAATGTCTGTGGTTCGTGGGAGTGGTGAAATAGGTAATATTTTAAAAATAGGTCCGCATTTGGCTTTCTTAGGTTTCCTAAGATCGCTAACAACGTACGAAATGATACATTACAGGCTATTTTGTTCACAATTGTAGCATTGAGGCTTTAACTCAGTAATTTCATACTACTAAAAATAAAAAAATGGTAGGAAGCACGAGAAGACCTACTCTTTGGGAGAAATACGCCGCTTTTCAACCCAGGAACGTTAAGGTATCTTCACTACAATTTCAGTAAGATCGGTGAGGGTGGAACGTTGGAAACGTATACAGAATGCAATAACTGATGGAAAAACGTCACAAACGTGGCAATAAACTGACAAAAGCAATCAAACTGGTTTCCAACAAAGAATAACCCAATTCCAAAATTGTTGGTGCAGCTGAAACACAAACATCAAGTAACGTCAAAACATAGGCTTTTTACACTAAAGTAATGACACTCAAAAGAATTTGCGCTTATAAGAAAGACGAGTGAGGTGTAAAAATGTGCGAATCATTAGATTCCACACCGAATTGATACGAGACAAAAATCTGCCTGTCATAGTAAGAACAAACCATAGCAAAAATTTATTAGTTTATTTTCAACTTACTTTTAGCGGGATAAGCTGCAAATATACACATATTCGTAAGTATTTGTTGAAGTTGTTATTTATACCACTGAAGCAGCTAAATTCGGCAGTTTATACATTAATTTCCGCATTATGTATGTCTCTTGATATTTTACTATAATGCTTGTAACGCAAAAATTATACTATTTCGTTAACTAGGAGCGCTAGTGTCGTTGCAACTGTCAGTTGTTAACAACTTCGTACACTATATGTTAGACTGTGATAGAACGCTAGACAACGTATCCGACCCCTTTAAAAGGCCACAGAAAAACTCCTCTGTAGAGGTCTACATGGGTTCCGAAAGCAGTGTGAAAGCAATGTGAACCCCGGCTCACGCTATACGTTCACAAGACCCAGAGGCCATAAGCTACGAGCTCCCACGTAGATTTCGTATTTCTTGATTTCCGCAAGGTGTTCCATACAGTCCCGCAGTCACCTGATGAATAAAAATAGAGAGTACTATGAAACCGCACGTATTATAACGTGAAAGTGATTTGTGGAATGCTCCACTGGAGTGTTGTGGGACAGTTGCTTTGCAGAACATATGTAAATGATCTGGTAGACAACTTCGGAAGTTCCATGAAGTTTTCCGCGAATGTTGCTGTAGTGTATCGGGAAGTCGCAACTTTATAAAACTCTAGCGAAATGTAGCAGAATATGCATCTAATGGACGAATGGTGGCGTAAATGGCAATTTATCCCCAGTATAAAGTATTCATAGCAAGGAAGATGCCCCATAACATAATTCGAGGACAAACGCTAGAAGCGGTTACTTGCATGAAATATCTAGGATTAGGCGTAAGAAGCGATTTGAAATGGAATGACCAAATAAAAATCAGTCATGGGTGAGGCAGACACTAGACTGAGATCTATTTGGAGAATCAAAACAAAGTTTAGTGTAAGTGAGTGGGTTACAAAACACTGAATCGGCACTCTACCGACTGTTGTAGACTGTTACTGAGTGGAGTGCTTATCGTATTAAACACGCAACTTGTTTGGATTCAGCTGTTTAGAGTTCAACAAAGTCGGTTATTTGTAAGATTCGGATGCAAAGGAAACTATCAGGTTGAGCAGAACTGCTAAGAAATATTTACAGATAATGACGCTAACCAGTATTTGGCTGCTATTCCCCGCATCGTTTATTGGCGAAAATACTGCAGTTTTTGTTTAATCGACAGATCACCAACTACATGGCATTTCTGCCGTGCTTAGGTAGCATCTACATCCAAAAGCTGTAACTGCTGTTTCTTGTGAATATTAAATTCAAATATTTGTAAGTCTATGGAACCAAACTATTGTGCTCATCAGTTCGCAGACTTTAAAACTACTTAAACTACGTTAAATTAAGAACAACACACATGCACATGGGCGACGGACGATTTGAACCTCCGGCGGTAGCAGCCGCACATTCCCTAACGTGGTCCCTAGAACCGCGTGGCTGTTACTACGCTACGCGGCTGTGTGAATATCACCAACAAAACGAGGACGAATACGGCTATTGGACCACTTTAAAATAAAATCTCTATCATATCTTTAACCTTTCTGCAAGCAACATTCGAAAATGATGCACTGTTTTATTACTTACTCGCTCACGTGAGGTGATCTTTTACAATTTATTTTATTATTTTTTATTTATTATTATTATTATTTGTCTGGCAAGAATTCCATTTTAGGTTAAGTGGCATATTATGCCTATGGAGAGCGATCAAATTTTATATAAAACACAATTACTTCAATATTCACAGAATATATGACATCAACTGCGATTGGGCAAAGCTGAAAATGTGTACCCAGCCGGGATTCGAACCCGGGTCTCCTGCTTTCTAGGCAGTCGCGCTGACCCCTACACCACTTTTTTTTCTGTAATGCAAAAAAAAAAAATGCGTGTCTCTTCTTTTTGTTTTTAAAATTATCGTTTACGTTATACTTTCTTCATCAGTGTATACGTTAAAACATTTGCATCCCTTTGTCAATTCTAGTTTTCTTGTTGCTGGGTAGTTCTTTCGTGAATTACTCCTTTGTCTGGTTAGCTTGTTGGCGTACAGTATAAGGAGTTCCTTCAACCTGTGCTCTGCATTATAATAGTGTATTTTCTAACAGAGTTTAAAATACTTCTGTGATATCAATCTAATCCCTTCACGTATAAATTCGAATGGAGTTGAAAACAGCCTTTGTTGAGATTCCCAGCAGGGTTCTTTACTCCGATGGGAGCAATTTAGGGATTTTTATTTGTGTTATTTAACCAACACCTGTCCTTTCAAATACAACTTTCAACATATCGCGTATTGTTTTTTGTGATTACTGTATTTTTTATTGTGTTGTATTCACATAACATGTATGCCTTAAATTCCATTGTGTTGTCAGTGCCTAAGTTGTTAATCACGTAGCTGACATATTTGCCAAGTAGCCAGTGAATTGCATTGTTTTTTGTTACTGGGTAGTACAGAGTTTGGGGCCTGTAAATTATGTAAGGAGATATATATTCAGCAGACGATCTTGAAAGAAGTGCTATCCTGCTTTTGATCCACTTCCAGTTTCCGATGTGGCAAGCAAATCTATGTTGTAGCGTATCTGCTAGTTTGCATTTAGAACAGAGATGAGTTGCACTTATACCAATGGCAGACAATCTTTCATTGGTACTGATAATGTTATTCACGACCTTATATCAGGCGGATTTTACATCACTTGACAGGCACTGAAGACTGATGTTTTTTCCACACAACCTCCCATTTGACACTGGGATGTTTCATTGTTAATTTATTCGTTCCCTCATTTTCCATTCTTTCGCGTATAATGTCTCTTGCTGTCACATTTTGAGAGTTAATAATAACATCACTAAGGTAACTGGCGTCTACATAGAATATTCTAATATGTCGCAATCGTGGATTTATTTCTTTTATGTCAACAGGTGGCTGCAGAATTTGGGGTTTCACACATGCGAATATCATACTTGTGATGCTAGTTGGGTGATTTCTAATAATATCAAAAGTTCTTTTTAGAAACAACGCTGAAGCCTTATTTCTTATGTCAACGAGACCGAGACCTCCATTTTTAGGTTGTAACACAACAGTTTTGGTGTCAAACCTGAATATTTCTCCTTTCCATAAAAAATTTGTGGCAAGTGACATGATCTTCCTGGTTATCATTATTGGAGCCGGAAAAACCTGTGCTATGAAATAGGCTTTTGAGAAGATGCAGGTGTTTATGAAGATTGTCCTTTGAATTTGATTCATGCTCCGAAGTGAATTCCCAATGATAGATCCTCGGATTTTCATTAAAGCATCCCTCCAGTTTTCTGCACACATTTTCATCGGGCAGGTTGTTAAGGTCGTGCCTAGAGCTTTGTGTGTTGTTACTTGTTTCGCCCATCGTATCTTTAAGTGAGCAAGGCCTCGTAGATCTAAAAACTTACTTTTGTTGGAATTTATAATAGTGCCAGATGCCAGACCGTAATTCCTAAAAATCCTTTCCAACTTAGTCAAATCTTCTTTGTTTCTTATTATTACGCCCACATCGTCAACATATGCTCTTATCACCATTTTATGTATGGATAATGTCATACCTGTAAGACTGTCGTGAACATGCTGTAGGAATGGTTCTATAGATGCGATGAATAGGTTCATTGAAAGCGGACTTCCTTGAGGGACTCCTCGCATAATCTTCAGTTGCTTGGTGAGTTGTCCATTGACTGCTATCTTTGCATTTATACCCAATGCAATGTTCCTAATCATGTTTATGTAGCGGGGAAGGAAACCCAATTTCTTCATAGTATCTATGGTTGACACAGTCAAAGGCTTTATAAAAATCAAGGAATAGAAGTGCACACTTAATATTTGTAACAGCCGTCAAGGCTATTATGTCCCTGTATTCGGAAACTGTTTGAAAAATTGTTCGGTTTGCAACACAGGACTGATGTGGACTTATGACTTTCGTGGCAACGGGAAGCAGTCTGCTATTTATGATTCTACAGATGATTTTATAATCGGAGTTTAGTAAGGAAATAGGACGGAAGTTGTTCAAGTTTTTCTTTCCCGTGGTTTTTGGTATTAGAACAATTTTGCATTCCTTGAATTCTGCTGGAACAGTCTTGCCGTCAAGAATTTCGTTAGCGATGAGTGTCATCTTGTCGCCGATAATATTCCAAAATCGTTTGTAAAATTCTAGTGGCATGCCATCTGGACCAGGAGACTTTTTTAAAGGCGAGTTGCATATTATTTTAATCACATCGTCTTTAATAACTGGTGAGGGAAGCTCGTCGTTTTCTTCATTTGACACACGCGGCCCAACAATTTTGGTAAATTCATCGAGGGTCTGTTCATGGATCTCTTTCTCAGAATATAAATCTGCATAGTATCTGAAAACCTCATTGACGATCTCTTGTTGCGTTGTGAGTTTTAAACCGTTCTCTGTTTGTATTTCCTCGATAAAATTTGTTCTCCTGTTTCGAGCGTGTCGTGTTAGGTGGTACAATGATGTGCTTTCATTGTCAGAAACAGATTTATCTTTTGATTTTATTTTTAAACCCTCCATTTGCTTCTTTTTTAGGGATAATAATTTTGCTTTTATTTTTCTTATATCTTCAATGCGAGGAGATGACTCACTGCCCGTTCATAAAGTTCTCTTAATATTGTATTATAATATTCCATGGTGTGCTTTAACTCCCTATGTCTACGTGCACTGAATTGCATGCAGACCTTCCTCAGTTTGGGTTTTGCTCGTGTAGTCCACCAATCTAACACTGTTGAATGTCGTTCTATCGATCTTAAACAAAGTTCCCACGCTGCTAGGATTTCTTCTTCCATGTCTTGTTCACTTAACCGGGAGATGTTTAACGTCCATTGGTTTTTAAAACGACGCGTTGGTTGCGTGGGAAGATTTACACAGGCAAGAACAGAACTGTGGTCACTAAAATATACAGGTATACTTTCGACCTTCAATATGGAGTGTTCGAAATTCACGGATACATAGACCCGATCGATCCTACTTTTTGAAGTGCCTGATACGTATGTAAAGTCGACAGCAGTTGGATGTAGGACTTCCCACGCATCTTTGAGTTTTAGGTCCTTTATTAAATGCTGTAGTTCAGCTGAGTAGTTAAAATTAGGGATTTGGTCTTTGCGGTTTAAGACACAATTGAAATCCCCACCAAAAACGAGGCTGCTGGGATTCTTCCGTAACAAATAAGTAATTTCTTCTTTAAAAAAACGTGGCGCTCTCTCTGATCTGTGTGTGTTTCCTGACGGGGCATAAGCATTAATAAAGGTGACATCGAAAATTTCTAGAGATATTGCCCTTCCTGATTCCAGACTTTCGATGTTTTTAACTGGTATTCCCTCACGTATTAAAAATGCTGTTCCTATGTTTGTTATGGAACATACGTTTAAAATTTCTATAAATCCTGGAACTTTTAGATCGGTAGTCCAGACTTCTTGCAGTAACGCGATCTCAGTTCCGGATTCATATAAAAATTCTTTAAGTGAGGCTAATTTTAATTCGGATGTAATTTTATTAATATTTATAGAGGCAATGGTGTATGCTTGCATCCCGTTGTCTACTATTACCAGTAGTTAACTAGTATGATTCTGTTGACACTAGAAAGTCTTTGGTATACATTTGCAGTAAAATACAAGTGATCTATCTATCTTTTAACTGTGGTACTAAACACCGACATTTTCACGTATCATTACTAATGTGGGGCCGGGCGACTCTGATTTCTCTGTTTTGGTCAGCTTCATGAACTACTTCATAGCTGATATTTGGCTTTACGTCTTTTTCCCCGGTTTTGTTTTCCCTGTGTTGCGTGGAACGGGAGAGTTCGTCTTGAGCTCCCGTGGTAGTTATTGTACCGCCGCTAGTCGGTGTTGTTGATAACACTTGGCTTGGGCACGTTTATGGTTGTTCGGTGGCCGCTT
Source organism: Locusta migratoria (assembly GCA_026315105.1). Lineage (NCBI taxonomy): Eukaryota > Metazoa > Arthropoda > Insecta > Orthoptera > Acrididae > Locusta > Locusta migratoria. Next base: position 422,767,423 of record CM048746.1, on the reverse strand, counting down.
TTTCCCGCCCGCCTCCTGCCGCAGCCGGCTGTGACTCTTGGCTTGGAGGCTCTTGTTTACCGCTGACTTGGCCGGCTTGCTCGTGCTGCTCGCTCTGAGGCGGAAGTTGCGCTTCCAGCGCGGCCGCATCGAGCGGTATTATTATTATTATATCTGGCTCCACCACTATTTCTTCTGTATCGTCCCGGGGCTCCTCATTATCGACTAACACTTCAGGATCGACCTGCATGCTACTTTCTTCTGCTGCTTCGTCATCACCCGAAGGTCTCGGTTTGCGGAATACATGGGCCTTACGAGATGATTCTTCATCAGAAGGGTCATCGCTTTGTTCCAGGGGTCTCTTCTTATTTTGTACTTCACAGTCGGGAGGAACAGATTCAGGACCGGATCGAACTTTCAGATGTGGAAAATCGTTTTTCTCTGTGGAATGAATGCCAGGAATATCGGTGTTAGCCTGATCTACTACTGGTTCCACAGTGTTATCTGCTGGTAATAGATCATTGAGGGTCAGTTTTCGTCGTTGTGATAAGTTACTTTTTAGCACGAACATACGACGGGGACAGTCTTGCCGAAAGTGACCCGATTCATTACATACATGGCATGTAGGCGTTTGTCCAGTATAAATAACATGTGCCTTGTAGCCCTCTACAGTAATGTGAGACGGAATGTTGGTTTTCACTTCCATCTCGACAGACCTTATTCCATTAAAACATTGCAGCTTATATTGCATTTCATTAATGATTTCCTTAACCTCCCCAAATTTTGACAGAGCATCCTTGATTTTATCATTGTCAATTTCAATAGGTAAGTTTAACACACGAACAGTCCGATATGCAGCATCGGCTCGTCTTATTGAAACCAGACTTTTAGTACCGTCTCTATGCACAAATTCTACTTTTTTGCCAAACTTGCTACATATGTTATCTACATATACCGAGTTCAAAAACTTTACAAACACACAGTAATTATCTGAATCAAGCTGGGTGGTATGAACAGAATCATTTTCGATGCCGATTACCTCAAAGAGCCAGTCGTGAACCTCGAGGGCTGTCGGTTGAACTCGCCGGGTCTCCTTTTCAAACTAAAATACCAGATTATTCTTCCTGAGAGATGCAGACATGTTGTGCAGTTGCGGGAGGACTTCGGTCAAGACCGAAAATCCGTACGACGGCGATGAAATCGGCGACGACAGAGACGATCAGTCACAAAAACGAATAAATGGCACAAGAGTATCACACAAAACAGTAAACGAAAGACACAAACAAGTAGCGCGGGCGTAAACACTGGCGTAGCGGAGCGGCAGCGGACACTTCCGATCGCGGCGACAGCTAGAGCCAGACTGGGGGGACACAGTGATCACCGCACCTGCAAGGACTACCTAGGTACGCCTCCTGTCAGATACAAATTCCCAGCTTTGCCCTGCTCACAGTACTCAAACTCGTAGTTATGAACTAATTCCCGTAAGAGTAGGGGCTTCAAACTTGTCCACCCCTCCCCACTAACGATAGGATCATTGCCCGTCACCGGCATATTATATATATATATATATATATATGTGTGGCGTCTGTTCCGAAAAAACAGCCGTCACTTCTGATCCTGCAGTTGTTATTATTTAATATTCACGGAATATATAACATCAACTGTGATTGGGCAAAGCTGAAAATGTGTACCCAGCCGGGATTCGAACCCGGGTCTCCTGCTTTCTAGGCAGGGAAGCTGGGAATTTGTATCTGACGGGAGGCGTGCCTAGGTAGTCCTTGCAGGTGCGGTGATCACTGTGTCCCCAGACAGTCTCATTTCACACCTTCTAAATGAGATTTCTCCGAGTAATATCGTAGCACCGATCAATGTCGGCCATATCCCCAATGGTCTCTATCACTTGAAATCCTTTCTTTTGGGATACAGCTATATCCGTATGCGAATACCTGACAGCCATATCATGCTGGTCAAAGCCATCTATAAGAACCTAATGGAAGTCAAGGCAAGAAATGTGATAGAGCAACAATACAAAAACAAAAAGTGGACAGTCATACGGGAAAATGTACACAGCCCACATTTACCATCACCTGTGAAGGCTCAGTGGTACTTCGCGGTGAACAGAAAAATTCCGACCAACTATAAACTTCATGCACTACTGAAGGTGCATGCTATGCACCTTCATTCGGCCCTATCGCAAAATACTTTCTTAGTTGTCGTCTTCTACCTATAAACCACGTACCGGCAAAATTTCAACTTCCTAGTTGCAGTAGTTTTGGAGATTTCGTGAGTAAGTGAATGAGTGACCTTTCGCTTTAGAGAGAGAGAGAGATATTACAGATTTTTATGTCACACTAACAGCGCGCTAATTTGACGTTCTTGGCTCTTTAGTTTATTGTTTGATCTCTATGTTTTAGTTTTCTGGAACTGTTCTCTTTCCAAGGGTTTGAAAAGCATCTCGACTTCTATTTAAACTCTAGTAACTGTATTTAACTGCAAAGTTTTGTAGGTAACTCCGTGAGGGTTATCACTTTTACGACACACCTGATTATCTGGAGCTCCTTTTCAATTTGTCGCCTAGATACTACTGGTACTGATAGTTCATGGAGACAATAATCTGGAAATATGCCACCTACTTTGAGAATCAGATCTTTTGAAATCAGATTTATAATGTGCATCTGTAAAATGTTCATTACAAACCAGTAATGAATATGGCGGTGTATTTGGCGAGAAGGTTTCTCAAGAAATCACACGTAACTACGTATTTCTTAGGCTATTAGCAATCAAATATTTGCGGTAACTAATGCCGCTAAGTTTCCCTTTATGATTCTTACATAATGGCACACAACAGTGAGGCATCTGTAAGTAATTAAGAGTGTATTTCAGATTACTGAGCTATATAGTCGCAGAAGAATATTATCAACGTACTTTTATCGCAAATATTCAAAACTACCAGCAACATGCATAAATGCGGTTCAAATACAAGTATGTGTAGGATAGCTGGCTCATGGTCATATCTACTGAGCTGCTAAGAAACGTTCATAGCTAGTAGACTACATCATAGGTGGAATGAGTCGTAAAATATGGCAACATGTCGCATTCCCGTGAGAAATTGCGCCAATAATGCCTAGACGTATTCTGATTGGCTTCCCCCGCCTCTGCATGAGTTCCCCTCTATGATTTTTTAATTATAAATATTGTATAGAAATTAATGTGAGTTTATGTAATTAATGTGGTTTGTAAAATGTAAACTTTCACGGCCGGAATGGTCAAAATTACTAAAAATTTCCGGGCTGTTATGCCGTGGTCTAGTGGATTTATTATTAAAACCCAACGTTTCGTCCCCGACTGCGGAGGACATTCTCAAGGGGGATCGTGGCACTTTTGGATGTCCGATTCACACCCTGGCTCGCTACTGACTAAAGCCAAATTCCGTTTACGATATTAACGGACGGAGACAATCGGCAACGACGAATTGCGCGCACATGTCAAAAACATCTGACGTCACACCACTGCGCGCGAGCCCTCGTAAACGGAATTTGGCTTCAGTCAGTAGCGAGCCAGGGTGTGAATCGGACATCCAAAAGTGCCACGATGCCCCTTTACAATGTCCTCCGCAATCGGGGACGAAACGTTGGGTTTTAATAAGAAATCCACTAGACCACGGCATAACAGCCCGGAAATTTTTAGTAATTTTGAATTAATGTGTTTACATGAAGCTTTAATGTTGTATTTTTCTTTATGGAATTATGTTCTAGGTAGTAGAAACAATTGAATATAGTTCTAGAAAGTGCGCTTCGCACCAGAATTGATTATGATCGGGACCAGCTCTGCCCAGTTGCGGGCAGTCCAGCACAGACGGCTCTCGCTTAAACAGCTGTAACAGTCGCGCTCTTAAAATAGCCTGTCAGACAGTCAGAATTTATACTTTTCAACTAATGTAATTAAAATTCAAGTGTACGAAGATCATGGACAGTATTATATATGTCGCTTGTTGTTTCTCGACATATCAATAAACATTATGAAACTAATAGCATCCCTTCATATTTGAAAAATACGTATGATCCTAGCCACCAGACTGCACGCGCTGTACTCGTAGTTGTACGGCCCTCACCTGCACTGCTACGTAATTAAATCTTGCGCCATTGGCACGAGTGTGGTGGTAACACCTCTCAGGGAAAGTGTTAGAGAAAATTTTAGACAGATAACTTACAAAAACTTCCCAATCACACTCTACCATCCTTTTATCTCCGACCCCGCCGTAAACGAGAATATTATTTTCACAGTTACTCGCTTCCTGTATTTCTGTTTACAGCTTACACGAGCGTGTATGACTATGACAGTAATAATTTTGAAGACAAGGGAAAAAGTTAGCATTGCCCGCTAGCCTGTAGCAGTAGCATCCGAGGCAACAGTTGGTACGAGGCGTCACACGTGGCAGATGTTGTAACTAGTACTGACACACTCAACCCCATTTGATCCCTGAAAGCACCAAGGCTGTTGGAGCATACTATAGCGGGCTATGGTCGGAGTTAGTGGCATCAGAGATCACGACACTACTATCGATTGCCGTTGCCGTCACGGTCGCTGGAACACCGACAGGTAGCAATAACAGTTACTGGGCCGTGCAAGTTATGGAGATTATTACGAGTGTCTACTCTGACTGGCTAAACCGTAGTTAAATGGCCAGTGCATACGGCCGGATAGTGCGCATCGAGTTAGGCTAGTGTATAGCAATGTAAAGCAGAGTCCAAATGATCGTAATCATAACTGAAGTGGTTCACCATGAAGAACACAAAGCACCAGGCATAATTCGACTCTGTGGTTACTGGGACACTGCAATAATGCGCCGTCTGCCTCGTGGACGGTATTGCGTACATGACCTATCTGAGCAATGTCCATCAGGCGAAAGCGCTCCGAGCTGATGACGACCTCTACGCCAACTTCCTCATGGTGGTGCTCAGTCCTGGCCACCAATGAGTCTTAAGACACTGAATCGCGCCTATGTCATTAACTGAAATACTGTGAGGTATATAAATTGCTATAAATGGTTTTCCTTTCCTTTGGTTGAATTTATTTGATTTTGGATCTCCCATTTATTTTAAGACCTACTGGATTACGTCGCTTTGTGTTTCCTTCTTCTTTTCACTTGCAGACTGTTACAAGGAAGGTGTACTCTTGTTGTGTTCAGTTGTGACATTTTGCCGCGCTGGAGTAGCCGAGCGGTCTAAGGCGCCTCGCTGCCGAGCGCGCGGTTGCTCGCCGTCGGAGGTTCGAGTCCTTCCTGCGACATGGGTGTGTGTGTGTTTATCCTTAGGTTAGTATAACTTAGTTTAAGTACTTTGTAAGCTACGGACCACGCAGTTTGGTCCGATAAATATACAAACATTTGAACATTTGATTTAGTGACATTTCTGCAGTAAAATCTTCTTTCCTTTCCATCGGTTTCGTTTCTTTGTCTTATGCTTCCACTAACTGATATCTGTTTATATATTGAAAGGGAATTTCTACCCAAAGGATTTGGGTTTTTCCCTGGGTGGGAGTGGACGTTTCTCCATTTACATATTTCAGTTGCATTTCTGTTGTTTCCAGCAGTTGCAGAATATTCTGTTTTGTTTAAAAAAAATATGTGAGTAACTCAGGGAAAAAAGTGAGTAACTCGGGTGCATAATATTTGATAGTCGGGACTGCGTACGCTCTGTCCCGGTCTACAATGTATGAAAAAAAAAGTGAGAGAAAAAGGACAATCTGCTTAGGTCATCGGTTCCTAGACACAAACTACTTAAACGTATCATAAGGAACACACATCCATGCCCGAGGGAAAATTCTAACCCACGAAATTCGTAAAAAGGCTCCCCAGACCCCGAAGAGTGTCCTCACTGCACATCATGTTGCGCAGTGGCCCAACATTCCTCGCTACAGAATCTCAGCTCTTATCACTGCTTTACTTTCACATGGAAATATCGCTGATGGTTAAGAACTTAAAATATAACTAGATGGCTGCAATTTAACATACTGGACTAATCGTACTTTATCCAACACACGAAGACGGTAGTTGCTTGTTGTGGTCATTTGATTCTATATTGGTCTATACAAATTAGTGAAGCATTGAGCATATAAAACAACACAGTGAATAATGTTTTTCTCACTTATGAAAAAAGTTATGTAATCTGTGTATTTTCTGTATCAATATTTTTTACATTATTCTCAGTTTATGTATTGAAATGCAGATAATTATTGCAATCATGTGTCTCCTTAGGCTTTCCCAACATCGTAACTATTAGTAATGTGTGAGTTTGCTGCCGGATCTGAAAATAAAACCGGTTCAATATTTTAGCGATACGACTGATCGTTATCTTTAGGAACGCCGCTGCTGCTGACTTCCGCTGAATACACACATACATATTTTTTTTTAATAATATGTGCAGAATATTAACTGCTAGGTACGTCTGAAAAGTTGTATCGTCGAAAATTTTGATCAGTCTGATTTTACGATACCGCAGAACACCCGGAGACATTACGAAATTCTTTTACAGAAGGCAGTCGCGATCGCAAGTTTTATTCTTTTGGTAACTGGTTTCGGCCACTTAAAAGGCCGTCTTCAGACCATAACAACTGTAATAATGCAGATAATATTATATTAGAGAGATACTCTAAAGCTAGTATTTAAGTATAAGAAATAAAATGTACCCATAGTGTTGTTCAGTTGGAGCTGCCTGGAAGATTGAATGTCGACTGCCGTAGAAGTAAGTGCAGTCATCCTTTAAATACTAGAAGCCTCACCCGCCTCAATATAAATGTTGATCAATCGAGTATAAATTCTAACGGAATTTATTATAAAATGCATTTTAATATCTACAAAAACATAATTATTACGGAAAATAGTTGAAATAATAATATATAAAATATAATATATGTAAATACATATGTAGTAAATGTGAACATATTAAAACATCTTTTAAGACAATATAAAACATCCCTAATCAGTACATTTCGTGCCGTCTGTGTTGTAGTGATTCCAAAAAAATCAAAAGAATATCGATATGTGCAGCAGACGACCTCCAAAGATACATAGGGATGTTAGCTGAGACTCATTTCCATTTATAACAGCAGACGACATGTTAAAAATGAGTAGATCGTGGGCTGTGGTCCGTTTCCATTGGAGAAAAATGTCAACAGCAGAAGAGTAGACGTAACATACATCACTACATAAAATATCCAGTGGGCAAGAGCTACAAACTGAGAGAGCACTAATAGTCTGGCAGAAAAATTTAAAAAAATTAAAAGTTACATTATTTATGGTCATATAAAATTACATATCCAATATGAAGAAAAATAGAAAGCCGTGCAAGGTTTTGTTATAATTTAAAAATAGAAGTCGGAGGAACTAAGTTTCCATTGTTAGACAATAAAATAAACTGAGATAAAACAAACACCAGGTTTTTGCTAGTTATGAATGTATTATTTCCATAATAAAATCGTGTTTGGCAATCTGTTTGGCCGTCAGGGCCCTTGGTTTGAAAATAATATCAAGATAAAATATATGCCAAAGTTGTAAGGTACTAGCTGTGAAACTTGTCTTCACTAATTTTTCAAGGAATCTTACCAGTTGCCACTTCATCAATAGCTGCTTAAATAATCGACTAATAATTCATAACTGACTTTTAATTAAAGTGAATTATTTTTGAATAATATGAAGTAACAATACTTTATTTACTAGCAAAGCAAAAATCTCAGAGAATTGAATATTTCTGGGCACGATATTTAGTAAACAAAAGTATTCTGATTGTGTCATTCCCTCCGGAAAGCTCAATTGTTGTTGTCTTCAGTCGGGAGACTGGTTTGATGCAGCTCTCTCCTACTCTATCCTGAGCAAGCCTCTTCATCTCCTGATAATCTGTTTCCTGTATTTATCTCTTGGTCTTCCACTGCAATTTTTACGCCACACACTTCCCTCCAACGCTAAATTCCCAATTCCTTCATGTCTAAGAATGTGTCTTACCAATCGATCCCTTCTTTTAGTCAAGGTATGCAAGAAATCCCTTTTCTCCCCAATTCTGTTCAGTATCTCCTCATTAGTTACGTGATCCATCGACCTAATATTCAGAATTCTTCTGTAACACCACATTTCAAAAGCTTCTATCCTCTTCCTGTCCGCACTGTTTATCGTCCATGTTTCGCTCCCATACAAGGCAACACTGCACACAAATGCCTTCAGAAATGACTTCCTTACGCTTAAATTCATATCCGATGTTAACAAATTTCTCTTTTTGAAAAACGCTTTTCTTCCCATTGCCATTCTGCCTTTTATATCCTCTGTAGTGCGACCATCGTATGTTATTTTACTGCCCACGTAACGAAACTCATCTACCACCTTTATTGTTTCGTTACCTAAGCTGATTCCTTCAGCATCGCCCGATTTTCTTAGACTGCACTCCATAACCGTTGTTTTGCTCTTGTTAATGTTCATCTTATATGCACCTTTCAGAACACTGTCCATCCCGTTCAACTGCTCTTCCAGGTCCATTGCTGTCTCTGATAAAATTACAATGTCGTCGGCATAACGCAATGTAATTATTTCTTCACCTTGAACTTTAATTCCTTCTCCAAATTTCTCTTTGCTTTATAGCTTGCTCAGTGTACAAATTGAATAACATTGGAAAAAGACTGCGTACACCATCTCTGACATAAAGTCGGTATAAATACGTTTAAAACAGTGTATTTAGCAAATATATCAATGTGAGCTAATCAGAGTATGTTTTTAGTGTTTTTAGTGTGCATAATACAAATCTCATAAAGCATTAACATGGCAGTATATACATTTTAAATGACAGTTTAGTTGTGTTAGCTTACAAAGTGTGTTTTACGTAATTAATCACATAATACACCGACATATGAGTGATTTTGTGAATTAGTGCATCGAAACTGGCCTAGTGAATAATTAGGTACCATCAGTATTTATGACAAAGGGGTTTAGGAAATATGTCAGCGACGTCATAATTAACTAATATTAGTAATGACACTTTGCACATATACAGTAAACATCATAAACATTTGCTTTCTATGACTCTGCCAAAAATAAAACCATTAGTTTGTGAAATAATGTTTTAATAGTCACTTTCGTAAATTGAGAAGATAGTTGTAACAATATGTTTAAAAACAGATTTCTTATGTCAATGGTCTTTTAAACGTCAGTATTGATTTTCCCCTTATCATGTGCTGCTATAAAGTGCCAAGTTACATTGAAACCGGTTCAGTAGTGTAGTGCATAAAACGCACACACACACACACACACACACACACACAAGCACACACTTACATACATAATAACATTTTACGAGATGTGTAGATTACTAAACATAATCTACCCACTTTCATGATTCACACTTAATCGGGCGCAAATTCACTCACCAATTATTTTATGATTCGTGCTTAGTTACGAGCAGTTATAGTTTTCAACCATTTTGTAATCAAGGCGCATTTTTTACACTTCTAACGCGCATAAACGTAGTGCCGTTCATACATAAGCTATTTTAGCTTAATAGCCTAGTAAGTAAGCATTTTGCCTATTGTACCTTGACTTTAATTTCAGATTCTTTCCTGTTGGTTAATTTTTAGTTGAGAAGCGGTTCTTTTTTCAGTTATCTTTTCACTTTCTGAAAATGATAATTGTATTAGCTAAACCCTTGATGTAATAAGATTGTGATTCCTAACTAACAGTTTTTTTTTTTTTTTTTTTTTTTTTTTTTTTTTTTTTTTTTTTTTTTTTTTTGGAAAAACTTTCTTCTGTTATGAGGGCAGTAAAAGCTAAAGCAGTGATGAGTGTCCTGTCTACTGCAGTAGCAGGATACTCGGCTCAGAATATTTCATCTCTCGGGAGTAAATACAGATGTCACGTTTCACCAAGTTAATAAAACCGTTTTGTATCTGTCAGTTGCAGCAACTTTTCCTATTACGTTCCGCCTACTTTTCATCCATAGCAGCCTCTCGACTTAACTTGATGTTCTCAGTGACACGTGACCTCTGCCTCCCGGGATCCACTCGTCTCGTCACGAAATTTCCGGACAGAGCCGTTGAGCAGTGTTATCGTATTGGGGGCAGTCCTCACCAGCTACCATAGGTAGAGTAAGAAAATACAGGTGTAATCAGTAGACGCGGGATGTTTCTTAAGATAACTGAAAAAGCCCAAGCTAACAATCACATATGTACAATGCGCTGTCAGATCACATGAATTTGGTCACATGACAAAACGCTGAATAATCACTATTTTGAAGAAAGACTCCGGATTCAAGATCGCAATACTATATACATTTAATGAAATAAATCGCAATTTGCGGTGCTTATGGCTTCACTGTACTAGGTTTAGCTGTAATACCAATGTGCGGCGAATGAAAATTTGTGCCCAGCCGGGATTCGAACCCGGGATCTCCCGCTTACTAGGCAGACCTGTTGACCATTCCGTCAACGACCACATAGTTACCAACCCGACTGCAGAGGACTCTTCCCTGCACGTTTCCCGCCACACACAGATCTCCATTCGCCACGCTGTCTCTTTCCTATACCACACCCTATTTATTCTGTAATGTTCGCAGCCACAATAATGTACTCCCGCGTAAGAGGAACAGACCATGAAGTATCGAGACACAATTTTCATTCGCCGCATATTGGTATTACATCTAAACCTAGTACAGCGAAGCCATAAGTGTTGGCGAATTGCGATTTATTTCATTAAAAATGAACGCTGTAACGTCGTCAAAAATATATAATACTATACATTTATTTGAGACGACCGGTTTCGCTAATCATAGTTATCACTATCTGAGCTTTTTTTTCCTTTTTTTTTCGCTATTGTTACCTGAACTTTTTTTTCTTTCTCGAAAAATAAGTTACAGCAGTGGTTCCAATACCGTGGGTCGTGAACCACTAGTGGGTCTCCAGATGTCTGACATCTAAGAAAAATACTGCCATCAACATACGAAAGTATATTTCAAGAGGTAGTAGAACGACCTTCTCCAACCGGGGCACAAACGAGATATTTGTGGTGTGTGAAGTTCAGACCTCAGATACACTACTCAAAACAATTAGTGGATTATGTGAAATATACACAATATATGGTAACGTATTTCATTCACATATTGGTTACAATTATAATTTGTGGGTGCTACAGTAGATAGTTTGCTGTTTTTAACATTTTACTTCAGGTTTACATGGCGTTTACTCAGAGCGATGTATCAAGGGACTACCATAATAGTGAAAAAGTCTTTCTTGTTGCCCATTAATAAAATGTGTGATCACTTTCGACGGCCAATACAGTTGCACACATGCGTGGCATAGACAGTATGAGGTTATCGGTCAGCTCTTGACGGATATTTGGCCATTCTTTCATGAGTGCAATATGCAGCTCTGAAACCGTTGTGGGAGGTGCTGGTCTGGCTGCAATGAGTCTGCCAAGGATCTCGTCTATATATGAGCAATCAAAGCACCATACTGAATGACAAAGAGGTCCATAGGTCAGCTAATACTGGATCCTTCTCATATCATTCGCCCACCACCATCATATAAAATCATGATTTTTTCATATTGTCTCAGGATGAGGTAACCACGATTGTCAAGCTTGACCAATGTAGTAATCAGCCAGAGCCATTCAATTCAATTATCAAACATTCTTAAGTAAATCGACATTGAAGTTTTGCAAGCATATTCAAATACCTGTTATGGTGCCAATTGAACAAGTTATTCGTAAAGCTTATTTGGTGGTGTTCAGCATTGTAGATCAAGGGTAAACTTTTATTTATTTATTCTCGATGTGTGCCTACCTCTTCGAACTAGGGCGTGAAATTAGTGTGTGCGTGAGAGAGAGGAATGCATAAAAGTAGATTCAATTAATCTTCGTGAACGGATATTAAGTTCGCTTTCCAGTAGATACGTCTAGAAAAAAATGCGACTTTAAAAGGCGATGTGCTCCATGCCGTGAATATTATTTTTCCCATGTTTCTACGAAGCGCATTTCCCTGGCATATGTGATACCACATCTGTGATGTAAAAGAATGGAAAAGTCCAAATAAGGGGATTCTGTGAATCTTCATGTTTTCGCGGCGCAATGACTGTTCAAAGAAGTTTCGGGCGTGCAGCCGCATAAAGTTTTCTTCTTCTAATATTTCGGCTGAGAAACGTTCAGCCATCTTCGTCTCTGAAGATGGCTGAAAGTTTCTCAGCCGAAATATTAGAAGAAGAAAACTTTATGCGGCTGCACGCCCGAAACTTCTTTGAACAAGGGGATTCTGATTTTACAGTATTGCCTCAGAAACATAAGCTGCCACATTTTTCAATTTTTGTAATTGATACCATCATTATTAACAACCTTTCATAAAAATAGAAAATTAGGAATAGACAAAAATGTGTGCATTTTTAAAAATGTGTGCATTTTTAAAATGTGTGCATTTTAATAAAAATAACGATTATATCAATGTTAATCACTATATATTTGATGGGTTTTATATTTAAATGGTTTAAATATTCCTGACTTTGGTAGGAAGGGGGAATTATACGGCCACAAAAGTCTTCGGTAACCTACCAAATAGCGTCAAAAGCCTGACAGATAGACAACTAGGATTTCGGAATGACGACACAATCTACTTATTGGATACATTTTTAGATACAAATTAGTATATATATATATATATATATATATATATATATATATATATATGTGTGTGTGTGTGTGTGTGTGTGTGTGTGTGTGTCATGTATTTGTTTTTGTGAAATGTAATATCTTGTACAGGCACCTTTTATTAACCTGACACGTTCCACATCATTACGACTATTTTGTAAGCTTTTATCTTTTAATTTGTGTATTGTTATATAGTGACTGTTACTATTACACTTACTATTTTATATCCATTTTTAATAAGATGACCAGCTTGTAAAATATATACTACCAGAGGATGGCGACACAGTACACCGAAACCGGGTGTCATTCAATAAATTAATAATTTGCGATCAGATCGCCTCCAGAACCGACAATGTCAGGTAATCGTATCATTACGAATAGTTGTATTCATGATCTGTGGAACAAGTGCTAATTTAATGTAATCTAATCTCACCAGAGAGGTGGCAGCAAGAGATAGAGGAGATGGGGTATGAAGCAAAGGCCAGAGACAGGAAGGGGAGGAGATATACTGAGAGAGGACCAAGGGTATTTGATCTGGGGTAAAGGAGAGGATGGTCATAGAGAGAAAGGGACGAAGAAATGGAGAAAGAGGGACAAAGAAGGGATGGACAAAGAGAGTGTGACGAGAAGATGGACAGTCAATAGGAGGAGGGAATGAGAGAGACGATAGGAGAGATGGATACACAGAGATCATGTACAGTTATATATTTGGTGTAGGAGATGGGCATACAGAGAGGGGATGAAGATAAGGAGGCATATAGCAAGAGAGAAATATAAATATGTGGAGGATGAGGAGAAGCAGATGTATAATGTGTAGGAAGAGACATGTGAAAAGATATGGAGAGCAGGGGGTATTATATGAGGCACTGGGAAGGAAAAGACTGGCAGGTAGAGTGATGACGAAATGCAGGAGGGGAGGGAGGGAGGGTGGGTGGATGGGAGAGTTGGCGACAGAGAGAGAGAGAGAGAGAGAGAGAGAGAGAGAGAGAGAGAGAGAGAGAGAGAGAGAGAGAAAGAGATGGACAGGAGGTTTAAGGATATATATGTACATTAAAGGAGGTAGAGATGTATGAAGATAGGGGGAAGAGGAAGTGCGTATAAAACGTGTATTGAATACATCCGTGAGTTGATGAGCAGAAAGGTGTGGCTGAGCAAAGTGATGGGAGTGGGAGGAGATGGAGGGTGAAAGAAGAAGAATTATGTTGACAGAGAAAGTGCGAGAAGGAGATGGAAAAGGAAAGGGGGAGGAGGAGCTGTACAGGAGATATGTGAAGGTGGTAATGTAAGACGAAACATAAGAATGGAAAAATTGTACCCTGGCAATTCAGGGTGTCGTTGATAGTAAATAAATATTGTGTCCGCGTTATGTGTTCATATAATTTTGACCACCACGGAATGGTAGCAGTAAGCAGCCCTGTGACGCGATCTCTGTGACAGACCGAAGACCGCGCCCACTTGCGCCTGGCCTCAACACGGAATTGATAGTGGCTCCCCGGCAGTGCTGCGGTACCGGACACGGTGCACGCGGTTGCTGGCTGTCCTTAGCGCCGGGGTTTCCCGCTCGTGACACTCGCCTACATCCTGCACACAATTACCGACTGGGTGAGCCCCGTGGCCGTCCAAAGACAGCCAACGACGTACTCGATCCTGTTCAGAGCAATACCATCGAGGTCCACTCGCGATACGTCGAACGCACACCCATGTCTGTTGTGTAAACTGTGCTGACTGTACCAGAAAATACAATACAGGGTGAATTTTTTCTCTGCTGTGTACAATCTCTAGTGATTTATCGACGAAAGAAGCAGCACAATGAATGGAACGGACAGATGGCTGTATATTAGCTACGCTGTAGATATTTGTTTCAGCGCCTAGCACATGACTAGCGTACGGACATTCTAGACGTAATGAATCAAAACACATATTTAAGTTTGAGAAAACTTCGTTTTAGTAATTGTTACGTATTTTGATTATCTGTTACTGATTTATGGGTGTTAAATACTGGACTGAATGAAGTGTGAATGTGAAATTAAAATTCTGGAAGATAATTGTACTATTGAGTCTATTTGTCGATTGCTCTGGAAAGAACGAGTGATTTTTCTTGCCTGATAATGTAGCGCCGGTTTTCAAGGTATGCTGATTGGTGACGGTTTTGTTTTTAGCCAATGAGAATTAAATTAAGTCGCGCGTACATTCTGGAAGAATCAGCCTTTGCTTGGACGTGAAACAGTTGGGTGAGACGATAGGGACGGACAGGAACAGACTCACGGGCATAAGCTTAGAAAAGTATTTTGTAATTTCGCATAAAACGTATGAGAAGCTGGTGTATGTTGCTTGTATATGGTTAAGAGGTGAAAAATTGAAATTTCTATGAATGAACTGTGTTATAATGAACAACCTAAAAATCCGCGTGGCATAAATCGTCCAATCTTCCACGGAAGACTTAACATTCGAGTACTGATTTAAGTGCACGATAATCGAGCGAGAAAATTTTTTTCAAAACACAGTCAAACTTCGTATTATTTCATGATTATTTGATTATTTTTATCGGGCTGCATGTGTGTGCAGAAGAGCGTTTTTCCCTTGGAAGGAATTTTTGTGATCTGCTCATTAAGGTGAATAATAACTAATTTATTAAGAGACTCGCATATTTTGGAGACCTGTTACAAGAAGCCTATACTTCTGTGCAACCTGTGGAATCTGTGCACTGTGGCCAGTTTTTCAATACAGCTTTTTATGAGCAAAGAACATTGTAGGCTATATCTTTTACACTGCTGCCATGGACTGTTCTATCAGTAAAGGTCAGCTGCTCAGCTGCGATGCACATGGTCTTCTTCAATTTTCACCCCTTAGGTTGGTTTGCAGCAGAGCGCCATCCCTCTCTTCTGTCTGCCTTCCTCTTCATTTCCACATACGTGTTATACCTAACATCATTCATGATCTGTTTCATGTATAATATTCTTCGTCGCCCGCTTCGGTTTTTTTCCCTCAATAGCTTCTTCTGCTATTGTTCCAGTGATGTTATTGTGTATGAGGATGTGCCCTATGTCTCGTCTTGTTTGGCTGTGCCTCCACAGGGATCTGTTTTCCTGTACTCTTCTAACCATCTCTTCACTTGTCACTCTCTCTTTCCAGCTGATCTTTATCATCCTTCTATAAAACCACATCTCCAGGGCGTCTAGCCGTCTTCTCTCCTCTCTTCCCATTGTCCAAATTTCGCAACCCTACAGAGCCACACTTCAAAAATAAAAGCTTTCATTATACGTTTTCTTATCTCCATTCTGATGTTCTTCCTGGCGAGTATGTTCTTCCTCAGACTGAATGCAATTTTGGCCTGTTGTATTCTGCTCACAATTTCTTTCCGGCTCTTACCATCCCTTGTGATCTTGCTTCCCAAGCAAGTGAATTTATCACTTCTAGCTCCTCTCTTGCAATTCGCCGCGTGAGAGAAGCCGAGCGGTTGGAGCGCCACGTTACGGATCGCACGAACTCTCGCGTCGGGGGTTCGATCCTCCCTCGGGCATGGATGTGTGTGTTGTCCTTACGTTAGATTAAGTAGTTTGTAAGACTAGGGACTGATGACCAACGTAGTTTGGTCCCATAGGATTACAAACATTTCAACATTTTATTCCAATTCTTATTTTTGGAGGTTCTTAGTCTGTTTCTGAACTGTATACCATCACTTTAGTCTTTTTCTTGTTTATTCTCATACCATAATGGTTGTAGAGAATCCTTTCCGTTGTTCTGAGTACTTCTAGGTCTTCTTTTGTCTCCGTGACTATAGCAATATCGTCTGCATATCGTAGTATGTCCATCCTCTGCTCATTCATCTTGATGTCCACCTCTGTAGTTTCACGAACTTGGTCTATAGCTTTTTGGATGTAGGCGTTGAATATAAGAGGAGAGAGCGCACATCCTTGTCTTGTCCCTTTTCTGATATTTGCTTCTTGATCCTAATCACTGCCACCTCATCCTTATAGAGTCTGAGTATCACACGGATGTCTTTGTATTCATTTCACTTTTTCTCAGCACTTTGAACATCTCTTGCTAGATAACGTTATCAAATGACTTTCCAGGTCAGCAAAGGCCATAAAAATTGCGCATGGTAGAGACCATGTATTCATTCACACTTTGTTATATCGGCTCCGGTCTGCATCATGCAACCTCACAGTATGCTTGAGGTTGGTACCGTTCCTCATACTGTGCCACTGATGATCCTAAGGGCTGCATGATGCAGTCCATTGTGTTGTCAACGTCAGGAATCACCTCCGTCGCGTCTTCCCTGGTCGGTGGGACAGGGTGGTGCAGTTGCGTGGCCTGCTCGCGCGCCGGATCTCAAACCTTTTGATTTCTAGTTATGTGGCCATCTCACAAGTATCGGGTTTGCAGAACCCACTCCACATATGGAGACAGTGGAGCATATTATTCCTGCAGCGTTGTCACCACTGCGATTTTAGCGCTCATGTGTCAAAGGCCTTCGAACAAAGATAATAGTAGACAGAGATGATATCACTTTCTTAGCACCAACATCTCTATGGCTAAACCACGTGACCATACAAATTTTTTTGCGAGTGGAAGTAATATTAAATTTCATATATAGGTACTAATAGCTTAAAATAGTTTTATTTCTTGAAAACTGCTGAATTGTTATTTATATTCAGTTAACTGTTTGCCAACACTCACGTGGTTCCATCTTGGTACCATCACAGTCTAACAGATACAGTCACGACACTCCCACAGATTTTTGTTATACGCCACAACAGCAGCGCTCAAAGCGACCGGCAAGGTACATTTCTGATTAAACCAATTTTAACATACTTTTTACAACAGGGAAGTTAGGTAGTGACATAAAAATTGCAATAACCAGGAAATAACTCCATGTCTGTCTCTATTAGGTTTCCTAAGAAACATTGGAGGGTATGAAACGGAACTTTGCAGGACAATTTATTTAAGATTATCATGAAATCTACAACTTTTTAATCAATAATTGCATGTTCTATTAAGAATAACAGAAAACTCACTCTTCTGCAGAAAGACATCGGATATCTACTCAGCCGGCCGCGGTGGCCGAGAGGACTGCGGCGCGTCAGTCACGGTCTGCACAGCCACTACGGTCGGGGGTTCGAATCCCCCCTCGGGCATGGATATTTGTGCAGTCCTTAGTATTAGCTAGTTCATAGGTAGTTTGTAAGCTTAGGGACTGATGACCCCATAGTTAAGTCCCATAAGCTCTACAAACATTTGAACTTTTGATTTGATATCTACTCAGAAACGTCAAGATTTTGTTCACCACAATTCCACTAAAATCATTAAGTGCTAAATGTAGGAAACGAATATGGAATGCAATTCCTACATTATTTAATGTACCAGATTAGCCTCTACAGCTATAGATGACGGTAAATCCTCACAAATGTGGTAATAAAACATCAAAAAAGAAAGTTTCCCATTAAGGCAGAAATCAATTCCATAATTGTTGCTACATCTGAACCACAAGCGGCAAGAATCTTCGAGACATTCGTCTGATATGCAAAATTAATCAGATTAAAAATATATACGTTTATAAGAAAGATGAGTGAACTGGAATTTTTACACGTCAATGAAAGTGCCTGTCATATAAGAACAGACCACAACAAAAATTAATGTTTCTCATCTGCTAATATTCTCTTATTTATAGAGGAGTCGGCTGCAAAATATACACATATTCGTAAATATTTACTCATGAATAACTTGTTGTTTATATTGCTGGATCAAATAAATTCAGCAGTTTTTATACTTATTTCGCAATTATTTATATGTTTCGATATTTTACTAATGCTTGGAACGCAAATCTTACAGAAACTATTTGGTTAATTACATAGAAAAGTAATTATAAACAAACATTATTCTTTCAGCTCATTGCCACCACTAGGGGCGCTAGTGTCGCAGCAACTGTCAGTTGGTAACAACTTTTACAGCAGTGAGTGTCGCGACTGTGTATGATAGACTGTGGTACCATGCCACATATGGCTTTTCTACAGTTTGCCCTGTCTACTAGTATCTATGGTCGGAGGTTGAGGCCACTGATCTCAATTATCATCACGGGATACACAACTGTAGTGGTTATGATCTGTGAAAATCGTGACGGTCTATTATAGTTATGTTGGCAACTCCGTTCGTATAGGTCGTATTGTCGTTATGACCCTTGTGTCCTCTGAAATTAAGTGATAAACGATTGATTACTTTAATAAATACGTAATTGTGAACTTTGTGTCGCTAATGGTTGTAGAGAAGTCAAAGGAAAGGATGTAGAGTTCAGATCAATATGTCAGTTTTATTTTTATTCAGAACTAGCTAAAAACCGGATATTTATTTATTTATTCCTGCCTTAAGTTAGTACTTCTCTTATCCCTTCTCTGTCTGACCATCTCCTTTTTTCTAAAAACAAGTTATATTTGTAGGAGAATATGTAAGAAATTAGGCTGTCTTTCTTAATGTCAAAAATTATACATACTGTATCCAAACAAAGAAAGATAGCAATCAAAATGGAAACGACATAAAATTCGCCCTATCTCATATTTGAGTTATATGTTGTACAATTTTATAATTTTTCGAGTAAATATTCATTTGTATAAGTGCTGTATGTCTGTAAAATCTATTGCGAATACAATTAGTAGTATAGAAGTAAGAGGTATTAAACTGGTGTGTGATAGGCGGGGGGTTCTGTGAACGTTACTGTTTATGTGCCCATATCTCATGAACTACGTGTCGTACTGTGATACAGTTTCAAAGGTACATTCAGCTGTATGTGTGTAAAATTGTAACGTCATACCGAATACCGCAGTTTTAGTCCATGAAGAGCGGAAAACTAGAAAACGAGAAACTTTTTTTCTTTCATAACTTTGTTGTAGTTGTCATCGAGAAAAAGTTCAATAAAGGTTTGAGATATTGTTTAAACTTTGTTTCAAGTCGCTAAGTACTGTCACTCTCATACAGTGTTTGAATAAAGTCTCGTCGCATTATGTGGCAGTTTCTTGCAACTCCTTTTGTTTATGACGTTATATTGTGTATGATGTTGTATCTCTTGAACCCTGCTTCGTATGTGGTTCTTACCCAGCCAGTATTGTTACGTCATGGTAAGGAATATGTGCACCAAATTTAGTTGGAATCGGTCCTGTGGTTTAGGAGGAAACGAGCAACACTTCGTTTGATGCAGCAGGAAACAATTACGATAGCACACAGAAGGGGACTATCTTAAAGAAACTAAACGAATTATTTCTGAGATCAATATTTACAACAGCAAAATTTACTCTTTGCTAAGACTTTATAACTGAAAAGGGGAAGGCAGCTGATCTGGTTCTCCAGACGAAGTAAAGTAATTACTGGTACTTAAACAGTTTGGTACTATTTAACAATCTACGAGTGTTACAGCACAACCTTCTCTAATCATCGGCAAGCATCAGACACAGCAAGGGATATCGTGTACGTATTTCCTGGTGAAACAAGTGAATGGCATAAAAATTCACAGATACTAATAAATCATTACTTTGGTGAACGATGGTTAATTCTACACCTTTTTCACATGGTAAGCGACATTAAAAAAGTGTTTTATTATATAACATGATTACACAGAGATATACACTAATATAATTCTCGAATAAAAACTATTCCAACAATATTGTCACTTGGTTATTTTTTGGTCGAAGATATTTTTTCCTGTACGAAATTTAAGCAGTTTTTCCAAGGGAGGTTACATAAAGTAAACAAAATTGACGTTAAACTTAATAACACTATGGGTATCTTGTTTTACATGAAATTAGTCGACGTAGCTGCAATTACTCCTTATTTACTTGTATTATAATATTCTGCACTACAAGCCTACTTATTTGCGCATATAGGCATTTTCAGTGCTCCTGAAGGTAAGAAACTTCCTGGCAAATTAAAATTGTGTGCCGGAATCGGGACCCGAACGTGCGACCTTTGCCTTTCGCGGGAAAGCGCTCTACCACTGAGATACCTCGATACGATGCACATACCCGCCTCAAAACTTCAGTGCTACCAGTACCTCGCCTCCTACTTTCCAAACTTCACAGACGTTCTCCTGCGAATCTTGCAAGACTAGCACTCGTGGAAGAAAGGATGTGGTGGAGACATGGCTTAGACACAGCCTAAAGGGATGTTTTCAGAATAAAAGTTTCATTCTTGATTATCATTTACGTCTTAATAAAGTACAATAATATTACAACTGTAATTTACAATATTAGGTGTGATTGACTGATATATTGCATCTAGAAACCTACTGTCAACTTTCGATTATTATATTTTGATTGAATTACGTATTTTTATATAGCATGTCCGACAATCACACGTAGATGTAAGTAATGTTGTAAACTACAGTTGTAATATGTTGCACTTCACTAAGACGTAAATGATAAACATTGTTATAAACACCTACAAGCACACTTGATAATTTTAATACGCCGAAACATGCAGGCATATTGTACAAAATATTGAAAAAACAAATCAGTAATGATTAATTACAGCAACTTGAACTAATTGCACATAAAATGTCATATTTAGACGTCATAAATCCTGCTGGCCCTGCCACCAAGACAATATAGGTATCGTCGACACCTACCACATAGCTCCCCGTCCAGAGGTACATACAGGGTGTCCAGATAGGGGCTTCTTGATTTCAAAATTAAGTATCTCGAAAACAAGGATCGATAGAGGAATGCAGTAATCGGTATGTTTATTGCGAAAGCTGTAAGAAGTTTATACAGTAGTTTAAAATAATAGTTACAAAAGCTGCTAACAGATGGAGCTGTACGCTGTACAACTCATATCAGCATAAATAATCGTATGAAAACACACTTTGCAAAAAATCACATCATAATGTTTTCAAAATGTTCACCGTTGGCACTACAGAGGTGGCGCAAACGAAGAATGAAATTAGCCATCACATTTCGTAGTGTCTCAACCGAAATGGATTCACATGCTACAGAGATCGCCGATTCAAGCTCGTCCAACGTGGCGGGATGCTTCGGGTAGACCATGTCTTTCACTGTGCTTCACAAAAAAATTCACAGGGAGTCAAATCCGGCGATATGGAGGCCAATTGATGCCTGCACCAGTAAATTTGGGATATTCCAAAGCAATGACTCGATTCCCGAAGTATTCCTCAAGAAAGCGAAACACTTGTTCGGTCCATGTGGTCGGGCTCCATCTTTCATAAACCACTTGCATAAACACTGGTCGATCTTCTAACGCTTGCTGTGTGGCGACAAATTGTTCCAAAATTGCAACGTAACGTGCACTAGTGACTGTTTCTCAAATGAAAACATGGGCAATAATGGCTCTGCTGCATACTGCAGCCCACACAAAAACTTTAGGGGAATACAGGGGTTTCGCTTCACACCAATATGGCTTTTCGGAAACCCAAAATCGCCAGTTCTGCTTATTCACGTATCCATTCAGGTGGAAGTGTGCTTCATCTGTAAACCAGTTGCAGCCATTATCAAATCCTTCACTATCAACCATTGTGAACATCTGATTAGCAAAGGAAACCCTTTGTTGCACAGCTCGTACGGGTATGGCATGGTGCGTTTCAATTTTGAATGGAAACATGTGTAGGCTCTTTCTCAGTATTTTCTGCGTGCTGTAACGCTTCAAACGAGTCTCAGATGCAATTCTACGGATGGATGACATTGGATTTCGCTGAATAATTCCAGAAACTGTGGCGATATTTTCAGACGTAACTGCGGTTTGCTTGCGGCCATCATGCCCCACTAGATCATCAGTTACGCTGCCTGTTCGTTGAAATTTTGCGAAGAGCGTACGAATGGTTATCGCATCGGGTCCTTTTGGGACATTAAATCGTGCTTGAAAACTTCTCCTTGTTGCCGTAGGACTCTCTTCTAACCTGTGGTACTCTAGCACCAGAAAAACGCGTTGTTCAATGGAGTACATGGTTTTAATCTCTACCGTCGGTACGCTAACCTCATTTCACGTTTCAATAGTGGAACTGATCGCTCTGGGCTTCGGATCACTATACTAGGCATTACGTATGGCGATTACAGCGCCATCTGTTAGCAGCTTTTGTAACTATTATTTCAAACTGCTGTATAAACTTCTTACAGCTTTCACAATAAACATACCGTTTACTGCATTCCTCTATCGATCTTTGTTTTTGAGATATTCAATTTTCAAATCAGGGAGTCCTTTTCTGGACACCCTGTATCATCACTAAAATTGAGGCAGTAAGCAGCATTTATACGATAATATTACAAGTTTCACATAAACCCTCTACGGCCACTGGATTTTGGCATCACTGATCTCAGAATTAACTTCTTTGAAGACATTATTCTCTTGGAGTTGATACAGTGTCACTGGAGCTAATGTTAACTCTTCAAGGAGCTAAAGCCCCACAAACATGTCACCTAATACCTTGTGTTACCGAGGTAGTTCATGGGTCTGACCAGCCCTGCAAAATGTGGTCAACTCTGAACCGACTGAGAACAGGGCAGTTAGGAGGAGCTGAGTTATTATTTAAATGGAGAATCCTGTCTGTATTAGGCAGAGTATCTAACGTATCAGGAAACAAAATAATTCCGTATGACAACCCCCAGTATACATCGAACACATACAACGACAAGACCATGGTTTACGAATAGATGTAATGTTATGTAACGTATGTATGTCATGTGCTGTAGGATAATATAATACAATTCAATTATGAAATATGATTAAATGCTAAAATCGAAATGAATAAAGTGAGATGAGTTTAAACGTACCGTTTCGTCTTCACTGGTATGGCGAAAGCACCTGACAAAATGCCACTAAATCTATCGTTCGACGTGTTTTGTTCAGAGAATTTGCCAAAATTCGCGTAAGAAGTACCACAAGCCTCTAAAACTCGGATAAATGTCTTACAATAGCGAGGAAACAAATTTGTAGAGAGGTAATGAGAATAAGCAAGGGACTAAAACAGGGGTCCTGAAACCTGGAGTTATGATGTAGAAAGTGCACGGACAGTTGGATTGAAATAGGGAGTTAGTGTATGCACACACACGTGTATGCCGTCATTCAAAACAACGAACCTTTGGAAGGAACAATCCAGGAATTGTCTGCAGTGTTGTAGGATATCACGGACACAGGTTTGAACCACCGTCTTTCCGACTGTGAGTCCTGAGCGTTACCAATGCTCCATTAGGCCCGGTCTCAAATTATGGTTTCAGGATAAACAAACGGAGACGAAACTAAGGCCCGCTGATTCCTTCACTAATTGATAATTTTCAGTGAGCTATTGCTTTGAAATGACAACGATGGAGTTATAATTAAAAAAATCATTAAATACAGAAAGAAAGATGGCGCATACAAAAGGGAGCTTCGGCCAGGTTTTGGACGAGGGATGTCACGTGACTGATTTCCGAACGCCAAATGTTGAGCATTTCCATAAAACCAACAAGACAGGAGCACTATGGTGGTTATTATTTTATGTATATTTTACTGTATTAGTTTTGATCAGCCATCCATTTTATATCTGACTACACACCGGCACATCGTTTTCTATATAACTGTCATCCAGTACACCTACCAAATTTTATGTGGAGCACTATAATAAGCAGTTTGTCAATGAGACCAGATGATGACACCACAGAGTGTCGAAACCGGTCGTCTTGAGTAAATAAAATAAAAATTGCGATCTTGGCATCTACCCTATGTACACAATAAGATCGTTTCCTAAGTTTAATAAGTTATAATTAAAATGTTGGAGAGATATTAAAATAACAGTATAAAGAGATAAAAGTTCAGAAAAGAGAATATTTGTCAAAGCTTAACTCAAATATAAAAATTAATAAGTTTATCTGTTTGTTAAAATACGGCTAGAAAGACTATTACGTGTTGGGTGGATAGAAATCACAACAGTAGAGTCGTAATCGTATCATCCATCAGTTTTTATTATTTATATTTTTATTAATTGTATCCGAAATGTTTGCAAAAAATAATAACATTGCAGGCAATTTTTGCTTATTCCCGTCCTTTCCATTTCTGAATAACTACAAAGATGTGCTTATGCGTCAATCAGCTAGTGGTATGTTACGGTAAATATCCACGCACAACAGCGTTCAGTTTGAGTAGAGACAAAAAAATCGACACATAACTAATGTGGGTGGAAAGGCATCCATTATTTGTAATCCAGCAGATTCCGTTACGGAGTGGAAGGGTTATCTGAGTGAACTATTCTGACCCGCGTCTTCTCCCCCCCCCCCCCCCTCCCGTTTCTTTCTCTCTCTCTCTCTCTCTCTCTCTCTCGGTAATGTTGGCTCCTTAGCGGAAAATTTTCTTTCCTCTACTTGTAAATGTTCCTTAATTACTAACTTTCTAAGTTACTTTACTACGTCTTAGTTTGCTAATTACATCCATAATTGGCTGGAAGCGAGGTCGCATTTGTACATTAACTTTACTGCCGAGAGTAGTGCCTGGGTCGAACTATCTAATTTAACCTCTCAACTTCTCGAATATAAAAACTTTAAAAACCAACAGAAGAAAATGTGTTTGAAAAACCAGCCCACACCAATTGTTGACGCCTAGGGTGTTCTTCGCTCGTTGTTGACAAAGAAATTAACGATCTCCGGACAATGCGAACTGCTAGTAAGAAATAACAATTATTTGCTTCTATTTAATTATTCTTTTTCATACATAGCCTGTTAGTGTTGCACATCACGTGTAGATTATCGTTATTGTCATTATGAACAGAAAGTTGTAGACATACTAGGACCTGAGTTTGGCAGCTCATGCTGTCGTTTGAAGACGACCACGCCAACATGTACATTCACCTTCACCTAAATGCAGCCGAACACAAACCGTGCGCTTTGACTGAGGAGGTTATAGTAAACAGAACACAATACATCATTCTCAACGCAGAGATGCCTTCTGGCGTATCAGTAACTTCTGGCGTACCCTAAGGGAGTATTATAGGTTACTTTTTGCAATATATATAAATGATTGAATAGATATCGTTGGAAATTTCATGGGGATTTTCGGGGTTACGCCTGAGAAAGATTATTTGCTGTATGACAATAGAAGTGTGGAACAATCACTGAAACCCATTACTCTGATAAAACAGCTGAGAGTAGGCGAATGGAGCGTTTGAAGTGGAACGACTACGTAAAATTAATTAGACAGATATTAGACTGAGAATGGAACAAGCCTCAAAATGTATAATCTGTCATTCGTCCAGTACCTGAATATTGCTCTTCATTGTTGGATCCGCACCAGAAAGAGTTGACAGAAGAGATAGAGAAAATTTATACCTGAGAAAATTGGTTACAGGTTGGTTCGTTTAGTAAGCGCCAAAGCGTTACGGAGATAGCAATAATAATTAACCAAAACTCTGCTATTTAATATTATTTATTAGAATACGGTCCCGTTTTCAAGTGATCTGCGTCACAAATAGGGTGGTATTTAGGTTGAATAAATTATTATGTTATAGTATTACAATATATAGCTTAACATTCACTTATGGTTATATCTAGCTAGCCTGACATACATTAGACAACTAAGGCGTTTGTAATTTGACTGTCAAAATTGGTTGGTACTTCTAATTCTGATTTGGTATTTTGACACGATGTCGTATGATTACAAAGCATGTAAATAAATTGAAATTGAAAAAAATTGAAATATACATACATATATGAAACCATCCACAAAACGCACCGAGTGAACAAATGGTCTTTAAACATCAAAATTATTTTCAAAAAATTATTGAATTTATCGACGGTGAAAAATGTTAGGCTCAATATATAAATATATATATTACGGAAAACCATACAAAATTAATATATATGTATAAAATAAAACAACAAAAACGTGTTCTGAGCACCTAGAAATTCTTAGCACACAAAATACTTCCAATGATTATACAAATTCTAATAACGTAAAACTGGCGCTTAAATGCTTTGTAAACAAACGACATCGTGTCTGTAACTGTCATAATACCAAATCAGAATTAGAAGTACCAACTAATTTTGACAGTCACAATACAGACACCTCCGATGTCTTATGTATGTCAGGCCATCTAGACATAATCGTAAGAGAATGTTAAGCTCTATACTGTAATACTATGCTATGACGTTATAATGTATTCAACCTAAATACCTTTGAATTTGTACCGCAGGTCACTCGAGAAGGCAGTTTAAGCCGAAACGGGACCATCATGTTCAAATAAATAATAGTAAATAGCTGCGTTTTGGTTAATTATTATTATTATAACATCACTTGCGGACCTTTACCACGCTGCGGGCCCTATGGAATATAAAACGTTACGGAGATGGTTGGTAAACTCCAGTGGTAGACGTTGCGAGAGACCTTCAGCATTGCCGTTTGGAGTTCTGTCAAGGTTCCGACGGCGTACAATTCTCGAAGAGTCGACCATTATATTGCTTCCTCCTGCGTGTACCACTCAAACAAAGCAGTATGATGAAATTAGAGAGATCAGAGCCCACATGGAGGCATACCTGAAGATTTTTTTCCACTAAACATACGCGTCTGGAAGAGTAAGACGTGACAGTTGTACACAAAACACCGCCCAGCATACACCATAAGGTGCCCTTCGGATTATTCAAGGTATTTTTCCTGCTACCAGTCGTAAGATTTCGATGTACGGGAATAAAACACCTCAGTAACATTTACTCCAGCTTCCTCAGCTATTTACCGTTTCGCGAAAGTAGTCGATGTCAAATAAAGTTTGAATTTCCAAATACACTACATAAAGGACCGCAAGAGGTTTAAATTAGTGGAAAAGTTATCTTCTCAACTCATTGCAATAAAGAGAGCGATATATTGCGGGACGTGCAGTGTAACGGTAGTTAAAAGAGAACGTCGGTCTACAATTTACCGGCGACACACTTTTCTTACGTTTCCTATTAGTACGCTAAATCATATGATATTACACGACGACACCTGTAAATTATGCGACGACTTCATCTTCCATGCTTGACAGATTGACATATTCCATGGTCTATTCTGACCTCAATGTCAACAACGATTTAAACTGAAAGCTTTCTTCGCGTGACGGTTGTATACTAACGTCTAAATTTTCGAAGCTGTTTAATGAGTCTAGTATGAACTTGTATGATCCGCAGCTTATTCGATCGATATCTTTATTCTGAATTATGTGGAATAGTTCAAGTTTACATGATATGCTTACGTGATTAATGTTAAAATTAACATATATTTTAGTCCAACACAACTAAAGAAGGTTCGTATGAGAGCTATCAGTTTTTAAACAAAACAAAACAAAAATACTTAAGTTAAAAACATGACAGCTTACAAAACTTTACAGTATTTTGTAAGCTGTCATGTTTTTAACTTAAGTATTTTTTTTATATAGTGACTAAGTGCAATGTTGCACTTCTTATTTTATATCTAATTTTTTAACAAGATGACCAGATTATAATATATATATATATATATATATATATATATATATATATATATATATATATGACCAGATGATGGTGAAACAGTGCACCGAAACCGGTCGTCTCTTAATAAATTGGTAGTTTGCGATCTTGGCTTATCATTTGGAAACTATAAAACGAATTGAACGCCTCCAGAGCAGACTATGTCAGGTAATCTTAACAGAACAATCAGTTTACTAAGTCATGGTTCCTAATACTAACACGAATGACAAAACAGGTAGAATCCGACCTTGGGGAAGATCACTCTGAATTTAGCAGAAATATAGGAACACAAGAGGTAATACATTACGACTTATCTTAGGAGATACGTCAATGAAAGGCAAACCTATGTTTTTAGCATTTATAGATCTGGAAAAAGCTTTTGACAATTTTAACTGGATACACTTTTTCAAATTTTGAAGGTATCAGGGATACAAAGTAGCGATCAAAGAGTTATATTCAACTTCCACAACAGTTATTAGAGTCGAAGGGCATGAAAGGAAGGCAGTAGTTGCAAAGAAAGTCCGACAGGGTTGTAGCGTCTCCACAATGTTGTCCAATCATTACATTAAATTAAAATCCAGGGAGAGGAAATAAAATCTTTGAAGTTTAGTTGATGACATAGTAATTCCCTCAGACACAGCAAATGACCTGGAAGAGTAATTAAAAGGAATGGACGGTGTCTTGTAGGTGTAAGATGAACATTAGCAAGAGAAAAAAAAATGTTAATGGAACCTATTGTCAGAAAATCAGACGAAGGAATTGGATTAGGTAAGGATGCAATAAAAGTAGTCTAGTTTTCTTATTTGGGTTGCAATAACTTCTGATGGCCGAACTAAAGAAGGTACTGAATGCAGAATGGCTATGGAAGAAACCGTTTCTGAAGAAGCGAAATTTGTTGACATCCAATATTAATTTAAATGTTAGGAAATCCTTTCTGAAAGCATTTGTCTGGAGCGTAGAATTGTATGAGAGTGGAATGTGGACGATAAGGAGTTCAGACAGAAATGTGATAGAAGCTTTATAAATGTGGTGCTACAGAGTGATGAAGATCAGATGGGCAGGTCACGTAACTAACGAGTAGGTGCTCAACATAATTGGGTAGAAAAGGAGTTTCTGGCATACCCTGACTAAGAGAAGATATAGGGTGGTGGGACACATTCTGAGATATTAAAGTATCGTCAACGTAGCATGAGAAGGAAGTGTATGCGGTAAAAATCGTAGAGGGAGATCGAGAGAGGAATAAAATAAGGATATTGAAAGGATGTAGTTTGACGTTCTTATTCGCAGATGAAGAGGCTTTCACAGGACAGGGTAGCATGGAGAGTTGCATCAAACCAGTCTGCGGACTGAATACCATAACAACAACAATAACCCCTGACGATGTATGCAAATGCCAAAGCTTCAATGCACTTTCGTACCCGACTATTTAAAGTTTTCATTTCATTTGGTGCGAACGGTGATGGGGACGTTGCAAGAGATTGATTTCCGGAGCCTATTATTCATGATGCCAGAGATTATAAAGTTCGTTGATTAGCTATATTTAACAGCCGCTAGATAGTCCAGTTCAATTATAGCTTCTTTTAGATCACATATAATCTTTAGTACTTCCAGTATCTGTATTGAAACAGAGACACACGAGTAGTTATTCAAAGTTCTAAACACCGTTTGGAAATTTTTAATGGAACAAAACTTCCTGTCGCATATCTACATACGTTTTGATCGCAGTCCAAAGTCAAAATTCCGAGTAAATGTTTTCACATGTAAATTTTGGTTTGTATGTCGTATATCGACTGCATAAGATTCCTATCTGTCCCAGTCTACGAAAAATCAATATATTATATTGAGTTTAACTTCTTTAACCCGCGATCTATCCGCGGAAATTAGCACTGTCTATTATCAACTTTAGGGTTCGATGTATAAGTTTTTAAGACTACTTAAATCTCTTATACTTCGCGATCTAACTTCGAAATAATCATTGATTAGAACAACTATGAAGCACTTCCTATCATTAAGGATTCAAACAGGATAAACGTGCTAACAATACTTATAAGTTGCTTATATATGAGTACCTGGAACAAAAGTAATCTACATTAGTTGCACTCCCTGCTAGTAACTGAGCTTCTACTTTGTCCTACCACTAATTCAACGTTCATGGAACTGTTAATTTCGAATTCCAATCTAAAATCTATTTTATCAATCCAAGAAAATTAGAATTTTGAACATTGAATTTTTACGAGGAGTTTAAAATTGCAGCACTCAGACCTATTTCTGTTCAAGTGTTACGTAAGTTGTTGGTATGATCCTACTTGTCATACGGAGCTGATAGTGTGTTTTCTAAAAATTTAGGCTCAGTCCATATACGGAGAGTACAAATACTACATGTTGTATGTTAAGTGGATGGAGATAAAAGGAAGAGATGCTTAACATTGAATCCTGTGGAACAACTCGCCAATGACTAACATTTCCTTTCCTTCCAACATTGTTTAAATTATCCAGCACAATATTTTGCGTTCGGTTTGTTATGTATGATCCAAACCAGCTGTGTGTAAGTTGTCGTGTATTTATTTATATCTTTCACAGGTTTTTTTTTCATTGTCTCTTTCGCATCGTAAGAGATATGTATTAACAGCATTTTAAAACTGCACTATGCACTAATTTGTATTTTTCCTTATTCGTACACTTCTCCTTACAGCAAGACAATTGAAGAATGTGCATCACATTTTGCTGTCTGTAAGCTCCTTGCTTTATAACCTTGAACGTCATTGCTGGTCCCAAATTAAAATTTTATATAATTTGAAGACATTGAACCACCACATCTTCCACCACCGTATAACTATCGACATACAGGTAAGGTGTACAACGGCAAATTTTGAACTATAACTACAGAGAGAGACCATTAGTCGGCGTTCTGTAGTTTGCAGAGAGAAATATTGACACACACAGGTAGAAGTTTATATATATCGATATCTTTCAACCTCAATATCTTACATCCTGTTACCGTTATCAGTCCTTAACCACCATAGCGCACCATGGGAAACTGATAAATACTACCATATGCAAACACAATTCGTTTGCGATGTGTAGTTTTGGCTGCAGAGTGTAATGTAAGCATAAACACACCAATTTTATATATGTAGTAGAAAGAGATTTCATCAGCATATAACAGAAATAATGTGTCCAATTTCAATACTGAAAAATTGTAAAATAACTACTATGATCAATAGACTCTTTTACTGAAAAATAACAGAAGGAACATCAAACTTCGTAAAAGTAAAAAGAAAATAACTACAATTTAATGCCCTATACAAAAGTTATTAATCTTAAATATGAAATTTACTCAGACCGAAATATATGACATAGTGCCTTATACAAGAACTTTACAAAATTTAGCGAACTTAGGGAAAAAATTTCCTTCTCTCTCTTATAGGAATTCATTTTTTATTCTCCGGGAAACCGTACCAGACCCGGCAGTCATTGAAATTCAGAAGATGATGGCGGAGATGGTCATCAAAAGCTCTAGTATTTTATTCAAAATCACGCGGCTTTATTAAAGAATTCCGTCGCGTAAGACTTCGAGGACACTAAATTGACATGCCTTCGTAATTATACCGGATTATCATACTACAGAACCTTGCGTTGTGATTCCGCTGTGACGTAGATAGTCATTCCATGCACAGTTTCAAAGAACGAAGCACAGCAAAGCGCAATGGAAAGTGGAGACTCAGCTAATTTACTACTTTTGCGGTCCTAATAACATATTCCTAGTTATCATCATCTTCTTTAGATGTCTTTGTCCAGAACACTCTCCCAACAACTACCAAGAAACTGTTGAAATATTCAGCGTCTCAATCCAACTTTCTTTACAGCTTTCCTCCTCACAGCAGCAGTTTCACTTTTTTTTTCGGTGCGAAGTCTCATTTCCCAGACAGTCTACCTTGGTCAAATGTTTACTGTGCCCAATGTAGTTAACGGATGTTAAAATCTTACTTCTGAGTACCCAGAAGTTCAAATACGGCGTAAATTGATTTGAATTTTATTTTTAACTGCGTAAAAAACTGAATGGATTGATGACTGCTTCGGAATTGACGACAACTTTCAAAAATTCATTTTTATTGAGGAACATTTTTTTCGTAATTTTGTTGTAATTGTCCTTGACAAAACCTTTGTTAGGCAACTTAGATTTCTCTGCGATGATTTTCTAAAATGTACAACACTTCAGTTTTCTACACAGCTTCTTTACTGGTAACAACGAATTGTATTTTTTATAAATTTTTCTACTTCGATAATGAGACGTAAAGATAACAATACCAGTTCCGGACAATATTTCGGCTTTATGTGCACCATAAACAAGAATTTCGTAAATGAATTGATGTATGACAACTCTCAACAAGAGATTTTAGGCATTCTGTTGGCATTTCGGCACAATCATTATTGAATGCAAGCTACAGGCAACGAAGGATGCTTGTTTCCAGCATCTTATGTGCAAACCGCCCAACTAGTAAGTCCATTTGTATTCAGTTTCCCCGCATCCAGAGAAACAACTGTTCTTTCAGGTAGCCTGTAGCATTTTCAGAATTTTAGTATGCTACCTTGTGTTGTTCGAAACACTGAGAGCACTATTTGATGTAATTTCTGTCAAGCAGTAATCCGATTACATCTTACCATCCACTTAATTGTTATTTATTAAAATTTGCTGACTGTACAGTTTTTATCCTATCAACTGCAAGTTTAATGTGAGTTCTTTTACAAGAGTAGATGTTTTTGCTGCTATTTTTGTTGAACTTAAGTATTTTTAGGCAGCAAAATAAGAAATTTGTCTAGTGAAAATCTTTCCGTCATATGAAGCACATTTTATACATCTGCTGTCCCGATTTGCGACACACAAAACCGAAAGTCTTCTCTTGCTCCCGAAAATGTAATCATGCTGGATACCTCCACATGAACTTGTAGTAGTCCACTCTTAATTATTGCTCATTGAACTGATCTTGGGAGCTGACTTTCTGTGTCTGACACTAAGAGCATTTGAAATAAACGAATTTCATTTCATCGAAATTCTTCAAAAGCTATGTAATACGTGAATGAAGAAGATCCTGTGTTCTTTCTTGATATGCTTTAACAGAAGAAATAAGAAAATATTAACTACATTTAAATATGCGGGAATACAAGTGTTTTATGTCCCTTCTTTTTTTCTTCTTTCTAAACGACGGTGGTACCATCGGGATACAACCACCGTTGCGCCCATAATTTAGAAGAACAAGTTCCAACTCCATTTGGAGGTAACAATGGAAAGATGTCACAAGTATTGCACTGTAATGGACACTTCTATCTTGGTAGTATCAAAATCCTCCTTCTATTTCCAAATTTTATTTCCAACTCGTTGGAAGCATCATTCTTGAAAGAAAACTTCAGAAATATGCACCAACTGAACCGTAACGCGCTGAAATGAAATTAGGTATAAAATGATTGTAAACGTACAACTCAGTAATTTACATAATACGAACGATAGCTAGCAGGTAATAGGAGATTTCTAACTGAAATGCAAGGATTACATTTTTAAGGATAACTTCTTTTCCTCATATATGTTAAGTTTAGTGACATTTTTCCACCCATATAACTAAACTATACAAAGGTAAGTAAATACTTAGCCTTTGAGAGGGTGTCTTTTTTTTATTGCATTCAGTTAATAAATTTGTCATTATGTAAGTACGAGTACTTATCTCTGTATTATTCGTACTGTGAAGACAATAAGATTTCTAAAAGAAGGGTACTCAGACAGTGTCTGAATATCCAGACAAGTCTAGTGGAAATAAAATGTACTGCCGTTTATCTTTTTGTAACGTATTTATGCTTGTGTGCAATAAATGTGGAATTTCATGCAATACTGAGTTTTATATGATTATCTTTATAAATAAATTGTCTTTTTAAAGATCTCTTTTCAAATATCTATTTAATTTCCCTGAACTTTAAGTGTTCTTTTCATTGCCTATCATATATCTCTTAAAATTAATACGATGTGACGTAGCCACAGAGTTCGTTCCTATTGTTAAAACCGTATATTACCAGCTCCTTTCTCTTCGGTAAAGGAATTACTTTGAATATATCCACATTGAACTTAGTGGACATTATACAGAAATCATTCTAAATTGTCTAATCATCATGTAATAGCGTTACTTTCTTGCAGCCAAAACAATAGCCTTCTAACGTTTTGGTACAGTTACTGATCCTATGTGATAAATAGATTATGTATGCTGAGAAAAACAGAGTTTCTAATTATGCTTTCGTGGACACCACTAGATGCAAATTCGTGCTCTTGAAAATTTGTAGTCTAGTACTGAATTATATTAGTTAATACGGACATATCTGCCAAGGTACTTACTGTTACCTTATATTAGCAGTTGACCATGTTGTACAATGGTGGTTGGAAGACATCTGTATCCACTATAGAAATCGTTACCCTTTCTATTATCTATAATGGCAACTTCATGGGTGGGTTACTAAATTATAACCCTATTTTTGTAGACATTTAGGCTTTCGCTCTAACAAGTGGAAGGAGGGTGAAGATTTTTGCAAAGTCACTGCGATAATTCCTTTCATTGTTTACTGAAACTGCTTATAGGGCTTCCACATCAACATTTTCATTTTCTCCAAGCCATTGCTTAGTGCATGACGATTGATATCTTGTAGCATTGCTGCATTTTTTGTTTTTTGTTTTTTTGTTGTACTCGCAAAACAAAGTGAGGGATAACGACTATATGCTTCATTATGAGCATAGTATTTCTTATGGTTCCTTATAAGAAATGTATATGAAGTGCAGTAGGATCTTTCTCCAGTCAGGTACTGATTTTTGTCTAACCTTTCACAAATGTAAACTATTATATCCGTAATTATGTAACACTAGTACTGGTCACGTGACTTGTGGCCCGCGTGTGGCGCGCCCTAGTGCACGTTTACGTGGCTTCGTAGGCAGTTCATTCATGCCCTTCACACCACACTGATTTTATTTGCATGACTTGAGCAATTCTGCTCGTAATATTTTTGAGGTGTGTTTCATAAAAGTACTGATGTTTTCACTGTTCAGCATGTGTAAAAATCTTTCCTTATATAAGATATTTATTGGCTGATACATAAAATTGTTAAAAATAATTGGATTACGGTTGCTGTTAACCAGCCACGTTCAAAGTCGATTCCCAACATTTTCTTAATAGTGAGTATAAGGCAGAATATTGAATTAAAATTTTTGCCGAAGCTGTAATTTGAACTCATGTCTTCGCCTTACGAGGTATATGTGATAACAGCAACATTATCCTGCCGTTAGAGCTAGTAGAACCGCACGAACTACGTATGAACGTTGCGCATGACGTATTCTGTGTCGTCGTATAGGCCACAACGCCAGGTATATGCCTAGAAATCAGGAGACCCTGGTTCGAGTTCCAACATTGGCAAAAGCTTTTAATTTAATGCATTGCCTTATACTCATCCTCTGAGATAAAATTGAGACCAAATCTATCTCAGGAGAACGGATTTATTCGATGTTAACTTTTCAATAGCCTTTCGCGAAAAGAAACTCGTCCTCTAAATGTTCAAAAGTTTGTAAATCTATGGGGACCAAACTACTGTGGTCATCAGTTCCTTAGCTTAAAACTACTTAAACTAATTAAAGTAACCTAAGGAGCATACACACACACACACACACACACACACACACACACACACACACACACATGTCCGAGGGAGGGCTCGAACCTCCCATGAGAGGAACCTCGCAATTCCTGACGGGGCGCCTAGAATCGCTCGAGCAGTCCCGCGCAGCAACGTCGTCTTCCCTGTAGGGATTTGGGTTCTTGAGTTCACGCAGCATCTTCCTAACACTCGCATGTCGATTGAACTTACCGCAAATATTCTAAAAGTGCGCCTCTGTCTTGGATACACGCCCCCCCCCCCCTCCTTTAATAGAACTCTTGGGGACCAAATACACGAACAGTACGAAGTAATGAGGTGCAACAGTTATCTTTTAGCGCCAATTTGACATTTAATTATACTTTTCTACAAATCTCTCAAAAACCAAGTCATTCATTGTCATGATCTACATCTACATAACTACTCTGCAAGTCACACTGAAGTGCATGGGCAGAGCGTTCATCGAACAGCTTTTATGACATCCGTAATCTTTCTGCTTTCGATCTAATTTCTCTTACGTTATTTTGATTATCATGTCTTCGAAAGGGAAAGTTGGTAAAAGAAATTTCACAAATAGATCTCGTCGCAACGAGTAATGTCTTTCTTTTAATGATTTCCACCCCAACTCGTGCATCATTTCCATGACACTCATTCCCATGTATCGCGATGGTAAAAAACGAGCTGTCCTTCTCTGTACTTTCGCTAAATCGTCTGTCAGTCCCCCTTGGTGAGGATCCAACAATACGCAACAAAATAGGACGCACAAGTGTCGTTTAGGCAGTTTCTTTAGTAGAACTGTTGCATCTTCTAAGTGTTTTGCCACCGATACGTAATCTTTACTTCGCTTTCAATACAATATTTTATGTGTGTTATTTCCAATTTAAGTTGTCTGTAATTGTTACTCCAAGGTAATT
Organism: Locusta migratoria; assembly: GCA_026315105.1. Taxonomy (NCBI): domain Eukaryota; kingdom Metazoa; phylum Arthropoda; class Insecta; order Orthoptera; family Acrididae; genus Locusta; species Locusta migratoria. Next base: position 422,730,746 of record CM048746.1, on the reverse strand, counting down.
AGTTGACTTTACGGCATGTAGTTTTGACTGATTTATCGTGTAAATGAAGCTTAAAGGGCTTCGTTTGGTGGTCATATAGATGACTTCACACTTCTCTTTTCTAAGGGTCAATTACCATTTATTGCACCATGCAGATATCTAAATCATTTTGCAGTTATTTTTATCTTTAGGTGACTTTAATGACCGATAAGTGACTGCATGATCCGCGAACAGTCTAACGGAGCTACTCAGATTGTCTCCTAAATCGTTTAAAAAAAAATAAGGAACAGTAGGGGCTCTATAACACTTCCCTGAGGAACGCCAGGTATCTCTTCAGTTCTTCTCGACGATTTTCCGTCAATTTTAACGTACTGTATCCTTTCTGACAGAAAATCACGAAATCAATCGAAATGATCTACTGCCACTCTTTCATCGTCGTTCCATTTCATAGTGCTTTGGACCGTTACCCCAGATCAGCGTTATTTTCGAATATGTGACCCCCTTCCTAGTTAAATGATTCCGACGACCCTATTAAAAACAAAAACAAAACAAAAAACATAAAACAAAAAAACACTATGTTATTTCAAACGAATCAAATTTAATCATCTTTATTTTGTTTCAGCTTTCTTTTAAAATGTTGCACGAAGATTTTTTGGTGTATTTTTCGGAATGGAACACATTATCATAATTTCAAATGTCTTCTGACTGAGAAATGTATTTTGCTTAATGACTGTTTCGCATTTCAGGTAAAAGAAACGAATTATGCTCATTAAGGTCGGTCCCTCTATAAAGTAGGCCTCTTTTCGAATTTTTCAGAAACACTTATTGTATTAAATTTCTGATATATCGATTGGTTCCTGTACACAATTTTAAGACTTTGCGCTTATTCGTCATTTATTTACTGTATTATAATTTACTGTATTCTGTCATCATTTATTAATGAATTTTACACAAGGTGTTCCGTAATTTTAACATTAAATATACTGGATGATCAAAAATTCACTATAAATTTGAAAACTTATTAAATCACGGTATAATGTAGATAGAGAGGTTAAAACCGACAAACAAGTTTTCAAATTTATACTGACTTTTTTATCACCCGGTATTTCACTTAGGCATACATTTTTGTATTACTGATCCCCCATTTATTTTATGGTGCCTGTACTTCCTCCAGTGCTGGCGACCGCCCGAGCAAGACTTTGCGACCCCCTGAGGTTGAAAAACACTATACTAAATATTTAACTGAAGGTACTGTGTCAGGTAACAAACTACTTATGCTGTAATCGAATTTGAAGGATGTTTTTCCTAATACTGCTTTAACTTTCGCTCCTATACATTTAGATCTAGTTGCCAGCCATCAGAGTAACTGAAGCTTCTGCTCATTTCACCCTAAATCCTTTGCCAACGATGAAACTTTCCTTACCCTACAGCTTCATCAGCAAACAGTCTCATACTGCTGATCACACTACCTGAAAGATATAATTGGAATTCTGCAACACATCCGTAGGGCACTCCTGACGACATCATTGTCTCTGGCGAATATTCGCCGCGCATGAACAACGTAATGAAAATCTCTTCGAAACACATATCTTAAACAGTATATGATCGAATCTTCCTTAAATGAAACTTTCACTCTGCAGCGGAGTGTGCTCTGATATGAAACTTCCTGGCAGATTAAAATTGTGTGCCGGAACCGGGACTCGATCCTGGGACCATTGCCTTTCGCGGGCAAGCGCACTGTGCTATCCCGACACGACTCACGATGCCGCCTCACAACTATACTTCCGCCAGTACCTCGCCTCCTACTTTCCAAACTTCACAGAATCTCTTCTGTGCACCATGCAAGACTAGCACTCCTGGAAGAAAGAATATGGTGGAGACATGGCTTAGCCACAGCTCAAGGGATGTTTTCAGAATGAAACTTTGCAGCGGAGTGTGAGCTGATATGAAACTTCCTGGCAGATTAAAATTGTGTACCGGAACCGGGACTCGAACCTGGTTCCGGCACACCATTTTAGTCTGCCAGGAACTTCCTTAAATGTTTCCAATAGTACAACGTGTTAGACGCTTTCCAGAATTCTAAGAATATGGCATTTGCCGGTTGCCCTTCATCCATGGTTCGCAGGATACAACATGGGCAAGCTCAATTAGTCTAATATATAGCAAACGTCTTTTGACCCATTGTAGTCGAACAAAACGACGGAAATATTGGACAATAAAGATTTTTGATATACTTGAAAATCTAAATTAAGAATAAAAACCATAACTATGTGTAGAACAATTTGATCACTTGTTCATTAGTCTAGTAGGAATTCGTCCCACTGCTGCGGTCCCGTTTACTGTTCTCGTTACACACCTGGCGCACCTAGATCCTCCTCCGCTAATTGGCTAATAATTCTTCAGTTTTTTGCACAAGGCCTGTTGTCACCCGTTTCACGAGTGTTTCATTTTAAAGCGATGCGTCACCGACCCGTGGCTCAAATGACGCATGAAGCCTCATTGAATCGGATGTTCAATTAACGTTTAATTTTCCCACCGGAGCTATTTACATATTAATTACAGCCGCTTCCGTCCTGGTTATCGCTTTTCGTTTTTCATCAGTAGCATCAAAATTTTCATGCTCTGGGAGCCACATTCCAGGAAGTATTGAATGTAACCGATTCTACGAGTACTTTATGTGTGTTTGCTGTTGTAATGAAAATGTAGCTACCCCTCTAGAATCATTCTTATGATTTACTAACGGACATACCACATCAAGCAACACTTCCGAAGAGAAAGAATATTACGAGGTGCATCCACAAAGTAAGGTCCCTTTTTTAGAAACGAAGAAAACATAGATGCAGAAAATACTGCAACAGGTACAGCAATGTCTGAGGTATTTTTCAACATAATCACTAAAAGGAAACAAATACTTGTCGTATCATGGGACTAACTGTTAAACTTTTATATTTTTAAATCTTCAAAGTCTGCCGCGTATGACTAGAAACAATGTGTAACAGCAACCTACACCTCATCGTCGTTGTCGAAACGCTGGTCGGAGGACAGAAATTTCTTGAGGTACAAGAAAAGACGGAAATCGCTGGGAGATAGGACTGTATGTAGGATGAAGACAGCTCACAATGCATTTGTTCCTGTGAAAGAAATTCAATTTTCAAACTTCTTTTACACCCGAACGGTACATATCCGAACATGGGTTTGTTGTTTTTCTTGTTTTAAGGGGACGAAGCATCTAGGTCATCATTCCCCTGAAAACGGGTTTCTTATTAATATCGTGTGTACTAACTCCACTCCTAGAAGCCTGCAATAGCAACCATGAAAACCAGGCAAATAACTACTTTGAATATCTCACCAGTTAATATAAATAACATGTACAGCAATGTTGCAATAACTATCGTGCTTAAATAAATCGGTTCTCATTTACCTCTTCTGTCTCCTGCTTTTAAATGTCGTAAAGTGTCCCAGTCACCTTTTTACGAAGTGTTCTCCTTATCTCGGACGCTCTCAAACATTAATTAATGGTTGGCGTTTCCAGTATTCAAAACATTCTCTTCTCCCTAGCACTTTTCAATTACATAAACTTCTCATATTAGATTACAATAAACTATTTCATTTTCTGTGTACATTTTACTACTAATTTCTTTTCTTAGTTTGGTTTGAAAACAAATCAAAATATTATTTCATCTATTTCAAGCTCCGTGGATTGTGCAAAAATATTCAGTTTTCATCAATCACCATCAGATAACATCAGTCAGTAGCTACATTTAAGTCTCCGACGTACTGAGTTCGCAATCTTTACGGTCTCCAATCATAACAAAAGCTTATTGATCAAAGATACAAAATTTTCGTAGGACAAATGGATCCAACTTTGAATTTTGACGTCACTTATTCACATCATTCATTGTTGCAGGATATATAATCCGGTGGATTTTCTAAGCATTTCTCGACGTCTTGTCTATACCAAACAAGGCACCTTACATTTTCTAATAAAAGAATACACGATCGCTTCCAGTTTTTGTCCTTCCTTGATTTCACCTCCTCCTCCTTCATTCGTTTGTTTCTTCCTTTCTCTTCGTTCGGAACCGTAAAACATTCCCTACTGCTTCGCGCCCACTCGCCTTGTAGGTTTACTGTTTCGATCTACCTCACGTATCGACTATACTTTCGCTATTCGTTTCTTGGGTGTTGTTGCCTTTGGCATTCAGGGTTATTGCTAGACCAAAGTGATGTTCTCTTGTGTTTTATCTAGCCACCTTTACAAGTTTCCGATCTAGGACACCTGCTATGAACGTAAATACTTCATCCAAATATTCCGATCTGAATTCATATTGGCGATGAACGTGTGTATTGTCCACGATGATGTACAGACCAAATCTGGAACCGGATCTTTATATGCTCAGTGGAGACATATCACACTGAGAATTATTGGTATAAATAAAAAATAGAATCGATAAAGATATAGACAGCGACAAATAATAACGAAATACTGGAAGTAATAAAGAAATGCAATGAGACCATAAATCTATATTGGAAGTCATACGAAACTAAATTTAACCGTATAATTAGTAAATCAAGCCGAAACCGAATAATGTATGTGTGGTATGAGTGGGATGAAAGGGTCTAGTAAATAATCACATTAAAACGCACTGAAGTAAGAGATTAACAATTAGAATCGAAAACAGTTGAATAAATTGAACAGGTAGTGTGGCGAGAAAATAGAAGCAATACCAAAGGAAAAATTACAATTGTCCAAGATTACTAATATATTTGTAGTGTTGTCATTTTAAAAAAGCGTGGTAGAAAAGTCTTTAATAGTCGCATTTTATAGACCTAAGTCTTAAATTAAATAAAAAATACAACAAATTTAATGAGATATTAGTACGACACTTGTGTAATCATACGGTAAAATAAGTTAAAATCATATTTCAAAACGTCACAGAACATAACGTCTGATAGAAAATGCTACTTTTCTTTATGTGCAGCAGTCTGGTATCTGGCAGCTAGAACTTGCTTAGTTTATTTTCAACATTCACTACATGTGATACGTTAAATTATTGTAAACTACGTTTTCATACATAAGATCTAATTGTGTTCACAATATTTGTGAACTGACACGGCGGAATAGCCGTGCGCACTGACACGCGCTGCTGCGGTGCGCGCGGCTGTTCACCGTCAGAGGTTCGAGTCCTCCTCCGGGAATTGCTGTGTGTTGTCCTTAGGTTAGTTTAACTTACTTCAAGTAGTTTGTAAGCTAAGGACTAATAACCAAGCAGTTAAGACCCATAGATTTACAAACATTTGAACATTCTATTTTTGAATTCGTCTCGTACCGAAAATATTAAGATTCTTTAGGGTCCATGTAATGGATGATATTGATCAAGGAGGTAAGGTATAAAGTGGTTTGGATAGCATTTGGCCTAGTGATTATTAGTATACCTATCAGAAGAACTAGCAGCCCAGCTTTTGTGTGTATGTGTGTGTGTGTGTGTGTGTGTGTGTGTGTGTGTGTGTGTGTGTACATTACGGGTGTTCTAGCGTGGGCTTAATACGGCGTATAACAGTATCTTTTTTTTTTTTTTTCAAACTGTTTCTTAGAAAACCACGAAAAATCACGATTTTTTGGTACAATAACTTCTAACTATGGGGCTGACCAGTTCCACACTGTTATTCAATGAAAATTATCGAAATTTTTACCAGAGGTGAAAATATATTGTCAACGTACTTTCTTATTTTAAATTCTGGGTATGACGTCTGTCTGATAGGCAAAATACTGTTTTTATTTTTCATTCAAACATGTTTTAGCACCCCTGTGCCATCATCACTGGGTTTTGTTCGTTTATTTATTACTGTGAAATCAATATATATATATATTGTACTAATCTGTGTGTGAATATTGGGCCTAAAATAGTATGCCTTATTTTTTGTTATCACTTTGGAGCCGCGCGGCCACGTTACGGATCGCGCGGCCTACTGCGTCGGAGGTTCGAATCCTCCCTCGAGCATAGAAGACTAGGGACTGAAGACCAACTTAGTTTGGTCCCGTAGGATTACAAACATCTGAACATTTTGGAGCCGCGCGGGAGTAGCCGAGCGGACTGGGGCGCCACGTTCCGAATCGCGCGGCCTCTCGCGTCGGAGGTTCGCATCCTCCCTCGGGCATGGATGTTTGTGTCGTCTTTGGTATAAGTTAGTTCTTAAGTAGTTTGTAAGCGTTGGGGACTGATGACCCCGTAGTTAAGTCCAATAAGCTTCACAAACATTTGAACATTTTTCATCACTTTGGATTTACATTTCGTCGTCATGAAGGACCCTTTCTACATAGTCACACAATGATAGCGTTGTCGTTTGCAACGAAACAATTCTGGCTGAATATTGTCATGATCTATCACGCTATTTTGAGTGTGAAAACATATACAGGATGTGCATTAAGTCCGGGGACAGTTTCAATAATTTATTCTACAAGAACCAAACATTGAAGAGAACCCCTGAAAGTTTTTTTTTTTTTTTTTTTTTTTTTTTTTTTTTTTTTTTTTTCTTCGTATATACCGCCACAGCGTGGTTTGGTAATTTGCCGATAGCGCTAGTCGTAAATACGGCTAATTCAGGTGCGGAGCGAGCTTTCTGCGTGTTGTAGTAGATAAAAACAAGTGTGCTACAGAGGTTCAACGGATGTTTAGAACCAAGTACTGTAAGAAGCCACCATTAAACATTTACCATTGGCACAACAAATTCGTTGCGACGGGTTGGTTGGAAAAGAGAAGTGGACGTCCCAGTGTGAGTGCAGTGAATGTGGAGCGGGTAAGAGAGACAGTCATAAGGATTCCATAGAAATCGGTGCGACGCGCATCACGTGAATTCGTAATGGCTCCAGCGATAGTATGGAAAGTCCTGTGTCACATGCTTTCTATGAAAACATTGAAATTGAAGCCTCATGAGTGTGTTTCCCGGTACACCACTGTGCCATTAGTGTTTCCTGTCGACAGGGGCCGCTCCAGGGCATGTATAGCATTTAACTCGCTATGTCTGCGACTATCAGCAAGTTGCCAAACTATGTTGGGGCGGTGTACGTGAAGAAACTTTCAGGGTTCTCTGGAAAATGACATACATAGGGGGCCCAGGTTCAATTCCCGGTCGGGTTCGAGGTTTTCTTCACTCATGGACTGGTTGTTTTCGTTCTCATCATCATTTCATCATCACAGATCCGCAAGTCGCCCCAGTCCTGTCACTTAAAGACTTATTAATTTATTTATTGTTTTCTTCTGTTCCATAGGACCCAATTGAGGAGTGAGACTCCATGTTCATGGAACAAGTCAATAAATTAATTGTTACACAAGAATGCTAATAGAAAATTTTTAAGTAATCCTTTGCACATGACAATCTTAAGACAAAGTGAAAAGAATCAATAAAGAAAAAAATGAAATAGTTCAATTGTTTAACTTTTCTAGGAGTTCCTCGACAGAATAAAAGGGGTGAGCCATGAGGCAACTCTTCACTTTAGATTTGAAAGCGTATGGATTAGTGGTAAGATTCTTTAGTCCTTGTAGCAGCTTATTGAAAATGGATGCCGCAGAATACTGTACACCTTTCTGCACAAGCGTCAAGGTGGTGTGATGCAAATGTAGATTCGACTTCTGTCTAGTATTAACCGAGTGAAAGCTACTAACTCGTGGAAATAAGCTGACATTATTAACAAAAGACGACATTAAAGAAAAAACGTATTGTGACGCCAGAGTCAAAATTCCCAGACTACTGAAAAGGTGTCGACATGACGTTCGTGAACTTACACCAGATATTGCTCGAACAGCCCGTTTTTGAGGCAGAAATATCCTTTTTGCATCAGGCGAGTTACCCCAAAAAACAATGCCGTACAAGCGAGTGAAAGTAAGCCGCAATAGACTACTTTTCGTGTTGAAAAATCACTTATTTCAGATATTGTTCTAATGGTAAATATAGCAGAATTTAGTTTTGGAACAAGAACCTGAACATGGGCTTTCCATGACAGCTTACTGTCTACATGAACAGCTAGAAATTTGAACTGTTCAGTCTCACTTATCACATGCCCATTATGTGTAATCAAAATGTCAGCTTTCGTCAAATTATGTGTTAGAAATTGTAAAAACTGAGTTTTACTGTGATTTAACATCAGCTTGTTTTCTACAAGCCATTAACTTATCTCTTGAACTGCATTATTTGATACTGTGTCAGTATTACGAGCAACATCCTTCACTACCATGCTGGTATCATCAGCAAACAAAAATATTTTACAGTCACCTGTTATACTCGAAGGCATATCATTTATATAAATAAGAAATAGCAATAGTCCCAAAACAGACCCCTGGGGCACCCCACACTTAATTGTGACCTATTGGGATTGTACATCTTAGCCATTTTCTACACTGTGGAGAATTACCTTCTGTTGTCTATTACTAAAGTAAGAGGTGAACCATCAGGCCGGCCGAACACGATCCCAGTTGGGGGCAAACGGCCAACAATGACACACGAAATCAGCATCTGTACAATCTTTGGTTCTTTGGCAATATTTCTCAGACGTTTTTCTTTCAATATCACTTCATATTTTCCGAAATTTACGTTTTCACACTCTTGTTAACTCATCCATTGTTTACACTGAATTATTTGGTTGCAGATCCCAATTTTGAATGTTGAGATCTAGACCTCAGCAGTACATCGAAATGAAAGTAGATCCATCGTAACTTACGAGACGTATTCATTAAACGCTTTAGAAACTAGTGCTAGACCTCAGCACTGCAGTGCTAGACCTCAGGACTGCATCGAAATGAAAGTAGATCCATCGTAACTCACGAGACGTATTCATTAAACGCTTTAGAAACTAGAGCATCGGAAGGGTGTTACAAATGTGCTTCACATCACAACTTTCACAACTAACATTTTTTCTTGTATTGTTTATTCGCAGATACACTGCTTGACAATTGCTATGAAAAAAGACATTGTTAAACTGGAACAATCACAGGTAATGACGGACGACGTGAAAGCAGGTACATACATATAGAGCCGGTCAGCAGAAGCGACAAACTCATTCGTTACTCGTAAGCGCGGCCGCAGTTCGGGAGTGGCGCAGCCAGCAGCTCGTAGCTCGAGCACAGGCGCTCGTGAGGGGAGCCACTCGGTCATACTCAGAGCGGAAGGAAAATCGTTTCTGGTGTACCGTTTCTTGGAATGCGACATGTGAAATGACTTAATAATAATCATTATTATGAATGTGATAGACTGTTAACAGCTGTACTGTACTCTTTATAACTCGATAAAATACTACTTCTGTGTAAAAATATGCCGATCATAAATGTTGCAAAACGCAATGACTGAATGACCATGAACGAAGGCAGAGAGAAAAATTCAACGATAACGGTCCTTAGATAAGAGACAATGGCAATCTCTTGTCTGGTTGTCTGCTAGTCTGGTAGTACTGTTGTCGATCTGCCCAGGAATCTAATGAGTAATGTATTTAGTTTTACAAGGAAATATATCTAGCTATATTGAACCTTTTTTATTAATGTATTATTTTCTATTAATGTACCCTTTTTATTTTTTATTAATCATATATAATTAAAAATAAACAAAAATTAATAAGAAAATAAAAAGGGTAAATTAATAGAAAGTAATAAATTATTTAAAAACTTTAAACATGGCTATATAATAATTGTTTGTTTGTATCTTTATTAATTTTTATTAATGTACCGTTTACCGCATACTCTCCCGATTGCATTATTTGCTTGCTGCATCAGTACATTTTCTCAATCCACTATCGTTGAATGTCACTAATACATTTTCACTTCAATAGGATCGCAATAATCACTAACATCTAAAGGGCAACATTTCATTGCCCGCCTTTTAAAAAATCTAAACGTTGCAAGAAGGACTTCAAAGTAATTTAGAACTACAATTGAAACATCTATGTCCGGTGTGTGTGTGTTTGTGTGTGTGTGTGTGTGTGTGTGTGTGTGTGTGTGTGTGTGTTTGGATTCAAATCTATAGTTTTATACTACTTTTGACGAAATTCTGTACAACTGATCTTCAAAACAAGAGGAATACCACTGTCTACATTAAATTTCTTATGGTGTCTGGCAGGGGATACTTTACTGTAGACTTCGACATTGTTTGACCAGTGACAATGCAAGTAAGCGCGTATGCTTGTTTTAATAGAGGATTTTTATAATTCAAAAGCCCTCGACGGTTGCATGACTGAGTGTACATGTTAACACCCCTTTCTTAATCCAATTTATTATCTTTTCCACTTGTGAATTGGATGACTAAGCCATTATTTCTTAGGAGAGTATACAATGAAAGTATTGGAAGATCAGAAGTAAAAAAATATCCCTGTATCTTCAGCCACAATAGGAAAGGCTGTAAAACATCAGCAAGATAAAGTCAATGGGTTTTATTTAATTTGTTTCTCGAAGAGAATACATACATAGAATAAAACAATATTAGACAGGACCATGTTTGGTAAAGCACTACGGTATTGAAACAATCTTCAGTTTGGTAACTGGTTTACTTAACTTTGAACTACATTAGATGGTTTTCTGTAAAACACGTTTTGTAGATCTCTTTAATCATTCATTGTGCTTAATGTAATATCAAAAGCTCTGTTCTCAAAAGACAGTGCTCCACTTGGGTTAAGAAAGAAACTAGAGCATGTGTTTGTAATAAGCAGTTTGAACTATCACATAGACTTTATTCCTGTCAAAAAATAATTCAATACTCGTGTCGTCGACAGTAACATACCCAAAGTGCATTCTACAGACCTTCTTGGCCTGCGTAAAGTGTAGTTAAGTGTACGCCTTTCGTTAGTTTATTATCTACGAGAAGTCTCATTCTGTTTTTTTGTGAGAGGAAAAGCAGTCTTCTTTTGGCAAAGACTTAGATACAGGAGGGATTAATATGCACGTCCAACGTTCTAGCAGAGTAGCGTTAATCGTGTTATAAACCTTAGAATTAATATGGTCACGTTAAATAACTCACTAAAACCGAGTGCAGGTACCAAATTGTCATGATATGGTGACAAAAAGAAATAAAAAAATAAATTAAAGGCGCCATATAACGAAATGTAGTAGTACTCACCACAATATTATTAATCCACTAGGGAAGATACCCTATATAGAAAATCTAGTCTTTAATAATAGGCTTTTTCATAAACTTCCATTCAGTGGAGCTGATGCCTCATCAGAAAACTTCACAATCAGCGAAGTACTTTCTTCAAGAATCAAAGAAATATTATATAGTTTTCTGAATCAATCAACATGATTTTCCTCATCGATCATAAATGTTCCAAAACACAATGACTGAATGACATGAAGGAAGGCAAAGAGAAAACTTTAACGATAACAGTACGCTAGATAAGAGAAAATGGCAATCTCTTGTTTGGTTCTCTGCTAGTCTGCCCAAAGATCTAAGGAGTAATGTATTTAGTTTTACAAGGTAATATATTTAGCTATGTTGAAAGCTTGTTTATTAATGTATTATTTTCTATTAATTTACCCTTTTTATTTTTATTAGTTATATATAATTAAAAATAATCAAAATTTAATAAGAAAATCAAAAGGGCAAATTAATAGAAAATAATAGATTAATAAAAAAAACTTTAAACTTAGCTGTATATATAATTTATATTTTAATAACTATTTGTTTCTATTTTTATTAATTCTTATTAATGTACCCTTTACCGCATATTCTCCAGATTGCATTATTTGCTTGCAGCATCAGTACATTTTTTCAATCCACTGTCGTTGAATGTCACTAATACGTTTTCACTTAAATAGGATCGCAATAATTACAGTTTTAGGCTTATTTTCTTCATAAAAATTTGAACTTCCACGCTATTAAAGAGGTTTTTTATTATTTTTTATTTATTTATTTTATTATTTTATTTTTTTTATTTTTTTATTTTTTTCGGTGTGGAAATGCAGCGCGTCATATATCAGCGAGGCAATGGTTTGTGGACAATAGCACTCCTGAAGTGGCTGGCCTTGAGGAAGTCCCGAATTGAACTCATTTGGACTCCTTAAATATGTGTATTTAACTTTATTAGATCCATTGTTAATGTGGACTGTGGCTGGTCAAAATAAATTAAATTGTTTCGAAGTCAACAGTCGTAATTTTTTATAAATAATTCATTTTTCTACCAGTTTCGGCTCCACGTTGAACCCATCTTCAGGACCCTAAAACAAATAGGGTTTCCATATTCTTAGAACCGGTGTCGTGGATTATCGCAGTTCCTTCACGTGCCGCCTGCTTATCCTCAGTCGTCGTTAGTGGCAGGTGAAGGAATTGAGTGAATACACGTAGTTTTTAGGCTCCTAGTATTGTAAAAGTACATAGAGCCTCTATTTCTTTCAAGGTTCTGAAGATGGCTCCAATGTGATAGCAAAATAAACTATTTATAAAAATTAATGGACCTTGGTTCTATTCAATCTAACATAATTTTCAGATGCGTTTACACACCGACTTCGGTTGTTGAGGAGGAAGAGATTTACCATCCCTACAGAGGTCTTCAGATACTTTTTTGAGAGTATGTAAATGTGACACCTTATACCCGTGGTTCCCAAAGTGTGGGTCGCAATCAACTAGTATTTTGTGTGGTCCATTCAGATGGAGCATTGGACGACTTTAGAAACATCAAAGTAAAATATCTTACTGACTGTAAAAGTAATAGGCCGTAGCGTTAGCTTGTAATTACAATTCTCCTCTTCCATCAGGGACAAGTCTCACGTGAGTACCTTTCCCTTGATTTATTCTTTCTCTGACTGTGAGATCTTACGTGTGTATCCGTATCTATAGTGGCGCTTTTATTTGGTACTATATTTCCGGTTTTTTTTTTTTTTTTTTTTTTTTTTTTTTTTTTTTTTTTTTTTTTTTCGCTAACGGAGGAGGACTGAGAGTAGTTCGTTAGTTCGACAGAGGAGGTAGAGCATCGATTGTTTACAAACTTAGCTTTGAAGAATTTAATTGGAACCACTGCTACTTAGTTATACGAGCCTGCAATTTTTAGTTTGTTTCTTGATCAATTTCAAATTTAAAAAAAAAAAAAAAAAAAAAAAAAAAAAAAAAAAAAAAACATATGCATAAAATAAAAACCAAGAAAACAAAATTCGCGCGATTAACATACGCTTAAAAGCGAACACTTTCACTCCATACGTAGAAACTGTCATTACTAATGAGACTAAACTATATATATAGTGGAGTGGGAACTGTTCCACCATGTTCTGTCCACTGCTGGCCGTAAACAGTCCCAGTGATTGCTGACGTTTCGATAGAAGTGCCCTGGGATTCCATCGTGCTAGAACAACATTCGTCTGCGAAAGAGCTAATGGAACATCGTCCAGAAGTTCACGCAAGACCTCCTGTAGGAATGTTTTATGTGTTCGGACAGTTAAACGATTAGGTATAAACTACTATCCTAATAAGTTATTCTTCACAATCTCTGCCCAACAGAGAATGAAAAACCGTTTTTGGTAGGCATGTACTACTGTGCCCTGTGGGTTACCACACCAGTGGGAATCATGAATGCTAAAAAAACCCGATCCCATAAATGTAACTTCATCAGTAAATAAAGCATCGGCAGGGAAGATGTGTTCGGCTGCAGTGTGTTGTAGGTACCAACGAGCAAAGTTGAGACTTGGAAGATAATCATCAGGTGTTAGTGACTGCACTCATTTAAATGGTACGGATTCATTCCGTCTTCATGGAAAGCTCTTAAAACTGATGACTTATAACCAACGCACGTCCTAAAGCTCTCTAAAATGTCGAAGGATTATCCTGTGTCTAATATTCTGTCTTGCACTGCAGTAATGCTGCGTATCTTCTAACTCCAGCTCCTCGCCTAGAAGCCTAAAACGATCCACTCGAGCGTAACTCTCAATGAAGACGCTCGAATGTTCGACGATCAGGCTCTGCCTATTCAGGAATCCTTTGAGCAGCCAATCGATTTCCTTGTCCAGATCCATGTCGGCCAGCTGCGCATTGGCGAAACGATGCATGCAGCTCGACATCCGTGTAGGAAATAATGAATCCAGAAAGCGAAGCGCTTGCACACAGTGCATTCTTCAGCGCTCTCTACAAGCTCAAGGCGTCATTACCGAGCACACATTCCTACATGAATTCTACCGGTACTCTCATTTTTTACATATATTTTAGCACAACCCTATATAATTATACACTATGTGATCAAAAGTACACGGACACCTGAATGAAAATTACCTACAAGTCGTGGCACAACCCCCCCCCCCCTCCATGAAAAACACGACCACGTCATAACATCACCACCTCCGAAGTTTACTGTTAGCACTACTCACGCTGGCACATGCCTTTCGCCGAGAATTCGCCATACACACTTCCTGCTACATTGGGTACCCCGTTTCGTTACTTCGCACAGTGATTGGATTTTTTTACAGTACAATCGTCCAATGTTTACGCTCCTTATATCAAGCGTGGTATCGTTGGGCATTGAGCTGCATTAGGCCTACGTGTGGCTCAACCATGATATCCCAGTTTTCTCACCTCGCGCCTGTCATAGCACTTAGAGGGGATCCTGATGCAGTTTGGAATTCCTGTGTCTGGGTAGATACTAGACTTGCGCATAATAGTCCGCGACCGGGAGCGCTCACTTGTTCGCTCTTTCAGTTCGTCCACTCTCAGTTACAGCTGAGCGGCGTGGTCTGCGCGTGCAGGTGGAGGGAAAGTTCCCCTATCTAGCTGCTTCATGCGCTTGTTGCTCGAACCGCTAACGATATCACGCAAATCAAAAGGAACAGTTTGTGGATAATTTCTCGCGTTTAAGTTTAGAGTTAACTCTGTATCTTGGCATTATGGAATTTATTAGTCAGATATTGCAGAGAGCAGAACATATCAAAACAGAAATTTTGTAGCTCTGAACTATGTAGGCAAACACGTGATTTTTAATTCTGCTATTGCCCGGCGGTCTCCGGAAAAGATTCCAAAGAAATATGAAGCGAATTACGTTTGGCATAATCATCCGTTGGTCCTAGTTCGTCCGCTGCTCCTAGTTCGTCCGCTGATCCTAGTTCGTCCGCTGCTCCTAGTTCGTCCGCTCCTTCTAGTTCGTCCGCTTTTTTTGGCTTTTGCTACCGCTACTAAAAGAGCTCTTTTTCTTTATGACAGCTTTTTTGTATAATGAATCAGTATTGCCAAAGTGTGTGCTATTACCCGCATTTTTGGGCAAGATCAGTTCCGATTCAGGAGAAATGGAGGAACATGGTAGGCAACACACACCTTACGATTTAACTTAGAAGATCAATTAAGAAAAGACAAAGCTACGTTTCTACCTTTTACAGATTTGAGGAATGTTTTTGACAATTTTCATTGGAATACACTCTTTGAAATTCTGAAGTCAGCAGGAGTAAAATATAGGGAACGGAAGGTTATTTGCTGTCTCACTGATTTCTGATGGGACCAGATCTTCTGCTGTGGAGACATACGAACTGAACTGGAATATTCCCATGTCAGAAACACAGAGGGTGGCTCGCGTACTCTTTACCGCTCCCTTGCAGTGTACTCTTAACCGATGCCTCAAACAGTGTGAAAAACAGCAAGAGATAGCACTGAGTGCCCTGTATTGGAGTTTACATCTACATCTACATAGGTACTCTGCAAATAACATTCAAGTGCCTGGCGGAGAGTTTGTCGTAGCATAGCTTGTTTCTCACAGAACTATTATTCTTATGGCAAATACTGTTATTTTCTGTTCATGCATATGTAATGGTTATTGCTTTTGATATACAATGTATATATTACAGAATGTGAAATGAAAAGTTATATTTTCTTTCTCTAATCAATAAACCTGTCGAAGTTCTTCAGTATTCCACGTAATGGCGTCGTTTTAGAAACAACTATTAAAAGTTTTCAATGTGTGTGTACATATATTTTAATGCATACTCAAATCCATCAACTGTTAATTGTTTTCAGAACTTTACCGGTTTTTTATATTATCCATCATCAGAAGAGTCTGTTTAAAATGTTACATTCATGAATTATACACAAGTCACAATGAAATATGACGTAACCCAGTTGTTTCGTCCATAAGATAGTTACCAAATAAAACAGACTGATTAAGAACTATATAGTTGATCTACTAAACTTAGTAGATATCGAAGTATTCATGGTGTGAAAATAATATATCTTTGACCGTCATCACATGATATATCTTTGCTGAGGTGTCATACTGAATGATACAGAGAGTGTTATGTAAACATTACGTAAAATGACTGTTTAGACCATGTAAACTATAAATAAATATGTTCCATAACAACCATTTATTGTCAAAGTAAGAAGTAAGATAAATGAAGCATGCATAAAAACGTAATGTTAGGGGAGATAGCAGAATGTTATCCTCTGACAGACTACTACAATCATAATAAACATATGCAGAGGTCCACTAATGGATGGTATTGAGCTTCTTATAGTATTGAGCATGCATTGAGCATAATAGTAAGCTCAATACCATCCCTTACTGTACTTCTGAATATGTTCATTATAATTGAACTAGTCTGTCAGACGATAACATTCTGCTATATATCTCTCTTGCGAAACACAGTTTGCCCTTTATTCACATGAAGTGTTAAGTGCCATCGACAAAGGATCTCAAATCGATTCCATATTTCTGGATTTCAGGAAGGCTTTGACAAAGAATGGTTGTTGTGGGACTTATTTATTTATTGTTTTCATGGTCTAAACTGTCATTTTACATAATGTTTACATAACACTCTCTGTATCATTTACCATGATACCTCATCAAAGATATATCCTGTGATGCGGCCAAAGATATTTTATTTTCATACCATGAATACTTCGATCTCTAAACGTTTATCAGATCAACTTTGTAGTTCTCAATCAGTCCGTTTAATTTTGTAAGTATCTTATGGATGACACTACTGGGTTATGTCATATTTCATTCTGACTTGTAAATGATTCATAAATGTAACATTTATAACAGACTCGTCTGATGAATGATAATATCTGAAACCGGTTAAGTTCTGAAAACAATAAACAGCTGATGGTTGACTATGCATTTTTTTAAATATATTACTGCTGTTACCTCACATCGAAGTAAATATTTTACTATTGAAAATAGTTTTCGATTACCGCTAACTGCTGCCGATGTAGAGAAAAAGGCGCTATGTGTTCTTACAAGACGCTGTAGTTTCCGTGTGTATGTGATGTGCGTGTGTGTGGTTTTTATTTTACTTGTGTTAGTGCATAAGAATAAAACTGTTGTAGTGGTGTAGAAGTATTACTGTACTTGACGTGTACTTCCTCAAACATAAATTCATAAAGATCTATGGTTTTTCATTGAACTATTTTGACTTAAAAGAATTTCATCGAATGATCACTGATAGTTAACTGTGACATGTAACTAAAACTTGTCCACCAGAATCCAATTTAAACACTCTTCGTGGAATATGGAGACTAAATTCACGCAGAAAATATCTGGATTATTTCCTTTCAATGGCTATCTCTGAAGTAATATAATCTTGGCTCTCAGACTATTTAGTGATTGTACAGTCTTCGAGCTAGTTCGAACACTACAGAAAGTTTCAAGAATTGGTCTGTCATAAATGTGAGAATCGATTTCTTTTGAAATTTTGACAATATAGACAATTTCACTACTCACTGTAGATCTTTTCGACACACCAATACTTACGCAACTGACCAATGCAGTAATAATTTGAAATTGCTATAGAAAATAATTTTCATATCAGTTTTGGGTTCTCATTTTATCCTAGTTTTAGTTTTTTCCGTCGTTGGTTCGAATAAAGATGCCAACAATGGATTTTAAACAGCGGCACCAAATATACTGAAAATGCTTAAAATCTGGGATTATTTCTAAATACTTGAATTAAATGCATAATACATTTTATGTCACTGTATTTTTAAGTAATAAAACAAAATCAATCTTCGTTACAGACCTGAACTTAATGGCTGCTGAATAACGAACTTTTTTATCTGTTCCACATATACTGTATTACGTGTTAACAGTTCAACGACTTATTACAAAAACAATCTATACTGCTGTATGTCCATCATGCATATCTAATATCCACTATGGTAAAAGAATAATTATGTGATTTGACATTCATGAAACAACTTAGTGGCCACATGTAAACCTCCGATTACGCACAACTGTAGTGGCGTCAGTATTAGATGGCGAAGTAAACACTCCAGTATTCAATCCAAGAACAGCTGCCAGCATGCGAAACTTAGAAGTAGATGTTCGTGGAGTAGTAAAACAACTTAAGTCACTAAACAAAAACAAATCATCCGGGCTAGATTGTATACCAACTAGATTCCTCTCGGAGTATGCTGATGCAGTAGCTATAATTTACAACCGATCACTCAGCGAAAGTTCCGTACCCAAAGACTGGAAAGTTGCCCAAGGCAATAGGTCGTAAACCTTAAGGTCGTAAATTCTACCAAATACCTAGGAGACTGGAGAGCACACACAGAAAATATTGTGGGGAACGCGAACCAAAGGTTACGTTTCATTGGCAGAACGCTTCGAAGATGCACCAGCTTCACCAAAGAGACTGGCTACATCACACTTGTGCGTCCTCTCCTGGAGTACTGTTGCCCCTTGTGGGACCCTCACCAGGTGGGACTGACGGAAGACATTGAGAAGCTTCAGAGAAGTGCAGCTCGTTTTGTTTTATCACGTTCCGGAGGGGGGGGGGGTCACGGAAATGTTGCACGAATTGGGGAGGAAATCGTTAAAAGAAAGTCGTTATTCATTGCGGCGTGATCTGTTTGCGAAATTTCAATCACCGACTTTTATTTATGAATGTGAAAATATTTTGCTAGCACCCACGTACTTGGGGAGACATGACCATCCCAATAAAATAAGATAAATCAGATCGTAAACGGAACGACTGAGGTGTTCTTTCTTCCCGCGCGCTATTAGAGAATGGAACGGTAGAGAAAGTTATGAAAGTGGTTAATGAACCCTCTGCCAGGCACTTAAATGTGATTTTCAGAGTATCTATGTAGATGTAGATGATATTTTATTTTAACAGTTGTGGTGGGACTTGACAACGCGTACTCTTACACGACCTTGCCCTATATATTACGTCGTGAGTTGTCCACGAAGATTGTGGGTCCCAATATAAAAACAATTGGAACCTCCGCCTTAAACAAGTGCCGGAGAGATGGGGGCTCCGGATGGCAGTTGGTTAGCCGGCTGCAAAGTGTGTCGCGGTGGCGGCCGACTGCGGGTCAAGCACACCCGCGACCGGCCTGGACTTGCCGGCGGCGCGCTGGAAGGAATGAGAAGTTGAGCTATGCTCATAAGCGGCGGAATGTTCTCGGAATGCAATTAGGGGAGCGTTCTGCGCGCCGAGGTGGGGCGCGGGAGATTGCGGGCGGCGGCGGCGGCGGCGACGGCAGCGCCAGTGCCAGAGGCTCGCTGCGGTCGCCGATAGAGTTATCACCGCGCGCGTAATGGAGTGCGCCGCGGCCGTGGCCGCTGACAGCTAACAAGTGTTCGCCGGCGCGAGTGCAACAAACCCGGCCCTTCCTGGAAGCCGGCTAACGGGACGCGGCGGCCACCTCCGGCTTCTGTATGCAAAGCCGCCGGGGGTAGAGGCGGAGCAGCGGCTAGGAGGCACTAGTCGGCGATAGATGGCCGAGCGGCGCGGGCGCGGGCCCCGCGGCCGCCGCCGTGCGTGACGCACATGCGTAACAACGCACCTGCCCTGGGAACGGCGCGCAGCCATGCCAAAGCGGCGCGCCTAGCCAGCGCCCCGGGGTTCAGAACCTTTTTCGGTAACGACGCAACGGTGTTAGGTCGTTCTACTGTTACCGAAGGCGATGCAGGACAAGGGATACCCCCACAGTCTAACATATACAGTCACGACACTCCCACTGATTTTTGTTATACGCTGCGATAGCAGCGCTCCAAGCGGGCGGCAAGCTACGTTTCTGAATACGATAGTTGATAAGTGCGAATAGTATCGTTTAGATTGACTACAGCATACTTTTTACATTAGGGAACGTATGTAGTGCCATATAAATAGGTAATAATTTAAAAATAGCTCCCCATTTGTCTTTCTTAGGTTTCATAAGACAATTTACAATTGTCCTGTAACATACAGGCTTTAAATGAGTAATTTCATTTTCTATTAAAAATAAAAATTCCTAGGAAACACCAGGAGACCTGCCCTTTAGCAGAGAGACGTCAATTTCTACGCAGGACTGTTAAGTATCCTTCATTACAATTCCAGTAAAGTCGGTGAGGGTGGAACATAGGAAACGTATATTGAATGCAATAAATATGGTATTTAAAATATCAAATCAACCATCACAGCTGTAGCAGAAGGAAAAACGACGCAGACATGGCAATATACTGATAAAAGCAACCAAACTGTTTTCCAACAAAGAAGAACGCAATTCCACAATTGTTTCTACATCTGAACCACAAAGGCAAGAATCATCAAAACATTGGTTTTTAAAAGCTAAAGTAATTACACTTAAAAGAATATGCATGTATAAGAAAGACGAATGACGTGTAAAAATTTAAGAATAATTAAACTTCATACCGAATTGATGTACGTCAAAAACTGGCTGTCATAGTAAGAACAGACCATAATAGAAATTTATTATACCATTATGTTTATATGCAACTTACTTTCAGCGGAATAAGCTGCAAATATACACATATTCGCAAGTATTCCTTCATGAGAGAGTTGTTCTTTATACCATTGAATCATTGGAATTAGGATGTTTTTATATTAATTTTCGTTATATGTTTGCCTCTCGATACTTTAATAATGATTGTAACGCAAAAATCATAATAAGTATTTCGTTAATTGCGTACAAACGCGATTACAAACAAACATCACTACTTGGGCGGCTTGCCCACCGCTAGGAGCGCTAGTGTCGCAGCAGCTGTCAGTTGGTAACAACATTTACAGCAGTGAGTGTCGTGACTGTATATGTTAGACTGTGATGCCCCACTGATATACGAGACAGAACGAACGAACTATACGTTGTAATAAAAGATATATTCATATAATGGGATAAAGTTAACACTTACATTTTAGTATTGTTTCTTAATAAATGTACATACTAGCAGGAGAATGAACGCTAAGTGCAGAGATTATGCAATGAATAACAACCAGCTGCTAACAAAGTATCTATGGATGAGCCTCATAGTGAAAGAGTAAAAAGAAATAAGGAGAAAAAGGCTATGGGACTCGATGAAGTTGAAAAGAAAAGCGTAAAGAGAGGAGCAGGTGACTAATAAATCAGTCGCTTAACAGATTAATATTCAGGAGTATGAGAAGTACAATGATAAGTGGCATGAAAATATGCATGAAAACGTAATGTTAGGGAATATAGCAGAATGTTATTCTCTGACAGACTAGTACAATTATAGTGAACATATGAAGTAGTACATTAATGTATGGTGTCGAGCTTACTATTATATCATAGCATGTATGCTCATTAGTATACGAAGCTCAATACCATCCATTAGTGTACCTCTGTATATGTTCATTATAATTGTACTAGTCTGGGGATAACATTCTGCTATCTTCCCTAACATTACGTTTTTATGCATATTTCATTTACCTTACATTATACTTTGACAATCAATTGCTGTTATGGAAAATATTTATTTTTAGTTTTCATGGTCTAAAATGTCATTTTACGTAATGTTTACGTAACACTCTCTGTATCATTCGGCATGACACCTCATCAAATATAAATCCTGTGATGGCGGTCAAAGATATGTTATTTTCACACCATGAATACTTCGATCGCTGCTAAGTTTAGCCGATTAACTGCGTAGTTCTCAATCAGTCTGTTTTATTTTGAAAGTATCTTATGGATGAAACTCCTGGATTATATTTCACTGTGAATTGTGTATAATTAATGAATGTAACATTTTAACAGATTCTTCTGATGATGGATAATATCCGAAACCAGTAAAGTTCTTAAAATAATAAACAGCTGATGGTTGACTATGCATTAAAAAAATGTGCGGAGTGACGAATCGGGGTAACCAATGTGGCAGGGTGTGGGTATGGCGAATACCCGGCGAAAGGCATCTGCCAGCGTGAGTAGTGCCAGCAGTAAACTAAATCATTCTCACAACATGAAACTTCGACAGCAATTAGCAGGCTTAAAAACTTCTCGGACAAAGTACTCTCGAAAGCATTAAACAATCCACATCTAAAATGAAATAAATCGCAATCACTTATGGCTACAGTGTACTACGTTTAGATATAATACGAATGTGTGCGGCGAATGAAAATTTGTGCCCGGCCGGGATTCGAACTCGGGTTCTCCTGCCTACGAGGCAGACGCGTTGACCACTCCGCCACCGAGGACACAGTGCCCAATCCCACTGCAGAGGACTCTTCCCTGCACGTCTCCCGCCACACCCAAATCTCCATTCGCCGCGCTGTCTCTTTCCTATTACCATAGCCTATTTGTTCTGTAATGCTCGCAGCCACAATACTGTATTCCCGCATCAGGGAGAACAGACAAATTTTCATTCGGCGTACATTGGTATTACATCTAAAGCTACTCCAGTGAAGCCAGAAGTGATCGCAAATTGCGATTTATTTCATTAAAAATGAACGCTGTAACGTCGTCAAAAATATATAATAATATACATCTAAATGAATGAAACTTTGCAGCGGAGTGAGCGCTGATATGAAACTTCCTAGAAGATTAAAATTGTGTGCCGGAACCGGGACTCGAACATGGGACCCAATTTTAAACTGTCAGGGACTATCAAATCAGCGCACACTCCACTCTAAAATGAGTTTCAAACTCGAAACATCCGTTACGCTGTGGCTAAGCCATGTCTCCAACATATCCTTTCTTCCAGGGGTGCTAGTCTTGCAAGGTTAGCAGGAGAACTTCTGTGAAGTTTGGAAAGTAGAGGCGAGGTATTGGCAGAATTGAAGTTCTGAGGACAACACAAACAATACCCTCACTACGTGATAGTAATGGCGATCCTGCCGATGACAGCGCTACTAAAGCGGAGTTACTAAACATAGCTTTCAGAAACTCATTCACGAAAGAAGACGAAACCAATATTCTAGATATCGAATTACGAACAGAGGCAACGTAGAAGATATCGAATTACGAACAAAGGCAACGTAGAAGTAGATATCATCGGAGTAGTGAAGCAACTAAAATCACTTAACAAGAACAAGTCTTCTGGTCTGAATACCCATTAGATTTCTACCTGGTTATGCTGAAGCGATAGCTCCTTACTTAACAGCCTCATAGAAGGATCTGGACCAAAAGATTGAAAAGTTGCACAGGTCACACCTATATTCAAGAAAGGCAATTGGAGTAACCCACTAAACTATATGCCTATTTCATTGAGTCAATTTGTAGCATGGTTTTGGAACATATCCTGTATTCAATTATTATGAATTATCTCGAACAGAACGATCTATTGACCCAAGGTCAACACGGATTTAGAAAATATCGTCCATGCGAAACACAACTAGCCCTTTACTCACACGAAATGATGAGAGCTATTGACAAGGGTCTGCCAAGCGATTCCGTATTTCTTGATTTCCAGAAGACTTTTGACATCCGTACCTCACAAGCGGCTTTTAATCAAATTGAGTGGTTATGGTGTATCGCCCCAGATTTGCGACTGGATAGGGGATTTCCTGTCAGAGAGGACACAATTTGTAGTAATCGATGGTAAGGCATCGTCTAAAACAGAGGTTATATGGGGCGTTCCACAAGGTAGTGTTATTAGTCCTCTGCTGTTCCTTATTTATTAAACGATTTGGGAGAAAATCTAAGTAGCTCTCTTAGGTTGTTTGCAGATGTCGCCGTCATTTACCGTCTAGTAAAATGTACAGATCAAAACCAACTGCAGAACGATCCGAATAAGATATCACTATGGTGTAAAAATTGGCAATTGACTCTAAATAATGAGAAGTGTAAAGTCGTCCACATGAGTACGAAAATAAATCCATTAAACTTTGTATACAAGTTAAATCAATCAAAAGTGAAGGCCGTAAACTCCACAAAATACCTCGGAATTGCTATTACTTCAGACTTAAACTGGAAAGGACACGTAGATAATGTCGTGGGAAAGGCAAACCAGAGACTGCGTTTTATTGGTAGAACCCTTAAAAGATGCAACAGAATTACTAAAGAAACTGCATACACTACTCTTGTTCGTCCTTTTTTTGAGTATTGCTGTCCAGTGTAGGATCCTTATCAGGTGGGTTTGACGGAGGACATCCAAAGAGTCCAAAGAAGAGCAGCTCGTTTTGTTTTGTCACGATACATGGGAGACAGCGTCACCGAAATGATACAGGATCTGGATGGGAATGATTACAACAACGGCGCTTATCACTGCGGCGTGGACAACTTATGAAACTTTAATCGTCAACATTCTCCTCCGAATGCGATAATATATTATTGACTCCCACTTACCTAGATAGAAATGATCATCAGAATAAAATACGAGAAATCAGACCTATAACGGAGAGATTCAGGTGTTCTTTCTTCCCGCGCACCAATCGGGAATGGAAGGGGAGATAAACAATGTGATTTGCACTTAAATGTGATTTGCAGAATATCCAGTGTAGATGTAGATGTAGAGGAAGCGTGAGTCGCGTCGGGATAGCTCAGTAGTATAGCGCTTGTAGAGGTTCGATTCCCAGTTCCGGCACATAATTTGAATCTGCCAGAAAGCTATACATCTATAAGGATACTCCGCACGTCACACTGAAGTGCATGGCAGAGGGTTCATCGAACCACTTTTACGATATTCTTCTATAGCGCCAGTCTCTAATTGTTCGCGGGAAAAAGGAACACGTAAATCTTTCCGTTTTCGATCTGATTTCTCGTATTTTATTTTCATGATCATGTCTCCCTATGTATGTGGGAGCTGACAATATATGTTCGAATTCTGAAGAGAAAGTTGATGGAACAAATTTCGCAAATAGATCTCGCCGCAACAAATAACGTCTTTCTTTTAATGATTTCCACCACAGTTTGTGCATTATTTGCGTGACACTTTCTCCCCTATATCACGATAACGATCTGCCCTTCTCTGAATTTCATCTAAATCGTTCGTCAGTCCCAACTGGTGTGGATCCCACAATGCACACCAATACTCCGAAATAGGACGCAGAAGTGTAGTGTTGTCATTTTCTTTAGTATCACAAATCAGACTCTTTCTCACGAACATGTTCAACGAAGTACTCTATACACATACATCGACACATTTACCCTTCCAATTACATTTAAGTTCCTGGTAGAGTGTGTATCGAACCGCTTGCATAATGCCAGGCAGTCCCCCTGGTGAAGTTCCCATAATGCGCAACAGTTCTCCAAAACAGCGAAGGCAATTGCATCTCCTAACTGTTCTACCAATGAAACATATCCTTTGATTCACCTTCCCCATGATATTTTTTTATGTATTCTTCCCAAATTAAGTTGTTTGTTACTGTAATTCCTAGGTATTTCGTTGAATTTACGGCCTTTGGATTTGAGTGATTTATCGTGTTAATCAAGCTTAAGTGACTTCTTTCGTATTGACATGGATGTTTTCACACTTTTCATTACTTAAAGACAATTGCCAATTTCGCAACATGTATCTAACGAGGTCATTTTGCGGTTGCAGTTTATTTTTAGTGACTTGTTCTCAAATTGTTTATAACGACAAGAAACAGTAAGGGGCCTTGTAACACTTCTCTGGGGAACGACAGTTGGAACTTCTGTTTTACAAGATGACTTTCCAGTCACATAACTGTGATGATATTCCATAACCACAAAATTTGATTACAAGCAGTTTCGAAGTACAGTGTCAAAATCCTTCTAGAAATCTACAAATATGGAATCGATTTACGAACCACTGTCGAGAGCACTCGTCACTTCATCAAGCACTCATGACCATTTATGGGCAGGATTCCAAGCCTCTGCAAAATATATCTAAAAAAATCACAAAACTAACTAATTAACAAATTAATTTGGGTAACATTGTCCTAGGAGAAGAAAGCGATGTTCCTTGACGATATTTTATTGTAATAACACTGTTGACCACAGAGATAAAAAATTTTATTTAACCGGTTTCAAATTGATACAGGTCATCAGGAGAAATAACAATAATGGCCGGTGCTGGACTCTGCAGGGCTACCGTGGCTGTTCTCTCACCATATTTTGGTAACTAACAGACCATAAAACTTATCGATCTATTTGTGTCTTAAAGACACTAGCCAAAGTTCGGGGAACGACCCTGTACGACCGCCTGAAGCCACATGCCACTCTATCAATTCGGTTTTAGAGCAGACAGGTCAGTAGGAGACGCAGTAGGAGTAGCAGCGGCTTTTGACAACATGTGGTTGCCATTGTTCTTCGTCAGGTTCGCCAGCTCCCCCATATATAACCAGTCCAGAATGTAATGATTTGATTTTATTCAACTAGTTTCGGTCCTTTTTTTAAAAAACATCTTCAGGAATTGTAATTCCATTGATGTCGTGGAGCTGAGCAGGTACCTGGGAGCCTTCCAGTGCGTTACTGCTCCAGGCACCCAGGTACATTCTCAGCTCCACGACATAAATGGAATTCCTGAAGATGGTCAAAAATAAATGCCAGCCGCTGTGGCCGAGGGGACTGAGGCGCTCCAGTCACGGTCTGCACGGCCACTACGGTCGGGGGTTCGAATCCCCCCTCGGGCATCGATAATTGTGCCGTCCTAGTTCGTAAGTAGTTCATAAGTAGTCTGTAAGTTTAGGGACTGATGACCCCGTAGTTAAGTCCCATAAGCTTAACAAACATTTGAACATTTGAACAAAAATAAATATAAACAAAAAAAGGGGCGAAACTATTTGAATAAAATAAAATCGTTGCACTCTGGACTGTTTATATATATAATATTTGGTTAAGAGTGCTGTTATCCCAAAAAGTGAAGCAAAAATGTTTCAAAATGTTTCCAAAAAACCGAGATATTCTGGATGACACCTGTCATCCGTGCGAAGAACGGCGTCATGAATTAGAGCGCGAGTGTCAGTGGGTTAATATGCAAACCTGAAATGAGTAATTGAACCCTAATAATGCAGTTTGGTAGCGCAGCAACCTTGACCTTGCAGCGACAGTGACGGTGTCGGCAGCTGGGGCA
This sequence comes from Locusta migratoria, assembly GCA_026315105.1. Classification (NCBI taxonomy): domain Eukaryota; kingdom Metazoa; phylum Arthropoda; class Insecta; order Orthoptera; family Acrididae; genus Locusta; species Locusta migratoria. The sequence continues at coordinate 422,703,619 of CM048746.1, read as the reverse complement.
GGATGCTGTGCATCCTGTCCGTGAAGTCATCAACTTCGTAGCAGCGACGATATTTACTCTGCGTGGTTTCAGACGGTGTAGCCACCAAGATATAAGGACCAGTACGGTTGCCACAGGCAAACCTACAACTCAAAATGCAAGTCCGCCCACTGCAGCGTCTGCCGAAACCTCCAGAACGTGTGCCACCCACTGCGGTGTAAAACCCGGAGCGAACCGTATTCGACGGTATCTCTCGCCGGAAAATCCGTTCTCCTCTACACCACCAAGCGTCACACGTCACCTATTGGCGGCCACGTCGTTCACACCTAGGAAGCCAATCTCATAAAACGTTTTAATGGGCTCTCCAATGACAACGCCCGGCCGGATGATGGATCGTTTGACCTGCCATATAGCCAAACACACAGCCAATCGCAGAACGAGCTGCGGTTGGTACGATAGACTCCACCCCGACGACAAATTTCTCAAGCAAAGTCACGTAGCCCAGACTTCGAAATTTGCGGCGAAATTCTCTCTCGCCGTCATCTTGGTGCCGATTTTTATTAACGTGGACGCCGGACATAAGCTGAGCTAGACAGCCTCTCTTCGCAGGGAACTACACATGCAATGTCCTGGCGCTTATTATGTTGTAAGCCAAGCTACCCTCTGCCGACAGTTTGGGACACAGAGATGGTAGTAATCCCTTACCATAAAATGTGAGGCTATCCGTCGCCACTCACCTAAAGAAACGCGCAAACGCCAGAACCATTCCTTGCGGGCTACAAAATAACACTCAACTCTGGCCCGATCGCCGCCACTCGATTTCACTGTATTGTCTTCTCCAGCAACGCTGCCCGTCAGGAGCCTTCCCGGGAGCCGGGAGGATAGCTCTGGCTGCCGATGAAGTACCTCACATCCCCTATTGCACACTTCTGACACCATGAAATGGCGCAAGAGGGCTTGGCTTAACGAAAAAAATTATGGCCGACCCGTATGCTGCCCATTCGTGTGAAACGAGCCTCTTCTCAAGTCACAGCTTCCTACAGCTCAAAACAGATCGCCCGCCACTGCCACGAGTAACCACAGAGATGGAATAACTGAAATACTCTGATAAAATAAATGAACAAGACTATTGACACGTCTCTCCCAATCCCTTGCAGAATGTAGTTAGAAAAAAAGAATGATAAAATTATTGCATACAATAAACATCTATCAGCAGACATTAATTAGAAATAAGACATAGGAGAAAGAGACGAGTAAATTGTAGAATAAATTATCAAAAAGAACCATCACCTTTCAACCAGTATCACACAATTTTCGTCTCTGAAATGTCCCTGTATTGCTGCTCCACCCTCGGTCGAAGCCACCATGGCTGATGTAATGTAGCTGACTGCATTCTTGTTTCGGTATGTTACCAGTGGACAAATGCTTATAGTCACGTAATGTTATCCCTCTTACCACAGATGCTTTTCCCGAATGGTCAGCCATTCGCTTATGGCTCTTACTTCACGCTGCCGCAAACCGAAGCAAAGTTTCATGCTGGTTTTCTCACATTAAGTTGCATCTCTCGTTTACTCCCATTATTTAAACTTTTATATATGATTTACATTCAAACTTTCAACAATTTTCTTATAATCACTTGCACTTTAGAATCAAATTTATTTTTTCCTATTATAGAAGAGATTTAACGTATTTGAGGTTCCCCACAGAATCAACGAAGAAAGGAATAATTGATAAACACGGAAAAGAAGAAGTGATAGCATGATTACATGTTTTCAGAGACCAATAACTACCATGGTACTAGAGAGAGCTGTAGTGGGTAAAACATGCAAAGACAGTTAGTGATAATACATACTACAAATAACTGCAGACATAGGTTGCAAGTGACACATACACAGACGCACACACACACACACACACACATACAAACACACACATTCACACACACGCACACACACATAAGACAAAACAAAAACAATTGTTGCAGAGCCTCTTATGGAATTAAGAAAAAAAAGAAATTATAATCTTGGCGAAAGACTATTTTGAGACTAAAAGCTATTTTTGTCCTTGGAATAGTTGAGCTATAACACACGAATAGCTAACTAACATATATGGCAGACTGCTAATTCGGATAAGCGATATGCTGTCACATCAGATGTTTGTCCATCAAATGACATGACAGAGCAGAAACTGCCATCATATTTTCTCAGTAGTAGGGCAATAGGGGTTCTGCCCCAGGGTACCATTTCACTACCTGGGCACACTTTCCCAGCCGCCGCCACCGCGCACTTGGTCACTTGCCCAACTGCCGATGTACCATTACTATGTTGATGATGTCATCAAAGTTCCATTATTCCCCACCCCTCCACCCTCGCCCACTTGCCTGACTTGTACCCCCAATTAATTTAATTAAATTTGCATATCAATTTAATTCTAAGATCCTATGTTCTTTTTCAGTAACAAGGGCAACTGCCTCCACAAGTAAGCACATCCCCCTCCCCTGCTACACTCCACCTCCAGCCCACCGACACCCTAAAGATTAATACCCCCATGTGTCCCTGTCTGGGAATTGAACCCGCACCCCACCCCCACCTCCACACAATTTTTTTTTTTTACGAAAGTTAATACTTATAGACGTACACCAACATAGGAAAAAAGAAGCCAATTATTCCGATGCTAAATAGCTGAGAGAGCAGCTTTCACTATGTTCATTAAAATGTCGTGTGTCGGTGTACGCTGCAGTGTTGGAAATCTTTAGTTTCTATGCAGATGTCTTTCCCAATTTTCTTTATTTCCACCAGTAAATTCGAATTTTTTATAAACAATACATCGTCTTCTGCTGATTCTGTTGTTGTTGTGTTACCGAAAGAGTGTTTGACATACAACTTTGTAGCATTTATTACCATTAAATTCCGTTTATTATCTAACGCATGCTATTTTTAACACGTTCGTCTCTTGCGGACATGGTCTAAATACTTACAATTATTTTGCTTATAGATCTAAGGTGGCGGTCGAGTTCCAAAATGCCCACATTTCTTTTCTTTTGGGTAGTCCCGAATGTTTGACTCTGGTTAGAATTGTTTTTAAATTATCTGGACATCGAAAGAGTATTTGTTAAGATGGATATGTAAGTTTGTTGCGTTCCTTACCGTTACATCCCCTTTATCATCTATCCTGCACTATATTAAACATGTCTATCAGCTGTTGTATATGTAGTCTATGCGAAGAGCTTATAGAGAGAATGCTTTAAAGAATAAAACGTTATGATGTTGTTTTGTTTAGATATTCAGCATCGGAATAATTGTCTCCTGTTTACCTATTTTTGTGTACATCTGTAAGTAATAAGCCCGAGGGTGGCAATCTTTAGGGGTGTCAGTGTGGGCGGTAGCGGGGGCGAGGGCAGGGGTGAGGAGTGGTGGCTGCCCTTATGTTACTGTTAAATTAATATGTAATATTCTAAGTGTTAATACATAAATTAAATTGATATGCAAAAAATAACAGGGAGTGGTGGTGGATGACATGGGGGCGGGGGTGGGAGCGGCACTCGCACAAGTGTCCACTTGTGGAGGTGGACATGCTCGATGTTATTCCAGGTAATTGTACAGTCTGCAGTATGCAATAATTGTCTCCTACTTTCCAATGTTGGTGTACATCTATAAGTAATAACTTTCTTACAAGAAAAAAATAATTGTGGGGTGGCGGAATCGAGTTCCAGACCAGGATGTGTGGGGGCGACAATCTTTAGGGCTGTCGGTTGGGTGGAGGTGGTGCGGGTGGGGCGGTAGCAGGGGCAGGAGCTGTGCTTACTTAAGTGCTTACTTGTGGAGGCAGTTGCCCTTGTTACTGATAAAAAACGTAGATTACTACAATTAAATTAATATTCAAATTAAATTAAATTAATTCAGGGTGGAGGTCAGGCAATTTGGTGAGGGTGGAGGGGTGTGAGGATAACGGTGCTTGGATGACGTTATCAACAGAGTAACGGTACATCGGCGGTTGGGCAAGAAGTGTGAAAAATTTGTACGATAGCATAGGTGAAGAAGTAACAGTAATTCTTAAATTCTGGGTGGTGTGTGTTTCTGCGTGGGAGAGAGGGTGGTGGTAATACAAGTGTATGTGTGATGTGTGTGTTTGTGAGGGGGGATTGAGAGTTGTGTTTCTGGTTGAATCTAGTGTGTGATGTGTCTAGTCTAGTTCAAAACTGGCCAGTTGAGAGCGAACACACCAATTACAACTCACCACTACGTTATGAAACCTCCTGGCAGATTAAAATTGTGTGCCGAAACTGGTATTCGAAACTAGAACTCTGTCTTTCGCGGGCAAGCGCTCTACCATCGGAGCTATCCCGGCACACTTCACGGTATGTCCTGACAACTTCACTTCTGTCAGTACCTCGCTTCTCATTTTCCAAACTTCACAGAACTTCTTATACGAAACTTGCAGGACTAGCACTCCTGGAAGAATAGATTTGGTGAAGACAGGCTTACGCACAGCTTTGAGACAACGTTTACTAGGTTTACAGAAATAGGTGTACAAAATTTCATAATTCCCGCATTTACAGAATCTGAGGAAAAGGTACATAAACTACAAAAAACAAACTTTTCAGCAAACGCAATTTAAAGTTCAACCTACCATTTTTGTTACGTCACTTCTTCAGAAGGAACCACATTTGTAATCTGGGTCGTCTTTCCCTTTAAGGCTTCTCTTCTGGTTTCTTGTTGTCTGTCTTCTTTCCTTTAGCATGTCTTCAGCTGACGTTTCAGCTGCAGAGACGCGCTGTAAGTCTATTTTTCTCAGAATGTCTTGAGTAAAATTTTCTATCTCGAAGCACATTCTCACACCTTCATCCTCCCGACGTTCCTATCATTAAATACAAAAATTGCAAAATAGGTTGCAATTCTGACAACTATATCAGATGGAAATGTGGTTTTAGGGCATCGTTTCCATATGAATGAATTTAGAGACTCATTTGGATTCTGTGTTTTTCCATTAACAAACTTTTTGAGAAACGCATAATCGGCCAGAAACCGAGATCATTACTGTAGTATGCTACATTCAGCTCACTAATTGTTTGCTTTAAGCTGCGAGGAGACGAGTTCACATTTTCAGCAGATGTTCTGACTTCGGACGTAGTCTCATTGCAGGTTTGTCATTATTTCTCATGTCTTCTATTCACTAACGTATTCAAAAGGAGCTTATCCAGTTTCTTAGACACTCTGTCATCGTTAGTCTCATTGATGGTTTGTCGTTGTTTCTCACGTCTTCTATTCACTAACTTATTTAGACGCATTTTATCCAGTTTTTTACACACTCATTATGATCGTGGCATAACTTAATGAAGAAAGAATCAAACACTTGTATAGATCTCCGTCAGTATCACAAGGCAAAAAGAGAAAAAAACTAACTGTTTCGTCATAAACGATGCAGCTTATTTGTTATTGTTTATAAGATGCGGAACAGAGTCAAAGATGATCTGTAATACAAATGGGTATGTATCACTGCCTTCTACATGTATCCCGCACATGTTTGGTTGAAATACACAAAATTGTTGTTCACTGAGCTGGTATTGAAGTGCTGCTTCAAAACATAGATGTGGCAGGGAGGCCGCGTCATACTTATCATTAATTTTGAGGCACTTTGGATGCAATTTCCACATTAAAACTTTGAGAACTTATTGACCATGAGTTGTACTAACAAATAAAAAATGAATCTAAAATTGACATTGAGCCGTGTGCTCGTTGTCTTTGAACCGAGCGCGACTATTCGCGCGAGTTTGCTCTCTTTGAGGTGGTAGCGCTACTTTCGTCGGTTTTTCCACCTGCCGGCGTGACCGGACAGCAGGGTGAGTGAGTCACGGCACAGAAACGCCACTAGTGTAGTCTACCGGTACTACGCCGGGGAACCGCCTGACATCTGCTAGCATCTTAAGGAACTACGAGGAGAGCATTGGTTTAGGGGGGATTTCCTCTCTGTATAGTTACTCTGTGGTCGCGAGTCGCCGATTAAGATGCTTGGGCCGGTGCTGTCACGACGCGGTTCGATCGGCCGTCGAGCCCGATCCCATGTTTTTCGCGTCGTTGGTTGCCCTCTGTCTGTGGAAGTTAAGTAACATTGGGTTGTGTTAATTCATTCTGCGCTTCTCATATCTCCTCTCCCATGAAAGTACGATCTTGGTTCATCTCGTCTTAGCGGCCGACCACGAGTCGTAATTTGCTGTTCTATGGATAGTGCTTATGAGTGGCCTGTCCATTTGCATATACATGGCACATACTTTGATCTGTGACCGTTAATTGTGACATTCTCTTTGAGGGTGGCTCCCAGGACGGTTTAATTCCAACTCTTGGCCTCTCATTTTGACGTCAACTGTGGCGGTGTTATTAAGGTTGTCCTACCTTGGTATCAGAGTTTGGAAGAGGGCCTTGTTGAATTATAAATTGGTGCCTGTAATTGTACAATTATTTAACTAGATATCTGAAAGGCCGTTGTTATCTGCTTCGTAATATTGTCAAATTTATTAACGATTTTGCTATTTCTGTCAGGGCCTTGCAAGATTTTATCAGACCAATAATTGTCTTACTTTGTTATTTTCAGTTGTAAAGTCGTGAAGTTGTAAGAGCCAAATTATTTCCGCTAAACCTTGTAATTATGAATCTAAATTTGATATGTCATTGTAATAAACCTACTTGTTTGATATCTAACTGATGAAGACCTTTTTCAGCAATACCTTTCTGTGCCTCAGATCCTTCGTCCTTTTCGCTGCAAGTACAACTAACTTTCAAAGGATCTAGGTAAGCGCTTTAGACCACTCAGCTAACACAGCATTTATTTAGTGCTGTGGCCGAGATTCGAACCCAGGACCTCCTACTTACTAGGTAGGCGCTTTAGACCACTCAGCTAACACAGCGTTATAGCCAAAGCGACTACACAGACTGTCTTACAGCACGTCTCCCTCCACACCACATACTTTAATTCTACCTCATGTTCCCTGTGAAATGCGTATCGAATTTCCAGGGCCCTTTTATATTGGATCTTTGAGCGTCCCCCCCTTAAGCTCGAGGACTGGGAGTAATGCATCTATGTGGATTGCACCATTTTCCCGACACGCCACACAAACAAATTATTTCTCAAAACACACATTTTTTAGCTTTATATTTATTATAGCATCTTGCATATTCTATCTTTGCATACTACATTTTAGAGCAGCTCTCTCCCTCTGCCAAGGTTTCTTACTCTTACACGGATTTGGACTGAAACTGCAGTCAGAATTTAATGTTAAATAGTCCAAGACAGAATATATAGTACATGTTGTGTGATTGCATAGAATTCAGAAATCTTATGGGGGAATTAATTGCGCAACCATATTGTGTAAGTAATTTATGTGGGTGTGGGAGGCTACAAAAGATACAATACTGTCTCGCAATATTTATGTACAGTATACATCAGTTGGAAGTCAGCATTCAACAATGTTGATGTTATGATGTGTGACTTGCTTACCTCGTAAAAATACCACAAAAATTTAGTAAGAATGACGAAGTAAGTCTGTAACCATTGCAAAAAAATCTTCTATGAGCACTACTAATATGTTTATGTATGGAATTCCGCCACGATTCGAGTAATTGGGGTATTTATCATACAACACATTTGTCTCTTTGTGAGCTACTATTTCCAAACAATGTCATTTAGATATCTAGTATCGATGTGAAATACGTCTCCCGATGCGCAGGGATGCAATATACGAAGCGGTACAACAGTTATAAAAACCAATATCTCGACAGCGAAATGGGTCATCGTTCTGCTCGCCATTTGAAATAAAACATCCTTACCTTATCTAAATTTATACACGGCAATGTATGAGCAAAGTCTGTGCAACATTTTGTATAATACTTAATTTGATGCAACATACGATACATACTGACTATTGAAAACAAATACGGTCTTTTAACAAACGAAGATATCAAACTAAATCACATACAAAAAACATTTTTTTCACAGGATAGTTTTCTTAAAATCATTTGATAAATATTTCATAGCAGCTGGAATATTGTCTCTCAGGTACATATGGCAGCATTATTTTATGCAGTAACTGCCATATTATTGTGCAATACTTAATTTTGCACAATAAATTTTGACTGTACGAGGGCCCCTTTACTGATACAGCTAATTAATAGCTTCCGCCGGTGTGAGGAAAAATACATATACGAAATGCTGGCTACTCCGACTTTTACATCTGAGTAACATTGTTTAGAGACGATATTATCATGTCGACATTTTTATTTATCTTAATACCCCATTGATAATTGTAAAACCAGACTAAACTTTACTAACAATAGTTATCAAAGTAGTAAATTCATATATGAAACACACTCGTTAGGTTGGTGACTGAATTTTTTTCCTAATTCATTCCATTATTTGGCATTGGTAGAGTGACAATAGATATGTGTTATTCATGAAAGTATCAGTTACTTATGCGAACAAAAAGAAAGTACGATGAAATCTGTGAGCTGCTCTTTTAACAGGGAACTGTGTTAGGTCATTTGTTAATCATCGTATGTATTAATGCCGTGAGAGACAGTACTGAAAGGAAACCTTTTCTTTTAGATACTAGTGCAATATTTGAAGGAGTTATATCTTAAATAAGGCTGTAGATACTTCCAGTCTGATATAGGTAAGACTTCAAGAAGGCAGAAAGATTGACAACCTTGATTAAATTTAAAATAATGCTTTTCACAAAACCGAAAGAACGTAGTATCTTATAGGCAGAAAATCAGTAGATCACAACTGCAAGCAGTCAATTCATAAGTCCAGGTTGTAACAATTTGTAGTAGAATTATTACATAGTCGTAGACGAAGGAGGTCGCAAACTTCCATTCATTGACAGTCTACAAGGAAAATTTTACCTTTTGCAAAGAACATTGTTCACAAGTCAGTCGTAGAATACATCCTAGAATATCGGTCAAATATGTGGAACTGTAAATCGATGTCAGTAGATTCTCAACCTATTCGAAGAAGGACGGTTTGCGTGGTTATAGTTTAGCCCATTGGAGAGCGTCAATGGAATACTAAAAATCTTACCCGGAAGACGCTTGAACATGAGCTGCACTTATTTTTTCATAAATCGAGCCAATAGAAGCACGCGATGCCACCTGTCGCCTTTGACCCCTGACGTCAGAGTGCTGTATTGTTCGATTATAAACTTTTAATCATTTTATTTATGCTAAGAATATGACTCTGTTTTACAATAAATACTGTTAAATTTATATTCACCCAACCACCTACCCGAGCTCCACGTTTTAATTCAAAGACTGGCCGAGGAGACTGAGGCGCTCCAGTCACGGTCTGCATGGCCACTACGGTCGGGGGTTCGAATCCCCCCTCGGGCATGGATATTTGTGCCGTCCTTAGTCTTACTTAGTTTATAAGTAGTTTGTAAGTTTAGGGACTGATGACCCCGTAGTTAAGTCCCATAGACTATACAAACATTTGAACATTTGAATTGTAATGGCAACTGTTTGGCAGAGAAAAGGAAAGTTCTTTTGTGCGTATGCTAAAGTTTTATTTTATAAGTATTGTTCTGTGATTCGCTATGTTGCTTTTCCCGCTTCCTTTTGTTTTTTCCGTTAGTATGCCCCCGCCAATGGTTGCCATAGGTCAAAGCATACAGTTGGTACCAGGTTCATCACTATAGCCCATAAATCTGATTAGCATGTTTGAAGATCTTCACTGACTGAAGTATGTATATTGATAAGCCAGAACATCATGGTCACCTACCTACTATCGACATGAATCCGGTCAGGCGATAGTAGCCTCATCTGACAGGGAATGACTGCTAGTCGTACATTCACACTGAGCATACGGTTGGTATCAGCGCGGGTGTAGAATGGGGAGGTGCGCGATCTATCTGATGGTGGGCTAATCGCAGTCTAACATACCCGTCGCGACACTCGCCGGTGCAAACTCTGTTTTCGTCTGACAGCTGGGACGACACAAGCGCTTCAAGCTGTGAGCAACTTTTTAACGTTATATAAATCGTACGAATAATAACTTATTTTCCACACCTTTTCTATGTATTTGTTTTACTTCAGATTCATCGCATTAGTCTATTATCAGACGAAAAGGATGGTAGTAAAATAAACAGCAGTGGATCTGTAACAGGTAACTTGAATGATGAAAGCAGAAATATGTGCCGATCCAAATATATTTCCAGCTTTTCCCATTGAAATCAACACACCCACAGTTTGAAGCGCAAGAAGCGTGGTCGTATAGCTCCAAAGAAAACAGGTATGGCATATGTATGGTCGCCTTAACCACTTGGCTACCCGTCTCAGACTTCCACAAGTCGCACGCTATCCTACCGAAGACGACGTTAGCTTCACTTACTTCACCGCAGATGCGGTCATACGTTCGACCTCGCACGGGAGACCCGGGTTGGATTCCCGGCACGCCTCACATTTTCACTTGTCTCCATTATTTAATTTCACTGCCCTAATGCAGCCAGTGTTAATCCTTTCCTTCCCAATCCTTCTTCCTTTCCCTGCTCCATCAGTAATTTGCGTATTATACAAGACAAGCTATCCTAATCGATAGGGTTGTGACGAAGAAGGCCTTCAAAGTTTCTTTACGGGTAATTGAATAAATGCAACCTTAAGATTATTTGTTTGGATGTCCAAAGAGACTTTTCACGAGCTATATTTAGTTCGACTTTAAACGACCGCATCTCGACAACAATGATTTTTAACCGAGCGAAGTGGTGCAGAGATTATCACACGGGGATCGCAATTTGGAGGACCATGGTCCAAATACGTGTGCAGCCATCCGAATTTTGCAAAACCGTTCCAGGTAACTTCCTGGATGGTCCTTTGATAGGATAAGGCCGATTTCCTTCCCAGTACTTTACAAATCAAACAGAACTTGTGTTTCGTCTCAAATTACCACGCTATCGTATCCGTAAAAAACTCAAAAACCAATAAAGCCACAGGACCAGATGAAATTCCAGCCGAACTCATTAAACTTCTTGATGAAGAATGTATCAAAGACCTACATAAACTCTTTAACAAAATTTACGACACAGGTCATTACTCAGCCAAATGGTTATTAGCAACTTTCATTCCCTTGCTAAAGAAGATGAATGCGAGAAAATGTGGAGATTACTGACTCATTTGTCTTACGAGCCATTGCTTGAAAATATTTCTGAGAGCCATCCATCAAAGGCTACAAAAAATAAGTTATAAATTCATTGATGAGAGAGAGAGAGAATTTGGATTTAGAAAAGATTTAGGCACAAGAGAGCAATAGCTGTACTACAAGTTCTATTACAAAACTCCTAGGGTCAGGGTAGAAATGTAGGCCTATGTTTTATTAACTATGAAAAAGCATTCGATAGAGTATAACACAATAAACTGATAGAAATTTTCAAAAGAATTAATATAAATGAAAAAGATATTCGGTATATAGAAAACTTATTTTGGAATCAAAGAGCACGGTTAAATTTGATAATAAAGTTACTGAATTAGTCAATATATGAAGAGATCCATACTACCACCTCTGTTATTTAATTTATGGTCTGAGAATATTTTTCAGGAGGCACTTGACGTTACAGAAAAAGGCATAAGAGTTAATGGAGTCTATATCAATAACATTCGCTACCTGATAATTTAGATGATATTCAGCAACTTATCAACATAGTAGGTGAATACAGCAGTTCTCTGGGTCTGTATATTACCATCAAAAAGACTAACATATGAGATTGTCAGACGAGAGACCGACGCCTTCACAAACGAAAATCTACGGTTTCAACGGTAACTAATACAAAGAGTAAACAAGTTTAAATATCAAGGAACATGGCTTTGTGAAAACTGGCGAACAGACACGGAGATAAAATGTCCACATCTACATCTACATGGGATACTCTGTAAATCACATTTAAGTGCCTGGCAGATGGTTCGTCGAACCACATATTATTTATCTCCCATTCCATTCTCGAATAGCGCGCGAAATGAAAGAACACCTGTATCTCTCCGTTCGAGCTCTGATTTTTCGTGTTTTATTCTGATTATCGTTTCTGCCTGTGTAGGTGGAAGTCAACAATATATTTTCGCATTCGGAGGGGAATTTTGGCGATTGGAGTTCGTAAGTAGCCCACGCCGCAGCGATAAGCGCCGTTGTTGTAATGATTCCCATCCCAGATCCTGTATCATTTCCGTAACGCTGTCTTCCCTGTATCGTGACAATACAAAACGAGCTGCCCTTCTTTGGACTCTTTAGATGTCCTCCGTCAAACCCACCTGATAAGGATCCCACACTGGACAGGAATACTTCAAAAAAGGACGAACAAGAGTAGTGTATGCAGCTTCTTTAGTAGTTCTGTTGCATCTTTTAAGTGTTCTACCAATAAAACGGAGTCTCTGTTTCGCCTTTCCCACGACATTATCTACGTGTTCTTTGCAGTTTAAGCCTGAAGTAATAGTAATTCCCAGGTATTTTGTGGAGTTTACGGCCTTTACTTTTGATTGATTTAACTTGTAAACAAAGTTTAATGGATTTATTTTCGTACTCATGTGGACGACTTCACACTTCTCATTATTTAGAGTCAATTGCCAATTTTTACACCATAGTGATTTCTTATTCAGATCGTTCTGCAGTTAGTTTTGATCATCAGATGATTTTACTAGATGGTAAATGACGGCGTCATCTGCAAACAACCTAAGAGGGCTACTTAGATTTTCTCTCAATTCGTCGCATAGAGAACTCCCGTGAGCCTTCATAAAATTTAAGTAAGTTCTTAAGAGCACCGATAAATGCTACATATGGCTGTGTTTCTATATGGCTCTGAAGGATGGACACTAAATACAATAACAACAACCAAGAAGTTAGATGACTTTGAAATATGGATTTCTCGCAGAATGCTGAAAATACCTTAGCTTGCAACAATAACGAACATCGAAGTATTGGAAAGAATGAACAAACAGCGAGAAATCTTGACAGTGTTTAAAAGACGGAAAACTGCATACCTCGGACGTATATTACGGAACAACAAGTATTTACTCCTGCAGGTAATGATAAAGGGAAGACTGATGGAAAAAGAAGACAAGGGCGAAGAACAACATCCTGGCTAGATTGTTACAGATTGCGGTTCACGGAACAAAGGTGCATCGTGTGGTCGCCAGCATCCCTTAATAGATAAGGAAAAGAACTAATTTTCGAACCACTGCACGCTCATAATCAGTGGGTATGTTACAGGAGCATTATATTAACTTGTAGCAAGTGAAATTAGATGCCCTGATAGCAAAATTACGCAACTTTAATAAACGGGGAGAAAACTGAACGAAATTTTACGTTGTTATCTTTTATGTACTTAGTGCTTTTGCTATTGGTAAGAGCTTATTCATGTTGTACCTTGGGCACTGGCAATATTCACACATCACCGAATGTCTACCTACACGTGATGCAAGAGAATATAAAATTACCCTATTACTACTACTGATGATGCTCTTGCAGTGGCTTGAAAAGTGGTTATGGAAAAATAAAAAACATCCATAAAGACAGATAGTTGCATATTTTTCCCACATTAAATCACCAATTCACATCACAGCTGTAGTTCGTAATCGAATAGGGATATTTTGAGACAAAAAATAATCTAATAATAATTACTGGAAGAAAAGAAGTACCGTAGGTATAAAGTGGGTATATTAGCAGTCTCTATAAGAATTTATAGAGAGGATTTTTATGAATTCTCAGTATATGTATCAACGGTACAACTCACGACACTTAAGTGTAACAGGAAGTTAGATGGAAGAGATGAAATATACGCGTTCCACATAATAAAACACATTCTTTGGCAGTTTAGCTTCAGTCCAATAACATTGATGATCTAGTATTCAGAAGTCAAGAAACAATATGGTGCGAGAAAAGTAGAGCGAAAACTTAAGTACCCTAATACACACGATGGAGCAGGGGCCGGTGAAAGCATTATGTTGGTGTATTGTTCAGTACATCAGGAAAATAACAAACAAAGTCTCTATTCATGTTTTCCTTCCTCCAGTGCTCCAGTGCAAATGATCGTCATTAAAATCGACTGACACATATCAAAGAGAATATCGTAACAATGGCTTCTACGTTAATTAGCAGTCTTGCTTAGCTGGCATGGAACTCGGACAGGGAATCCCCGTTTTTCACATGTCGGAAATACGGACAAACGTTAATTGGCACACAAAAATATAAAAAAGGTACAGACGCTGCTGTCGAAATTCTAAGCCCACATTTACCCAGTACACTGATAACATTCGCTTTCAGGTTTTCCTTGTTGAAATGCGTTGTGTAGCAACTAACTGAGTATGTGCCTGTAAACTGTAGCGAGGAAGCAGATGCGGGGTACTCCGGTGTCCAAGCAATAGCCTAATGACGTTTAATATCCAGTTATAAAGCGTTCTTGAGAAATCAGTGGCAACATGAACGGAGCAGACTTTAAGACGTGTGGTTCGTGCTGCTATTTCGAAAATGAGAGTAGGCCCCTACGTTTTTTTATTTATTTATTATTTAACATGCCCCATTACATAGAAATATTACATGTTTGAAGGTTTGATTCAGGCGGTTACATCAAATGTTCTTACAAACACATGTACAGTATACAAGTTGACAGGGCTTACAAAGGACCAAACAATTTTATACATTAGGAAATCTTAATGAATTACAAGAATTGTAAAAGTTTTATACATTAGGAAATCTTATTGAATTACAAAAATTGTAAAAGTCAGTAGTGTATTTATGTACTAAGTCATATTTACTGACGGGCCATCCTCCTCCTTTGGCAGCTATTTTTTTCCTGAGATAGTCCCTCTCTTTCAATAAATTGCAGCAGTCAAAAAGCACGTGGTCAATAGTTTGGACAGCACTGTTACATGTGCACGTTCCGTCATCAATTATTTTGAACCGCTGATAGTAGGCTTTCAGTTTCCCATGACCTGTTAGCATAGCTGTAAAATTAGGAGATATTGGAAGTTTAATCATTAAACGTTGTCGTATCGTAGGAAAATACGGTTTAGTGCTTCCCCCTTTTTTTGTTCTGTACCACTCAATGTCCCATTTGTTCCTAAACTCTTCTCGAAGTTTCTTCTTTACGGCACTTGTAGGTATTTTGTTATAGCGTGTTGACTGTCGTGATCGATCTGCTCTTTTAGCAAGGTTGTCAGCTAGTTCATTTCCACATATCCCTTGATGTGCCTTAACCCATTCGAAATGCACCAGCCAGTTGTGTGTCTGCAACCTTCTGATATTACTTCTTATTTCTTCAATCAACAAGTTCTGGTTCTTCGGATTTCGCAAAGAGTCCAAAGTAATTCTGCTGTCGGTGTGAATTACTGCAGTTGTATATGTGGACCTGTTTATTTAGCGTATGTTGCATTAAATTACAAAATAACACACAAAGTACATTACCATACTAATATTATGAAGATTGAAAATTTAGATTTTTAAATTTAGTTCGTTGATCCACTCCACCACTATGGGTGTAACTAGGTTCAGCTCTTCTAGATTTCCTGGGAAAGCGCGAATGGGACAATCCACGTGTTTCATTGTTTGTGGAATGTCAGAACAGACGCAAAATGGACTGTCAATCCAGCCCCATTTATGAAGAATGGAGGCAGTTCTTACACTGCCACATCTAACACGGATAAGCCTGCTCCAGGTATATCTAAACAGACTAAATACATTGAGCTTTGTCACATATATGTCATTACAATGTAAACCCATCTAAGGAATCTCATTCTTTCTTCTCATTCTTTGGCTTGTCTGAGTCTGGATTTTACTTGCTTGGTGAACTGCTTATCCTTTGGTACTCTACAGGTATTAACGAGATGGTTAGCTATTGAGTAAACATTGGCGGATGCCGACTTCTTCGATGGTATAGAAGCAGAATCTAATTTTCGTATCAGTGACCAGGTCTTCCTACTTGAATGACTGAAATTTAAATATTCGACTCTTGCCTTATTCAGTGATTGTAGTAGTTCAATTGCTTTTTCTTTACTACTATTTTCATCAAACTCACTTCTTCGCCTATTGGTCTCCTCACTCCATCCCGGTACGTATTCCTTGCGAAAACCTCTTGGATTAGTTATTTTGTATTCTTCTTTCAGTAACCCTACAAACGTTGTGTAGTTCTCAGGTGTTTCTGGAATTCACCGAGTATGAGCATCCGAATATTTGGCATGCTTCTCACAGTTTGCTATTTGAAATTTCCATCGAGGTCTAGGTGTGAAATACATTACTGGTATGAAACTTCCTGGCAGATTAAAATTGTGTGCCGGAACCGGGACTCGAACCTGGGACCTTTGCCTTTCGCGGGCAAGCGCTCTACCACTGAGCTACCCCGACACGACTCACGATGCCGCCTCACAACTTTACTTCCGCCAGTACCTCGCCTCCTACTTTCCAAACTTCACAGAAGCTCTCCTGCAAACATGCAAGACTAGCACTCCTGGAAGAAAGGATATGGTGGAGACATGGCTTAGCCACAGCCTAAGGGATGTTTCCAGAATGAAACTTTCACTCTGCAGCGGAGTGTGCGCTGATATGAAACTTCCTGGCAGATTAAAATTGTGTGCCGGAACCGGGACTCGAACCTGGGACCTTTGCCTTTCGCGGGCAAGCGCTCTACCACTGAGCTACCCCGACACGACTCACGATGCCGCCTCACAACTTTACTTCCGCCAGTACCTCGCCTCCTACTTTCCTAAGCCATGTCTCCACCATATCCTTTCTTCCAGGAGTGCTAGTCTTGCGTGTTTGCAGGAGAGCTTCTGTGAAGTTTGGAAAGTAGGAGGCGAGGTACTGGCGGAAGTAAAGTTGTGAGGCGGCATCGTGAGTCGTGTCTGGGTAGCTCAGTGGCATTCGAGTGGCGGCCGCAGTGCGGGACGGACGCGTGGCGGCAGTGCTGGCGTTCGCGAAGTAAACAACGGCTGAGTCGCTGTGTTTAAGGTTAGTTCTCACCGCTTTGCTTAGCTAATTGTGGCTGTGTTTGAAACGAAAAAGCAGACAGAATGAGCACGATTAATGTCTTGAGGAAAGATACGATCAAATTTACTTTCGACAGATGTCATGTAAGACCGAAAGCATATGAAGTGAAGCAATGGTTTATAGAAAAAGTACAGATTCATGAGAGTGACGTAATAGGTGTATATTTGTCCTTTGTAACAAATGCTGCGTTTGTGAAACTGAAAAGTCCTGAACTATGTTGTTCAATAGTAGATAAGTTTGACGGTATCATAAAGTTCAATCATTCTGACGGTAGTGTGAGTGACGTTCCTGTCTGTCACGCTGGTTTAGGAATTCGGACGGTCCGCATTTTTGAGCTTCCTTTTGAAATGCCGGACGAGGAAATCAACAAAGTTCTTCGGCCCTACGGCAGAATAATTTCCAACATCGCCGAAAAGTGGTCAGAGGCCCATATGTTTCCCGTGTTGAACGGCGTCCGACAAGTGAAGATAGAACTTTATAAGCACATACCCTCATACTTAAATGTGTGCGGCTATCGTGCTTTAATAATATATGACGGACAGCCCAGAACGTGCGCCCTGTGTAATTCCACGGAACACATCAGGAGCGAGTGCAGCAAGAGGCGCGTCCCGCAGCTGCCGGCTGCAGAGCCCGCCGTGCCCGGCCAGGCGGTCGGCCTCAAGCTGACGTACGCTGCCGCCGCGTACCCGCGCGGCCCCGCTGGGCAGAAGGAAGTGGCCGCCGCACCGGCCGAGCCAGTAAACAACACAGAGCCGAGCCACGTAGAGGAAGCAAAGACCAGCGACGCGAGCCCCCCAGCTGCGGAAAACGGTGACAAACCTTGTGAAGCAGATGTCCTATCGAATGTGCAGGCGCCGACTTTTACCAACACAGAAACTGGAAGTGGACGGCGCTCTTCGGTTATACAACATGAAGAGACAACGACCTCCGAAATATCCGCAATGGATTTCGAGGAAGCGTCAGGCAGTCAGACGCAGTCCACAGAAGGCCAAAGTGGAAATGGAAATGTAAACCAAAATCTGCAGAAGGACGGCACAGGGAAAGAACTCCAAATTACAAGTGCAATACAGAAAGATTTAAATACTGAGTTGAAAAATGGCAATCCAAAACGGATTCAAGATAAGGAACAAGTATCATCTGAGAGATCCTCGGCGGATTCTCAAGACAAATCACCTGACTCATCCAACGGAGGATCCCCAAAGCGAAGAAGGAACAAAAAGCGTAGGTTGGCTCACGAAGCCGCAGAAAAAATTGCCCCGCTTCTACAGGAAAAACTTAAAACTGTCAAAGAACGACAGAAGCAAAAAGACGTCTCACAGTCAGCACAGACTTCAAAGGCTCTCCCTCCAGGAAACAGAAGGGAAGACACTGACAACAACACTGAAGTGGACAGAGACGAACCTTTGTTAAGTCCAGGCACTTCAGAGGCGCGATTAGATTGGACACAGGAGGCAGATGAAGAAATGGAAGATGCGTCTATACCAGAAGAAGATGACTTTTACTAACAGTTTGAAATGCAACATGTAGACAAACAGAAAGAAGATGGAGAAAAGGAGAAACTTAGAACAAGAAATATAACTGTTCTCCACTAGTAACCACTTTCTCGCATACTATTAATGGAACAAGATTATAACGTGACGACTCTGAATATAAACAAAATACAGAACGCAACTAAAATGGCCGCCCTTAAAGACTTTCTGTATCAGTCTGACACAGATATAGCGCTATTGCAAGAGGTTCAAATCAAAGACCTATATATCTCTGGTTATAAAACACTTTTAAATGTAGCACCTGAGCACAACTGTGGAACAGCTATACTTGCAAAGGATGGAATTGAAGTAAACGACGTCTGCATTTTAGAATCGGGGAGGGGTCTCAGGTGCAAAATGTTTAATACAAATGTAATAAATATTTATGCACCATCGGGCAACAATTTAAGAGCAGAAAGGGCCAGATTTTATAAAAGTGATATTCTCCATTTACTAAAAGACAACCCTGCAAATGTTTTAATAGGAGGTGACTGGAATTGCGTTTTAAATGAAAAGGACCAACGCCCAAATTTCAATAAATCTAGAGAACTTGAAGGTTTAGTAACAAATATGAAATGGAGAGATGCATGGGAAATCAAATACCCCACCCTTGTTAGGTTTACTTACATTACTAGTAGATCGCAGAGTAGAATTGACAGAATTTACGTCTCATCGAATTTCGAAAATAAAATAGCTGCAATCGAAGTTATACCCACTATATTCTCCGACCATCTTGCAGTCAAATGCAGCGTAAAGTTGGCAAAACAGAAAACGTACTGGGGTAGATCACTGTGGAAATTAAACACAAGTATGCTGTTGGAAAACGAGCTAAATCAACAAATAGACGACGCCTGGCAGGCCTCTTTAAGACAACGTCACAAATATAGGTCAACTGTCCAATGGTGGGTTACGGTTGCGAAGAAGAAATTGAGAGCTACTGTAATATCATACGGCAAAGAGAGAATGAGATGGACTAGGAATACAATGGAATTTTATTACTCCTGCTTACGAGAATTATATGGACAACCAATGACAGATGATATTTTAAGGCAAATAAATCGAACAAAAGCAAAACTAATAAATATGAAGAGTACACAGCTAGAGGGCTTGAAAATTAAATCCCATGAGCAAACTATTGTAGAAGGGGAAAACGCTTCAGTATATCACCTCATACGGCATGCACAACAGAGGAGACGAAATTTCATTGAACACCTGCGAGCGGAGGATAAAAAAATCTTGTCAAATCAAAAAGATATCCTGAATGAGGCATATCGATTCTACAACACTCTTTATAGTGAAAAGGAGATCGAAGAATCTGTGACAAGAGATTTTTTATTCACATCTGGACTTGCGGACGCAATAACGGAAGAGGACAATCGGAATCTGCAAGTAGCAATCACTCAAGAAGATGTCCTAGATGTTATTAAGTCATCTCCGACTAAAAAGTCACCAGGCCCTGACGGATTGCCCATAGAGTTTTATAACTCATATTGGCATATAATAGGGAACAAGTTCACTGAAATGATTAATGAAATTGTGAATGGGGAACCTGTCCCTCCAGATTTTAAACAAAGTATCACAGTGTTTGATTCCAAAGGGTAGGAATACGGAAATAAAGGTTATCAATAAAATGAGACCAATAAGTTTACTTAATTCAGACTACAAAATAATAGCCAGAGTAATTAAGGATAGGTTAACACCAATCCTAGAGAAGATCATTGGGTATCACCAAACGTGTCTTTCTGGACGCAGTATTTTTAAAACCGT
Organism: Locusta migratoria; assembly: GCA_026315105.1. Classification (NCBI taxonomy): domain Eukaryota; kingdom Metazoa; phylum Arthropoda; class Insecta; order Orthoptera; family Acrididae; genus Locusta; species Locusta migratoria. The sequence continues at coordinate 422,683,340 of CM048746.1, read as the reverse complement.
AAGTGAATATAGGGATATAGTCTCCATTTTTTCGAACACTACTGAACATGGTGGCCTGGTTTTTATAGATTTCACAAAGGCCTTTGATAGGGTTAATCATGCCTACCTTTTTAGAACCTTAAAATTCATGGGCCTCAATGTCCACAATCTGAAAGTTTTAAAAAACATTTTAACGGGAATGAAAACAAATGTATCTATAAATGGTCACTATACAAAGGATATTTCAATTGCTGGTGGGATTCCCCAGGGGAGCCCCTTGTCCATGATGCTCTATGTAGTTGCCTTGGAACCTCTGATGCGACGGTTGGAAGAAGCACTGGAGGGTATATCTGTTTCCGGAATGAAGAGGGTATGCAATGCATATGCCGATGACGTAGGTGTGATTATCAGGAATAATGATGATGCTGCAAGATTAACAGAAAATGTGTACCTTTACTCTCAAGCAACAGGTGCACAAGTAAATGAAACAAAGAGTGCCTTTTTAAAACTTAATGGACTCACCGACGTACAGATTGCCTGGGCAAAATGTGTTGAACAACATACTGTTTTGGGTCTAACTCTCCATAGTTGCCCACTTCGAACAATAGCCTCCAATTGGAAGACAATTCTAGGCAAAATTCGCGGCTCTCTCATATTAAATTACATGAGGGATCTCAATATGAAGCAAAAAATCAAAATCATTAATTGTTCGGTTTTATCCAAAGCAACATACATTGGACAGGTCTTACCTATACCGAAAGACATAGCGAAAGCTATAATGGCAACCGTTTGCCGTTACATCTGGCACGGTCAAATATTTCGAGTGGCTGTCGGAACAGTGACTTTAACTGTGGAAGAGGGGGGACTTGGTTTAACGGACATCCGGAAGAAAACTACCGTTTTATTTATAAAGAGGACCCTGCAAATTTTTGATAAATATCCAAGCAGTATAACGGCAAAATTGTTCAAATTGTTTGAGCCAAAAAGCTTTCAGCCACCTGTCAACATCATTAATATCAACTATAAATTTAAATATATTCGAGAATTTTTCTTAGAACTAAGCTACTTGCGAGACATTGCATGGGATAAAAACAAGCAGAACTGCAAGTATTTTCTCGAAAGAATGAGATCCAAGGACAACCAAAACAAAATGGAGGTTAAGAAACCCAATAAAAATTGGAAAAATATCTGGAAGAATATAAGCAATAAAATTCTTACAACGGATACACAGTCTGCATGGTACGGAGTTGTAAATAATATTATTAGCACGAATGAGAAATTATATTCCATAGGCCTCAGTGATACAAGCAGATGTTCAAAATGCCATGAAATCGATACATTAGAGCATCGCTTTACTTGTAAAGGATTGGCGGAAATATGGCAGGATGTTAAAAACCAAGTCGCCTTCCTAAGACGGAGCGATGGGAGAGACATTAATCCAAATGTTATTTTCTTCCCAGAAGAAATTTATTTCCCAGCTCAAAAAAACAATGCTATCGTATGGCTATTAGGACATTTTGTTACCTACACCATCAGTAACAAGGGGACTGATTGTCTACAGGAATATAGAGAATATGTACAAAGAGAATATTATAAAATTTACCAGATGAAAGATCATGTGAAAAACTTTGGTAACATGTTGCGAATTGTGTTCCAGAAGCAAGGAGTAGGATGAATGAATTTCGGTGGTAGGTGCTTGCTAAAGTAGGGGATTGCTGCTGAGGGTGAAGTACGGTGGGGACTTCGTGGGCCCCGTGGCCGCTACGGTAGCCGTGAAGGCCTCAGCAGAACCCTGAAACAGCTGGCCAGTGGCGACGGAGATTTATTAAAAGTTTTTTCTTTTATATATAAAGGACCATAATGTCGTTCTGCAATCCCCATAAATGAAAATAAATTCACAATGTTCATAATAACATAACTTAGATGAATTTAGTATAGATTGAAAGGTGATAAAAATCAGTTATCTTCGCAAGAAGTACCTTTTATTTCTTTTCTACATTTATTTCGTGTGCGAGGTGCCTTGCTCACATTGAGACAAGCATTACGAGCCTAAATAAGAACTCAGAAGGAGAGGCAATTTGTTTTTAGATTAGCCTGATTTTACAATGTCAGGATATTATTATTTTTTTTAACTCCTTTGTAAGGAACCCCACAAGAACTACTAATCAACAAATGATTCGAACAACAGGGTTGCTTTCCGAAACCGAAGGCTCTCGAAGTTATGAGAAGACGAAATACGGATGCTAAAATGCTCAGAAGGAAAAACGGAACAGGACAATCACAAAGATTGTGGAACTATCTGCATTTGGCAGCAAACTATGAGAAGACGAGCTTCGGAGCTTCCTAGGACTGGAATAACAACCGAGATAAAAAAAAAAAATAAAAAAAATAAATAAATAAATAAACATAAATAAAAAAATAAATTAGCACACCATATGAAAGGTTCAAAATCAAGTGTGAGAGACAAATCAGTTACAGCGAGAACATAAATTTTCTTTACTTTTATTTTCAAGAATTTATTTATAGCTGTGAAGCTTTAACATTATTCTCAAACAGAAGGCTAATGAAAGCCTACGCCGATGAAGGCGACAAATGGTGAGTGCAAGGACGGGCTATAAGGGGAGATGGGAGGCCCAAAAAAAAAAAAAAAAAAAAAAAAAAAAAAAAAAAGTGGTAGAGCGCTTGCCCGCGAAAGGCAAAGGTCCCAGGTTCGAGTCCCGGTTCCGGCACACAATTTTAATCTGCCAGGAAGTTTCATATCAGCGCACACTCCGCTGCAGAGTGAAAGTTTCATTCTGGATACATTACTGGTATTTGAAATCCAATTTTGTATATTATTCGCCTATGTTGACTATGGGGCAAACTTGAAGGGACTGGTGTTTCATATATATATATATATATATATATATATATATATATATATTGTGAGCCACCGATGGCTGTTTTTTTATCCTATGACTTAAAGTCCTCTAATATGATATTTTCACTTGTGAGGACAATAGGTATATGTTCATTCCAAGGTGTGGCAGGAGGTTGTAGGTGTTTGTAACGACCGTATTCACTATTTGTACGGATATGGAGAAGAAAGAATGAGATTCCTTAGATGGGATTACATTGTACTGAAATATATCGTTTTTAATATATGTGACAAAGCCATACTGGGTATGATGACGTGTTGCCAATATTTAATATCCATGAATTCTGCCTCGGGCAGGGAGATGTTCGTTACTTTCATGGCGCGTTTCTTGTAGTACTAGGACGTCCGTGTTCCTCTAAAATCTTAGCAAGGTAATCACTCATTGCTCATTTAATTTGCAGATAGTTAGTTGTGGTCCTAGGTTCGTGTTTGGTACTGTACGTCTTTTGAAGGACTATTTGGCATTTTCATTTTGTCATTACATGAGACCAGATAAGCAGTAAGGTGGCATCTTAATCTCTGTTGCTTTCTTAGGACCATCCTGAGGTCACGTGTAGGGTATTTTAAGGTTAAATCTATGTACGTCAAGTAACGTTCGACCCCCTGTAAGAATAATGAAGAATAATGAATAATGTCGTACCTTCTTACAGTTCATAAGTGACATAAAATCGTCGAGTAAAATATAATCTGGCGTTCCTAGGGCAAGCACTATGGTCCCAGGGCTGTTTCTGATTTATAGAAATCTAGGAGATGACCTAAGCAGTCCTCGCAAGTTGTTTGTAGACGATGCTGTTATGTATGCAGGCGATCTCCCACTCAACAACGGATAAGGGATCAACCTCGATGCGAACGGTAACTCGACTGGCCACAGCTGCACAACGATCGGACAAGGCGTGAAACTACCAGAACGTCCGTTTCCCTCATCCAGCCAGGAGCAATTGTGCACAGCAACTGATGGGTGCCACGCGGGATGGCCGTGTGGTATTAGGCGTCATGCTACGGACTGGGCGGCGTTCCCGCCGGAGGCTCGAATCCTCCTTCTGGTGTTGTTGAATGTGTTGTCCTTAGTGTTTAAAACCTCTGAACATTTGACTGAAGCGTCATGTTGTGTAACCGAAGCTGGCAGAGCGCAGAGCTGAGACTGAAGTTTGACCAACACAGCCTGCGTAAACATACAGCAGTCACAGTCCATATTCATTCTAAGAAGAGGGAAAGCTACAGTTCACTGATAAACACCATTCGTCCTCGGGCTGCTGCATTCTAGAAAATATTCTGAGAAGTATGGGCCTAGCGTGTACATTTAGTTTCTGTATCTCCGTACAAAGCAAAAAACAGACACCTGTCTAAGTTCAAAGGCGGAAAAAAACTTAACTGTTACTTAAACGCTAATTTAAGTTTAATATACACGTGAGCACACAATAAATTGAGGCGCCTGCCGCGGTGGCCGAGGGGACTGAGGCGCTCCAGTCACGGTCTGCACGGTCACTACGGTCGGGGGTTCGAATCCCCCCTCGGTCATGGATATTTGTGCCGTCCTTAGTATAAGGTAGTTCGTAAGTAGTTTGTAAGTTTAGGGACTGATGACCCGGTAGTTAAGTCCCATAAGCTATAAAAACATTTGAACATTTGATTTGAAATTGAGACATAAAAGGCACAGAACAATGAAACTAAGTCTCGTCTAGTCACAAGCCAGATAAACTTACAAAATGAAGAGTTGCGCTCTATCGTCTCTGTTGATATAGGTGTATTGAACCATCAAATGTCAGACTCTCATATCCGTACCAAACGTTGTTTATCGACGGAAACTTCTATACAATTTGTGCTATGTGCTGCCGTCAAGGAGAACATGCGTAAATTATAAGTAACACCTACCCTACGTAGTAGAGAAAAACCATAATAACTATGACGGTTTATCACGTTGTGCCACCGTGGGCTAATTGGTAGCGCCTAAGTTCATCGAACAGAGTCATGGGTTCATGGCCCGCCTAGAGACTTTTTTATCTGCAGTACGCTTAAAACTGTTAAAAGAGAATGTCTATAACGTTCCACGGGTTCATTTCGCAAAACATCACTGTCAGCTGCAGCAGTAGCAGTAGCGTGCAGACTGGACAGCAACGTCAGCCCCACTTGTTGGTGTGGGCAAACACACGGCACTCTAGCCACAACACGAACACCCACTGACGGCTGTGCTGCCTATCTAGCAGTCATTTATTATATTACTATTATTATTACTTTAATACTTCCGCATGTATGGTGCAATTGTTTCTTTCTTCTACGACTATACTCCACAGGTTTGTTACTTTCAAACAAAACGAAGCAGAAACAAACTGATGATAACACAGTGCTATAAAATCCGAACAGTCATTTTACTATTATATTTCATAAACATTTCATGTAACACTTGGTATACGCTAGTCGACATAGAACAATTTGCAACGTCATACAGAAAATAAATAACGTCGAACGACAAACATTCGCTCTATCAACTATCCAACGAGAGTTCAGCGCGGCAAACCCTACAGATACGCTTTTCCTGTGCTCCGTAGGACATGTGTTACATATTATTTCCCGTTTACGCACGTTCTCCTGGAGGGCAGCACATAGCACTAATTATATTGAAGTTCCGGCTGATACTCTATCGATACACAACGTTTGGTACCGATCTGAGTGTCTGACATCTGAAGGTTTGGCTGTCAGCGCCATATAGTGCCACGCCACATATAAAACATTTTTTCAGTCTCTTCCTCAGATTCCTGTTCATACGCCCTCATTGAAGTCTCCTTTACTTATTAAATGCTTCATTGGCAATTGCTATGCGGGTTTTCACTCTCTTGTGGCATCTCATATCCTCCGTAATTCAAATTCCTATGTGTTTCAAAGCCCTAACTTTCTAAATTACTTCCCGACTTTGTCTTAGTTTCTACTCTTCGAGTATTTATAATCAAATATTTTGTCGTTTTTTTTATTAATTCTCATTCCAACAGGTCTAACTGAAATCCCTTAACATTACAATCATGCCAGTAACACCATGTCATCTGCAAATCGAATATTCTCCTACCACCGACGCACACACCTGTTTTGTTTCCTACATATCTGCACAATGTGTTCCAGATATATGTTAATCAGTACTGGGGAGAAACAGAAGCCTTGCCCCACTCCCCTTGCTATTTTGCTTTAACATCTCATTCCCAATCTATACCCGTATTTTCTGTTGCAGGTATAGATTCTTAATCCGTTTTCTGTTCTTCCAGTCGACTCCGATGACCATTAACTCATTCAACTGTAAAACTTCCTGGAAGATTAAAATTGTGTGCCGGAACCGGGACTCGAACCTGGGACCTTTGCCTTTCGCGGGCAAGCTCACTACCATCTCCACTATATCCTTTCTTCCAGGAGTGCTAGTCTTGCAAGTTTCGCAGGAGAACTTCTGTGAAGTTTGGAAAGTAGGAGGCGAGGTACTGGCGGAAGTAAAGTTGTGAGGCAGCATCGTGAGTCGTGACGGGATAGCACAGTCGGTAGTGCGCTTGCCCGCGAAGGGCAAAGGTCCCAGGTTCGAGTCCCGGCTCCGGCACACAATTTTAATCTGCCAGGAAGTTTCATATCAGCGCACACTCCGCTGTAGAGTGAAAGTTTCTTTCTATTCAACTGTACTCTATCGGAGGCCTTCTCCGCGCCAATCAAACTAGTGTACACTTCGTCTGTCGCCTATAATTCCTAGCAGTCCAATAGCCTCTCTGTTTCTCTGTTTATAAGTCTTCGGTTACGTAGAAGTTGTTTAGTAATGGTTAATATATCCGTTTCAGTTGATATAATTTTTTCAGAAAAGCTAATGTGCAGTTAGTTTCATGTTTAAAGACACCACAGGAACACTCTATATGCAAATTATATATCTCGTTCCAGCAACTTACGGCTATGTGTCAACAAACGCCGTTATTTCGACAGGCGCGCTGCCTGATTCCAAAGAGAGAAAATGCTGGGCAAGAAAATTTAAAACCTCAACATGTGGAGCATATGTCGAAAGAACACACACACACACACACACGCACACACACACACACACACACACACACACACACACACACACACACAACGTGAACTCTTGGACCTGCACACAAACGAAGACGAGCAACGTCGTACGCTAGGGATAGCGAAGATTAATCGCCAACGGGTGAGAGTATACTAATTCTCGTTTGCTTTTTTTTTTTTCACTTAGAAGATGCAAGAGTTCCAAGAGTTCTACTAAATGAACTGCCTACACTACACTTGTGCGTCTTCTTTTGGAGTATTGCTACGAATTGTGAGATCCACACCAGGTGGGACTGACAGACAATTTAGAGAAAGCTCAAAGAAGAGCACCTCGTTTTGCACTGTCTCGATATATGGGAGAAAGTGTCACGAAAATTATGCACGAGATGGAGTGGAAATCATTAAAAGAAAGCCGTTATTCGTTGCGGCGACATTTATTTGCGAAATTTCCTTCACCAACTTTCTCTTCCGAATGCGAACATATTTTGTTATGACCCACCTACAAAGGGAGGTGTAATCATAATAAAAGGGATCAGATCCAAACGGCAAGCTTCAATTATTAGCCGCGGCGGAACGGCCGAGCGGATTGAGGCGCGAGACCGTTCCCCGTCGGAGGTTCGAATCCCCCCTCGGGCATGGATGTTTGTGCCGTCTTTAGTATAAGGTAGTTCAAAAGTAGTTTGTAAGTTTAGAGCCTGATGACCCCGCAGTTAACTCCCTTAAGTTTAACAAATAGACTTGGAAAGATTCAGGTGTTCCTTTTTCCCGTGAGCTATTAAAGAATGGAACGGTAGATAAATATCATAAACATGGTTCGATGAACCCTTTGCCATACACTTATATGTGACTTGCAGAGGATTTATGTAGATGTAGACGAGAGCGAAATTCCAAAATAGATCACTTGCCAAATTAATCTCAACTGTGATACCTTAATAACATTACTGAAATATCTGCAAGTTGATACCAAAATCCACGTCCTATGTTCTATTGGAAAACCAGTCCCAAGTAATCTTCAGTAATTAACAAATAGGCTCTCTTATAGTGAACCTTTCTGACGCCTTTGAAGATCCGGTATCATCTTCGACTCTGCCAGTTTTTCAAATGATTTATCCCTCCTCGAAGAAATCTTTTACTGGAAAGACTGACGAACGCACAATGCATCGGCTGAGTAAAACAATAAAGAGATTTCGCCAGATTTATGGCCTTTTGCGTTACACAAGTAGCAATTCCAAGAGGATAGGCCATATTTTACTAAAACACGATGTCGAATGTGCTTCTCGATCACTATCGAAGAATATGGTTCTCTTAGGGTCTTGAATGGACGGTCCTGGTTTGCATAACACTAGCGATTACCCTCTTCTTGAATATGATAATTTCATCTGACAGTTATTATTGTGGTAGACCAGAGTTCATTGCGTAAGCATCACACACACTTGCGAAAGCCAATAAAATCTGCCTTGTCCCTGATCCTCATATGGAATGTAACGAGTATTCTGAAATGCTCTTCCTGCAATTGGGTTTTGTTACTAATACAATAGACCAGTGAGTGAGTAACAAAATACAATATGTGTATGAATAGTCTGAAGGCATTAGAGAGATTTCGAAATAATTTTTTGCTGACTATATGCTCTTAAATAGCCAAAAGCAATTATCTTTTAAAAAGTGAGAAAGGAAGCATTAGTATTTTTCTGTAACTTTATGATTTTTGAAAAAAATTAGGAAGCTATGAAAATGTAATTGATATAAAACTAAATATATAAAAATATTAATGTAATATATGATATTTTATATTTAATTCTATATTAATTATATTTTTATTATTTTTTGTATAAATTATTTGCAGAAGTGAGCCAAAAATATGTCAGTGCTGTCTCAGGTCGCACCTGATGAAGGTTACGAGTTACGTAGCCGAAATATCGTGCAAAGTGGATCATGTCATTAGATCAAGGGGAAAGCCTGAATAGTTTTATAATTTAGTTTACTTTTCGGCCTATTTAGAAGACGTTTTCAGGGAGATTCAATTACGGAAATATATATATATATAGAGCATTAAGAAATAACAATTATAATCCCATTATTCATGAATCGTGACTATTAATTATGATTCATGTTTTATTATATAAATCTTTTATTGCTTTATAAAAAATATTGTCCCACGATGAAATATCAATTAGAAACCATTCATAGAACCTCCATTAAAAGAATATTTTCACTATGCAGTGTAGTGTGTGCTGATTGTGTGTCGCATCCGGATTTCGAAACTGTAATCTTTGCCTTTCGCGGTCAAGCACTCTACCTTCCCAATCTCCTGCCCATAGAGCCAAAGCCCCTTCCTTCCCACCCCCTTCGTATCCCTCCCTCCCTTCCTTTCCCCAGAGTTCTTACGCACCTCCTCCTTTCCGCGCTGTTCCCTCCGTACATGTAACCCCCCCCACCCACCCCGCCGGGGCTTTAGGTGAACGATTTTAACTGGTGCTAAGTACGTTAAGTGTGTGTACAGTGCAGTGCGTCGTTAGTTCAGTTCGTTTCTGGTTGTTCGTTGAATATTTGGCTCATATTCTTATCACAGAGGGTGTTTAGCCCCTGGCTGGGCGCGCTGAGCCAAGGCGCCCGGCATCGTCTGAGCTGTCCCGGGACTCTTCATGGTCCATCCGCCAGTACGTCGCCTCCTGCATTCCAAGCTCAGACGGTAGAGAGCTTGACTGCGAAAGACAAAGGTCCCATCTTCGAATCCCGGTTCCAATACACAATTTTTATCGGCCAGGTAACTCCATTAAATGATTTACTTCTACATATACATCTACATGGGATACTCTGTAAATCACATTTAAGTGCCTGGCAGAGGGTTCATCGAACCACAATTATAATATTTATCTCCCATTCCATTCTCGAATAGCGCGCGGGAAGAAAGAACACCTGAATCTCTCTGTTCGAGCTCTGATTTCTCGTATTTTATTCTAATGATCATTTCTACCTATGTAAGTGGGAGTCAACAATATATTTTCGCATTCGGAGGAGAATGTTGGCGATTGGAGTTTCGCAAGTAGCCCACGCCGCAGCGATAAGCGCCATTGTTGTAGTGATTACCATCCCAGATCCTGTATCATTTCCGTAACACTGTCTCCCCTGTATCGTGACAATACGAAACGAGCTGCCCTTCTTTGGAGTCTTTCGATGTCCTCCGTCAAACCCACCTGATAAGGATCCCACACTGGGCTGCAATACTCCAAAAATGGACGGACAAGCGTACTGTATGCAATTTCTTTAGTAGTTCTGTTGCATTTTTTAAGGGTTCTGCCAATAAAACGCAGTCTCTGGTTCGCCTTTCCCACGATATTATCTACGTGTTCCTTCCAGTTTAGTAATAGTAATAGTAATTCCTAGGTATTTTGTGGAGTTTACAGCCTTCACATTTGATTGATTTATGTTGTAAACAAAGTTTAACGGATTTCTTTTCTTACTCATGTTCGCGACTTCACACTTCTCATTATTTAGAGTCAATTGCCAATTTTTACACCATAGTGATTTCTTATTCAGATCGTTCTGCAGTTAGTTTTGATCATCAGATGATTTTACTAGACGGTAAATGACGGCGTCATCTGCAAACAACCTACGCAAACGAATATGACGATAGAGCAATATTGTAACACAGCAACTCAGTGACTAACATAGACTTGTTTTCTCCAATATTGTTGTGTAAATACTGTTAATTTCAGACAACGCTGAAATATTATAAATACGATATCAAATGTTATATCTGTGTAGTAGACACACTGGCCTAGTCAGAAATTTTATCATTGTAAGATTAGTAGGATCTTTGTCTGTGAGTTGGATCGCTGGAAAGCTGAGGTGAAAACCTGTTGGAGGCTGGCAGTGGTAGCGAGTGGTTGCTGCAAGGAGTTCATGTGGTATCGGCAAAATACAACAGGACATTGTTAATCAGGCACGATTTAATGGTAGTGGGCACAGTACATTTTTGATCAAGTGGATACGTGTATGAAGAAGAGTACTGTGGGCTTAAATTTGTTGTAAATAATTCGTCGCCAAGAAGAACCTGTTGTGCCAATTTATTATGTGCCAATAATGTCTGACCACGTCGCACGCCGCCTCACTAAAGTAAGATCCAACCAATTAGTCATCTATTAGCATGTGTGGCTAGCCAGTGTAGTAGAACTGTTATTATCAATAGTGAACCAGAATCAGTGAAAATCTGTCTTAACGAGTTTTTCACCTGACATTTATACCAGGCAGGATCCTATCCATATCATTGTTATTCTGAGACTTAATCATGAAAATAATGAGTACTAATGATAAAAGGTGATAATTTCAGTGACAAATTGTGGTCAATTAATTTGGTGTTATATAAATTCGAAGTCATGGTATTATTAATTAAAACTGAATGTTACTGAACTATTATGATTGTCACTGCATAGTTATTCAATTCCACAGTTTGCTAAAAGACAGAGTAACTCATACAGTTTATAGGGATCAAATTAATGACAGTATTAATTAAAATTTTGCATTCACTGAATATCATAAATGATAAGTCTTAACGAAATATTGTTGAGAGTATGGAATTCGTAGGAATGGAATTTGTAAGTATCAGTACTTATTTGAATTACATAGCAAGCCTTATTAAAAAAATCTTAATCAAGTAAATTCTCACAGTTAAAATTAACAAGTCATTACAATTAGTTGCCCACTACCAGTATTACGTATTCTGTTCAAGTGACTATGTGTAAGACAATAAGCATTACGGTGAATCATAAGTCTGACAACATCTTAAAGCCATTATGTTACTAAATGCTGCTCATTGATGCATAATAGTTGTAAGATCGCTGCGCTGCTTGGCAATTGCTTTATCATATATCAGCTTGTGTAGTGTCTTTTGGTTTGAGCTTGGCTTAACCTAATGTAGTGTAACTGCTGTGTCCGTCCTTCTATTAAGTCACACCCCATTAATTAATATAAATAATTAAATGATTTTTCCCTAATTTTGTTCGCTCATTCAGTGAGCGTGACGACCGTAAATTGTTTGCTCCCACTAAACTCATAATTTTTCAGCCGTTTGTTTACGTTTTAACAGCAATAATAATTTACAAAATATTTTTCATATTCATTACCATATTTCCGCTCGATGTCACGCACATAAACGCAGTGGCATCGATCAAGTTATAACCTTCACTACATTTATCGGCATTAATTTATTTAACGATTGCCTTTCCATCAGGTCAGCAATTAGGCGCACGGTACATTCTTAATTGTTAATGTCCGGTGATAGTAGGGGTCCGGTTACAATATGACGAACTATATGTTTAGACGTATGTACCAACTTTCAGAGTCAAATTACTGAAAATACGAGGCGCGTCCAGAAAGTAAGTTCCGTTTGGTAATAAAATGAAATTGTACACAGATACAGAAGAAATTTTTATTGCACAAAATTCTACAACTCTTAAACTACTTTTCCGCATAACTACCGAAATTTTGCAGGAATTTGTCATAGCGTGGCACCAGGTTTTGTATACCTTCTTCATAAAAATCTGCCGCCTGTGTCTTCAACCAGCTGGAAACAGTTTCTTACAGCTCGTCGTCATTGGTGAAGTGATGACCGCCAAGGAAAGACTTGAGATGAAAGAACAGATGAAAGTCGCTAGGAGCGAGGTCAGGGCTGTACGGAGGATGGTCAAACACATCCCAGCCAAATCCCTGTACGCCCGCCATTGAACTGTCGGACCCATCTTCTCACCATCGAATCACTCATCGCATTTGGTCCGTAAACATTGCAAATTTGCCGATATATTTCACTTGGTTTCACTTTCCTCGCATTCAGAAACCGAATCACCGACCTGATTTCACAGGCGGCGAATTTTCAATCAACGCCGACATTTCAAACAAGCACAACAAAGCGCACGTAACTGACAGCGATCTCCTTGATACACATCGTCTACAGCGCATGTGCGGAACTGCATTCGCAGCGCTGCAGAGGAGATAAATTGAAACGGAACTTGCTTTCTGGACGCGCCTCGTAGTTTAAAACAAAAGTTCTCAGTATTACACGGTAATGACTTCTACTAGAGAACTTCTTCAATCTGACTCACAATAGTGCCGCCCACTATCGGCGCCCAGTTACTCCGCCAGAGGGAGCTTCCTTACCTGTGGGTCAACAAATACGTCTGAAAAATACGGTGGCGTTATTTGATCCAAACATGCACCTTTACCATTAATTATGTCCGCTCCATTGCTTCCTTCCTTACCCATCGCCCCTCCTATGTCACTAACTTCAGTTCCCTTTTGTTTTACCCTTCCTCCGGGGTGCCGCAAGGCTCCGTTCTATACCCCCTCCTTTACATCATCTACTCAGCCGACAAGCCCCAACCCCAGCCTACCATCCACCTCTTGCAATATGCTGACGACACCGCATTCCTAGCCGTCGCCCCCTCCCTTGACCGCTCCCAACATTTTCTCCAGTCTCACCCCACCTAGTTCTCCGAATGGTGCAACCCATGGCTCCTATCCGGCAATCCTGATAAATCCTAGACTATCATGTCGAACAACCCTCTCCTTCTTCCATGATTACTACCTCATCCTCCATCATTGTCCTGTCTGTCACACCCCCACCCTGAAATACTTCGGCCTCACCCTCGATCGATCCCTCTTCTCGATTCTCCACCTCTGCACGGTCTGATGAAAAAACCTACTGAAATTTCTTTCTCACTGGACGTGAAGACCAACCCCTTCACTATCGTTCCATCATGCGTCCCGTCCTATGCAGCTTCTATCTAGCCCTGATTTCCGCTCCCCCCTCCCCAACCTATTACAAAACCCTCCTACTCCTCGATCGACATGCTCTCCGCCTCGCATACCGTACCTTCTCCCATGCGGTTCTTTTAGGACATGTAGTTTTTGGAGCACACACGGATCCTTTACACCATCCGCAAAATAGATTCCCACAACTTACTGGTCTACCCCATCCTCACCAATCCTGGGCCTCTCCCACGCCTTCACCATTGCGTCCCTCCCTCCACACTCTCCATATTCTGTCCCAAATTACGCCCTCCAACTTTATATCTACTCGTGCTATCAGCCCTAATCCTTCCCACTCCTGCCCCCATAGATCCAACGCCCCGTCCACCCCACCCCCTCCTTTTTCCTCTCCCCCATGACTTAACCCTCCCTCCCTTTCCTTACAGTCCATACGCACCTCCTTCTTTCCCCAACATGAGCTTAAATCCTGCGAAAATCATCCTACTAGTTCCAGCTCACCGGGCTCAAGCTCCGACTGTCAGCGGCAAGGGACGCAAGCCAGTGCCATCTACGTGGCACTGGTTGAACCAAACCACAAGGAACTCCAGAACGTCAAAGACATGTTACACAAAAGCAATGGTTCCTAATGCACAGTTTAAGTTTTCAAGTACAACATTTGTACAGATATTGTGTATTAACGAAATAGAAGCATTATAAGGCAAGGCGGATTGCCTAATGGTATTAACATACAACTGATGCCTTTTTTTTCGTACAAGGGAATAGCGTTATCAACAGTTCTGTTTATTAAAGTCATTCTCCTAATACAAACAGAAATATTGCAAGAGAAAAAATCTACTTAACTTTTCTTACTAGTATAAACATTGCTTCAGACAGATGCTACTTAGGTCTACATTTCTTTTGGAGTTGCTACAGTTCTCAGTTGTGTTTAAAAATATAACGAAACAATCTTCAGCTCGTGATTTCTCTAACAAAATAAATTCCAATTGATTCTTCCGATACTGTATGTCTGAACCGTTTCAATAAAAGCGGCAACAGCACAATACACTTTTCTCTGTATGTAAACATACTAATCTCACGTCCTTGAGAAAATTGACAAATTATTATTATTATTATTATTATTACTATTAATTTTTTTTTAAGAATTTGACCGTGAGTAAGATATATGGGAGCTGTTCTAGGGTATTGAGTAGGGCGAATTTTTGCCGATCTTCTAGAGAGTAGAGGACGTTCTCATGGAAGTACAGAATTTATTGTACGAACATTTATATTGCGGAATAAGAAAGGAAAATCTACATCCTTACATGCTTACCTGCAGTAAGCAAAGAAGCAACTGAGTTGTATCAAGGGAGATGGGTGAAGGGTCGTTGGGAAATGGCAGCTCTTATTTGCAAACGACATCGAATACAGAGGAACGTACAAAGGTTACAGGAATGATAAGTCATAACATTTGTTAGAAATACGAAGATGTAAAAGTAATTCACGGAATGGATGAAACTCACTACTGAGAAACAGCACGCTGTCATATGTAATTAACAAAATGTTGCGTAAAATACTGCTATTACATAATCAAAAACTATTAGAACGCATTACAAATCCGAAAGAGGCACACCCAAAATTAGCATCTTGCAGAAGTCAAACTACTAACCTTCAACTCCTCACTCACATGCCTTTAACCATATCACCACTCTGGACACTTTGAATAGAAGTTCTTAAATCTACGTAATTTCAGTAATATTTATTTATAACTAAAAAAGTGTTTACGATAAAGGTGTTGATTATAAACGATGTACCGCAATTGAATGCAAGTTATACTCGGAAACAAGGCAAATAGTGAAATAAATACGCCGATTCAACAGTAGCGAGCGTTGGACGTCCCACGTTGACTCTTGAGGTAGTGAGGCAGGGCACTGGGGGCAATCCCTGCAGGTAGAACAGAGGAGTGGGGGGATTTTCACAGGCTTTCCGACACCCCCCCCCCCCCCGCCCAGTGCTTCCCATTCCATTCCCATCCTCTCCTCCGCGAGGCTTTCAACGATTTTAACTGGTTCTCCGTCCGTCAAGTGTTTGTGCAGTGCAGTGTGTCCATTGAGTGTCTTTTAATTAGTTACTATCAACGCCAACCAAACCAAAGTGGCCAGTGTGTCTTAATTAGTGTCTCATTCTGTCATCGCCCAATGTATTGTGTTCCATAAGTGTGCTTTTAGCCACCGTGGCTTCATTTTAATTCAAACATGTATTTTTATCATCTTTGATTATTGCAAAATCTACGACTTTCACCTTGTTATTATAAAATTCGTTTATTTCATCAGCGTAACAAATTTTAACTACTTCATGTCTTTAACCATTTTATAGGCTGAAGAGCGGCGTGGGATGCTGCTACCAGCCTTCTGAGTTGTATTGTTCAACTTGAAAAATCACAATATTGAATAAATAGCGTTATTTGCAACAAAATTTCGCAGACGGCACACTTGTAGTGTTACTTACCTAAAGTAGGCTAAAAATAAGTATCGTTGGTGAACAGTCAGTGTCATAGTACACGCGCGAGTTTCAAGCAAACACTTGAAAAGAATTACTACATCCGCTACTCCGCCTCTTGTCAGATTCAATTAACGCGTGTATCGATTCCTCTAATCAGGAATACGTGCTGGCTATTGGAGGGGAGCGGGGGGGAGGCGGATGCTCTGTCGAAAAATTTGAAGCTAAATATAAAAGTGCAGTGCGGCGGAAAGCTAGCAACCGCTCGCTTGCAATTTTTCAGCGCTAATGAGAAATGACGTATCATAACAAGCTGTTTATTCCCACGTTTGTGCCTGCTTCGATTCTCGTTTGGTAATTGGTAAAGGAAGAAAAAACTGTACCACTTTAGATATTAACAGATGTGCCGCGAATTCGACACTAATTTGTGAAATCAGAACGCCACTTTTTTGCTCCATTGTCTGGCGTACGCATAGAAGTTTTGCGAGTCTTTTCTTTATTTAATTAATTACTGTGCTATTGATTTTTTTATATTTCCCCAATCTCTCCACTACCGAATAAATTCCAATATCCATGAACGAGCTAAACATTTTCTGACTCTCTTGTAGTATCGTTGTTATTTTCACGAACTCGCTGGATGCACGTGGGAGCAAATTGTTAAATATGAAACTGTTGCGCTTAAACGTAACGCATTGTGAGGTGGTGTGAATTTGTTATGTAGGAGGTTAGTGCTTTTGCAGCTTTTACGTCTTAACTGTTTAAATCTGTACAGTGCTGTGTTGACAGAATGTCTTTCATGAACTGTGTCTGTTACCATATTTGTATTTTTTTAAACAGGAATATGCGGAGGTCTCTCTACATGATGCGCAATGCGGGCTGGCCAGCACGTCAAACCATTCGTCTAAAAATGTTCAAATGTTTGTTAAGCTTATGGGACTTAACTGCGGGGTCATCAGTCCCTAAACTTACAAACTACTTATGAACTACCTTATACTAAAGACGGCACAAACATCCAACATCCAAGGGGGGATTCGAACCCTCAACGGGAAACGGCCTCGCGCATCGTAGCATAGCGCCTCAATGCCCTCGGCCGGTCCACCACGGGAAAATTTGTCTGTAATTATATGGATCCTTCAATTAAATTTAAATACTAGTACGCTATTTATGAAACCACAATGATACCTTTTAAAAGATAACTTGTTTTTCAGCAATACTACATCAACACGTAACTTTTATGTAAACAATTATTGTGATGAAAAACTGCTTTAGTAGTTTCCCGATAAAATAAACACAAAATTTACGCGTCTGACGTTTATGGAAACTGAATGTAATTACTTTTATATACATGTAAACACGAACTGATACTATCAATAGGTCTTCTGCAAATGTAACTGAAAAATGCTTCACTTTACAATGTATATCGATCTCAATAGTAATTAACTTCTTTGCGGCCTCTACACAAGGAAACGATTGTTTAGTATTGCAAAAAATGTAATGCTGTGAGTTATCAAAATAATCAAATTTAATTTTCGAACTTGCGTGTTGCAATGCAGTTCGATACCGACAGGCAGTAATTGAAATACAGTGCAAATCGTAGAAATTAAACATCATCGGAAATAGTGAAATACAGGAAGTGGATATCCTTCTCTTATAGAAATAGAAACTAAGGATTTCTGTTCAACTACACTTCACAGAAAACCTTAACAATGCACTATTATATTATATTCTATTATTATATATTTTCATGGTATCACGTACTCATTTATTTCTTTATATTTTACGTTCGCCTTTCGTAGCTCAGTGGACAGCGTCAGCCGATCGCGGTGGCCGAGGGGACTGAGGCGCTCCAATCACGGTCTGCGCAGCCACTACGGTCGGGGGTTCGAATCCCCCACTCGAGCATGGATATTTGTGCCATCCTTAGAGTTAGCTAGATCATAAGTAGTTCTAGGCCTACTCTTATGTGTTCAATTTGGTGCTGCCTGCTGATCTTTATCCGTATACAGTAATGTTCCTCTTAATTTCTTTATATTCATTACTCTGCCATATCGCAGGCTTAGCACGTTTCTTGACTATTTATTTTACTATTTTCGAAACAACTTCTCGTGTAATATTTTGAAGAAAACTGTTTCGGCATTTAAAATTATGCCAAAAATTGTTTTGTTAATATATATTATTTTTATTGTTATAATAAAGTGTGATACAGACAAAGCTGCATTAAGTGCCTGGGCCCTCGTTTCTGTATTTCTAACCTCGGAAGATTACACAACACTTTTCTAAAGAGTACTTCACGGCGCACTTGAACTGTTTTAACACATGCAAGGAACAACTCGCTGAATATTTTAAACTTTCGCCGCGTGGGAGTCGCCGGGCGTCGTGGCTCAGCGCGCCCGGTCTTGTGGCTGAACGCTCTCTGTAATAAAAAAAAATAAAAAATAAAAATAAAATAAAATAAAAATAAAAAAAGCTGAGCCCACCATTCAACGAACAACCACGAAAGAACTGAACTAACGACCGCGATTTATAAAATCTACAAGACAAAAAAAAAAAAAAAAAAAAAAAAAAAAAAAAAAAAAAAAAAAAAAAAAAAAAAAAGTGCCTGGAGCGGCACGTTGCGGATCACGCGGCCTCCTGCGTCAAACACAAAATCCCCAGGATTGGCGATCCTACACTGAAGCTCGAAATTTAGCGAGGATTTCAATGCGAAACGCCTGCAATACTTTTCACAACGAAACTCTTTCTCGAAATTTGACTGAAAACCCTAAGAGATTTTGGTCATATGTTAAATTTACTAGGCGCAAAACACAAACAATACCTTCACTACGTGATAGTAATGGCGATCCTACCGAAGACTGCGGCTCTAAAGCAGAGTTACTAAACATACCTTTTAGAAACTCATTCACCAAAGAAGACGAAACAATTATTCCAGATTTCGAATTACAAACAGAGGCCAGAATGAGTAACGTTGAAGAAGATATCCTCGGAGTAGTGACGCAACTTAAATCACTTAACAACAACAATTCTTCTGGTCCGGATTGTATACCCATTAGATTTCTATCTGATTATGCTGAAGATTTAGCTTCTTACTTAACAGCCATATACAACCGCTCTCTCAAAGAAGGATCTGTACCAAAGACTGGAAAGTTGCACAGGTCACACCTATATTCTAGAAAGGCAGTAAGAGTAACCCACTAAACTACAGGCCTATATCATGGACGTCAATTAGCAGAAGGGTTTTGGAATAGATCCTGTATTCAAATATTATAAATTATCTCGAACTGAATGATCTATTTACCCAAGGTTAACACGTATTTAGAAAATATCGTTCATACGAAACACAGCTCTTTACTCACACGAAGTGATGAGTGCTATCGACAAGGGTTCTCGAAGTATATCTTGATTTCCAGAAGGCTTTGGACACCATACCTCATAAATGGCTTTTAATCAAATTGCGTTTGATATGGTGTATCGCCCCAAATTTGCGACTGGATAGGGGATTTCCTGTCAGAGAGGACACAGTTTGTAGTAATCGATGGTAAGGCATCGATTAAAACAGAGGTGATATAGGGCGTTCCACAAGGTAGTGTTATTGGTCCTCTGCTGTTCCTTATTTACATAAACGATTTAGTGGAAAATCTAAGTAGCTCTCTTAGGTTGTTTGCAGATGACGCCGTCATTTACTGTCTAGTAAAATCATCTGAAGATAAAACCAGCTGCAGAACGATCTGTTGGCAATTGACACTAAATAAAGAGAAGTGTGAAATCGTCCACATGAGTACGAAAAGAAATCCGCTAAACTTTGTTTACAAGATAAATCAATCAAACGTGAATTCCGTAAACTCCACAAAATATCTAGGAGTTACTATTACTTCAGAATTAAATGGAAAGAACACGTAGGTAATGTCTTGGGAAAGGTGAACCAGAGACTGCGTTTTATTGGCAGAACCCTTAAAAGATGCAACAGTACTACTAAAGAAACTGCATATACTACGCTTGTCCGTCCTTTTTTGGAGTATTGCTGCCCAGTGTGGGATCCTTATTAGGTGAGTTTGACGGAGCACATCGAAAGAGTTCAGAGAAGGGCAGCACGTTTTGTATTGTCACGATACAGAGGAGACAGCGTCACGGAAATGATACAGGACCTGGGATGGGAATCATTACGACAACGGCGCTTATCGATGCGGCGTGGGCTTCTTACTAAACTCCAATAGCCAATATTCTCCTCCGAATGCGAAAATATATTGTTGACTCCCACTTACATAGGTAGAAATGATCATCAGAATAAAATACGAGAAATCAGAGCTCGAACGGATAGTTTCAGATGTTCTTTCTTCCCGAGCTTTATTCGAGAATGGAATGGGAGATAAATAGTGTAAAGGTGGTTAGATGAACCCTCTGCCAGGCATCTAAATGTGATTTGCAGAGTATCCCATGTAGATCTACATCTACATCTACATAGATACTCTGCAAATCACATTTAAGTGCCTGGCAGAGGGTTCATTAACCACTTTCATAACTTTTCTCTACCGTTCCATTCTCTAATAGCGCGCGGGAAGAAAGAACACCTAAATCGTTCCGTTTTCGATCTGATTTCTCTTATTTTATTGGGATGGTCATGTCTCCATAAGTAGGTGGGTGCTAGCAAAATATTTTCGCATTCATAAGTAAAAGTTGGTGATTGAACCTTCGCAAATAGACCACGCCGCAATGAATAACGTCTTTCTTTTAATTATTTCCACCCCAATACGTGCAACATTTCCGTGACGCTTCCCCCCCCCCAATAACATGAATAAACAAAACGAGCTGCCCTTCTCTGAACCTTCTCAATATCTTCCGTCAGTCCCACCTGGTGAGGGTCCCACAAGGGTCAACAGTACTCCAGGAGAGGACGCACAAGTGTGATGTAGGCAGTCTCTTTGGTGGAGCTGGTGCATCTTCGAAGCGTTCTGCCAATGAAACGTAACCTTTGATTCGCCTTCCCCACAATATTTTCTATGTGTTCTATCCAGTCAAAGTTGTTCGTAATTGTAGCTCCTAGGTATATGGTAGAATTTACGACCTGAAGGTTTGACTGATTTATCGCGTAATTGAAGTTCAGTGGATTTCTTTTAGTGGTCATGTGTATAACTTCACACTTTTCTTTATATAGTGTTAATTGCTAAATTTCGCACCAAGAAGAAATTATGTCTAAATCGCTTTGCAGTTGCTTTTGATCCTCAATTGACTTCACTAACCGATAAACGACAGCATCATCCGCAAACAGTCATGTAGATGAGGTTCGAATCCTTTCTCGGGCAAGGGTGTTTGTGTTGTCTTTAGTATAAGTTAGTCCATAAGTTAAGTCCCATAATCTTAACAAACATACCAACTTTTTTTTCATACTTTCTCATTATCAAACTAATCCATTTACTAAAACTATGTTCGAGCGACTGCTATTTTAAGTGCCACAAGTAGGATGTGCAGTGTTTCATTTAGCTCATTTTGCTTGGCATTCCTCTCTCCTAACTGCGCTAGAGGCTTCTGCGAAGCGCGCGGCGCGCACAGAGAGCAGCGAACTTGGCGCATGCTTTCTCTGGCGCATATTCGCGCGCTGTGAAACACCTCTAATTAGCCCGGCCAACACAGCTGCTAGTCGCCTACCGCTCCCAGCGCCCCGCTAGCTGGCATCACACATGCATGTAACAAAAATAACTATTTTGCGCGGGCGCACAGTTGAAACCTCCAATTGCCGCGAACAAACACGCCCGCCGGGGTAACATTTCAAAAGTAATATCGTGGAATGGCAAAAAAAGAAAACACACACACACACACGTCATAAAGCGGACACTGCGTTGTTGACAATATGCGGTTTCTAGAATATTCTGCCAACTACATAACCGTTTTCCTGTTGCGCTATATTCACTCGTTTATTTCTCCATTTGGTTCTCATTTTGACCTTTGTTTCTCATAATCACTCTGTTGACTTTAGATTAAAACAATCTGTGTGCCTGCCTGACATTATTATGCTACCAAATATGCAGCATTACTGTTGTCTTTTTTTAAGACACAGAGTCCGTCTAGTGCTTACTTCAGCCTTTCATTTACTACATCGTTTGGTACCTTTTCCCATCTCAATGTCAAACCAAAATACAACTGTGCCATTACTTTTATACAGAAAGTTGGACTTCAAACTGTCTGCAACGCCCATCTACTTTACCCTTCAGTCAAGCTTCTCTGTTCCACAAATTCAGATTACTTTTTTCATCAGACTTTTTGTTGCAAAATTTAGATTTTATGTAGAATTCTACATCTTATGCACCTGTTACTGATAATCCTTCTGGATATGACTCATTCGTTAGTGATGAGATAATAAACTGAAGGAGAGCCATTTAATTGCAATTTCTGACGTGACCGGGATTTAAAACTGGGAGACCTTCTTCCTAGGCAAGCACTATAACCACTAAGTCACCACGACCTAGTGCATACCGTTATTGTATGGAGTGTCTTAGAGCTTGTCTCCCTCCACAACACAACAATTCTGCCTCATATTCCCCTATATAAGTAAGTATCAACGTTCCCTAGGTTCTCTAATAGCGAAATAACACCTCAGCAATGAATGTGAATGGGAACGATGCTTCGTTGTACCTCAGGCACAGGTAATATAAATACCAAATAATAAATGATAAGAATTATATAATTTCAACGCTGTATATTGTTAATTAGTATTAGTTACACAAAAGCATATATCGACTTAAAAGACATCTTCTGGTTTTACGCCACATTCTGTTATGCTGTACATTTCGATACTATTCTGAGGTGATTTTATTTGATTTGATTTTTCCAGTGAAGCCCAAACTGTCTAGGTCCAACCCGCCACTGCCCGCACCGAAACTAAGTTTATTGTGCGGTATCACTCCCTGTATATCTAGTAAAGCCAACCAATGCCCTTGAACAGTGCAAGGAGTCCCTTTAGCAGTTCTTTATTAGACACAATTTCTTCGGGTCTGGTTGTCCCAAATATTCTGTGCCTTTTATTCTCCAATGCAATGCATTCGAAGATTAGATGTGATGCAGTTTCATCACAGCCATCTCAGATACTACATTAAGGGTCCTCTTCTGTTATTCCCATTGTACGTAGGTGTTTCTTTGAAATTCCCATGGCCTGTCAGCAATCCAACCATGAGTCTAATCTCTCTCCTGTTCAGACCCAGGATTGCAGAGCTTCTTTTAAAACATAGCTTTGGCATCATTACCTTGCCGTAACTTATAATATTGTGTTGTCATGCGAGATCTTTGTGAAGTTACGGATTTATGTCAAAATAAATGTCAAAATCCGTAACTTGATAAAGATCTCGCATGACAACACAATATTATAAGTTACGTGATATTAATATTACATATAAAAGAAGAAAAAATTCACTTCACAATAATATCGAAGTGTACAGCATAACAGAATGTAGCGTAACACCTGAAGATAACTTTTAAGTCTAAATTAGCTTATAGTTTAACTAATACGAATTAAGAAAATACAGTGTAGAAATTATATAATTCTTATTATTAAAAATGTCGATGTACGACGTCACTAACACTGTGGGCCCTGCATATAATAAAAAAAAATAATAAATGAATGTCAGAAGATATATTTTGGCTCAATATACAGGATGAATCACTAACTATTGCCACCAAGAATAACTCCAAAAGAATGATAGGATCTGATAAGTTTGTGTGACAAACGCACAATGGAACAATGTGGGCTACAATATGACGTTGGTTTTTTGTTACTAGGTGGGATCACCTCTGAGATATGAAGGTCAACCTTGTCTTTAAATGGGATGCCATAGTTTTGTACTTTTCCTGATATCGGCTATCGAGACCAATTCAATGATGTGTAACACTAAGGTCTTTGAAAGTTTACGAAGGTCAAAAAGGTGGCAGCAATAAGCATTGTGAAGCCGCCCGCCAGTTCAGTCGCGCTAGAATGGTGACAAGCGCTTGGCAAGACAGGTCGCTGGCGGCATTCTGGGGAGCGAAAGTTTCATCCTGATTGCCCTGGCAATGTCTGCAAGTGCCGAAGTGATACGGAATACCACTGAATCCGTAATAATTAAATTACAGCGCTGCATTAATACCAATGGTCCTCATTTCGAACACTGCTCATGGTGATCCGTCTGTCGGATGGGGACGTTAAACTCGGCGGCCCCCTTGGTGCTTTTCGACAGGAGTTGGCTGTATGCCAGCACACGTTTCACCCTGTCCCAAATCAAATGTTCAAATGTTTGTATAGTCTATGGGACTTTACTAAGGGGTCATCAGTCCCTAAACTTACAAACTACTTATGAACTACTTACGAACTAGGACGGTACAAATATCCATGCCCGAGGGGGTATTCTAACCCCCGACCATAGTGGCCGTGCAGACCGTGACTGGTGCTCCTTAGTCTACTCGGCCACCGCGGCCGGCTCACCCTGACCCATCATCCACAGCAGGAACTCGACACTACTATACACGCGCCCATTATATTCACTTGAACTTGTCACAGACCTCAAAACATTTTTGAACGGTGCAGGTGCCCCTGCATTCGCGGATAGCAGAAACGTTTCCACCTGGACAGCTGAATCTGTCCTTCGGGGTCTACCAGCCATTCCTGTCATTCGAGTTCCTCTTAACTGCTACCTCAGGAACATTACTTCTGGGCACTTGAGGGAAATATTTTCTAAAGAGCAAGCCACAATGTTGGAATCACGTATTTACATCAAGCTTTGTACACCTTTAGTAGGCCACTGAAACAACGTAATGTGCAAGTAATAAGGTGCACTACTCTGGTAATTCCGGGAAAATCACGGGAGAAATTTCAGGCATTAAGTGCTGACAGTCAGAGTTTATGACATATTGGTTCAAGGCCACTGCAAGAACAGTGGGCCCTGAGTTAAAGCGACCTCTGTCAAAAATTGTCCTCACTGGCTGTTCTCCGTGGAGTAACCTATAGTTAAACAGTACTTATAAAAAGACCACGAAGACCCAAAGAAACTGATACATCTTGCTAACATCGTATACGGTTCTCGCGAGCAAGTAGATGTGGCGCAAGACAATATGTTTGGACTCGAATGAAAGCTGAAGTACTTCTTGCCGGAACTGACACCGTGCATCCCACACGGCTGTCCATAAATCCGCAAGAGAACGAGGGGATGAACATCGCTTCTGAACAGCACGTAGCTCAATAATACTTCTGGAAAGTCCGGCGTCCAGCGGAGGTATTTAAACCCAGAAAAGTGTTCCTGGAACTACTCTGTACCAATTGTGAACGTTTGGGGTGTCGCGTTTTCTTAGTGAAATTGCCTAAGTCCGTCGGAATGCACAATGGTCATGAATGGATCGAGGTGATTAGCTTGGAGGCGTAATTATGTGTCACCTGTCAGTCGTATCTATATGTATGCAACTGCACACGCCCCACACCATTACAGAGCGTCCACCGGCTTCAGTTGTCCACCGCTGACATGCAGGGTTAATGGATTCATGAGGTTACCTCCTTAACATTACACGTCCATCCGCTCGATTCAACCGGAAACGAGACTCGTCAGACCAGCCTACATGTTTCCGCACATCACCAGTCCAACGTAGGTATTGATGGTCCCAGGCGAGGCGCAAACCCTTGTGTCGTGCAATCATCAAGGATACACAAGTGCTCCTTCGGCATCGAACGCCCATATCGTTGATGTTTCGATGAATGGTTCGGTCACTTGTTTTGATGGCCCAACATTGAAATCCGCAGCAATCTCCGGAAGGTTTGCTCTTCTGTCACGTTGAACGATTGTCTTCATTCGTCGTTGGTCCTTGCAGGATCTTTTTCCAGCTACAGTGATGTCGGAGATCTGATGTTTTACCGGAATCCCGATATTCACGGTGCACTCGTGAAATGGTCATAGTGGGAAATCCCGACTCCATCGCTACCTCGAAGATGCTGTGTCTTTCGTACACTCATTATAACACCACGTTAAAATTCACTTAATTCGTTATATCCTGTCATTGTAGCACCAGTAACCGAATTAACGTCTGCGCCAGACATCTGTTTTCTTATACAGCCGTTGGCGACCGCAGCGCCGTCCTCTGTTTACATGACCCTGTGTTTCGACACGCATGCCTATACCAGCTTCTTCGGGTCTTCATTTCAACGTCGAAACACGGTCCACACTTTCTCTCTTGAAAGCAGCACATCTGCGGTCTAGAAAATTGTGCGGCACTGGGAAATCTTGCTGCTCGCGACTCAGTACTTTACAGTGCGGTAATTTACTTCACAGTGTAGCTAGGCCTCATTATAACATGTGTCAGAAAAGGGACTCTCTGTCAACCTCCTTGTCTGCCTATATCTACCTCCTCACGCTATTCATCACCCTTGTCTCTGTCCATCTTCTCCTCTCCTCCTCCTGATAGAAACGATGGTACGTTTAATTCACAATACATTTCCTTAATTATGTGATTATTCCTGTCTTCCTCCCACTCTCCAATCATCAGCTCCTACGCCGACTCCTCTAGCCCCTATTTCTGACCAATCCACCTCCCCCTCACGCTCTTTTCATCTACTTCTTTCACCAGTCCACTTCATCCTCACCATCAATATACTCCTATTGTTGCTGTTATTGTTGTTGTTGTGGTCTTCAGTCCGCAGACTGGTTTGATGCAGCTCTCCACGCTAGCCTGTCCTGTTCAAGCCTCTTCATCTAAGAAAACGTACGGCAACCTACATCCTTTTGAATCTGTTTACTGTATTCGACTCTCGGTCTCCCTCTACGATTTTTACCCCACACACTTCCTGCTAATGCTAAGTTGACGATTCCTTGATGTTTTAGAATGTGTCCCACCAACCTATCCCTTCTCTTAGTCAGGATGTGCCAGAAACTCCTTTTCTCCCCAATTGAGCACCTGCCCATTAGTTACGTGATCTACCCATCTAATCTCCACCATTCGTCTGTTGCACCACATTTCGAAAGCTCATGTCATCCTTTTGTATGAACTCTTTATCGTCCACGTTTCACCCCCATACAGTGCTACACTCCGGACAAATGCTTTCAAAAAGACTTCCCAACATTTATAATAATATTGGATGTTAACAAATTTCGCTTCTCCAGAAAAGCTTTTCTTCGCATAGTCATACTGCATTTTACATCATTTCCTTCGGCCTAAATAATAAAACTCATCTAACACTTTTATCGTCTAATTCCTTCAGCATCGCCTGATTTTCTAACACTACGTTCTGTTACCCTCGTTTTACTCTTGCTAATTTTCATGTTACACCTTCCTTTCAAGACACCGTATATTTCGTTTAATTGCTCTGTGAGTCCTTTATTGTCGCTGACAGAATTACTATGTCGTTAGCAAACTGCAAGGATTTTATTGCCTCTCCTTGGACTTTAATTCCCTCTCCAAATTTCTCCTTGCATTCCTTCACAGCTTGCTTTGTGTACAGATTGAACAACATTGCGCAAAGGGTACAAACCTGTCTTACTCCCTTCCAACCACTGTGAACCTTTCATGCCCTTCGACTCTAAAAATTGCTGTCTGGTTTTTATAAAAGTTGAATACATCTTTTCACTCCCTATCTCCGTCATTCTTCTCTCCCCCTTTCATCAGTCGAACTCCTCCCTCTTCTCTCTTTCTCTCTCTCTCTCTCTCTCTCTCTCTCTCTCTGTGTGTGTGATAACTTCCTTCTTCAACTCTCTGGCCTTCTCTTACCTACGTATTAAATATTACACATTTCTAACAAGCTTGAAAGTAACTTGTTAAATTTTCTTAGTAAGATCTCGGGCAGTAGAGATCTGCGAATGCAAGTTAAAACGGTCACTTCTGCTCTACATTACTTTACAAGTGGCCACATCACTTGCGCAACGGAAATTTATCTAACTGTTCACTCCTTAAGGGAGCAGCGAACATTTTAACAAACACAAAATTAATGTTTAAAAAAATAGAATAGAAAATTAAACATGGGATGGGTAGCATGAAATTATCAAGCAGAGATTTGATACTTTAAATCATCATCAACTCAATAAAATGAACAAGGTAATAAATGTGAGGAGACCAAATTAAGCACAATAAAGAACACACATTGTACACAAGTGATTTAAAAACATGAAGTTACTGCCCTTAATAAAATGGTTTCTGCCCTTTATGAATATGGAGGTAACGTGGAAGAAAATTTGCAAATACACAGTGGGTAAAGGAAAGCACATTCATTCACTCACAGACACACACATAATGCTTGTGACACATTACTCATGCAGCAACACTTGATAGCAGTGGCAATATGAAGCGGCGGCGACGTTTTGACAAGATGGTGGGTGTCTTGAAGCACTAATTAAAAAAACACTATGCACCAAACGAACTCATGTGCGGGGAGGCAGCGGCATACTATCCCTAAGTACTGAGTGTTGTGCGACCACAATGAATTACATAAAGATTACAAAATGAAATTAACTTAGAATAAACATGAAAAGCATATGCCAGAATTCATACAGAAGAAAGCTAGTATTAGTAAAAGCATGGCTGAAGACCATTATGAAAACGTGTGGTGCAATCGCTCATACCTAGACAGGAGAGACGGAAACAAATCAGAAAATCTAAGAAATATTTAGCATACTCACAGATACAGACGTGACGCGAAAACGTTAGTTAAAAAACAACAAGGAAATTCATACTAAGTTTACACAAAGGCTGAAGGCCACACACGTGAATTCTAACTTGTGAAAACCGGACACAAAATCATCACCGGAATGAGAATCCAAATACTAAATCTAAACTGAATTACTCAAGTCCTGTAAATGAAGAAACACTTCGCATCGCATAGTGAAAGAATTACTTAAGAAAACGTTATCCCGAGAAATCAGCAACTGCGGAGCACGCTCTAGGAAACAAACGCCGCATTGCGTTGGAGGATACATCAGTCATTACCTGAACAATTACTTTCTGGGATAGCGTAATAAAAGACGCTATCGAAATCAAAATATCTTAAAAGTCTCTTAACAAAGACGGCAGATTGCAGCTGAGCACAGCTTGGGACCCAGCCATCGGACGGTTGAAGCGGGCTCCGCAAGCACGCGGCCAAAGCATTGCCTTATATGGCGACGCGCCTGAGCACCAGTGACGTCACAGGAGGCCTCACAGTTATATAATGACGGCGGCAGCAGTGGTAAGATAGTCACCACTTGACAGTGGCCGAGGAGATTTCGGCCGAAAGCTCGTGGATAACATACCACTTTACGCGGCTGGAAGCCCGAGAAAATTTTATCAGCATAACTTGCCGCGAAGCTGTGCATTCGTACAAGATATACATTGTCTCTAATCGAGCACGTGTGTGGTATGATAGGGCGACAACTGACACGTGCTACTTACGAACCCAAAATCCTTGCAGAACTACGTGAAGATGTCGAGCAGACCTGGAATATTGTATTCCAAGACAGTATTCGTCCCCTACACTGGTCAAAACAATTACGGGATCGCTATCAATAAAATTCTTCCGGGTATGAGAGCGCGTCGTCATTTTATAAACTCCACTGACGTTTCGGCCACTGTTGCAGGCGGCCTTCATCAGGGTCTCTGTCTGACTGCTGAATATACGATAGCATGTGGTTTATATAGCAGCGGATGAGGGAGAGGAAGGGGGACTTGTTTTGCCTTTGTTGGTGGTTATATTATTGCACGCCATTGGTGGAAAGCGGCAATGATGATTGGTGTTTTAGAGGCTTGTTTTTCATGTCATTAGGGATTGCATTCTTCCCCCTTATTGGTCAAAATGAACGTTTCGGAATGTCTTTTGCATTACAAGTTGCTATTGGCGGAATGGACCTGAGAGAACGGACGGCGGTTGTGGCGTGCCGCTGTTGACTTGTCGCCTGGCGCAGACGGCGGCGGGCCGGTGCTCTGCGTGTTCGCGGCCGCTGTGGTCTCCGGGGCGCCTGCGCCAGTCATTCCGCGCGCGGCGCCGTCACGTAGCGTTGCAACTGCTGGCAGCCAAGACGCCGGCAGCCTGTAGCCATCCTCCCTGTTCATATTGGCGGGACGCTTGGCCACTATAATCTTCCTCCTCGTTGAGAATGGTTGTTTCCCCAACACGCGGGTCTTGCTGAAAGATAACTGTTTTCGGCACTGATTGTGATGCTCAGAAACCGCTAACTTCGTTTGCAATTACAGAATCAGTTGAGATATCTACGTTCTGAAGTATTGACATCGGCAGAATAGAGTAAAATAGTTCAGCGTCGATTCCACGGAATGGACACAACGACATTACGGTCACCGAGATAGTGGTAATAACAGAAAGCTGCAGCTGTGGTTGTTGTTGTTGTCTTGTGTTTAGTCTACGAAACGAATTAGACAAGTAGTTGGATTCAGGCAGTGTCGTGACAAGATGCAATAATTACGTAACTTACTACTTAATACGGCATTAAGAGTAGGAGGAACGTTCGAAGCATGACAGAAAGGGAGGTGCTTTTTTTTTTAAGTTCAAATGTTTGTATAGCGTATGGGACTTAACTACGGGGTCATCAGTCCCTAAACTTACAAACTACTTATGAACTAGCTACTACTAAGGACGGCACAAATATCCTTGCCCGAAGGGGGATTCGAACCCCCGACCGTAGTGGCCGTGCAGACCGTGACTGGAGCGCCTCAGTCCCCTCGAACACCGCGGCGGGGGAGGTGCCTGCAGCTATATAACGAAAACGAGGTAAAGTACCACGAACTAAAAAGAAAAAGAAAAAAAGAATAAAAATCACCAGCTAAAAAATTTAATGAAGATAACATTCTCAAAAAACAATTCTAGAATACACTGCAAGAAAAATTTAACTAAAACCCCCAGTCCCAAAGTCCAGGACCTGGACGCGATTTCACAAAACAGTAACAGGAAGAGATGACCATTATCCCCGGTTAACAGCCGGTCAGAACAAGACGCTGAATACAAAACAGCTCCAACTCAACTTCCAGGACGCGCAAAATGAACAACCACAGTCTGAAATCGACTTCGGAATGTGGACTCTATGCATGGAGGCCTATGGTATCTCACAATTAAAACCACGACACCACTAAGGGGTGGAGGAACATATGGTTAGACTCGGAACGAATGGCTCCTGGATCTGTTCACAGATGAATCAAGATTTTGTTGACATTACCTGACATTGCAGGTCTTGGAGGCGATTTGATAGTTTAAAATTCTTCAAAACGAAAACGCGAAATGACGAGCGGTTTCGGAGGACTTTTCCACCATCATCTGGTCATATTACATTTTGTAATTTGGTCATGTTATTTTGAAGAAAGTTACAAGCACACCAAGTTACAAGACCCTAAACTTACAAACTACTTATGAACTACTTACGAACTAGGACGGCACAAATATCCGTGCCCGAGGGGGGATTCGAACCACCGACCGTAGTGGCCGTGCAGACCGTGACTGAAGCGCCTCAGTCCCCTCGGCCACCGCGGCCGGCAAGGGATTATCCTCATCGACTAACTGGAACAGGGTCAAGCTATTACCGGTGCATATTATTAATCGTTATTGGACCGTTTGAAAATCAATCGGCAAGGAAAACATCGGTGATACTACATCTATATGGGATACTCTGCAAGTTACATTTAAGTGCCTGGCAGAGGGTTCATCGAACCACCGTTATACTATTTATCTCCCATTCCACTCTGGAATAGCGCACGGGAAGAAAGAACACCAGAATCTCTCTGTTCGAGCTCTGATTTCGCATAATTTATTCTGATGATCAATTCTACCTATGTAAGTGGGAGTCAACAATATATTTTCGCATTCGGAGGAGAATACTGGCGATTGTGTTTCGTAAGAAGCCCACGCCGCAGCGATAAGCGCCGTTGTTTTAATGATTCCCATCCCAGATCCTGTATCATTTCCGTAACGCTGCCTTCCCTGTATCGTGACAATACGAAACGAGCTGCCCTTCTTTGGACTCTTCCGATGTCCTCCGTCAAACCCAACTGATATGGATCCCACACTGGGCAGCAATACTCCATAAAAAGATCGGACAAGCGTAGTGTATGCAGCCTCTTTAGTAGTTCTGTTGCAACTTTTAACGGTTATGTCAATAAAACGCAGTCTTTGTTTCGCCTTTCCCGCGACATTATCAACTTGTTCGTTCCAGTTTACGCCTGAAGCAATAGTAAATCCTAGGTATTTTTTGATTGATTTATCTTGTAAACAAAGTTTAACGGATTTCTTATCGTACTCATGAGGGCGATTTCACACTTCTCATTTTTTACACTCAATTGCCAATTTTTACACCATAGTGACTGATATCTTATTCAGATCGTTCTGCAGTTGGTTTTGATCTTCAGATGATTTTACTAGACGTTAAATGACAGCGTCATCTGCAAACAACCTAAGAGAGCTACTTAGATTTTCCCCTAAATC
Source organism: Locusta migratoria (assembly GCA_026315105.1). Lineage (NCBI taxonomy): Eukaryota > Metazoa > Arthropoda > Insecta > Orthoptera > Acrididae > Locusta > Locusta migratoria. Next base: position 422,650,788 of record CM048746.1, on the reverse strand, counting down.
GTTTATCTAAATAAGGAACATCAGAGGACCAATAACACTACCCTGTGGAACGCCCGACATCACCTCTGTTTTAGTCGTTGCCTTACCATTGATTATTACAAACTGTGTCCTCTCTGAGAGGAAATCACTTATCCAGTGGCAAATTTGGGGCGATATACCGTTACCACGCAATTTGATTATAAGCCGTTTGTGAGGTACGGAGTCAAAAGCCTTCTGGAAATAAAAAAATACGGAATCAATTTGCGAACCCTTCTCGTTAGCACACATCACTTCGTGTGAGTAAAGAGCTAGTTCTGTTTCGCTAGAACGATATTTTCTACATCCATGTTGACCTTGGGCCAATAGATCATTCTGTTCGAGATAATTTATAATATTTGAATACAGGATATGTTCCGAAACTCTGCTGCAAATTGAAGTGAATGAATTACATTACTATACTCCTAAGACCAAGGGGGAATCTGTACCAAAAACGGCGAAGACCGGTCCTTTGGCCGGAAAGGTCATGGCGACCGTTTTTTTCGGATTCGCAAGGGATAATCCTCATCGACTAATTGTAAGAGGGACAAGCTATTACCGGTGCATATTATTCATCGTTATTGGACCGTTTGAAAACCGATCGGCAATGAAAACATCGTTGAATCTACATCTGCATGGGATACTCTGCAAATCACATTTAAGTGCCTGGCAGAGGGTTCATCGAACCACCGTCATACTGTTTATCTCCCATTCCATTCTCGTATAGAGTGCGGGAAGAAGGAACACCTGAATCTCTCTGTTCGAGCTCTGATTTCTCGTATTTTATTCTGATGATCATTTCTACCTATGTCAGTGGGAGTCAACAATATATTTTAGCTTTCGGAGGAGAATGTTGGCGATTGGAGTTTCGTAAGTAGCCCACGCCGGAGCGATAAGCGCCGTTGATGTATCATTTCCGTAACGTTGCCTCCCCTGTATCGTCACAATACGAAAGGAGCTGCCCTTCTTTGGACTCTTAAGATTTCCTCCGTCAAACGCACCTGATACGGATCCCATACTGGGCAGCAATAATCCAAAAAAGGACGGACAAGCGTATTGTAAGCAGCCTCTTTAGTAGTTCTGTTGCATCTTTTAAGGGTTCTGCCAATAAAACTGGTTCGCCTTTCCCACGACATTATCTACGTGTTCTTTCGAGTTTACGTCTGAAGTAATAGTAATTCCTAGGTATTTTGTGGAGTTTTCGGCGTTCACTTTTGATAGATTTATCTTATTAAGAAAGTTTAACTGATTTATTTTCGTACTCATGTGGACGATTTCACACTTCTCATTATTTAGAGTCAGTTGCCAATTTTTACAGCATAGTTATATCTTATTCAGATCGTTCTGCAGTTGGTTTTGATCTTCAGATGATTTTTCTAGACGGTAAATGACGGCGTCATCTGCAAACAACCTAAGAGAGCTACTTAGTTTTTCCCCTAAATCGTTTACGTAAATAAAGAAAAAGTCCTTTTCCATCAGGACAATGCACTAATGTTGTGTGAATTGGAAAACCTCTAAGAAGGTATACCAGTTTTTATTTCCGGAAGCTATTACGATTTAGTGCCGCGGTGGCGTAGCCGAGCAGTCTAAAGCGTCTCGCTGCGGAGCGCGCGGTTGCTCGCCGTTGAGGTTCGAGTCCTTCCTGGGGCATGGGTGTGTGTGTTGTCCTTAGGTTGGTTTACCTAGGTTTAAGTAATTTGTAAGCTACGGACTGATGACCATGCAGTTTGGTCCGATAGATTTACAAACATCTGAACATTTTATTACGATTTAAGGATAAATAACTAAAGCAGTGAACTAGACGCAAAATAGGCAGAGAACAAAATTACTTTCTAAATTCGCGAATAAAACGTCAGCTTGGCGACGTCGTGATAATGCAAGACATTTACAGAATAAGCTTAATATAGAGAACAGTTCTATAGCGGCGCAAGCGTCCAGAGGAAGCGGCGTTACAAAACCGCAGTAGCCGCGGCCAGTCACGAGAACTTTCGCGATAATCTCCGGCCGTGTAATTGCGCTTGGCACCGCGGCTCTGCCTCTTCCGCGGAGTCACGCACTGAGCTCCCTGCCGCCGGTACTGTGCAGCACTTTCACTGGCGCTGCCTGCAGTGTTTACGAGCATCCGCCGCGAAAGGACACAGTGACACCGCGCCGACACCTAGCGTGCTCGCGGATGTGACAGCGCCAGAAAATGAACCGCCTGGCAAGCACTTCCTGTGCAGCCGCCGTTATGTCACTCTGATCTCTGCACATCAACCGCTATTCTTCCAACGGGATTTATTTTCTTTTCTTTGCATTTCTTTCCGTATCACTGCTGTTCCTGGTACTAATTAATCACGCCTCAGCTTAAAATACTCGTTTCAAAAATATAATTTGTCTCTTTTATTCTATTGCTCTTCTTTCATTATTACACGGAAATCCTCGAAATATTTTAAAATACTTTACTTTTTATCTTTGGTTCTGTGGCCATCTTCCGCAGCAGCTGCTAAAGTTGATTATATGAGGTAATACGTCTTATGCTGACTGCAATAGATTTATTTTACACCAGACGCGTTTCGCTTTTTATTTAGCATCTTCTATGGTCTGTAAATGATACAAAATGTTTGTACAGTTGTGCACGTTAGGCCTATGTGTTTTTAACTTGGTATTTGGTCTACTCACGGTGTTGTTCTCTTCTTTACATCTCACTGCTGTTTCTCCGTCTTGTTGGCTTGTGTTGGTTTGTTTATGGCTTGTGTTTTTCTGCTGTGTGCAGCACTTTTCGTCTGTTTTTGTGTCATTTCTTCCGTTTCATAACAGCACATCACACTGTTCACTTATTTCGACTGCATGTCACTTTGTTTCAAATAGAATGCCTTTCGAGTTATCACTTCACTACAGTGTGGCTACGTTGCTTTTGTCTGTTCATTTGTTTTTCGTGTGGTCTGTGAGTGTTGTCAACATTTTATATACATAGTAGAAGAGTACTATATATATTTATAATGAGAGAGTGGGATATATATCTCACTCACTCTCTCACTCTATCTCTAACACACTCACATACACATGTGGAATTTAATTGTATTTATGTATATAAATACAAATATATAATGTTGACAACACTCACAGACCACACTAAAAACAAATGAACATACAAAAGCAACATAGCCACACTGTAGTTAAGTGATAACTCGAAAGGTATTCCATTTAAAACAAAGTGACATGCAATCTGGATGCAGTCGAAATAAGTGAACTGTGTGCTGTGCTGTGATGAAACGGAAGGAACGACACGAAAACAGACGAAACGTGCTGTACACAGCCGAAAAACACACTCCATAAACAAACCAACTCCAACCAACAAGACGGAGAAACAGCAGTGAGATGTAAAGAAGAGAACAACACCGTGAGTAGACCAAATACCAAGTTAAAAACACATAGGCCTAACGTGCACAAAGTTTTTTAATATCTGTTTTTAATCTATGTATCGAAAACAAACTGTTCAAACAATCTGTATCATTTACAGACCACAGAAGATGTTTTTAAAATAAAAAGCGAAACGCATCAGGTGTAAAATAAATCTCTTTATTGCAGTCAGCATAAGACGGATTACCTCTTATAATCAACTTTACTTTTTCGTGCACAGAAATTTGTTTCAAAGTCTTTCAACCCAATATCGGGTCAAGTCCAACGATTCTCTCTTCTCAAACCGAAGTTCATCAAGAGCACACCTCGTGGAGCAGATGGAACACTATAGAAGATGTTCCTTATCTTGAACTTCACCGCAGTTGTTTCCTTCTTTGAAACACCATTTGACTAGATTTGCTTTGACTGGTGCTACAGCTGTTGTGATACGATTCAGTGTTCTCCAGATCTCCCAGCTTTTTGTACTACCGCTGGGTATTTCTCGTGAAGCAGGGTAGTCCTTCTGTGGCTCATTCAGCTCACTAGCGAGGCATCTTTCCCGGAATTTAAGTCTGCTGCGTCCGCATGAAGAACCATGCAGCGGATTTGCGCTTGCGAAGGTCTGTTTGATTTTTTCTGTGTGTTAATGCACAATTCTTCTGGATTCGGGAGATGAGAATCCAGCTGCTTTAATACATTTTCATAAGTGATGTGGGTTTCATGCATCCTGTTGTTAGATTTATGTTTCATTTAGGACTGTACTGACTTTTTTGGCACATGTGGATCGGGACTATACATGGCATGCATATTCTGCCGTGGAAAGACAGAGTCCTTGAGCATTTGTTCGTAATACAGTCGCTCAGGCTGCCCATTTAATGTTCGTCAGTTTCCTTAACATACTGTTCCTGGCAGCAACTTTTTGGCAGTTCTTTTCACATTGGTATTTGTACGTCAGTGATTAATCCAGGTATCTTGGTTTGTCCGAATGTTCCAGCTTGCTGCCATTCTAGATGACATTCAGCTTCATGTTTGCCTGTTTTAAGCGAAAGTGGAAAGTGCTAACTTGAGTCTTCGATGGATTTGGTTTGAGGCAGTTCTATTTACAGAATTCGGACATTATGTTTAGCGAACTTTCTAGTTTCTCTTCTACTTCCTGCAAGCTATTTCGTCGCGGCGTAGTAGCCGACTTCATTGAGGCGCCATGCTGCGGTGCGCGAGGCCGTTCCCCGTCGGGGGTTCAAATCCCCCTCGGGCATGGATGTTTGTGCTGTCTTTAGTATAAGTACATAAGTAGTTTGTAAGATTAGGAACTGATGACCCCACAGTTAAGTCACATAAGCTTGACAAACTTGACGACATATTTTTGAAGTTATTTCGTTGTGCTGTAATGACCAGGTCATCGGCGTACAAAAAAATTGGATGTATGTTCCGGTGTCGGTTCATCATTGGTGTACAGGTTAAATGGTATGGGGGCCCTGGATGAGACCGTTCTTTTGACGGCGCCAACGACTTTTACTACCGTCCAGCAACACATAGGTCTGAGCTGATGATCCTTGAATGTGCTGTAGAGTTTTATGGCTGATGGTGTCATATGCAGAACGTAAGTCCACTAAAACAACGCCTGTTATTTGTTTGTCTTCAAAACCTTCCTCTATGTGTTTTACCTCTTAAATATTCTTTTGTACTCTCCTCTTCGTGAAGTTTTCATTGTTAGCTATCGTTTTTACAATCATCGTCATTTGTGTTCTGCTTGAAGGCATGTATTCACATCGTATCTCCCCTAGCTCTCCAGCTTCTGCCTTCTCCTTCAGGTCTGAATAGCTTCCACTTCCGTTTGTGTCATCTACCAACTTGTATCTCCTCCTCTCCCTTAATCTTCTCCCGGAAACTAGTGCCTTTGAAGTGTCTGTTATCAACCACTCGCCCATCAACGAATGTCCCAACCACTCCTGCCTCCTCTTATAAATACCAGCAGCCTTCTCCTCCCACCAAGCCCTAACAGAACTGTCGATCACCAGATTATGCCAAAACTCCACATCTAGTTCTCATATGCTTCTAGTTTTTTTTCCATAATTTCGTTCTGTGTTCATGTTTCTGTCCCACAGAGTGTCACACTTCGGACGAAACACTTTTCAAGCCATTTCCTCTGAATCAATCAAATTCTTCTGCGTGTGAGACCTCATCAATCTTTAAGAATCTCATCGACGTTTCGGCCACTGTGTCAAGTGGTTTTCTTCTGACTTCCTATAAAGAGTTTATCAAAAAAGATGGCGCAGACTCACACGGTTGAAAATATACGATGTTGTTGTTGTTATGATCTTCATTCCGGAGACTGGTTTGATGCAGCTCTACACCCTACTCTATCCTGAGCAAGCCTTTTCATCTCCTCATAAGAACGGCAACCCACATCCTCTTGAATCTGCTTACTATACGCGTCTCTTGGTCTCCCGCTGCGATTTTTACCCCACACACTGCCCTCCAATGCTAAATTTACGATTCCTCGATGTCTAAGAATGTGTCCTACCAAGCGATCCCTTCTTTTGGTCAGGGTATGCCAAAAATTCCTTTTCTCACCAATTCTGTTCAGGACCTCTTCATTAGTTATGCCATCCACCCACCTAATCTTCAGCATTCTTCTGTAGCACCACATTTCAAAAGCCTCTATTCTCTTCCTGTCCACACTGCTTATCGTCCATGTCTCACTCCCGTACAAGGCAACACTCCACGCAAATGCCTTCAGAAAAGACTTCTACCACCTTCATTCTTTCGTTACCTAATCTAATTCCTTCAGCATCGCCTGAATTTCTAAGACTGCATTCCATTATCTTTGTTTTGCTCTTGTTAATGTTCACTTTATACGACAGCTTCAACACACTGTCCATTCCATTCAACTGCTCTTCCACGTCCTTTGCTGTCTCTGACAGAATTACAATGTCATCAGCAAAACGCAATGTTTTTATTTCTTCACCGCCTGCTCGATGTACAAATTGAATAACATCGGAGAAAGGCTACAACCCTGTCTTACTCCTTTCCCAACTGATGCTTCCCCTTCATGCCCTTCAAGTCTAATAACTGCGGTCTGGCTTTTGTACAAGTTGTAAATAACTCTCCTTTCCCTATATTTTACCCCTGCTGACTTCAGAATTTGAAAGAGTGTATTCCAGTCAACACTGTCAAATGCTTTCTCCATGTCTACAAAAGCTAGAAATGTAGGTTTGCCTTTCCTTAATCTATCTTCTAAGATAAGCCGTAAAGTGAGTATTGCCTCCCGGGTTCCTATGTTCCTCCTGAATCCAAACTGATCTTCCCCGAGGTCAGCTTCTACCAGCTTTTCCATTCTCCTGTAGATAATTCGTGTTAAAATTTTGCAACCATGACTTATCAAACTGATGGTTCTGTAATTTTCACACCTGTCTGCGCCTGATTTCTTTGGAATGGAGATTATTACATTTCGCCTGTCTCATACATCCTACATACCAGTTCAAATAGTCTTGTCATGGCTGGCTCTCCCAGAGACTTTAGTAGCTCTGAGGGTATGTCATCTACTCCTGGGGCCTTGTTCCGACCTAGGTCTTTCAGGGCTCTGTCAAATTCTTCTCTCAGTACAGTATCTCCTATTTCATCTTCATCTTAATACTCTTCCCTTCCTACAACATCGTCTCTAAGTTCATTTCCTTTGTAGAGCTGCTCTATGTACCCTTTCCACCTTTCAGCTTTCCCTTCTTTGCTGAGAACTAGTTTCCTGTAGGCGGTATCTACTTTTCCCCTTGTTATACATTCTTCTACAGAATTGCACTTGGCTTCTAGCCACTCCTGCTTAGCCATTTTGCACTTCCTGTCAGTCTCATTTCTTAGTCGTCTGTACTCCATTTTCCCTTTTTCATTTACTGCATTTTTATATTTTCTCTTTTCATCAATTAAATTTAGTATTTCCTGTGATATCGAAGGATTTTTTGTAGGTCTTGCCTTTCTACCTATTTTGTCCTCTGCTGCCTTCACTATTTCATCTCTCAGTGCTACCCATTCCTCTTCTACTGTTTTATTTTCCCCTGTTTCTGTCAATTGTTGCCTAAATCTCCCTCTGAAATTCTCCAAAACTTTACGTTCCTTCAATTTATCTAGGTCCCATCTCCATATTTTCCTACCTTTCTGCAGTTTTTTCAGTTTCAGCCTACAGTTCATAACCAACAAATTATGGTCAGAGACTATATCTGCCCCTGGGTATGTCTTACAGTTTAAAACCTGCTTCCGAAATCTATGTCTTACCATTATAAAATCTATCTGGTATCTCCCGTTGTCTCCTGGTCTCTTCCACGTATACAACCTTCTTTTGTCATTCTTAAACCAGGTGTTTGTTATAACTAAATTATGTTCTGTGCAAAATTCTACCAGGTGGCTTCCTCCTTCGAACCTTTTGTCCAGACCATATTCACCTACTACCTTCCCTTTCCTTCCTTGTCCTACTACCGAATTCCAGTCTCCCATAACAATTAAGTTTTCCTCTCCCTTAATTGTCTGAATAATTTCCTTTAGCTCATCATATATTTCTTCGATCTCCTCGTCATTGGCTGAGCTAGTTGGCATATAAACCTGTACTACTGTTGTCGGTCTTGGCTTCGTATCTATCTTGACAATGATAATACGATCACTGTGCTGCTCATAGTAGTTTACCCGCATTCCTATTTTCTTATTCATTATCAGTCGTACTCCTGTGATACCCCCAACTGCTTTTGTATTTATAATCCTGTACTCACCTGACCAGAAATCCTGTTCATCCTGCCACCGAACTTCACTAATCCCCACCATATCTAACTTCAACCTATCCATTTCCCTTTTTAAATTTTCTAATTTTCCTACCCGATTGAGGGATCTAACATTCCGCGCTCCGATCCGTAGAATGCCAGTATTGTCTTTCCTGATGACAAAATCGTCCTGAGTAGTCCCCGCCCGGAGACTTGAATGGGGGACTATTTTACCTCCGGAATATTTTACCCGAGAGGATGCCATCATATTTTCTTGCAGTAGAGCTGCATGTCCTCGGGAAAAGTAACGGCTGTAGTTTCCCCTTGTTTTCAGCCGTTCGCAGTAACTGTGTGGCAAAGCCACATTAGCTGAAGTTACAAAGCCAGCTCAGTCAATCATCCAGACTTTTGCCCCTGTAACTACTGAAAAGGCTGCTGCCCCTCTTCAGGAACCACACGTTTGTCTGACCTCTCCATAGATACCCCTCCGCTGTGGTTGCACCTACGGTACGGCTATCTGCATCGTTGAGGCACGCAAGCCACCCCACCTCAGCAATTTCTGTGGTTCATGGGGGTGGAATACGCGATAGCAGAAGCAAAAATGTCCCAGTAAACATGAGCCGCTTGCGAGATAGTTATAAATGTGTGGTTCCAAGCCACCATTGATGGCATAGACCTGTTGCACCTTCTAAGTATCATGCCAACGAAACGTAGTCTTTGTTTCGCTTTCCCTACAATATTTTCTATGTGTTGTTTTTAATTTAAGTTGTTCGTAATTGTTACTCCTAGGTATTTAGTTGAATTTACGACCTGTATATTTGACTGATTTATCGCGAATATAAAGTTTCTTTTAGTGGCCATATGGATGAATTGTCATTTTTTGCACCATGCTGATATCTTATCTAAATCATTTTTCATTTGATCTTCCGGTGGATTTACTAACGGATAAATGACAGCAGCAGTTTAAGAAAGCTACTCAGATTATCTCCTAAATCGTTTATAGAAATAAGGAATAGTAGGTGCCCTATAATACTTCCCTGGGGAACGCCAGATATCACTTCTGTGCTACTGGAACATTTTCCGTCAATCACAACGTACTGTCTCGTTTGTGACAAGATATCACTAATCTGATCGGGATAATCCATAATCACCCAAGTTTATTAGAAGGCGCTTGTGAGGTGCAGTGTCAAAAGCCTTCCGGAAATCTAGAAATAAGAATGTATTTGACATCCCTTGTTGATACTACTCATCACATCGTGTGAGTAAAGAGCTAGCTGTGTTTCACAAGAACAATACTTTCTGAATTCGTTTTGAGTATGGGTAATAGGTCGTTCTCTTCGAGGTAGTTCATAATATTTTAGAAACGTATACGGTCTAAAACCCTGCTGCAGTCCGACATAAATTATATAGGTCCGTAATTTTGCGGATTACTCTCTTGCCTTTCTGGGATATTGGTGTGACCTGTGCTACTTTCCAGACTTTCGGTACTGAACGTTCGTTAAGCGAGCGGTTGTATATAATACCTAGGTATGGGGCTATGCATCAGCAGACACTGAAAGAAACCTAACTGGTATGCAGTCGGGACCAGGAGACTTACTTTTGTTAAGTGAGTTCGGTTGCTTTAATCCACAAGGAGTATCTGCTTCTAAATTATGCATGCTGGCACCTGTACTTGATACGAATTCTGGAGTATTTGCTTCGCCTTCTTCCGTGAAGGTATTTCGGAAAGATGTATTAAGAAATTCTGCTTTATCAGAACTGTCACCAGTAGCATCACAATTAATAACGCATAGTGAAGGTACTGATTATGTTTTACAGCTAGTATACTTTACATGCGATCAGAATTTCTTAGAGTTCTCTACCACATTATGTGATAGGGTTTCGTTGTGGAAACTACTATAAGCAATTTGACTTTGTCCATCTTAGTTATAGACCAGGGGCTTTAGCTGTACATCTTGTATTGGAAATAATACCATCAGCTGTGTTCAATACATTTATTTAGCAACCAGTTCCGACGGACAATGCCGTCATCTTAAGGCCCTTAAAATAAGAAACCGGGATATAACTGGATTAAAGTCAATATAACTGGTATCACACATTCGTCCAATGTTACAGCAGTCTTACAGCAACCTTGTTGTTCCTTGTTGCTGTAACATTGGACAAATTTGCGATACCAGTTATATTGACTTTAATTCAGTTATATACAGGTTTCTTATTCTAAGGGCCTCAAGATAACGGCATTGACCGTCGAAACTGGTTGATAAATAAATGTATTGAACACAGCTGATGGTATTATTTTCATTACACTATTATAAGCTTCTCGCATTGAAGTTCCAGCTATATTTCGAGTTCCTGTAGAGCACATGCATGATAGAGCTCCGGCACATATTGATGCTGCTCTGAGATTGTATCTGACGCGCAGATACGGCCAAAGATGAGTAGACCTATACCTTGGCCCCCACCTGATCTAAATCCTTAGCATTTTTATGTCTGGATTCACCTATGAAGCGAAGTGTACAGCACACTCATTAACACGGTTGAAGAACTGGAGCGGAGAGTTGTACGCGCTTGTCAGGAATTCCGAAAGAATTTGAAATTCATTTCAGAGACGAGTGTAGAATTGCATCCAGATGCAAGGAAGACAGGTCGATTACCTAACAGGTACCGCATACGTGAAATGTGATGCAAAACCCAGTAGTAAAGTCTAAATCCACTCCCATGCACCACAGACATTGCCGAGGTGGGGTGGCTTGCGTGCCTCAACGATACAGATAGCCGTACCGTAGGTGCAACCACAACGGAGGGGTATCTGTGGAGAGGTCAGAGAAACGTGTGGTTCCTGAAGAGGGGCAGCAGCCTTTTCAGTAGTTACAGGGGCAACAGTCTGGATGATTGACTCAGCTGGCCTTGTAACATCAGCTAATGTGGCTTTGACACACAGTTACTGCGAACGGCTGAAAGCAAGGGGAAACTACAGCCGTTATTTTTCCCGAGGACATGCAGCTCTACTGTATGAACATATGATGATGGCATCCTCTCGGGTAAAATATTCCGGAGGTAAAATAGTCCCCCATTCGGATCTCCGGGCGGGGACTACTCAGGAGGATGTGATTATCAAGAAAGACAATACTGGCATTATACGGGTCGGAGCGTGAAATGTTATATCACTTAATCGACTAGGAAAATTAGAAAAATTAAAAAGGGAAATGGATAGGTTGAAGTTAGATATAGTGGGGATTAGTGAAGTTCGGTAGCAGGATGAACAGGATTTCTGGTCAGGTGAGTACAGGATTATAAATACAAAAGCAGTTGGGGGTATCGCAGGAGTAGGTTTGATAATGAATAAGAAAGTAGGAATGCGAGTAAACTACTATGACCAGCATAGTGATCGCATTTTCATTGTCAAGATAGATACGAAACCAACACCGACAACAGTAGTACAGGTTTATATGCCAACTAGCTCTGCCGATGATGAGGAAATCGAAGAAATATATGATGAGCTAAATGAAATTATTCAGACAATTAAGGGAGAGGAAAACTTAATTGTTATGGGAGACTGGAATTCGGTAGTAGGACAAGGAAGGAAAGGGAAAGTAGTAGGTGAATATGGTCTGGACAAAAGGTTCGAAAGAGGAAGCCGCCTGGTAGAATTTTGCACAGAACATAATTTAGTTATAACAAACACCTGGTTTAAGAATGACAAAAGAAGGTTGTATACTTGGAAGAGACCAGGCGACACCGGGAGACACCAGATAGATTTTATAATGGTAAGACATAGATTTCGGAAGCAGGTTTTAAACTGTAAGACATACCCAGGGGTAGATATAGACTCTGACCATAATTTGTTGGTTATGAACTGTAGGCTAAAACTGAAGAAACTACAAAAAAGTAGGAAAATTGAAGGATATATTGAAGGAACCTGAAGTTCTTAAGAATTTCAGAGGGAGCTTTAGGCAACAACTGGCAGAAACGGGGGGAAATATAAAAATGCAGTAAATGAAACAGGCAAAATGGAGTACAGACGACTAAGAAATGAGATTGTCAGGAAGTGCAAACTGGCTAAACAGGAGTGGCTAGAAGGCAAATGCAAGGATGAAGAAGAATGTATAAATAGGGGAAAAATAGATACAGCCTACAGGAAAATAAAAGAAACATTTGGAGATAAGAGAAAGAGCTCTATGAATATGAAGGACACTAACGGAAAACCAGTTCTCAGCAAAGAAGGGAAAGCTGAAAGGTGGAAAGAGTATATAGAGAGGCTCTATGAAGGAAATGAACTTCCAGACAATATTGTAGAAAGGGGATAAGAAGTAGATGAGGATGAAATAGAAGGTACTATACTGAGAGATGAATTTGACATTGCACTGAAAGACCTAAGTCGAAACAATGCCCCTGGAGTAGATGATATTCCCTCAGAGCTACTAAAGTCTGTGGGAGAACGAGCCATGACAAAATTGTTTCACCTGGTGTGTACAATGTATGAGACAGGTGAAGAACCCTCAGACATTAAGAAAAACGCTATAATCCCCATTCCAAAGAAAGCAGGTGCAGACAGGTATGAAAACTACAGAGCCATCCGTTTAAGAAATCATGGCTGCAAAAAATATTAACACGAATTTTATACAGAAGGATGGAAAAGCTGGTAGAAGCCGACCTCGGGGAAATCAGTTTGGGTTCAGGAGAAATGTAGGAACACGGGAGGCAATACTCATTTTACGGCTTATCCTAGAAGATAGATTAAGAAAAGGCAAACCCATATTTCTAGCTTTTGTAGATTTGGAGATGGCTTATGACAATGTTGATTGGAATAAACTCTTTCAAGCTCGGAAGCTAGCAGGAGTAAAAAATAGGGAACGCAAGGTTATTTACAACTTGTACAAAAACAGACAGCGATTCTCAGAGTTGAAGGGCATGAAAGGGATGCAGTGGTTGGAAAGGGAGTAAGACAGGGTTGTAGCCTTTCTCCAATGTTATTCAATTTGTACATTGAGCAAGCTATAAAGGAAAGCAAGGAGAAATTTGGAGAAGGAATTAAAGTTCAGGGTGAAGAATTAAAAACATTGCGTTTTGCCGACGACATAGTAATTCTGTCAGAGACAGCAAGGGACCTGGAAGAACAGTTGAACGGAATGGACAGTGTGCTGAAAGGTGCATATAAGATGAACATTAACAAGAGCAAAACTAGGGTAATGGAGTGCAGTGTAAGTAAATCAGGTGATGCTGAAGGAATTAGATTAGGTAACGAATCAATAAAGGTGGTAGATGAGTTTGTTTACTTGGGCAGTAAAATAACAAATGATGGTCGCAGTACAGAGGATATAAAATGAAGAATGGCAATGGGTAGAAAAGCGTTCTTGAAAAAGAGGAATTTGTTAACATCGAATATTGATTTAAGCCTAAGGAAGTCCTTTCCGAAGACATTTGTATGGAGTGTTGCCTTGTATAGGAGTGAAACATGGACGATAAACAGTGCGGACAGGAAGAGGATTGAGGCTTTTGAAATGTGGTGCTACAGAAGAATGCTGAAGATTAGGTGGGTGGATCGCGTAACTAATGAGGAGGTACTGAACAGAATTGGGGAGAAAAGAAATTTCTGGCATACCCTGAGTAAAAGATAGGATAGATTGGTAGGACACATTCTTAGACATCAAGGAATTGTGAGTTTAGCGTTGGAGGGAAGTGTGTGGGGCACAAATCCGAGAGGAAGACCAAGAGATGGCTACAGTAAGCAGATTCAGGCAGATGTAGGTTGCCATTCTTATGTGTAGATGAAGAGGCTTGCTCAGGATAGGGGATTGTGGAGAGCTGCATCAAACCAGTCTCCGGACTGAAGACCACAACAAGAACAACAAAGTCTAAATTTCAAATTAATGTGTACTAACTAAGACGATGTCTACAGTGACTTCAGTTGCTGCTTGGAACCATACGTTCGTAATTATCTCGCAAACGACTCGTTTGTGGACCCATGTTTCGTGGGACATTTTTGCTCCTGTCATCGTGTGCTTTCAACCACGTAAATTTGGTCATCCTCGCTGTATAACATTGCAAATTCTGGTTTGAGGAGGAGAAGGGCTTTCTTCAAGGGTATTTGCAATATTTCGCGTAATTCGTTGAAATTTACGTCGTTTATTGGTATTTATGTGAAGTATTTTTCTTGCCATTGGTAGTTGCATTATTCCGTCTCATTGGTGGAAATACACGTCATCACTTGGCGTTTGTGTAGTTCCTTAGCAATGGCTGGAACAGGCGAATAGAGGAACTGGCCGGCAGCTGTGGCGTGCCGCTGTTTACTAGTCGGCTGGTGCGGCTCCGTGTATTGTAGTGTTAGTGTAGTGTAGTGTTAGTGTAGTGTGGTTACGGCCGCAGTTGTCTGCCGCCTGTGGCGCCTGGCTGAGTTGCTTTGCGCGCGCTGCAGCCTCGTTGCTCAGAACTCAGTCGAGTTGTCCAAATGATAATCTCATATTTATGGTGAATGCCTCCTAGCCGCGGCGCATTGAGGCGCTATGCTGCGATGCGCGAGGCCGTTCCCCGTCGGGGGTTCGAATTCCCCCTCGGGCATGGATGTTGTACTGTCTTTAGTATAAGCTAGTTAATAAGTAAAAAGATATAAGTGCACCTATGAACTGTAAATTGTTTTATATAACAACTATTTGACATTACAAGATTATGGCCTTGTAAAATATTTTATTTGACCTGATGATGCTGACATAGTTCAGTGAAACCGGTCGCCGTTAATAAAAACTGATGATAAGCGATCTTGGCTATTTTATATCTTTTTACAATATTATAAGTGGATCGCCACCTATAACGTAAACCAACTAGTTAATAAGTAGTTTGTAAGCTTGTAAGTCCCCATAAGCTTTACAAGAATTAAAAATTTGAATGCATCTATTGCCATTGCAAAGGGAGTTTTCACTTCCTCGTCACAAGTGTTCAGTGACCGCACTTCCAAGATATATAAAAGTTCTTACTTGGTTTGCATTAACTGTACCCATCCTTCTACTCTTTGTTTTTTTTTTTCGGTATGTATACTCTTTTTCTGAACAAGCTTTATTCAGACCTTCCAGTATGTTTTCAGCAGTTTGTTCACTTTCTCAAAGTCAAGTGTTTGTGACCTAGTCTTATAAACTAAATAAATACCTAGATGAAGGCCACTGTAACGTTGGTCGAAAGGACGGTTATTTAAGTAATAGCCTTCTTACATCATGACGCGGTACAACACCCAGAAAACTCTTATGTCATCTGAATCTGGCCGCGGAAGCCTACGCATTTATAAATAAATCAACCTACACTAAGGACGACACATAGACACCAATGCCCGAGAGATGACTCGAGCCTCCGGAGGTAACGACTGCCCAGTCCGTAAGCATGATGCATTAGACGACGCGGCCTAAGAGACACCATTCTCTTTCCACCAGTACACACTTCTCTTTTCTCTTCTGACTGTTTAGCAACAATCTATTCCAAATACGTAGAAGTTAAACAATCTTGCCAACACCCATCCAATGTTGCTTTCTTATCATATTTCGTTTCCAATTCTTACTCTTACTTTTACTTTCTGTTCTGAATATAGAGGTATCGGCACCGGAAAAGAAATCAATATAGATCAAATACCGTGCAAGCGACATTACTGTGTGTAGCGGAATTTTCTTTCCACATGAGGTGCGTGAAAACAATACTCGACAAACGTCTTGTTCTGTTTATACCACAACTCGATCTCTGTTTTATTGTACAATATCTGAATGCTTGTGCTGATATTACTCTGGTGGAAAACAGGTCAAGCAGTGTGAGTAGATAGTGTTCTGCTGGAGCATCAGAAGTGAAAGCGCTGACTACCATGTAAAATATTGCGCCTAGACGTATATTTTATTATCCGTATTTTGTGTTTGTACGGTATTCTAATAATATTGAACAATTTATCCACAATGAAAATTTCTAACCACAATTTCGTTCTTTAAAATTAACTTTCAGTGATTATTTAAAGAATTACTTTACTGTTACAAGTTATTGGTAGACTAGAGCGACCAATCACAAGTCAGGCTGAGCGAATACGCGGAAGAAAGCTACTAAAGAATAACGCAGGTTTTGTACTAAGCTTCATGCATACACCATTCCGTCATATCGAGTCAACATTTTGTTTACTTAAAAGTATGTTAAGGTAATTTTCCCTTTGGAAATGTTTGTGACACAGTCTCTAACGAGCCTTCGTTTCGTTGAAATATAGTTAAATTTTAACTTTGACTCGAGAAACCAGCATACGCAGTCCATGACTAGTTTTCCTTCAGGAGATATGTGTGCTCTGTATTTGCTACCGAGCTTAAGATTAAGTGAGTTAGTAGTTTGCTCCGGGAAACATTATACTGCAATCTCGTACAGCAACCAGATCACGTATTGTTATGTACTGGATTCTAAGTATCAAGGGTCTCAATGAGTTATAATTAGAACCCATGATTTAGTTCAAGGAATTATTTTTGGACAGGCTCCGAGATAGAATTAATTATGAAAACTCATCTTCCTAATTCTGGTTTCAATCAATAAATGCAGTGGCATCGCAGTTGTTAACTTATTATAGTATTGTCATTAGTGTACCATAAAGTCACTACAAAATTCTCTATACTGGCTGAAATTTAGGGACTGGTGCCAACGGAGAAGTAATCTATTACAAACATCGAGACAACTTCAGCCTATTGGTTTCGGAATGTGATTATTAACAGCTGTTAAATCTATAGCTATGAAAATCGACGTGTGTATAATGTTCCGCAGACATATTACTAGACTGTCAATGCCGTATACAGTATCATTGGTGTCAATGAAGTCTCACCGCCATATTTCTATACTAAAACGTGTGAGCAGTCGTGTGTGTTATTACAGAAAACAGTCGTAAAAATACGGATGAACTGGCGTAACTATGTTGTCTTTAGAGTTTTGAGATATGGTAAATTCGTGTGTTGTACCTGGCTGTATTTTTTTCAGCTGGAGTAAATTTGACACTTACAGTAATAAACTGCATCGATTTGCTGCTATTATTAATCTCTTACCAATTTCATTCACCTTTGGATTTTCTTTCATTAGTATGGTGTTGTTCAACGTGGATAACACGTATCCTTATTCTTTTGAAAGTTCTTACGAAATCTACAGACTGCTTTGACGCATACACTAATGAGTTGCGTTTCCTGTTTTTATTAATCTGATATCAGTTTCCATCAGCTTCGGGTTTTCTATTAGTAGTATTACCGTTGTAAATCTGCTATTTGTTCAGATATAACTACAGTCTGTACGCAACAGCAAAATTTACGTACCATCCCGGCGGCCTTGCATGATTATGTTGGCAACATCAACAAAACGGTAGAAAGTCCTCATCAAGACGTTATTATTTTTAGAAATCCACGTAGTGTGACTTGAGTAGTATTTCGAACAGACCATGAAGTAAATAAATAATGTTGTTTCTGCTCTATGGTTGCAGATTCTTTTATGTGTACCATCGTTGCGCTCGTAAAACATAGATTTCATGACAAACATTTGCGTTGTCACGCGACTGGATAACGCCAATGTCTGGATCTATAATGACTCTTTGAAAATGCTATTTACTCTTTGACTTTTCAACTTTACCACATTTCTGCAGATGCTTTTATTGTTTGCTATGTTCTGTGTAATATGATTCTTGCACAATCCATATCGTGTTTAATCCATATTTACGTACTAATGTCAGTCTACAGTATAGGCATATCTGGTAGTTGGGTCGACACTAGCGCCTCTAGTGGGGAAAGAACCAACCGTAGCGGCACTGTCAATGCCCAGTGTAAGGCCATGGAGGTAAGAATAAACGGAGGCTCTCTGACGTCACAGCTGTGAAGCCAAGGGCAGCCACCTTGATCCGCCCAAAACACTGCTGTATTTACCTTGTTTGCGTATGCTTGTCGCTCGTTTTTGGAAGGATTTTGCACTGTTATGGTGAGTTGTGTGATGTTTATGTGTGCGATCGTTCTGATTGTGACGCGAAATCTAAGGAATAAAATATAAATTTGATTTTTATTAAGTCAATGATTTTGGAAGCAAAACCTAGTTTCAATATTAATGAAACTTGCTACACAAAGAAAAGATATCGTCACTGTGTTCGTAAATCTGGCGTTGGTTGACTCAATCGAATTATTTTATCTGACCATTGTCAAATTAGCTACATAAAGAACCCACGTTTGTGATTCGTTATATTATAGTAACAACTATTTTTAAACAGAATAAACGTGAAATTTCTTCGTTTTTCCAGATTTTGTTTTAAACAAAAGCTTGAAACAACCAGTTTGAGGACGTTACATGCGTATATGATGCAATTAGCGACTGTAAATACAGACACAGCTATAACACACTGTCAGTGTTTTGGTCGGAGTGTCATGGCGACCTTGGCTTCAAAGCGTAGTGCAGCTGGGATACGTAGCGCCATCTCCCTTTATTCTTACCTCCATTTGTGAGACAAACAACCGCGGAAGCGATGCTAGCGCTCCAAGTGGTAGCACTACACTAACCAACGAGGTTAGAATACAGGGAGACACTCCTACGCTGCAAAAGTGAAGCGTGTCTCCGTCATATGTCTTGGAAAAGTGTTCGTATATAAGAGCTGCTGTTTTATGTCACTTATTACAGGAATAATACGTCCGACGGTAGTGCCATGATGTACAATGTGTTAAAAGTGTGAAGACTTGTATTAAAATTTAACATTTAAAATATCTTAAGATGAGTATTTATTAGTATTCATTCAAGAAACCATATTGTTTGAAAGCATATACTTTGTACTAACTGTCAAGTCAATGCATTAACAGTAAGAGGATCGAATAAACTCATTCAACAGAGAAACAGCATTCCACAACTTACCAAAATGGCGAACAGGCTTCAACTGAAGTATGTGCTCGGCACAGATAACGTCTCCCTTTATTTGAAACTCTTTGGCACTAACAGAAGAACGGTGTGATGCAAACAGAGAACTTTCTATTTTTAATGCTGTGATTTCCATACTTCCCAATTATAACGTCACAGCTGCATCCACCTAATCCTCGATGGGCGAAGGTGCCGTTATATTCTACTTGCTGTTTAATTAATCCTTAATCATTGTTCCAATGGTATGACGATATGGGA
Organism: Locusta migratoria; assembly: GCA_026315105.1. Taxonomy (NCBI): domain Eukaryota; kingdom Metazoa; phylum Arthropoda; class Insecta; order Orthoptera; family Acrididae; genus Locusta; species Locusta migratoria. Next base: position 422,631,523 of record CM048746.1, on the reverse strand, counting down.
TGCGGACAATTACTGGGTTGATCCATAACAATAAACTTTGTTAACTTCCTTTATTAGGGAACGACAAATAACTCTTTTTCTAAATACACTAATAACCGCGTTCCACTACGATAATGTCTGCAAGTCCACCCTGAAACATTTCAATACGCAATTACAACCGAAACTCATATGCGAGACGACTGATGGGCAAAACTTTAGCCACCGCTAAACGCGGGTTACGGACTCACTGTCTACGTGCTACTGACTCGCTTTGCGGTCGGTGGGAGACTGCCGCACACCGTCCAACAAACAAAAAAATATTCAAAGTATTGTCGCCCAGCAGTTACCGCTGCACGCCAACGATAACTACTGTTCGACCAAACGTACCAAAGAGGTTACTAAGCTATAACCCTGTATCCTCACCGAATGAATAAATGGGGTCAATTTTCCAATACGATAGGAAAAACTAATTACTATTCCATCTCCTTTCTATATCAGTCTATAGCATTAAAATATCACTGCAGTGCAATAGATACTGTTCACAGACATTGATTCGCTGTAGCATAATCGTAACTGTATCGTACAGGATCGTTTAAGGTGATCTATGTGTTGTAACGGGCGCGCTCAAGTTCAGAAGAAAATGATTATGTTAATTTCGATATGCATACCAAAAAAATTATATGTTTTTACTCCAAATTGAAAAGCAAAACAAAAAGTATTGTCTACCCCGAGGTATCTAAGATGAATTAATAAAAGAAATATAATTTCCCATTTGTCTTAAATACAAGTGCTAAAACCTCGACACACGATCGTCTCTATTCGTACACCAGAAGTCATCTGGGTAGAGTTCAAAGCCGTTGAAAGGATCACTACTGTTTTATTACATGTATTTTCATCATCAGCGGCTAAATTAAAACTTTTATTATCTACCAGTGTTGGTCAATAACAATCATCACAGGATAGTCAATGACTTCGCCAGAAGATGATGAATATTCTACTCGTTGAAACGTCGCAGTTTGGAGACACCGCCACCTGGCTGAAAACCAGAGAACTCTTCATGAGATAATAAAAGTTTTAATTAATCAGCTGATGGTTAAGATGCATTTTATAAAAAATTCAGAAGATACTAGGAGGAGTAAAAGTAAAATTCCTCCTGACGAGCTGAAGGATAATCACGAGAAAATTTCTGAATACCTCTCTCGTGGATTGCTACAACTATAGCCAACTTAAGTTGTTAGCTAATCTCGAAAGGGTACCAGACCGATTACCAGTATTCAAGGATCAATCGGACCATTGTTCTTCAAAGCACTTCTATAATTCCAGCTTATTTCAGTCTAGTAGCTGTTTTCCCCACAGTAAGCTTCATGTGGTAATTCCAGTTCAACCTAGATCAGACTATTACTCATACATTTACTGTTATCCTGACAGCATCAAACAAACAACCGTACAACATAAAAACCAAAATAGGACACACAGAACCAAGCACATATATAGCAAATCTAAATTTTCCTACAAGTAGGGTCTAAGTAAGCACTTTTATTATGTAACAGGTAATACTAGTTCTTAATTAATCCAGACTAAGCAAGAATTCGTATAGAAGAAAGTTAGTATTAATAAAACCATGGCTGAAGGCCGAAGTAACAACCGCTATGTTCAAATGTTTGTATAGTTTATGGGACTTAACTACGGGGTCATCAGTTCCTAAACTTACAAACTACTTATGAACCAACTAATACTAAGGACGGCACAAATCCCCGAGAGGGGATTCGAACCCCGACCGTATTGGCCGTGCGGACCGTGACTGGAGCGCCTCAGTCCCTTCGGCCACCGCGGCCGGCAAACCGTTATGAAAGCACATGGTGCAAACGGTCATACAAGACAGGAAAGATGGAATCAAATCAGAAAATCTCAGAAATATTTATCATACTCGCGGATACAGACGCGACGTGAAAAGTTAGTTAAAAACAGCAAGGAAATACAAACATAATAAGTTTACACAAAAACAAAAGATCACGACACATAGCTCATGAGATATGACGTCATAAATAATGAGAGGCCACCGCGTGAGAATACCCAGGTTTATGCGTTAATTATTGAAAAATGGTGGTAGTTAGGGACCTGCAACCAACGTTTCATGTAATTTCGGTCGTTTGTGAAGCGTTTTCTAACTGGACCCCCCTCCCTTCCCCACACATAGACGTACACAAAATGATGAAACGGAAAAAGTCTCCCGCCCACAACAGTTTCGCTGTAGATGCCGTAACACTGTCGCATCAGACATCACCTTGTATCAAATAAAGTTAGCATTAGAGATTTGCATGTTACTATTTATTTTTGTCCGCAGGTCTCCCTTAATTCTCTTGCATCCAAAATTAAGCCATCTGTTTTCTTAACCTTTATCTATATAAAAGCGAAAGGACACTCACTCACCCACTGACTAAACAGGAAAACTCGGAAACTATTTCACCTATGAAGTTCAAATTTTGCAAGAATGTGCATGGCGGAGCATACTTCTCCTACAGACTCACGAAATCTATAGTTTTATTCCCATCTTCAAGAAATTCAGCACGCTTGAATTTCAAAACAAGAGCAAGGTTACCGCCTACCTTAAGTTTCATACGGTGCCTGGGGAAGGTACTTTGCAACATAAAAATGGATCCCTTAATACCTTGTCGCGCCATAACTTGAGAACGGCTCGACCGATTTCACAGTACCTTTTTTTTTTTTTTTTTTTTTTTTTTTTTTTTTTTTTTTTTTTTTTTTTTTTTTTTTTTTTTTTTCTAAGAACAAGGGTTGTATGAAATAAAACTGGAATATTTGAGAAAAACGAAGTCCGTTTTTCAATGTGACCTTGCGTTTCTGTTGCATAGAAATCTATAGTTTTGTTCGGATATTGATGAAATTTTGCATACTCTACCACAAAAACTAGAGGAATGTCACTATCAAATTTCGTTCGGTGGAGGATACATAAGGAATTTTATAACATGCGTAAGTTTTCTCCAATCTGTATGAATTTTTGGACACTTGACCTTTAAACCAAGAGGAAGATCACTGGGTATATAAATGTTTGTATGGTACATGAAAGAGGGTACCTTGCAAAAACTTTGCCGAGAGAGGGAAAGGTGGAAACGAACATAGACATGGGAAAGAAAGAGGTGGATGCAGAGAGAGGGTTGAAGGGGATGTGGACTACGAGAAGTAGGATAAATATACAACCGGGCAACGCCGGGTTTACAGCTAGTGTACAATAACTGAAAAATATTAGTGTTTCCAGTGGTTCATTATCAGTAGTAGTCAGGATGCAAAATACAGTCTGGCAGTACCTATAAAAATATCCCTAGGAGTACTATGGAAAAAAAGAAATTCATTAACATCGAATATCAGTTTAAAACCTAGGAGGTCTTTTCTAGAGGTAGTTGTATGAAGTGTATCCTTTTATGAAAGTAGAACGTGCACGATAAGTTGTTCAGATAATAAGAAATCAGAAGCTTTTGAAATTTGGTGCTACAGGAGAATGCTGAAGATTATATGGGCGGAAAAGATAAATGCCGGAAAATTACAGAGTCGAGTTCAGCAAAATAATTTATCACGTAACTTATCTAAAAGAAGGGATCAGTTTGAATGCACCATTATACTTGTCACTTTAGTTGTGGAGGAGAGGCGCGATTACCGCAAGTAGGTGGAAATGGTTAAGATTACAGTAGATATGCGGCGATGGAAAACCTTGCACTGGGTCAACTAGCGTTGAGAGTTGCTTCATCTCAGTCTTCAGCAACAAAACCGATGCATGAATTGAATATTAATTCTGCTTTTCTACTATTTCTGCACAATCAACTACGTTTGTACATGACCAGTGTCAGCTATCAGTGTCTGCTCTAAGCATTCATCCTACGCAGGTCTTCATGCATTTCACAAGTATCGTCTGACGCTGTTCTCTTTCTGTACGCAATAGCATCCACTCCAAGCAAACTGCTTTTATTCACTAGAAATTTATATATGGGATGTTACACAGTTAAATTTCTATTACATGCATTAGAGGTCTGTAGTGTAATAAACCCTTCTCCCAAACTGTATCGTTTGTATGTAAAATAAGTGTAGAATGAGCACTGTCCAATTTCCCGCTTCTCAGGTAGGCAGAATGAGCACAAGCAGGGAAACATTGTCTTATTTTTTGATCAAATTCGGTGTTACTTTTTACAAACTTCCGTTTTAAGTTTCACTAATTTTTCATGTAATTTTTGTCAATATTGATTCAATACTAATTTGGTGCCGAATACCTTCTTCAATTTGTCATATTATTTTTGGCACTTACTTTCTTTTCTTTTTCCAGTTTCGGTGCTATTTTCTTACTTTTCACTGATTTCGGAGCTCTTTTTTGCCAATGTGGCTGTTATTGTCATTATTTTGGAAAATTTCGAGCTATTCTTTGTTCCTTTTTGGTCATTTCCGTACTTTTTTCACACATATGATTGTACTTTTTGCCAATCCTAATCCATCATTTTTGTCAAATTTTCTGTAATATCTTGATTTTTCGGAGTTACGCTCTTTTTGTGGATTCCTCATTAATTTTTATCAAATTCGGTCGTAAGTCTTCTAAATTAGCTACTTTTTGACAAATTTTGTGTTATGCTTTGTCAAATTCTTTGTCTTTTGCCAGGTTTACTATTTGGCGTGGTTTTCTTACTAAATTCCGCCTTTCTTTTTTTCTTGTTTCTATCAGTGTACCATTTGCCAAACTGCACGCTTCTTTATATGGCAAATTCGATGTCTTTATTGCCAAATCCGGTGCATTTATTGTTAAATTCCTCGTTATTTTCTACCAGTTTCTCTGTTGTTTTGTCGTCATATCATAGTCATTCAACGTTATAAGAAAGGAAATAGAACTGACCCATACAATTACAGACCAATATCGTTGACATCAGTTTCATGTAGAATTTTGGTGCATATTCTCAGTTCGAATATAGTAAATTTCCTTGAAACGGAAAAGCTTCTTTCCATGAATCAGCAAGGGTTTAGGAAACATCGTTCATGTGAAACTCAGCTTGCCCTTTTCTCACATGACATCTTGCGAGCCATGGACGAAGGGTAACAGGCGGATTGTGTTTTTCTCGACTTCAAAAAGGCGTTCGACGTGGTGCCACACTGCAGACTGCTAACGAAGATACGAGCTTATGGAATAGGTTCACAGATTTGTGACTGGCTGGAAGACTTCCTAAGTAATAGAACGCAGTAAGTTGTTCTCGACGGCGAGTGTTCATCAGAAACTAGTGTATCGTCAGGCGTGCCCCAGGGGAGTGAGATAGGACTGCTATTATTTTCTATCTATATAAATGATCTGATGGAAAGAGTAAGTTGTAATTTGCGGCTGTTTGCTGATGATGCTGTGGTGTATGGGAGGGTGTCGTCTGTAACTGACTGTAATACCATACAGGATGACTTAGACAAAATTTCTAGTTGGTGCGAAGAATGGCAGCTAGCTCTCAATGTAGATAAATGTAAGGTGATGCGCATGAGTAGAAAAAGCAATCCCATGATGTTCGAATACAGCATTAGTAGTGAGTTTCTTGATGCTGTCGCGTCGTTGAAATATCTAGGCGTAACATTGCAGAGCGATTGAAATGGAACGAGCCTGTAAGGACAGTTGTGTGTAAGGCTGACAGCCGATTTCGCTTTATTGGGAGAATTTTGGGAAGATGTACTTCACCTGTAACGGAGACCGCGTATAAAACGCTTGTACGACTACGTCTTGAGTATTGCTCAAGTGTTTGGGACCCGCAGCAGATCAGTTTAAAGGAAGACATAGAGGCAGTTCAGAGACGAGCAGTTAGTTTTCTTACCGGTAAGGTCGACCAATGCGCGAGTGTCACGGAAATGCTCCGGCAACTCAATTGGGGATCGCTGGAAGAAAGACGACGTTCTTTTCGTGAATTTCTGTTAAGTAAATTTAGAGGGCCGGATTTTGAAGCTGAGTGTAGTACGATCTTGCTGCCGCCTACTTACATTTCGCGTAAAGATCACAAAGAGAAGATAAGAGAAATTAGGGCTCGTGCGGAGGCATATAGGCATTCTTTTTTTTCCTCGTTCCATTTGTGAGTGGAATAGGAAAGGAAATGCCTAGTACTGGTACAGTTTACCCTCCGCCACGCACCTTACAGTGAATTGCGGAGTATGTATGTAGATGTAGATTAACTTCCCCTGTCATTGGGCTCTGACTTGTATACAGAGGCCGCTCTACATGTGTGATCTGTTGTCCGGCTCACAGGTTTCATCAGCGACGCATGCTTTCACACGCGATTCGGAAAATTCTTCTCGCTTGTCTGATTACATTCAACACTCCTTATTGAGAAAGTACCAAATTGCAGCAGCCATGTTGTAGTCGGACGAAAATGGTATCTTATGGTCTCAAAAGAGATGTCGGAAAACCTTTCTCAGGACGTACGGAGTGCAGCCTATCCAATTCATACCGCTCTGTGAAGCGGAATATGTGAAAATGATCAGCGTTTCAGGCTTATTTTATATCCAATCCCTCCAAAATTCACTTGATTCTAAATAAGTTGGCTTACTATATTATTACAAAATATATAAATAAGTTTTAACTCTCTCGCTCATGTATCTTATCACTTTCTATGTCCCATTCGCAGAATAATTAATTATAACGGTGTAATTGCCATCATAAAACAATTAAACTATCTTTTCAATGAACACTTAAATGATGGAGTGTCACTAATTACGAGGTAGAAGATATACATAATTCAAATACGAGTGCTGCAACAAATAGTGGCTTATATTTATTCACAACCGACACAGAAGCTTTACATATTTACTTCTGTTACTGTCCTTCAAAGTAGTCACCAGCGTTGTGTAGAACCCTTTGTAGAACCCGTTGCCAGCGATGTGGCAGTCATAGTACACCGTTAGCAGAGCCTGTTCCGTTGATGGTGCGAATGGAGCGGTCTACGTTCTAATCCCGCCTCGGGCATGGATATTTGTGCCGTCCTAGTTCGTTAAGTAGTTCATAAGTAGTTTGTAAGTTTAGGGACTGATGACCCCGTAGTTAAGTCCCATAGACTACACAGACATTTGAACATTTCGTTACGTTACGTTAGACCACTCGCTCACAAGTGACTGCGTTTCCCTCGATTGTACGATCACCGGTGACGTGAGACGGGTCATTTTCTCGAAGGAAAGGTAGGTATGTCAACAACGTGTGATATCAGCGATATTAGTAGATTTGTGTTGCATAGTGTCTGCACAGTAGCGTTGCCACTATTTATGTTCCAACCCTCATAGTTCTTAATTTTTCCACCAATGAAACAAGTATATAAGTTCACTCATAACATGTAATGGCCAATTGCACACGAAACACATTACTTTTACGCAAACCTCTAAGTAATAATGTACTTTCTTTAACCATTGAAAAATATGTTCAATATAAAGTCCAATGACCTACCACATATGACAGTTCACCATTCTATAAAGAAACTTTAACTTAAAATATGAGTTTGTAAAATTGAATAACTGATGTTTTCATATTCACTATAACTGCTACTTTACAACAATAATTTATTCAATAAGAGGTTTTCAGCCAAGATCGCTTTCTCCTTTTAATCATATGACCGGTTTCGGCGTGCTTGACGCCATCTTCAGACCTAATACATCCAGTTTTTACAATTACATAATTACATACATGTCGTAATTTTTTACATCACAACAATTTCTAATATAGCACATTGATATACATCCATATTGATGTGTCATGCAAATAAAATTTGTTACATACAATGCAGCTCATATTGTACAAAAACCTCGATGTATTAGGTCTGAAGATGGCGTTTAGCACGCCGAAACCGGTCATATAATTAAAAGAAGAAAGCGATCTTGGCTGAAGACCTCTTATTAAACAATTCTAGATCTCCCCAATAATGTGTTCCTTAAATAATTTATTCACTAATAACAACACTGAATTCTACAATTAACGAAGTTACTTGGAATGCTTATATCACTACGAACAGGACCCTGCCTTCGAAAACAACATATGCTGAACAAAGTAAAATTCATAAGATTGTGAAGAATTAGGTGATTGCTGTATCATCCTCCCTGTTGAATACTCGTTCCGGTCCAGTTGTCAGGAAAGGTTCGGTGCAGGTATCGTTTTCAGTTAAAACATTTCTATAGAGATTAGTGTTACAAGTTTTATTGACTTAATAATACAATACTGAACGTTATAACATATGTCTGTTTCTTCTCTCTTCTCGCGGCGTCCTCCTCTGTACGATGCTAGTTGCGCTGAGACCTAGTTACGGTCTAGTTCGTAGCTGAGTTATGACGGGAGTTCTGACGGGGGTCCAGACGCATGTCGGCCTAGATACAGTAACTTGCAGAGGGCGCGCATCTCCGTTTTACTCCCTCCAGGATGCGCGGCGCCAGCGTGCGATTGGCTGTCGGACGACCACAGCCTTCTAGACGATCGTTCTCGTGCGTCTGGCGTGTGGCGCTGATTTCACGCCACAACAGTGATTAATCATCAGATAATTGACCAAGGCAAAATTACGAAGTTAGTAAACTCTTACTTGACTGTCCATAGGTGACTGTATCGATAATAGTTGCACATGGTGCCTCAAAAGTCAGTTGAAAGAAAACAAAAGTAACAGCAAGAAGTACTTCAAAAGGAAATTTCAACCCGTGCTTTATTACTACGAATTGGTGCACAATGCAATGACAAACAAGATAAATACAATAATGAAATTAGTGACTTGTTGAAAGCGTTATATGTGACATGATTTTTCCGAATTCACAATGTTAACGAAAAGAAGAAAGCATTTTCTCCTTAAAAACATTTTATAGAAATGGTCCAATTGCAGTTTTGAATGAATGGAAAAGATAGTTTTGTTGGAAACCATGTTTTATAAAAACGGTATACGACACATGAGAAAGACAAGACGAAGATAACACGAAGATTTAACCGATCAAGAACAATCACATTTGAGGAAAATGAATTGCAGTATATTTGGCTGTGACTCAAAGTCCGCGAAAATCAACCAGACAATTAACAGCTGAGCTGCATATATAACAAAAGTCAGTGCAGAGAATGTTACATGAACAGGAGTTCAAATTTTACTTGAAGTTGAACCAGAACGACGTCTTCAGTTTTCTGAAATGATGCTTCTCTAACAGAAACGTGACCCTAACTTGTTCAATAAAATTGTGTGGTCTGACAAGGCCATTTGTAGGTTAAGTGGGCAACTTAATAAATTTCAAAGTGTGAGTAACTAAGGGAGCAAACTGATAGGGTCATCGGTCCGTAGAATGACTCACTACTTAAACTAACTTATACTAAGAACAGCATATACGCAGGGTGACACGGCCGAATACTATAAGGCGCCATGCTGCGGAGCGCGCGTTTGCTCCCCGTCGGAGGTTCGAGTCCACACTCGGGCTTCGGTGTCTGTGTTGTGCTTACGTTAGTTAAAGTAGTATTTAAGCCTCCAGACTGATAACTACAGTAGTCCCATAGATTTACAAACATTTGAACATTTTGACAACACGTACACACACACTAAATCCCGATGGAGGATTCTAACCTCGGGCGGGAGCGGACGCGCAAAACCGTTATATTGCGCCTCTGATCGCGCGCCCATTTCCGCGCGGCGATAATAGCCATAACTCCACTTACTGGTATTCTGACATTCATACTCTATAGTCACAACGACAAGTAAATCCATCTACATCGATATCTACAAATCTGCAAATCACATTTAAGTGCCTGGCAGAGGGTTCATCGAACCACCATTATACTATTTATCTCCCATTCCGTTCTCGAATAGCTCACGGGAAGAAAGAATACCTGAATCTCTTCGTTCAGGTCCTGATTTCTGGTATTTTGTTCTAATGGTCATTTCTACTTATGTAAGTGGGAGTCAACAATATATTTTTGCATTCGGAGGAGAATGTTGGCGATTGGAGTTTCATAAGTAGCCCACGCCGCAGCGATAAGCGTCGTTGTTGTAATGATTCCCATCCCAGATCCTGTATCATTTCCGTAATGCTGTCTCCACTGTATCGTAACAATACGAAACGAGCTGCCCTTCTCTTTCGATGTCCTCCGTCAAACCCGCCTGATAAGGATCCCACACTGGGCAGCAATACTCCAAAAATGGGAGGACAAGCGCAGTGTATGCAGTTTCTTTTGTAGTTCTGTTGCATGTTTTAAGGGTTCTGCCAATAAAACGCAGTCTCTGGTTGGCCTTTCCCACAACATTATCTACGTGCTCTTTCCAGTTTAAGTCTGAAGTAATAGTAAGTTCTAGGTATTTTGTGAACTTTACGACCTTCACTTTTGATTGATTTATCTTGTAAACAAAGTTTAACGGATTTCTTTTCGTACCCATGTGGACGACTTCACACTTCGCTGCTGCCTGTATTTTGAAGGAGATAACTGTGATTCTTTAGTTTCTCCCGGCGTATTTCATAATCAAAATATCCACGGGTGTACTGCCGGTCTATAGTGACGTCAGATTTTCACTTTGAAGATGCAACGGAACCCCGTGGTCCTGCCTACACGCACGACGTAGACCTGGCGAGCTCTGTCCGTGGAGTGCTTACGCCCGAAACACAATGGTCCTTCTTCCTCTTCTTCTTTTTCTTCTTCTTTCACTAAATCACTCCTCAGACAGGTATCAGCTGGACATTCATGCCCGTTGGACACTACAGACCGGCAGTACACCCGTGGATATTTTGATTATATATATATTTTTATGTTTGCAAAGCTTATGGGACTTAACTACGAGGTTATCAGTCCCTAAACATACAAACTACTTATGAACTACTTACGAAGTAGGACGGCACAAATATCCATGCCCGAAGGGGGATTCGAACCCCCGACCGTAGTGGCCGTGCAGACCGTGACTGAAGTGCCTCAGTCCCCTCGGCCACCGCGGCCGGCTTAAGGAGATAACTGTTTGGATATGCTTCAGAAGTATGTGGTACCAGGATTATGACATGTGCTGAAAACGTTCAAGAAATATGTTTTTAACACGATGGTGCTCCACCACATTTTGCCACTGCCGTCTGCGTTTATTTAAACGAAACTTTCTAGAGAAAAGAGACTGGTCGAAGGTCAGATATTGACATGCTTCCACGTTCACCAGATATCACTCCTAACCATTCTTTTTTCTTTGGGGTGTCGTCAATAACTGTTTGTCCTCAGGAGCATCAGGCCACTGTCAAAATAAAATACTGCGTACACGACGCATTTCATTATGTGGACAATGATAAAACGTTATGCCACAGAGAAAGTATGGCCAAATGATTAGCTTTTCAGAGCATTCACCTACCACTTGCTGATATGAGGAAAGTTTCTAACCGATTTCTCATACACAAATAGCAGTTGACCGGCGTTGAAAGGTTATTATGATGCCTTCTGTAAGGAGAATAAATGCGTAACATCACGTTTGCGACTTGGATAAAGGTCGGATTGTAGCCTATCGCGATTGCGGTTTATCGTATCGCGACACTGCTGCTCGCGTTGGTCGCGATCCAATGGCTGTTAGCGGAATATGGAATCGGTGGTTTCAGGAGGGCAATACGGAACGCCGAGCTGGATCCCAACGGCCTCGTATCACTAGCAGTCGAGACGACAAGCATCTTATCCGCATGGCTGTAACGGATCGTGCAGCCACGTCTCGAACCCTGAGTCAACAGATGGGGACGTTTGCAACACAACATTCTGCACGAACAGTTCGACGGCGTTTGCAGCAGCATGGACTGTCAACTCGAAGACCATGGCTGCGCTTACCTTTGACGCTGCATCACAGACAGGAGCGCCTGCGATGGTGTATGCAACGTCGAACCTGCGTGCACGAATGGTAAAACGTCATTCTTTGGATGAATCCAGGTTCTGTTTGCACTATCATGATGGTCGCATCCGTGTTTGGCGACATTGTGGTGAATGCACATTGGAAGCGTGTAATCGTCATCCCCATACTGGGGTGTCATCTGGCGTGATGGTATGGGGTGCCATTGGTTACACGTCTCGGTCATCTCTTGTTCTCATCGGTGGCACTTTGAACAGTGGCCGTTACATTTCAGATGTGTTACGACCAGTGGCTCTACCCTCCATTCAATCCTTGCGAAACTCTACATTTCAGCAGTATAATGCACTATCGCATGTTGCGGGTTCTGTACAGGCCTTTCTGGATGCAGAAAATATTCGACATCTGCCCGGGCCAGCACATTCTCCAGATCTCTAACTAACTGATAACGTCTGGTCAATGGTGGCCGAGCAACTGACTCATCACCATACTCCAGTCACTACTCTTGATAAACTGTGGTGCCGAGTTGAAGCTGCATGGGCATCTGTACCTGTACATGCCATCCAAGCTCTGTTTAACTCAATGCCCAGGCGTATCAGGGTCGTTATTACGGCCAGACGTGGTTTTTCTGGGTACTGATTTCTCAGGATCTGTGCACCCAAACTGAGTGATAAGGTAATTTGTCAGTTCTAGTATAATACATTTGTCCAATGAATACCCGTTTATCATCTGCATTTCTTCTTGGTGTAGTGTAGTGTAATAAAATATTTCAAATGAATACATTGTTTAAATGATACAGTATCAGAGACATTACGTTATACATGGTAAATTGCCGAAACTGTTCGATGGATATTTCGATATAGAATAATAGTGTTAAACGAGTTGATGGTTCTTCGTAACTTGCAATCGTCGACTGATATGTTTGCACTGGCACTTCTGACGACGGTTAACAGGATATTTTACCGTCGCGAACTTTTTTGTAGACACATCACGCCTCTTAATTAAATGAGGAAGAGCGCCACAGCAGCACGCACAATGCCACACGGCAGCTTACGAGGTGTTAAACAAGGATCTTTAATGCTGGAGAGACGGCTACATAAGTGAAAGTAAATAAAACTCAAGCGAGACGCGTAATCAGTTAAGTGAAAGTGCATAACGCATAAACGGCGAGGCAGCTACTAGAGAAGACAGCTAAGCAAACCTGGCAGACGCGCTACCGTAAAGCAAACAACTGCGTAACGTTAACTAGCCGGTGGCCCTTCAGGAAACCAATCACCCCAACGTCTGACACTTGCAAGAGCTGCGACCTATCGCTCAGTTAGCAGCATTTGCACACTTTAACAAGACGCGACTGTCTCTGAACTACACATTGACTGAGGGCTAGTTAGCGAGACCGATTTTCACACTGTACTATATAATGAAATCAAATCCATAATAGAAGTTCAAAAGAATTCTGCTTACCAGAAATCAGTAATAATGTACCAGCTTATTTTCATATCCGTAAAAATTACGGTAAAACTAGCAGGTTAAGTTCGACATCAGACTGTTTTACTTGGAATCGTGGTATGCCCTTGGCTTCTTTCTTTTGTTATAGTTGGACGCGTAGTTTAATGAGTACTACCAATCGCAATGAGGCGTTGCATTTTCCATATTAACAATTGGTGGAAAGCATTGTAAATTCAGGAGGGGCTAAAGAACAACGCGATTCTGCCAATGAAGCTTTGTTATCGAGAAACAAGCACAGAAAAATAAAGCAACTTATGTCGACCTGGGTAAAGCATTTCAAAATGTTATCTGGAAACGTTTGTAAAATGTTCAAAACACAGGTCTAAGATATAAAGGCCTACGGACGATATTTAGCTTTCATAAGAAGGAAGTGACTGTGGTGAGACATTTTGATGAGGAATAAGAAGCAAAAAATCCTCACTCTCAAATCAAATGTTCAAATGTTTGTACAGCTTATGGGACTTAACTACGGGGTCATCAGTCCCTAAACTTACAAACTACTTATGAACTATTTACGAACTAGGACGGCACAAATATCCGTGCCCGAGGGGGGATTCGAACCCCCGACCGTAGTGGCCGTGCAGACCGTGAATGAAGCGCCTCAGTCCCCTCGGCCACCGCGGCCGGCGTCCTCACTCTCCTCAAATATGCAATCGATACATTCAGGAAGCTGTGGACAAAGTACGCGTAACAATTCAGATGCGGATGAAAATTAATGGAAGAAAAATAATATGCTTATGGCAGGGAGCGATCTTATAAATGTATTTTGTGAATAATGAAATGCCAAGATATGATAATGCTATAATTTAGTGCAGAGACAAGAAGATAATGTCTATGTACATCGTAACCGGTCGTCTATTATAAATAAACACGTAATATTGCGATTCATAAAAGAAGAAGAAAAGATAGTTATCATGCGGAATGTTGATGATACTTCTTCGGCTATGTATAAGAAAGAAATTGAGAAATTGCGCACACCATTGGAAAACGATTTTCTGTAAACCTTATTGTATGGACAACAAACGAGAATGAGAGGTGATGGCTTGCTTTGCTACTGCGCACCGTTGTGCTGCTATCCTATATTGAATGAAGAAACAAAATCAAGCAACAACAAAAATGCCATCTTGTGAGACAAACTGACATTGTTTTTGTTCAGTTCTCTATCAATGATTAAACGGAACACATCAATTGTATTAATGAGTTAGTAATTTCAAATACAAAAGTGTTGTTATTTCAAACATTTACAAGTTTCAATATTGATTTATCTCTAAGATTGTCGTTGATATTTGGACTCTGTTATGCATAATTAGACCAAACGGTAAAATGTCATGAGTGAGATAAATGATTCCAAAGTTTCCATTTCCTTAACAATGTATTTGTTATTGAATGTTCGAAATTTTTGTATGTAGGAAGGGTTACTACTAATTAACTTAGTAGGGAAACCACGGCGTAATTAAACTGTAAACAACACTAAAAAGTAAAGAAACTGGTCGTTGGTCTATTTATGCGTAATTGCCGGTTTTGGGCTTTTGTTGCGCATCAGTAGACTGAACGTCTTTGCAGTCCTTTGGTCTCATTATGCATAACTGAACAATATGTTAGGCTTATTTTAACAGCTGCTAAACTACATGCGTTTTACCATCTGGAAAACTTGAAGAGTTCACTTAACTGGAAGCAAAACAAATATAAAGAGCAAATTATATTTTGTAAGCTAAAAGTCAACGAAAGAATAAAAGATGGGGGCATCAAAACTGTAATTGCAGAATGGACATAGCTTGTATTGATTGCTGTGAAACATATAAACATTGAAACAATGCAAAATAACGTAACAAAAAATAGTTCATAATAAATTAAAGATAGTATTTCTTACATTCGACACGGAAGTAACTGATACTAACACAACAGGACGTACCGTATTAAAATTAATGAAACTTACAGAAACAAAATACTTCAATTAGTTGTCATTATTCGCATTATATTTCGAAGTCAGTTGCCACTGAAACCATCGATGTCGTCCTCCATGTTAACAGCACTCTGAAAGGTCTGGTACGTTTGTATTGCATCTTTCTCGATCAGCGATAGAAGGAACTTCAAGTGTTCAAGCTTTTCTTTAGAAATAGGTTTATCTCCTGGAAGTTAATTTTTCATCGTACTTAAGTTGATTACAAGACGGTCCTCCTCTTGTTTCTTTTTTCTGAATGCTTACTTCAGCTGTAAGTTTCTTGGCCAAACTCTCTTTTCATAAAAATTCTCCGTTGTTTTTTATTTCAATTTCTCTATTTTTCAGGCAGTTAATACTGTATTTTTTGTGTCAAATTTGCAGTTTGTTATTTGTTTTTCTAGCATTTTCAGTTCTATTGAATACCCTCGTTTCGACTCCGGCTTACATTTTTGCATGACATATATAGTATCATCAACAAGTATTCAGCCGTTGTTGTATCTTTAGTACACACTGTATATCTCCAAACTCACTGTCATTAGGCAAAATGTGTGCCCTGGGACAGCACAGAGCATAGTAATATTTTTTAATGTGGGTGATTTTCGAACGTGGTTTTAAGTCCCAGCACTGTTTTTATGTTACAGATTTTGGGTCTACACGAGTCTGATTCAAGAATAAGTTCCTTATCAGTACCATTTAATTATATGTGTTTATTTCGGGCATCTTCCCTCCTCCTTGGTTTCAAGGCCAACGTCAGCCTCAACCCAAACGTAGAAGTTTCTTTTACCGTCCTCGCCAGAGAAAACCTAATTTATACACAAACACAGGTGTCTTTTACAGTATAGAATGTTGCTAGGAAACAGATGCAGCATTTTTTATAAATCAGATTAGATTAGATTAGATTAGTTATTCGTTCTGTAGATCCATGCTGAGGGGATCCTCGTGGATGTGGAACATGTCAAAAAACAAAATTTACAAGTTGAATAATAGATAATATTAATAATATAAATACAGATACATACACTTATAATATAAATACAGATACATAAATTTTTAAGGGTTTTTTTCGGCTGATAATATATAAATACTAATACAGTATGAGTGTATTCATCATTTGGTACAACTTAGAAATACATTAATGGAGTAGAAGGTGTTGGCCACTAGAAAGTCTTTTAGGTTCCTCTTAAACTGATGATTTTTTTTAGCTAAATGTTTTATACTTGATGGTAAATTATTGAAAATGTGTGTTACTGAGTAGTGGACCCCTTTTTGACCTAAGGTAAGTGCTTTTAAGTCCTTGTGTAGATCATTTTTATTCCTAGTATTGTATGTATAAACTGAGCTGTTTGTTGGATATATTATTTATGACAAATTTCATTAAGGAATAAATATACTGAGAGGCAGTAGTTAATATACCTAATTCTTTGAAGAGGCTTCTACAGGACGTCCGTGAATTTACTCCACAAATAATACGTATTACACGTTTTTGGACTCTGAAAATTTTTTACTGACTTGAAAAGTTACCCCAAAATATTATACCATATGACATTAGGGAATGAAAGTAAGCAAAGTATGCAAGATTTGTTATTTTTATGTCTCCTATGTCTGATAACACTCGTACTGAAAATACAGATTTGTTGAGTCGTTTCTGCAGTTCTGTGGTGCGCTCCTCCCAACTAAATTTATTATCAAGCTGTAATCCCAGGAATTTAATGCTGTCAACCTCTTCTCTTCTTCATACTTAATGCATATGCTGTCAGGAAATCTCTTACATGTTCTGAACTGCATGTAGTGAGTCTTTTCAAAGATTAATGACAATGAGTTGGCTTTAAACCATTTATTAATGTTCATGAAAATATCATTAGCAGACCTTTCTATCACTATGCTTGACATACTTTTTATTGCAATACTTGTATCATCTGCAAACAAAACGATCTCTGCTTCTGGTAGTGTATCTGATGAGAGATCATTAATGTACACAAGAAAAAGCAATGGCCCTAAGATGGATCCTTTTGGGACACCACGTGTAATTTCTTCCCAATCCGATGATGACTGTTGGCTTAATTCACTAGTCACTTACACTGACACCCTTTGTTTCCTGTTAGTGAGGTACGACTTGAACCATTTTGCAGAATTTCCCGTGACCGCATAGAATTCTAATTTACTTAAAAGGATGTTATGGTTCACACAATCAAATGCCTTTGACAAATCACAGAAAATACCTGCTGCTTGCAATTTATTATCTAATGAATTAAGTACATTCTCACTGTAAGTGTAAATACCCTTCTCGATATCGGAACCTTTCAGAAATCCAAACTGTGTTCTAGACAATATGCCATTTGCGGTTAAGTGGTTGAGAAGCTGCTTGTACATTACCTTTTCTATAATTTTTGAGAATGCTGGCAAAAGTGAAATGGGTCTGTAGTTTGATGGTATCTCTTTATCCCCCTTCTTGAAGAGAGGTTTAATATCTGCATATTTTAGCCAATCAGGAAATGTTCCCGTTATAATGGACTGGTTACACAAATAACTTAAGATGGTGCTAAGTTCACAAGAACACGCTTTAATTAACTTTGTTGATATTTCATCATAACCACAAGAATTCTTTGTTTTTAAAGATTTTATGATGGAAGTTATTTCTTGTGGTGAAGTGAGTGATATATTCATGTATGTGAAGTTATTTGTAAATGCTAGTTTCAAATATTCAAGAGCATTATTTACTGACCCAGACAATCCCATACTATCAGTAACGGATATAAAGTACTTGTTAAATAGATTTGCCACACTATGCCCATCAGTGGTTTAGGCAGTAAGATTATTCTTGGTTACGAGCATGTCATCCTTCATCGTATCTTTGCTTTTTGGTGTTGTGAACGAGAGCAGCCACATGTTCCGTCTGCCATCACTATAGCAAGGGCCGCCAAGTGGTTCTTGGTCTACTGTTTAAAAAAAATTAAACTGGGTTGTGGTTTCCGATTATGCGGCGCAAAACTAATAATAAAACGCAGGGGAAGTGCCACTTACACTTTTCCAATATTTCATGGCAACCGTTGCATAACACGGTCTCAATGTGCAGTGAGTCAATTTAAAGATGGATGTTTTTTATTGCTGAATAGATTTGTGGTTTTATTAATAGAACAAAGATGTCAATTGACCAACGTAAGAACTTTTACGACAAATCATAGTTTTTTTGAGGTTGCTGCAACTACTACTGACGAAGGTTAGCACATGATTGATTTTCTCTCTCTCTCTGAACGTGATTGAACCATTAATTGTTTATACAGGTATGTAATTGCAATTTTTTGATGGGGCGGAAATTTTGTCTGATCTTGGCATCAAAAGTTAACATATTTCCAGTTGAAACAAAAAGGGCGAAACCTAATTTACCTTTTTCCGAAAGTGGCAATGGTAGAGAGTAGCCGTTCCGTGGATTCGTGCGCTTTCATAAGACTTCAGCGTCTACAGTGACCATCAATTGGGTTCCGACATTTATTTTATTCCTGTCTTATACGCAGTGTCAACATTGGAACTACAGTGAAGGTGTCCCTTCGACGAGGCAGCTGTGAAAAGACAGTGTTACATACGTAGTTCAGTGGTATTACCGTTATTGTATGACAAATCAAAATAAAGGCAAATATTTACTTTAAAGTAATCAACACATTCTTCACAATTTTCAAGACGAGAAAATTATGCTCAAAAACATTGTAGAGGAAATATCCGCGGTTGAAGAAACTTCGAGTTGTGAATATGACGTACCACAAAACTACACGTGCAGAAACTCACGTGAATGGCCAACGCTTTGAATACATAACTGACATTCAAGTCAACGCGTCGCGCGAATAGAATAACGTCCCAAAGGGCTTCAGAGACAGATAGTTGTATGAACGTCGCGTGTGTAGTTCGCAAGCAGGAGGAAGTATGTGTGGAACTTCTGAAGCATTAAAACCAGCATCTTAACTTTCTTTTTTATTAATACAGTCTCGGTGCGCTTTGGACTGACGCAGGGATGCACGTGGAAATAAGGCTACAAAAAGTTGTGAGATAACGCACTTAAGTTCAATTAATTCATTCTGGGTTAACTTCACAAGAAATATACACTAACAGTCTGTATAATCTATTGTTACTGAACCTACACTTATTTTAATGCAAAAGCAGCACTTCGCTGGTTGAGTAATTGGTTAGAGTCCTCCTGTTCAGGGATTTTTTTCTTTGGGGACCTGCTTGTTGGTACTGGCGTTGTCAATTCACTTCGTGTTTATAACAAAGACACACGAATAGCTGATATGGCGTCACGTAAAAACAATGGAACTGGTCGGCTGAAGAACCGCAAACAGGGTCTTCTGATCACTAATGACATATAATCATTTTGGTCAACTTTAGGTTACGGTAGTAACACTAAAAGTGGGACTTTGCGATCGCGTCTTGAAACTATAAATTTGAATGAAAATAACGACTTTAACGTTAATTTAACACGAAAATTGAATAAACTAGTTTGTGGATGAGTAAATTCTCTAAAACTTTGCTCTCTTATTGTTGCTGTTGAATCTTCCGGGTTGTGTGGTCGTGGTCGAATAAACATTTCGGCTCTTGACGTTTCGTCCAGAGCTGAGCTGGATATCTTCAGAGGCGCTTCTGGTAACAGTGAGTCTTGTCTACATTTTTTTTTTCAATCTCGCATCGTTTCAGAGATATTTGCAAAAATTACGGCAATATGACACTGTCACTTGATTTGACGTAAACCAGTACAGCCAGAGAAAAGAAATTTCAAAAAGAGAACACACAACTATGGGAAAACAAGTGGTAATATTTCAACGAAAAAACTAATGAAAATGGGAGGGATTTAAACTAATAGTTTAAAGAGGTAGCAGTTCAAAATAGAGTATTTTTGTGAAAGCTAAACTCAAATATCAAATAGTTTTGGCATTTTTTTAAATGCCCAACAGTAGAGTCGCAGTCCTATCGTACATAATTTTTTATTGTTTATATTTCCATTATTTTTGTCCTAAATATTTGAAAAAGTAATAAAACTATAGGAAAACCTAAAGTGGGCCGTAAAACACGCCAGTGCGTATTTGTTTTTCTTTTATGTTGGCCTCGAGTGAAGCATTATCTGTCAGTGAAGAATGGACCATAAACATACCGAGAAAAATACACTGCCACGGTGGAGTGGTCTGGAGCTCTAAGGCGCCTTGCTGCGGATCGCATGGGTGCTCTCTGTAAGAGGTTTGAGTCCTCCGTGGGACATCGGTGTTGTTGTTGTTGTCTCTAATTTAATTCAAAGTAGTTTGTTGGTATAGGGATTGATGACCATAGTGGTTTGGTCCAATAGGTTTACAAACATTTAATCTTCAAAACTATACCTGCAGAACAAGATTTTCACGTCTTCAGATAAACGATTTGAGCTTTGTTTCCAATTACAGAATTCGTAGTTTTTCTGAATGTAACAGTTATGGTGATAATTTTCACTTTTTTTAAATTATGTCAAACTTGTGTATAACACAACCGAATAAACATAAAAAAATCATTTTATTTTGATAACAGAAGTGCTGTACATTTGTTTCGCGCATAGTATCTGCCGCAGTGATCTCGGTACAAGCAGCATGAGCACATTTATGAGAGCAAGGACAAGCATACAGTCACTAATTTACCACAGTCAGTGGTGATCCCACAAAGATATTCTGTAACGAAATCACGATCGACGCAGTATTCAGTTCACAACGCATATTAATTTTGTGGATATTAAATTAGAAGATGCTGTTTCAAGTCGCACAAAATTATGCGAAAATCGCGAGAGATGCTTCCATGAATATATAAAGGCAAATCAAAAAGTCTCAACCCCTAATTAGCCAAAATAATGTGCACACCTCCTATTCTACGGAACTTACAGCTGTGGAGGTATTATTGGTAATGTGTGCACACTTTAACATGAAGTAATTTCACGACATCTGATATTTATTACAAATAAATTAATACTCAAGTTTTTCATTGGAGAAATCCAGTGTCGCATGTGGGTTCATACTGAATGTGCATGTGATTATTGCAAATAA
This sequence comes from Locusta migratoria, assembly GCA_026315105.1. Classification (NCBI taxonomy): domain Eukaryota; kingdom Metazoa; phylum Arthropoda; class Insecta; order Orthoptera; family Acrididae; genus Locusta; species Locusta migratoria. The sequence continues at coordinate 422,610,242 of CM048746.1, read as the reverse complement.
ACTTGTATTTCAAACTTGTAGTTAAATATTTTTTTATGTTAAAGGTAGTCCATATTTGGACCCAAGAAAAAAATCGGCGTTGAATGTATTGCTTTTTGAAATGAATTATTTAAAATGAAGAAGGCTAAGTGAAAGAAAGACACTTCTGACATCAAATGAAAAGGCTTTCTGTTATCAAATGGAGAGTGGTTTTGTCATCTAATGAAGTAACCCTAACGGTTTGCTAAATATAGAACTCATAACAACAACTGCAATGCTTTGCCCTATTGACAGGATGACAAGCCTTATCTACAAATTAGCATTTTATTGTCAGGATAGCATTGATAAGGAATCTCATAAACATATGGGATGTTGGATCTTTTCCTTGGATCGGGTATGAGGCGTAAATGAAACATAATTTACACAAAATACATGTATTAAACAGTTAAACAATACATTATTGTTACTGTGAACTAGGTGGCTCGGCGAGTGTAGGCAACGCCATCTTTATACAAGGCCAGTTCGCTGCCTGGCAAGAGTAGTCACAAAAGAAGCAAACCATTTGTCTCATGTAGCGTTGTGCTGAATTTGGGAATACATAAACGTTGCATACTGTGTTTCAGAATGTTTTTTTGTGTTATCTATGTGATTCTCCGTGCAGATTTTTACCGGTATGAGACAAAATGCCTAATATGAATTGTCTGATTCAAATATCGACAAGATATATTACTAATAGTTCATAAATATCTTATACCAAAATAAATGTGTCCGTGAGTCACATAAATAACATTAAGAACATTCTGAAACACAGTGTGCGATGGTTACTATTCCCAAACTCAAAAGGCAAATAGTTTGCTTGTGTTATGACTACTCTTGGCAGGCAGCACACGGGCCTTGTATAAAGGTGGCGTTGGTGTAGGCGGCGGTGGTACGGCGTGCAGCGGCGATGAGGCGTTTCGCAGCGTCGGCCACGGTTCTCAGGTGACGCTTGCGGTGTATCTGCTTCTGGGCTCGCCAGTTGAACAGCGCCCGCCGTAGAACAGAGTACTCTGCGTTAAAGGCCGTAAGTTCTGCGGCTTACCTCGTCGCGGTGCTGTGTGATTTTCCCATCTTCTAAAAACTGTTGTGTTGTGCTACGACCAGGGGTAGCGGCGTCCTTGCCTGGTGTCGAACCGGCTGTCTTCAGGTTGTACGTCTTCGAGTGGCAGAACCTTTCCCGAAGTTCACAAGTGGCTTCACGATCAGACCGCATCCTATCGTTCTAGCCAGTCATCCTGGGTTAGTAATTCTGTTGTTCTCGATCTCCTTCCGAACGCTGTTAATGGTGACCACTTCTGCTACTGTTGCTGCTATCTCCATCACTCTATCTGTCGATGTCTTCTTGGCTGTGGTATTTATTTGATGGACCTGGCTGGAGGTGAACGCCTTTAGGGTCGTTGTCTTCTGTTGTCACGTTGTACAGGTGAAAGGTCGAGCGTCACGTGTTCTGGAGGTCAATACACTAGATTATTGGCTTCTGGTCACGTTGCTTCTATAAGTACGAGATTTTCACGATTCACAGTCTGTATTTTCATTTGATTTCGTCGGTCGATGGCCTGATCGCTGAATCAACGGCTTCCGCTCATGGAGAGAACGATGGAGTTCTTGCCACACGTGAATACTTGGCGGGACAATGCCGTGCTGAAACCGCTGCGTTAGCTGGTCGATGGGCTCTCTGAATGCAGCCTAAGTCTGCTGTTTTACTCGGCCGTGCCTGACTGAACTGAACTAAGTTTTCATTTTTGCTTAACTTATTATTCACTTTCATTTCTTATCTGATTTTATTTCACTGATTTATTTACACACTTTACTGCACTCAACAAAAATATTAAAAAATTGTATTACTTGTTTACTCCCCCATAACTTTCAAGGGCACAGGTAAGTGTAACATACCACGGTTTCTTCAATTAATCTCTAACAGATATGTGCTACTTTGTAAAACCGTTAGGTGGCCGATATTTGGAACTCTCATCAATCGAGCTCTCAGAGTGAAAAGGAAAAAAAATCGATGTGGTGTACTTCGGACAAGGAGGAGGTACAGAGATATGGGAACTGCCGATGGCTTGCCTCGCTCTGGCCGCTCAAAGGCTTTCACAGCGGTTTATGGACGCTGCTTATGGATTTCAGCTGGGAGGAACGCCACCGTGCTGAATAATGATTTCAATGCAGCCACAGGAGGTGCAACTCCACGAAAAGGCTCAGCTTTGATATCGAGACACCATGCCCCAAAAGTATGCCAAATGGACTCGTCAGATTTGGCATCTAGTGCTATTCAACGATGAGCCTCGCATCAGCTTTCAACAAGACAATCTTCGAATACGTTTATGAGGTAACCTGGTCAGGCTACAAGTGTGAACACAGCTTCCAGCTAGGTGGTGGTTCCCTCATGTTTTGGGGTGGTATTGCGTATGGCCACCGTACGCCACTGGTGGTCGTAGAGGGCACTGAAACCTCCTCCGACGTATAGTGTGACAACATCGGTAGTATTTCGGTGAGGGATTCGTTTGAATTCTCGCGTTAATGGTGCATCACGCGAATTAATTCGTTCCTTCATGACAACGACATAGCGAGATTAGAATGGCCAGCATGCTCTCCAGACTTTAACCCTATGGAACATGCTTGCGACACGTGGCTGGTTTTCGACGAGACAATCCAACAACCAATCTGAGAAATGTACGCCTAATCATAATCGCCGTTGAGGAGTGCGACAATCTGGACAAATAGTGTCTTGATGTTAAGGTTACCTGACATAGTCGGGTTTGGAGGCGATCTGATCGTTTTATAGTTTTCAAAATGAAATGCCAAGATCGCACATTAAGAATTTATTCACTGACGACCGGTTTCGGTTAACTATGTCACAATCATCTGCTTACATATATATTACAAGATGGTCATCTAGTTAAAAATTGTGTATAAAATAACAAGTGCAACAAGTTTTTAACTTTTGTACTTTTTATATAGTCACTAAGTGCACTGTTGCACTTGTTATTTTATACCCAATTTTTTTTAACAAGATGACCAGCTTGTAATATGTATGTGACCAGATGATGGTGACACAGTTCACCGAAATCGGTCGTCAGTGAATGTGTGATCAAGGCATTTCATTTTGAAAACTATAGTGTATTGATGATCTACTGCAATGTTTTTCAACCTTCTGGAATATGCGACCCCCTTCCAAATAAAAATTATCTGGCGACTCCCACCCCGTCCTCATAAACCGAAAGAAAACTATGCTGTCTCTACAAAAACAAATTTAATCTTCTTTCCTTTTCTTAAGCTTTCTTTTAAATTGTCTGACAAAGAATTTTTTGTATATTCTTCGGAATGGAACACATTTTTTACATAATTTCCGACAGAAAAATATATTTGGCTTAACGAGTGTTTCGCATTTCAGACAAGATGCAGAAGCGTATTAAATTCATTAAGAAATTGTACAGTAGATCTTTTTTTTTCGAAATTTTCAGAATCAGTTATTGTATCATATTCTTTTACCTTTCAGACTTATTCCTCACATGTTCAAATGTTTGTAAGCCTATTGGACCAAAATACTATGGCCATCACCCCCTATACTTACAAAGGAAACACATACAATGAATGTGTGGTCGTGTTGCATTTTGAGTTATGTGAATCCCCACCATTAATATTGTCTATTTGTATGTCAATCATTTTATTCCTTTATCAATGATCAATGCCCCATGTTTATATATGTTTTCACCCGTATGATTGAAATTGTGTGTTTGTATGAATGTGGAAGGTTGCTTTTATTATTGATTGACTGCCAAGCAATGGCTTACACTCACAGCTTCGCGCTTTAGGCCTCGTTTGCTTCGTATGTCGTATGCACTGCCCTTTGCTGGGTAGCCAGAGATACTCTTCGTTGGCAAAATGGTGAGGTGGCCTGTTCTTAGTGCTGTACCAACATAATCATAGACGAAAGAGGTAACAAAAGAGACATCTCTGGACCTCTAGTAGAGGGTATTATCTCCTTTGGGTAGCGAGGGTTGGTAGACAATATGCTCTGACTCTGCATCGATATGAACGCCCCCTACATCCATTATGGAGAGGGGAAGGCTTTGCGCTTGGCATGAGTCATCACTCTTGCCACGACTGCCTTAGTGAGTACTTCATTGAATCATGCTGAGGGGATGGCATGCTGTTAGAACTTTATTGGTGATCAGGCGATTTTGGCTTATCAGTGATAGTTTTCTTGAGTAATTCTTTCACTATGTGAGGTGAAGTGTTTCTTAATTTACAAAACTCGAGTAATTCAGTGTAAATTTAGTATTTGCATTTTCATTCCAGTGATGATTTTGTGTCCAGATTTCTCAAGTTAGAATACACCTGTGTGGCCTTCAGCCTTTGTGTAAACTTAGCATGTTTGAATTCCTTGCTCTTTTTAACGAACGTTTTTGTGTGGTGTCTGTTTATCTGAGCATGTTAAATTTTCTCTCGGAATTTCTCGATTGATTCCGTCGTTACCGTCTTGGTATGACCGATTGTACAACCTGCTTTCATAACTGTCATTACTTCAGCCTTCAGCCATGCTTTTACTGATAATACCTTTCTTCTAAATCAATTCTCGCATGTGTCGTACACCATGTGGTACTTAAGGATAGTATGCCGCTGCCTCCCTGCACATGAGTTCGTTTGGTGAATAGTTTGATTTTAATTGTGCTTGAAGTCACGCACCATCTCGTCAAAACGCCGCTAACGCTTCGTTCTGCCGAGGCTATGAGGTGTTCTGCTTCAGTAGTGTGTCACAAGAATTATGCGCATGTCTGTGAGTGAATGAGTGTGCTTTCCTTTATCCACTGTGTAGCTGCAAATTTCCTCCCACTTTACTTTCATATTCATAAAGGGCAGAAACAATTGTATTATGAGCAGTAACTTTATGATTTAATTCACTTTAGTACAAGGTGTGTGCTTTATTGTGCTAATTTGGCCTCTCCATATTTTTTGCTTGTTCATTTTATTGAATAGATAATAATTTAAAGTATCAAACCTCTGCTTTATAATTTCATAGTCGCCATCCCATGTTTAATTATCTATTTCCTTTTTTAAACGTTAATTTTGTGTTCGTTTAAACGTTGACTGCTCCCTTAAGGAGTGAGCAGTCAGATAAATTTCCGTTGCGCAAGTACTGTGGCCACTCGCAAAGTAATTTAGAGCGGCAATGAGCGTTTTAACTTGCAAAATGTTCAAATGTTTGTATATCTATCGGACCAAACTGCGTGGTAATCAGTCCATAGCTTACAAACTACTTAAACCTAGGTAAACTAACCTAAGGACAACACACACACCCATGCCCCAGGAAGGACTCTAACCTCCACGTGAGCAACCGTGTGCTCCGCAGCTAAATGCTTCAGACTGCTTGGCTACTCCACCACGGCTTTAACTTGCATTTGCAGATCTTCCATAGAAAATTTAACAAGTTACTTTCATACTTAAACTAACTTCTACTAATATGTGATCTATTCATAAGGAATGTTACACAAGGAGCTCCATAATTCTGGCATTAAATATGTTTCACTTGGGCATAAGTTTTTTTGTTATTTTATGGGGCAAGTACTGTCTCCTGTGACGGCCAGACCCACAGGTTGAAAAACACTGCTCTAGTGTGTAATATGGCACGACGAATACTGGCATGCACCACTGTCAATATCTCTATCCCCTTTTCGTGTAAAGGGTCATGAACCGTAGAAACGTGGTGATGCAACACTTTTTTATGCTGTCTCTATAAGAAACGTATGGCGTTCAGGTTCGTTTCTGATGTGAAGGGACGGGCGCAAGCGAGGAAGTGATGGCGTGCCGAGTCGAGCCAGTGAGAAGGCTGATGAGACAGGGGGGAAAAAATCTAGGCAGCTGAAATGTCGTGGGTAGTCGTATGCACTTGTGAGGTGCGGACTAGGCAATTAGGAGTGAAAGACGCCGGTAGGCGGCAGGATGGAACAGCGCGCCGTGGGAGCGGACGCGGCAGGCTTACTCCCCCCCCCCCCCCCCCCCCCACACACACACAAAGTTCTGCCGGCCTGCAGCCCGCGTCGCTCGCTCACTTTCCCTGCGGCTGTGGCGGCGGCGGCAGCGGCTGAGGCTCTGTGCGTGGCGAGTCGGACAGGCGTTGCTATCGCACCATCGCAGATCGCTCCAGTTTCGGGTCCGTCCTTGTAACACACATACGGCGCACACAAAAGACTTTCTCGACTTCCACAGCGACGGTGCCGTTGGAGTTTTCTGAACTTCTAATTCTCACGCACAAATATTAACATGCAGGAGCTTGTAACGATATATACAAGGTTTATTCAAATGATTATAAGAGGTAATTCGTCTTATGCTGACTGCAATAAAGAGATTTATTTTACACCAGACGCGTTTCGCTGAGAGTCAACCTGCCCCCCCCCCCCTTTTCACAAAAACACAAGTGGCGATACCCTCGCCTCCCCCCCCCCCCCCCACTCCCACCACCATAACTCAAGTAAACCTGCATTTACTCATCTGAAGAATCATCTGAACATCCAATTCGCTGAAATATATATATATATATATATATATATATATATATATATATATATATATATATATAGGATGTTGCAAATAGGTACGGCCAAACTTTCAGAAAAGATTCTTCACACACAAAGAAAGAAGAAATTATGTTATGGGGACATGTGTTCGGAAAATCTTAATTTCCATTATTACTTCTCTTCAACTCACTTTATTCATGAAATGGAACGTACCAGCGTGACATCAAACACTTTGTTGCAGGAAATGTTCAACATGTCCTCCGTTAGCGAGGATACATGCATCCACACCCCGTCGCATGGAATCCCTTATGCGCTGATGCAGCCCTGGAGAATGGCGTATTGTATCACAGCCGTCCACAATAGGGGCACGAAGAGTCTCTACATTAGGTACCTCGGTTGCGTAGACAAGAGCTTCGAAATGCTCCCACAAATGAAAGTCATGAGGTTTGAGGTCAGGAGAGCGTGGAGGCCATGGAATTGGTCCGCCTCTACCAATCCATCGGTCACCGAATCTGTTGTTGAGAAGCGTACGAACACGTCGACAGAAATGTGCAGGAGCTCCATCGTGCATGAACCGTGTGTTGTAAAGGCACATATTCTAGGAGCACAGGTAGAGTATCCCGTATGAAATCAGTGAGCGTAGGTGGAAAAACTTGAGGCCCTATCAAGACATCACCAAGTCCTGCCCAAACGTTCACAGAAAATCTGTGTTGACTACGTGATTGCACAATTGCGTGCGGATTCTCGTCAGCCCACACATGTTCATTGTGAAATTTTCCAATTTGATCACGTTGGAATGAAGCCTCAACCGTCGCATGTCAACACAAGCACTGAAGTCAACATTACCATCCTTCAATTGGGGCAACTGGCGATGAATCGAAGAAGTACAGTACATACTAACGAAACAATTGGGTATTTTGACAATTGTCTGCACGTATTATTTCAATTTACATTTTAAAGAGAATTACTAAAATGAGTTCTAACATGGAAATTAAGCGTTTTGGGGCACATGTCCACATAACATATTTTCTTTCTTTATATGTGAAGAACGTTTCCTGAATGTTTGGCCGTACCTTTTTGTAACACCCTGTATATAATCACTCACTCACTCTCACTCTCTCTCTCTCTCTCTCTCTCTCTCTCTCTCTCTCTCTCTCTCTCTCTCTCTCTCTCTCTCTCTCTCTCTCCTTCACTCACTCACACACATGTGGCATTAAATTGTATTTATGCATATAAATACAAATATATAATGTTGACAACACTCACAGACCACACGAAATACAAATGAATTGACAAAAACAACATAGCCACAATGTAGAGAAGTGATAACTCGAAAGGCATTCCATTTAAAACAGACATGCAATATGGATGCAGTCGAAATAAGTGAAGTGTGTGATGTGCAGTGATGAAACGGAAGCAGCGACACAAAAACAGACAAAAAGTGGTGTACGCAGCTGAAAAACACACTCCACAAACAAACCAACTACAGCTAATAAGACGGAGAAACAGCAGTGAGTTGTAAAGAAGAGAACAACACCGTGAGTAGACCAAATATCAAGTTAAAAACACATAGGCCTAACGTGCACAAAGTTTTCTAATAACTGTTTTAAATCTATGTATCGAAAACAAACTGTACAAACATTTTGTATCATTTACAGACCACAGAAGATGCTTTTAAAATAAAAATCGAAACGCGTCTGGTGTAAAATAAATCTCTTTCTTGGAGTCAGCATAAGACGGATTAACTCTTATAATCAATTTTATCAGCTGCTGCGGAAGATGGCCACTCAACAAAATACCGTTTATTCAGATGACTTACGGATATGCTGATGGGTAAGTCGTCGACCACCGCCGATATTTCGACAGGAGACACCCCTCCATTCTAAAGGCACAACCGCACTCAACAGGAAGCAATGTACAAGCGAATTTAATACCTCAGTTTGCAAAGCGTAAACAAGGGAGATAACACACACAGCACAAGTAACCGCAGAGTCAACACAACCAAAGATAAGCAACATCAGAAATATCGCTAGTGACTGTTAATCAACAGGTGAAGCAGCATTCGTTCTGTCCCTCTGTTTTTGACGAGAGTCAGCGCCGGATTCCAAGCACAATTTATACCAAAAGAAAACTCTATTTAAAAGGTCACTTGCTATTTTAATTTCGATAGCTTCCTTAATAACACTATCCCAATAAGTAGAAGTGATTGCCAGAATAACTATGTTGTATTCCATGGGACGGCCGGTGCCAAGACAGTGTTCTGCAACAGCGAATTTGCTCGACTGTCGTAAGCGTGTTTGACGCTTGTGTTCAACACACCGGTCTTCCAAAATACTGGTGGGCTCTTCAAAAAACAGAGGGACATAATTAATGCTGCCTTACCTGTTGATTAAGTCACTATCAATATTTCTGATGTTGCTTATCTTTATTTGACTCTGCGGTTACTTGTGTGAGTTATCTTCTTTGTTTAACCTTTGGAAACCGAGGTATCAAATCCGTTTGCACGTTGCTTCCTCGAGTGCAGTTGCTCTTGAGAATGGCAGGTTGTGCTCCTGTCGAAATATCGACAGTGGTCGACGACGTCACCCCACAGCATACCAGTAAGTTGTTTGAAATTTCATTACGGCGGGAAAAGTTAAGGATAGACTGGTTGTTCGGAAAAAGTGTCCATTACTTTGGGAGATGGTAGTGCCTAACAAAAGAAGAAATAAAGTCCAATAACACTTGGTGCGGAAACGTAGACTTTGTGAGTTGGGGAAACGAGGATAAGATGCCGACAATAATATTCCGAATTGTTCTATCCCCTTATCTTAGACCTGCCTCGTACACTAATACTTCAGACTGCAGATTTTCTCAACCTTCTTGAATACGCGACCCCCTTCTAACTAAAAATATTTTTGCGAGCCCCCACCCCCTCCCCGAACCATATTACAACTATGTGTAATTTCAAAGGCAACGAATTTAATTTTCTTCTGTTGATATAACGTACTGTTAAAAAGAAATTAAAAATACAATATTATAAATTGAAGGGTAAATTTTACGCACCGTTTTTCTGAATGGAACACATCCTATTTTACATGAATTCCGACAGAAAAATATATGTTCTTAAACGAGGTTTCGCATTTCAGGTAAAGCTCAGGAACGAATTAAGCTCCTTGACTTTATTTATAAACAATCGAATTCCTCAAAATTACATATTCAGTCTTGTACATTTAGCTATCGCCTAGTAACTCAAAAAAATTTATAGGCCTTTCGATTATTTATTCGTAACACGGTGTACTTTTTATAAAACAATATTTGTTCTAGTCAACTGAGAATTAATTGTCAACAAAGAATAGGTAGTTTTGTTGTGGAATACATTCCACTCTTCTTAGGCGTATATTTTTGTATTACGTAGCCCCTAACAATCAGATATGCTCTGGTCTTGGTGTTAAACAGTAAAACTAATTCCTCCTGTACGGCGACCCACAGAACATGAGTTTCGCGTCTTCAGAGAAACCATTTGAGCTTTGTTTCCAATTACAGAATTCGTAGGTTTTTGAATGTAACATTTATAGCGATTACTTTCACTTTTTTAAATTATATCAAACTCGTCATCTGTACCTCACTCGTGGGTAAAATGAATAATGTATGGCCGGCCGCGGTGGCTGAGGGGACTGAGGCGCTCCACTAACGGTCTGCACGGCCACTGCAGTCGGGGGTTCAAATCCCCCCTCGGGCATGGATTTTTGTGCCGTCCTTAGTATAAGTTAGTTGATAAGTAGCTTTTAAGTTTACGAACTGATGACCCCGTAGTTAATTCCCATAAGCTTAACAAACATTTGAACATTTTGAATAATGTATGCGGGTAATTTGACGAAACATAACACAATTGAATAAGCATAAAAATCATTTTATTTTAACCACAGAAGTGCTTTAGATTTGTTTTCCGCATCGTATCTGCCGCAGTGATCTATGTACAAGCAGCATGAGCCCATTTACGACAGCGAGAACAATCATACATTATCTAATTTACCACAGTCAGTGGTGATGCTACAAGTTATTCTCTAACAAAATAATGATCGATGTAGTATTCAGTTCACAACGCATATTAATTTTGTGGATATTAAATTAGAATGGGGGCTGTTTCGAGTTGGACAAAATTATGCGAAAATCGCGGGAGATGCTTCCATAAATATATAAGGGCAAATCAAAAAGTCTCTACCCCCACTCTCAATTAGCCCAAATGAGGTGCACACCTCCTCTTCAACGGAACTTACAGCTGTGGAGGTGTTATTGGTAAAGTGTGCACACTTTAACATGAAGTAATTTGACATAAGATATTTATTACAAATAAATTAACATCCAAGTTTTTCATTGGAGAAGTACAATAATTTCAGACTGATAAAATTAAACTCGAGACATCTGCATGAATAATTCAGAATTCTTTGATTCTGCTAGATAGTTTCCAAGTCTCAATTCGCGTACAAGTCTTGAAGTACTTCGAATCGCTGAGTAGTACTCTGTTCATATCAAATGTTTGTAAATCTATGGAATTTAACTACATTTGCCATCAGTACTTAGGCTTACGTACTCCTTATACTAAGTTATGCTAAGTACAACAGATACATCCATGGCCTAGGGAGGACTCGAACCTCCGGCGGCGAGAAGCGGCGTGCACTGCACCTTGGCGCCTTGGAACGCTCGGCCACTCTACCGCGGCACGGAGTACTCTCTCCTGAATCGAAGTTCACAATCCTTACACGATGCATAGTTTCTGCTGATTCGATGAAAGCAGTATTACAAACCATGTGCGCCGACTATTTACGATTCACACACGTGACACGAGTCCGTAATGCGCGGACACTGACGGGAAAGTAGGAAGTAGTGTTGCCAACTGTCTGTGTTCCTTCGCCGTATCGATATTCATATGTTGTTGTTGTTGTGGTCTTCAGTCCGAAGACTGGTTTGAAGCAGCTCTCCACCCTACTCCATCCTGAGCAAGTCTCTTCATCTCCTCATAAGAACGGCAACCCATATCTATCTGAATCTGCCTATTCCTTTATGTCTAAGATTCGTCCCACCAATCGATCCCTTGTTTTAGTCAGGGTATACGAAAAAAAAATCATTTTCTCCCCAATACTGTTCAGTACCTCTTCATCTACCCACCTAATCTTCAGCATTCTTCTGTAGGACCACATTTCTAAATCCTCTAGCCTTTTCCTGTCTAAACTATTTATCTTCCCATTTTCACTACCCTCCAGAAAAAACTTCCTAACACTTAAAATTAATATTCGATGTAAATAAATTTCTCTTCTCCAAAAACGCTAGCAGTTCATATCCTCTTGTACTGCGACAACATACGTTATTTTACTGCCCAAGTAACAAAACTCATCTATCAGCTATATTGTTTCGTTACCTGATCTACATCCAGCATCGCCTGATTTTCTAAGACTGCATACCATCACCATTGTTTTGTTCTTCTTAATGTGCAACTTATACGCTCCTTCTAACACACTGTCCATTCCGTTCAATTGCTCTTCCAGGTCCTTTTCTCTCTCAAACAGAATTACAATATCATCAGCAAAACGCAAGTTTTTATTTATTCACTCTGAACTCTAATTCCTTACAAAATTTCTCTCAGTGTTCCTTCACAGCATGCGCAATATACAAACTGAATGACATTGGAGAAAGGCTAGATGCTTGCCTTACTCCCTTCCCACCCACTACGGCCCTTCCATAACAGCTATTTGATTAGTGCAAAAGTCATAAATAACCTTCCGTACCCTATATTTTACCCCTGCTGACTTCAGTTTTGAAAGAGTGTATTTCAAGCAACATTGTCAAAGGCTTTCTCCAAATCTACAGAAGCTAGAAACATAGGTTTGCCTTTCGTTAATCTGTCTTCTAAGATAAGTCGTAAGATGAGCATTGCCTCCCGTGTTCTTACGTTTCTCCTGAATCCGAAATAATCTCTCTCGAAGTCAGTATCTATCAGCGTTTCCATCGTTCTGTAAATAATTCAAATTTTGCAACTATGACGTATTAAACTGATGGTTCTGTAATTTTCACACCTGTCTGAGCCTGCTTGCTTTGGAATGGGGATTATTACATTTTTTCAAAAATGTTCAAATGTTTGTAGAGCTTATGGGTCTTAACTATAGGGTCACCAGTCCCTAAACCTACAATCTTCTCATGAACTAGCCTATACTAAAGACGGCACAAACATCCATGCCCGAGGGGGGATTTGAACCCCCGACCGCAGCGGCCGTTCAGACCGTGACTGGCACGCCTAAGACCGCTCGGTCACCGCGGCTGGCATTTTTCTTAAAGTCTGATAGTATTTCGCCCGTCTCATACATCTTACTCACCAGGTGAAATAGTTTTTTCATGTCTGGTTCTCCCAGAGAATCTAATAACTCTGAGGGAGTGTCATATACCCCAGGGGTCTTTCAGTGATCTGTCAAATTCATCTCTCGGTATAGTATTCATCTTCGTCTACTTCCTGTTTTCTTCCTAGAATATTGTCCCGAAGATCATTTCCTTTGTAGAGCCGCTCTATATACTCTTTCAAGCTTTAAGCTTTCCCTTCTTTACTCAGATCTGGTTTTCAATATGAGTTTTTGATATTCATACGTCTATTGTTCTTGTCTTCATTGTCTCTTTTATTTTCCTGTAGGCGGTGCCTGTTTTGCCCCTAGTTATACATTCTTCTACAGATTTTAATTTGGCTTCTAGCCACTCCTGTTTAATCATTTTGCACTTCCTGTCAATCGCATTTCTTAGTCGTCTGTTCTCCATTTTATATGCTTCATTTACTGAATTTCTACATCAAATCTAGTATTTCCTTTTATATCCAAGGATTTGCTGTGGGTATTTCCTTTCTACCTATTTGGTCCTCTGTTGCCTTGAGTATTTCATCCCTTAAAGCTACCTATTCCTCTTCTACCGTTCTATTTTCCCCCTTTCTGTCAATTGTTGCCTAAATCTCACTCTGAAATTCTCAAGAACTTCCGGTTCCTTCAATTTATTCCGGTCCCATCTCTTTGCATTCGTATCTTTCTACAGTTTCTTCAATTTCAGTCTGCAGTTCATAACCAATAAGTTATGGTCAGAATCTATCTGTCCCTGGGTATGTCTTACAGTTAAAGACCTGGTTCTAAAATGACTTACCATTATAAAATCTATCTGGTATCTTGCGGTGTCTCCTGGTCTCTTCCACGTATACAGTCCATTTCGCCTACTATTTTTCCTTCCCTTCCTTTTCGTACTACCGAATTCCAGTCCCACATCACAATTAAGTTTTCCTCTCCCTTAACTGTCTGAATTATTTCTTTTCTTTTCTTATACGTTCCTTCGATGTCATCGACAGAGCTAGTGGGCATATAAACTTGTATACCGTGATCGGTGTTGGCTTCTTATCAAAGTTGATTACGATAATGCGATCACTGCGCTTCTCGTAGTAGATCATCCGCTTTCCTATTTTCTTTTCATTATTAGACCCACTCCTGTAATACTCGCAACTGATTCTGTATTTATACCCCTGTGCTCGCCGGAGCAGAAATCTTGTTTCTCTTTCCACCGAACTTCACTAATCCCTACTACATCTAACTTCAACTTATCAATTTCCCTTTAAAACTTTTCTTGGTGTATCTAACAATCCACGCTCGGATCCGAAGGATGCCAGAGTTGTCTTTCCTAATGACGACATCCTCCTGAGTAGTCCCCGCCCTGAGATTCGAATGGGGGCTTTTTTACCTCCAGAATATTTTGCTCGAGAGAATGCCATCATCAAATTATTCAATAGTAGAGCTGCATGTCCTTGGGAAAATTAACGGCTCTAGTTTTCCCTTGATTTCAGCCGTTCGCAGTAAAGGTAAAAAAAAAAAAAAAAAAAAAAAAAAAAAGATTTTAACATCACAATATTTTACTAGGCATGGTCCTGTTTAGAGGTGGTATGCCGTTGCCTTCCTCCGACCTTCGAACTGACTTACCCGGCCAGTTATAGGGGGACCTACAGTTTAACGTGGGTTCCGAACCACGGTGCTACTCGATATTTTTTTTTTTTTACATCAGCAATATTACTAGAGGTGGAAGAAGTGGAAAGTGATAGATGAAAATCCTAGGACCTGGCGGGAATCGATCCGCGACCTTTGGATTCATAGTCTGGCACTGTACCACTGCGCTACCGTTCGCAGTAACTCTTTTGAAAAGCCATATTAGCTGACATTACACGGCCAGCTCAGTCAATCATCCAGACTGTTGCCCCTGTAACTATTGAAAAGGCTGCTGTCTCTCTTCAGGAACCACACGTTTGTCTGGCCTCTCCACAGATACCCCTCCGCTGTGTTTGCACCGACGGTACAGCTATCTGTATCGAAGAGGCACGAAAACCACACCACCTCTGCAATATCTGTGGTTCATGGAGGTGGGATATTCATATACTGATAGTCATATTCACTGCTCAAAACAATTAGGGAATGAGCTGAGATATCGTACACGATATACACATGGTAACTTGTTTTATTCACTTATTTACGTGTGATACAGTACGATATTTTGCTATCTCAGTTCATTACTTGAGGTTTACAGGGCGTTTACTTAGAGCGAGGTGCCATGGAACTACCATAATAGTGAAAAATTCTTTCTCTTTGCTCCCTAATATAGTGTGTGATCACCTCGGACGCTGTACAGATGCACAACTGCGTGGCATAGACAGCTTATCAAACAGTTCATGAGGGATATTTGGAAATTTTTCCATGAGTGCAATATCCTACTTTGCAACCGCTGTGGGAGGTAATGGTCGGGATGCAATGCGTTTACATCCCAAACATGCTCGATCGCCTTTAAGTCCGGTGAACAAGCTGGCAATTCCAATCGTTCAATCCACTCAGCTTCAACGTTCTGTGGCAACGAGCGTTAACGTCCACTAGAGGAGGAACAAAAAACAAATGGACAGTTGCAAGTACTTAGGATGTATTTCTCACATGATGGCAACATGGTGAAAGAATTTGAATCAAGGTGTTGCAAGCTAATACGAGCTAATTCAGTGAGTGCTCAGCTAAGATCTAGTCTCTTCTGCAAGAAGAAAGTCAGTACCAAGACTAAGTTAGCAATGCACCGCTCTATGTTAAGACCATTTTTTATGGGAGTTTACGCTTGGTGGATACACGTTACCTAATTAATAGGCTGAGGTTGCCGGTATGAATGTAGCAAGGACGATTGCATGTGTTAGTAGATAAGAACAATGGCAGAAGGGTGTCCATAATGAGGAAATCAAACAAAAACTGGGGAGGAACACCAAATATGAAGCATTTAAAGCGAACACGCTGAGATGGCGGGGTTATGTTACACGCAAGGGAGAAGCAAGGTTACCATGAGCAGTAGAGGGTAAGAGGAGTCGAGGTAGACCAAGGAGAAGGTAATTGGATTCTACATCTACATCTACATCTACATGGGATACTCTGCAAATCACATTTAAGTGCCTGGCAGAGGGTTCATCGAACCACAATTATACTATTTATCTCCCATTCCATTCTCGAATAGCGCGCGGGAAGAAAGAACACCTGAATCTCTCTGTTCGAGCTCTGATTTCTCTTATTTTATTCTGATGATCATTTCTACCTATGTAAGTGGGAGTCAACAATATATTTTCGCATTCGGAGGAGAATGTTGGCGATTGGAGTTTCGCAAGTAACCCACGCCTCAGCGATAAGCGCCGTTGTTTTAATGATTCCCATCCCAGATCCTGTATCATTTCCGTAACGCTGTCTCCCCTGTATCGTGACAATACAAAACGAGCTGCCCTTCTTTGGACTCTCTCGATGTCCTCCGTCATGCCCACCTGATAAGGATCCCACACTGGGCTGCAATACTCCAAAAATGGACGGACAAGCGCAGTGTATGCAGTTTCTTTAGTAGTTCTGTTGCATCTTTTAAGGATTCTGCCAATAAAACGCAGTCTCTGGTTCGCCTTTCCCACGATATTATCTACGTGTTCTTTCCAGTTTAAGTCTGAAGTAATAGTAATTCCTAGGTATTTTGTGGAGTTTACGGCCTTCACATTTGATTGATTTATGTTGTAAACAAAGTTTAACGGATTTCTTTTCGTACTCATGTGGACGACTTCACACTTCTCATTATTTAGAGTCAATTGCCAATTTTTACACCATACTGATATCTTATTCAGATCGTTCTGCAGTTGGTTTTGATCTTCAGATGATTTTACTAGACGGTAAATGACGGCGTCATCTGCAAACAACCTAAGAGAGCTACTTAGATTTTCCCCTAAATCGTTTATGTAAATAAGGAATAGCAGAGGACCAATAACACTACCTTGTGGAACGCCCGATATCACCTCTGTTTTAGTCGATGCCTTACCATCGATTACCACGAACTGTGTCCTCTCAGACAAGAAATCCCCTATCCAATTGCAAATTTGGGGCGATATACCATAACCACGCAATTTGATTAAAAGCCGTTTGTGAGGTACGGTGTCAAAAGCTTTCTGGAAATCAAGAAATACGGAATCGATTTGCGAACCTTTGTCGATAGCACCCATCACTTCGTGTGAATATAGAGCTAGTTGTGTTTCGCATGAACGATATTTTCTAAATCCGTGTTGACCTTGGGTCAAAAGATCGTTCTGTTCGAGATAATTCATAATATTTGAATACAGGATATGTTCCAAAACCCTGCTGCAAATTGACGTCAATGAAATAGGCCTGTAGTTTAGTGGGTTACTCCTACTGCCTTTCTTGAATATAGGTGTGACCTGTGCAACTTTCCAATCTTTTGGTACAGATCCTTCTATGAGAGAGCGGTTGTATATGACTGTTAAGTAAGGAGCTATCGCTTCAGCATAATCAGATAGAAATCTAATGGGTATACAATCCGGACCAGAAGACTTGTTCTTATTAAGTGATTTTAGTTGCTGCACTACTCCGATGATATCTACTTCTATGTTATTCATTACGGCATCTGTTCGTAATTCGAAATCTGGAATATTGGTTTCGTCTTCTTTAGTGAATGAGTTTCTAAAAGCTAAGTTTAGTAACTCTGCTTTAGTAGCGCTGTCATCGGCAGGATCGCCATTACTATCACGTAGTGATGGTATTGTTTGTGACTTTCCCCGAGTATATTTAACATATGACCAAAATCTCTTTGGGTTTTCAGTCAAATTACGAGAAAGAGTTTCGTTGTGATAAATGTTGTAGGCATCTCGCATTGAAATCCTCGCTAAATTTCGAGCTTCTGAGTACAATCGCAAATCCTGGGGATTTCGTGTTCGTTTAAATTTAGTATGCCTTTTCCTTTGCTTTTGCAACAGTGTCCTGACCTGTTTTGTGTACCAAGGGGGATCGCCTCCTTCTTTTATTAATTTATTAGGTATAAAACTTTCAATTGCTGTCGATACCACTTCTTTGAATTTTAGCCACATCTGGTCTACACCTACGTTTAGTGTTAGAAACGAGTGGAAGCTGTCTTTCAAGAAGCAATGTATTTTGTTTCTATCTGCTTTCCTGAACAAATATACTTTGCGTTTATTTTTGGTAACTTTGGGACTTTCGATATTCAATTTCGCTACTACAGCTCTGTGTTCACTAATACCTGTATCCGTTTTGATGCTCATTATGAGCTCAGGATTATTTGTTGCTAAGAGATCAAGTGTGTTTTCACATCCATTTACAATTCTAGTTGGCTCATGAACTACTTGTTCGAAGTAATTCTCAGAGAATGCGTTGAGTACAATTTCGGACGATGTTTTATGCCTACCTCCTGATTTGAAAATATAATTTCGCCAACAGATCGAGGGTAAATTAAAATCACCACCTACTATTATCGTGTGAGTCGGGTACGTTTTTGTAATTAGACTCAGGTTTTCTTTGAACCTTTCTGCTATTGTATCGTCAGAGTCGGGAGGCCGGTAAAAGGAACCGATTATTAACTTCTTACGATTTTCGGGTACAACCTCTACCCATAATAGCTCGCACGAACTATCAACTTCAACTTCGCTACATGAAATACTACTTTTGACGGCGACAAACACGCCACCACCTATTTTGTTTAATCTATCCTTTCTGAATATCGTTAGATCTTTTGAAAATACTTCTTCTGAACTTATTTCCGGCTTGAGCCAACTTTCGCTGCCTATAATGATGTGTGTTTCGGTGCTTTCTATTAACGCTTGCAGTTCTGGAACTTTCCCGACACAGCTACGACAATTTACAACTGTTATACCGATAGTTTCCGGATCTACATTTCTCCTGTGATCCACCTGAACCCTTTGAGATTGCCCATTTTCTATTTCCCCGAAGCTCTTTATCATAAAAAACCGCCCAGTCCACGCCACACAGCCCCCGCTACCCGTGTAGCCGCTTCCTGCGTGTAGTGGACTCCTGACCTATTCAGCGGAACCCGGAAACCCACCACCCGATGGCGCAAGTCAAGGAATCTGCAGCCTACACGGTCGCAGAACCGTCTGAGCCTCTGATTCAGACCCTCCACTCGGCTCTGTATCAGAGGTCCACAGTCGGTCCTGTCAACTATGCTGCAGATGGTGAGCTCTGCTTTCATCTTGCAAGCAAGACTGACAGTCTTTACCACTTCAGTTAGCCGCTCGAAACCTGAGAGGATCTCTTCAGATCCGAAACGACACACATCATTGGTACCGACGTGAGCCACCACCTGCAGTTGGCTGCACCCCGTACCCTTCATGGCATCCGGGAGGACCCGTTCCACATCTGGAATGACTCCACCCGGTATGCACACGGAGTGCACGTTGGCCTTCTTCCCCTCCTTGGCAGCCATCTCTCTAAGGGGCTCCATCACCCGCCTAACGTTGGAGCTCCCAACTACAAGTAAACCCACCCTCTGTGAAAGCCCGGATCTTGCAGGCTGGGTGGTGACAGGGTGAGAGACACCATCCGACTCAGGAACGTCGCCCTGAGCAGACAGCGCCTCAAACCTGTTCGCAAGACGAACCGGGGAGGCCTCACGATCGGTCCCCCGGAATGTCTTGCGCCTCCTGCCACGCACTGGAGCAACCTCCCACGCAACCACGGGTGGGATGTCTGCCTCACTGCTAGCAGTTTCAGGGCATGTCGCTGCCGCAGGCCGATCGGTGGAGACGACGGGAGTCCGTTCGGTCCCCACCGCCGGCCAACAACAACGACGCCCATCGATCGCAGCTTCCAACTGTGCAACCGAGGTTAACACAGCTTGAAGCTGGGAGCGAAGTGTCACCAGCTCAGACTGCATCCGCATACAGCAGTCACAGTCCCTATTCATGATTACAATGCCAACAAAAGCAAAAACTACAGTCGCGATGCGTTCAAACTAAACTGTTCGTTAGAACGCGGATGTGAATCCAATACGCACGACAGCACAGTATAACTTTACAAATTGAGACGAGAAAGTGTAGACGAAAATCAAAATACTATATGTCGCTTCTAATCAGAAAATAAAGACAGACGACTGTCGCGACGCGATTCACACGGCGGAATAATACACTATCCAGATATTTAACGCGAATAGGAATCAAACAAAAACGCGAGCACACAATAAATTTAATGCACTCAAGGGAAAACGCACTGAAAAGTAAAAATATGTAGCTTCTAGAGAGAAGCCGGTTACACTTACAACTGATAAATTACTGCTACGCTACTGGAGAGGTGTGCTCTGGACCACGTCCGCTGGGCGACTGACTGGAGTAAACAAACGGTAACTGTTTCAAAACAAAGACAGACGACTGTCGCGACGCGATTCACACGGCGGAATAATACACTAACCAGATATTTAACGCGAATAGGAATCAAACAAAAACGCGAGCACACAATAAATTTAATGCACTCAAGGGAAAACGCACTGAAAAGTAAAAATATGTAGCTTCTAGAGAGAAGCCGGTTACACTTACAACTGATAAATTACTGCCACGCTACTGGAGAGGTGTGCTCTGGACCACGTCCGCTGGGCGATTCAGTCAAGAATGATTTTGAAGGAAAAGGATTAGCAATAAACGAGGAATCAATGTTAGCATTCAATATGGGATCATGGATGACTGTGCTCCAAACTGAACTTAGAAAGGTATAATGATTACCATGATGAGGCGACCTCGGGTATATCTGCTCCAGGCTCTGCTGCTTGGATTCCACCATGAACTGCAGGGTCAACATTTCATCGCCGGTAACAATGACGCCCAGGAAACTGTCACCTTGGGGTACCCAGGTTCACGTGATTCAGTGAAGACATCATTCACTTCCATTTCATCACATCATCCAACTACTTCGGCAATCACCGACATGACACCTTTCCATACACTGAGGACCCCTGAGCAATGCCGCAAGCACTCTCATACGATGTCAAGCTTCCCGTAAATGTCCGTGATGTGCACTCACCGATCTGCTTTCAGCACTGCATCCACGCTGGAAATGTCAACGATGAACCTGGCCTCCCCGATCGCTCAATGTCACGCAGGTCACGGTCCTTTTCGTAATCGCAAGACTACCACCTACCACTTCTCAAATCTAGACAGTTTTCCCATTAATGTGGGCTGTATTTGCCTGTATATCTCAACGGGCGTTCGTCCCTTTTGCCACAAAAAACGAATTACATTCGTAGCTCTCACGTCGTGAACGAGTGAAGCAGAACTGCCGTCTTCAACGACCTACCACTAGATGAAGACGGGCCGAGGCAAGAAAGGCCCAGGCTGGGAATGGACGTCTTGACTTGGAATTTACATCCGTAGTTTGCCTAAGGCCAGATATGAGCTATCAAAGCTAGCAAAGCTTGCAGCTTGCGCTGCTGTATTTGACCTCGAATGGCACCTTTACAGTGTCCTCACTATGTTGTAAGTCTTCTTCTTCTTCTTCTTTGAGTAAATCTGTCCTCAGATAAGTGCCACCTGCACATCCTCCATTTATTTCCGCCCTGGGAATCTTCCTTCACTTGCTTGTAACTTCTTGTAGTTCACGTAAGCCCACGGCACCCCTCAAACGATCTCGATCCATATACTCGTATTTCACAGTCAAATAGCACCTACATTGAGAAAAGTTATAAGGTGGGTGTTAACAGCATTTATTTATTTTTAGAATGTCATGTTGACCACAGCTGTTTATTTATTGGCCCAGTGCTACCAGTTTCGGTTTTTATGCCATTTTCAAGCGCCAGAAGAGCGTAAACTGTTGATTAAAGTGACTTGTTACAATCTTGAAAACGTTGAAAATAAATCTCTCGCATTATACTTGACTTTCTAACAACACATCTGGTAATCTGACGTTGAGGGGGTCTGTGTATCTCCTTCGACCTGAGGCAGTTTCTTTTTTGGGGGTCTTGGGCTCAAGCCCTTTTGACTCCCTCCACTTAAGCTTAGGAAGCCATTCTTTTCCTTCCTTTTGCTTTTGTTCCTTGAGACTTTTCCTCCTATGAGCCCCAGACAAGGCCTTAATCATAATCTGGTCCAACGTCTCTGTTACAGTTCCCACTTCTTGCTCAGGTCGCTAAGGTCTAGACCCTGATTCAGAAGTAGGAGTGCAATCCATCGATCCTGATCCCGATATCTGAGTATCTGAGGTTTCAGATTGCCCCTAAGATCCTTTTAAAATACTTTCTTTCTCTGTGTTCATCTTAGTCCCACGAGATTCGGGGATTTATATGGTCCACACCACGATAACCCCGCACGGTGCAATGCTACTTACTCGGGGAGGTCGCCCGGTATCCCTGAGGCTCCATTCGAGACACATCCACCCATGTGCCACGCACACCTCGGCACGGATTGCATCACACCTTGGGTTGGGAAAGGACTTGGAGAGGATAAGGAAGACGGGACACTCTTGGTCTGATCCATCAGCTGAGGCCTTTCCGGCAGTAGGTTCTCTACCTTCGGTATAGCCCTCAGCTTCCCACGGATATGCAAGCCTCTCCACCCACACGGACAGTGCTTCGTCAAGGTGGTGTCCCCCCGGATAGTCACCGCTAGCCTAATCGAGAATATAGGTTGCTATGACACGTGTTTCCGAAATGGATAAAAAAAAAGAACAATAAAGCAATAGATACATAAGAGAGATGTTCCTCGAGACGACGATAGTGACGTCGTGAAGTCAGTTCAGGCTGCAGGGGAGCATTACGTACTTCTCCATTTGCACCACATGTTTTAAAAAAGGGATTATCTTCACCTCGCGTAGCTGTGCGAGTGCAAACGAATTTCTCATGAAAGAACATTTGCAGGTGAGACTTCAAACTTTTCCCTCACGGCTGACGTTCCATTCGCTAAGGTGTGGATAATCTACTGTTACTGGTGAACAGTCGCAGCGGCTCATAAAGCAAAGATTCGTATATTTTTTGTAATCTTATTAAGTTCTGAGATGTAATCATTATCCCAAATAGAAATACGCTGGTTTTTTGTTCCATAACACTAGTTTCGGATGGGATAAATTCACCCTACAAACATAGATCTAAAAACAAATTACGATGAAATCGATGCATATATAGATATGATGTACTAGCAGCTGACCAAAGTTCATTTAAAGGGTGTTCTTGGTACAATATTTATACTGGCGAGTCATTATAAGCTTCTAAATTATCTTTAGTTGATAATGAATTTTGGCAAATTGGTAGCACCATAAACACAGCCTTCACAAGCAGATATGTCGGCAGAATAGTTGTGAGAAACAAAATGCCAGAATCCTGTGGTATCCCCACTGAGTCACACGGCAGTGTGGTATTCGAAAAAAAGTTGTCATCTGTAAAAGTTACTATGAGTAGAGTACCATGCGAAAAGATATTAATCAACAGTAAACGAGCCTATAGAACGATATTTAAGATGATGTCTTCTGCCGCACGCAGAACTGACTTCAGAGAATGAAACTTCAATAGGGGTGAAAGAATACTAAATGCATTGTATCCGAATCTGAAATGATTAATAATTCCGCTATAAAAATACTTTTCATTATAGCATGTTAATTTCTCCTACGGTTGTGATGCTTGGAAAAATAAACCATTAAAGCGTTCAGTAAAATTTTTGTAAACATGTCTTACCTTTTATTTGCTGTATGGTTTCATGCGAAAGACTTACCGATGTGGAACTGGGAGCTGCAGTGTGTTCCGCTCTTGAGAGTGCAGTGCCGTCGCACTTTTACACAAAACTGAATGCTGCTTCAGAAAGCTACGGCAGGGGCAGTTTGCTCGTACGATTGCAGTAACGGTTGTGTCTTGTCCGAGAAGGAGGAGGCGAAAGTGGCCCTTTGAGAATTTCCGACGGATGCCACTAAGCCGCTGCAGTGTAGACTGGTAGGGGTGCAGGCAGGGCGCGAGGGTTTCTTGCGGTTCTGGGAATTCCTGATGACCTCCGCGAACCGGGTATTGGACTGGCCGTATTCTGTAGCCCAGCAAAGGCAGGTACGAGCAAGCAACAGAAAATTCTTTGTGGACTCCATTTCCGCACTTTTCGGCAAAGCTTTGCATTTGACTTGGCTGTGGGGCAGTGCTGAAATATTGCTGGTTGAAAAGCAAATAGCATTAAAAAGTGTCACTTGGATAATTAACCTCGCTGACGCAGTGTAGGGAATGAAACTTTCGCACACCATTTTCCAAGGGGGGGGGGGGAGGGGCCCCGTCTTCCCCCCCCCCCCCCCTGCGGACGCCTTTGATTACAACAACGAATAAAACGGTGTACTTATGAAATGCATAGTAGTATTTATAAATAGTGTTTCCTTTTTTATAATGCTTAGGTTTTTTATATGTATTTCAATGTGATGAAACGTCTCTATAAAAATTATTTTTGTAAGAAAATGTCTAATATTGTGCCTCCTGTTTTGTGTCGAGTAACTTGCTTGCAAGAAAAGGTATAATATTGCTTCTACTGTGTGTATCGATATGTGTACTTAACTCTGTGAAGTTTCATCTTTGGCAAAGATCATGTATTGCATAACATTGTAGCTCACGCAGAGAGAGAGTGGCAGTTGTGGTTTAGCTCGCTTAGAGAGCGGTTGATTTGTGTGTATGGCTCCAATGTAGAGCAGAGGCTGTTGTGCCAGCAAGTTGATTTGATTGTATTTGGAATATATATTGTATTTTTTATTACTATAACCGCTGGAATGAAGGTAATTGCATTTGATGTCATTAGGAAAAAGATAATGTAATGGTGATTATTAATAATAAGTAACAAAATGGAAATTTCTTTCCTGTTTCATTTACGTAGTTAGAAAATTAACCCACTTCCTTTATTTGAAAATTAATTATTTGTGGATTTTAAGTGCAGTATATGTTTTGGTAATCTTGTTGAACAGATTTCGTTATTTGTGCTTTAGTAAATAATTGTTATGCAACACTGCAGTCAATTGATCAGGATACTGAATTTTGATAATCAGGTACTGATCTGCATAAGATTCTCGCAGTCAGACATTAAGAAAGTGGTTTGTGGTATTTTATTATCTTTCTCGCAGTCAAACTTTTGTTTCATATGGTGACTTGCCACAGTTGTCTTGTTGACTAACAAGGCAGGCAGTGCACTAAACTGATTATGTGCGCAACGGATCTTTCAACAAAAACTAAAAAAAAAAAAAAGTTTTTGTTGAAATCAGTTTAGTGCACTGTTTCTTATATATGGTGTTAAATAAGAAACAGTGCACTAAACTGATTATGTGCGCAACGGATCTTTCAACAAAAACTAAAAAAAAAGTTTTTGTTGAAAGATACATAATCAGTTTAGTGCACTGTTTCTTATTTGCACATAATCAGTTTAGTGCACTGTTTCTTATTTAACACCATATACATCAATATCAGGGCCTTAATTACTCCAAATCACTGTGTTAATGAATAATTTGTTGTCTAATTTAACGATAGGTTCAACATCATACAACACGCACACAGCTTTTAGTGTATAATGCAATAGAATGTCCTATTTCAGTTTTAGTTATTGTAATGAGTAGCAAAAATTGTTTATAAATTTGGTACATATTTTTAAATAGTTTTAATAGATACCTGGTGTAATTTCATGTTATTAGTGCTTCTCTATTACATAAGTGCAATCGGGTTAACATTCAGGGTCATTGTGCGCTAGTTATTAAGTTCCTTTTCGTACAATTACGACCACAAAAATTGAGAGTATGGCGGTTGGACGGTGCACACTAGCGCATAGTTGACGATGCCGCTGCTTGCCTGCCGGCAGTTCAACTGCTACGGTGGCTGTTGGACGGCTGATGCGGTGCTCGGGCGGTTTGGTAACTTGCATTTCTACATGAGGCTCACATTTTGGTTAACTATAGCTAGGCAGGCGGAATATACAAACACTCTTCTGTTCTTAACAGGGCCAGTTTCTATCTTTTCGATGTTTCGCTTTTTAATTATGGGACTTTTGTTTTACATGCAAACCCTGCCTTGTAAGTGGCTATGTCGCGCCGAAGTTGCTTACAGTGCCTCCTGGAATGTTTCAGATTGTTGCATCTGTTCCTACATGTAACGGACTCACTAAGTACGTATACTCCCTTTGTACTGAATAATTTTAGTAAAGATGTAGGGTAGCCATTTTATTACTTGAGAGACGTCACTATTTTATTTGATTGTAATTTTCAGATGCATCTGATGATGAGATATAGGTCTCGAAACTCGGGTAGTGCATGAAATAAAAAGTTTAAAATTAATAAATGTTGCGGGTCCCATTATTTAAAATGATTATTGAGAGTTCTGGATGTCCCGAAGGAAGAAACTTGTTGATTTATATGTTTTTCTAACTTGTATATAGTCGCAATAACTTGAATATATAAAGTAAAGTAATATGATGAATTATTTCATTTTTACGCGAAGTTTCGACATAGTGTGGTAACAAAATTATTTACTATTATAGTATATTTGTTAAAACTGCATAAAAAGTGAAACCAATGTATATTATAATTATGTGATAACTATAATGAACATCATTCACTAATTTTATTGTCAGTAAGCACACTGTACAAATTAGTGCTCCATTTTCACCACGGTTTTTCACAAGTCTTACAACACACGCTAAGAAAAAAAAAAAAAAAAAAAAAAAAAAATAGCTAGTGTTCGAGTTTATTATCACCAACAGAATCTACAATCACTTTCAGTCAACTTTAGCCACCATTAAAAATTAAAATTAACCTCGGTGCTTTGGATTCCAGCCTGAGGTACGATGATTAAACGATATGCCTATTGACAAAGCTACGAAGTGCGCACCGTGAGAATGAGTAATATTGCTCTCACGAACAGCCTTGTGGCCGTCACGAGGTCAGGCATGCTTTATGAACGGGACCTCGCGAGAGAAATAAAAGGAACTAAGGTCATGCCGGCAAGCGATCACGATCTACTGCTTACCCTCATTACTCGGCTTGATTGTTTCCTCTGTCAGTGCGTAAAATAATTTGTAGCTTGTCTGTTTGCGACTTGCCTCGTCCGCTCGCGAACACGAGGAGAAAATACTTCCACGGGAAGTTAGAGCAGTCGTTACGGGATTGCGACGCTAACCTATAGGCCAGCTGCGGCGGCCGTGAACTTCGTGATACGACTCAGAGAATGCGTTATGCGGAGAAAGGAATGTCGGACAGTTTTTCTTGGCGTAACATGCCCGACTGAGCTAAGGGCAGGAGATGCTCATTACGATCTGACATAGAAACGTATCACCTTGGCAAAAGGCAAAGGTTCAAATAATGGAAATGGAGAGACTCGGAAATATTGATACCAGTTACAATGAAAACTTCAAGGTTGACTTAAAGAATTATGGGGAGTGATATGAACTAGAAAAATCCATGGAACAGTGTTAGCCACAGTGCCGTGGTGGTATAACGGTTAGCACATAAGCTGCAGTGGGACGAACATTGATGATACCCACTGCCCTATATCAGCCCTGTTTTGCAGGATGCGACTAAAAGTTTTATTGTGTGTAAATACTATGAAATTGTATATATTTATTTGTGTATAAATGTTGTAAAGTCATGATGTGAGAGTTAACATTTTCTTCTTTCTGTTTTATGTACGACTGAGGAGCCGCAATGAACAAGAGCAACCAACATTGCTATATCTCGAGACTATCGACATTTAACCGACGACTATGGGGCTAAGAATCCGACTGCGCCTTCTCTATTGGCGCGCATTGATCGTCTGCAAAGAGGGAAAAAATGTTGTTACATTATTGTTTGTCGTTCTGAGGTGAAGTTCCATACGAGCATTGCTTTAACTCTACATGCATTATATGAGACAGTAATAAATGTGGATTTATTACATTGAAAGGCATTTGAGTTTATTACAATCAACCAGGGTAGCTTTTTACCTGTCAGGGTATGTTTGTACCACTGAACATTTGGGTTTCAAATGGCTCATGTTCCACCTATTGGCAATATTTTTCGTAAAGGTAATTTTATTCTCTTGGTTATAAATAATGCCCCAGTATGCGGAACATACAGGAAGATGAAAGCGATTATTGAAAGTATTAAATTCAGTCAAGAACAAAATTGAATTGATCATTGAATTTAACATTGACTTATCTCGGAGCAAGATAAAGTACGTTAGCTATTAACAAGAGATAGTTTAGCAGGCAGTGAACTTCGATGTGCGAGTTTAAAAAGATCGATGGCAATTTACAGTGCCTGTGATTGATTTTTGAGAGTGAACTTACAGCAACAGTGAAAATTAGTTCTCCTCACCCGCTCGTTCAAGAACCTCTTGTTTTCTTTTATTTAACTAAAGAGAAGACTTAATTTTTTAAATCGTACTGGTGGTGCGGCAACTTCGGATCTAAGTTGATAATTTTCACGGACAAAATTGACTGTTAATGTTGCTAGGTAACAGAAAACGTCCAGTCAACAGCTACCTACCAAACAACTGAGATTTAGCTAAAGCAACTTCCTTTCAGAAGTTGTGTTCATTTACAATCTTTACCAAACTAGTATGAACTTGGATAACAATTTTGTCGGCAGCTGTATCCCGTTCCACTGCAATTCCTAGTAACCACGAGATCTGGCTTCGAATTATGCCCTGGGTAAATACAAGGACCACTCCGAAAGTAATACAACGGTGAGTGTAACTTGTTTACGCACTGACGTATGTAGCTCAAATTCAACATATTAGTAGAAGAGCTTTTACTAGATTCGTAGAAAATGGATTCAAAGATGAAAGAGGTTTCAGACGTTGAATTTTTGAAAATGGAAGAGTGCGGCCTTTCTGACAATCATAGGAAGCTGAAAAATATCTACGGAGTCAGAAAAATTGTCAAGAGCAATTAGCAGAGATGTATGAATATGTTTAAAGAAGGAGAAACCAGCGCTGAAGGCAAACGGCGCAGTAAGAAGCCCCTAACCACAACAACTGGCGTCAGTCGCCAACGAACTGCTTCGTGAGTGCAGACGAATAGTAGTAGCTAGTAGACTAGCTGCCATAATGCAGCGAATTTGTTAAAGACTTAGGGTATCGGAAAGTTTATGTGAAGTGGGTACTGAGTCAGTGACACCTGACTTGTAGAAAGGTGCAAGTCTGCTCTAAGCTGCTGGAAGCACTTAAAGCTAGTGAAGACAGGCTTCTCTTTGACTTCTTTGCAGGCAATGAAACTTGTTATGTTATGCACTGAGTTGTGCGTTGTTGTAAGTCTTTTGTATTTTTGACATATGACCACATTGTAGAATAATACGACCAGATTCGAACTACCCCTTCATTCCGTCCCCAACGACCTCACCCTACATGTTTGCCTCATCCACCTTACCCCACGCTTAAATACCCCCGTACTTGAGATCTACACCTTTCCACAGTCCTTTGCACCTACAAATCTTTCATCCACCCCATCCTTTGTGTAGCACATCCCACCTGGATCTCCGCCCCACCCCCTCCTTCCTTTGAGATCTTAGAAGGCCATGCAGTCCACCTAGCCTTCCGTATCCCCCTTTATCCCCCATCCCCCACGCACCCCCATACTTGCGGTCTACACCTTTCCACGGTGCTTTACACCTACAACTCTTTCATCTGCCCCATCCTTTGTGTAGCCCATCCCGCCTGGATCTCCTTGAGATCTCAGAACGCCATGCAGTCCCCCCTAGCCTTCTGTATCCCCCTTTTCCCCCATCCCCCACTCGTATCCACTATGACTTCATCCCCTCCCAACTCCTTGTACTGTTTATAGAACACCTCCACATCCGCTACCGAGCCAAACTCGGCCCGTCCTCGCTTCCACACCTCCCCCACTGTGTTCCCCCCTCCCTCTGTATTCTCTCCCGTGGCAACTTCCGTACCCTCCCCCTCCCACATGATGCCCTCCGACCTTATATTTATCCTTCCTACCAGCTGTGATCCTCTACTTCCCTTCCTCCTGCTCTCCCTCCCTCCCATCCCTCCTCTCTCTCCTACCCCATCCCTCTGGCATCCCTCCCCTTTCCACCCCCCAGCCCTGTCGCTCCTCCTAGTTACTCTCCCTCGTAACTCCTCCCACCCTATCCCTCCCCTCCTCTCCTTGCTCCCCATCCTCCAACTCAGCGCTATCCTTTTGTGCTGGTACTATGGCCACATCTTGTTCTTTTTTTTATTTTTATTTTTATTTTTTTTTACTGAACAGCGAACAGCCGACCTGCAGCTGATGCCGTGTGTGTTTTAAACTGTGTTTTTGCACTCCCCTCCCTCCCTTTCCTCTTCTCCATCCATGAGTAGTACATGAATTTGGTGTCGTCTCAGTCTGATATTTTATTTTAATGAACAGTGGACGATCAACCCACAGCCGAAACCTTGTGTTTTCTTTTAGATGTGTTATGTGTTAAGTGGTCTCCGAGTCTGTTTAATTAATTTTTTTATCTTCATTGCCACCGTGTGTATATAAAAAGACTGCATTCTTTTCTTCATTTCAAACTCGTGGCAATTTCTCCAAAACTGCCACCATGTACAGTTTAAATTACCTTCTAATTTTAACACATTTACTTTATTTTTACACGCATTTGGTTTTGTGTATTTCTCGGCTGAAGAGCGTCTGCGTGCGATGACAGCCCTCCCCATTTACGGGAATATCAATGAAGAAAAAAATAAGTGGCAGAGCCCATCGAAGCCGGTGCTCAATCAATTACTACGATCTTAGCACTTTCCTTTTGAAGGTAACTAATGAATGTAAATTGCCTCCGTACTGCAATGTCTGGTAAAGTCAATCATTACGGATCGTGTCACTACAAGTCTTACGATTTCCATCTACCGTCTATGACCTATATCGTAACCAATAACTATCCCTCGATAAGCGTAGTTGATATACTGATTACCTGTGTGCGCTCGGGATGAATCGAGCGTTCACGACGTTTGACTGGCAAGGCAGCTACTGTGCCGTCGTAAGTTCATTGCGAGGCTCGTACTTCTCGCGTGCCCAGACCGCGACGCCATAACGTAGAATCTAGAAATTATAGCTCGCCCTCTCGTGCGGTGAAGTTTCCCTCATTATGAGTGGCCTAATGGGTCACGGATTAAGTGCACGTCCGGCAATGCGTAGCTTCAGACGCGGAACCCGCCCTTCCGCCCTTTGTGTGGTGGGTGTTGCGGTTCGTGCTGCCGGCTGGCTTCCCACTTCCTTCCATTCATATGCTCCTCCACACCCGCGCTGCCATCTTCCTCCCTTGTTGCTCTCTCTTTCACAGTCAGACGGATCCCAACTTTCGCCCACTGCTCCATTTCCACTCTCGTCCTTCCCATCTCTTTTTCTGTCCTAAACCATAATGCTTTCGATGTAAATGAGGAACAAACGCGTAGG
The DNA here is from genome assembly GCA_026315105.1 of Locusta migratoria. Classification (NCBI taxonomy): domain Eukaryota; kingdom Metazoa; phylum Arthropoda; class Insecta; order Orthoptera; family Acrididae; genus Locusta; species Locusta migratoria. The sequence continues at coordinate 422,579,012 of CM048746.1, read as the reverse complement.
AAATGCCTCCACAGGTAAACGCACACTCCAAAATTTTGATATCTTGCACTCTTTTAATCGAAGGAAGTTGCGAGGGAAGTTACGCCCTTTCTATCAACGGTGTACTGAAGGCCTCTAGAACAGTGTTTTTCAACCTTTTCGAATATGCTTTCCCCTTCCAAGTAAAAATACTCTGGCGACCACCTTCCGAATAAAAATATTTTAGCGAAGCCTCCCCCTCACGAACCGTAACAAAACTGTGTTATCTCGAAGGAAACAAATTCAATCGTCTTTCTAGCTTTTAGGTTGTTGGAAGAGAGTTTTTGTGTACTTTTTGGACATACAAATATTTTTTTTTTCTTAACGGGTGTTCCGCATTTCATGCAGGACTCAGAAACGAATAATGCTGTTTAAGAAAGGTTCCACTGTACAGACAATTTGAAAGAAGTAATTTTTTTTCAGTTTTTCAGAATTGCATCTACATCTACGAACATAGCCCGCAATTTACCCAAAGGTGCGTGGCGTAGGGTACCTAGTATCACCACTCGTTGCTTGCTTGCCGCTGTGGAGTAGCCGAGCGGTCTAAGGCGCCTCGCTGCGGAGCGTGCGGTTGCTCGCCATCGGAGGTTCGAGTTCTCTCTGGGGCATGGGTGTGTGTGTTGTCCTTTGTTTAGTTTACCCTACTTTAAGTAGTTTGTAAGCTACGGACGGATGACCACGCAGTTTGGTCCGATAGATTTACAAACATTTGAACATTTTTTGTTGCTTGCTTTTCTGTTCCGAATAGAATGATGGAAAACGAATACTTGTATGCATCTGTACGAGCCCTAATCTCTCTCATTGCACTTTTGTGGTCTTTGCGTGAAATGTAGGTAGGCGAAAGTGGAATCTTTCTGCAGTCCTCTTCGAATTCGGCTCTCTACGTTCCTACAACGATGTTTCTCGAAAAGAACGTTGAGCCAGTTTCGAGTATGATCGTCCCCTTGTGTATCGGCCCATCGGGTCTTGATCGTCTGTTTATCTTTGGTGCGTGTGACCCTTGCCGGGGCTGTACCCTGGAGAGGCGAGGCAATCACGTGGTAATACGTTGACAGTGTGGAGTTCGACGTTAGTAAGTTCGGCGGGAGGCGGGCACAGAGCGGTGATGTATGTGCGGAGGTCCGTACGCGGCAACATGGCACGAGGATTGCTGATGTGGTGAAGATTACCGCCGCTTCTCCTGTTGTCGACAAGTGAACGGCTGAGTTCTGTGGGAACGGACTGTGTCTGCCTTACCGGCTAGTGTGGATTCCGGAGCCGGGAACGATTTTTTCAAAGTTGTCCGTACGCATAGTGGTGAGTTTCCTGGGACATCGGCCGATTGGTATGATATTGCGAGCTGGCGAACGCAGTTTGCTTACGTTTTGCCGCTTTAACACGAATGCAGTTTGCTTAGGTTTTGCCGATTTAACAGGAACTCGCCATCTCCGGGTCACCCTCCCTAGTTGAGTGTTGTTGAACTGCCTAACTTGGGAAGATATTGTCTCTCTGCAAGCCAATTGCTCTGACTTTAATTTAGTTTGAAGTTACCTTAGTTCAAATAACCCTCATGGGGAATTGTTTCACATGCCCGTGGCTAATGCTCTTAAGCTTCTTAAGGTGCGTTCACACTGCCAGCCGGATCGAGCCGAGCCGGCATGTGCCGAGCTGGTTGGCGCCTAGCCGGCGCACGCCGACGGCCTGGGTATCCACACTGCGCGCCGGGCCGAGCCGAGACGAAAAAGAGGGGGGGGGGGGGGGGAATCTACTTTTCCGATATTCAAGTTGTAAAAAATTTTGACGGTATATAAGACCACGCCACATCGTTTTATATTTTTTTCTTCAAAAGCTTTGCCTAGTCTGTGAAAAAAATAGAGTCTACTTTTCATTCCGCGTGAGTTTTTAGTTTCGTAATCCTCCTAACTCGATTTTGATGAAAATATGCGGTTAAAAATCTGATTTTTGGACACATAGTAGGACATCTTAGCTTCATAATAAACCATTCACCTTTTCGTAATTCGTTGCATCGTAATTCGTTGCAGTCGTTTTCAAATGACGCTATTTGTCAAGTATGCGCACTTGATTTTTCAAATTGTGTATTGAAAAAGATAGCTAGCAGCTTACTGTTCTATGCATTTTAGACCATACATTACAGTGAGTGAAATGGAGCTGTTGTTGTTGTGATCTTCAGTCCGGAGACTGGTTTGATGCAGCTCTCCACCCTACTCTATCCTGAGCAAGCCTTTTCATCTCCTCATAAGAACGGCAACCCACATCCACTTGAATCTGCTTACTATACGCGTCTCTTGGCCTCCCTCTGCGATTTTTACCCCACACGCTTCCCTCCAATGCTAAATTTACGATTCCTCGATGTCTAAGAATGTGTCCTACCAAGCGATCCCTTCTTTTAGTTAGGGTATGCCAAAAATTCCTTTTCTCGCCAATTCTGTTCAGTACCTCTTCATTAGTTATGTGATCTACCCACCTAATCTTCAGCATTCTTCTGTAGCACCACATTTCAAAAGCCTCTATTCTCTTCCTGTCCGCACTGCTTATCGTCCATGTTTCACTCCCATACAAGGCAACACTCCACACAAATGCCTTCAGAAAAGACTTCCTCACACTTAAATTAATATTCGATGTTAGCAAATTTCTCTTTTTCAAAAATGCTTTTCTTCCCATTGCCATTCTGCATTTTATATCCTCTGTACTGCGACCATCGCATGTTATTTTACTACCAAAGTAACAAAACTCATCTACCACCTTCATTGTTTCGTTACCTAATCTAATTCCTTCAGCATCGCCTGATTTTCTAAGACCGCATTCCATTATTTTTGTTTTGCTCTTGTTAATGTTCATTTTGTACGCTCTCTTCAACACACTGTCCATTCCATTCAACTGCTCTTCCAGGTCGTTCGCTGTCTCTGACAGAATTACAATGTCATCAGCAAAACGCAATGTTTTTATTTCTTCCCCCTGAACTTTAATCCCTATTCCAAAATTTTCCTTGCTTTCCTTCATCGCCTGCTCAATGTACAAATTGAATAACATTGGAGAAAGGCTACAACCCTGTCTTACTCCTTTCCCAACTGATGCTTCCCTTTCATGCCCTTCGAGTCTAATAACTGCGGTCTGGCTTTTGTACAAGTTGTAGATAACTCTCCTTTCCCTGTATTTTACCCCTGCTGACTTCATAATTTGAAAGAGTGTATTCCAGTCAACATTGTCAAACGCTTTCTCCAAATCTACAAAGGCTAAAAATGTAGGTTTGCCTTTCCTTAATCTATCTTCTAAGATATGACGTAAGGTAAGTATTGCCTCCCGGGTTCCTACGTTCCTCCTGAATCCAAACTGATCTTCCCCTAGGTCAGCTTCTACCAGCTTTTCCATTCTCCTATAGATAATTCGTGTTAATATTTTGCAACCATGACTTATCAAACTGATGGTTCTGTAATTTTCACACCTGTCTGCGCCTGATTTCTTTGGAATGGGGATTATTACATTTTTCTTAAAGTCTGAGGGGATTTCGCCTGTCTCATATATCCTACACACCAGTTCAAATAGTCTTGTCATGGCTGGCTCTCCCAGAGACTTTAGTAGCTCTGAGGGTATGTCATCTACTCCTGGGGCCTTGTTCCGGCCTAGGTCTTTCAAGGCTCTGTCAAATTCATCTCTGAGTACAGCATCTCCTATTTCATCTTGATCTACTTCCTCTTCTCTTCCTACAACATCGTCTCTAAGTTCATTTCCTTTGTAGAGCTGCTCTATGTACTCTTTCCACCTTTCAGCCTTTCCTTCTTTGCTGATAACTGGTTTCCCATCTGAGTTCTTGATATTTGTAGAATTGCTTTTCTTGTCCCCAAATGTCTCTCTGATTTTCCTGTAGGCGGTATCTACTTTTCCCCTTATTATACATTCTTCTACAGATTTGCATTTGACTTCTAGCCACTCCTGCTTAGCCATTTTGCACTTCCTATCAATCTCATTTCTTAGTCGTCTGTACTCCATTTTGCCTGTTTCATTTACTGCATTTTTATATTTTCTCCTTTCATCAATTAAATTTAGTATCTCCTGTGTTATCCAAGGATTTTTTGCAGGTCTTGCCTTTCTACCTATTTTGTCCTCTGCTGCCTTCACTATTTCATCTCTCAATGCTACCCATTCCTCTTCTACTGTTTTATTTCCCCCTGTTTCTGTCAATTGTTGCCTAAATCTCCCTCTGAAATTCACCAGAACGTCACGTTCCTTCAATTTATCTAGGTCCCATCTCCTTATTTTCCTACCTTTCTGCAGTTTTTTCAGTTTCAGCCTACAGTTCATAACTAACAAGTTATGGTCAGAGTCTATATCTGCCCCTGGGTATGTCTTGCAGTTTATAACTTGATTCCGGAATCTATATTTTACCATTATAAAATCTATCTGATACCTTCCAGTGTCTCCTGGAATCTATATTTTACCATTATAAAATCTATCTGATACCTTCCAGTGTCTCCTGGAGCTAAGAGTACAGAAAAGTTTTTGAAATAGTAGTTGCATCGATATCTACCACCTTTCACAATTAATTGCGAGTTGTCTGAGAGGCGTCACTGCCGCGATTGCAAGCCTACGAACACGGCGGCTGTTGAGCGTAGCGTGAAGCACTGCAGTTCCGAAAATTTTGAATTGCTGGTCATGGGTGTAGGTCCCTCGTAACGTGTTGATGATCCATAACCAGGAAACAAGTATGAACTAACTTTTCTTGGGTGTCGACCGATTACACTGGACAACGATCTGCTATGATTTTACATCAGGCCATACTTGACTTTATGAAAGGTATACAATTGGTTTTTTGTCCACGCCAGACAATTAAAGGAATATATATTTCGTGTTTGGAACTAGAAGAGAAGAAAAATTAATGTAAACTGCGACTTTACTGTTGATGGACTGAAATAAAATTTTGACATTACACTTAATGGCTTTCTAGTTCAAAGAACTCTTCACAGGTATCTGATTTTTTTTTTCTTTTTTTCTTGCCTTTCTGAGGGGAACTACGTTTCTATGAATATTTTGCTGAATCATCTGTTCACAATTTTCTTTGTCTGGATGATGCTACTTCCATTTCGAGTTTTATACTTTAACTGAAAGAAAAAAACACTGATTTAGTTTAGCCACAGACACTGCAAGAGAGGCAGTAAAGAATAGAACTTGTCACTTTTTTAATTTATATTTTCTTCTAAGTGGGGTAGTCCCCAGAAATAAGGAATCCCCACCCACTTTCAGCAGAAGAAAGAAGGAAACACAGGGGTGATGAAAACTTGTTCATTGCCGTCTATTTTGAGACAGCTAACAGTTAATTGATTTTTATTTTAATACTATTGTTCTCACATTGAAGTGACTCATCGGATTTTAAGCACATAAGAAACAGGTGGTAATGGAGTCATCCCTTGAATTTAGACTGACATTTAGGAGAGATTTTCCTCATGAGAACAGCTAAAAAATATTTGATTTTTTTTTTCATTTTAAGGAATTAATAGTAATACAAGAAAAAAATAAATAGAGCATTTTTTCAACAATTTTTTAAGGTATAGTGCATAGAGACTTGTAAACACGCTGGAGACGTGAGATACTTGTACTGCAGAAGCAATACCATAGCCCAATCGGCTCGCGCCGGAAATATCAAACATTCCGAATGTCGTCTGTTCGGCGTGAGCCTGCTGAAGCGGAGTCGTCTCGGCCCGGCCGGCAGTTTGAACAGTGCAATTGACAACAATGTGTTTAACCTCTCATCTGGGCCGGCAGTATGAACACGGACTTAGGAGGGTTCGTGTACTGTCTGGCGTCCAAATGAGAGTGTTTTATGTTTGTGTTTGAATGCCTTGCATACTAAGTAGTTATGCCTCTCTGTTATAGAGCCAGTCTCTATTGTGGTTGTGGCTGTTGTGTTGGGGCCCGTGGCTGGCGTGCTTAGTGGAACAGTAGGCTGTTTCGCACGAGCGGCCGTGCTGTGTGCGGGGCCAGTTTAAGTTACCGGTTGGCTGGCGTCCGTGTTCTCCTGTGGCTGAGACTACGCCAGTTGGACTTCTGCTTGGGCTCCCACATTAAGTTACGTGTTACGTGTTTTCACTAAATTCAATCGACATTGTCAACTTTTGTCGTCTTAAACGGGAGCCAGATTTAAGCTTCCGTTTTTCAAGTGATCCTTGTAGTGTAGTTCTTGTGGCGAGTTTTCATCATAACGAAGGCTCTGTGCATTTTCAGATTTTAAGTGGCTGGCCTCGTAATTTTCTGTAACGGATTGATGTAAATTCACTGTGTAATCAAGTTAGAGTTTCTTTCTTCTAGTGCCACTAAAAATTTTCTTAAACTTCTAAAATGAGTGTAGATTTTGTTACTCTTTGCTGCAGTGTTTGTTAAAGCTGTTCGAAAGATTGAAGGGGTTTTGTATTTTATTTGCTGTATGCTTTTTGGATTCAATCTAATGTATTTCAAACAATCTTTCCGGAATTTTTTCTTTAAAACTGTTAAATCTATCGTTAAATAAACTGTGCTTTCATTGAAAGACTTTCAAAACAATCCTTGGGCAGTCCTTCCACAATTCCTGCTCCAAAGTTTGTCTTACCTTACCGCTCGCTGGGCAGGTGCCACATACCCGCTGTTTCAAACGTTATGTTCCATCCAGTGACTTCCATTTTAGTTCCCGAAGCATCTCAGTAACACTCGCGCATTGATCGAACCTACCAATAACAAACCTAGCCGCCCGCCTCTGAATTACTTCTGTATATTCGTTCCATCAGATATGGTAGGGATCCAAAACACTTGACCAATACTCAAGACGGGATCGCACAAGCGTTTTACATTCGGTCTCCTTTTCAGACGAATCACTCCTTTCCAAAATTCTCCTAGTTTACCCAAGTCGACCATCCTCCTTCCCCAAGACTGCCGTTACATGCTCGTAACACTCCATACCGCTGCAAAGCATTATGCCTGCATATTTAATTGACGCGACTCTTTCAAGCAGCACACTACTAATACTGCATTCCAACATTAGGGGATTTCTTATTGTCCTATGTTTCTGTAAAAAGATTTCAGACTTTGCTCTAATTCATCATTAACACACTGTATTGAAAAACTGTCGATGATCAATTCATAATCAGTGATACACAAGGAACTCGGCAATTTTAACATTAAATTTCACTCAGGCCACGCTTTTTATATCACTGAATCCCAGGGCTGTCTTTTTTTTTTTTTTTTTTTTTTTTTTTTTTTTTTTTTTTTTTTTTTTTTGTAGTGGAAGCACTTCCTTCTGTGACGGCGACCCACCCCTTGAGAAAGACTTTACGACCCCCCGGGGGTCGCGACGCACAGGTTGTAAAACACTGGTCTAGAGCTACGAAATTTTCTTAAGGATTAGAAGAGTTCGTATGTCATTTCCGTTTACGTAAAACTTTAGGCCATTATACCTGACATAGGTCGGTTGCAGAATTTTGGAACACTTTTTACGTTCGTATGTTATATTATTTATGGAGACCGGAAATCTCCTTTGTAGGAATCAACATGGTTTCCAAAAGCAACGATCATGTGAAACACAAGAGGCGCTATTCATCCATGCTATCCAGGGGGCAGTGCACACAGGATCGCATGTTCCTTGACTTCCGCAGAGCGTTCGATCCGATTCCGCACCGTCACCGTAGCTAAGGAAGAATATTCAAAAAAAATTAGGTGTTTACATTGATGAGGGATTGAATTTTATGAAACATATTAGGGATCAGCCGAAACGTTTGAGTTCAGCTACTTACGGTATCGGAGTCTTTGCAAATTCTGGTGATTTACATCTCAGTAAATTAGCGTAGTATGCCTATTTTCAATCACTGCTGCCGTGTGGGTTCATATTCTGTGGCAATTAAACATTGAGTAAAAATTGTATTCATTGCACAAAAGCGTGTTGTCGGAATAATTGCTTCAGCCCATACAAGATCATTCTGCAGACATTTATTTAAGGATCTAGGAATCCCCACAGTAGCTTCGCAACATATTTTTTCACTTACGAAATTTATTATTAACAATCCGGCCGAATTCAAAAGCAATAGCAGTGAGCGTAGTTACAACACTAGGAGACAGGGTGATATTCACTATTCAAGGTTAAATCTGGCACAGTAAGGGGGTCTTTGGACACTTACCAAGTAGCATCAATAGTCTAGCAGATAGCCAACTAGCATACGAAAAGAAATTTCTGAATGGTAACTCCTTCTACACATTAGTTGAATTTTTAGACAAAATGTAGTAGCTTCGCAAAATAAATAAATAAATATTTTAAAAAATAAAAGGAAATAAATAAAAAGTCCTTAAATTTTGAAAGTCATTTTTTATTAAACTGACACATTCTACACCATTCGAAAAGTCGTATTTATGATCTATGAAACAATTATTAATGTAGATTGATTAATGATTCCCATACGAAATCTGCTTACTTAGGTCCCCTCTACCGGCCGTTTTATTTTTGACATTAGGACTACTCTGTGTGAAAAATGGCAAGCTAGGGTTAAAAAAAATGAAGCACCTTCACCCGTTCTGAAATTTTATAGCTAGCGATTGAGGGGCTAAATTATAACTTCATAATGTTATATTTAGCACTGGCCCCCATTCTGACTGCGCAACATAACAAGTCAATTGTTACGCTGGTCAGGGGGCAAGGAGATGAAACAATTAAGTGTTGTATATTTTAACAATAAAATTCCTTAAAATAACGGCTGAAAGTGCTCCATTCTAGTTAGAATAAGAAGGTTAGTCTTTAAAGTCCTACCGACGAGTGAATCATTACAGACGGAAAACAAGCTGAGGCGGGGAAAAGGACAGGAAAGAGTTCTCCATTTCTACACTATCGTAAATAAAAACCTTTAAAAAAATGTTCAACTGTTTGTAAATCTACCGGACCAAACTGCGTGCTCATCAGTCCGTAGCGTACAAACTACTTAAACTAAGGTAAACTAACCTAAGGCCAACATACACACCAATGCCCCAGGGAGGACTCGAACCTCCGACGGAGAGCAACTGCGTGCTCCGAAGCGAGGCGCCTTAGACCGCTCGGCTACTCCACCGCAGCTAAACGCCATCTTAGAGTTTTCCAATTCTCAACATTTATTGATGAAAGTGTGCATTTTGAGATCAATAGCTCAAGCTGAACAGAGGTACTAGGTGTCTATCCGTTCTGAAACTCCCATATTAATAATGCTGTAGCCTCCACGTTGATTCTGGCATACATTCCATCATACAGATGGCGGATACTGTCTTGGGGTACATTATTCCACGTTTGCTCGACCTGCAAGGGTTGTAGGTTAACTTTCAAGTTAATAAGCGAAGTGGTGTGTACGTTTACTGTAAGCTACCTTCCGCCATTCACCGCGTGAAATCTTAAGTAGATGGTAATGGTCCTACAGTTTGTTGAAGAACAGAAATAAACCATAGATTTTATCTAAAGTTGTAGGCAGAATACATTTCGCCAAGTGTCATACAAAATTTTAGGTAGAGAGTGACTTCGATGTTGTATGGAAGATCAAGTGGAAAAATTTCATGGCAATTGGATCAACGGAACGATAGCTCGTAAAATACGAAAAACACATACACACACATATATTAAATGTCGCCGATCGGAGACAAATCCGTCAAACCGCGCTTACCCGTGAATTTGTTGTAGGTCTTGGAGAACACGTTGACTTCCATGAGCAGTGTATGAACGAATAGCTGTTGCAACAACAGCTAAAGAATGTTTTATATTATTCAAAAATGATATCTTACGTTACTAAAAAAATAGATATAGAATAATAAGTTCAATATAGCATGTAGTCATCATATAAAAATACACAAGTTAAAACATGGCAGCTTACAACTTTACAAGCTGTAATGTTTTAACTTACGTATTTTTATATGATGACTAAGTGCTGTGTTGTAGTAGTTTTCAGTCCGCAGACTGGTTTGATGCAGCTCTCCACGCTACAAAAAAAAAAAAAAAAAAAAAAAAAAAAAAAAAAAAAAAAATGTTCAAATGTTTGTATAGTCTATGGGACTTAACTACGGGGTCATCAGTCCCTAAACTTACAAACTACTTATGAACTACTTACGAACTAGGACGGCACAAATATCCATGCCCGAGGAGGGATTCGAACCCCCGACGTAGTGGCCGTGCAGACCGTGACTGAAGCGCCTCAGTCCCCTCGGCCATCGCGGCCGGCTCCACCCTACCCTTTCCTCTGCAAGTGTCTTCTTCTGAGAATAAGTTCGGCTACCTACATCCTTTTGAATCTGCTTACTGTATTCTTACCTCGGTCTCCCTCTACGATTTTTACCCCACACACTTTCCTCTAATGCTAAATTGACGATTCCTTGATGTCTCAGAATGTGTCCCACCAATCTATCCCTTCTCTTAGTCAGGATATGCCAGAAACTCCTTTTCTCCCCAATTCGGTTAAGCATCTCCTCATTAATTACCAGATCTAAAAAAAGGTAAAGCAGTCAACAATCCGGATATTGGTTTGAACACCACAGTGCTTTACTAGGCATGGCCCTGTTTGGAGGTGGTATGCCGTTGCCTTCCTCCGACCTTCGAACTGACTTACCCAACCAGTTATAGGGGGACCTACAGTTTAACCGAACCACGGTGCTACTCGGTATTTTGACATGATCAATACTGCCAGAGGTGAAAGAAGTGGAAAGTGACAGATAAAAATCCTAGGACAGTGCGCCTCGGTTGCACAGTGGTAGAGTGCCAGTTACTTGATCTACCCATTTAATTTTCATCATCCCTCTGTACCACCACATTTCAAAAGGTTCTATAATTTATTTTTTTTGAGCTCCTTATTCTCCACGTTTCACTCCCATACAATGCTACAAACTAAAAAAAAGAAAAAAATAATCCTTTCAGAAAGGTCTTTCCAACATTTAAATATTGGAATCAACAACTTTCGCTTCTTCAGAAACGCTTTTCTTCCCATAGCCATTCTGCATTTTATATCTTCTTTACTTCGGCCATCACAAGTTATGTTGCTACCCAAATAACGAAACTCATCTGCTACTTTTATTGTCTCATTATCTAATCCGTTCACCATCGCTTGATTTTCTCGCATTACATTCCATTACCCTCGTTTTACTGTTGTCAATATTCATGTTATACTTCCTTTCAAGACACTGCCCATTCCATTCAATTACTCTTCCAGATCCTTTGCAGTCTCTGACAAAATTACTATATCATCAGCAAAACCCTGAACTTTAATTCCCTCTCCAAATTTCTCCTTGCATTCCTTCACTGTTTGCTCAATGTACAGATTGAACAACGCTGGGAAAAGGGTACAACCCTGTCTTACTCCCTTCCCAACTTCTGCGTCCCTTTAATGCCCTTCAACTCTAATAACTGCTGTTTGGTTTTAGTATAAGTTGAATATAACTCTTCGCTCCCTATATTTTACCACTGTTACCTTCATAATATGAAATAGTTTATTCCAGTCGACATTGTCAAATGCTTTCTCCAATTATACAAATGCTAAAAACGTAGGTTTGTCTTTCCTTACCCTACCTTCTAAGATACGTCGTAATGTGAATATTGCCTCTCTTTTTCCTACATTTCTCCTAAATCCAAACTGATCTTCCACAGGTAGGATTCCACAATTCTTTCCATTCGTCTGTAAATAAGTCGTGTTACTATTTTGCAACTATGAGTTATTAAACGGATTGTTCTCTAAGTTTCACTTTTGTCTGCCCTTGCTTTCTTTGCAGTTGGAATTATTATATTCTTCTTGAAGTCGGAGGGTATTTCTTCTGTTTCATACATCTTGCATACCAGGTGGAACAATTTCTTCATGACTGGCTCTCCTAACGATATCAGCAGTTCAGACGGAATATATTCCAGGGGCCTTGTTTCGATTCAAATCTTTCAGCGGTCTGTCAAATTCTTCTCGCAGTATCGTATCTCCAATTTCATCTTCCTCCACTTCGTCTTCCATTTCTAGAATACTACCTTGAAGTATATTGCCTTAGCACAGGCCCTATATATATATATATATATATATATATATATATATATATATATATATATATATATTCCTTCCACAGTTCAACTTTCCCCTCTTTGCCTAGTACTGGTTTTCCGTCTGAGTTCTTGATATTCATACAGCTGCTTTTCTTGTCAACAAATATCTCTTTTATTTTGCTGCAGGCAGTATCTATCTTTCCCCAGATTATACATTGTTCTATGGTTCTGCATTTGTCCTCTAGCCACTCCTGCTTAGCCAGACTGCATTTCCTGTCAATCTCACTTTTCAGACGTTTGTACTCCCTTTTGCCTGCTTTTCTTGATGCATTTTTATATTTCCTTCTCTCGTCAATTAAGTCCAGAATGTCCTATGTTATCCAGCGATTTCTATTAGCCCTTGTCCTTCTGCCTATATGATCCTCTGCTGCTTTCACTACTCTATTTCAAAGAGCTACCCATTCTTCTTCTACTTTATTACTTTCCTCCGTTTCAGATAATCCTTGCCTAATGCTCCTTCTGATACTCTCAACCACCTCTCGTTCCTTCAGTTTGTCCAGGTTCCATCTCCTAACTTTTCTACCTTTCAGCGGTCTCTTAAGATATAATCTACAGTTCATTACCAATAAGTTATGGTCAGAGTCTGTATCTGCCCCTGGGTATGTCTTACAGTTTAAAACCTGGTTCCTAAATCTATTCCTTACTATTATAAAGTCATACTGGTATCGTCCAGTGTGTCCTGGTCTCTTCCACCTATACTGCCTTCTTTCAAGATGTTTAAACCAAGTGTTGATGATCATTACTTGTGCTCTGCACAAAATTCTACCAAGTGATATCCTCTTTCGTTTCTTTTCTCCAGTCCATATTCACCTACAACATTTCCTTCGCTTGCTTTACCTACTGCCGAGTTCCAGTCCCCCATCACATTTCAGTTTTCGTCTCCCTTAATTTTCTCAATAATTTCTTTTATCTCCTCATACATTTCTTCGATGTCATCATCGGCAGAGCTAATTGGCATATAAACGTGTACTACTGTGATTGGTGTTGGTTTTGTGTCTGTCTTTGCTATGATAATGCGTTCACTATGTTGTTCATAGTAACTTACCCGCATTCCTATTTTCTTATTCATTATCAGACGTACTCCTGCGTTACCACCAACTGATTTCGTGTTTATAACTCACCTGATCAGAATTCCTGTTCATCCTGCCCCCGAACTTCACTAAACCCTGTCATATCTAACTTTAACCTATCCAATTTTCATTTCAAATTTTCTAACTTACCTACGTGATTAAGGATTAGAACATTCCACACTCCGATCCGTAGAATATCTGTTTTGTTTTTCTTGATGACGACATCCTTCTGAGTAAACCCGCCCGCAGATTCAAATATTTTACCCAAGAAGACGCCATCATCATATATTCATCAAATATGTTTTACCTAATTGTCATAGTCCTCAATGTTAAGCATTTAACTCAATACTCAAGTTGGTATAATGTACATTAAAGTATATTTCTTGATAACTGTTAGTTTTATTTTCATTTCCTACTTATACTCACCAAAAGACTACATTGGTCAACGTGCCCCAGCCCCTGGGCCAGCTTATCCCGAGGTAGGGGCAGATTGGACGACTTGACAGTAATTAAATTTTTCTAATACTTCAACTGATATTTTCAAGCTTAATAACTGCCATCCAGATTTAGTAAAGACCTATGGAATATTTAACAATAATTTCATAAATTTAAATATGTCAAATAAATCAACAAAAATAAAAAATATGGCCAACGTGCCCCGGTCTCCCCTAATTTGGTAACGTATTTTATTCATATATTGGTAACCACTGTAATCCATGTGTGATACTGTAAGATATTTGGAAGTCTCAACCCTGTACTTGAGGTTTACATGGCGTTTACATAAGCGGGGAACCATGGGGATAGCCCTTTAATAAGGTTTGTTATCACAGCGAACGGCCAGTACAATTGCACACGTACCTGGCATCGACAGTATGAGGTTATCAATCAGTTATTGAGGGATATTTGGCCAGTCTTCCAGGAGTGCAACATCCAGCTCTCCAACCATTGTGGAAGGTGCTGATCGGGCTGCCATGCGTCTGACAACTGCGTCAAAGACATGCTCAATACAGTTTAATTCCGGTGAACAAGCTGGCCACTCAATTTGTTCATTTCCCTCAGCTTCAAGCATGTTCTCCACCAGTGCAGCTCCATAGGGACGAGCGTTATTATCCGCCAGAAGTAACCCATCTCGTATGGCACAAATGTAGGGCACAACAAATGGACGAATCATCTGGCCTCTATACCTCTGAGCAGTCTCGAGGGGCTGTTACCCGTGGAACACCTTTGCCTTGCCTTATTTTAATAGTTCCTGTTGTCTGAAATCGCGTCCAGGTCCTGTGAAAAACAATTCCGGACACTGTAACCGCCTCTCTCTTTGTCTGTCCCGCTTCCAACTTCCCTATGGTTTTCCATGCCATAGCTTCGAGTAAGTTTCGTTGTTGTTGCACTGGACTACCTGGACTACCTGCTTATTACTACATTATGTGAACGCAACTGCTTGTGTTATTCGTTTGGTAAACACAAATCAACGCCAACCCTCGCTGCATCAATTTTACGTTATTACTTCTATATCGATTGCCGAAATCTACATCTACATCCATACTCCACAATCCACCCGACGGTGTGTGGCGGAGGGTACTTTTAGTACCACTGTCGGTTCTCCTTCCTATTCCAGTCACCTATTGTTCGCGGAAAGAAAGATTGTCGGTATGCCTCTAATCTCTCTGGTTTTATCCTCAAGATCTCTTCGCGAGATATACGTAGGGGAGAGCAATATACTGCTAGACGCCTCGGTAAAAGTATGTTCTCGAAACTTCGTCAAAAGCCCGTACCGAAAGACAGAGCGTCTCTCCTGCAGAGTCTTCCACTGGCATTTATCGATCATCTCCGAAACGCTTTCACGATTATCAAATGATCCTGTAACGAAGCGCGCTGCTCTCAATTGGATCGTCTCTACTTCCTCTATCAACCCCACCTGGTACGGACACCACATACGTGAGCAGTATTCAATCAGTGGGCGAACAAGTGTACTGTAACCTACTTCCTTTGTTTTCGGACTGCATTTCCTTAGCATTCTTCCAATGAAACAAAGTCTGGCATCTTCTTTTCCGACGATTGATTTTATATGGTCGTTCCATTTTAACTCACGCCTAATGCCTTCTCCCAGATAATTTATGGAATTAGCTACTTCCAGTTGCTGACCTGTTATAGTGTAGTTAAATGATAAAGGATCTTTCTTTCTGTGTACTCGCAGCACATTACACTTGTCTACATTGATATTCAATTGCCATTCTCTGCACCATGCATCAATTCGATGCAGTTCCTCATGCATTTCAATACAATTTCCCATCGTTACAAGCTCTCTATGTACTGAAGCTTCACCGCAAAAAGCCTCTATGAACTTCCTATGTTATCCACAAGGTCATTTATATATACTGGTATTGCCTGTGGTCGAAAATCGACCAATTGTGTTTACAGTGGTCACTGGGGGTAAAATTTTACGTATCATGTCGGCGGCCTCGCGTGATAATGTTGGCAACATCAACAACACGATAGAAAATATTTGCCCATTTGTTCGAACCACATAGAATGACTAGATTAGTGTATCGTACAGACCATGAAGTAAACAAATAATGTTGTTCCTGCTTTATGGTTGACAGGTTCTTGTATGTACCCTCGCCCGCTAAGTAAAAATAATTGCCCTCGTAAAGCGAAAATTCCATGTGAAAACATCAGTGTTGTCAAGGTATTGGCTAAAATGAAGACTCACAGGATTCTCACTATTCAGAATCTATTGCCAACATTATCATAGGAGGCCGCTGGGATATTTGGTAAAATTTAACCGGCACTGGGAGGTATGAAACGGCATCTTTTACGTGTTAAGGAAAATGCGTGACACAATAACAACAAATAAAAACGGAAGTATATAATTCTCATGCCATTTTCGGATTATATAACTTTAATTAGTCTAATATTTGAAATGGAACTACAATTTCGGTGTTCGTATAGTTATACAACGCCAAGAAATAATGTTATTTCAATACTGCGATATTCAGAATTCCAGAGCTGACAACATGTCGACTTCGTAGTTCCACCCGTGCACCGCTACATGCCTCTCCCGGCGCATCATCATTTATATCGGCATTCTCGACTTTGTAGTTCCACCCGAGCACCTCTAGATGCCTCTCCCGGCGCATCATCTTTTACATCGGCATTCATATGAAAACATCCATTTGCTTTAATCACTGCGAAAATGAAGCATTTGAATGGCACAAAAAAGTGAGTTGGGAGCACTCCATGTTTCGATATTCACTTATTTTAATACGTTATTTTAATACTGCAGATGCGCTGCATTACAGCGTCTTTGGTCGAGGCGAGTAGCCAGTCAGTGAGCTGATTGTTGGAGAATGTAGAACTTGATCCAAGCTGTAGATAGGAAAATTTCTACTCCCTTTTACCACTTTTAATGGCTAAATGCACACATATTTATATTCGTGAAATCTACAAGAAACAATCTTTCGAATTATGTAACTGTCATTGGCCTTCTTGCACGAATAAATTAGTAATCACAATTTTCGTGTTAGCGAAAATAGCAACGCTCCCATAACACTCCCCTGTGACACACCTGACATCACTTTTACTTCGGAACTCTCCATTGAGAATGACACGACGTCAAACCATATTATTTCACTCTGCCGGTGGTGACACTTCAGAACCTAGACATCTCAACTGATCCCCTCATTGTGTTGACCAGTGCAGTTGCTGCGATACGCGGCCCTGCTGGCTGGGCTGAGGGCGTGGCCGAATCCAGTGCCAGCGGCCTCAGACCCGCAAGGCCGCCGCTGTGCAGAGTTCCTTCACCCGCAGGCCAACACTTTCCTTCCGCGCGACCCACTTGGAGCCACCGCGACACAGCGCAACAATGCCAGCGTGGGCGTCGCGACTCCCAGCTGCAGTGGGCGAAATGTACCCGCCGCCATGGCAACCCAGGTGAAAGCGCCGGCCTCACGTGGAACATTACTCTAATGCTGCTCCAGTACCCAAATTCGATAGTTTCCTTGCCTGTGACGGTAGCTGGCAACCTCTGAGTCTCACTCGCAGCTTTCCCCTAGCATATTAAGAGTGCTCTTACCGTGGGCCTTCATTAAAGTAACGACTGACTTCCTCCGCTAGACCCAGCGCCCCTTACCTAATGGCATCGACATCAAAGGAACTTCGAACTTCAGTGTTGTAACGTTCCTTCTGTTACAGAGGATGTTGCGAAGGGAACAGAAAATAGTTTTTGTTATTCGAATGCGAAATTGAAATCCTACCAGAAGGCGTTGTAGGCGACTCCCGAGATGTTTAGTTACAACATCATCAATCATTTTAATGACTATTTAAGCAATATAAAATACTGGGGAGGGTGGTAAGCAAAACAATAACAAATCGGATGACAGTGGCTCCCTCACACACTACTGTCAATTAGTAACGTGGACTGCAGCTAGGATTAGGGACGCCTCTATCAAGAAAAGTTAACAGTTTGTTAACATTGAACAGTCGAGATCGTAGGTTTCTTGTTTTCTTACGCTACATGTTTCGGTTTATTAAGACCATCTACATACGGATTTCATACCAATGCAAAAAATAATTTAAAGGACATATGAAATAACAGTGAACATATTCCAGAGGGACGTCTGAAATAGCAATAAAATTTTATTTGTCAGATAATTATTTTAAATTTCAAGTAAATTTGATCTATTGAATAATGTTTTTGTCATGGTCTTTAATCCGGACACTGGTTTGATGCAGCTCTTCACCCTACTCTTTCCTGAGTATGCCTCTTCATCTCGTCATTCGTCTATTGGTCTCCCTATGCGGTTTTTCCTCACACATTTCCCTCCAATGCTAAATTTACGATACCTTGATGTCTAAGAATGTGTCCCACCAATCGATCCCTTCTTTTTGTCTCCCCCAGTTCTGTTCAGTAGTTCTTCATTAGTTGCGCAATCTACCCACCTAACCTTCAGAATTCTTCTGTAGCACCGCATTTCAAAACCCTCTATCCTCTTCCTGTTTAAGCTGTTTATCGTCCAAGTTTCACTTCCATATAAGGCAACACTTCACACAAATTCCTTCAAATCTTTTTAAACCTATCGGACCTAACTGCGTGGTCATCAGACCGTAGCTTACAAACTAGTTAACGTAAGATAAACTAACCTAAGGACAACACACACACCCATGCTCTAGGGACAACTCGAACCTCCGACGGCGAGCAACCACTCGCTCCGCAGCGAGGCGCCTTAGACCGCTCTGCTACTCCACCGCGGCACAAATGCCTTCAGGAACAACTTCCTTACACTTAAATTAATATTCGATGTTAGCAAATTTATCCGCAGAGTTTTTATTTCTTCCCCCTGAACTCTAATGGAAGATTTCATCCTTTCGCCGTGTGAGGTGCAGTTACGTACTATAATGGATTCTTTCGTTACAAAGGCTTGTGTCACAGGCCGCAGAGAACGCTGAGCTCCCACATAGAGAAGCAACAGTTGTAGTCCTGATTAAAGATGGATAGGAAGTCAAATTTGCCCCCTCTCAGCATCCACTCTGTAGCGCTGGACCGAATGAGGTGGCGCAGTGGTAACCCACTGGACTCGCATTGGGGAGGATGGTGGTCCAAATCCACCTCTGGCCATCCAGATTTAGGTTTTCCGTGATTTCCCTAAATCACTCAAGGCAAATGTCGGGATGTTTCCTTTGAAAGGGCGCGGCCGATTTCCTTCCCTATTCTTACCCAACACTCCGAGCGTATGCTCCGTCTCTAACGGCCACGCTGTCGACGGGACGTTAAACTCCAGGCTTACTTCCTTTCTTCTGTATCGGTGGCAGTGACTGTAGAAACACAGGCCACCATACTCAGTGCAATGTCTCGTGAAGTGGTTACGAGAGACTTAACTCCACTGCATCAGCTAGTGAACACCTCCCTTCACAGAAATCCTCCTGACGGCCTTTCTAAACTCGCCCACGCATCGCTGTCCTACGGTATGTGACAAAACGGAAAATGAAAAAAAAAAAATTAAGGAATCCTTGCTAACATAGACTCACCAACAAATTACACGTGGAGTGAAACAAAGTTTAGAAAAATTATGTTTTCTCCACAAATATTGTCATTGTAAAGGCAGTAGACTGAAAAAAAACTGTCTCATTGTTTACATCGACATTATTTGATGGGCCGCGGTGGAATAGCCGAGTGCGCCTTGTTGCCGAGCGCGCGGTTGCTCACGAAATGTTCAAGTATTTGTATAGCTTATGAGACTTAACTACGGTGTCATCAGTCCCTAAACTTACAAACTACTTATGAACTAGCTAACACTAAGGACGGCACAAATATCCATGCCCGAGGTGGGATTCGAACCCCCGACCGTAGTGGCCTTGCAGACCGTAACTGCCGCGCCGCAGTCCCCTCGACCACCGCGGCCAGCGGTTTCTCACGTCGGAGCTTCGAGTCCTCCCTCGAGCAGAGGTGTTTGTGGTGTTGTTAGGTACCTTTAAGTTAGTCTAAGAAGTTTGGAAACTTAGGGACTGATGACTACAATAGTTAAGACCCATATATTTAGAAACATTTGAACATTTTTATGTGATGGGCAGTGGGCGGATCATTCAGTACTTCACTCATAGCCTCACTATTCTCTCTAGCAGTTCACGTTTCTACGACCGGCTACATCCACCGCCACCGCCTACCATCACTGGTATAAACTTTTGTATTTTTATTGCTATTTTACATGTGCCTCGAGAACAGGGTTTTTCTACCTTTTCCAATATGCGACCCCCTTCCAAGTAAAAATATTTTGGCGACCCACCCCCGTCAAAAACAAAAATAAAACTATGTCATCTCAAACCAAAAAATGTTAACCATCTTTCTTTTGCTTGAACTGTCTTTTAAATTACCGGAAGATTTTTTTTCTTTCGGAATGGGACACTTTGTACTATTTTTGCATTATTTCCAACAGAATAACACATTTTGCTTAATGAGTGTTTTGCATTTTAGGCAAGACTCGGAATCAAATTATGTAATTAAGATAGGTCCCACTGAACCGACAATTTCTAAAGAAATAGATCTTTCTTTTTGAGTTTTGCAGAATTATTTTTGTATCGTGCTCTTTTACCTAACGATTAATTCATGAACAATAGTTTTCAGCATTTGCCCTTATTTATCATCAACACATTCTATTGCAAAGCAATCTATGACCTTATTCAGTTCATGAGTGTTACACAAGGAACTTCGTAATTTTAACATTAAACAAATTTCACTTAAGCCTACGATTTTGTATTACTGAAACCCTAGTTATTTTTTCCTACAACTACTTCCTCCTGTGACGGCGAGCCTGTGAGGAATACTCTGCGACCTCCCGGGGGGGGGGGGGAGGGGGACTATTTTAACTTTAATTTTAAAAGTTACAACCAGGTCGGTGTTATACTGCGGTAAGCTTTCAAAAATTACTAAAAGTTTGCACACAGTCCTTACGGGTGTCTAACAAGGAAAGTACTTGGGCTCGAACAATCATACCTGTATGAACGTTTGGTTACAGTATCTCCACGTACACCTCAATGTGGTGCTGGGTGTCGTTTTTATGCAAAACTTTGCAATTATCATCTAGATAGCACTGTAGATGTAATTGTATACGCCACACGTAATGCAGATATCTGAACTATAACTTATTCAATAATCATCGTACATATTATCTAACGTATTGTTATCAAAAGACGTGATGATAGTTGCAACTTTAACCTTCTTCTCGGAAGACTGTTGGTATTCACTGCCACTGCTTCCATCGCTTCTTCCCGCACTTGCCGTAGCACTACCGCTAGCAATGAATTCTTCGTCATTATCATCCCTTTTGTAATCATTATGTGTTAGTATTACAACAGTATCTAACTTATGCTCATATTTCTGTGCCATAACAGATACGAGAAAGCATGCGCATGATTCATCTTCTACACTAATACCATCTTCACGAAGAATGGTTCTTCGTAACTTCATCTCAAAAATATCACAAAACGCAACTTTGCAGGCACACTGCACCGTGCCACGTGGCAAGGCACACGCAGAGTCCTCTAATGGGCGACTGCAGAGTTTTGCAGATGCGGGAGTATCACTAGTGCAATAAGGAACCTTTACAATATCTCTCATACGATTTTGGTGTATATGCGTTTGTGCCATCCCAAGTACTTTCCTTGTAAGACAATAGTATTAAATGCCATAAGGAGAGATATTGAATTAATATTTATGTCGCTGCTGGGATTTGAACCCGGGACCTCCTACTAACTAGGTAGGTGCTTTAGACCACTCAGCTAACATAGCGTTGTAGCCAAAGCAACTATACGCACTGCCTTAAAGCACGTCTCCCTCCACACCATATACTTTAATTTTGCATCATGTTCCCTGTGAAATGCGTAGTTGCTTTCGCTGTAACGCTGTGTTAGCTGAGAGGTCTAAAGCACCTAACTAGTAAGTAGGAGGTCTCAGGTTCGAATCCCAGCCACAGCATAAATTTAAATTCAGTGTCTTTCCTTATGTGTAATACCTTTGGTATAACGAGAAAATGTTGTCTCAAGGAACTGTATTATTTGTTAAGACAATAGTCTTCTGCGAAATGTGAAAGTCCATGCTAAGGGGTTCCGCCTTATTTCAAAGGAACTCATATAACTACCATGAGTGACAGGAAGTTGATACAGTGTACCTTTCAGGCAAGACGGAAAGACTTCCGTGCCCATGCGGTGTAAACCGATGATTTTGATCAGCGGATGGATCAGGCGATTCCATAAATTACTCTATGAAGGGCAATTCAGAACAAGCTACAAGAAACATTGTCACCAGGCATTCTACTAGTTCGTGACAAAGCTTGGCCGAGCACTGTAAGTGCCTCACAGGCATCCCTCCAGAGTTTCCCGTGGGATCCGGTCACACGCAGACCAGTGGAAAATTGAAGATGATGACGATGAGTATGGTAATTGGAGCGCTCGACAACTAGGTCTTTAGCACCAAGACGCAAAGAATAAAAGACGAGTGACAGTAAATTACACTAGAAACGAGGAGAAACGAGCAACGAAAGTAAATGAAAACAAAATGAGAAACACTCTGTGTCAAGCTACTTTGAATCACAAATAGTTCTTTCCTGTCAATGTTGCATAATAATTAGACTGTAGTAGGCCAGAGTAATAATTTGGTAACACTGGGCCTCATCATAATCTCACTAAAAGGACATTACACCGAGATCGGTTTCCGCCCTCTCAGTACGATATAAAATGAACTCTATTAAAATGTGGCACATAGTTATTTGCACGCCACAGGTATCACAGAACGGGTGATGCTCTCGCTGGAGTTTCTTTTTCGTATTATTCAAAACAACACCGGGAACTGTATACCAACAAAAATGTAACAATATCTGAAGGTAGAAGTCTCAGACCCACCTAACTTTTCAAGGCTGTTAATTTAATGAATGAGTAATAAATATAAATAAATTTCGCCGGTCTAACAAGCCGTATATAAGTGGACAGAGTCCGATTTGGACGCGTGTCGGGGCAGGATGTTTGCCACGGTCGAATACGTGGTTTTACAAACCGCAGATTTTATTCATCACAGCCATCTAATCTTGCTCCTACAACTGCAGGGATCTATAAAGCAACACACTGATGAAATTTTGCAACGGAAAAACACAATGTGGCACTTCAACTTCTCTACAGGTCTCCTTCGCAGCTCGACCAGTTTCTTCATTTCACCTAATCCCCACACGCCCTGGCACACAGCACAGTGACACTTGTTTCATGATAGACAACGAACGTGGATGCCTTGTGGTATTCGCCTGAAGGACTACCTTTTAGACATTGATTTTAAAGTTTCACATCGATATTTGAGCCGATTTCCACCATGAATCCTGGATAGGCCGAGACTTATTACAGAAATGACTACTTTTAATAAAGATAGCATCCATGATTTTATATTTAAGTTTTTTCACGATTTTAGTACGATTAACACTATTCACTGACCGTGTCATCTGAGTTCGCTATCGCTGTGACTCAGTCTGATATGGAACGGAACGAATTGGTAAACGAAGACATGAATTCTTGCTAACATAGACTCACCCTCAAAGTACATTAGTGAAATCGATATATTGCTTTTCGTTGCTATGGCAACTTGGAATGAAAGGAAGTTTAGAGAAATTATGTCTTATCTATAAATCATTAGTTATTGTAAAGGAGGTATTCTGGAAAGTTCGTTTGTTTGTTCGTTTCTGTATGAAAATAAATATCAGGCATATTATCTACTCTGGGGCATGTCATAAATAACTGCCCTTAAGAAAATCAATCGTTCCTTCATTCAGTGTATCTATTCTCAATCCCTCTCTCTGTTCTTCTCCTCCTCCTCTTCCTCCTTCCATCCTGCCTTTATTCATCATCTGTCTGTGTTCCCCCGCATTCCTTTCCATCTAACTCCTCCTCCCTCCTCTGTCAATGTCCTCCTCCATTTCTCTGGCCACATCCTCCCTGCTGGCGTTAATTTTGTGAATTGATTTTCTGATTTTCGCGTTTTTAGAACCCCCTCCCCCTTCCCCGTCCCTCAGGTAAGATGTCGTGAGATTTTGCTTCACTCCCCTCTCCCCCCGAAACTCACGTAACGTTTTTGAAAATGCGTATTTTGGTGTGACAATGCGTGTCGGTCGCACTTTGCACGCTGCTGCAGCCTTTGCGTTGTGAAGCGCGTATAGAAACAAGGTCATGTATCCTTAGAGAAATAAACTAGGAGCTACTGTGTTACTACTTGATGTTTGTATAACCACATTCTACACGTGAAACATATTTTTTCTTAATTTAACCCAGTTATCTCTCACTTTGACACTATTTCTTGTGGGGAAAAAACGTGATATTTGCTGAGACGCCCCTCTTCCCCACGTTAAATTTGGCGAGATTCGCCTCCCGCCTCTCTAAAAACCTCACTAATTAATGAACTCCCATTTTCCTTTGTCGTAGTTATTCAAAATAAAACTAATTAAAAATTAGGAATTTAATTTGGATTTTGTAGTAATTGTGGCAATGACCAAAACGTATAGGTAAGATAAATAACGCCATCAGTAAACGGATTTTGCTGCTATGTTGTTATAATTTCCAAAGCTGATAACTGAATCGGGCTACCGGTTGTGGCATTTTAGCTACACAATGAAATCGTGTTCCTGCAAATGAAATACTTAAACATGAACGTCCCTAGAATACGATTTCACGATGCTTTGTTACTTTCATGTGCCATTTAAACCATAGCACTTAATCAGTACACAGGCAAGAAGTCGACATCACTTCATTGTTCAATGTTCACGTGTTATTATTAGTATTATTAATTTTAATACTCGCAAAGCTCCCAGAGACGCTAAGTAAAGATGGTTCATTTTCAGTTCTTCTTGTTATTCTGGTTCTTTTTATTTGCCCACCTGTTTTTCATTCTTTGCGAGAATTTAGCTCTTCTTTCTTCGTTGTATTTTGTTCCGGGTATTCTGAGTTTTGTCTCTGTTTTAAATTCCAATTTTTGAACTTCTATTCTAAAATTATTTCTTAGGTATATTTCTTCTTTGGTGATTTAGGCTAATTTCAAGTAGTTTTTAACTTTTTGAATCCATTCTTCTCCATTAGCAAGGGAACCTACGTATTATACATTTCTTTTTGTTAGTCTGTGTTCGGGAGGCCTCATTGTGTGGCTATAGAATTTGGGACGTCTTTTCCTTTTGTCTTTCTCTATGTTAGAATATTCTTCAATTTTTGATGTTTTCGGTATTCTATATCCGTTCTCGGTCCATCTTGGTCCCAAAATTTTCCGAATTATTTTTGTGACTGGCGCGCCGGCGAATTATTTTTATTTCTTCTTTCTTTAGATATTATTATTATTATTATTATTATTATTATTATTATTAAATGTCCTGTGACAGTAATCCAAAGCTCCATGACATTTGTGGACTACTTGAAGATTTTGCACATCACCTTTTAATGCTTGATTTTCCCGATGAGGATGGCATCTTCCTAGGCGATAACTGCTACTGTCATAGGGCCAGCTTGATATTTTAACCATCTTATTGGCCTGATCTGAACCTCATCGGATATACCTCGACTGCTTCCTGACGCCAGTACCGCACCGAAAACCAATGGTTCCTCATTTTCGGGAATTACACAAGGTGTGCGTAGATATCCGGTCCCATACACCTCTGGAAATGTAGAAATGACTTCTTGAATACTTGCCGTGCAGAATCACTCCTGTGCTGCATTCCAAAGGAGGAATAGGAGATAGGAGATTTTATTTTATTTTATTCATTGGTGAAGGTGGTGCATTTTGTCATAAACAGCGCTGTTAGAACTACCTCCCTGCTGTATTCCAAGTAACGTCATACAAACGACGACACAACTAAAGATATATCATCAAGCCCCTTTTTCAAACTACCTCACTTTAGGGTCTACAGTTCTCAAAACTAAATGTTTTTCACTAACATTCTTTATCATCTCTTCCTTTAATTACTCTCTTTTTGTATCTTGGCCCCGTAACTGAGAACAAATAAACCACAAATAATACAGAGGACCATTTTTTAAATGTAAAAAGAAATTATGAGTGTCGAAAACTACCAGATACACATTTTAAATTGGTAAGTGTGACGTCGTGAACGTTGAGTCCATGAATTTCAGTTGGTTCAATATACTGTTTAAGAACTACATCAGCAGAAAGATCAATGACTTGTACTGTTCGAAGCTGAAAAAAGGATGCAAATTGTAGAAAAGACTGTGCAACTTTTGCGTCAACTAAAAAAATTCGTTTACTTACATAACTTTACGTCACATCAAGTTCATGAATTTATCAAATAACGGTAATTCTGTCCTGCAACCAGATGGCAAAACGAATTTGTAGGGTGTTGAAATAGACGCTTTTTGCAACTCTGTAAGTGCTGCACAAGAAAGTCAAAGAGAATGGGAGCTACTGTATTGTGTCAATTTTCCGCAGATGTTCATATTTTCCATGGCTGCAGTACGGCAGAGACACCACTATCGCACAAAGTAAAAGACGTAGTTTCTTTTCAGTTGCCTACGTACCATTGTCGGTGCGTCCCGTGTGTTCACTGGTTCAGTGAACAACAGGAATAAAGTTACTCGTAAAAAAAAATAATAAAAGATAAAAAAAATAAAAAAAATAAAAAAAATTAAAATTAAAAAATTAAAATAAAAAATAAATAAATAAAAAATAAAATAGAACAAAATAAACTATCATTCTCCATTTCGTTCTTCTATCAGATCATTTTACATGGACATTCAAAGTATTTTTATCGCATGAGAAAAGTTTTACGGCCGGATACATCACGTTTAAAAGTCGTAGAACGGCTGTCTAATATAGGCGGCAGTGGCCGCAGCGTTGCAATGCGCGTGCGCGGCTGAGGTTCATATTCTCTTCTGAACCCCCTGGAGGCAGCATATGGGCGCTCCCGCGACAGGGAGTAGCGAGGGGAAACGGCGCTTGTAACATTGCCGTAGTAGCTAGTAGAGATGCCAGCTCCTGGCTACTCGAGCTCTCGCGGTTTCGCACGAATGGTCCCGAAGCAAAGACAAGGGAGATAACGCACATCTCGGCAAATTATCCATTAAGGCAACATCCGCCCTTCATATTTTCTTTTGGCGCATTGCAAAGTCATCTAAAAGACGTCATATTTGGTAAAACATCTTGTAAATTAAACACGCATTAACTGTAATAGCCTTCAGAAGAACTGTTCATGAATAATAATGAAGTCACTACTCTCCACCTAGCAAAAATAGCCGTGTGGTAGGTGGCACCGCATTGCGCCGTCGAAGGTAGTCGGTTCGAGACAGAATCCAAGAATTTTTTAGCATCTTCTTTTTAACAGATACAAATCAACAATGACTTTTGTATTGTTATTTACCACACAACGTAGGACGTTCTAGGAAATGTGTCGTGATTTTGAGGGTAAATGACATTTCTACTCTAAGCTGGTACAAGCCGACCTCGAGGAAGATATTTGGGTTCACAAGAAATGTAGGAACACGGGAGGAAATGCTCACTTTACGGCTTACCCTAGAAGATAGTTTAAGAAAAGGCAAACCTACATATCTAGCTTTTGTAGATTTGGGGAAGGCTTTTGACAATGTTGATTGGAATAAACTCTTTCAAGTTCTGAAGCAAGCAGGAGTAAATTATAGGGAGCGTAAGGTTATTTACAGCTTGTACAAATACCAGACAGTGTTTGTCAGAGTTGAATGACATGAAAGGGATGCACTGGCTGGGAAGGGAATAAGACAGGGTTTTAGCATTTCTCCAATGTTATTCAAGCTATAAAGGAAAGCGAGGAGAAATTTGGTGAAGGAATTGAAGTTCAGGGCGAAGAATTAAAAACATTGCGTTTTGCCGACGACACAGTAATTCTGTCAGAGACAGCAAAGGACCTGGAAGAGCAGTTGAACGTAATGGACAGTGTGCTCAAAAGTGCATATAAAATGAACATTAACAAGAGCAAAACTAGGGCACTGGAGTTCAGTCTAAGAAAATCAGGTGATGCTGAAGGAATTAGATTAGGTAACGAAACAATAAAGAAGGTAGATTTTTTTTTTGTTTTTTTTTTTTGTTTTTTTTTTTTTTTTTTTTTTTACTTGGGCAGTAAAATAACAAATGATGGTCGCAGTACAGAGGATATAAAATGCAGAATGGCAATGGGTAGAAAGGCGTTCTTGAAAAAGAGAAATTTGTTAACATCGAATATTGATTTAAACCTAAGGAAGTCCTTTCTGAAGGCATTTCTGTGGAGTGTTGCCTTGTATGGGAGTGAAACATGGACGACAAACAGTGTGGACAGGAAGAGGATAGAGGGTTTTGAAATGTGGTGTTACAGAAGAAAGCTGAAGATTACGTGGGTGGATCGCGGAATTAATGAGGAGGTACTGAACAGAATTGGGGAGAAAAGGAACTTTTGGCATACCTTGACTAAAAGATGGGATCGATTGGTAGGACACATTCTTAGACGTAAATGAATCGTAAAGTTAGCATTGGAGGGAAGAGTGTGAGGTAAAAAACGCAGAGGAAGACCAAGAGATGGATACAGTAAGCAGATTCAAACAGATGTAAGTTGCCGTTCTTATGTGGAGTTGAAGAGGCAAGTGCAAACAATCCGAGGTAAGACATTCTGCAGAGCTTTTAACGAAAATATATATGAAGAGGGCAAACCGGGCCGCTTTCCACCGGCACCACTCGCAGAAGTGGAGTAAAATATGTTCTGGGCAGTACCATTACCATTTCCGATGAATGGTGATATTAGCGTTCTACGTTCGGCGTACCTTGAACTCAATATTTCAGACAGTTTAGTAGGAAACACGAAATGACGTGAGCACTGAGGTTGAGCTGATCCGGGCAAGCCTCTTTTGCACGTGCCTTGTCTCAGTAATTTTCAAGGCCTCGCGCAATGGCGCCAGTTCACCTTCACAATGTAGAGGACGGTGAACTACTTAAGCTGACCGTGCGGCTCCACAGGTCTACATGTACGCGTGAAATACACGATATCCGCCTTACACTTATGATGTCAGGTGAATGTTCGGGCAAGGGTGTCTTTGTGGCCTTTAGGTTTAAGTTAGTTTACGTAGAATGAAACTTTCACTCTGCAGCGGAGTGTGCGCTGATATGAAACTTCCTGGCAGATTAAAATTGTGTGCCGGAACCGGGACTCGAACCTGGGACCTTTGCCTTTCGCTGGCAAGCGCTCTACCGTCTGAGCTATCCCGACACGACTCACGATGCCGCCTCACAACTTTACTTCCGCCTGTACCTCGCCTCCTACTTTCCAAACTTCACAGAAGCGAAACATGCAAGACTAGCACTCCTGGAAGAAAGGATATGGTGGAGACATGGCTTAGCCACAGCCTGAGGGATGTTTCCAGAATAAAACTTTCACTCTACAGCGGAGTGTGCGCTGATGTTTCGCAGGAGAGCTTCTGTGAAGTTTGGAAAGTAGGAGACGAGGTAATGGAGGAAGTAAAGTTGTGAGGTGGCATCGTGAGTTGTGTCGGGATAGCTCAGTCGGTAGAGCGCTTGCCCGCGAAAGGCAAAGGTCCCAGGTTCGAGTCCCGGTTCCGGCACACAATTTTAATCTGCCAGGTAGTTTAAGTAGTTTACAAGCTTAGGGACTAATAACCACAGACGTTAAGTCCCATAAGATTTTTCAACTATTATGAACATTTGGTGAATCTGCTACTTTTCCCATTAAATTACATCAGGTAAGTCGTTCATTTTTTGAGGCTCAAGTAATTTGCTGGTGCACGTTTCTAGTGTTGTATGTATATTTTAATGCACTGTACCAACAGTAATTATTTGTTTCCGCTGACATTCTTATTAATACACGCTAAAATGTCGCCCAGAAATTAAGTAGAATTTCCTGACCTAACGAGTGAGTGTCTTGATTTAGAGCCGAGGCGTATTAGCCGAGCGTACTGGGGCGTCCAGCTGCGGTACGCGCGTCCGATCGCCGACGGGGGTTCGAGTCCCCCCTCGGGTATAGGTGTTTGTGTTGTCCTTAGGCTAATTTACCTTAATTTAAGTAGTTTGTAAGCTACGGACTAATGATCACGCAGTTGAGTCCGATAGATTTACATACATTTGATCTTGGTTTAGATTCTAGATTTGTGTTCAACAGATTAATTATTACACATGTTTTCCGTAGTGTCCGTGAATCACACACTTCACTGTCCAAAATGACAAGGCAACGGTCGCGTCCTTCACGATCATTTCAATAGAGAGAGCCGTCTCTGGCAGTCTCGACGCATACGGAACCTACTGTACTTCCTTCGTACCACCTTTTACTTTATCTAGGAGACAGCCGCACTTGTCTCTTCCAACCTCGAAACACTTTTATTTTTTTCGAGTATAATGTGACTGGTAAAACCACCGATGCCCCATAAAAAATCTAATTCCCTTTTATAGCATTGCTCGAACGTCTGATCACCTTACAAATGAGTCAGTATACTAAATACATCGCTTCATTTTAATTTAATATTTCGAATTATTTTTATAAATTCGTAGTTGTACGCATAGAATAGATTGTGTGTAGGATCACATGTAGAATCACTATTTCAGCTAGTGTAGATACAGGCTCTAGCCTATGGCTTTACCGAGTCATCCCCCTAATACAGCGCAGTGTGTATACCAATTTCCTAATTATACTTTGCAAAGGCATCAGTCATACATGTCTTCAACAAAATTCTCTCTGGTGAGAATTTTTTGTCTAACAGCAGTCAAAAAGGACCCGAAATTTATTTCTGTATTGAAAATATATTGATATAAGTGAATGTTCCCATGTTTGAATACATGTTCTGCTTCCCACTGTGACACAATTTCAGACACATTTTTGTTTCATAGCATTTTTGTGCCCAACGTAGGACGTTATTTATCTCTTTCTCGATCCCTTTTGAATATGCCACATTTTTACCCCAAGCAAGGGACAATTTGCATATTAATTTCCGTGATTTGCATCTCAATTTTCCAATTCACTTCTACGCGTATTATTCATGCGGCAACACACAACTAGTAACATTTTAACAGCACACAGTATTTATAAAAGATGATCACTGTTCTATTAAAGTTCGGTAGAAAGATGACAATACAAAAAAAAATAAATAAATAAAAAAAATTGTCCTATTGAAACGATCTGGCCTTGCATTTCCCTCAGCAGCTTAACTGCTTCTTATTCCAACCTCATGAATTCTTTTGATTTTAGTAAAAAGAACTGTTAGTATTACATTTTTCACAGTCCTAGTTGCACAGAGTCTGCACAGTCAGGCATAATTTTTTGTGTCGAACGTTCTTGTTCTCGTTGTACATTTAGTTTAGAAGATTTTTATTTAGAAAACCATGAAGTAGTTAAAATAAGCTGAAGATCAGACTGAAAAGGTGAAGAATGGATTTTTAAACGTCTAAAGACTTAAGCTTTCTATGGTTTCACAGCACAGTATTAACGGTCGACAAATTAGACATATTCTGCACTGCATTTTAGAACATACTCCTTTGGTTAGTGATATAATTTAACCATCATTATTCGCCGTAACATAAAATGTTATAGTATGTACTATAAAATTACTTTGTACCACATCAACGTTTTAGGGCATTTTAATAATCTTCTGGGAAGTGTGTAAAATATGAGATTGCTATGTAGTAGCAGAGTAACCAGTGAACGAACGAGAAAATTTCATCGCTAATCACAACACGTAAACCTGACTGTATTGTTTCAATATAGGACGTCAAACGACTGCTACAAGCTTTGGTGCACAGCAACAAATACTTCATCCCTAGGTTTCTGAATTTAATTATACCCTTGTTGATGGAAAGTTCACCTGAATGTAGGAACTATCGGTGAGCTCTTGACATTGTAACCCCCGCCCCCCCCCCCCCAAAAAAAACAAAAAAAAAACGCAATGTCTGCATATCGGAACTGTATTTCCTGTTCAGTAAGATTCGCACGTTCGTGCGCCCACCAAGCTATGTGCCCCAGTGTTGAACACTCTGAACTGCCACCTTTGACGATTAGTGTTCAAATTCCTTCCCAGTTATACGTATATAGCTGTTACGTAAATAGCTCCAAGTGAATACCGAGTGAATTTTTGTTCTCCATCTTTACAAAATCCGAGCTTAAAATCAGTATCTAATGACAGTGCCGTACATAGGTCGTTACTCATAAATCTTCGTTCTTCCTTTTGGTCGTACATTCAGAAACGTATATGACAGTGGGCCGTTTGAACAAGAAAGAACACATATTCCGGAGCAGATTCTCAGACCAAAATAACTTTCTATGAGTATTTTCTCAATTTCGTATCAATAAAAACTCAGAAGCATAAGCTCTGATCATGAAGTTCTTTCTCTCTACTTCGCGTCATTCTTGAGTAAGTTTCCGGTGTGTCATGACCGGCACAGAACTGCTGTTTAATCTTATATTTCTTTTAAATAACTCAATCAGACATATTATTCAGTGTAGAAACATGGAATAGTCATTTATTTGTTCAGCAACAGTTGTGCTGTGCTTAGAATTTAGTTTCTTGTGCAGCAAAACTTTTTAAGATTAAATATGCACAGTTTAGGGATATGAAGTTCCTGAAGATGTCATCTAATTTTCTAGATGAGAAACTTTTTCTTAATTGAAATTAGGTTACGAATTCATCACATTTTGTTTCAATCGGGATCTTTGATACTTTTACAACACGAGATACTTTTATTTAAATACGACGCCAAATGGTCTGCTCATGCTTTAAAAGCGAAATTCCGAACGATTATGTTACGAGAAACTGATCGTTACGTTTGTAATTAATCAGTAATGAATTTTTTGTTGTCCTATTTACTCGTAACTTGACAGAGACTAAAATTTACCTAGCCAGAAATAATAAATAGGTCAACCGGTTTTCAGAAAATGAAAAGAGCACTACAACAAAATAAGGCTTCAATATTGCAGCATTTATTTTGTGGTACAATCTGTGAAGTCCTGAAATGCACTTCATTTGGAATTTAAATGATAACACCTCACCAGTAGACACTATTTCGAAACATACATTATAATTTTTCTATGTGGCTATTTAAAAATGTAACCCGCACTCACACATGCAGAATGAATGTACTTGTGCCTCATTTCTATCTCAATAATAAAAAAAGAAAACTCCCCCGAGTTCACATTACCCTTATTACTGTGTAATACGCTTCAAGTGGCAGTGTAATGACTTTCGTGATAGGAACCAAACAATGCTTTCATTATTCTGTTTGTATAAAGATCTTCAATTCCCCTCGTATTTCTTCAGACAACCATTTTTTTTTTTTTTTTTTTTTTTTTTTTTTTTTTTTTTTCCCATCGACAAAAATTCTGTAATTTTTAATTATAAACCACAGTAAAAAGTAACCTTAACAGTAGTTACTCAGCTCTAATTATGCTAAAGAGGTCACCTAAGACAACGGAGAGTGTTCTCCGCTTGTGAGAAACTTCTCTAGTTTTATTCATAGGAAATATGAGAATGTTTGTCGCGTTGAACAACTTCTCCCGCCCTTTTAATCAAGCAGAGTACATTCTCAGGTGGAGTATATTCTCCGTCTTGCTTTGTTGTTGAGAATCAGAGAATGTGCACCGAAATACCAATAATAAAGTACATTCTGCATTTTATTCGTTCGACCCAGTTTTCCTGTCAAATACCACACGAACCTAATTCGTCCACCAAAAAGCTAGCAAGTATTTCCCCCTAAATATGGGCTTTTCGCATTATTATGCAAACTGTTCAGTGCCAGTGCTTAATTACTTTAGTGCTATCACCAGTGGTTGACGACTTAGGATGAAAATAGAGAAACCGAAAATGAAATTTACTTAATTATGTTAGAATTTCGGTAAATTTACGTTATATCGCAAATCATAGGTTTTCCTACATTTTGCAAGATCCCCACCCCGTACTAAACCTCCTTGAGCGTGTATAAACCTAGACAGCAGTCCGTAGCATATGATATAGGAGGCGTAAAGATTTACTGGCGTAAACTTTCGATCCGGCAATTGTGAATATTATGCCAAACAATGCTTAAACTGGATTTGGGAGCAGGTGCAGAGGAATACCTCGTAATTGGTATTAGTCAAGTAAGTAGTTTTCCCATCACAGTTTTCGTAGCGAAATACGTTAAAAAAAGTGCAACGCACAATAGCTGAAAATTAATAAGTTGTTGCGAGTAGCTATTTTTTTGTCCCAGCATCGTCGCCACTTTTGTGTCTCGTTTCCGCCGGTTGTCGTAGGTGTTGGTGGCCGAGTAGAAAGAGACCGACACAAGAATAAAGGATGCACGCGTATGCATGTACGGGGGTGACCAGCCAGTGGGACAGCAGAAACTAGTACACTAGGTTAAATTAGAACAAGATATATATTTCGTGGAGTCTTGGTAATAGTTAACTTTTACATAGTTCTTGGCTGCAGAATGCTGATACATAGGTTAGATAGAGGCCTGCCTACTGATGAGTCAGAGTACCTATCGGATAGCCAAGTCTTAACTGGTGCCTATCTGATTCCCAAGTGAACGATGTAGCAGTCGTGGCCACGAGCGGAGTTGCAGCAGAGGGCACTCGTGGCTGACGTCGTAAGAACGCCGCACCGTGCGTGCATGGCGGCGCGCGGCGAAAGTAGGTGGCGCGCACTTTAGACTTGTGCGACACCACAGCTATACTCCTCAAAATAAAGTCCGGGATCCCAGATAGGATTCGTTTGTTGCTAACGACACTGTAATACGGAAATAGCATTTACACTTTACCCTAACACTGATGTATAAGCAAAGTTATGGAGCACGATCACTGCATCACACTCAGATCAGGTCCAGTCGCCTACAGACTCGAATCGCGCGAAGCCAAGACCTCGTGTATACGTTTTAAAATTCCGGGGTGTAAGTATCTGTTCGTTAACATTAATATTTTCTTTTGTTTATTACAGTAATATATATAGGCTTCGTTCCTGTCAGTAAATGAACTTCAATTAGTTCTGGATAAAGTATTTCGAAGAATAACGTCACAGTTCCGACTAACAGCATGATTGTTGTCCGTGTAAATTTACGCAAACTAAACAGCAAAACCTGTGTAGCATACGATCAATGTTCTCTAACCCCACATTGGTTATTTAAAAAAGAACCCTCGCTTTCAAGGAAACACACTAATAAAACTTGTCAGCATTATAATATAATAATCCATTCAATGAAGTACAACACTGAAGAAGATGATAATTACACAGTGTTTGAATATCACTATAAGTTACGATTGCGTTATATTGTGATTAACAAAGAAATATAATTTTGAAGATCACTAAGTCCGTCCCAAATGCGACCATACTCAAGTTCCCGAAAGTTGGTTTCGGTTAATCCGAAGATTCAGCTTATTTCTGCCCCAAACCGAAACTACGGCTGAAAGCAATATTTTGGCCGAAACTGGCCACAGGCGAAACCGAATATTCGGTCGTTCCTTAGGTGAAAAAATTGCTGAGCAGCGAGTCAAGCGGCACGTAAGCTGCGCCGCAGTCCAGTGAGTGGACATTGTGTAGCGATCAGCAACGCTGCATTCAACAGCAAGAGGCTTTACTCTTTGGTCGGGAATTCAGCGCAACTCCAGTCGAGACGCGTCGCTCAAATTGCGAACGAAAATAAACAGTGACAATTTTATTTTATCTGTTAGGGATCGGTGTTCTTTTTGGGATCATCTACACTTTAGATCACTTTTCCAAGAAAATTAGCGAGGAAAACGCAATGTTCAAATATTGTAAAGCTCTTAGGCCAAAATTTCATGATCAGCAGTCCCTAGATTTAGAAACAACCTAAACTAAGTTACACTAACGACAACATACATATCCATCCCCGTGGGAGGACTCGACCCTCCGTCGGAAACGGCTGTCCGTGACATGAACGCCTTAGACCACACGGCCATTCCGCGCAGCCAAGGAAAACGATTGCACTGGATAACCGATATTTATTTTCTAATATTATTTTCAGAAATAATGAGGTAGTGATGAATTTTGCTGGTAAAAAAATCTACTCTTGATATGTAATTAGTCGATGTTTATGTATTTAATATTATTATCTGGGAAATATACTTTAGAAGTGCCACGAAATCGCCTCTTGCAAACTGCCGCGCGATCTGAGTCGCCATGTCACAGATTGTATGTGCCCTCCCGCCGGAGGATAGAGTGCTCAACCAGGCATGGATGTGCGTACGTTTTCGTTCTTATAACTTAGTTTCAGTACTGTGTAAGTTGAGGGAAAAATTGAAGAATTTTTCCACAGAGTTGAAGAGCTGCAGATGCATACGAATAAATGTTTCATTATTGTAAACTACTATATAATGTTAAAATATGCCTACTATATGGAACATTTTCTTACAAACTACTGGAGATAGAGTGATAAAAATTTTACTGTATGTTTATTGACATGTTATAACAATACTGGAGCAACAATTTATTGTCAAAGTATTTTTTAGATACTTTACATTTATTTTAAAGTAAATTTTTTCGTCCACTTTTTACTAGACTATCATCCCTCTTTTGTAAATCAAGTAATTAAAAACTCATTGTTTCAGTATTAAAAGAAACCCATGTGAGTAACTCATAAAAAATTCAGACTTCTAGGTTGACCAGCCTGAGATAATGTTCCTAGAAGAAGTAAAAAGTAAACTTACGGGAGACGGAGAAAGAAGTGTAAAACATTTCTGATCCATAGTCAATACCCTTTCACAGTCTTCATAATCATCTTTAAGTCTTTTTCGCACCCCTATGCACCTGTCTTGCTTTTTTTTTCACTAATGTCTTGATTATATTGTCAGTATTTCTTAGTATATGCTGATCTAAAGTCAACATACCACGTACTGTGTGGGTACCAACATGCAAACCCAACTTTTTGAGGCCCAGCATTTAGTTACATTCCCTAGATTGAAGCTTGCCACCTCATCATACTCATCAAAATATGAGGGTGAGTCGGTAAATAAGTCGCAAACTGAAGTGGACTCGCCAGTACTGCGCGCTGTATAGGGGTATTTCTCTACCACTGCGACACATCCGTCTTGTGAGTTGCAGTAGTTTATGGAACCAAATAAAGTTACAGCTCAAGAGCTTCACTTACAGGATGCAAACGCTGCCACAAAAGTTCCACACTGTGGGCTTTTAAAGCCTTCTCGAACGATGGGACGAGTGTTAAAAGTTACAGGTGGAGTCAGCTGAGAAGTAAAGCAATTTTCAGGCTTGTAAACGCAGTACTGGCATGTCTACCTCAGTTTTCAACTTACTGACTCACCTACGCATTTCTTTCCAGTTGCTAGTCCCTTATTGTATTTACACCAGCTGTTTTCCCCTTTGGGGCACAAACCATGTTCTGGATGCTCATCTGTGGATGTGGTGTGGAAATACAAAGCCCATATAGCTTTTCTCATTTCTTAAAGATCGCCTGAATTTTGCCTAATTGTAAGGCCATAGCAATTCTAAATGTGGTCCATAATGAATCCATCTTCCTTTGCCCTCCAAGGCTTTCCGAACATCTAATTTTTTCCCTTTCATATAGCACATTGTTTACAAACAATCTAAAGTCACAAAGTCAGAGAGTAACTTGAAGAAACCACAGAGAAACATCTTCGGACAAATAGTCAATAGACGGTCGCTGGAAAGTGGGATATTTGAATTAACGTTATATAAATGTACTGTCAAAAAGTTTATGGCCAGCCATTAGAGACGTGTCAATACCCAATGTCACAAACCTATAAAAATAAAATAGTTATAATTTATGATACGCCAGTATAAAGAGGACACTTGGCGGAATATAATAAGCCAATTAAAAGAAAATCGATTTTTAACACAGAAACCGATTCTGTATCCCCTTAAACTAACTTACACTAAGGACAACACACACTCATGCCCTAAAGAGGACTCGAACCTCCGAAGGCTTGAAACCGCGCGCTCCGCAGCAAGGTGCCTCGGAACGTTCGGCCACTCCACTGCAGCTGACGCATACGAGTTTTTTCTTTAGTTTGCCAGACGTCTTTCAAAATCTTCTACGTCAATGATGGCATTATGAAAACCACCGATGCCTTCACTACATAATCTGCAGTTTCATATTTTGTTTCAATACTTTTTGACAGTATTCGGCATTTAGAGCAAAGTATAATGCCAAATGTGAATTCGATGCTTTTCCTACCCCTTGAAAACTTTTGTCTATAGTTAAATTTTCACTGTAGTTGGAATCACCAACGTAAGCGGAAGAGGGTATGCCTCACAGCCAAGAAACACGAAAGCTGTTTTGACGTCTGATCTTGGTATGTAGCTACCTTTTGCGATATTTAACTGGATACCTTTTAAGTTTTCGTAGAGATCAGAAGCTGTTAATATAGCTCCATCGTTATGCTTTCCAAACCTTGCAACATCAATTATAGAAAATCAATATTGAGCGTTGCAGATATTTTAAAGTAATGAGTAGCTTGTTTTCAGCTTAAGTTGTACATGTGGTACAATGAGGTTCAAGTAAAACACATTAGCAGGTGTCTACTTGTGTGTCTGGTCCAAAGCATACAGAACGTACGGGCTAAATCCGAAAGTTACTCCGGTGCAAACAAGAATAATATTGCAGGACGTTAAAATATTCACCCAAAGTTCCGTGTGGCTGTAGATCACAAATCGTAGTTAGTACACCTACAAAGTTTATTTAATAACAAGCAGAAGCGCATTCTGAAAATAAGCCTCGATACAAAATAAATGACCCTGTGGAGGGGAAAGTTTACATTGCCTTTCCTTTCACCATTAATGTGACTGAAATGCGCTATGGAAACGTTAAGAAGTGAAACATCTAATGGTTAAGAGACTGGAGATAAATTACGAGATATAGAAAATGTAAAGTTTAAATAGAAAGATTATTTATTTTACTATAGAGAACCAAACATGTTAGCAACTTATCATGAAACTGGTGGTGTCTGTTTAATGTATCATTTACACAAACATACAATGTGGTTGGGAAGGGTAGGATTACACACGCAAAAGATTAACGCATTCACGCATCTTAACTAATAAGATGTACTGGTATGTGCTGTAATGTGTTATTCGGAAAGAAGCTGAGGAAATTTCTTTAGTTGGCAGAATAAACGGCGATATTCGCCGAATTTCTTATGTTCCTGGTTTGCAGACTGAACAGTATAACTCCTAATCCCTAAAAACGATACCACTTTAAATGCGCTACACGTACAACACTGTCCGAGAACATTCCTCTGACTGACGCTGCGACCTCCACCGCTACCATCCGTGTTCAGAAATTGCGCAGTTTCACGCACCGCTTGACTCTTGACTCGCTCCTCAACTATGTTTTCAGCCTGATGTTAGGAAATACAGTCGTGAAATAGTCATGAAATAGTAGTTACGTATACAAAAATACTATTATAAAACATGAAGGCCGGATGAAGTTGTAGAATAACAGCTTCCACCTAAAAGTGCAGTCTCTTTACTGCGTCCCTGAGTGAGTGTTTTGAGCACAATGTCTTCTTGCATCACCTTCCGTTCACCTTTCTCCATATCCAAGACGCAGAAGCCTGCATTTTCATAATCCTCACTCTAATGTGTGCACGCGCGTAATGTGTGTGTGTGTGTGTGTGTGTGTGTGTGTGTGTGTACGCGGTCTCCTTCTAGTTCACGGCCTTCTTTAATGGTTACGATACTTCTCCGCAATTGTTTTACTCGCAGTGAAAGGAGTTCCGCACAAGGACGCCTCACACGATCTCCCTACCGACTACAAAAGGAAATACCGTTACGTATCATGTGTACCGTCGTTCTCAGCTGCATGTCTGTTGTAGGGATGTTCTCCATTCTGTTTCAATTTTCATGCGATACAAATTTGAGTGTGTGTGTTTTGTATGTGTGTCTGTGTGTGTGTGTGTGTGTGTGTGTTGAGTATCAGGATCATTGTCTGCCTCCGAAGCCTATTGGGCAGTGTACTAGACAGCTACGCAGGGGATGCGGGTTCGATTCCCTGTCGGGTTGCAGATTTTCTCCACTCATGGGGTGGGTGTTGTTCTCATCATCATTTCACCATCCTCGAGGCGCAAGTGGCCCGTGAGGTGTCACTTAAAGACTTGCACCAGGCAGGGCGAACACGATCCCAACTGGAGTCTAACGGCCAACAATGCCACACGAAATCATCATCACCATGATCACTGACACTACAAGAGTAATTTCTGAAGATGTTGTTGTGTTACCATTGATGGAAAATGATAAAAAGACAGAGAAAGCAAAGTAAGGTCTAAAATGACGAAAAAGAATCGAATAGTATTTCATAACACTACTAGTAAAGAGCGCATTTTTTGTCACATAGTATTAACATGTAGCGGTAATAACCGCTATGTGAAATGACGTTATCACGTCTGATGTGTATTACGGAAGGCGAAAGAAAGACGAAATGCTTGAGGAAAATTCAGGGTATGTTTAAAGGAAATCGCTACAGAACGACATTATTTATTTAGCGTATGGCTTACAGAATTGTAATCTGAGTAAGTACAATAATTCATATAAACACGATATGTGTAATTACAAGGAGATATGGATGAGTTCACAAGTATGTAAAATAAATTAAGAGATCTGTAGACCGGCAGCAGATGACCTTTTCTTGTCATAGTTGGATTTGAGATTCCAACCGTTAATTGCTGCAGGTGTTGCGTCTACAAAGGCTTTCAAGGTAACCATGAATTTTCTTTTTCGGCAGTCACGTACAATGTGCTCCAGTGTTTGTGCCGATGTTTCGCAGTCGCACTGGTCAACGTCGGTAGTTCTCCACTTGTGTAGCGTTGCTTTGGTCAGTTCTGATCCGGTTAAGGGAGCTCCATATTTTTCTTGGTAGGCTTGCATCCGGAAGTTGGATGGTCGGGTCTATATTGCCTAAATTATTGTGGCTATGGAAGGACGCCCACTGGTTTCTCCATTCGTCTTTTAGATTGTAGCAGGCTAGTGCATACCCATATTGGTTCTTTAGATTTTAGTCGGATGTGTGGTAAGTTTTTCAATGTTTCGTGAATATATGTCTCTGGATCGTTTGAGTTTCATCCACTATGTTGTAGATTTGGAGAAGCAATAGTTTCGAGTACTGACAAACAAAGTGTTGGTGTGGAATTAAGAGTTCCTGTTACTATCTTCATAGCATCATCTAGATGGGCATCTATTTTTGTTGACATAACTACTTCTGTTCCAAACGGGAGAACAGTATTCGGCGCAGGATATACAAGTGCTTGTGCTGTATTTCTTAAAGTGTTTGCGTTAGATCTCCAGATAAAACCAGCCAGTTTCCTAAGTATATTGTTTCTTGACTTTAGCTTCTGTTAGTTATAGGTGTTTCCTGAATGTCAGGGATCTGTCGAGAGTCAGACCCCAATTTTTGGGGTGTCGAGAATGTCATTTTTGTTGTTGCGGAAGATTACATTTAATTCTCTGTTTGCCATTCTGTTGGAAAGGTGAAATGATCTTAATTCTGTTTTATTGTGCTTCGGGCAAAGTCTCCACACTTTGTAATTCTGATCGAGTTTTTATAGGCCGTTTGTTAGTGTTTTCCCACCTTCTTCGAATGTATTGCTTTAATTTGCAATCGCTTGGTTGTCAACGCAACAAAACTTCACAGAGTCAGTGGTAACTATGTCACTGACGTACAAGTTGAATAAAAGCGGTGCTAGAACCGAGCCCTGCAAAAGCTCATTTTTTATAGTATAGTATTTACTTGTGTTATTTCCTATGTTAAATTTAAAAGAGCGTTTTCCATTAGTGCAGTGATCTTTGAGCTTGGAACAGTTTGATTTAACTTGTATAGTAAGCTAATACATCCAGCCATACGGTGTCATACGCTGCTGTGAGGTAATGTTAATTATATGGTATTGTTACAAGTTTAGAGTCCTTAGCAAGTAGGCGTGACAAGAAACATCAAATGAATTCATAGACGAACTGCTAGGGTCGTATCATTTCGGTGTAGCCCGTAAGAAATTTTTCTATGAGGGTCATTTTGGAAGCAAGTGCTGATTGCTAACAGAGTAAGTTGCATCACGAACTACAGCATGCATATTTTTTTCACTTGTCAAAATATTTACCATGAACGTTTAAACATTTGTCAAATCGTTGCACAAGGGTTTGAACCCCAGCCTCAAAGAACTCAAATGCCTGTTCATCAGATTTTTTTTTTTTTTTTTTTTTTTTTTTTTTTTTTTTTTTTTTTGTAGTGAAGTTTGTGAGCAACAATTTGATAGACAACTGATCAGGAACTTTTTCATATTTTCGTTGCAGATCGTCAACAGTGAAAGCGTCTGTTTCGGCGATCTGCCTCCTAAACATCTTGTGTCAACTATACATTCATAACAGAAGGCTGTCAAAACAGGTGCTTAGTTTTAGAGTAAGGGCGTAGATTGTCGGATACCGTTTCGATTTTTCAAATGTAACCTACTTACAAATGGTAATAACTGGTATTACTTGGCGTTAAATTAACCGTTGCACCTCCTACATACTTTGAAAAGAATATTACTCCAGTCACATAATAAATATTAGCTGTAGAGGTGGCACAAGGCAAAACAGAACGGTTATCAGTTATGAAAGGAAGAGAGCGTAATGTCGGATACAAACATCTCCTTTATGTATGAAGTGCAAATGTGCACTTAAATTGTATTGATATCGCTAATAAGTAGTTACATACAGTTTACATCAATTTCTAACAGTAATCACACACGAACTGTTGGTCATATGCATATGAACAATCGGCATGCTACCAGTCTTCACAAAGAGCACATTGCAGCAACCGTTCACCTTACACATCGTCAGAGAATTTTCGAGAGCAATATACACATGTCGCATCTTCAGTTTGTTTGTCAGTGTTGT
This sequence comes from Locusta migratoria, assembly GCA_026315105.1. Classification (NCBI taxonomy): domain Eukaryota; kingdom Metazoa; phylum Arthropoda; class Insecta; order Orthoptera; family Acrididae; genus Locusta; species Locusta migratoria. The sequence goes on along the minus strand of CM048746.1, from coordinate 422,536,544 downwards.
GGACATCATCTGGAAAACTACTGCTCGTATTTTTAGTTTTTCCACTTTTTAGCAGTATTTTTGGTTATATGTTGCGAGTTCTGAAGCAGCTTGCGCTTTGTTCCCTTAGTAATGGATTTCTCCAGTTGCTGCTTGTAAGGTATCATGTAATTACAGCTGCTGAGCTTTTGGACCTTCCACGTCTGTATTTTTCAGAGTAGGAACTGGTGATGCATCTTTAGGAGTGACGTAAGTTTTTGAAGTTCTTGGAACTACACTTTGGGCTACATTCACATCTTGTGCTTCTGAGCGAGTCACAGATAGTGGCGTAAAGGATCTGCTGATGAATATTGTCAATGCATGGACATATTATGCAACGGGGATGCTTGATTCATCTGGTTGCAGCGCTCTGATACTTCCGCTCCTACGGCTACATCAAAATCCTGGAAAATGTTTCTGTTTACGGGGTATAGTCCCGTAGCCTTGAACCCATTCAGAACTATCTAATAGTCTGAGCCTTTAAATACGCTATACCAAATACCTCGGAAACCACATAATGTACGTTTGTTTTGCAATTGCCAGTTCCTGATTTCCTCACTGTAATAATGGTTTAATAGTTCTATGAAGGTCTTATTAGGGGGCTCGAGCTTTGGTATGAGGTGGCAGGCAAATAGAACCTCAGTCCGTGCGATTATTGGCTTTGGGGTTACCTGAAGACGCAAGTGTATCGTGATCGACCGACATCTCTGGGGATGCTGAAAGACAACATCCGACGCTAATACCTCACCATAACTCAAAATGTTCAAATGTTTGTATAGTTTACGGGACTCAACTGCGGGGTTATCAGTCCCTAAACTTACATACTACTTATGAACTACTTACGAACTAGGACGGCACAAATATCCATGCCCAAGGGGGGATTCGAACCCCCGACCGTAGTGGCCGTGCAGACCGTGACTGGAGCGCCTTAGTCTCCTCGGCCACCGCGGCCGGCCACCATAACTCCGGACATGCTTTACAGTGCTGTTCACAACATTATACTTCGACTACAGCTATTGACGAGGAATGAAGTGAACATATTGACCATTTCCTGTGAATAACATCATCTTTGCTTTGTCTTAATTTGATATGCTGATTATTCCTTTTCTGATAAGATGAAGCGCCATCTGTCGGACATATTTTGAACCTTTGTTTTTGTTCTAATAAAACCTATGTCATTCCAAGCATGTGTGTCAATTTTTACCTCTCTATCTACGTTATTCCGTGATTTATTAAGTTTTCAAATTTATACTGACTTTTTGATCACCCGGTATGTGTGTGTGCGTGTGTGTGTGTGTGTGTGTGTGTGTGTGTAGCTCTGCTCTTCAAACCCTTGGTTTTCATGGTGTGACTGTTTAAAATGACAATTTGTTAATTATCATATTGCAACAAAAATGCGTATTGAGCAGTGAAATGATGGACGCATTGATGTGATGTGATAAAAGTAATTCTGTAGCAGTATGCTGTATGATATGTTGGTTGCTGGGGAAGGTAACAGCAGCCAGCAAACAAAGAAGGATGCTTGTTTTTGAGCAAAGCTAGAACATACGTACTTATCGATAGAATACTGTACATTTATTCACCATAAAAGCAAACACACACACACACACACACACACACACACACATATCCAACCAAACACACACAACCCTTGTCAGCCCAAAAATTCAGTCTCTCCCCTCCCTCTCTCTCTCTCATTATTTTTATTGTGTACTGTATACTGAAATTTTTATAATGTGCATTGTATATTTGTCATCAGATCATAATCATTCAAAGCATAACCATTCACCTGTCTACACATGATTATATTTTTAAGCTCTTACTGAGTGAATGACAATCGCCGTTTAAAATGTTAGATTATTTATTGGCCCCAGATTTTGTGTATGAATATTTATTAATTTATAGTGTTGATTGTATACTAATCTTCAGTTTATCGCCCTTTAAGGCATAATGTTAGAGTCCATCTTTGGTGCATTATGTCTTTAGTGTAAGTTCTTTGCATCTGTTAGAAGTAAACGAAAATGGTGGCTGTGATTTATTACAGATAAGTGACGTTATGACAATGCAAGGGACCTATAAGCTCTGGAGGTATGATATTTTAATTCAAAATGTTCAAATGTTTGTTAAGCTTATGGGACTTAACTACGGGGTCATCAGTCCCTAAACTTAAAAACTACTTATGAACATAGGAAATAACACAAGTAAATACTATACTATAAAAAATGAGCTTTTGCAGGGCTCGGTTCTAGCACCGCTTTTATTCAACTTGTACATCAGTGACATAGTTATCACTGACTCTGTGAAGTTTTGTTGCGCTGACAACCAAGCGATTGCAAATTAAAGCAATACGAACTAGGACGGCACAAATATCCATGCCCGAGGGGGGATTCGAACCCCCGACCGTAGTGGCCGTGCTGACCGTGACTGGAGCGCCTCAGTCACCTCGGCCACCGCGGCCGGCGATATTTTAATTGTTTACATCTTATTCCACATGATGATGGGGGTTTAAACCCCTGAAACGCGTTGTGGGTTCTCCTATTAATGTTATTCCTTTATTTTCTACAGAACTTCTGGATAATACCGCAGAAATTTCTTTCACGAGAAAGGAAACTTTCATATCTGTGAAATCGATATTGAACGAGAATATCAACTTGGTCATTGACATTGTTGAGATGGAGGTGTCAAACAAATTGAAGCATCTATACATTTTGTCGAAAAGTTTGAAAGATGCCATGGCAAAATTGGTATCGGTATTCAAGAAGAGGTGGCAACAAGTGAGCAGGAACGAAATCATATTCTTCCAAAAATTTGACAGGTAGCTCAACGTTCCTGTTTCTTTCACAATTGAAAATGTACCCCGAAAACCGCCAAGTCCAGGTTTTCAGCCGATTTTATAACGTTTTAGACTTTTGGCCACCTTTTTGGGATTTGGGACCACTGTGCGACACCCAGCGACCAGTAGGCCACCGAGGCTAGTGCTTATGTCGGTTGCCTCGTATGAAAGATGTCCTGGGTTCGAATCAAGGCTGTGGCATAAATTTAAATTCTATGCCTCTCTAGTTTAATCTATATCTATAAATGTGAATGTCTGTTCGGTGTACGTTTAGCACGTCTGAACCATAAGACATAAAGGGCTAAAAATTAGTACAGTTACTAACGTCTACCCGGGGAAGGCTTTAGGCACGATTTTATGGCGATCATATATATATATATATATATATATATATATATAGACGTTAGTAACTGTACAAATTTTTAGCCCTTTATGTCTTATGGTTCAGACGTCCTAAACGTACACCGAACAGACAGTAGTTTGTAAGTTTAGGGACTGATGATCTCGTAGTTACGTCCCATAAGCTCTACAAACATTTGAACATTTTTTGAGCTGTAAGGGGGTGGAAGATATGGTGGTTGAAAGTCGTCAATTTATTTAAAAAATCGGACTGAAGGCTAGCGATGACGTTTGCGTTTACATGCAGCGAAACGTGATGCCACAGACCATATCTTTTGTCTATGTGTGCTACAATGTCTTCAGTTCTGCGCGGCTGTTTAAGGTGCGCCTCGGTTGCACAGTGGTAGAGTGCCAGAGTAAAAATCCAATGGTCACGGGTTCGATCCCCGCCAGGTCGTAGGATTTTTATCTGTCACTTTCCACTTCTTGCACCTCTGTCAGTATTGCTCATGTGAAAAATACCGAGTAGCGCCGTGGTTCGGAACCCACGTTTCACTGTAGGTCCCCCTATAACTGGTTGGGTAAGTCAGTTCGAAGCTCGGAGGAAGGCAACGGCATACCACCTCCATACAGGACCATGCCTAGTAAAGCACTTTGGTGTTCAAACCAATCTTCAGATTGTTCACTGCTTTACCTATAAGGCTTAGCATACGAATAAGTAAATAAAGCAGTATAAAAGAAAGTTTTTTTACATCTCTTTAAATTAATCGCAGGAATCCATTTACAGCCCTCATGTTTTTCACATGGTCAATTACACGTCGCTTGCTCAAGGGTGGGCAACCCAAAAAATCTCTACATTTAGCTCCAAACAATACTACAAATAACCTACTTCACCAGAAAGCCCTAAAATGAAATGAAAATGAATTTGGACAGTACCCGCACCATACGTGTTGAGATATTGCAACACAGGCTATAAGGAATAATGTATGTATTATTTATTGTAAATCATTAAGCACTTCACATAATTTTGTTATTTTCTTTTTTCATTAATGTCGATTAAAAATGTTTGTTTCTAAAGTGTATTTCATTTCATCCTTCAAATCCAGTCTGACAGAACACTACTGAATAATAGCTTATCTATCATAATCAACCAACATGCGAGCGGAGCCGCGGGTTTAAGCTAGTATCTATAAGAGATATGGAGACAAATTATGTCTCTGGACATTGTTTATTTGATACTTAAACTAACTACAAACACACCTATGCCCGAGGGAGGGTTCGTAGCTCTCCGTGGTTGTAGCGCTTTTCTAGTAAGCAGGAGGTCCCGGGTTCGAATCTCGGTCACGCCACAAATTTTAACTCAGTGCCTCTCCTACAGTTCTATATCTTAGAAACAATACAGCAATTTCTAGATTCAAAAACAACTGTTGTTGACCAGTGTTTCAGTTACAGTTGCATACACACAGAAACATTTGTGAGGTCAGCTTCCTATGAGGTGAGTTTTCCGTACGCGCTAGGACAACCGGCGACTGTTTCCCGTGAAACCGTCGACGTCCAGGCGTGGCCTCTGAGCCTGCACGGCGGCCTAGTAGTCGCCGACCGCTTAATAAGACACAAGACAGCGCGGCTGGCTGGGACCGCTTCCATTTCCATGTGGACGGCGGCTTCTGCGAACCGCGGCCACAGTAGTTGGCCTGCTCCGGCCGTGGTTCGGCGACCGCCGCTACGGCGCGGACATTCCGCCCGCGGCTACCGGGAACTCGCCGCGATGCGAACCGAGGGCCGGCAGGCGCCGGGCTGCGTCACGTATCTGGACCACCGCATATGGACTCTGCACCAGGCAGTGTGCGGAACAGCTCCACTGTCCGAGAAGACAGAAGACTGCAGAGACGAATGTGACTTGCGTTGCGTCTTAGCTAATACCAGCTCATATGCCCGTGCTTCGGAACGGTTGGTAAGGTGAGACGGTAGGCCCTGTAACGACAATGTTAAATTAAGCAAATTCATGACCATTTTTTTCAGAAACTACTGAACACATTTGTCTGAAAGATTTACTCTGGCAGACAGAATTGAATGCTTTGCTATCTCCATCGCCTAGGTATTCATTATACCGTGCATCTTTGTCAGAATCGTGGAAGACTGCTACAGTAGCAGAAACTTCCATCCCAGCACATGAGCCTTCATGGTTTTTCACAGTTATGTTTGTGAAGAGCCATTCTATGTCGATCTGTGCCTGTTACTAAGCATCCGAGGTAATCAGAATGAAACTTTCACTCTGCAGCGGAGTGTGAGCTGATATGAAACTTCCTGGTAGGTTAAAATTGTGTGCCGGAATCGGGACTCGAACCTGGAACCTTTGCCTTTCACGAGTAAGCGCTCAACCACTGAGCTATCCCGACACGACTCACGGTCCGTCCTCACAACTTTACTTCTGCCATTATCTCGCCTCCTACTTTCCAGACTTCACAGAAGTCCTTCTGCGAACCGTGCAAGACTAGCACTCCTGGAAGAAAGGATATGATGGAGACATGGCTTAGCCATAGCCTAAGAGATGTTTCCAGAATGAAACTTTCACTCTGCAGCAGAGTGCTAGTCTTGCAATTTTCGCAGGAGAACTTCCGTGATGTTTGTAAAGAAGGTAAAGAAGGAGGCGAGGCACAGGCAGAACTAAAGTTGTGAGGGCGGACCGTGAGTCGTGTCGATTGCAGTTGTTTCATTAGCGCATGAAGAGTTTGTGATCTCCATTTAGCTTGCGGTTAAAGTGACGGTGGTACTTGATTAGTTTTGTTTTTATTTTCCTTTTTTGTGGGGGGAGGGGGGATATGCGTTCTAGGGTCCAACGCCTGAAGTGGCAGAACTAAGGAATTTAAGAAAATATATACTTTAAAAAAATAAGAACAGCAAAAAGTGGTGAAGGAGCGCCGCTTTACGGAACGAGAAGGCATCCGGTGCCGGTTCGAATCCGACTGGCGGATTAACGACGTGGAGTCGACGAGCCGGCCAGCCTGGATGTGGTTTTTGGGCGGTTTTCCACGTTCCACTAAGCGAATACCGGTTTGGTACCCAAGTCCCGCTATAGTTACAACATGCGCTAACATCGAGAAAAATAGTAGCACGTTTACTCTAGAATACCACTGTACGGAGACTCTTGGAGTCTTTCAAGGGCCGGCCGCGGTGGCCGAGGGTATTGAGGCGCTTCAGTCACGGTCTGCACGGCCACTACGGTCGGGGGTTCGAATCCCCCCTCGGGCATGGATATTTGTGCCGTACTTAGTGTTAGTTAGTTCATAAGTAGTTTGTAAGTTTAGGGACTGATGACCCCGTAGTTAAGTCCCATAAACTATACAAACATTTGAACATTTTAGTCTTTCAAGGAGGTTGGTAGCAGCAGGAAGATCACCAAGTGACCCTTTATATTAACTTCCTCTCTTGTGACCATGACGTTGACGGGACTTTAAACCATAATCTTCCTTCCTTCTTCCTTTCTTTCGTAAATTAACCACGTAGAATCCGGATTAACAACGCCGATCTTGCACATGCGGAACAAGGCAAAGTAACAGAAGAATAATTTATGGGAATAATGAACAGCTTGTGCACTGCAGGATTTACGTTGTTAGTGCCATAACTTGTCGCTAGACAGCAGTAGTGTTACAGCGACGCAGTGCTGAAACACAAACATCAGAGTGATCTTCACTTGCACACTGTCAGCATGGATCTGGAGAAGCTTTACTCAAATCAGATGTTTGCAAAGTTATGACTCCTAACTGCAGCGGTCATCGGTCCCTAAAGTTACAAACTACTTGAACAAATTTATGCTAAGAACAACACCCACACACGGATGCCCGACGGAGGACTCCAATCTCCAACGGCAAAGAGCCTCGAGCACCACAGCAAGGCGCCTTTGCGTGCACGGTTATTCCGCCGCGGCTGTTATGTGTATTGTTCTACCACCTACCTGAGTTGTGCAGGCTCGCCTTTTTATTGTTCGTATCTTTCGTACGCTGTTCTGTCAACATCTCTTTTCCCTCTGCGCCACGAGTGGCACCTTCATCGTGACACGGCTCTCTGGCCAGAGGACGTACTAGCTGTGGTAATATCTGATGTTGTCATAAACGGTGTCTGCGCAACAGACAGGCAGTCTGGCGTGCGTTGTCAACTCGATGGGGCGGTGAGAGCGTCACTGTCCGGCCCGGCAGTGACTTCGGCCGCAGCCGTGTGTCTCGCGTTTGTGGATTGTAAGCATAAAGTGATCACCACTATGGCTCACGAGCAATTATTCTGATGAAGTTTTCATCTGATCTCCCTGAACTTCCGGACACTGTTGGCATTTCCTATACTTTTCCAACTTACAAGGAACGTACTTGAGCTCGAACAAACACAAATACACCACAATCATGTGAGAGTCAATGGAAAGGTCCCATATTGCACTAGTGATAATCCCGAATCTGCAAAACTCTGCAGTCGTACGTCAGGGGCCTCTGCCTGTGCCACGTCTTGTTGCACGTTGAGCTGCCGGTACAACAGTCGACACCAATAGGGACGGTGCAGTGTGCCTCTCAAGTTGCGTTTTGTGACGCTGTGTGACTAGTGAAGCGTCAGATGGGTCGGCGATTGGTGATCAATCCTGCTAATGTATTGCGATTGGTTGGGATGAAGCTACGAAGGATCCTTCTTCGTGAGGATGATATTGGTGTAGAAAATGAATCATTCGCGTGTTTTCTGGTATCTATGACAGTACAGAAATATGACCATAAGTTAGAAACAGATACTGTTGTAATACTAACACACAGTGATGATGAGATGATAGGGATGACAATGACAAACTACTCATTGCAAGCGGCAGTACACCTTCAGTGCTATCTAGAGCTCGATTGCAGAGTTTTCTAGAAAAACGACACCCACCAGCACACTGAGGGGTACCTAATGACCCTGTAACCAAACGTTCATGCAGATATGTTCGAGTCCAATTACTTCCCTTGTTAGTGGTTGATCAGAAAAAAAAGTTCAAATGTTTGTATAGCTTATGGGACTTAACTACAGGGTCATCAATCAGCCCATAAACTTACAAACTACTTATGAACTATTTATCACTAAGGACGGCAAAAATATCCATGCCCTAGGGGGGATTCGAACCCCCGACCGTAGTGGCCGTGCAGACCGTGACTGGAGCGCCTCAGTCCCCTCGGCCACCGCGGCCGGCTAGTGGTTGATCTGTCAGTACATCTTCTTCTGGTGGGTTGGACCGTTGGGAAGACAGCACAATTATAAGTGGTCTTTTTTTGTGTTTATTGTGGTTGCATTAACTTGCTCTTGTGTGTGTGCTTTGCCAGGGTTGACAGCCGTCCCAAGGGGTTTTCTTCTATTTCTTGAGTTTATGTAATGAAAAGAATCTTATTACTGCCTGTTGTCTTGGGCTTGTGCCCGTCTGTGTCCTAGTCAAATTTATTCAAAGAATATTATCAATTCAAATGTGTCATCTCTTAAATAAACTAGTATTGTGATTTCACTTTTAAATTTAACGTCTTGGCCCAGTCCTTCCTTCCCTCTCTGGTCATTGGTGGTTTCGTTTCCCTCGTCACACTCTGTCACACTCCATATCAGTGCCGCCCGCGGTGGCCGAGGGGACTGAGGCGCTCCAGTCACGGTCTGCACGGCCACTACGGTCGGGGGTTCGAATCGCCCCTCGGGCATGGATATTTGTGCCGTCCTTAGTATAAGGTAGTTGATAAGTAGTTTGTAAGTTTAGGGACTGATGACCCCGTAGTTAAGTCCCATAAGCTTAACAAACATTTGAACATTTTTGAACTCCATATCAGTGACTTCAGTAGTCATTAGACATCGTGAGAGGGCAGAATGGAACGCTCCGCGGAACACTCGGATTCATGTGGTTGGGTGTCACTTGTGTCATAACTTACACGCGATCTGATACTGAAGTAGAAATTTGGAGGGACACGTACAGCAGGAAAGAATACTGACCGATTTCGTCTGTGACTGACATACCGCCGATCGTTGAAGAGAGTCGTACAGTGCAATTGGCAACCGTCTATCCAAACCGTCGCACAGGAATTCCAAACTGCATCAGGATCCACTCCCAGTAATTTGACATGCGAGAAGTTAGAGAAAACGGATTTCATGGTCGAGCGCCTGTCCATAAGCCACACAACAAGCAGGTCAATGCCAAACGAGGTCTCGCTTGGTGCAACGAGCGTAAACATTGGGCGATTGAATAGTGGAAAAACATTGTGTGGAGTGACGAATCACGGAACACAATGAGGTGATGACAGGGGGTGGATATGGCGAATGCCCGGTGAACGTCATCTGCCAGAGTGTGCAGTGCTAACAGTAAAATTCTGAGGCGGTGCTGCTATGGTGTGGTCGTTTTTTTAATGGAGGTGGTTTCCAACCTTTGAGTTTTGCATGACACTGTCACATGACTGGCCTATACTGATATTTTAAGCACCTTCTTGCTCCCCACCGTTGAAGAGCAATTCGGGGATGGCGATTGCACCTTTCAACACGATCGAGTTTCGGTTCATAATGCACGGCCGGCCGCGGTGGCCGAGGGGACTAAGGCGCTCCAGTCATGGTCTGCACGGCCACTACGGTCGGGGGTTCGAATCCCCCCTCGGGCATGGATATTTGTGCCGTCCTAGTTCGGAAGTAGTTCATCAGTAGTTTGTAAATTTAGGGACTGATGACCCCGTAGTTAAGTCCCATAGACTATACAAACATTTGAACAATTTTGAACATAATGCACGGCGTGCGGCGGAGACGTTACACGACAATAACATCCCTGTAATGAACTGGCCTGCACACTCCTGACTTGAATCCCATAGAACACCTTTGAGGTTTTTTATCACGGCGACTTCTTCTGAGGTCTCACCGACCTACATCGATGCCTCTTCTCTGTACAGCACTCCGTGAAGAATGGATTGTCATTCCCCAAGAAACCTGCCAGCACCAGATTGACCGTATGCCTGCGAGTATGGAAGCTGTCATCAAGGTTAAGGGTGCGACAACACCATGTTGAATTCAAGCATTCCCGATGGGGGAGTCACGAACTTGTAAGTCATTTTCAGCCAGCTGTCCGGATACTTCTGACCACATAGTGTGTGTCTGTATTCATCGTCGCATACTGTCCATTACATCATCAAGCAACGGTTGTGTGCGTAGGATTGCTATACGTTTCATTTTTTTCTGTTACTATTGTTCTGTTACAATTTCATGTGCTGGCTCGTTCCATGACGATGGATACTTGCTCATCAATTGGGTCCTTCTGGTTTATAAATATAAAAATAGAACATTTAGCAGTCGAAAACGCCGACCATTCCGCTACTGCGATCCAGAAAACTATAACATTCGTATATACAATTTCTGACAATAAAGTTTGGTGAATGGAGTCAGAACGGTCGATCGAGGACACAGGCCAATCACTACGCTTCACCTGCATAGTTGCGAGTGTTGACAACCTGCCCCCACCGTAGTTCAGTTGAGCAATGTGTGTGTTCCATGTTCGATCTGTTGGACAAAGAGCTTGTTTAGTGCTTTATTTCTAAACTGAGGACAATCGACGAGCAAAGGATCAATTTCAAATTTATTTTAAGTTTTACCAAACACTTAAATAATCGCATGAGATGCTGGTACGTGTTCATAAAGTGTGTGAATGAGTGGTTCGCCAGTTTTCGCGGACGCCGGAAAAGTATTTCTGACCATCCCCACAGCGGACGACCGGCGCGAAAACATTGAGAAAGTGAGGACATTAACCACAATCGTTGCTTAGAAAGGAAAGAGATTTGACTATATTGCGCACTTCGAACGAAACTTGACTAGACTTTTGAAAACCACCCCAAAGCAAAACTATGTGGCCGGTCGCGGTGGCCGAGGGGACTGAGGCGCTCCAGTCACGGTCTGCACGGCCACTACGGTCGGGGGTTCGAATCCCCCCTCGGGCATGGATATTTGTGCCGTCCTAGTTCGTAAGTAGTTCATAAGTAGTTTGTAAGTTTAGGGACTGATGACCCCGTAGTTAAGTCCCATAAGCTTAACAAACATTTGAACATTTGAAAACTACGTGAAAACTTTCCGGGACATGTATCGCAGAGCTCAGCGGTGCATAGTCATGGGAGGTGACTATCGAAGGACAGTAAGGTAACTGTAGTTATCTACGTCAGTATTACAGGATTATTCACCGAACTTCATTGTCAGAGGTTGTAGATCTAAACCTTAGAAAGACGTAATCTGTCGAGGTTCCTCGCAGGATGTTAACAGATTTACTCGAGTTAGCAACAGCTACGTCAATACATCTACCGTTAGCGCTGGAAATGACATCCGCCACTGAAGAGTCTGTTACGAAATGAGAATGCCGTACTTTTCTTTCTTTTTTATGCGCCTGTTCAGGTAGCGGAACCTGATGTTGTGCCAGCGACTCGGAGTGTCTATAACTCAGGGAAAACTGGGTATCCAGAGCGCGAAAATGCTCTTCATGTGCAGCGCCCAAGGACGTTTCACTGGGAGGCTGCGGCTTCTCTCGCCTCGCCACGATGGATGGCCCTACAAATTAATTACACGCAACGGTCTCAAGGCTAGAAAACACACCGCTCCATCCAGTGAAAATTAGCTCCGTGTTGATTCATACTCAACCGTTGAAAGGCAACTCAAACCAAACACCACAGAACTAATTAAGGAATTATAACGTCTTCCACAAGCACACAACACAATTCTTTTGTTTTCTTTCTTTCTTTCATTCTAAGTAAGGCAATGTTTCTCACTTTTATTAATAGAATAGTTACGAAAAACAAAGCTGTCAGCTAACTGCTACTTACTAGCTGATTCGTAATTTCCATTCCAAGAGTATATAATTTTTAGGAAGTTAAGAACGGCAACTACTGCTCCATAGACACGTATTTATTACATTATTTTACTTTCAGAGTGCGGGAATTCTAGTGTGGTCTGGGACGCCACGTAATATTATATTATATTAGATTAGATTAATACGTGTTCCATACCGCATACGTACGACATTCCGTAGTGATGTGGAACATGTCAGTTTAATAAATTGTGTCTATACATGACAATACTCTAAGGATTTATTTATTTATTTTAGCAAACTTACTAAGTTTTATCTTAAATTTCATCTAAAGTGTAGAAGTATTTACCATTCCGAAATAATTTTAATTTCTTTTTAAATGCTAGTTGGTTATCTGTTAGACGTTTGATGCTGCTTAGTAAGTGAGCAAAGACTTTTATGGTAGCACAATCACCCCTTTCTGTGCCAAAGTTAAATTTAACCTTGAATAGTGAATATCACCCTTTCTCCTAGTGTTGTAGGTATGCACACTGCTATTACTTTTGAATTGGGTCGGATTGTTAATAACAAATTTCATGAGTGTATATATATATATATATATATATATATATATATATATATATATATATATATATATATATATTGTGAAGCTACTGTGAGGATCTCTAGATCGTTAAATAAATGTCTGCAGCAATTATTCTCATTACACTCTTTTGAGAAATAAATACTTGTTGAATGGTCCCAGAATATGATCCCATAAGAAAGCAGTGAATGAAAATAGGCATAGTAAGCTAATTTACTGAGGCGTAAATCATCAAATTTTGCAATGACCCTGATAGCATAAATAGCTGAACTCTAAAGTTTCATCAGATCTTCAATGTGTTTCTTGCAATTCAATCCGTCATCAATACAAACACGTAAAAATTTTCAATATTCTACCTTGGCTACCGGTTTCTCATCTAAGTTTATATTTATTAATGGTTCATGCCGTTTACTGTATGAAACTGTATATACTAGGTTTTATCGAAGTTGAATGAGGGTCTATTTTTAGAAAACCACTTAATAATTTTCTGAAAGACATAATTTACAGTTTTATTGGTTAATTCCTATTTGTTAGGCGTGATAGCTACACTTCTATCGTCACCAGAAGGAACTAGCTTAGCATCTTGGTAAATATATAATGGCAAGTCATTAATATATATTAAGAACAGCAAAGGACGCAAGACCGAACCTTGTGGGTCCCAATTTTTTACAGTTCCCTAGTTACAGGAATTAGCTGTTTCTTTCATATTATGTGAACTGCTGATTTCAAATTTCTACACCCTCCCAGTTAAGTATGATTTAAACCATGTATGCACTGTCCCAGTCATAATACAATATTTAAGGTTATCTAGAAGAATTGATTTACACAATTAAATGACCGGTTTTTAGATGATTTAATATTTCATCAGTGAAGGTATATATATCATTTTCTGTTGAAACGCTTTTCTGAAAACCAAACTGACATTTTGTTAGAACTTTATTGTTACTAATATGTGAACCTACTCGAGGATACATCACTTTTTCAACTGAGACCTCCCTCGGACATGGATGTGTTCGTGTATTGTCGTAAGTACAAGTTAGTTTATATACTTTGTGCAGAGACGACCTCAGCAATTTGGTCCCTTGGGATTACAGACTTTTGAACTTTTTTCCGTGTTTATCTTTTACTTTTTACCTCATTTCTTCTAACTTCTGTAGCCGCATAATTATAGGCTTCGTAACAATCGTTTATAGTCTTACTCAGACCGTCTTTGTTCTGGGGATCTGCAACCGGTGTGGCGTACTGGTAGTTTGCCGCGCGGGAGTGGCAGTGCGTTCTAAGGCGCCTTGCTGCAGAGTGCGAGTCTGCTCTGCGTCGGAGGTTGGAGTCTTCCATCGGGCATGAGTATATGTGTTGTCCCCTTAACATAATTATGTTAGTTTAAGTAGTTTGTGAGTCTAGGGATTGATAACAAATGTAGTTTGGTCCCATAGTTTCACAAAAGTTTGAAAATTTGGTAGTTGTGTTTGCGACCTTCCTATCAGAACTCTCCAATAAGAATTGGGCAATAAATATCTCAGGGTAGTGTTTAGGTGTAGGTGTAGGGTTTATGGCTCGTTGTTTCTGTTCATAGGGGTGAGTTATTTGTATCAACTTCAATGCCCTAAACAGCTACCCAATCTGTTTAAACAAGATCAATAATTAATCTGCATATGATGACGCGAAAATATATTTAAACAAACATAAATTATAGCTCTGAGTAGCCAAAAAATGGATTCTAAGATAAAGAAGTGATTTACTCAAGAAGTAATTCTTTATAAATGGAGTTTATTACTTTTTTTCAGACATGAAAATGCGGATGTGGTCCTACTTTATACATCGGTAAATTACTGAACTATTGTTCATGAGAGGCATAATAAGTATCACACGCACTCGAGAGTAAAAGTTCTAAATTATCACTCGTAAATTAGTGAAGTCCATCGAACATTGCAGTTCCAAATTAATCCACGATTACAGTATTTGTTATAACACAAAGTTTGTCATCACACGAATACACGATTGCTGATTCATCACAGTTCCACAGCCCTACTACTGTCCATAGTTTACCGCTTTTTAACCAGAGACTAAGTTCTGCAGTCACAGTCCCACACATGCCTATCTCTTCAAATCACAAGTTCGTAAAATGGCTTCAGGCCGCCCAGCGTCACAACCTTTCACCACTACGTCCAAGTTACGAAAACCTTCCCACGCGTTCGAAAGCATGCTCTCCCTGCTCCCAAAATTGTATCCTTCCGCTCATCCTGACGCCTCATCTCTCCCTTCCAAAATGTTATGCATTTAAATATCACAGAATTAAATGCTTTGACCACCTCCCTACAAACGTTATTTACATTTAACACACCGATATATATTTAACAGTACTAAAATCGTGTGAAACTGAAGCTCTTTGATGAGGTAGCTATTAAGCGTGGTGTCTCACTGTTCAAATATACTGCCGCCGTCGAAATATAGTTACACAATTAATATTTTATTTATCATGGCTTTTTATGCAGATATATTTAGTTCTTGTCCAAATATACATATTATCTGCTGCATATCTACTATTTTTAGTCGGCCATGAAATATTTAAGTGGCAGTCTACAACATAAAACGAACGCTACTGAGAATAGTATTAAATATAATAAAATACATATATAAATGTAATGCGCTTTGCTGGGTTCATGTGTTGTGTTTTTGAGGTTGAATCTACGTTCTGCCACAAGAATATTACTATCTCAATGAAAAGCAGAACAAGGGAGTAAAACAAAGTTTATTGAAAGAATACGGAAATAATGTGTTACGTCTTTTAAGATAGGTAGCGTGGTGCAATGCTGTCCATTTGCTTCTTAAACTGTTACTGATAAACACTACGTATCAATAATTGTAGATATAAGCCTTATAATATTATTATTGTAGTACTGAAATTTATCGGCTTTTTCTGTAAGGGATATTTAAATATTAATTACGGCGTTTCATTCTCCCAGTCCTCTTAATCCATTCGTATAATTATATTTGCGGTATGATCATTTCCTGATTTTATATGGATTTTTAGAATAATGTCTGTGGCTATATTGTATTTCAGTTGCAATCTGGAATAGCCGTTCTCACTCAGCCAAGCGTTTCCGGTTTCCGAGCACATTAGGGAAACCCTGAGTACCTGTCCATTCACTAGGTCCAAACTGTTAACCGGCTGGCTGGGCACTCAACAGCCTGGCAAAACCCGCCTTTCACATGGAAACAATCAGCTTCCCCCTACATCTGTAATATCACATGTTTAAGGGACATTGCGTAGAGTTATGACTACAGTTCAGTGAAAAGCGTTTGGTAAATGAATAGTAACTACGAATACATACATATTAGGAATTTAAGCCACCCTTTTACGTTTGTCTGTTTGTATGTCAAGGTACATCAGGAATTAGTGTAGGGCATTAGGATACAGTTGCCGCTGGGAAACTGAGAAAGTTAAAAGATATCTGTGAATGTGTTCTGTGCTCATTGATCACAATTTTGCTGTGATATTTATAAAAATCATTATTGGGGGACTAATACGCTCCGCTGTAAAAATTGTCTTTATCTTTCAGATACAATAGCAGTATGGCACTGTAAAGTTACCAGAACGAAGTACTTCATCAAAACTTTGGTATATTGTTCTGTATCAACACACACAGTATGAATTAAAGAATGGTTCGCACCGTATGTTCACGTAGGGGTGAAATTTAGGGTGTAAATGCACTCTGACCCACATGTCAAGCATGAAAATCAAATTGTGTAATTCTTTATTTATGAACTGATCGAAACGAAAGTGTAAACTGTCTGAAGACGTATTGGTCTGTTGAAAATGGTTCTATTGATCCTATTTTCGTGAAATTATGTATTGGACAATGAAATAACTATTGACTTAGATTTTTTGTCTAGAGAACACAGAGTGAATTATTAAGATATCCGTCCATGCCATTAATAATGTCTGTAGGAGAAGTTCTAGTCCATACCCGTAGCTAACTCGACAGCGTCGCTGATTACCAAGCGGGGGGGCCTGCGTTCGAATCCCAGCAGGGGACTGGGTGTTGTCATTTTCATCATCATCGACATGCATGTCGCCAAAGTGGAGTCAAGTAAAAACACTTGCACTAGGCGGCCGAATAATACCAGACAGGATCTTGTCACCCACCGTCTAGTCTAGAGTAGTTAAAGATTCTGAGATATAATTGTTAGTCCTTTGGTCGTCTATCACGTTACAAAAGTTCGTAAGTGTTACTATTTACGGTATTAACGTAATAAAGTGTCTGATATTAATGGCTTCAGATAAACTCCTATCAGGTTCTAGAGCAAGTTAAACACCGTTCAGGATGAATGTACACCTTTGGTTTGTACAACAGTATATCGTCAATTAAATACGTTGCCACTACAATGCATACACGGGCGACACCGTAAGTAAAATTTAGTCAGCAACGTAAGCGCGGTCTGTAATCAACGATTACAAAACATCTATTTGTAATTATATTTTACTATTAAACGTAAGAATCATAGTACCTAACTACCCAATGCAAAATAAAATTAAGATTACCCTTCTAATTCATTGAAGATATATAGATATCAATAAGTGTAACATGTTACCTTTTGCCTTTATTAGTATAAAATACCTTTAATGCAAGCTATCCTCTCCATCTAAACATTTCATTGAAAGAGACTTCTCATTAAGCTTCCTTTACAGTGTACCCTCCGCCACGCACCTTAGGGTGAATTACGGAGTACGTATGTAGATGTAGATGTAAATGTAGAGAGCACTTGTCGCGGCTGCAGCAGGCCGGCAGGTGTCGGCTGCGGCTGCAGCGGCGGTGGGCGTCGCCGATGCGCCGCAGCTGCCACGCCCTCGCCTCGCAGCCCGCCGGCCTTGAACCCCGCCCTCTGCGGCGACGCCAACTGCCTCACGTGCCGCTCACCAAGCCACGAGAGCCGCCGCCTCGCGCACCTTGTACGATTAGTCCACGATAACTTGAGGACTGCGCTTGTGCTGCCACAAGCGGAGAAAATCTACACTAGCTGAAAACTATTGTTTTGTCTCCGAGCGCAGCCAACTTAAAGGAAGGAAGCTTAGGGTTTAACGTCCCGTCGACAACTTGGTCATTAGAGACGGAGCTAACGCTCGGAGTTTTGGGTAAGGATGGGGAAGGATATCGGCCGTGCCCTTTGAAAGGAACCATCCCGGCATATGCCTGGAGTGATTTAGGGAAATCACGGAAAACCTAAATCTGGATGGCCGGGGGTGGATTTGAACCACCGCCCTCCCGAATACGAGTCCAGTGCGTTACCACTGCGCCACCTCGCTCGGTGCCAACTTAAAGCTGCCCAATGCAGTGGCGTAGCTGCGTCACCAAAGGCCCCGGCGCAACCTCACAATCACATTCTACCCACCAAGATTAATCTTTTGAATATAAACTCGATGGGGTACAAACATTTTCAATGAATATAATTACAGTTTGATATGTAAAGTACGAGATAACGTCGCAAGTGGCAAGTGGCAGATTCAATTTACCTTCTTAATTTCCAACGAAAAACCTGAATGTTTGTTGTGGCTTTCAGTGTGTAACAGTAACAAGCATTCACCTACAATATGATGTTTTTTCCACTTCATATCAAATTATGAGAAATCAAGTAACATTACAGAATCGAATAAAAAATATATCTAAACATTTTGAAATAAATATGAACAAAGGGAACAATAGAAATGCTGTACACACACAGGGCATAAGGAAAACACGAATGTAGAAGTGATTTACCAATAAATATGTGCACAAATTTGTATATTTGTAGCAAACAAACTAAAGAAAACAATAAATACCTTTACTAAGCTTTTCTATTTTACACAAGGAAAAAACAGCACATAAAACTGTCAAAAGACAAGTCGCACTATGTAACAAATAAGTTATATCAAGGGGCATATGTGACACTGGTCATGACTGGGTTAATTATAACGAGACTTGAGCAAGTCATGTTCAGTTTGCTGTCCACCATTTTCCGTCAGAAGACGTAAGGAGTCAAGTTTTCCTCATTGTCATTTCCTGTACATTCAAACCTCACAATCACATTCTACCCACCTAGACGAATTTTTTGAATATAAATTCGATGGGATACAGACATTTTCAATGAAAATAATTACAGTTTGATATGTAAAGTACGAGATCATGTCGCAAGTGCAACAAGATAATCAAGGCTGACGCGTACTACTGAACAAACACCCAGAGTTTTTGTAAAGCGGCCTTGTGGAAATGGCTGGCCAGAAAGTGCAGGTCCTCGGAATAGGCCACCACGGGCGGTCTTACGTGCAAAAGTAAGTTAAAAATCCTCCGGATGCGACCATTATGGTGCTGTATACAAACTTGGATTCATCCGAAAAAATGATGTTTTGCAATTCGTGCACCTAGGTTTGTCATTGCGTACACCATCGCAGGGCTCCTGTCTGTGATGCAGCGTCAAGGGTAACCGCAGTCATGGTCTCCGAGCTGATATTCTGTGCTGCTGCAAACGTCGACGAACTATTCGTGGAGATGGATGTTGTCTTGCAAACGTTCCCATCTGTTGACTCAGGGATCGAGATGTGGCTGCACAATCCATTACAGCCATGCGGATAAGATGCCTGTCATATCTACTGCTAGTGATACGAGACCGTTGGGATCCAGCACGGCATTCCGTATTGCCCTCCTGAACCACCGATTCCATATTCTGCTGATAGTCATTGGAAAGAGACCAATGCGAGCAGCTATGTCACGATAAGATAAACTGCAATAGCGATACGCTACAAACCGACCTTCATCAAAGTCGGAACGTGTTGGTACACATTTCTCTTCCTTACACGAGGCATCACAACAACGTTTCACCAGGCAACGCTGGTGAACTGCGGTTTGTGTATGAGAAATAGATTGGAAACGTTCCTCTGCGAATGCTCTGCACAGCTAATCATTTGTATATCACAGCATCTTCTTCCTGTCGGTTAAATTTCGGGTCTGTAGCACGTCATCTTCGTGGTGTAGCAATTTAAATGGCCAGAAGTTTAAGTTGGGGGAAGAGGACACAAATAGTAAGATGTCCTGGAACATAAGTTTGAAAGAGGTCTGTTATGCTTTCTTAAGAAAGATCCGGGACAGTTGAGATCTGCAAATGCAAGTTAAAACGCTCACTGTTGCTCTAAATTACTTTGCGAAAGGCCACAGTATTTGCACAATGGAAATTTAACTGCTCATTCCTTAATGGAGCAGTCAGTGTTTTAACAAACACAAAATCACAGTTAAAAATAAGCTGCCCGATGCAGTGGTGTAGCTACGCCACCAAAGGCCCCGGGGCAAAAATGACATTGGAGCCCTCTTTAAACTAAAACTATGCAAAACTACTTCATCATCAGTTCCTTACCGCCCACTGGAAGACATAATAAGGCAAACCTAAATAGTATTAAGTGAATTATTATGTGTCACGCAGCAGATAATATTTAATTGTACTCTCAAATCTATATCTATAAATGTGAATGTCTGTTCGGTGTACGTTTATCACGTCTGAACCACAAGACATAAAGAATTAAAAATTTGTATAGTTACTAATGTCTACCCGGCGAAGGCTTTATGCACATTTATATGACGATCAGATAGCTATTTATCTATATACATATATTAATGTGAATGTCTGTTCGGTGTACGCTTATCAAGTCCGAACGACAAGCCGCAGAGACTTAAATATTTGTACAGTTACTAATTTATACCTGCGGAAGCTTTTAGGCATGATTTTTAGTGATCTGATAGATATTTAGTAATTTGAAGAACATAATGGGAAATGCGAACAATGACTACTCTTTGAAAATTATATTTACTCTTTGAAAATGGTTTTATTGGTTTCATTGTTGCTTGAGGGTCGATTATGATATAAGGGTCAAGTATATTGGGATGGAAAGTTATCGGTGTATATAAAATTCTACGTGTGTGTGTGTGTGTGTGTTAATATTTCCCTATGCAGAACGTAAACGAATGGTCTGTGTGTAATTATTGTCGGAAGTCTCCCGTTGTACACCATAGCAGTTCCATGCCGATAGCTATAAGGTGGGGGGGGGGAGATATGGTGGTTGATAGTCGTCAAATTAAAAAAAAAAAAAAAAAAAAAAAAATCGGGCTGTAGGCCAGCGATGACGTTTCCGACTACATAGCGAGGAGGTTACATACAACGAAAAGTGATGCCACAGACAATATTTTTGGTCTATGCGTGCTACAATGTCTTCAGCTCTTCCCCTGTAAGGATAATCATACGAATAAGGAAATGTAAGAATAAATAAATAAAGCAATAAAAAAAATTTAATACATCTCTTAAAAATCGTTTTGACGTTTCGCGCATTACATCAAGTGATCGATCTGTGGTATTTTTACAATCATTATTGTTGAATTTCGTGATTGGATTATTCGAAACGAGTGCACTTTACGTGTGATTTGATCTTATAGCTTATCTATCATAATAAACCAACACGCGAGCGGAGCCGCGGGCTTCAGCTAGTATAATTATAACTGCGAAAGTTGGTTTGTTTGTTATGCTTTCAAGCAAAAGTTACTGGGCGGATTTGAATGAAATTTTGCAGAGGGATACATTTGGACCTGGGTAGGACATAAAGATAAGAAAACATGGCCCCTTGCCGCGAAGCAAACCGGGAACAGTCAAGTCCGCGGTGACAGCAGGCGGACTGTTGTCAGTGCCGACAACTCACTGTCGCTAAACTCCTCGCTGTTAGCTCATTGCTCCGTACTGATCAGCCTAATTTCGTTGATAGCCCAATCAAAAAAGGAAAATAGGGGAAACACTCGTGTAGGATGGTTTCGGAAAAGAAAATTGCCGGATTTTGTTTGATGGAATACTTTGGTTTGAGCCGTGCCCCTACCAGGCTTCATGAAGTATATATTAATGTCTGGCCAGGAAAAAGTAATACGTAAAATAAGTAAGTTGACATCTTCGCTTATTATAGTGGCAGTGGGGTACAGGGTAGTGTCTTGAAGGTACAATTTACTATTGTGACAAAGTAAGCATATTTCCTCTTCTTCTTGCACGAATTTCAGAGTGCAATTGGTTGCAGCACTTCATTGGGATCTACGATTATGTAGCATACCCTTGGGGAATTCACTCCACAAACAGTTGAGTTACCATAATAATACAGTTCTGTAATTGTAGAGACTTCATATTCAAATGTGGTTACACTGTCTACTGTCAAACTCTGTGCTAGTAATTCAGCACCATTCACTGTTATTTCGCAACGATTGGCAGGCACGGCAACTCCGACTTCGACCGACAATATGCTGACGATGGCAGGTTCCACGTCTTAGCAGACAAGCAAAGAACCTTGTTATGTTTATATTCTGGGGTGCGAATAATTTTCGGATTTCACTTCGTGCGTTTGAGGTTTGTTTGTCAGGGTTCAAAAAGTTCAAAGTCGGAAAACCTTCATTCAACTAAATTATTATATACAGTTGAACTTCGCTTATCCGAAGTAATGAAAGTGTTCAAGGATCTACGGTAACTTTTTTGGAATTTCGCTCACGTAGGCCGAGGTGCTCTTTGAGCTCGGGGGCCCCGGGCCACTGCCCCGCCTAGCCCTATGATAGCTACGCCAGTGACCCAATGACGCACATGCGCGCGAAGTATTATTGTAAGCTAAGATTGCAAGTAAATTTTCTTAGGCATTCACTAAGGTGTTTACTTTGGAACAAAAACTTGTTATTCTACACTTCTTCCAGTTGCTACAGCAAGTAAACTTCAAGAACTTTCTGTACGGAATTGTACCAAAGTGTCGACAATACTTGTATAGAAGTATTTCCTCTACAGTCGCGATACACGCGAGAAAAGTGGAATTTTATATCGTCGTTCTTAAAAACGATAGCAGCCGCTATATGTTGTATTTCTACTAACGAGTGAAAATCATCATGAAACGCTAACGTAAAAAGTAATAGGCTGGAGATATGGATGTAAAGGATTTCATATGATTTTTATTAAGGGATACTGAGAAATGAATTGAAATAAAATGATTAGATTTATATCGAAACTTTGTTTCATATGCATATTTTGAACATTTCTTTCTTGGTTTACAAATAGTACATAACTGTATAAAGAAATGCGGCTAGCTATCTTACCATGAGACGACCTTTTCATTACTCTTCGATATTTGCACACAGTAAATATTCAGCTTTACATAATTAATTTATTTATTATTATTATTATTACCATTCAAATGCCATGTTTTTACCTTGGCATTAAAAAATCAAGTAAATTCAAAGTTCAATATATGTCAGTCTATTTTCGTTTCTAGTGTACCAAATTAATTGGTAAATTAATTTCATTTATCCTTGGCTAGTTCTGCCAGTTACATGTGTGTAAAGAGTAGCAATGGTACCTTTGATTCGGTCTATTTGTCTTAATGCTATTTTCCTTTTCAACACTTTATACAACCTTTTATACTGGTAGTGAATAGGCACAAACTCTGCACATTTAAGTTAAACTTACACAGACTGATAATGAGTCGAATACCGGAATGAATTTTCGCTCTGCTTCAAGGAGTGGGCAAATTTAAAGTTCCTACTGCATTAAAGCTGTATGCCAAACCGAAAGTCGAGTCGATGGAAGCAATCTGGAACACGGTTTTGATCTAGCAGTAAATAGTTTCAAATCACTTTCGGAGAGTTATTTTTTTAAGTTGGCGAAATCAGCGAGGGTTCACTTGATGCGGGGGTTTCCATTAGAAAGAACTTGCGGAGGTAACTGCGGTCTTACAATACAACAGTACCGTACTGCAGTACTGTTCGCTTATTTGTGCTGTGTTCGCACTTCGTCTTGACCGAATAAAAATGAGCCAAAACGCAGTCCCTAGACCGTTATTTTCGATACGTATATATACAGGGTGTTACAAAAAGGTACTGCCAAAATTTCAGGAAACATTCCTCACACACAAAGAAATAAAATATGTTATGTGGACATATGTCCTGAAACACTTAATTTCCATATTAGAGCTCATTTTAGTATTTACGGATGAGGCTTCATTCCAACGTGATCAAACTGTAAATTTTCACAATCAACATGTGTGGGCTGACGATAATTGGCACGCAATTATGCAATCACGTCATCAACACAGATTTTCTGTGAACGTTTGGGCAGGAATTGTTGGTGATGTCTTGATTGGGCCTCATGTTCTTCCACCTACGCTCACTGGAGCACGTTATCATGATTTCATACGGGATACTCTACCTGTGCTGCTAGAACATGTGCCTTTACAAGTACGACACAAAATGTGGTTCATGCACGATGGAGCACATTTCAGTCGACGTGTTCGTACGCTTCTCAACAACAGATTGGGTCACCGATGGATTGGTAGAGGCGGACCAATTCCATGGCCTCCACGCTCTCCTGACCTCAACCCTCTTGACTTTCATTTATGGAGGCATTTGAAAGCTCTTGTCTACCCAACCCCGGTACCAAATGTAGAGACTCTTCGAGCTCATATTGTGGACGGCTGTGATACAATACGCCATTCTCCAGGGCTGCATCAGCGCATCAGGGACTCCATGCGACGGAGGGTGGATGCATGTATCCTCGCTAACGGAGGACATTTTGAACATTTACTATAATAAAGTGTTTGAAATCACTCTGGTACGTTCTGTTGCCGTATGTTTCCATTGCATGATTAATGTGATTTGGAGAGAAGTAATAAAATGAGCTTTAACATGGAAATTAAGCGTTTCCGGACACATGTCCACATCACATATTTTCTTTCTTTGTGTGTGAGGAATGTTTCCTGAAAGTTTAGCCGTTCCTTTTTGTAACACCCTGTATAATAAAGTTGCTGTAGGAAAACCACGCTACCATTAATATATGCACACATTACGTACTTCCTAGAGTCGTTTAAGTGAATAGTATTTCCGTAAGTGCCGCCCTCGATTTAGTATTAGGCAGGTGATGGTGGCAGCACTGCTGCAAGCAGACGACGTTGCCTTCCCTTCACCCCTCCTCTTTCTGCGGCAGCCATTAAGCGCTGTGAAGGCCGCTCCCAGCATTCATCTACATCTACATCTACATCTACATCTACATACATACTCCGCAATTCACCGTAAGGTGCGTGGCGGAGGGTACACTGTACCACTACTAGGCATTTCCTTTCCTATTCCACTCCCAAACTAACGCGAATCGTCAAGTTATCGTGTACATATAGTAGTGGGAAGAAAGCTTATGCTACTGCCTTACATCAGCTCACTTTTGCAGGTGAAACTTGTTTATTTATGCTGTTGCTAACGATTATTAATGTTAATGATTTTTATTATATGATTCTCACAAATATGTGTGTTTTTTTTTTTTTTTTTTTTTTTTTCATGTGCAGAGTCAACGGCGCAACCCACGAAAACAGCATCTTCTCTGCCCAGACACAGTCTAACACATACAGTCACGACACTCCCACTGACTTTTGTTATATACTGCGACAGCAACACTTCAAGCTGCCGGCAAGCTACATTTCTGAATACGGTACTGGATGAGTACGAGCAGTATAGTTTACATTGATTTCAACGTACTTTGTACATTTGGCAAAGTATGTAGAGCCATAAAAATAGGTAACATCTTAACAATAAATCCACAGTTGGTTCTCTTAAGTTTCGCAAGATCCCAAAGAAGGTATGAAACGGTAGATTACAATACAGTTTTTTTACAATTATCTTGTAACCTAAAGAATTTAATTTTCTATTAAAAATGAAAAAAATTGCTAGGAAACACGAGAAGACCTCCCCTTTGGCAGAAAGACGTCGCTTTTCTACAAAAATGTTCAAATGTTTGTTAATCTTAACTACGGGGTCAACAGTCCCTAAACTTACAAACTACTTATGAACTACCTACAACTAAGGACGACACAAATATCGATGCCCGAAGGAGGATTCGAACCCCTGACCGTAGTGGCCGTGCAGACCGTGACTGAAGCGCCTCAGTCCCCTCGGCCACCGCGGCCGGCGTCGCTTTTCTACTCTATTACAATTCCAAACAATCGGTGAGGGTGGAACGTACGAAAAGCATAAAGAATGCAATAACTACAGTATTTATCCAGATCGGATCTCGGATTTTTTCATTCTGCGTTTTAACCCATCCTCCATCTCTCAACTATGTGAGGAGTTGCCAAGAACAACACGTGGTTCGTACCCCACGTTAAGCTGTAGGTCCGCTTTCCCCGGTTGGATTACTGGGGTAGGCTAGGGACACGCAAGTCGCCGAAGTAGTGTCCAATTCAAAGACTTGCACCAGGCCAGTGAGCCACACGAAATTATTATTATTAACGTACCAACTCAGCGATCACAGCTGTAACTGAAGGAAAAAATTATCAGAGGTGGCAATAAAACAGCAAAAGCAATCCAACTTTTTTCAACAAAGAGGAACCGAATTCCACAATTGTTGTTAAAGCTAAACCACAAATGGCAAGAATCTTAAAGATATTGTATTCTTAAGCTAAAGTAATCACACTCAGAACAATATGCCTGTATAAGAAACACGAATGAAGCTTAAAAATTTACGAATCATTAGACTCCACACCGAAACGATACTCTTTGTAATAGAAAGAACAGAGCATAATAGATATTTACATTTCTCTTATGTTTATATTCTACTTACTTTCAGCGCATTAAGCTGCATGTATCTGTTAGACTGTGGTACTACTACGATCGCCTGATACGATATTTCGTTCTAAGCTTTACTAATTGGTTTGAACATAATTCGCATTTGAACTAATACTTCCACAACAGTTGAATTTAAGACATAGACCTACGTTGTCGAAAAGTACAACGTTACGTATGGTAAATTTTACTTACCGTCCTGGCGGCCTCGCGTGACTATGTTGTCTATCATGTGACATTCGCATTAGCCAATCGTGTGACACAGCAAATGTTTTATCACGAATTCTCCATTTTTCTAGAGAATTACTTAGCGAACGATGGGTACATACGAGAACCTGTCAACCATAGCGGAGGAACAGAATT
The DNA here is from genome assembly GCA_026315105.1 of Locusta migratoria. NCBI lineage: Eukaryota > Metazoa > Arthropoda > Insecta > Orthoptera > Acrididae > Locusta > Locusta migratoria. The sequence goes on along the minus strand of CM048746.1, from coordinate 422,509,968 downwards.
ATTTATACTACTTCATCGTCTGTACGTAACAGTAATCAAGTCACTCTGTGTGGATTTCTAACTGCTTGGTAAAGACTTTCTACTGTTTTGTTGATGTTGCCAACATTATCATGCAAGCTAAGACTTTGCCGTTTTGTTCAGTTAAAGCAGACTGTAATTATTTGCAAAACACTCAGAAGAATCAAGAGATGTGTTATCCATGACCAACAGCTCATTTATAACGGTCATATGCTTAAAAAGAAAAGCCGAAGTTGATCGAAACTGTTAACAGATTAATAAAAACAGGAAACGCGACTCATTCATGTGTCATAGCAGACTGTAGATTTGGTAAGAACTCTCCAAACAATAAGGATACATGTTATACACGATAAACAACACTTTTATAATGATCATACTACTGAAAGAAATTCCCACGTTGAATGAAATTGGTAACAGATTAATAATAACAGCAAATCAATGCAACTCGTTACTGTATTTGTCTAAGCTTACTCCACCTGAAAAAAATACAGCCATATATAACACAGGAATTTTCCATATCTCAAGACTGTAAAGACAGCTTATTTACGTCAGTTCTTACGTATTATTACCACTGCTTTTTGCAATTACAAACACGACTGCTTGCACGTTTATACGAAGAAATATAGCGGCGAGACTTCATGGACATCATTGATACTGTGAAGGGCATTGCAAGTTTAATAATATATGTCTGTGGGCGTAACCCACGAGAAAAACATATTCTCTGCCCAGACCAGACATCATATAACTGGCCATCAAATGTCGTGGGTCTACAGCCACGAGCCGAGAGAAGATATTGTTAAGGGACGCCATTGTCACCAGTCGTAAGTAAATAAAAGAAAATGATTTTTTTTATTTTTTTCTAAGGAAAGTTTAAGTAAAACAAGCAATTTCAGTTTCTATGAATGTTCTAATGAAGATATAAATTAATAAAATTCAGCAACCAGTTACTTGTAATTATTTATTTTAGACGACCGGTTTCGGACGCTTGGGTGCCCTTCTTCTGGTCTCTACACAGACAAACAAGTCGATTGGTATACAGTAAAGGCTATCAACGTACAAAAGTCGGTTACAGAAATTTGAAGCAGTTTGGAACCAAATCGATTGTAATAAGATATTTTCATATAATGGGATATAATTAACACTTACATTTTAGTATTGTTGCTTAATTAATGTAGCTACATGCTATTAGGAGAATCAACACTGAGTGCAGAGATTATGCAATGAATACCAAGATATTCATGTATCTACTTTTATTACGTATAAATACTTACAATATTATATAACTCGTGTCTTTTTTAATCCTGATGAAGAGTCCATATCCGAATTTCGTAGTTATAGCTTAAAATTTGAGTTAACAGCAACATATTTTTGAAAATCAATTTTTGCATGCCGTATTACATCCCCTTATTGGTCAAATTTACAAAATATACCGAAACACGCGTCTTTTAAATTCAATCCCCGAATCCAAATCCGAAAATTTGTAGTTCTAACTTCAAAATTGCCTAAATAGCAACAGATTTTCGAAAAACATCCCCTCTCCAATTTAACCCCCTTTATTGAATTTCTAAAAATACCGAAACACGTATTTTTTTAAATTGTAACCAACAATACAACTAATAATATTTGCAGATCTAGCTTCAAAATTACCTGAATAGCAACATGTTTTCCATAATAATTTTTCATCCCCTTTTTTCCCTCTCACTTGTTTAATTTCCAAAAATACAGAAAACCCGTGTTTCTTTTCTTTTTTTTTTTTTTTTTTTTTTTTTTTTTTCAATTCCTGACCAAGATTCCATATCCGAAGTTTTGTAGTTGTAGCTTAAAATTTGACTGAACAGCAACAAATTTTAGAAAATAAATTTTTACGTCCCCTGTTTTACCCATAAATCGATGAATTTCAAAAAATGCCGAAACACCTGTCTTTTAAATTCGAACCCTGAATTAAAGTCCGAAATTGTGTAGTAGCTTCAAAATTGCCTAAATAGCAACGTATTTTCAAAAAGCGTTTCATCCACTGTTTCACCCCCTTACGGACGAATTTTCGAAAAATCGCTTCTTTAATGACGCCTACAGAGTAAGATCAACACCCTCTATAAATTTCAAGTTTCTATCTTCAGTGGTTTGGGCTGGGCGATGATGAGTCAGTCAATCAGTGAGTCAGTCGGGTTATTGTCTTTTATATAAAGAGAAAGTAGTCCGATACTTCCAATTTTCCATCCTATGTGTGTTATTTTGCTTTTTACTTTATTTTTTTATTTTTTGTGTACATTAATTATTTTATTTTGTATTTCTGTGTAGTTTATCTATGATGATGGTCCTGGACCAAAACTAGTCGATTTTAAGCATTTTAATAAAACAGTTGATGGTTAAAGAAGCATTTTACTAAATACGTGACTGACCTTACCAAAACCATTTTTAGTTGAGATGCTGGGACCAAAACTAGTTGATTTTCAGCATTTTAATAAAACAGCTGATGGTTAAAGAAGCATTTTATTAAATACATGACGGCTGTTAGCACTCACCTTACCAGAACCTTTTTTAGTTGAGATGCTGGCTGCAAGATCCGCGAAACCAGTCAAACCAAGTGAAAGTTTTAACAAGCGATTTTGTCAACAAAACAAGTTTTTTTTTAATTACCCCTTTCAACTCAGAAAGCAATGAATACACACTCGTCACCACAAATTTTCTTTGTTCCTCAGTACGGCGATCGATGGTGGCTTCACTTCTGTGGCATCAAGGGAACCTCCCCCTATTCTAACCTCCTTGGTATCCACGGATGCCAGTATGGTTACTGTCCAGAGAGCTTAAATTTCATAGAGTGGCGATAGATCCGCAACGTCTGAGGCAAACTGAACGTCTGTCACGTTATTTGGGATATTGGCTGACAGCACCCAATACAGAATTTTATCTACTTACACAATTCCACATTTTCAGTAAATACTGCGGATGTACATCAGGATCCGATGGTGTCACCAGACTTTATCAAAGCTGCTAACAGACAAGCTTGACACTATATTTCCTAAAAATGCGGTAATGAAATCTCACAAACCTGACAGTGATACACTTCCAGTTGGAAGTATCTTAGTTGAGGTGTGCAACAACGAAGGAAGAGCCGCGTTAAAAATAATTGTATTTGTTATAATGTAAAAGACTTATACAATGATCAGAGTCGCTATTTATCAATCTAGTAGTTCCTCAGATGGTCTCAGAAGGGTTGAGTGAACCGTACTTGCCAAAAGAGCCTGGCAGGCTCGTGTGGTAACGCGTGCAAATGCTAGCAGAGACCGACATTGCTTCATTTTGGTCAGTTAACGGCAACAGGTATTATCTACAAGAGCGGTGTTGTGTCTTCAAAGCGTCGTCTGGCAGGTTTTGGAGTTTTACGACCGGCATATGAGGAGCGGTGTGCGTCAGCGTGAGGTTTACTATTGAATTTCCGTGAATTCATTACTTCCAGCCATAGACAAATCGCAAAATTACTGTAATGGAAATCTTTATATATCACGTGTCACGATGTTTGTCCACGATTAACTCCGCCGAAACTACACAAATGATTTTAATTAAATTTGAACAATGTGTGGTATAGCTGCAAAGTTCTCCGTTGGAAAGCGAAAGGTCAAGAGTTCCAATCTCGTTGCAAACACTAATCTTTATCATTGTAGGTTTTAACCTAGCTTTAAGCTCTCGTCATTGTGAGGATTCGCCAGAAACGACAAGTGGCTCGGATTGCACTTTAAATTGTAAGTCCCGTTTCTCCTGTTGGATAACTGGGATAGGCTAGGGACACGCAAGTCGCCGAAGTGGCGTCCAGTCGAAAGACTTACACCAGGCCACTGATCGACACGAAATATTACTAACAATTTCGGACGTTTCCTTGACGATACAATGTTTTTCACATTTCATATCTTTCCTGAATATTTAAATGTTTGTAAACTTGTTGTACCAAACTGGTATGGTCATCAGTCCCTAGACCTACAAACTTACGCTAAGCACAACACACACACACACACACACACACACACACACACACCATTGCCCGAGTGAGGTCTAAAACTTCCTGCGGGCCGCGCAGTCCGTAGCATGACGCCTCAGAACACGCGACCATTCCTCGTGGCCATTTTTTCCTTATTTACATAAAGTATACTCGTGCTTTTTTAATTTTTCGTGTATTTCATTTGATTTTGATTTTTACTGTGTATTATATCTCTCGCTAAAACTTGCTTCGTCGATATAAATAATACATTTTTGTTCGCTTTAATGCAGATGGTTCAGAAACAAAATCTGTGAAAATCCAAAGGAACAGCAGAAACATCGAAAAAAATCGAAACTGGTAATGTTGTAAGATAGGTATCACCACTTCGGATTAAATTCGTATTTTCTGGGCTGTCATAAAGTTTAACAGATATTAATTCAAACGGTGCACGGCGGAGGGGACTCTACCACCAAGTTGGACACTAAATACTAGCATAAATAAATACCCGAGCAACGCCGAGTCTTCAGGTAGCTAATACAGTAAGAAGCCTAAGAGGACAAAGGGAGAGACATGCATGGAGATGTGATGGGCAGAGAGATTAAGTAATGGAAATCAAATGTTTAAATGTTTGTAAACCTATTGGAACATACTGCTGTTGCCATCAGTCCCTAGACTTATAAACTATTTTAACACTAAGGACCACACTAGAAAAGGAGTGTACGATGTATATTCAGTTCCCATGCATATTTAGCAATTGCGAAACATTGCCGTGTTTGCTAGTAAAATAGAAATAAGAAAATAAGATCTTATATTGTTTAGGGGCTTTCATTCTTACCATGCGCAAGAACTTCCGAATGTTTGTAACTACTTATTCTTTTGTTGTTACCAAATCGATGCTATTTCATAGTACTCTGAGAAATACCAATCATTCGACGTTCAAGTTTATCCTGAAATTCAAATTAACTATTTGGCCAGAGTTTCGCAAAATCATTTCGAGGGTATTTCTTTGCCATTACGCTCTCGAGTAGGGCGCGGGGAAGATAAGTACCTGAATCTTTTTGTTGTGAACCAAACATCATGAATCACGATAACGCCATAAGCAAGCAGCAGCATCAGAGCTCGAACGTAAGTAAGCCAATAAAGAGCCACATAGAATTATTTTTCAACATAACTTCCAGGCGAATGTACAATATATCAATTAGTTTTCGTAAATAAAAAAGTTTTGTTTTTTGCAGATGAAAAGCTGTGAAGACTTTTCATTCCTCAATAAAAGCAGATGCAAATCATGCGAATTACATAATGTAAGTATTGTAAATAAATTAGGCTTGATGAATCTAACAAAACTGTGAAATCAAACAACTCGCCCAAATGACTGAATAACCAAAACAAAATGTTTGTATAGCTTATGGGACTTAACTACGGGATCATCAGTCCCTAAACTTACAAACTACTTATGAACTAGCTAACACTAAGGACGGCACAAATATCCATGCCCGAGGGGGGACTCGAACCCCCGACCGTAGTGACCGTGCAGACCGTGACTGGAGCGCCTCAGTCCCCTCGGCCACTGCGGCCGGCGGATAACCAAAATCTGAAACATATTATTCTAGAAAATAAAAGGCAAAAACCTAAGGAAGATGACACAATAGGTGCCAAAATTTGTTTGGGTGTTAAAACAAAACAAGGTGTCTTGCACAAGACGGATTTAATCAGAAACCTAATACGGCAAGCACGGAAATGAGCTGCATCATTACAAGATGATCATCTTACGAAAATACTTTGTCATGCCATTAACTTTGCTGTCCGGATCATTTTGTTAACTTACTTATGTTTGTAATATCTTCGTAATAACAAACAACTTTAGTGTTAAGCAATCATCCATGTTTTAGATGAATTTTCTTACTAATATTTCTTGAGGTTATTTAAATTACATTTAGAAATTTGTCATGACCTGCATGTTATAAGGATTTGCTGTTGTCATACAATTATGCAATTTAGGTTATGAAAACAAACAGACACAGCTCTAATCAAAACTTGCACACACAGCTCAGCTCTGTTTTTGTTTGTTATGTAAACATTTATAATAATTATTTTAATTTATGATGATTAATCTGTTAGGCCTATTATCTGTGAAAATGGTGCATTAATGTTACGGAAATGGAATTCAATATTTATGTTGTATTACCTTTATTCTAGAACATTCTGGAATCCACTACTGTTTACATATACGCACACATGATGGCACGCGAGGAGTGTAAGTATTGTAAATATATTCATATTTGTACATATCCGGATGTTTACTTGACCAAACAATTCGGTTCCTTAAGGCTAAATTCATTACAATGGGGAGCAGGAGACGGCCGCGGCGGAGCGGCCGAGCGCGTTGAGGTGCTATGCTAAGATACGCGACGTCGTTCCCCGTCGGGGGTTCGAATATCCCCCCTCTGGCAACGATGTTTGTGCCGTCTTTAGTACAAGCCAGATCATACGTACAGGGTGTCTCACGAAATACGCGTGCCAGGCGTCCGCGGATCGCGCGGTACGGCTCCCGGCCGCCGCCACCACATCCGACTGCCACGGCAGCGCCCGATTCTCGGCTCTGTTGTGCCGCGGGCGCATACACTGAGTTAAAGTATAAAAACCATTGCCATCTGAGTAACCTAAGCTTAACTTTATTTACAGTAGATGTTTACTCTTCGAGTGTATGGGGATTGCTTGCATACACCTTGTCTTTTAACATTCCCCAAAGATCAAAGTCACAGGGATTGAGATCTGGAGAACGAGGAGGGCAGTCAACTACCCTATCATCAAAAACATTTCGTATTGCTGCCATAGAAGCATTGGCAGTGTGTGGTCTTGCATTGTCCTGCATGAAATAACTGTGCAGCTTTTCGTTGTGTGAAAGTTCTTCAAAAAATGGATGCAGGATATTATTCACATACCTGTCAGAATTTATTGTTTCGTGAAAACAGATTCGACTAGTCATTTCCCAGATTTCGGCAGCCGAAATTCGTCGAGTGTTCGCAAATGTGTTCCAAAGTTTTCAGACCGCTCTTTCCATAGAGGGACATCATTTTGAACATCTACTGTAAATAAAGGTAAGCTTAGGTTATTCAGATGGCAATGGTTTTTAGACTGTAACTCAGTGTATGCGCCCACGGCACAATAGAGTTCGAGAATCTGGTGCAGCCATGGCCGGCGGATGCGGTGGCGGCGGCTGGGAGCTGTATCGCGCGATCCGCGGACGTCTGGCAGGCGTCTTTCGTGTAACACCCTGTAGTTTGCAAGTTTAGGGACTGATGACCCCACAGTTAAGTTTCATAAGCTGTACAAACATTTGAACATTTAGGAGGAGACGAACAATTGTTCAAATGTTTGTATAGCTTATGGGACTTAACTACAGGGTCATCAGTCCCTAAACTTACAAACTACTTATGAACTACTTACGAACTAGGACGGCACAAATATCCATGCCCGAGGGGGGATTCGAACCCCCGACCGTAGTGGCCGTGCAGACCGTGACTGAAGCGCCTCAGTCCCCTCGGCCACCGCGGCCGGCGAGACGAACAAAGAGAGGATCGTTGGTGGAGAAGATGGGCGGGCGAAGTGGCACATAGGGAGTTGGACAGAGTGATGGTTGGGAAAATGAGATGAATCGAGATAGATGTGTTGATGAGGTTCTTACCGGGGAGGGGTGGGGGGGGGGGGCGGGGCGGAAGGAGCTTGACAGATAGTAGCTTCTGAGACGCTAGTAAGGAGGTGTTGGACTAGACGGGACCTAGAGACCCAGTGTGGTCAGCTGTGCCTGAGAGCCTGTGGCGGCCACGACCCAGAGACGGCCTCGTCCTCGGCCTGCGGCGGGCCTTGGCTGCTGAGGTGGGTAAGGCCAGCCCCACACGCGGTGCTCCACTTTGCTGCGGCTCGCCACACGCTGAGGCTGCCGCCGCTCTCCCCGTCTGGCTGCTGACAACGCCACTGCCGCCGGTGCCTTGTCCTCAGTTCACCTTACACTCACGTCTCATGCGCGATCCGTGGGTATTACAATTCAGCGATAGCACCTGCACAGTTACGAGCAGGACTAGACTTCGTGCAAACTTAATTATTTGTATAATTTTCCAAACAGCTTAAATTGGAAAGATCACATAGAAAACATTCTAGGGAAAGCGAACCAAAAACCCATTGGCAGTACAGTTATAAGATGCATCAGTTCCACTAAATAAACTGCCTACATAACACTTGTGCGTCCTGTTTTGGAGTATTGTTACTCATTGTGGGATCCCTACCAAGTGGGACTGACAGACGATTTAGAAAAAGTTCAGAGAAGGACAGCTCGTTTTGTATTATCACGATATAGGGGAGAGAGTGTCACAGCAATGATGCATGAGTTGGGGTGGAAATAATTAAAACGAAGGTTTTATTTGTTGCGACGAGATCTACTTGCGAAATTCCTTTCGACAAATTTTTCTTCAGATTGCGAACATATTTTGTTAGCAACCACCTACATAGAAAGACATGATCATCAAAATAAAATAAGTGAAATCAGATCGAAAACGGAAAGACTTACGTGTTCCTTTCTCCCGCGAGCGAATGGAATTGTAGAGAAACATCATAAAAGCGGTTCAGTGAACCCTCTGCCATGTACCTCCAAGTGACTTGCAGAGTACGTATGTAGATGTAGATATATAGCTAGCCAGTACGTGAATGCTTTGCAGTTGTTAATACGTGTGACAATTTGATACACATCTTTCTCTATCCCTCTCCCCTGCCCCTCCTCCCACTTTTGTCAATCTCCTCCTCCTCCCTTCCCCCCTATCTGTCACTTTCACCCCACTCACTTTACATCCCCTGTCTCACACCACCCCTGAAACACAGGCAAGGTGGAATGGCTTGTGTTCTTCAACGTAAATGAAACCACAAAGGAGGGGCATCTGTGGAGAGGCAACAGAAATGTGTGGTTCTTGGTCAGCAGCCTTTTCAGTAGTTGCAGGGACAACAGTCTGGATGATTGACTGAACTGGTCTTTTAACATCAGTTACCGTGGCTTTCTCATACAGTTACTGCACTCGGCTGAAACCAAGAGGAAACCACAACCGTTACTTTTCCAGAAGACATTCAGCTCTACTGAACGAGGGTTGGAACAAATAATCGCATCTCTGCTTGTGGAGACACTATGCAATATAATCTACTATTGTCGCTGATAAGACACATTGCTGACATACCTAGCTTACCTCAGAGCAAATGGACTCGCCCATCTCACCGGCGTGCGAACAATCGAGGGAAACACAGTTACTTGTGAGCGAGCGGTATAACGTAAGTACGAGACGCGTTTTTAAGTAAGTTCTGTTTTGTTGTAAGACATCAGCAGTTCGCGCGCATACTGCAACGGGCGCCTGCGTCTTGTACCGGAATGCCTCGGGATAACTGTGCTCAGTTTCAAATCTGTAGCTAACCGGTACGGTTCTTTTCTGTGCTTTCAAAATGTTTAAGACTTTCAACTTGCCCACCGCGTGTGAGGTTCGCTCAGTGATATGGTTTTTGCCACCAAGAAGAAATTCATCGACAGATTTTTGAATTGTACGGTGATACTGTTATGAATAAAAGCAAAGTGCGCAACTGGGTACGGGAATTCAAAGATGACTGTGACAATGTCCATGATGAGGACCGCTCCGGTCGCCCATCTTCGATTACAGACGATTTGGAGGTTTCAGCTGAAGCGAGGATTCATGAGAACAGGTGCTTCACATTAACAGGTCTCCCAAACGAGTTTCCTGATGTGTCGAGATCAGTGCTTTACAAAACGGCAGTCAATTCTTGGTTATAGGAACAGACGGCAAGATTGTATGAAGAGGGTATTTTAAAATTAGTTCAGTGGCATGATAAGTGTTGGAACAAACTTGGCAACTACGTCGAAAACCAGAGTAAAGTATGTACTTTCCGAACATCAATTTACTTTTTTGAAATAACCTTTCGTTGCGTACTTGTGTTCAAACGGAACTTTCTTAAAAAACACGCCTCGTATGTTCCGAAACAGGAACAACGGAGGCTGTCAATGCACAGTATTACTGTTCGTTTTTGGAGCATCACCTCCGTCCAGCTTTGCGAAAGCAACGGCAACACTTTCTGCGCAACACTCCCATCATTTTGCGCTGGCGCATAGAGCGTAAGCTATGGCTGTTCTGGGACTGGGAAGTATTGTACCCCGGACTTTTTATTCCGAAGATTAATGATCAACTTCGTGGCATTCGGTTCAGAACTGTTCCAGAGATTCGACAGGCAGTAAACCGCTCCATTCGCACCATCGACATAAAAGGCTCTGCTAACGGTATACTACGCCTTCCACATAGCTGGCTGGCAACGGTTTCTACACAACGCCAGAGACTACTTTGAAGGACAGTAAGAGATGAAAAAATATAATGCTTTTGTATCGTTTGTGAATAAATAGATGTTACTATTTAAATTCCAACCCTCATACATAAATGATGTGATTCTCCCTGGTAAAATAAACCGGAAGTAAAATAGTTATCCATTCGATCTCCGGGAGGGGACTACTCAGGACACTATTGCAGTCAAGAAAGACAACACTAGTGTGCTGTTTCGATGATAAGAAGATCGAAGAAATGCATGAGGACGCACAGAAAATTATTCAGGTAGTCAAGGGAAATGAGGGGCGGGAATTCGGTAGCAGGAAAAGGAAGTGAAGTAAAAATAGTAGGTAAATGTGTACTAGAGGAGGCACCTTGTAGAATTATGCACATAACATAATTTAACCATAACAAATACTTGTTTAAGAATACTGAAAGAAGGCTGTCTATGTGGAAGACACTAGAAGACACCGGAAGGTACCAAATATATTTTATAAAAGTAGGACATAGATTTCGGAACCAGGTTTTAAACTGTAAAATGTTTCCAGGGGCAATTATAAAGTTTGACCTTATCTTATTAACTGTAGACTGAAACTGGAAAAACTGCAGAAGTATAAAAATAAAGATATTGGATCAGGATAAAATGAAGGAACCCCTTGAGATTTTCAGAGAGAGCTTTAGGCAACAATTGACAGAAGTTGGGGAAAAGGACACAGGAAAGGATGAATGGGTAGCTGTGAGAGATGAAATACTGAAGACAGCAGAGGACTAATTAGGTATAAATACAAGACAAACAAAAATCTTCATCAATAGTCCGGAAGCCAACCCACCGCGTGTGGCAGAGGGTTCTCTGCCTACCATTGTCATTTATTCTAGCCGCGTATGTTTCGCGGGAGAAATGATTGCCTATCGTCTCCTTGTGGACCCCAATCTCTCTGATCTTATCCTTGTGGTTGCTTCTCGAGACATACGTAGGAGCAGTATTTCGGCTGACTCATCATTAAACGTACACTCTCGTACATTTGACAGAAGCCCGTACCGCGATACACAACGTCTCTTTTGCAGCGTCTGCCACTGAAGTTTCCTAATCATCTCCGTGACGCTTTCGCGCTTCCTAGATCGTAACGAAGCGTGCTGCTCTCCATTTGATTTTCTCTTGGTAAGGATCCCACACTAAAGAGCAATACTCAAGCGACAGTCGAACGAGAGTTGTGTAACACACTTCCTCTACTGTCGAACAACACTTACTGAGGATTCTTCCAGCGAACATTGTGACATCTATCTTACCCACCACTGATTTTATATGGTCGTTCCATTTCAAATCGCTCCTTGTGTCTACTCCCAGATATTTTATGTAAGTATGTGAGATTACAGATACAGGAGAAAGCTGATTGTTTCCATGTGAAAGGCGGATTTTGATAGGCTGTTGGGTTCCCCAGCTGGCTGGTGTAATGTAACAACATGAGCCTCCATCTAATGTAGTATACGATACCTCTCTTTACTGAAACCCAGGATACCCTTCTTTCCTTATAGTGTAGTTTAGCATACCATTTCCTATATACTTAAGCTCCGGATGCCTTTCTTTCCATAGTTAAGTTTATGATACCACCTTTAAACCTTTCTATCCTGTAGTAAAGTTTGTGATACCACCCGTATTCATTTCTACATTATAACGACTACATTGTTTATGTCAGTAAATATTTACCTCATTTTATTCACATTAATAAAATCCATTGATTTCATAGTAATTACAGCTTTTATGCCCATAACTATATTTCTATAACTTCGTAATTACTATTACCTTATTTTCCCATTATCAAACTTCATTAATTTCTTAATGCTCTATTACCATTGTTCCCATTATTAAACCCCAGTAATTTCGTAGTATTTGTTTTGCAGCAATTATTTCCTTTTCCTTTATTAATTTTCATAATATTTTTGGCTTGACCAAATTCCAGAACAAATTGTAGTTTAAAGTTGTTGTTACATCTAATTGTCATTATGGCTAATTGTCAGACATTATAGTTCATTGTAAAGCAGATTATTTAAATTCAACCAAACAATAGGATTCACTTCATTTATAAAATATTAAAACTATTTAATCACTTATTTGTTATACTAATAGACTGACTTCTATTAGTATACAAATTACATGAATTTGTTGTTTATAAAAGAACCGATTCATAAATTATCATTGTAATAAGTATGCATCACTTGACATTGTTAATAATGTAGTAAATACATGTAATAAGCGGGAATTAGTGGCCAGCTGTTGTACTTCAGAATTAGAGTTCAGTTCAAGCCAGTTGTATCTTGCCTGTAGCAATAAATCGAAGTGTATTTCGAAGAAGTATTTGTTCTTTTTGAAAAACATCCCTTCACAATTAATATCTATCGTCAAGTTCGAATTTTATAACAAATTAATTATGAAATGTGGTGATCACCTTATTCAAACAGGGAACGTCATACTGGCTACCAGTTTGGACCTAGTGAACGGGATACAGCAGGTAGTCAGGGTTTCCCTAATGTGCTCGGAATGAGTGAGGGTAGCTAACCGAGATTGCAACTGAAATTCAATATAGTCATACACATTATTCTAAAAAATTCATATAAAATCAGGAATAGATCATACGGCAAACATAATTATATGAATGAATTCAGGAGACTTGGGAGAATAAAACGCCATAATTACAATTTAAATATCCTTTACAGATAAAAAGCCGATAAATTTCAGTACTATAATAATAGTATTATTATTCTGAGACATCAAGGAATTGTCAACTTAGAATTAGAAGGAAGTGTGTGGGGTAAAAATCGTAGAGGGAGACCGAGGGACGAATACAGTAAGCAGATTCAAAAGAATGTAGGTTGCTGAACATATTCTCAGATGAAGAGACTTGCACAAGACAGGGTAGCGTGAAGAGCTCCATCAAACCAGTCTGCGGACTGAAGACCACAACAACAATAATATTATAAGACTTATATTCACAATTATTGATACATAGTGTTTATCAGTAACAATTTAAGAAGCAAATGGGCAGCATTGTACTACGCTACCTATCTTAAAAGATATATTACATTATTTCTGTATTCTTTCAATAAATTTTCTTTTACTCTCTTGTTCTGCTTTTCATTGAGGTAATAATATTCTTGTGTCAGAACATAGATTCTACCACAGAAACACAAAACATGAACCCAGGAAAGCGCATTGCATTTATATATTTATTTTATTATATTTAATATTATTCTTAGTAATGTTCTTTGTGTTGTAGACAGCCACTTAAATATTTCATGGCCGACTAAAAATAATAGATATGCAGTAGATAATTTATATACAAACAATTACAAGTATTTGTGGACAATAAATGAATATATTTGTATAAAAAACCATGCTAAATTAAATATTAATTGTGTAACTATATTTCGACGGTGGCAATATATTTGAACAGTGGGACACCACGCTTAATGTCTGTCTTAGCAAAGAGATCAGTGTCAACCGTTTTTTAGTATTATTAAATATATATTTGTTTGTTAAATGTAAATAATATTTTTATGGGGGTGATCAAATCATTTAATTCTGTGATATTCAAATGTGTATTTTGGAAGAGAAATTGTATTTTAAAGATGAGGCGTTAGGATGTGCGGAAGGATTTGGGAGTAGGTAGAGCACGTTTTCGAACGCTTGGGAAGGGACTCGTAACTTGGACGTGGTGGTGAAAGGTAGTGACGCTGGGCGGTCTGAAGCCGCGTTACGAACTTGTGATTTGAAGAGATAGGCATATGTGGACTTAGAAAATTTACGGGACTGTGACTGCAGAACTTAGTCTCTGCTTGAAAAGTGATAAACTATGCACGTTAGTAAGGCTGTGGAAGTGTGACAATTCAGCAATCGTGTACTCGTGTGATTACAAACTGTGTTTTATAACAAATACTTTAATCGCGGATTAATTTGGAACTGCAATGTTCGATGGACTTCACTATTTTACGAGTGATAATTTGGAACTTTTACTCTCGAGCGCATGTGATACTTATTGTGCCTCTCATGAACAGTAGTAGGAGAAATATTCAGATATTTACCGATGTATAAAGTAGGACCACCTCCGCGTTTCATGTCTAATAGGAGTAATAAACTCCATTTATAAAAAATTACTTTGTGTGTGAATCACTTCTTTATCTTAGAATCCATTTTGTTGGTCATTCAGAGGTTTAATTTATGTTTGTTAAATATATTTTCACGTCATCATATGCAGAGATTGATGGACTGCCTAAACTACACATTAATTATTGATCTTGTGTAAACAGTTTTGGTAGCTGTTTAGGGCATAGAAGCTGACATACATAACTCACCCCTATGAACAGAGATAACGAGTCATAAACTTTTACTACCCTGAGTTATGTATTGCTCAAGTCTTATTAGTGAGAACCGATAGGGAGGTCGCAAGTAACTACTTCCAGATATTACCGCGCTATTGCTTGTCTTTTGTCATCGTCGGCCTATCTTTCGGAAAATGATCTGCTCAAGACGCGTGAAATGCGTGGACAGCTAAAACAGCTATACATATTAGTAATACAAGTTTTACTTACTAAGGTATACAAAACACCCAACTTTCGTTCTGGTCTGTTCTCGCGGCGTCTTCTCCTTCCACGATGCTAGCTGCGCTAACTCACAGTAACTTCCTACTTTGGACTCGAGTTCGGAGTGCCCTTCCAGACGCATGTCGGCCTAGCTAAAGCTGCTTGTAGAGAGCGCGCTTCTCTGCTGCTCCCTCCAGGAGGCGCGGCGCCGGCGCGTGATTGGCTGCCGGTCATCCGCTGCCTTCTTCACGATCGTTTTCTTGCGTCTGGCGTGTGGCGCTGACTTTAAGCCGCAAAAGCTTGGTTACATAACACAGGATTTTTCTTTTCATGTTAACGCAGCACTTCACACTTGAGTATGTTGAGATTCAGTTGCCATTCTCTCCAGCATGCGTCGAAACGCTGCAAATCCTCCTGCTTTTCGCTACGCATTTCCGGTGTTGCGACCTCTCGATAAACTATGGCATCATCCTCAAAAAGCCTCACTGAACTTCCGATGTTATCTACGACTTCATTTATATATACTTGAAAAGCAACGGTCCTATAACACTCCCTTGGGTACGCTTGAGATCACTTTGAAGACTTCTCTCCGTTGAGGACGGCATGCTGCATTCTGTTAGCTAGGAACGCCTCAATCCAGTCACACTGTTGGTCTGATATTCCAAATGCTCGCACTTTCTTCACCAGGCGACTTTCGGGTATCTCGTTTTCCATAGTAACCGCATTTATTTTCAAATCTCGTACAAACTTCATGTGTCCAGCAAGAAAATGAGACATTTAACCCAGTCGTCACCTCGTTTTGTTTCACTGTCTCTTTACACCATACCAATCTCACTCAAATTTTATTAACATCTTCAGACTCTGAGGATAATATCCTTTATCTTTTGCATTCTCTTCCTTTTATTAATAGTTCTGTGCTTCTAATTCTTACTTTCTCCTCCCTCAATTTTGGTTTTCTTTTCTTCCTTGTCTTTCCCTTCTTTATTCCTCTATCTTTACTTTTAACTCTTTTTTCTTTTTTACGGGCAATTGTTTTCTCCAGAGCTTAAAACTGTTGATCTCGTGTGAACTTGTCGCTTCAGAGTCTAAATAATTATTCACACAAGGCACTGAATGTATTTTGTCCAATGACATCAAGAGGGATACATTTTGCATATATTCTCGTACTGTTCAGAGGATCTAGGCAAGGGAACATCTTCATAGTTTCATGAAGTACTGGCATTACTCATTTCTTGAGCTACTGGAGTAGCAACACCGACATCTTTTCTTGAACTATTAGGATCAGCAACAGGGAATCATTTCTTGCATCACTAGACCAACCGTAAGATTTTTCTGAAGTACTAAAAACATCAACAGCGACATAGATCGCATCTTTTTGTGAAACAAAATTCCGACAGGAAAGCATAGACTATACCATATCAGGGTCAAAAGGAATGATTTTACACGTTCTAAAACCAGTGACTCCAATATCTACTTTCCAAAAGCTAAGCTAAGAAGCGTAGCGAACAGCACTCGGGTAATCTTCTTTGAGGGGCTTTTGGTCATGTTGCAGCAGCCAGAATAGAATTTGATTTTTAAAGATTTAAAGAAAGCACTATCTAATGGCTATTATTCTCTTATGACTTCTATATTTGCCATAGCTTATATACATTGATTTTACATTGATGACTAGTTTCGACTTGTTAAAAAGTAATTACCAAACCTTCATTGTCCAGGAATGGTAAGACATATGTTTCAGATGCCTCGACAATTAATATTTGATAACGACTCTTTAACGAGTCGAAACCAGTCTTCAATGTATATAAGCGATCTATGGCAAATAAAGATCTCATAAGAGATTCATAACCATTACATTCAAGCTCGCATCCTGTATGAAAACCTGAATAAGATGTCAGGTAGTTATAATAAAGCACTATCTAATGACTGAAGCCAGTGGGTGGCGTGGGAAGACATACTTATCAAAATTATGCCATTATTTTCTGCCAACTCCTGCATTTCAAAGCAGCTAGCATGCACTGTGTGTCCATCTAGGAGTACGTTTATTACTGGTTTTCTTGGAGTTAAATGGGAGTTAATCCATTCTATGATATGTCTCAGTATTTACATAGACTTTGGAGACGAGCATCATTAGAATACTCCTGCTTTAAATTCTTCCCTTTAATTAGGCAAAAAGGTAGGAAGAATGTACCCCTTTCATTTACACATGTCAATACCCAGATAGCTTTACCCTTTTCTCCCAAAGTAACAGAAGTCATATTCTTAGAACGTTTTAAGGCAACAACGTTTCCAGGTTTCTTGTTCAGCTGTAAACCAGTTTCATCCATGTTGAAAATGTTTCCAGGTGTATACATAAGATTATTTTCTTGCTAAAAAAATTGTTTAAAGTTATAATTGATAGCTACCGTATTTTATTCAGACCCTTCCCTTTTTCATTTGAGACCCCTTCTGACTTCCGGATGGAGAGTCTGGGATTGTGTAGAAGAAAAGAAAGCCAGTAGTAGCCTGCTTGTTTACTGTCAGGATTAAAATTAAGTTTTAATTACAGACTTCTTGCTAAATAATAATTCATACCAGGTTCTGAATCTCTAGTTAAAGTAAGACCTCTAGATTGCAATTTTGTAATGTATTTTATTTTTTTAATTCCTAACAATGGGTTTTTCCCCTTGTAACTAAAGGAGCCTTTTTGAAGTGGTTTCTTGTATTCCAAACGCTTTTACTGGAGTTAATTCCCATCCCCTTATTCTCAACAGCTTATTTACATTTTAAGACTTTTATTGTTGTTAAGTTGTTGTTGTATATCTTGAGGAATAATATTCTGGTTTTTTGTATTTTTTTAATATCGTTTTACATTTTATCTTCTATACACATTTTTGAAACTGCCTTCAGACCATTCTCCTATGCCAGATTAGTTTAAGAGGAGCATGAAAGACTTACTAATATCAAATTTCTTATAGAGAGAGAGAGAGAGAGAGATTTCACATCTATGAGGATCTCCTCAAAACGGATATATGGAACGAACTGCTAATCCAATCTAATCTGCAATATTCATGGAACTCCTTACGCTAATTTTTGTTTTGTTTATTTTTTGCATGTATGTGAGGTTTTGACTACGTTTATAACTGCTGTGAAGTTTCTCCGCTTTTGTAACACTTTTATAACTCGATTGTAGAACAACGGTGTATCTTTCGCACATCTCATAACAATGTAGCAACAAAATACCCTTCGCCGGCCGCGGTGGCCGAGAGGACTGAGGCGCTTCAGTCACGATGTGCACGGCCACTACGGTCGGGGGGTTCGAATCCCCCCTCGGGCATGGATATTTGTGCCGCCCTTGTTCGTAAGTAGTTCATAAGTAGTTTGTGAGATTAGGGACTGATGACCCCGTAGTTAAGTCCCATAAGCTGTACAAACATTTCAACATTTTTGAAATACCCTCCATACCACCAGAGGCACTTCTCCAAGCGGAGGAGGCAGGATCACCGACAGGAAGTGCCGGAAGGAAGGGAGGTTAAAGTTTAACGTCTCATCAGCAGCGCGCTCATTAGGTCCGGAACACACTCTCGTATTTTTGGGTAAGGATGGGGAAGGGGAAGGAAATTGGCCGCGCTAAGTAACCTTCCCGGTATTTGCCTGAAGTGGCTTCGGGAATTCGCGGAAAAGCCGTATTTGAATAGCCGGACGTGGATCTGAACCATCGACCTTTCGAATGCGAGTCCAATGTGTTAGCACTCGCGCGACTTCAAAAAGGCGTTCGAGGCGGTGCCACACTGCAGGCTGCTAACGAAGATACGAGCTTATGGAATAGGTTTACAGATTTGTGACTGGCTGGAAGACTTCCTAAGTAATAGAACGCAGTACGTTGTTCTCGACGGCGAGTGTTCATCAGAGACGAGTGTATCGTCAGGCGTGCCCCAGGGGAGTGTGATAGGACCGCTATTATATTCTATCTATATAAATGATCTGATGGAAAGAGTAAGTTGTGATTTGCGGCTGTTTGCTGATGATGCTGTGGTGTATGGGAGGGTGTCGTCTGTAACTGACTAATAGCATACAGGATCACTTAGACAAAATTTCTAGTTGGTGCGGGCAATGGCAGCTAGCTCTCAATGTAGAAAAATATAAGGTGTTGCGCATGAGTAGAGAAAGCAATCCCATAATGTTCGAATACAGCATTAGTAATGAGTTTCTTGATGCTGTCGCGTCTTTCAAATATCTAGGCATAACATTGCAGAGCGATATGAAATGGAATGAGCATGTAAGGACAGTTGTGAGTAAGGCGGACAGCCGACTTCGGTTTATTGAGAGAATTTTGGGAAGATGTACTTCACCTGAAACGAGACCGCGTATAAAACACTTGTGCGACCACGTTGTGAGTATTGCTCAAGTGTTTGGGACCCGCAGCAGATCGGTTTGAAGGAAGACATAGAGGCGGTTCAGAGGCGAGCAGCTAGATTTGTTACCGGTAGGTTCGACCAACGCGCGAGTGTCACGGAAATGCTCCGGCAACTCAATTGGGGATCGCTGGAAGCAAGACGACGTTCTTTTCGTGAACTTCTGTTGAGTAAATTTAGAGGGCCGGAATTTGAAGCTGAGTGTATTACGATCTCGCTGCCGCCTACTTACATTTCGCGTAAAGAACACAAAGACAAGATAAGAGAAATTACGGCTCGTACGGAGGCATATAGGCATTCTTTTTTTCCTCGTTCCATTTGGGAGTGGAATAGGAGAGGAAATGCCTAGTAGTGGTACAGTGTTCCCTCCGCCACGCACGTTACGGTGAATTGCGGAGTATGTATGTAGATGTAGATGTACAGGTATGCCTCGAGTGAGAGGCGAGCGGAAGGATGACTGCACCACGAGTCTCTCGCCCAGTGGCGGCTACTCCTTGAGAACTCTGGGGCGGCGCCCTCCGAAAAATATCCAACACGGAATACGTACCAATCGTTAATCACAAATCTACTTGAATAATTTTCGTGTAGCAGCAGCCCGTAAGTGAATGACTAATGTTTTTAGTCTAGGTAGTCTGCTAGCCAGGCTCACCGAATGTTTTCAGAATGGACTGACTGTCGGACTCTACGCGATCCGTCCGCGCCGTTTAAAGGCTGGCAACGGGCGCTGGAGTGAGTGTGGGTACTGGGGGTTGGGTGGGGGTAGTGTGCTGAACCGGGCCGCCTAGGACGGCGTCCGCGCCAAGGCGCCAAATATACAAAGGCGCACCGCCACCGGTCAGGCAGTTTCTAACAGGTGCCCTGCGTGTGATACTAGAACCCTACTATCGTTGTTGTGAAGGTGCGTGTTGTTGCCTGTTTTTCTAGTTCCCTATTTAGAATGAATAATATAAATATCGTTAAGTACATTTTAACATTTGGTAGTGAAAAATTGACTTTTGAAGGAAAGTTGAATTAAAAAGGTTAGGACCACCGAGACCTGATTTGAACATTGTACAGACACAAAATGCGTGCAAAAGCAAAAGGAGTTTCACTAGGAAATTTAATGCTGCTTTATATAAACACACAAATATATAAGCATACCAATGGTGTTATTACATTTGTTGGTGGCAGTCTTCTAAATGCAGTAACATACGTTAGTCGCTGACGAAGCATTTGAGTTCTCTGAACACTTAAAAAATGTTCAAATGTTTGTGTAGCTTATGGGACTTAACTACGGGGTCATCAGTCCCTAAACTGACAAACTACTTATGAACGAGCTAAGACTAAGGACGGCACAAATATCCATGCCCGACGGGGGATTCGAACCCCCGACCGTAGTGGCCGTGCAGACCGTGACTGGAGCGCCTCAGTCTCTTCGGCCACCGCGGCCGGCCTGAACACTTACTTATATAGTTACACACACAACGAATTTACTTCTAACTTTATATTATTTTAAGGTACAGTTTTGGGTCACTACTGAAATCTAATAAAATGGAGTTACAGGGTTTTCAGTGCCTGCAATATTTAAAACGACATATTTGTGCGTAAATTTGTTCGTATTTTGGTATAGGAGGAAAAAGTCGTCTCCTCGTTCAAGAAATGTTCTGAAGGGACAAAATGTTATGTACAATTGAAGAGACATGCCGCCCCTCCTAATAAACAGCCTATCAGCCGCCAATGCTCTCGCCTATAATCCCCACGGTTACGGTTAGTTATTAGATGGTGCTAAATAGTGAGATATTTTTAAATATCCGAGTACCTGCACAAACAGTAACTTCTGTTGGGTGCCTTTTAATTCTAGTCCGGCCATCTTAGCTGCTACTGTCACAAAGTCGTAGGGTGCGACGTCTATACCTGATACGTCGGGATGCATGCCGCAGGGAAATCCAGTATATATGCCGCATTTTTTTTTTTTTTTTTTTTTTTTTTTTTTTTTTTTTTTTTTTTTTTTTTTTTTTTTTTTTTTTTAAATACGCACACTTGCCACACAAGTGAAATAAAAGTTACGATCCGGATTTCAACAAACATAGACCTAGGCCTACATCCAAACAAGCATCTCTTGTTGAGACACCTTGTAAGGAGTGCAAAGAATTGTATTGTGAAACCACTAAAAAATGTGACTGGTTATATGCAGCTTGGCATGTAAGCTTTGGGTACACGAAAATTGTACACTCTTTGATACTCATTCTGTTGACTGTGGCACGGAAAATAGGAATAAAAGCTAATGATGGAAACGATTTCTAGTTGACAACGTTGGTAATTCTGTAAGACTGTTCATGAACGACGTTATCGACAATAGCAGTGTTGCATCACAAAACTCCAGCAAAATGTAGGATGCCCCGCGGAGATCAGCGATTGAGTCGTGGACTGGCAATACATGCCGAACGTAAATAACGCATTGCGCATTACTACTCTTAGCCGGGATCAATTACCTTTTTATTACGACTGCCGTAAGTAACGGAAAGTGTTCATTTATTTTATTCAGTGTGGCTTCCAATCTACTATTGAGTGTATTGACAGTTGTACTTTTTATTCTTCTTGAATTTCGCGATGATATTCGCAACTCTCTTCCTAGAAGAACGGAAGTAATTGCTACTGTACGTACAACTCTCTCACATAACTTCTCAAGGTTGTACGTCAGATAATACCTTCTGTCCAGACCTTCCCTTTGCAAAAAACCGAAGCTGTTGCTGCCGGCTAACTCTTAAGTTTCCAAGGTTCCATCTCCCGCAAGCACGTTCGCTATATCCTTGCCCCGATTCCTCAACTCACTTGCGCTAACGAGGCCGCTCGATCGGCCATTCATATTTGTTCTGCGCCGTGTACTTGGTATTTTGGTACCTAGTTAAACTCGATGATTTTTCACAATCATTAATCTGACAGGGGAAATAACGATAAAAGGCTGTCGAGTTTCCAACCGAGTGACAGTCTTACAACAACGCAATGTGTCATACACTGAATACTCTTCGAAATTTGCCTTAAATAATTTTAAACTCTGTCTCTGGGATGGAAACACGACAGCTTCTCGTCAATAGTATGCACGCGGTAGTCAATATTCAAATGTTTGTAAATCTAAGGGACTTAAATGCTGTGGTTATCAGTCCCTAGACTTAAAAACTAAATAAATCAACTTATGATAAGGACAACACACACACACCAATGCCCGAGGGAGGACTCGAACGTCAGACGGCAAGCAACCGCGCACTCCGCAGCAGCAGAGCTCAAACAGATTGTCATCCTCAGTCCAATAAATTATTAGGTATGTCTCTGGTTAAGGTTGCCCGTGAAAATAATATGTAAAAAGGAGAAGTAAAAAATAAAAATACCCTAAAAAGTAAAAATTATAAAAGGATGATTATCATTACACAGGACGGTAATAATAAATGTTAAGGAAAATTGCGATACTTTGCGGCTTTCCCTAAATATTTAGGAATGACGTCAATCAGTTCGTCGCGCGCGCCGATTCGGACAGCCTGCGAGGACCGATGCTTGCAAGTTCTGCAGCTGCTTTCGTCAAACCATTTTCAGGAACAACGAACCGATTTGTTAATTTCAGTGAAAAATATGTCGGAAATGGCGCAACCTATCGAATTTTTTTCTTAACATTTATGTCTAACGACAACCTATTCTGCAACATCCTTACAAGCATTTCAAACATTTTCTGACTTTGACAAAAACGTAATTTACAAATTAAATTACTAGATCAGCATGCATAGTATTTGTTGGATTGAGTTATAAAAAGAGAAGAAAGAAAGAGTCGTCACGATTCATTTTTGTGTTTACACTTTCTTATACGTTATTAGGAAAGCAGTGATGATTCGTGGAAGTATTATGTCAGCCTAGAGTTCACGATTTCATATTAAATCGTAACCAACTGAGGAAAAAATTATAATACAGATTTTTCTCTCAATTAAAACGTTCGTCACTGTATGTGTTTGAAAATCTCAAAAAGTTCTTCACCGATTGAGCTCCAAATTCGTCGCAACGTTGCACTGCAACATAAGAAGGTTTTTAGATACCTATTTATTTAACATCTTACACATAACATATATATAACGCTTTTTCGAGTTTTGACAACTACTTTACCACATTTTAAAATTGATGTAAATTCATATATGTTATATATTTAAAAAATACGAATACAAAAATATGGGCGTCATCCAGTAGTACGTTGTGCCAATATTTCAAAACATTCGGTCAAGAACTTTCGGAGATTCAAGAGTTTGAAGATAAAGCTAAACATGGTTATAAGCTAGATTTCTAAGACGAGATACAGGAAGGGTAGGCAATGATGAAGAGCGGGAGGGGAGATATACACGTACGTTTTAAATTGTAACCAAGACTCCAAATACCAACATTAGTAGTTCAGGCTTCAAAACTGACTTAATAGCAGCATTTTTCAAAAATCTTGTCATCCCCTATTTCACCCTCCCCCCCTTCTTTGATTTTCAGAAAAAGCTGAAAGACGCCTTTTTTTAAATCTAAGCAAGAATCCACATACCAATTTATGTACGTCTAGCTTCAAAATTGAATAAAAGCGTATTTTCAACAAAAAAACTTTTCATTCCTTTTTTCACCCCCTTAGGAACTAAATATCGAAAAATAGCTTTTAAACGACGCCAACGGTGTAAGGCGAACACACTTTGCAATTTTCAAGTTTTTATCATTAGTGCTTTTGGCTGGGCGATGATGAGTCATTCATTTAATCAGTCAGTCACTCGAAATATTGTCATTTATTTGTAGATATTACGCGTTACGAATTGTCGTGATCTCTCTCGAAGATTATGCAGTGTCTTCTGTTATACAGGGTGAATCACCTAACACTTGCACCGCAAATATTGCTGAAACGGAAAGTGCGATTGATGAAAAGTTTTAACAGAACGGATTGATAGTCAGGGGTTCGTATTTTTAGCCAACAAACAGATTGTAGTATTACTTAGAAAGCGTATTTTTATGCAAACATACAGTTTTTTTAAGTGGAACTATGGTTGTTTCTATAATGCACTGGAATTTTTTACACCAGCTGTGTACGAAGAATTTCAATGACATTTTTATCACGTTTAGGATGGCAGCTACAACCGTTCAAAGTTTCGGGGGCGGAGGCTGCGCCAGCGTATCTGACTGGCCGAGAGGCTAGCCGCTGGGACACGGCCCACTGTCTCATGACCACCAGCCAAAGAGCTACGCTGTCGTAGCCTCCGCCCCCTAAACTTTGAATGGTTGTAGCTGCTAAGCTAAATGTGATAAAAATGGCATTCAAAATTCTTTGTACACAGATGGTGTCAAAAATTCTAGTGCATGACAGAAACAACCATTGTCCAATTTGAAAAATCGTATATTTGTATAAAAAATACAACTTATATGTATTTTTACAATCTGTTTATTGGCTAACAATACGAGTCCTTGACTACCAATCCATTCTGTGAAAACCGCACATCAATCGCACTTTCCGTTTCCGCAATATTTGCGATGCATGTGCCAGTGCCAGCTGTCACCAGTGCCACATCGTAAACAGCGCTAAGTATCTGAATTTAATTTGTGTCAAATTTAATTTGCCTGTCTAGTTCATTTTCGTTAGTACTCTGTTTTAAGAGGTTTATTCCCGCGTACATGCAGATTTCGTTTGTACTACTGTTTTAATAGTTTATTCTATCGTATTTCATAAATACCGGTGTATTTCAAAACAAGTCAGAGACCGTTACTAAAGCTCGTTATCAGTCAGTCCAGTGCCAGCTGTCACCAGTGCCGCATCGTTAACAGCGCTAAGCTGCCGCACTCAGTTTCGTTGATTCGACAGTGTAGTTACCACTGACCACAGTTCAGTCTGCAGCCAGCCGCCTTCATTAGAGTACTAGGCTTCTTTAAAGTTGATTATTTAATTTTCTACTTTCTGCTGTTAATTGTATCGATGGGATGGATAGGATGTGTGCCTGCTGTGTGCGGACGCAGGAGGAGTTGGCCGTGGTTCGCGAACACCTGAGCGTGCTATTGTCTATACGGCTGCTGTCTCGGAAGGGGGGGGGGGGGAGCGATGGTGGGGAGTCTGGTGCGTCGAGTGGGACACCTCAGGTGTCTCACGCTTCGCTCTCTGTCCCTGCTACCGAGACACCTTCAGGTGTACCGGACGTCGTCGAGCCGCCTTCTCCGCAAGGGGAGTGGCGGGTTGTACGGCGTTCGCGTCGCTCGAGGCGGAAGGCCAATGTAGAGACTGGACGTCCGTCCGCGCCCGTTCGTCCTGTGAGTGAAAGTGTGGCCACTCCTTCAGCAGTGTCCGAGCAGGTGCACGGGGGGAGGGGATTACTAGTTATTGGGAGCTCCAATTTTAGGCGCGTGATGGAGCCCCTTAGGCAGATAGCGTCCAGATCTGGAAGGAATTCCAACGTGCACTCGGTGTGTCTACCGGGAGGCCTCATCCGAGATGTGGCTATCGAAGGTGCGGGGTGCAGTCGACTGCAAGTTGTGGCTCACGTCGGCACCAATGACGCTTGTCGCTTGGGTTCTGAGAACATCCTCAGGTCCTACGAGCGGCTGGCGGAATTGGTGAAGGCTGCTGCCTTCGCACGCGGGGTGCAAGCAGAGCTGTCGATTTGTAGCATTGTTCCCAGGGTTGATCGGGGTCCTTTGGTTTGGAGCCGAGTGGAGGGTCTGAACCAGAGGCTTCGCCGACTCTGTGACAGTCATGGCTGTAGATTTCTGGATCTGCGTTATCGGGTGGGGAATTGTAGGGTGCCCCTAGATAGATCAGGGGTGCACTACACTAAGGAAGCGGCTACTCGGGTAGCAGAATACTTGTGGAGTGCACATGGGGTTTTTTTAGGCTAGGCGCTAACTCTGATGAGCACTCGCCTGTCAGTATTCAAACAGCGAATTCAGGCCACGTTCGGAACAAAAATTCGAACATAAAAATATTAGCCGCGAACTAACAGAGTATTAGAAACAAAGTTCCCGAATTTGCAGCGCTGCATGGAAGTTATTGTGCTCAGATAGTTTTAGGCACCGAAAGCTGGCTAAATGATGATGTGGCAAGTTCAGAAATATTTAGCGAAGCGTGGAATGTATATCGGAAAGATAGATCTGATACAACTGGAGGAGTAGTGTTCATCGCTGTGGAGAAAGATATTGTTTCTACTGAGATCGAGGTTGAAAGTAACTGTGAAGTTATCTGGGCACGTATAACAGGTCTAAAAGAAGTAAAGTTAATAGTTGAGTGTTTTTCCCGGCCCCCCAGTGCTGCTGTAGCAGTTTTAGAATCATTCAATGAAAGTCTACACCAGGTAGTGCATAGGTAATATTAGTCGGAGGTGACTTCAACCTTAAGAGTATAGATTGGGACCTCGCTAGTTACATTTCAGGCGGTACAGACAAGCAGTCTTGCGAGCTACTTTTGGACACATTCTCCGAAAACTGTCTTGAGCAGTTAAACCGGCAACCCACGCGCAATGGAAATATTCTAGACCTTATAGCCACAAACAGGCCTGACCTTATTAACGATGTCTGTGTAGAGACAGGAATTAGTGATCATGATATCGTCATAGCGTCGATGGTGACCAAAGTTCATAAACCAATCAAGAAGGCTAGGAGCGTGTTTTTGTTGGGAAGAGCCGACAAGCAAATGTTACGATCGCACTTAGAAAATGAATGGGCATCGTTTAATTCCGGGACTATAGATGAGAGGAATTGTGGACTAAATTTAAGTGCATTGTTAATAAAGGATTAGAGAAATATGTGCCAGTAAAGACGATTAAGGATGTAAAAGATCCACCGTGGTATAATAATAATGTTAGAAAGCTGCTGAGAAAGCAAAGACTGTTGCACTCTCGATTCAAAAAAGAACACGCAAATGATTACAGGCAAAAGTTAGTAGAGATTCGTGCGTCTATAAACAGATCGATGCGTGAAGCATACAATAATTATCACAGCCATACCTTAGCAAAAGATCTTTCCGAGAACCCGAAAAAATTCTGGTCCTATGTAAAATCGATAAGCGGGTCAAAGCCCACTGTCCAGTCACTAATAGAAGAAAGCAAACGGAAAGCTGAAGTTCTAAATTTAACCTTAAAGAAATCTTTCACGCAGGAGGACCGCACTAATGTACCATCATTTGATCAACGTACTGATTCCAAAATGGGGGACATAGCAATAGGTATTTCCGGTGTAGAGAAGCAGCTGAGAGAGCTAAATACGAAAAAGTCTGCTGGTCCGGATGGAATACCAGTTCGGTTTTACAAAGACTATTCTGCGACGTTGGCCCCCTACTTAGCTTGCATTTATAGCGAATCTTTAATTCAGCGCAAAGTTCCTAGTGATTGGAAAAAATCGCAGGTGACTCCCGTTTATAAGAAAGGAAAGAGAACTGACCCATACAATTACAGGCCAATATCGTTGACATCAGTTTCATGTAGAATTTTGGAGCATATTCTCAGTTCGAATATAGTAAATTTCCTTGAAACGGAAAAGCTTCTTTCCATGAATCAGCACGGGTTTAAGAAACATCGTTCATGTGAAACTCAGCTTGCCCTTTTCTCACATGACATCTTGCTAGCCATGGACGAAGGGCAACAGGCGGATTGTTTTCTCGACTTCAAAAAGGCGTTCGACGCGGTGCCACACTGCATACTGCTAACGAAGATACGAGCTTATGGAATATGTTCACAGATTTGTGACTGGCTGGAAGACTTCCTAAGTAATAGAACGCAGTACGTTGTTCTCGACGGCGTGTGTTCATCAGAGACGAGTGTATCGTCAGGCGTGCCCCAGGGGATCTGATGGACAGAGTAAGTTGTAATTTGCGGCTGTTTGCTGATGATGCTGTGGTGTATGAGAGGTAATACGTAATAGCATACAGGTTGACTTAGACAAAATTTCTAGTTGGTGCGAAGAATGGCAGCTAGCTCTCAATGTAGAAAAATGTAAGGTGATGCGCATGAGTAGAAAAAACAATCCTATAATGTTTGAATATAGCATTAGTAGTGAGCTCCTTGATGCTGTCGCGTCTTTCAAATATCTAGGCGTAACATTGCAGAGCGATATGAAATGGAACAAGCATGTAAGGACAGTTGTGAGTAAGGCGGACAGCCGACTTCGGTTTATTGGGAGAATTTTGGGAAGATCTACTTCACCGGTAAAGGAGACCGCGTATAAAACGCTTGTACGACCACGTCTTGAGTATTGCTCAAGTATTTGGGATCCGCATCAGATCGGTTTGAAGGAAGACATAGAGGCGGTTCAGAGGCGAGCAGCTAGATTTGTTACCGGTAGTTTTGACCAATGCGCGAGTGTCACGGAAATGCTCCGGCAACTCAATTGGGGATCGCTGGAAGCAAGACAACGTTCTTTTCGTGAATTTCTGTTAAGTAAATTTAGAGGGCCGGAATTTGAAGCTGAGTGTAGTACGATCTTGTTGCCGGCTACTTACATTTCGCGTAAAGGTCACAAAGACAAGATAAGAGAAATTAGGGCTCGTAATGAGGCATATAGGCATTCTTTTTTTCCTCGTTCAATTTGGGAGTGGAATAGGAATGGAAATGCCTAGTAGTGGTATAGTGTACCCTCCGCAACGCACCTTACGGTGAATTGCGGAGTATGTATGTAGGTGTAGATGTAGATGTAGGTGATTCACCCTGTATACCGCGTATTCCCAAGCGGAGCGCAGAGGAGCCCCTACAAAGTCACACAATAAGTCAGACGACTGGGAGGTCGACCCAGCCACTCAACGAACCGACGCACCCGGACATATCGATTCCCTGAGTGCCAAATAATAGCCCTCCTCCGTGTGATTATGGATAACACAAACGTCAGAGACATGGATAAACAGATATAATGTCACCTTTACACTTTTGAGGTAATGATTAAATTTTACATAAGGCGGTGGCGTAGTTTGCTAATGTTGGCAACGGAATGTTCGTTTTATGAGGGTAATTCGTTTACTCTCAGAATAAGCTGTCAACCAGAGAGCAAGCACAAATTATCTGTTAAATTGTAAACACGAAAGAATGTTCCTCTCAGCCTCTATTATTGGTTGTTCGGCAACATTTCACTTACGGTGTCAGCGGCGTAGAGTAGTAATGTTGGCAACGAAATGTTCAGTTTGCAAGGATAATTGATTTATTGACATTTGTTCGTACAAGAACGTATTAACGACAGAGCAGGAACTGCATTAAACTGTTATTTAATAGACAACAAAACGATTCATTCAAAATATTCAATATGGTAAGAATCTCCTTCGAATTACCACTGTGTTACAGAAAACAACATTCCCGAGTAATGCTCTTGAACCAGGTGCTTTCCAACTAATGTGTGCAATTGAAGTAGCCGGGCCTCTAACAATATGTACCGAATGTGCGCTTCTAAATCCCTGCCGACTGAAGATGGACTTTTACCATCGTAGAATTACTTGGAAATGAAGGTTTAATTTTACTTACAGCAGCCTCGGCATTCCGTGATAATGTAATATTCCATGGTAAAGACGGGGTATTATTAGCCTCATTGTATGTAACTGAGTGTTCAAAGAGCAGTGAAGATATTTTTGCAACATCATCCGCCGCCAAAAGTGAAATTTTACCGAAATCATTATACAAATATATCAACATGAAAAATGACGTATCGATTTTCAATTACAATTATACAAGGAGAACAATGAGACTTACACGATTCAAAAGGCGCTTTGCCACAGATGCGTGCAAAACGAAACTGATGTATATACGTAGTCATTAAGAGAGGCAAAATGAAGAACATGTTTTCATATCCGTAGCTCTGATCACTCTTTAAATTCTCCAGCGGCCAAGTAAGTGAGGTATGACGAAATAGAGATAGATGAAGGAGGAGATGGAAGATGGATGAAAGGAAAGAAAGTGATGAACAGAGGCCGGGGATTAGATAGAGGGGGGATGAAGAGGTAGATAGTGGGGAATCAGGAGCTAGATACAGCGAATGGAAAATAGATGAAAAGAATGTAGAAAAATTAGCTTTTTACTAAGGTGAATTACACGTCACATGGTCCACAGTTGGTAAACTGACCTGTATGTTTGTGGAGAAAACGAAAGACAAAAAATGTAATCTATCTCATTGGTTTAAAATAATGAGTATTTGCGAAACTGTGTTTTTTATAACTTTCGTTTCACATAGCCACAGTAGCCTATCGAACGATATTGATAAGACTGAAGCATTATCTCGGTGATTCTATGTTCTCATGAATTGCAGTGTTTCCTTTTCTATTTATTTCATATGAGAGTGAGCGACAGCGAAGCGTGGCCGGGTTTAGATAGTGTTACGATAAATCCTTTAAATAGAACAGCGATGAACGACATTTAAAATTTGAAACATTATGCACCACGTCCAACTAAAACATTGTATTAGCTCCTGCAATTCTTTTTTCCAAAGACTGTAATCTAGTGTACTTTAGTGACGGTTATGGAAAGAAATTATACGTGAAGTAGAATTAGCATCTTTTTTTTTTTTTTTTTTTTTTTTTTTTTTTTTTTTTTTTTTTTTTTTTTTTTTTTTTTTTACTGTCCAGCTTTTAGAATTTTCTAAAGGACATTGTGGGTCAGCGAGCTAAATACACACTCACCCAGCATACCAGAGGACATACATAATATTTTAATATGTAATACTTTTAAGAGCTGTGTAATTCTTAAGTTTGTAATTTGGTGCAACAATGTGACAGGCACGGGTTAGCGCGACGTGGAAGTATTGCTGCTAGCTGCTGGCTGACGGAAAGAATTCCAAATAAGCGGATGAATCAGAGACACGCCCAGGATTTACAAAAATGTTCAAATGTTTGTAAATCTATCGGACCAAACTGCGTGGTCATCAGTCCGTAGCTTACAAACTACTTAAACTAATGTAAACGAACCTAAGGACAACACACACACCCATGCCCCAGGGAGGAGTCGAACCTCCACGGCGAGCAACCGCGCGCTCCGCAGCGACGCGCTTTAGACCGCTCGGCTACTCCACCATGGCACCAGGATTTACCAAGAGGGTTAGACTAGGGAAATGTCAGACTCCTGGTAACTTCCCAAAGAAGGGCACGAGAAAGAGCCAACCATCTCAATCGATGAAGACGAGTGAGGCATGTCAGCAGTTTGAGTGACGAGGGCCATTGGAGTCAGTCACGTTAGAGGTGGCTCTCAAAAGTATTAGGAAAATTATGTAAACTACTGCATAGGCACGATAAATGTTTATGTACAACGTTGGATGAGTGAAAAGGGAAAATAAACGGCTTCCATCATCGAATTAAGAGAATCCTCTGTACCGCAAGGTGAATAGATAAGGAGGTACCGGAGTTACCCCCTTTATCTACTATTACAATCCCATCCACCATTTCCACCCAAGACGACCAGCAGTACATAAACTTCAGCTATTGGGACACACTTCTGGAAACGCAGTGTTACTGCCGACGTCATCTATGCAGTTTCTATGTTACAACCAGAAGCTGGGACACGCCTTGCCAACACAAGTAGAATGTTATTAAGATTCTCCTCACTTCGGCCAGACGAGTGAGTTTCTCGACCATTGTAATCCATCCTTTATGACTTCCTACACACAGTTCACAGTTTGTGATTGTAGAACTCACGAGTGATTAGTTATGATGAATTCGTACGGTCTCTGATATGTGTTGTGATGTCACATGGAAAAACGCAAGAGATCATGTAAAAGAGGCACTTTTTTCTTCTTTTCTTTGTGGGGGGAGGGGGGTGTCTACTTTAGTGATGACTTTCTCAGGAAACGCTACCAAACTAGTCTGATCGGCAGTCTCGTTTTTTTTTTTTTTTTTTTTTTTTTGTCATTACATACTCTACTCAAAAATGTAATGTATGGGTAATTAACTATAAGCACACTTCCAAACGTATTCACACTGAGATGAGATAGTACGTCGTTGTCGAATGTAAGAAAGGTTGTAAAAAACATTATTTTCTGAAAATATTTATCTAAATCTACATATAAACCCCGCAAACCACCACAAGGTGCTAGGTGGAGGGTACACTGTAGGCATTTACTTTCTTATTCCATTCCCAAATAGAACGAGGGAAAAAAGAATGTCTATAAGCCGCTATACGAGCCCTAATTTCTCTTTTCTTTGTTATCTTTACACGAAATGTAAGTAGGCAGTAGGAAGATCGTTCTGCAGTCAGCTTCAAACTCCGGCCCTCTAAATTTCCTCAACAAAATTTCTCGAAAAGAACGTCGTCTTCCGTTAAGCTGATCTGCTGCGGGTCCCAAATACTTGAACAATACTTAAGACGTGGTCGTACAGGCGCTTTATACGCGGTCTCCTTTACTGATGAAGTACATCTTTCCAAAATTCTCCCAATAAACCGAAATCGGCTGTTGCCTTACTCACAACCGACCTTACAAGTTAGTTCCATTTCATATCGCTATGCAAGGTTATGCCTAGATAATTGAACGACGCAACTGTTTCAAGAAGCTCACTACTTATGCTGTATTCAAACATTATGGTATTGTTTTTCCTACTCATGTGCTTCACCTTACATTATTCTACATTTAGAGTTACCTGCCATTCTTCACACCAACAAGAAATTTTCACTAAGTCATCCTGTACGCAATTACAGTCAATTAATGACGACACCCTCCCATACACTATAACATCATCAGCATCATAACATCTACATAGATACTCTGCAAATCACATTTAAGCGCCTGGCAGGGGGTTCATTAACCACTTTCATAACTTTTCTCTACCGTTCCATTCTCTAATAACGCGCGGGAAGAAAAAAGACCTAAATCGTTCCGTTTTCGATCTGATTTCTCTTATTTTATTGGAATGGCCATGTCTCCCTATGTAGGTTGGTGCCAGAAAAATATTTTCACATTCAGAAGTAAAAGTCGGTGATTGAAACTTCGCAAACAGATCACGCCGCAATGAATAATGTCTTTCTTTTAATGATTTCCACCCCAATTCGTGCAACATTTCCGAGACGCTTTCCACGCGTAATGTGATAAAACCAAACGAGCTGCCCTTCTCTATATCTGCGGTCAGTCCCACCTGGTGAGGGTCCCACTAGGGGCAACAGTACTCCAGGAGAGGACGCACAATCTTGATATAGATAGTCTCTTTGGTGGAGCTAGTGCATCTTCGAAGCTTTCTGCCAATGATACGTAACCTTTGGTTCGCCTTCCCCACAATATTTTCTATGTGTTCGCTCCAGTCAAGGTTGTTCGTGATTGTAACTCCTAGGTAAGGTAAAGCAGTCAACAATCCGAAGATTGGTTTGAACACCACAGTGCTTTACTAGGCATGATCCTGTTTGGAGGTGGTATGCCGTTGCCTTCCTCCGACCTTCGAACTGACTTACCCAGCCAGTTATAGGGGGACCTACAATTTAACGTGGGTTCCGAACCACGGTGCTACTCGGTATTTTTCACATGAGAAATCCTGCCAAAGGTGAAAGAAGTAGGAAGTGACAGATAAAAATCCTTGGACCCGGCGGGGATCGAACCCGCGACCTTTGTATTTGTAGTCTGGCACTCTACCACTGTGCAACCGAGGCGCCAACTCCTGGGTATTTGGTAGAATTTACGAATCGCGTAATTGAAGTTCAGCGGATTTCTTTTAGTGGTCATGTGTATTACTTCACACTTTTCTTTATTTAGTGTCAATTGCCAATTTTCGCACCATGTAGAAATTTTGTCTAAATCGCTTTGTAGTTGCTTTTGATCCTCTGTTGACTTCACCAACCGATAAACGACATCATCATCCGCGAACAGTCTAAGGGAGCTATTCAGATTGTCTTCTAAGTCGTTTATAAACACGAGGAAGAATAGAGGACCTATAACGCTTCCCTGTGGAACGCCAGATATCACTTCTGTTTTACTCGATGACTTACCGTCAATTACAACGAACTGTGTCCTTTCTGACAGGAAATCGTGAATCCAATCGCACAATTGGGGAGATATTCCATAAGCACGCAATTTCATAAGAAGCCGATTGTGAGGTACAGAGTCAAAAGCCTTCCGGAAATCCAGAAATCATAAAAGCGGTTCAAAAATATGTTTCAATATTTGTAAGCCTATTCGACCAAACTGCTGCGGTCTTCAGTTCGTAGTCTTACAAAGTACTTGAAGTAACTTATACTAAGGAAAAAACACACACAGACACACCACACACTTTCCCTCTCTCTCTCTCTCTCTCTCTCTCTCTCTCTCTCATGCCTAAGGGAGGACTCGAATCTCCGGCAGGAACGGCAGTCCAGTTTGTAGCATAATGCCTTAGCCCACGCGGCCATTTCGCGCGGCTAAGAGCGGTTCGATGAATTCTCTGCCATGCATTTAAATATCACTTACTAAGTAATTTTCTAGATGTATCAACTTTATTCGAACAAATTTGGGCTTTCACGTTGCTTAGCTAATCTTCCTCTTCGATTAAAAAAATAAAAGTAGCTTTCTGCGGGTATTAATTTTGTTCTAAATAAAAAAACAACGCCTTCCAGTCTGAAAACATTCGTGGGTGCGTTACACTGAGACTTCTTTCTGTGCAAAGTAGATATCACTCGTTTCATAGCTTCAGAGTCGCAAACAAACGGAGCAGCCGTGAGTTGGCAAGTAGGTCTAGGAACACACCGTTTCCTCAAATTGGATGCAGCCCGCATAATACGCGGTAGCAAGTCACAGCTGTGTGACGAAAGACACAAGGCGGCAACAATAATTCCAGTCTGTTGTAACAGCGCGTTACACATAGCGGTCAGTGCCCGCTCGCAGCCACAGATGTGTGCATTTAGAACTCACGGCAAACGCCCAAAAGACATACATTTACACTATTCAGAGTACGTGAACAGTACTTGGACAAAAAAGGGAAAAAAAGGATTTAAAAAGTACTTCAGAAATGCTGCGTTAGTGAAAACTTATTGAAAGAACACCTTACCACTGATAACGAATGAAAAACAGCTGCCGGCATGCAGATATCCTTGGAGTATTAAAGCAACTTAAATCACTTAACAGAAGTATGTCTTCCAGTTCAGACTGTATCCAAGTTTGGCTGATGCAATAGCCCCATACCTAGCAATCATATACAACCGATCGATCATCGAAACATCCGTACCCAAAGACTGGAAAGTTCCACAGATCACTCCAATATTAAAGGCCCGTCTCATTAACGTCGGTTTGCAGAATGATTTTAGAACATATACTTTCCTCAAGTATTATTAACTACCTCGAAGAGAACGACGACTTATTGTCCCATATTCAACAAGAATTCAGAAAGTATCGTTCTTTTGAAGCACAGCTAACTCTTTAGTCACATGAAGTGATGAGTGCTATCGACAATGGATCTCAAATCAGTACCATATTTCTTGACTTCCAAAAGGCTTTTGACACTGTACCGCACAAGCAACTTTTAATCACATTGCGTGCTGATGGAATAGGCCTATCGTCACAATCGTGCGACTGGGTACGTGATTTCCTGACGACGACGATGATGATGTTTAGCGGCCGCTCAGCGTGTTTCCTGTCAGAAAGGACACAGTACGTAGTAACTGACGGAAAGTCGTTGAGTAAGACAGGTGGCATCTGGCGTTCCCCAGGGCAGTGTTACAGGGCCCCTTCTGTTCCTTTATAAACAATTAAAAAGATAATGTGAACAGCTTTCTTAGATTGTTCGCGTATGGCGCTATCATTTATCGATTAGTAAAGTCACCAGAATATCAAAATGATTTCGATATCTGCAAGGTGCAAACATTGGCAATTGACACTAAACAATTAAAAGTATAAAGTCATTCATATGAGCACTAGAAGAAATTCATTAAACTCCATTTACTCGACGAATCGGTCAATTCTATAAGCCGTAAATTCAACTAAATATTATTACGGACAACTTAAATTGGAAAGAACACATAGAAAATATTGTAGAGAAGGCGCACCAAAGACTTCTTTTCATTGGCAGAACATGTGGTGGAACAGCCGATTCTTCCTTCAGATTATAATGGAATTGTGTATTCAGGAGTAAATTTCTTCAGTTTGATTTAGTCGCACTTCGGCCCTGGCCATTCCACTACACTCGAATTCATAAGAAAAAAAGTCTTTTAAATATTCACTGCTAGGTTCTTGTGCGAGATAATAGAAAAATAAAACTGTTCCAAAAAAAATACAGTAAAAGTTCAAAATCCGCTACGCACTTTCGTTGAATATTCTAAGAAAAATATCTTGTTGAAGATTTCCTAAGATAATCTTTTACTATCACAGATGTTGCTCACTAAATCAGTCGTAAAATATATCGATTCATAAAACTTGATCTCACTGTTTTCCAGTTAATAAAATTATTGCTGAGTCCCTACACTGTTATAAAATCGGATAAATTCTGTTACAAGTACCAAAAATATAAATTCAGTTCAATATGTAAATCTCTTCTTATGCAGTGCAATAATTATTTTTAACACACTGGTACTGCAAGTAAAAAAGTTTACGTTTTATTTCGTAAGTTATAAATCCATGTAATACATAACATACAATCAGAACATGCTCGTAAGGACTCAACATCAAGACTGAAACTGTTTTTAACATAAAACATGAACAGGCTTTTTATTATAATACATTTTTCAATTTTTCTTGTTTATATGATTGTGACGGTTGGCAGCGGAGGTACTCCAACAGGATCTTTTCTGAGCGTGTGGCTGTCGACCCGCGACGATTGGTGGCTAGGTACATCATCTTTTGCTTCAGCAGAGAAGATGCTATTTTCGTAGGTTGATCCGTTGTCACCGCACATGAAACATAAAAACAATGCACATTTCCTTTGAGAATGAAATACAACGTATTAAGACTAAACATTATTAACAACAACATATATAAACATGTTCTTTTACCTGCGAAACTAAGCTGACGTAAAGATAGGAGCAGGGGATAATATTTCGTCCCACTACATACCCCACCCACAAGCTCAGTTTAGCAGGGAATAAAATAAGAAAAAATGTTTGTAGAGTCTATGGGACTTAACTACGGGGTCATCAGTCCCTAAACTTACAAACTACTTATGAACTAGCTAATCCTAAGGACGTGACAAATATCCATGCCCGAGGGGGGATTCGAACCCCAGACCGTAGTGGCCGTGCAGACCATGACTGGAGCGCCTCAGTCCCCTCGGCCACCGTGGCCGGCTACAAAATAAGAAATAAATGTAAGTTGAATCATAAACAGTTTTTGTTTTCTTCTGATATAATTGATTAAACAGTATATGTGTTCTTCATAGTTCTTATGTCACCATATTCTAAATAATATTCCCTGTTCTCTTTTCTGTCTGAATATAGAACAGTTCATACGTTTCTTAGCCATCAGTTCATCACTCATTAGCCTTTGAATATGTTAAATTTTTTATTACTACTAAATAGTTATCATATATCGAGAAAATATTATATGACAAGTCTCATTTATCTATTTTAACTCATTAGTTAGTGATCACTTTTTAGAAATGTCCGTTATTTAATTTTTGACATAATAATTCATTTGGTCGTAATGACCTTACATCTTAGATATAACATTTGCAATGTATCAAGACAGAGCAGTCACATTACAGTGGACAAGATTCAGTGTCAAACAAACTTTCCATTGTTTACCGAAAAGGAAATTTTCAATTACTATTTCTTAACAGTTAAATTTCCTTTATTTCTGTAAACGGGCTTCTCCAAATACATATTCTTATAAAATTATGTAACATTCCCTCATTTATCGTAAAGGTAAAAAAAGAGATCAAATGTATTTAACCTTAGTGAAATTGGCACGGCTCCTTTTGGCTTCGAATAATAACGTTGGGTCATGGAAGTAGCATTTAAATACCTATGGAAAACCTGCGTAAGAACCCAGTTTGCCCTCATGCAAACCTCTATAAAAGGTAACTTCGCTATTTCCTGACACCCATTGGTCCAAATTTTGTTCAAATATTATGCCTAGCAACCATGCCCTTTTATATCTACGGTCCAAGTTCCAAAACAAATTACAAGTATATCTCTACTATTCCTTATTAATAATAGAATGCTAGTAAAACTAAAAGCATCTTAATAATAATAATTATTATTATTATTTTAAGTGTCCAGGAATTCTGTTTTAAACCTTATGAAGATAAAATTATTATTATTCATAGTAAAGTGTTGACTCTCCCTAAGATTTTGTTCTAACGAACACGCTCATCTTATTAATGTTTAGAACTACATCGAAACTGGTTATTTGTCATTACCTTATTATAATATCACGTGATAGTACCACATTAAAGATATAATATCATTAAGGCTTACTATAATCGTATGTCATTACTTAACTGGTCTTCTTTTGTGAAAATTTTTAATGCCCTTATTTCCTGGAGAAATTATAAAATACACCTAATATCCGTTAATTTGCGTGTAAACATCTTAAGTTCTTCAATAGTTGAAGATTATTGTAGATCAGTTGCGCCAAACTAATTTTAGCGTAGTGGTCCTGTAAGTAAAATTTAACGTGGAACGATGCCTTAAGTAAAATCTCAGGAAGGCGACGCCTTAAGTAAAATTCTTAGCGGGCGATTCTCGAAATGCTTCATACTAGTATTATGTGGCAGAACAAACTCATTCTAGTCATTAATTCTATATAGACTTATTCTGCCCTCAGTACATAACGGTACACATACCTAATTCTTTATCACTTTCATTGCTTTCAATTAGTATTAAAGGTCGTGAGGAGATCACTTCATTTAAACCCTTAAAACCACGGCGGGGCACTCTTTTACCTTCAAACGTCTTGATAGGTAATAGATATAGCATAATATATCTATGAGAGCTGTGAAAATGTCTAGATTGGCCCCACGCAAACTCATGTAAATATAAGACATCTCACAATATTCTCGCGAGCCTCAGTTCCGGACGCCTCATAGTCCAAATATTCCAATCAATAAAACTAACACCTATCCCTTCACGTCTACAATCTGTGTTATATAATCCATAGTAAAGATTTTTTTCGTGTTGCCACCTTTAATTACTAATTTATATGTTTATTCTTTATGTAAAAATATATCTTACGACATTCGCTTCCGCTATGTAAACAATAAGGATCATTTCAATAACCTTCTATACAAAGCATCTGCTCTTCGTTTTTACACAGGAAAAACTCATTAAATATAAGTCATCGTCTCTAGTCGCGTCTTGACTTGTCACTCCCGGGCTGTTCTGTTGTGAACGACTTTGTAATAACGGTTCAGATTAGGGTAGGGTTCTGCAATAGAAGTACTGGATGTGGAAAGAGGTCCTCCCAGAAGGAGAAGTAAGAAAGGAAAAGAGTGAAGATGGATTTGTTGAGGGCGAAGAAAGATAGAAGATAGATCCCCAAAGATTGGAACCGTTCCCACTGTATAGGATAATAAGGTGGGTCTAATAACTCTAAAGTTAAACGTTGTTGTTCACCTTTTGACCAATACATTTCTTTAAACTGATACACAAAATCGTTCCAGTTTTTAAATTCATTTGTATGTAAAATAGCCCATTCGGTAGCATCCGCTTCCAAATGTCCTAGCACAAACTGTATTCTTTTGCTATCGTCCCATTTATGAGGAAAGGTATTTTCAAAAGCCTTCAAAAATATCATTGGATGAAGCTCGCCTTCAGGTTTAAAGTTTGGAAATTTACTATCCGTATTAGATCCCGTTGAAACATTCAATTCCTCTCACCTTCAATTCCTTCCTGGTAGGTTTTATTAGATTTGATTTCGCTCGCGATAGCGAAATCGTATCGTCTTTGTTGGTATTTGAAACTGTCATGGTGATGGTATTGTTATCATCTAAAGTTTCGTTCGCGATGCGACTATCGTTCCGCGAGATGTTGGCAGCCCTGTTACCAGGAATGCTTTCTTCTTTATCGATCTCTGCCAAACGTTTGTTTATCTGCTGAATGCTTATCTCTGTATGAGATAAACGATTTATTAACTCTGACTCTCTCAGCTATTCACAGTGATCTGTATACAAACTGGATGTATACCTTTGGTGTCTGAGCATAGAATTGCAGCGTGCTTGCACAGTCATATGTTTTGTACACAATTTCGTGTTGTCCGCCATGTCTAAATTTGGCAAACGAATTTCGATCAGTTATTACATGATAAGGAATTTCTTACTTACCTCATTTGTTTTTTTAGTCAAAATGCGATGTAATAGATTGTTATGGGAGCGAAATCGAAACGTATTTTCGTTTGGTTTACTTATAATACTTCAGAGCCGCTACATCTGAATTTGGCATCAAACTAAATATGAACATCTATGGCTGGACGCTCAGACAACTGAAGTTCAACATACAGGTAGCATAGAGATCAATGGCTATTCACAATGTGAATGCTTGCTGTCAGATTTATTACTGTTATCTCTGACAGTTTCGAGGTTATTACATATTTCAGAGACTAGCCCTTTAACATTTTCCAGTTCGGTATGGTCTCTCTCTCAACTTGCTGAGTAAGAGGGTTTAATTCTGGATTATCTATTGAAGAAATTTCTACCACTTTGGTAGAAACCTCTTAAATAGATTTTAATAACTCCTTACGTGCATTTTCTGATTGACTAGAGATCTTATCCCCTATTTCTTCAAGTAATCTGATATTATTCTTTTCTATTCCTGTAACTACAAAGGCATTAATATTATCTAAACGGTGCGTTAACTCTGCGATATCATTACGCATTTGCGCCTTTTCTTCCCGCGATTCGCGAATGTGCTTCTCTAGTCTACTATTAAGCCCGGATATTTGTTCTTGTGTTACGGCTTTAGATACTTCTATTAGGTTTTGTGTTTCAATCTTAAATGCTGCTATCTGGCCGGATAGTTGTTCTTGTACTACCTTAACTGCTTCTATCTGCCTCGATAGTATCTTTTCCTGTGCTTGAATCTGAGATTGTCTAAATTGTTCATTATCTTGCTTTACTTGATCAAAACCTTGCAAGAATTTATCTAACAGATCCTTAAAGTCTGTATAAATTCTGTTTTCCAATTTATCTACTTTCCTATTCAACGCCCTTGGATCTCAAAAAATGTTCAAATGTTTGTTAAGCTTATGGGACTTAACTACGGGGTCATCAGTCCCTAAACTTACAAACTACTTATCAACTACCTTATACTAAGGACGGCACAAATATCCATGACCGAGGGGGGATTCGAACCCTCGACCGTAGTGGCCGTGCAGACCGTGACTGGAGCGCCTCAGTCTCCTCGGCCACCGCGGCCGGCCCTTGGATCTCTCCCAGATAAAGGTTGTCCCGGTCGTTCGTCACCAGATACTTCACTTTCCGACATTATTGAGGTCTCTTGTGTAGCTACCACA
Organism: Locusta migratoria; assembly: GCA_026315105.1. Taxonomy (NCBI): domain Eukaryota; kingdom Metazoa; phylum Arthropoda; class Insecta; order Orthoptera; family Acrididae; genus Locusta; species Locusta migratoria. The sequence continues at coordinate 422,468,338 of CM048746.1, read as the reverse complement.
CACGAAACTATGCCTTCACCAAGCTCTTCGATCACAACAGCACTGCCAACGTAAAACAGACTCACCGGGTATATTGTTACAGACTGTGATGTCGGTGGTCATTCGGCTGTTATTGGCTGTTATAGTAACAGCCGGTGATGCTGATCTGTCGCATTGTCGAAGACTGCACCTCTGCGACTTGCAGGATGCTGACTCGAGGACGGCTGCGTCTGTGGCTGCGCCAGCGGCGGTAGTTACTGCAACACGGGTTGATGGAACTGCAGACAGATCACACCCACGCCAGCACTGCTGCAAGGCCACAATCACGTCCTCTCAGTTGATGGAATGGTGGACCTGTTGGGTTAAAGAGAGAGGTTGTCGAGAACAGCAATGTGCTGACTCTCAATCGAAGCGTCGTCTCGTTGATTCTCTGCGGGACCGTACTGCAAGGCTGCCTTCGTCAGCTGCTCACGCCCGCGAAGTCGTTTATGTAAATAAGGAACAGCCGGTGACCAATAACACTACCCTGTGGAACGCCCAATATCACCTCTGTTTTTGTCGATGCCTTACCATCGATTACTACGAACTGTGTCCTTCTTACAGGAAATCCCCTATCCAGACGCAAGTTTGGCGTGATATATCATAACCACGCAATTTGATTAAAATCCGTTTGTGAGGTACGGTGTCAAAAGCCTTCTGGAAATCAAGAAATACGGAATCAATTTGCGAACCCTTATCGATAGCACCGAACACTTCGTGTGAGTAAAGAGCTAGTTGTGTTTCGCAAGGGCTGTGATCATAAGGTGAAAAAGTTTTTGGTTTATCCCGGACGAACACTCGTTTGTATGGTCTTTAGAATAAATGTCTCACTGTAACTATGTTACAGTTTATAGGGGACTCTTGTACGACGCAGATGACTTGGCACCCCAGTAAATTAAGCAAATCGAGTAATTCAAAAAACTGCAGTGGTCATCAGAACAAATTCAAATGTTTGTTAAGCTTCTGGGACTTAACTGCAGGATCATTAGTCCCTTAACTTACAAATTACTTATAAAGTAACTTATACTAAAGACAGCAGAAACATCTATGCTCGAGGGGGGATTCGAACACCCGACGGGGAACGGCCTCGCACATCGGAGCATAGCGCCGCAATGCACTCGGCCACTCCGCCGCGGCTGCTCATCAGTCCCTAGACTTACAAACCACTTAAACTAACTTATGCAAAGGGCGACACACCCACCCCCTTAACTGAGGGAGGACTCGAACGTCCGATGAGGAGCAGGGGCACACTCCAGAGCGAAGCACCTTAGAGCGCTCGGCCACTTCAAATGAGTTGAATCAGTTCTCAACTCATGATACCATTTTTACTTGCAGAGCTCAGATTTTATTCGAATTTTTATTAATTTATTTATTTTATTTTATTTTATTTTTCTTTTTTTTTCGCCAAGAACAGTTTTCTTGGAAAGTTTTTTGGAATGCCACACTTGTACCCTTTAAACTTGTACGAATCGATTCAAACTTTCTAGGGAGTTGAATGTTCCAAACTCCTTCACAATTATCTGAGAGTTTAACCAGCCATTAGAAACCCACTCTGCATCTTAGTGCTCACATTTAGGATCTTGGGGCTCTCTCAAAACTATACCACTTTTTTAATTTAATTTTTTTTGTTTATTTCTTTGTTCATCTATTTCTTTAATTTTTATTTTTTATTATTTTTTTATTTATTTATTTAATTTTTTTATTTTATTTTATTTATTTTTTTTTTTGCTCTAAAACACCACACTGACTGGCGTACCAGCCTTTGTCAGAAATATTTCAAGCATTTAGTAATTTCAAGCATTTAGTAATCTGACTAACCGCCGTGAATTTTCGCAGTCTCGGCTGCCTTTCATTATCTCCAAAGCTGCAAATTAAATTTCCGCTTCAAACGGACTCTGGAAATGCGAATAAAATGTGATTATTTGTTTTGGCAGTTGTTTGTGATGGATAGCAAAACCTTTTATCATACCTGTGTTTCTCATTATCTGATGCAATAACTATTAAATTCAGTACATTACGTAGGTCACAAAGATTGACACGATACTGTTAAAATAATAACGCCAGCACATTGCTCGCTCTTGAACAGATTTCAATGTGAGGAACCCTCATTTTATCTGCTGCGCTGATTTTTTCTGTGATCAGAACTAACATATTCCTTCAAGTAGATTTCCCTATATTATCCCCCCCCCCCCCCCCCCAAATTTATAACAAATTCTAACATCGTGCTTTCCTTTTTACTCTCCAAAACTGACATCACATAGATTAGCTATGAGAACTACTCCGCAATTTACAAGTCGGTCTGGAATGTTACTGGCTGAGTTAATAGAGAAAACCAATTGTGTTATTACGGTATGATTATATGGTGTGAGCAGAAACCTAGTCTCTGATAACAAGATACATAGATCCACTTTTAAATAGAACGCTCATTTGGTAAGTATATTACTACCTAATTTATCCACTCTTTTACTGGATTGTTTAAGCAGATTCTTTTGTAGAGACATTGTAGAACGAAGACTGAAGGAAGGAAAATCAGCGTTTAAAGTCCCGTCAACTACATGGTCATTAAAGGCAGTTTACAGTGGATATACATATTTATAGGTAGCCGCTAAAAGCGATAGACGATAGTATGTTAGCCATTTGTATTACAACAATCTTACTTACATAATAAAATATGTAACAAAAGATTAAGAACTTATTAAGGATCTAAGAAAAATAAGAGAAGACATGAAAGACAAATGGTGAGTTATAGGTATGAGAATGATGATAATGATGACGGGCAATCGAGTAGAGCACAAGAGTGCAGAAAACCAAAAAAGCAAAAAAGGAAATGGAAAAAAGAGAGTGGAGGAGGAAGAATTTTTAGGGACGAGCGGAAATAGAGAGGGAATAGGAAGAGAAGATGAGAGTAAGAGGAGCTGAGAGAGGGAAACAAGAGAGGCGAAGACAGGGGGAGAGGGAAAGACTAAAGGCGAGGAAAAGACAAAAGATGGAAGAAGTTAGAAGAAAAGGAGGGGGGAAAGGAGCGGCATAAGAAAACGGAAGTAAATCTTATCTATTACTTCCCAACTGGAGATTGTGGTGTTTGCCATACTACTTCTATGAGATTGGCCACTAAATTCCACAGTCGAATTGTTTCAAACCATAGAACTGCTGCCTTAATTATTCCCGCAGGCATGCATCCCTACTGTACTATTAAATGAACATTTCACCCTGTTGCCCCACTATCAGCTTGTCTGACAATTGGCTGAATAGAACCGCGACTCTTTATGGGCCGGTTCTCAAACAGCCCCCTCCACTCCTCGGAGTGGAGAATGAAAAGAATAATTTTTTTTTTTGGGGGGGGGGGGGAGGTAAAACATTCTGGAAGTAAGATAATTCGGATATAGGAACAGGGTCTACTCAGGAGGGTGTCAGCAACAGGCAAAACCGAACTGGAAAACTGTCTAGTGGAGAGCCCTTAATCGGGCAGATAGGTTACAAAGTTAAAACGGCATTGGCATAGGTTTCAGTAAAACGTAGTGTGGATTAGTGAAGTTTGAAAGCAGCATGGTCATAAAAAATACAATATTATATATTGGTAGGAGACTAGGAGTATGGTTGAAAACAAACAATCTGTTTTTGTTCTATTAATATATGTATTTACGAACTAGTTTTCGTCTTATTAGGGCATCTGCAGGTAAACTTAAATGTGGTGGAAGGAAAGGGGTGAAAAGGAGAGGGAAAGGAGTAACTTAAGAAAATGGAAATATAGCACATCTATTACCTTAAGATGGCCTAATAAGCCGAAAACTAGGTCGTAAATAAACATAAATTAGTAGAACAAAAACAGCTTGTTTGTTTTCAACCCTAAATATGGAACTGTTCTACCAAGAAGTGACGAAATAAGCCATTTATAAAAATAATGAATAATAACATTGCAATTCGGGTAAGCTACTATGAACAGTATAGTCATTGCATCACCTTAGCCAAAACAAACACAAGGCTAACTCCAATAATGGTGGTACAGTTTTATGTGTGAGGAGAGGGTAGGTTCGTATCAAAGTACACTACGTCCAATAAGAACACGCTAACACGGCCACTGGTCTCCACATGACACGGGGAGGGAAGGGATATTATATTACACACGTGATGGTGGCAAGGAGACTGAAGAAAGTTATAATTACATAAAAGAAATTATTGCCGATATTTAAGGGAAAAGTTAACCAGATTGTGATGAGTACTGCAATTCTAAGTAGGAAAAGGAAGAGGAAGTAAATAAATAAATGAATATGGTCTGGAAAAAGAATGGAGAGAAACCCGGCTGATAGAATTTTGTACAGGGCATATTTTGATCATCACTGTTTTAATGACGCGGCGGATTAGCCGTGCGTACTGGGGCGCCGTGCTGTGGTGCGCGCGGCCGTCCGCCGTTGGGGGTTCGAGTCCCCCTCGGGCGTGAGTGTTTGTGTTGTCCTTAGGTTAGTTTACCTTATTTTAAGTAGTTTGTAAGCTACGGACTAACAACCCAGCAGTTGAGTCGGATAGATTTACAAACATTTGAACTGTATACTTGGAAGTAACTAAGAGACACTGGAACGTATTATATTGATTTTATAATTGTTCGACATACATTCAGAAACCAGGTTTTTAACTGCAAGACAATCCACGGGCTGGAATTGACTTCAACCATAACTTGCCGATCAGAACTGTAGATTAAAACTGAAGTTATTGTAAAACGGTAGAAAAATAAGGATAAATAGACGGAACGTGAGACTGCTGATTGTTTGAGAGGGAGAATTACCAAGGACTGATAGAAACAGCGACAAAGTATCGTAAAAGAAACCGAATGGAGAGCTTTCAGGAGTGAAATAGTGAAATCAGCAGAGAATCAAATAAGTAAACAGATAAGACTTATTAGAAATTCTTAGATATCACAGGAGCTACTGTATTTAATTGATGAAAGAAAAAATATATAAATCAGAAAATAAAAATGGAGTGAAACATTACAGAATCTTAAAAAATTCGTTGACAGAAAGTGCAACGTCGCTAAACAGGAATTACTAGATGATAAGAGTAAGTGAATTTTATCCATTATGGATGTTGAAGAAGTCCCTGACTGTTCCTTATAGGTTGTGGAAATAGAGAAATGTACAAACACGAACTGGATACTCTACTTATATGAGTACACTTACAGCCTTAACACAAATCACTCCACCACATACCATACTTGTTTTATATATATATCTGTATAGTACTTGTGTATGTATATCTGTATGATAAGCACAATGTAATTTACGTTTTCTTTAAACAGTCAACAACACTGAATGTAAAAACCTGAAGATGGCCACAAGCCCGAAACCGGTAGTGCTTTAATAAACCACCAATAATTGTGGCTGGTAGCGGATTTTATTTCCACAACCGATAAGAGTAACCCTATAAATAATATAACATATAATGGTGCACCGAACACCATTATATCACAGTGCTTTTTTCCATTTGGGAAGTTTTTAATACTGCTATTAAAAATCATATGTCTTCGGGTAAGTTGTATCTCCATACATGTGTACCGCCAGGACGCCTATATTCGACGGGAACAGGGGTAATGGTCTGCCGGCACGCCGCACAACAGACTGGTGACCACTCTCCTACAGTGAAAGTCTATAAGGGCTTGCGGCCCAGGTAAGGCAACACAGAAAACGTCAGGTGGCAATGTTTGTGTTTGTTGTGTGGGACGACTGTTCGACTCAAAGAGGAAAGAACCAACACCCATATTAAGGTACCACATATAAAAATACTTGCGTTTACACATATTACATTCTGTATAATCAAGGGAAACATATATATCGTCTATAGGAGTGTAAGAGATCTAACAATATAGTGTAAAGTTTGAATGTATTTGATATCATGATTAAGCAAACGAGGTATGTGCTAATAACATAATATTGTTTAAAACTAGGATGTAAGAGTTTAAGGTGCCCTAGACTATGGTATCATTGGAAACTGAGCATTACGTTCGTACATAACAAGTTTGTCGAAGAAAATACGTCGTATCATTTCCAGAGGAACGAGCTCAGCATTCCGCTTAATTTCGTAGAGAAGTGGAAATCATTTACCTGGATGGATGGAAGGAAGGAGTGCGTGTGATACGAATTGTGCCTCTCATGAACAGTAGTAGGAGAAATATTCAGTTATTTACCGATGTATAAAGTAGGGCCACCTCCGCGCTTCGGAACTAATAAGAGTAATAAACTCCTTTTATAAAGAATTACTTCGTGAGTGAATAACTTCTTTATCTTAGAATCCATTTTGTTGGTCATTCAAAGGTTTATGTTTGTTAAATATATTCTCACGTCATCATTTGCAGATTGATAAACTGGGTAAACTACAGATTAATTATTGATCTTGTGTAAACAGAATGAGTAGCTATTTAAGGCATAGAAGCTGACATACATAACTCACTCCTATGAACGGAGACAACGAGCCATAAACTTTTACCACCCTAAGTTATGTATTGCCCAAGTCTTATTGGTGAGAACCGATAGGAAGGTGGCATGGAGAAATCTGTATAACCCTTGCTTACAGTTATTACACCTCTGACTTGGATGGCTAGGACTTTCTGTCTTACGTATCTATAAAAGAAATATATTTACATAATTGGTTGGTATTTACATAGAAATCAGACAATAAAAGTCATAGATAAACAGTTTAAAACTCGATTCGAATACTTAATTATCCTTGCTGTTGAGTAAAATTCCTTATACTTGACCCATATATTTTGGTTCTAGTGTAATGATTTTTGTGTGGCTTTCAACACATCTAATGCAAGACACCTATGTCACACTTAATATCTTATTGCTTTTGGCTTCATGTTTGTCAGAAGAGAGCACTTACCAGAACCTCTAAGACGAAAAAAGCACACGTAACTACTCTGAGTAGGCAGCCATTTGTTTTAGTTTGTTGCCGGCCGCGGTGGCCGAGGGGACTGAGGCGCTTCAGTCACGGTCTGCACGGCCACTACAGTCGGGGGTTCGAATCCCCCCTCGGGCATGGATATTTGTGCCGTCCTAGTTAGTAAGTAGTTCATAAGTAGTTTGTAAGTTTAGGGACTTATGACCCCGTAGTTAAGTCCCATAAGCTTTACAAACATTTGAACATTTTTTTAGTTTGTTTACCCATAGTTTTGTTTGCCATTGTTTCTCAAAGGAATTTCGTACAAAAACTAAAGACTAGATTAATTATATTTTACATATAGGCATGGCCCATAGGAAAGTTGTACCTATTTTTTAACATGTCATTTCTCTCTGGATATCCCGATGTATTTACTGTTCAATGAGATACACTAAACGTAGTAGATAGGTTTACTTCAACAACGCTGACTGTCTCAAAATTCCAGATAACCGTGAAGAGCAAGAAAATACATGGTAGACGTATGACAGATACGTAAAAGGACTCTTAGAAATGAAAACATGCTGGTACGTAGCCAAAGTGATACCAGTACATTCCTCTTGGACATGAATGCCCTCTTAGTCGGTGCCAACCTACTTTTTAGAACCTATTTTCTTCGCCTGTCGTGGTTCATTTTACTTCCAATGAAGGAGAATTCCAAACTTCCTCTACGTCGTTAATTTTTAGGTTAAGTATCTCACTACTTTCATTTCTACTACTTCTCATCACTTTTGTCTGTTTTCGGTTTACTCTTAGTCCATATTCTGCACTCAGTAGGCTAATCATTCCAGTGAACAGATCCTGTAATTATTCTTAATTTTCACTGACGAGAGAACTGCAATCAGATAATCTTGATATCCTTTCACTCTGAATACCCATCTCTCGAACTTTTCTTTAATTACGATGAGTATACTAAGCTGAAGGGGCGAAAGACTGCATCACTGACTTACCCCCTCTTTAATACAAGCACTTCGTTCTTGGTCCTCCAGTTTTATTATCCCCTATCAATTCTCATACGTGTGATACATTACCTGGCTTTGCCTACAGCTTACTCCTACATTCCTGACATCTTTAATCAATACACGATGTCGAATAGTTATTCGCAGTCGACGCATCCTGTGAACTTGTCTTGGTTTTTCTTTAGTCTCGTTTCCATCACAACCAAAATAGCCAAATGACACAAATCCTGTGTGCAACAACAATGAAATTCGAAATCAAATTTTCATGCCAAGATTAGAACTTTGACTAAAAAGTAGGAAATAGCAGAAGGAGTTAAGTCAAAATAGTAGAGTGACTGTGCCGGGAAAATCGGAAGAATAAAAAGAATGAGTCACCCACTCTGGTAGACACGAAAATCTCCATGCCAGCGTCAAGAGTCATCATAAAACTGTAAAATTTTGATAACACTCTCTCGGTCATCAACTAAAATACAGGACAGGAGCCCAACAACATTCGCTTCTGTCCTCTTTACACGTTATAAAATGCATTCAGTTAAAATATGCTAACAGTTATTTACTTCCACAGGTATTACAGAATGAGGGTACCTGTTGCCGAAGTAAGAAACCGCGTATATGGGGAAAATGACCGATTCTGAGATGTGTAAGGGCACGTTTATCCTGCCTGTGTGACGTTCAGGAAGGTCGCCATGATGGGATACTTGATTTTACCAACCGCAGCTTATTGTCCGTTACTGCCACCCTACCCTGCCCACGGTCCTCTGACATAACACATAAAAGACGTCATGCAAAGGGAATAGCTCAATGTGTAACATCATGTTCTCTGCAGACCAACTTGACAGCACGATAAGCATGATTGTTGTTGTTGTCTTCAGTCCGAAGACTGGTTTGATGCAGCTCTCCACCCTACTCTATCCTCAGCAAGCCTCTTCATCTCCTCATAAGACCTGCAACGTACATCCATTTCAATCTGCTTACTGTATTCATCTCTTGGTCTCCCTCTGAGATTTTTACCCCACACACTTCCCTCCATTGCTACATTTACGATTCCTTGATGTCTAAAAATGTGTCCTACCAATCGCTCCCTTTAGTCAAGGTTTGCCAGAAATACGTTTTCTCCCCAATTCCGTTCAGTACCTCTTCATTAGTTACGCGATTCACCCACCTAATTTTCAGCAGTCTTCTGTAACACTACATTTCAAAAGCCTCTATCCTCTTCCTGTCCATGTTTCGCTCCTATACAAGGCCACACTCCACACAAATGCATTCAGAAAGGACTTTCTTACACTTAAATTAATTTTCGATGTTAAAAAATTTCTCTTTTACAAAAACGCCTTTCTTCTCATTGTCATTCTGCATTTTATATCCTCTTTACTGCGAACATCGAATGTTATTCTACTGCCCAAGTAATGAAACCCATCTACCACCTGCATTGTTTCGTTACCTAATCTAATTCCTTCAGCAACGCTCGATTTTCTTAGACTGCAATCCATTACCCACGTTTTGCTCTTGTTAATATTAATTTTATACGCACCTTTCAATCCACTGTCCATTCCGTTCAACTGCTCTTCCAGGTCTTTTCCTGCCTCTGACAGAATTACAACGTCATCGGCGAAACGCAATGTTTTTGTTTCTTCACCCTGAACTTTAATTCCTTCTCCAAATTTCTCCTTGCTTTCCCTTATAGCTTGCTCAATGTACAAATTGAATAGCATTAGAGAAAGGCTACAACCCTGTCTTACTCCTTTCCCAACCTCTGCATCCCTTTCATCCCCTTCTACTCTGATAACCACTGTCTGCTTTTTGTGCAAGTTGTAAATAACCTTCCGTTCCCTATATTTTACTCCTGCTGATTTCAAAATTTGAAAGAGTGTATTCCAATCAACATTGTCAAAAGCTTTCACCAAATCTATAAAAGCTAGAAATCTAGGTTTCTCTTTCCTTAATCTATCTTCTAAGATAAGCCGTAAGGTGAGTATTGCCTCCCGTGTTCCTACATTTCTCCTGAATCCAAACTGGTCTTCCCCGAAGTGAGCGTCTAACAGCTTTTCCATCATTCTGTAAATAACACGTGTTAACATTTTGCAACCATGACATATTAAACTGAGGGTTCTGTAATTTTCACACCTGTCTGCACCTGCTTTCTTTGGACTGGGGATTATTACATTTAAATAATTCGTGTTAAAATTTTGCAACAATGACATACTAAAGTGATGGTTCTGTAATTTTCACATTGTCTGCATCTGCTTTCTTTGGACTGGGGATTATTACATTTTTCTTAAAGTCCGAAGCATGATTATTTCCAAAAAAAATCTTCAAATGTCTGTAAACCCGTTGGACCAAACTGATATTGACATCAGTTCCTAGACTTTCAAACTACTTAAACTAACTACATTGTGGACAACGCCCACACGCCCATTTCTGAGGGAGAACTCGAAGCACCGGCGGGTGTCGCTGCGCAGTCCGTAGCATGATGCCTTAGACCACACGGCTGCTTCCGCACGCGCCACTGTTCATTTCTCCCAGAAGATACGCCCTGGCACCCGGCAGGATGACACCTGTTTCCCCGCTGTTGGAGGAAGAATGGGTCACGTGTCTGCTGCGGCGACTTCTCAGCTGGATACAGGTTCTGCGGCGTTTGTAGTTCACTAAGAGAATCGGAGCAGATGAGAAACCGTTTGACCGGAACACGCCGTATCTGCTCCAGTGCCTGCAGCATCAAGCTCTGAAGAAGAAACTGTGTAGTCGGTGGGAAAGCGAATGCTGATGACACGGTCTGGGAACACAGTGGAACAGCCAAGGGAATCCCTGTTTGGATTCATGACGTTAGTGTACACCAGTGTAAAACCGTGATGTCTATTTAAAATGGTGATCTACAAAGAGTGAAAATGTACGCCAACCTCGAGGTAAAACAATAAAACCATTCGCACTCTACATTGTGCGACCACACCGCCACCACCTACCACCATGGGTATAACTTTTTGTATTTATATTATTATTTTAGATGTCTTTCTATAATACGTTTTACGCTATTGTATCTGTCCTCTGAACTACTTCGTTGCTCTACAGTGATAATTGTATGATGATGGTCTAGGCTAGACTGAAACCGATTATGAAATAAAAAATAACAATTCTGCGATCTGGACTGTTTTAATTTTAAAAGGAAAGTATAGCATTGTTGGCTAGTATTGATCGGAGGGCAGAGTCAACCGCCTGACATGAAACGTTTTTCGGTCCTTCGTGCACAATGGCACCTTCCTATCGCGAAGTGTTGTTATTATCAGATACATGTCGGTGTAGTGATATTTTTGTCTTGGATGCTGATGAGAGTGCCGATGCACAGATGAATGACACCGTGGGGAACCACTAGCTAAACGTCACCACATAACGGACGAATCACCGTCAACAATATAAGATGCCCTCACATCATGAACGCACTGTGAAGGGGTACCGAGTTTAATCCAAAACATTGACGCAGAATGATCTGCAGCGTATCGACGATTTTTTCAAGGTGTGGCAATTACTGTTCACATGGACAAATTCCACCTCTTGCGAATGCATTGAACTAAGGATCCTTCATTATATGATTACGCGATTGCAGAAAAAATCACTGCTAGCTGTTACTTCCATAAAATATCTGGTAATAAGCATAAGGAGCAATTTGAAGTAGAACTACCACATTAAATCGCGTATAAGGCGGATGTCCTCGCTGAGAAACACAGCAACATTCATCAACAGGCAATGTCACTAAATCTGTTACACGAATTTCGGCTTTTCACCTTTCAAAATCTTCCAGAAATCGAAAAAAAAAAAAAAAAAAAAAAAAAAGAAAGAAAGAAAAAGAAAGGAATATATGTATGTCGAATAAACTTTATTACATGGCACTTACTGGTACACTTTTTTTACTAGCGTAACGTTTCTTAACAGTGCTGAACATTATATTTTCATTCTGGTCCTATGTAAAATCGATAAGCGGGTCAAAGCCCACTGTCCAGTCACTCGTTAACCATTCTGGGCAGTAATAGAAGAAAGCAAACGGAAAGCTGAAGTTCTAAATTTAACCTTTAAGAAATTTTTCACGCAGGAGGACCGCACAGATGTACCATCATTTGATCAACGTACTAATTCCGAAATGGAGGACATAGTAGTAGGTATTTCCGGTGTAGAGAAGCAGCTGAGTGAGCTAAATACGAAAACGTCTGCTGGTCCCGATGGAATACCAGTTCGGTTTTACAACGACTATTCTGCGGCATTGGCCCCTTACGTAGCTTGCATTTATCGCGAATCTTTAATTCAGCGCAAAGTTACTAGTGATTGGAAAAAATCGCAGGTGACTACCGTTTATAAGAAAGGAAAGAGAACTGACCCACACAATTACAGGCTAATATCGTTGACTTCAGTTTCATGTAGAATTTTAGAGCATATTCTCAGTTCGAAAATAGTAAATTTCCTTGAAACCGAAAAGCGTCTATGAATCAGCACGGGTTCAGAAAACATCGTTCATGTGAAACTCAGCTTGTCCTTTTCTCACATGACATCTTGAGAGCCATGGATGAGGGTCAACAGGCGATTGTGTTTTTCTCGACTTCAAAAAGGCGTTCGACGCGGTATCACACTGCAGACTGCTAACGAAGAGACGAGCTTATGGAATAGGTTCACACATTTGTGACTGGCTGGAAGACTTCCTAAGTAATAGAACGCAGTACGTTCTTCTCGACGGCGAGTATTCATTAGAGACGAGTGTATCGTCAGGCGTGCCCCAGGGAAGTGTGATAGGACCGCTATTATTTTCTATCTATATAAATGATTTGATGGACAGAGTAAGTTGTAATTTGCGGCTGTTTGCTGATGATACTGTGGTGTATGGGAGGATGTCGTCTTTAACTGACTGTAATAGCATACAGAATGACTTAGACAAAATTTCTAGTTGGTGCGAAGAATGGCAGCTAGCTCTCAATGTAGAAAATTGTAAGGTGATGCGCATGAGTAGGTAAAACAATCCCAGAATGTTCGAATACAGCATTAGTAGTGAGCTTCTTGATGCAGTCGCGTCGTTCAAATATCTAGGCGTAACATTGCAGAGCGGTATGAAATGGAACGAACATGTAAGGACAGTTGCGAGTAAGGCGGACAGCCGACTTCGGTTTAGTGGGAGAATTTTGGGAAGATGTACTTCATCTGTAAAGGATACCGCGTATAAAACGCTTATACGACTACGTCTTGATTATTGCTCAAGTGTTTGGGACCCGCAGAAGATCAGTTTAAAGGAAGACATAGAAGCAGTTCAGAGGCGAGCAGCTAGATTTGTTCAAGTGTTCAAGTTTTTGTATAGTCTATGGGACTTAACTACGGGGTCATCAGTCCCTAAACTTACAAACTACTTATGAACTACTTACGAACTAGGACGGCACAAATATCCATGCCCGAGGGGGGATTCGAACCCCCAACCGTAGTGGCCGTCTAGATTTGTTACTGGTAGGTTCGACCAATGCGCGAGTGCATTGAAATGCTCCGGCAACTCAATTGGGGATTGCTGGAGGAAAGACGAAGTTCTTTTCGTGAATTTCTGTTGAGGAAATTTAGAGGGCCGGATTTTGAAGCTGAGTGTAGTACGATCTTGCTGCCTCCTACTTATATTTCGCGTAGTGATCACAGAGACAAGAAATTAGGGTTCGTACGGAGTGGAATCGGAAAGGGAATGCTTAGTAGTGGTGCAGTGTACCCTCCGCCACGCACCTTACGGTGGATTGCGGGGTATGTATGTAGATGTAGATACCATAATTATATTTTTCCTAAACGTATTGTAACATGTGAATTTTGAATGGACCCATTTACACCATTGCAAAAATTGTTATTTGAGTTACATACACTTCTTATTTACAGTAAAGAAGAATTGAAAACGACGAGAGAGCGCTGCTAGTGTGTGCTTGAGAGTAAGAGTTGGTTGTAATAGCAATGCAGTGCGATTGTTTGTTCAGTTAACTCATGTGCTTACACGGAATTTTATCTTGGCAAGCGTCACGCAGTAAGCAGAAATACCATAATACCGACTGTTAGACAATATATTAAGTTACTATCTGTTCTACAAGTCAATTAGAAATATTAACTACATTATTAACCTTAAAGAAGTTCTTGTTTGAACATTAATATTTAAATAACAACACGAATTATTATTATTCGATTGTGTTAGAGGTATTAAAATCCAGCAATGCGACAAAACTGCTAGATTTTCGGCTGTCGTCTGAAAAGAATATTTACCGGTTTTGTATTTCTTAAATCTGCCAGAATCAGCCGAAAAGATGGTGATTTTGCAACATTGTCTAAAAGTATGGTCCATCAACAAAGGTAAAAGCTTACAAAATTTACATGTATCCGACAGTACTCAAATATTGCTCGTCAACTGTAGTACCCCTACCAGGTGTGACAGAGAAGATCCAATAACAGCAAAATATGTTGCGGTACAGGATCACTTAGTAACCACCGAATATTGTTACTGAGATATTTTGCAAACGCTCGTAGTAGACGCTCCAATAGAGACGCGGTATGAGATTCTGTCAAGGTTTCGAGACCATGTAGTTGTTGTTGTTGTGGTCTTCAGTCCGGAGACTGGTTTGATGCAGCTCTCCACAATACCCTATCCTGAGCAAGCCTCTTCATCTCCACATAAGAACGGCAACCTACATCTGACTGAATCTGCTTACTGTATTCATCTCTTGGTCTTCCTCTGCGGTTTTTACCCCACACATTTCCCTCCAACGCTAAATTCACAATTCCTTGATGTCTAAGAATGTGTCCTACCAATCTATCCCTTCTTTTAGTCAAGGTATGCCAGAAATTTCTTTTCTCCCCAATTCTGTTCAGTACCTCCTCATTAGTTACGCGGTCCACCCACCTAATCTTCAGCATTCTTCTGTAGCACCACATTTCAAAAGCCTCTATTCTCTTTCTGTCCACACTGTTTATCGTTCATGTTTCACTCCCATACAAGGCAACACTCCATACAAATGCCTTCAAAAAGGACTTCCTTAGGCTTAAATCAACATTCGATGTTAACAAATTTCCCTTTTTCAAGAACACTTTTCTACCCATTGCCATTCTGCATTTTATATCCTCTGTACTGCGACCATCATTTGTTATTTTACTGCCCAAGTAACAAAACTCATCTACCTCCTTTATTGCTTCGTTTCCCAATCTAATTCCTTCAGCATCACCTGATTTTCTTACACTGCACTCCATTACCCTAGTTTTGCTCTTGTTAATGTTCATCTTATATGCATCTTTCAGCACACTGTCCATTCCGTTCAATTGCTCTTCCAGGTCCTTTGCTGTATCTGACAGAATTACTATGTCGTCGGCAAATCGCAATGTTTTTAATTCTTCCCCCTGCAGTTTAATTCCTTCTCCAAATTTCTCCTTGCTTTCCTTTATAGCTTGCTCAATGTACAAATTGAATAACATTGGAGAAAGGCTACAACCCTGTCTTACTCCTTTCCCAACCACTGCAACCCTTTCATGCCCTTCAACTCTGATAACCGCTGTCTGGTTTTTGTACAAGTTGTAAATAATCTTACGCTCCCTATATTTTACTCCTGCTTGTTTCAGAACTTGAAAGAGTTTATTCCAATCAACATTGTCAAAAGCCTTCTCCAAATCTACAAAAGCTAGAAATGTAGGTTTGCCTTTTCTTAATCTATCTTCTAGGATAAGCCGTAAAGTGATTATTGCCTCCCGTGTTCCTACATTTCTCCTGAACTCAAACTGATCTTCCCCGAGGTCGGCTTCTACCAGCTTTTCCATCCTTCTGTATATAATTCGTGTTAATATTTTGCAACCATGACTTATTAAACTGATGGTTCTGTAGTTTTCACACCTGTCTGCACCTGCTTTCTTTGGAATGGGAATTATACCATTTTCCTTAAAGTCTGAGGGTACTTCACCTGTCTCATATATCTTACACACCAGGTGAAACAATTTTATCATGGCTGGTTCTCCCAGAGATTTCAGTAGCTCTGAGGGAATATCATCTACTCCAGGGGCCTTGTTTCGACTTAGGTATTTCAGGGCTCTGTCAAATTCTTCTCTCAGTACAGTATCTCCTATTTCATCTTCATCTACATCCTCTTCCCTTCCTACAATATTGTCTCGAAGTTCATTTCCTTTGTAGAGCCCCTCTATATACTCTTTCCTCCTTTCAGCTTTCCCTTCTTTGCTGAGAACTGGTTTTCCATCAGTGTCCTTGATATTCATAGAGCTGTTTTTCTTATCTCCAAATGTTTCTTTTATTTTCCTATAGGCTGTATCTATTTTTTCCCCTATTTATACATTCTCCTACATCCTTGCATTTGCCTTCTAGCCACTCCTGCTTAGCCATTTTGCACTACCTGTCAATATCATTCCTTAGTCGTCTGTACTCCATTTTGCCTGTTTCATAGGTTTCAGATATATTAAACTGAAGGAGATGCATGGAATTTGAGCCATGTCCGCGATTCGAACCCTGGACCTCCTGATTACTAATCAGGCGCTATACCACTAAGCCACAGTGACTTAATGGATACAGCGGCTGTACGGACTGTCTCCCTCCACAACAAAAACTTCAATTCTATTTCTGCCTCATATTCCACTGTGTAAACACGTATCAATGTTGCCAAGGGTCTGCAATAGCGGAATAGCACCTCAGCAATGGATGTTAATGGCAACCATCCTGCCTTGTTCCTCAGGCAAAATGAGCGTAGAAACATAGAAACCAATGCCCGGAAACGTCATCCAACGACGCTGCAGACCGTCGAAGTTATTGTAGGGGATGTCTAGCGACGGTGTCTGTAACTTGGACTCTCCGTAGCGTCGTTGAATAGCGTTTCCGAGCATAGGTTTCTATGCTCATATTGTTTCTCAAGACGCTTTCTCCACCCCGTAGATGTTTGTTGGTGTAACTGTGTAATGCTGCAACACACTGACGTATAGAACACACACACATCTCTGTCTTCGACGTTCATTTACTGCCTGAAATCTGCGCAGGACGAAATAATGTGAGAGACATTTTTGGCCCACTTTAGGTTACTGTGGTGACACTAAAAGTGGACCTTGGCGATCGAATTTAAATTTTCACCAGACACGAAAATTGAATAAACGAATTTGTAGAGGAAAACGTTCACCACAACTTTGTTCTACATGATTTTTATTTTCATATCTCGCACTGTTTGAGAGATATTTGCAAAAATAAGGCGATTTGCCATTTTGTGTCTGTAACGTGTTCCCACCTTTTACGTCGTGCCTTTCAAGCGATCGGTATCAAAGTTTACAGACATAATTGCTGGCTGCCAGCTACCAGAACCTTTTTCAAATGTTTCGGACGAAATATAGATTAGTAATACTAAAAACAGGGCTTTTGTAATGGCCTTCTGGCAACAGGAATTTCATTTGCATATTACGCCATAGCCCTTCATCAGGAATGAAAATTAAATAAACCTATTTGTAGAGAAGACAATTTTCTGTAACTTCGCTCTCTTATATTTTTTCCGTACTTCGCATCGTTTCAGAGATACCTAAAAAAAATAACTGCAATATCACACTGTCACTTGATTTTGGGTAAACCAGTACAGGCAAAGGTAGTAAATTTGAAAAACAGGACTACCAAGTACAACGGCAAAGTAGGTGCTAATATTTTAATGGAAAACAGATAATTAAAATATCGTAAAGATTTTAAAATAATAGTTTACAGAGAGAAATGTTCAAAAACAGTATGTTTGTCCAAGTTAAAACTCTGAAATGTCAAATAATTTAGATGTGTGTTAAAACACAGTTAGAGAGAATTTATGTGTTTAATGCATAGATATTATCACAAACGTAGAGACGTAATCTACTGGACGCAGAATTTCACGACTGTTCTTCTATTTTTTAGAGGCTTTCTATTACGTTCAAAGCTATACGCTATTTTACATTGTTGGAGACGATGTATTACATCTTTGCAAAGGAAAATAAAAAAAGGGAAAAAAAACACCTAATTACAAGAAAACAAAGTAGGCCATCAAAAACGACTCTACCCTTTTTGCATATGAGGAATCACGCTGCAAATCGCGAATGCGCGAATTTCGCTTCTCACTCTGTATAGCTACGCAGTAGTATAAGAACCAGTGGAATTAGGTACTTGTATAAATTGCCTTGGAGTAGGCATGGGGAGAAATTTGAAAATGGAACTAATATATAAAACCAGTCGTGGGTAACGTAGATGCCAGACCGAGATGCATTGGAAAAATTCTCAGGAAGGAATTAGGTTACAAAACTGTCGTTCTGGCAGCTCTTGAGTATTGCTCATTTGCGAGGGACCTGTACCAGATAGGGCTAATAGAAGACATAGAGTAGATCCAACGGAGAACAGCACGCTTCGTTACGGGCTCATTTAGTAAGCGCGCAAGCGGCACCGATTATGAACACCAGTGGCAGACGCTGCAAGAGAGACGTTGTGTTTCACGGTAAAGGCTTCGGTCAAAGTTCCGAGACCATACGGTTCATGAAGAGTCAACCAATATATTTCTTACTCCTACTTACATATCTCTCGAAGTGAATACAAGGATAAGATGCTAACCGTCAATCCTTTTTCCCGCGAACGATACGCGACTGCAATACGAAGTAGTAAATGTCCGCAAATGGGGCTGAAACGTTGGGTTTTATTAACAAATCCACAAGACCACGGCATAATAGCCCGGAAAATTTTAGCGCCCACATACAAACCGTTATCAGTACCAGAATTCCACCCAGCACTCACAACAAAAGCGGACAGAGCAAAGAACATCTGCGAACCGAAACTACTCGACGCGGAATTAAAACACCTGACTAATGCTTTACTCAAGATTGGATATTCGTCCTAATACGGAGAACGTTGAGACCGCCAAGTAGAATTCAGATAGATGAAAAGGTTCGTGTAAAATCTAAATTCCTGTTTTTTATTTAGGAACCACCTTCGACAAATTCTAAGAATATAAGTAATAAGGGAATTATTGTTTTTCATCAAAATATACAGGGTATCAGAGATGATACTGATACTGATACTGATATTATTGGTATTTCAAAGCACTTTTTAAGTGGTGTGACATTCAGAGACTTCCTTCGCTAGGATACAGGTAAGCTGCCTTCTACTCTAGGAGTTCCTTGCAGTGTGGGGGAGTGGCCATGTATGTAAAAAATGATTTTTCATCGGAGTCAATCGATTTTTCTAAACACTGCTCAGAACAGATATTTGAATGTTGTGCAGGAGTTGTTAATGTTAATGGAACTAAACTAGTAATAGTTGTTATTTATAGATCCCCTGACTCAGATTTTAAAATGTTTCTGCCCAAGCTGGAATTGGTTCTGGTTTCACTGTATAGGAAGTAGAAAAATTTAATTGTGTGTGGAGATTTCAACATTAATTGTGTTGGTGATAGCTCAAGGAAAAGTCAACTGTTAGATCTATTTAATTCCTATAACATAATGCAAACAGTATTTTTTCCAACGAGAGTGCAAGGAAATAGCAGTTCTACCATTGACAATGTTTTTGTTCATTCTTCATTATTAGAGGGGCACTCTGTCAGCAGAACAGTAAAATCCTATCAGACCACGATGCCCAACTTTTAATTCTAAAAAGTGTTTGTTCTCAAACAAATGTTAAACATAAATATCAACTACTCAGAATAATTAATCCAGTTGCAACTGACACCCTTTTAAGCTTAATTTATGAACAAGAATGGCAGGATGTTTATAGTGCTGATAATGCAGAAGATAAATATAATACTTTCCTTAATACATTTCTTACGCTGTTTGAAAGTTGCTTTCCCCTAGAACGCTCAAAACCGGGTACTTCCAGTAACAGACAGCCAGGGTGACTGACAAAGGGGATAAGAGTATCATGTAGAACTAAGCGGGAGTTGTATCAAAATGTTAGAAGCAGTCAGAATGAAGATGCAGTAGTTCATTACAAACAGTACTATAAGGTTCTGAAAAACATAATTAAGAATGCAAAAAGTATGTGGTACGCAAAAAGAATAGCAAACTCTCGGGATAAAATTAAAACTATCTGGTCAGTCGTGAAGGAAGTGTCTGGTCAGCAGCAGCAGGTAGAAGATATAACGTCAGTGCGTAGTAGGAATGTTTCTGTTACTGACAAGTTAGATATATGTGCAATATTCAATATAGTAGGGGAACTAAACAAAACTCTAGTTTCTACAGGTAATCATATAACGGTTTTAGAAAATGCATTTCTGAGGCTGTTACCTGAAATGGTCCTTCATGATACTTCCATAGGTGAGATTGGGTCAATAATTAAATCACTAAAGACTAAGGACTCTTGTGGATATGATGGGGTATCTAGTAGAATTCTAAAGTACTGTTCTCCATATGTTAGCCCAGTACTAAGCCATATTTGTAATTTTTCATTTCAGAATGGTCAGTTTCCTAACAGATTAAACTACTCAGTAGTGAAACCGCTTTATAAAAAAGGAGAAAGGGATAATGTAGACAACTATAGACCTATTTCTATGCCATCGGTTTTTCTAAAGTTATTGAAAAGGCTGTATATTCAAGATTAATTGATCATTTCAGTTCACATAATTTATTGTCAATCGTGCAGTTTGGTTGTAGAAGTGGTTTAACGACTGAAAACACTATATTTTCGTTTCTCTGTGAGGCACTTTATGGGTTAAATAAGAGGCTACGGACATTAGGCGTCTTCTTTGATTTAACAAAAGCGTTTGATTGTGTTGATCACAAAATATTGTTGCAGAAGTTGGAACATTATGGAATACGGGGAGTAGCCCACAACTGGTTCACCTCTTACTTTAATAATAGACAACAGAAGGTAATTCTCCGCAGTGTAGAAAGTGGCTATAACGTGCAATCCCAATGGGGCACAATTAAGTATGGGGTGCCCCAGGGGTCTCTTTTGGGACCATTGCTGTTTCTTATTTATATAAATGATATGCCTTAGAGTATAACAGGTGACTGTAAAATATTTTTGTTTACTGATGATACCAGCTTGGTAGTGAAGGATGTTGCTCGTAATATTGACACAGTATCAAATAATGCAGTTCAAGAGATAAGTTCATGGCTAGTAGAAAACAAGTTGATGTTAAATTACAGTAAAACTCAGCTTTTACAATTTCTAACACATAATTTGACGAAACCTGACATTCTGATTACACATAATGGGCATGTGATAAGTGAGACTGAACAGTTCAAATTTCTAGGTGTTCATATAGACAGTAAGCTGTCATGGAAATCCCATGTTCAGGATCTTGTTCCAAAACTAAATTCTGCTATATTTACCATTAGAACAATATCTGAGATAAGTGATTTTTCAACACGAAAAGTAGTCGATTACGCTTACTTTCACTCACTTATGACGTACGGCATTGTTTTTTGGGGTAACTCGCCTGATGCAAAAAGGATATTTCTGGCTCAAAAACGGGCGGTTCGAGCGATATCTGGTGTAAGTTCGCGAACGTCATGTCGAACCCTTTTCAGTAGTCTGGGAATTTTGACTCTGGCGTCACAATAGGTTTTTTCTTTAATGTCGTTTGTTTTTAATAATATCAGCTTATTCCTACGAGTTAGTAGCTTTCACTCGGTGAATACTAGACAGATGTCTAATCTACATTTGCATCACACCACCTTAACACTTGTGCAGAAAGGGGTACAGTATTCTGCGGCATCCATTTTCAATAAGCAGCCACAAGAACTAAAGAATCTTAGCACTAATCCACACGCTTTCAAATCTAAATTGAAGAGTTACCTCATGGCTCACTCCTTTTATTCTGTCGAGGAACTTCTAGAAAAGTTAAACAATTAAGCTAATTTATTTTTTCTTTATTGATTCTTTTCACTTTGTCTTAAGATTGTCGTGTGCAAAGGACTACTTAAAATTTTTTTATTGCCATTCTTGTGTAACAAGTATTGACTTGTTCCATGACCATGGAGTCTCACTCCTCAATTTGGTCCTATGGAACAGAAAAAACCAATAAATAAATAAATAATAAATAAACGTCACCGACCGCATCGGTAAAATCTTGATGAATCGTAATGTCGTTTACATTTAGAAAAGAGAGATACCTTGTAATGTCTACAGTTGTATAAAATAAAGTGCATAGTTGCACTTTAAAGGTATGTCTCTATCCTAAATGGAAACGATATGATGATGGATATGAATGTAATTGATGTATATTTTCACTTTATTATAATGACATCTATGTTTTAATTTACATCATACCTTTTTTTAACAGATGACGGCTATGTAAAACAATTTTTGGACCAGATGATAATGGCAGAGACCAGTGAAACCGGTCGTACATATAAAATTATATACCAGCGATCTTAGCTGTACAATTATTGACACGTATCTTAATATCAAATAGCTAACCATTTTTATTAGGTAATAAACTAGGAGTACAGGACCTAATATGTTTGTTTGTAGATCTATTGGACCAAACTGCGTGGTCATCAGTCCGTAGCTTACAAACTACTTAAACCTAGGTAAACTAACCTACAGACAAACACACACACTTATGCCCCAGGGAGGACTCGAACGCCGGCCGCGATGGCCGAGGAGACTGAGGCGCTCCAGTCACGGTCTGCACGGCCACTACGGTCGGGGGTTCGAATCCCCCCTCGGGCATGGATATTTGTGCCGTCTTTAGTATAGTAGTTGATAAGTAGTAAGTCCCATAAGCTTAACAAACATTTGAACATTTAGGACTCGAACCTCCACGGCGAGCAACCGCGCGCTCCGCAGCGAGACGCTTTAGACCGCTCGGCTACTCCATCGCGGCATGCGACCTAACATGTCCGGTGTCGAAATGGGGGGGGGGGGGGGTCGTTGGCCAAGTAGGGTGGGCACCTCTGCAGTTGGGTTTATATTTAAAAAAATGAATGCCCCGCCCCCCTCCAGAACCGAATCCTGGCTGCACCACTAGGTGTCCCGCAGAGTATGGATGTAGATGCAGAAGACAAGAAACGGCTCCCGCCGCAAAATGGCTCCAGGTCTCTTCCCCTCAGCCAGATCCCCCGTTGGGGGACACTGTGCTCGCGGATACGGAAGGTCCATCGGCGTGGACAGTTTGTTTACCTGCGGCTGCTGGCAGGTGGAAAGAGAGAGAGAGAGAGCAGCGAGCCGACGTCGGCGGTGTGGCTAGTAGGTCGCGGGGCGTGGGGGGGGGGGGGGTGTTGGAGAGTGGGGGCTGTGTTCCTCCAACTTGTCCTACAAGAGCGCTCGACACGGCGGCCGCCGCTCAGTTGTGACCAGACCAGAGCGACAGCCAGGCCGGAGATGGAGGCCCGCACGTGCAAGCTGCTATTGCGGCTGTTCCTCGCAGTCGCCGCTCTCGGTGAGTGCTTGGCGCTAGCAGCAGCCGCACGCCGGCGCCGGTACCGTAGGGCCACCAGCGTTCTGAAGGTGGCGGCCGACCATCGTATCAAAGGAGATTTATTTATTTATTATTTATTTATTTGACATGAACATTACAAAGTTATATTACATGTATGATGGTTAAATTCAGGCGATACATCAGGTATTTTAGCAAACACAAATACAGTACATAAATTTGACAGAATTTGCAAAAGAAAACGTTTTGGCTACACACAATTTGTCGCTTAACATTGAGAAAACAAACGGTTTTACACATCAGGAAACCTTATTAAATAACAGAAATTGTAAATGTCTGTAGTGAAATAATGTACAAAATCAAATTTACTGACGGGCCATCCTCCTCCATTCTCAGCTATTTTTTTCCTGAGATGGTCTAAATGTTCAAATGTTTGTAAATCTATCGGACCAAACTGCGTGGTCATCAGTCCGCAGCTTACAAACTACTTAAACCTAGGTAAACTAACCTAAGGGCAACACACACACCCATGCCCCAGGGAGGACTCGAATCTCCACAGCGAGCAACCGCGCGCTCCACAACGGGACGCTTTAGACCGCTCGGCTACTCCACCGCGGCAGAGATGGTCATTCGGTTTCAGTAATGTGCAGCAGTCGAAAATGCACGTGGTCAATAGTTAAGACAGCTCTTTTACATGTGCACGTTCCGTCTTTAATTATTCTGAACAACTAATAATAGGCTTTTAGTTTCACACGATCTGTTAACATAGCTGTAAAATTCGGAGATATTGGGAGTTTAATCATTAAATGTTGTCGGATCGTAGGAAAATACGGTTTAGTGCGTTCCCTGTTTTTTGTTCTTTGCCACTCAATGTCCCATTTGTTCCTAAACCCCTCTCGAAGTTTCTTCTTTACGGGACTTCTAGGAATTTCGTTGTATCGTATCGATTGTCGTGATCGAGCTGCTCTTTTAGCAAGGTTGTCAGCTAGTTCATTTCCCCATATCCCTCGATGTGTTTTAACCTATTCGAAATGCACCAGCCAGTTGTGTGTATGCAACCTTCTGATTTTACATCGTACTTCTTCAATCAAGAAGTTGTGGTTCTTTGGATTTCGTAACGAGTCCAAATTAATCCTGCTGTCGGTGTGAATTACTGCAGTTCTATCAATATTCGCGAGATTGGCTATTTGTACGCAATTACTTTCAGTCGCATTTTTAACTTCCAGGCAGATTAAGAGCCGCGGCGGATTAGCCGTGCGTACTGGAGCGCAGTGTTCTGGTGCGCGTGGCCGTTCGCCGTCGGGGATTCGAGTCCTCCCTGGGGCATTTGTGTGTGTGTGTGTGTGTGTGTGTGTGTGTGTGTGTGTGTGTGTGTATGTATGTTTGTTTGTCCTTAAGTTAGTTTACCTAGGTTTGAGTAAAGCTACGGACTGATGACCACGCAGTTGAGTCCGATAGATACACAAACATTTGAACAGTTTCAGATTAAGACGATGTGCCGGACCGGGATTCGAACCTGGGACGTTTGCATTTCGCAGACAAGAAAAAACGTTCAAATCCAGCGCACACTCCGCTGCAGAGTGAAAATATCATTCTGTAATCTCACATTTCCTTCCAATCGTTGATAATATTTCTGTAAAGTGTTTCACGAGGAATAGTAAATCTTTTAGGAGGTGCCAGTATAGACCAGTGGTAGGCAAACTCGTTACTCAAAAGAGCCAAAATCTGGTATTATAAAATGTTTTTAATATAACACATGGAATGAGCAACATTAGTTGTAATCCTTGCTTTATTAATAGCAATCATCAGTGCAGTTCATCAAGCTGTATACAAGATAAAGTATACAAAATCAAATAAAGAAAACATCCATTAATTTTTTTTTTAAATTTTGGCTCATACAGATCACTCAAATCAAGTTGGTGACAGATGAAATTAATTCAAATATTTTATGTTCTAGGATGTTAATATACATTTTTATTCTTCTGTGTCAACAAGTTTCAAAGGACCTCACTGTATACAGAACACATGTAGCTGAGCTCCGTATCTATTGCCATTAAAATATGTCGAATAATAATTTTTCAATAGAATAAAAAGGGGGCTAATGAGTCGCAGACACATAGCTCAGCTACGTGATTTCTGTATACAGCGAGCTCAATTGAAACTTCTACCTCACAGTTACAACAGACAAAATGTGTATTAACATCTTAGAACCTAACAATATGCGTATTAAATTCATCTGTAATCAACTTCATATGAGTGGTATGCATGAGCCATAATTTAAAACTGTATTCGTGAATGTTATTTGTATTTGTTTGCTATTAACAACGCAAGAATTACGACCAGTGCTGCTAATTTCATGTGTTATGTTGATCATCTTGTGGTCGTGGTGCACAAATATCCATTAAATGGGATCTAACCTCAATTTAAAAAATTGTAAGAGACGCACTTACTTTTTCGAATTATGCTTTCAGGAGTCGTTTAATAGAACTAGGATCAGATATAGGGATCACCTTCAGTTGTAACCGAATTCATTGAAAAATAAAAATACAATAGAGGTATTATGGAAAAAATGCCAGCCAAGATAGCTAATTACCCTTTTTTCAGATGATCTGTTTCTAGAAATGTATAATAATTTCGTGAGGCTCATTGGCCTGGTGCAAGTCTTTCGACTGGACGCCACTTCGGTGACTTGCGTGTCCCTAAGGTTATCATACAAGTCATACACATAATATTTGGAACTAAATCGTTATTCAAGAAATACTGAACAATTTTAATGCAAAATTTGTGAAAATCGGACTTCTACGATAAAAGCAGAAAAATGGGTTTCTGTGTTTTTGGAAGTTCTGCCCTTAAAGAAGGATAAATATGATTTAGTGAGATATATTTCATTGTGAAAGTATTTTTGAATCTAAAGCCACGAAAAATCGTATTTGGCTCCTGGCATCCGAAAGGAGATAATAGGCTATGAAAGGTTTCAAGAGACTATGGCCCTATTAAGACAATTTTGAAGGCAAAACCACGAAAATTGCTGTTTGGTTTCTTGGTTGGAAATTAAAAAAATCGTGCTTTAGCAGTTTTTCTTTTTAATGCAATATGTGCAATATGAGTTGGAAATTTTAATCAAATATTTTATACGAAAGCATTTTAAAAAGCTAAATCTCTGAATATTCGTATTAAAATGTGCTGCAGTTACGATGCAGCTAGTAGACATATAAGTATACACAAACCTGCATACTTTCCTTAATTTTACACTGTTATTTCATACGGTTTTCTAAAGTGGGAAAATTCTGAAACCAGGAAAAGTTGTTATAATGCAAAAGAGTCTTATAATACTCAGCTATGGTGTAAATTAAAGAACAGCTCGTTGAAATATTTTGGATGAAATGGATGTATTAACTACTGTTGCTCATTATACTATATTGGAGTTTGTTGGACGCAAATCATCTTTTTCCAAACAATAGGTAAATGTAAAATATCAATACCAACAAAAACAACGATCAACAAGAAAACTTGAAGTAGTTTTTGACCGTTGTCAATCGATCTATCTATACAGGCTCTTTCGAAACATCGTCATGTCTTGTGTGAGTGGAATAGAAATAATTAATGTCAATGCCTCTATAGTATGCTTTGACAAATTCTATTATTTCCGTGTATTTAGACTACATACGTCCATCGAAACATGGGGGGGAGCATGCGTGGATTATCAGTACTGACCGAGACATACAATATAAACATTCACCCAATTACGACTCCTCTAGCAACGTGGACTACGTCACTGTTTCTCCACACCTTGCATTGCTTTAAGTCAAACTATCTTTTTTTTCGTAGAACATACACAAGAAAGCACAGATGTCGGTAATAGTATCGATTATTACATGAAAAATTTCGAGATATTTCGGTTAGAAAATTTTAACTATCGATAACATTTCGCGAGATCACTGACAAATATACGGGTGAAAATGGTAGTCAATAACGGAGCCGGAAGTACTGAAAAAATTATAAAACGGGAAAACCCGGGAAATACAGAAGAGATGATTGCCTTACTGTTTCTTCACATTAGAAAAAAGAAAAAAGAAAAAAAATCAAATGTTTGTGAACATAAGGTACACATCCGATGAGGTCATCGATTCCTAGACTTACAAAGTACTTGAATTAACTTACACTAACGACAACGCACAGGCGTATGACCGAGGGAAGAATCAAACCTCCGACGCGGACCGGCCGTGCAAACTGTGGCAAGGGGCCTTAGACCAACGAGAGGACAAAGTAATTAGGGGGTAGAAGGGCATTAGAGGTGAATACATTGAAGGTAAAGTTGTGGATATCTACTGAAGCTGTTTAAGGAAATGACTAAAATTCTTGATTGAGAAACTGTTAGCAAGAGTGGTACTACCTGCAGATAAAACTAAACGCACACAGCGTTTTCGTAGTAAGCGGTCAATCTCGTGCCAGCAAATTTAACAAGATACTGTTATATTTCGTGTATAGATAAAGATAATGAACCTCAAAAAAATTTCGTCGTACTGATAGAGAGCTGGGGGATTGGATAGTGGCATAACTAATCGTAGAAGCTGCCTGAAAATACAGCTACTCACAATCAGCTCTGTGGCACATTATTCTATTAACTTGTGGAATTATGTTATGTTCCCGTTACATCTGCCGCTCGAATTTGTAACAAAAAAGTATTAAGAGCCAATCCTGAAAGTCGGTATTACCGGTTACCTAATTAACTTAGTCGAAGTTCTAGTAGATGAAATTGCTTAACGAAACGATACAAACATGTCCTTAGCCAATAACTAAACAAAAGTTAGTTTTAGTTTGTTTCTGGTTGTTTTTCCTTTATTTTATTTTATTTTTTTTTTATTCCCACCGGAAAACGATATAATTCTCTGGCTTTGTGGCTGCGTTATAACAAACTATTCCATCTTTTAGTGCATACATTAGTCTTTTGGGCATATCCGGACGTACTAAACCTACCTTTAAACATTTAAAACACAGATTTTTTTCTTTTATTTCTTTGCTCAATATCACATCATTTCGGCGAAACCTTTATCTACATACACGATTCATTAAGATTGAAGCCTTTAAAAGGCATCACAAACGACCTGTCCTGTAAAATCTACCTCGAGCCTTTGTTTGTTATGCCTGACGAACAATAACTGCCAAGACTTTAAAAATCTGGCGGTCTCAAGTGATTTGGAAAATCAGTTGTATAGGATTCCCAATTACTTCTCTAAAACTGAACCATTAAGGCAGTATTACCGTAATTAATTAATTTCTTCTGTCATATTGGAAGTCTCTTCTACAGGCTAGCTGACCTTCCACAGCAAGTGCTTAATGTGAAACGTAATTTACAAGAGAGACTTCACAGTGTAGGAAAGTTGGGTTGGCCAAGACATACAACCATAAGAGAGCCACGGTACTTTATGGCATTATAAGCAACCTTACGTAAACAGCAACAGGAACCACTCATTAATTTCTCGAACCCTTGACGACAGAGATTTTGAAACTCGTAATCGTTGTCACATTGCTGCTTGCAACCTTCACAAACACCGTAGAATATGAAAAGTGTTTGCCAGACTGGGGTTTGAAACCAGGTTAGCGTCCCAGTCCAGCAAAGTTTCAAAATATGAAACAAATTCTCCGTTTGTTGGCTATAGCTGAAGCTTTAAGATTTAGATATACTGCTGGCTCCTAAGACAAGATCAAGGCCAGATAAGTTCCTATGAGAAGGCCATGCAGATTAGCTGCTTCGCCCTTGTGCAATACAAACTTCAGTTCCGTCTCAAATTACCTTGTACTCGAGTACCCATAAAATCCTGAAATTGTATCCTCCAAATTACTGCCAAGTCTATTGCATAATGACAAAACGAAATGCGCCAAGAACTCTATCCATACATTCCATTTTGTTTATATTTAATTCACAATAGAGTAGCATGGATAGAAATGAAAATTATCTAGCAAATATTGAGCTCCTTGACGACCTTAATGGTAAAACCTGAAAAAAAAATGTAAGTAACAAAATTTGTTTTGTCCATGTTTGGGTAGCGTAAAACTTCGCATCTCTATATTGAATAGTTTCATATCCACTCCCATACTGAAGGATTCTTACTCCACTGAAGTAAAGTAAAGAACATTTCAGCAAATGTACATCCTTGGGATATGGAAATCCGATACAGCTTCCGACTGTACATACAATCCAACTGTAGCTAACAACATTACCGCGTGAGGATTATTGTATCATATTCTTTCAACCACTGCTGGCGAAAATTAGCACTATTCTGTAAAAACAGCCAACACCTGCTTCCTTTCAATATCTTCTCCACATATTGTAATTTTTCCCAGCATTTAATTCGTATGAATGTTTTCCCACTTGTTTAAAAATTCTTGAAATTGTACGTTAGTTTGGTGACTATCACGACCGTAATCTACACGAATAATGCTGCTGAGTAAAATGGATCTAAAGTTCAACGAAGAATCTTAACCTCCTCTCGCTCCTGACATATCTTCACATTATTGAGAGGTGAAGGCTAACGTAGAAGTCAGCCTGAAAATTCTGATGTTTAAACGGAATTCTCTTGGAATGCAATACATGAGGTTCACTTTTAATGACGTATATAAATGAGAAAACCTCTTTACATTTAGTTCTATTTTATTCGAATTCGAAATATTTAAACCGTTCGACCGTTTCAGAGCACTGAAATATGGGAAAGTTGAAAATTTATGCTGGACCGAGATTGGAAAGTAAGATTACACCTCTTGGTTAGTAGGAGATGACAGTATTGCACTTTTTAAAAAAAATGTAAAATAATTACATGGAAGACTAATAAGCAAAGTTCATTGCACCTAAAAGAAGATGGGTAAGCAAACCTACCATTTAAACTGGGTGACTTTTAAACGTTTAGCTCCGTATTAATAAAAAATAAAGACTCGAATTCCCTTGTATAGAACTACTGGTTCCCCTTATTACCTTACAAATGAGTTCATGTGCTGAATAACTGACTTTAAGCATGTAATTGAGAAAAAGTTTAGAAATAGTTTGAAATTGTGTTTAAAGCCTGTTGGAAGTCACTAAGTTCTCTCATTATGAAACACTTTATAAGACGATTTGCATACCATTTTAGACGAAAACTAGTTTCTCAAGCATCTCAGTGTATATGACGTCATATCTCCTTACCTATATGTCCAACCGCGATACAGTTTTGCCAGTGCTTTCAGTGATGTATGAAGATACTGTCAGCGAGGTGTGTTGTGAATAGGCTTAATAATTAAAGTGATACATTCATAACTACCGTAGGTGCTGAAGTTTCACTGTATAAACAGCGAAAATATAGTAAGCGATAACCTTTTTTTTTTCCTTTTGTCATATTGTGGAAGATTTCAACGATGAAAAGCTACGTAAAGTCATGAAATTACATGTTAAGTTTTTACCTAATTCCTTTCACTTTCGAATATTGGATGAACAGTGCTGTAATATTCGAGAGGCGTCAGATAGAATGTAAATAGTCAGTTTTTGTTAATACTTTCACTCTGTTTATACTCTTCGAGTATAGTATGAGAGCACTCTCTATCTTAAAATCGGTGAAAAATTACGCAAATTAATGAAAATGACTTGTCTTCGTCTTACAATCCGTTAGAGTGTGGCGTGCCACAGGTGGAGACCCCTTCGCTGCATAGCCTTTTGGTAACTAAGATATTTTATCTGAAGAAGAGAGACTGCTCTTTGTTCTGTTATTTTCGACCAATGATGTTAGAATCTATTTATACAAGCTTCCAGCCAAGATCGGGTTATTTATTTATCGATGACCGGTTTCGACGTTCACAGATGTCATCTTCTGATCTATAATATAAAGTTTGTGCGAAAGAACTAATTTATTAAACATAATAAAAAAATATTTTTCTTTTATATACCAAAAAAATCTATCTGTGCATACCTCCTATATTTTACAACGTGAACGTCGAAACCGGTCATCCATAAATAAATAACGTGATATTGGCTGGAAGCTTGTATAAATTGGTTCATATAGCCCCAAAGAACAATGAGTTCCATACATGATGTTACAACTTCTGGAGCTGCCCTCAAACTGAAAAAGTGAAGCCAGAAAACTGGACACTCCGGCATTGTTTGAGCCCAAAACATTCGGCATAGTGTGTGTCTATAGGAGATCTAGTCGTTAAAGTGTAGGTCATATTTAAGTAAATACATCAATGTGACTGTCAATATAGTTGCTTTGCGCAAAGAAGGCAATATTCACACGGTTTTAACCGAGAAATCTCTGTTTTGGGCACAAAAATGTGGCCCTTCTGGCTTCAACCAATTCCTGTTCTCAGTATATGTAACACCGCCTCCCTTTATTCTAACCTCCTTGCTTTCGACCTTACGAAGAATATTAAGTGGTTCAACTAAATTTTCGTGTCAACAATAATTCCGTTCCTTGAGACAAGCATTGTCTCATATAGCAAAGGTACTCAATGGCATTGCATTGAAATTTGTGTTGCGGCAGTCATTCGAACCTAGGACCTTCTGTTTACTAGTGCGCTTTAGACAGCTTAGCTGACACAGCGTTACGTCGAACGTGGCACATCCTCCTTACTACTCATAGCCGCATCATCCGTAACGCTGTGTTAGCTAACAACCGGGCGCCGTGGCTCAGCGCGCCCA
This sequence comes from Locusta migratoria, assembly GCA_026315105.1. NCBI lineage: Eukaryota > Metazoa > Arthropoda > Insecta > Orthoptera > Acrididae > Locusta > Locusta migratoria. The sequence goes on along the minus strand of CM048746.1, from coordinate 422,436,431 downwards.
GTAATACGGCTGAATGCCCTCTGTGACATAAAAGCTGAGCGAAGAACACTTTGAACAACAACGAACAAATACGATCAGCAACTGCAAAGAGCAGAACTATCCAAAATAAGTATAAAAAATAATAATAAATAAAAGACCGTTTTAAAGCGTCTTCTTAATAAGGAGGTCCCAGGTTAGAATCCCGGCCACAGTACAAATTTTAAATCAATGCCTCTCCTGATATTCAATAAATTTTCGTATGTTACACACGAGCCAAAAACCGTACACCTACTCTCTACAGTCACCTAAAAGGACTATTGAAAGAATAAAATAATAATAATACAAGAAAGGAAAAAAAAGCTGAACGTTGGTAAGTTTGCTTGTTGAAGCGAAATGCAATTACCGATCGTGCATACGCCTGTGTTGATGTCCAACTGCAGGAAGTGTCGTTACGGTATTGATTAGAAAGATCTGTCGCACGGTTTGGGAATTTCTAGATGGCAGAGTTAGAGGTGACTCAGTAACGTCTACGAAATTTTGCGTGCCAAGCGAATAATAACTGACTGGGGTTCGCAAAACAATGCATCATTACAGTTGAGGCGTGTCGTGAAAACCCTACACAGTATCCTGGAATCATCGTATTGTCGCCACTTCTTCCCACGGCTTATGAGTCAAGACCAGAAAGACCTTCGCCTCGCAATCTGTGAAGCGCTTTTGGACTGCTCAAATGAGAACGAGATGTTCCTTAAGAGAACGAAAACTGGCAGTGACACGTGAGACTACGGTCATGTTGAAACCACGGTTCAACCTTCACAATGGATCTGGAAAGGTTCTCGAGAAACAACTCAACAGGCCAGGTCAAATGTAAAGATCATGCTGTTAGTTTTCTTTGAATCTAAAGGATTAGTTCATCATTTTGTGCCACAGTGACAAATTGTTAATCGATGGTATTATCATAAGGTGTCGGAAATGCCGTTACAAAATGTGGCAAGACAGTTCATCGCTCTTGCTACACGATAACGCACCAGCAAGTTCATCACTGTACGTGTGTGACTATTGCACAAAAGGGACCGGAATGATTGCAATCTCCACAGTTGGTCCCCATTGAAAGGACGAAGATTTACAATGATATCACTATACAGGGTGTTCGATTCATCTTGATCATCCAAAATATCTCTGGAACAACAATAGCTATTGTGAAACGATTTTCATCGGTATCAGTATAAGGCGGGCGCTAATGAAAGTAATATTTTGAAACATTGTAAACGAAAGCATAGGTGTTTAAAAAAATGTTTAAATGTTTGTATAGCTTATGGGACTTAACTACGGGGTTATCAGTCCCTAAACTTACAAACTACCTATGAACTAACTAATCCTAAGGACGGCACAAATATCCATGCCCGAGAGGGGATTCGAACCCTCGACCGTAGTGGCCGTGCAGAACGTGACTGGAGCGCCTCAGTCCCCTCGGCCACCACAGCCGGCGAAAGCATAGGTGTTTCTTAACACAAGCTTATGTGTTTTCAATGAACACCCTATATTATTTCATCAGCAATCTGTAGCATAACAAATCACATAAACAATGCCGTTGATTCCATCACAATATGCCAATTACATCGCGAGACATTGCGAAGCGATAGGCACGGCGGAGGGGCCGAGCGCACGCCGGGCGACTTGGCTCAGCGCACCCGGTCAAAGGGCTCAACGCCCTCTGTAATAAAACAGCTGATCGAAAAGCACATCGAAAAACAATGAACGAATGGTATCAGCGACTGCAAGGTATAGAATTACCAACAGAGCAAGGGAAAAAAAAAAAAGAAAAGAAAAAAAATGCATTGAGGTGCTATGCTCCGATGCGCGAAGCCGTTCCCCCTCTGGGGTTCGAATCCTCCTTCTGGCATGGATGTTTCTGTTGCCGTCAGTGTAAATTAGTTTATAAGTAGTTTGTAAGTTTAGGGACTGATGACCCGCAGTTAAGTCCCATAAGCTTAACAAACATTTCAACATTCTTTTTGCGAAGCGAATTTGACGCTTGAAATATGCGAAACGCGCGGCTAGCGCTCGTCCTGAGCAGCAAGGGGTTCTCGCCTGAGTTTCAGGACGTGCGCTAGCCGCGTAAACTTCGCTTCGAAATATCTCGGAATGTAATTGCCTTATTGCGATGCAATCAACGCCATTGTTTATGTCATTTGTCACGCTATAGGTTTCTGATGAAATAATATAGGGTGTCCATTTAAAAACACGTAAGTTTGTGCAATTTTAAACATCGCTGTTAAAGACAGCAACCGTTCGTGAAAATGTAAAATAATCGCTTGAGAAATAGCTCTTCGGTTGCAGAAGTTTTGGTAAAATATTTACCATGGTTTCGGCTTCACTAGGGGAGCCTTCATCAGAAGTAAGTTTTTTCACATATAGTCAGCAGAAGGTCTCGAGCGAAAGGGCTCGCGTTAAAAATTAAGAAGTTTGCACACTGCAAATTTTAAAAACAAATAAGACAAGGCGACCCTTAGCAGCGCGTTGTCTTATTTGTTTTTAAAATTTGCAGTGTGCAAACTTCTTAATTTTTAACGCGAGCCCTATCTCTCGAGACCTTCTGCTAACTATACATTCATATGTAACGGCTATTTTGTATGACAGAAAAATGAAACCTCACAAAAAAATGCAAGGGTTCCTGCTGTCCGATTGGGATGGAACGGCCCTGTGGAACTGCCGTCCAGTCCGTGACACGGCGGGACCCACGCCGGCGTTAAGCGGTTCTGTTTAGCACATCAGGCGAGCATCGAACCCGGCCGCTCGGGGCCCCAGCTAGCGATAAAGGCCCCTACACACGGTCTGATTTATCGTCCGACCAAGCAAATGACCAAACAAGCAACTAAATTCGTAGCAGCCTACACACGTCCCGACCAACTGCACGCAATGATAGCAGCGCCTCACTGTTCTGGTTTCTGGTTGTCGAACTGATTTTGCAGGTTCGTTGTGCAGGCAATCGTAGGGAGGAAGTTGGTCGGGTAGCGCTACACACGGCACAATTTGTCGGCTGGAATGATTGCGGTGGGGGTGGGGGCGGGGGGGGGGGGGTCGGTTGTCGGACAGCCAGCCCGAGCAACCATCGACAAGGAAAGTTAAGGCTAGTTCACTTGACGACACTACGTTTCATGAAACTGCGCTACTGGTAAGTGTGCATGCGCGGCAGACGTAAGCGCAACTCGTTGGCGAAACTAAACAGTTTCGGCACCTTCCAACTTTGGCGAAACTGATAGCGCGTGTTTTTAGGTTAGGTTGCAAATCAAAACACAACAGAATACAACATAAATGGGGTGGGGGTGGGGGGGGGGGGAAGAAATAGTTCAGTTTTAGGACATATATGTGATGCATTGTTGTTTGTGGGATTTTAACGATGACAATTTCAGGAATAAGTAGCGGCGTGTTGGTGCTCTTGAAGCAAGGATTCGTGACTTAAATATTGATGGGTTAACGATTGGTGGATTGCAGACTAAAATAGATTCAATTCGAAATACCTATATAAACGAACTATGGGAACTGTGGATTTCTGAACAAGGTACAGTTCACGAAGGCAGTGTACAGGTACTGCAGAGAGCAATATTAATCTCCTGACAAGAAACGTAATGTAATTTGTTATTTCAGTTCTGGTAACAATGCGGATAACAGTATCTTGTTTCTTTATAGCTTCACTAACTCCGTTTACAAGGAACTTAAACTGCTCTGGTGACATTCTAAGTTGATTTAAATAACTTCTACGGTCTTCAACCACAACTTCCTTCAGCAAGGTCGCTGAGCAACCGAGCTGACGTCTTTTTTTTAATCCAGTCACGAACCCAAACACATTTTTTATTAATGGATTCTTCCGTCGCTTCTTGGTAGAACGCTTCCATATTTAAGGTTGAAAACAAACAAACTGTTTTTGTTCTACTAAATTTTGTTTATTTACTAACTAGTTTTCGGCTTATTAGGGCATCGTCAGGTAAACTGTTGACATGCGTCGACAAAGACGCTATTGCTTGGATCTCAAAGATGGTAAAACAAAGATACAATACACAGATTACTTGGTCTTTGGATATGACATTTGTTGGAATTACAAACAATATCTGTTGCCATGCAGACAGATATTGTTTGTAATTCCAACAAATGTCATGTCCAAAGACCAAGTAATCTGTGTATTGTATCTTTGTTTTACCATCTTTGAGATCCAAGCAATAGCGTCTTTGTCGACGCATGTCAACAGTTTACCTGACGATGGCCTAATAAGCCGAAAACTAGTTAGTAAATAAACAAAATTTAGTAGAACAAAAACAGTTTGTTTGTTTTCAACCTTAAAAAAACATTTCTCCACCCTACTCTATCCTGAGCAAGCCTTTTCATCTCCTCATAAGAACGGCAACCCACATCCACTTGAATCTGCTTACTATACGCGTCTCTTGGTCTCCCTCTGCGAGTTTTACCCCACACACTTCCCTCCAATGCTAAATTTACGATTCCCCGATGTCTAAGAATGTGTCCTATCAAGAGATCCCTTCTTTTAGTCAGGGTATGCCAAAAACTCCATTTCTCACCAATTCTGTTCAGTACCTCTTCATTAGTTATGCGATCTACCCACCTCATATTCAGCATTCTTCTGTAGCACCACATTTCAAAAGCCTCTATTCTCTTTCTGTCCACACTGCTTATCGTCCATGTTTCACTCCCGTACAAGGCAACACTCCAAACAAATGCCTTCAGAAAGGAGTTCCTTAGGCTTAAATCAATATTCTATGTTAGCAAATTTCTTTTTTTCAAAAATGCTTTTCTTCCCATTGCCATTCTGCATTTTATATCCTCTGTACTGTGACCATCGCATGTTATTTTACTACCCAAGTAACAAAACTCATCTACCACCTTCATTGTTTCGTTACCTAATGTAATTCCTTCAGCATCGCCTGATTTTCTAAGACCGCATTCCATTATTTTTGTTTTGCTCTTGTTAATGTTCATGTTATACGCTCTCTTCAACACACTGTCCATTCCATTCAATTGCTCTTCCAGGCCCTTTGCTGTCGCTGATACAATTTATCGGACCGCCGATAAATTGTTACCGACAAATCGGAACGTGTGTTGGGGCCTTGAGAGTGCACTGAATGTCACTCTCCCCGCCCCGCCCCGCCTGCATTCTTCACGCAGTTCTGGCTTTTCCTCGACCGCACCCAGCGCGTCCACCGGCGACGTTAATTGGTCCGGTGCGGCGCAGGCAGCATAGCAGCCCAGCCCGGCCGCTCTGGGCGGTAGCGGTTACGCGACGCGCGCGCGCACAACTTTCTCCCGCGTATTGCCTCGGCGCGGAGAAAAGCAAATTCGACGGCGGGCGGTCGAGAAGCGCAGAGGCGGCGCGCGCAGCTTTCGCACGGCGCGGCGCGGCGGGAAACCTAGGCGGGCAGCGGGGCCAGCGGTAAGGCTGGTGGCTTTCGCGGTCGGCGGCGTTTTTGTCGCACGACACCCAGAGCGGCGCGGCGGGCAAGGTCTCGGCCGACCCGCAACCTCATTTCCACCCGAGCAGCGCCGGCGCCTCATTAGGACGCCGATACCACCACTGTTGTGCTGAACTGCTGCTCATCCGAGCCAAATTACTCGAAAGAACCACGCGAAGAAGAGGACACGCTCGTGGAAATGACAAGAAAACTTGGGGAAAAAATTCTCTATAGAAAAAAGAGCATTTCCTGCTGATTTCAAACATGTATATTTTATGGGCATTGTCATTTTGGTGACGGTAATGCACTCTTTCAAATTCTGATGGTAGCAGGGGCAAAATGTAGGGAGTGAAGAGTTATATTCATCTTGTACGAAACCAAGACCACAATGTTTAGAGTTGAAGTACATGAAAGGGTCGCAGTGCTTGGGAATGGAGTAACACAGGTTAATAGCGTTTTCCCAATGTTGTTCAATCTGTAGTTTGAGCAAGATTTAAAGTTATGCATGGAGAAGTTTGGAGAGAGAATGAAAGTCCAGGGAGAGGGAATAAACCCCTTGCGGTTTCCTGATGACAGCAAAGGACCTGGAAGAGCAATTAAATGGAATGGATAGTGTTTACAGGGCATTGGAAAGTAGTGTCAGAAAATCAGGCAATGCTCAAGGAATTATATTAGGTAATGAAACGGTAAAAGTGGTGGATACGTTGGGTAGCAAAATAAATTCTGATGGCCGAAGTAAAGAAGATGCCTGTGGGAAGAAAAGCGTTTCTGAAGAAGCGAAATTTGTTGATATCCAATATTAGTTTTAGGAAATCCATTCTGAAAGCGTTTGTCTGGAGTGTAGCATTGTATGGGAGTGAGACGTGGGCGATAAGAAGTAGAGACAAAAAGGTGATAGAAGCTTTCGTAATGTGGTGCTACAGACGAATCATGAAGATTATATGGGTAGTTCACGTAACTAATAAGGAGGTGTGCAACAGAATTGGCGAAAAAAGGAGTTTCTGGCATTTCCTATTAGAAGGGATAGGTTGGTGGGACACATTCTGAGACATGAAATGTTCAAATGTTTGTAGACCTTATGGAAATTAAACACAGGGTCATCAGTCCCTAAAATTACAAACTACTTATGAACTAGCATGTACTAAATACGGCACAAACACCCATGCCCGAGGCGGGATTGGAACCCCCGACCGCAGCGGCCGTGCAGACCGTTCGGCCACTGCGGCCGGCTCTGAGACATCAAAGAATCATCAACTTAGTATTAGACATAAATGTGTGTGGTCAAAATCACAGAGGGAAACCGAGGGATGAATACAGTAAGCAGATTCAAAATGATGTAGCTTGCAGTTCGAATTCTCAGATGAAGAGGCTTGTCCAGAACAAGATAGCGAAGAGAGCTGAATCAAACGAGTCTGTGGACTGAAGACCACAACAACAATCAAAAGATACGTTGGAACTCATTGTTCTTTGGGGCGACATATATCTATTTGTACAGGTTTCCATCCAAGATCGCTCTTTTTTATGTTTAGGATGACCGTTTTCGACGTTACTCAGACGCTATCTTCTGATCTCCTATATTTCACAATGTCATATCTCATATGGGTTTAGCTATATCATGTCAATACTGTACCACAAACATTGTAATGAGAGGATATAGCGAAAGCCATATGAGATATGACATTGTGAAATATAGGAGAAGATGACGTCTGAGTAACGTCGAAACCGGTCATCCTAAACATAAAAAGCTCGATCTTGGCTGGAAACCTGTACAAATCAAAAGTTTCTTTCATACCACAAATCATTAAAATCACTTCACTGATCTCTAAATTATCGCAATTTTTCCATTTTAGCTCCAGTTTTGGAGGAACCGTTTCACCCCTTAAATATGTTACACCGACGCTAATAAAGAAAATACGTGTCTTGTTTTTCATGTATTATCAGGTATCCAAATCTCAACAAATCGGAGAGTGACAGGTAGGTTTACTTGTCCGTACGACTGTAACTGAGGACCTCTGTTTCTCATGTCCTATTCTGACATTTATCCTCAGTCATTCCTAATGTCAGCAAAGGCACTACACAAATGGATTCCCTCGGGGGAAATAATCCAAAACAAGCCCACAGTGCATAGCAGTGATGTAAAGAAAAAGTCCTAACAATAAATTAATACGATCTATGGATTTTTCATAGCGATATTCCTCAAATGGTATGAATACTCATCTTCCTTGTTTCTCCAATGAACTTACAACCAAATCCGTTTTCTCGTTAAATTTCACGCTCTCCTGGTTTACTTCATTCACCTAAGAATCAGTATTTATTCGCAGGCTAGATAATAAAGTCTGTGATGATTAACGGAGAACCTTCCGCTATGCAAATGTTGGAGGGCAGGAGCGTAAGTGGCAGCTGGGAAACCGCCCACGTCCAGTGCGGAGCTGAATGGCCGTGACACGCATCACATCAGCCTGTATAAGGCGCGCCCGTTCCGAGAAGCACCGCTGCCGCAGCCGAGGCATTCAGCTACCACTGCGCCCGTTGCTACAGTGCTCGCTTAGTTACACTCCTTGTATAGTCTCGTCATTTTCAAGACCTGATATCATCCGGTAAAGGAGATAAAACGGATCTGTATCATTTGTTGAATGGAATAAAACAAATACAGTAACACTGTACTCCTTGAAGATTCAGAGTGGTTAACCAACCATCTGCAGATTATAGGAATCTGTACCTAAAAACACTTTTGACACTAACACCAACTTTACCAGGTAATAATGAGGAGTCTACAGGAAATGCTCTAGAGATGCATTTTCAGAGCTGACAGCCACACAGCCATGATTACTAAAAACGTTACTGACTCTTTATACTGGATCGTAAGTTAGAATACCGATCGGGTTTCTTCAAATAAGAAGTTTTGCACCAGGCGTCCGAATGTCCCACCCAATAATTACATACATTTCATTTCCGATAACTAACATGATTTGACTTATAAATAATAACAATGGTATTGTGGCGAACATTATACGTAAGTATGATCTGAAGATGGTTGCCAACAAACCGAAACAGCTAACCAACAAATTATAATACATTTTTTGTCACAAACGAGCTAGTAAAAACAAAATAACTGGAAAGATATTTAATAGCTAAACAGGCTACTTGTAACCGATCAATATTTATTTGAAATGCTTGTAAATCTATAGGACTCAACTCCTGCAGTTATCAGTTCCTCGGCTAACAAACTACTTACACTAACTTAAGCTAACCTAAGTACAACACACACACACACACACACACACACACACACACACACACACACACACACACACACATGTACCCATACCCCATGGAGGACTCGAACCTCCGACGGAGAGCAACCGCAACCGGAAATTTTTATTTCTTATATATGCTTTAATCATATGGCTGACTTACTGTGTGGGAAATCAGGGGATATGAGAGAATTGCAGCAGAGCTGAAATTCGTCACAGGAAAAAAATTGTATTTAACACGGAAATGAACATTTCAGGATCTGTCGTCGTGTGAAACCACTAAACTGTTTACTTGTCTCCGCAAAAGATTTTCACTTAAATACGAGGAGGTGAACATATCCGATGTTGACTTACTTCTGATACGCTCAGTTACCGTGGAGCTCTATTTACAATATTTCCAACTGCACCTTTATATATGCTATATACTCTAGAAAGAAGCGGAAACACGTTTTATATTAATAATGTGAGCTTTCGTCTTCCTGCATCTAAACGACGGACACTGCCGTGAGAGCGCCACTTGGTGATTCCTGCCACATGTCTCCGAAACTTTTACAAAAATGGTTCAACTTCAATATCTGCGTTATGTTATTGTAGTCATATTTTCTAGAGTTCCCAAACATTAAAAAAAAAAAAAAAAAAAAAAAAAAAAAAAAAAAAAGTAGATCTCTTTCATCCCATGAGGTCAATTCTTACAATGAGAGTTCGAAACAAAAAAACTTAAGCAAGGGCAGTAAACACGAGCAGTCACCTAAAAACACTCGTTTCAGATCTCGCTCAATGCAGTGATGAGAGAGTATTAACCAGGCATCAAAATTACGTAACCCACCATGTACCACCCTTTTTTCGAAAACCATTCACGAAATAACAAGTTATACTCCACTCATCAGGTATACACCCGCAAGTCATACTGTGAAGCAAGGTGGAGAGTAATTCAAAGGAATATTAGCAATTCTGCGTTCTATACCATTGAAGTAAGGAACGCACTGCCGCAGTGGAGTGGCCGAGTGGTCTAAGGCGCTTTGCAGAGGAGCGCGTGGTTACTCGCCGTCGGAGGTTCGAGTCATCCCTGGCGCCATGGGTTAGTTTAACTTAGTTCAAGTAATTTTTAAGCCTAGGGACTAATGACCAAAGAAGTTAAGTCCCATAGATTTACAAACGTTTGAAAATTTATGGAACGCACTTCCTCTTTCCTTCTTTAGAACTGTACGCTCCTCTACGCGCATTATTGCCCTGGTTCTAACGTGGGATAAAATAGTCGCACAGCATCTGTCACATTGTAACTATCTGCCTAGCGGCGAAGGCACTACATCGTCGAGAGCACTTCCTACATAACAGGTAGGAGGAACGCCTACACGTTGGCTCACAGACTAAAAGGTAGGTCAGCTTAATTTGCAGATTCCGAATGGACACTGTAGGCCGATAAATCCGCACGCTCCCTGTACCATCTTCTACGGACTCCTAACTACGCCTACACATTCAAGACAGATTTAGTCACTAGGAGGGTATTCTTGCAAGGTCGTACGTAGTCCTTCCTCCGATGATTCCCAATTAAGTTCTCGAAACATCAGTGTTACCCTTTTGTACACACTGTACGGTCAGTGGGAAGGTGTAACAGAGATGCTATCCACTGTCTCACCTGCTTGCTATCATACGCTATCATGCCGAAAGAGACTGTTCTGTACTCCAAACTCTCCAATAATAAGAATGAAGACGATCACTGCAATACTGAAGCTGCAGTGGAGCTTTGACGAACTGATATTAACGACACTTTGCAGAATAGAACTCGAGCGAACGTTCAAGGGAAGCCAGACGGTATCGATGAAAAAGCGAGACCACGGGCGGCAGCTGGCGGCAGCAGTATCCGTCAACATGCCAGAGCAACGGTGAACGTTGTAGGCAGGCCGGCCGCTGACCTTGAGGGCGGAGCGAGGCCAGCCGCGGCGGCAGCGGCAGGGACAGGACAGGACACGACAGGTGCGCGCGAGGGTCGAACCGGCGACCTCCGCCTGTCCCCACCGAGGTCACCACGCCACGCGCGAAAGTGGCTGCCCGAAGCAGCGTAGGCCAGCTGTTCGCAAATACGAGAATAGCCGGATTGTTTCCATACCTACAGTTCCACCCTCCTCTACCCGAAAATTCTCTGGAAGAACAACAGCTGTTGTTTAACGACTTTCACCGGTATCGATGTATGGCAGGGACTTGTTAATTAAAAAAACACCACTAGCCATTAAAACTGCTACACCAAGAAGAAATGCAGATTACAAACGAGTATTCATTGGACAAATATACTAGAACTGACATGTGATTACATTATCACGCAATTTGGGTGTTTATAGATCCTGAGGAATCAGTAAAATGTTCAAATGTTTGTATAGTCTATGGGACTTAACTACGGGGTCATCAGTCCCTAAACTTACAAACAACTTACGAACTAGGACGGCACAAATATCCATGCCCGAGGGGGGATTCGAACCCCCGACAGTAGTGGCCGTGCAGACTGTGACTGGAGCGCCTTAGTCTCCTCGGCCACCGCGGCCGGCGAGGAATCAGTACCCGGAACAACCACCTCTTGCCATAATAACGGCCTTGATAGGCCTGGGCATTGAGTCAAGCCGAGCTTGGATGGTGTATACAGGTACAGATGCTCATTCAGCTTCAACACGATACCACAGTTGCCAGTTGGTAGGCCACCATTGACCGGACGTTTTCAATTGGCGATACATCTGGAGAATTTGCTGGCCTGGACAGCAGTCGAACATTTTCCGTATCCAGAAAGGCCCGTACAGGACCTGCAATATGTGGTCCTGCGTTATCCTGCTGGAAAGGTTAGAGCCACGGGTAGCAACACATCTGAAATGTAACGGCCACTGTTCAGAGTGCCGTCGATGCGAACAAGAGATGACCGAGACTTGTAACCGATGGAATCCCATACCATCACACCGGGTGATACGCCAGAATGGCGATGACGAATACACGCTTCAAATGTGCGTTCACCGCGATGTCGCCAAACACGGATGCGACCATCATGATGCTATAAAAGGAACCTGGATTCTTCCGAAAACATGACGGTTTGCCATTCGTACACCAGGTTCGTTGTAGCGTACACCATCGCAAGCGCTCCTGTCTGTGATGCAGCGTCAAGGGTAACCGCATCCATGGTCTCCGAGCTGATAGTTCATGCTGCTGCAAACGTCGTCGAACTGTTCGTGCAGAAGATTGTTGTCTTGCAAACGTCCCCATCTGTTGACTCAGGAATCGAGACGTGCGTGCACGATCCGTTACAGCCAAGCGGATAACATGCCTGTCATCAAGACTGCTAGTGATACAAGGCCCTTGGAATTCAGCACAGCGTATTTCCCTACTGAACCCACCGATTCCATATTCTGCTAACAGCCATTGGATCGCGACCAACGTGAGCAGCAATGTCGCGATACGATAAACCGCAAACACGATAGGCTACAATCCGACCTTTATTAAAGTCGGAAACGTGATGGTACGCATTTCTCCTCCTTACACGAGGCATCACAACAACGTTTCACCAGGCAACGCCGGTCAACTGCTGTTTTGGTATGAGAAATCGGTTGGAAACTTTCCTCATGTTAGCACATTGTGGGTGCTTATCACAGCATCTTCTTCCTGTCGGTTAAATTTCGCGTCCGTAGCACGTCATCTTCATGGTGTAGCAATTTTAATGACCAGGAGTGTATTTTGAAACATTCTAAAAGAAAAGCATATGTGGTTATTAACATGAACTTATGTGTTCATAAAGGGAGACCCTATGTTTTTTCATCGGCAATCAACAGCATGAGAAATCACGCTGACACTTTGTAGTAACCTTTAACGGGAAATATAAAATTAACCACCTGAGAATGCGCTTATCACGATGTGAAACGGAATATTGGATTTAAATGATCTCAATGAAACAGCTAACGCCGCACGAAAGGTTTTTTCCCAATTGTTTCATGAAAATATTTTCGACATACATTTTTTAAAAATATTCACTATAATTTCGTAACATTTTGAAAACAAATCTTAAAAGAAAAGGTACTTTTTTGAGCTATGGGTGAATGTTAACAAAGCTCTCTGTACCTCTGTTCAGTGGTAACATTGATGCCCCCTCAAAATCATCCTTCGCCGAATCAAAGTACTTGGTCTACCTCGACTCCTCCTACCCCATACTGCCCAACCCACAAGTCTCTTAGGCAACCATACTGCACCCGTGTGTGTAGCATGACCGCTCCATCTAAGGCTGCTCGCTCTTACTGATCATCACTGTGGTGTTCATTCCCGGTTTTTATTTGACTTTCTCATTAGGAATGCATTCCTGCTACTGACGCGATTATTACCAGCAATCATCCTTGATACTTTCATATCTGTAACATAAATCTTATCAATAACCTAACCGGCATCTACTTATTTTTCACTCTCATACAAGAAAGATTGAACGATGCGCTGATAATCTAATCTCATTATAGTTTCTAGTGAAAAGCTCCTGATTTCCAATGATCTGGTTGAAATTCCAAAGCTTTTCACATTACTAGTATAAGGTGGAGAGACTTGGAAATTGCAAAGACTGTGAAACTGCAAGTCACTGAATTTTCATGATGAATGATATTTGACATTGCATATTATATATATATATCCAAAAATGTTGTGTTAGTTTTTCACTACACTTTGTTGCAATGATTTACCAGCAAACTTGTATTTTGTTCTTAAGGTTTCACTGCTAATTCAGAATAATTCATGACCTAATTTTCTGGCTTTACGTTGAGAAAATAAATTTTCAATGAGGAACGTACTATGTATTCTCTAGGGAGTAGCAAGGGAGAAGAGGAGGTAGGGGCGAAATAACATGTAAGTTACAAAACATCCGTTTATACTTGAAATGATTGTGAATCTGACTAATGACAGGAAAATCACAGATACTGTTGACAACCGGTTGGGCAACTACTGTTTGTCATACAAACTTTGGGAAGCAGTCGATGAGCTCGTAAATCACTCCCGGCCATTTACTAGTTGTATTTTGCCATTCACTCATCTGACCGAGCAGTGAAGCCGTTGTAAGCCAGGTATTGGCTACCCAACATAACCAAATATATATATATATATATATATATATATATATATATATATATATATATATATATATATATATATTTTAGGCATTAGTACTGCAAAGAAGCTGAATAGGTTGCAGTATTGGAGGTCATACAATCTCTGATTACAAATTCAGCGAATAGTACTGCAACATTAACGTAGGTGAACTATGAACTACAGTCACCTCACTGTCCTTCGAAATAGTCGACTGTCATAACTATGCACCACTAAACTCTGCGATACATCTCGAAACTGTCTACGAACTCTTCCTACCAGTAACGAACCTAGCTGCTCGCATCTGAACTCCTTCCATGATTTTCTTTAAACTGATCTACTGCGAGTTCCAAACACTTGAGCAATATTCAAGACGTGATCGTACAAGCGTGTTATACCCGGCGATCTTTACAGATGAAGTACATCTTCCCAAACCGCGGCGAATTAGCCGTGCGTACTGGAGCGCCGTGCTGCGGTGCTCGCGGCCATTCGCCGTCGAGGGTTCGAGTCCCCCCCCCCCCTCGGACATAGGTGTTTGTGTTGTCTTTAGGTTAGTTTACCTTTGTTTAAGTAGTCTGTAAGCTACGGACTAATGACCACGCGGTTGAGTACGATAGATTTACAAACAAACAAACATACACTTCCCAACATTCTCCCAATAAACCGAAGTCGGCTGTCCGCTTTACTCACAACTGTCCTTACATGTTCGTTCCACTTCAAATCGCTCTGCAATGTTACGCCTATTCATTTGGACGACGCGACTATATCAGCAAGCTCACTACTAATTCGAACATGCTGGAATTGTTTCTCCTGCATTACGTTACATTTTTCTACATTTAACGCCGTTCCTCACACCAGATAGAAATTTGGTCCAAGTTATCCTGTATGCTATTACAGTCAAGTAAGACGACACCCTCCCATACACCACAGAATCATCAGCAAACAGCAGCAAATTACAAGTTGTCCATCAGATCATTTATATAGATTAAAAACTAATAGCGGTCCTATCACACTCCCCTGGGGCACTCCTGATGATACACTCTGATGAACACTCGCCGTCGAGGACAAGGTATTGCGTTGTATTAGTTAGGAAATCTTCCCGCCGATGACAATACTTGAGAACTTAGATATCTAAAATGCCTTCCCAATTAAAAGAGAGGCATTGAATTAAAATTTATGCTGTGGCCAGGATTCGAACCCATGACCTCCTACTTACTAAGTAGGCGCTTTAGACCACTAAACTAACACAGTGTTGCAGCCAAAGTGACTACACGGACTGTCTTAAAGCACGTCTCTCTCCACACGTTCTTTAAGACAGTCCGTGTAGTCATTCTGGCTTCATCGCTGTGTTAGCTGATTAGTCTAAAGCGCCTACTTAGTAAGTAGGAGGTCCCTGGTTCGAATCCCGGTCACAAAATACATTTTAATTCAATGCCTCTCCTTGTGTTTAATACTTTCGGTATAACGAGACAATGTTGTCTCAAGGAATCGTATTATTTGCTCTCCTAACTGTTTTGACAAGTGTAACGTGGCACAAGCCGACGTAGACGGCACTAGACGAACTCATGCTCGCGAGCAGCGCGCTGCGTGAGGAGTGGCAAACCCGCTGGCGCGCTCGCGGCGAAAGCAAGGCCAGCGGTGGGCGGGGCCGCGGACGAAAGCGGCCACGTAACCGCAGCCGCAGCCGCAGGTGGCTTTAATAAGTGCGCCGGCGTGCTGCGCGGCGCGGCCAGCGGTCCATACATCACCGCCGCGGGGGGACGCCTCTACTTTCTCGCTTCCAGGAAGCGGCATCAAGTGAAGTGGCGAGGCGGCCGCAGCGGCGCTTACCGCTGCAGCGCCGAGCCAGGAATGCGGCGGCCGCGGTAATGACGCAAAAACCAGAGAGTCGCGCACAGCGGACGAGTTTCGCCGCTACTACGCCTTCGGAAAACATGGCGCCGCGGGTCGCCGCGCTCACAACTTCTGGGAACGACACCGGCCCGCCAGTGATTCACCAAGGCGGTGCGGCTTCGAATTACGGCCGCACGCGGGTGGCAGGCGTCATCGGGCAGTGATAAAGGAAGCGGTAAAAAACCGCACAGGAGATACTAAATATTTCTTCGTGGTCGCAAATTACAGTCGTCTATATAATTTAAAATTCGGATTAGTGGATTTCTCACAGCTCCACTGTATTATGTATAGATGTATTACCAAATGATGACATATGAAAATTTGTGCTGGACCGGGAAATGTTATTTGTCATTCACTTCCTATCACGTATGGATTTCACGAAAATTACCGTGTCTATGTTACCGAAATTACCCCTTCTAATAAAAGAAGAGAGGAAACAAGATTAGGGTTTAATCGTAGTCATTAGGAAGGAGCACACACGGTCAAGTGATTGTTGCTAAGGATGGCGAAGGAAATCGGTCGTGTCCGTTCGACAGGAACATGTATATGTTAGGTTACCGTCTTCTGCAGCTGTAAATTAGTCTAGACCAGAAGCGTATCGCTTTATTTTCAGGCATCTTCAGTGGTAAAGTGTATTTTATGTTGTGCTCTTCACACGTTTCTTGTAGCACATTGCCACTTGCTGTCACTATTTACAATTACATTATTTACAAAAAAAGTGGAATTGTAAATAGTGGAATTGCTAACAGTGCCAGGAAATGGTAATGTGCTACGAGAAAAAAGTGGAATTGTGAATAGTGTAATTATAAATAGTGACAGCAAGAATCCTGTGAGTGAAATATTTGCAGCTGCAATATAGCTTCCAAATAAAAATGTTCAAATGTTTGTATAGCTTATGGGACTTAACTACGGGGTCATCAGTCCCTAAACTTTCAAACTACTTATGAACTAATACTAAGGACGGCACAAATATCCATGCCCGAGGAGAGATTCGAACTCCCGACCGTAGTGGCCATGCAGACCGTGACTGGAGCGCCTCAGTCCCCTCGGCCACAGCGGCCGGCAATATAGCTTCCCAGTTCTCTCTTAACGATTGTTGAGTTGTCCTTAGAATTAATATCAACTGCTCTTCGCAAATTTTAGAAATGCCATGGTTGTGCCTAGGTCTTTTAAGATTAACACTAATTAGATCAAATAATTACACGATCCTCAGACAGATGTAATTTCAATGTTGGTGACGGTAATGAATATTAGTTGAAGCAAAACCCGGGATTAGAAACGAGGCCTCCAGCTTTGTAAACAGTTGCGTTATTCGTTATACCATCCACGCTCGCTGGCCATCACAGCGGAACGGCCTACCCTAGTTCCTTTCCCTCCCCAAAAATGAAGTCAGACTGTGGCCGATTTAGAGTTTTCACTGAGTGGGGAGAGGGGTGCAGGAGTCAACTAGAGAAGTCCTTGTAATTATGATAGCCAGATGTTGTAATAAACAGCACAGCTACCTACTGAACACGAGGTCCGACTTCGAATCTTGGCTTCGGTACAGATTTTAAAATGAAGCTTCATCCTGTCTTCATTATTAACACAAATATTTTACCTATCTGCATCCACTCAATGGGGTTTCTATCCCACATGCATCTTTTTTGGCAAGGAGAGTATTTCTGTCACTTTCCACGATAGGATCCCGACGTACCATTAATACCCATCATGTGGTAGCCACCAAACTCGCGTCTTCCAGCAAGGAGGGCAGCATGACCACAGGAAGTGCGAAGATACCTCACCTGTGAGTCATTGTGGGAGTATGAGTGGTTCTTCGAGGCAATCTCGAATTATCGCGTCCCACGCTGTAAGGCTGCGTCGGAGTTAATGGTTCGCTATCACAACAGCGTGGGGACACTCCGTAGCCCCCAGGCGTCTTAATTAGCTTGCGTTTATCACGAATCTTCGATTTAGCGCAAACTTCCAAGCTACTGGAAAAAGTCACAGGTGTATAAGGAAGGTAATAGAAAGAACCCGTGAAATATCAGACCTATATCATTAACATCAGTTTACTGTAGAATTCTTGAATACATTCTCAGTTCTAATACAGTAAATTTCCTTGAGACGGAAAAGCTTCTGTCCATGCAGCAGCACGGCTTTAGGAAGCATCGATCGTGCGAAACCCAGCTTACTCTTTTCTCTTGCGATCTATGATTAAAGGGAATCGTCATACTGCATATTTCTCGAGTGTCGAAAGGTGTTTGACGCGGTGTCGCACTGTAGTTTGCTAATGAAGAACGACCGTATGGAATAGGTACCCTATTATGAGTGGCTCGAAGACTGCTTAAGTAATAGAGCCAAGTATATTGTCCTCGATGGCGAGTGTTTATTAGGGAAGTGCGATAGGACCGTTATTATTTTCTATAGATATAAATGATGTGACGGACATAGTGAGTTGCAATTTGCGGCCTTTTTCTGATGATGCTGTAGTGTGCAAGATGGTGTCGTCATTGAATGACTGTAGTGGGATGCAGGATGATGTGAACCAAATAACTATATGGTGTGATAAATGGCAATTAACGCTAAATGTAGAAAAATATAAGGTGATGCAGATGAGATGGTGTGATGAAAACTAGCGCTATATGTAGGAAAATGTAAGGAGATGCAGGTGAGTTGGAGAAAACAATGCCGTAACGCAACGCTGCACAGCGATACGAACTGGAACGGCCATATAAGGACAATCATGGGAAAGGCAGATGGTAAACTTCGGTTTATTGGGAGAATTTTGGGAAGACGCTATTCGTGTGAAAACGCTTGTGCGACCCCGTCTTGAGTATTGCGCAAGACGACAGATCAGTTTAAAGGAAGACAGAAGCAATTTTGAGGGGGGCGGCTAGGTTCGATCAATGCGCTAATGTTACTGAGATGCTTCGGGAACTCAAATGGGAGTTGTTGTTCTTTTCGAGATGTACTGTTTAAGAAATTTTGGGGGCCAGAATTTGAACCGGAATGCAAAACGATTCTACTGCTGCCTACTAACATTTCGTGTAAGACGACAAATATAGGATCAGAGAGATTAGGGCACATGCAGATGCTTACAAGCATTCATTTTTCCTCGTTATTTATGGGAGTGGAGCACGAAAGGAAGTAACTAGTAGTGGTACTAGATACCCTCCGCCACGCACCTTAGGATGGATTGCGGAGTACGTATGCAGATGAATATTGTGAACACTAGCCAAACAGCGAAATACCCTCATCCGTGAATACGGTGGCTGACAGAAATCTAAGCACCGTGGGGGCCTGCGAAACGAACCAGTGACAACGTAAATAATAGGGATGAACGCGTTGTGAGTGATACGGATAGGAGCAGAACCTTTCAAGTGATAGTATGGCTTAAGCTATGTTGCTTGGTGATGATACAGATATATTCAAATAGGTATACCTCATTGCAACGCATCTCCAGTCGTATGTCCAAGTGACCCTTTTTGCTCCTAGTCCTCAAAATGATTGTTTCCTGCTTTTTTTCCATTTAGAAAAATTTCGCTGTACAATATTCATCCCACGTTCTCTTTCTCTCTCAGCGGGACTTTTGTCTTAGCAGCAAAGTACGTTACAAGAGAAATTCTGCAAACGCTAGATCGCGGTACAATAGTTGCGCTTTTACGAGCACTGTGGGTGAAGTTAGAAAATGATATATGAGTCACAATTATACCGTCGTGTTTGTTTTCAATATTTCGTACCAGGTAAGTTCCTATGTTCGTCTACCAAGTCGTTTGTTTTCAAAAACAACAGTATGTTTCACATATCTGAAGTGTATCTTCCAGTAAAGCAATTAACAGTAAAGTCCACTCGGCCTGCATATACGGTCTGTACTAATTTACGGAAATTCTCAGTATCTCTAAAGAAACATATTTACAATGCATCTACATCATGGAAGATTAATCGAGGCAATAATTGTTGGATAGTGCGTTAATACATAGGAACAAAACCGAAAGTTACCTATATGCTTAATCATGTCCGTACATCGGTGTCACTAACAAAAATACATGGAACGTTTTCTTGTAGAAGACAGTACGACAGATCTGTATTTTCAAGTCAACGCTAAAGCTTCTGAAAGGCCACGTGTTGTTGCGCCTTGGTTGTAGGCAACATAACCCTCATGGCGGAATTGTGGGCTGACTACAACCACTGGGCGAATGAGAGGGGAAAGTAGGAGGGATATTGACTCCACGTTGACGACAAAAATATTAAAGCGTACTTACGTCCTTGGAAAGGATGAGGAAGAAACTGAACGATCTTTTTCAAATGCACCAGGTTTTATCCGTGATGAAAAGGGCAAGCATCCAAAGCACCTCAAAACAAAGCAATGTTTGGAGAGATATAGTAATTTTTCATGTACCCCTTCGTAACTAAATCGTGAACGACACACACTACAGTGGAAACATTGTATTTCCTACTGGATTGGATTTTAATACAAAATGGCGAGTGATGACGAGTAAGTTTGGCGTAGATTTGCTTAACTTTGGCGCAGATTTGCTTGTACGTAAGTTAAGTGCTGTATATTGTTAACACTGAATAAACAGTATCCCACTTGACTGCATGCTTGTTACGGTCATTGGAGGTTTCCGAATGTGTTTGCTACCTACAAAGCACTCTGTCCCTAGCTGCAAACTGAACCGTTTGACAAATAAAAAATATGCTAGACGAATTTTCGTATGCAAATTACACTGAGAGACGACAAATGATTGCGTTAGTGCTATATTATACTATCAAGGCAGCACAGAAATACGTTACCGTCTATTTCACCAATCCAGCTTGCTCTACCGCTATATGGTATGGTTTAAATATGGTCGCAAATGGTTTGATACCCTACGCTCCGAATATAGCAGACAGTTGGGGGCCACTTTGACTCATCTAGATGCCCTGGCTTAAGTGAACTAACTATATTTTTTCATAATTTATTCACATGATAATCTCTGTTTATGTTTAGTGTCTTGCAATTTCTGATTTTCTTTCGTCCGATAATGATGACGAAGATCATCGAAACTATGATAAATCTGAAGCATTGAATTAACATTTGTGATGCGTCCAGGAATCGAACACAGACCTCCATGCTTACTAGTCAGACGTCTTACCGCCAGACCACCGCATCACTAGCGATTAAGGAGCTCGGAATTTTCTAAGCACGATTTCCTTCACGTCACAAACTTTAATGCGGCTTCTACGTCCCATAGAACATTGCCACTACAACAGAGAAGCTGAATTAAAGTTTGTGACATGAAGGAAATCGTGTTTAGACTATTTCGATGCGCCTTAATCGCTAGTGACGCGGTGGTCTAGCTGTAAGACGTCTGTCCCGTTAAGCATGGAGGTCCGGTTTCGATTCCCGGTTGCATCACAAGTTTTAATTCAATGCTTCAGATTTATCTTTAATGTCTTTGACATATTCGAGACGAAAATCCGTCTCAGGGATTAATACTTGCATTTACATTGGTACCATATCGAAACTAATTACGTTATTTGAATAAAGGATTTATCTATTCCTTGTGGCTATGGCTTAACCACTATATATGTGGTATATAATAAAACATCAAATTCAGTCACACAAAAAATGTTTGTATAGCTTATGGGACTTAACTCCGGGGTCATCAGTCCCTAAACTTACAAACTACTTACGAAGTAGCTAACACTAAGGACGGCACAAATACCCATGCCCGAGGGGGGATTCGAACCCCCGACCGTAGTGGCCGTGCAGACCGTGACTGGAGCGCCTCAGTCCCCTCGGCCACCGGGCCGGCGAATTCAGTCACACTCCTAGACAATAAAGTCGAATAAAATATTGGTTAAGGTGGCCGCTGGTCCGAAGTGGGAAATCCGGATTCGAATCCTGGTCCAGTACATATTTTCAACTTTGCCATTTAATTTTTTTCAATGCCCTGAAATAGTGCATATGTTGCATTCTTATACTTTCAAATGAAACCGTACCGGAGATTCACCTTGCTACCTCGCACTGCAGTGTCTTCCTAGTGAGACACACACACTCTCTCTCTCGTCACACCTGAGGGCGTCGTTATGTACAGCTCCCCCCCCCCCCCTCCCCCCGGCCAAACGCGGAAGACGCCGCAGCGCTTGGTGAGGCAAGCGTGTGCAGCCCGCGCCCCGCGGCGAGTGTGTCGACAGCGCGGTTGGCGGTTGCGATGCAGCGCCGTGTAAACACGCCGCCCGCCCAGGCGCCCAGCCCTGCCGAGGCTGTCGACTTTCGCCGGCCGCTTGCCGCGTTGCGTTGCGTTGCGTTGCGAAGGTCCGCCTGCACGTGAGCGCGCGCTGCGCCAGCCCCGTGCGCGCGCATCACATTCCTGACGCCCCTGTCGCGCGAGAGTGGACGAGAGCGCAAAGTGTTTTTGCCAGCGGGAAAGGCACTTCAGTTCCGAGCGCGGCCGCGGCTGGCCTTGAGGCCGGCGCGATCGGGTAGCGCCTTTCTCCGTACACTTCTCGACCGAGCGAGGCGGCGTAGCGATTCAGCACACTGGACTCGCATTCGGGAAAACGGCGGTTCAAATCCACCTGCGGTCATCCAGATTTAGGTTTTTCCGCGATTTCTCCAAATCACTCCAGGCAAATGCTGGGATACTTCCTTTCAGACGGCATGGCCGATCTGCTTCCCTCATTCTCAGCAAAAACGCTCACCAGGAGACAACAACAACAACAACAAAATAAATAAATAAAATAAAATTTCAAATGTTTGTAAATCTATCGGACCAAACTGCGTGGTCATCAGTCCGTAGCTCACAAACTACTTAAACTAAGGTAAACTAACCTAAGGACAAACACACACACCCATGCCCCAGGGAGGACTCGAACCTCCGACGGCGAGCACCCCGCGGTCCGCAGCGAGTCGCCTTAGACCGCTCGGCTACTCCACCGCAGTGGAGACCACATGGGTATCGGATTATAGAATGTTTTTATTTTATTTTAATTTATGGTTTGTGGAGTTGAGAACCAAACAATAATCAGCCAAAGCCATTCGACGCAACTGTCAAACACTCTCGAGGAAATCGACTTTGAAGTTTTGTAAGTAAGCGTAGGTACCAATCATTAAACGAATTGTAGCATCTGTCGGTTCACCTGTAGACGGGGATACCACCCGTCAGCTTTGACCCGTGACGTCATCGGAGCGCAGTAGTTTTGAGGTGCGTGCGTGTTTCTAGACGGCGCGAGTGATTATGTGGTGGTTTACTTAAAGACGATTGTTTGTTGAAATTTTTTCGTATGTGAGCGCCGAAGGCGCGAATTTTTGGGCTAGGACCTGTGATCTATGGTACATTCTATTATCTATAATACCTACAGATTATTTGTATCTACAGTACAGAAGTATCAAGATATCCCGTATACAGGTTTTCCCACATCTTGAAGACTTCACGGGTCAAAGCAGACGGGTGGTATCCCAGTCTACAGTTACGCCCATCTGTCGGTGTAGCACAGGTGGTAGTCTTTCGGTCTTACAACCTAAGGGACGGTGCTTCGAATCCTATCCTGACATTTTTTTTTTTTCGTTGTGTTCGAATATTTACACAATTTTAATATCTAATGATAATTTTTACCAAAAGTGCAGGTCTTATTGTCATTCGTAATTTTCTATATTGTATAGAAGGTTGTTAATGATGACCGTTTAAATAAATAAGAAAAGTTACATTTTCTACAGTATTGCCTTCACTATTAGTTAACGACGGTAGTCTTTGATTGTCCATTTTGTGAAGAGCAACGGCGCTGTTTTTAGAAAGTCATTTCCACAGCTACTAAAGGCTTTTCCAGCATCTGCTAAACTATCGTTTTATGCGACGACAAAGTTTTGAGCTTGTCTACATATACATAAATAATAATTGATACAACACATGGAATTAGATATCCAAACGTTTTACATAACTGAATTCGAAAACAAAACAAAACAAAAATAATAAATCAGCACAGTGAGATCGAACCACCAACTCCATCGTTGTGAGGCTAGGATGCTACCATCTTGGCTATACCGAGACTTGCTGCAACGTTGTAATTATTGCTCCTTACGTGTACTTTGCAAAACTTGAAAGTCGATTTTCTCGAGAAGTTTTTAGAGCTGATTGTTACTTACGTTCTGAACTTCAGGTACCATAAATATATAAAAATTCTAAAATCCGATGCCCATGTGGTCAGAGTTTGTGCTCCGTCTGCATCCTAATCTTCCGCCCTTCGAATAAACTTCGTACTTTTGCCTTACCAGTATTGATTTCTGAATTCCATTATTAATCATTTACGAGCAGGTTTTCCTGCCTCTAAACGTTAGTTTGGGACGAGACTTCGCATGTTATTAGTATACGTCAAAAGTGCTCACTCATAAACGTTTTAACGCGCATTATCCAGCAAATTCCAAGAGCAAGGGCTTTAAATGTTAAACCCAAGTCATATTAATCTTAAGTCACTCCTCTTAGGGAGCGATCTTATGGTACAAATAGATGGATGGATGCCAAGATCGCAATTTTTATCTTTTATTTATTCAAGACGACCGGCTTCGGCACTCTGTGGTGTCATCATCTCGTATAAAATCATGTACTGGTGGATAGACATATATAAAAATATGAAAGTTGCGATCTTGGAATAAAAATGTTTGTAGAACTTATGGGACTTAACTACGGGGTCATAAGTCCCTAAGCTTACAAACTACTTACGAACTAGCTAAGACTAAGGACGGCACAAATATCCATGCACGATGGGGGATTCGAACCCCCGACGGTAGTGGCCGTGCAGACCGTGACTGGAGCGCCTCAGCCCCTCGGTCACCGCGGCCGGCTCTTGGCATTCATCCTTCTATTCATATACATCTTATATACTAGCCAATGAGCGAAATAGCTCAAGCAGTAGCGTGCCTGACTGTCATATGAATGATCGGGATTCAGTTCTACTCGATAGAACACCAGAATGGCGTGCCACAATGAAAACAGTGAACATGGCGGGCCTGTTGCAGATTGTGTCAGACTTGATATCATTCGATGAAGTTATGTATTAATTTCTGAATTTTGCACAAATTCCACTTTTCGATATAAGTTCCACAATAAATATGGTGTGACATATATAACTATTGACTTCTTATTTCACATCCTTAACTGCCTTTGAGACCCAATTTATTTGGCTACTATTTTTTTCTATTTTTGGTACCAAGTATGAAAATATAGGATCTTATGGACAAGAAAAAGTGTAAGAATATCTTTTCTTCTATTCTTAAAATAATTCAAGACTGAAAGGTACGTAAATATTTTCGACGTTCTTGTTGACCTAGGTTCTTGTCTTCTGCTATGATCCGTTAAAGTGTGCACCACCATCGCGGGAATACCCGCTAGAGCAGGAAACGCAGCCGGCAAGTGGTGTGTGTTTAGCTAGGAGGCCTGCATAGCCCGCAGGTAGCGGCGCGGCGGTCGGTGTTTGCACGCCACGCATACCAGCGCCGCTAATGTAAGGCGAGCCGGCCCCAGGCAAACACGGCGCGGCGCCACGTTACGTTGCGCGGCGTTCCACACGGCGCCGCCGCCGCCGGCATTCTGCAGTCCGTTATGCGCGCCGCCTACCGCTGCTCGCGGAGGCGCCACTCCGGTGCCACTTGAGGCCTATCACTACCACTACCATTACCTGCGTCTCTCACTCAGGAGCACGTGTATCCAGGTGCCGCTGCCGTCGCAGTGACGTGCCAGGTAATGGCCGCATGGCTTCCTACGAGTGCTCTTCCGCGTAGTTTCCACACGTTGCAAGGGTGGTCCTCTCTTCACTGTTACCTCTGTAGTATAAACGATCTCATCAAAATAATGGACTGGATTCAGCTATAATCATCATCTTCTTCTTCTTTATATAGAAAACTAGCTTAAACTCGCGGCTCCTCTCGCCTTTTGGTAGATCAAACCACACGTAAGAATGCACTCGTTTCGAAGAATCCAATCACGAAACTAAACAATAATGATTGTAATAATATCACAGATCGATCACTTAATGTAATGCGCGAAACGTCAAATCGATTTGTTTAGAGAGATGTGTTAAAAGAAATTTCTTTTTTACTGCTTTATTTATTTATTCTTATACTTCCTTATTCGTATGCTTATTCTTACACAGAAAGAGCTGAAGACATTGTAACACGCATAGACCAAAGATATGGTCTGTGACATGGCTGTATGTAACCTCCTTGCTATAGAGTCGCAAACGTCATGGCTGGCCTTCAGTCCGATTTTTTTTATAATTTGACGACCTCCATATAGCTATCGGCATGGCACTGCTATGGTGTACAACGGGAGACTTCGGACAACAATGACACACAGACCTTTCGTTTGCGTTCTGTAGATTTCGCTGCAGAGCAAAATATTCACACACACACACACGCGCGCGCGCGCGCGCGCGCGCGCGCGCGTAGAATTTGATGTATACCGATAATTTTCCATCCCAATATACTCCACCCTTTTATCATTATGAAGGCTCAAGCAACAATTCAACCAATAATACGATTTTCAAAGAGTAAATATAATTTTCAAGGAGTAAGTATTCTTCCGTATTTCGCGTTATATTCCGCAAATTACTAAATATCTATCAGATCGCTATAAAACCGTACCTCAGGTATAAATCAGTAACTGTACAAAGTCTTTTCGTCTTATCGTTCGGACGTGATAAGCGTACACCGAACAGACATTCACATTAATATATATAAATAAAACCGTGCCTAAAGCCTTCCCCGGATAGACATTAGTAACTGTACAAATTTTAGCTCTTTATGTCTTGTGGTTCAGACGTGATAAACGTACACCGAACAGACATTAACATTTATAGATATAGATAGAGTGTCCGTATGTTCGTGTATTTGCGTGTACGTGTTGCATACAAATCTACAGTTATGATCCAATCTTTTTCCAATTTTGTACACGTAAGCTTCAATCCATGAGGACGGGTGCCGTAACTGTAAGAATCACGTACGATACATAGTTCAATAGATATGACATCAGAAACAATGAGATGCACGAAAATCTGCTGCAATTAGCGACAATGCTGTTCATTTTCTCCTAAGCCACTTGACCGATTTCAACCAGATTTGCTACATATATTCCTTACGTGAGATAACAATTGCTGTAGGAGTACGAGCCACATACTACACATGATTCAGGAGATACAATGTGATGAACAATAAGAGTTGCACGAAACTGCCACATAAGGCGATGAAATTTTGTAGGTATACTATATGAGAATGACAGTATTTAGCGACTTGCAACAAACTATGAACATAATTTCATACTTTTATAAAATTTTTTCTCGCCGACAACCACATCAAAATAATGAAATGAAAAAACTTTCTGGCTTACTACTTTTCCGCTGTTCATGGACTAAAACTACGGCATTCAGCATGACGTTACAATGTATAATTAGTACAGTACAAATCGTAGGCGCAGGACATTTTACAGACAGTATACACAAACACAGCTCAATTTACCTTCGAAATTGTATCACAATACGACACGAAGTTTATGAAGGATGAGCACATAAACAAAATGTTCAAATGTTTGTACAGCTTATGGGACTTAACTACGGGGTCATCAGTCCCTAAACTTACAAACTACTTATGAACTACTTACGAACTAGGACGGCACAAATATCCATGCCCGAGGAGGGATTCGAACCCCCGACCGTAGTGGCCGTGCTGACCGTGACTGGAGCGCCTCAGTCACCTCGGCCACCGCGGCCGGCAGCACATAAACAGTAACGTTTATGGAAAATCGCCCCATCACGCACCAACTTTTAATCTATTACTTATTTACTACTAATTGTATTCACAACAGATTTTACAGACATACAGCACTTATACAAACAAATACATACCTGAAATATTCAGCAATTGTACAACATATAACTCAATAAATACGAGATCGTCATTTGTATTTTGATTACTATCTTTCTTTGTTTTGATACTGCTCTTATGATTTTGTACATTATGCGAGACACCCTTATTTCTTATTTATTCGCTTATAAATATAGCAAGTTCTTAGACCGCTCGCCTACTCCACCGCGGCCCCGTAGAGTTCACAGCCTAATGTATTTGGCAGATAATACGATATACATTGATCACTTTATTGTAAACACAGCTCCATCTGAAGTTGATGAAGATGATGAAATCAGTTCAAATGTTCAAATGTTTGTTAAGCTTATGGGACTTAACTACGGGGTCATCAGTCCCTAAACTTACAAACTACTTATGAACTAGCTAATCCTAAGGACGGCACAAATATGGACAGAGAGATGTTTGTTCAAATGTTTGTATAGTTTATGGGACTTAACTACGGGGTCATCAGTCCCTAAACTTACAAACTACTTACGAACTAGCTACAACTAAGGACGGCACAAATATCCATGCGCGAGGGGGGATTCGAACCCCCGACCGTAGTGGCCGTGCAGACCGTGACTGGAACGCCTCAGTCCCCTCGGCCACCGCGGCCGGCGGACGGAGAGAGAAGGGATAGGAGGAATAAATAAATACCCGGGCAAAGCCGGGTTTTCAGCTAGTTAGGTCATAAGATGCAGATCCAGCAGTATGAACACAGCCCGAGAAAACTTTTCACATCACGAATGTGCTGAGGTGTTGGAAATTCTGTGCCTGCCCTTGTTTTATCTGGATCAGGACTGACACCATCTTCGTTCACTAGGTGCCCCAGGATTTTTATCTCTTTGTCGACGAAGTGAGACTTTTTCGAGTTGAGGCGAGGTCCTGCTGTCTGAATACACTTCAACGCAGTTGACAGGCGGCGTAGATGTTCCGCAAATGTCCTTGACAAAACGACAATTTCATCTAGATAACAAAGTCAAGTCGTCCATTTAGGTGTCTAAGCAAGTTGTTTATCATACGTTCGAATGCGGTCGGGGCATTACATAGTCCAAACGGCATGACTTTGAATTCCTATAGACTAACAGGTGTAATAAAAGCAGTTTTCTGTCAGCTTCGTCAACTTCGATTTGACAATAACCTGTCTGCGTGTCCATGGTTGAGAAGTATGTTGCTCCTTTCAAACAGTCTGTCATCAATGCATGACAATGAGTAGACATTTTTCTTTGTAAGTTTCTTCAGCCGCCAGTAGTCAACACAGAAACGCCTCGTGCCATCCTTCTTCTTCACGAGAACCACCAGAGATGACCACGGACTCTGAAGGCTGAA
Organism: Locusta migratoria; assembly: GCA_026315105.1. Lineage (NCBI taxonomy): Eukaryota > Metazoa > Arthropoda > Insecta > Orthoptera > Acrididae > Locusta > Locusta migratoria. Next base: position 422,407,572 of record CM048746.1, on the reverse strand, counting down.
TAATGTCATCGTGCAACATCTTCTTCTTCCCGAATTATGCATATTTCAGCTGGCGAATTCTGTACGAACGGTGGCTGATTGGTGGTTGATCCCCAGTATTGATACGGTGTTTTATCGTGGGCCGTTTCATATACCTCTTCTCCTGCCCGGCCCGGAATACACCTGAAAATTCATGTAGTATGGTTAATAACGTCATCAAAAACAAATGGATTGGATTCAATCATTAGGCCATAAGAGGCAGATCCAACAGTATTGTATATGCAAATTATTATTAAAGAGGGAAAGGAAGAAGGAATCGGAAGGAAAGGATTGACATTAGCCACACTGGGCATTGAAATTATACAACGACAACAAAATGTGAGCCAGGCCGGGAATAGAACCCAGGTCTCCCGATTCGGGCAAGGGGTCGCTTTAACCTCTCGACCTTGCTCGACTACGTGAGTTCGTGCTAGCAGTCATCAACATTCGGAAGATTGTACCAAATGTATTGAGTCTTTATATCGTCCTAAATGGCCTCTTGACATTTTTACATTATTTTTTGACGATAGAATGTAACAGTCAATGATAAAAATTATCGTGAAAAGTCTGTATTTCCACATGTGTGTACCAAACAACAACTAGGAATTATCAGTTTTGAACACGGCTCATTAACAGCAGCCGTAATCCAATTTTTTTACAATTTTATATATTAGCCAACCGGTTGCGTGATTTTTAGGTTCTTAACCGAGGTTTCGTTGCCACTAAAGACAACTTCATCAGAAGAATAAAATAGTATTTTATTCTTCTGATGAAGTTGTCGATAGTCGCAACGAAACCTAAGTCAAGAACCCGTGATGCAACCGGGAATCGAGCCCGGACCTCCATGCTTAATGGGCAGACGTCTTAAAGCTAGACCACCGCATCACTAGCGATTAAGGCGCCTCGAAATAGTCCAAGCACGATTTACTTCACGTCACAAACTTTAATTCAGCTTCTATTCTCTAGTGGCAATGTCCTATGGGACATAAAAGCTGAATTAAAGTTTGTGACGTGAAGGAAGTCGTGCTTAGACGATTCCGAGGCGCCTTAATCGCTAGTGATGCGGTGGTCTAGCGGTAAGACGTCTGACTAGTAAGCATGGAGGTCCGTTTTCGATTCCTGGTCGCATCACACATTCTAATTCAATGTTCAGATTTATCATAGTTTCGATGATCTTCGTCATCATTATCGGACGAAAGAAAATCAGAAATTGCAAGACACTAAACATAAACAGAGATTATCATGTGAATAAATTATGAAAAAAATATTGTTAGTTCAGACACTGGAGCCAGGCCATTTAGAGGAGTCAAAGTGACCCCGAATTGTCTGCTATATTCGCAGCATACAGTATCAAACCATTTGCGACCATATTTCACTCCATACCATATAGCAGCAGAGCAAGCTGTGTTGGTGAAATAGATGGTAGGTATTGCTGTGCTGCCTTGATAGTATGATTTAGCACCAACGAAATCATTTGCCGTGTCTCTCAGTGCAATTTGCATACAAAAATTCCTCTAGCATATTTTTTATTTGGTAAACAGTTCAGTTTGTAGCTAGGGACACAGTGCTTTATAGGTACCTCCAATGACCGGAATAGGCATGCCAAAACAGGCAGGCACGTGGGATACTGTTTGGCCAGTGTTAGCAATATACAGCACATAACTTACGTATAAGCAAATCTGCGCCAAACTTAAGCAAATTCTTCTGATGAAGTTGCCCTTAGGGGCAACGAAATAGCCAAGAATCTGAAAATTACGCAACCGGTTGGCTGATACACAAAATTGTTTAAAAAAACTAAGAATTACATTTCCTGTTGACAATGTCGTTCCTGCAAGTCGTACTTTTGGAACTAGATTTTGAAAGGTATTGTCACATTGAAAACTGCAGGTGGTCTGAAATACGAACACTGGTCGTTATAAAGCACAACTTTACATTAAGCACACGTTTATTGCTAACACAAGCGTACACTCAGTACAGACTAACTCATGCTTGGAATGCTCCACTATTTTTACATAGAAAGAATTTTCTGGATCTTACAAGTACATCAAACATAAGAAACATGTAGAACACTCTGTTGTTGTTGTTGTGGTGGTCTTCAGTCCGGAGACTGGTTTGATGCAGCTCTCCACAATACCCTAACCATGAGCAAGCCTCTTCATCTCCACATAAGAACGGCAACCTACATCTGTCTGAATCTGCTTACTGTATCCATCTCTTGGTCTTCCTCTGCGGTTTTTTTAGCCCACACACTTCCCTCCAATAGAAATAGTAAATACAGACAGTCGTAAAGCCAATACTGTAAAAAATGTAACTTAAGGTTGTTTTTTTTAATTGAAACCATCATTATCAATAACCTTCTACAAAAAATAGAAAATTATCAATAAACAATTAAACGTGCACTTTACATAAAAATTACCATTATATATTAAAACTGTGTAAGTATTTTAACACAAAGAAAAAAACAACTGGACTCGAACCACCGAGCCTAAGGTTAAAAGGTCAGAACACTACTACCTCTGCTACACCGACCGATCTTACAGCGCTTTCTATTCTTGGTACTAACGTGTGCTTTGCAAAACTTTAAAGTCGATGTTGCCGAAAAATGTTTAGCGTTGCGTCGAATGGCTTTGGCTGATTGTTATTTGAGTTCTGAATTCAAGTACCATAAATATATATATATTTAAAAAATCTAAAATCGAATACTCATGTGGTCTCCTTGTTAGCGCAGTGTCACTGGAACGCGGTAGAAGACGCTCCGTTCCCAGAGTATAAAATCAGGAGTCTCCAGGGGTTCCAAAGACAAAACTCTGTCCCTATGCCGGCAACTTGAGATCGCGTGCGTGCATGCATCTACAGCCAGGCACTTCCAACTTCGCTAGCGCCCTCCGGCCCTTTTGACGCCATCGCTGGAAGCTCGACTCCTCACTCCAGCAGCGGACTGATTACGGAATTCCACGGTTTCGCCGAGATCCCAGTGAAAAAAAAACCCGCATCGGCTGCCTGCAGAGGAACTTGGCCAGCAGTTGGCATCCCGACTATTTCGCGCACTTAAAATTTTCCCCGTCGATCGCATATTTCCCTGAGCGCTGTGGTATGTGGGTTCCTGGTTGAAATACTGTTAAAGAGAATTTTATATTTATACGCAACGTCACTGAAAAGTGAAGCAGTCGCATCCTTGAGTTTGTCCGTCCAATTATTAACGTATTACCAATTGCACATGTTTCCGACAACGTATAAAAGCAGGCCTACCATCCATTTCATAGCCACTATTATTAATAGTCGATCTTGAAATGCGGTTGATTTAAATCCAAATATTAATCAGAGCTAAGAATGTCGCTATTGTTAAAAATATAAAGGCCACAGATGGTGATGTGGCTATATGTTTATTGACTCGTTTAGAAATATCATCATCTTCAGAATTCAGGCCTGGGCTGCGGTGGAGTGGCCGAGCGCTCTAAGGTTCCTTACCGCGGAGCGAGCGGTTGCTCGCCGTCTCATGTTAAAGTGTGTGTGTTGCCCTTATCATATGTTAGTTGAAGTAGTTTATATTCCTAGGGACTGATAACAGCAACAGTTAAGTTCCTTAAATGTACCAACATTTGAATTCCATACCTGGAGTAAGACTTCATAGATAAACGCATGGCGTCATCGCCCTGCTGAACGTACCTCTCATTAATATTTGAAATTAATGACAATGGAAGCAGCCTAGATGGAAGACTTTATTTATTCATTTATTTATTTATTTATTACTTACTTAACCTGAGCAGATTATGCTATTTTTCTACTTATTACCAGGAAACAACACATTATTACAAAAATTACAGTGATAATAAAATAATAATAGCTGATAATATTAATAAAAAATAATAGTAGTTATAAAAATATTTAGAGGATTTGAGAAGATGTAGGTTAACACATTTGGAGTAACATTTAGTTTTGTGAGAAGAGAGAGGGATAAAGTTACAGTAGGAGATAGAAATAACAGGTAAAAGAGGCATTTAGGAAATATAATAAAAACAGAGAGACTTTGCCAACACAGGGGGGAGGGAAAGGTTGACGAGTAATGGGAACTAACAAGAGTGAGCTGCAGAGAGATGCCTATTGTGAAGGTAGGTCAGCCATTTGTTGTTTTTTGAAGTTTGAGAGGGGTCTGATTTCTCTGATATTTTGTTCAGAAGTCGTGTTCCTAGTATTCCTTCCAGACCCAAGGTTGTAGGTGACGTGACATTAATATATAGAGGGACATTTAAGATACAATATACATACAGTAATTCATCAAAAATAAGGAGGTAAATTTATTTTAAAAAATTTTGTATCCACACGTCTGTTTTTGGTTCTGGACCTTTACTACAAATTTTTATAATCTGCACCATTCTGCAGTAACATGTCTTTCAAAGAAATGAGATAATAACACATAGGATCCTATAAAATCAACTGGCTATCGGATATGTTAGCTTCACACGTTAAAACAACTATATCAACACCTTTCTTGTCACCATTATACTTGACGTTTGCCGACTGCTGGTGCAGAAATATGGAACTAAAACACGTTGCGCAAAGATTAACAAAACGATAGACCGAGCTAGCGCATTATAATCTCTTCACCTACGAGCTCCAAGTCATGGCAACTGCTTTGTAGGCTGGAGTGATGAATGTCGAAAAAGCGTACATCACAAATGAAACGTACACAAGCATTCATCGACAATGTAAGCTTTCACGGCCGGCGTCAACTTCATTTAAAACTTCCGGGCCACTCTACCTCTGAAGATGTCTTCGCAACCGAAGATGAAAAGTTAGGGGAAAGTTTTACAAATCGACCACGGCTTATGAGCCCGGAAGTTTTAAATGAAATTCATAGACAATTCTAGCCTTCGTGAGCTTTCATACTAAAGTCCTTGAATAACATCACCATAGTCGAGTATGGGGAGTATTAGTGTCCCCCAAGAGCTTTTAAAAAATAAAAAATAAATTTTTAAAAAAGGTGAAGAGTAAACACTTCTCTAAATCTCTGTGTAGAGTGGAATGGCACTGACACCTTCTTACGGACTACAGTTGTTTCCTCAGTCTAGTCTGTTGGCCATATTTATTGCTCAGGTAAAATGTGACTATTTCCGAAGTCTGTCTTATACTTGCGTCAGAAATAATCATATTTTACCTTTTAATCTAATATGACTATCCAATTTGGTGACGTATGTTTTAACATGTTGACCATGCTTTTTTATTCACTTTATATCTCGACGAGAAACTTTTTATTTGATGTGCTCCTTTGAGAAGACCTTGTAAAGGTTCGAGTCCCGGTTCCGGCACACAATTTTAATCTGCCAGGAAGTTTCATATCAGCGCACATTCAGCTGCAGAGTGAAAGTTTCATTCTGGAAACATCCCTTAGGCTGTGGCTAAGCCATGTCTCCACCATATCCTTTCTTCCAGGAGTGCTAGTCTTGCATGGTTCGCAGGAGAGCTTCTGTGAAGTTTGGAAAGTAGGAGGCGAGGTACTGGCGGAAGTAAAGTTGTGAGGCGGCATCGTCAGTCGTGTCGGGATAGCACAGTCGGTAGTGCGCTTGCCCGCGAAAGGCAAAGGTCCCAGGTTCGAGTCCCGGTCCCGGCACACAATTTTAATCTGCCAGGAAGTTTCATATCAGCGCACACTCCGCCATTCATTCTGAAGATGATGACTTAAATCACTGAAACCGTCAAGGAAAATAAATATATTTTATCAGAGATATTGGCGTAACAACCTAAAAGAGGCGTCTTTCATTAATATTTAGACAGTTCGCTCTCCATTTACTTAACATGCCAGGTAACCATAAAATTTCAAAATATTCATTTCAGTCTTGACTTCATATATTGTTACAAACCAAGGAACATCTCATAAGCAGATTCCTCACTGAGCAAAGATTGTGCTGAAGAAGCAACTTATTAAAAAACGGAGAAAGTTTATTCTCTGAGTACGCACTAGCTAATTAAGGACTGTAGGTCAAGATATTTTCAGTGCAGCTGTAGCCAAGTATAAAAGAGCTCGCTAAGTTAATGAGATTGCGGCTAGTGCTCGGGGCACACACCACCAGCCAGCCAGCAGGGCGCAATCTGGTGGGAACAATTTCCAGACAACGCCGAGAGGGCGCATTCCAGGGAGTTTTACCCGAAACAGCGGCTGCTGGAGGGCACGCAATCTCTCCCACATGGACTGCAGTTCTCGAGAGGAGCCAAGTTTTCAGACAGCGCAACCGTGGTACAGGACTACCAGGCGAAATCGCGAGTTTTAAAACTACAAGTAATTAGCACAGTGAATGACCTAGTTTCATAATAAAAAAAGTACGAATAACGACTCGTAATACAGGGATATGCGTAAATGTCCAGGAGTTTTGCTTGCAGCCAGAGAAAGAAGCTTGGCTTGTGGTGGGGCATTGACGATAGGCTACTTGTTCAGTTCGAGATCGAATAGGTAGATGCAATGTGGACGCTAGCCTTTCAAAACAGTGAAAAGTGAACCGATCCTTACATGAATATTGGTAGATGGGCGTGGCTCTAAGACTTTCACATGAATAATAGTGGCCGGAAACATTCAAGAAATAATATGTTCAAATGTTTGTAGAGCTTGTGGGACTTAACTACGGGATCATTAGTTCCTAAACTTACAAACTACTTATGAACTAGCTGATACTAAGGACGGTACAAATATCCATGCCCGAGGGGGGATTCGAACCCCCGACCGTAGTAGCCGTGCAGAACGTGACTGGCGCGCCACAGAACCTCGTCCACCGCGGCCGGCTCAAGAAATAAAACAATGTGTTAGGTATACATCTCCATTCACATAATGCAAGCTACCTCACTTTCCTATTCCAATCATGCATAGTTCCCTCCAGTGGCTTAACTATGGGGGGGGGGAGGATGAGGGGGATAGAACCCCCCCCCCCCCAGAATTGGTAAAGGTAAAGATTGAAAACTTGGGGTGTTTTACCACAATCTTTCATTGGATGGGAGTGAATTAGTTTCTTCAACGGGAGTGGTAGATGGCAGTCTGACTGGAAACTGACTATAATTTTGTTCGTAAAGCAGATCTATCCCCCCCCCCCAAAGCCAAGTCCTAGTTACGCCACTGGTTCCCTCTATGCCATTTCATATGTCAATCTTGTTCAAAAATGTTCAAATGTTTGTTAAGCTTATGGGACTTAACTACGGGGTCATCAGTCCCTAAACTTACAAACTACTTACGAACTACTTACGAACTAGGACGGCACAAATATCCATGTCCGAGGGGGGATTCGAACCCCCGACCGTAGTAGCCGTGCTGACCGTGACTGGAGCGCCTCAGTCACCTCGGCCACCGCGGCCGGCTGTCAATCTTGTACAATACCTATCTGCAGTAGAGACTAAAACTCCCAGTTAAAATCTGTATTTGCTTGTAACAGATATTCTCCCCAGAATCACAGCTCCTTTATTTTCCTCGCTGTCCTGTTGCAACTAGTGAGTCTTCAAGTCCAAGTCGGAATAATGATGATATGTTTACATGTTAATATCGTGGTTGTAGCCTGCAGTTGTCAGTGTCTACGAAGAAACGAAACCGAGACAGCAGTAGGTACTGGCTCCCAGACAGATGCTGTTTTCCTTGACTTCCGGAAGGCGTTCGACGCGGTTTCGCACAGTTGGCCAGCAACTTCGACGCTCTGTAGCGTCGGATGACGTTTTCGAGAATGGGTTTCTATGCTCACTTTGTTCCTCAAGACGCCTTCTACATCCCCTAGACGTTGTGTGTTTGTGAAACACACTGGCGTATGGAACACACACCCATATAAGTCTTCGACGTCATTTACTGCTTCAAATATGTGCAGGACGAAATAATTCTGCACGTTTGAGAGATCACATTGTCCTGCTGTAATTTCCCAAATTTTTCGGACTTTAAGCACTTCCGCTGGCCATCAAACTCTCCAGACATGAACAATATTGAGCATAATGCTGTTCAGGAGATACCTCCACCACCTGTTCTCTTAGGGATTTATGGGGCCGGCCGCGGTGGCCGAGGGGACTGAGGCGCTCCAGTCACGGTCTGCACGGCCACTAGGGTCTGGGGTTCGAATCCCCCCCCCCCCTCGGGCATGGATATTTGTGCCGTCCTTAGTTGTAAGTAGTTCATAAGTAGTTTGTAAGTTTAGGGACCGATGAACGCGTAGTTAAGTCCCATAGACTCTACAAACATTTGAACATTTGATTTCTGGGCAGCCCTGTAGGATGTCTGGTGTCAATTACTACTTTAAATATTAGTAGAGTCCTTGCCACGTCGTGTTACGGTGTTTCTGCGTGCTCGTTGGAGCCCTAGTGGTGTTAGGCATGTGCACCAGTATGCCCTCCTACGCTAGTTTTTCAAATTTTCTTAAAATAATATGCGGCCGGTCATGAGCTGTACGAGATGCGACAATAAAGTAATGAGACTGATTTTCTTTGAAAGATGTGGCAACCTTCAACCTTGCGTAGGTACAGTATCATTGACCTTGGTCTATAAGCTGTTTCTAGTCCGAGCGGCACATTAAAACAACTGCTCAGTCGTGAGTGTGCTGTAATAAGTTATCATGTGTTTGTGTCTGCCGTCACGGAAATGGAAGCGCATAATATTGCACAGCGGTATGCCATTTCTTTTTGCGTTAAATATCAAGTTTTTCTTCGGCATAAAGTGTTTAGTGAAGGTAGAACGAATGTTGAAGACCACAATGGACGATTCCGAGGGAATTGTTCATAATGAGTGGGTGCCTCCTGGATAAACAGTTAACCAATATTACCACAAAGAAATTTTAGAAAGACTTCGTAAAAGAGTTCTGCGTGTCCATGGCAACATTGCTGATAATTGGATTCTGCATCAGGATAATATACCATCCATACTGCTCTGTCAGTACAGCAATTTTTAACCTGAAAACAAATTTCAGTACTACCACAGCCACCTCATTCGCCAGATATCGCTCCGATCGATTTCCAAGAGTCGAAAAGGTGGTCAAGGGACACCATTTTCGAACAAGATGTTCAAAATTCTGTGACGAGGGTCTTGGAGGATATTACAGGAGTTCCAGAAATGTTACCATCAATGACAGAAGCCCTGGAAAAAGCGTGTGCAATCACAAGAGCCGGTCGCGGTGGCCGAGGAGACTGAGGCGCTTCAGTCACGGTCTGCACGGCCACTACGGTCGGGGGTTCGAATCCTCCCTCGGGCATGGATATTTGTGCCATCTTTAGTATAAGGTAGTTCATAAGTAGTTTGTAAGTTTAGGGACTGATGACCCCGTAGTTAAGTCCCATAAGCTTAACAAACATTTGAACATTCATTGCAATCAAGTGTTTGTAAATGTATCGGACCAAACTGCGTTGTCATCAGTCCGTAGGTTACAAACTACTTAAACCTAGGTAAACTAACCTAAGGACAAACACACACATCCATGCCCCAGGGAGGAGTCGAACCTCCACGGCGAGCAACCGTGCGCTCCGCAGCGAGACGCTTTAGACCGCTCGGCTACTCCACCGCGGCTTCATTGCAATCACAAGGTATTCATAGAATATATGACATCAACTGCGATTGGGCAAAGCTTAAAATGTGTACCCAGCCGGGATTCGAACCCGGGTCTCCTGCTTTCTAGGCAGTTGCGCTGACCCCTACACCACTGAGGGCACAGTGATCACCGCACCTGCAAGGGCGAAGCTGGGAATTTGTATCTGATGGGAGGCGTGCATGGGTAGTCCTTGCAGGTGCGGTGATCACTGTGTCCTCAGTGGTGTAGGGGTCAGCGCAACGGCCTAGAAAGCAGGAGACCCGGGTTCGAATCCCGGCTGGGTACACATTTTCAGCTTTGCCCAATCGGAGTTGGTCATATATTCTATGAATATTAAATAATAACAACTGCAGAATCAGAAGTGACGTCTGTTCTTTCGGAACAGACGCCACATGTATATATGCAATCACAAGGGTTTGAAGGAGACAACACTAAACTTGCCTAAAATGGTAAAAAAAGAACATTTTTTTCACATCAGTCTTATTAATTTACTGTCGCACCTCGTATAATCCACACTTCTCAACTTGAATAGGAGCCTGCTTCGAGAATGGCTGAAAGAACTGGAAGGATTCATGAAATGACTCTCATGCGGATGTCGTGGCGGAAAAAAAATTGTAATAACTATTCGTTTCTCAGCCGAATGGAATGACGACAGCGGCTGGTGGAGCGGTCTGCGCGGGGTAATTTTTAGGGTCTCTGTTGGCGGCGCGCTGGAGCGGGAATTGTGGGTTGACTCGTTAAGCGGCCGCGCCGTACGCGGCCTGCGAGGCAGCGTGCCGCGCATCGCAACGAGCGCCGTGAGCGATGGCCCGCGCCGCGCGCCGCGCGCTCCGCCTTTCCTGACCCTCGTAACTCTGCAAACCAGGGACACGCGCATGCCTAATGCAGGCTGCTCCGCTGCGCCGAGCTCTCCTGCCTCCTGTCTCCCGCCGACCGACGGTTCCGCGTCCCACGCGCTCTGCAATCCCACGCCCAGTGCTCCTGCCACGCCGTCCTGTTACAAATTTCGATCGTGTCGATAAAATCCCCTCCGGCGTACAGCAGAGTCAAGAGGTTTAAATTCCACGAGTTTTCGGACGAGATCTCCGCGGCCATTGTCAAGTGGTGACTGTCGAACCGTTGCTGCCGCAGTCCTTGCATAGGCTGCACGGCTTCCTGTCGAGACCAACGAGAGAGACAGGCCCCGGCGCGGCTGTCAAACTACGTAAGCAAGGTAGGCCAGAGCCGGCGCGATCGCTAGCGGATTGGCCGAGCGCTGGGGCACAGCCCACTGCCTCGTAGCAGCGGGCCACTCAGCTAGCGATCGCGCCGGCTCAGGCCTACCTTGCTTACGTAGTTTGACAGCCGCGCCGGGGCCTGTCTCTCTCATTGGCCTACCTTGCTTACGTAGTTTGACAGCCGCGCCGGGGCCTGTCTCTCTCATTGGCCTACCTTGCTTACATAGTTTGACAGCCGCGCCGGGGCCTGTCTCTCTCATTGGCCTACCTTGCTTACGTAGTTTGACAGCCGCGCCGGGGCCTGTCTCTCTCATTGGCCTACCTTGCTTACGTAGTTTGACAGCCGCGCCGGGGCCTGTCTCTCTCATTGGCCTACCTTGCTTACGTAGTTTGACAGCCGCACCGGGGCCTGTCTCTCTCGTTGGCCTACCTTGCTTACGTAGTTTGACAGCCGCGCCGGGGCCTGTCTCTCTCATTGGCCTACCTTGCTTACGTAGTTTGACAGCCGCGCCGGGGCCTGTCTCTCTCATTGGCCTACCTTGCTTACGTAGTTTGACAGCCGCGCCGGGGCCTGTCTCTCTCGTTGGCCTACCTTGCTTACATAGTTTGACAGCCGCGCCGGGGCCTGTCTCTCTCATTGGCCTACCTTGCTTACGTAGTTTGACAGCCGCGCCGGGGCCTGTCTCTCTCATTGGCCTACCTTGCTTACATAATTTGACAGCCGCGCCGGGGCCTGTCTCTCTCATTGGCCTACCTTGCTTACGTAGTTTGACAGCCGCGCCGGGGCCTGTCTCTCTCATTGGCCTACCTTGCTTACGTAGTTTGACAGCCGCGCCGGGGCCTGTCTCTCTCATTGGCCTACCTTGCTTACGTAGTTTGACAGCCGCGCCGGGGCCTGTCTCTCTCATTGGCCTACCTTGCTTACATAGTTTGACAGCCGCGCCGGGGCCTGTCTCTCTCATTGGCCTACCTTGCTTACATAGTTTGACAGCCACGCCGGGGCCTGTCTCTCTCATTGGCCTACCTTGCTTACGTAGTTTGACAGCCACGCCGGGGCCTGTCTCTCTCATTGGCCTACCTTGCTTACGTAGTTTGACAGCCGCGCCGGGGCCTGTCTCTCTCATTGGCCTACCTTGCTTACGTAGTTTGACAGCCGCGCCGGGGCCTGTCTCTCTCATTGGCCTACCTTGCTTACGTAGTTTGACAGCTGCGCCGGGGCCTGTCTCTCTCATTGGCCTACCTTGCTTACATAGTTTGACAGCCGCGCCGGGGCCTGTCTCTCTCATTGGCCTACCTTGCTTACGTAGTTTGACAGCCGCGCCGGGGCCTGTCTCTCTCGTTGGCCTACCTTGCTTACATAGTTTGACAGCCGCGCCGGGGCCTGTCTCTCTCATTGGCCTACCTTGCGTACGTAGTTTGACAGCCGCGCCGGGGCCTGTCTCTCTCATTGGCCTACCTTGCTTACATAATTTGACAGCCGCGCCGGGGCCTGTCTCTCTCATTGGCCTACCTTGCTTACGTAGTTTGACAGCCGCGCCGGGGCCTGTCTCTCTCATTGGCCTACCTTGCTTACGTAGTTTGACAGCCGCGCCGGGGCCTGTCTCTCTCATTGGCCTACCTTGCTTACGTAGTTTGACAGCCGCGCCGGGGCCTGTCTCTCTCATTGGCCTACCTTGCTTACATAGTTTGACAGCCGCGCCGGGGCCTGTCTCTCTCATTGGCCTACCTTGCTTACATAGTTTGACAGCCACGCCGGGGCCTGTCTCTCTCATTGGCCTACCTTGCTTACGTAGTTTGACAGCCGCGCCGGGGCCTGTCTCTCTCATTGGCCTACCTTGCTTACGTAGTTTGACAGCCGCGCCGGGGCCTGTCTCTCTCATTGGCCTACCTTGCTTACGTAGTTTGACAGCCGCGCCGGGGCCTGTCTCTCTCATTGGCCTACCTTGCTTACGTAGTTTGACAGCCGCGCCGGGGCCTGTCTCTCTCATTGGCCTACCTTGCTTACGTAGTTTGACAGCCGCGCCGGGGCCTGTCTCTCTCATTGGCCTACCTTGCTTACGTAGTTTGACAGCCGCGCCGGGGCCTGTCTCTCTCATTGGCCTACCTTGCTTACGTAGTTTGACAGCCGCGCCGGGGCCTGTCTCTCTCATTGGCCTACCTTGCTTACGTAGTTTGACAGCCGCGCCGGGGCCTGTCTCTCTCATTGGCCTACCTTGCTTACATAGTTTGACAGCCGCGCCGGGGCCTGTCTCTCTCATTGGCCTACCTTGCTTACATAGTTTGACAGCCGCGCCGGGGCCTGTCTCTCTCATTGGCCTACCTTGCTTACGTAGTTTGACAGCCGCGCCGGGGCCTGTCTCTCTCATTGGCCTACCTTGCTTACATAGTTTGACAGCCACGCCGGGGCCTGTCTCTCTCATTGGCCTACCTTGCTTACGTAGTTTGACAGCCGCGCCGGGGCCTGTCTCTCTCATTGGCCTACCTTGCTTACGTAGTTTGACAGCCGCGCCGGGGCCTGTCTCTCTCATTGGCCTACCTTGCTTACGTAGTTTGACAGCCGCGCCGGGGCCTGTCTCTCTCATTGGCCTACCTTGCTTACGTAGTTTGACAGCCGCGCCGGGGCCTGTCTCTCTCATTGGCCTACCTTGCTTACATAGTTTGACAGCCGCGCCGGGGCCTGTCTCTCTCATTGGCCTACCTTGCTTACATAGTTTGACAGCCGCGCCGGGGCCTGTCTCTCTCATTGGCCTACCTTGCTTACGTAGTTTGACAGCCGCGCCGGGGCCTGTCTCTCTCATTGGCCTACCTTGCTTACATAGTTTGACAGCCACGCCGGGGCCTGTCTCTCTCATTGGCCTACCTTGCTTACGTAGTTTGACAGCCGCGCCGGGGCCTGTCTCTCTCATTGGCCTACCTTGCTTACGTAGTTTGACAGCCGCGCCGGGGCCTGTCTCTCTCATTGGCCTACCTTGCTTACGTAGTTTGACAGCCGCGCCGGGGCCTGTCTCTCTCATTGGCCTACCTTGCTTACGTAGTTTGACAGCCGCGCCGGGGCCTGTCTCTCTCGTTGGCCTACCTTGCTTACATAGTTTGACAGCCGCGCCGGGGCCTGTCTCTCTCATTGGCCTACCTTGCTTACGTAGTTTGACAGCCGCGCCGGGGCCTGTCTCTCTCATTGGCCTACCTTGCTTACGTAGTTTGACAGCCGCGCCGGGGCCTGTCTCTCTCATTGGCCTACCTTGCTTACATAGTTTGACAGCCGCGCCGGGGCCTGTCTCTCTCATTGGCCTACCTTGCTTACGTAGTTTGACAGCCGCGCCGGGGCCTGTCTCTCTCATTGGCCACGCTTCCTGTGACGTGACGTCACTGGTGTTCAATACGAGGCCAACGAGAAAGACAGGTCGCGGGGCGCACGTCATGTCGCGTAACCAAGGTAGTAGACTTCCGCACAATAGTTCGCGATCGGCAGAGCCGTGAACTAGTTCGCTCTTTTAATTCGTCCGCTACCAGTGACAGCTGAGCGGCGTGGTCTGCGCGTGCAGGTGGAGGGGGAAGTTCCCCCACCTAGCTGCTTCCACTACGGTCAGGGGTTCCAGTTCCCCCTCGGGCATGGATATTTGTGCTGTCCTTAGTATTAGCTAGTTCATAAGTAGTTTGTAAGTTTACGGACTGATGACCCCGTAGTTAAGTCCCATAAGCTATACAAACATTTGAACATTAGAAAACTAGCTGCTTCATGCGCTTGCAGCTTGATAACACGCAAACCAAAAGAAACAGTTTGTGGATACCAGAATGAATCTTTCACTCTGCAGCGGAGTGTGCGCTGATATGAAACTTCCTGGCAGATAAAAATTGTGTGTCGGAACCGAGACTAGAACCTGGGACCTTTGCCTTTCGCGGGCATGCGCACTATCGACTGTGCTATCCCGACACGACTCACGATGCCGCCTCACAACTTTACTTCCGCCAGTACCTCGCCTCCTACTTTCCAAACTTCACAGAAGCTCTCCTGCGAACCATGCAAGACTAGCACTCCTGGAATAAAGGATATGGTGGAGACATGGCTTAGCCATAGTAGTGCGCTTGCCCGCGAAAGGCAAAGGTCCCAGGATCGAGTCCCGGTTCCGGCACACAATTTTAATCTGCCAGGAAGTTTCAGTTTGTGGATAATTTCTCGCGTTTAAGTTTATCTCTGTATTTTGGCATTATGGAATTTATTAGTCAGATATTGCAGAGTGCAAAACCCATCAAAACAGAAATTTTGTAGCACTGAACTATGTAATGTAGCAGGCAGACGCTCACCTCGAAATGACGCATCAGCAGAAGGCAAACACGTGATTTTTAATTCTGCTACGCGCCCTCTCGCTATTGCCAGTCGGTCTTCGGAAAAGAATCCAACGAACTATGAAGCGAGATACGTTTGGAATAATCGTCCGCTGCTCCTAGTTCGTCCGCTGCTCCTAGTTCGTCCGCTGTTTCTACTTCGTCCGCTGCTCCTAGTTCGTCTGCTGCTCTAGTTCGTCCGCTCTTTTTGGCTTTTGCTACCGCTACTAAAAGAGCTCTTTTTTTATGGCAGCTTTTTTTTTATATAATGAATCAGTGTTACCAAAGCGTATGCTATTACCCGTATTTTTGGGCAATTTGACATTAAATACGTAGGCAAATAAACCAGTTATTTACACGAATGGGTGATATAATGGTATTCAAGTACTTTACATACAGAGTACTCGTAGTACTTTATTTTTAAAAAAGATTTCTTGTGGCAGTGAACTATGAAACTACAGCTGAGCTGCATCTCAGCTCGAAATGAAGGTAACTGGCAGAAGGGAATCACGCGATTCTGCGCGCTCTCGCTGTTCCCCGTCAGTCTTCGGAAAAGGAGCGGACGAACTAAGAGGCGAGGGATCTGCGAACTACCGCTCTTCCGAACTAGTTCGTTCGCGAACTACACAAGACTACAAGATAGTCCTGAGTCGGCGCGATTGCTACCTGAGTGGCTGGTCGTTACGAGGCAGTGGGCTGTGCCCAGTGACCGGCCAATCAGCTAGCGATGGCGCCGGCTCAGGACTACCTTGGTTACGTGACATGACGTGCGCGGCGCGACCTGTCTTTTCTCGTTGGCCTCGTGTTCGGTTGAACATTCCGCCATTTTGAATCCCACGTAGAAGGCGCCCAATTAAAGGATACAGAACACTTAACGCTTTTTAATGTTCTCTTAAGGCCATTAAATATACTTTCCTAACGCAGATAATATAACAGCATAGTACTACCGTATTTTGTTCATTGCCCAATTGTGCGGAACCGTGTCGAACGCCAAGTCAAGAAACATGACATCTCCCTGGGTTCCACTATCTATTGTTTCGTCGGTTTCGTGTCGCCTCTATCCACTGACAGCTAAACGCTACAGCCACTATAATAAAATGTTCAAATGTTTGTAAATCTATCGAACCAAACTGCGTGGACATCAGTCCTTAGCTTACAAACTACTGAAACTGAGGTACATTAACCTAAGGACAACATACACACACACACACACACACACACACACACACACACACACACACACACACACACACCAGGGAGGACTCGAATCTCCGACGGCGAGCTCCGTAGCGAGGCGCCTTAGACCGCTTGGCTACGCCACCGCGGCTAATAACATATAGTCAACTTAATTATTCCGACTTGGACCTTAATAACTTCATACGCTGACAAGCTGTGGGACTGTAAGCAAGTAAAATAAAGGATCTGAGTTCTGGGGAGAATACATGTTACAAACATTTAGGTAATATAGATTTTAAATTGGACTTTTAGACCCGGTTGCAGATAAGTGGCACTCAACATCAACATAATAAAAAAAAATTCTGGGGCTGAGATTCGAACCCGGATCATTCTGCGCTAACAACCAAGGCACACGTGCTTAAGATACCTACACTGCGACCCAGCATGAACCCTCATACACTAAAGAGCCGAAGAAAGTTGTACGAAAACACAGGTATATGTAAACACTCAGAGAACGGCGCTGCGGCCGGGAGATATATACTCGTACGACCATTCAGTGGATATCTGGCAAAACACCAAATTTCCATCGCTGTGGACGGACATTAGACTGTAAGATCAAATGTTTCAAATGTTTGTTAAGTTTAAGGGACTTAACTGCGGGCCGGTCGCGGTGGCCGAGGAGACTAAGGCGCTCCAGTCACGGTCTGCACGGCCACTACGCTCGGGGGTTCGAATCCCCCCTCGGGCATGGATATTTGTGCCATCCTAGTTCTTAAGTAGTTCATAAGTAGTTTGTAAGTTTAGGGACTGATGACCCCGTAGTTAAGTCAAAATGTCAAATGTTTGTACAACTTATGGGACTTAACTACGGGGTCATCAGTCCCTAAGCTTACAAACTACTTATGATCTAGCTAAGACTAAAGACGGCACAAATATCCATGCCCGAGGGGGGATTCGAACCCCCGACCGTAGTGGCCGTGCTGACCCTGACTAGAGCGCCTCAGTCACCTCGGCCACCGCGGCCGGCCGTAGTTACGTCCCATAGACTATACAAACATTTTTTGAACTAACTGCGGGGTCATCAGTCCCTAAACTTACAAACTATTTATGAACTACCTTTTACTAATTTGACAAATGAAAAACCTTCAGCCGTTATTTTTTGGAAATTCAATTACATGATTCGAGTACACATTATTCTCATCTTCAGACCCTTATAAGATCCATGCAAGGAGTTCGTAATTTTACTGGCAACTCGAATCTGTGGTCGGAATAAGACTTTTATTTTGCTCTGATTTCTTTCTTATGGCACAGCCGTTGCGGCCAAGCATTGTGAGCCCTATAAAAGTCTGTGCGTTGCAATCTTTTCGATCAGACCCTGTCAAAGCAACTGCCCAGAGTTATCTCTAACGCTCTAGATGCTGCACGGCAGCCTCGAAGGCTGTCTGACACAGCAGCCGGCACAACGTCAAGAGTGGCCGTGTGCCCGCACGATCAAGGCGAGCGGGAGAGCGGGCCAGCGCTCCACGGCCTGACGCGGCGAGGAAATGTTCCAAGGCCCGCTGTGCCGCTGCCGCCGTGCTTTCTACTCGGGCCACGGCCGGCTGACTGCTCCAGGGCCGGAGCACTTTTTGCAGCGACTTAGACCTTTCCGTAAACGTGAGAGACAGAATGGATCTAAGTAAACTGTTTATTGCTACTGCTGATACATTTATCTCAATGTGAAGCAAGTCAATCTGTGCCTACGTGGTATAAAGTTCGTGGATACCTGCGAAACCATTAGAACAGCTCCTGTCCCGAAACAAATAGCTGTCCAGGAATGTGTTCCTTCATATTTCCAACGATAAGGAATCTCATGGAACGGCTCGACCTCCTACCGGTAAATATATATGTGGCTACCCTCCAAATCAAACTTAAGCGCCGCGGTGGAGTAGCCGAGCGGTCTAAAGCGTCTCGCTGCGGAGCGCGCAGTTGCTCGCCGTGGAGGTTCGAGTCCTCAATGGGGCATGGGTGTGTGTATGTTGTCCTTAGGTTAGTTTACCTAGGTTTAAGTAGTTTGTAAGCTACGGATTGATGACCACGCAGTTTGGTCCGATAGATTTACAGAGATTTATATAGATTTACAGACATACACACTTAAGTGTCAGGCATTGTAATCAGAATAATTGATGCAGCCCACCCAAGATCATCCTACAGACATTTACTTCAGGATGTCTTTACTGTAGCTTCACAATATATACGGGGTGAGTCACCTAACACATGCACCGGAAATATTGAGGAAACGGAAAGTACGATTGATGTGCGAGTATCAGAGAATGAATTGGTAGTCAGGGACTCGTATTCTTAGTCAACAAAGAGATAGTAATATTACTTAGAAAGTGCATTTTTATGCAAACATACAGTTTTTTTTTAAAATGGAACAATGGTTGTTTCTATCATGCACTGGAATTTTTGACACCAGCTGTGTACAAAGAATTTTGAATGACCATTTTATCACTTTAGTTTGCCAGCTACAATTTCGGAGGCGGAGACTGCGATAGCGTAGCTGACTGGCCGAGTGGCTAGCCCCTGGGTCACGGCCCACTGTCTCATGACCACAAGCCAGTCAGCTACGATGTCGTAGACTCCACCCCCAAAAACTTTGAATGGTTGTAGCTGCCAAACTAAACGTGATAAAAATGTATTTCTAAATTCTTCGTACACAGCTGGTGTCAAAAATTGCAGTACATGATAGAAACGACCATTGTTCCGTTTGAAAAATTGTAAATTGTATGTTTGCATAAAAAGTACACTTTCTAGTAATTTTTACAATCTGTTTATTGGCTAACAATACGAGTCCTTGAGTACCAACCAATTCTGTGAAAGCCTAACATCTGTCGCACTTCACGCTTCCGCAATATTTGCGGTGCAAGGGTTAGATGATTCACCCTGTATACTCACTCATGAAATTTGTTATTTACAATCCGACCCAATTCAAAAGTAACAGCAGTGTGCAAAGCTAGAACACTGGGAGTTAGTGTGAAATTCACTATTGAAGGTTAAATCTAACTTTGGCACAGAAAGGGGCGAATTATGCTGTTATACTGCCACAAAAGCCTTCAGTCACTTACCAAGTAGCATAAAAAGTCTGACAGATAGCCAACATTTAAAAAGAAATTAAAACAATATCTGAATGGCAACTCCATCAGATGAATTTTTAGATAAAACTTAGTATTTATATATAAAGAACAGTCTAAAGTGCAAAAAAAATAATATTTTTTCCGACTAGTTTCGGTCTTATTTAAACCCTCTTCAGGAAATTAAGCTCCATTGATGTTGTGGAGCCGGCAGGAGACTTGGAGCCTTCTAGTTCGTCACTGCTCTAGAAGGCTCCAAGTCTCCTGCCGGCTCCACAACATCAATGGAGCTTAATTTCCTGAAGAGGGTTTAAATAAGACCGAAACTAGTCTAAAACAATTTAAAAAATGTTTTTGCCCTCTAGACTGTTCTTTATATATAAATGTAAATAAGAGTGCTGTTTCCCATAAATGGAACAAAAATATGTAAAACTTAGTAATTTCCCTTAAAAAAAAAATTAGCCTTTTGTTTCATGTATAGACACCATTTACCAAACTGACAAGTTGCACATAATTGCGAAATGTCGCATACGTGATCTATAGAACAGGTATTAATCTAACTTCCTTCGACCAGGAAGCATATCACGAACCCTCAAACTAAGGTTGAATAAAACACTGATTCCTCATGTCATTCTACATGGGTGTCAATGCTGGAGCACTGTTGTTGTGGTCTTCAGTCCAGAGACTGGTTTGATGCAGCTCTCCACCCTACTCTATCCTGAGCAAGCCTTTTCATCTCCTCATAAGAACGACAACCCACATCCACTTGAATCTGCTTACTATACGCGTCTCTTGGTCTCCCTCTGCGATTTTTACCCCACACACTTCCCTCCAACGCTAAATTCACAATTCCTTGATGTCTAAGAATGTGTCCTACCAATCTATCCCTTCTTTTAGTCAAGGTATGCCAGAAATTTCTTTTCTCCTCAATTCGGTTCAGTACCTCCTCATTAGTTACGCGATCCACCCACCTAATCTTCAGCATTCTTCTGTAGCACCACATTTCAAAAGCCTCTATCCTCTTTCTGTCCACAATGCTTATCGTCCATGTTTCACTCCCATACAAGGCAACACTCCATACAAATGCCTTCAGAAAGGACTTCCTTAGGCTTAAATCAATATTCGATGTTAACAAATTTCTCTTTTTCAAAAACGCCTTTCTACCCATTGCCATTCTGCATTTTATATCATCTGTACTGCGACCATCATTTGTTATTTTACTGCCCAAGTAACAAAACTCATATACCTCCTTTATTGTTTCGTTACCTAATCTAATTCCTTCAGCATCACCTGATTTTCTTACACTGCACTCCATTACCCTAGTTTTACTCTTGTTAATGTTCATCTTATATGCACCTTTAAGCACACTATCCATTCCGTTCAATTGCTCTTCCAGGTCCTTTGCTGTATCTGACAGAATTACTATGTCGTCGGCAAAACGCAATGTTTTTAATTCTTCACCCTGAACTTTAATTCCTTCTCCAAATTTCTCCTTGCTTTCCTTTATAGCTTGCTCAATGTACAAATTGAACAACATTGGGGAAAGGCTACAACCCTGTCTTACTCCCTTCCCAACCACTGCATCCCTTTCATGCCCTTCAACTCTGACAACCGCTGTCTGGTTTTTGTACAAGTTGTAAATAACCTTACGCTCCCTATATTTTACTCCTGCGTGCTTCATAACTTGAAAGAGTTTATTCCAATCAACATTGTCAAAAGCCTTCTCCAAATCTACAAAAGCTAGAAATGTTGGTTTGCCTTTTCTTAATCTATCTTCTAGGATAAGGCGTAAAGTGAGTATTGCCTCCCGTGTTCCTACATTTCTCCTGAACCCAAACTGATCTTCCCCGAGGTCGGCTTCTACCAGCTTTTCCATCCTTCTGTATATAATTCGTGTTAATATTTTGCAACCATGACTTATTAAACTGATAGTTCTGTAGTTTTCACACCTGTCTGCACCCGCTTTCTTTGGAATGGGGATTATAACATTTTTCTTAAAGTCTGAGGGTACTTCACCTGTCTCATACATCTTACACACAATGTGAAACAATTTTGTCATGGCTGGTTCTCCCAGAGACTTCAGTAGCTCTGACGGGATATCATCTATTCCAGGGGCCTTGTTTCGACTTAGATCTTTCAGTGCTCTGTCAAATTCATCTCTCAGTATAGTATCTCCTATTTCATCATCATCTACATCCTCTTCCCTTCCTACAATAGTGTCTCGAAGTTCGTTTCCTTTGTAGAGCCCCTCTATATACTCTTTCCACCTTTCAGCTTTCCCTTCTTTGCTGAGAACTGGTTTTCCATCAGTGTCCTTGATATTCATAGAGCTGTTTTTCTTATCGCCAAATGTTTCTTTTATTTTCCTGTAGGCTGTATCTATTTTCCCCCTATTTATACATTCTTCTACATCCTTGCATTTGCCTTCTAGCCAGTCCTGCTTAGCCATTTTGCACTTCCTGTCAATCTCATTTCTTAGTCGTCTGTACTCCATTTTGCCTGTTTCATTTACTGCATTTTTATATTTTCTCCTTTCATCGATTAAATTTAGTATCTCCTGTGATATCCAAGGATTCTTTGTAGGTCTTGCCTTCCTACCTATTTTGTCCTCTGCTGCCTTCACTATTTCATCTCTCAATTTTACCCATTCCTCCTCAACTGTTTTATTTTCCCCTGTTTCTGTCAATTGTTGCCTGAAGCTCCCTCTGAAATTCTTAAGAACTTCAGGTTCCTTCAATTTATCTAGGTCCCATCTCCTTATTTTCCTACCTTTCTGTAGTTTCTTCAGTTTCAGCCTACAGTTCATAACCAACAAGTTATGGTCAGAGTCTATGTCTGCCCCTGGGTATGTCCTACATTTCAAAACCTGGTTCCGAAATCTATGTCTTACCATTATAAAATCTATCTGGTATCTCCCGGTGTCTCCTGGTCTCTTCCACGTATACAACCTTCTTTTGTGATTCTTAAACCAGGTGTTTGTTATAACTAAATTATGTTCCGTGCAAAATTCTACCAGGCGGCTTCCTCTTTCATTCCTTTTGCCCAGACCATATTCACCCACTATCTTCCCTTCCCTTCCTTGTCCTACTACCGAATTCCAGTCTCCCATAACAATTAAGTTTTCCTCTCCCTTAATTGTCTGAATAATTTCCTTTAGCTCCTCATATATTTCTTCGATCTCCTCATCATCGGCAGAGCTAGTTGGCATATAAACCTGTACTACTGTTGTCGCTGTTGGCTTCGTTTCTATCTTGACAATGATAATACGATCGCTGTGCTGGTCATAGTAGTTTACCCGCATTCCTATTTTCTTATTCATTATCAATCCTACTCCTGTGATACCCCCAACTGATTTTGTATTTATAATCCTGTACTCACCTGACCAGAAATCCTGTTCATCCTGCCACCGAACTTCACTAATCCCCACTATATCTAACTTCAACCTATCCATTTCCCTTTTTAAATTTTCTAATTTTCCTACTCGATTAAGGGATCTAACATTCCACGCTCCGACCCGTAGAATGCCAGTATTGTCTTTCCTGATGATCACATCCTCCTGAGTAGTCCCCGCCCGGAGATCCGAATGGGGGACTATTTTACCTCCGGAATATTTTACCCGAGAGGATGCCATCATCATATGTTCATACAGTAGAGCTGCATGTCCTCGGGAAAAATAACGGCTGTAGTTTCCCCTTGCTTTCAGCCGTTCGCAGTAGCTGTAAGGCAAAGCCACATTAGCTGATGTTACAAGGCCAGCTCAGTCAATCATCCAGACTGTTGCCCCTGTAACTACTGAAAAGGCTGCTGCCCCTCTTCAGGAACCACACGTTTGTCTGGCCTCTCCACAGATACCCCTCCGCTGTGGTTGCACCTACGGTACGGCTATCTGTATCGTTGAAGCACGCAAGCCACCCCACCTCGGCAATGTCTGTGGTTCATGGGAGTGGGCTGGAGCACTAGAAAACAGGAATTAAACAGGCTCGCAGTTTTCGAAAGGATATGCTTGAGGAAAATATTTGGACTGGTTAAAGACAACATAACAGTAGAATGGAGGAGAAGGCACAATATAGAATTAGAACAACTGTTTAGTGCACCGAAGATTGTGGGCTTGAGGAGAAGTAGAAGATTACAATGGGCAGGGCATGTGGTACGTATGAGTGAGGAGCGACGGTGTAGGGTGGCCATGGAGATGATACCTTTTGTGTCCCAGCCTCGTCGCCGCTTTTGTGTCTCGTTTCCGTCGTAGATGTCGGTGGCCGAGTAGGAAGACCGACACAGGAATAAAGGTAGCACGCTTGTGCAGGTACGAAGGTCAGCAGCCAGTGGGACAGCAGAAACTAGAAACACTAGAGTAAATTATAACGAGATATATATTGCACAGAATTTATGCAATACTTAACTTTTACATATTTCTGTACTGCAGAATGCTGATACATAGTTGAACTAGAGGCCTGCCTAGTGCCTATCCGATAGCCAAGTCTTCACTGGTGCCTATCTGATTCCGAAGTGTTAACTGGTTCCTATCTCAGTCCCAAGTGAACGATGTCGTTCAGTGGTGGCCACGAGCGGAGTTGTAGCAGAGGGCGCTCGTGGCTGACGTAAGAACGCCGCGCCGTGCGTGCATGGCGGCGCGCGGCGAAAATAGGTGGCGCGCACTTTGGACTTGTGCGACACCACAATACCAACCGGCAAAAGACCACTGGGACGACCAAGAAAGAGAAGACCTACGAAAACTTCAGGCCTGGAAAAACTGGGAACAGACAGCGAAGAATCGCAACAAATGGAGAGCCTTGATTATATCATCACGCGGTCCACTGGGCCTGATCGCGTAAAGTAAGTAATCTCCTTCGATCGCGACCCCCCGAATAAGACTTGGCGACCTCCCACGGGGTCGCGACCCACAGGTTGAATAACACTGGCCTAGAAGTGATTTAGGGAAATGACGGAAAACCTAACTCTGGATGACAGCAGGGAACCGCCTTTCTCCCGAATCCAGTGTTACCACAGGGCTATTTAGATCGGTCGAGTGGGAAGCAATTCAGTGGAATGCTATGAGTCCGCGTGCAGGTGGCCGTAAACAGCGGTTGCCAGCGACTCGCGTTGACGCATAAGGAGGAACAAAGTGAGCGCCGGGGCGTTGGCGTGCACTGATTAGCGAGTGCGCCGGCATTCCGTTAATGCGGCGGGGGTCTCGCCTAACGGTGGCCCCCCAGCTGCAGCCGTAGCCGGGGCCGCGTGGCAGGCCGTGGTTCGATGCCCGCTGCCGCTGCCACTGCCGCCGCGTCCCACCGCACGGCCTACCCGCGCGTCGGCAGAGCCGCTTATGTAGTCAGGTCGCCGTACGTCGCGGGAGCAGCGTGCTCTAACACTCGTTGTCAGAGGCGTTTGGTGGTGCGTGTAACAAACCTTTTGGTCCGCTTTAGTTTACGGTAAGGTAAAGCAGTCAACAATCCGAAGATTGGTTTGAACACCACAGTGCTTTACTAGGCATGGTCCTGTTTGGAGGTGGTATGCCGTTGCCTTCCTCCGACCTTCGAACTGACTTACCCAGCCATAGGGGGACCTAAAGTTTAACGTGGGCTACGAAGTGCGCCTCGGTTGCTTAGTGGTAGAGTGCCAGACTAAAAATCCAAATGTCACGGGTTCGATCCCCGCCAGGTCCTAGGATTTTTATCTCTCACTTTCCACTTCTTTCACCTCTGGCAGTGTTGCTCATGTGAAAAATACCGAGTAGCACCGTGGTTCGGAACCCACGTTAAACTGTAACTGGGTAAGTCAGTTCAAAGGTCGGAGGAAGGAAACGGCATACCACCTCCAAACAGAACCATGCCTAGTAAAGCACTGTGGTGTTCAAACCAATCTTCGGATTGTTGACTGCTTTACCTTTACGAACCACGGTGCTACTAGGTATTTTTCACATGAGCAATACTGCCAGAGGTGAAAAAAGTGGAAAGTGACAGATAAAAATCCTAGGACCTGGCGGGGATCGAACACGCAAAATCGGATTTGTATTCTGGCACTCTACCACTGTGCAATCGAGGCGCACGGCTTACGGTAGTAACACTAAAAGTGGGACTTTCAGATCGCATTTTGACGGCTCGAAATTTAAATGAGAATAATGGCTACAGGAGAATGGAAAAGCTGGTAGTAGCTGACCTCGGGGAAGATCAGTTTGGATTCAGGAGGAACGTAGAAACACGCAAGACAATACTCACTTTACGACTTATCTTAGAAGATAGATGAAAAAAAGGTAAAGCTACATTTTTAGCTTTTGTAGATTAGGAGAAAGCTTTTGACATTGTTGAGTGGAATACAATCTTTCAAATTCTGAAGTCAGTAGGTGTAAAATACAGGGAGAGGAGAGTAATTTACAACTTGTACAAAAGCCAGACCGCAGTTATTGGACTCGAAGGGCATGAAAGGGAAGCATTAGTCGGGAAGGGAGTAAGACAGGGTTGTAGCCTTTCTCAAATTCAAATGTTTGTATAGTCTATGGGACTTAACTACGGGCTCATCAGTCCCTAAACTTACAAACTACTTATGAACTACTTAAGAACTAGGACGGCACAAATATCCATGCCCGAGGGGGATTCGAACCCCCGACCGTAGTGGCCGTGCAGACTGTGACTGGAGCGCCTCAGTCCCCTCTGACACCTCGGTCGGCTATAGCCTTTCTCCGATGCTATTCAATTTGTAGATCGAACAGGCAAGGAAAAATTTGGAATAGGGATTAAAGTTCAGGGTGAAGAAATTAGATTAGGTAACGAAACAATGAAGGTGGTAGATGAGTTTTGTTACTTGGGTAGGAAAATAACATATGACGGACGCAGTACGGAAGATATAAAATGCAGAATGGCAATGGGAAGAAAAGCAGTTTTGAAAAAGAGGCATTTGCTAACATCGAATATTAATTTAAGTGTAAGGCATTTGTGTGGAGTGTTGCCTTGTATGGGAGTGAGACATGGACGATAAACAGTGCGGACAGGAAGAGGATTGAGGCTTTTGGAAGGTGGTGCTACAGAAAAATGCTGAAGATTAGGTGGGTGGATCGCGTAACTAATGAGGAGGTACTGAACAGAATTGAAGAAAAAAGTAATTTTTGTCATACCTTGACTAAAAGAAGGGATTCAATTGGATGTGGGTTTCTGTTCTTATGAGGAGATGGAAAGGCTTGCTCAGGATAGAGTGGAGAGCTGCTTCAAACCAGTTTTCGGACTGAAGACCACAACAACAACAACGGCTTAACCGTTGATCTGACATGAAAACAGAATAAAGCAATTTGTATAGGACAATATTCTCTACAACTTTGCTCTCTTACGGTTTTCTTTTCGTATCTCACTTCCTTTCAGATATATTTACAAAAATAACGGCGATTTGACGAAGTCTGTCTGTCTGTCAGTAACACGTTCCCATTTTTTAAGTCGCGCCATTCAACCGATCGGCACCGAACGGAATTATTAGCTGCCAGCGACCAGAACCTCCATTGTTCAAATATTTCGGACAAAAAAATGGGTTATTAACACTAAAAATAGGTCGTTTGTTTCGGTCTTTTAGAGTAGGAAATTTAATTGCAATTAACGCCTTAACCGTTCACCTGAGACGTATTTATAGAGGAGAAAATTCTCAGTAACTTTGCTCTCTTATGTTATTTCCGTAACTCGCAGCGTTTCAGAGATACAGTATTAGCAAAAGTAACGGCGATTTGACGCTGTCACTTGATGTACGTAAACCAGTGTAGGCAAAGAAAATAAACTCGAAAAAGAAGACAATCTACCACAAGACAGCTGATAATATTTTGAAGGGAAAAGATTATGAAAATATGGGAGATGCATTAAAGTAATACTTTAAAGAATAAAAAATAACAATGAACATCGGATGTTATAAAAGTACCGAGAAAGAACCAAAAACGTTTAAGAAACAAAACAGTTAAAAAAAAATTGGGAGCTGTCAAATGCAAATCCGATACACTCACGACTTTGCTCCACGTGTCGTGACATTACCAACAACA
Source organism: Locusta migratoria (assembly GCA_026315105.1). NCBI lineage: Eukaryota > Metazoa > Arthropoda > Insecta > Orthoptera > Acrididae > Locusta > Locusta migratoria. The sequence continues at coordinate 422,380,184 of CM048746.1, read as the reverse complement.
TTATTTATCCACTCAGTCGAGATTGCTTGATACGTGAGACAGAGTACAATATCTGCACCTAAAACATGTAATTTGTTATTTAGGTATGATATAGCATCACAAACAAGCTCCATTGATATGACATTGTTGTACCGTAGCGTATGAACAATATTATCTCACGGCACACAAATTATAACATTAGCAGACGTTAAATACGATAGGCTTTCATCAAGATGTTGTAATTTTATTGTCACTAATCGTATCTTAAATCACACGTTTTCGAAATTTCCTCAGTCTTCTGATGCTTTAAAAAGCTTACACTCATACACCGCACGCTACAATAAATGAAGGCACGAAATACGGAGTTCAGTTTACAATATGGCGGCTCAATAGTTCTGCTAGTTACGTGAAAACTAAGTCTCATCTTATTGGCCACGTCGCACTCCACGGAGCAAAAACCTAACACAGATCCTTCATTTCATGCTTCGCATGGAAGCGGAACCTGGAATTACGTGCTGTGGCGTCACCAGTACTCGTCCAGGTGTAAACTGCAGGGAACATAATATTACGGGGGCGGTTTTCTTCTGACCATCGACAGAAACGTAATACTACTGACACGGCAGTAAGTGTTAAGCGTAGGCCGCCGGTTACTGTCTTTTCAGTGGTGGTAGGTAATGCCTAAAATTTGGTTATCGTGAACAATCCTGACGACATGTATCTCGGAATGCTGCATTCCCTAATCCGAAATGGTACGTTCCACACGCCTAGGTCCAACTGTTCAAAGTCGGTTGATTTCGCGGCTCAGGTCCACGCTGCCCTCTGACCAAAAGCGACCCTTGTCCATAGGACGCAAACCACGGTAATCTTTTTTTCTATATTTCATTAATGTTCTTCATAAATGTTTCAATCAGCCTCCTGTAAATTATGTAGTGCCTCGTTCCGTGCCCAAGTACTCTCACTCGCGGGGTCGATTAGATTAGTTGTTCGTTCCATAGATCCATGTTGAGGAGATCTTTGTAGATGTGGAACATATTTTTTTTTTTTTTTTTTACAAGCTGATAATCTACTAATACTAATAGCATGAATGCAAATACATACATCACTCGGTTCTACTTTAAAATCCGTCAGTTGAGCAGAAGGAGTTGGCCACTAGGAAGAATTTTAGGCTCCTCTTAAACTGCTCTTTATTTGTAGCTAAATTTTTATGGTTGCCGGGAAATTATTGAAGATGTGTGTTCCTGAGTAGTGGAGTCCTTTTTGAACTAGGGTAAGTGCTTTTAGGTCCTTGTGTAGATCGTTTTTGTTCCTAGTATTGTATTATGAACTGATCTGTTTGTTGGGATATATTATTTATCTCAAATTTCATTAAGAAATAAATATACTGGGAGGCAGTAGTTACTATACCCAGTTCTCTGAACAGGATTCTGCAGAATGTCCGTGAATTTACTCCACAAATAATATGTATTACACGCCTTTGGACTCTGACAACGTTTGCGTGACTTGAAGAGTTACGCCAAAATATTGTACCATATCATTATCATTATACATTATCAAGCTTTTTTTTAAGCTATAATCCCAGGAATTTAATACTTTATGTATTCGCTTTAAACCATTTGTTAATGTTCGTGAAAATATCATTAGCAGACCTTTCTAGAAATAAGCTCGACACACTATTCATTGCAATACTTGTATCCAACCTGACATGTAAATAAGTAGAGAAACACTAGCACCACACATCACACTCCACGTGTTGCTTGTTGCAGGACTGGGCGAAGCAGCGCAGCCCTACTACGGGAAGTACATCGGCAAGCTGAAGACCCTCCACCACGGCGTCACGGGCGAGGTGTACGCCGTGGACGCACGCACGTTGCACATCAGGGACTTCAGCTACGATGGAGAAGGACCAGGTAAGGATGAAGTGGACTGCTGCTGCTGATGTTGTTGTGGTTCTTACTCTGAACCCTGCTTTCGTGCAGCTGTCCACGCTACTCTATACTGTTCAAAATCTCCAAATATCAGCCATTTCAAACTGCTCCGGTACTCTAGGTCTCCCTCTCATATTTTTACCCCGTAATCTTCCCTCCAATACTAAACTGATGATTCTTCGCTACCCCAAAATTTGAAACATCAATCGAGCCCTTCTTTTAATCAAGATGTGCCAGAAATTTCTGTCCTCCCCAATTCCGTTCAGTATCTCCTCATTAGTGACACGATCTACCAATCCAATTTTCAGAATTCTTCTGCAGCAACAAAATTTCATATATATGCATGTCGCGTCTATTCTGAAAGAACAGAGGTCACTTACGAATATGTTCAAATGTTTTTTAAGTTTATGGGAATTAACTACGGGGTCATCAGTCCCTAAACTTACAAACTACTTATGAACTACTTACGAACTAGGACGGCACCAATGTCCATGCCCGAGGGGGGATTCGAACCCCCGACCGTAGTGGCCGTGCAGACCGTGACTGGAGCGCCTCAGTCCCCTCGCCCACTGCGGCCGGTTTCACCGAATATTTGACTTCAGCTGCAAATGGGCAAAGCTGAAAATGTGTGTGATTCGAACCCGGGTCTCCTGTTTTCTATGCAGTTGTGCTGACCCCTACACCACTGGAGACACAGTGAGGACCGCACCTGCAATGACTACCTAAGCACGCCTCCAGTCAGACACAAATTTACAGCTTTCCGTACCCACAGTACTCAAACGTGTAGTCACTATGTACTAATTCCCGTAAGAGTAAAAGGGCTCTAAACTTGCCCACACCTCCACTAAGGAAAGGATTATTGCCTGCTAGTGATACGAGGCCGTTGGGATCCAGCACGGCCTTCCGTATTGTCCTCCTGAACCCACCGATTCCATATTCTGCTAACAGTCATTAGATCGCTACCAACGCGAGCAGCAATGGTGCTACACGTTAAACCGCAATCGCCATAGGATACAATCCGATCTTTATCAAAGTCGGAGACGTGATGGTACGCATTTCTCCTCCTTACACGAGGCATCACAACAACGTTTCACCAGGCAACACCGGTCAACTGCTGTTTGTGCATGAGAAATCGGTTGGAAACTTTCCTCATGCCAACACGTTGTAGGTGTCGCCACCGGCGCCAACCTTGTGTGAATGCCCTGAGAAGCTACTCATTTACATAACACAGCATCTTCTCCATGTCGGTTAAATTTCGCGTCTGTAGCACGTCATCTTCGTGGTGTGTTCCTCCTGAAAACACGATTTCATGATAAATTTTAGTAGATTAGTTCAAATGTTTGTTAAGCTTAAGGGACTTAATTACGGGGTCATCAGTCCCTAAACTTACAAACTACTTATGAACTACCTACAACTAAGGACGGCACAAATATCCATGCCAGAGGGGGGATTCGAACCCCCGACCGTAGTGGCCGTGGCCGGCCGCGGTGGCCGAGGAGACTGAGGCGCTCCAGTCACGGTCTGCACGGCCACTACGGTCGGGGGTTCGATTCCCTCCTCGAGCATGGATATTTGTGCTGTCCTTAGTCTTAGTTAGTTCATAAGTAGTTTGTAAGTTTAGGGACTGATGACCCCGTAGTTAAGTCCCATAAGCTATACAAACATTTGAACTTTTTTTTTTTTTTTTTTTTTTTTTTTTTTTTTTTTTTTTTTTTTTTTTTTTTTTTAGTGGCCGTGACTGAAGCGCCTCAGTCCCCTCGGCCACCGCGGCCGGCTGTAGATTAGTCCTGACAAGAAAACAAGAAGGCGTTACTACGTACTGAGCGTCAATGTCCTCATCCGTCGTCCGTCTTCGAAACAATCGACCGCCACATGTAATTTCAAAATCTTGGATTATATCGCTCATAAATCTGTAAATAATTAAGAGAACCAATGGAAAAGAAAGTCGATGAAATAATATGCAAGATAACTGTCTCGAGTATTATTATTCTACCCATACTGACGTACGGCAAATAAAGCAGAGCTCTGAAATTTATTTCTAGACTAGCGCCGACTCCGATGACCATGATATCGACGGGACGCTAAAAATCTGCACTAGTCGGAGGCACGTTATATCCTACCGGCTACATGATTTTTCAACAGAAATTTTTTCTCATTATGCGCACTGGGTAAAACGACTTGTTCTTGGAGCTATCTCAAAGTCAAGAACGTCATACTCGTCAGCAGTGCAGTCCACACGAGAACCACTCCTTATCGGAAATGGAAGAATATTTAATAGCTTGCGTGGAATTTAAATTGCACCACGCTTCACATAAATTGCCGGTTTGTAATTCATACGCAAGGAGAGCTGATCGTATCGACTCACACACGCGTGTGTCCACACACACACACACACACACACATTTGAAATGGGGAACGCGGAGCAGAATATTTACTGCTTCAATTCGAAAAGAAAACAGACAGTCAAATAAACGATCGCACACTTCTCGTTTCCTGGGTTGTTGTTTTGTAAACAACATCGCGAACGACGCGCAGGTACGATTGCAAATGGACGCAGTTATATTTAAGTGTCCCATTTCCTCAGACGATAAAAATAAAGGTTTTTAATTTAAAACTGATGTCCATCACGAACGCGAGCAATTCCCACGGGGCAAACCTAACGGTGACATCTGGTCCGCGCGCAAAAATAGTTCCATAAAACCTGGCGCCGCCTTTCGGAGCGTCGGCTGTCGACCATTACGGTCGAGGAGGCTCGAGTGTAAGGCGAGGGGGAAGGCGCGTGGAAGGGCAAAAAGAAGCAGGAGCGGAGCGCGAGTAAGAAATAAAGGAGGGGCAGCCGCTGGCGGCGCCACCGACAGGAATCCAGAAACGCGCGGTCGGCAAAAAAATTATGTCACGCGAAGAAATGTCCGCCATAAAGTATTGGCGCCAGCGGCTATTTCGAGCGGCAGTAGCGGGACCCGAGCAGCCCGCCTCGCTGAAGGTCGTTGCCATTGAAAAACAAACGAAGGTCACGGGGAGGGGGCGCGCGGAACGCCACCGCCGCGCCGCCAGCACCCTCTGCCGGCCAGTGGGCGAGTTAGCAGCGGCCGGGGGGGCTTCTAATTGTGATGCGGACGGGGTAGCGTGTAGGCCGGTCCTCCTCTTCGGCTGTTGCTGTGTTCGCGTTTCGGTTGGGGACTAGGTTTTTGCCAACGTCGAAACAGTTGCCGAACACAACTGCTGCAAACGCCGCGATGGCGGCGCGAAACAAAAAAAAAAGTCTCTCGCTTCCGGGGGTACGTTTTAGGAGGCCGATGCACAGTCCGAAGCGGCACTGTGCGTTCTAATGACGGCGTGGTCACTGACCTCATCTGACTTGGCCAAAAACATCGCGGAACAATACGACCGTCTGTTGAGCTAGTTATAGTAATCATTTGATTACATCATTCATTCCTGTGAACCAGATCCATTTTATTAGCGTTTATTACGATAGGACATAATCATTACCCAGTTATTTAGATCAGTGTTTTTCGAACATTTCCAATATGTGACCCCCTTCCAAATGAAAATATTCTGGCGATCTCCTCACGAATCGTAACAAAACTATGTTAGCTCAATGGAAACAAATCTTTCTTTTGCTTCAGATTTCTTTTAAATTCATGGACGAAGTTCTCTGTTTGTATTTTTCGGAATGAAAAACATTATCCCATTTTTACACAATTTCCGATAGAAAAATACTTTTTGGTGGAGGATTGTTCCCCATTTCATGCAAGACTAGGAAGCGAATTACCCTCATTAAGAAAGGTCCCACTGTATAGACAATTTCAAAAAAGGAGATCTTTTTATTCGAATTTTTTAGAGTAACTTATTGTATCATGTACTTTTCCCTATCGATTGGTTCCTGAAAAAGGTTTTGAGACCTTTTGCTTGTTCATCATTAACACGGTTTCATAAAACAATATATGATCTGTAAATTCATAATGAATGTTACATAAGGAACTTCGTAATTTTAACATTAAATAAATTTTACTTAGGCTTACGTTTTTATTTTCCAACCCGTGGTTATCTTATGGTGCAAGTACTTCGTCCTATGACGGTGACCCCCTATAGCATGTTTTTGCGACCCAACAGGTAGATAAACACTGATTTAGGTGGTGTACACGATGATTGTGGCCTGAAGTTCTGACACGATAGTGTGTGAGGTACGGTACACCCCATGGATTTTTAATTTACTTTGACAATTTTAACGTCGAAATTAGCAGTTTTAAGCAACTGGAAGCTGTTACCGAGGATTGATTATATCGAATTTTATCAATAAAAGTGAAAATAATAAAATAGAATTTTATTTAGTAATTATTCAAAAATGTTCAAATGTTTGTAAAGTCTATGGGACTTAACTACGGGGTCATCAGTCCCTAAACTTACAAACTACTTATGAACTAGCTAATCCTAAGGACGACACAAATATCCATGCCCGAGGGGGGATTCGAACCCCCGACCGTAGTCGCCGTGCAGACCGTGACTGGAGCGCCTCAGTCCCCTCGGCCACCGCGGCCGGCTAGTAATTATTAATCACTTACCAATTATGAGTAACAATTGATAGAATCATCATCTTCACTTCAAGGATTAGGCAATATGCGTGTTCCGACTTCACATGGTTAGCTCCATCTCTTTCTTGGTCGTCCAATAGCTCTTCTTCCCAGTGGTTTGTAGTTGTTCACCACGGCTTGAATTCTCTCTTCATTCATTTTTCCGAGGTGTTGTCTCAATTCTTCCCTGTAGTCTTCAATCGTTTCGTTTGCTGTAGATTTCTAATTCTGCCATGATGTCATCATTTTTAAGTGGCCTCTCCTTGAGCTACCTTTGACTGTACTAAAAAAAACAACTCATTTCTGCTGACTTACTTTTATCTCTTTTTCTTTAAATCCAGTATTCACTTCCATAAAGGAGCACAGACACAACTATTGTTTTATATAATTTCAATTTTGTGTCTTTCCTAACTCTATTTCTTAAAATATTGTTGGAAGTTCTACATATATGTTGAAATTTGTTGGTTTTTTTCTTTAGAAGCACATTCTTGTAGCTATTTCAAACTGAGGTCAATAATTTCATACTCGAGAGCAGTATTTAGTAGTTTGTACCGAAGTTTGGCGGATAAATGAGAAGAACTACATAAGATACTCAAAGAATCTAAAATATACATAGTGGTCATAACAGAAGCAAAAAAGAAATTAAAGGAGACCATGGAATATAAGTCATAGAATACTTTTTATTATTAGAATAAATGAGCACAACTTTTGCTTAAGTTACATAATTACAAAGCTTTGTGAAATCGCACCTCTTTGTTACATTTCAGTGTGATTTTACTTGTTCTTTACAGCTTGTCACATGGTACTGAAACTGGAGTTAGTTGCGCAATTCAGAGACACAGTTGTTGCCGGGGACTTGAAAATCCTCGTTCTTGCATATTTTGTAATGGTATACATGCACTGCTATTGAGTTCACCAAGTGTCGGAGTTGTCTATTTGTGTTGGTCCAGGATCTGTTTGTCATGGTTTCTGCTGTAAGAAGTCTAGCCAAATTTCTCTTCTCTTCTTCTCTCTCCTGTGTAGGAGTTTATTCGAGTTGGCATAGAATACTGAAATTCATTTTCTCCGTCTCTCTTCTGTGTGGGAGTTTATTCGAATTGGCATAGAATACTGAAATTCATATTTTGTTTCCAAATTTATTGTAATGAAATAGCCGCGGTGGAGTAGCCGAGCGGTCTAAAGCGTCTCTCTGCGGAGCGCGCGGTTGCTCGCCGTGGAGGTTCGAGTCCTCCCTGGGGCATGGATGTGTGTGTGTAGTCCTTAGGTTAGTTTAGTTTGTAAGCTACGGACTGATGACCACGCAGTTTGGTCCGATAGAATTACAAACATTTGAACATTTTGTAATGAAATAACTGAATAAATGTAATTGAAAAAATCCAGTATAAGGTGAGGAAATGTAAACTCGGGATAGCTCCGTTGGTAGGGCACTTGACCTCAAAACATATATATCCCCCTTCGAATCCCGGTTGCGGCACACGGTCTTAAACCGTCATTTTAGTCGTACTGCAGTGAAACACCCACAGTGTAGCATATTGTTTGGCATCACCAACGGGATATGGAAGATGGACAATAATATTGTTTAACATTTTGTTACATTAGGACGTCAAAATTCATTTTTCCTTTCAGTCGTTCCATCCTTTCACACATAATAACCATCGCTGACCACATTTTCACCGTTTTCACCTTCTACTTCCTGTGATGATGTGTCTTAATTACTGACAATATTAGCATCCTCCTCCATTTCATCATCGCAATCATTTGGGCCCTCATCTAGCACTTCATCTATAAGTGCTCGCACTTGGTCCCAAAGCGGCACGTAAGAATCCGTCTATAACAAGATTTCCCCGTCGGGGGTTCGAATCCTCCCTCTGGCATAGATGTTTGTGTTGTCTTTAGTATAATTTGATTCATAAGTTGTTTGTAAGTTTAGGGACTGATGGCCCCGCAGGTAAGTCCCATAAGCTTAACAACCATTCGAACATTTGGATCTAACAAGATTTGGATGGATGATGGATGCTTAAGGTTTTTACGTCCCGTCGACATAACAAGATTTACTAGTAATTATATAATTGTTCCTTACGTAAGAAATGCACCGGACAGCTACGTTGCCAAACCAGTTGCAGCAGCACCTCACAAAAGTCCAATTCACAACTAAACGTACCATTGATGGCATGCATGGCATGTTGTAGTAGTTACCTGAAATTACAAAGCATCGTGACATGTCATCTTCCAATTAACTATAAAAATTCGCCGTGTGGGTTATATCACAGCCTTGCACGCTACTTTCAGGTTAAAATAAGCTCACAAAACGTACAAATATTTTGGATAATTCGTCCACTTGCAGTTTTATGGGAATTCTGAAGTAACCATTAGCAGCCAAAATGTCTTTTATTTTACAATTATTTTCTGAGCGATTTCATCTATGTTAAGTTCACACACCTGATATTATGCAAATACAACTGAATACGTGGCTGTCATGAAAATTAAAAAATTTTGCTCCTATCTTCATTAGTAAGTGGCTATAATGATGCATGGTCCCACTTACGGATTGCCTTTGAAACGGCTTCAAGGGGCAATAAGTGTTTAATTTCTCAGAAACTGTATACCTAGCTGTGGGCAGCTTAACTCATGAAACATAAATTACCAGACTGCATTGACCCAGTATTTAAAAATGAGAGCATTTAGTGACTTCCAACAAATTTTAAAAATAATTAAAAACATTTTCGCTCTCCTCCCAACAAAACTTTAGAATCTGACATGACGTTGTAATTTTGTTACTAATCTTGTCAAGACTAAATGTTCAGTGACATCTTACTAATTCATTTGCCTGTAAATATGGATAGCGTGGTAGATAATGTATCCCTTAACCAGTCTGTTTAGCTTACAATCCGTGAAGATGGTTCAGAACGGAAACTGGTCGAAGTTATAATAAACAGCTTATGGTACAGAATACGCATTTCCTAAAATTAAATTTAAAATTTCGGCCTTCATTTTTCTGTCATCGAATGGATATTTGTATCGAGCTGCTGCTCCAGTACGAGGTGGCAATGTTTTGAAAATCATTCAACACTAAAGGTGATACGTTTTGTAACTGCTACGACGCAGCACCCAAAAGACACTCTATGAAGTGGGAAAATGCAAAATCTACAACAAAAAATAAATTCAGGATAGTCAAAAAATGTTCGAATGTTAGTTATGCTTATGGGACTTAACTGCGGGGTCATTAGTTCCTAAACTTACAAACTACTTATAAATTAAATTTCAAAAGAGACAGATTGTCTGGCCAGTATTTATTTTTCTGTACCGCCGATAGTTACACAGAAAGAAAAAAAGAACGAAAATAAAACAAGCTTTCGGAACTGTGTTCCCTCTTCAGGTAAGACAGAAGGGAATGAAAAAGGAATGGGAAAGAAAGGGGAAGGTAATTCACAACCTAAGTCATGAGGATGGTGTTGGAGAATTGTGGAAGTCAGAGATTATATTTGACTAATATACAGCATCTCTGACTTCCACAATCCTCAAACGCCATCCTCATGACCTAGGTCGTGAATTACTTTCCCCTTCCTTTCCCATTCCTTTTTTCTTCCTCTCTCTCTTACCTGAAGAAGGAACACAGATCCGAAAGCTTGTTTTATTTTCGTCATTTTTTTTTCTTTCTGTGTGTAACTATCGGCGGTACAGCAAAAAGGTAAGTACTGGCCAGTCAATCTATCTCTTTTGAAAATTAATTTATCATCTCTATGGAGAATTTCCATCATTAATCGAAAACTACAAACAAACTAACACACACTAAAGACAGCACAAACATCCATGTCCGAAGGGAGATTCGGACCTCCGTCGGGGAACAGCCTCGCGCATCAGAGCATAGCGCCTTAATGCGCTTTTTTTTCCTTCTTTGTTGTTCAGGTTGCAGTATTGTTTGCAGTATTCTTTCTCATAGGATTCAGGTGACTAGCTGTGGACTTCGAAAAATTTAACAGAGGCATCAGGAAACGTCAGTTAACCTCCAGAGACCGACTGTAATGATTTCGCCGTGAAGCCCATAACTGTCGTTTTGGCCTCCAGTCCTACCTGGTTTGATGCATCTCTTCACCCTACTCTATCCCCTACAGCACGACAGAAAAATATCACAATTTAATACAGCCCTGAAAATTATGATCTCGTATCAATCATTATTTTTAACATTAAATCACGTATAACAGAACGTGGTTTTCGTTGTCATTTTTGCTACAACTGCACACGCGTTGGAGTTTCTACTCTCACCACGAACAGATGTCTCTCTCTCTCTCTCTCTCTCTCTCTCTCTCTCTCTCTCTCTCTCTCTCTCTCTCTCTCTCTCTCTATCACTGTGGCCATGTTCACTGTGCAACTGGCCTGCTGTTCAAGTAAATTATCCATAGCTTGCTGTGAAGCTTATCGTTGATCAATAATCATAATCCTCTTTTCTTCCAGCTTACAAATTCTCTCGCGTACATTAAAAATTCTCACCGAAAGTCTTTATTTGTTAATGTAGCTTCACTAAAGGTGAACGTTGCTTCGATAGAAATGGCTTTCCTTCTACACCTACATCCAGCCTACGGCGATGTATCTATACTGAGCAACTAACCAGAACAGGCTATATTTTTTTGTAACAAATACCAAGCTGCCACATTGGACGTGACTATAATAATGGTCTCTATGACCCTGAGAATTGTAATTTTTGGTTGTTCAATTTATCTTTATTATGTGAAGCGAGGGCAAATTTAAATTATGTACAAACTCTGAAATGATCTTCCCTTTCCGATATAGAGTACACTCTGTGGGAGTGGTGGCAAATTAAGACTTCACCTAAATGCACATTATTGAATACTAGCTGATAAACGAGATTTTTCCTGGTATATATGCATTGTTACACTGTTACATTAGAGAAGGAAAATATAAATTCGGAAAATATATCATCTTAATGTATTCATTAAATCAGGTTAGAAATTATGAAACAGTAAAACAAAGAAATATGCAGCTCAATACTTGTGACTTCATATATCCTTGACAAGTCGCCTTATAGAATTTTGCACGGAACATGATTTAATCGTAACAAACACGTGGTTTAAGAATCACAAAAGAAGGTTGTATACATGGAAGAGACCAGGAGACACCGGAAGGTATCAGATAGATTTTATAATGGTAAAACATAGATTCCGGAACCAGGTTATAAACTGCAAGACATACCCAGGGGCAGATATAGACTCTGACCATAACCTGTTAGTCATGAACTGTAGGCTGAAGCTGAAAAAACTGCAGAAAGGTAGGAAAATAAGGAGATGGGACCTGGATAAATTGAAGGAAAGTGAAGTTCTGGAGAATTTCAGAGGGAGATTTAGGCAACAATTGACAGAAACAGGGGGAAATAAAACAGTAGAAGAGGAATGGGTAGCATTGAGAGATGAAATAGTGAAGGCAGCAGAGGACAAAATAGGTAGAAAGGCAAGACCTACAAAAAATCCTTGGATATCACAGGAAATACTAAATTTAATTGATGAAAGGAGAAAATATAAAAATGCAGTAAATGAAACAGGCAAAATGGAATACAGACGACTAAAAAATGAGATTGACAGGAAGTGCAAAGTGGCTAAGCATGAGTGGCTAGAAGCCAAATGCAAATCTGTAGAAGACTGTATAAGAAGGGGAAAAGTAGATACCGCCTACAGGAAAATAAAAGAGACATTTGGGGACAAGAAGAGCAGATCTACGAATATCAAGAACTCAGATGGGAAACCAGTTCTCAGCAAGGAAGGGAAAGCTGAAAGGTGGAAAGAGTACATAGAGCAGCTCTACAAAGGAAATGAACTTAGAGACGATGTTGTAGGAAGGGAATAGGAAGTAGATCAAGATGAAATAGGAGATACTATACTGAGAGATGAATTTGACAGAGCCTTGAAAGACCTGGGTCGGAACAAGGCCCCAGGAGTAGATGACATACCCTCAGAGCTGCTAAAGTCTCTGGGAGAGCCAGCCATGACAAAACTATTTGAACTGGTGTGTAGGATGTATGAGACAGGCGAAATGCCCTCAGACTTTAAGAAGAATGTGATAATCCCCATTCCAAAGAAATCGGGCGCAGACAGGTGTGAAAATTATAGAACCATCAGTTTGATATGTCATGGTTGCAAGATTTTAACACGAATTATCTACAGGAGAATGGAAAAGCTGGTGGAAGCTGACATCGGGGAAGATCAGTTTGGATTCAGAAGGAACATAGGAACCCGGGAGGCAATACTCACTTTACGTCTTATCTTAGAAGATAGATTAAGGAAAGGCAAACCTACATTTTTAGCTTTTGTAGATTTGGAGAAAGCATTTGACAATGTTGACTGGAATACACTGTTTCAAATTCTGAAGTCAGCAGGGGTAAAATACAGGGAAAGGAGAGTTATTTACAACTTGTACAAAAGCCAGACCGCAGTTATTAGACTCGAAGGGCATGAAAGGGAAGCATCAGTTGGGAAGGGAGTAAGACAGGGTTGTAGCCTTTCTCCGATGTTATTCAATTTGTACATCGAGCGGGCGGTGAAGGAAAGCAAGGAAAAATTTGGTGAAGGAATTAAAGTTCAGGGGGAAGAAATAAAAACATTGCGTTTTGCTGATGACATTGTAGTTCTGTCAGAGACAGCAAAGGACCTGGAAGAGCAGTTGAATGGAATGGACAGTGTGTTGAAGAGAGCGTATAAAACGAACATTAACAAGAGCAAAACAAAAATAATGGAATGCGGTCTTAGAAAATCAGGCGATGCTGAAGGAATTAGATTAGGTAACGAAACAATGAAGGTGGTAGATGAGTTTTGTTACTTGGGTAGTAAAATAACATGCGATGGTCGCAGTACAGAGGATATAAAGTGCAGAATGGCAATGGGAAGAAAAGCATTTTTGAAAAAGAGAAATTTGCTAACATCTAATATTAATTTAAGGGTAAGGAAGTCTTTTCTGAAGGCATTTGTGTGGAGTGGTGCCTTGTACGGGAGTGAAACATGGACGATAAGCAGTGCGGACAGGAAGAGAATAGAGGCCTTCGAAATGTGGTGCTACAGAAGAATGCTGAAGATTAGGTGGGTAGATCGCATAACTAATGAAGAGGTACTGAACAGAATTGGTGAGAAAAGGAATTTTTGGCATACCCTTACTAAAAGAAGGGATCGCTTGGTAGGACACATTCTTAGACATCGGGGAATCGTAAATTTAGCATTGGAGGGAAGTGTATGGGGTAAAAATCGCAGAGGAAGACCAAGAGACTCGTATAGTAAGCAGATTCAAGTGGATGTGGGTTGCCGTTCTTATGAGGAGATGAAAAGGCTTGCTCAAGATAGGGTAGGGTGGAGAGCTGCATCAAACCAGTCTCCGGACTGAAGACCATAACAACAACACAATATCCTTGACTTTGCGTCTTACAATAATATAATTTTCCAGTCTTGTAGAGAGTAATATTAGGAAACTGCCTGCGATGAATAAATGGTGGATGAATAAAGTCTCGTAAATTTTTGTGACTCATTGTTGACGACGTCATTGTCTGATAATAAGCAATATTATACCAAATTTAGTTGGAATCGGTCCATTACTTTAGGAGGAGATGGGAGAAAATAGCGCATAATGTAGCAGTTATTCGGAAATTTCGTTGTATATGACGTGATATCTCCTGAAATATGTGTCGTACTGTTATGTAAATTTAAAGATACATTCAATGGTATATGTTCTTAATGTCTGCAAACTATGTCGTCAATGGTGTTAGTAGTAAAGACGTAATAAATCGAAACCTCATGTTTGAGTATGCAGTTTTTCATTAAACAAACTGTTTATGACATATCTCATGAACTGTATGTCGAACTGTGATATAATATCGAAGGAACATTCAGTGCTATGTATGTGTACTGTCTGTGAAATGTGTTGAAGTAATATCTTATTACGTCATCCCAAATGCTGTAAATATACGACATGAACATCGGAAAAGAAGTAAGCGATAAACTTCTTTCCTTTCATCATTTTGTCGGGGTTGTCAGCGAGAAAAAGTTGCGTAAGGATTTGAAATTCAAAGTTTCTTGCAGGTTGCTAGTACTCTCATTCTCAAATAGTTGAGGATTAAAATTACCATCATACGCCGCAAAGTGTGGCAGTTTTCATTGTTTATGACGTGATATCGTTTGTACTATGTATCGTAGGTGGTTTTTGCTATCACAGCAAATGATTCCTGACCTTAAAGAATATTTGCACCAAATTTGGTTGAAATTGGGCTATTAGTTTAGAACCAGATGTAGAATATCGCCGTTTTTCGCGACTGCCATTGTTTATGACGTCATATTTCCTTACGTATGTGTCCTAGGGTTTCTTACTCCGACAGCGATTGCTGCCTGACGATAAGGAATATGTCTACCACGTTTGGTTGAAATCGGTCCAGTAGTTTAGAAGGAGACGTGGAACAAACATACATACACACCCACGCACATACACACATACGGCCTATTTTATAAGATGTATAGATTCTACGCTGTCTGAATAGCGATATCGGCTTTCATCTTCGTTTGTTTTAGAGACGAATTTGTAAGCATTTGCTTACGTGTGTCTCGGAAGATTAGCGAACGTCTGACTAACATCTCTGTTGGTTTTCTTACACAAAACTGTAATCAATTTGACACAGAGCTTCTTTGGAACGACTGTTGATCACTACGTACATCACCAAATTCGATTAACCTAAATTATATCCTTGCAGTTGTCTTCGTAAATTTGCGTTCAGAACCGCTTTGCGAGACATAACAAATGTGAAATAAAAATTGAAATTCACCGACTACTCTTGTGGTATTTTCCCACCTAGTATATCGGTTGTTTCAGAATTTTTGTGGGATGATATACTGAATTTAGCCAGTCATTTTGAGTGAACGAGCACGAGGTCTCAGACACAAGTCACTACGGTAGACAACGCCAAAGCTCAATACATTTGCCTGGAGGAAACATTATATTGTGATTACTGCAGTAAGTACTCGTAGTATTTAAAGCATTTAGATCATCTAAACATGAGCAACGGAGTATACTCTTCCTGAAAGGTTGTTTTCGAACATTTGTAGTAATCGTTCCAAGAAACCATGTTTGTTTACTTTCCATGGTCGACTTAGAGTATAAAAATCTCCCTCTAATGAGAAACCTTTCACGGAGACGATCAATAGCTGCAAATGTTGTCCGATATGATATTCGTTTGAATAACGTTCTCCGAACAGACGCCGTTCTCCTTCCGTAGTCCCTGTAGCATCAAAGGCCAAGCGCAGTTAATTCCATGTCAAACGTGACATGTCCTATGCATGATAACACACAGTAAACAATCTTCTTTTTTTCGTAAAACACTTGATTACGAATTACGTTGACTTGGGAGCTAAGTACACCGAGGACAGCGCACTTCAGGGACACAAAACCGAATAAGATCAAAGGGAGCAAGTACAAGTTTTCCTCGTTAGGACGCGGGTAACAGTGAAAACAAATGAAACCAAAGCTTCCGGATACGTACCATCAGGCGGACCGATGACATTTTGAAGACACATACCGTCCTAAATACGCGTTAGCGACTTCATGTTTTTTCAAAGCACAAAAATTCTGTACTTGTTTCCAAACCACGCGCTGTATGTCGTTCAAAACAAGGTCTGCAGCGCAGAGAAACACAAGAATTCTACACTGAACTGCGAATGGCGAAATTCCTTATCGCTTTTCATTTTACTCAAGAATACAATCACTTCCGTCTTGATTATGTCCTAACCTTTCCTTTCCCTCTCAAAGCTGTTTGTTACTCAGTAAATGATTTTCCTACAAATTTGTTTAACCATAGAGAAATACGTAACTGTGATTTGTTGTTTGGGATGGATATCAAGTGAATTTTTAATGTTATTATTATTATTATTATTATACACGTAGTAGACCCCATTGTGGATCACGTGAAGGCTCTACAGTTCTTCCTGCGATTTGCCCACGAGACCTTCATTTTCTCGCTCATGGTTTTCTCTTTTTCTTTCTTCTGTCCACTTTGTGCCGGGTTTTAGCTCTTGTCTCAGACTGGTCTTCCCACTTGTCTGCTTTGCTTCTGTGAATGTTACGGTCTACATTGTCCTGAATGGTGAGTTGAACATTAGTAACGTCTCTTCGTACTTGTTCGGTCCATGTCGTAACTTTAAGGTTTTCAGTGACTGTGAGAATCTGTCGTGTGAGTCTATACTCAGGGAGTCTGTGTATGTGTCCATAGAATTTTAGGCGTCTTTTTCTAATGTCAGCAGCAATATTTGAAAATTTTTCTGCAGTTTCATTGGTTTGCAAACTACATCCATCTTCAGTTTTTTCGTGGTCCAAGGATTTTCCTAATGATCTTTCGTTCTTCTTTTTGTAGCTTTTTAAGGAGCATCTTGTTATGTAGTGACAAGGTTTCTGCTGCTTATAGCACCTCGGGTTTAATTATACTGCCATAATGCTTAATTTTTGCTTGCATCTACATGCACTTTTTGTTATAAAGTTGGTGTGTTCGACCTAGGTTCTCTTTAGTTTCTGTACTCGAGTTTCCTGAGATTTTTTCTAGTCCAGTGGGTCCCGAAATTTCCCCTAGGCATTTAAAATGTGGAACTCTGTCTATCCGTCCATACTTTGTGGTGAGATGCATGCGTACACATAAATTGAGTTTTTTGAAAAGAAATTTGCAAGTCAACTTTCTCGGCGCATTCCTTGAGTATTTCTATCTGACGGATTGCAGTTTGTTCATTGTCTGACAATACTGCAAGTTTATCGGGAAAAGCTAGGCAGGTGACTTCTTCTTTCCTTCCAATCTTCACTGGTTTCCATAGGCCACATTTTATAAGCTCACTCTTCCATTTTTATGACTTTATTCAAAATTATATTGATCAGAATTGGAGATAGTCCGTCTCCTTGTCTTGCTCCAGTTATGATCACAAAACATTTCGAGATTTCCCCCATGAGTTTTACTTTAGAGGTTGTATTGGAGAGAGTTTTTTCAATGAGCTTACATGTTTTCTGGTCAAGTCCAAGTTCTATTAGAGTGCTGACAAGGGATTTACTATCGACTGAATCACACGACTTCTTGAAGTCGACGAATGTACATATGGTGGGCTTATGTCTAATAGCTCTGTATTTCAAAGTTGTTTTTAGATTAAAATTTTGTTCATGGCAGGAACGTCCGGGCCTAAAACTTGCTTGATACTCCCGAATCTTGTGTTCAATGTCAATAGACATGAAGAGAAGATCTTGTAGGTGACTGGTAGCAGTGAAATGCCTCAGTAATTGTTGACATCCGTTCTGTCGCATTTTTTGTGGAGGGGGTGCATAAGTGCACATTTCCAGTCGTCAGGTAATTTTTTTGCTGTCCAAATTTCTTTGATTATTTCGGTGAGCTTCTGAAGTGGTTTAGGGCCTAAATTTTTCTGTAGTGCTATTACTATGTTGTCAACACCGGCTGCCTTGTTGATTTTGATATGGTGGATGTCCTTGACGATTTCTTCTTTTGAGGGCGCTATAGAGTCTTGGTTGGTGTGTGTGAGTTCAATAAGTGGGAACTTTTCTGTAGGTTCTGGGCAATTTAGTAAATTGGCGAAGTAAACAGCGAGTTCTTAGCAATTTTCTTCATTATTAAGTGCTAATTTTCCATTTTGTTTTTCAAAGTAGAGATTTTGTTGTGTGTATCCTCGTATTATGAATGTTACATAATAATTTTATCTCATTTACTACTTAATTACTATTGGTATTTTTTCTCATATGTTAAGACGTAGTGGTTTGTTTATATTTCGTGACTACTTTGGAAACGTTTTATGGACATTTTGAACTTACCGGTTGTTTGTGCATAAAACACACATACTTTTGAGTTGTATATTTGCGAGATTTCAAATTATAAGTCGATATAGAGGGTAGATCACATCTCACTCAGTACTCATGATGCAAGGAAGACTCTTTAACTTTTATTACCAGTAAGATACAATATTGCGTGAAGAATTTGACAAAGCACAGAACGATTTGAGTCGAAATAAGGGTCCAGGAATAGATGATATTCCGTCTAAACTGTTGGCATCGTTAGGAGAGCCAGTCATGAATATCAATAAAGATGTTAAACCAGTACTAAGCAAAGCAGGGAAATCTGAAAGAGGGAAATAATGTATATATATATATATATATATATATATATATATATATATATATATATATATATATATATATATATATAGAAGGCTTATACAAAGGAAATAAAATTGAAGGCACTATTCTAGAAGTGGAGGATGACCTAGGAGATACTATACTGCGAGAATTTGACAGGACACTAAAAGATTTGAGTAGAAACAAGGCTCCTGTAGTAGATGATGTTTTCTGAAAGGCTATTATCGTTAGGAGAAACAGTCATGAAGAAACTGTTTCACCTGGTAAGCAAGATGTATGAGACAGGGGAAATACCCTCCGACTTTAAGAAGAATATTTTAATTCCAATGTCAAAGAAAGCAAGTACAGACAAGTGTGAAAATTACAGAACAGTCGGTTTTATGGCTGGAAATACTTGCACGAATTATTTACAGTCGAAGTGAAAAACTGGTGGAATATCATTTTCTATTTAGGAGAAATGTAGGAGAACGGGAGGCAATACTCATATTATGGCTTAGACTAAAGAAAGACAAACGTACTGTATAGCATTTCTAGATCTGGAGAAAGCATTTGATAATGTTGAAATTCTGAAGGTAGCGGGGGTAAAATAAAGGGTGCAAAGATATTCAATTTGTACAGAAACCAGACAGTAATTATTATGAGTCGAAAGGCTTGAAGGGGTGGCAGTGGTCGGGAAGGGAGTAAGACAGGGTTGTAGTCTTTCCTCATTGTCGTTAATTCTGTACATTTGGATGAACAAAACACTCTCCCCGTTATAATGTGTTTAATTATTCCATATCGACAAAAATATATGTCATCGCTATTATTTTGCCCTCTGCAGAGCAGCATTGATCTCTATACAATTTGTATGTTGAATTTTTAGCTGTTATTATTTCCTTTCTTGACAAATTCAAATATGGCTGATATGAAGTATTGACAAGAAAACGAAAATAAAAAACGTTTTGATTCGGCTCGCATACCAGCTGACTACATCGTACATTATCATAAATTTCAAATAAAAATGTAAGCCAAATTAAAATATGGTGGGCAATGTGAAATAGTGTACAAAACATATGGATGTGCAGGCAGGCATGGTAGACACCAGAGTTATAAGGTTAGTTTGTATAGAGCAGTGATCTTCATTATTAACACTGGATACACGACTGTAGTGCTTTGAATCTGTGAAGATCGTGACTAGTTTTATTAGGTTGGCAACTCCATACATATAGGTCGTGTCGTTATTTTGCGCTTTGCGTCCTTAAAAAATAAGTTATAAAGGATTAATTACTTTAATAAATACATTATGGTAAAGAATGAAATTTTCACTCTGCAGCGGAGTGTGCGCTGATATGAAACTTCCTGGCAGATTAAAATTGTGTGCCGGAACCGGGACTCGAACCTGGACCTTTGCCTTTCGCGGGCAAGCGCACTACCGACTGTGCTATCCCCACACGACTCACGATGCCGCCTCACAACTTTACTTCCGCCAGTACCTCGCCTCCTACTTCCCAAGCTTCACAGAAGCTCTCCTGCGAACCATGCAAGACTAGCACTCCTGGAAGAAAGGATATGGTGGAAAGTAGGAGGCAAGGTACTGGCGGAAGTAAAGTTGTGAGGCGGCTTCGTAAGTCGTGTCGGGATAGCACAGTCGGTAGTGCGCTTGCCCGCGAAAGGCAAAGGTCACAGGTTCGAGTCCCGGTTCCGGCACACAATTTTAATCTGCCAGGAAGTTTAACATTATGGCAAAGTTTGTGTCGTTTAAGGTTGTGGAGAACTCAAATGAAACGAAGTATAGTTCAAATTCATAGATGAGCTATAGACCAATTTTTATTCAGAACTAGAAAGCAACTTCTATCACGATTTGATGAATAAATTACATTGCTATATTCATTTCTATATTTGCCTCTTGGTTTTAATTACTTCCGTCTGAACTCACTGACTGGAAATTATTGTATGGAAAATAATGCTTGCATCCGGCTGCTCGAATTGATCGTATTACATCTTTGTTTTTCTATCTCCAATATAACAATTTATTCATTAAACGCTATGTATTAGAAACTCTAGTTCTGAATAAGAACATAACTCAAATATAAATTTTACACAACTCGTGCCGTTTTAAGCTGTTTCGTTTAATGAGTAACATTTATTCCGTATCTCAACTAATTTGTGAATAGTGTTAATATTTTCAGAAGTAGCTGCCGTTATATTTGAGTTAGTTTCTTCGAAAGGAACTAGAACAAACGATTACAACTGTTACAACGTTAATTTCTGTGTAGGCAATTGCTGCTAACAACCGGATAGAGTGAGACAGAGAAACGGTCACCAATAGGGCGTCACGAGTCACGATTTCGTAATACGCAGTACTGAATCCAGATGATCTTTCTCACTGGTATAGGAGCAGTGCAGCGCAAGCATTAACTTTTGTCTCTGAATAACACAGTTGCTACATACAATACTTTTCGTTTAAGGGATACATACAGTGCTATGCTGCACCTGGCAGAATAGTAAAAGTCTAACGGTGCCCCTTTCACGCCAAGATCAACAAAACATGTGCGATATTGCAGTACAATACGGACAAAATACTCGGAAAAGTTTCCTGTGCTTGCGCATTCTTAAAATAGCAGTGCCATGTGAAGAACGCGCTCTGACGCGGACATTCCACGTGTGTTTCAGCGGCGTTCTTCTGGGCCGGAGACACCAAGAGCCCCAGCAGCTACGGCTTCAAGGTGAACGACGAGAAAGGAACGTAAGTAGCGCCCGCTGCTGCTGCTGCCGCCGCTGTTACGCGCCGCGTGCCTGGTGCGCAGTTCGCGTAACGACGCGCGCCTTCTGTTGCAGAACGAACGTGCTCTCCCGCTACCGCAAGAAGCACATAACGGTCACCCTGCCGGACAACAAGACCCTCAGGGACATCAAGTGGTTCTCCGTGTGGTGCGACGAATTCGCCGTGAGTACCAGACATTCCGCCGCACTGCTCGCTCTACTTACCTTGCCCGTAAACATTATGTAACAGACTGTCCCCTTAACGCACTAACCTGCGCCATATTATCATCTGCCCGGAAGAGCGTCATTTGTCTGATTACTTCCTGGACTTAATGGAAATATCAAGTTAGTACAATGGCTGTTCCTCGAGTTTCTCGGTCGTAGATAAAAATGTCACACTTAATGCGTAATTTTTCGGTCCACCATAATAGAAGTAATTTATTCTATACTACCTTCTTCCACTGGTTTCTAACGTACCTCGAAGTGTACAAACAACCTCTGACAATAAAGATCGCTTAATAGCCGTGTAACATTGATCTTGTTGTTGTGGTCTTCAGTCCGCAGACTGGTTCGATGCAGCTCTCCACGCTACCCTGTCCTGTGCAAGTCTCTTCATCTGAGAATTCGTCCGGCAACCACATCCTTTTGAATCTGCTTACTATATTCGTCCCGCGGTCTCCCGCTAAGATTTTTACCCCGCACGCTTCTTTCTAATGCTAAGTTGACAATTCCTTGATGTCTCAGAATGTGTCCAACCAATCTATCCCTTCTCATAGTCAGGATATGTCAGAAACTCCTTTTCTCCTCGATTCGGTTAAGCACCTCCTCAGTAGTTACGTGATCTACCCATCTAATTTTCATCATTCGTCTGTAGCACCACATTTCAAAAGCTTCTATCATCTTTTCATTCGAACCCCTTATCGTCCACGCTTCACTCCCATACAATGCTACACTTCACAAATTGCTTTTAGAAAGGACTTCCTAACATTTAGATTCATTTTGGATGCTAACAAGTTTCGCTTCTTTAGAAACGCTTTTCTTCCCATAGCCATTCTGCATTTTATATCTTCTTTACTTCGGCCATCAGAAGTTATTTTGCAACCCAAATAACAAAATTCACCTACTACTTTTATTATCTCATTACCTAATCTAATTCCTTCAGCATCGCCTGATTTTCTAACATTGGATTCCATTACCTTCGTTTTACTCTTGTTAATGTTCATCTTATATCTTCATTTCAAGACACTGTCCATCCCATTCAACTACTCTTCCAGATCTTTTGCGCTCTCTGACAGAATTACCATGTCGTCAGCAAACCGCAATGTTTTTATTTCTTCTCCCTGCACTTTAATGCCCTCTCCAAATTTCTCCTTCCATTTCTTCACTGCCTGCTCAATGTACAGATTGAACAACATTGGGGAAAGGCTACAACCCTGTCTTACTCCCTTCCCAACCTCTGCGTCCCTTTCTTGCCCTTCGACTCTAATAACCGCTGTCTGGTTTTTGTATACGTTGAATATAACTCTTCGCTGCCTATATTTTACCCCTGATACCCTCAGAATTTGGAAGAGTGTATTCCAATCGACATTGTCAAAAGCTTTCTCCAAATCGACAAACGCTAAAAACGTAGGTTTGCATATCTTCTAAGATAAGTCGTAATGTGAGTATTGCCTCCCGTGTTCCTACATTTCTCCCAAATCCAAACTGATCTTCCCCAAGGTCGGATTCCACCAGTTTTTCCATTCGTGTTAGTATTTTGCATCCATGACTTATTAAACTGATAGTTCTGTAATTTTCACACTTGTCTGCACTTGCTTTCTTTGGAATTGGAATTACAATATTCTTCTTGAAGTAGGAGGGTATTTCCCCTGTCTCATACATCTTGCATTAACATTAACATAGATAAACTATTAACAACAGTTACCTTACTGTCCTTCGAAATACTCATCTCCCGCAACTACGCACTGCTCTGCTCTGTGATACGTGTCCTAGAAACTTTGCTCGAAGTCTTCCTTTCGAGTGGTATTAAAAAGCTTCGTCACGTTTCGTTCGGTGTCAGGAATGTCTTCATACCTTGTTCGTTTCAAAGTGAATTTGAGTCGTAGAAAGAAGTTTCCAGGATTGAGCTTCTGCGAGTATTGTAGATCTTCAAGTTGCACTACCTACATTTTTGCAGGAACTCTTTGAAGATATTGGTTGTGTGTGGGCGAGCGATGTCGTGAACAAAAAACCAGGAACATTGTGCGTACTGGACGTCGCATGAAATGGATCAAAATCTCAACATACCTTTCAGCTATTTTCTGAGTAATGAAATGCTAAGATCGCGGTGTCTTTCATCTTTATTTATAACAGACGACCGGTTTCGATGTACATAGACATCATCTTCTGGTCTCTGCACTAAGTAGTAACATTGTTACATAAATACATATTGTAGCCAGTTGGATAGTACTGGTGGGTTGTCCAACTGGCTAATATATGCCTTTATGTAATAATGTTACTACTTAGTGCAGAGACCAGAAGATAATGTATATGTACATCGAAACCGTTCGTCTGTTATAAATAAAAACGAAATACCGCGATCTTGGCATATCATTATTCACAAAATACTTTTATAAGATCGCTCCCTGCCATGAGCAAATTGTATATACCTTTCAGCGTTCAATGTTGTTCCATCAAGTAGAAATTCCTTGTGGATAACGCCTTAACTATCGAAAAAGGTGGTGACGATCATTTTTATCGTGTTTTTCGGCTCTGACCTTTTACGGACGAGGCGATTTCGGAGAATGCCATTCCATGCTTTGCCACTTGGTTTCAGGGTCACACCGGATGCAGCAAGTTTCATCCTGTGACAATATGATTCAATAAATTGGGTATCGCATCTTAATTTGCCTGCTTCTGATCGTCAGTCAAGCGATGTGCCGGGAGTCGGCAATTCGTTTTAATCTTCCCTAACTTCTGGGTAAATATTTGTCGCGCGTATTCATGGTTAATCTGCAGTTTATCCACTGTCATCTGCGCAATTAACCAAAGATCGTGTGTGATTGAAGTCCTCACATTCTCGATGTTTTCGTCACTGACGGCGATCGCTGGTCCTCCACTACGGGGATTATGAGAAACACTTTCGTGGCCTCCTCGAAAATGGACGAACCACCTAAATGGATAGTGCTTGATCCTTATAAACACATATCAGCATCCTTAGGTGTCTTACCAAACCTAAAATAAAACTGATCCTTTGCTCGTTCATTGCCCTCTTCTTAGTTCATATCCATCGCACTAAATAAGCACAAGAAGGCCAACAGCCCTAAACGGAACATACACGATGCTCGACTAAACTTCGATGGGGGCAGGTTGTCAACAGCCGTCGCTACTCGGGTGCAGCGTTGTGACTCGCCTGTGTTGTCTGATCGACCGTTCTCACTTCAGTCACCGCTCTCTATTCTCAGAAAATAAATGCTTGTAATTCTATCGGACCGAACTGCGTGGTCATCAGTCCGTATCTTACTAACTACTTAAACCTAGGTAAACTAACCTAAGGATAAACACACACACCCATGCCCCAGGGAGGACTCGAACCTCCACGGCGAGCAACCGCACGCTCCGCAGCGAGGCGCTTTAGACCGCCCGGCTATTCCATCGCGGCTCTATTCTCAGAGGTTATATTTTGCGAGGAGCTACTTTCGACAAGAAAACAGATCTGTTACTAAGGCTCCATAATGTAGACCTGAAATCAACAGGTTGGCTTCACACTGCAATTTCCGATGGGTCGCACCGAACCAGTCATAATAACTAAGAAATGTACACTCCTGGTCATTAAAATTGCTACACCACGAAGATGGCGTGCTACAGATGCGAAATTTAACCGACAGGAATAAGATGCTTTGATATGCAAATGATTAGCTTTTCAGAGCATTCACAGAAGGTTGGCGCCGGTGTCGACACTTACAACGTGCTGACATGAGGGAAGTTTCCAATCGATTTCTCATACACAAACAGCAGTTGACCGGCGTTGCCTGGTGAAACTTTGTTGTGATGCCTCGTGTAAGGAGGAGAAATGCGTACCATCACGTTTCCGATTTTGATAAATGTCGGATTGTAGCGTATCGCGATTGCGGTTCATCGTATCGCGACATTGCTGAAAAGTCTAGTAACCGGTACTACAATAAATTTTATAGCCACTAGTTTCTGCAATTTCTTTTTACGGTGTTTCTTCAACAATTATGAAGAAAAACATCACGCCAAAAGTTTAGTAAGTAATTCTCAGTCCACGTGTAAGCAGGAACCTTCCTGACATATTAGAATTTTGTGTCGGAACCGGGATTAGAATCTGGAACCTATGACTTCCGCGGGCAACGCCCTACCAACGGAGCTATCCAGGCACGCTTCAGGGTCCCTCCTCATAGTTACAGAAAGCTTAGATTTTAACGTCCCGTCAACAGCTTGGTCATTAGAAACAGAGCTAACGTGCGTAGTTTAAGGGTAAGGATGGGGAAGGAAATTGGCCTTGCCCTTTGAAAGGAACCATCTCGGCATTTGCCTGGAGTGATTCAAGGAAATCACGAAAAACCTAAATCTAGATGGCCGGAGGCGCATTTGAACCACCATCCTCCAGAATGTGAGTTTATTGCGTTACCACTGGGCCACCTCGCTCGGTCAGTTTTACTTCCGCCATATCCTGCCTCTTACTTTCCAAACTTCGCAGAAGTTATGCTACGAACCTGGCAGAACTAGAATTCCAAAAAAAAGCATGTGGTGAAGACATGGCTTGTCCACTTGCGTGAATTTTGGAAAGTAGGAGGTGAGGTACTGGCGGAAATTAAGTTGTACGGACGGTAATGCAGAGTGCCACGACAGCTCTGTTGGTAGAGCGCCTGCCCGCGTTAGGCAACGGTCCCAGGTTCGAAACCCGGTACCGGCACACTGCCAGGAAGTTCAATATCGGCCCTCACTCCGCAGCAGAGTGAAAATAACTAGGATTCTCCTCATTGACTAAATTTGTATTCCCAGTTTTAACTAACGAGTCAAAATTTATTTTACCGACTGAGGAGACGAAATGGATAAATTACTAGGTAACACTGAGTAGCAGAGGGTTTCTAATTCCCTTTCAGCTAATTTTAATTAGGTTTTCCGTACCTAAAATCGCGGCATGAGTTCCCATGTTAGTCATATCTCAAGATGGTTCCTTTGTAAAGTACGTGGTAAATTTCCATCGCTATCCTTCTCCAACCCATACTTCTACTTCGTCTTAACGTCAATGGGAAATTCGATTTTTTTTTTTTTTTTTTTTTTTTTTTTTTTTTTTTTTTTTTTTTTTAGATTATCATTCTACCGTGATGCTGAACTATATGCATCACTCTAGCTCTCTTCCAACGCCGACGGCAGACACAGTGTCTCTTCTGAATGGTTCCTACTTTAAAACCTCACTGGAAAATTACCCAAAGCTGGTGCAATCAGAAAACAAGGTGATTACTGCACCCACTTGACGATCTGTTAGTGACGTTTTGTAATAACGCTCATAAGCACAACATATTCACTTCATTTTCCGGTAGGTGTACTTTTTCACGTAACCATACAAAATATAGCTCTAGGAACAAAATCAAGCCTGAGGCTTTATAAACGTACATGTCTTCTGAGACCAATAAACAAATTCTGTACAGCCTTACGACTGAAACAGCTAATAGTTTTTACATTAAAGTTTGCTCACACTAGCGAAACTGTAACACAACTGAATATGAACGTTACACTTTAGTTCATGACTTGGAAAATAAGTTAGCATTTATGGTACAACACATTACCGCGATTCATACAATATCATTATAACTAAATGTTATCATCTGGATCAGCAGTCGTCGCTTTTTAATTATTAAGTTAGTTAGTTTCATGTTTCAGGGGTCGTTTGCACGAGTAATCAAATGATGTGAAACTAGCCATTTTGTATACATATAACACGAATACTGAGCATTTAAAAATCTATTTTTTAAATTCTAGATTATTATTCTGAAATTAAGAAGGTCATTTAAAACTAATTGCAATAAGAAATACATATTCTATGAACAATAATGTATTCATTTTCTTCAGTCAAATAATGAAAAGAGGACTTCTTAAAACACAATTAGTAAACCGACACATGTTAAAGTAAGCGTTGAGTTTCCTCCGAATAAAAAAGGAAGTAGGATGAGATGAAAGGAAACTTAGGGTTTAAGTTTCCCGTCGATATAAATGTCATTGTAGATATAATTCCTAACTGATCCGGATCAAGCAGAAGGAAATCAGACTCTGCTTATCGAAGAAACATCCCGACATACGCTTTTATAGATGTAACGAAATCGAGATTACTCGACAAGGATATTATGTCTGTCCTGCCAATTCTGTACCAACTGCTACAACTTCCGAGTCGTCTTACACAATGCTCTCAAAAAGAAAATAAGCTGATTTTTTATATGTCTGCGGTTAGACTCTCCACCCTGAGGAATTTTAGCTTTGTGGCTAGACGGGAATCGAAAAGTGTGTGTCGGACCGGTCTCCGACACTGCAACCTGACTTCGAATTTATGGCAGTGTATCAGAAAGTAAAATAATGACAGACACACCTGAACTGATCAAAAATAGGCAAAGAAAGTCTCACTGGCGTGTTTACGTAGTTTCATTTTTTTCTTCTTTTTGGCAAATAGTTCAGACAAAAATATAAATAATATAAAATTATTTTAAAAAATGGCAGCGGAGCAAGGACAAGGCGAAAATGACGTTTATGACGAAATGTAATACGTAGTATTTGTTTCACAATCTTTGGTTCCCGCATGTGTCGCGTATTTTGATTTTGGAAATCTGGTCACCCTGTTCTGGTCTGCCTTGCACTCACGCTACAGTATCGACATGCAAGGCACAACTGGTGTCGTCAGCTGATCATATGCAAAATTAAATGTGGAGTCTAGGTTTTCAGCGATGAAAGCAGATTTTGCACGCATGAAAATGATGCTCGTTTGCGGTTATGACGTAGACCTGGCGAACACTGTCTCGTACAGTTCATGCGTCGAAGAGACAATGGCCCCACCTCAAGGTTTCGGTGTTCGTGGAGGAAATGATACCCAGTGCTCATTATGTGCACCATTCTTCCAACAGAATGGTGCTGTATTGTTGCAACAAAATGCTCGCACACACGTTGCACATAAAACACCATACTCTGTAAGCTGCGCAGCAGGTTCTTAGCCAATGCAATGTCCAATCGAGCACGTGTGGGATACGCTGCGATGACAACTGACACATGCTATTCGTCAATCCATGACTGTTGCAGAACTGAGTGAACAGGTCGAGTAGGCGTGGAATAACGTATCAGAGGACCTCAACATCAGAACGATGGAGTAGATGCCAGAATCAATGTCTGCATTGTCGCTCGTGGTCTCTGACTGGCTGGCCGCTCGAGCCTGGTGGACTGGAACCTGGTGGACAGCCAGTGAGCTACGCGATCGCGGCCTACGCTGCGTGACGTCACAAGAGAGCGCCGCGGCCTTCCCTTTCGGTGGTGGTGGACAGGCTCGGTTGACGCTGCCTTCTGGGCCGTACACTTCTTTTCTCAGTAGGCTGTCAACCGGGTCCCGCGACCGGTAGGCAACACGCAACTGAGGCTTTCGCCCCTAGTCGAGAAAGCAGGGGCCACAACTTCTTGTACGAGCTTAATCTCAGTACCGTTTGGGCTATTTATCATTTCCTGTACTCCATATGCACTGGTTCAACAATAAATGATGAATAACTGGTAAACTCTGACGGTGTATATGATTTGTCCTTCCCGTGGCCACTTTCTAAATCAGTCCTACTTAACAGGGATGAGGTTATTTTTTACAAACGCTTTACATTCGCGCCTAAACGAATTATACTGTACAGTAAAATTTACCCCTCACACATCGATCTACTTAAGTACTCTGTAAATCACTTTTAAGTGCATGTCAGAAGGCTCACCCAACCGATCTTATCACATTTCTCTACGGTTTCATTCTCGCGAAAAAGGAATACCTAAATCTTCCAGTTTTCGATTTGATTCCTCTTATTTCATTATGATAACCATGTAGGTTGATACCAATAAAATATCTTCACATCGCATTTGGAAGAGAAAGTTGGTGAAAGAAATTTCGAAAATAAATCGCGCTGCTATGAGTGTTGTTGTAGTCTTCAGTGCAGAGACTGGTTTGATGCAGCTCTCCACCCTACTCTATCCTGAGCAAGTCTCTTCATCTTCTCATAAGAACGGCAACCCACATCCATCTGAATCTGCTTACTATAAGCGTCTCTTGGTCTCCCTCTGCGATTTTTACCCCAAACACTTCCCTCCAATGCTACATTTACGATTCCTTGATGTCTAAGAAAGTGTCCTACCAATCGATCCCTTCTTTTAGTCAGGGAATGCCAAAAATCCCTTTTCTCCCCAAATTCGTTCAGTACCTCTTCATTAGTTACGCGATCTATCCATCTAATGTCCAGCATTTTTCTGTAGCACCACATTTCGAAAGCCTCTATCCTCTTCCTGTCTAAACTATTTATCGTCCAAGTTTCACTCCCGTACAAGGCAACACTGCACACAAATGCCTTCAGAAAGGACTTCGTCATGCTTAAATTAATATTCGATGTTAACAAATTTCTCTTTTTTAAAAACGCTTTTCTTCCCATAGCCATTCTGCATTTTACATCCTCTGTACTGCGGCCATCATATGTTATTTTACTGCCCAAGTAAAAAATCTCGTGTACCCATCTTTACTGTTTTGTTACCTAATCAGATTACTTCAGCATCGCCTCATTTTCTAAGACTACATTCAATTACCCTTATTTTGCTCATGTTCATCTTATACGCTCCTTTCAGCACACAATGTCCATTAATACCTTTTAATGATTTCCACCCAAAATCATAATTTCCGTGACGCTGTCCCCCCTATATCGCAATAATACAAATCGAGCTCTTCTTCTCAGAAATTTCTATACATCGTCCTTGAATCCCACTTGACCGGGGTTCAAAAATGCGCAGCAATACTGCAAAGTAGATAGCACAAGTGTAATGTAGTCAGTTTCTTTACTAGAAGTTTTGCATCTCCCAAGTGTTCTGCCAATGAAACGTAGCCTTTGTTCGTCTCTCCTACAATATTTTCTACGAGTTTTTTTTCCCTATGAAAACTGGAGTACCTAGAGAAACGAACGACTAAAAAGGTGCGATGTAGAGTCTAAGGAGAGCAAAGACGACTGTCACGATTCACACTACGGAAGAGTACTGAACCAGATACTTGACGCGAATCTGAATCTGATACACACGCGAGTACAGATAAATTTAAGACACTGAAGGAAAAACCGCACAGGAAAGTCAAAATATCTCGTGGGAATTTTTCAGCAATCAGTCCTAAAAAATAATAATTTATTGGCAGATATAGATTTCTACCACTGTGTGGTCATTATCAATGCTTAAAAAACGATTAAAATACTTAAAACACCTCGACCTCCATGTTGGAGGTTCCTTTTATCGAGATGTTTTAAGTATTTCGATCGTTTTTTAAGCATTGATAATGACCAATCTATATCTGCCAATAAATAAATATTGCCGGCCGCGGTGGCCGCGGGGACTGAGGCGCGCCAGTCACGGTCTGCACGACCACTACGGTCGGGGGTTCGAATCCCCCCTCGGGCATGGATATTTGTGCCGTCCTTAGTGTTAGCTAGTTCATAAGTAGTTTCTAAGTTTAGGTACTGATGACCCCGTAGTTAAGTCCCATAATCTATACAAAGATTTTTGAATTAAATATTTTTACGACTGATTGATGAAAAATTCCCATAAGTCAAATACAGTCGTGGAGCACAAATTTCACCATGGAATCAAGTCTGTCAAAATATCTCGCTTGTACTGAGAGTCGGTTACGTTTTAAAGGCGATGCTGAAAACGTGACAGTGTATTGACACATTAGTCATGTGAGCTATCGAAGAATCTTCTACACACAGTCAGATAATTTACATTCGCACAAAATTCAGATTTTATTTTCACGCCTGAACGGCGCCCGGCGAATCTAAAACCAGTGGAAACGTTCGCTCAGGCACCCAATGAACTCACGAGTTCGCGCGAAGCCAGCCACGCGCAATAAATCAACCGCAGCTCTGTCTCGACCGGTTGATTACCCCTGTGAGTTTCGGCGTCGCGCGCAGCTGCCGTCGCGTTACCGGGCGACAGCCGACGGCCCGCATCGGAAGCCTAGTTGCAGATTCGCCCGTCTCCCGGCGCGAGCGCTGCGTCCGGCTGTCGGCCTGCGAAGGCGCGGCAGTGCCGGCCGCATATTCATGAGGTGGACGCCGCGTTTGGAATTACGGGGCATTACGCCACGCTTGCGGGCGTGGGAGAGCTCGCGACGCTGCGTGCGCGGCACGAAACCTGCACGCAGGGCCAACCTGTCCACCGCGACTCCGCTCCCAGCAATTCCTCTCTTCCTGGCACTCTTCCCACGGCAGACCTGAAACTACTGGCGTCGTTCCGAAAGTAGAGCATCCTACTTTCATTCGTAGAAACAGCAGAGATACAGTTTGTGTTCAAAAGTATCAGGACACCTGGCTGAAAATGGCTTACTAGTTCGTAGCACCCTCCATCGGTAATTCGGTAATGCTTGAATTCAATATGATTTTGACCCACCCGTGGCCTTGATGACACCTTCCACTCTCGCAGACATACGTTCAATGAGGTGCTGGGAGATTGTTTGGGAATTGGAAGCCCATTCTTCACGGAGTGTTCCATCTACATATCTACATCTACATACATACTCCGCAATCCACCAAAGCCGGCAGCGGTGGCCGTGGTGGAGTCTGCGGCGCGCCAGTCACGGTCTGCACGGTCGGGGGTTGGAATCTCCCCCATCGGGCATGGATATTTGTGTCGTCCTTAGTGTTAGCTAGTTCATAAGTAGTTTGTAAGTTTAGGGACTGATGACCCCGTAGTTAAGTCCCATAAGCTATGCAAACATTTTTGAATCCACCGTAAGCTGCGTGGCGGAGGGTACACTGAACCACTACTAGTCATTTCCTTTCCTATTCCACTCCCAAATAGAACGAGGAAAAAAAAGAATTCCTATTTGTCTCCGTACGAGCCCTAATTTCTCTTGTCCTTGGTCGAACATACCAGTAACAAATCTAGCTGCTCGCCTCTGAACCGCCTCTATGTCTTCCTTTAAACTGATCTGCTGCGAGTCCCAAACACTTGAGCAATACTCAAGACGTGGTCTACTTTACAGATGAAGTACATCTTCCCAAAATTGTCCCCATAAAACGAAGTCGGCTGTCCGCCTTTCTCACAACTGTTCTTACATGTCCATTTCATATCGCTCTGCAATGTTACACATAGATATTTGAACGACGCGACTGCATCAATAAGCTCACTACTAATGCTGTGTTCGAATAGTACGGGATTGTTTTTCCTACTCATGCGCGTCACCTTACACTTTTCTACATTGAGGGCTAGCTGCCATTCTTCGCACCAACTACAAATTTTGTCTGAGTCAATTGAAGACGACACATTCCTATACACCACAGCATCATCAGCAAACAGCCGCAAATTACAAGTTAGTCTGTCCATCAGATCATTTAGATAGATAGAAAATAATAGCCGTCCTATCACACTCCCCTGGGGAACGCCTGACGATACACTCGTCTCTGATGAACACTTCCCGTCGAGAACAACGTACTGCGTTCTATTACTAGGAAGTCTTCCAGCCAGTCACAAATCTGTGAACCTACTCCATAAGCTGAGGAGAGGTATCGATGTAGGTCTTTGAGACCAGGCAAGAAGTTTGCGTTCCTTAATTCTTAAAATAAAGCGTCAGCGATTATTAAATTGTGTTCTGTACAAAATTCAACCAGGCGACTTACACTTTCCTCCCTATCCCCAGTCCGTAATCTCCAACTATTTTTATAATAGAAATACTGTTGCCAACTTGCTCTTCAATAGCAAAGACAAGATTCCACCTTTGGAAAGAAGTGGCATATATAGGATCTCTTGCAATCTTTGTGGCAAAGTATACGTAGGTGAGTCAGCTAGCGCTATAACTACTAGAGTGGCTGAACTTGAGAGGAGTTGGAGACTAAAAAAAGAGAGAGTCCATCTTTGAAGAACATGCCTTAAATGAATTCCATGCCTTTGACATTAAATGTGATGTTCTCCATAGAGCAAATAAAGGCAGAAGGCTAACATTGCTTGCAATTCTCTCTATCAACATACACCAAGCTCAGAAACCGAACCTCAATGATCAGACCGAGTTCCAGTATTCAACCATTATTAAAGTAACCTATTATGTATAATTCAGCCACTATGCTTGTCGAAATTATTCACACCACTCTTTTGAAAACCAGTGAATTTTAATATTCAATATGCTCATTTATTCACATACTCCAGACTTATGTAATTGTTCACCACCAACATTTCATTTTTATGTCTTCCTCACTCACTTGTTCCCCTCCTACTTTTGTCCGTATATATAAGTTAACTTAATGTACAATTGTACTTACTAGTATTCACTGAAACATTGTTTCAACCCATATGTTGAAAATTAATGTATAGTTATGTCTTTGTTACAGTTTTGTTTTATTGATAGAGCTGAAGCATTGAAATAAAATTTGTGGTGCGGCCGGGAATCGAACCCGGACCTCCATGCTTACTAGGCAGACGTCTTAACCGTTAGACTACCACACCACTAACGATTAAGGCGCCTCGGAATAGTCTATGTACGATTTCCCTCCACAACACAAACTTTAATTCAGCTTCTTTGTTCCAAAGATAATTGCCACTACTGCCAAGGCTCTCCATGCAGCGGAATAGCACCTCAGCAATGGACATGGTGGAACAATCCTGTTATGGTGATATAAATATCAATTAAATACAATGAAAGAATCCCTGAGACGGATTTTCGTCTCAAATATGTCAAAGACATTATTGATAGAGCTGAAGCATTGAATTAAAATTTGTGGTGCGGCCGGGAATCGAACCCGGACCTCCATGCTTACTAGGCAGACGTCTTAACGGTTTTTTTTTTTTTTTTCTTCTTCTATTGGTAGTTCTCGTTGTTGCGGACGCTGATCGTTTTTGTTCGTTCTTGTTCGAAGTGTTCTTGGCTCAGCTTTTTTTATTACAGAGAGCGTTGAGCTCCCTGACCGGGCGCGCTGAGCCACGGCGCCCGGCAATATTGTCTTATGTTCGTGCTTTTTTGCTCTTTGTGAATAGGTGGGCCGTTCCTGGCGGTACTGCAATGCCAGGCCAACCCGTGACAGAGGTAGTGCAAGCACTTAGCACTC
This sequence comes from Locusta migratoria, assembly GCA_026315105.1. Taxonomy (NCBI): domain Eukaryota; kingdom Metazoa; phylum Arthropoda; class Insecta; order Orthoptera; family Acrididae; genus Locusta; species Locusta migratoria. The sequence continues at coordinate 422,345,522 of CM048746.1, read as the reverse complement.
CGTCATGATCCAAAAATGAGTTTAATATTCTGGTCCTGCGATGCAGGACGTATCAGATATTAAGCTGATAAGAACAGATACTACACTTTGATCTTAGCCAAAAGGCCGAGAAGCGATTACCGTTAGACTACCACACCACTAACGTTTAAGGCGCCTCGGAATAGTCTATGTACGATTTCCCTCCACAACACAAACTTTAATTCAGCTTCTTTGTTCCAAAGATAATTGCCACTACTGCCAAGGCTCTCCATGCAGCGGAATAGCACCTCAGCAATGGACATGGTGGAACAATCCTGTTATGGTGATATAAATATCAATTAAATACAATGAAAGAATCCCTGAGACGGATTTTCGTCTCAAATGGTAGTCTAACGGTTAAGACGTCTGCCTAGTAAGGATGGAGGTCCGGGTTCGATTCCCGGCCGCACCACAAATTTTAATTCAATGCTTCAGCTCTATCAATAATGTCTTTGACATATTTGAGACGAAAATCCGTCTCAGGGATTCTTTCATTGTATTTAATTGATATTTATATCACCATAACAGGATTGTTCCACCATGTCCATTGCTGAGGTGCTATTCCGCTGCATGGAGAGCCTTGGCAGTAGTGGCAATTATCTTTGGAACAAAGAAGCTGAATTAAAGTTTGTGTTGTGGAGGGAAATCGTACATAGACTATTCCGAGGCGCCTTAAACGTTAGTGGTGTGGTAGTCTAACGGTTAAGATGTCTGCCTAGTAAGCATGGAGGTCCGGGTTCGATTCCCGGCCGCACCACAAATTTTAATTCAATGCTTCAGCTCTATCAATAATGTCTTTGACATATTTGAGACGAAAATCCGTCTCAGGGATTCTTTCATTGTATTTAAGTTTTGTTTTAATTGGTTAGGCGTCTCTGTTTAAAAATACTTAAAGGCTACATAGTCTATGACTGACAGTTATCTTTGTAAAATCTTTCTACTCGAAACACAGCAGCTGGTGTGATGTGGATAATATGCAGTATTAAGTTGTCTGGAAAAGGCCTAAGAAGCCGAAAGCTAGTTCACAACAAAAATAAATATTGTTGTGGAACAAATATATAGTGTATACAGTTATTTTTTATTTCTCTACTTTTTCGTACTAAATAATGAGAGTCATCCACCAAAATTAAAGTTTCGTCTCCATTACTATCCTAATAATTTCTTCTACTTCATCGTACGTTATTTCATATTATGCAACATCTGCCGAGTTAACTGGAATATAAACATGTACTACTGTGATTGGTATTGGTTTCATGTTAGTCTTGACTACGATAATGTCCCCACTAAGCTGTTTATAGTAGCTTACCTGAATTTCAGTTTTCTTGTTACCCTGCCTACTCCAGCGGAATTCCTATTTGATGTTTTGTTGACAACCCTAGTTTCAGGGTCGCAATCACAAACTAGTCGCAAGTAACGAACGATAAATAAATAAAATAGAATAAAAACTAATTATCTATGACAACGAGTATTTATAAATAATTACCTAAATATCGGCCGTGATATACGGCAAAACTGCCCGGAAATGGTCGCACTTTCCTAGGCACTATGTCACGGATTCGCGAGCGCTCCCACCGGAGCTTTGAGTCCTCCCTCTGGCATGGTTGTGAGTGGTGTCCTGAGGATATGTTAGATCTGAGTACTTTGCTCCCTTAGATCTAATATCAGTTTAAGCTAAACCAGTTGAAAATTTCTCATGCCACAGTGGCTGTGCTGTTGCAGGTTAACTTTGGAGACGTGAAAATCCCAAAGAACTTCGATTACCCGAAACCGCAGAAGATCGACCCTCTGGACGGCGTGCATGCTGTGTCTTCAGACAACATCGTCATCGTCGACGCGCAAACGCTCCTGGTTCCCAACTTCTCGTACGATGGTGAAGCTCCAGGTTTGTAATCGCCACTTCACTTTGACTGAATACTTCTTTTTTATAGTTCAGAGCTCTAACTGTAACTATGTTCTATTATTATTATTACAGAATTTGGTTAATTCTAAACCACTTACAGCTTTGTACTATGATACAACCATTTTCGTCTTATCTTTCAAAAACTTCTTCATGGATTGACTGCTGGATCATCTCCGATCATTTGATATCACCCTCCTGGGTTGTAGGTTTTCTTGTTGGTTGGGATGTTAAGTTTTCCCAAATCCCTTTCTATTTTTCCAGCCATACCCTGGTATTCTTTCATTTGGAAATGAAATTAAATAATTTCTTCATTAGCCTATTGTCACGCACTCTGCAAATGTGTCCGTATAGCTTTAAACTCGTTTTCCTTATAGCGTCTCTTCATCCACTTGTTAACCTCGTTCTTTTGTGGTCCTAAATTTTTGTATCCTCATTTATTTCTTTTCTAGTTCTTCTTGATCCCTTTCTTATTCAGTTTTAGGCATTCAGCTCCGTGCAGCGCTTCCGGTTTAATCACTGTTGTGTAACTTTTAATTTTTGCCTGGAACGATACTGATCTTTTATAGTATTTGTTTGCGGTGAGATTATAAACGAATTCGATTTTCCTTGAAAATTCTTTACTTGTGGTGTCATTCTGTCTATTTTTGTCAAATACTTCTCAACTCTTTTAATGTTTTCATGTTGTGACTGTATATGTCCTTTCTGACTTGTGTTTATGTTCAGTGTATTTCAATTTTTCATATGATATTTGTTATCTAGTTTCAGCTGCAGTTGTGTGAAATATTTATATCATTACTTTCCATCTATTGCGTCCTTAGAAATTATTGCAATATCGCCATCAAAAGTGAGACTGACTTCAACCTTTTCGTCTCCCCTTTTCCTAGGTGGACTTCTTCCATGTTTTTCTCTTGCAGTTCCATGTTTAATCCCGACTCAGTGACACTTCTCTGTTGGGGTGCAGCACATTCCAGTCTCACCAGACTATTCGAACCCATTCAGAGAGAAAAGATAATTTGTGGCAGTACTAGTACAAATGCAATGTTAATGTTTAATGTCTTTTGTCATTGCACAAAACAACGCTCAATAAAACTCTACAAAAAGTATAGAGTAAATAATCATAATTAATTCTATTCACCTACCTTTATTCTACCAAATCCTATGCGTAGAAATATTTAAATTTGTCTACAGTTGATTTACTAGGCAGATACAGTGCCACTACTTGTTAACAATAACTGAAAAATATCGTTCACCTATAATTGAACCTTACCACAGAATTTAAATTCTAGTTAGTGGATCATTTAACTGTCACTAATGATAAGACTCCGACCCGTTATGGAGTTTTAGTTTTGCTTATGAACTCCTTGTACACGTAGTTCTGATTTAATTAGATTGAGGGATGTATAGGCGGTTCGTTTGATCTCTTAACTATGGACATCTGTTGCACATACAGTGCCTTAGAGAGTTCCAACGTTAGTCACATTTTTTTCATGAAATAAAATAAAGATAAATATAAGGCGTGATCATTAAATCAGAGTTATGTGTGTGTGTGTGTGTGTGTGTGTGTGTGTGTGTGTGCGTGCGTGCGTGCGCGCCTGCACCAACGTTTTTTTATAAGAAGTTAGTAACCAGTTTGCCTTTCTTTACGTTAATAGGTCTTTACTTTCGAACCTAGTTTTAAATGAATGTTACGTGTTTGATTATACATAATTTCGTCACTGCAGTACTAATTATCTTTTTATTTTCATTTCACTTCTTTACCCAATTAAAATGTGAAAATTTTCGCAAGTAATATTGGCACTGGTACGTAATATGTTCATGAGTATATATTCGTTTCTTTTTTAACTATTACTTAATTCCAATCCCTAAGATTGCTAATATTATTGTTGTTATTATAATCAAGATATGAATGAATTAAAGTAAGCTGCCAGTGGGTACTGAATTACACCGTATATATAATTGTATTATTGTAATTTTTATTATAAGTATTATTATTTCTATTATTGCGCTTAGAAAAAGTTTGTAATAACTAAAAACATATAACATCCTCCAAAATTGAGAAAAATACCTATTATATAAAAACTGAGAGTAGATCTAAAGAAGGTAAAAACAATTAAATTATTTTACATACAGAAATGAAATTTCACGATGCGATTTCTGCGCATCCGGAATTGAAAGGTTTGTTGCCCCTACCCGAGAAATATTTAAAGTCGCTTGGGGCTAAGTGGAAAGGTAAATGCCCATTGCATACTCCAGGAAAAAAAACCACCGAACAATTTCATAAACTAGAGATTGGTAGTTCATTTTCGTATGATATTTGTACTGGTATGTTCTGAGGAAGTGATTAGCATTTCAAACCTCGATTGAAGATTTGACCTGTTGCCTAGTTTCCACAGGGGCCTTTATGGGCCCTGATAACCCGTTCCATGTGTGATGACATCGACGCGCATAAAGCATGGATAGCATACTGTGGTACAGCCATTCATGCTGTATTCACCTGTTTCCAAGCGACAGTGGGCCATTGGGGTGTCGTTTTACCATATGTAACACATTTCCGATCGGTTACAGGTCTGTCGATCAGTAGGGCCAGAGTGAAATTCTGGCAGCCTCTAACAAGAAGAAACCAAGTGTTCTTGTAACAACATGTGGTCGTGCATTGTGTTGCTGAATTATTCCGTATGTACTGTGTTCCGAAAGGGTACGTCTACAGGTCGGAGATTGTCATTCACTTAGGTACAACTTTTCACTTTGCCGTGGATACGCAGAAGTCTGACTTTTGGTCGTATCCAGTAGTAGCCCCTAGAACAATACCTTTAGTTGGCGCTTGGTCGTACCCAATAGAACCCCATAAGGGTTTGAGTTGGTGCCCTATATCTACGAATACAGTTACTGTGTCGCCGCTCACCGCAGTGAATCAAAATGCGGCCATCATTTTTAAACAAACAGAACCTGGATTCGTCCGAAAACTCTACATAATACCACTTCTCTCCCCCACTGACGTCATTCCGTACATCATTACCATCTACCAATAGCACGTGCAGCTTGTTAAATCCGTATCATAGGGGTCGCTGCCCTCCGAGTTGATCATGGGCGTTGCAGCGCATCTTGTCATAATGCGCTCGACGCTGCACTTGCTAAACTTTCATTTGGCATTTCTGAGCTGCCTGGTGTGCAGTCGACACAATAGGGCTGCATGCGCAGTAACTCTTTTAAACGTTTCGCCTCAAAGATGTCTGAAACTCAACCGTGAGTCTCGGGACGCGTTAGCTGCTCGCTTCATTTATTTCAAACGTCAACTTCGCTCTGTATTTTCTCTGGATGTAATTGACTTATTGCGATGCAACCAACGCCAATCTTTTGTGAATCTTCAGGGTACTGAGTGGACAACTAATAATATGGACATCCATTTATAAAACATAACTTTGTTTTGAAAATAAAATTGGTTTACATTTTACAGTGACTCAGAGTACTTACTTTCTTAAGCCCCTGTCGTATGTTCTACATCTACATACATACTCCGTAATCCACCGTAAAGTGCATGGCCGAGGATATACTGTTCCATTATTAGACATTTCCTTTCCTATTCTACTCACAAATATAACGAGGGAAGAAGAATGTCTACAAGCTTCTGTAAGAGTCCTAATTTCTCTTCTCTTGTCTTTGTGATCTTTACGCGAAATTTTTGTAGGCGGCAGCAAGATCGTTCTACACTCAGCTTCAGATTCCGGTCATCTAAATTTCGTCAACAGAATTTCTCGAAAATAGCGTGAGCGATTCCCATTTTCGTTCTCGGAGCATTTCTGTGACACTCGCGCAGTGGTCAAACCTACCAGTAACGAATCTAGCTGGCTGCCTCTCAACTGCTTCCATGTCTTCCTTTAATCTGCTTTGGGTCGTAAACACTTGAGCAATACTGAAGACAAGGTGGTACAAGCGTTTTATACGCGGTCTCCTTTACAGATGAAGTACATCTTCCCAATACTCTTCCAACAAAACGAAGTCGGTTGCCCGCCTTACACGCAACTGCCCTTACGTGTTCGTTGCATTTCATATCGGTCTGCAGTGTTACGCCTAGATATTTGAAAGATGCCCGTGAAAGTCGTTTCCAGTATCTGTACTTGTTTCACAGATATTTGGAGTGAAAAGTTCTATAGTTGGACGCTGTTATGTACCGGTGGTTCGCCTGACGAGCGTATAACCCGCAATGCAGGGTACAAGCTGTTGGTCGCTTACCAGTGAGGCGATCCACAGCGGTGGTTCCGGAGTCACAAGAGAACGGGAGAGAGCACCGCCAGAGAGCATACTAAACCGGGACAATTTTCCTACGCATAGTCACGCGAGACCAGCTGGATACTGCCACGTATCACTGCGCAGGGGGGACTGAGTGCAACACGACAGCAGTTCTCCGCCGACCACCTACGAGAACCATAGCTGAGGGATCGCAACCGCCGGTCGCGATGGCCGAAGGGACTGAGGCGCTTCAGTCACGGTCCTGGCTTATACTTAACTGGTGAAGAAGAAAACTTTTAGTTGATGTTAGTTTCAGAAGTTGTTAGTTTGTTTCCGTATCAGATAGTGTCTTTCAGTTATTATCTCCTGTGGCGAGATAAAGAAGACGCCCTGTATTTTAACCATCTGTAAAAAATAATGTGTCCTTTAGCACTGCGGCACTGCGCACTAAAGCGCCCAGCTGCGGTGTGCGCAGCCGTTCGCCCTCGGGTTTCGAGTCCTCCCTTGGGCATGGGTGATTGTGTTGTCCTTAAGTGAGCTTAAGTTAGTGTAAGTAATTTGTAAGCCCAGGGACTGACAGCCCACGTAGTTAAGCCACTTAGATTTACAAACAATTTTTATCCCTTGGATGAAGAGTGGTTTTGCAGCCCCACCCCGACTATTGCGAGTATGCTCGTCATCGCTCCTGTCTGTGTGTCCGCAGACGCCAAGTTCTGGGTGGGGCGCGGCAGCAAGCCCAGCTCGCAGGGCATCCGCGTGCCGGACGAGAACGGGCGCGAGGAGCCGCTGCGGCGCTACGACCGCAAGACGCTGGTGCTGACGCTGCCCGCCGACCTCACCGTGCACGAGGTGGGACACTTCGGCGTCTGGTGCGAGGCGTTCGCCGTCGACTTCGGCCACGTGCGCCTGCCCGCCAACGTCAACGTGCCGCCCTCGCTCAAGATGCTCGGCGTCTCCGCGCAGGTAGGCCGTAGGCCGGCACTACGCGCTTCCCGCCGCTTGCTGTGCTCCGCCCTGCTCTGCTCTGCTGTGGTCGTGGGACTCGCTAAAGGCCCGGCCTCAACCGCTGCGTGTTCGATGCTACTGCTGACGAACCCCACTGACCAGGACCACATGGGTATCCGATTTTAGAATTTCTTTATATTTATTGTGCGTGAAGTTCACAAGTTAAATAACAATCAGCCAAAGCCATTAACCGCAACTCTCAAAACTTCTCGAGAAAATCGACTTTCCAGTTCTGCATAGTACACGTAAATACCAATAATTCAAACAGTTGCAGTATCTGTCTGTGTACCTCATCAGGTGGTGGCGTTCTGCTCTCACGATCACCGAATCGATGGTTCGAATCCCACCACTACAGATTGTTTACTTTTCGAATTCAGTTACGGCATATTAAACATTTTGGGATCTCTAATTCCACGTGTTGGGTCACTTTTTTCTCAAGTGTACGTACACAAGATAAGAAATTGACGTCACGTAAAACGATGATTGAGTATGTTAGCTGCTTGTTTCTATGTATGTAGACGAGCTGAAAACCTTCACGTCACGTAAAACGATGGTTGAGTTGAGCCATTGATGTATTTTATTAGTCGTCTCCTCCTCTAGTTGTATGTAACTTACCTTTTCCTGTACTCTATAGTGTCGCACCTCTTCACAAACTGAACAATCAAAGACTACCGTCGTCAACTAATACGGAAGCCAATACTGTAAAAAATGTAACTTACGTTTTTTGTTATTGAAACCATCAATTATTAACAACCTTCTGTAAAGTATATGAAATTACCAATGAACAAAAATCATGCACTTTTCGTAAAAATTATCATTATATATTAAAATTGTTTAAGTATTCGAAAAAAAGTAATAATCTGTCACGAGAAAAAAAAGATAAAAAATCTGTCATGACAGGATTCGAACCACCGACCCTAGTGTTGTAAGGCCAGAACGCTATCACCTACCACATGAACTACACTCATCTACACCGACAGAAGCTGCAAGTCATTTAATCATTGGAACTCAATCTTACTTGCGAAACTTCAAAAGTCTATTTTCTCGAGAATTTTTGAGAGTTGCGTAGAATGACTTTGGCTGAATGATATTTGAGTTCTGAACTTCACGTACCATAAATATCAAAAAATTCTGAAATCCGATACCCACGTGGTCTCCTTGTGAAACGACTTTCCAGACCGTACCGCTTTTTTTCTCCTCTTGTTGCTTTTACTGCCATGTTAGCAGTGCTTGTGGATTCAGATGGATGGATGGACAGAGGAGTTTCGGGTGCACGACGACTACGACTTTAGCACCCGATCAAGAGTGGACCAATTAAAAAGAAAATGTGTAAATACCAGCAACAGAACTACAGGGTGAGCGAAAGTCGCGGTACTCCCTTTTATCTTAGATACTCTGCCGAAATTGTGCAACATGGATCTTTCAGTAAGACATGTCTAAGATGAATGATATTTTCACTCTGCGGCGGATTGTGCACTCCTGCCAACCATGCAGGACTAGCACTTCTGGAAGAAAGGATATGGTGGAAACATGACTTAGCCACAGCCTAGAGGGTGTTTCCAGAGTGATGTTTCCTATCTGCAGCGCAGTGTGCGCTGGTATGAAATGTGCCAATCCTTAAAAATAAAAAAAATAAAACAATAAAAAACAATTTAAAAAAATCCTCTTAAATAAGATCGAACCTTTCATTCCCACATTATGAATTCTGCTTTGGAAAAATTAAAATTCAGTGTTTTCTGTGCACTAAACGCCAAAATATGTGTTTTAGAATTTCTATCAAGCTATTGCTTTTTATGTCATGCGCAACACAGAGGGCCTTATTTTGTTGATAGTTTACAGTGCCAGATCAATAATGTTGGTATAATCTTCGCCGCAGCACCAAATACAAGACAATTCACTGCTGAAATAAAGCAACATGAGCCACACTCACGCTCACAGGGTTAAAAATAATTCGTTCTTATGGAGATCGTGAGATAAATACGAAGCTACTGAAATAAAATACGACCTTAGAAAAATAGATCATATTAAAAATACAACTTAGCTGACGCCGATAATTTTAAAATACCTCTGAGAGGCATTTTGTGCACAAGCTTAGGTTACGAAAGTCGGAATCCCCGGACAAATAGAGTTTCAGCTTCCAAATTCTCTGTAATGAAACAACAAAGTTAATCGGACAAAGAAAAATGAAAACATATTACTTCATAAGATAAAATCCGCCTCACTTGCAGACAGCAATTAATGGCAACATTTGAAGACTTCAGCACTCCTGTCCCAGCGAAGAACATTTGCTGTGGTCTTCATCAGATCTGTTCTGAAATGTCAAGTGTGCGTATTTTATGCATATTTGTGTTGGCCTGGTTGTAAGTACGAAGAAAGGTAAAGTAAGTTTAAAAGTTGACGTCCTGTCGAAATGAACTACAATTGAAAAGAATTGGGCAGACGAGGCACATGTAACGGAACTATCCATTTGAAAGATCGCCATTATACGTACTACATTACAGACCCATGTGAGGTCTGAGATATAACTCATTAGCTTAGGCTGCATTAAGAAGGAATTTTACGGTATCGCCTGTCCTGGGCTTACCAACCAGATACTGGTGGTTATTAATTTTAGCTACAGAAGGAGTCTTCTGTATTACAAGTGTAGTAATTCAGAAAATTTATTTTGTGAAATTCATTATATCCTATTTTGTCATGATCAAATGTAGGCCTAATAAGCCTGTCTACTTAAGCATTCGAAGGAGAAAAGTTTGATAACGACAGCTTCAATATAAACTTATCAGTCGTCTCCTTGAGTGGTAGAATACTTACCTTTACTTGTGCTCCAATGCAAATACGAAACTCAGTAATTGGGCTGTTATCGCGAGATTCACACGCATACTGGTAATTTGAAATTTAAAACTGTTGTGATTTTCAGTTCGGAGACTCCACAACCATTTGAATCAGCTTACTGAATTCGTCTCTTGGTCTCCCTCTGCGATTTTTACCCACACCAGTCAAATGCTAAATTTACGATTTCTTTGAGTCTAATAATGTGCCTTATCAGTCGATCCCTTCTTTTAGGCAATGTATGCATAAATACCTTCTTACCCCAATTGTACTCAGTATCACCTCATTAGTTACGCGATCTACCCTACCAATCTTCAGCAATCTCCTGTAGCGCCACATTTCAAAAGCCCCTATCCTCTTCCTGTCTGACCTATTTATCGTCCAAGTTTCACTTCCGTACAAGGCAACACTCGACACAAATGCCTTCAGAAAAGATTTCCTTACTCTTAAATTAATATTCGATGTTCGTAAATTTCTATTTTTCAAAAACTCTTCCCTTTCCATTGAAATTTTGTATTTTATATCCTCTGTACTGCGACCATTATATGTTATTTTACTGTCCAAGTAACAAAAGTCATCTACCACCTTTATTGTTTCGTACCCTAATCTAATTTTCTTAAACTGCATTCCATTACCCTTGTTTTGCTCTTGTTTTACTCTCCTTTCAACACACTGTCCATTCCGTTCAATTGCTCTTCCAGGTCCTTTGCTTATTTTAAATGTAAAACCCACTGGTTTTAAATGTGAAATTTCACGAAAAGGCCTTTGAGCAAACCATTTCACTGCCGGTTCGTGGTGAAACATTTTCTATTAAATAAACTCAACCACACTTACTGCCTTGTGTCATAAAACTATATTTTGTTTTTCACAACCTATTTTCGGGTTATGTGTCCATTTTCTAGTGCCTTACTGATTCCAAAGTACAGAAGACAAACCATAACATTACTATAGTTCTCTGTTTTTCCACTTTAGCACTAGAAGGTATTACTGTTTGATAATTAATATAAAAAATTATGATGTTAGTAACTAAATTATTGTAATCTCCATATTATATATTTTTAGAGCTGATTACTTGCTGAATTTTTCTAGTGACAGCTAGGTACAATAATTACTTGGCTGTCACTAGACAATTTCAGCAAGTCGTCAGCACTAAAAATATATAATATGGAGAGTGCAATAAATTAGTTACTAATATCAATATTTATAAAAGGTATTCCAATGAATGTAAAATGCAAATGTAATTGTCAACCTTCTAGTTTTGAAATCGAGAAACAGACTATTAACGTAATGGTTTCTCTTTAGTTAAGTACGTTGGAACCAGTCATGGACTAGAAAATGGGCTCATGTCTCGAAAACTAAGTCGTGCAAAATAAAATAAAGTTCTTCGTTTCTCGAGGTAAGAAAGGGCCTTCTGTTCGCTGCAGTTGATTGTATTTCTCCCAAACGCGTTTCGCCTTTTATTTTAAAGGCATCTTCAGTGGGATCTACGAGTAAAATGTTTATGTGAGATGTATTGTTTCCAGATTATAAACAGTTCACGTTTTTTTTTTTTTACATGACGGAAAAGGTTTTTACTTACATTTCCGATCTCTTTTTAGCTATCTTCTGCTGTTTCCTACATCTGGTCAAGGCCACATTGTATAACTAACAGAATTTCTCACATTTGTGCACATTTTGGAGCCATGATTTACTTGCTGTATTTTCATGTTTCATTTGTTTTGTTGCCAACGTAACGAAATGTATGTTGGTTGCTAACCTTTGTATGTGAACAAAATGAAAGAAGAAGAATATTTTTTGAAACAGAAGAATAAGAAGGAGCGAGGGAGAGAGTGACAGAGACTCACTCTATCTGTATGTCTCTCTCTCTCTCTCTCTCTCTCTCTCTCTCTCTCTCTCTCTCTCTCTCTCTCTCTCTGTATGTGTGTGTGTGTGTGTGTGTGTGTGTGTGTGTGTGTGTGCGCGCGCGCGCGCGCGTCTCAAAGAGAAAGAGAGGAAATAAGACACAAAATGGTACACAATGACATGCAGACACAAACTCACACATAAAATAACCAACATTTTCAAAAAACTGGGACACGCGTCTGGGAGAAATAAAATCAATTGCAGCAAACACAAGCGTTTTTCTTTACCTTCAGAAACGAAGAATTTCTGCACTTGTTGCAGAAGATGGCCACTCAAAGCAACTTGTTAAAATAACTTTTTATGAAACAAGGCAATAAGTGTGGTTCAGTCTACTCATTCTTAGTTGTTCGCTGTCCTCCTCCTCCTCCTTGGTTACTTATAATCATGTGCAGTATTTGTTACCTATGTTCCGCAAATGCAGAAGAAAAAAATCAAGTTCCTTTGTCGTACACGTTTTGGGCCTTTCTTTATTTTCAAGGAATCTTCAGGGGCGTGGAACATGTACATTTTTATTTTACAGAATTTCGTTCTCAGTTTTACTAATTTCTGGCATTTAAATGATATACGATTATGGCTTTTTTTTTTCATCTATGATTAGCAATATTTTGATATTATTACTTGCAGTTTGTGTGTGTGTGTGTGTGTGTGTGTGTGTGTGTGTGTGTGTGTGTGTGTGTGTGTGGATGACGTTCTACAAGTGATATTTCCTCTGTTTGGTTGTCTTCCTTCTTATCTTTATGCCGATAGGATATTTGTTTACAGCACTAGGCACAGTCCACAGTGTGGATGGCTCCTGAGAAAACTGTTACTCCGTTACAGCGTCTGTTAATGCCGGTGTCGAAACCTGAGAAAAAAAGTCAAGAAATATATTATAATTTGAGAGCACGGTGGCCGGAAACGGCATTTGAGGTGCAAGCGAGCGTCTCGAAACAAGGGTGTGTAGCTTTATATCATAATGGAAGCCAACACCACTAGAATAAAACTGTAGTTTCCATTGAACCAACTGAAGACCTAGACGCAAGTTCACCTACGAATTGTTATATGGAAATACGACGTAGGCTTGAGTCTAGCTATCGGCTTGGAGAAAGTATTTCATATTTGTGTACCTTTCCAGACTTAAGCGAACTGAAACTGAGAAATCAACTATTCATTCTTCAAAAATAAAGAGGTCTTATACGCTGCAAAAAGCGACTACTGTATTAAATATTTGAAATTTAAATATTTAACCGATCTCTTCCTGTGGGTGGCTTTGTGCTTTTTTGATGTAAAATAGACGCTGTCGGGTAACTGTCTCTCCCTACTCTGCTCTAAATTCTAGCATAGAGGATACATGCTTTGAACTTAATATTTTATTAAAAATGCTTTAGTTAATACATTCACACCGCAAAATAAATATTCTTCTTAACGAAACGTCGTTTCATGCTGAACGTTAGCGCGTAGTGACAGCTATGTGCGATACACATTGTCGACTTATTTAACATAGCATTGCAGTTTCATACACTTCTAAATGTAGTAACCAATTTACCAACAATGAATGGTAACCATCAAGATTAAACACAAATTTTTCTTAAAGAACCGTAACTTTATCCTCTATTGTTCGAACTGTTTACCAAAGACTGAAAGACACACTTGAAATCGCCGATAGATAGAAAATTAACAAATGTAATTACATAAGGAGAGGCATTGAATTAAAATTTTTTCTGTGGCTGGGATTCGAACCCAGGACCTCCTACTAACTAAGTAGGCACCTTATACCACTCAGCTAACACAGCGTTGCACCCACGCTGACTACATGGACTGTCTTAAAGCACGTATCCCTCCACACCACATACTTTAATTCTGCCTAAAGTTCCCTGTGAAATGCATATCAAATTGCCAGGACTCTCCTATATAGGAATAGGACTCCAGCAAAGAACGCGAATGGGAACAATCCCGCCTTGTTCCTCAGGCCGAGGTGATATAAATATCAACAAATAAGTAAGTAGGGGGCGCCGGGTTCGAATCCCGCCCACATCATAAATTTTAATTCAATGCCTCTCCTTATGTTTAATGCCTTTGGTATAACGAGACAACATTGTCTCAAGGAAATTTATTATTTGTTGATATTTAAATGTAATTACAGTGGCTGATATGAATTCACTGGCGATTCGTCGACACATACCGTTTGGCATAGTTGGGGCTTCGTCATAGACTGCAACTTTGAGTGCTCCCCAAAAGAAAGAAATCGAAACGAGTCAAATCGATGGATCACACAAGCGATTTTACAACAGAATTTTACGTTGCAACGCGGGACACGTGAGCTGCACAACCGTCGTGTTGCAGCCACATCAATTTCCATTTAGCATGCCTAGGATGAAGAAGGTCCGAATCATGTAATTTCCTACGATACCGCACCATATGCCCCGTGGCCGTTGATGTTGCACCTGAAGAAGCCAGTTTGGATTTTCTGCTGCCCAGTAGTGCATGTCACGCAACTATACATCAGCGTGTTTCGTAAACGTTGCTTCATCGGTAAAGAGTACACGCTGTAAAAACGTACGGTCGTCTCTCCGGTGCTAAAGGCAAAACCGACAAAATGCTGTAGGACGTTCTAACTCACGTTCGTTGAATCCCTGATGTAATGATAAATGATAGGGGCGGACGTACTTTTGATGTAATATATGAATGACACTCGTCGGGCTAATTCCACATTCCTTGGAAATACGTCACGTACCAATGTGCGGATCCATTAGCGTCGTAGTCAGAACTGCTTGTTCGTTTTCTCTGTCAGTTACAGCCTTCCTTTTCGTCCTCTTATTGACGTCCAACCTGTCTGTCCCGATAGCGTTATAATAATTCGTGCAAAATCTGGCTCGTCGAATATTGGCGTTCTCGATGAAAAGCCCTATACCGCTGTTCTGTTTTGACAGCAAGCATTTCTTTTACATCCATGATATAAAAGTAGTGTAGCCAACTTCTTCTCAGTAGTGTGGATATCTACACGAAACGAATATTAGAAATGAATGGCCTGCAGTGCAGACAACTAAACAGTCAAATGTAGCTCAAGAGCTGTGCTTGGCGGTGTTGGCACCCCTGATGCACCCACCGTGCTTTCAAATTCTAGGTCATTTCTTGATTCATTTATTTATTTATTTTATTTTTTTCTACGTCAAGGATGTAGCATGTCACCTACTTTGTATAAAATATATACAGAGGTAACCTTACAGAATTGGAAGAAAAATGTCAAACTATGGGAATACCAATAAATGAATTGCAATTTGCAGATGACCAACTGATTGTAGCCCAATACTATGAGGACATAGAGTATATGACCAGGAAGCTGATTCAGGAATACGAAAAATCAGGTCTAAATGTCAATACGAATAAAACTAAATACATGGGAATTGGTGGAATAAATGAAGACTTACTAATCGAAGAAGGGATGGGAACAATAACAACTACAGAGGAATATAAATATTTAGGAGTGAAAATTACAAATGATGGGAAACAGGAAAAAGAAATTAGATTAAGAATAAATGCAAAAAAGACGACAATTTCTTTATTGAATGGAATTCTCTGGGACGAACAGATGACCACAAATCAAATGTTCAAATGTTTGTAGAACTTATGGGACTTAACTACGGGGTCATCAGTCCCTAAGCTTACAAACTACTTATGAACTAGCTAAGACTAAGGACGGCACACAAATATCCATGCCCGAGGGGGGATTCGAACCCCCGACCGTAGTGGCCGTGCAGATCGTGACTGGAGCGCCTCAGTCCCCTCGGCCACCGCGGCCGGCATATGACCACAGATAACAAAATAAGGATATGTAAAACAATAGTTCCGAGTATTATTACATATGGTTCAGAAGTGTGGACAACAAAATGGCAACTGAAATCAAAATTATTAGCTAAATAAATGTATTTCTGGAAACGTTCAGCAATAATATCAAGAAGAGAAAGAATAAGAAATGAAGTAATCAGAGAAAAAATTAAATGTAAAATTTCAATTATTGAGTTCATCGAGCAGAAACATCTAAAATAGTATGGACACGTAAGAAGAATTGGACAAGAAAGGCTTCCAAAATGCATACTCGACTGGACACCGAACGGAAGAAGAAAAAAGGGACGACCACCTACCACATGGATGCAGGAAGTTCAGTCAGCAATGAGGAAGAACAACATTCCTGAGGAATTATGGGAGGACAGAGAAGAGTGAAGAACAATAATTAGTAACTTAATGTAATCTAATATAGGTGCTGGAAAAATGTACTGACACTGTAAAACCAGAATAATAATAATAATAATAATAATAATAATAATAATAATTCTTTAAGACAGGTTTCAACGACGACATTGACAAATGCTATCTTACTGTGCCTTTTCAAGAGCTGTCCAACGCAGTTATAAAAAGTATACGCTTCCATTTTTAAGAAAAACTACTTCAGTATCTCAGTTGATACCAGAGCTAAAAACGTCAGCCAGACAGAAAGAAATATGTGCCTCTCGATGCTATAACATTTACTGAAAACCACGTTTCAGTACCTGCAGCCGTTCACAAAGTAAAACCGGTGTTACGTCTTACGAGACTCACCCTGTATCGTTGTCACCTGAGCTAGGAGGACAGAGCCCCCAGTGAAATTTTCTGTTGTTTTCATCTCAGAATATATAACGCATTGTGTTTAATGTGTGATTTAATAAAGTTCGTAGCGCACAGGTTACTGCACTCGTCATAAGGAAAATCATTTGAACACGTCATCTTTGATCGGAAAGCGTTTAGGAAATTATTGAGTGCATCTAAACCATCTGAATGGTGGCCTCGCCTCAGCCAACATAGTTTCCATCTGTACGATGTTTTACAGCACAGACTGCATCAGTTTAGAAATTGTTGCTGGGCCCTCAACAATCACGATCTCAAGAAACACTTGTTATGAAACGTGCAAACAACTGCTATTTACTTCCTAATTAATGACAAACCATCAACAAACAGCAAGCAATGGTGGCCCTGGTACAACAACAATCATGACTGATAATGACCAGCGAAAATTTTTTTCTTTGGACCAAAGTATTCGCACTTAATAAGTGCAATATTTCTCAATATTTAACGGCGTGGCGCTACTGTACCTAAATGCATATACCTTCTCCCCTAGCAGACTCTAGACTGCAGTAAATACTGAGCAACATTGAGGCGTTGCCTCACTGACGACGCTCGATGACAAAATAACGCATGTCCTGCCCCTAACAAGACACCGGCTTCATCCTACACCGCTTTGCTTCAGTTATCTAACCACTCGCATATTCTCTCTTTCACTCTCTGCATTTTATTAAAAAAAAAAAAAAAAAGGCTTTTAGTATAATAACGAAAGGGACACACTCCTGCACCCTGCTGTTATCTGTTTTGTCTTTTTCTGTCTGTTACAGAAAAGACCGAGATCTCCCGAATTATCCCAAATTCTTCAACAGTACGATCTGCAACAGCTCGCGTCCCAGCCGCTCAGCGGCGTCGCTGACGGTAGCGCCACGAACGGTTTCGACCAGGGCCACCAGACTAACACCTACTACAACCAACAACAACAACAACAGCACCATCAACAACAACAGCACCACGTTCCCTCGGGCCCCGCCCCCCGCGCTTACGACACGGAGCAGAACGTCGGTTCTGGCGCGCTGTACCGGGAGCAAGTGCGCGCCACCACGTACAAACCGTCTCGCGGTTCCTTCCGGTTCAGGGACTCCGCCGCCGAGTCGACGTCGGTGCAGATCGTGCCGTCGGTGTCGCTAACGCCGGAAGAGTTGCGCGAGCAACACGAGCAGGAGCAGCAACAACTGCAACAGCAACAACAGCAGCGGCAGAGGCAGCAGCCGCGGCGCGGCGGCCACGCTCGACAGCAACAACCGCAGTATTTCGAGCAGCAGGAGGCGGAGGACGCGTCCGAGGCCCAGAGACGCGCAGACGTCGACGGCGCGGAGCTGTCGTACACGGGGCAGCGCGCGCGCGCCTCGCGCCGGCAGCGGGGCCGCGCAAACTACCAGCAGCAGAAGTAGCTGCCCGCCGTGCCCACTCCAACCACACTAACAGGCCCCAGCGGAGGAATCCACCTAGGATTGCCCTTAGCGTAGCCGGTTGGGACGAGCGGTCCAATGTTATTTATTAGTCCAAAACTTGCGTTTCGAAGCGTCCGTGTCTCCCGGGACTCGCCATCTCTTCTCTAACGCGTCTGGATCGTCCGACATCGTCCTTCAACACTTTTTTTTTTTTTTTTTTTTTTTTTTTTGCAGTCCAATTTGCAACACTCCTCTCTCTCGTAATCCACCGATCATTCTCCGTGTTGATGTAAGAAGGCATTGTAATTGTTCTTGACTTTACCAGCGATTATGTGTCTTGATATTACTCGGTCTCAAAAAACATTATCAATTAATAAACCTTTCCTCTAAAATTTAAACATTTAACAAAGCAGTAGTTTTTTCAGCGTATAAGACCTCTTTATTTTTGAAGAATGAACAGCTGGCTTCCATTATTGTTCTCAGTTAAGTGTGGAAAAGTACATAAATGTAAAATAGTTTTCCTAAGCTTGATACGATAGATTATGGCCTATGTCGTATTTCTGTATACAACATTCGTAGGTGAACTTACATCTAGGTCTTCAGTTCATTCAAGAGGATATAAAGCTTATACTAGCAGCGTAGTCTTACATTCCAAATAGCAACACTCCCTCTCTCGTAATCCACCAATCATTCTCCGTGTTGAAATAAAAAGGCATTGTAATTTTTCTTGACTTTACGAGCGATTATGTGTCTTGATATTACTGGGTCTCAAAATCTTTATCAATTAATAAATCTCTCCAGTAAAATTCAGACATTTAATACAGTAGTTGCTTTTTGCAGCTTTTAAGATCTCTTTATTTTTGAAGAATTAACAGTTGGATTCCATTTTTCTTCTCAGTTAAGTGTGGAAAGGTACCTAAACGTAAAATAGTTTTCCTAAGCTTGGTACGCTAGATTATGGCTTAAGTCGTATTTCTATATACAACATGCGTAGGTGAACTTGCATCTAGGTCTTCAGTTCACTCAAGGGGATATAAAGCTTATACTAGTAGCGTAGTCATACATTCAGAATAACAACACTCCCTCTCTCGTAATCCACCAATCATTCTCCGTGTTGATATAAAAAGGCATTGTAATTTTTCTTGACTTTACCAGCGATTATGTGTCTTGATATTACTGGGTCTCAAAATATTTATCAGTTAAAAAATCTGTCCTGTAAAATTTAGACAATTAATACAGTATTTGCTTTTTGCAGTGTATGAAAAGTATATACGAGGATGAGTCACTAAATAAGCCTCAAACTGAGCTAGACACGCCAGTACTGCACTGACAAGCATGAAAATTATGTTACCTTTCAGCTGACTCCAGCTGAAAATTTATACACTCGTCTCAAAATCTTTATCAATCAATAAATTTTATCACCTGGACCGTGTATGAAAATTCAACTGATATGCAAGTTTTAAACAAAATGGAGTAATTACTGACATTACTACTACCTGAAAAAGAAAGGGAGTGAAGACTGATTAGTTCTTTTTCCGCGTACTTCCACAGATTATCTCCAGTCGTTGTAATCGACACAAGTTGTGTATCGAAATGCTGGGCTGAAAATTCTAAATTTTTTAATATACGAGGCGTTACACAAGAATATTTCAATTCTGGTCGTCGTTTTCTTAGATCTGTGTATTCTCTTTTACACATAACAGTTCCACTAAGTGATTAGTCCAAAACACCTTCATTTTAGCGTAAGCACACTGTCATTATTCCTTCTAAAAAGAACTTTACTGGAATTGACCATATTAATTATTTCATAAACACTTGTAGCAGATGGAATTATTTGCCTGAATAGCGTCAATGTCGAAATATTGGCTGGTTTTGACCCTAATAAATTTTTACAAGTCCAGGCAGGGGAACACGAAATACTACATCATACTATTTATGAAATATGTAGGTAACACACTCGACAATCCTAAGATTGGTTTGAACACCACATAGATTCACTACGCATATTCCTCCCTGAAGGCGGTATACCATTCCCTTTCTCCATCCTTTGAACTGACTTACCCACCTTGTTATAGGGGGACAAAAATTTTTGTGTGGATTCTGAACCATGGTGCAACTCGGAAATTTTCAATTCAATAACATTGGCGGGTGTGAAATGAGACAGATAAAAACTCTAGGCTTAGCGAGTGATCGAGCCCTCGACTTTCAGATGTGAACCCGGAAGTTGTCAAAGTGGCATTCAGTTGCAAGACTTGCACCAGGCTACTAAGCGACTCGAAATTTTTACTACCATAGTGTACAGGACAGGACATTAATATCATTACACCCCTTTCGCTGCTGATTCGTTGTCTGTATTTCCATGCTGAGAGCCTTCATCACTTCCTGGAGAGGCAAATTGCTATTATTCCCTAACTGGGTGAGAGTATCGTTGTACAAACTTCGAGCTGTGCAAAGGAAGTTATCAATAAATATGCAACAAAAAAGCGAACGAAATTATGTTTCGCAGGTGCAATCAGTGTGGCATACTGCCACACCTAACTAGGCATACTGCAAGTCCCAGAGACTAAAGTTGGTGATTACTAAACTGACTGTCCATAGGTCGGTTCTCAGTATCAACCAACGATTGTTCTGTGGTGAAAATATCTACCATTGAAAAGTCACAGCGTTGTAGGAGCTAACAAGGTGCATCCACACATAAAAGTAAGTGCTCCCTACACGAAACTTGGTACACGATGAACTGCGGAGTAGCTGAGGATAGCAAATCCTCAAGAGCAGCCTACAGCATAGTTCTGCAACAAGTAGAAGTGTTAGCTGATTCACGGTCCTCTACAAAGCTAGTAAAATTATGTGTACAAGTCGCTATGTAAAGATGACGAAATTGCTTGTGTGTAAATTTTCATCGACTGTTCTCGCAGAAGGCCCGGGTTGCATCTGAAATATTCTCCACGCAAGTCCGAGCCAGCGTCGACACAGTCTGCAAAAGAAAAAAAAAAGAGCGACTCCTTTTCCTGGTCTTTCGAAAGAACCAAACCCGGTCTGTAAATCGTAACTCGTTTCTCTCGGCCAGACACCTAGACAGCGCTACAGCCGCAGTCGGCAGAGACGTGCGGCTGTCTGGACAGCACGTGGAAAACGCGATGATGCTGCCGGCTTTGGGAGCATCACCCACCGGGGGTCGTTACGCAAGCCGCGGGCAGCAAGGCGGCATTACGCAACGCTCATTGGTTAATGCACGTCTGGGAACTTTCGCGGAAGGCAGCGTCGACCCTCGGCAAGGTCCTGGGAAAGAGAGAGCCGGTCCGGTCCTCCGCATGCCCCTCATGCCTGCAGCGGGCTCCCGTCCCGTCGGCACCTTTCACATGCGAGCTTTCACTCATGTCGCTCTCCGCGGTCCTTCACACTCATGCTCGCACACGTTGAAGCGTCCTCCATTAACGCTTCTCGCATGAACGAGCAGTCTCCATACCGACAACGTTCACTTGACACGAGCCTCTCGAAAACTCTCCCCGGGCAAGGCAGGGACAAGCTGTAGATCAGTTGACATGAAGATGTAAAAGTCTTCTGGTGGGGCTTTTTCTCAGAACTGGTTAGTTCTTAGTGAAATCAGTTTGCGACCGCGCATTATGTAACGTCAGCCAGTTTTACTCGCGAAGCATTCTGGTCACACTTCCGTGGCTGCGTGCAAAACAGCCCTCAACCCATGGGGAGATGCGTCTATAGCAGTGCTTTTCAACCTGCGGGTCGCGACCCACACGGGGGTCTCAAAGTCTTACTCGCCGGGTCGCCATCGCAGGAGATAATACTTGTACAATAATGTAACTAGAGGTTCAGTAATACAGAAACGTGTGCCTAACTCAAATATGGAAGCAAGCTTGGAGTTTTACGTCCCGTCGACAGCGTGGTCATTAGATACGGAGCTTACGCGCGGAGTGTTTGGGTAAGGATATGGAAGGAAATCGGCCGTGCCCTTTCAAAGGAACCATCCCGGCATTGGCATTTGCCTGGAGTGATTTAGGGAAATCACGGAAAACCTAAATCTGGATGGCTGGAGGTGGATTTGAACCACCGTCCCCCGAATGCGAGTCCATTGTGTCACTACTGCGCCACCTCGCTCGGTAAACTGAAATATATTTAATATTAAAATTGTGGAGTTCCTTGAATAGATCAAAGATTGTTTTATAATACAGTGTGTCAATGATAATTAAGCGCAAAGTCTGGAACCGTTGTAGGAACCAATCGAGAGGTAAATTAATTTGATACAATAAGTAATTCTGAATAATTCGCAAAAAAGATCTACTTCTTTTAAAGTGGGACCTTTCTTAATAAGCACAATACGGTTCTGAGTTTTGCCTGAAATGTGAAACAGTCGTTAAGCAAAATATATTTTTCTCTATGAAATCATTCCCGAAAACATATGATAAAAATCTTCGTCCAACAATTTCAAAGAAATAAAGAAGATTAAATTTCTTTACTTTGAGATAATATAGTTTTGTTGCGCTTCTTGAGGATGGAGGGGGTGGGGAGCCCCAGAATTTTTATATTTGGAAGGGGGTCACATATTCGATAAGGTGGAAAAACACTGGTCTATAGATTGTCCTGAGTGTAGAGTTCTAAATTTCCGAGTGTACTGCACAATGGGTATGAGCAGACACAAGGAACTGCACTGGCGTCTGCTAACATCAGAAGTTAACCAGTTCTCACGGAGCTCATTCCAAATATAGATCTTCTGAAACCTTATTCTGTTTTTTGAATTTGTTTTCTCTTGGAAAAGTTGACTAGGTCCTAGTACTTTTTCAACTTGCGTTCGCCTACAAAAGGGACGAAATATCTAAAACAAAAATTTTCTCATTTTATAGAGAAAAAGCATGCACTATGCGTAAAGAAGAAAGCAAATGAATAAACCTGTTTTCATTAAGATTATGTCAGGGTTACTTGACGAGAAAAAGAAGATTCTTTATTGTTTGACACTTGGAAGCCGCGGCGGAGCGGCCGAGCGCATTGAGGCGCTATGCTACGATGCGCGAGGCCGTTTTCCGTCGGGGGCTCGAATCCCCCTCGGGCATGGATGTTTGTGCTGTCTTTAGTATAAGCAGTTCATAAGTAGTTTGCAAATTTAGGGACTGATGACCCCGTAGTTAAGTCCCTTAAACTCTACAAACATTTGAACACTTGGAAAAAAACAAGACATGAAAACAGAATACAAAGGCACTAGTTGCTATGTATAGGACATTGATATGTTTGGAGGTATATATTTTCTTGGCCATATAATTTTTTTTTTAATTATTTAGACGACCGTTCCCTAATTTTCAGTTCTTAGAGAGAACTTACTTCATAGCATTTGACAAGAACATGCACTATCTATGTATTTTCCTTTTGGTCGTTACTAAACACTATTTTCATTGTGTTGCTTGAGGTTTTCCCGATGGTCTCCTTGTAAATATGGTTTTCGGGCTGTATGTCGGATGTTATTGTGGTAGCTGCACAAAATGTGCTTGCTCTTGCGTTAAAAGTGTCCTCATAACATTACTCTATCGTTCAGGTGAGAAAATGAACAACAGACAGCTTCACCCTTTCCGTGCTTATGTCTATACGAAAACGATCAGTCGAGACAGGTGAGACTCAGTACGGAAATCACACGCCAGAGGCGCTGCAGGAAACATATTCATCTCGATTAGTCATCTGAGACAAGAAAGTTGATCGTGTAAAAGAGATTTAAACTCGCAAAAATGTTGGTAAAACAAAACAACAAAAAATGGAATTCTGAATGGATCACCTATAGTAACTTTCTGAGTTAAACAGAATGACGAAACAGAGAGAGAGAAGAGAGAGAGATGGCGAGTCCTGCGTTGCTTTACCTCCCTGACTGCGCTTGGCATTTGTAGATAGGGCTGCGCGCCGTTTCAACTTTATACAAGACGTTACTAGCAGTATTTCAGTATTTGGAAGAAGAAAAATTTTGCTGGTTCGTTTACTGCGGCAACTGGACTACATAAACATTTTGTTGTGCTTCACAACTATATGTCATGTTTATTTATACTATCATATTAGAATTATTTATTACAACAAACATTTGACGATCAATTCACCCAAAATTAAATTTATGAAAACATTCAGAATCATTTATGTCAGACGACTAACTCTTTGATACTATTATAATGATGTACATAACGTTTTATATTTAAATGTATAAACAATCACAAAATAAAATTTTGTATGAAAATTTATTCCTGTCGTCTTTGTGTTATCTTTCAGTCAGTTACCATTACACTGCAAATATTTTTTTCCTTACTCTCTACTACTCGACTTGTTTTGCATACAGGATTATGAAATTTGTTTGCCTCGAAAGGTAATCTAGCTCGTATACACACGTCTCATAAGAAAAAAAATCATGTTAGCTAACTACTGAAAAATTATGATTGTATGATAGCCCTTCCCCTGATTGATGAACTCAACATATATTTAGTACAATTATATTACACGCGGTGTACACAAGATATTAATTAGTTAAATAAATTTTTCATCATATTCATAGTGAAATAGTGACGCTGTTCTTTGTTTACACTGTATAATGTGATATTTATTACAAGGCCTTAGACGTATGTTGCACCGTTAACTGTCGTTTGGGTTGTGACAGCTATTGTTTGGAGATGTTCGGTGATATCCGTGAGCCATAAGGGGTCGAATGCAGTTGACGCAACAGGAAGTTCATTAGTTATCACCTTTGGAAGGAGAAACAGCTAATGACTCTGAACAGCAGTTCAACGAAATGGACAGTGTCTTGAAAAGAGAATGTAAGACCAAAATTAGCAAAAGAAAAATTAATATGATGTAGCCGAATTAAATCAGTCGAAAACTTCAAAATACTTAATCCTCAGACGTTATGGTGGTTGGAGACGAAATAGAAGGTACTTTCGGGTCGGACCCCACCCGTTGGATCTTCAATGAGGTTTTTGTGAATATATGCACACAGTAAGTATTATTATTCAATAATATAGTTTATTGATAGTAGGTTACAAGGCAAAAATCATTTTTAGACGTAAAATACAACCGTTAGCCCTTAGTAGTCGTCAAAAACAAATGGAAGAACCTACACACATTATTTCCTGTCCTTTTCGACGAAACACAATCCTATACATATTATAAATGCGAAAGTTTGTATGTTTGTTACCGCATCACGCTAAAACTACAGCACTGATTTAGATGAAATTTCATATAGAGATTTCTTATGTCTTGGATTAGGACATAGGCCACTTTTCAAAATGTTTATTACAAGTTATTTATTTGAAATATATCCATAGGAATATGTAACGGTTGTAAGAAGGTTCTAATAGAACAGCAGAAGTGCTCTATACGGACGTCATGTTTAGCCGCGAGGGTTAACTCTTCATGTTATAAATATCCGTTTTTTGGGCAATGGTTCGTGTCCTGCTATAGTGAATTTTTTTTCTTTGTTATTGTTATCTTTTTTACTTTCGAATATACAAAAAGATTCTTGGATACTGCCAAAACGGCTTAACTGATATATAATTACATACACAAGAAATCTGAATGTTAGCGTTTATGCCGTACTCATTTTCATTTGTTGTAACAAATGAAGGAAGTATGTATATAAATTGAAGACTTTAAATAAAATATGCTCTAAGTACCATGGCAAGAAGAAACATTGACGTTTTGTGTAGAATGGGATCTAGATACCAAGCCCTATTTTGTGTACAAAGCTCGAACTGCCAAGTATAAATAGCGTACGTAAACTGCAACGAAAGTAGTAGCAAAAGCACTCAACAGATGGCAGGCGGTACGCTCCAGTCAACATGTGAAACGTTGTGTGTTCCGGCCAACTGCAACGATATATATTAATTAAGGTGAATGTCTGTTCGGTGTACGCTTATCGCGTACGAACGATAAGACGCAGAGACTTAAATATTTGTACCGTCACTAATTTATACCTGATGAAGGTTTTAGCCACGGTTTTATAGCCATCTGATAAATATTTAGCAATTTGAAGAATATAATGTGAAATGCGGAACAAGAATTACTCTTTGAAAATTATATTTACTCTTTGAAAATTCTTTTATTGGTTGCATTGTTGCTTGAGGGTTGATAATGATAAAAGGGTGGAGTATATTGGAATGGAAAGTTATCGGTGTATATAAAATTCTACGTGTGTGTGTGTGAGTGTATTTTAATATTTCGCTTTGCAGCGAAAACTACATAACGCAAACGAATGGTCTGTGTGTAGTTGTTGTCCGAAGTCTCCCGTTGTACATCGTACCAGTTCCATTCCGATAGCTATAAGGGGGTGGAAGATATGGTGATTTAAAGTCGTCACATTATAAAAAAATTCGGACTGAAGGCTAGCGATGAAGTTTGCGACTCTATAGCAACGACATACAGCGAAACGTGATGCCACAGACCATATCTTTGGTCTATGTGTGCTACAATGTCTTCAGCACTTTCTCTGTAGGGATAAGCGTACGAATAAGGAAATATAAAAATAAATAAATAAAGCAGTAAGAAAGAAATTTTTCTCTTTAAAAAAAATCGATTTAACGTTTTGCGCATTACGTCAAGTGATCGATCTGTGATATTATTACACTCATTATTTTTGAATTTCGTGATCGGATTCTTCGAAACGAGTGCATTTTTACCTGTGATTGGATCTACACTACTTACGTTCCTGATAAATAGATAATCAACCAACACGCGAGCGGAGCCGCGAGTTTAAGCTAGTGAAGATATAATTTAACCATTTGTTTAAAAGCCTTAGTGTATGTCTGTTTGTTTAAGGTAATCTCCAAAAGTTCTACACGAACTTTCATGGGTTTCCATAGGTAAATTTGGCATAGTTTGGAGAGTAACATAGGTTATATGTCATCAAAATCGGATCAGAGGAAGGAAGATATCGTAATTTGAAGTTTTATGTGTATACTATGCTTATAAGTATGCTGTAGATCAGCAAATCTCCAAGAATACTATACGAACTTTCGTGGTGCTTCATAGGTTAACTGAGTACCTTGGAGCAACATATAAGCTTCATTCCATTAAAATTGAATCATGGGAAGAAGAGATATCATAATCTGTAGTTTCTGGTGTACGCTGTGCTTTAATTGCAGCGTAGTTTAGCGAAGATCCGATAGAGGCGCTGTTCGTAACATAGTATGCCAAATAATTAATAGATGGCGATGTTGCGTTTTTTATTCATGTAACTTACGTGTAATACACTCACCCAAGGGCTACTATTTTCCTTACGGCAGCGGTGTTGTGTATTTATGTTGGCAACGGACGTTGAAACTTTTGAAAAATAAGTCAATCTTTGTGTTGATAATGAAATAATAAATAATGATGTTCCGATCAGTAAATTAATGATACCCCTGAAGCGAATATTTAGTTACCAACGTTAACCCTTTTTCAAAAATCAGTCACGTACAATGAGGGGAATAATTCTTTGCGTTGATGATGAAATAAATAATAATGTCCCCATCAGTAAATTAATGATCCCCCTAAAGCGAATAGTTACCAACGTGAACATACTAAACCGCTGCCACTGCAAGTAAAATTTAACCCAGGTACGACAAAAAATAATTGTTTTACTACCTGTATCCCGCATGCCTTCCAATGCCATGGAAAGAAAAAAAGTGCTTCTTTCCCCGGGTATCATTTTCATTGAAAACATAACGACTTTCCTTCACTTCTATCGATGTTTCCATTTACTATGAATTCTTTCCGAGGAAACACGAGTTTATGTAGTTCCCTTTCTGATTTCAGTGCGTACTTATTACAACTTGAGTCCATTCTGTTTAGCATTGCCTAGAAAACTGGATAGTACAGTACAGAACAAACAGAGGCCCTGTTAGTTACATAGAGCACCAAAGAACTAATAGTTGGCGCTGCTGAATTTTTCAATTTTTTATCTTTTATTTCTTTTCGATGATCAGCAACGAACCACTAAAGGTGCTGTTGGTTTCGTAGTGCTGCAAAGAAACAATACATGATCGTGTAGTGCGTATTCCCTCAGTGATAGAAGTATTTTGAATTAAGAGCCGCAATCTTATCTCTGCAAATACAAACTAACATTGAACAGCGAGTTGCTGATTACACTTTGTATATTCACAGCTTAACGACGTATCTTTGCTTCTTTTGACAGGTAACATTTGAATTAAAAACAACGGTATTCCTTCGCGTCTTTCGATACTGTAATTTACATAATTATTTGCAAGAAAAATCGAATTTATGTAGTCCCCCTTTTGATTTCGGTGTATCTTCATTACATTTTGAGTGCGTTCTCTTTAGGAATGCCTAGAAAACGCCATAGTACAGGAAAGGACAACTTGAGGCGACGTTAATTACATAGTACACCAAAGAACTAATTATGGCGTTGCTGCGTTTTTCTTTCTCATTCTCATAACTATAGTGTAATACACTGCAAGAAGGGGTACAATTTTACTTATGGCGCGACGTTGTGTGCTGATGTTGCCAAGAGCCGTTGAATGCTTTTTAAAAAGTCAATCACGTAGGATGAGGGGAATAATTCTTTACGTTCCCGATTAAATAAATAATTTATGCTGTCCTGGCCAGAAATTAATCATCCGCTTAAAGCGAATAGTTAGTTGCCAACGACAGCAAACTAAATCGTTGCCACTGCAAGTAAAATTTAACCCGGGTAGGGTACATTTTTTTTTAAAATTCCTAACTATATCCCATATGCTTTGCAATGTCATGGAGAGAAAAGTGCATCTTTCGACGGGTATAACCACAAAATTTTGCATGGAAGAAATATCTATGGAACGAGCATTGCGTTCTGTTCATCATCTCAAGATTAAGTTGGGATTACCACGTGATATTGAGACAAATGCACTCTTTCCACAAATTTATTTGCTCCTACGATTGGTTTGTACTGCATTGGCTGCAAAGAAGCCCGCCCCCCTCCATATCGCAGAGCAATCACGTAACTTGAAATAATATCTTATTGTGTCACAGAAGCAACAAGGAAGTTGAGGAAGCGTCGCTAAAAGAGCCATTTACACATAGTCATCTGTCTTAACCGAACAAAAAAGGACCAAGATAAAGTCAGCGATTAATATATTTTCCCAATATTACGTGACATTTCCACCATAATGTTCAGGACACGAAAACTGTTCTGCGCATTTGAATGCTCACTCCAGAGATAATATACACACGCGAGCAACAAACTCATCAGAAACCTCTCTGCTTTCATAATTGTTCCGTACAATATTGAGATTAAAATTTAAAATTACTTACTTTTGGTGCGGACTACATTAAGATAGATACAGACGTCTTCTTTTGCAGAGAAAATTGTACATAGTGTTCTGAATATATAGCTCTATTACAGAAGGTCGATATCAATTTCGTGCTTTATGAAGTAATCACTGCAGGGCGTGGGGACGTGTATTATGTGAAAAAGTGGCCGATGCTGCTAACACGTCGAGACAGTTCACTGGAAAATATTATTGGAAAATTCTATACAGACTATCAGCTGACGGCATTCCTTCAACGATTACCCAGACTTTTTCGCACATTGATACCACCATGACGTCTTATACAGACATGAACTTCTCTGTTGATTTAATTACCAAACTTTCAGAATTCGTCGAGTTTTCGATAATAGGGAGCACTGCATACAGAATAACTACATTGTCCCCAGTGCAACACTGCAACTTACTAATACTTCAGCATACACTTACAGTTTAGTACTACACCATAGAACCAATACATGGATCTGTTATTACCATTTTTCATCTCAACAATAGCCGTGTTTTCAGAAGTTTACGCCAAACAATATCACACCGCAGTCTTAACTTTTTGAGCACAAACATTAAATTTACATAGTTCCGGAGTACGGACTTAGATTAATTTCACTTTTTGCATGAAAACTTTATAGAACATTCAGCGTTTTCGACAATGACTTCTACTTAAATTTGACATCTTGGCTAGGAAAACTGAGTTTATCGACAGAGCGATTCAACCAGGATTCTGTTTTTGCTGACCTAGGCCCGGAACCCTAAAAACCATGATATACACAGGTTCCTCTTTAACAACCGTTGCGAAGCACGGGCATATAAGCTAGTATAATATAAAGTAAAAATGACATGTTTCCTCTCTAGAATTACCAGTCACACACTGAACACACGCTTCTGTCTTATGCTCATTAGATACGCATGATTTGCTTTTGACACAAAATTCATTTCCCTTTCTGCCTTTCGAGGTATCGCACTAGTCACATCTTCTTCGTTTTGTCTGCAAAATCAGATTCTGTGTGGCAGTGGATTGGTCCTCTTATTTTCCTAATACCTTTACAATTAACAAACGAAGAGCTGTCGGAGTACGTATATTGGGCATTCTTTCTTCCATCATGGGTTTGGTCAAACCCATAGCGAGATTTTTCAGGAACATGTTCGGCGCACTTACCGGGAATGAGACTTAGTTCGTGTTACATTTGTATAACACGAAACTGTTCACAATTGCGGTGTCTAACAATCCGAAGAAGTATCTCAATGGCCACCTTCGTGTTTTCGGTCAGGTAGTCTTGTCTTTGCAAAGTTTGTCTAATACTTCCACTCCTCCTTTTGTTAGGTTGTAGAATTCAACAATTTTTGTCTTGCTCGATTCATCACTTATTTGTCGACTGTAGTGAATTGTTGGCATTAGGATAACTTTTTTATTCTTTTCTGGGGTGAAAGAAACCAACATACGTTATCTTGATAGCGGATCTCTCCGCTGCGGCCGGCGACAGATGTATAGTGGTATCTAACTGTTATTTTTACGTAGTGTATCGACTAATGTAAGTTTTCGCTCAGACAATTTCTCTTCTAGTTTATACGAAGTGAACCATCAGTTAATCCATTGTGGTTGCTTCCTGTCACTGAGTCCGTAAGTATCAGAAGCCACTCAGTTGGTATGGATATATCATCCTTCTTCTTTGTTTGCTCTTTTCCAAGATATGGGATGACTTAAATGAAATTGAACGTTCTGGCGTCATACACTTTAACTACCTTTAGACCATACTTATCAGGCTTCGATGGGATATACATTCTGGAGGGCCACCGACCACAGAAACTGATTACATTTCAAAAAGTGGTTTGAACGTAAAGTGTTGTCGGTCCAGATTGTTTGCTCGTCCCTACCTAACTAAAAATTTCTATCGTCTGTTTCTTCTTCTTCGTACCTACACCTCTCACCCACATCATCTCAATCGAAAACATCTTCTTCTATATGACTGTTTATAAGACTTACATAACCAGATTCTGAGAAAGACTCTTCAAGGTCAGAGTCACCGTTTCTCTTGGTCTGAAGGATCTCCCTGGCAACGTAACACAGCGTGTAATAATTGTTTCCATTTTCATATGAAAACTGCGAAAAACTCGCATAATGAAATCAGTAACATTACTGGTACGGTCGGGTCGGATACGACCCAGAATACATACAGAAAGCCAAGGTCACTTACGCGATAACTGCAAGTACTTCAATAGCCAGGGCGCGACTGGCTAGTAGGGTTCCTGACCGACTCGACTTGCTGCATGGAACGGGTAGAGCAGCGCAAGACAAAATACGACGGTGGAACTTGAATAGTGGCAACTCTGCTGTGGAGACACTATGCAATGGAATCTATTATTATCGCTGAAAGCACATGTTGTTGCCATACCTACCTTACCTCCGAGCAAATGGACTCGCCCGTCCCACGTCCGCGGCGGCCGCAAAATCGAAGGAAACACAGTCATTTGTTAGAGAACGTTCTAACGTAACGGTGTCACTGTGTTTCCGAAAACAGGAACAACGGAGTTCGATCAAAATTTAATGTGCCAGAGGTCGTACAACACGACAGTGTCATCAAGGTCTTCAAAAGGCGGCAACACTTTCTGCGCAACACATTTTGCTCGACAATGCACGGGCGCATACAGCGCAAGTTGTGGCTGCTCTGTTGGATCGAAGGGACTCTGAAGTACTGTACCATCCACCACACTCCCCGGACACAGGTCCTTATGATTTTTATTTGATTCCGAATACGAAGCATTCGCTACAGGATTCCAGAGATTCGACAGGCAGTAGACCGCTCCATTCGCACCATCAACAGAACAAGCCCTGCTAACGGTGTACTGCGACTTCCACATCGCTGGCAACAGGTTCTAGACAATGCTGGTGACAACTATGACGTACAGTAACAGGTGCAAACATGTAACGTTTTTGTATCGGTTCCAACCCTCATGGGTCGGATCCGACACGCACCATTCCGTTTGCGGCTTAAACTAACATGCTAAGGTCAACAAACACACACTCATGTCCTTGTGGGGACTCGAACCTCCGACTGAAGTGGCGACGCTCAGCGAGGGAATGGTTGCGTATTGTAAGGCGCCTTGCCCAGGATTGCGCAACCACTCCCTGACGGAGGTTCGAGCCCTCCTCGGGCAGGGTTTTGTGTGTGTGCATGTGTGTGTGTGTGTGTGTGTGTGTGTGTGTGTGTGTGTGTGTGTGTTGACTTGAGCATAAGTTAGAGTAGTTTGTAGCTCTAGTGACCGATGACCTCGGCACTTTGGTCCCGTATGAACATTTTCTAGCGGCCCCTGAATCCGTGGCATGGCGCCCGGGGAATGTTAGGTTTAACTGATGTTTCACCAAGCAACAATTATAATGTGAGGGAGCCCCGTCATCCTGGAAGACCAACTACATTCTTCTAGCCAACGGAATCTCTTCTAATTATGCTGAAAACTCATTTTAAAAAAAGTGTCGCTAAGGCCGTCATTTATCAAATTATTGGAGAAAGAATTGTACTAAAAATATTGGACGTAATGCAATGGCAATGTCGTCCAATATTTCATCAAATCTAAGCCCTCGGCTTAGATTTGATCAAAGAAATCGCTCCTTTCCTGTTTCCTGCAGTGAGAAATTTGAGCGCTCGGAGCGCTAGTGGTAGTATAGTCTTCTCGCCACTACAGCTGTTTTATTTGGAGCGTAAACGTTTGACATAGCGTTCGTATTCGTAAACATGGCTAATACTGGCAAGTTTGTGTAGTATTTTCCAGCAACAGCTAAACTGATAGGACTGTAAAATTCAGACGGGGCGTTGTACAATACGCGGAAAGGCCAATTCACACTATCCACCCGCTAAAGAAAATATGTTCCTTAGTTTCTTATGAACTATACCCAAATTTCATAAAAATCTGAGAGTGACACTTCCGTAAGTTTAGTTGTCAGACTAGTGTTAAATTTGTGAAACCGCTCATTATTTGCATTTTACAATGTATTTAATCTATCCTCAATATTTGATTGACAGTAGACGACGCAATGTAAGCTACATAAAATCATATGGACGTAGAGGCCAATCTACCTTTCATTTTGTCGTCTTAAAGTCGCCACGTATATGGCAGAAGGTCCCACTTCATAAGGTTCTTATTCGATCTCCAAATGCCTGTTGGGCGATCTACTGATAAACCAGGTCTCTGCATGGTTGGGGCGGTCTGTACATTCCAAAAGTTTGGGAATTGCACAGCATTGCATTTGAAACCGTCTTGTCGTTGCAAGATTTCCATCCTTGGACCAAACCTATTGTACTGTGTAGTTGTAGTCCTGAGTCCTTAGAAGATGGAAATCTGGGGCGTACAGATTTACCGGCCCACATTGTCCATCCGGGACCTGCATATGGAAGCCAACCCGTTCTTGAGTTGACTTCACACTATTAGGTCCTGCTCCTACCTGTTTCTGTTTCTCGTTGCTGACGTCCCCTTTGCAGATTGATAGCACACAGGAGAATCGGTGTAAGTGCTAGAGCTGAAGTCTTTACGGGTAGGTAGCTTCTTGGAATAAAAATGTAGGATGCCAAATAAAATCAAATGTTTGTATAGCTTGTGGGACTTACCTACGGGGCCATCAGTCCCTAAACTTACAAACTACTTACGAACTAGCTAACACTAAGAACGGCACAAATATCCATGCCCGAGGGGGGATTCGAACCCCCGACCGTAGTGGCCGTGCAGACCGTGACAGGCGCGCCGCCGTCCCCTCGGCCACCGCGGCCGGCAACAGCTACTGTCTACCGTTGGCGCGCAGGCGAGGCCTCCTCACTCTTTCGTACCTTGTCGGCATTTATCGTGATAGCTCGTGCACCAAGTCGTAATTCAATTGTTTCTCTGTCAATACACAATTAAACAAAATAAAATGAATAATAAGCAAAACTAATAATCCTTAGACCGCTACTAACGTCTACATGCCACCAACAATTAATTATAAACAATTATTAATAAATACAAAGCTGCCCACTTCGCGCCATATCATCGGGGCTTCCTCAGTTCGAGTCCTCCCTAGGGCATGGCTGTGTAGGTTAGTTTACCTAGGTTTAAGTAGTTTGTAAACTACGGAATGATGACCACGCAGTTTGGTCCGATAGATTTACAAACATTTGAACATTTCTTCGTCAGTTTATCTGCTGCCCACCGTAACGGCTAGTCTCATGCAGGCGCCTTCCAGAATCTTCCACCCACCCCACTCACGCCATATGGCACCTACTGCGACTTCTAGCTGTTAAATCGATCGCCACTGCAAAACTCTTCTTACTGCGGGCGCGCATATAGAATCATCCTATACATATTATAAATGCGAAAGTTTGTATGTTTGTTACCGCATCACGCTAAAACTACAGCACTGATTTAGATGAAATTTCATAAAGAGATTTCTTATGTCTTGGATTAGGACATAGGCTACTTTTCAAAGTGTTTATTACAAGTTATTTATTTGAAATATATCCATAGAAATACGTAACGGTTGGAAGAAGCTTCTAATACAACAGCAGAAGTTTTCTGCAGGGTATGTCATGTTTAGCCGCGAGTGTTAACGCGTCATACATCCGTTATTTTGGACAATGGTTCGTGTCCTGGTATAGTAAAATTTTTTCTCTTTGTTATTGTTGTCTTTTTTACTTTCGAATATACAAAAAGATTCTGGGATACTGCCAAAACGGCTTAACTGATTTATATTTACATACACAAGAAATCTGAATGTTTGCGTTTATGTCGCATTCATTTTCATTTGTTGTAACAAATGAAGGAAGTATGTTTATAAATTGAAGACTTTAAATAAAATATACTCTAAGTACCATGGCAAGAAAAAACATTGACGTTCTGTGTAGAATGGGATCTAGATACCAAGTCCTATTTTATGTACAAACCGCGAACTGCCACGTATAAATAGCGTACGTAAACTGCAACGAAAGTAGTAGCAAATGCACTCAACAGACGGCAGGCAGTATAACACTCATGAAAATATTTCTCAGGACGTATAATGTGTATTCAGCTGTGATATTATCCAGGTTCTTAAATATTTTTTCTCCTTGGTTTTCGATGACGTGTATTGGACTGTCACCTTCAACTATAGATGTTCGAACATTGTGATGTTATCGTAATTCTTTAAAATTGTATTCTCTTTGGATTTCAATGAATAATAGTTTCTTTGGTGATTTAATAGTTTCTTTGGTGATTTCGATTTTTTTTTTTTTTTTTTTTTTTTTTTTTTTTTGTACAACTTATGGGACTTAACTACGGTGTCATTAGTCCCTAAGCTTACAAACTACTTATGAACTACTTAGAACTAAGGACGGCACAAATATCCATGCCCGAGGGGGGATTCGAACCCCCGACCGTAGTGGCCGTGCTGACCGTGACTGGAGCGCCTCAGTCACCTAGGCCACCGCGGCCGGCTTCGATTATTTATAGCATTCGAACGTTTGCTTTTAGTTATTTTGTTGGTTAGCTTTGCATTTGTAGGATCTCAACAGTTCGTTTCTCCGTTAGACGTCTTTTTTATCTCGTTACTTTTCTCCGTTAGGTTTGCTGTTTATTTTGTTCCTTTACTTGGCATTTGTTTGCGATTACTGTATTGTTATTATTGTAGTTACTTACTGTCAGGGGTGCCATCCCACAAGTTGGAGATGAAGGTGGGTGTGCCTGTTTTATTGATGCGTAACTTGGATGCACCACGATTATGCAATGGCACCAGGTTACGCATCACGGACCTGAGAAGGCATATCGTGCAGGCCACCATCATTACCGGTGGAGCCAAGGGAGATCCTGTATTAATACCACGAATTCCCATCATCCCAACAAACTTGCCATTCCAGTTTAAACGGTTACAGTTCCCATTGAAAGTGGCCTTCTCGATTACTATAAACAAGAGTCAAGGACAAACATTAAAAGTGGCAGGTATTCATCTGGCCACCCCATGTTTCTCGCACGGACAGCTCTAAGTACGCTGCTCCCATGTCTCGAGAGCTAGAAATCTCTACGTATACTCGGAGAACAAGAAGTCTCGAAACGTCGTTTACAGGGACGTATTGCAATAGATTTTTAGCTCTCCATCCGTTCCAAGACATATATTCCGTGCTAACAATGTCGCAAACAGTCATGTAGTTATTTATGCCGTTTCTTGGCACTTTAATGTCTGACTATTGAACCGCGGGTAACACCGCGGGGAGCAGCTAGTAATAATATAAAGTTGACAATAAAATAAATTTAACCCCCACACTAGAACCCGTACATCCTTCCTAACTGCGCAGTCTCGTGCTGTGGATTCTAGAAAACTGTTGAATAATTTCAGCTGAGAGAAAACTAGAGTCTACGAGGGATCCAAAACATCACGCAATGGACTGAGCGTTGTCATGTTGCTGCCCGCGGCGCCATGTCGACATATCGGAGGGGCGGGGCCATTGGTTGCCTCACACGCTTTCAGCTGCTCAAGTCACTCTCCACATTTCCTCTTCCTCCCTCTCTCTCCAACCACCACTACTAATCCAGTCAATTGGTGTTCAAAGCAACAAATAAAAATAAAAAAATAAACCGAAAGTTTTTTCTCAGCGGTTCTGTATTGTATTGAGATGCAGAAGGATCTGCATCGAATTGACGCATGGTGCAGGGAATGGCAATTAAAGCTCAATGTAGACAAGTATAATGTGCTGCGAATACACAGAAAGAAAGATCCTTTATCATTTAGCTACACTATAGCAGGTCAGCAACTGGAAGCAGCTAATTCCATAAATTATCTGGGAGTAGTCATTAGGAGGGATTTAAAATGGAACGACCATATAACATCAATCGTCGGTAAAGCAGATGCCAAACTAGATTCATTGGGAGAATTCTAAGGAAATGCAGTCCGAAAACAAAGGAAGTAGGTTACAGTACATTTGTTCGCCCACAGCTTGAATACTGCTCACCGGTATCGGATCCGTACCAGGTGGGATTGATAGAGGAAGTAGAGAAGATCCAACGGAGAGCAGCGCGCTTCGTTACAGGATCATTCGGTAATCGTGAAAGCGTTACGGAGATGATCGCTAAACTCCAGTGGAAGACTCTGCAGGAGAGACGCTCTGTCGCTCGGTACGGGCTTTTGTCGAAGTTTCGAGAACTTACCTTTACTGAGGAGGCGAGCAGTATATTGCTCCCTCCTACGTATATCTCGCGAAGAGATCGTGATGATAAAATCAGAGAGATTAGAGGTCACACAGAGGCATACCGACAATCCTTCTTTCCGCGAACAATACGTGACTGGAATAGAAGGGAAAATAGTGGTATTCAAGGTACCCTCCGCCACACACCGTCGGGTGGCTTGCGGAGTATGGTTGTGGATGTAGATGTATGTTTTTAGGGGCGCTGAATTTTAATTTCAAGTTTGCTGCCTTCACAACGAAAAACACTGAAAACCACAAAATTTTCGCTCTTTATTCAGTTTTTTGCTTATAGTTAGAAACCTATGCGTTTCTCGAAGAAGTCCATTCTGCACAAAATTAACGTAGAAAAGCTTTCCTACAAAATCCACTGATCAGGTTTGATTTTCTGACGAGTGGTGCAGGCGCTACAGCTTGCTGAAAAAGAGCGATTTTTTGGACCACTCGCACGCCTTACAACTCGAGAAACATACATGTTATCAAGAAAACCCCTACACCACGTGAAAGTACATGAAATTTCCTACGAGGGGCGTCTGTAATATTCCATTTTCTCGTAAGGCCGGAGCACCAAAAAGAAGGTTACGAGCAATGCCTTCTGCGCCATATAGTGAAACTACCCCTCCCACCCACCTGTCTCTCGTCGGCTCTATATTCTCGATCTTTTGCACTGGAAAGCGATGTTTTGAATGGATTTATGAGAAAGTATGTTTCAAACATATTAGGTACATGACACTGAACAGAAGGTTGAAATCAGCGTGAGTTATAAAATAAGTGAGTGTTGAGCCCAGGCTTGGGTCATAAAATGTTTTAACAAAAACCCCTACAAGATGTGAAAGAACATGACAGCGCATTAATCCCTTATTGACAAATGTCCGTCATCCGATTCGAAATGGCTGAACTCTGTCCATAACCCCCTAACGGGGCGATCCTTCCATCCTATAGTGGTCACATCCCTAAAATTAGGTTTATCCTCCAGGCATGTTTAAGCGTCTCGCATTCTATCCCATCCTATCTTGCGGCAGTTTAGTCGGGTCAGAATGGTCAACGGGTCGTAGTCAGGGACTACTCAGGAGGATGTGATCATCATGAAAGACAATACTGGCATTCTACGGGTCGGAGCGTGGAATGTTAGATCCCTTAATAGAGTAGGAAAATTAGAAAATTTAAAAAGGGAAATGGATAGGTTGAAGTTAGATATAGTGGGGATTAGTGAAGTTCGGTGGCAGGATGAACAGGATTTCTGGTCAGGTGAGTACAGTATTATAAATACAAAATCAATTGGGGGTATCACAGGAGTAGGATTGATAATGAATAAGAAAATAGGAATGCAGGTAAACTACTATGACCAGCACAGTGATCGCATTATCATTGTCAAGATAGATACGAAGCCAACACCGACAACAGTAATACAGGTTTATATGCCAACTAGCTCTGCCGATGATGAGGAAATCGAAGAAATATATGAGGAGCTAAAGGAAATTATTCAGACAGTTAAGGGAGAGGAAAACTTAATTGTGATGGGAGACTGGAATTCGGTAGTAGGACAAGGAAGGGAAGGGAAGATAGTAGGTGAATATGGTCTGGGCAAAAGGAATGAAAGAGGAAGCCGCCTGGTAGAATTTTGCACACAACATAATTTAGTTATAACAAACAACTGGTTCAAGAATCACAAAAGAAGGTTGTATACGTGGAAGAGACCAGGAGACACCGGGAGATACCAGATAGACATAGATTTCGGAACCAGGTTTTACAGTGTAAGACATTCCCAGGGGCAGATATAGACTCTGACCATAACTTGTTGGTTATGAACTGTAGGCTGAAACTAAAGAAACTACAAAAAGGTAGAAAAATAAGGAGATGGGACCTGGGAAAACTGAAGGAACCTGAGGTTCTTAAGAATTTCAGAGGGAGCTTTAGCCAACAATTGACAAAAACAGGGGAAAATAAAACTGTAGAGGAGGAATGGGTAAAATTGAGAGATGAAATAGTGAAGGTAGCAGAGGACAAAATAGGTAGGAAGGCAAGACCTACAAAAAATCCTTGGATATCACAGGAGATACTAAATTTAATCGATGAAAGGAGAAAATATAAAAATGCAGTAAATGAAACAGGCAAAATGGACTACAGACGACTAAGAAATGAGATTGACAGGAAGTGCAAAATAGCTAAGCAGGAGTGGCTAGAAGGCAAATGCAAGGATGTAGAAGAATGCATAAATAGGGGAAAAATAGATACAGCCTACAGGAAAATAAAAGAAACATTTGGAGATAAGAAAAACAGCTCTATGAATATCAAGAACACCGATGGAAAACCAGTTCTCAGCAAAGAAGGGAAAGCTGAAAGGTGGAAAGAGTATATAGAGGGACTCTACAAAGGAAATGAACTTCGAGACAATATTCTAGGAAGGGAAGAGGATGTAGATGAAGATGAAATAGGAGATACTATACTGAGAGAAGAATTTGACAGAGCCCTGAAAGACCTAAGTCGAAACAAGGCCCCTGGAGTGGATGACATTCCCTCAGAGCTACTGAAGTCTCTGGGAGAACCAGCCATGACAAAATTGTTTCACCTGGTGTGTAAGATGTATGAGACAGTTTAATAAGTCATGGTTGCAAAATATTAACACGAATTATATACAGAAGGATGGAAAAGCTGGTAGAATCCGACCTCGGGGAAGATCAGTTTGGGTTCAGGAGAAATGTAGGAACTCGGGAGGCAATACTCACTTTACGGCTTATCCTAGAAGATAGATTAAGAAAAGGCAAACCTACATTTCTAGCTTTTGTAGATTTGGAGAAGGCTTTTGACAATGTTGATTGGAATAAACTCTTTCAAGTTCTGAAGCAAGCAGGAGTAAAATATAGGGAGCGTAAGGTTATTTACAACTTGTACAAAAACCAGACAGCGGTTGTCAGAGTTGAAGGGCATGAAAGGTATGCAGTGGTTGGAAAGGGAGTAAGACAGGGTTGTAGTCTTTCTCCATTGTTATTCAATTTGTACATTGAGCAAGCTGTAAAGGAAAGCAAGGAGAAATTTGGAGAAGGAATTAAAGTTCAGGGTGAAGAATTAAAAACATTGCATTTTGCCGACGACATAGTAATTCTGTCAGAGACAGCAAAGGACCTGGAAGAGCAGTTGAACGGAATAGACAGTGTACTGAAAGGTGCATATAAGATGAACATTAACAAGAGCAAAACTAGGGTAATGGAGTGCAGTGTAAGAAAATCAGGTGATGCTGAAGGAATTAGATTGGGAAACGAAGCAATAAAGGAGGTAGATGAGTTTTGTTACTTGGGCAGTAAAATAACAAATGATGGTCGCAGTACAGAGGATATAAAATGCAGAATGGCAATGGGTAGAAAAGCGTTCTTGAAAAAGAGAAATTTGTTAACATCGAATATTGATTTAAGCCTAAGGAAGTCCTTTCTGAAGGCATTTGTATGGAGTGTTGCCTTGTATGGGAGTGAGACATGGACGATAAACAGTGCGGACAGGAAGAGGATAGAGGCTTTTGAAATATGGTGCTAAAGAAGAATGCTGAAGATTATGTGGGTGGATCACGTAACTAATGAGGAGGTACTGAACAGAATTGGGGAGAAAAGAAATTTCTGGCATACCTTGACTAAAAGAAGGGATAGATTGGTAGGACACATTCTTAGACATCAAGGAATTGTGAATTTCGCATTAGAGGGAAGTGTGTGGGGTAAAAATCGCAGAGGAAGACCAAAAGATGGATACAGTAAGCAGATTCAGACAGATGTAGGTTGCCGTTCTTATGTGGAGATGAAGAGGCTTGCTCAGGATAGGGTATTGTGGAGAGCTGCATCAAACCAGTCTCCGGACTGAAGACAACAACAACAACAACATCGAGTTATTAAAGTATGGGGGTGCATAATGTCTCGTGCGGACAAACTGTTAAAATGTTGTGAGAGAAAATGGCTTGAAATCTTTCAATGAAGCCAGTAAGATGAGACCGAATGGTAAGTTTGTAATATTTAAGAGAACCACTGAAATTGAGGTTCACGACCACCTCCAACAATAACATTGTGTTCTTAGCATTAGTGGAATCCAAGTAGAATTCTTTCCGTGAATCAAGTTAACAGTTCAGAGAAAGATTACAGCTATAAAACATATAAATCTTACAAGGAAAGTACATGGGCTCGAACAAACATATCTGTATGAACGTTTGATTACAGGATCTCTACGTACACCTCAATGTGCTGGTGGGTGTCGTTTTTCTGCAAAGCTCTGCAACCATGCTCTAGATCGCACTGTAGCTGTAATTGTAGACACCATACGTAATGCAGATATCTTAACTGTAACTTATGTAATAATCATCGTACATGTTTTCTAGCGAATTGTCATCAAAAGCCGTGATGATAGTTGCAACTTTAACATTCTTCCAGAAAGACTGTTGGTATTCACTGCCACAGCTTCCATCGCCTCTTCCCGCACTTACTGTAACACTACCGCTTGCAATGAGTTGTTCGTCATTATCATCCCTATCATCAAAATGTTCAAATGTTTGTAGAACTTATGGGCTTAACTACGGGGTCATCAGTCCCTGAGCTTACAAACTACTTACGAACTAGCTAATACTAAGGAGGGCACAAATATCCATGCCCGAGGGGGGATTCGAACCCCCGACCGTAGTGGCCGTGCAGACCGTGACTGGAGCGCCTCAGTCCCCTCGGCCACCGCGGCCGGCCCCTATCATCATTATTATGAGTTTGTAACAACAGTATCTAACTTATGCTCATACTTCTGTACCATAACAGATACGAGAAAGTATGCAAATGATTCATCTTCTACACTAACACCATCTTCACGAAGCAGGGTTCTTCGTAACTTCATCTCAACTAATCGCAATACATTAGCAGGATTGATTAACAATCGCCGCCCCATCTGACGCTTCACCACACAAATAACATCACAAAACGCAACTTCGGAGGCACACTGCACCGTCCCTACTGGCGAACCGACAGGTCAAAGTGCAATGCGGCATGGCACACGCAGAGGCCTCTAACGGACGACTGCAGAGTTTTGCAGATGAGGGAGTATCACTAGTGCAACAAGGGATCTTTGCATTATCTTTCATACGATTTTGGTGTATATGTATTTGTTCGAGCCCAAGCACTTTCCTTGTTAGTGATTTTAAGCGGACATGCTCGTTGAAAATCACCAAAACTTTTAGGGGGAAAAATAAAATAAAATAAAAAATACACAAAAAAGAGAGCTGAGAGCTGTAGAAAAGAGCATTCATGCCGATTACAAAAACGTGTAGTGTACTGTCATTTTCCGTCCGTATTTTAAAGATAATTTGAAATTATTGTTATATGGATGCCACACCCATCCGACAGTCTGAAGTGAATCAGAAAGTATGCTTTATTCTTTCCCTTCTTTCCTTTTTCCGTCTTTAGTTTTATTTAGGCATCTGTAAAACGCAAATCTACTGACGAGATGCCTGAAAGATGTCTCTCAGAATCAAAATGAAAGCTTCGACAGCTGTATATGAGGGCAAATATTCAAACCTAAATTTGTTAGTTTGACAGTGTTGAATACAAGTGTTGTGGATGCAGTAATAACATTCAATGATTGTGTAGTTTTTAGGATTCATGCTATTAGGCAATTGAATATGCAGACTGGTAGGAATGCGATAGGCGGTACCTAACAGAAGGTAGCTGTAGAAGCTACTGTGAAGGAGGT
Source organism: Locusta migratoria (assembly GCA_026315105.1). Classification (NCBI taxonomy): domain Eukaryota; kingdom Metazoa; phylum Arthropoda; class Insecta; order Orthoptera; family Acrididae; genus Locusta; species Locusta migratoria. Next base: position 422,302,468 of record CM048746.1, on the reverse strand, counting down.
CAGATTAAAGAGAAGAATGAAGAGATGGCACAGAGGATAAAGAAACAGGTGGCCAACTGGAATGTTCCAGTCACCATACAAGTAACTTAATAACATCTTATATCTTCTTTTACAATTGTCCGAAAAGGTGAATTTTCAACATTCAGGTATACTTTCGCCCTAAAGTTAATCTCAACAAAATTAGCACAAATAAATTTAAGGGAGCAGAATTATATTTTCACAAATAAATTTACGGTAGCAGAATGATATTTTCACTCTTTAGTGGAGTGCGGGCTTATATGAAACATCCTGCCAGATTAAAAACCGTGTGCCGGAACCGAAATTCGAACCTGGGACCTTTGCCTTTCGCGGGTAAGCGCTATACCGTCTGAGCTATCCCGGCACGCTTCACGCTCCGTCTTCACAACTTTGCTTCTGACACTACATCGCCTCCTACTTTCCAAACTTCACAGAACCTCTCCTACGAAACTTGCAGGACTAGCACTCCTGAAAGAAAGTATATGGTGGAAACATGGTTCTGCCACAGCCTAGGGGATGTTTCCAAAATGAAACTTCCACTCTGCACTGGAGCTGAATATGACAGTCGAGTTCGTAATGTGAACAAGACCTCCGCATGCTCGCGTACGGACTAGGCCTCTGCCTCAGCCGCGCACTATTTGAGGCAACTGCTGCCGAATTGAAGGTCGCTATTTACGTGGGCGAAAACTGCGCGCAAAATAAGTAGACAGTAGGCACGGTGACTGGTGGGGGCGACCTTCAGTGTCGAAAATGCCGTCAGCTACTGCGCCGAGTGTCAACTAAGTTCACGCGGACAGTCTCATGATTTAAAAATTAAAGGATATGACAGACGACGAAAGAAAACTGGAGGACATAATAAAATTATTTTTACTGAGTGATCAAGTCCGTGTTACATGACTTTGTTGTTGTCGTTGTGGTCTTCAGTCCGGAGACTGGTTTGATGCATCTCTCCACAATACCCTCTCCTGAGCAAGCCTCTTCAACTCCATATAAGAACGGCAACCTACATCTGTTTTAATCTGCTTACTGTATCCATGTCTTGGTTTGCTCTGCGGTTTTTGCCCCACACACTTCCCTCCAACACTAAATTCACGATTCCTTGATGTGTAAGAATGTGTCCTACTAATCGATCCCTTCTTTTAGTCAAGGTATGCCAAAAATTCCTTTTCTCCCCAATTATGTTCAGTACCTCCTCATTAGTTATGCGATCCAACCACCTAACTTTCACCATTCTTCTGTAGCACCACATTTCAAAAGCTTCTAACCTCGTCCTGTCCGCACTGTTAATCGTCCATGTTTCACTCTCAAACAAGGCAACACTCCATACAAATGCCTTCAGAAAGCACTTCCTTAGGCGTAAATTAATATTCGATGTTAACAAATTTCTCTTTTTCAAGAATGTTTTTCTACCCATTGCTATTCTGCATTTTATATCCTCCGTAAAGCGACCATCATTTGTTATTTTATTGACCAACTAACGAAACTCATCTACCTCCTTTGTTGTTTCGTTACCTAATCTAATTCCTTCATCATCACCGGATTTTCTTAGACTCCACTCCATTACCCTAGTTTAGCTCTTGTTAATCTTCATCTTATATGCACCTTTCAGCACACTGTCCATTCCGTTCAACTGCTCTTCCAGGGCCTTTGCTGTCTCTGACAGAATTACTATGTCATCGGCAAAACGCAATGTTTTTAAAATGTTCAAATGTTTGTAGAGCTTATGGGACTTAACCACTGGGTCATCAGTCCCTAATATTACAAAGTACTCATGAACTAGCTACAACTAAGGACGGCACAAATATCCATGTCCGAGGGGGAATTCGAATCCCTGACCGTAGTGGCTGTGCAGACCGTGACAGAAGCGCCGCAGTCCCCTCGGCCACCGCAGCCGGCGCAATGTTTTTAATTCTTCACCCTGAACTTTAATTCCTTCTCCAAATTTCTCATTGCTTTCCTATATGAGTTTAGCTTACTAGAATTTTGTATCACTTCTCCAAAAAAAGACGGGAAATTATAAATACAAATTCAGGAACATAGGGTGTATGTGTCACAAGGAGATAGTTGCATGAAACTTACAATATAGGAAATAGAAAGGTTATTTTATACCTTAGTTTATCACTTTCAGTTACAATTTCATATATCCTGACGTGCCGCAATTTTCATGTGTGTTTTACGATTATTTTTGAGTCTCTTTTATTATTGTTGTTGTTATTTTATCTGCCTTCCTCTCCGTAACGTTATTTTATCGAATTTTTCTTCATCTAGCTTGCACTTAATTAACTGTAATCTCCTAAATAACTACAACTAATGACTTCATTTCATGTTAGGAAATTCGAAGAAAATCCTCGATCCGAAGGCCGTGGCGTCCTCTTGTTAGTGGTGGACGGGATCTGGCGTCGCAAGCAACAGCTTATCCCCCACTGAGACGTCTCCACGATCCGTCTCCTCTCTAACACGGGTCATGTACAAACGAGCTCTCGCTGAACCGAGAATACGAACTCCTGGTGGTCTTTACATTCTTTTTTGCCACAGTAATGTAATCTTATATATTTAAAAATTAAAATGTTTAGGTCAGTCGGTCAGGCCGTTTTATCTGGCACATTTCCTTCATTATTATCTTACCCGAAATCGATTCATACACAGGTTAATCATGTATCGGAATTTACTTAACTCTCGCCTTCTTTTATTTATACCACAACATCATGTCCTTCTGTATATTTCTTACGGCAATGTCCTTGCTGTGAATTCAATTCAGTCGGCCAGACCGTTCTATTCTATCGATTTCCTTCATTTTTGTTTTCAACGAAAGGTATTCATCCACAGATTACCCATCAAGTGTCAGAATCCGCTTAATTCTGCCCTTCCTTTATATGCTCTCAAACGCGATATCCTTCTGTCATTGCTGTGATTATTTTACTCGATTCGTGTTACGAAACCTTCAGATTTAATTAAGATACCCAGGTTTCATCTTCTCCATTTTTTTCCTGACAACGCCAAGCGGATCAAACTCTTTCATACACGTTTTTAAACACTAGAACTGATTGATTCTAAAGAAAGCTATGAGTGCACCTTCAACTTCCATTTTTCCTCAACTTTTTTGTCATTCCAGAAAGCATCACTTCGGTTCTAATTAAGGTACGCGGTTTGTCTTAACTCACCAACACTCAGCGGATCAAATTCTTTCATTCGAGCCTTTAAATTGGTTGAAATTGAATTAAGTTATGAGTGCTCATTCAACTTGACTTTCGTTTTGTCCAACATTGTTTGTCCTTCTCGCAAGGTCAGCTGCGGCTTTAATTAAGGTACTAATTCGTTTTAGCCTCTGAACACTCAGCAGATCCTGGTACACTTATATCGGGTGATTCAGAATAAAGTTATGACTTTGTCCTACTTTTTTTCAACAACCAAATCTAAAAAGAATAGAAGCTGTATAAAAAAGATGACTTGGTTTAAAGAAAGAGTAACTATGTTGCGCCACGTTCTGAAGCAAACAGGAGTAAAATATAGGGAGCGTAAGGTTATTTACAACATGTACAAAAATCATACAGCGATTGTCAGAGTTGAAGGGTATGAAAGGGATGCAGTGGTTGGGAAAGGAGTAAGACAGGGTTGTAGCCTTTCTCCATTATTCGATTCGTACATTGAGCACGCTATAAAGGAAAGCAAGGAGAAATTGGAGAAGGAATTAAAGTTCAGGGTGAAGAATTGCATTTTGCCGACGACATAGTAATTCCGTCAGAGACATCAAAGGACCTGGAAGAGCAGTTGAACGGAATGGACAGTGTGCTGAAAGGTGCATATAAGATGAACATTAACAAGATCAAAACTAGGGTAATGGAATGCGGTCTTAGAAAATCAGGTGATGCTGAAGGAATTAGATTAGGTAACGAAACAATAAAGGAGGTAGATGAGTTTTGTTACTTGGGCAGTAAAATAACAAATGATGGTCGCAGTACAGAGGATATAAAATGCAGAATGGCAATGTGTAGAAAAGCGTTCTTGAAAAAGAGAAATTTGTTAACATCGAATATTGATTTAAGCTTAAGGAAGTCCTTTCTGAAGGCATTTGTGTGGAGTGTTGCCTTGTATGGGAGTGAAACATGGACAGTAAACAGTGCGGAGAGGACGAGGATTGAGGCTTTTGAAATGTGGTGCTACAGAAGAATGCTGAAGATTAGGTGGGTGTATCGCGTAACTAATGAGGAGGTACTGAACAGAACTGGGAAGAAAAGGAATTTCTGGCATACCTTGACCTAAAGAAGGGATCGCTTGCTAGGACACATTCTTAGACATCAAGGACTTGTGAATTTAGCGTTGGAGGGAAGTGTGTGGGGTAAAAACCGCAGAGGAAGTCCAAGAGATGGATACAGTAAGCAGATTTATACAGACGTAGGATGCCATTCTTATGTGGAGTTGCTTGCTCAGGATAGAGTATTGTGGAGAGTTACGTCAAACCAGTCTCCGGACTGAAGACCACAACAACAACAACAGAGAATAGAATAAGGCCGATTCCATGAACAATTTTATAAAGTCAAGTTCCGGAAATTGTTCAAACAACTAAACTTTTATCGGCGCTTGTGCTCGGAGCCCTCCCGCACTGACTTGGCAGTTACCATCTTGCCACCCAAGAGCGATCCTCTCACAGGAAATACTGAAGAATGTCTCTTATTAACACATGTAATTGGTAACGGGAAAAGCTGTACAACATTCTTTCTTTTCCAGACCCGAAAGCTTATGTATGGTGTCCAATCATCTCTCTTTTTCAATTGCGCTGTCTCCTTTCTGTTTTCCTCTTGTTGGTCACTGCGAATACCTCCATCCATTTGTCTCTTTTACTGTCTCCCAGCATGACTGCATGTTCTCTCTCTCTCTCTCTCTCTATCTATCTATCTATCTAGTTGACATTCTCTTCCCTCTTCCAGTCTCACTCGCTGCTATTCTTTTTCATCACAAATAATGATCGATGATGTTAGCATGCCATATTTTTTGTTGAAATAGGCGGAATGAATACTGAGTCAGTTGGTTCTCCACGTTTCTCTGTCTTTTTCATAGGGATATATCTGCTCAAATCTTCAAATGTTCTTAAATATATGGGACTTAACTACTACGGTTATCAGTCCCTAGGCTTACAAACTACCTTAAATTAACTTAAAACTAAACTAAGGACAACATACACACCCCTGTGCCCGAGGGAGGACTCGAACCCCGGCGGGGAGCAACCGTGCATTCTGCAGCAATGCGCCTTAGAGCGCACGGCCATTCCACCGCGCCTATATAGTATTTGCTTTTTCTGTGATTCGACAGAAGAATTTTTCAGGTGTTTCCCTTCTTTCCCTTGCTATACCACGGTGTGATACAATTCCTAAAAAGACAAATTTTGTACTTCAGTAAAGAGTTAAAACTTTATTTATTTGCTTTGACAAATTTGTACACAGGTTATGACGAATAACAAAAGTTAATTCAGTCATTTGCGGAAAGAAGACAGACACCACAAATAGGTTTCTTAAAATTGAATGGTTAATACTTTCTAACGGCCACCAAGTTATCTTCCGCAGAAGTGGGCGAACCGCGAGAGTTCGTCCGCCAGATATGAAGCCAATATTTAGAGAGCGCAGTAAAATATCGATCTGCTATACATTTTAAATAAAATTTCCATATCTCTTCTGAATTTCATACGTCGCTAAATATCAGCTAAAATCAACCATCCGCGAAGTATACACAAGGTGTTTTTATTTCCACAAATTCTTTAAAATATGTTAAAAGTTCACTTGATGCCGTACAGTAGCAATGACGAATAACGAAAATAAAATCAACCTTCCCCATCCTTATTAACACAGTCAGAGCTTGTTTTCTGTCACTAATGACCATTTTGCCGTCGGGTCCTGAAGCCGTAATTTTTCTTTTTAGTATGTGCCCTTCCGATAATGATAAATCTGACGCATTTCCTGGGGTGGGGGGGGGGGCCGTGGCTCCCAACTCCTCTTATAGACCATCCTTCATTCTGCAGATTGTGCTTCCACCTGCGAGCTCAGGCGGTAGCCCTTTCCACCCTGCCTTTTTTTAATTTTTTTTTTTTTTTTTTTTAATGGTGAATGAACTTCTTTGTATACTTATGCATAGTAGACACTGGGAAAACGATAAAAAATTATTCCACAAAAGACGAAGCGGGAAAACAACTAGCACAATCGTGAGGGTCAAGTTTTATTTCACCAGAATTATTCTATTACTTCCTGCTATTTGTTTCATACTATAAGTTACCTGAGGAACAGTTATGAACAAAAAATTATTCTTACATTACATTTATTTATTAGTTAATATAAAAACATGTTACATAGATTGCAAATCATATTCTGTGTCGAGAAATATAATAATCATAAAAATTTTATTTCTTTTGTAACAAAAAGTCCATGAGCTGTTATCTCTAAGAATTTCCCTATCTTTGCAACACTATACCTAATTGTATATTTCGCTGCCTCTTCAAAAAAACTTTTCACTGAAGTATTCACAGAAATATTTAGCAGCAGGTGCAATTGGTGAAGGACTCTAGAATTAAAAATAAGATATTTTAGTAAGAATTGGGAATGATACATGAAATAGGTAACACAAATCGTACCTCTACAGCACTGTAATTAATTTTTGCTGGATGAATATTCTGAACGAAATTTGGTCCCCGTGACCCTGAGTGAACGCCTGTGCTCTTCAGGAACTTCTTCGGCACTCAGACCATCATCAGACGAGTCGTCTGCCTGCTGACTATTTGAAGGAGAAGGAACAAACTCGTCGTCTTCATCTGACGAAATGCCAGTCAAATCCGAATCCTGTAATAGAGAGCGAATTGTATTGTCTGATAAACCTGCATACAATAACTGTAATGTGCATAAAACCTTTCCTGTTCAAAACTGTATGAGAAGGAGCGACACCCAACGAGGATGAAGTTACACAGTCAACACCTAACCCACACAATCATGCTAGTACAAATTTAACGCACAATTACCGTGAAAAGAAATGAATTTACTAATAGTTATCAATATCACAGCGTTGTAAGATCACGTGGTTGGCAGCACTGTAGAACAATGGCTTCTCCCTTGAACAAGCATACTCGCCTATCCAAGTGTTGTGGTTTTCGTGTGGCAGTTTTTGTAGTGCTGGATTTCTGTAGCAATGTGATGTCATCCTTACTTTACGGAGCACCTACATGTTTACTGTAAGCAGTATCATTGTGACCGATATTTTAGCATAAAGTAAAAGCACAAAACTCACTTGAAACATTACTGGCAACATGTGTTCTTATTTATTTTTTTTAGTTTGAGGTGGTGGCCCAGGTACCCTCAAAATTTTTCATAACTGTGGTAAGTGGGCCAGGTACTTGGGGTATCTGGGTCCGCCTAGGACCCATTTACCCCAAGGACACCCTTATACCTCAAGTATATTATCATATTGCTTCATTTTAATTCATTACTGATATCAATTTATATTTTCCTTGTGAATTTTGTTAATTTTATCTAGTGTAAAATTCTTGAATATCCGTCGGCATATCGGTTTTATTTTGTATAACAAGACCGGTTTCGAAACATTGTCCATCTTCAGATCTGTTAACAAATGTTACAATTAATTGTAAGCTACTTTTCACAATGTATAAAGTCAAAAAATGTTAATGGAAAGTAAAATTATGAAAATTTTTCAAACACCGCTTCAAAAACCGTCAACTTTATGGAAACAGGAGAAGAGGCATGCATTACCGAAAATGATTAGTGAGAAAGCTACCAAATTCTGTTAAAAGCAGCTCGGCTGGATTAAAAGGCATAATCAGCTTCACTGATGATATCAGTGACTTTTACGAACATTTTGTAACTTTTTAGCAAGATATAATTAAATGTTAATAACTGAATTTGGGCTTATTAACTTTACTTGTTTAACTGTAACTCTTGTGTCATAAAAAAGTTGAGTTATACAAAAATTTTAATCTATTTCATACCTAGTCATTCTGTAGAGGTTCACTTGCATTGTCGATAATTAGACTAAGGCGTCAGTGAAATGACTTCCTTTAATTTTCTCATGAAGTTTACATGTTACATGAATTGAGTCAACAATAATTAGTATGGAACTAAGACCCCTATGGTCCAGTTACCCCACTTTATGAGGGTATCTGGGCCCATTGGGCAATTTTTTCCCCTTCTCTAGTTTAAATATAATGCACACTACATTCTGTTATAACATACTAGTATGTAGAATGTTGTGTTATAAGAAAATGTGTTTTAGATGGTATTTAACGTATTAATACTTCCTAGACTTGTATTAAGATGGGAACTAGCACTCGCGTTGTAAAATCATGGCCCAGATGCCCCAATTGACCTTACACACTATTACAAATAACCACATCCAGCAATTTGCCGAAACAATTCAATTTAACTTAATTACGTTTGGTTGTATATCCATCAGGCCAAACTGCGTGGTCATCAGTCCGTAGCTTACAAACTACTTAAACTAAGATAAACTAACCTAAGAACACCCATGCCCTAGGGAGGACTCAAACCTCCGACGGCAAGCAACCGCGCGCTCCGCAGCGAGACGCATTAGACCGCTCGGCTACTCCACCGCGGCGCTTAATCATGAGCTACTAACCTGATACCGGCATAATGCCCACTTCTCGATCAACTTAAACCAAGGAGGTTAGAATACAGGGAGACGCCCTTGTGCTGAGAAAGTGAAGCCTACCTCCGCCATTTTGCAAAGTTTTGGAGAAGTGTTCGTATTGTAGAGGTTATGTCACTTAAAACAGGAATAAAATGTCTGACGGTTTTGCCGTGATGTACAACGTGTTAAGAGTGCAAATTAGGTTAAAAATTAAGTTTTTAAATATATAATGATGAGTATTTATTACTATTTATTCAAGAAAGTATATTGTTTGACAGTACATACTTTGCAGTGACTGTCAGTTCAATGCATTAGCAGTAAGAGGGTGGTCCTAACACTTAGTTTTTACGGAGAAATATCATTCCAAACTGACCACGATGGCGGACAGGCTTCAACTGACGTATATGCTCGGCATAGATAATGCCATCTCCCTTTATTCTAACCACCTTGACTTAAAGCATATGCGCTGCAATCTACTGGGCCTAATTGCAATATAAGCACGAGAAAAGCATAGCGCACAACCTGCACGGTCGTTGTAGGTCGGTTGGAAGCAAGACAAGAGATTCAGTTGGACGTAGAAAAGAAATAATAACAAAATAAAAAAAGCAAAAAAACAAACGAACCCGCAAGATCGTGTGGGCTTTAATATAGTAAATTTCCTTGAAACGGAAAAGCTTCTTTCTAGGAATGAGCACGGGTTTAGGAAACATCGTTCATGTGATACTCAGCTTGCTCTTTTCTCACATGACATCTTGCGAGCCATGAATAAAGGGCAACAGGCGGATTGTGTTTTTCTCGACTTCAAAAAGGCGTTCGACGTGGTGCCACACTGCAGACTGCTAACGAAGATACGAACTTATGGAATAGGTTCACAGATTTGTGACTGGCTGGAAGACTTCCTAAGCAATAGAACGCAGTACGTTATTCTTGACGGCGAGTGTTCATCAGAGACGAGTGTATCGTCAGGCGTTCCCCAGGGGAGTGTGATAGGACCGCTATTATTTTCTGTCTTTATAAATGATCTGATGGACAGAGCAAGTAGTAATTTGCGGCTGTTTGCTGATGATGCTGTGGTGTATGGGAGGGTGTCGTCTTTAACTGTAATAGCATACAGGATGACTTAGACAAAATTTCTAGTTGATGCGAAGAATGGCAACTAGCTTTCAATGTAGAAAAATGTAAGGTGATGCGCATAAGTAGGAAAAACAATCCCATAATGTTCGAATACAGTATTAGTAGCGAGCTTCTTGACGCAGTCGCGTCGTTCAAATATCTAGGCGTAATATTGCAGAGCGATATGAAATGGAACGAACATGTAAGGGCAGTTGTGAGTAAGGCGGACAGCTGACTTCGGTTTATTGGGAGAATTTTGGGAAGATGTACTTCATCTGTAAAGGAGACCGCGTCTTGAGTATTGCTCGTGTGTTTGGGACCCGCAGCAGATCAGTTTAAAGGAAGACATAGAGGCAGTTCAGAGGCGAGCAGCTTGGTTTGTTACTGGTAGGTTCGACCAATGCGCGACTGTCACGGAAATGCTCCGGGAACTTAATTGGGGATCTCTGGAGGAAAGACGACGTTCTTTTCGTGAATTTGTGTTGAGGAAATTTAGAGGGCCGGAATTTGAAGCTGAATGTAGTACGATCTTGCTGCCGCCTACTTACATTTCGCGTAAAGATCACAAAGACAAGATAAGAGAAATCAGGGTTCGGACGGAGACATATAAGCATTCTTTTTTTCCTCGTTCTATTTGGGAGTGGAATAGGAAAGGAAATGCCTAGTAGTGGTATAGTGTACCCTCCGCTACGCACCTTACGGTGAATTGCGGAGTATGGGTGTAGATGTAGATGTAGATAGAAGGGGTAGAGCGCTTGCCTGCAAAAGGCAAAGGTCCCGCGTTCGAATCCTGGCTCCGGCAGACAGTTTAAATCTGCCAGGAAGTTTCACGCTTTGCCGGAATGCAGTCTGCATACAGGTCTCTAATGACCACCCTGTCGTAAAACCGTAATCCCGCTGCTTTCCGGCCGCTGGCGCGCGAGTGACGGGACAGGCAGCACCTCTGCGGCCTTGCCGCGGCCCGCGCTCGTAAATTAGGTCGTAAGCGATGCCGGACGCGGCGCCACTGACAGCTCTCGCCTGCGCGGTAATAACACAACCCGGGCCCGGGGAAATGGACACCTGCCGGCCGCCATCTCGCCAAGCTAACCACCGGCCGGCGGTATTTTTAAAGCCGCAGCCGCCTGTGTCCAGAGGCGCGTGATTGCTCCTAAGTAGGCGCCCCAACACACACTGAGTGGCCACTGGGTCGCGCGTCGCGCCACGCGCCCGAGGAAGAAAGAAAGAAAGAAGCGAGGAGCGCAACCTCTCTTCTTGTCTCCGCCGCTCCCACTCGTCCGCCCACCTGGTGGAACAGGAGGGCAAAGGGGAAGCAGAGGAGAGCAGAGGAGAGCAGAAAGAGGCGGCCGCGGCCGCGCGTGCCTCTAAAACTGCCCTACATTAACAAAAGCGGGAACCTCGGGCGCCAGCCAGGCGCCCTTCTACATTCCGGACGTCCCACCAGCCGCACCAGACACGCGCGCCCTCGAAAATTTTCGGACCTCCTCTGCTTTCGTCTGCGGCCGAGATACACCCACACACGAGCTGTTTCACAGTCTTTCAATCAAACATCTATGAAGTATACGGGATGTTTCAGGAGGAAATAGTAAAACAGGCTGACATGGAGAGGCCGTCCACGGTGGCCGAGGGGACTGAGGCGCTCCAGTCACGGTCTGCACGGCCATTACGGTCGGGTGTTCGAATCCCCCCACGGGCATGGATATTTGTGCCGTCCTTAGTATAAGGTACTTGATAGCTACGGGTTCATCAGTCCCTAAACTTACAAACTGCTTAACTACGGGTTCATCAGTCCCTAAACTTACGAACTACTTAAGTCCCATAAGCTTAACAAACATTTGAACAGTTTTGACATGGAGAGGACGCCTACTCGTCATCGCCGAATTCGTCCAAATTTATGGTACATGTAGGGTGTGGTGGTATATTAAAGTGCACCAAGTGGGTACTCCAGTTGGCTAAGCGTTTAGGAAATAAGAGGAATTTTGATACAGATCTATCACCGTATGCACCTTATCAACTGCCACTGGCTCAGGGGTGCCGGGTGCCGTGGCTCAGCGCGCCCGGTCAAGGGGCTAAACGCCTTCTGTAATAAAAAAAAAGCTGAGCCAAATATACAACGAACAAACAAGAACGAACTGAAACAACGACCGCAAAACTTAAATCCACCTGTAGAAAAAGAGCTTTAAGGGCTCGGAGTTTCATTGAAAGGTTCGAGCATTCGATTCCGTCAACGGCAATTTTTTTTTTTTTTTTTTTTTTTTCACAGCATGTATGACATCAACTGCTAATGGGCAAAGATGAAACTGTGTACTCAGCCGGGATTCGAACCCAGGTCTCTCACTCTCTTGGCAGCTCAAAAAAAAAATGTTCAAATGTTTGTATAGTCTATGGAACTTAACTACGGGGTCATCAGTCCCTAAACTTACAAACTACTTATGAACTACTTACGAACTAGGACGGCACAAATATTCATGCCCGAGGGGGTATTCGAACCCCCGACCGTAGTGGCCGTGCAGACCGTGACTGGAGCGCATCAGTCTCCTCGGTCACCGCGGCCGGCTCTTGGCAGCAGCGCTGACCTCTACACCACTAGGGACACAGTGATCACCGCACCTGCAAGGACTACTTAAGCACTCCTCCCGTCAGATACAATTTCTCAGCTTTACCCTGCCCACAGTACTCAAACTCGTAGCCACTATGTACTATTTCTCGTAAGAGTAAGGGCTTCAAACTTTGCCCACCCCTTCCCACTAACGAAAGGATCATTGCCCGTCGCCGCGGTGGAGTAGCCGAGTGGTCTAAAGCGCCTCGCTGCGGTGCGCGCGGTTGCTCGACGTGGAGATTCGAGTCCTCACTGGGGCATGGGTATGTGTGTTTGTCCTTAGGTTAGTTTACTTAGATTTAAGTAGTTTGTAAGCTACGGACTGATGACCACGCAGTATGGTCCGATAGATTTACAGACATTTGAACATTTGAACATTGTCCGTCACCGGCATATTATGTATATACATGTGGCGTCTGTTCTTCCGGCAATGATCCTTTCTTTAGTGGGGAGGGGTGGGCAAAGTTTGAAGCCCTTAATCTTACGGGAATTCGTATATAGTGACTACGAGTTTGAGTACCGTGGGCAGGGTAAAGCTGGGAATTTGTATCTGACGGGAGGCATGCTTAGGTAGTCGTTGCAGGTGCGGTGATCACTGTGTCCCCAGAGGTGTAGAGGTCAGCGCGATGCGAGAGACCCGGGTTCGAATCCCGGCTAGGTACATATTTTCAGCTTTGCCCATTCGCATTTGATGTCATATATTCTGTGAATATGAAAAGAATATCAACTCCACGATCAGAAGTGACGTCTGTTCTTTCGGAACAGACGCCACATGTATATAAAAATATTGTTTGTTTTCAGAATGTCAATCAAGTTTGTTTTTCTATGGAGACATTAAAAAACTACGTAATTGCAAAAGGACGACGCTCATAAAGGGCGCAAGATGCGGTCCCTGTTTCTTCAATGAATATCACCCCGGTACATGTAATTGATCAATTGCAGAAGTATGGAGGTATCGACTTACATACAGGACGTTCCCAAGTAAGCATTAACTACAGTCTCTTTTTTAAATGTTTGTAGTCCCAAATTTCATCCAACGCGCTTTTTTTTTTTTTTTTTTTTTTTTTTTTTTGCTTATATAAATTAATAAAATAACCTATATGATGTTGCGGTTGTGACGTCAGTCATCATCTAAATCAATACTCTGCAAACCACTGTGAAATGCATCGCAGAGGGTACGTCCCACTGTACCAGTTGTTAGGGTTTTTTTCTACGTATTGAGCGAAGGAAGAATGATTGTTTAAATGCCTCCGTGCGTGCTGTAATTAATCTAATTTTGTTCTCATGATCCCTACGGGAACAATATGAAGGTGTACGCATTGACAAAGATCAGGAAAGCATTTGCTGCCGGGTGGATTTGAACCCGCGACCTTCTCAATACGAATCCCATCTCTTACCGCTGAGCCAAACATCGCGTCCTAAAGACATCCTCACAAGGACAGTTGATAAGGTGCATACGGTGATAGATCCGATTCAAACTTCCTTTTATTTCCTAAACGCTTGGCCATCTGGAGTTCTCACCTGGTGCACTTTCATCAAAAAAATGTTTGTAGAGTCTATGGGACTTAACTATGGGGTCATCAGTCCCTAAACTTACAAACTACTTATGAACTACCTACAACTAAGGACGTCACAAATATCCATGCCCGAGGGGGGATTCGAACCCCCTACCGTAGTGGCCGTGCAGACCGTGACTGAAGCGCCTCACTCCCCTCGGCCACCGCTGCCGGCGCACTTTCATCTGACACCACAATATATTGAGGGCCTATACTAGGGAAATAAAAGCAGGTTTGTAGAAACGAAAGATGAAGTACATGAAAATGAGATAGGAGATACGATTCTGTGAAGACAATTTGATAGAGCACTGAAAGATATCAGTCGAAACAAGGCCTCTGGAATGGATGAAGTTCACTCTGAATTACTGACATCGTTCGAAGAGCCGGTCGTGAAGAAACTGTTCTACCTTCTCTGCAAGATGTAAGAGACAGGGGAAGTACCCTCAAACTACAAGAAAAACATTATTCCAATTCCAAGGAAAGCGAGTGCCAACAAGTGTGAAAACTGAAGTACTATCAGTTTAATAAGTCATAGTTACAAAATACTAACTTGAATTATTTACAGGCGAATAAAAAAAACTAGTAGAATACGACCTCGGGGGAGATGTTTCGATTTAGGAAAAATGTAGGACAAGCAGGCAATACTCAAGTAATGACTTATCCTAGAATATAGGTTGAGGAAAGACAAACCTACATCTTTAGTGCTTTTAGATTTAGATAGATCATTTGGTAATGTTGTCTGGAAAACACTCTTTCAAATTCTGAAGGTATCAGGGGTAAATTATAGGGAACGAAAACTTGTACACAAGTTGTACAAAAACCAGACATCAATTATAAGAGTAGATGGGCATCAAAGGGACATAATGATTGGAAAGGGAGTAAGAGACGGTTGTACCCTTTCCCCAATGTTATTCAATCTGTACTTTGAGCAAGCTGTGAATAAATTCAAGGAGAACTTTGCAGAAGTAACCTCTTCGATAAAGTAACACTCTGCACATCTTAATTCTATTCGCTTCATCAGATATTTTCATTTACTAAGTAACTGTAATGAGCTCGTCTGGATGAGTACAAAGCTTTCGTTATTAGTTTCCGTTAACACAACACTTGTAATGGTACGCATTTGTCGAAACCGATTCCATTGTCTCCATTTTCTTGCCATGAATGCATGATCCTTTTCTTTTTACAATAATCTGAGCAGAATTCAGTAACTGGATTACAATTACTACTGCTAACCAGAAAGTAGGTCTTACATACACCGATTTTATTATTTCTTCTGTGCCGTTTGGGTGTTTTCGCTGTAGATTCCTGTGTTGCTTTATCCGTTAAATAACATGCATACAGAGAGTCACCATTATTACTAAAGAGTACCTCGGGACACGGGCCCAACCACTCGCACACCAACTATATATCGGTTTACAAGACGAAGAAAATATAATTTTCATTAATTCGCGTAATTACTGACAGATTTAAAATGCTATAATATTGCACGCATTAAAAGGTATAATCATATGCAAAGTTTATAACGATAAGACAAGCATTGCAGTTACAAACTGTTCAGATCTTTATAACTCTATGAGACTTAACAATTAAGTTATCAGTCCCTAGGCTTACAAACGAACCTATAGACAATACACACCCATGCCCGAGGGAGGACTTGAAACTCCGACGGGGCGCAAACGCGCGCTCCGCAGCCCTGAGCCTTAGAGCGCAATGCCATTCCATTCCGCGTCTTGTGAAAAAGTAATAAAAAAAAAGTCTCGTATAACCACAGTCCTAAAATTCAATCTGACAATAAACTTCAGAGTCAGAATTAGTGGCACTTCAGTCACGGTCTGCACGGCCACTACGGTCGGGGGTTCGAATCCCCCCTCAGGCATGGATATTTGTAACGTCCTAGTTCGTAAGTAGTTCATAAGTAGATTGTAAGTTTAGGGACTGATGACCCCGTAGTTAAGTCCCATAAGCTATACAAACATTTGAACATTTTTCAGAATTTGTTGTACAATCAGGTACTATTCAGAGTTCATGTGACGGGACTGACTATGTTAATATTCTGAGTAAGCTGAAAGAGCACGGGTTAAAGTTTGCCTTAATTCTCTCGTAGCTCGATGAGATGTTCCGACGTCGTCGATTCTGGTACACTGCATCGAAGCGACAGTATCGTCGATTCTGGAAACCAATCTTAGATAAACATTAGTAGTACGTCGGATGTCGATCACTGATTGTGCAATCAATGTTGATCACTATCAATATTGGTTTACGACGTAAGAATTGCGTGCTTTTTCTCTAATGCTAAATATTGAGAGACATTTAAAGATGACCGTGTACAGGTTGTAGCCGTTCCCAGTTGATAGGTCCCTTCGTAATACGACATACACAGACATCTAGATCTCAGAAATGAAGTTATCTCGCTCAGTGAATAAGTTACAAAATTGTTTACCTATCATTCGTGCCGTTTATTACCGATCGCAACGTGATAATTGTTTACAACTCGTAGCATTGATTAACATTCCGTAGATACATGAATGCGTGAATCATACATCAGTTTCGTCCATGAATACCACCATAGAATAGCCAAGCCTCCTTCTTCCTTAGATTATTAACACCGAAGGGATTGTAAGAGCCGGCTGCAGTGGCCGAGCGGTCTGCGGCGCGCCAGTCACGTTCAGCACGGCCCCTACGGTCGGGGTTTCGAATCCCCCCTCGGGCATGGATATTTGTGCCTTCCTTAGTATTAGCTAGTTCCTAAGTAGTTTGTAGGTTTAGGGACTGATGACCCCGTAGTTAAGTCCCATATGTTTTACAAACATTTGAACATTTTTTATTGTAAGATTTCATGGAATACATCTATGTCTTTATAACTTAGCATGTGGAATTAATTAAAGGAAAATTACTAAATAATTGATATAACAACAGAGGGATAGGGATATTACAACCTCCCCTTTATAAATGGATTCTTCCGTCACTTCTTGGTAGAACGCTTCCATATTTAAAGCTGAAAACAAACAAACTGTTTCTGTTCTACTAATTTTTTTCTTTATTTACTAACTAGTTTTCGGCTTATAAGGATATCATCAGTAAACTGTTGACAGGTGTCGGCAAAGACGCTATTGCTTAGGTTCTCAAATATGGTAAACTAAGATACAACACACAGAAAACTCGGTCTTTGCGTATGACATTTGTTGGAATTACGGACAATTATCTGTTGCCATGTAGAATTATGTTTACGTAACCAGTGGCCTCCTTAACATTTTTACATTGTACTTTGCGAGTGAACAGGGCGAAACACATTACGTATCAAATATTAATGAATTAAAAAATATGTTAACATTTTTATTATAGTCGACATGATCGACTGGAGAGTGTCCGCAACTGCAGTGTTATTTTAAATGTGTTTATTTCCGTCGACAGTTGCAATATAATAGTTTAATTATATGTTTTAATCACTTGAAGATCTGAAGATGATGTAAGTGATCGAAACATGTAATTAAACTATTATATTGCAACTGTTGACGGTAATAAACACATTTAGAATGTTAACATAGTTTTTAATTCATTAATATTTGATATGTAATATGTTTCAACCTGTTCACTCTCCAAATTACAATGTAAAAATCTTATGGAGGCCACTGATGACGTAAACATAATTTAATTCTACATGGCAACAGATAATTGTTTGTAATTCCAGCAAATCTCATATGCAAAGACTGAGCATCCTGTATGTTGTATCTTTGATTACCATCTTTGAGGACCTAAGCAACAGCGTCTTTGTCGACGCCTGTCAACAGTTTACCTGATGATGGCCTAGTAAACCGAAAACTAGTTAATAAATAAACAAAAAGCAGTAGAACAGAAACAGTTTGTTTGCTTTCACCCTTAAACCTGACCTTTCACTATTCATCAGTTCAAACTGTAGCATCTAGCATAATTTTTAAATTTATTTATCTTTAACTACTAACTCTAGTCGCAATACATTTTGTAGACAGTATTTACGTATATCAAAAAATGTATCAGCAAAATTATATCGCTGTACGGCACATAGGTCAGGAGATATGACGTCTTAAGTATTGTGATGCGTAGTAATATTGATAAAGAGAACACTTAGTGGCTTGCAACAAGCTTTAAACACAATTTCAATCATTTGCCGTTTTCCTCTCAGTTTTATGCTTGAAATCTAATATTTTGCACTAAGGACCGACCGAATAATTGGTTTCGGCCAGATATCAGCCGAAACTTCCGCTTGGCCGAAATTAGCTTTCGTCGGGTCTCGTTCGGGGCGGATTCAGTCAACAATAACGCTTTACCTCAGTTGACGATGCGACGTTTTGCTACTAGGAGATTTTCCCCACGCGTAAAAATTTTATTTTGTTGTTGATTACAATATAACGCAATCGTATCTTAGGGATATCCTTATATTGTGTTAGTAACAATTTCGCTTATTCAGTATTTTACCCAATGGAACTGGATATCATATCGCAATGCTGCAAAATATTATTGAAAGTAAGGGGCTTTTTTAATAACCAATATGGTTTTATGAACTATTTATTATGTGGTACATAGCTTTACCTGTTCAGTTTGCATAAAATTACACTGACAACAAACACACTTTTAGTCGGATTTGTGATGTTATTTTTCGATATACTTTCTGCAGCACTGATTGATTCACTGACTGCAACTTTCATGCATTAAGTGTAATTCGGAATGCCATAATTGAGATATGTAAAGTTGTCGATTCCAAAAACGGAAGTGAAAATGGCTATAAAAAGCTAGCGCTCCCAAGAAAAAAAATGTAAGGCTACATATGGAAGAAAACAAATGATTACTTTCTGCGTATTTTGTATTGTGGCAGTCATATCCAGGATTCAGCATTCCGTAGTATCTACTTGGCATTTTCGCAGCAAATCTGTACGCCTCCTGGTTAGACTTACAAACACTCGAGTTGGGTTAGTACACAATCAAGAATATTTAATACAGGGTAGGGATATTGGAAAATGTGCAAAAACTAGTGATATGTCGTGTGACGTAAATTTACAGAAATTTTAACTAACTTACGTGACTTTCAGTTTCGTCCTACACTAGAAGAGGTGCCAAATATTCTGTTAAGTTCCAGTTTCAGCCGTAAATACCGTTTCGGTCGGACTCTGTTTTAGCACATTAACTCATTTGTAATGTAACCGTACGTTTGACGCAGTTACATACATGGAAATTCGAGTCTTCATTAAATCGGAAGTTTTAGTAGTATAAATACTGATACAGTCAACATATTGTGGTAAGTTTTTTAATATTCTAAAGGCGAGTGTGGAATCGATTCCTTGAAAAAATAATCCGTACGAGTTCATTTTTCACTTGTTTGAACCTACAATGTCTATATCGGAGAAGTGCGCACTCTGTTCGATATAAACATACAGTCGATGTTATAGTGATTAGTGACCAGATAGACAAGGATTGCAAACGCAGAAGGTAGTCGTGCTCTGAATACGTTTAATGTGTGGCGGGTCTTGTATCTGAGCCTCGCTACGTAAGAATTTGAGTTATATGTATTAAACATTACAACACCTATTTAAGCTTTCCCCACCATCAAAGGGTTTTCCTTTTTTCAAACGACTGCAGTCGAACATTAAATTATCACTTTGTACAAGTTATAAAGAACAAGCGTACAATGTACGGAAACACCAGTTTCCCTGGAGACTTCGATGCACGGCAAGGATGTGTGACAAAGGAAGACCATTAATCGGCTTGGTAGAAAGGCTTCTTACAAACTACAAAAGATAGATACAAATAGCACATAACACCAGATCGGTGATAGTCTAAAGTTCTGACACAGCTGTACTTTTGTTTGTTTGTAGCAACTCGGCGACTGCACTAAAAAGAAACTCATTGTACGTGTTCGAATTTGCGCTAAGTCAATACCTTATCCAAATGTAGATGGTTCTCCGCCGACGATGCAGCAAGAAGCTGTTTCTATACAATGATATTATGACTGGAATAAAAGATTCTTGGTTGCCGGTTACACGGGCAAAGCGAAGAGCACTGGTCGGCCTCACACGTCTGATTGACAATTTTGAGCGTATCCGGAGCACTCTGAAGACCACGAGACGAGCAGACCAGGAACTTCGTCTTCCTTAAAAACGATGTGGTTTGTTCTGAAACCACGACTCCATATCAAGCCTTACAAGCCAACTGCTTCCAGGCTATTATAGCAGAAAATACAAATTTTGTATTTCATTTCTCCAGGATATGTCAGAAGACTTTTTTTCAAACGACTCGTATTTTCGGACGAATCGTAGTGTAATCTACCGAGTAAAGAAAACCAACGAAATGTAGAAATCTGGACATTACATATCCTAAGATCGTCATCGAACGTGATGGAAACTCACTAGTTTCCGTTAGTTCGCAAAGTTCGTGTTCAAATGTTTGTAGAGATTATGGGACTTAACTACGGAGTCATCAGTCCCTAAACTTACAAACTACTTACGAACTAGATAATACTAAGGACGGCACAAATATCCATGCCCGAGGGGGGATTCGAACCCCCGACCGTAGTGGCCGTGCAGAACGTGACTGGGATGCCGTACTCAGCTCGGCCACCGCGGCCGGCAAATTTTGTGTAATTCTGCTTTTTTTGCGTAAGAATCTGTGACATGAATTTCATACCTGGGCACGTTTCAAAGTTAGTTTGTTTCCGTACCTTCAAGAAGAGTCCAATATAATTATTATGCATGACGGCGTCGCACCTCATCTCCACCTTGAGGTACGGCGTTGTCTTAACAACACTATGCCACACCTTTGGATTGCAAGAGGTTGACAATGAGGTCTTGTACATTCCTTCAGAATTCCGATTTTTTTCTGTGGGCGTACATAAGGGACAGCGTCTTTGTCACTCTTATGGCGCTTACTCTTCAACAATGGGGAAACTGAATCGTTAAAGTTGCCGATTCAATAAGCAGGAACCTGTTGATTTGTTTGGGGAATGAAATGCACTGCCGTGTAGGTACTTCTCGAGTGACGCATGGTGCTCATGGTGAGATCGTGGTATGGCGTCTTTACGAACATAAAACTTTGAACTTTTACTCAGCCAGTGACGTGCACAATGTGTTTTTACTTTTTAAATATTTTTTGATAAACAACTGAAAACTGTTATCTTTATTAACCACCCTGTGTATTTGCTTTATGCTAATGAATGAATAGTAGCCTTTTTACACTGGACAAATTTATTAAATCGGAGTAGTACAGAATAAAATATTGGTGCAGATTTACTAATATCAGAATAAAATTTTCGTATAAAATCGTGACAAAATCCACGCACAAATACAGTTCACTAGTGAAACACCAACAGATGAAGTTTCTTAGACCTCGCCACGCACTAAAGAAGTAACACATATTAGTACACAATTTATAATGAAACCTACAATAACCATCACTGTGATCTATAACAAGTCCAAACATTACATAACCCAGAAGGAAGTCAGTTTCACGTATCCGCTTCACCGCCTGAATAGAACTCTGATGAATAAATATGACTACATAGAAGAACTGAACACAATAAAACAAATTCTACCGAAAAAATGGGTAGGATAAAAAGAGAGTAGACAGTGTCAACGCCAAAATACAAAAGCAGACAACACACAACCAGGAAACATTCACACACAGAGATGGAACATAACTTCCAGCAAAACTGCAGGTAGTAAGATACAAATAGCTCATAATGACTTTCAACAACAAAATCACACAGAGGGTAGCCAATATACCCAAGAAACAAAGATTAAACATATCATACCAAACCAACAAAAGAATAAAGAAAAGACCAGGAAGACAGTTCATAGACACTGATAAGTACAGCCGCTAAGGAATCCACCAATTAACTTGCAAGAGTTGACAAACATGCAGAAATTTTAAGACCATATATACAGAACAACTGAGAACATTTAAAACTAACAGCTCCCACGCAGCATTTCAGATCACTTAGTAAAAATCGAATCAGACGCCAACAAACGTAGAAAATGATTTTCAAATTCTTAAAATTATTAACAGCTTATTTCAAAAATTAACAATAGAAAAAAATTCTTTATGCAAAAGTCAATAGCCCAGGGAAAGTAATTACTAACAAACTCACATTACTGAACAACAAAAGCCTCTCTGAAATAACAACAGAACTATATCAATAATCTCGACTCCTACTGCATACCCTATCTTTATATAGAACAATATATCTTCCCCATACTGCGTACCAATCACTCTACCTTCATCCAGTCTCTCTTCCTGTATCTCTCTCTCTCTCTCTCTCTCTCTCTCTCTCTCTCTCTCTCTCTCTCTCTCTCACACACACACACACACACACACACACACACACACACAGGCGCGCGCTCACTCACAGACACATACAATAAATAACAAATGCCAACGACACTTCACATGCGCGCACTACATTACAGGAATGAAACAAATGAATAACACATAGCCACAAAAAAGGGCTGAATAAACAGAGTGGTTTGACAACAAACAGGACACAATCTGAAAAATAACAATAGCAATAGAAGTATGAACCTCTGAACGTGACAAAAAACAAAATAAAGCAATCACATAGCACAGAATAGCCTGAAAGGCCGATATGGTATTCTCAAGTCTATTGGAACAGTAAACAGAAAAATAAAATCGTTTTGTTGTTTCCGCCTGAAATGCTGTGAAGTATATGGTACGTAAACTTGATGCAGAACCACTTTATTCCTAAAACTTTCTTATTTTACGAAACTGATGTGATATTTAAACATTTGCCATTCAGTTAACAATTTAATAATTTAGGACAAAAAATATATAACCTGCACCAACACTATAAAATGTTACAATTTTTTTCGAAAATTAAACGTCTAAACTCACTGATGACAGCTCATATATTCCGAAACATATATAGGTAAAAAACAACAAAAAAGAATCTTGCATAAGACAGAATTCCCCTCCAGTTTACCTGGAGTTAGATACTAAACGAATGTGAAAGTTGGACGCGTTTTACAACAGAGTGGAAGCGTTTAGAAGCAATGGTGATGTGGTTCAGAGGAAATTACCTAATCAAAAAACCTCAAAATAACTGAAGAGAACACATGCAACGTAGTCACTCTTCCCCAACGAAAATAAAGAAAGAAATGGTGAAGGAAGAGAGTAAGACATCGTAGTAAAGGGGAAAGATTTCCTTTAGAACTACGAAGAAAAGAATAGAGCAATAGAGCAGCATTGAGATAAGTTTGCAGCAACACGGTGTAAGAACTAGTTCATGTACATCAATTATCTAGCACTTTCTGCATTTGAAAGTCACTGTTTATAGCAGAAACACTTATTTTATTATTTTATAGAAACTAATCCTAGTCTTTGAAGGGCTCATGTTAACAATCAACCAGTTTCTCTATAAATAATTAATTCTCCTTCTTTTGCCTTTGTCCCGCATGTACGGGGAATTTCTTACTTCCGGAACTAGAAGGCTTGATTTACGGGATGACAGATTGCCCTTCCTGTTGTCATCACGTAGACTTCGACTGTCGATGTGTAGTGTTACCCACTTGAAAGCGTGTGATTTAGAAATGTTTCCAAATAATGTAGCCCAGGTGGATACCAGCCCGGTATTCACCAAGGGAGATGTGAAAACTCGCCTAAAAACCATCTCCAAGTCGTTAATCCGCGGCCAAACTCCCGCATCCTACATTATATTAGATTAGAGTAATACTTGTTCTACAGATCGTGAATATGAAATTTTGTAACGATGTGCAAAGCATCGCTTAGAAAAACTATAACAGTACAAGAATACATTTTTTATTTTACTTTTTTATAACAACATTACTTCTTTCTAAAATTAGTCATTTTTATGTACAAATTCATCTACCGACTAGAAGGAGTTATTCAGAAATTCTTTCAATTTGTTTTTGAATGTTACTTGGTTATCTGTCAAACATTTGATGTTATTTGGTAAGTGACCAAAGACTTTTGTGGCAGCATAATCACCTCCTTCTATGCCAAAGTTAGATTTAACGTTGAATGGTGTAGATCACCCTTTCTCCTAGTGTTGTAACTATGCACGCTGGTATTACTTTTGAATTGGGTTTGGTTATTAATAACAAATTTCATAACAGAATTACAATAAATACCTTTTTCCTCAATGAAGAATTACCCCCAAAATATGCTGCCATATGAAAGCAGAAGATGAAAATAACTACAGGAAGCATAAGTTGCTGAACTCAAACGTTTCAGTAGATCGTCATTGTGTTGCTTCCAATTCAATTTCTCATCAACGCACAGACCTAAAAACTTTGAATATTCAACCTTAGTTACATATTTCTGTTCAAAGACTAAATTTATTAATGGTGTCTTGTCATTTAACATTTACCATATGGAAAAATATGTATTGTGTTTTATCAAAATTTAATAAGAGTCCATCTGCAGAGAACCATTTAATAATTTTCTGAAAGACATTATTTACAGGCTTCATTCCATGATGGAACTTGTGCTCAACGACTGTATTTGATTTGTAGAAATTTTCAGCAATCAGTCGTAAATATTATTTATTTATTGGCAGATCTAGATTTCGACAACTGTGTGGTCATTATAAATGCTAAAATAAATACAAAAGAACCAGTTAGAAAAAAATACATGTCAGGTTATTAGCCAGTTGTTCAAGTTTCAATTATAATCAACGATGAAATACATACCTTAAAAAACGATTAAAATACTTAAAACATCTTGATCTCCATATTGGAGGCTGCGTTCGTAGTGATGCAGCTGTTACAATTCTTACACAGCTGACGTCTGCATTCATCATTTGCGATTAAGGCGCCCTCTTTAAAGTTTCATACAAAAAAATCAAATTGATTTGTGGTATGTTTATGGTAGTTATAATTACGTTTTATTATAATTTTAATAGGCACTTTTACTTTAAAATGATCTGTATTTATGAGTATCGTTTACCTTTTATATATGATTGGTAGTAGAAACGTATACTAGTTGGTTCAAATGTTGAAATGTTTGTTAAGCTTATGGGACTTAACTACGGGGTCATCAGTCCCTAAACTTACAAACTACGTATGAACTACTTACGAACTAGGACGGCACAAATATCCATGCCCGAGGGGGGGATTCGAACCCCCGACCGTAGTGGCCGTGCTGACCGTGACTGGAGGGCCTCAGTCACCTCGGCCACCGCGGCCGGCTACTAGTTGGTGTCTTAAAATGTATATACAGTAACTGTTTCAAAATACCTTTAAAAAAATTTGATGACCCATTAATAATCTTGCTCGCAGTCATCATTATAACTTGACATTTATTTTATTCTAATTAGTTGTTTTGTATTTATTTTAGCATTGATAATGACCACACAATGGTCGAAATCTGGATCTACCAATAAATAAACAATATTTACGGCCGATTACTGAAAATTTCAACAACATTATTTACAATTTCATCGTGTTAATTCTTAATTTCGACTGTGATTACTATACTTGTATCATCAGCAGAAATAACAATAGAAAGAAGTATAGAATGGCAGATCATTAACATATATCAAGAAAATCATAGGACCCGAGATTGAACCCTGTGGGACCCCATTCTTGATTTCAACGTTCACACACTCGGCTATCGGAACGGGTGCGAAAATTATTATAATGGAACACCTTAAACACAATAGCGGGATTGCGGTCAGCGATTATTATGATTATAGCGCTTTACACGCAACAGAAACGCCTCGGAAAGAAAGGAAAGTTGATTGTAGTAAACGCCTTTCGACAGAAAGGTGGTTGAAGAGTGGCCTGGTTCGAGGAGGGCTCAGAGAGGTCCGGTATTTGTGCAGCAACTGATCTGCCGCGGCCGCTCTTCCGTCAACATGTGGATCGTATAACTGTGTGGCCCGGTGCGAACTGGCGCGCGCTGGATTCCTCTCGAGGTATTGGCTGCGGCCGCTACACAACAGCCACTGCAGCCGACGCATACGTGGCAAGGACGGCAGCGGTCCACCCGCATTCCGCCTGCCGTGTGGCGAAGAGGAACAAAGCAGTCAGGGAAGGGCAGAGCTGCGTACAAAAGACAGCAAAATATCTTTCCTTTGTTTCAATAAGAAAATAGTGTACATTACATCATTTTGTGAAATAGCATGAAACCCAGTAATGCTTAGGAATTGCTAGGTTTGCATGAAAATTGAATACTCACCCTATAATCTTTCGATTAATCTCTCTGCCAATTACTTTTCCCATCTCTATAGCTGTTTGTTAGGTTTTCTTTGTCCCCTAGCACTTCTTTCTTTGTATTAGGTAGCGAAATTTATTTATTCAAATATTCACTAGTCCAAGTACTCTCTGTCTTCCTATCTTTCTCATCTGTTTCTGCACCACCGCCTCCTCCTGCGCCGCTCTTCCCTCCTTCTCCATCTCCTCCTCTTACTTCTACATCTACATCTGCAAATCACATTTAAGTGCCTGGCAGAGGATTCATCGGTAAAGATTGGTTTGAACACCACAGTGCTTTACTAGGCATGGTCCTGTTTGGAGGTGGTATGCCGTCGCCTTCCTAGAACCTTCGAACTGACTTACCCAGCCAGTTATAGAGGGGACCTATAGTTTTACGTGGGTTCCGAACCACGGTGCTACTCGGTATTTTCACATGAGCAACACTGCCAGAGGTGAAAGAAACTGAAACTGACAGATAAAACTCCGAAGGCATGGCGGGGATCGAACCCGCGACCTTCGGATTCAGGTGTTCTTCTTCCCGCGCGCAATTCGAGAATGGAATGGGAGATAAAGAGTATAAAGGTGGTTCAGTGCGCCTCGGTTGCACAGTGGTAGAGTGCCAGACTTGGCACTCTACCACTGTGCAACCGAGGCGCACTGAACCACCTTTATACTCTTTATCTCCCATTCCATTCTCGAATTGCGCGCGGGAAGAAGAACACCTGAATCTCTCCATTCAAGCTCTGATTTCTCGTATTTTATCCTGATGATCTTTTTTATGTAAGTGGTAGTGAACAATATATTTTCGCATTCGGAGGAGAATGTTGGGGATTGGAGTTTCGTAACTATCCCACGCCGCAGCGATAAGCGCCGTTGTTGTAATGATTCCCATCCCAGAGCCTGTATCATTTCCGTAACGCTGTCTCCCCTGTATCGTGACAATACGCAACGAGCTGCCCTTCTTTGGACTCTTTCGATGTCCTCCGTCAAACCCACCTGATAAGGATCCCACACTGGGCTGCAACACTCCAAAAATGGAAGGACAAGCGTAGTGTATGCAATTTCTTTTGTAGTTCTGTTGCATCTTTTAAGGATTCTGCCAATAAAACGCAGTCTCTGGTTCGCCTTTCCCACGATATTATCTACGTGTTCTTTCCAATTTAAGTCTGAAGTAATAGTAATTCCTAGGTATTTTGTGGAGTTTTACGGCCTTCACATTTGATTGATTTATCTTTTAAACAAAGTTTAACGGATTTCTTTTCGTACTCATGTGGACGACTTCACACTTGTCATTATTATAGTCAATTGCCAATTTTTACACCATAGTGATATCTTATTTAGGTCGTTCTGCAGATGGTTTTGATCTTCATGTGATGTTACTAGACGGTAAATGACGGCGCCATTTGCAAACAACCTAAGAGCGTTGCTTAGATTTTCCCCTAAATCGTTTATGTAAATAAGGAACAGCAGAGGACCAATAACACTGCCCCGTAGAACGCTCGAAATCACCTCTGTTTTAGTCGATGCCTTACCATCAATTACTACAAACTGTGTCCTCTCTGACAGGAAATCCCCTGACCAGTAGCAAAATTGGGGCGATATACCATAACCACGCAATTTGATGAAAAGCCGTTTGTGAGGTACGGTGTCAAAAGTCATCTGGAAATCAAGACATGCGGAATCAATTTGAGAACCCCTCCTCCACCTCCTCCCTCTTTTATCCACCCATTCATCCCATTATCACTATCTTACTCTCTCTCTCTCTACCAACCTCCTCATTGTCGCCTCTCTCTCCATTCATCTCCCTCGTCCCCCCCCCCTCCCCCACCCATGTATATGAAAAATTACATACAGTGTTCAAAACAATTAAAGGATCAGTTGAGATATCTAGGTTCTGAAGTACTGAGTCAATAGGCTGACATCATCGGCAGAATGAACTACAATGGTTCGACATCTTCCTGTCGGTCCTAAGGAGTGGAGACAACAACATTACAGGAACTGAGATAGTGGTAATAACAAAGTTTTTGCAGAGGGGGTTGGTGTTGTGTTTACGCTACCAAACAAATTACACAAGCAGTTGAGATTCGGATACCACAATGATCAGGTAGTACAGCGCAAAACAACATGACTTTAACAAAAGCTAGGGAATGACGAGCCATAGGAAGGTTGGAATCGGGATAGATACAATGGGAGGTAATTGCAGGTATTGGAGAGTGTCATTGTGTAATTTCCAAGACCTGAATGAGATTTCAAACGACAGGAACCGATAAAAAAAGGCAAGGCCAATGTCGTCCACGGATAACATTTCCGGTTGACAGCCCGTCGAGACAGGAGCCTGAATGCAACTCAGCTGCAACGCACCCCCCAGGCCTTTGCGAATGTGGCCTCTACCCACGGAGGCCTATGGTGCGTGTCCCCCTATGGTGGGTGTCTCATGTGTCGTGGTATAACTGGTTAAATTAAAGTATAAAAATAAATCGTAGATTAATAAATTCAATAGGCTTTATTTGTAAAAAAAAAAAAAAAAAAAAAAAAAAAAAGTGCCCCGCCCCCCCTCAAGAACCAAATTATCTGCGCCACTGCACACTGGACTCGCATTTGGGAAGACGGTAGTTCAAATCCACCTCCGGCCATCTACATATAGGTTTTCCGTGATTTACCTAAATCACTTTAGGGAAATGTCGGAATGGTTCAAGGGCACGACCTATTTCCTTCCCCATTCTTAACCCTTTAGTAACCAGTGGTAACTATATTTCCCACTTATTTGTTTTCGCTGTACGTTCAGTGATACTCCTTGTTCCCACTTCTAACTTGTAACATCTCTATTAGAGTGTGCTAACTACATATAGATTGTGAACAGGCGCGCAAAAGTGGTTGCTTTTCTACATTTCTAGTCAGTCAGTTCAGAAGCGCAGTTTCTCTGGGAAAACAAGCCACTGTTTCGACCGTAACAGCGTCTTTTGTATACCGTACTTTGCTTTTGCTTGTGAAGTGACTTCTGTTGTATTTGTCTACTTTTATTTTTTACGACGGAGATAGTATTCGTGTATATCAGCTGCGCGAACTATATGGTGTAGGCCGTCGTTCATAGAAGTGGTGGCACAGACTATATTGTTTTTGGTAGATTTGGCAGTTGTCAATGCATATATTATGTGGAAGTTAGAGAAGATCATATCGGGCTTCTCAAGTCGTAAGCGAAGAGGAAGGCACGTTCATTTTCAGACACCAAAAAGGAGCGTGTCTGGAGTTCCAGATGAAGTTCGTCTGGCGAAAGTTGGAACTCGTTTGCCACAAAAGGTACTACAAACAGAAGGCGCCGCCAATGTAGCACCAAAAACAAAGAAAAGAGGACAGAAATAATGTGTAGCAGCCGTCGTGTACTTTTGTGTGTAGCACCATGCTTCTCTAAGTTCCATAGTAAGTCACCTTAGTGAACTCAATGGACAATATGAACTAATACAAAAGTAAATCAAATGTTAGATTTGCTTTTTGTACTAAAAATTAAAGGATATATTTTTGTAATTATAACGTCCAGTTACTCCTAAGTTCGGTAGGAGCAATAGTGCTCACTATTTTGGCGCACTTTAGGTTACGGTAGTAACACTAAAAGTGGGCCTTTGCGATCGGTTTTTGACAGTTAAAAATTTAAATGAAAATAACGGCTTAACTATTCATCTGACAAGAAAATTGAATAACGTAATTGGTAGAGGAGAAAATTCTCTACAACTTTGCTCTCTTATGTTTTTTCATATCTCGTAGCGTTTCAAAGATATTTGCAAAATAACAGCGATTTTGGTCTGTCTGTCCGTCTGTCTATGTTTTTAAGACGAACCGTTCAACCGATCAGCACCAAATTTTACAGACATGATTGTAGGCCGCCAGAGACCAGAACCTCCCTTTTTCAAATTTTTCGGACGAAAAATATGGTAGTAATACCTAAAAAATCCGTTTGTAATATAATTGTAATTGCAAACGAACCGTTCATCTGACACGAAAATTGAATAACCTAATTGGTAGAGGAGAAAATTCCCTACAACTTTGCTCTCTTATGTTTCTTTCATATCTCGTAACGTTTGAGACATATTTGCAAAAATTAAGGAGATTTGACACCCTCCATTGAATTAACGAAAACTAGCCATTCGGAGATGTCACGTGACATTCCTCGTCCAGAACTCTCTCTGGCATACGCCATCTTCCGTTGCGTATTTGATGGTTTTCTTATTGTGATTTACACATTGTCACTTCAAAGCAATGGCGCAGCGAAGAATTAACAAAAACACTTCGTTCTTCGTACGATAAATGATAATCTAGTATCTACAACTGCCATATTAGCATCAGTTAACAACGGCCATCAATAGTATGAGATTAAAGGACTCATCTTATGATTGATAGCCGCCGCGTAGTGAGCAAGGCGATGGACTATCACGCTAATGGTCGATGGTTCGGAACGCGACACTAAAAGGGTTTCAGACACTCTTATTAATTAATTTTTTATTATTTAGTTATTATTTTGGTCCAAAATGTTTGCAAAAACTTTTAAATCTACAAATCTAAAGTGGGCCGTACAACACGTCACTGCGATTTTTTTTATACCTGTAGGCTAAACTCTCACATGTAAAATCATAGTTTATATCTTAACTATGATTTTATATGTGGCTACTTAGCCCAATAAAGTATTCATAAAATGTCTACAACTTCTGGAAATAGTTTGGTCACTAAAGGGTTACCCAAAAATTCGACCGTGAGTTCCGTCTGCAATGACCAAGAAATCGACGGAACGTTAAAAGTTCCTTCCTATCCTTCCTTTCGTACCAAGGAATCGTCGTGTATCGTGCCTCGCGCGACAGGACCGCGTCAATTCCAACCGCGGCTTGGAGCAAGACTTCTCGCGGCGCGATGCCACCTCTCTTAACACACCGAGTGCCAATCACGTCATTTGACGGGATCTTTGTTTACGTGCTTTTAAAAACAGAATCAAGTTTATTGACGGGCTAGATCTACCTTAAATACCTTACTTGGTAAACGTGGTGTCTAAACCAGCCTATAGATCTTTCATTTAGTTTCTAAATCGTCCCACTGGTCGCATTCATTGTATGAATCGCGGCAGGTAGAAAGTGGTGTCCGGTCACTCAGTATATAACGTTGCCCTTGCTTCGTATGATGCCATAATTGTTACAGTAGATTCCGCGATTATATTTTTTTGGACAAGGAATTGATGGTACCGATTTTTTTTTTTTTTTTTTTTTAATTTTGAAATAAGCTAGTTAAAGTACAGCACAAAATGAACATTAAAGCAAATAAACCACGGGTTGCATATTAAAGTCGGGCACCATACAAGCAACAGCATGTTATAAGACTTACGGAAAACATCTAGCTGGATCCTGCGCTTCGTATTGTAGAAGCTGGAAATAATAACTTTTTTTAATTTAATATATGAACGTTGAAGATACTTTTCGTAGTAGATCAATGTTCAGACTGTTCACTCGCTTTTCATTGTTGTGTGACCGTGGGTGGAACATGAAGTTACTGGTAATGATACAAAAAATTTTAAAAAGTGATCGGACTTCTTGAAATAACAAAAGAAATGACTGCAGGTTCTAAAATCAAACAAAGTATAGTATAAGGATGATTGATTGATTGAAATTTTGCAAACAATGCGAAGCGATTGTAATGGCGTCTGAACATTAAACTATTACGAAGGCGAAGGAGCTGAAAACAATAGAAAATAAGTATTTGACACGGAGGGATTCATTTAAATAAAAGCCAAAGAGAGGGGATTATTTTAAATTTAAGTAATATATTTTTATAACATCTTGCATCACAATTACTTACATTGAATAGATACATGAATGGAAGACGTCCGTACAGAATGAACATAGACAAGAGAGTGAATAAAAAAACTACTATCACGGTTCCGTCTTCTCGCTTGTTTGGGAGTAAAAAATGACGAACGAAATTAAATTAGTTGCATTGCGAGTCAGAGGGAACCGGAGGCGATAAGTATCGCTCATCAAAGATAAACAAAAAATAAATAAAAATTTCAGTGTATCGTTACAAGTAGGTAAATCAACGGACATGGCTCCATGCAAATTATTCTCCCCGAAAGTACTGAGAGGTGACTATGACAGAGGGGTGACAGAGCAACATATCGTAGTGATTCTACAGACTGTTTGCGAAGTAGAGAAGTTTTTAGTGGGCCCTTGGCGTCGGAGTTGTATGTGATTTAGATGCTCTGTATTCAGTTCAGGATTTACTTCAAACATCAGACTGAAGATAAACAAACTAAGTGCAGCTACGATTACTCCTGCAAGCAGAATGTCTGGCACTCTAAGGGATGGAATGGCTTATATGGCCGGCAGTCAAAGTGGTACGGGTGAGAAGTAAGGACGTTTCTAGGTGTAAGGCCGGTATTACACTATCAAATTATTTGTCAAAGAATTGGACAAAGAAAAGTTGGACGTAGTGTAATGGGAACATCGTCCAATATTTCATCCAATCTAAGGCCTCGGCCTAGATTTGATCAAAGAAATCGCTCGTCTTCTGTTTCCTGTAGTGAGAAATGTGACCGCTTGGAGCGCTAGTAGTATACACTTCCTTGCCACTACAGCTTTTTTATTTGGAGGTTAAATATCTGACATTACTTGGACATAACATTCGTATTCGTAAACATGGTTAGTAATGGAATGTTTGTGTAGTGTTTTCTAGCAACAACAAAATTTAAAAAAAATCAGATGGGGCGTTGTGTAACAGGTGACAAGGCCAATTCACACTGTCCGTCACGTCAATTCGCGTAGCCCCAATACCCTGCGGCAAAAGTGAGGTTGAGTTACAATCCGTGATGTAAAAAGCTCATTATATACTATCGGAATTGAAGGAGTAATACCCCTAAATCTTAATACGGCCGAAGCAGATTTTAGAACGTGGTGTGCTAAGTTCTGGGAAATGAAACAACTTTCAAAACTTCGACATCTGTTTGCAAGCGAATCTATGTATATATAAATACGTCAGCCAATTTTTGTAAGGAAATAATTAGAGCCTATTTACTTTAGCAGCAATGTTTCCCCCCTTACATTGTTAATAACGTCATAAACAAATTGGATTATCCTCTTTGTCAGTGCTCACATTTTTTCCATTTCAAACGTTATTTAATGAAACTTGCTTTATCAACTTAACAATCTTATTCGTATACACTGTTTTAGTCAGCCTTTTTGTTACTCTATTGCAAACTGTGAAGGATGAAGAGCGACAAAATAATTAGCAGTGAACGGCCTGGCTGTTCTACCGACGGCATAAAAAGGGAAAATCCTCCCGATCCCGTAACAAATTTTATTTATCTCGCTCTGACACCCACGGTTTCATCCAAGTGCGTTTCCTTTTCTTTTTTTCCCTCCTTCACTTCTAAATGCAGACACAGCGCAACTGTAGTATAAACAATAGCTGAGCATTACACCGCCATTTTGAAGCAAATTTGACAAAATATTGGATGATAGTGTAATACCCCCTTTTGCGTTTCATCCAATTTCTTTGTCAAAAAATATGACCAATATTTCATCCAATATTTTCGTCCAATTCTTTGTCCAATAATTTGATAGTGTAATACCGGCCTAAACGAGGTGCTAGCCGCCAGTCCCTTCGCTGCCATCCCGCGAGTGTCCTACTGGCGCGGAGAGAGAAACTGCGCTCGCGGTGGATGAAGCGGGGTCGGAGGCGGGCGCCTAATCCCGCTCGGCGCGGCGGTGTCAGTGTGCCGCGCTGGCGCCAGCGGCCGGCA
Source organism: Locusta migratoria (assembly GCA_026315105.1). NCBI lineage: Eukaryota > Metazoa > Arthropoda > Insecta > Orthoptera > Acrididae > Locusta > Locusta migratoria. Next base: position 422,268,577 of record CM048746.1, on the reverse strand, counting down.
TTCCGGGCCGCCTACTGGCGCGCCAGCTGCTCGCCTGCGGTCGGCGTAACCCTAGCCCGCGCCCGGACGGCGCCAGCGGCACTGGCGCCAGCACCAGTAGCTCCAGCAGCAGCAGCCGGAACGCGCGGCTGCGGAAACGGCCGCTGCAGCCACGCCCTCGGCGGCCGCCAGTTAGCGGATGTGGGCTAGTGTTACGTCGCTCACTCCGTCTTTACAGTTACCTCATCTCCCGGCTGCCGGCTGCCGGCTGCCATCTGCTTTGGGCGCCCGCGGGTCGTTAATCTCTCCCCGACTAGTCGCCGGGCTGCCACTGTGCCTCTGACCTAGGCTTTGCTAGGCTCGCTATTGCACTACCGTTATACGGGGAACACACTTAACGACACACTGAAGGAAAAGCAGCCAACAGTCCGCACAATTGCTCAGTGAAAGATACGTACCCAAAGACTGGAAAATTGCACAAATCACTCCAATACTCAGCAGTATTTTAAAACTGTAACGCACTGAATTCCAGTAATGCTAAAAGACACGTGGCAAAGTCACATAATCTGTCAGGCCAGTCCTCACACCAAGAAAGAGTCATTAATAATAATAATAATAATAATACGAAAAATTTAATTACGAATTCTGAATCTTGATGAAATCCAAGAGTGTGATTATATATACTCTCCATAGGAGAAATTATGGCTTCGTAGTTTGCCGAGGCAGAGTGGCCGAGTGCATTGAGGCGCTATGCTCCGATGCGCGAGGGCGCTCCCCGTCGGGGGTTCGAATCCTTCCGCACGCATGGATCTACATCTACATGGGATACTCTGCAAATCACATTTAAGTGCCTGGCAGAGGGTTTATCGAACCACCGTTATACTACTTTATCTCCCATTCCATTCTCGAATAGCGCGCGGGAAGAATGAACACCTGAATCTCTCTGTTCGGGTTCTGATTTCTCGTATTTTATTCTGATGATTTGTGCTGTGTTTAGTATAAGTTAGTTTATAAGTAATTTGTAAGTTTAGGTACTGATTACCCTGCAGTTAAGCTCCATAAAAAGAAAAAATACAGCTTTGTACTTCTCTGCTGTCAAAGTTCACTACAGATAATAATTATATATAATCTCCATAGAGGGCACTGCAGACTTACATACCTTTGCCGTCGATTTGCTACACTTATGCATTCTAGATGGTGGGCGGCGCCAACCTGCAGGCAGTGTTCTAGTTTTTAGGATCGTTCCGATGATGGCTGAACGATATACAGCCGAAATATTAGCAAAAGGTAATAATATCCACAATATTATTAATTCGATTTTTGTCCGCATCTGTATCTGACAGGTCAATTTCGATTTCGATTTCGATTTCGGACCCAATTTCGATTTCCTCAATTTCTGGGGACTTTTCCTTGGTGGAAAGCTTGGAACATAGTGGACTCAGCCTTATGACGCTTACTGAGAAGCAAGTTAACTGGGTAAAGGAAAGAAAGGAAGGAAGTTTAGGGCTTAATGTCCCATTGACACCGTGATTATCGGAGCTCGAATGGTTTTGCTGAGATGGGGGAGCCTTTTCGAAGAAATCATGTTGGCATTTGCTTGGAGTGATGTCTACAAATTCTGGAAAACCGGAAACTTGATTCATGGATACGTATTTGATCCGCCGTTCTTCCGAACGCGAGTCCAGTAGACTAACCACTGCGCCATCTCATTCAGTATAACCCGTGGGCAATGACTGTCAGACTGCGAGGCACATGTCACGTCACGTGATCAAGAGAGGCCTGAGTCATTGTGATTGCTAGCTGACTGGCTGGCCGCTGAGGCACAGCCCACTGTCAATAACGACCAGCCAGTCAGTTCAGGCCTCTCTTTGTCATGTGACGTGACGTATACGCTGCGGCCTGTCTTTCTCTTTGGGCTCGGTTTAACCACATTCTAGCAGCTCCTAGCTCAAGAAAGCCGACAACAGCCGGGATAGCGACGTGCTGGACACACACCCCTCCGTGCCGCAATTAATACACATGTGGCAGAGGATGGCAGCTGCTCGGGAATGGTCTCACCGTCAGGGCCGCCATATTACTGAACTGCGGCCGCTCCTGTCTGAGGTTCCAGCCCCCCATCGGGGATGGCTGGATGTGTTATCTTTAGACTAATTTATTTTAAGTAGTTTGTAAGTCTGGGGAATATGACTTTAGTAGTCTGACCCCTTAGGGTTACAGAACAAATGAATGTTTCAGAAGATGACACGGTGATTTGGCGGTACCGATCGATCTACCAGAACTCAAACGAAGAGATTTGTTTATAACTTTCGTTCTAGATTTAATAAAAAATTATGTCATAAGCCACAGTCCCTGTATACATTATTTAATTATTTATTCACTTCATGACTAGTTTCGACGATCTATGTTGCCATTTTCAAAGCAAAACTCTTGCTTGTAACGCACATAGAAGTAGTTGTACTCGTGAGTAACGAAAGTGATGATCACAGCAATGAAGAATATTGTGGTTTACTTTTTCTAACAGATGGACGAAACTGTTAAATTTGGAATTATGAACAACTGACGACTAGAACATGTAGCACAGGTTTGGTTACAAGAGCCTACACAGATGCAGCTTTCTCTGTAGAAGTCCGTCAAGATTAATCTGGACTGAGAAAAGTAACAGACAAAATTCCTTCTTTCTTAAATTTTATCAAAATGACAAATGTGTTGTTCCGTTTCATAAAATGTCACACATATGTAAGATCTTATTGTACATTCTTCATGTAGAATCGTTTAAAAATGGCATCTTAGATCGTCGAAACCAGTCATGTCATTAATTGAATAAATAAATTGTGTAATAATGTTGTAAAGCGACTGTGGCTTTGATATCATTTTTATTAAATCTAGGACATAGGATTTCCCACTCGCACTATTATGAATTAAAATACAAAATGTCTTACTATAGGATTCATTTATTATTTTCAATAATTCGGAATTTACACTAAATCTGTCTTCAAATTTCCGTTGCATTTTCCCGGGAAATAAACATGATTGTCACTTTTCATCCAGCTCTTTGTATGCAGGGTGGTCAGAAACAGTCTAAAAATACCTTGTGAGGAACTGAAATTAACAAATATGGTTGGTGCTCATGTAAATTCACACAGAAATCCATGGACGGTGATGCCTAGCGTATGCAGTAAATTTTATGTACATCCAGATCAGCAATAAACTATTGAAATGATATCGTCGGTAAAAAATGGGAAATGCTTCACTACTTTGCTTAATCGTGAAAGCTAGCGCATTGGCAGTTAGTGTGTCTTTCGGCCACCTCACTTGTTTCCTCTTTTCTACAGTCGAAGCTGAACTGCGAGGTGCTGCACGAGGATCTGGCGCTGGAGGCGAGGTGGGCCATCGCCGGGGACAGCATCGTCATACAGCTCGTTGGAAAAGTCGGTGAGTAGCAGTCTATAAAGCGTTCCACTTCCCTCTGTGCCTTTTAACACTGTGAATACAGTAGTAAGTAGTGTAGCAGCAGTAGTGGTAGTAGTAGTAGTAGTTATGTTGACGAAGCAATTCGTCTGTTCTTTGAGACGACAAGCTCATTGGCACCCGCCCGGTTAGCCGTGCGGTCTAACGCCCCGCTTTCCGAGACGGGAAGACGTACCGGCCCAGGTTCGAATCCGCCCGACGGATTAACGAAGGGGGTCTAAGTGCCGGCCAGCCTGGATGTGGTTTTTAGGCGGTTTTTCACATCCCCCTAGGTGAATACCGGACTGGTCTCCAAGTCGCGTCTCAGTTACACGATTCACAAACATTTAGTATCACTCTACATTTTCACACTTATAACACTATACGCAGACATTTGGGGTACACATTTCCTCCGGGGGGGAGGGGGGGGGATGGGGTGGCGGCAGGAAGGGCATCCGGCGAACACCGCCTATAAGACAAGGCCTGACAACTGGCCGTGCCTACGTCACACCAAGAGGCGGCTACTGGCGGCCCGCTGAAGCACGCCCACCGCCTAGTAGCGGCCGGCCAATCAGCTTGCGTCCGCCGCCTCTCGGTGTGACGTAGGCATGGCCGGTAGTCAGCCCTTGTCCTCTACGTCGTGTTGATACGGCCACCCCGTACATATTAACACACGCCAAATCCGAATTTAACAAGGCCGGCCCTGCATGTGAGGCAACATGGCAAAAGAGAAAGAAGATGAGAGATTAAAGTCTCGCCTGCAAACTCATTACATCGAATTATTAACATTTCTTCTGAGTATTTCACTGCATGCAGCACAGTACTTTTGTTTTAATATATTACAATGTTATATCCAACCACCTAGTGTTGGCGGTAGGAAGGGCGTACATCACAGAAAGCTGTCCTCAGCCTGGTGACGAATGTGCTAGTCAAAGGCTTCAGCTGCATGTCGACACTCGCCATAGATGAGTATCATCTCCGCCTTTTCAGAGTTAGAATACGCCATGGTCACAGTTCCTAAAACACTACACTATCACAGACGTCTGGTAACACAGTGTACTACAGTTAGTCTGCGTGCAAAGACGAATGCAGAATAACAATAGCAGCAAGCGCTACATGCGGACACTGTGACAGCTAGACCAAACCACAGCCGGCCGCGGTGGCCGAGGAGACTGAGGCGCTTCAGTCACGGTCTGCACGGCCACTGCGGTCGGGGTTTCGAATCCCCCCTCAGGCATGGATATTTGTGCCGTCCTAGTTCGTAAGTAGTTCATAAGTAGTTTGTGAGTTTAGGGACTGATGACCCCGTAGTTAAGTCCCATAAGATTTACAAACATTTGAACATTTGAATTTGAAGACCAAACCACAACAGTGCACTACAGCCACGCTCGTAAACACGGTCGTCATCGTAAACATGTCCCTGCAGATGCTGCTCGCTGACCGTGTTCCGTGTTTGTTACAACAAATGTTCAAATGTTTGTAGAACTTATGGGACTTAACTACGGGGTCATCAGTCCCTAAGCTTACAAACTACTCACGAACTAGCTAAGACTAAGGACGGCACAAATATCCATGCCCGAGGGGGGATTCGAACCCCCGACCGTAGTGGCCGTGCAGACCGTGACTGGAGCGTCTCAGTCCCCTCGGCCACCGCGGCCGGCTTGTTACAACATGCAACTGAACGTCGGAAGTTTCAAGCGTCAACTTTAGGTTACAATATCTCTGGATGTAATTAACATTTTACAATGCAACAAAAGGCACTGTATGGCTATTGTGATCAAAATGCCCAACAGGACTGTACTATATATGTTGATCGTTATCCTGGAAGACATCATCCAAGTGTCTGGACCTTTCGTCGGATGTGTTAACAAAACTAACGGGGTTCCATTTAAAAAAAAAAAAAAAAAAAAAAAAAAAAAAAAAAAAAAAAAAAAAAAAAACGTAGGTTTGCGTTAAAAACATACTTCCGTGCATTTTTTTTTGTTTTTTTTTTTCGTATTAACCAATTACACTATCCCCTCTCCTCACGTTCGGTCTGTGGAATCGGTTTGTCAGTCTTTGATGTGGTTTTCGAAATATATCCAGCAGTAATGTTAGGTGACTCACCCTGTATATATATATATAGGGTGATCCATTGATAGTGACTGGCCCAAATATCTCACGAAATAAGCATCAAATGAAAAAAAACTGCAAAGAAAAACAGATGACGCTATGGTTGACCCACTAGATGGTGCTGCCATAGTTCAAATGGATATCAACTGCATTTTTAAATAGATACCCCCATTTTCATTACATAGTCAACTATTACGTAATTAAATATAACTGTTTTATTTTGAACACTTTTTGCGCTTTGTGATAGATGGCGCTGAAACAGTCACAAATGTATAAGTACGTAGTATCGTGTAACATTTCGCCAATGCGTACGGTATTTGCTTCGTGATACATTACTCGTGTTAAAATGGACCATTTACCGATTGCAGGAAAGGTCGATATGGTATTAATGTATGGCTATTGTGATCAAAATGCCCAACAGGCCTGTGCTTTGTATGTTGATCGTTATCCTGCAAGACATCATCCAAGTGTCTGGACCTTTCGTCGGATAGTTAAGTTATTTAAAGAGACAGGAAGTGTTCAGCCACAAGTGAAACGTCAACCACGGCCTGCAACAAATGATGGTGCCCAAGTAAATGTTTTAGCTGCAGTTGCGGCTAATCCGCACCTCAGTAGCAGACAAATTGAGCGAGACTCGAGAATCTCAAAAATTTTGGTGTTGAGAATTCTACATCACCATAAATTTCACCTGTACCATATTTCTATGCACCATGATTTGCATGGCGAAGATTTTTAACGTCGTGTACAGTTTTGCCAATGGGGACAAATTAAATTTCAGGACAATGACAGATTTTTCACGCGTTCTGTTTAGTGACGAAGCGTCATTCACAAACAGAGGCAACGTAACGACATAATATGCACTATTGGGCAACTTGGCTGCGACAAGTGGAACATCAGCGACCTTCGCGGGTTAATATATGGTGCGGTATTATGGGAGGAAGGATAATTTGCCCCTATTTTATCGATGGCTGTCTAAATGGTGCAATGTATGCTGATTTCTTACGTAATGTTCTATCGATTTTAGTACAAGATGTTTCACAGCATGACAGAATGGCGATGTACTTTCAACATGATGGATGTTTGGCACATGGCTCACGTGCAGGTGAAGCGGTCTTAAATGGAATACTTAATGACAGGTGAGTTGGTCGTAGAAGCACCATACCATGGCCCGCACGTTCGCCGATCTTACATCCCCTGATATTTTTCTGTGGGGAAAATTGAAGGATATTTGTTATCGTGATTCAACGACAACGCCTGAAAACATGCGTCAGCGCATTGTCACTGCATTTGAGAACATTACTGAAGGCGAACTACTCGCTGTTGAGCAAAATTTCGTCACGCGCCTTGCCAAATACATTGAAGTTGAAGGACATCATTTTGAGCATTTATTTATGTCATGAGGTAATTACAGGTAATCACACAGTAACAGCATGCACTCTCATAATATATGATAATTTCACAAAAGCACATATATCACACTGGAACAACCGAAATAAAGTTCAAACGTATCTACGTTCTGTGTTTTAATTTTTCAAACCTACCTGTTACCTACTGTTCGTCTAAAATTGTGAGCAATGTGTTTGTGAATATTACAGCGCCATCTACCACAAAGAGAAGGAAGTGTTCCAAATAAAACATTCATATTTATTTATGTACTAGACGAATATGTAATAAAAATGGGGGTATCTATTTTTAAAAAATGCAGTTGATATCCGTTTGACCAGGCCAACCATTGCGCCATCCGTTTTTCCTCTTCAAGCTAGAAACGTTTTTTTGTTTGATACTTATTTCGTGAGATATTTGGCCCGGTCACTATCAATGGACCACCCTATTTATATTGTAGAGCTACTTTGAAGATCCCTAGATCCTTAAATAAGTGTTTGGAAGATGACATGGGTGGGCCCCAGAAATTATTCTGATTACACGCTTTTGTCCAATGAATACTTTTTTGCTCAGTGATGAATTACCCCAATATATGATGCCATATGAAACAACTGAACGAAAATAGGCATAGTGATCTAGTTTACTGAGATATTTGTGACCAAAATTCGGAATAACCCTTATTACATAAGTTGCTGAACAATTACTAGGGAAGTTTCCAGTGAAGCTATACGACATCCATTAATTGCAGAATTTCAGACAAAGTACATAAAACATTGTCTCAAGTTTTTGAAGACTAACTCCCCTATATGATACACTAAAATGGTAACTCCGGCGGTTCAGCGTTGGTTTTACTTCAGCTTTCTTTGTATCTCGCATTCAGTTCATCATTTCATTATTATTAATTTAAACTTCTTGATCAAAATTTATTTATTATCGAGAGAGGTGGAACATTGCATTCAGGAAAGCGATGATTTAAATCCCCATCCGTATTTCCAGATTTGGATTTTTCCAGGTTCATACTATTCATGGATCATATGTTGAAAACAGTAGACTGGCAGGACGGGATAAAATAGGTAAAAACAAAATAAGCAGTCTCGCATATGCGGATGACTTAGTTGTAATGGCCGATTCTATTGAAAGATTGCAAACTAATATTTCAGAGCTCGATCAGAGGTGCAAGGATTATGATATGAAGATCAGCATCTCCAAAACGAAAGTAATGTATGTGGGAAAGAGATTCAAACCGATTGAGTGCCAAAAAGGAGGAACAAAGTTAGAACAGGTAGACAGTTTCAAGTACCTGGGATGTATTTTCTCACAGGATGGCAAAATAGCGAAAAAACTGGAATCGAGGTGCAGCAAAGCAAATGCAGTGAGTGCTCAGCTAAGATCTACTCTCTTTTGCAAGAAGGAAGTAAGTACCACAGAACGTTATCAGTGCACCGCTCTATCTTTCGACCAACTTTGTTGTATGGGAGTGAAAGTTGGGTGGATATTGGTTACCTTATTCATAAGGTCGAGGTTACAGATAGGAAAGCAGCAAGAATGATTGCAGGTACTAATAGATGGGAACAATGGCAGGAGGGTGTCCATAATGTGGAAATAAAAGAAAAACTGGGAATGATCACCATGGATGAAGCAGTTAGAGCGAACAGACTGAGATGGTGGGATCATGTTACATGCATGGGAGAAGCAAGGTTACCTAAGAGAGGGTAAGAGTAGTCGAGGTAGACCAAGAAGAAAGTACTTAGATTCGGTGCAGAATGATTTTGTAGTAAAAGGCATAACATCAGACGAGGCATCAATGTTAGCATTGAATAGGGGATCATGGAGGAATTTTATTAGAGGTACTATGCTCCAGACTGAACGCTGAAAGGCATCATCAATCTCTAATGATGACGAATGATGAGATGATGAGTTCCGTAAATCATGTAAGGCGTTTGGAGGAATTCTTCCCTAATCCGAGTTGGTGTTTAATGTTGAAATGTTTGTAAAGCTTATGGGACTTAACTACGGGATCATCAGTCCCTAAACTTACAAACTACTTATGAACTACTTACGAACTAGGACGTTACAAATATCCATGCCCGAGGGGGGATTCGAACCCCTGACCGTAGTGGCCGTGCAGACCGTGACTGAAGCGCCTCAGTCCCCTCGGCCACCGCGGCCGGCGGTGTTTAATGCCCGATGATTTTCTTAACTTTTGAATTTGACTCCAAACCGAGAAATCTGAAAATCTACAAGGCAGCTACTCCGTCGTCGAGGTCGTTGATCGCAATTGCTCCATTTACAGACTTATGTGCGTTATTTATCTGGGTTAGAAGACACGTCCCACGCGGCTGCCACGCAACGCTCCGTCCGAGTGGAAGACGAATGGAGCCACTCGACGCGTCTGGGCGGCAGTGACATTTCTCCGCTCTTTTCCTCCTGAACGGCTCTAATCCAGCTTTCCCCACGGCTTTCTCAGGCCTCCCTTTCACTCGCAAATGACCTGTTGTAGCGCGGAAGAGGCACATTAGCGTGGCATTATGTTAGTTCTTAGGCGGCTGCGCCGGCGACACAAACCGAATCTCTTATGAAAATGAGCTCACCTGTGACATTTTGTCAAGCGGAATAAAAATACCGCAAGCAAAGAAGCCTCGTACCCGCTCCTAGGAGTCACTTATCTCTCTAAACTTTTCTTAAACTCATTACATCTCCAGGAACATTTTATCCAAGAACGCCGTCGTGAAATGCTCCATAGCCATAACCTCTCTCTCTCTTTCTCTCTCTCTCTCTTTCTTTCTCTCTCTCTCTCTCTCTCTCTCTCTCTATTTTTCGCACAGACACAGACACACACACACACACACACACACACACACACACACACAAACACGCACGCATACACCCGGCCGTGCTTGTTGTGTTATCGTATCTTCTTCTCACTGAGCCCCGTTATCTACACTAAAATAGCTCCCAGCATAATTGGAAGACATTCCTTCGTCTACAAGAATGCGTACCTTTTTACAACATGCCGGTCCTCCCGCACGTAGTCGTCAGAACATATCATCTAACCCTAAAACTCACGGTAAAAAAAAAAAAAAAAAAAAAAAAAAAAAAAAAAAAAAAAAAAAAAAGTAGAGCTTATGGGACTTTACTACGGGATCATCAGTCCCTTAAACTTACAAACTATTTATGAACTAGCTTATACTAAAGACGGCACAAACATCCATGCCGCAGGGTGGATTCGAACCCCCGGTGGTGAACGGCCTCGCGCATCGTAGCATAGTGCCTCAATGCGTTCGACCGCTCTTCCGCAGCACTCCCCGTAAGATGTATCGGTAAACATGTGGCGTTTCTTGGCCACCACGACTCCCGGGCCTTACAAGTCTGGATTTTGGCTGTGGGGAAGGCAAGTTATACAATACAAAATTAAATAGAAGAGCCGATTTAATCGTTCGGTTTATGAGTAGGGCATTCCTCGTGAAAGAACGCAAAAAACGCAAAGACACACGTGGTGTTATGAGGGGAAGTAAGACGTACATTAAAATTGCTGGCGGAATTTGTGAAAATAAACTTTGAACGTGTTCATCTTATATATTACTAGCTGTAAAGACAGCGTTGCCCGGGTGTTTATTTATACTACACTCTCGTAGTCCACGTCCCCTTCCCTACTCTCACTCCACCCGCCTCTTTCTTTCCCATCTCTCTGTTCTTTTCCACTTTTATCTCTCTCGGCAAAGTTTTCAGCAAGGCATCCTCTGTCCTGTACCATACAAACATTTATGTACCCGGTGATCATCCTCTTGATTTAAAGGTGAAGTATGCAAAATTTCATAAAGATTGTAGCAAAACCAAACATTTTGTAAAATTCCGTAAATAAAGTACCCTCCCCCATGCACCGTATGAAAATTAAAGTAGACAGCGACCTTTCCCTTGTTTTGAAGGTTAAGCGTGCAAAATTTCGTGAATATCGGAATGAAACTGTAGATTTCGTAAGTATTCTCCGCCATGCATCTATCACAAAATACTTTCTTAGCTGGCGTTTTCTACGTATAAACTACATGCCTGCCAAATTTCAGCTTCTTGGGTGAAGTAGTTTTCGAGACTTCGTGTTTAGTCAGTGAGTGAGTGGCCTTTCACTTTTATATACACTCCTGGCCATTAAAATTGCTACACCACGAAGATGACGTGCTACAGACACGAAATGTAACCGACGGGAAGCAGATCCTCTGATATGCAAATGATTAGCTTTTCAGAGGATTCAAACAAGGTTGGCGCCGGTGGCGACACTTACAACGTGCTGACATGAGGAAAGTTTCCAACCGATTTCTCATACACAAACAGCAGTTTACCGGCGTTGCCTGGTGAAACGTAGTGGTGATGACTCGTGTAAGGAGGAGAAATGCGTACCATCACGTTTTCGACTTTGATAAAGGTCTGATTGTACCCTATCGCGCTTGACATCGCAAATATTAATTAGATCTCTCTCCTAAATAACATACTAGTACAGAATGTATGCAGAGGAAGCAAATTTTTATAGTAAAACAAAGTAAAGTTGAACTTACCCTAAAATCGGAATATTTTGCGCTATTTCTGCAAATGTGACAGATATATCGCTTGACAACGCAAAAATTAAGTAGATCTCTATCCAAAATAACACACTAGTACAGGATGCATACAGAAAAAGCCATCTTTGTGATAAAAAAAAAATAAATAAAAAAAATAAAAATAAAAAGGAAAAAAAAACCAATCCTGCAATTTCCTTGTAGAAGTATCACTTAACAGCCATAAAGCAAACTTCCTCCAGCTATATCCATTCATCAGAAGCACAACATTAAATAGATGAAAACAGCCGTGATACAATTAATATTTAAAGCCAATAGCCTACATTTGGAGTGACGTTGCTATATGACCTTTTAACTGCTATCCAGACGAGAAATATATTGTGTCACACGTAAAAGTAAGTACTCCATATGCAATATCTGATGCTTATTGACATAATTTCCACGTTTAATGACATTATTATATCAAAATACGAAATGTATACGTAAAAAATAACGTAATGTTTATACTGTGAATATCGTAAAACCAGTGCCCACGCCTCTAACGTCAGTCTCTCCCAGCTACTTACAGCTCTAACATAGCTATTAAACGCTGAAAATATTGTAAATAGCAGTATATAAAAAAAAAAATCACAAGACTGCGAAACTAACCTTTTCGACCCTATAACTGCAGATAATCCACTAAATAACGATATATATAATTTTAGGTTGGTGAAAAGGGAGACACTCATTGTTAGGATGGGTGTTATTCATTTATTAAGGCCGGCCGCGGTGGCCGAGGGGACTGAGGCGCTCCAGTCACGGTCTGCACGGCAACTACGGTCGGGGGTTCGAATCCCCCTTCGGGCATGGATATTTGTGCCGTCCTTAGTCTTAGTTAGTTCATAAGTAGTTTGCAAGTTTAGGGACTGATGACCCCGTAGTTCAGTCCCTTAAGCTATACAAACATTTGAACATTTATTAAGGAAATTCACTCATGGTATACACCTGATAACGAACAGCTGTTTTGCCAAAGACACAAAATCAAAGAGAGAGTCATATTGCAATACCAAAGACATTACTGTAATCGATATATTGAAATTATACAACTTACAATAAAAAAACGTACTGCATATCACCTCAATATAAGTAGTAGTTCCCTGGTGCCATTTTCCTTGCTGAATAACAGGTTTAATTCTACAAGTAAGATGGGAATACTTTTTTAACATGAAAAGTATCTTTTGAATATTATTAACACAATATTTAAAAAATATCCTATTGAGTTTACTCAATGATTTCCCATGTTTGTGACGCTAGTTAAATGTCACAATAGCATTTGCAGCAACGTTGTGGACTCTTCGTGCATTAACATAACCTGCCAAAAAAAACGTTCCAAGTATGCCAGAATGAAACTTCACTCTGCAGCGGAGTGTGCGCTGATATGAAACTTCCTGGCAGATTAAAACTATGTGCTGGAAACGGGACTCGAACCTAGGACCTTTGCCTTTCGCGGGCAAGCGCACTACCGACTGTGCTATCCCGACACGACTCACGATGCCGCCTCACAACATTACTTCCGCCAGTACTTCGTCTCCTACTTTCCAAACTTCCCAGAAGCTCTCCTGCAAACACGCAAGACTAGCACTCCTGGAAGAAAGGATATGGTGGAGACATGGCTTAGCCACAGCCTAAGGGATGTTTCCAGAATGAAACTTCACTCTGCAGCGGAGTGTGCGCTGATATGAAACTTCTTGGCAGATTAAAACTGTGTGCCGGAACCGGGACTCGAACCTGGGACCTTTGCCTTTCGCGGGCAAGCGCACTACCGACTGTGCTATCCCGACACGACTCACGATGCCGCCTCACAACATTACTTCCGCCAGTACCTCGTCTCCTACTTTCCAAACTTCACAGAAGCTCTCCTGCAAACACGCAAGACTAGCACTCCTGGAAGAAAAGATATGGTGGAGACATGGCTTAGCCACAGGCTAAGGGATGTTTCCAGAATGAAACTTCCCGGTTCCGGCACACAGTTTTAATCTGCCAGGAAGTTTCATATCAGCGCACACTCCGCTGCAGAGTGAAGTTTCAAACTGGAAACATCCCTTAGGCTGTGGCTAAGCCATGTCTCCACCATATCCTTTCTTCCGGGAGTGCTAGTCTTGCGTGTTTGCAGGAGAGCTTCTGTGAAGTTTGGAAAGTGGGAGACGAGGTACTGGCGGAAGTAAAGTTGTGAGGCGGCATCGTGAATCGTGTCGGGATAGCACAGTCGGTAGTGCGCTTGCCCGCGAAAGGCAAAGGTCCCAGGTTCGAGTCCTGGTTGTGGCACTCAGTTTTAATCTGCCAGGAAGTTTCATATCAGCGCACACTCCGCTGCAGAGTGAAGTTTCATTCTGGAAACATCCCTTAGGCTGTGGCTAAGCCATGTCTCCACCATATCCTTTCTTCCAGGAGTGCTAGTCTTGTGTGTTTGCAGGAGAGCTTCTGTGAAGTTTGGAAAGTAGGAGACGAGGTACTGGCGGAAGTAAGGTTGTGAGGCGGCATCGTGAGTCGTTTCGGGATAGCACAGTCGGTAGTGCGCTTGCCCGCGAAAGGCAAAGGTCCCAGGTTCGAGTCCCGGTTCCGGCACACAGTTTTAATCTGCCAGGAAGTTTCGTTCCAAGTATGATTTTTGTACCACAGTCTTCAACTTACAATTTTCTTTCGTGCATAATTTCAGACCCAACAATACGTTAAATACATAAGTCCCTTCAACCCAAATACCATAGTAGTACCGAAGGTATGCACTAAAAGCGATACTTATGTTTAAAAAATTGAAACATCAAAAAAGTGATCTTACCGTAATTACTGCAAAGTAATTGTAAAATTAATCCCCAAAAGTAAACATCCTCAAGCCTAACAGATGGTAAAAAGTCGTGATATGTACTCTCTACATGAGGAGAATGCACACTATTTAAAATGTTCGAATGTTTGTATAGTCTACGGGACTTAACTACGGGGTCATCAGTCCCTAAACTTACAAACTACTTACGAACTAGGACGGCACAAATATCCATGCTCGAGGGGGGATTCGAACCCCCGACAGTAGTGGCCGTGCTGACCGTGACTGGAGCGTCTTAGTCCACTCGCCCTTCTCGGCCGGCTGCGCACTATTCTCTATATTGAATATTACAATGTTATCATGAAGCTAATACCTGAAATACCATATATACAGTCTCCTATAGCTACTTCTAGACCTACCTATGCGGGCAAGAAAAATAAATTGCTGTAAAAGCAGTCAATTTGTTGAGGATTATTTAACAGGACAGTATCTACACTAAACACTCCTTGTCTAGGCACAAATAAGGCATAGAATTAAGTATTTTACACAGCACTGACTTAGGCCTAAGACGACTATTGCCCAAATATTAATATCACAGGAAAAACAATCGACAATTCGTGCCTTTAATATGCAAAGCACAGTGTAAACCACTACTAGTTGTAGTAAAAATTTTGGAAGCAGGTATAAGAAAACATTGTCTTCTATCCGAAACCATGTTAAATCGTAAACGAACGATGAAAAGCTTGCCGGCCGCAGTGGCCGAGCGGTCTGCGGCGCGCCAGTCACGGTCTGCACGGCCGCTACGGTCGGGGGTTCGAATCCCCTCTCGGGAATGGATGTTTGTGTCGTCTTTAGTATAAATATTAGTATTTTAACAGTATTGTCATTGATGTTGTTATGGTCTTCAGTCCGGAGACTTGTTTGATGCAGCTCTCCACCCTACTCTATCCTCAGCAAGCCTTTTCATCTTCTCACAAGAACGTTCAAATGTTCAAATGTTTGTTCAGCTTATGGGACTTAACTACGGGGTCATCAGTCCCTTAACTTACAAACTACTTATGAACTACTTACGAACTAGGACGGCAGAAATATCCATGCCCGAGCGGGGATTCGAACCCCCAACCGTAGTGACCGTGCAGACCGTGACTGGAGCGCCTCAGTCCCCTCGGCCACCGCGGCCGGCTCATAAGAACGGCAACCCACATCCATTTGAATCTGCTTACTATACGCGTCTCTAGGTCTCCCTCTGCGATTTTTACCCCACACACTTCCCTCCAATGCTAAATTCCCAATTCCTCGATATCTAAGAATGTGTCCTACCAAGCGATCGCTTCTTTTAGTCAGGGTATGCCAAAAATTATGCGATCTACCCACCTAATCTTCAGCATTCTTCTGTAGCACCACATTTCAAAAGGCTTTATTCTCTTCCTGTCCGCACTGCTCATCGTCCATGATTCACTCCCGTACAAGGCAACACTCCACACAAGTGCCTTCAGAAAAGACTCCCTTACACTTAAATTAATATTCGATGTTAGCAAATTTCTCTTTTTCAAAAATGCTTTTCTTCCCATTGCCATTCTGCATTTTATATCCTCTGTACTGCGACCATCGCATGTTATTTTACTACCAAAGTAACACACTCATCTATAACCTTCATTGTTTCGTTACCTAACGTAATTCCTTTAGCATCGCCTGATTTTCTAAGACCGCATTCCATTATTTTTGTTTTGCTCATGTTAATGTAAATTTTATACGCTGTCTTCAACACGCTGTCTATTCTATTCAACTGATCTTCCAGGTCCTTTGCTATTTCTGACAGAATTACAATGTCATCAGCAAAACACAATGTTTTTTATTTCTTCCCCCTGAATTTTAATCCATATTCCAAATTTTTCCTTGCTTTCCTTTACCGCCTGCTCGATGTACAAATTGAATAACATCGGAGAAAGGCTACAACCCTGTCTTACTCCCTTCCCAACTGATGCTTCCCTTTCATGCCCTTCGAGTCTAATAACTGCTGTCTGGATTTTGTACAAGTTGTAAATAACTCTTCTTTCCCTGTATTTTACCCCTGCTGACTTCAGAATTTGAAAGAGTGTATTCCAGTCAACATTGTCAAACGCTTTCTCCAAATCTACAAAAGCTAAAAATATAGGTTTACCTTTCCTTAATCTATCTTCTAAGATAAGACGTAAAGTGAGTATTGCTTCCCAGGTTCCTACGTTCCTCCTGAATCCAAACTGATCTTCCTCGAGCTCAGCTTCTACCAGGTTTTCCATTCTCCTGTAGATAATTCGTGTTAAAATTTTGCAACCATGACTTTTCAAACTGATGGTTCTGTAATTTTCACACTTGTCTGCGCCTGATTTCTTTGGAATGGGGATTATTACATTTTTCTTAAAGTCTGAGGATATTTCGCCTGTCTCATACATCCTACACAGCAGTTAAAATAGTTTTGTCATGGCTGGCTCTCCCAGAGACTTTAGTAGCTCTGAGGGTATGTCATCTACTCCTGAGGCCTTGTTCCGACCTAGGTCTTTCAGGGCTCAGTCAAATTCATCTCTCAGTATAGTATCTCCTATTTCATCTTGATCTATTTCCACTTCCCTTCTTACAACATCGTCTCTAAGTTCATTTCCTTTGTAGAGCTGCTCTATGTACTCTTTCCACCTTTCAGCTTTCCCTTCTTTGCTGAGAACTAGTTTCCCATCTGAGTTCTTGATATTCGTAGAGTTGCTTTTCTTGTTTCCAAATGTCTCTTTTATTTTTCTGTAGGCGGTATCTACTTTTCCCCTTTTCATACATTCTTCTACAGATTTGCATTTGGCTTCTAGCCACTCCTGATTTCCTGCATTTTTATATTTTCTTCTTTCATCAATTAAATTTAGTATTTTCTGTGATAGCCAAGGATTTTGTCCTCTGCTGCCTTCACTATTTCATCTCTCAATGCTACCCATTCCTCTTCTACTGTTTTATTTCCCCCTGTTTCTGCCAATTGTTGCCTAAATCTCCCTCTGAAATTCTCGAGAACTTCACTTTCCTTCAATTTAGCTAAGTCCCATCTCCTTATTTTCCTACCTTTCTGCAGTTTTTTTCAGTTTCAGCCTACAGTTCATGACTAACAAGTTATGGTCAGAGGCTATATCTGCCCCTGGGTATGTCTTCCAGTTTATAACCTGGTTCCGAAATCTATGTTTTACCATTATAAAATCTATCTGATACTTTCCGGTGTCTCCTGGTCTCTTCCACGTATATAACCTTCTTTTGTGATTCTTAAACCACGTGTTTGTTACGATTAAATCATGTTCCGTGCAAAATTTTACCAGGCGACTTCCTCTTTCATTCCTTCTGCCCAGTCCATATTCACCTACTACTTTTCCTTCTCTTCCTTTTCCTACCACCGAATTCCAGTCTCCTATTACAGTCAAGTTTTTGTCTCCCTTAACTGTCTGAATAATTTCCTTTAGCTCCTTATATATCTCTTCGATGTCCTCATCGTCGGCAGAGCTAGTTGGCATATAAACCTGTACTAATGTTGTCGGTGTTGGCTTCGTATCTATCTTGACAATGATAATGCGATCACTGTGCTGCTCATAGTAGTTTACCCGCATTCCTATTTTCTTATTCATTATCAGTCCTACTCCTGCGATACCCCCAACTGATATTGTATTTATAATCCTGTACTCACCTGACCAGAAATCCTGTTCATCCTGCCACCGAACTTCACTAATCCCCACTATATCTAACTTCAATCTATCCATTTCCCTTTTTAAATTTTCTAATTTTCCTACTGTATTAAGGGATCTAACATTCCACGCTCTGATCCGTAAAATGCCAGCATTGCCTTTCCTGATGACAACATCCTCCTGAGTAGTCCCCGCCCGGAGATCCGAATGGGGGACTATTTTACCTCCGGAATATTTTACCCGAGAGGATGCCATCATCATATGTTCATACAGTAGAGCTGCATGTCCCCGGGAAAAGTAACGGCTGTAGTTTCCCCTTGCTTTCAGCCGTTCGCAGTAACTGTGTGGCAAAGCCACATTAGCTGATGTTACAAGGCCAGCTCAGCCAAACATCCAGACTGTTGCCCCTGTAACTACTGGAAAGGCTGCTGCCCCTCTTCAGGAACCACACGTTTGTCTGGCCTCTCCACAGATACCCCTCCGCTGTGGTTGCACCTACGGTACGGCTATCTGCATCGTTGAGGCACGCAAGCCACCCCACCTCGGCAATGTCTGTGGTTCATGGGGGTGGCAATAATGAGTATTCTTCTACAAAGTAGAGTGTTGCGACCACCACGTAGAATTCATAACGATGAAAAGCTTGCCGACCGCAGTGGCCTTGCGGTCTGCGGCGCGCCAGTCACAGGCTGCACGGCCGCTACGGTCGGGGGTTCGAATGCCCCCCTCGGGAATGGATGTTTGTGTCGTCTTTAGTATAAATATTAGTATTTTAACAGTATTGTCATTTCCGGCATTTTACAAGTGTTTTTTGTAACACGTGCTGTTGTTGACTGTCGGCAGAGCCTGGGGACTATATGTCGTTCGGGCTGTCGGGACACCCCGAGCGCTCGCGCATGGTGGGCGGCGACGTGGCGGTGGCGTGGGTGGACCACGCGACGCTGGCCGGCGGCGCGGACGACTACTTCCTGGGCGCCAAGTCGCAGTGCTCCGGCGGCACCGGCAGCTGCCCCGACCACCGCATCAGGGTACGTCAGCCAGCGCACACTCACAACACTCACCCAGGGGGGAAGCGATTACAGGACTAAACACCTGCATCATCAGTTCTTCGCTACAAGGTTTTGTGTCCGAGCCTCATCGCCGCTTTTGTGTCTCGTTTCCGTCGTAGGTGTCGGTGGCCGAGTGGAAAGACCGACACTGGAATAAAGGATGCACGCTTGTGCAGGTAGGAGGTGACCAGCCAGTGGGACAACAGAAACTAGAAACACTAGAGTAAATTAGAGACTTACTAATATTTAACATTTACATAGCTCAGTACTGCAGAATGCTGATACATAGTTGAGCTAGAGGCCTGCCTAGTGCCTGTCCGATAGCCAAGTCTTCACTGGTGCCTATCTGATTCCGAAGTGTTACCTGGTTCCTATCTCAGTCCGAAGTGAACGATGTCGTTCAGTGGTGGCCACGAGCGGAGTTGTAGCAGAGGGCGCTCGTGGCTGACGTAAGAACGCCGCGCCGTGCGTGCATGGCAGCGCGCGGCGAAAGTAGGTGGCGCGCACTTTAGACTTGTTCGACACCACACAAGGAACGATGTTCATCTACATCTACATGGTATACTCTGCAAATCAGATTTAAGTTCCTGGTAGAGGGTTCATCGAACCACCCTTATACTATTTATCTCCCATTCCATTCTCGAATAGCGGGCGGGAAAAAAGAACACTTGAATCTCTCCGTTCCAGCTCTGATTTCTCGTATTTTATTCTGATGATCATTTCTACCTATGTAAGTGGGAGTCAACAATACATTTTCGCATTGGCGATTGGAGTTTCGTAAGTAGCCCACGTCGCAGCGATAAACGCCGTTGTTGTAATGATTCCCATCCCAGAACCTGTATCATATCCGTAACGCTGTCTCCCCTGTATCGTGACAATACGGAACGAGCTGCCCTTCTTCGGACTCTTTCGATGTCCTTCGTCAAACCCACCTGATAAGGATCCCACACTGGGCAGCAATACTCCAAAAAAGGACGGACAAGAGTGGTGTATGCAGTTTCTTTAGGTTCTGTTGCATCTTTTAAAGGTTCTGCCAATAAAACGCAGTCTCTGGTTCGTGTTGCCCACGACATTATCTACGTGTTCTTTCCAGTTTAAGTCTGAAGTAATAGTAATTCCTAGGTATTTTGTGGAGTTTACAGCCTTCACTTTTGATTGATTTATCTTGTACACAAAGTTTAACGGATTTCTTTTCGTACTCGTGTGAACAACTTCACACTTCGCATTATTTAGAGTCAATGGCCAATTTTTACTACATACTGATGTCTTATTCAGATCGTTCTGCAGTTGGTTTTGATCTTCAGATGATTTCACTAGAAGGTAAATGACGGCGTCATTTATAACAACCTAAGAGAGCTACTTAGATTTTCCCCTAAATCGTTTATGTAGATAAGGAACAGTAGAGGACCAATAACACTACCCTTTGTAACGTCCAACATCACCTCTGTTTTAGCCGATGCCTTACCATCGATTACTACGTCCCGTGTCCTCTCTGACAGAAAATCCTCTATCCAGTCGCAAATTTGGGGCGATATACCATAACCACGCAATTTGAAGAAAACCGATTGCGAGGTACAGTGTCAAAAGCCTTCTGGAAATCCAGAAATATGGAATCGATTTGCGATCCCTTGTCGATAGCACCCATCACTTCGTGTGAGTAAAGAGCTAGTTGTGTTTCGCATGAACGATATTTTCTAAATCCGTGTTGACCTTGGGTCAAACGGAGACGTCAATCGGAAATGATATCACGAAACGGGTCGAACCCGACTGGTATCCAAAAGGAGTGAACTGGTCATCATCAGAGGTTTACCATCTATGAGGAACATTCCTGTTAAGGTGACATAAATATAAATTTAAATGTAAATTCAGAAACCCTGAGACGTTTTTCGTCTCGAACATGTCCAAGACATGAATGATATAGGTGAAGCAATGAATTAAAATTTGTGCTCCGACCGGGAATCGAAAACAGGGAGCTCCATGCTTACTAGCCAGATATCTTACCGTTGGAACCACTAACGGTTAAGGCGCCTTGGAATAGTTTAAGTACGCCTTCCCTCCACGTCACAAATCTTAATTCAGCTTCTGTGTTCCATAGATAATTGCTACTACTGCCAAGGCTTTCCATGCAGCGGAATTGCTTCACCTATATCTTTAATGTCTTGGACATGTTCGGGACGAAAAACCGTCTCTGGCTTTCTGAAATTATATTTAAATTGATATTTATATCAGCTTAACAGGAATGTTCCAATATGTCTACTGCCGAGGTGCTATTCCGCTGCATGGAGAGCCTTGGCAGTAGTATCAATTATCTATGGAACACAGAAGCTGAATTAAAGTTTGTGACGTAGAGTGAAGTCGTGCTTAGACTATTCGGAGGCGCCTTAATTGCTAGTGATGCGGTGGTCTACGGTAAGACGTCTGCCTAGTAAGCATGAAAGTCCAGGTTCGATTCCTGGTCGCATCACATACTTTAATTCATTGTTTCACCTATATCTTTGCTGTCTTCTTTGTTTTTCGCTTCGCTTGAGACTCCTCTTACGGCAATCAAGAAAAACTTTACGGTCAGTTTTACCCCAGAACCTGCAAGAGGAGGGCACTTGGAGGCGGATGAGCTAGTACGGCAAGGAGGCGATACAGGGGAGGTAACGAAGCCGCTAGAAAGAGGAAAGGTTGAAATATCTCAGATACCAGAGTGAGGCATGCACGTACCCACAAAAGAGCTGGAGGCCTCCAGATAACCGACGACCATGGTCTAAAGCAGTGGTTTTCAAACTATGAATCACGTCCTTCACGGTAGGGGCGTCGCACTTTTCAATAAAATTTTGGATGAAAATAACCGTAGAAATCAATTTGGGACATACTACCAACGTATCCGATAGGGCAGAGCGGCGCACTCCGGAGCTGGAAGCAGACGTCCGACTCGAGTGCCTTTTCGGACGGCATGACATAGCCTGCTACGCCTCTCCTGGCCTCACGGGCATATCGGTTGGATCCCAGACTACTGCAAAAGCGTCGCTTGGTCAGATGAGTCCCGATTTTAGTTAGCAAGAGCTGATTGTAGGGTTCGACAGCCGTGTAGACGACTATAGTGGTAGCATGGCTTAATAATCCTGCCGGAGACTTCCAACGACATTTTGAATCCGTACTGCCGCGCGGAAAAGCCGCGTGGTCTAAAACCCTCTTTAAACGATGAACAAAATTGGACAAGAAAATAGCTACTGAAGCGCTCCTAGCGTACTAGTGCCGAACTATGATCTCTTGCAAGATCCTGCGACCGTACTCTAACAAACACAGTCGCGACACTCACCGCTCACAGTGGCTACGACACTATTGCTCCTAGTGGTGGGCAAGATGCCGCAAGAGAAATGTTTCTTTGTAATTACTTTTTTTGGGTAATTAAATATTTTCAGTAATTTTTGCGTTCCGTACATTAGTAAACTATCGAGAGACATAAATAACGTGAAATAAATGTAGAAACAGCCGAATTTCCCTGATTCAGTGATATAAACAACAACTTAGTCATGAGGAAATACTTACGACTGTGTGTATATTTTGTAGCCTACTGCGTTGAAAGTAAGAAAAAATAAACATTAATTCCTGTTGTGGTCTGTTCCTGTATGACAGGAACTTTATTTGACGTGTAAAAATTCGATATGGCGGCTAATGATTCGAACATTTTTACACTTCACTCTTCTTTGTTACAAATCCATATACGTGTGAGTATATTTACTTTTGATTATAAAACGAATGTCTTAAAGATTCCTACCTTTTGTGGTTCACATGTAGTAACACTTGTGGAATTTGTTTCTGCTTTGTCATAAAACTGTGTTTTGTTGGCTTTCGATGTTTTATTGTCATGTTTCGCCGCGGCGGAGCGGCCGAGAGCATTGAGGCGGTATGCTACGATGCGCGTGACCGTTCCCCGTCGGGAGTGCGATCCCCCCTCGGGCATGGATGTTTGTGCCGTATTTAGTATAAGCTAGTTCATAATTAGTTTGTAAGTTAGGGACTGATGACCCGCAGTTGAGTCCCATAAGCTTTACAAACATTTGAACATTTTTTGTCATGTTTGTGAGGATTTCCCTTCAGCTACAACTGTAGTGGCTGATCTGGTAAGCTTAATAATGCAGGTAATGCATTCCATATACGTTTCTTATGTTCAACACTTACTAATTTGGCTGCAATTGTACTGAAGAAATTCTGACGTTTCTGAGTAGAAAACCGACGTCTTTCTGTAGATGGTTGGGTCTTCTGTTGTTTATTAGCAATTTTTGCTCTTTATAGAAACTGAAATTGTTGATCAAAAAGTCGTAGATTTCAAGATAAGCTTAAATAAACTATTCTGCAAAGTACAGTTTCATACCCTCCAATGGTTCTTAGGAAAACTCATACAGACACATGTGGAGTTATTTACTAGTTGTTACCTATTTTTATAAAACTACATACCTTCCTAGTTGTAAAAACTATGTTAAAATCAATTTCAACGACACCATTGACAGTCATCCGATATCGTATTTAGAAATGTACCTCGCCAGCCGCTTGGAGCACTGCTATCGTGGCGTATAAGAAAAATCAATGGAAGTGTCGTGACTGTATGTTAGACTGTGTTGTGGCAGTGTGTTTGGACGATAAGCGTACGAGAGTAAACGCTACTAGAGAATGTGTAGTGCGTCTCAATTCTTGTTGTTTTGTGAGGTTGTACACCAGTTGGACATTTTCTGGAAATGAATTCAATACCGGTAAACTTAGCCATAGCGACGGTTTCGTTTCTATTGCTTTCGTTGCTAGAAGGCGAATACACCGCTGAAGAAAAAATAAGTGCTGACTCGACTGTGGCTTCATAGAAGAGAAGAAAAAAACCGCGACGCGTACTCTTTGGCAATGAAAGAAATGATGTCGGAGGATCCTAATGAATTCCGAAATTATATCGTTTCCTTTCTGGCATGCTGTAATAACGTAAATAAACCTGATTTTGCTATATTTCCAAGCTCTACTAACGAATATTTACGAGTTTCTGTGATTATGAGCGAAGAAACAATAGTACCTTATTATGGTACAGGCTGCTCTCAGCATAAAAAGGGCTGGTTCTTCGATATATGCCTCCATCATAAGTGTAATAGCAGCTTTGTTCCATTGCATAACTACAACAGCAGTAGCCGTGATATCACATTAGTGCATCTGTAAATAACTATGAAATTTACAAAGGTTTAAGAACTTTCACGAAAGTGTTTACGAAAAATAGAATACAGTCACCTGCTCAGAAAGTTCCTTGCGATGATGAAGCGACCACAAAGAGTGACAAAGTCAAAATACAAGTAACTAGGAAACAAAATGGGTGACTGATCGGAGTTGTGACTTCACCATATAGCTACTAACTCGCGCATGCGCAGTGAACCAGCTCTGTTCCTTAACGATTACCGCGCGTCGATTCTAGCGCGATCATACTAGTGAACCCATTCAACCGACAGACGCCCGTCATTAACGCTACTTATCATCAGTTTATTACAAGTTCGTTCATCGTTTAAAAAGGGCTTCAGGCGTCATACAACGGACTGGGCTACCATTCACGCCGGATGTTCAAGTCCTCCCTCGGGCATATGTGTGTGTGTGTGTATGTGTGTGTGTGCGTGTGTGTGTGTGTGTGTGTGTGCGCGCGCGCGTTGTCCTCAGTGTAAGTTAGTTTAAGTATTGTTAATCTAAGTAATGTCAAAATGCTGCTTTACTTTATTGAAAGTAAAAACTGTTTATTATTATAGCAATGGGCCTATTTTGGCACTGTGGCCATCATCAGGCTATTTCCATATGGCATCGTGGAGGTATAATTTATTATAATAACTGCTCATAATTGCAGTATAAATGCTCTTTAGATGGTATATATATTTTATTTTATGCTTATCAGGTATTAGTTCATTACTGCTATTCTGTCTGTAACCATAGAGCATCGCTGGAGGATATGTCAAACTGACAGTATAACAGTAATGAACTAATACCTGATAAGCATAAAATAATATATATATATATATATATATATATATATATATATATATATATATATATATATATATATATATATATTCTAAAGAGCATTTATTCTACAATTATATGCAGTTTCTATAATAAATTATACCTCCACGATGCCATATGGATATAGCCTGATGATGACCACAGTGCCGAAATATGCCTATTGCTATAATAATAAACAGTTTTTAAGATCTATAAAGTAAAGCAGTATTTTGGCATTACTTAGATTAACAATATGTCCTTAAAAGACATACACAATGCTGCAGGCCCAAATTAAATGAAATTAGTTTAAGTAGTTTGAAAGTCTAGGGATTGACGACCATGGCAGTTTGGACCAATAGGTTACAAATATTGGAACATTTTCAGTCCTTGCCATGTCGATACGCTGCACTTCCCCTGCCAAAAGAGGGAAGAGGGGATTGGCATGATATTAGGAAGTCTCTTAAAAGTTTTGTCACCTCAGTGTACAGTGTGATCAAGTTTTGAGAGTCTGAATGTTTATTAACCCATTCTACAGGATATTCAAAAAGTCTCCATAGCCGTACGATTGTTAACAGCGCGTGCCGTATGATTGTTCACCTGTCTGGGTTACTTCCCTTTGAGTGGACTCTCGCAGTATTCCACTGTTTTGTTTATTTCAGCCAGGGTCAGCAATATCAAAAACTCTCTGTTCAAATGTTTGTTAAGCTTATGGGACTTAACTACGGGGTCATCAGTCCCTAAACTTACAAACTACTTATGAACTACTTACGAACTAGGACGGCACAAATATCCATGCCCGAGGGGGGATTCGAACCCCCGACCGTAGTGGCCGTGCTGACCGTGACTGGAGCGCCTCAGTCACCTCGGCCACCGCGGCCGGCTCAGCAATATCATTGGTGTGTGTCGTTACATGTTGATGTGAACGTTTAAGATTACTTCCTTTGTCCGTTTGTTTCATTTTGTCACAGTTAATCCTTTCAGTTCCACATTATGAAACCAGCTTTGGAAAAATTAAAATTCAGTATTTTCTATATTAATACAGTGCAGTGAACATCAAAATATGTGTTTTAAAATTTTTTGTCGAACTATTGATTTTTTATGTCATGTATTTCATGCACAACACAGACGTTTATATAGAGGTATTTTATTACTTGGACGTTATTTTGTTGATAGTTAACACTGTCAGATGAATAATGCTGGCATAAGCTTCGCCACAGCGCCAAAGACAAGACAATTTACTGCTGGAATAACATAAAAGGAACCACACTCAAGCTCACACTCTCAGCCACGTACAGACGGCAACGCAACACAATCTCCAAGATGGACAGATTAATGCCTCAGAAGTGGCTACACGCCGTAGCGGCAAAATATCGTACTAGATGCATGTTGCTCATCAACAAAAATGCATCTTTAAGGATTGATGCACAAAATACGGTATAAATCAACTTTTAATGCATTGTTGTCCAGGAACAACACTGGCAATGGAAGGGTTAAAATGCTAACCATTGAAGAACGTGTGTTTTTAGTAGAACAAGTGTTCAAAGTTGGCGATAAACTCACAGTTTCAGTTCGTCAAACATTAAATTCCCGGAGACAATAACCCCACATCGCTATCAGTGCGAGATTTGATTAACAAATTTGGAAGTATGGGTACCGTGGCAGATGCACCGAGATTTCGTCGTCCTAGCGTTTCGTCTGAAGGTAAAACTACTCGATATTTCCGATAAGTAAGTAAGTAAGTAAGTAAACTCGCCCAAGAAATAGTCGTTAGTGACGGAACGGCCCACACAGCTGTAAGGAAAAAATGATAACTTCTCCCATACAAAGTGACAGTCGTGCAAGAATTGAAAGATACTGATCATAGCAAGAGACTGCATTATTGTCAATGGTTCTAAAATTTCGTTCAAAATGGGACGGATAGTCTTAATGAACCGTTTTTCACTGATGACGCATGGTTTCATTTATCCGTGTACTACATGAACTCGCAAAATTCTCGGATGTGGAGCACTGCAAATCCATTGTGCATTTATGTGGAAGCACTTCATTCTGTGAAAACAGGAGTTTGGATTGCAATTTCTAGACGTTGGATTGTGGGTCCCATATTTTTCAAAGAAACAATAAACGCACAAAGATACTGCTGTGATATTTTGTTCCCATTCATAGGAGAACTTGCGTTAAGTGGAATACTGAACGGCTATTTTCAACAAGATGGTGCAACGCACATACAGCTCGCGTTTCAATGTCTCTGCTTGCTGACGTTTTCGGTGATCGCATAATTTCACAGGGACTCTGGTCTCCGCCATTGCCTGACCTAACACCACCTGACTTTTTCTTCTGAGGTTCAGCGAAAGCATATATCTATAAAAACGTCTGAAATCCACCGAGGAATCAAAAACTCCAATATCCAGTTTCAATGTTCTGTTACAGAAGAAATGTTACAGCTTGTGTTTGGAAACATGTTGAATACACAATTCAATTCGTCTAATCAACAGGGAAGACACTTTAATATGAAATATTTGAAAGTAAAAATGAATATTCAATAAATCAGTAACTTGCATTTCACTGAGTTTCATTTCGGTATATTCACTGCGGCAAACGGCAAGCGCGACTAAAAATCATACGGCACTGAGAAGAGAGTTTTTGAACACCCCGTATGTGCAAATCAAATGTTCAAATGCTTGTAAAGCTTTGGGACCAACCTGCAATGGTCATCAGTCCCTAACTTACAAACTACTTAAACTAACTTATACTAAGAACAACGCACATACCTATTCCTGAGGGAGGACTCGAACATCAGACGGGGAACAGCGATGCACTCTGCAGCAAGGCGCCTTAAAGGCCATGACCAATCCCGTGCGACCCCATTCTATGAACCGAATAAAGTTTCCACCAAATCTTAGTACTCAAAGAAGCAAGTAATATGCTGTTTTGATATAAGTTTATCTTTTTTAACACTTTATGTCCATAACGAACACTAACTCCATCAACAATATTTCGAAGATTTTTCAGGGATATGTTTTGAGTATTTTAGTACGAGGACTCCACGTTCTGCTGCAGCTCGTTACAGACTACTAATGCCGTAATGATTTAATCGGTTTATTTCTCCATAATAGCTGTATTTCTGTGAAAATGACCTATCAAGCAGGATGCCCGTAAATTGCGACCGCGGAAACCTATAACACTCAACAGAGAACAGTGCAATAACCGCCAGAGAAAAAACGTAGCGTGGTTGCGCTGTTCTATTCAACTCCATTCAGTGAACGTCCATAGCGGTCTGCACTTAATCAGTAAATCTACCCTAATTGATGTCAAGAACAAAGTGCAACTGCCACAATATACAACCCCGAGATAAAACCCAACAGCGCTGAATGCAAGGCTGAGGGTGGAGGGTAAAGTGATAATTGTAGAATATGGACTTTCACGTCCATAAATACCACAACTAATAAAATATTCCTTACTATTAGACAAGGCCGGCTCTAGGAAGAGGCGAACCGCACCACCGCAAGTTTTAGGGAACGGCAAAATTTTAAATTTTAGTATGGTTCCAAAAGGCGTAAACAAATGAAGTTGTATATACAGTTCGTACATAAAACCTAGTACCTTACTAGAAATTATGTAGGGTAAGATGGTACAATTGCAATCATTTCGGACAAATGTTATTGTAACTGTAAATATATTGAGAAAAGAAATAATTTTCACTGTGGCACTTATTCTTAGATGTTTAATGAATATGTAACGCAAATAGTTGTCAATTACAAATGTTGGTATAAACACAAGAAAGGTTACACAATTGAGAAAAATCGATCGAAAATGTGCCACATTAGGTACAATTATGATCACTTCCTGGTACAATTTCGATCACTTGCATCTTCCACAAAAAAGCACTTTTTCTCTCGGGCACCAAAGCATACTTCGTGGTGCCAAACACTGCATATTTGGCAACGAGTCCAGTCACCCTTAGCTACTGATGTATAAGAGCGTGTTAGACTAAGCAGCTTCACTTACCTCTTAACAGGAAAAAATTTATACCTCTGTAGCACAAGGTGGTGTATTCTTGGAAAAGATAGGAGCAGCTGTAGAAACCTGCTACACTACAGTGCCACACAAAGGCAAGTGCTACCAACACTACGAGCCTTACATATGCTGCGAAACCTTATGTTGATCGGAATTGAACCTGTATCGAGTTTGTACCACCTGACCCTATCCCATCTGCATTCAATTTTTCCTGTTTCATTTACTGCATTTTTTATATTGTCTCCTTTCTTCTGTAAAATTTAATATTTCCTGTGATATCCAAGGATTTTTTGTGGGTCTTGCCTTTTTACCTGTTTTGTCTTCTGCTGCCATCACTATTTCATATCTCAACACTACCCATTCCTCTTCTACAGCTCTATTTCCCCCGGTTTCTGTCAATTATTGCCTAAAGCTCCCTCTAAAATTTTTATGAACTTCAGTTTCCTTCAATTTATCCAGGTCCCATCTCCTTATATTCCTACCTTTCTGCAGTTTTTTTCAGTTTCAGCATTCAATTCATGGCCAATAAAATATGGTCAGAGTCTATATCTGTCCCTGGTTAAGTCTTACACTTTAAAACCTGTTTCCGAAATCTATGTACTACCATTATACGAGGCGCGTCCTGAAAGTAAGTTCCGTTTGGTTATATAAAACCAACGGGTGCAGATACAGAAAAGATATTGATTGTACAAAAATCTACAACTGTTAAACTACTTTTCTACATAACTTCCGAAATTTTGTAGGCAATTGTCATAGCATGGCACAAAGTTTTGTGTGCCTTTTTCATAGAATGTTGCCGCCTGTGTATTCAAGCATATGGTATCATGCTCTTTCAGCTCGTCATCATCGTTGAAGTGTAAGAAGAGGATTACTGTCAAAAGATTTTTTTTTCACACACCGAATGTGACCAAACAATTCTTACGGAAATTTCAATGCGACCTGCTTGATCATTCTCCATACAGCTCGGACCTCTCTCCTAGCGACTTTCATCTCTTCTTACACCTAAAATCTGTCCTTGGTGGCCAGCACTTCAACGATGATAAAGACCTGTTACCACATGGTTGAATACACAGGCGGCAACCGTATGTGAAGGATGCATGCAAAAACTTGTGGCACGCTATGACAAGTGCCTACAAAATTTCGGCAGTTATGTGGAAAAGTAGTTTAAGAATTGTAGAATTTTGTGCAATAAAAATGTCTTCTGTATCTGTGTACAATTTCATTTTATTACAAAACGGAACTTACTTTCTGGACGCGCCTCGTAAAATCTATCTGGTATCTTCCTGTGTCTCCTGGTCTTTTGCATGTATACAACCTCTTTTGGTGATTCTTAAACTAGGTGTCAGTTATGATTAAATTATGTTCCGTGCAATATTCTCCTAGGTGGCTTTCCTTTTACGTAGTCGATATTCACCTACTATTTTCCTTCCCTTTATTTTCCTAATACCTAATTCCAGTCTCCCATCACAATTAAGTTTTCCTCTCCCTTAACTGTCTGAATAATTTCCTTTACCTTCTCATATATTTCTTCATTCTCCTCATCATCAGCAGAGCCAGTTAGCATATAAACCTGTACTGCTGTGGTCGGTGTTGGCTTCGTATCTATTTTGAATACGATAATGCGATCACTATGCTGCTCAAACTAGTTTACCAGCGTTCCTTTTTTCTTATTCATTATCAGAGTTACTCTTGTAATACCCCAACTGATTTTGTATTTATAATCCTGTACTCACCTGACCAGAAATCCTATTCCTCTTTCCACCGAACTTCAGTAATCCCCACTATATCTAACTTCAACCTATCCGTTTCTCTTTTTAAATTTTCTAGCTTCCCTACCCGATTAAGGGATCTAACATTCAACGCTCCGATCCGTATAATGCTAGTGTTGTCTTTCCTGATGATCACATTCTCCGGAGTAGTCCCCGCCCGGAGATCCGAATGGGGGACTATTTTACCTCCGGAATATTTTACCCGAGAGGATGCCATCATCATATATTCATACAGAAGAGCTGCATGTCCACGGGAAAAGTAGCAGTCGTAGTTTCTTCTTGATTTCAGTCGTTCGCAGTAGCTGTGTGGCAAAGCTGATGTTAACAAGGCCAGCTCAGGTACTCATCCAGACTGTTGCACCTTTAACTACTGAAAAGGCTGCTGCCCCTCTTCAGGAACCACACGTCTGTCTGGCCTCTTCACATATACCCCTCCGCCGTGGTTGTATCTACGGCACGTCTATTTGTACCGTTCAGGAACGCAAGCCACCCTACCTGGGCAATGTCTGTGGTTCATAGGGGTATCCCATATCAAGTTGCCACTCACACAACAAACAAACCATCAAACATACATTAGGCCCACTGAAAATGTATGTATTAAAAAATTTCTTTTTCTATGTAGTTTCCTCAAAGCCGTACGTCATGGTGACTGTTAATCAGATTTCTTTGATTTAATTCACTAATTACAAATCACCTTAACTTTTCTTGTGTATGAAGACAACATAAGCATGATGTTTTCCAAATTTATGTCTAAACAAAGAGCAATTCTGCTATCTCGAATAGGAGGTTTGTGTTATTTCTGCATTTTTGCTCCTGTGGTGATATTCCCATAGAAATTTTGTAACTCCCAACTCACATACCCTTATTTCTAACTCAGAAGTATAACACAAATTTTCACAGGTTTCGCTACAAAAATAATATTTTAATATAACGAAATATATTTCAAAAAAAAAAAGAAAAATCATTCTCCGCTTCTTTCGTAATTAAGTATTTCCACAAAAGATTTCGTTTCTGATTTCACCCCCTTCGGTGACTGGTGGGAACCAGTGTAGCCAACTGTCTTATTAAGTCTGTGTAAGAATACTAACATATTAATGCATGATAGCTAATAAAAAGGTACAATAATGTTTTTAGTAAACGAACATAAAGTGAAACTAATAGCTTAAAATGTTCAGAAACATGCAGACAGAAGAATGGCAAATTTAGACACATTTGGTGTATGGGGTATACAATTGAGGCCCATCTCTAATATTTTAATTACATCACTGGAAATTAATGTCTAGAATTTTCATTATTAAGTCCTTACTTATATAATGACAAACATAATGATTTCACAATAATTTATACTATCTCCTTTGAAAAGTGCGAATAGCATACCTGTTTTTATAACGTTCTAGGTGAAACACAAATTCGCTATGAAGCATGCAGCAGAGGCAGCAAACATGAAATTCTGTCAGTTTAGAAGAAAAACTGCCGTAACAGAAAAAGAGGTTTCATTTATATCTGTCTTATTTTTTCATCCGGTACCAGATACATGATAAATATCTTCCACCATTATTTAGAAGTGTAGTAGATGTGGTGTCGCACAAGTCTAAAGTGCGCGCCACCTACTTTCACCGCGCGCCGCCATGCACGCACGATAGAGGTCTGCAAATCGCCGGTTTCGCTCGCTCGTACTCGGTCGAGTGCGCAACGCTCGGCGGTGGCGCGCCGAGTGTGTACGCTCGCAGCGAGCGTGTTGACACTCGAACGAGGCGACGTACTTCGGGGCGGGCAGAGGCCGCACAGCGTGGCGCTGCCGCTGTATTCACAAGGAGACCTACCCAAGTCACTCTCCGATTTTAATGAAATTTGCTATAATACATGAAAAACTATCGGACACTTTTTTTTAGCGGCGGAGTAACATATCTAAGGGGTGAAACGGTCTCTCCAAAATCGTCGCTAAAATAGAAACATGGCGATATCTTAGAGACTAGTGAAGCGATTTTAATTATTTTTGATATGAAAGTATCTATTGATAAAAGACAAATTTCATAGATTCAACTTCGATTAAATCAAAATAATTTTTGAGCACAAAAAATTGGTCACTTTACGGGTAGCTGTCCCCCTAATTGTCACTCCCCTTGCAATGTACCTAGGCCGATCTCTTATCAAGAGTTACTTTCATACCAAAAATTATTTAAATCGCTTCACTAGTTATCGCGATTTTTCTATTTTAGCGACAATTTTGGAGGGACCATTTCCGCACTTAAATATGTTTTTCCGCCGCTAAAAAAAATACGGGTCCCACCGTTTTTCATGTAATATAACATATCCAAATTTCATAAAAATCGGAGGATGACACTTTGGTAGGCTTCCTTGTCAGTCGTTACGGCAGCGCCTCTGTGGCTCTGAGGTGTGGACTGCCGTTGCGTCTGACGCACCCCCACTAACTAAAGAAACTAAAATCAGTTATGCTGTAGACGTGTATTCCCTTATAGTAGCACGCAACCGCAATATCATTATACCGCAAACGAGACAAAAAAGGATCCAAAGAGAAACTACGGAACGAACGACGTTTTATTGCCATGAACAAAAGTGAATGTTACCGTACAACAAAGTATACATCGAAAAGTAACAACATTATCCCTAAACTATTCGTTGGTGGCACTGTAATTGCAATGTACTGTTAAAATATGATTGACACGTTGTAGATCGAGTCCAGTTCTTCTATCAGAGATAGGCTCCCTGCCGCCAATACAGCTAGCTTAGGAAAGAGAGTACTGTTGTGTTTCTACCATTCAAGCGGATCGTCGTTATCACCATCAATTCGTGCTAAATAAAGGTCCACCTTATTGGTGCATTGCGCCTCACGCATTTCACAGTCCAGCTATTCCGAAAACATGCACTTCATTCTTTTGGCTGGTGCACCCGGGTGACATTCTTCAGACGACCCTAAATAAATATAACACAGATATCACTGAAACAGCAGGAACACCATAAATTCGTACAGCTGTGAAAATTAAACAATTGGAATAAAATGATTTAAAACAGTTATATGAGCATTAGACCGGCATATGACCCTGGCACGGAAGAAAGCGCGGATCCTATATATTGCACAAAAGCTTGCATACGTTCTTTATTATGTAGATAAGAAAGACGACAGTGGCAGTTGGGGATATATGAATGTAGCAACTGGAAAAATTCCCGTTAAGGACTCACTCGGAAAAGGTAGAGGCGCAGCAACCATGCACAGTGCCAAAATGCTATGGCAATATATATTAACGGGGTGCAACAGATATTCACAAACCTAACCTAACAAGTGTACATCAATATCGTGCATTTAATATCAATATAAAAGGCTGACAAAGTATTCCAGGACTTGAGACTGATAAGAGGAATGGATATAAAATACAATCACTTCTTCGTTAAGACGGCAGGTAACACCTACCACTAAACAGGCACTAACAGCAAACAACATGGGAACAAGAAAGAAAGACAGATCCTGAAAAACTCATTTAGTAAATGTTCTTAGGACAGAAACTTTATATTAATCACTTATAATAACCTGTATGGTAAAGTATAAAATGCGAACCTAATGGCTAGTTCAACTGGATTGAGAGAACAGCTTTCGAATCATCCGGGAAAGGAAACAATTCTAAATTTCTCAGTCAGGGTGTATTCTCTAGCGTCTAGTTTAATCCCGACACTCACCTTGGACTCGAGTGGCGCTGCGGTGGGCGACCGAGTGGCGAGCTGGCAGTGTGGACGGTCGGGCCAGTCGAGCGCAAGGTACGTAGACTAGAGTCGAACGTGCGCCGCTCGAACGAGCGTGGAGGAAGTCGAGCGCAACCACGCGCCATGCCGCAAGCTGCAGTAACGACACCTGTCGGACTGCCATAGAACGACATGTATCACGCGATTCGAGCGAGCAACCGAGCGAGGTGCAGACCTCTAACGCACGGCGCGGCGTTCTTACGACGTCAGCCACGAGCGCCCTCTGCTAGAACTCCGCTCGTGGCCACCACTGAACGTCATCGTTCACTTGGGACTGAGATAGGAACCAGCTAACACTTCGGAATCAGATAGGCACCAGTGAAGACTTGGCTATCGGATAGGCACTAGGCAGGCCTCTAGCTCAACTATGTATCAGCATTCTGCAGTACTGAGCTATGGTATACAAAAGTAGAAGCAACAAGAAAAGAAAGCATAGCTCTGCATACTCCTTCAAATGAGTTACTAGAATTGTCTACAGCAATACAAAAACTCAGATAACCCTAAATTTTGCAAGTTTATTACACTGTGATGAACAGAAGCAATGATTACAGACATGAGAATCTGTATATACTGTTTAATATTTACTGAAAACGACTGAGGTGCATCGTTTTCGAGCCTGCGCTGCATGGGTCGATACCTCTATTTATGGTTCACACGTAAAAAAGATTTGCAAGCTACGTAGTACGTTCTGAAATGTTTACACTGAATCCGATTCTTCGCGGCTGATTGGAACTTCCTCGGGTTTGCTGTCAGGATCGAGAGGCGCCTCTATTGTAAGTACGCCGTCCTTTATGAAAGACTTCAGCTTTTCAATTTTCACTTTTTTCGGAATAGTTACCTGGTGCCCAATTTCTTGGAACAATTTGCTGCCGTCCTCCGAGGACCTCTCCATCTTCGCCGAGATCGTCAATATCCGATCCTTTACTGA
Organism: Locusta migratoria; assembly: GCA_026315105.1. Classification (NCBI taxonomy): domain Eukaryota; kingdom Metazoa; phylum Arthropoda; class Insecta; order Orthoptera; family Acrididae; genus Locusta; species Locusta migratoria. Next base: position 422,233,110 of record CM048746.1, on the reverse strand, counting down.
CACCTTTATTTCTTCTGGTTTGAAGCCCTCGACGTCGACGTTGTACCTGTACGTGTTTGGCGAACTGCTGGTGTGTGATATCGGTATGTAACGAGGTCGCTGCCTGCCGAAGGGGACAATATCCGCGATGTCCCTCTCCATTCTGTCGGCTTGCCGCTCCATATCGCGTGCCAAGGACCGGAGATCAGAAGACCTCCCCAGGTCCCAGACACTGCGCCGCTGGACGGGCTGGCGAAGTGCTCGACCGACGGCCGTAGCGGCAGGCAACACTCTTCGGAACGATCGCAGCATCGTGTACACGGCGGCACCGGAGCTGCACAGACAACAAACACGTTAACCGCAACACCTTCCACTACAGTCGAGCCGAAATAGGGTGATCCCTGGTGCTTGCGCCAATCAGCTTTGAGCGTCGCCTGCGGCAGCAGAGTAAGTCAAACGCGAGCTTTGCTCTGCGCATGCGCGTATTCTGTTGCGCTGTGCACTTTTGCTAGTTCTGTCCACAGACATACACTACGTTCACATGCAACACATCTTCCGGAAGAAGTAAACCGATTTTCGTAAACCGTTTTTCGCTGTCGTGTTTACATGCATAGCCTGAATCGGATTTCCTAGCCCACTTAAGAGTAAGTCAAACGCGAGCTTTGCTCTGCGCATGCGCGCGTTCTGTTGCGCTGTGCACTTTTGCTAGTTCTGTCCACAGACATACACTACGTTCACATGCAACACATCTTCCGGAAGACGTAAACCGATTTTCGTAAACCGTTTTTCGCTGTCGTGTTTAAATGCATAGCCTGAATCGGATTTCCTAGCCCACTTAAGAGTAAGTCAAACGCGAGCTTTGCTCTGCGCATGCGCGCGTTCTGTTGCGCTGTGCACCTTTGCTAGTTCTGTCCACAGACATACACTACGCTCACATGCAACACATCTTCCGGAAGACGTAAACCGATTTTCGTAAACCGTTTTTCGCTGTCGTGTTTACATGCATAGCCTGAATCGGATTTCCTAGCCCACTTAAGAGTAAGTCAAACGCGAGCTTTGCTCTGCGCATGCGCGCGTTCTGTTGCGCTGTGCACTTTTGCTAGTTCTGTCCACAGACATACACTACGTTCACATGCAACACATCTTCCGGAAGACGTAAACCGATTTTCGTAAATTGTTTTTCGCTGTCGTGTTTAAATGCATAGCCTGAATCGGATTTCCTAGCCCACTTAAGAGTAAGTCAAACGCGAGCTTTGCTCTGCGCATGCGCGCGTTCTGTTGCGCTGTGCACTTTTGCTAGTTCTGTCCACAGACATACACTACGTTCACATGCAACACATCTTCCGGAAGACGTAAACCGATTTTCGTAAACCGTTTTTCGCTGTCGTGTTTAAATGCATAGCCTGAATCGGATTTCCTAGCCCACTTAAGAGTAAGTCAAACGCGAGCTTTGCTCTGCGCATGCGCGCGTTCTGTTGCGCTGTGCACTTTTGCTAGTTCTGTCCACAGACATACACTACGTTTACATGCAACACATCTTCCGGAAGACGTAAACCGATTTTCGTAAACCGTTTTTCGCTGTCGTGTTTACATGCATAGCCTGAATCCAATTTCCTAGCCCACTTAAGATGGCGGCTGAAAAACAGCTGATTCGGGTCCTGTTTTAGTCAGCACAATCGCTATTTTTCTTTATTTAAATACACAGATTCATGCTCACTTTAATATTTCTAGTTTTATTTCATATTAGAAAATATTACTCTTTCCGTATGTGCCAAGAATTCTTAACAAGAAAACACAATCTGACACGCCACGAACGCTTCAAAAACGGTTGCGTTTACGTGGGCATGAAAATCGATTGTGGAACTGGAAAACCGCTTTAGAGAAGCGGATTTTCAGAATCGATTTTGGAGTGTTTACATGACCAACCAAAAACGAAATTGGAAAATCGGTTTACGAAATCCGGTTTTGGGACCCCATGTAAACGGGGTGATATATTACTAGAATGGCAATGCCATATACATTATCATTGGTGTCAGTGGTCTCGTCACCATATTTCTATACTATAACGTGCGAGCAGTCGTGTGAGTTATTACAGAAAACAGTCGTAAAAATACGGATGAACTGACGTAACTATGCTGTCCTTAGTTTTGATATGTAGGAAATTCGTGTTTTGTATATGGCTGAAATTTTATAATCTCGAGTAAACTTTAACACATACAATAAAGAGTTGCATTGATTTTCTGTTATTATTAATCTGTTACCAATTTCATTCAACTTCGGATTTTGTTTCAGTAGTATGGTCATTATAAAAGTGTTGTCATAGTGGATAACACGTACCCTTATTCTTTTGCGAATTCTTACGAAATCTATAGTCTGCTTTGACGCACACTCTAATGAGTCGCGTTTCCTGTTTTTATTAATCTGTTACAATGTATATCAACTTCGGCTTTTCTTTTAATAGTATCACCATTATAAATGTGTTATTTGTCATCGATAACACAAAGCTTTATTCTTGTTAGTGTTTTTCAGATAACTACTGCTGCTTTAACTGTACGTAACGGTAAAATTTTACCTGTCATCACGCCGACCTCATGATTATGTTGGCAACACAACAAAATGGTAGAAAGTCTTTGCCTAGACGTTATTGTTGCTTTTTAACCGTACATAACATGTTATTCTCACATCACGATTCGAATATGCGGAAGTGTTAGCTCAAATGCAAATCATGTTCAAACCAACTAGTAAAGCTTACATCATATCGTGTCAGAAGATCATAGTAGTACCGTACGGAAACGTTTTGACGTTAGGTGACGCAAGATGGCGGCATCAAAGTTCAGTCACAGATGCAAGCTTGCCAGTCTAGTAATGTATGTCTGTGGTTCTGTCAGACAGCACCGACCGTTAAGCTATACTGTCAGGCAGCGAACTAACTACGTGGCAACATGGTTGCATTCAGTTTCCGCGGCTGGGGCGCTCTCCCAGCCCAGTAGGCGGACCCAGGGATCATCGTATACCGGCCCTTCTATAGCATACCGACTCGGCATGGCAGATGGCAATGCAGACAATAAAAAAAAGAGACGAAAATGTGAGATATGAGGGAAATTCAAGGATGCAAACGAAATACAGTGTGTCCAGAAACACGCGCTGCAGATTTAGCCAGTGTCTAAATGACAACATCTATATACATCTACATGGATACTCTGCGAATCACATTAAAGTGCACGGAAAACTGTTCATCGAACCACTTTTATGATATTTCTCTACAGTTCCATTCTCTAATAGCTCGCGGGAAAAAGGGAACACAACTACCTCTTTATTCACACGACGTTTTGGGTGCTATCGACAAGGGTTCACAAATCGATTCCGTATTTCTTGATTTCCAGAAGGCTTTTGACACCGTACCTCAAAAACGGCTTTTAATCAAATTGTGTGGTTATGGTATATGGCCCCAAATTTGCGATTGGATAGAGAATTTCCTGTCAGAGAGGACACAGTTTGTAGTAATCGATGGTAAGGCATCGACTAAAACAGAGGTGATATCGAGCGTTCCACAGGGTAGTGTTATTGGTCCTCTGCTGTTCCTTATTTACATAAACGATTTAGGGGAAAATCTAAGTAACTCTCTTAGGTTGTTATAAATGACGCCGTAATTTACCTTCTAGTGAAATCATCTGAAGATCAAAACCAACTGCAGAACGAACTGAATGAGAAAGCAGTAAGGTGTAAAAATTGGCAATTGAATCTAAATAACGAGAAGTGTGAAGAGGTCCACATGAGTAAGAAAAGAAATCCGTTAAACTTTGTTTACAAGATAAATCAATCAAAAGTGAACGCCGTAAACTCCCCAAAATACCTAGCAATTACTATTACTTCAGACTTAAATCGGAAAGAACACGTAGATAATGTCGTGGGAAAGGCAAACCAGAGACTGCGTTTTATTGGCAGAACCCTTAAAACGTGCAACAGAACTACAAAAGAAACTGCATACACTACGCCTGTCCGTCCATTTTTGGAGTATTGCTGCCCATGTGGGATCCTTATTAGGTGGGTAGTTTGACGAGGGACATCGAAAGAGCAGCTCGTTTCGTATTGCTAAGATACAGGGGAGACAGCGTTACGGAAATGATACAGGATCTGGGATGGGAATCATTACAACAACGGCGCTTATCGCTGCCGTGTGGGCTACTTACGAAACTCGCAATCGGCAACATTCTACTCGGAATGCGAAAATATATTGTTGACTCCCAGTTTCAGAATAGAATACGAGAAATCAGAGCTCGAAAGGAGAGATTCAGGTGTTCTTTCTTCCCGCGCGCTATTCGAGAATAGGATAGGAGATAAATAGTATAATGGTGGTTCGATGAACCCTCTGCCAGGCACTTAAATGTGATTTGCAGAGTATCCCATGTAGATGTAGATGTAGATGAATCTTTCGCGTTTTTATCAGTTTTCTCTTATTTTATTATGTTGGTTTTGTCTCCCTATGTACGTGGGTGCTAATAATATATTTTCGCATTCTGAAGAGAAAGTTGGTGAGAGAAATTTCGCAAATAGATCTCGCCGCAACAAATAACGCCTTTCTTTTAATGATTTCCACCCCAACTAGTGCATCATTTCCGTGACACTCTCTCCCCTATATCGCGATAATACAAAACGAGCTGCCCTCTCTGAATTTTCACTGAATCGTCCGTTAGTCCCAACCGGTGTAAATCCCACAATGCGCAGAAATACTTCAAAATGGGACGCACAAGTGTAGTGTAGGCAGTTTCTTTAGTACAACTGTTGCATCTTCTAAGTGTTCTGCCAGGAAAACGTAGTCTTTGATTCGCTTTCCCTATAACATTTTTTTTTGTGTTATTTCCATTTAAGTTGTTCGTAATTGTTACTCTTAGGTATTTAGTTGAATTTATGGCATCTAGTTCTCGAAGAGAACGGCCTATTAACCAATAGTAAGTATCGCTCTTGCGAAACACAGCTTTCCCTTTATTAACACGAAGTGATAAGTGTCATCGACAGGCGATCTCAAATCGATTCCATATTTCTGGATTTCCGGAAGGCTTTGATACTGTAGCCCACAAGCGGCTTCTAATGAAATTGCGTGCATATGGAATATCTCCCCAATTGTGCGACTGGATTCACGATTTGCCATCAGAAAGGACACAGTTCGTTGTAATTGACGGTAAGTCATCTAGTAAAACAGAAGTGATATCTGGCTTTCCCCAGGGAATCGTTATAGGTCCCCTACTCTTCCTAGTGTTTATAAACGATTTAGGAGACAATCTGAACAGCTCCCGTAGACTGTTCGCGGATGATTCTGTCTTTTATCGGTTAGCGACGTCAACAGAGGATCAAAAGCAACTGCAAAGCGATTTAGACAAAATTTCTACATGGTGCGAAAATTGGCAGTTGACACTAAATAGAGAAAAGTGTGAAGTAATAAACATGACCACTAAAATAAATCCGCTGAACTTCAATTACGCGAGGTTGAGGTCGTAAATTCAACCAAATACCTTGAAATTACAATTACGAACAACTTAGACTGGAGAGAACACACAGAATATATTGTGGGGAAGGCGAACCAAGGATTACGTTCCATTGGCAGAACGCTTCGAAGATGCACCAGCTCCACCAAAGAGACTACCTACATCACACTTGTGCGTCCTCTCCTGGAGTACTGTTGCCCACTGTGGGACCCTCGCCAGGTGGGACTGACGGAAGATATTGAGAAGGTTCAGAAAAGAGCAGCTCGTTTTGTTTTATCACGTTACCGGGGGAAAGCGTCACGGAAATGTTGCACGAATTGGAGTGGAAATCATTAAAAGAAAGACGTTATTCATTGCAGCGTGATTGCAGCGAAGTTTCAATCACCGACTTTTACTTCTGAATGTGAAAATATTTTGCTAGCACCCACCTACTTAGGGAGACATGACCATCCCAATAAAATAAGAGAAATCACATCGAAAACGGAACGATTAAGCTGTACTTTCTTCCCGCGCGCTATTAGAGAATGGAACGGTAGAGAAAAGTTATGAAAGTGGTTAATGAACCCTAGGCCAGGCACTTAAATGTGATTTGCAGAGTATCTATGTAGATGTAGAAGATTGATTGTTATCCGAGGTATTTAGTTGACTCATTTATGGTATAAAGGAAGTTAGACGGATTTCTTTTAGTGGTCACATGCATGACCTCATACTTATCATTATTAAGGGTTAATTGTCAATTTTTGCACCATGCACATATCTTATCTAAATCATTTTTAGTTGCTTTTGATCTTCTGATGACTTTACTAACCGATAAGACTAACCGATAAGTAACAGCATCATCCGCGAACAGTCTAAGAGACCTACTCAGATTGTCTCCTAAATCGTTTATAAAGCCGCGGTGGAGTAGCCGAGCGGTCTAAAGCGTCTCGCTGCGGAGCGCGCGGTTGCTCGCCGTGGAGGTTCGAGTCCTCCCTGGGGCATGGGTGTGTGTGTTTGTCCGTAGGTTAGTTTACCTAGGTTTAAGTAGTTTGTAAGCTACGGACTGATGACCACACAGTTTGGTCCGATAGATTTACAGACATTTTCGTTTATAAAAATAAGGAACAGTAGAAGCCTTATGACACTTCCCTTGGGAACGGCAGATATCACTTCTGTTCTGCTCGATGACTTACCGTCAATTACAACGTACTGTGTCCTTTCTGGCAGGAAATCACTAATTCAGTCGCACAACTGTGGCGATATTCCTTAAGCTCGCAATTTGAGTAGAAGATGCTTACGTGGTACACTGTCAAAAGCCTTACGTAAATGTAAAACGAAACGAGATATCATTTAAATCTTCAGCAAATGAAAGAAAAACTCTCCAAGTTTCTGTTAAGTCATTTTCATTGTTGTGCGCACGCAAATAAACACTCAACAACGAAATAAAGCGAATTACGTAGCTGCAACAGTCAGGCCAATTCATTCCAGATGTGGACAACGCAAGGGAATGTTCAGTTGTTCAGTATGTACTGTCGCTTATAAACTTGAATCCGTCTCACTTGTTCAGCGTGAATATCGTCATGTGGATAATGAAGTCCGGCTTCTTAGAAATAACAATAGACAGGGGATCAGAAGATGAAAGAAACTGGCAGTTTGTTAAATCAAACACGTTCTGGCAGTGACAAAACTGTAGAAGCTTTAGGGACACCTAACTATCTCAAAGTAAGACTTGGTGCAAAGTTTCCAGGACATGTATCGCGGAGATCAGCTGTGCATAGTTACATGAGGTGACTATTTCGAAGGACAGTAAGGTGACTGTAGTTCATAATTCGTCTACGTTAATGTTACAGGACTATTCACCGGGATTTATTGTCAGAGACTGTATTCGAGTTCGCTTCACAGATGCTTCACGAGACTGGAAACGACGAACAATTCCAAAAGTGTATAATGTTTAGTGATAAGACCACATTCCATCTGTGTAGTTGCATTCATCGCCATGGCGTCAGAATATGGTCAGCTGAAAATCGTCTTGCCTACACTCAATGCAAACATAACTCCAATAAGGTGAACGTCTGGTGTGCCGTTATTCATGATAACATTATAGACCAGTATTTCTTTGCGGAGCAGACTGTGGTGACTAGATAGTTGTTTATCTAGACATTCTGGAACTGTATGTAGTGACACAATTTGAAGTTGAATGTGTCATCTTCCAACAATACTGCTTTCGTACACACTACGGTAGAATTGTTCGAGAGTTCCTGGATACATTTACCCAACGATGGGTAGGAACTGAGGGATTTCAGATGCACGAATATGACGCACATATACTTTTTTGTTGATATATGTGAAACAAGTGTGTACAGTGTTCATATCAACGATATTGAGCATTTAAATGAGAGAATCCGAGAAGCTACTCATTGCGTTCCATTTAATGTCCTTCAACGTGTGTCGAATAAAGTAGTCCTGTGTTTGGTGACAAATGGAAGAGTTACATCAAAACGATTATGTTCGGACGTAGAGGACAGATTCTGAATCTCTGAACTTTCCTGGATCTGCCCGCCTGAAGGCTACCATAGCAGCTGACGATCACTACTTATGGATTTCAGCTCGGAGGAACCCTGAGAGGAACACCACCATGATGAATAATGATTTTCGCGTAGTCAAGGGACATCGTGTTTCGACTCAAACTGCACGTAGTAGGAATCCCGGCGTCCATGTCGAAGTCCAATTTTGACACTTACACAGAATGCAGCGCGCTCAAATATTGCGTCCAACAACATGTTGAATGGACTCCTCAAAATTCGTAGAAAGTGCTATTCACAGATGACTCATATCTGCCTTCAAACAGGCAGTTATCGGGGAAGTTTTTGGAGACAGCCTGGTCAACCTGAACATCTTTGACAGGCCGCCTAGCGAATGCAGCGCGGTGGTGGTTCCCTGGTGTTTTGGAGTTGCGTTACGTGGGGCCACCGAACGTCACTGGTTGTCGTAGAAGGCAATGAAACGACTATACGTTTCAGGGATGACATCCTCCGACATATGGTGGAATTACATCGGCAACATTTCGGGGATGGTTTCGTCATAAGGGACGATATTATCGCGCTCATCATGCACGTCTTGTGAATGCTTTCCTTCATGATAACAATACCACAAGATTAGAATAGCCAACATATTCTCGAGACATGAACCCTGTCGAACATGCCTGGGGTACATTGAAAAGGGTTATTTTTGGACGAGCGACCCACTGACCAGTCTGAGAGATCTACGCCCAATCGCCATTGAGTAGTGGGACAATCTGCACCATCAGTCTCTTGATGAGCCAGTGGACAATATACCTCAACGAATACAGGCATGCATCAGTGCAAGAGTTCAAATGTTTGTTAAGCTTATGGGACTTAACTATGGGGTCATCAGTCCCTAAACTTACAAACTACTTATGAACTACTTACGAACTAGGACGGCACAAATATCCATGCCCGAGGGGGGATTCGAACCCCCGACCGTAGTGGCCGTGCTGACCGTGACTGGAGCACCACAGTCACCTCGGCCACCGCGGCCGGCGTCAGTGCAAGAGGTCGTGTTGCCGGGTGTTAGGGGCACTGGTGTATGCTGCAATCTGCAACACAAATTCAGAATGTCTTGGTGGTCATCGTACAACTTGTCAATTTCTTTTTTCATGAGCTATAAAGAGCTCTAATTCATGTTTGTGTGAAGGTTAACTCCTAAATTCGTGGTGTTGCAACACTTTTTTTATATATGTGATATGAAAGAATAGAAATTTGGTTAAATGAATGGATCGGTTGATAATACCTATCTTGAAACATGTCGGTGTCGTTAATTTGCTATTGGAGGGAAGTTTTTGCCTTTGTATGTATGTAGGAGTTTGGGTGAGTGATGGTGTTCGGCGGGTTGGGGAAGTCGGAGAATCGCATAGGTAGACTATGAGACGAGTACAGGAAGTAAATGGATGTCGACGGAGCTCCATACTAACGTGGTGAATGGGACAAATGCTGGTTGAAATTATGATCAAGAATATATTAAAAACCAATAGCAGTAACAGTGATGATTTTATTATCTGGCAAGCAGTTTTAGCACTTCATTTGTGCCCTCTTCAGACCCTAAATAAATTGAACAAATAATCAGCAGCCAAATCTATCATATACTCATCACCTTTCCTGGTAGAAATTAGGTTCTCCTGTGATTCTTGTATTTATTGTATACCGTCCACTAGACCATTATATTACTTCAGGGACACGTATGTTTTATTTTTATTTGGTTTTTTTTTTTTTTTCTTATCCTGCACACATTGTATGATACAATATACAATGGGGTTTATAGATTTGACTGTGGATTATTTGTTTGGCACTGGTTGCCAGATAATAAAATCATTATTGTTACGGCTGTGAATTTTTCTTATATTCTTAATCGTAATAGCAAATTTTGGCGATGAAGAGGCTTGCGTAAGATAGAGTGGAGAGCTGGGTGAAACAAGTCTGCATACTGAAGTCTACGACAAACAAGACGGGTATTATGAAAAATAATGGAAAAAAACTTTTTCAAATCATTAAAGACAAGGAAATAAATAAAACAGTGCTCTATATGACAGTGATAACGTACATACATTGTAATGGACAATACTACAAATAACTGTTGTAACAGACAGCTTATAGATGTTTTTTTCTTATAACACACGGCAGTGAAATACATTGGCTAGATTACCTTTCACGGGACGTGACATTTTACGGATCTTACGAGTTGAGTGTAAAAGAACGGTGCTTTCAATTCAGGTATCTGTTTTACTAGTCATCGTACCGCAGTACGAAAGAAGTAATACTAGTTTGGCCTTCACTTATTGCACAATGAAGGTTCTGCATTATTTTTCCTATCGTATCTGTTCTTTAACACAAGTGCGAAATAATACAGCGTGACCGCCACACACCCCGCATCTTCTTCAAATTATCACTTTACTAACCTGATTTCAAAAATTCCTTTCATCTTACCACGTTCGTAGTGGTTCCAAAACAGCATTCTTGTGGTCTCTGCAACGCACGTTTTACAGTGTCGCTGGAAAGAGAAAATGTTTTCTTTTCCTTGTGTCATTGTGATATAGGAGAACCTTATAACACCTGTTTCAAATATTATATTAAAACGGGACAGCCGGCCGCGGTGGCCGAGGGGACTGAGGCGCTCCAGTCACGGTCTGCACGGCCACTACGGTCGGGAGTTCGAATCCCCCCTAGGGCATGGATATTTGCGCCGTCCTAGTTCGTAAGTAGTTCATAAGTAGTTTGTAACTTTAGGGACTTATGACCCCGTCGTTAAGTCCCATAAGCTTTACAAACATTTGAACATTTTTGAAAACGGGACAAACGTCGAAAAGTGATATTTTATAGACGTTAGTACACATATTACAAGCATTTTCCTGTAGGGTAAACATTTTTCTCTATTTATGAAGATAATAAAGTAGCTACGGTAGGTCTTAGGAACATGAGTATGAGAATGTTAAGCTTTTATGTGCGATATTACTCACGAAAATATCCTTAATGTAAAAGCAGCGGCAACAAGCAACTGATTTTCTGAAAGGTTTTCTGATAATTATATGGCGATTGAAATGGAATTGCTTTTTCCCTTAAAAGTTTCACTTCAGACATTAATAAGTTTTACTCGTATTTCACTGTAATTGTGTCTCAAAAACTTTCTAAACCCATTTAGAAACGGATTAGCTTCATAAAAGTTTGTCATACTTTAGAGCCGCGGCGGAATAGCCGCACGCACTAAGGCGCCTTGCTGCGGTGCGCGCAGCCGTTCGCCGTCGGAGGTTCTAGTCCTCCCTCAAGAATGTGTGTGTGTGTGTGTGTGTGTGTGTGTGTGTGTGTGTGTGTGTGTGTGTGTGTGTATGTTGTTCTCAGGATAAGTTAGTTTAAGTAGCTTGTAAGTTCAGGGACCGATGATCACTACAGTTAGTTCATATAACTTAACAAACATTTGAACATTTTTTTCATACTTTGGGGGCGATCCTTTCAATTAATTTATGACGGAAACCAGACAAGATCTCTTCTAACCTTCATTCAGATCACCGTTTTTGGCAGATTAAACTGCCATCTTTTCATCTGTAAGTACACATGCTATAATAAATAGTCGAAATACATATATGTGATGTGGTCACATTACTGTGACCGCATCACATTAAAGCATGATGCTTGTGACATTTTATTTGCATTATGTCAAGCCAGCAATTGATGTTGGTGAATAAGTATGTTTTTATAAGTTTGTCTTTGCGATGGGTGAATGAAATGAAAGTGGGTTTGAAAGTGAAAATATGTTAAAATATTTTGGCTATGTTTTGGCTATTTTCTATAATAAATTAAATGATTAGTTTCAATTTATCAGCAAATTTTAAAAGTTAAGAATATTTTACGTACTGTAAAACGATGCTACTCTTTTATATTTTCTGATCTGTGTACTACATTCCTTTCAAACGATTATGAATATTAACATTGCTTCATTCGCAAACTGAAATTCTTAGAACGCTGCAGAAAGTTTCGATGCGTAGAGTCCGTATTTAACGATGTAACGAATGCAAATGTGCTTCCGACGAGCGGGAATGTCTGAAAGAACGGATACTTCGGCGACTACAGATGTCAAGAGAACAAGAAATGTACTCGTAATTGCAATATTTTCAAACGTTTATAAATCTCAGGAACTTTACTTTGGTCATCAGTGCCTAGGTTCCAAACTACCTAAACTAACTTACACCAAGGACAACACATACTATTGCCCGAAGGAGGACTCGAACCTCCGACGGCGAGCCGCGGCACGCTCCGCAGCAAGGCGCCTTAGAGCGCTCGGTCACTCCACCAAGGCCTCGCATTGCGAATAAAAATCAAACATCAGCTGTGCAATTTACTGAAAATTTGAAAATGTGTAAAGAACCGGAATTAGATCACTGCTTGCTTACCACGAGCAGTTGCGTTAACTAGTAAGCTATCCGTCCACGCATTCCGGACAAAGTCAAGCTTCTATGTGCCACACATTGTCGACTTGAGTGCTCTTGCATTCCAGTATGTAAATGCCGCCCTCGAGAACAGTAGACCATGTGTAGCATATAGAAGTTAGTGTGGGTCCGAGAAAAACATTTTCAAATGTTTGAAAATCATTGACACTTAACTACTGAGGTTCTCAGTCCCTAAGCATACGAACTTCTTAAACTAACTCAAACTAACCTAAGGACAACCCACACATGTCCGAGGGAGGACTTGAAGCTCCGACGGGGAGCAACCGATTGCTGCGCAGCAAGGCGCCTTAGAGCACTCAGCGATTTAACCGCGGCGCCGGTCCGAAGGTGTGCGAGAATAGCGTAATGGTTAACGCGACCGCTCGCAAACAGCGGGAAAACTGGGTTCGAATCCCAGTCCAGCACTATAATTTTCATATGTTTACGAATAAACTGTACAGCTGAGTTGGTTCATATTCGCAGTTGTGAATGCATTTCTTGTCGTACAGAAAACTGTATAAAAGTAAGTTTGAATCAACCGGCACCGTTATTGTAATCGCTCAGAAAAAAAAGTATTCTCGAGAAAATCTACTTTAAAAAATCAAACCATCCAAACCAAACCAAAAAATCGACTTTTAAGTTTTCAACTATACTTAAGTACAAATATTTAAAACATTTTAAGCATCTGTCAGTGTAGCTCAGATGGTAGCGCCCTGGCCTTACAACCGTCGAGTCGCTGGTTCAAATCCCGCTGTAAAAGATATTTTTTTTCGTTGTTTCGGAATTCAGTTATGTAAAACATTTTGGGATCTGTAATACCACGTGTTGTGTCAGTTTTCGTTTATGTGTATGTTGACGAGCTGAACACCTTGTCGCCACCTAAACCGATGGTTGAGTAGATTAGCTGCTTGGAAAGCCATCAGTAGCTATGGAAGAGACTTTCCGTAGCTCTTCACAAACGGAACAACCAAAGACTATCATCTTCAACTAACAGTGAAGCCAATACTGTAAAAAATCTAACTCATGATTTTCTTATGGAAACCACCATTATAAACAACAGTCGTTTATAAAATATAGAAAATTACAAATAAACAACAATACTTCCATTTTTTCGTAAAAATTAGCGTTAGATATTAAAATTGTGTATGAATTCGAACAGAATGAAAAAAAAAAATTGTCACAGCAGGATTCGAACCACGGACCCTATGGTTCTAAGGCGACAACTCTACCTCCTGAGCTACCCGACAGGTGCCATAACTCATTATATTATTGGTACTGACGTGTAATTGCAAAATGTGCCCAGTGATGGTCGCCTCATCTTTTACCAATGGAGTCATTTGTATGTGGTATGGAGGGGCCTGAGGTCATAATACCGCTATCCCAGCCAATATCGGACTGACCGACCTTATTTCACCATTTCTCATTCAAGTAGCTTCTCAGTTAGCATCCTTAGGTTGAGTAGACTCATTCCAGTCGGCAAAAATGGTCTTTAGGTGTCAGTTATTTCTGCTTGACGTGTAGATAGTGGTAACAGCGCGATCTATCATGGGAAGCATGCACCACCAATCATGAGTCGCGTACACAAGCCAACAAGAATGTCATCTTTGAATCTTTTCATTTGTAAACAAATCTGCGGTTTCTTTTGATCTTTTTTTTCTTACCTTCGCTCCACTGTTACGTTCTACTATAATGTTATAATGTTTGTATAGCTTATGAGACTTAACTACGGGGTCATCAGTCCCTAAACTTACAAACTACTTATGAACTAGGACAGCACAAATATCCATGCCCGAGGGGGGATTCGAACCCCCGACCTTAGTGGCCGTGCACACCGTGACTGGAGCGCCTCAGTCTCCTCGGCCACCGCGGCCGGCGTTACGTTCTACCTAATTACAAATTAGAACGAGGCAGCAGGGGACAGATGTGTTTTGTAGAAAAATGCGATTAATTATGACATTTTGACTGCGCATCAAACAAAACTCTGCTTCGATACAGCGTGCCGCCAGTCAACCTTCATTTAAAATGATGAATGTTTCAAATGACTGTTTTTTTTTTAATTACATTATGGAGATAAATAAGTGGATGGGTGAATATAAGAGTACATCAGTTTGTATTGTCACCGCAGTCACACGAAGCTAAGACATAGAATGTAAATACTCACTGCAAAAACACCAGACTTGAGTTTCGCTTCAATCTTAAAGTTATAAATTCATTCCACCTTTCCTTGGCTCTCATTAGTTGCGTGAAATTCGTACAAACGCTTCAAAATATGTACAATAAGAAAACGTTTATTTTCAACTCGTGGACACTACTGAAGGACCCGATACCACCCGATACCTATGACATGGTAAACGAAAAAATAATAATGATCAACAAATAAATAAAGTGGAAAACAACATTCCGAACCTCAGAACAAAATTCATAGAACTTCTCATTATGCTCAAAAAAACTTTCCTTCGCCACAGTGTTCTGTCAAGCAATTGCCGTTAGGAACTATCAGATTTTTCAAGTGACTAATGTTTTAAAATTAAAACATGGGGCTTGGGTCGGTGGATAGGTGAACGTATATTGATCAGCATATATTGTAAAAAGGAATCACAAAAGAAAAATGTTTCGAAACATACAACAGGTCGACGTCAGTAGTTAAGGCCAACAGCTAGTATCCTGTGATTCAGTTAACCCAACTTGTGCTATAGGTTTCCAGCTTAACAACATATTTGTAAATTGTGACATATTCGTAGAAACAGCAAAATATTATACGAAAATAAATCAACAACAAACGACCTTCTCATTCATTCTCGACACATATGCATCATAGCAAAACTGAAATATACTGGGAATCATTTTAAAAAACTGAAGAAAAAAATTCCCGTAGGCCGTTTGCCTCCGAGTCAGATTAGCCGTTCATGCTTCCCATGATTCATATCGCCGTTGCAAATATCTACAAGTTAATCAGAATCCGTTAACATCTAAAATGCATTTTAACCTTCAAACTTTCTCACCACTCAGCTAAGTATATAAGCACGCTTTAAATAAGATCCTCGAAAGCAAATGAGTTCTACAGCTCTTGACGCATTTAGACGACTACTTTTTTAACGATGATATTGCACTTTCCCTGCTCTCGTTCGTATGATCTTAAGAAGTTTGCTTCAATTTCCGACCCAGGCGACCTTGTTTCAGAGTTATACGTGTTACCACTGGTTACTGACCAAAGCTGCTTTCCAATACACTTCGTACCCAAACACAGCAGATTACCTTCACTTCGTAGGTACGAACACACTGTCTGAGATTTTCTTTCGTATACTCGTGAGAACCCACAGCGACCAACGACAACGTCTCTTCGAGAAACACGTAGAAGTGACAGAACAAATTCTTAAATTTCACGCTTTCTTACTCTCATACAAGCAGTTTACAACATCGTGAATTACAGACAACTATTAATTATCTACAAGTTATACATCCCTTCATCCTGTTGGTAGCAACTGTAATTAATAGCCCAAAACCTTACATTTTCTTAGCTCTTCGGTTAGAGCAATGAGCGTCCGTTGATTAAACAATCTTTCGGGTACAATCATACTACAGCAGCTTATTCATCATGCATTTATGGAGCATCCTACTTCTGGCTCCAGGATGCTAAGTGCGTCAAGTTCCATACTATTCTACAATAGAAAACTCTAAGAGGTAGTTGAGAATCCAAGTACAGGCTTATTGGTAATTTCCAAGAATGCTTGCTATCGAAGTAGCTCCGACTGAAATGATAGATATCGAAAGTACAACTCTAAATCGACTACGCTGGCAATGATGTGCGAGATGTCAAAATATGAATGTTTAGCAACGTACAAATAATTTTTACGTTTGGTACTGTAAATCTATGTTCATATGAAATTTTTTTATCAGAATCTTGATATATTCGTAAAAAAAAGGTTCAATCTTTCTCGCGAACTTCAGAGCAAAACTTATTGCTACCACTGTCACTGACGTAAATTGAAGCTGTGGTAGGTAGTACGAATCTAAGTAACGACATATTAAGAAGTCGTGACATTTTCGTAGAAAACTGTTGAATGTTTCTTATTAAGTACATTGTAATGTAATTTGGGATAAGCGTTACCGCTGTATAATTTCTTCAGAAAAGAACATCAAGAATCATCACTTTTTGGATGTGACAGTTTTTTAATTAATCGAATCTGACTGCAATTCATTAATCAAAAATATTGATTTTTTTTAACATTTAAAATACTTTACTATCAAAGCAACGTAAAGGGAAAAACTGTCATATCCATGTAGTGAGTGGTTCTCGATGTACTTCTCTGAAAATCTTTCGTAGCGACTGTAGAGAAGTAACTCGAAAATCTTTCACTACATGTATGTAACGATTTTCCTTTTCCTTTACGTAGCTTTGACAGCAAAGTCTTTTCAATCGTAAGAAAGGAAAAAATACTACGAACAAAACACACTTCAAACGCCGCGCGTCAATTATTGCATAATCATTTTAGAATTACACGTTCGATATATATCATTTCATGCTACTTCGAGTGCAAGCATTCTTGGTAATTGCCGGCTTCTTCGTTACTGGCTAATTACGCTACCCACTACGCTACGGTTCTGAAACGATCAGTACTTTGGAAAGTAACCAATAATATACTGTGCCCTCAGATGTTGTAATGTAGGATATATTGATTTCATGAAATTGTTAGCATTATACAAACAGCTGCAGCTGAGATGATTGTGTAGTATAACCTACACGTAACATGTTTCGCATTTTAAAAACTTGCTGTACTTTTGCATCGCGGATAATGAAGGTACATTCTCTGTGCACTATTCCTTACTTTTGTGTAAGAATGTTTACAAACAGATGTATTCAAGGCTCCGGTTTAAATTTTACTTACGGCAGTAGAGTGCTGATGTTAGTGACGAAATACTCGCTTTAAAGGGCAATTAATTTATAAGAGTACATACAAGAACCTGCCAACCATAGATCAGGGACGTTAATTATTTATTTCATTTGCAATAAAGAAGATTATTTCTTTCGTTCTATGTGACTGGGTTTTCAAAGAGCATTGAACAGTCATTGCCAACATCAGCAGTCTACGCCGCCGTTGCCATAAGTAAAACTTTACCCTCATGAGAGACAAGAGTTGTAAAAAATAAATAAATATAAACATAAATCTCACTTGGAACACTTCGATTAATTGCTTAGGTAGAACGAAAAACAGAACGAGTATTTTGTCACACTGAGTTAATCTAAGGTTCATTTTATCATTATTACACATAGATAAACCAAGTCTTTACAGTACAGAAGCGAATAAAATTTCCATGAATTTCGACTTACTTCGCTCTGCAATGAAACTCTGCAGCACAGGCAGTATATAAAAAGTACAGCGACAATATCAGAAATTCAACAAAACATGATGCAAAATAACAACTAGAACAACACGAGCACTTATTGACGTAGACCAAAGATAACATAGATATTATCGCTATCTCTGCCGTGTTATGGTTTGAACCAGTGAAAGCAACATCCATCGTCTCTGCCCCGAGCTACATAATTGAGTTTTCGACATTATGAGTAACATTTTTTCTCATTTATAGCTGAATTCAACCATTAATTTTAATAGTAAAACGACTTCTTGTATTCCTATTACACATGTAGTAGTAATTTCTCCAAAACTACTAATAACATTATAGACTTAAGCATTACGAATATAGGCTATTCATTATGTATGTTTCTCATCACATTATTTTAATACAAGAAGACAATATTTTGCTAGTTTTACGTATTGGCATCATTGTTTGTGACAAGAGTCATAAACTTTTAACGCTTCTATTGCGTAAAAATCGAGCATTATGGATACGAACCAATTTCATTTCTTATAAACGTATAATAGAAACTTTCAGAGATACTGTTGAGATAGCTATAGCCATCGCACTAATATGAATTGTGGACAAATAACATAACTGAACTTTTAAATGTGTAATGGGTTAACTATAATACCTTTCATAATTAACACCTAAGCTTTATTTCAGCGATAAATGAGAAAAACAATTGTCAGGTCCATTTCAGATGTCTCGTAATGACGTAAACGGATTCCTGACCCGAGTCGAGTTACTTAGATGGTAGCTAGTGTAGAGTTATCTCTATACAAGGTTTCTGTGTGGCCACGGTTTCTGTTTAATGATGACATACCTTTGATCGCAGATACTTTTAGATTGGACACAGTGAGGCATAGACCAAAGATAAGATAGACTGCGCTTGACATCATTATACTGAAACAAAGATCTAAGTCACGTGACTCGAGGCAGGAAACCCTGTTCATCATTACAAGCAGTGTGAAGTGCAGCTGAGAGTCGCAGTTCTTCTCCTTGCTAGTGCAAATTAAGCGTAGATTTCGACATTAAAACGTCTTATCGTATTCTTATTACACATTTAGTAGTGCAATGGGCGTTAGTGCTCGCAATTCGCAATATCGATGCAACGTTTACAGTTTGTACTTGTGCCTAGATAAAATGTATTCACAGTTCTTTTTATAAGCAACAGAACTACAGTTCTTAAGCAAATGACTGTTTTTGTTGTACTGTGAGTCTTTTACTTTGTAGCTTACACAGGAGACCAATTTTACAAGCAGTATCAGTTTTCATACGATTCCTCAACAATACATCTGAAATGTGTTGCCACGCTTTTATAGATAACTGAAATCGGTTTGCATCTATATGTCTGATTTTAATACAATCGTTTCTACTTCTTGACTTTTAGCATATACAGTGAAGCCAAAACATAAAACAAGAAAAATATTGTCAATTTACATTAAATAATAATAAACAGGTTTTATAGGGATAATGACCTGTCTGTGTATTCATCTTCAGCATAGTGTAAAGCTATTAATGGCATATCTGCACCAGAAATTACTTGCTGACATATATACTCAGTCAAGACACGCTGAAATAATCTTCCCATCATAGGCCACATTGATCAGGTGGTAAAAGAAGTAAAATATTCATAGTGCAACACAAACATTGAGGAAATGTAATTCTGTTGCTTGTAAACGGAACTGACAATACTTTTCGCCTGGTCACGTGTAAAAACGATAATCAACGTATTAATGTCACTAATATGGAGAAATCACGTTACCTTTATTACAATATGTGTAATAGGAATATGAGAAGTTGTTTCATCGTTAAAATCGATGCTTAATTTCACCTGTAAACTAGAAAAACTGTTGTTCGTAATGAAGAAGCCTCAGTCACGTGACTCGGTGCAATATTAGATGTTATTTTCAAACCACAACACAGCAGAGATACAAACATGCGCAGTCTATGTTATCTTTGGTCTGTGCAGTGAGGTCACTGACTGGCATTGATCTCTATCACTGCTGACTGGGCATGACACAATCAAGTTCGTTGGCATGTCATCATTTTCATGACACTAACATCTTTACTGCAATACCACGTGACCAGCTGCGATTATAATTATACAAAGCTTTTTGGAGAGTTAACTTTCACTTGTAAGTATTTCCAGATTAAAACAGTGGAATTTCGTGAAAACGTGTGAGCTATTGTCTATATCCGGCTACTGTTTTCCAACAGTCACGTGGTTCTTTGTCGTTACACACCTTATCATAATCCAAAGAAAACGCCATATGATAGCCGTTCTGTTGTTCGTCTAGTGCACTAGCATCTATGGTCGAAGTGTCATCGCACGCTATGACATCTTTGGTCTGTGTTTATTGCATCCACAGACAAACTGTGCGTCTCCTCTTAAGGCGTTGGAAAAGAAAAAGATACTCTATTAAGTATTTTAGATCTATTTTTGTTAAAAGCTGAGAAAGCTCATTAGAGAGGCTAAATAGCGTTAAACGTTGGGAGGCTCGCGGTCCCATGGCGTTAACCGCAAAACCTCTACTCGATTCGTGCTCCGGCACAAACCGCTCACAGAAGAGTAGACACATTTATAATTAAATTAAATAAACGCTGCGGTGTTTCGATGCTTGGGCAATATTTATTTGATATTTATATGTCACCTGTGCCTGAGGTATAAGGCAGGATTTTCCATTAACGTGCTTTGCTGGCGTGTTATCCCGTTGTTGGAGAGCCTTGGCAATTTGATAAGGGAACAAGAGGCAGAGTTTAAATTTATGTAGTGCAGGGGGTGTGCCTTAAGACTACCCGTACAGTCACTGTAATCATTAAGCCTCGGTGGCCTAGTGGTTAGTCGGGTGATGTGGCTCAGCGCGCCCGGAGAGGGCTGAACGTCCTCTGTAATAAACAAGCTGGGCCAATTGTTCAATGAACTATAAGAACGAAAATGAACTAATGACCACAAATCTGCGATCTGTCTGAAGAACAAATTAAAAAAAAAAAAAAAAAAAAAAAAAAAAAAAAAAAAAAAAAAGCTGGTTATGGCGTCTGACTAGTAAGCAGGAGGTCCCGGGTTGGAATCCCGACCGTGGCATAAATTTTAATTCAATGCCTCTGATTCAGTTTAATATCCTTCAGTATTTATATGTTGTTTGTTCTTTCGGCCCTAATTTTACAAATGTTCAAATGTTTGTTAAGCTTATGGAACTTAACTGCGGTGTCATCAGTCCCTTAACTTACAGACTACTTATAAATTAACTTACACCATATACAGCACAAACATCCATGTCAGAAGGGGGATTCGACCCCCGACGGGGAACGGCATCGCACATCGGAGCACAGCGCCTCAATGCGCTAGGCCACTTCGCCGCGGTCCGTAATCTTACGAATTCGAAATATTTAAACATTTCAAGAGTTTCAAGGCATTGCAGTAAATCCAATGGCAAAGATGAAAATTTGTGCTGGATCGAGATTCGAACCCGGATTTCTCGCTTTGGGCCAGTGGTCGCCTCGAGCCCCCGATTTTCTTTCTTTCTTTATTTTTTCCTTTTGTGTGTTGTTATGTTTCTTGGGTCGCTGATCGTGTTTGTTCGTTGTTGTTCGATGTATTCTTGGCTCAGCTTTTTTATTACAGTGGGCGTTCAGCCCTCTGAGCTGGCGCACCGAGCCACGGCGCCCGGTACCAAATGGGCTATCCAGGCTCGCTTCCCTTCCAATCCAAATTCTCATCTTGTAGCACACTACGATTGTAGTGCCCCCCGTCCATTTGATTCCACTTGCTCGCAGCCTATACTGGATTCCCACAAGGGATCGATCGTATTAACGCTTCCGCAATGAAATTGTCAATTGGCTGTTGCGGCAGATATACAACAAATACACACACACACACACACACACACACACACATATCCGCGATTGATCTACTACTCACGCCTACTTCAGCCTATAATTTCAAAGTTCCCCATTACTTATCCTGCTTTCTTATCTAAAACGCTTTCATCTGATGTGTTCTGTTCCGCCTCGGAGATTCTGCATCTACATAGAATACTCTGCAAATCACACTTAAGTTCCTGGCAGAGGGTTCATCGAACCATCGTTATAATATTTGTCTTCCACTCCATTCTCGAAAAACGCTCGGGAAGAAAGAACGCCCGAATCTCTCCGTTCGAGCTCTGATTTCTGGTATTTTATTCTGATGATCATTTCTATCTATTTAAGTGGGAGTCAACAATATATTTTCGCTTTCGGAGGAAAATGTTGGCGATTGGAGTTTCGTAAGTAGCCCACGCCGCAGCGATAAACGCCGTTGTTGTAATGATTCCCATCCCAGATCCTGTATCATTTCCGTAACGCTGTCTGCCCTGTATTGTGACAATACGAAACGAGCTTCCCTTCTCTGGATTATTTCGATGTCCTCCGTCAAACCCACCTGATAAGGATCCCACACCGGGCAGAAATACTCCAAAAAAGGACGGACAAGCGTAGTGTATGCAGTTTCTTTAGTAACATTACCCTGCATTCAAGCTTTTCATGAGGAGAGACGACTTCTGCTCCGTTGCTGAAGGTTCGCGTGTTGTTCACAGGAGGGCACCAGCAGCGTGCGCCTGCTGAACGCGGCGCTGGTGAACGGCTACTCCATCGTGACGTACCAGCGGTCGCTGCGCGCCCACGACGAGCTGGACCTGCCCGTCTTCACCAACCAGAGCCAGCCCGTCATCTGGGCGGTCGGCCCGCTCAACGAGCGCCGCGAGACCTCCTTCCACCACAGCTTCAACAAGCGTGAGTCACCCCTCCTTCCAAAAGCGGCACCATAAACTGTTCATCGAAAACCAGGGTATCGTCAGGGGTGCCCCAGGGAAGAGTGATAGGACCGTTATTATTTTCTGTCTGTCTAAATCATCTGACGGACAGAGTGAGTTGCAATCTGTGGCTGTTTGTGTACAGGAAGGTGTCATTATTGAATAACTGTAGTAGGATGACCTGGTCCAAATTTCTAGGTGCCGTGAGGAATGGCACCTAACTCTAAATGTAGAAAAATGTAACTTGGCGCTGATGAGCAGGAGAAAGAATCCCTAGGCGTCACGTTGCACAGTGATATGAAAAGGAACGAACATATAACGAGACACGGGGAAGGCAATGGTCTAGTTCGCTTTACTTTACTTTACAAAATTCTAGCAACAGAAAACCAAATGAGGACTGAAAATAGAAGAAAAAATAACTAAAAACCGCCGAAGAAGGCGAAATTTTGAGGGCGAAAGGAGGGGCTGTGAGGGGAGGGTGGAGCCCCAATAAAACAAATAAAATAAGAAAATAAAAAAAATAAAAAGGTGGTAGCGTTCTGGCGTCACAGGAATAGAGCCCGGAGTTGGAATCCCACTGTAATAGAATATTTTTAATTTTAGAATTCAGTTATATAAAACTGTTTAGGGTCTCTAATGCTACGTATTGTGTCAGGTTTTGTTTATGTATATCTACACGAGCTGTAAACCTTATCGTCACGTAAAACGATGGTTGGGTAGGTTAGCTGCTTGGAAAGCCATTAGTAGTTACGGAGATGACTTTCCAAAACCAGTGTTGTAGCTCTTCACAAACTGAACAATCAAACACTACCGTCGTCAACTAATAGTTAAGCCAATACTGTAAAAAATGTAAAAAATTGTATGGGAGTGAAACATGGACTAAGGAGTTCAGACAAAACGATGATAGACGCTTTCAAAATGTGGTGCTACAGATGTATGAGGGAAATTAGATGGGTCTATCACGTAACTAATGGGGAGGTGCTCAACAGAATTGGGGAGAAAAGTAATATGTGGCATATGCTGACTCAGAGAAGAGATAGATTGGTGGGACACATTCTCAGACTTCAAGGAATCGTCAACTTAGCATTAGAAGGATGTGTGTGGGTTAAAAATCGCAGAGGCAGACCGAGGGACGATACAGTAAGCAGATTCTCAAGGATGTAGGTTGCCGTACGGATTCTCAGATCAAGAGGCTTGCATATCACAGGGTAGCGTGGACAACTGTATCAAACAAGTCTGCGGACTGAAGACCACAACAGCAACAGCCACCAATCGGAAATTTTTGTTATAATTAAACCTGTGTTTTCTACCTTATCCTTAAAACTGGTAGCTGCATCAGCCGCTGACATGTAACAGCAGATTATTCTCCGGTGTTGTGTACCTGCGTGTGGCGCGGTGTTGTAGACGACGTGCTGATCGACTTCGGGCGGCCGCCCCGCTGGAACTGCCCGCTGCCTGACACGGACGCGCCGCGCGCCACCACGCCCGCAGCCACCAGCATCACCACCGGGGCGCCCTCGCGCCGCCGAGGGTCCTCCAGGAGCACCGCCGCCGCCACCACCACCACCGAGGAGCCGCCAGCCACACAGGTGAGGCTGGCGGGTCGTCACCTTCGTCCTCTCAACGTCTTCCTTCATGCGATTGCCATCCTGACCGTGACGTTGTTCCTAAGTTTACATCTATGTCCTTACTCAGCAAGCCACTGTAAAGGCTGTAGCGAGACCTAGTGGCAACTCTGCGTCCACATCTACATTCCACAAGTCACCTCACGGATTGTTGTGCAATGTACTTTGTGTACCAATCACTTTCTCCTGCTCCTGTTAAGAGTCCTTACGGCTTGCGAGAAAAACCTCTCATGGTCTTTTCGCGAGATATACGTGGGAGGAACCAATACAAGGTATTTCAGGGGGAATAGTGAACATTTTAGGGCGTTGTAGTCAGTGGCGGACGAAGGCAGTCGGTGGCCCGGGGCGGCCGCAAAACAAAATGACGCCCGCCGTCCACTTGGAAATACATGTATCACTATAAAAAAAAAAGTAAATTTTGAGATTTGGAGGCCCTCAAAGAGAGAGGCACGGGACAGTAGCTTTCGAGATTTGTAGGCCGGCCCCACACCGAAAATGACGCTAAAGTGCTTTCAAGGCATTTGGACCCCCCCCCCCCCTCACCGCCAAGACGAGAGGCCCGGGGCGGTCCGCCCCCTCCCCTTAGTCCGCCACTGCTTGTAGTACAGATGATCTGCAATTTTAAAAAAAAACATATAGCATGTCTAATTATTGTTGAGTACAGACGTATAGCTCCGTTAAATGCATATACTCCAAATGGTGTGACATTCCTTACGCCGAATGTCAGAGGATTGCATAGTCGATAATGGACGCCACGTTTCCGGGCCCACGTTTATTGGACTTACCTTTTCTTGTGTCGGTGATTAATAATAATGATGATGATTTCGTGTGGTGCTTTTGGCTGGGATCGTGTTCGGCCTGCCTGGTGCAAGTCCTTAGGTGACGCCACATGGGCGCCTTGCATGTCAGTAATGATGAAATGATGATGAGGACAATACTCAGTCCCCGAGTGGAGAAAATATCCAACCCACATCCCGCCCGGGAATCGAACCCGAGGCCCCTGTGTGGCAATCTACCAAGCTGCCCAACATATATATATATATATATATATATATATATATATATATATATATATTTACTCTATGCTTAGTTTTCTTCTTTGCGGTCTTTGATCGTGTTTGTTCGAGTGGTTCTTGGATCAGCTTTTTTATTACATTGCAGAGAGCGTTAAGCCCTCCGACCGGGCGCGCTGAGCCACGGCGGCCGGCTTCCACTGGACTACGAAGGCGAACACAATAACAATACGGTCTCATGGTTATGGAACAAGTCAGTACATTTAGTCTAACACATCAATACTAATACAAAAACTTAAAGTAGGAGTATGCACATGACAATCTTAAGCCTAAGTAAAAAGAATCTGTAATGAATAAAAGGAACTACAATTTTTTTTCTCCAGGCGTTCCTCGACAGAATAAAAGGAGTGAGCCATGAGGTACTCTTCAATTTAGATTTGAAAACGTTTGAGTTAGTACCAATATTCTTGAGTTATTGTGGCAGCTTATTGAAAATGGATTCTGCACAATGCTGCATACTTTTCTGCAGAAGAGTCAAGGAGGTGTGATCCAAATGTAGATACGATTTGTCTCTAGTATTCACCAAATGAAAGCTACAACTCGTGGGAATAAGCTGGTATTGTTAACAAAAAACAATATTAAAGAAGATATGTATTGTGACGCCAATATCAGAATTCTCACACTATTGAAAAGAGGTCGACACGACGTTCGCGAAATTACACCACATATTGCTCGAGCCGCACGTTTCCGAGCCAAAAATATCATTTTTGTATCAGTCGAGGTACTCCAAAAAATAACGCCATACGTCATAAGTGAAAGAAATTAAGCATAGTAGATTACTTTTCGTGTTGAAAACTCACTTATTTCAGATACTATTCTAATGGTAAATAAAGCAGGATTTAGTTTTTGAACAAGACTCTGAACATGGGCTTTCCACAACTTACTATCTATCTGCATACCTAAAAATCTGAATTGTTCAGTCTCACTTATCATATGCCCATCAGGTATAATAAAAATGTCAGATTTTGTCAAATTCTGAGTTATAAATTGTAAAAACTGAGTTTTGCTGTGATTTGACATCAATTTTTTTCTACAATCTATAAACTTATCTCTTGAACTGCATTATTTGATACTGTGTCAATATTACGAACAACATCCTTCACTACCAAGCTGGTATCATCATATTTTACAATCACCTGTTATACTCGGAGGTATATCATTTATATAAATAAGAAACAGCAACGGTCCCAAAACAGACCCCTGGGACACCCCACACTTAATTGTGCCTCATTGAAATTGTACGTCATAGCCATTTTCTACACTGCGGAGAATTACCTTCTGCTGTCTGTTATTAAAGTATAAGGTGAACCATTTGTGAGCTACTGCTCTTATTCCATCTTCCAACTTCTGTAACAATATTTTGTAATCAACACAATCAAACGCCTTTGTTAAATCAAAGAAGACGCCTAATGTTCGTAACCTTTTTATTAAACCATCAAGTGCCTCACAGAGAAACGAAAATATAGCATTTTTAGTCGTTCAACCACTTCCGATACCAAATTTTTGATAACAAATTATGTGAACTGAAATGACCAATGAACTTTAGAAAAACCCGATGGCATATAAATAAGTCTGTAGTTGTCTACATTATCCCTTTCTCCTTTTTTATAAAGTGGTTTCACTACTGAGTACATTAATCTGTCAGGAAACTGTCCTTTCTGAAAGGAAAATTTACAAATATGGCTGAGTACCGGGCTAACATATGGAGAACAATACTTAAGAATTCTGACAGCTACCACGTCATATGCTCAAGAGTCAATAGTCTTTAGTGATTTAATTATTGACGCAATCTCCCCTTTGTCAGTATCATAAAGGACCATTGCAGGTAAACCTGTAGAAACTTGGGTTCTGTTTAGTTCACCTGCTATATTCAGAAAGAGATTATTAAAAACTGTACATACATCTAGCTTATCAGTAACAGAAACATTTCTTCTACGCACTGACTTTGTATCCTCTACCTGGTGCTGCTGACCAGACACTTCCTTCACGACTAACCAGATGATTTTAACTTTATCCCGAGAGTTTGCTGTTCTTTTCGCATGCCACATACTTTTTGCCTTCTTAATAACATTTTTCAGAACCTTACAGTACCGTCTATAGTGAGCTACTGCATCTTCATTTGATTGTTTCTAACATTTTGATACAAATCCGACGTTGTTCTACCACCTCTCACATTAATCGACATATTTTTAAGACCCCTTATATATGAGATGGAATTCTTACTTTAAGTAAACAGAAACTGATTCCCAGTTGACTGGTTTGATTGTTGCCGATCCTCGGTGTTGCAGCCGCCCCGGAGGTCTACGCGTCCGCGCGCCACGCCGGCGCCGGTGGCCAAGGTGTCCGACCCCTGGCACATCCCGGCCATCCAGTGCTACGAGCCAGAGGACGGCGTCTTCTACGCGCAGATGGGGCCCACGGGCGGCAAGCGCGGATACTCCGCCATCACCGGTAAGGGACATCCTCCAGTAATCCCGCCACCACATGTAAAGCTGATCAACCCAGCGAAACTATCCCGCTTTCATATCCTGTGAATCTTCTACTAAACGGATGCCTTTTTAAACAACTCCCAAACGGAATGTAGCCATAATCGCTTTTTTGTAGTCCTGACTCTCAAATCATTATATGAGGGGATGCTGAAAAGTAAGGCCTCCAAATTTTTGTCGTCTGTTCGCAGCATGGTTGAGGTTTCGCATATCCTGCATATTATTCTGTTGTCCTTGCCGCGTAGCTGACGCGAAGTACAAACCTCTGCCGCTTGAGGGCTTAGAGTAGTACCGAGTAACATGGCGGTCTGTAAAGTAACTATGTCAGGGCGTGAGAAACAGCGTGCTGTAATCGAGTTTCTAACCGCAGAAAACACGCCTCCAATTGAGATCCACAGAAGAATGAAAACTGTGTACGGTGATGAGTGCATCGACATCAGTAATGTGCGCCGATGGGCTGTCCGTGCTCGTAAACACGGTCCTAACCTCAACGTCTGTGACAGCACGGAGTGGACGACCGCGCACGACAACAGACGAGACTCATCGGAATCGGGTTGAACAACTCATCAGAGAGAATCGTCTGATTACAGAACTGCGGTACAGAGAAGTGTGTGCACGGTGGGTGCCCCGTATGCTCACCCCTGACATGAAACAAAGGAGATTTGTCAACAATTGCTGTTGCGTTTTGAGCAGGAGGTTGATGGGTTCCTTAACAACATTGTGACTTGTGATGAAAGCTGGGTGCACCATTTTTACCCCCTATGCAAGCGAGCATCACAGGAGTACCGCCACCACAGATCACCACCCCCAAGAAACTGCAAGACAAAAATGTTCAAATGTTTGTAGAACTAATGGGACTTAACTACGGGGTCATCAGTCCCTAAGCTTACAAACTACTTATGAACTAGCTAAAACTAAGGACAGCACAAATATCCATGCCCGAGGGGGGATTCGAACCCCCGACCGTAGTAGCCATGTAGATCGTGATTGGAGCGCCTCAGTCCCCTCGGCCACCGCGGCCAGCTAAACTGCAAGACCATGCCGTCGGCACGCAAGATCATGCTCACTGTTTTCTGGGATGTTCAAGGAGTCGTGCATACGGAGTTCATGCCTAAAGTCACCACCATAAACTCCACATGGTACGGCGAGACACTCCGCAAACTGAAAGCACGCATTCGAAGAACTCGTCCGCACATGGAACACCCTCTCCTTCAGCATGACAATGCCAGAACGCACACGAGCGCTGCGACATCTGCAACGATCCGCCGCCTTGGATTCACTGTCATTGATCATCCTCCATACAGTCCACACTTGGCTCCATCCGATTTTCACCTCTTCCCAAAGCTTAAAGAACACCTTCGCGGTGTCCACTTTACAACTGATGAAGCAGTGCAAACGGAGGTGAGGCGGTGGTTCAGACAACGAGGTCCAAACTTCTACAGTGTCGGGATCCACAAACTGATCTCTCGTGGGGATAAATGTGTGCGTCGCCAGGGTGACTATGTTGAGAAATAAATATGTAGAAATGGTGAATAAAGATGTGGTATTATAATACAATTTGGTTTATTTCAAAAGCCGTAAAGTATTCCCGGAAAAAAATCGGAAGCATTACTTTTCAGCATCCCTATGTAGGTTTCGAAAGCTGGCTAAAGCCGGTAATAATTTGAGCTGAAATTTTTACAAATGGTGTTCAGAAAAGATAGACTGAATAAAATAGGTGGTGGAGTCTTTATTTATGTTACAGGCGGTTTATCCTGTATCGAAATTGCTCCTGTGAGTTGGTATGGGTAGAGGTTATACCTGACAACCAAAAAAAATTAATAATTAGCTCTTTTTCTCGACCCCCTGGCTCAGACGCTTCAATTGCAGAAATGTTCAAAGAAAACTTTGATCAAATTTCAAAAATGTACCCAAAGCATACAAATTTAATTGGTGGTGGCTTTAATTTACCCTCGATATATTCGCAAAAATACATGTTCAAAACTGGAGGCAACATAAAGCATCGTCCGAAATTGTACTGAACGCATTCTCTTAAAATTATCTCGAGCAATTAGTTCACGAGCCCGCTGGAATAGTAAATGGTTGTGAGGACATACTTGACCTCCTTGCAAAAAATAATCCGGAGCTAAAAAAAGAGCATCAAAACTAGAGCTGGGGTTGAACGTGACTCGAACTGTTCGAACAATTTACGTCACGGTTCGGGAAATCTCGGGAAATGTTAGCAATGTCAGGAGGTACTATCTCTACGATTTACAAAGATGATATTCATTAATGTGTTCTGTGCTGTGCAGTATAGGATTTATAACAAATATAGTTTGTCATTAATGTACTATGGGGATTAATAAGTGTAAAATTCCGACTGTAGTAGCTGCTAGGGTGCAGGTCACAAGTAAAAACAGTAGCGAACATATGCTATAAGTACACGATAGCAATTGCCATTAAAAATTATAGTGCTGCAATCTAGTGACTCCTGTTGATATGACGTACAGAGCAGTTTATGCACCGTTTATTCCGAGGTTGCAATTAGTTTATTTTTACATGACTTATTTCCGTTATTTGGTATTAAATTTCTAATGTTTTCCTAATTTCATCTCCTTTAATCTTGCTTTCAAAGCGATTAAAAGGTGGTGACATTTTAATCTGTTACTGCACCGTATTAATAGGGAATGGAATGGTCATTTGCAGCCTATCTCTTATAATCGCATTAAATGTAATTTCTACTTACGATGAATTCACATTTTTCCTTAGAATGTTAGCCATCAGTAATGAGGTGCAGTAATTCTAGGAGTAGATATTTTGTTTATCAATGGATCGTATCTTGCAGTGACACCAGACACATCACGTATGCACTGTTTTAAACAATATATACAGTTTTTCATACTGTTGCCCTTCTTTTACTTTACATGTACGTGTACTTCCTATTATATTAGTTCTGAGCAAAGCGATAGCCCGCTAAGTAATAACCAAGCGGTTGAGTCTGATAGATTTACACACATCTGAACATTTTTTGACGGAAAAGACGTTACACTGTGACTATGGAATCATTGTTTGTAAAGTAATGCTCGACAACGACCACACGATGCTCTGTGCTCCATAGCGACCTAAAGTGCATTGTACGGGCGGTCTGCCAACATTCATCTAAGTTTAGTACCCCATCTCGTCGCCGCGTACTAGCTGTTGGAAAAAAAATGCTTTTCCTCTGATCCACCCTGTATATTACATATTACAATCTCAGTGAGCAATATTTACTGATGTTCCTGTCTAGTCCAAGAGTATCTGTACACTTATTGTTTGCCACTGACAACTTCCACAAACCGTAAAAATTTGAGTTAGGGAGTGCTTCTCTGATAATGCTTCAGAAGTTATTGAAAGCTTCACTCACTGCCTTTCCGACTGCCATTCTTGTTTCGATCAGCATTTGCATATCTTTATGATACGATTTGCCTTGCTCCTATTTTGGAAAATAAGTACATTCTTAAGACGATTACTAATTTGCTTTCTGTTTCATGGTGACACTCTAGTATACAGTCCTTTGGAAAAAATATCATATACAGAGTATTAGTGCCATTTGCTGCTCTGTTAACAGTATACGTTATTACAATGTCCATTCATTGAAAACCCCTCCCGAAATCATATTCTGACTACGCCTATACGGCTTCAGCACCCCCAGAATTTTTTAAACTACATTCCATTACCCTTGTTAATGTGAATCTTATAAGCTCCTTTCAAGACACTGTCCATACCGTTCAGTAACTCTTCCAGGTCCTCGACTGTCTCTGACAGAATTGAGATGTCGTCGGGAAACAGCAAACTTTTACTTCTTGTAATTACACTACTGTCCACTTCAGCCATCGTTAACAAAAACAGTTCGAGCTTGTGCTACATCTCTGATGACCACGCTGTCATTAGAGTCTAAACTTCTTTCACGTTGTTTTTTCCCTTTTTTATGAGTCACGTTCGCAAAAGGTTTTAACAATTTATTTGATAGGGTGGCCGGTTTCGATCTCTTCCGAGATCATCATCAGACCGATTCGTCTCGCTGTTGATGCCGAGGCGATGAGCGTTCGTGACTGTTCTCATTTTTAAGACATATACCAGTTCGCTGTTTTCCCTAAAGGAAACTATGTTTTCCAAACTTATTATTTTCCCTTTTGTTTGTGAGACAGTGTGTATGTTGTGCACGTGAGTAACCGCAGCTGACGTTGGCAGGACACGTCGGCTGGGGCATCTCGTGGTACATCAACGGGCTGCTGATCCCCGAGATCAACGTGGTGCGCGGCAGGACGTACACGTTCGTGGTGGAGGGCGGGCTCGACCCGGAGACGCCGGCGCGCTATCACCCGTTCTACATCACCGACGACCCCGTCGGCGGCTACGAGCACAAGACGCCCGAGGAGCGCGCGGTACGTGTAGCGCCGCAGCAGATCTGCACCAGCCTGCTCTCCCGCTGCTTCACCGTGGCTGCTGCGCCAACTTCTGTCTATCCAACACTTAGAAAATACAGGTCATCGGTTACAAAGAAAGAGGTTGATTACTTTACCAAGGTTTCGGCTTCAACTAAGGAAGCCTTCATCAAAAAAAGATTTATACATACATGTGGCGTCTGTTCCGAAAGAACAGCCGTCACTTCTAATCCGCAGTTGTTATTCTTTCATATTCACAGAATATATGACATGAATTGAGAATGGGCAAAGCTGAAAATGTGTACCCAATCGGGATTCGAACCCGGATATCCCACTTTCTAGGCAGTTGCGCCGACCACTACACTGTGGACACAGGGATCACCGCACCTGCAAGGACTACCTAGGTACGCCTCCCGTCAGATACAAATTCCCAGCTTCACCCTGCCCACAGTACTCAAACTCGTAGTTATGAAACTAATTACCGTAAGAGTAAGGGACACATATTTGCCAAACTCTCCCCACTAACGAAAGGATCCTTGCCCATTCAAATGCTCAAATATTTGTTAAGCTTAAGGGACTTAAATGCAGGGCCATCAGTCACTAAACTTACAGATTCAAATGTTCAAATGTTTGTATAGTCTATGGGACTTAACTACGGGGTCATCAGTCCCTAAACTTACAAACTACTTATGAACTACTTACGAACTAGGACGGCACAAATATCCATGCCCGAGGGGGGATATTGAACCCCCGACCGTAGTGGCCGTGAAGACCGTGACTGGAAACTTACAGACTACTTATGAACTGCCTTACACTAAAGACGACACAAACATCCATGCCCGAGGGGGTATTCGAACCCCCGACGGGGAACGGCCTCGCGCATCGTAGCATAGCGCCTCAAAGCGCTCGGCCGCTCCGCCACGGCCATTGCCCGTCGCCGGCAGATTATATATATACATGTGGCGTCTGTTCCGAAAGAAGTGGGGAGGAATGGCCAAGTTTGTGGCCCTTACTCTCACGGAATTAGTTTCATAACTACGATGATGATGATGATGATGATTGGTGTTTTAGGGCGCTCAACAGCGAGGTTATCAGCGCCCGTCATAACTACGAGTTTGAGTACTGTGGGCAGGGTGAAGCTGGGAATTTGTGTCTGACAGGAGGCGTGCTTAGGTAGTCCTTGCAGGGGCGGTGATCACTGTGTCCGCAGGGCAACTGCCTAGAAAGTGGGAGACGCGGGTTCGGATACCGGCTGGGTACACATTTTCATCTTTGCTCATTCGCAGTTGATGTAATATATTCTGTGAATACAAAAACTTTTAGTCACATGAAATGAACAGACAGCTGGTTTTTAGCAACAGAGCTCACGTTCAAGTTACAAATCTAAATTACATGTCACGAGATTTAAAAATTACAACTTATATTTCATATAACTAAACGCGCCGCTATTTGCATGAAATATAAGTCCTGTTATTTAAATCTTGTCACATGTAATTTACATTTGTAACTTTAACGTGAGCCATGTTGCTCAAAAATCATTGTCTGTTCATTTCATGTAACTATTTTTTTTTTGTTTAAAAAAAAAGAAAAAAGAAAAAAAAAGAAAAAGAAAAGGAAAAAAAACGACTTGCATAGTTGAAGCCGAAACTTTAGTAAAGTAATCAACTAACTTTGCAAACCGATGAGTTGTATTTTTTTAATGTTAATCTTCCACGAACGGTTGCTGCCTCTACAGCCATGTTTAAAATTGTTCTGGCTGTCTCTCATAAGTTAGTCTACTGCTGCATTCATTGTATCCCCAATTACTATTTATTTATTTCTTTTTTTGCTATGATTTACACAGTGTTTTCGTAAGAGTGTGCAAAAAATTTAACAGGCTAGAGGATGTTCCACTGAACAATTTGAAGTACGGAATCTGGGGTCGGAGAAGACAACGTAAGGAGATAACGGAAACACACATTAGTGTGTCCTTTCTTATTTGCAGTTGTTACGATCAACTGAAAATACCATCATTGAAACAATGACTGTACTGCTTGGACTGTATCTTTAAAATGTGTACAAACTGACAGCCTTCAACCTCAATACAAGCACTACATTAGCCAACAACCTTCTAACCCATCCTGACAAACATCCCTGCTGTGTTTCGAATCACACCACAAGTAGCCATAATTGTGTCAACTGATTCCATGTCCGTATACATTGGCGTCTCTTACGAGGGCTTTTCGAAAAGTAAGTTGACTTTACAAATGAAAAGGTACGAGACTTCTAAAAAACAAACCTGTTCAAATCTGAATATACCGCTTTGGGATAACGTAGTGCGACATCAACGGACACGAATGTAGTGCCGTCACCCCCCCCCCCCCCTCTAAAAATTCACGGCTGTGCCCTCAGCAGGCAAGGTGATGCCGTCTTTTTTCGATGTTCGAGGTCCGGTACTCACCGAATTCCTTGATCACAGAAAAACCATTAACAGTGATTTGTACTGTGAGACACTACTTAGCCTACGCCAGTCCATCAAGAGGAAACAGCCTGGGCTGCGGACTGAGGAAGTGATTCTGCTCCATGTTAACGCGCGTCAACGCGTCTCAGTGGTCACACAAAGTCTACTGGCCAAGTGGGAGCAGCTTGAATATCCGCCCTACAGCTCGCCATATCACCATGTGATTTCAGACTGTTGCGCGGGCTAAAAAAAAAAAAAAAGAAAAAAACATAATAAACTCAAACGGAAGCGCTTGAACTCGGACGACAAACTGAAGGACACAGTACAGGACTGGCTCTTGTCACAGTCACAAGAATTCTGGGAGCAGGGAATCCTATCCTTCGGCTCGCTGGACAGACCTGTTTTGGTGTGCTCGAAGATTTTCTATTATTAGAAAAAATAGAGCAAATAATTTGCTTCAAATTTTGTTTGAAAAATCTAATCAACTGGTCCATAAAATTACGGAAATTCAGCCGTAAACACATATTTTCTTCTGCTGATTTTTCGGCTGCAAACAATCCAGCTATCCTCGGAGCGAGTCTGAAGACTGACGGCATAGCGCTGCCGTCCACCTTATATACTGTGGGGCGAGCCAGTGCGCATGCTTAATAAAAAGTCATCGTCACAGACGTAGAGCACACGGACGGCAGTTGTAGTGCCCTTAAGTAGAGTACGTATGATAACATATTTTGGTTAAAGATTTATGAAGCTTTAGTTCCCTCTGTAGAGAGCGTTTGTAATCCTATTCTGTGGTTAACAGGGTTGCAGCGCCGTTGTCTTTGACTGTTTACGATTGTGCCTACCGAAAAAAATGTTCAAATGTTTGTATAGTCTATGGTACTTAACTACGGGGTCATCAGTCCCTAAACTTACAAACTACTTATGAACTACTTACGAACTAGGACGGCACAAATGTCCACGCCCGAGGGGGGATTCGAACCCCCGACCGTAGTGGCCGTGCAGACCGTGACTGGAGCGCCTTAGTCCCCTCGGCCACCGCGGCCGGCGTGCGTGCCGAATTCTAAATTTTGTCAAGATTAAAACCATCATCACGATTAACTAAATTATTCGCCAGTCGAATTTATGGACCAGGGCAAGGTGATACCGTCTTTTTCGACGTCCGAGGTCCAATACTCAGCGAATTCCTCGAGCAAGGAAAATCCATTGAAAGTGACGTGTAGTATGAAACACTCCGTAATCCATCAAGAGGGAAACGACATGGTCTGCTCACGGAGGAAGTGATTCTGCTCCATGATAACGCGCGTCCACACGTCTCCATGGTCACACAAAATGTACTGGCAAAGTTCAAGTGCGAGCAGCTTAGCTGCTTGAGCAGTCGTTCTATAGCCCAGACATGATGCCCTGTGACTTCCATTTATAGGACTGGCTCTTGTCGCAGCCACAGGAATTCTGGGAATGGCTCGTTAAACAATTTACTCAGACACCCTTCGTAAATTCGACCTTTTTTATGTTTGTACACATGTCTCGAACATATGTTCACTGTTTCAAGTTACAGAATACGTCGTTTGTATTTTACAGATAGAAAGGTTAGACGTGTTTTAGTGAGCTCGGAGACTTTCTATTATTATAAACATGTAGCAAAGAATTTGCATCAAATTTTGTTTGAAAAATGGAATCAGTTCCCTAAAACACTTGAAATGTTGGCGGTGTCCGGACACTTGCCACGCCGGACGCTTGCAACGCCGGACATTTGCCACACTTTTACCTGCTCCAAAGGGTCGTGTGCCCCTGTCTCCTCATCCTCCTCCTCCTCATCCTCCTCCTCCTCCTCCTCCTCCTCCTAATCCCCCTCCCTCCCGGCCCGAAATTCCGTGGACGGTATCCAGACACCTGCAGTTCCTAGTGTAACCATCAGTGTAGAAGTTATTACAACGACCGAGGGCAGGCCTTTTGCCCATACAATGGTTATAATAAATAGAGGGAATCAAAGGAAGGTGTCTTTACATCGATGTGCTTATGCAGAAAATAGAATCATTGCAAGGGAAAGCTGCTTTCTAAGGACGGAGAAGTATTGAGCGTATTAGAACATCTGTGAGAACCACCTGACGATGCAACCTTTATTAGTTATATAAATAAAAAGAGTGTATCAGAATCCCTAAATAGCTTAATGATGAAACTATCTGGTGACATTTCGGTTTACTAGCGTTTAATCAATAAGCAAACTTGACTTAACGAAACAAAAACGTTAACATCACTCAAATGATCCTCCTGCAACCAGAATTTACAGTTACATCTACCGCTTTTCAATTAGCAATTTATTATTTGGGTAAGGGCACCTATAGTTGACAAGAGAACTTTTTTTATATCTTCTAAAATTATGGCCACACTATTAAATAACAGTGAGTTCTAAAATTATTTTCTGAAACTTCAGAGCCGCGAGTAGCACCTAAAATAAGTCACTTTTGTAAAACTGATGAAATAGGTTATGAAAATATCTGAACCTTTGAACTTCACGGAAAATATACAGATATACAATTTCCGTAGTTATAGTGTTGAAATAATTCCCATATCTCCAAAATTAGACAAGGATAGAATTACAGTAGATGGAGATCTCATATTGTAAATTTAGATATAGTCCTTAATTACGAAAATTCCTTACCACATTTTTATTATCTTTAAACAGGCCAGTAAAAGATATTGAAACTAGGGAAGGAGCTTACTACTCAAAAGTAATTGTTACAAAAGAATATCATAAACAAATGTATTAGATGTACTTTTCTTATAAATTAGAAACTTTTTGAAAACACATTTGATCATTTTGTCTGTCACTGACAGTTCAGACATCTCTGCAACAGCACTTATTTGATAGGGTGATTTGCTTTGCAGTGCCAAGGATATCTACTTCTATGTTATATTTGCTGTAGTTCTCATTTCAAATTGCGGAATATTTACGTCGTCTTCTTTAGTGCAAGTATTTCGGGAAACCACATTTAGTTCAAATGTTTGTATAGTCTATGGGACTTAACTACGGGGTCATCAGTCCCT
The DNA here is from genome assembly GCA_026315105.1 of Locusta migratoria. Lineage (NCBI taxonomy): Eukaryota > Metazoa > Arthropoda > Insecta > Orthoptera > Acrididae > Locusta > Locusta migratoria. The sequence goes on along the minus strand of CM048746.1, from coordinate 422,195,452 downwards.
AAACTTACAAACTACTTATAAACTACTTACGAACTAGGACGGCACAAATATCCATGCCCGAGGGGGTATTCGAACCCCCGACCGTATCACATTTAGTAACTCCGCTTTAGTAGCTTCATCAGTTACATTACCATCGTTATCGTGCAATAAAGGCATTGACTGAGTCTTTCCTCTGGTGTACATAACATAGGACCAGAATCTCTTTGGATGTTCCAGCACATTTCTAGAGAGAGTTTCGTTGTGAAAACTATTAAATGAATCTCGCATTGAAGTCCGCGCTAAATTTCGAGCTTCAGTAAAACTTCGCCAACCTTGGAGATATTGTGTTCGTCTAAATGTCCTGTGCTGTTTCGAGTACCATGGGGCATCATTTAACCCAATATTAATTGACTTGGTGTGAATCCATACAGTGCCGAATTTCCGAGTGTGGAGAATCTAGTCACAAACAGCAGTTCTAGGTGCCTCTCTCACTTTTTTCTGCAATATTACAATAGCTCTTTCGCATCAGTGAACAGAAAAATTGGTAAAACGTCTAGCGAATGCAAATGACGAGTATAACAGGGCGTGATTTCAATTATCATGTCATGGACGCATGCACACGGTCAGTTATGTATTTGTTGATGCATTCAGCACAATGGATTGCTGTTTGCTCATTTGCGTCTTTATTCTCTTTTAATTAATCTGACCACTTTACAGCCACTGGCAGCATTCTGTGTATTCAGATTCCCGAATTGATATTTCCTCTTCCACTGGTGTCAAACCTGAACTTTAACGGTACTGTGCGATTTCTTATACTCAGTATCATCACACATATTTAATGAGTATTAAGATTAATAAACCAAATATTACATCTACTACTTGTTTCGGAAGAGTGAGAATTTTTCAACAAACAACTGTTGTTGATCGTGTTGATACAGAAATGGAATCCATGACATTACAAATGACGGATCGAGGTAGACCCAGATTCGTTAATATACCTGAATACAAGCTATGTTTACCGCAGTCCACCTAAGAAATTCAAGATCACGATTTTCTGCCGTTTCAGGTGATACTCCTCACATTATAATATGGGACACTACATTTCATGTAGTATTTCATGTACTCATAGCATTTTCAATGTGTGCCGGACCTTTTGTCAACCAATGACAGGACGGAGGAGAACACTTGCTACTGATATATTGCATAAGTTGCGAAATCCCTTATTTACATCTTCTCCTTTGCTTACATATGAAGTAACAAAAGATAAAAGGTAAAGCAGTCAACAATCCGAAGATTGGTTTGAACACCACAGTGCTTTACTAGGCATGGTCCTGTTTGGAGGTGGTATGCCGTTGCCTTCCTCCGACCTTCGAACTGACTTACCCAGCCAGTTATAGGGGGGAATTACAGTTTAACGTGGGTTCCGAACCACGGTGCTACTCGGTATTTTTCACATGAGCAGAGGTGAAAGAAGTGCAAAAAGATTTGTAATATGTGAGTCACCAGTGGCGATACGCCTTTGACCAGGCCCTGTAGTGTGCTGCAGAATTCATTAATTCCATCTCTATGTGTTAAGTCATGTTGTCATCTTCTCCAGTTAGAGTTGCCAATGTTAGACGTGTCAATTCCTAGGGTTTACCTTTCCTTAAACTACACGAAAATCTTTGCTGTTATGTTTTGAGTTATCGTCAGGAGAAGACATGTTTTGCTTCCGCGACGCATTTAGGTCCAAAGGTGAAGTATAAAACGAAATCCTCAGTCACTGCCTCACAAAAAATGGGATTACTGATTCCAAAATCATTAGCGAAATTAATAAAGAACTCGACAGTATGTGCTCACTTATCTGTATGACGTTTCACTCTCTCACGCCTGACTGCATACACTAGTAAAGTCATATGGCACGAATGGCTGGGAGACCCCGAAGGGCAGCAAACGTCTAATCGGAAGGTTTTCCTAATCTATCGCTTCCGCAGCTAGCTGCAGTGGGTGTGTGTGTGTATTGTAGTGTCGTGTTGAAGATGATGGGAAAAGGGAGAGGGTGAAAACCGGCGCAGACACATAGTCTGCCTAGCTTAACAGCTCCATCCGATGGACGGATCATCATCAACAGTTTTCCGTGCTCTCACTCCATAAGACACTGAAGAGTGGTTTGGAAGTTAATCCAGGACATTGGCGCAAACACTGGAGATCAGCACATTGAACATGCCGAAATGCAAAAGGAAAATTGTTAACAGTACGGTTATCCATCTAAGTACTGGCAATGCCCAACAGTGCTTAACTTCAGTGCTCTTATGGGAACCGGTGTATCCATCGCGGCATGTTCACTACTGGAGACACTCGTCCCGTTGAGACTGGTGTCATGAAGCCACTGTTCACTGACGTACCAAACGTCCTGAGGTAGGCACCTAATATCGAATACGATCTCTTCTGGCCCTGCGGACTGGAGTGAGACATTTTAGAATTGATTGGGATGATCTCTGGGTGAGTCATCTCTAGGAATCTCAGTGAGTACTAGAGCACTGCTGTGTGTAATATCTCTGGATTCAAGAAGGCGGCGCATTGTCCTTTGATGCAGGATCCATAAAACGGAGCCCGCATTCCATGATTTTGGGGGATATGCTCGATGCCGCTCAAATATTGGTGCCAGAGTGGCCACCTCAGACTTTGAACCTCCCCTGGATGTTCTTGTACCCATTCCCAGGCAAAATGGGAGCGATGTGGTGGCACGTTATTTTCTTCAAGCTGTGCAGGATCGTCATGGTGTAGTATCAGTGTAGATTGTCCTTCAGGACCTCAAAATATTCCGGATCATGCTAAATCTCTTTCAGAATAACCAGGAGGCCCATTCCATGCCAGAGAAATGCATCCCAGACCATAACATTAACACCACAGCCATGGAACACTCCTTCTTGGCAAGCGGGATCCATCAACTCATGTGGTCTGTCCACATACGGTGCCTCCCTTCGCTGTTGTCCAGTTGAAATCGTGGTCGTCCGACCATACGTCTTTCCGTCATTCTTCCATTGTCTACCCCTGATGACTATCGACAAATGCTGTCGTGACTGATAACATCATGTTAACAGTGGTTCCGTGTGCAGGACCAGCTCCCATATCCCAACGAACCCATGTTCCTAAGGCTTGTCCATTGGGCGACGTGTCTAGCACGTGCTGTATTCAAGTGAGCCGAGATTTTCTGCACAGTTTCCCGTCTGTTATATTGACGATCCGCCACAGGCGTTTCCAGTCACAGTCATTGAGACTGGCTGGACGTGGTGGTTCGACTGATGTGGACGGTGGCTGTACTGCCCTCTTTACATTCGTTATTAACCTTTACATTTCGCTTGTTACAGCTTCCTTATTTATTTATTTGTTTTATTTCAATTGCGTAATTTCACATTTAAAATTATGTTATTAAAAACAATATATGTATACAGTTTACAGTCAGAGATGAGTGGTGGTTGCTTTTTATGGATACCTGGTGCCTTTAAAATAACCATTTAAATAAAGAGTTTGATAACTATTTAAAGTTGCTTTACCATTATAAATCTAATTGAATGTTAAAACAATTTTAAATAATTGTTAATCAAACTGTTCATTTACATAGATAGTTTAAAGGCACCAGGTAGTTCATAAAACCACCACCACTAATATCTGAAAACTAAATACATATATTGATATCAATAACATAATTTTAAATATAAAATAAGGTAAAATAAATAAAAACAGGTAAAGAAATAAATAACAAAGATGTAGCAAGCAAAATGTGAAGGTAAATCAATAATGTAAAAGGAGCGCGACTCTCGGCAATGATGTACACTGAACCAAGTTTTGTAATAACGATAACAGCTGGCTCAGTGTGAACGTAATCTTCAGCATCAAGGTCGAAAAGTTTTATATTTTAAACCACGTTTTTTAAAAGTATGTATTTAACGAATTCGAAATATTGAAACATTTCGACCGTTTGAGGGCATTAAAATAAATTTAAATTTGTGCTGGAGCTGGATTCGAACCCGGATTTCCGTCTAAGGGCCAAGTTGCCTTAACCAATTAGGCTATCCAGGCACGCTTCCCTTGCAAATTGTCAACTAACGACGGTTAGTGCCCCGTGCCAATTAGTTACACTTGCTCGCAGCCTATACTGGATTCCTGCAAGAGATCGAACATATTAATGCATCCGCACTGAAATTGTCAACTCCCTTTTGGAGGCATATTTAAAATTATTGATATGGTGTCTGTTCTTTTCTGACATGGCCCGAAGCGGGAAATTCGGCTTGGAATCCAGGTCAAGCACCAAATTTGGAACTTCGCCGTTGAATTTATTTCAGTGCATTGAAACGGTCGAAACGTTTGAATGTTTCGAATTCGTAAAATTACGGCCGTTCAGGTCAAACAATTAGTGTCTGTTCTTTCGAACATGTCCGAAAAGAACGGACACAATATCACAAATTGATGTACAATACGTCATGCGTGTTAACTGATTATAAATGGTTCTAATTTTTAGCACCGAAATCTAGATATCCAATAACAAATAAATATTTGCGACTGATTTCTGCTCATCATTCACGAATTTGGGGAGACCTGGGCAATTTGGCCATATTTCTTATTGTTGTTAATATTAATTTACTTGACATATTCAAATTTATGAATTTGTTGTTAAATATTACATATGTCTTTACTGAATCTGGATGGCAGTTATTAAGTTTGAAAATATCACTTGAAGTATTAGAAAAAAATTAATTACTGGACATAAGTCAAGTGGCCAATCTGCCCCTACTTCTAGGTAAGTTGGCCCAGAAGCTGGGGCACGTTGGCCCATGTAGTCTTTTGGTGAGTATAACTAGGAAATCAAAATTAAACTTTTATCAAGAAATAAACTTTAATGTACATAATATCAAGTTGAATATTGAGTTAAATGCTTAACATTGAGGACTATGCTAACAGGACAGGTTAAACTTGTTACGATTTATAATGTCTTAATACAAACCAGTCAACTTTAATCAATGTCCAGCGCCAAAGGATCAGCACAGTTTTAACACTCATAAAATAGTCTACGGATTTCATTTTTCAAGCATCTCTGATGAGCCCAACGCTTGCAGTTCATGAACTGAATTCCTGTGACTCTTCTTCATCGTCATCATTATCATCATCTTTCCTTTTAAAAAAGGGCTTTTCTACTCTTTGATCTAATTTTTCTTCGGTAATTCTTTCCAATTCTTTGGTCCAATGGGAAGGGTTGAAATTCAGTTTCTGTTTCTTGAGTTTCAATTCCGTGTAAAACTGACATGATACCTGTCTGTACTTAGCACAGAACCTCCAGTACGATTTTCTTGGAATCCCAAAGTCTTCGCTAACAGTCGTCACAAATCTTTCCTTTTCTTTTACTTCTAAAACTACTCTTAGTGCCGTATCTTCAGAAATAATTCCCCTTTCATTATTTTATAATTTCGGATCATTTTTATGATAAAACAAATGTTTAAACCATGTTTTAAAAACAAGGAAATGAAAGAGATTCTTACTTCTCAAATCACTGTTTAAGATTAAAATTAAGTTTATTAGTTGCACTTTTTATCTCGTGAATATGACGATCTTTTGACCTCTGAAATGTATCAAAATGTGTTTAACTTCGACAATTATGTTAATAATTTAATGAATTCGAAGAATTATATTCGTTGTTATCATTAAAAGTAACGTAATAGGTTGTCTCGGCTGGCCATCGTGCCCCGTCCTCTCTTGGCCAACATGCCCCATCACCATCTTCGCAATAAACTCTGTTCCTTAGAAAACTCACTGGAGCAATTAAGTCTGTATGCCATATAGAAATAATCCTTAAAGTACGACCTTTTATTATACTAGTCACCTCGTTGCGCCTAAAGCAAGCAAAACTTAAATAACACACTTTAACCGACGAAGAATTTACTGAAACACGCACAAAAAATAATTAAGGATTAGAGCTTGTCCAAAACTTCGCCGCCTGCGGTATTGGCCCTGTATAAGGAAACGGACAGTGCTACGTACTTTCTGATTGATTCCGAAGACGATCTAGCGTCTACTGTATGAACTAATTCGACTGTACCATCCAGCCCCTATGGCCAACGTGGCCCGGTCTCCCCTACAACACTGTCCTTGACAACGGAGATCCTGTATGGAGGTGTAGTTGTTGCAGAGTTGTCCTTTGAGCAGTGTGCGGGGTGTGGTACAGGTGTTGAGGTGTAATAATAATAATAATAATATGGTTTTCTGTTGCGCAGGACCTAATTGACGAGTAAGACTCCATGGTCATGGAACAAGTCAATACATGAAGTTTAATGCAAGAATGGTAATAGAATATTTTTAAGTGGTCACACGACACTCTGAAGACTAAGTGAAAAGAATCAAGAAAGAAAAAAACGAATTAGCTTAATTGCTTAATTTTTCTAGCAGTTCCTCGGCAGAATAAAATGAGTGAGCCATAAGGTAACTCTTCAATTTAGATTTGAAAGCGTGTGAGTTAGTGCTAAGATTCTTTAGTTCTTGTGGCAGCTTATTGAAAATGGATGTTGCGGAATACTGCACATCTTTCTGTACAAGTGTCAAGATGGTGTGATGCAAATGTAGATTCGACTTCTGTCTAGTATTCACCGAGTGCAAGGTACTAACTCGTGGGAATAAGCTGATGTTACTAACAACAAACGACATTAAAGAAAAAACGTATTGTGATGCCAGTGTCAAAGTTCCCAGACAACTGAAAAGGGGTCGACATGAAGTTCGTCAACTTACACCACATATTGCTCGAAACGCCCGTTTCTGAGCCAAAAATATCCTTTTTGTTGCAGTCGAGTTACCCCAAAAAAACAATGCCGTACGTCATAAGTGAGTGAAAGTAAGCTTAGTAGACTACTTTTCGTGTTGAAAAATCACTTATTTCAGATATTGTTTTAATGGTAAACAAAGCAAAATTTAGTTTTGTAACAAGCTCCTGAACATGGGCTTTCCACGACAGCTTACTGTCTATCTGAACACCTAGAAATTTAAACTGTTCAGTCTCACTTATCATATGCCCATTATGTGTAATCAAAATGTCAGATTATGTGTTAGAAATTGTAAAAACTGAGTTTTACTGTGATTTAACATCAACTTGTTATCTACAAGCCATGAACTTATCTCCTGAACTGCATTATTGGATACTGTATCAATATTACGAACAACATCCTTCACTACCAAGCTGGTATCATCATCAAACAAAAATATTTTACAGTCACCTGTTATACTCGAAAGCATATCATTTATATGAATAAGAAACAGCAATGTTCCCAAAACAGACACCTGGGGCAACCCACACTTAACTGTGCCCCATTGCGATTGTACGTCATAGCCATTTTCTACACTGCGGAGAATTACCTTCTGTTGTGTATTATTAAAGTAAGAGGTGAACCAGTTGTGAGCTACTCCTCGTATTCCATGATGTTCCAACTTCTGCAACAATATTTTGTGATCAACACAATCAAACGCCTTTGTTGAATCAAAGAAGGCGCCTAATGTCCGTAGACTTTTATTTAACCCGCCAAGTGCCTCACAGAGGAACGAAAATATAGCATTTTCAGTCGTTAGCCCACTTCTAAAATTAAACAGTACGTTTGATAACAAATTATGTGAACTGAAATGATCAATTAATCTTGAATATACAGCCTTCTCAATTACTTTAGAAAAAACCGATGGCATAGAAACAGGTATATGGTTGTCTACATTATGCGCGGTTGCAGGCGGTGCACATCTTCGCGGGCGTGTCGGTGAACCGTCGCGGTGACGTAGTGCCCACCGGCACTGGCCGCCTGTGCAACTGGACGCCAGACCCCGACCAGCCGCCGGCCGACGAGTTCGCGTCGTTCGGCGCCTACCAGCGCTCCCTGACGCTGCAGTGCGACGACGGAGAGCCGGGCGTCGTCGAGTGGACGCCGGGGCCCGACACGCCCGACACCGTCTACTACCAGGTCAGTCTGCGCCACTGTGCCGTGAGGACCCTGTCTGAACGCACGGGGCACTTTTTAGTTTTCGTGTCCAGAACGCCATCCATTACAATCTAGTGTGAATTCATGTAATCTGTATCTATAAATGTGAATGTCTGTTCGGTGTACGCTTATCACGTCCGAACGACAAGACGCAGAGACTTAAATATTTGTACAGTTACTAATTTATACCTCAGGAAGGTTTTAGGCACGGTTTTATAGCGATCTGATAGATATTTAGTAATTTGAAGAATATAACGCGAAATGCGAAACAATAATTACTCTTTGAAAATTATTTTTATATTTTATTGGTTGCATTGTTCCTCGTGGGTTGATAATGGCAAAAGGGTGGAGTATATTGGGATGGAAAGTTATCTGTGTATATAAAATTCTACGTGTGAGTGTTAATATTTCGCTCTACAGTGAAATCTACAGAACGCAAACGAATGGTCTGTGTGTAATTGTTGTCCGAAGTCTCCTGTTGTACACCATAGCAGTCCCATGCCGATAGCTATAGCGGATGGAAGAAATGGCGGTTGAAAGTCGTCAAATTATAAAAAAAAAAAATTCCGACTGAAGGCAAGCGATGACGTTTGCAACTCTATAGCAAGGAGGTTACATACAGCGAAACGTGATACCACAGACCATATCTTTGGTCTATGCGTGCTACAATGTCTTCAGCTCTTTCTCTGTAAGAATAAGCATACGAATAATGACACATAAGAATAAATAAATAAAGCAGTAAAAAAGAAATTTCTTTTAATACATACAAATTGCAACACAGACTATAATTTATGTATAATTTATTGTAAATCATTAAGCACTTCACATTATTATTATTTTTATTTGAATTTTGATTAAATTTTTTTTTCTAAATAAGGTATTGTATTTCATCCTTCAAAACCAGTCTCATAGCACAGTCGCGGGATTAAGCTAGTTTATATATATAAAAACTAGCTGTAAACCCGGCGTTGCCCGGGTGTTTATTTGTTCTATACTCTCGTAGTCAACCTCCCCTTTCCTCTTCTACTTCCATTCATCTCTTTCTTTCCCATGTCTCTGTTCGTTTCCACCATTCCCTTTCTCGGCAACGTTTTTTGCAAGGCACCCTCTGTCATGTACCATACTAACATGTATGTATCTTGTGACCTTGTGCAAACATTCATCAAGATCTGAGAAAGCCTATTCATTTTGTCAAAGTTCGTATGTTAAGTACGCTCCACCGTGCACCGAATTAGGTACACGGTGACCTGCCTTTTGAAGGTCAAGCGTGCAAAGTTTCGTGAAGGTCGGAATGAAACTGTAGATTTCGTCAGTCTGTAGGAAAAGTATCCTCCGTCATGCACCTTCATTCCGTCCTATCGTAAATACTTTCTTACCTAACATCTTCTAACTTTAAACTACATACCAGCAAAATTGTCAGCTTCATAGGTGCAGTAGTTTTAGAGATTTCGTATATCGTCAATGAGTGAGTGAGTGACCTTTATCTTCTATATATAGAGAGATATCTCCTCAATTATGGGTCCTACAAAGAGATTATTTACCAGGTTCGTAGAGAGGAATATTAGGAAACTGCCTGCTAAATGTGTTGTAAATTTATTTGGTAGTAAAGACGTAGTAAATTACAACCTCATGCTTTTTAGGGCGACGTTTCATGTATTTCAATGTCTTTGACGTCATAGCACCTGAACTATATGTCGTAATAAGATATTATTTCGAAGGTACATCCAGTGATGCATATGTAAAACGTTTGGAAATTACGTCGCGGATAGAGTTAGTAGGAAAGACGTAATAAATCAAAACGTCATTCGTGATGTGGCGGTTTTTCATTAACGTAATTGTTTATTACTCCATATCTCATGAACCGTGTGTCGTACTATGATAAAATTTCGAACGTACGTTCAGTAGTATGTTTGTACACTAATACTGTCTGTAACATTTCTTGCGAATACAATCAATAGTTTACGAGTAATAAATTGTAACGTCATGCCAAATGCCGTAATTTTACTTCATGAACGCCGAAAAAGTAGTAAGCGACAAACTTTTTTCCTATCATCATTTTGCTGGGGCTGTCATCGAGAAAAAGTTTTCTAAAGGTTGGAAATTATGTTTGAAGTTTGTTTCAAGTCGCAAAGTCCTCTCCTTCTCAAATAGTGGACCGATAAAGTCACACTATCAGGTGCCGCAATACGGGGAAGTCTTCATTGTTTATGACGGCATATTTTCTGAACTATCGGCCCTATCGCAAAATTCTTTCTTAACTGACGTCTTCTACCGATGAACTACATTCCTGCCTAATTTCAGCTTCATAGGTGAAGTAGTTTTCGAGACTTCGTGTTTAGTCAGTGAGTGAGTGAGTGAGTGAGTGTCTGAATGAGTGTCCTTTCGCTTTTATATAGAGATGAATGTTTGTCTGTATGTTCTCTAAATGTTCATAAACCATTGCTTCGATTGCAATGAAACTTTGGTGGACTGTACACCTTACGCCCATGAAGGTTCCTGATCCAAAACCAAAAGAGCACGACACATAACTCAGGACATATGACGTCATAATTAGTAAATAATAAATAATTCTCCTTTTTTATAAAGTGGTTTCACTACTGAGTTCTTTAATCTGTCAGGGAACTGACCATTCTGAAAGGAGAAATTACAAATATGGCTTAGTACTGGGTTAACACATGGAGAACAGTACTTAAAGAATTCTGCTAGATAGCTCATCATATCCACAAGAGTCCTTAGTGATTTAATTATTGACTCAATCTCCGTTTTGGAAGTATCATGAAGGACCATTTCAGGTAACAGCCTGGGAAAAGCATTTGATTACCTGTAGAAACTAAGGTTTTGTTTAGCTCACCTACTATATTCAGTAAGTGATTATTGAATATTGCACATATATCTAACTTGTCAGTAACAAACATATCGTGCGACTGTTAATTTGGAAGATTATACTTAAATTACGTCTCGTTTTCTTTTTGCAGTGCTTCACTCACCGATACCTGGGCTGGAAGATAAACGTCCTGGACAGCTGCGACGCGAGCGGCAGCGCCAGCGAGCCAGTGGCTGCGAGCGTCCACCCTGGACCTCGCGACCCGCCAGCTTACGATGACTCCGAGGAGGGCGAACTCCAACCGGGCGCCAGCATCCGCGTCACCACCAGGGTCAAGCCCAACGGCGTCTTCTACCACAACAGCAAGACCGTCAGCGACGGCAAGGGCGACGCGTTCCAAGTATTCTACAGTGACACCAAAGAGAACGTGACACCCTACGCCTATTCGACAATCGGGAAGGATGACGAAGACGAGAGGGACACCTCGTCAGACAATGTCGGCGAATACGCTGCGCCTCCAGGTACAAACCCTTCCGTCGTGCCATCCCCGCAGGGCAGTGTCGAATTTCACAGGGAATCGGAACCACAAGCTGCCCGTGAGGGATCACACGAGGAAATAGGCAAAACTCAACAGGGCGATAACGGAGACTCGAACGTGTCCCGCTTGAAAGATAGCTACCACTCCAGTCACGGAGAACTGACGCCTCTCGACCCAATGAGGAGGCCAGTGATCCACGCAACTACTCCGTACTCTCTGGCGTCGCATACGGAGCGCTCAGTAGAAGTGCCTTCCCAGACGCCATTAAGAGCGCAGGACGCTCTGCAGGAACTCAGACACGAACCGTCATCCTCTGCGGATAGGGTGCGACAGTCGGAAACACCCAAATCGGAAAGTGAAGGCGAAACGGCCCCCAAAATCGAATCTTCCGCCCAATCCACGACAGAGCATACCGCCACAGCTCCAATCTCAAAATCGCCTACAAATGGTTTGCACACGCAAGCAATAAGTTACAGACCTCAGCAGGTCCACGTTCCATTTCGAAGACCCGCTGCTCACCACACGTCCCCTCACGTTCACAGGCCATTAATTCCAGCAACAATGAGGAAGCCGTACATATCAACAATACCGCCGCAAAACTATGCTCTCGGCATGAAGAAACACTTCTACAGGACGCCAAACATGGGCACATACAGACCGTTAGCCACTTCGACTATGTTTCAGAGGCCGCTGACTTTATATCCTAGCAGTCCGAGAACCATACCCTCAATGACTGGTTTCCAAAGGCAGACGACATTCCCGCAGAGAAATGTGCAACGGGTAACCGTATCGCCAACTAACAGATTGGAGAACGTAACCAAAATACCGTCAGTGGTGGCCCAGCGCATCGCGACCAAAGTTACGCCCCCTGCAGTACACGTGGTCTCAGCTAACAAGCCGCAATCACAGGAAAGTGCCGAGAGCAAATCACCCCTAACATTCGCGACGGCGGTGAAGCAGGGCGGAGACCAAACGCCGCCATTGATGCCAGCAGCTGTAAACACGGGTTTCCACCCGGAATCTGTTATTGTGGAAGGCGGTTTCAAACCCATAACACAAAAGAACACTGCGGCACAAGACAGATCATCTGCCGAAAGCGAAACTCCCGAGGAACCGTCTGAAAGATTCGACGCGGAATCGTTGCCTGATGTACCGGAATCTTCAGATGACAGCAAGAACGAAAATCCGTTTAGAGGTCAGAGACCAGAACTGTTCGAACCGATGTTCATTCCTTCACCACCCGATAGGATAATTAACAGCAATGCTTCAAACGTGAATCTCAAGAAACCCGTTTCTCTTCCAGATGATCTAATTCCACCCGCAGCCAGCATCCATCACAGAAACAGTGGCCAACCTCTACGAAACCCGCCACACATATTCGGAAACAGACCGAGACCAGGTAACATACGGAGACCATTGTACCCAAACAACAATGTTGGGGGATTTAGAGCTCCACCTCGAGGTAATGTCCCCTCTTTCAGGCACCAGCAAAAGTCTGAAGAAACTCAAGACGAAACCCCAATGGCGGCTGAACGTTTAGATACTTATTACCTGCCGCCGGTCGAATATAAAGCCGGTTCTGTAAGAAATCATCAGCCAAGTATATCACCCAGCGTCGACGCCACAATTGCTCCTGGCACAGTAGTAACATACGATGGGAAGTCTGTTGTGGACGCATCTCTTGCATCATCTATTTCAAACCCTCCTGGAGATTCCTCATCCAATTACCGAAGTCCCTCTGGTACTGCTGCCCTTATTAGGGAATTACCGCAGTTCGGACCATTCCGCGGAGAAATTCCTCCACCGGTGCCTGCTGTAGTGCAGACAGAAAATATACCACAACTCAGAATGCAGAATCAAAAGCGGGCACAAACGTTACCATTGCATTTTTCTCCGGGTGATTCACAACGCTCAGTTGGGGAACAGAAAACAAATCATCCAGGTTCTCATTCAGCTCGAAGCACACGACTATCTTTGGTCAGGCAGATAGAAAATGAAGATGAGGCCTTGTCAGACCTTACGCCTGAAGCATCAGAGCTAAAAGAATTTTTAATTCCTGTAAAAACAAGAAAATTTAAAAGCGCAAAGAAGGCGTCAGTACCATTTGTTGAGAGCGCAGATGAACTTAGTGAGTTGTCAACAAGCGAGGACGTAGTTTCATCAGACAAAACAGCCTCAAGAAAGGAGATTAGTCACTCTGAATCTCCCCAACAGATGTCTGAAAGAAGCAGTTTTCTGGAAAGGGAAGATACACACAGCAACCACAAAGAGCTCAGTCGGATCAGACGGTCACCTGTTCCACATCATGAACCAGGTCATCATACTGATGATAAGGACAATGAACAGGAAGAAGATAGGCAGCACATTCATGTAGAGGACATGCGAGTTGGTATCAGGGCTAAAGCTGCGAATGGTACTCCATCTAGTCTCCATAGAGTAAGCATGACATTAATTTTATGTCTGATAGCCACCGCTATGTGCCTGTAATGTAAATGCATGCTTTCTGTGCATCTTTCAACAGTTGAGTCAAGGTAAACAGAGAACTGTTGTGTTTTTCCTCATTTTAAATGTAATTTTCAAACTTGTCAAACAACTGCAAAGTTCTGACAGGAGAAACTATTAGAAGTTCCTAGGAGAGTCAGCAGCAGCACAGAGAGATGTAATATCATTAAATATTTAGTAGTCATGCTCTCCAACATATCTGAAAACGAAATTGTAAGAAATTATTTTCATGAATATTATGAAGTATTTGAAGTAGCCTTTGCTTACCATTCAGTTGCTTGCAATTACTTATTAAACTACTGTGCACTGCCACATGTCCATTTTCTAATTCAGGTGCAAATTTTATGTAAATTCAAATCATATTTATTACACATTTCATCGTCAGCATTAATTTATTATGACTCATTTTAAGATTTCACATAAATGGTATGGAGGTAGCAACAAGTGAGAATATATACGCTGAGTACTGTGCATTAGAGTTACATATGTAAAACTATACCTTTCATAGTACACCACAAAAACAAATTATTTCAATCGGCTATTTATTATCAAGCGTACTCTATATTCCATGATAAAGCTCAGGTTAATTAATTAAGTGTATCTGAAACTTGCCCTTTCATTCTAGTTAAAATATACATGCCAGGGTGAAAGTATAATATATAATCCATATATACATTGAAATTGTGATCAAATTAGTACTTCACATTTAGAAATTCTGTGAATGTATAGCATTTTGTTGTAGTCATAACTGTGATTATCATTTCTTTTCTTGTCACCTAGAAATTGATCGGATACACTCACCAATGATTTGTTTATCAGTATAAGTATCATCCACACTCCTCATGTCAATTAATCCTTTCATATTCCATAACTAGTGTCAATGACATTTGTACTATATTACATGAGTAAGAGCTCACACAAAATATATCTGCTCAAAATATTACACATTTAGATAACTCTCTTTATAAGTTAAGTTTTCTTCACTCTTTTTAATGTAAAAGTGACATGACTATAAGTAACTAAACCAATAATTATTGATGATCCTACAAAATACTGCAATTTATTGATTTAATGTATGGTCAGAAAATTAGTATACTTAATCTTATCACAGTATTACTATTTGTTTGTTCTTCATTGCATACCATTCTGACCAAAATTTTCTTAAAAGTAGAACTGCAAGATTGTCACCTATATTTATATTAGTGATCTCACTGTCCATTTATTATTTTGCCTTGTGCAAATATCAATAGTTATAATCATTACTGTTACTGAAATCTGACATTTGTATTCATCTGTATGCAGAAAAATAACTATGATAAGAAGTAAGGTACAAAAAAGCTATTAATGCAATTCATGTTTGTATATATATTACTATTTTTATAATTAAAACAGTGGAACTGGAACACCTAAAAACATTTAAAAATGCAATTTAATTTACATTTTATTAAAAATGATCAGCTCCTTGACTCTATGCACACCATCATGAAATTCCCAAGGAGTTCATTTTTTCCTAATTAGTGCTACAAGTAGAATTTATGCTGTTTGAAAGGCTGTTCAGAACTATGGTCATGTATTTTCACAAAACATTACTACTAGAGAAAAAAATTATACTCAATTACAATGAAGCTAATTTTTAAGTGTACATAGCATTCATTATTTTTTATATTATATGTAAAAATATATTTCTACTTTAAATCAACATAATCATATTTTTTATATTTTCAGAACACATCTGTGTCTCTATAAAGTAGAATTTATTCTTGATACTGTGTACAAATTATAGCTGCCAAACTGAACTGTTAACAAATACTCTACAAATATATCAAATTATGTACATATTCTGATGTAAAATAGGAAATAAAAGTACTTAAAACCGACATAAAAAGTATATTGATCACATGTGCAGACAAAGACCCTAATTACTGTAGGATCTTAAAAGCACTCGTACCTAGATGTTACGATTCACTGCTAGCCACGAAACAGAAGTGAGATAAGTGCATTAGTCATCAATAAAGCAAAATAGTGTGCAGCCTGTAACCTAACAGTTTAGTTTTTCATTTTTGGCGACAACTGACATAATAATACACATCAAAGAGAAATAAATGTCAGGGTTTCCGAATAACATGTATCAGCCAACTAGCTTGGAATGAAAGTGAAGCATCGCGCGGGAGTAGCCGAGTGGTCTGGAACGCACTTTACGAATCGCGCGGCCTCCTGCGTCGGAGGTTTGAATCCTCCCTACGGCACTAGATTTACAAACTACTGACACTAAGGACAACATACACACACACAAGTTCCCAAGGGAGGATTCGAATCTCCAATGGGAGTGACTGCACAATCAGTGTCATAGCACCTCAGACCGCACAACCATTCTAGCGCAGCTAAGATACTTTAACCATACCTACCAAATGACACTCACAGCCAGCTGAATTCCACTCGGCCATCTAGTAGCATCTACATGACTACTCTTCAAGACACACATAACTGACTGGCATACAACATCCCTCTTTGTTCTGATGATAACATGGGATTCACAATGCATTGGAGAGCATTTCAATGCAACTCACAAAATTAACAGAGATTGTGGAGTGCTGAGACCAAGGTATGTATATCTTACGTGATGGTGTCCCAAAGGAATTCTACAGGATTGAGGTCAAGTTAACTTAAGTAGCCCATTAAAAATCCTCATATCCATTAATTCCTCCAAAGCTGGATCATACTTGAAAGGCCTTTTTTTTTTTACGAAACCCCTGGTATTAATGGAAAATATGTGCCGACGTTGAACTTGTCGTTGTGGAACAGCTTGTCTGCTTCTTCGGCTGTCTCAGAAACACGAAGAGATGCAGTGCGATCAGCGTTCTGCTGACGCCGAGCATTTATTTAGTTTGGTTTGTTTCAGCACTCAGCTTGCACAGCCGTTTCAGCCGCTCGAACAACTGCCTGCCGCTCCTCCTGCTCAGTCAACACATCCTAGATACAAGGTGGTGTTGGCTCAGTTCTCCGCTTTTCAGCAACTGCAGGAGATTGTTGCTGTCTAGCTACCTTCTTAGCTCGACGCGTTTAGAACTCCGAGATAGATCTGACTTGCGTTTGCCAGGTATTAGAAACTTAAATAGTAATACTTAAACTGAGGAACTAGTGTCGTAGAAAGACGTAAGTCGAAACAAGGCCACTGGAGTAGATGATTCCCTCAGAGCTACTGAAGTCTCTGGGAGAACCAGCCATGACAAGCCTGTTTCACCTGGTGTGTAAGATGTATTAGACAGGCAAAGTACCCTCAGACTTTAAGAAAAATGTTATAATCCCCATTCCAAAGAAAGCAGGTGCAGACAGGTGTGAAAACTACAGAACCATCAGTTTAATAAGTCATGGCTGCAAAATATTAACACGAATTCTATACAGAAGGATGGAAAAGCTGGTAGAAGCCGACCTCGGGGAAGATCAGTTTGGGTTCAGGAGAAATGTAGGAACACGGGAAGCAATACTCACTTTACGGCTTATCCTAGAAGATAGATTAAGAAAAGGCAAACCTACATTTCTAGCTTTTGTAGATTTGGAGAAGGCTTTTGACAATGTTGATTGGAATAAACTCTTTCAAGTTGAAGCAAGCATGAGTAAAATATAGGGAGCGCAAGGTTATTTACAACTTGTACAAAAACTAGACAGCGGTTGTCAGAGTTGAAGGGCATGAAAGGGATGCAGTGGTTGGAAAGGGAGTAAGACAGGGTTGTAGCCTTTCCCCAATGTTGTTCAATTTGTACAATGAGCAAGCTATAAAGGAAAGCAAGGAGAAATTTGGAGAAGGAATTAAAGTTCAGGGTGAAGATTAAAAACATTGCATTTTGCCGACGAAATAGTAATTCTGTCAGATACAGCAAAGGACCTGGAAGAGCAATTGAACGGAATGGACAGTGTGCTGAAAGGTGCATATAAGATGAACGTTAACAAGAGTAAAACTAGGTTATGGAGTGCAGTGTAAGAAAATCAGGTGATGCTGAAAGAATTAGATTAGGTAACGAAACAATAAAGGAGGTAGATGAGTTTTGTTACTTGGGCAGTAAAATAACAAATGATGGTCGCAGTACAGACGATATAAAAAGCAGAATGGCAATGGGTAGAAAGGCGTTCTTGAAAAAGAGAAATTTGTTAACAGCGAATATTGATTTAAGCGTAAGGAAGTCCTTTCTGAAGGCATTTGTATGGAGTGTTGCCTTGTATGGGAGTGAAACATGGACGATAAACAGTGTGGACAGAAAGAGGATAGAGGCTTTTGAAATGTGGTGCTACAGAAGAATGCTGAAGATTAGGTGGGTGGATCGCGTAACTAATGAGGAGGTACTGAACAGAATTGGGGAGAAAAGGAACTTTTGGCATACCTTGATTAAAAGAAGGGATAGATTGGTAGGACACATTCTTAGACATCAAGGAATTGTGAATTTAGCGTTGGAGGGAAGTGTGTGGGGTAAAAACCGCAGAGGAAGACCAAGAGATGGATACAGTAAGCAGATTCAGACAGATGTAGGTTGCCGTTCTTATATGGAGATGAAGAGGCTTGCTCAGGATAGGGTATTGTGGAGAGCTACATCAAACCAGTCTCCGGACTGAAGACCACAACAACAACACATATAAAAAAATGTAATAAGTAACTATAATAACAAAAATACAGTAATCGAAAATAAATGCCAAGTAAAGGAACGAAATAAACAGCGAACCTAACGGAGAAAAGAACTGCCGAGATCCTACGAAAGAAACAACGAACATAAATGCTAAACTATCGAGATCTCACAAATAAGAAGTAAACTAACGAAATAAACAATAATGCCAAGTAAAGTAACGAAATAAACAACAAGTCTAACAGAGAAACGAACTGTTGAGATCACATAAATGCAAAGCGAACCAACAAAAGAAATAACAAATCTAACGAATAAAAAATCTATCCTGATACTATACATACGAACTAAACGAATGAAAGGAACAGTAAATATAACAGGAAAACAAACTAACCAAGTCATACAAACCAACGAAATCACCAGAGAAACTATGAATCACTGAAATCTAACCAGTCACGTCAATGTACTAAAAGCAAATGTTCGAATGCAATAAACAATCGAAACCACCAAAGAAACTATTATTCATTTAAATCCAAAGAGAACACAATGTTAATGAATTTCGATAACATCACAGCGGAATACACATAATAAGTCCTGAGAAATATTTTCATGAGGTTACATTAACTGTTACAGAGCGTTGATTGTATCGTGAGGTAATAGTTCTGCACTCCTAAATCGAAGACTTGAATTAAAAAAAGGCTGTATGTACGAAAATCATGAATCCGAGAAAAATGGAACTACATGAGGATAACAGTGTGGATAGAGGTACGGCACACAAGACGTTTCGTATGTTACCTGCATCGGGTGTTACACCGCCTGCCATCTGTTGAGTGCATTTGCTACTGCTTGCATTGCAGTTGGCGGAAGCTTCTTAATATCGTTAAGTATTTCTTTTCACATATTTCACATAAATAACTTGTAATACACATTTTGAAGAGTAACCTATTACCTAATCCAGGATATAATTAATCACTATACGAAATTTCATCGAAATCAATGCTGCTGTTTTTGCGTGATTTGGTAACAAACATACAAACTTTCGCATTTATAATATGTAGTATAGAATTATTGTGCAGGCAGTATCTACTTTCCCCTAGCTATACATTCTCCTACGAGCTTGCATTTGTTCTTTAGACACTCCTCCCTAACCCTGTTGTAATTCATGTCCGCATCACTTTTTAGTCCCCAGTACTCCCTCTTTCCTGCTTCGTTTGCTAAATTTTTATATTTTCTCCTGCCATCAATTAAATTCGGTATCTACTGTGACGTCCAAGGATTTCTGCCTATTTGGTCCTTGCTGCCGTCAATGTTTCATCTCTCAAAACTGCCCAGTACTGTATTACTTTCACCCATTGCCACATACTCCCTCTGAATCTATCAATAACCTCAGGTCCCATCACCTTTTTCCTACGTTTCTTTTATTTCTTCAGATTTAATATGCATTTTATAAACAATACCTTATGGTCACAGTCTATATGTCCTTACGAATTTGAAATATTTAAACATTTCGACCATTTCAGAGCATTGAAATAAATCCAACGGCAAAGATGAAAACTTGTGCTGGACCGGGATTTGAACCCGGATTTCCCGCTTCAGCTTAGCGGTCGCCTTAACCAGTCAGGTTATGCAGGCACGCTTCCCTTCCAATCTCAATTCTCAGCTTGTAGCACACTACGATTGTAGTGCCTCCTGCCCATTGGATCCTCTTCTCCACAACCTATGCTGGATTGCCGCAAACGATCGAGCTTATCAATGCGTCCGTGCTGAAATTGTCAATTGATTGTTTGGTGGACATATACAATTATTGATATGGCGACTGTTCTTTTTGGATATGTCGGGTTGTCTTCGGGACGCGACAGTATAGGGTTATCATATGTTCATCAGCAAAAAAGAGGACACTTCATATAAAAAAGAGGACACTTTATCTTTAACATCTAATTCACAACTTTATTAATGAACCACGTAAAACTACTACAAACTAAAACCCTGTGTGGTTGTTGGAAAACTAAATATTATGAATCTTGACAGTTTATTCCTAATCACTACTCTAAATTGTCTCATTCTTGTCTTATTCACTTTTGAACCAACTATATTTGGTGGACGACGAAGTCTCTCTCAAGAGCTTTTTGTTTTTTTTAACAAGTACTGAGAAAAGCTTAGGTATTTCAAATGTTTGAAATTATACTGTACATAGACAGTATAATTACAGTATATTTTTAATCTATTCCTGTCTTTTGTCCCCTGTGTGTTCACAAGATAAAACACAAGTTCTGTGTTGGCATTATGATTAGTTAAAGAAAAAAGAAGTCTACAATTTTCAGCAGTTCTGAACACTAGATGACTGATTTAAATATGCACTGCACTCTTCAGCTGCTGGTATGTTCTGTTCCCTTTGATAATCATTAAAAAAATTATAAAATTACAAAGTTGATCGAAGCACAATGTATCATTAATTCTTACATTCGTTTGATCATTATCTTGAATGATTTGTATTTAACACTGGCATTCTCTTCGGTATTATGTTATATTTAAGTTCGCAATTTATTTTGAAGCAAAAGGCTATCTACGATCTCGAACACTCAATGCAGCTTTAACCTAAACCACAAAGTATATCAAAAGCAACGCCATAGAACGTAATGCAGAAGACAGAATGCACTGGTTCAATACAGGATAGACAACCGGGTTCCTTCGCAGAGAAGATCCGAATCGTTTGCAACTGTCAGACCCATGCGGAGTGCGAAATTGTGAACGGCAATTTCACTCTGTGTATGCGTGAAATAGTTGCGAACAGTTTGGAACTGCAGTGCCGAATGAACATGCTGTTGTCAATTACACAAAAGTAAATGTTCTTTCTCGGAACCCAAAGAAGGAGGACATTTTGTAGAATTTTATAAATTCCGGCCGGACACATTTTCTTGCCTCAAAGAGAGGACGTGTCCGGGAAAAAGAGGACGTATGGTAACCCTACGACACTATGAACGGAAGGTTCGGGAGGTGGGCCGTGGCTAGCAAGGATTGTGGACAAGTTCTGCAACTGAAAGAAGTGATTAGTTCACATATACTTTTATTATAATTGAATATAATACTGAACTTTTATGCGTGCTTGTTGATGCAAGGTCCTACCTACTACACAGTTCTGCACTGATCTCTTCCATCAGTCAATAGTAGTGTTACGGGTTGAGCTAACGTAGTCGGCTGGCTCGTTGTACTCGCTCCGTACTCTCCCGTTGACTCGCTGACTGGTAGACTGAAGAATGTAGTCCTCCGCTATACTGAATGTCGTTGAAGGTGGTACGCCGGCATATCTAGCCGAGTCCTTTTCTTCTGGTTGGCCGGCGCGCGAAACAAGGCAGAGAGGTCAAGAAACTTGAGGGGTTCCCGGCGGTTGTACTACCATCGAGCGACATATCACCTCTTCACTCTTAGCTAGGAACAGGGGACTGATGACCTAGCTGTTTAGTCCCCTAAAAACCAACAACAACAACCACCTCTTCACGCAGTGGCACGGCGATATGTGTAGACCGCCATAGTTGAGGCGAATAGCGACACCACAACAATGACCTTCGATAAGTATTATAGTTTAAAATCTAGTTCCGAAATCTATGTTTCACCATTATAAAATCAATCAAACCTTTTGATGTCTCCTGGTCTCCTCCATTTACACAGCTTTCTTTCATGATTCTTAACGCAAGCTTTCGTGATTATTAAATTATGCTCAGCGAAAATGTCTACCAAGAGACTTCGTCTTTCATTCCTTTTTTCCAGTCGATATTCAACTACTATTTCTCTGTCTTTTCCTTTCCCTATTTTCGAATTCCAGTGTCCCATCGCAATCAATTTTTACTCTTCCTTAACTATGTGAATAACGTATTTTATCTCATCATACTTTTTTAACCTTATCATCGGCAGAGATAGTTGTCACACACTGACGGAAAGAAATAAGTACACCTGGAAGACGACGTTAATTTTGATCCGATGACGCCAGATGCCATCTGAGGATTAGGAGACGTTCTTATAATGGTTTCAATGTCAATTGGTAGTTTAGTGACAGTTGCTATAGCGCCATCTGTGTGTCCCCATTAACAGGGAATGTTCACAGCCGTAGTCACGTGCCACGTCACAGAGATGCACTCATTGTGACTATAACCAAATGAAAGATTTTAAAGGGGTTAAATTATGGTCTTCTGAATGGTAGGATGATCATATCGGAGATATTCCACACAAGTTTGACGTTCTGCGGAAGTTGTACAACGATGCTTGTTGCAGTGGTCGCGTGAACATTCTCACTTTTGTAGACTGGGATCTGGACATGCACAAAGCACAGACGTCCGCCAAGATCGTCTTATTGTAAAGGCAATAGTGGCAGATCGTACAGATACCACAGCACAGATAAGAGGGTTTGTGAGACCAGAAGGGTGACACGAAGTGTTTGCCAACCAGTCACTAGTCGTTGGACTACGGACATGCGCAGCTCTAGCTCATCTTCCAATCACACTGTAATGGGACGAAATATTATCCCTGCTACTGCCTTACATCAGGTCAGTTTTACAGGTAAAATCATGTTTATTTATGTTGTTGTTACAGTCAATCAGGGTAACTTTTCACCAGTCGGGGTGTCTTTGTACCACTTAATATTTGGCTTTCATATGGCTGATGTTCCGCTTACTGGGGAATTATTTATAATAAGGATATTAAAAATAATCTATAGAAAAAAATATTTCCAGCAGGTGGGACATGACCCATTTGAAACCCAAATATTAAGTGATACAATGATACCCTGGCTGGTACAAAGTTACCCTGATTGACTGTAATTATTTTTAATGTTAATGATTCTTATTACATTATTCTTAAAATAATGTGTGTTGTTTTCTTGTTGTGTGTGCAGTGACAACGGTGCAACTCACGAGAACATTATCTTCTCTGCCTGTGCCATAGATGATATAGCTGGCCATCAAAAGTCGCAGGTTGACAGCTAAGGAGCAAGAGAAGATCTCATTGATCTCTATACTACCTGGATGTATGTCTGTGGTTGAACCGAAGACATTTATTACTAGACTGGCAATGTCATATACTGTATCATTGGTGTCAGTGAAGTCTCGCCGCCATATTTCTATACCATAACGTGCGAGCAGTCGTGAGAGTTACTACAGAAAACAGTTGTAAAAATACGGATGAACTGACGTAACTATGGCTGTTCTTAGAGTTTTGACATGTAGGAAATTCGGGTTTCGTATATGAGTGAAAATTTTTTAAGCTTGTGTAAGCTTCAACACATACAGTAATGAGTTGCTGAAGGCCACCGATGACGTTTGCGACTCTTTACACAAGGGGGTTACATACAGCGAAACGTGATGCCACAGACCATATCATTGGTCTAAGCGTGCTATGTCTTCAGCTCTTTCTCTGTAAGGATAAGCATACGAGTAGGGAAATGTAAGAATAAATAAAGCAGTAAAAACGAAATTTCTTTTAATACAGGCGTACAGTACTTTAACAAATGAATACACACCTGCAAAATTATACAATTGTACAATATAATTATAACTCAAATATGAGATCGTACGCATTTTATATGTCATTTGGGTTTCGATTACTATCTTTCTTTGTTTGGATACTGCACTTATTATTTTGTACATTATGTGAGACAGCCTTATTTCTTATTTATTCTCCGATAAATATAGCATGTTATTAGAAAAAAGGAGATGGACAGAGAGAAAGGATAGGAGATGTACTAACTCAAAGCAGGAATAAATAAATAAATACCCGGACAATGCCGGCTTTTCAGCTAGTAATCGAATAAACAAGAAAAAAAAGAATTTTTAGTATTATTAGAAAACTTTTACTGGTTATGCATATCACAAATAGTTTCAGTTACTATGTTGAGTCTCTACAACAACGTTCTAAGACTGCGTATATTTTATTATACTGATTTTTGTGAAGGGATAAAAATGAAAATTTTACTTCAAGTGTCACTGTGTTGGAGAGAGTCATTTCAGTCTTTAAAACACCCGAAATTTTAAATATTGTTCTGAATTATATTTTTGAAGATTATTACAGGGCTTATTCAAGAATCTATACAATTTTATGGACTCATCATCTTATAATATACATAAAAATAGAGGTTTTGTGCCTACATTTCACTCTGCAGCCAAACCTACACACCACAAACGAATAGTGTTTGTATGTGGTAGTTGGTGTCAGTCACCCATTGTGCACTATGGTGGTAGAGGGTTGATAACGATAAGGGGATGGAAGATGTAGGAATTGAAAGTTACCGACTTATATAAAATTCTACGTGTGGGTGTCAATATTTTGCTCCTCGGCCAAAACTACATAATGGAGACGAAGGATCTCTCTGTGTTGTTGTAGTACAAAGTCTCCTGTTGTACACCAAAGCGGTTCCCTGTCGACTACTATAAGAGAGTGGAAGATATCGTCGCTGAAAGTCATCGGTTTATATAAAAATCGAACTGAAGGCCAGCAATGACTTTTGACATCAGCGGCATAGATAATTTTTTCCTTTGGTGGGGGGGAGGGGCCAGAGCTATATTGAGGTGCCTTCGCACAGTTGACAGATGCCACAGCTGTGACGCCCCCCTCCCTCCCCCCTCCCCCTCCCCCCACACACTTGCGATTTTTTCTATTAATTTGCAAAATTTTGCGATAGTTGATAAAAGAATGAAGCATTATTGAAAAAAAATTGTAGACATGAAAAGTAGTCTTTTCTGGTATACCTTGAAAATGAAGGGCATTCACCTGCCGAAATACTGGCTGTTGTCGAATACGTTGCCCAACTATATTCCCATGAATTAACATTACATACAGAATAAGTCCAATTTTCACAGCAAAAGTAATCGCTGTAGAAACTAGTAAATTAGAAATACCTTCCGCTCTACTACCTCTGGCTCAATTCGTCAGTCAAATGACATATAGAGGAGGCCAGGAGAATGGCGCCACCTTAAGATAAACCAGAGGTTTTTTTTAAATTTTTTTAACTAATTAAAGGTGTGTCTTTTTTGTAAAGAATAATATTACAGCTTCGCCAGCTGCTACTAATTTATGATAATTTTTTCAGACATGTGTTTTGTTAAGTTTTATTGTTAAAAAATATATTGTGAAAGTATACGCAGTGGCGTCATTACCCTGCGTTCCGGGATGAAAATCAAGGATAAACCTACACAATGAGTGGGTGGTAGTAGTAGTAGTAGTAGTAGCAGTAGTACATAAGTGATACAACCGTTGTAATTTATACTTATCACTCTTCTGTATTAGACATTTAGAAGGCTTCAAGTACTTATCGATGTAAAATTGGAATAAAAACTCATTTTATAATTTAGGCTTGATTAAGACACCGCAAAAGTCAGAAATACCGGTAGGCCTTATAGCTTTTGGCACTTCAAACCTACTACATTCTCTACATTCTGCAAGTGCCCATTTCAGAAAATGTATGCATCTGTATTACACTTCATTTTGTCTACATACTCCACCATGGCGTCATTGCCCCAGTTGAAAAATATGGCTAAGAAAGTCAATTTAAAGCTAAAGATTTCGCGAAACATTTAGTTTGGAGACACGAAATCGAAGCTAAATATCTACAGATTACGTTAATACGAGTAAAAAGCACAGACAGCATATAAAAGTACTTATTTCAATAAAATACAGACTCGAAAATTGGATCAAAAACGTCTAAACTAACAATTTCTTTCGTATGATTAATACCTATCAACAACCACGGACGGCGACCACAAGAATTGGTTCCGCTGTAGGTAACGGTGATAGAACACTGGCAAGCTTACTCGTACTGCAAACCATTCGTCATAAAACTGGCGTGCCGCAATTACCCAGAGTGGCGCTGTTACCCTGGTTTCCCCTACGTTTCAGCACCTGCACAAATGACCATAGTGAAGTTGCAGTGCTGACGAATATGAGCAAGCTGACAGGCGACAGTTGTTAACAAAGTCCACCATCGCCTCCTATGATAGACATCCGTCGCTTCTTTCAATTACTACCTTGGAGAAATGACACTTTAGAGATTACAACGTGATATCAGTGTACATTTACAGATATTAATTGGACAAATATATTATACTAGAACTGATATGTGATTACATTTTCACGCAATTTGGGTGCGTAGATCATGAGAAATCAGTACCCAGAACAACCACCTCTGACCGTAATAAAGACCTTGAAACGCCTGGGCATTGAGTCAAACAGCTTTTAGATGTCGTGTACTGGTACAGATGCCCATGCAGTTCATCAAGAGTAGTGACTGGCGTATTGTGACGAACCAGTTGCTCGGCCACCATTGACCAGACGTTTTCAATTGGTGACAGATCTGGAGAATGTGCTGGCCAGGGCAGCAGTTGAACATTTTCCCTCTCCAGAAAGGCCCGTACAGGACTTGCAACATGCGGTCGAGCATTATCCTACTGAAATATAGGGTTTCGCAGGGATCGAATGAAGGGTAGAGCCACGGGTCGTAACACATCTGAAATGTAATGGCCACTGTTCAAAGTGCCGTCGATGTGATCAAGAGGTGACCGAGATGTGTAACCAGTGGTACCCCTTAGCATCACACCGGGTGATACGCCAGTATGGCGATGACGAATACATGCTTCCAATGTACGTTCTCTCCGATGTCGCCAAACACGGATGCGACAACCATGATGCTGTAAATAGAACCTGGATTCATCCGGGAACATGACGTTTTGCCATTCGTGCACCCAGGTTCGTTGTTGCGTACACAATCGCAGGCGCTCCTGTCTGTGATGCAGCATCAAGGGCGACCACAGCCGTGGTCTCTTTACTGATAGTCCATGCTGCTGCAAAGGTCGTCGAACTGTTCGTACAGATGGATGTTTTCTTCCAAACGTCCCTATCTGTTGACTCGGGGATCGAGATGTGGTTGCATGATCCGTTACAGCCATGCGTATAAGCTGCCTGTCATCTCGACTGCTAGTGATACGAGGCCGCTGGGATCCAGCACGGCGTTCCGTATTGCCCTCCTGAACCCACCGATTCCATATTCTGCTAACAGTCATTGGATCGCGGCCAACGCGAGCAGCAGTGCCGCGATACGGTAAACCGCAATCGCGATAGGCTGCAATCCGACCTTTATCAAAGTCGGAAACGCATTCTCCTCCTTACATGGGGGCATCACAAGAACGTTTCACCAGGCAATGCCGGTCAACTGCTCTTTATGTACGAGAAATCGGTTGGAAACTTTCCTCATATCAGCACGTTGAAGGAGTCACCACCGGCTAACCTAATTGAATGCTCTGAAAAGCTAATCATTTGCTTCTCACAGCATCTTCTTCCTGTCGGTTTAATTTTGCGTCTGTAGCACGTCATCTTCGTGGTGTAGCAATTTTAATAGCCATGAGTGTATTTGTCTGTGTTACGTAAAATTCTGCCACCCTACTGTGGTAATAAAGTTGGTAGATCACTGAAGTTGGTAGCAGTAGTGAACATAAGACACGGCGGCCTTCGTTACACGCTAGGCAAGCCTCGCGCGATACTTTAAACAGAGTGTGGAGCCTGTTTCTCGCTGGAATTCAACAATACTAGTTCATTGTTACTGATGGTTAGGTGGTGGTTACCGCCGCGGTGGAGTACCTTAGTTTAAGTAGTTTGTAAGATACGACTGATGACCACGCAGTTTGGTCCGATAGATTTACAAAGTTCTCTCTCTCTCTCTCTCTCTCTCTCTCTCTCTCTCTCTCTCTCTCTCTCTCTCTCTCTCTCTTTGTGTTATCTGAGCAATTATTATTTTTAACTGGCCAGATTTACTGTGGTGAAAGTTTTGCGCGACGCTTGCCTAGGCCTCATGAAGGCACCCGTAAGACATTCAAGACAAAGTGTCTCGACAACAAGTAAAAAGTCAAAGCTCAACTAATCATTAATTACAACTTACAGACACCCTGGTACCTATCTTTGGTGGCAAAGTTTTCAGTCTGACTCTCATATTCATTACACAAATTATTTTCATTTTTGATTTTTAGTGCGAGTGAAAAACAAGCTTTGGGGGGAGGGGGGTTTAAACCCCCTCCTCATCCCTCCGTTATCAACGTCACTGTTTGACACTATAATAGCAAAGATGTTATACACAGTGAAACGTGATGCACATTCTTCAGTTGCTTTTCTGCAACAAGCATACGAATGAAGAAAAAAAGTGCATATTGCAGTTTGAAAAGTAAAACTACCAAGAAAGATGCCAAAGCGTAAGAAAGAAATTTCGCGTTCTCGATCAATTTCTAAACGGCGCTGAAAAGTGAATCAACAGACGACAGAAACTTGAAATTTGACGACGTTGTTTATTGTACACTGTAGGCATCAGCAATTTTTCGACATTCCCATCCCTAAAGGGGTGAAATAGGAGATGAACGTTTTCTTTTGAAATGAGTGTTGTACCAAAATTAAGGTTCCCAATTATCTACAGCCAGTGTTGCCAACCTGATTCCACGGAAAGAAGTAGTCGTTAATGGTAAAAAGAAGAAGAGAGTAGAATTTCGAATGGAAATGCTGAAGAGATCTCAAGATGATGACTAAAAAGAAAAAAAAAATACAGTACTTTTTTTAAATTTCCTCGACACATTTTAAATTCCCTGGTATATAGGCCTACCTGAATATAATTTATTTACAGATTATCTGTTATGTTGAAGAAACAATATTTTTCTGTAATTATACAATGTCAACGTGGAATAGGGGGACAAAGGATGGTCGATGAATTGAAGGAAATGATTTGCCAACATCTGTAATCTTGTTTACTTTATGTAACAAGCTGTTTCGATTTCTCAGTACCACCATCACCAGAATGTAAAACAATCAAGGTTGTGCATACATTTAGTATTTCATGTCATATTCAGGCCCTCCATATATAAATAACGATTGGATGGACCACCTCGATTCTGTAAGGAGCCTACTAGTGGTGCTAATGACGACCGAAACAGATGTCTAAATAAGATACGTAAAATTACAGCTATTGGTAATTCATCTTATCTTAATACAGTTGCCTATCAAGGATCGTGGTCTGGGAGGTGCTGAGGTCAATCATCGAGCTGACGGGATTCCTAATAAACAAAGTCGCCGTACCATACTGCGCCTTTACCCTTATTCGAAGGATTAATCCCTATTTTCTTATCCCCCTCTCTCTCTAGGGGAGGCTCTCCACAAGATCTGTGAGGTGGGGGGGGTCCAGGAGGGACTGGGGGAGGCTGCAGCCTGACAGCCCCCCCCCCCCATGGATACGCCACTGTCTTAATATATATAAATATATATTGTGCCTATATTTAATTCTGCAGCCAAAACTACACTTCGCAGACAAATACTGTTTGTATGTTGTAGTAGGTATCAGTCTCCCATTGTGCGCTGTGGTGGTAGAGGAATGATGACTATAAGGGGGTAGAACATATGGAATTTTAAAGTTACGACTTACATAAAATTCTATGTGTGGGGTCAACAATTTGCTCCTCAGCAAAAACTACACAATGGAGACGAATGATCTCTTTTTCATTAACCAACCCTTTAAGTTACTGGATTTTTCCCATTCTGATCTGTACTTGGCTTTTCTCCTTGCTCCCTCACTCATGGTCACTGATCATTTAACACATCATAACATAAAATAATCACCTACCATGTGCGCTATTAAACGTGAATAACGCAGTTTACCAATCCGCCGCCCCCTTTTTGTCTTTTCACATGAATTCAACACAAGATAAGGAAAGTAATACCATGTGCACTGTGAAACTTAAATGTCGCAGTACACCAATCCTGGAAGTCGATCGCAAGCGTGAAAAAAAAAAAGAAAGAAACAACGATCGTTTCATTGCCGTGATTAACCGATAGCATTCTATCCACTCGTTTCAGGAAAAGAAAATGAAACAATGAGCAGCACACCAAACAAACAAAGCGGAATACAGAAAGTATTCGGCAACAGTTGCAGTGTTTATTCATGTTTGCTGAGGTAGACATTATCATCAAACGAGGTAGTTCCGGCCTGACCTCTATCGATGTTTTACACAACCACTTATGAAACCTTCCCCATCTTAAACCTCTACGTCACAATGTCGGCATAGCAAGATCTAGAGCACTGTACAATACAAGCTGCACAATCCGCCATTTTGAATCCCATGTTGAAGGTGCACATTTAAAGTCTACGGAACACTTACGCTTTTTAATATGTTCTTAAGGCCATTAAATATACTTTCCTAACGCAGAAAATATTACAGCATAGCAAATTTATGGGCTTACATTTGACTGTAAGAGGCAAGCAACTTAAAGATACAGATTAGAGGGATATTTAGATACATGACACATTGATTTACATTCCATATTAAAGCATATGTTGCCGTTCTAAATATTTATCAAATATAATACGTTACAATTGTCGTATGCCGGCCGCAGTGGCTGAACGGTCTGAGGCGCGCCAGTCACGTTCTGCACGGCCACTACGGTCGGGGGAGTCGAATCCCCCCTCGGGCATGGATATTTGTGCCGTCTTTAGTACAGTATTAGCTAATTCATAAGTAGTTTGTAATTTTAAGGGACTGATGACCCCAAAGTTAAGTCCCATAAGCTCTACAAACAAATACAATTATCGTATTTTCTGGCTTATAAATAGTACATCCACATACGTTTACCGTAAATAAGAGTTGCATACGAAAACAGTTGCGGAATAATGTTAAATATTGCGATAGTGTACCTCCCATATTGCCCCCTCTAATGTCTCGCATATTTTACACACACACAATATTTCAGAGAATATTTTACGTCAAAAATGTGTTTAATAAATTACAACGTCTAGTTTCGTTAGATAACGACTAAAAAAACTCTCTCTCTCTCTCTCTCTCTCTCTCTCTCTCTCTCTCTCTCTCTCTCTCTCTCTCTCTCTCTCTCTCTCTCTGGTAGCATGCACTTGGAAATAAAGTGAATGTTGCATGCTAAGTTATGAATTTAATCAGTGGCGTAACTATGAGGAGGATAGAACCCCCCCCCCCAGAACCCGAAAAAATAAATAAATAAATAAAAAATAAAAAAGAGAAAACAAGAAAAGAAAGAAAGAAATCGTATAACAGCAATCTGGTAAAGATAAAGATTGGAAACTTGGGGGTGTTTTACCATAAACTTTCATTGGATGGGAGTGAATTAGTGTCTTCAACGGGAGTGGTAGATAGTAGTCTGTCTGGAACTGACTAAAATTTTGCTCGTCAAGCAGTTCTATCCCCCCCCCCCCCCCCCCCAAAGCCAAGTCCTAGTTACGCCACTGAATTTAATGTCTTTCATGTACGACTTCATTCCCATTCTTTGCGAAATTCAATTTATTATTTTTGTTTTTTCAGTCATCCTGTTCACAACTTGGCTTCGGCTTGCATATTTCCGTGTTGAGAGTCACATTTAAGTTAAAATGTTCAAATGTTTGTATAGCTTATGGGACTTAACTACGGGGTCATCAGTCCCTAAACTTACAAACTACTTATGAACTAACTAATACTAAGGACGGCACAAATATCTATGCCCGAGGGGGGATTCGAACCCCCGACCGTAGTGTTTAAGTTAAACACTGTACTAATTCGAATTAATATAATTTAAATACTACGAACTGTGTAAAGCCAGCTGCACTCAAGCGTCACTTAAAATACAATTAACAGCTCTTAGAATGGTCTAAATAAAATCAAGAAAAGCAACTGAAACACACAGTATGTCGTGTTTTATTAATAATCTAGCAAAATTAAAATAAACCATTACTTACATTTGTAGGCCTATATTTTCATTGAGCATAACTGTTTCTAATACAAATAAAAGATTTTCTTAACGTTACACAGACAGTTTGCTCGATTTTGGCGTGTATTCTTCGTCTGGAAGTTACAAGCTACCTTTTACGTCGATCAGTATGTGAAGAAAACCGATAAACCTTACAACAACCATGTCCAGTGGCGTAGCTTTGTCACTAAGGGCCCCGGGGCAGAAATGACATTGGGGCCCTCTTTAAAGCTAGACAGGTGCAAAACTACTTCATCAGCAGGTCGTTACCGCCCACTGTTCGACGTAATAAGGCAAACCTAAATACTACTAAGGAAATTATTATGTGTCATGCAGCAGATACTATTTAATCATAGTCTCTAATAAAATTATAACTGTGAAACTTTATTATGCTTTCACGCAAAAATTACTGAGAGGATTTGGATAAAATTTTGCGGAGGGATAGAATTGGTCCTGGGTAGGACATTTAGATAAAACGACCCCATAGTTTCCTAAGCTGCTACATACTAGGCGAATGAAGTCCCAAGCAGAAGCTAGTAAAAAAAATAAACAATGAAAAATATTACTTAACAACGGAAACATAATAATTATAATTTCGTGTGGCTCATTGGCCTGGTGCAATTCTTTCAATTGGACGCCACTTTTGGCCCTAGCCAATCCCAGTTATCCAACCGGGTAAAGGAGAGGGGGACCTACAGCTTAACGTGGAAGCCGAACTGCGTGTCGTTTCTGGCGACTCCTCACATCATTGGGAGGTGAAGGATGGGTTAAGGCGCAGACTGAAAAAATTCAAGGTCCAACCGGGTTCCGAACCCGCGACCCTTCGCTTTCCAGTCACACAGACATTTTTATGCTTCTAAATTAGTACTACAATGCGACTTTTGTTATTAATAAAGACTTCGAATGTATACGAATGAGATACACCTGTCTGGAAAGAAGAAAGTGACGAGGATTGTGTACTGTCCTCAGTTATTGCTACTCCCAAACAAAGGAGAAGTTTCTGTTACATACTTGTGATATTTCGTGCTGTCATTGACAAACAATATTTCAGTTTTGCTTAATTTATTTGAAGTTGTGCATCATACACCAGTTAACCTTCACGCTTTAAATAATGAAGAACTACACCAGTTCGGAAAGTTTATTGCTTATCACAACGAATTTCGAGGATTACTCTCATATTCTAGTGCATTTGTTTACATAAGTACTTTTTCGACGTTTCACTGTGTGATTTCCTGACACACTTGCAACGCAGTTGTCTCTTTTAGGTTAGCTACTGAAGTTGGGGTAAAATCGTACAAAATAAATATTGAGGTGTGTGTTTTATCAAAAAATGTTGAAATGTTTGTTAAGCTTATGGGACTTAACTACGGGGTCATCAGTCCCTAAACTTACAAACTACTTATGAACTAGCTAATCCTAAGGACGGCACAAATATCCATGCCAGAGGGGGGATTCGAACCCCCTGACCGTAGTGGCCGTGCAGACCGTGACTGGAGCGCCTCAGTCCCCTCGGCCACCGCGGCCGGCGAAAACTAACTAAGTCGACATCTTCGGCATAGAGGTCAGCGTCTTCAGTGCTCAATTCACTATTGTGACAAAGTAACCATATTTTCTCTTCTTCTTGCACGAATTTCAGAGTGCAGTTGCTTACTGCAATTCATTGGGATCTATGATTAACGAGCACTCCTTTGGGGAAATTCACTACGCAAATAGTTGAGTTACCATAATAACACTATTCTGTAGTAATAAATTGTAGATACTTCATATTCAAATGTGGTCACGTCATGTAATGTCAAACACACTGCTAGTAATTCAGCGCCGTTGACAGTTATTTCGCAAAGATTGACAGCCATGGCAACTCTGACTTCAACCGCCAGCACGCTAACGGTGGCAGGGTCCATGTCTTAGCGGACAAGGAATCTACCGTGTTATCTTTATATTCAGAGGTGGGAATAATTTTTTGATTTCTCTTCGTGCGTTTGAAATTTATTGGTCAAGGTTCAAAAAAGTTAAAAACGGAAAATCCTTCATTCAACTAAAATATTATATACAAAGGATGTCGATTATTCGAAGTAACTGAAGGACATAGATGTTCGGAAAACCTATTATTCGGATAATCGAACTGTACACTTCTAAGTATATTATTTATACAGTATTCGGAGGCGCGCGATCCTTCACGAGTGGCGTCATGTGAAGGCCGCATTAGAAGCAGTGTTCCGCCATCCGGTGGCCCAGTGCGGCTACTGTGGGAAACTTGCTTTGAGGGGAGGAGGAGGTGATGGACGGTAGGATGGGAGAGTAAAAAAGTAAAATAAAAAATTCGCGCTGTACTGTAACTTTTTTCGAAGGTCGCTCACGGAGGCCGAGGGGCCCCTAGAACTTGGGGGCCCCGGGGCACTGCCCCGCCTAGCCCTACGGTAGCTACGCCACTGACCATGTCTACTATTATTTGAGCAGTTTGGAGCTGCACAACCATCCATTTCGCACTATGAAACAAACTCAAAGTATTCGCTGATTCATTTCACTGCAGCACACAAAGCATACAACTAGGATTGCCAGATTTCCGGGTGCCGCCCAGAGTGCCCGGGTTTGGAATGAATTCTCCGGGTCTACGGCCCAATGATTCTCATCACCGGGCTTGAATGTAACCTTCATCTTACCCCCCCCCCCCTTTTTTTTTTTAATTTCATTTACTTATGTCACGACAGTGAAGTAATTTTCGCGTAAGTACAACATAATGGGGAACGAAGCACCAGTCACTGGCCACTGCACTTCCCTGTCGAACCTGGCCACTGCGCTGCTAGCTGTCAAAGCCCAACTCTCGCCGTATGTAGTATAGCACTGTCGATCAATTCACTATACAATTTGCGATCGTTGTTGATATCCTGTACTTCGGTGTATAATGTTTAATTGATATTAAATTAGAACGTCGATTATCCGAACTAACTGGGAAATGTGGGTGTTCGGAAAACTGGTTTATTCAAATAATCGAACTGTACAGTTTCATTTGCCAATAAGTACCTTATAGTAAATGTATTTATAAGAACAGGCCGCAACTCTTCCAAGGCGCAGCTGTTGCTGTGAGCAGCTTTGATGCTGCCGCCACTTCTGCTGCCACGTCGACTGAAGTGTGCCGATTGTACATCCACAGCAACTGGCGGCCTGGCGTTCAGCTGCGGCATGTGAAGGCCACCCCTAGCAATGTTCCACAAGGGAGGGGAGGGGGGATACTTGCTGGGAGGGAGGAGATGATTAGTTTTTTTTTTCTTTTAGAATTCACGTGTTATCCTGGCTTGGGGGGGCGGGGAGTTGGTCGCAGTTGGGGGACGGGGGGAGTCATTGGCGGAGGGGACACGTCTGGTCTCCGGGCCTGCCTCGAGTTCAATCTGGCAACCCTACATACAACACTGTCATCAGTTTGATATTCAAAATGGCGGTCTGTTGAGCTCGGTATATCTAGTGCTTTAGCAAGAGCTACTTGCCTGTAACTTACAAGAATCCCCTTTCATTCCTCAAAGTGCAGATGTACTACACAGTGTCTTTCTCAGAGAAACCAAATAAAAGCACTTCACCGTAATAATGAAGATGATTGACTGCATTCCATATTGACTGCGAATAAAAAAAAAATTAAGTAGATTTTCACAGATATTAAACAAGTAGATTTTGCATTTTTGTAACCACCCGAAGGTAGAAAAGTAGATAAAAAAACTACTCCTAAAGAAGTAGACATGGCAACACTGGCTACAGGCTCGAAGGAAGGTGCAAGGCTACATCTGACAACAGTGCTGTGCGCAACAGTTTCCCAACTCTCGAGCCCACTCGTCCGCAATTCGCTAAGTCGCTCTGTGTTACCTTGGCAGCCGTCAGAGATGGAAGTGTAGATCGTCGCTCCCACAAAGTACGAGGTACGAGCAGTAATCCGGCTTCTCCACGCAAGGAAGTTACTGCCCTTGGAGATTCATCAGCAACTGACTGAGATTTATGGTGAAGAGTGTATGTCCGTTAGGCACATCCGCAAATGGCACAGGCCTTTTGCTGAGGGTCACACGGAATGGAGTGGAAGACCGCCAGTTTCGGATACGATTGTCCAGAAGATCAACAGTGAGCTGCTCAAAGATAGTAGGGTCACTGTCCGTGAACTCTATGAAAACATTCCTGAAGCTTCCCACTGCACAAATGAAAGAAACTTAACAAAAACGTTGGATTATCGCAAGGTGTGTGCTCACTGGGTCTCCCGGATGCTGACTGATGGACACAAGGAGCAACGCCTTGACTGTGCTTGCAAGTTTCTTCTACAATATGATGGGGAGGCAACAAGAAGAAGTTGTTGGGCCCTATCGTCACAGATGGTGAAACGTGGGTGTTTCATTACAACCCCGAAACAAAGCAACAGTCTTGTCAGTGGCGCCACTCCGGTTCACCGCCACCAAAGAAATTCAAACAAACGCAGTCGGCAGGAAAGGTTATGGCGTCTGTGTTTTGGGATCATAAGGGAGTACTCCTCATTGATTTCATGCAATCTAGGACGACAATAAACGCAGACAGATATCGTAAAACATTGACCAAACTGCAGCGAGCAATCCAGTATCGCCTGAGAAGACGATTGACAGAGGGAGTCATGCTTCTGCCTATCAAGTACCACATTTGCAGAGCCTTTGTCTGCTGGGAGAATTACAAGGAGTGGCCTGCTTTCACCTCTCAGATGGCACGGTATTCATTAGGCTGCTGATGGGAGTTGCTGATATGTTATTCAGGGAGGATTGGGAGGCAGTGCTGGATCTGAGGAATTCCTGGATTGCCTGCAAGGGATTTGTTTTGGGAA
This sequence comes from Locusta migratoria, assembly GCA_026315105.1. NCBI lineage: Eukaryota > Metazoa > Arthropoda > Insecta > Orthoptera > Acrididae > Locusta > Locusta migratoria. The sequence goes on along the minus strand of CM048746.1, from coordinate 422,158,434 downwards.
AGAATAGAAATATGTCTTAGTTCAAGGCAGGGTTAAACACTGGCTGTGTTGCCTAGGAGTTGTGCCTGGGTGGTGAAGTATTTCCAGTTGCCATTATGGATGAACGAAAGATCTTTGACCAGGACTGTGTGGTTAAATGTAGGTGTTTGTTTTCACTCCAACACTAAGCCTTTTGACAGGTCAGATATCTCTGGCACACAGAATGATTTGGATGAGAGGTTAAGGACTGAATTGGAATTGGTGTTAATCGATGTTTGCATGTGGGTGATGGTTACGGTAGGTTCTAGGTGGAGAAAGTGTTGTGATTGCAAGATTCTGTAGAGGAGCCAGTTTCTGGTTGTTGCCCTTGGGGGGGGGGGGAGGTTATGAGGTTGGTGTTGTGTTGGTGGGTCATGGATGATGGGAAGAGACAACACTTCTGAGGTGATGGGCCAGTAGGGTGGACAGTTTTCTTCGGTACTGTATGGCATAGTTTATAGCTGATTTGTTGAATGATATATCTGAGTGTGTTGGTTGAGCCAGGTGCTGAGAGGAGAAGTATTTTAAAGAGAGGGAGGAGCTGTCAGGTTTGTTGGCTACAAAAAAGAAAAAAAAAATACTGTTCAAGGATAAGATGGGCGAGAGCTAAGGAGTGGCGAATTTGGAATTCAAGGAGAGAGTGATGAAAAGAAAGATTACTCCCAGAGATAGTAACTTTTAAAAGGACTCCTTTGGGGATTGTTCCAAACATAAAACAGGACTGGAGGAAAAGAATGTTTGGTTGCAGTTTGGATATGGTGAAAGCATTGTTGCAGGAGGACTACCTGCTGTAGTATAGGGTTGGGATATATGGTGATTAATTGTTTAAATTAGATGTAGATATGGAAAAGGGGAGGGGGGAAGGTTGGTTCCACAAGGGTAAGGAGGGTTGGATAGGAAAGAAAATTAAGACAAAATTATTTTTAAAATGCGTGACAAAAAACTTCGATGAAAAATTAAGTACCGGTACTGAGTACCAATGAAAAGGGGGGCTAGACACAAGGGATGACTCACCACAAAAATAAAGATTGCCCAGGGCAAGTATCTTTGGCAGCAAATAAAAGATCATTAGCGGCCAATTAAAGATTGCTAGCGGCGGAAAATTGAGAGTAGGTCCCTTTTCCCGATCCCTACGATGGAAACACTACTTTGCCACCAATCCCTCTGACCGCAATCTACCTAATCCCAATATTGAACCCTGCCTGTCCCAATTCATACCACCATCCAACAAAGATCCCCCTGCACTCCCACCTAACCACCCTCTGGTTACCCTCCAAGAGTTTCTCACCTCCAACTTGTCCTCACCTTCCTTTCCCAAGTCCCTTCCCAAGAACTCAAACCTTTCAGCAGAAGAAAGAAGAGCCATCCAAAATCTTAAAACTAATCCTGACATCATCATCCTCTCTGCTGATAAAGGTTCCACCACTGTAGTTATGGATCACAGTGACTACCTGGCAGAAGGGCTCCGCCAACTCTCTGACTCCTCCACCTACAAGTTGTGCCAGATTGACCCCATCCCCAAAGTCCAACAAGATCTCCAATCGCTACTAAAATCCTATGGCCCCTCCCAGAAACTCTCCCCTGAATCCATCTCCCTCCTCACCCCAGCAACACCCCGCACACCCAGCCTTTTACATGCTCCCCAAAATTCACAAACCTAATAATCCTGGACGCCCTATTGTGGCTGGTTACTGTGCTCCTACCGAACGAATTTCAGCCCTAGTTGACCAACACCTCCAACCTATTGTTCAAAATCTACCTTCCCACATCAAGGATACCAACCACTTCCTTCACCGACTTTCCACCATTCCCACCCCTTTGCCTCCTGGATCTTTACTTGTCACAGTGGATGCCACCTCCCTATACACCAACATCCCACATGCCCATGGGCTTGCCGCTCTGGAACACTACCTCTCCCAACGTCCCTCTGAACGCAAGCCTGATACCTCATTCCTCATAACCCTTACCAATTTCATCCTACTTAACAACTACTTTTCCTTTGAGGGGGAAGTTTACCATCAAATCCAAGGCACAGCCATGGGCACCCACATGGCACCCTCCTATGCCAACCTGTTCATGGGCCGTCTGGAGGAATCCTTCCTAGCATCCCAAATCCTCAAGCCTCTGGCCTGGTTCCGGTTCATTGATGATATTTTCATGATCTGGACTCAGGGTCAGGACACCCTATCCTCCTTTCTTCAGAACCTCAATTCCTTCTCTCCCATCCACTTCACCTGGTCTTCCTCAACCAACCATGCCACATTCCTGGATGTCAACCTCCACCTCACTGATGGCTCCATTCACACTTCCGTCCATATTAAACCTACCAACCACCAACAGTACCTACATTTTGACAGTTGCCATCCCTTCCACGTCAAAAAATCCCTCCCTTACAGCCTAGCCACCCGTGGACGGCATATCTGCAGTGACAAGAATTCCCTTTCTGAATATGCTGAAGGTCTCACAAAGGCCTTCACAAACAGAAACTACCCCACAGACCTAGTCCGCAAACAAATCTCCCGTGCCATATCCTCACACACCCCAAATCCTCTTCCTAACACCAGTAACCATCCACAAAAGAGCGCTCCCCTTGTCACCCAGTACTACCCTGGTCTCGAACAACTAAATTCCATCCTTCGCCAAGGTTTTGATTTTCTATCCTCGTGCCCTGAAATGAGAGACATCCTGCCAAAGATCCTTCCCACCCCTCCTAAAGTGGTGTTCCGTCGCCCTCCCAACCTTCACAACATCCTAGTTCATCCTTATGCCACCCCGAAACCCAGCTCACTGCCACAGGGATCATATCCTTGTGGAAGACCCCGCTGCAAGACCTGTCCAATCCACCCACCCAGCACTTCCTATTCCAGTCCTGTCACAGGCTTATCCTACCCTATCAGAGGCCGGGCCACTTGTGAAAGCAGCCACGTAATTTACCAACTGTGCTGCAAGCACTGTACAGCTTTCTATATTGGCATGACCACCAACCAGCTGTCCATTAGGATGAATGGCCACCGCCAAACTGTGGCCAAAAACAAGGTGGACCACCCTGTGGCACAGCATGCAGCGGAGCACATGCTTGATTTCAATGGCTGCTTCACAACCCGGGCCATCTGGATCCTCCCATCCACCACCAGCTTTTCTGAACTGCACAGATGGGAGTTACCCTACAATACATTCTCCGATCCCGAAATCAACCAGGCCTCAACCTACGATAACTTCCCTATATATATATTTTTCCATACCTTACAGTTCCTACCTCTCTATCCCAAACCTCACCTATTTTGAGTGGTGTGTGAATGTGTGTTTGTGTATATATATGTGTGTGTGTGTGTGTGTGTGTGTGTGTGTGTGTGTGTGTGTGTGTGTGTGTGTATGCGGTCTTGTGTACTTGCAGTGTGCATGCATTTTATATATATGTATATGTTATTTTACTTTATTTTCTCCGCTCACCCGCCTCCCCACTCCATTCCTAAGCTGCATCTTGTTATTCCCATCTAACCCATCCCCACCACCGTGACGTAACCTTTCTATCCCCTCCCCCTCCCCTCCCGTCCCCAATTCGCTGCAGAGCGTGATTCGAAGTGTGGCAGTCGGAGGTGATGGTTGTATGACTGTGTTGTGTGCCTGTGTGATTGCGTGAGTGCTCTATTTTATTTAGAAGGCCATGGCCGATAGCTGAATGTGTTGTATGTGTGTGTCTTTTGTATGTGCCTGTCACAGCTCGTCGCCACATCTTTGCGGTGAGTTGTAAACTGTCCTCACTACATTATTTACGTTAAGAGATGGGTTGCAGACATCAATGAAGAGAATTAACCCTTTAGCTGCTGAGTATCTGGTTGGTCGGGTTGTGCTACCTCAGTCAGTATTGTTTTGATGATCGTTAAACATTACTTATGTTTACATCTTGGGAATATATTTTCCATCCTTCTTCATCCGGCACTAGTGAAGTTGAAAAATTTATATATATATATATATATATATATATATATATATATATATATATATATATATATATATAAAATAGACGAAGATTACTCACCAGGCGAAGGAGCACAGGTGTGACAGCATCACAAATAAATAAATGAATACACACACACACACACACACACACACACACACAAACGCAAGCTTTCGCAACCCGGTTGCATCTTCAGGCAGTAGGTAAGGAGAGGGAAAAGGAAATGATGAGGATTTTAAGGAAGGGGGGTAAGGAGCCATTCCAATCCCGGGAGAGAAAAGACTTACCTTGGGGGAAAAAAGGAGGGTAAACAAATTCACATACACCCACATATATACACAAATGCAAACACACCTAGGCAGACATACTGTAGAAAGCAAAGAAGTTGGACAGAGGCAAAGGCTCTATGCAGAGAACCGAAGCAAAGATGTTCAAGATGGTGGGTGGGAATTTGAATTTAGTGGAGGTTGAGACCAGGTGGGCAATGGAAAGATAGAATATGCTGAAGGGCAAGTTCCCATCTCCGGAGTACTGAAAGATTGGTATCGGTGGGAAGTATCCAGATAACCCAGACGGTGTAACACTGTGCCAAGATGTGCTGGGCGTGCACCAAGGCATGTTTAGCCACAGGATGATTCTCATTACCAACAAACACTGTCTGACTGTGACCGTTCATGCGAAGGGACAATTTGTTGCTGGTCATTCCCACATAGAACGCTTAATAGTGCAGTCATGTCAGTTGGTAAATCACGTGGGTACTATCACAAGTGGCTCTGCTCTTGATTGTGTACACCTTCCGGGTTACAGGACTGGAGTAAGTGGTGCTGGAAGGGTTCATAGGACAGGTTTTACAATGGGGGCAGTTACAAGGGTAGGAGCCAGAAGGTAGGAAAGGTGGTTTGGGGCTTTCATAGGGATGGACTAGAAGGCTACGGAGGTTAGGTGGGCAGTGGAAAGAGACTCTCAGTGGAATGGGAAGGATGTCATGAAGGATGGATCTCATTTTGGTGCAGGATTTAAGGAAGTCGTATCCTTGCTGGAGAGCCACATTCAGAGAGCACTCCAGTCCCGGAAAGTATCCAGTGAATAGAGGGGCAGTTCTGGGGTTCTTCTATTGAAGGTTCTGAATTTGGGGGGATGAGGAAGTGGCTCTGACACTTTGCTTTTGTACCAGATCAGGAGGATAGCTGCGGGATGTGAAAGCTGTTATTAGGTTATTGGTGTACTGGTTCAGAGATTCGGGGCTGGAGCAGACTCTTTTGCCACAAAGACCTAAACTGCAGGGAAGGGAACATTTGATGTGGAATGGATGGCAGCTGTCATAATGCAGGTACTGTTGTTTATTGGTAGGTTTGTTGACCACCATCCCAAATGGATCCTCCTGCTCTTCCCCAAAACCATCCCTTGAGGGCATTCCAGCAGTACCTCACATCCAACTTTGCCACCATATTATTCCTGAATATCATATCAGCAACCCCAACATCAGACCAGCTGAATCTGATGCCATCCAAGAGCTGAAAACAGTCATCTCCATTGTTAATCTCCCAACAAATAAGGACATTACAACTGTGGTACTTGATCAAGAGTATGTGGCAGAGGGACTGCATAAACTCTGACATGTCTACTAACAAAGTTTCCTCATAACTCCATTCCCTTAATCCAGGCTGAGCTACAGAGTATCCTACAAGTAAAATGTCACTTACAAGGTCTTAGCATTGTCTCCATCAAACGTCTCTCTCCACCTGAACAATGCTCCCAGACTTATCTACTCCCTAAAATGCATAAAAAGAACCAACCTGACCACCCCATCATAGAAGGCTTCTAAAGCCCCAACAGTCCGCATCTCAGCTCTGGTAACCCACAGGCTCCCATCCTACATTGAGGACAAAAACCACTTTAAGTAATGCCTCAAAACCTTCCCTACACCCCTCCCATCTCAAAGCCTCCTTTCACCATAGATACCAGATCCATCTACACCAACATCTCTCACACCCAGTGTTTTTCTGCCCTAGAACACTACCTTTCCCAAAGCCGTATGAAGCCTCTCAATAACTTAATTCCTTGTCTCACTTACTGATTTGATCCTCACCCACAGTTACTTCACCTTTTGAGGACCATTCTTACCAAAAAATTACAGGAACATATTTGGGAACTAGGATGGCCCCTTCCTATAACAAACTATTCATGGGCTACATGGAAGAGGCATTTCTTAAGAGACAGCAATTGACATACTGGCTTGGTACAGATTCACAGATGTCTCCTTCTCTAAGCTAAAATTCACCTGGTCCTTCTCTAGAACTCAAGCCACCTTCCTTAATGTTGACCCTACCCTTGATGAATCCCACAGGCACACTTCAGCTCATATTATACACACACAAACAACAGTACCTCCACTTTGATAGCTGCTACCCCTTCCATATCAAATAATCCCTACAGTCTACACTTCCATTGCAAACTATATCGGCTCCAATGATGAATCCCTCACCAATAACAACCACCTGTGCAATGCTTTCCTCTCCCACAACTGCCCTACGTACTTTGGCAGTCCATTTCTTGCCTTCCAGCAACAGTGTTCTTAACCCAAGGCCACCAAAAAGCAGCCCATTACATAACCAGTACGTTCCTGACCTGGAATACCTCAACAAATTACTTCTTCAGGGCTATTACTTTCTCAAGTCATACCTTGAAATGAGACCCACACTCTAAAGTACCCTCCCCACACCAACCAGTGTAATCTTTCACAGTCCTCCCAACCCTCACAACATGCTCATCAAACCTTACAACATTCCAAATCCATCTTCCCTACTTAATGGTTCCTACCCTGTAAATAATCCTGATGCAAAACCTATCCCATGCATCCTCCCACAACCACATACTCCAGCTCCAGCACAGAAAAAAACACCATTCAAGGAAAACCTTACATGTGAAACAACAAGTAATCCACCAATTAACATGTGTGTACTGGCTGAACACATGAATGGTACAGATGGTCTGTTCGCCTGGGAAACACCCAATATCCTGTGGCAGAGCAAGCCCTCCAGCATGACTCAAGGAATTTGGCACGTGTCACACCCTAGGTACCATCTGGATACTTCCAGCTAGCACCTGTCACTCAGAGCTACAGAGATGGGAACTTGCCCTCCAACACATCCTGTCCTCCCACCATCCACCTGGCCAAAAACTACGTTAGCCTCTACCCCTCTGCCATCCTCAACTTGCCATCTCATTACTCAATCCCTCCTTTCTTCCTCTTGTTATATATCTGGATGATTCTCATATCTTTCCATTCTTAATTAATTAAAAAACTTTTACTTAATCCCCTCTCCCATACCCCACTCAGCATTAATGGATTCACTTCTCTTTACTACTTGTTATATCCTCTTTGGTTTGCTATTGGCAGGACTCAGTACGCATCAGAGAGAATCTCTGACTTCCATACACCACTACCCCATAGTCTAGGTTGTAACCTTTCCCTTCTGTTCCGTTCCCATTTTCTTCCCTTTTCTCCTACCTGATGAAGGAACACATTTCTGTAATCTAGTGCCCTGTTCTATTTTCACTCCTGCTAAAATGTTTTAATATTTGTTAAGCTTATGGAAGTTAAATGCAGGGTCATCAGTCCCTAAGCTTACAAACTACTCAAACTAATTTATACTAATGAAAACACAAATATCCATGCCTGAGGGAGGATTCAAACCCCCGATGGGGAACGGCCTTGCACTCAGGAGCATGTACCTCAATGCACTTGGCCACCTGCCGCAGCTTTGTGAACTATTGACGGTACAGAACTATTTTTTTAAATCCATCCATCAAAATCATTACTATTTTCAGGGAGCTTGTTTTTCAAGCTGAGGAGCTGCTGTGTACAGTGGACAATAGGCTGGAGTAGCTGCAAGAGCAGCACAACAGTAGACTTGTGTAAGCACACAAAATACAAAGAGTAATTGGCAGCTTTCAAAGCAATTAATAAAATTATAAACTCATTATTGTGCATCTTAAACAGTTATCATGATAATCTGTCACAGAAAAAATGAAATACGAAGAAAACAAACTTTGGCTAGGTTTTTTCTCTATCTTTTAATGAAGCAAGAACATAAGCATATCAAAGAAATGTAACTATTTCAAAATTTGTGTGTGTGGGGGGGGGGAGGGGCAAGAGAGGGATGGATCTCATAATTACACAGTTACTATATTCTACAAAAGAGGTAAATTGGTTGGTTGGCAAGTACTTACATTAGTTCTGTACAGCCGATAGTCACACAAAGAAACACAAAATGGAGGGGGGGGGGGGGAAATAGGACAAGCTTTGGGACCTGTGTTCCCTCATCAGGTAGGAGAGAAGCGAAGAAAGAGGGAACAGAAGAGGGTGATTATTCATGACCTAGGTCATGAGGTGACAATTGGCGGAGTGTGGATAGCAAACCAAAGAGGATAGATCAAGCAGAGATGAGAAGTGAAGTGAACCAAATAATACTGAGTGGTGGTCGGTGGAGTGGGATTAGGTAAAGACACACACACACACACACACACACACACACACACACACACACACACAAATATTGGGTGTTCCTCATCCGAACAGTCCATCTGTGACCATTCTCGCATTCAGCAAATTTGTTGGTGGCCATACCAACATAAATGGCTGTGCAGTGGCCACACGTTAGTTTGTAGATGACATGGGTTGTTTCGCATGTGACGCTGCCTTGAATGGGGTAGATTTTTCCTGTGGCAGGTATGGAGAATTAGGTTGTGGGAAGATGAATGTGACAGGATTTGGAGCAGGATCAGGATAGGAACCATTAGGTAGGCAGGATGATTTTTTGGGATGTTGTAAGGTTTGACGAGGATGTTGCAGAGGTGGGGAGGACAGCAAAGGCTACTCTGAGTAGTGTGGGAAGGATACTTCAGAGTGATGATCTCATTTCAGGGCATGTAGGGAAGGGATCATTTGATATGGAAAGGATGGGAGCTATCAAAGTGGAGGTACTACTAATTGTTTGTGGGTTTAATATGAATTGAAGTGTGGGACTCAACAAGGCGATGGTCAACATCAAAGAAGGACCAGGTGAATTTTAGGTTAGAGAAGGAGTTGAGGTCTTGAAGGAAGTTCAGAAGAGATTCTTCACCATGAGTCCAGACCATAAAGATGTCATCTATGAATGTATACCAACGCATTGGTGTAACTGCTGAGTCTTAAAGAATGCCTCTTCCATGTGGCCCATGAAGAGGCTGGCATAGGGAGGGACCATCCTGGTTCCCAAGCTGTCCCCCTGATTTTTTTGCAGGTATGGCCCTCAAAAGTGAAGTAATTATGGATGAGGATGAAATCAGCAATGTGATAACGAATAAAGTTTTTGGGAGGCTCTCAGGTGGATTTTGGAAAGGTTGTGTTGTATGCTGATAGACCGTAGGTGTGGGGGTTATATCAAATAATTCCTGCCTTACAGCCTAGGCATGTGTGGGAACTGTATCTGCTCCAGAGACGAATCCCTCACCGCCTACAACCACCTGTCAAATGCTTTCCTCTCCTGCAACAACCTACAGATCTTGTCCACAAACAAATCTCCCAAGCAGTCCATTCCTCTCCTTGCAGTAACAATGTTCTAAGTCCCACACCACCCAGAAACATCCCCTTAGTCACCCAGTACCATCCCTGCCTGGAATGTGTCAGTAAAGTGCTCTTTGATAATGATTGGTTATTTAGAGTGCTAAACATCTAAGTCACCAGCACCCTTACTCGAAACAATCAGACGAATGTCAAGTAGACTATGAAATAGAAAAACAGAAATTTACAACCGAATGTCCTAATAATGATACAAATTATTCTAAAATGAGACAGAACAAGTCAGAGTAAAATGTAGTTATAGATATAGTTAAAAGTTTGGCAGATAGGTGTGCCTTAGTGACTACTTAAAAATAAAGGGTGACTAAGCCACTCGCCACAAATTAAAATCTCACACCCAGTATTTTGTGAAGAAGTACAGTCATAGTACAAAATCTTAAAACACATTCTACAGAAGCCTCAATGTCAAAGTACAGTGCAAGTCCTTTGAGTGACCCAAATTAGTCCTCAGGCGGTCATGTAAAACACACTCCATTAAAATGTGCTTAATCAACAGTTGTGTTCCACTTCTGTCACATACTGGTGATCCCTCATGGCCATGTGTTAGTGGGCAATGTCCTATTTGAAAACGAGTCAGGGCTACCTCATGATCTCATCAAGGGCAGGAGGTATGCCATGGACACACGGTACATTTTATGGAATGTAATTTCTTATTGACCACTTATAGCCACTGAGCCTCCCACCAAACCATGATTTCCATGTCACACACATCGTGACGGCCTTGAGGGGGACAGAACAGTGCATGGAAGGTGGAAGAGAGCAGGCCTCCTTGGCAGTCTTATCAGCCAGCTTGTTTACGTGGATTCCAATGTGCCCTGGAACCCAGAAGAAGAGTATTTCCCTTGCCTCTGCAATGTCAAAAGAGAATCCTGAATTTCTTGCACCATGCGATCAGAAGAGTACATTTGATTGACAACAAGAAGAGCACTTTGGGAATCTGCGCAGATAAGGAATTTCATATCACGATGATGTTTAATCTGCTTCATTGCCGTCAGGTTAGTGAACAGTTCTGCATAATAAACAGAAAACTGAGGAGCCCTAACCAAAGGACAACTTCAGGGAACCCAACAGAGCAACCAATATTGTTTCCTTGCTTGGATCCATTGGTATAAATTGTAATAAAAACTGGATGATCATTTAAAATCTCAAGAAATCTGGTTTTATAAAAATGGTCAGAGGTACAAGTTGTCTTAAAAGCATTCTGGGCTTATTAAGTAGCCAGAAATATCTCTTACTCCACCCCTGGTGGTGGACCTTAATGCCCTGCACTTGTAGTAACTCAAAGCTTTACATTGCTCTAACCCCAAATGGCCAGGTTGCATGCAAACAGTTACGGAACAAACGATTCAAAGGGTGCTGTGCAACAGTGAAGGACACTAGTAAATTAGGAACAGCCATAAACCGATATGCTTGACATACCATGAGAAGATGGCAGCAAATAGAAAGTGGAGGCTCACCAGCCTCTGCACACAGGCTAACAACTCAATTTGTGCAGTAGCACCCTTTCACAGGCTGATACCTTCATGTTGAACTGTATCCAGCATTTTCAGGTAGGATAGCCTTGCCGATCCGTAACCCTACCATCCATATTTGAGGCGGAGTCACACACGTGCCTTATAAAATTGGAGCATCCGTATCCTATCTGCTCCCCAGGACCTATTACTAACACATTTAAGAGGGTTTAAAGCCTTGAGGCATCTTACTTTTAATTCTTTTAAGATGTGGTAGCCAAGTTAGTCTTTCATCAAAGGTGAGGCTGAGATATTTCACTTTGCCCCCTAGTTTTAAACAGGTGTATTAAAAAGGAAACGGAGCGATTAAAATCCACAAAGACAATTTTCTCCAATGGAAACTTAAAACCAGTGGTGTTACACTATTCCTCCAACTGCCTGATAGTCTAATGCAATTGACGAGCAGCCGTTGCAATGGAGGAGGACATACAGAGATGGAGAAGTCGTTCACGAACAAGGTGGTTGTACAGTGGATGTAATGTTGTTGATGACTATGACGAATGGCGTCATGCTTAAAACACTCTCTTACAGGACACCATTCTCTTGTTTAAAATGGTCAGACAAGGCACTCCCAACCTTTTATCTAAAATACCTTTCAGAGAGGAAATAGGGAATAAAAGTGGGCAAATGTACATGAAAACCCCATTCGTAAAGCTGCTGTACAACAAGGCGACTCCAGGTAGTATCATATGCCTTTCCAAGGTCAAAGAAAACACTAATCAGTTGTTGCTTTCGTAAGAAAGCTTGTTCGATCGCACTTTCATGCAAGGTGAGATTATCCAGTGGAGAGTGGTACTTCCTGAACCCTTATTGAGAGCGGCTAAGTAATAAACTCCTTTCAAGGACCCATACTAAGCGCCGGTTGACCATAAGCTCTAATGTCTTTCCAATGCAGCTCGTTAGGCTAATGTTCCAATAACTACTTGGATCGGTACAATCTTTACCTGGTTTTAAAATCTTAATTAAAATGGATTCTTTCCAAGAACTTGGAAAGTTTCCTGTCATCCATACCTCCTTTGAATGGAGAGCCAACTTGTTCATCATTCTGTACAGTATCTCGTCATAGTCAGGTGCAGAATCACGAGCTACAAACAATGCAGACTCCAGCTCCCACATTGAGAAAGGTTGGTTGTATTCCTCACCGTTGGATGAACGCAGGTCAAAGCCAACCCTCTTCTGTGTCGTCCGATACTGACGGAAGGCTGGATCCTGGTGGGAGTCAGATTAATAGCTGCAAAGGATTCTGCCATTACTTGGGCAATGTCTCTGGGTGATGTTAAGAGACATCGTTCCACCAAGCGACAGGCAGTATCTAAAGCGTTGGCTTCAATTTCAGGATGGATGTGTCGGCAGCATTGTGAATCAATGCTGTGATGTGATTCACCCAGTCTTGGACACCTTGACATCACTTGAAAATAGCCAATTGCTGAAAAAGTTGCTCAGCTACCATCTTAGTGGCTTCCCACTGTGATCTATTTCAGCTGGTAAATCTATTCAAATTGGGTAGTGGTCACTACCATAAAGGTCATTGTCCACACTCCACTGGGCGGTGTGTGCAAGAGCAGGCGAGTAGAGGGACAGGTCTATGGGCGAAGACAAACCTGTACCAGTGCTAAAATGTGTAAGCTGGCATGTGTTCAGCAATACATCAGAGCGTATCACAGTCTCGACCATCCATCCCCTTGGGAAATTGTTGTTAGGGCCCCACAGTGCATTGTGCACATTAAAATCTCCTAAAAGAAGAAAGGGACAAGGGAGTTCTGCAATAAGTTTTATCAGAAGATTACTGTCAATATGCTCACCAGGTAGTAAGTAAAGGGAGCAGACTATGATATGATGAGACAGTATACGAACAGCAACTGCTTGTGGCTTAGTGGTTAAGGACACAGGTGAGGAGTGAAAAGTGTCTCTGACGAAGACTGCCATACCACCTTGTGCCCTATCATCAATAAGATCATCTTTCCTGTGGTGTCAATGACCTCTCAGTGCAGGTGTGTCAGTCTGAAGTGTGTCTCGTGAAGGGGGACATAGAAAGGCCTCTCCTTCACAAGAAGCTGCAGTTCCTCCAAACGAGTCCTGAATCCAGCCAAATTCCACTGCAGTATGGGAGCAATGGGAGCCATGTGAGCTGTGTGGGTCTACCTTTCCTCTATCCTTGACACACAATGGTGATAAACTTTTGGAGTGCTGGGTAGCAAATGAACTGCTTGGTTCCAGCAATGAGGCATCAAGCTCCATAATAACTTCATCCTCATCAGTCAACACTGCCATAATAACGTCCGATGACGCCCCCGAAAGAGTTCCAATCAGACGTCGAGACGCTTTCCTCGACTTCTTCTTTTTAGAAGATGAGGAGGAAAGGGGACCTTGTGGAGCACTCTGTTTTGGCAGATCATTCTGCTTTTGAGTGACAATTCGCATTTGGGGTGCCTTCTCAAAGATTTCCTGAGATTTCTGTACTATCACATCTCCTGCTGTAAGAGAGATCACAAGTTTTGAAAATGCAGTACCTGTAGCTTTTCCGGCTGCTTTCGGTTGAGCAAAAGGCATGAAAGCTTCAGCTGCCTTACATGTGCACTGACGTGTGCAAATATTTGTACTCGCACTGACAGCCTATTTGTGCCTAGACATCTACTGGTTTCTGCAGAGCAGCAGCGAAGGCGGTAGGAAATACAGGGGGCTGCATGGCCTTAAATATCTTTGTGGCCTCCATGTAGGAAGTGCATCTAGTCATCTTAATCTCCTGTATTTTCTTTTCGTCAAGATACACCTTACAGTCCCAACTCCAAACAGGGTATTCCCCAGAACAGTTCATTCATTTTTCAGGTGGTGTACAATTGGTGCCTTCATGTGCCGCCTTTCCACATTTACAGCAAGTGGCCTCTCCCTTGCAACCAAGTGTGTCCAAAGCACTGGCATTTGAAACAGCGCATGCGGTTAGGGACGGAACTTCAACTGCAAAAACCCTGCTTTCACACGATCAAAGAATCTAGGACTATTAAAAATGAGGATGAAGGACTCAGATGACAAGTTCTCCATCCACCCTGTTCTTAATATTCTGGACATCCACTATGCCTTCTGTTGCTCATTCTTCCTCCCCAACAGAAAACTATGCCCTTACTGTAATTCAGGGTACTGTGTAGCTCTGCTTCGATTTCAAACTCACCCAGACACTTTGCTTTCTGCAGAATTGCCACCTGTTGGGAGGTTGATGTTTCCACCAACAGAGTATTGTTCACAATCCTTTAACAGATTTCAAATTTCCTGCAAGACCTTCTAAACTCTTATTGATATAAAAGGGCTAAATCTTCTCGAAAGAACCTTCTTTTCATTTAATGATGATAAACACATTCTGGCTAGCAGCCTGTGTTCTGTTACTCTGGGCAAAACATTTTTTACTACTGAACAGGTCTGAGGGACTGGCCACCCAAGACCTCTTTCTTGATTGGATGTTGGTGCCGTCCAGTGGTACACCCATCTCACTAGGAGGTGGAAAATTTCTTGATAGGTCCATCTCAATCCCACAAGCAGCTAGGGAACTAAATGTCCACCTAGACAGAGCTCCACATGCCCAGGTAAGCCTAATACAACTAAGACTCAGCAGTATCCCCACAGGTTGGTTGCTAGTGACTGTTCCACCTGTCACTGTTCCTTAAAGACCCAATATGTAACATGATGGTGTTTCACATTGGTAAGGGTAATATTGCATGGTAAGCAGTTCATATGCTGAGTGTTCAAAGATGTAATGGCAAACTGTTTTCACTAAAAGCTTTGACAGAATAATCAGCATATTTAACTGGACAAATAACAATTTTCTGGCATATTATTTTGCCAATACAAGTCATTGTTGATACTCTCCTACTGAGCTGCCTAATATTTACTACAAACAGTTTTTACCTCAAAACAGCCAAGATGTTGAAAAATTATTTGAAGTGTGATACAAACAGTTGTTATTGTCCAAGGTCTGCTATGGGCACTCAACTGGCAAGGTATTAAACTTAAAAAGAGTTCAATTAAAGATGATAAGTCACTTAAAAAACCTCATGTGGGGGACCCAGAAGTCATTGAAAGTGCTTACGCAGTGATTTACAAGAAGTAGAGGCAATCACTTGAAAGGACTATTGATGTAAGGAAATTAAAAACACTTTAACTGCCTTGAAGAACCTACAGCACATATCTTACACAATAAAAATGACAAATGTTCTCAAAAAACTAGGGCAAAGAATGAAACAGTATCTGCTAATTGCTTCTAAAATGATACAGCAGTCATTAATCAAAAAATTGGTTTGGACATCAGAGTGCTTTAGTAGGCATGCTCCTTTAGAGGTGATAAGCTGTTGCCTTCCTTTGACCTTTGAAACAGTAAAAAAGGGGGAGGGGGCACTACAGGTTAACAGGTATTCTGAATGACAGTGTAACTCAACATTTTTCACATCACTTTTGCAGAGGTGAAACGAGTAGCAAGTATTGACCGGGCATTGAACCCATGACCTGTTAACGTGTGCAGTCTGGTACTTTACCACAGAGCCACTCTGCATTCAATTAGAAACAATATTGTGCAGGAAATCAGATTTTCTTTTTTCTGAGAGGAAGATATTTAATAACTAAGGAAAGGTAGGGACTCAACATGAAAATGGCTGCTGAACTCCAGACGAACAATAGAAAATACAATCACATTGACATAGTTTTAGGCTAGCCTTTCTCAGAAAGAGAAAATATGTACATTCACACAGTGAGGTATAACTCATGGACACATGACAGCCATTAATGTTTGTATGTTCTGTTTAATGAAGGCCGTGGCCAAAAATTAAGTTGAGTGTATGTCATTGACTTCTCTACATGCTTGTCTATGGTCACACACACACACACACACACACACACACACACACACACACACACACACAATAGACAAAGATTACTCACCAGGCGAAGGAGCACAGGTGTAACAGAATCACAAATAAATAAATAAACACACACACACACACACACACACACACACACACACACACAAACGCAAGCTTTCGCAACCCGGTTGCTTCTTCAGGCAGAAGGGAAGGAGAGGGAGGAGAGGGAAAAGGAAATGATGAGAGTTTTAAGGAAGGGGGTAAGGAGCCATTCCAATCCCGGGAGAGGAAAGACTTACCTTGGAGGAAAAAATGGAGGGTAAACAAATGCACACACATTCACCACGCACCAAGGCATGTTTAGCCACAGGGTGATCATTACCAACTAACACTGTCTGCCTGTGGCCGTTCATGCGAATGGACAGTTTGTTTCTGGTCATTCCCACATAGAACGCTTCACAGTACAGGCATGTCAGTTGGTAAATAAAGAGGGTGCTATCACAAGTGGCTCTGCCCTTGATCGTGTACACCTTCCGGGGTACTGGACTGGAGTAAGTGGTGGTGGGAGGGTGCATAGGGCAGGTTTTACAACGGGGGCAGTTGCATGGGTAGGAGCCAGAGAGTAGGGAAGGTGGTTTGGGGATTTCAACAGGGATGGACTAGGAGGTCGTATCCATGCTGGAGAGCCACATTCAGAGTCTGCTCCAGTCCCGGAAAGTATCCAGTGACAAAAGGGGCACTTCTGGGGTTCTTCGGTGGAAGGTTCTGGATTTGGGGGGATGAGGAGGTGGCTCTGGTAATTTGCTTCTGAACCAGATCAGGAGGATAGCTGTGGGATGTGAAATCTGTAATTAGGTTATTGGTATACTGGTACAGGGATTCGGGACTGGAGCAGACTCTTTTGCCACGAAGACCTAAGCTGTAGGGAAGGGAACATTTGATGTGGAATGGATGGCAGCTGTCATAATGGAGGTACTGTTGTTTGTTGGTTGGTTTGATGTGGATGGATGTGTGAAGTTGGCCGTTGGACAGATGGAGGTCGACATCAAGGAAAGTGGCATGGGATTTGGAATAGGACCAGGTGAATTTGATGGGACCAAAGGATTTGAGGTTGGATAGGAAATTCTGGAGTTCTTCTTCACTGTTAGTCCAGATCATGAAGATGTCATCAATGAATCTGTACCAAACTTTGAGTTGACAGGCTTGGGTATCCAGGAAGGCTTCCTCTAAGCGTCCCATAAATACGTTTCAGTACGAGGGGGCCATCCTGGTTCCCATGGATGTTCCCTTTAGTTGTAGATATGCCTGGCCCTCAAAAGCGAAGAAGTTGTGGGTTAGGATGAAGCTAGCTAGGGTATTGAGGAGAGGCTTTAGGTAGGGAAGTGGGTGGTCGGAGTGAAAGGGAATACTCCATCGTAGCGAGGCCCTGGGCATATGGGATATTTGTGTATAAGGAAGTGGCATCAATGGTTACAAGGATGGTTTCTGGAGGTAACAGGCCGGGTAGGGATTTCAGGCGATCGAGGAAGTGGTTGGTGTCTTTGATGAAGGATGGGAGACTGCACATGATGGGTTGAAGGTGTTGGTCTATGTAGGCAGAGATTCATTCTGCAGGGGCTTGGTAACCCAAATAAAAAATATCATGTCCACTACTTAAGGTACAAATTATGCTGAATATTTTGACAAAGTAAACTTTCACAGAGATTAATATATAACAAATACAGCAACTAATGACACAATTATACAGCATGTTCCAGTATGTTACACTAAATTTATTTTGATGATATTCATCTGCAATACCTTTCAAATTACATATTGTTACATTGATATCTACATGATCAAGTGCATTTAATATGATCTGTTCAACTGCAGAAAACTCTGATGTCTACATAAATACTTATGCACTGTTTGTCAATTATAAAAGATTTTTACTTCAGATGATCCTCTCTTAGAGATTCAAATGACGATAAAGATTTTTTTAAATGAAATATGCCTACTACTGTTTGGAGACGCTTGGAATAAAACGTGCGATACAAGGTGTACAGAAGTGGAAAAATATTATGGCAGTAACAGTACACTGGGAAACAGCTAAAATTCTCTCTTAACTCTTATAAATACATACATATTAATTTTAATCTCTAATAAAAATGTGTTTAGAAACAAGAATAATCCCCAGATGCAGGAATCAGCACTCAAATCTGGCTTAAATGGTAACTACTTTCATACAAATACATTAATGCATAAAATGGGAGTGTACTTTGGACACAATTGGAATTCAAATATACTGTCACCATGCTCTTCCACAAATTAATTTTACATGCAACTGCAAATATAGACATAAATTAAATAACAACCTATCTTCTGTAGCATGGAAATTTTAAAAATATACAAAAGAAAACCTTGGAGCATCCCGAATTAATTTTGCAAATTACTCCAAACACAAAATGGTAAAAAAACCTATCACTGAGATTCTTTTAACGGATACACTTTTTAAGTATTGTGATACATCAAACATCAAATTTCAGTTCTACAATTACAATGCCAAGCCAAGCTTATCAGCACATCAACTATATCACCACATCTACGAAATATGTCCACACACATATACAAACATTTTAATTACTTTCTGCAACAGACACTCCAATGTTTCATTTGAAGTCTAGTGTAATCACACCACTGGTTGATGCCACACAATTTTACCTGTCAAACAACCTGACACAAGTAAACAGTGCTGAGGTGAAAACTTTGTACTAACAACTATATCTGTATGGCATACATGTGAGGCCAACTCATACAAACGCACAGGGGGGGCAACAGGAACACAAGACGATAATTCAGCACAGTCAGGGGAGAATGCCAATAGCCGAACACCATAACCGTAAGGAGAGCATATAAGCCTACCATCAGACGAGAAACACAACTCCTTTATAAAACCCTTTCCTACATTTGGTTCCTCTATGTAATGAGTTAGTCGCTGCATATTCTGATGTATTTGACGATTGAGTTTGCCTGGGTGATCAGGCTTTATTGTCCCTGTATTTACTCTGTACACTCTTGTAGGTCCCACACGCCTCGCCTCAGTAGAAGATGCACTACCCGAAGAACGAGTCATATCGCGATGATTTACTATAAGAATTGCACCAGAGCCATTGCTTCCATGAGGTCGTATCAGAACTGCTGGACTGTTTACAGTGTTTCCTGAAACAGCCGCAGGCCTGCTTCTAGATGAGCTACTTGACACTTGTGTATCAGGAGCATCACTATTATCTGCTTGATTGGCATTCCTGCGAGGTGATGATCCAGCTGCCGGTTCATCATCAAAAGTCCTATGGACTAATATTCTAAACCTCGCTGCTCTTCCTTCAGAGCCATGAGACACATCACTCATGCTAGCTTCATTTGCAACTTCCTCAGATATTATTCGCCTAGCTGCACTAGCTGCAGCAGAAAGCCGGAACTGGAAGCCACGGGGTAGAGAATCTTGGTCCAAAGAAAACTCATGTTCCATACGTTCCCTTTCACGTTCACGTTCGCGGCGTATTCTTGCTTCTCGTATGGCAACCAGAGCTTCCCACACATCAGCCGAAGAAACATGAAGTTCCACACTAGCAGCTGAGAAACCACGACTAGCACTCAATTCTGATGCACGAGCAAGCAAATCGTCTGTGTCACGTCTTCCACCTGTTTCGGCTGTATCATTTCCTGTAGATGATGGAGTCTGAGATGACCCACTAGAAGCACTAGCACCTGCATTTAAATGAGGTGATGAATGAGCTGGTGCACAATTACTCTGTCCAGTTTCACAATTGCTTCCATTACTTTGATTGTGCCCTGGTCTTGACAAGGATTCCTCTTCCTCAGCTTCTTGAAAATCTGATTCACTCTCTGTGTCAGGATAATCTAAATCTTGAATGTCATGAACACAAGTCCACTGAAACAAGGAAATATGTACAAAAGTAAATAAAAATGTCATAAAAACACTAAAACAAATTTCAGTTCATTTTTATCAAATCACAGATTGCTAAAAATGTGTGTATGACTCATCAATCCCATATTGAAACGAATGCATATAAAGTTAACTAGTCTTGCTTCACAAAGGAACAAGAAGTGGATTTAGGTTGTTTTAAAAGAATATTCCAAGAAGATTGCATATTATTCTAGGAGTTAACAGAGTTTGGATTAAGTCTTAATATTCATGTTAAGAATTAACTGTCTGGATGCAAACACTACCAAAGTACCATTTATTTATTTATTTTCTGTATTAAAGTTACAGCTCTTGTAAAACAAAGAGTTTGAAAAGACTTAAGGCTTTTTTTAATATGGCAGTGCATCACTGCAGAAGTATTCACTAACAAACTGTTAAGAAATAGTTACAATTCACACAGCTTAGATGCAGAATTTATTACTGCACCATCATTCATGTCCTCTGCTCGGCCCTGTGAATCATATGTACGGAAATACTGACCATGTAAGAGTAAGTAAAATACAAAAGCACAAACACTTGGAAGTTTGTCTATAATAAATGCAGATTACAGGTAATGCAATACAATTTTATTACAGGATTAAAGCAAACTTTCATTTGAATTCAACGGTGTCTTTTGGTGACTAAGTTGTATTCACTGTTAAAGAGGTGACTATGAGAAGAAAAACCAGTCTTCAAAAACTGTAAATTCTGTGATTCAATAATACAGGGTGTATATAAAGTCCGAGAACACTTTCAATTATTTATTGCACAAGAACCAAACTTCGTACAGATATCATACATATGTTACTTTGATTTCATGTATATCGCCAAAGCATAGTTTCATAATTTGCTGATAGTCAGTGCTAGTTGCTAACATGGCTGGTTCAGGTGTGGCGGCAGTTCAATAAAAACAAGTGTGCTACAGCTGTTCAACAGTTGTTTAGAACCAAGTATAGCAAGAAGCCACCAACAAATTCATTATGTCGAGCTGCTTGTGCCCAGCAAAGAGAAGCAGACATCCCAGTCTGAGTGCAGTGAATGTGGAGTGCAAACAAGGACATTCATAGTGTGTCCAAAGAAATTGGTACATCATGGATGGATGGATTGTTTGATTTTTAAAGGGACTAAACGACTACGGTTATCAGCCCCTTGTTCCAACTGTACAGAGTAGAATAAAAAGCACTACAATGCAAGAGAAAACGATTTGTTAAAACTCACCAAGCAAAGGGTGTAACACGTCAAGAAATAAAAGAATAAAAGTAAAAACTAATAAAAGAAGAGAAAGGTGGAAAGACGATACCAGAGTGTCCTCGCTAGGTGACCACAGATAAGGTAGAAGGGCATCTGGCCACTGTTGGACATTAAAATGACCTGCCTAAAAGCGGTAGAAAAGCGGAGAACAAATACATAATGAACATTGTAGAATAAATTAAATAGATCGGTACAACCCACTCACACAAATAAAATTTAAAACAGTGTCAGCCATAGAGGCATTGTCAGCTAAAACAAGTTTCAAATCATCAGGGAGATTAAAATTCCTTCTCTGTTCTGCTAAGTCCGGGCATTCCAAGACGATGTGGGCGACTGTCAGATGCGCACCACATCGACACTTGGGAGGATCCTTGTGACGGAGAAGGTGGCCGTGCGTAAGCCAAGTATGGCCAGAGTATGTGTAGAATGCAGATCAGCAGATGGGATGCCTATATTGACGACAGGCTTGCGGGTGGTCTCTTTGGCCAGCCTGTCAGCCAGCTCATTGCCTTCTATCCCGATGTGTCCCGGAGTCCAAAGGAATGCCACTGACTGCCCACGTTGCTCAATGGTGTACAAGGACTCTTGTATAGCAACAACCAAAAGATTGCGTGACAAACACTAGTCAATGGCCTGTAAACCGCTCAGGGAGTCGCTACAAATGATGAATGACTCCCCAGGGCAGGAACATATATGTTGGAGTGTGCGGTGGATGGCTACCAGCTCTGCAGTGAAAACACTGCAGCCATCTGGCAGGGAGTGCAACTCATTGTGTCCTGCAAGTGTGTAAGCAAAACTGGCATGACCATCTACCATCGAGCCATCAGTGTACACTACCGTAGAGCCTCGAAAGCCGTCAAGAATTGATATGAAGTGGCGACGAAGGGTCTCAGGGTGGACTGAGAGGTTTTAGCATACTGTGACAGATCCAGCCGAAGGTGAGGTCGTCATATTCACCATGGTGGTGTACGCAACTGGTATCTGAATAAAGAGGGGACAGGAACAGACTCCAATTGGCTCAGCAGAGACCTAACACGAACACCAACCATCAACCCTGATCTCGTCCGCCTCTGCGGAATGTGGAGATCAGTTAGAGGAAAGAGTAGACGGCGGTTTGGGTGGTTAGGTAAACCACAGATGGTAGCAGCATAATTTGCAAGCAGTTGTTGTCGCCTGATATGCAAAGAAGGCACACCGGCCTCCACAAGGAGACTAGTCACAGGGCTTGTTCGAAAGGCTCCTGTTGCAAGCCTAACCCCACAGTGATGGACTGGGTCCAACATATGCAGAGCTGAAGGTGATGCCGAGCCATAGACAATGCTGCCGTAGTCCGGTCTGGACAGAACATGCGCCTTATAGCACTGCAGCAGCCTACTGTGGTCAGTGCCCCAAGTGGTGTTACTGAGGCAGCGGAGGGCATTAAGGTGCTTCCAGCACTTCTGTTTGAGCTCACGGATATGAGGAAGCCATGTCAGCCGGTCGTCAAACATAGCCCCAAGAAACGGTGCATTTCCACCACATCGAGCAGATGGCCATCTATGTAAAGCTCAGGATGTGGATGGGCTGTCCGACGACGGCAGAAATGCATAACGCAGGTCTTGGCAGCAGAGAACTCAAACCCATGGGCGAGGGCCCACTTCTGCGCCTTGCGTATGGCTCCCTGCAGCTGTCGTTCAACAACACGCATACTGCAAGAGCTAAAATATAAGCAGAAGTCATCTGCATACAACGAGGTGGAGACTGAGGAACCTACCACTGCCGCTAGACCATTTATCACCACTAAAAACAGAGGAACACTCAGGACAAAGCTCTGGGGTACCCCATTCTCCTGTACATGCAGAGAGCTACAAGAAGCACCGACTTGTACACGAAACGTATGAAAAGATAAAAAATTTCGAATAAAAATGGGAAGCGAACCCCGGAGACCCCACCCATGTAATGTGGTAAGGATTTGATGTCTCCAGATCTTGTCATAAGCCTTAGATAAATCGAAGAAAACTGCCACCAGGTGTTGGCGGTGAGAGAAGGCTGTCCGTATGGCGGACTCAAGGTGGACCAGGTTATCCACAGCTGAACACCCTTTCGGAAACCACCCTAGCATGGAATGAGAAGACCCCTGGACTCAAGAAGCCAACACAATCATCGACTCACCATATGCTCCAGCAATTTGCAAAGAACGTTGGTGAGGCAGATTGGTCGGTAGCTGTTCAACTCATGTGGATGTTGACCAGGTTTGATTACCGGGACTATCAAACTCTCTCGCCACTGTGAAGGGAACGTACCAGACCTCCAGATGTGGTTGAAGATAGCCAGAACATTACGCAGAGACTCAGGTGGCAGGTGTTTCAGCATCTGATTATGGATACGATATGGCCCAGGCGCTGTGTCAGGACAGTGTGTCAGGACAGTGTGCCAGGGCACTGAGAAATTCCCATTAACTGAATGGAGCATTGTACAGTTCAGTACGGTGAGTCTGGAAGGATAAGCGCTGTCGTTCCTCCCGCTCTCTCAGGGCGCGAAAGGCCCTGGAGTAGGCCGCAGATGCAGAACCCTGAGCGTAGTGCTCAGCAAACAGTTCAGCAACTGCATCTGGATCGGTGTAAACTGCTCCATTCACAGGAATCCCGGGCACACTAAGAGGACACTGGTAGCCATAAACACGTCTGATCTTCCCACACCTGGGATGGAGAGGTATGTGATCCAATGGTAGAGAGATATCTTTCCCAACACACCTGTTTGCCTCGTGTAATCAACTGTCGGGCGCGGGCACGAAGCCGTTTAAAAGCAGTGAGGTTCTCCATAGATGGGTGCCGCTTGTGGCGCTGCAGAGCTCGCCTGCGCTCTCTAATCGCCTCAGCAATCTCCGGTGACCACCAGGGCACTGTTCGCCGCCAGGCAGATCCCGAAGAGCGAGGGACTGCACCATCAGCTGCAGAAATAATGGCTGAGGTAGCGCTGTCGATTACCGCATCTATAATGGAGAGTGGAGGAGAACCAATGATGGCAGCAGAAGTAAAAGCATCCCAATCAGCCTTATTCAACGCCCATAGGGGCGGGTATTCTGGGCCCCGATGCGGGGGTAGTGATAAGAAAATCGGGAAGTGGTCACTACCCCACAAATTGTCGTGGACACTCCAGTGGATTAAGGGGAAGAGGCTAGGGCTACATACTGAAAGATCGATGGCCGACTAAGTACCATACGCCACGCTAAAATGCATGGAGGCACCGTTGTTTAAAAGGTAGAGATCGAGTTGAGATATCAAAGACTCGTCATCTCTACCACGGCCAGTAGTCGTAGTATCCCCCTCACAACGGGTTATGGGCGTTGAAATCACCCAATAACACATAAGGCGGGGGTAATTGCGCTATCAGTGCAGCCAGGACATGTTGTGGTACTTCACCGTCAGGAGGAAGGTAGACGTTGCAGAGGGTAATGTCCACTGCAGTTCTTACCCTGACAGCTGCAGCTTCCAAAGGTGTTCGTAGTGGAACAGCTGTGCTGTAGACAGAGGTAAGGACGTAGATGCATACGCAACCTGTCACCATCTGTGCGGTTCCTATAATAACCCCGATAGCCACGTAAGGCAGGGGTGCACATCACGGGAAACCAAGTTTCTTGCAGGGAAATGCAAAATGCAGGTGAAGTGCTGAGGAGTTGGCGTAACTCAGCTAAGCGGGGAAAAAATCCATCACAATTCCACTGGAGGATTGTGCTATTGGCATTAAATGCCATGATTAAAAAGATAAAAGGAAAAGGTTACTTCAAAGGTTCGCCAGTTAATGCCGATTTTGAACCGACTGAGTCCAAGATCATCGGCTCCGATGAGTCGTGAGGGCGAGATCCTCAGGTGAGGTGAGGATCTGTAACTCATTTTATGAAGCAGAAGATGAGGGTAGATGTGGCTTTTGAGCCACTAAAGAGTCCTCCTCCTTTGTCTTCTTCACTCTTCCCTCTCGCTGCCCCTTCGGTCTGAGGGGCTGTGAGGACTTCGGTACATCATGCATCCTGAGAACTCTAAATGTTTATAATGACAGTGTGGAAAGTCTTACAACAGAAGCTGTCTACTTTTGAGTTTTGTTTGCAGTTGCCACAATTTAATGGGGATTGGGATGGCAATGTTGATCGCTTAGTTTTTAGCGACAAACCCAATTTTTCAGACTAATGGGAAAGTGAACAGGCATAATTGTCAAATCTGGAGTACAAAGCATCCACACTAATGCATTGAATTTGAGCACGAATCCCCAAGCATAAATGTTTTTTCTGCCTTGTCATGTCAAAAACTGTATGGGCAATTCTTGTTCGCTGAGAGCCCTGTCACTGGATATTCGTACTTGGAAATGTTTGCAGCAATGGCTGATACCTTAAATGCAATCAGGCTCTTCGTTCATCTTTCAGCAGGCTGGGACTCCACCCAGTTTTCATAATGAAGTTTGTGGGTACCTGAACACGGAGCTGCCGCATCGATGGATCAGCCGTGTTACACAATAGGAAAGCTGTTTCATTAAATGACTTCCGCGATCACCAGATTCACCCAGTGTGACTTTTTTCTGTGGGGACACATTACTGGGGTATGTACTGCTTCTACTATGTGATGTAGCATGGCTCCGGGAGAGAATACGTGAAGTGACTGCCATAGTTGATGATGCTATGCTGGAAATGGTACGGCAAGAATTCTATTACCATATTGACGTCTGCCACGTCACTCATGGTTCGCATATAAAATGTTTATAAAAATTATGTTTCTCTTCAAAATGCAATATATATCACACTGTACAAAGTTTAGTTCCTGCGCAATAAATAATTGAAAGTTTTCCCAGGCATTATGTACATCCTGTATAATGAGGATAGTATGCAACTTGCTGCAAAGACGTGTGCCAAGGCACGACAGGCACATAAAAACGACATTCAAACACGCATAACTTAGTATTTGTCTGCTAGCATTCATCAGAAGAAGAACATATGTTATAATTCAATCACATAGGAACACTTCACAGACACACAACTTCATTGTGGTTGGGAACTTGCAGCTGTCATTTTTGCCAGACTCATTGTTGGGTCTCATACGAACTCAGCCTGAAACAAATTATTAGACTGGTCATAGTAACCTTCACAGTCCATCTACCTGCAACTGATTTCAAATTAAAAATTTGTTGGAATGCAGAGTGCTTTTCACACCAGGTAGTCTAATCTCACTAACTGCAAGATATTGCAAAGGAAAGACAGGTGTGCTTGTTGGTTTTGCGGGCTGTGGGATTCGAATGTGAGGTGGTGGTGACGGAGACCAAAGAGCAGTTCCCATTCAATAAAGAAATTCTCTTTATTTAACATTACAATATGTCACATTGGCCTAGTCTTGTGTCTTCTTGTGCACATAATATTTTGAGTATGGCCGGACATGTGGTGGCTGCAGTTGTCGCCTCCTAGCGGGGACTGTGGTGATTCAGGTGTCAGGTGGAATACACCACTGCAGTGACTGTTGTTGTTGTTGGGTTTTGGAAGGGACTAAACTATGACGGTTATCAGTCCCTTGTTCCAGTCAAAAAGATAAAACATTTTGTTAAGCGATCCGAAGTGAATGCATTAACAAGTCAAAGTTTAAAACTTACAGACAAATAGAAAGAAAGGATACGGTTAAAAACGAAGAAGGGATAAAAAGCTGAAACAGCACAAGAGTGTTTTTGCTGGGTGGTCACAGGATATAAGGAACACACCCAGCCACTCTGCAACACGCTAAAACCACCTACCTAACAGACTTAAGCAGGCGGAGGACAGAGAAACGACAGAGAAACACAAACATTAAATGGACTTGTAAAGTCCACACTCACGCATAAAACGTAAAATAGAGTCAACCATGGAGGTGTTGTCAGCTAATGCAAGCTGCAAAACGTCGGGGATATTAAAATTTCGTCTCACTGCGGCTAAATCGTGGCATTCAATTAAGATGTGGGCGACCGTCAAAGGCACACCACATCGACACTGCGGAGGGTCCTCGCGACGCAGAAGGTGACCATGCGTGAGCCAAGTATGGCCTATACGGAGTCGGCAAAGGACAACCGACTCCCTGCGAGAAGCCCTCAGGGACGTCTTCCATGCAGCGGTAGACGGCTTGACAGCACGGAGCTTATTTGGTTCAGTGGAGTTTGCCCATTCCGAATTCCAAACCCTTAAGACCTTGCGGGTCAACTGGGTGTGGAAGTCGGAAACTGGGAGGCCAATGCCCAGGGACTGCAATGTGGTGGCCTGCTTGGCCAGTTGATCCACACGTTCATTGCCCGGTATACCTACATGCCCTGGCGTCCAAACAAAAACGACAGAACGGCCTGACTCGCCAAGGGCGAATACAGCATCTTGAATGGCTCGCACCACAGTGTGTTTGGGCAGAAACTGGTCGAGGGCCTGTAAGCCACTCAGGGAGTCGCTACAAATGACGAACGACCCCCTGGGGCGAGCTCTGAGGTGTTCAAGAGCTCTCAAAATACCGACCAGTTCTGCGGTGAAGATGCTGCTTCCACAAGGCAATGACCGCTGTTCGATGTGGTCATCATACATAAAGGCATATCCAGCATGGCCATCGACCAAAGAACCGTCCGTGTAGATGATGGTTGCTCCATGAAACGTATCGAGCAGTGCATGGAACCGGCGACGAAGAAGCAGTGGTGAAATCGAGGCTTTCGAATCCCGGGACAAGTCCAGCCGAAGCTCCAGGCGAGGAATTTTCCAGGGGGGGATACGGACGGAGTAATGGTAAGGTGGAGGAAGGGGTAAGGAATCAAGTGAGGAGAGAAGGGAACGGACGCGGACCGCAATCGGGAGACCCGACCTGGGCCGACGTCGTGGGGAAGGGAGAGCAGAAAGTGGGAAGAGAAGCCTGTGGTTCGGATGGCGGGGTGAAGCATGAACCCGGGCAACGTAGCTCACCAACAGCCGTTGCCGGCGATACCGCAGAGGGGGAACACCAGCTTCAGCTAGAAGGCTCGTTACAGGACTGGTGCGAAAAGCCCCTGTTGCGAGCCGCACGCCTGTGTGGTGAACGGGGTCTAGGACCCGCAAGGCAGAAGGGGCTGCTGAGTCATACACCAAGCTCCCGTAATCAAGCCGCGACAGAATAAGAGACTTGTAGAGCTGAAGAAGGGTGGAACGGGCTGCTCCCCAACTAGTATGGCTGAGGCATCGAAGGACATTTAAATGCCGCCAACACTTCTGTCTCAGCTGACGTAGGTGTGGCACCCATGTCAGCCGGGCATCAAAGACCATGCCCAGGAAGCGATGTGTTTCCTCAACCTGAAGTAGTTCACCACCCAGGTAGAGCTCTGGGTCAGGGTGAACTACCCGACGGCGACAGAAGTGCATCACGCGGGTTTTCCGTGCGGAGAACTGAAATCCGTGAGAAGAGGCCCATGAGTGGGCCTTTCGGATGGCACCCTGCAGCCGCCGTTCAGCTACGCCGATGCTAACGGAGCTGAAATACAGGCAGAAGTCATCGGCGAACAGGGAGCAACTGACTGATGACCCCACAGCCGCAGCGAGACCGTTTATCGCCACTAAAAACTATGGAACGCTGAGGACGGAGCCCTGTGGGACACCGTTCTCTTGAATACGTGGGGAGCTAAAAGATGCCCCAACCCTCACCCGGAATGAGCGATGGGAGAGGAAATTGTGAATAAAAATAGGAAGGGCACCCCGTAGGCCCCAGTCATGAAGAGTTGTTAAAATATGGTGGCGCCAGGTGGTGTCATACGCCTTTCGAAGGTCGAAAAATACAGCAACTAAATGTTCACGCCTAGCGAAGGCAGTGCAAATGGCCGACTCCAATGACACGAGGTTGTCAATGGTAGAACGGCCCTGGCGAAAGCCCCCTTGTTGTGGAGCAAGGAGTCCGCGCTCTTCAAGGATCCACATAAGCCGCCGACTCACCATACGTTCGAAGAGCTTGCAGAGAACGTTGGTGAGGCTGATCGGACGGTAATTGTCAGCCACCAGGGGATCTGCACCAGGTTTCAGCACCGGGATGATAGTGCTTTCCCGCCACTGCGACGGGAAAGTGCCCTCTGCCCATAGATGGTTAAACAGGGCGAGAATGTGGCGTTGAAACTCTGGTGAAAGGTGTCGGAGGAATTGGCCGTGAATCCTATCAGGTCCTGGAGTTGTATCAGGACACGCAGCAAGGGCAGTTCGGAACTCCCACTCGCTAAACGGGTCGTTGTATGTTTCCCGACGACGAGTACGGAAGGACAACATTTTCCGCTCGGCCCACTCTTTGAGGGAGCGAAAGCCGGCACTGTACGCGGCAGTCGCAGAGCATTGTGCGTAGTGGTCTGCCATATGCTCGGCGATAGCTGTAGGGAGCGTGCAGAGCACACCCTGGATGGTGAGGGATGGGATTCCTGTCGGCGGGCGGTATCCAAAGACGCGTCGGACTTGGGTCCATACCTTAGTCAGGGAGGTGCGGGAGCCGATGCTGGCTACATACCGCTCCCAGGAATCCTGCTTGCTCTGCTGTATGAGTCGTCGAGCACACGCACGGAGCCGTTTAAAGGCCACAAAATTCTCCATGGATGGGTGGCGTCGATGGCGCTGGAGCGCTCGCCGACGTTCCCGGATAGCCTCAGCAATCTCCGGTGTCCACCAAGGCACGGACCTACGCCTAGTGGAACCGGTGGTTTGTGGAACTGCCACCTCAGCGGCCAGGACAATACTAGTAGTCACCTGCTGGACTGCGTTGTCAATGTCATCTGGCAGCGGTGGAGCAATGACAGCGGTGGAAGCATACACAGTCCAATCAGCCCTACGGAGACACCAACGGGGTAAGCTGTCTGCAGCTTGGTACCGCAGGAGCGACATAAAGATTGGAAAGTGGTCGCTGCCACATAGGTCCTCATGCACACGCCAACCGAGGCGTGGTCGAAGGCTGGGGCTGCAGACGGAGAGGTCCATCGCTGAATACGTGCCCTGTGCCACGCTAAAATGCGTAGGGGCACCTGTATTCAGGAGGCAAAGGTCTTGGTGCGCCAATAATGTCTCAACATCCCTACCGCGGCCTGTGGTCTGGAGCCCACCCCACAAAGGGTTGTGGGCGTTGAAGTCCCCCAAAGGGAGGAATGGTGGGGGAAGTTGGGAGACCAGAGTGGTAAGGGTGTTGAGAGACACGGCCTCATCCGGAGGCCTCAAGCTGCAGACAGTGATTTCCCGAGTTGCCCGGATTCTAACAGCCACTGCCTCAAGAGTGGTGTTGAGCGGCACCGGGGCACTGGGTACAGTGTCCAGGACGTACAGACAGACGCCACCAGACACCCTATCGTATGTGGGCCTTTAATATTCATAGAATATATGACTTCAACTGCAATTGGGCAAAGCCGAAAATGTGTACCCAGCCGGGATTCGAACCCCGGTCTCCTGCTTTCTAGGCAGTTGCACTGACCCCTACACCACTGGGGACACAGTGATCACCGCACCTGCAAGGACTACCCATGCACGCCTCCCGTCAGATACAAATTCCCAGCTTCGCCCTGCCCATAGTACTCAAACTCTTAGTTTAACTAATTCCCGTAAGAGTAAGGGCTTCAAACTTGCCCACCCCTCCCCACTAACGATAGGATCATTGTCCGTCACCGGCATATTATATATATACATGTGGCGTCTGTTCGGAAAGAACAGACGTCACATTCTGATCCTGCAGCTGTTATTATTTAATATTCATAGAATATACGACTTCAACTGCGATTGGGCAAAGCCGAAAATGTGTACCCAGCCGGGATTCGAACCCGGGTCTCCTGCTTTCTAGGCAGTTGCGCTGACCCCTACACCACTGGGGACACAGTGATCACCGCACCTGCAAGGACTACCCAAGCACGCCTCCCGTCAGATACAAATTCCCAGCTTCGCCCTGCCCATAGTACTCAAACTCGTAGTTGAACTAATTCCCGTAAGAGTAAGGGCTTCAAACTTGCCCACCCCTCCCCACTAACGATAGGATCATTGTCCGTCACTGGACCGGTGACGGACAATGATCCTATCGTTAGTGGGGAGGGGTGGGCAAGTTTGAAGCCCTTACTCTTACGGGAATTAGTTTAACTACGAGTTTGAGTACTATGGGCAGGGCGAAGCTGGGAATTTGTATCTGACGGGAGGCGTGCATGGGTAGTCCTTGCAGGTGTGGTGATCACTGTGTCCCCAGTGGTGTAGGGGTCAGCGCAACTGCCTAGAAAGCAGGAGACCCGGGTTAGAATCCCGGCTGGGTACACATTTTCGGCTTTGCCCAATCGCAGTTGAAGTCATATATTCTATGAATATTAAATAATAACAGCTGCAGGATCAGAATGTGACGTCTGTTCTTTCCGAACAGACGCCCATGTATATATATAATATGCCGGTGACGGACAATGATCCTATCGTTAGTGGGGAGGGGTGGGCAAGTTTGAAGCCCTTACTCTTACGGGAATTAGTTAAACTACGAGTTTGAGTACTATGGGCAGGGCGAAGCTGGGAATTTGTATCTGACGGGAGGCGTGCATGGGTAGTCCTTGCAGGTGCGGTGATCACTGTGTCCCCAGTGGTGTAGGGGTCAGCGCAACTGCCTAGAAAGCAGGAGACCCGGGTTCGAATCCCGGCTGGGTACACATTTTCGGCTTTGCCCAATCGCAGTTGAAGTCATATATTCTATGAATATTAAATAATAACAGCTGCAGGATCAGAATGTGACGTCTGTTCTTGCCGAACAGACGCCACATGTATATATATAATATGCCGGTGACGGACAATGATCCTATCGTTAGTGGGGAGGGGTGGGCAAGTTTGAAGCCCTTACTCTTACGGGAATTAGTTCAACTACGAGTTTGAGTACTATGGGCAGGGCGAAGCTGGGAATTTGTATCTGACGGGAGGCGTGCATGGGTAGTCCTTGCAGGTGTGGTGATCACTGTGTCCCCAGTGGTGTAGGGGTCAGCGCAACTGCCTAGAAAGCAGGAGACCCGGGTTAGAATCCCGGCTGGGTACACATTTTCGGCTTTGCCCAATCGCAGTTGAAGTCATATATTCTATGAATATTAAATAATAACAGCTGCAGGATCAGAATGTGACGTCTGTTCTTTCCGAACAGACGCCCATGTATATATATAATATGCCGGTGACGGACAATGATCCTATCGTTAGTGGGGAGGGGTGGGCAAGTTTGAAGCCCTTACTCTTACGGGAATTAGTTAAACTACGAGTTTGAGTACTATGGGCAGGGCGAAGCTGGGAATTTGTATCTGACGGGAGGCGTGCATGGGTAGTCCTTGCAGGTGCGGTGATCACTGTGTCCCCAGTGGTGTAGGGGTCAGCGCAACTGCCTAGAAAGCAGGAGACCCGGGTTCGAATCCCGGCTGGGTACACATTTTCGGCTTTGCCCAATCGCAGTTGAAGTCATATATTCTATGAATATTAAATAATAACAGCTGCAGGATCAGAATGTGACGTCTGTTCTTTCCGAACAGACGCCACATGTATATGTATGTGGGCCTGTTACGGTAATAGCCCCGATACCCACGAAGGGCAGGGGTCCGCTGTGCTGGAAACCATGTTTCCTGTAGGGCGATACAAAGTGCAGGGGAGCGGTACAGTAATTGTCGCAGCTCAGCCAGGTGGTTAAAGAAGCCGCTGCAGTTCCACTGGAGAATAATTCCTTCTCCACGCACTAAGGCCATAAAAGAAAAGAAAAGAGGAAGATCAGTCCATAGGAGCGTCTGCTGCCTGATGGTCAGACTCAACATCATCTATGACCATAGAATCAGCTGATTCTGCTTGTGCAGATCTCCTATGGTCGGGTGAATCAAGAAGTGCGAGATCCTCAGCGGAAGCGAGGATCTCGACCTCATCCTCTGAAGCAGAGGATGCGGGTGTGGGTGGCTTGGAAGCCACCAAAGTATCCCTTTTCTTCTTGTCTCTTTTCTTGCCCTCTCGCTGGCCCTTCGGTGTTGAGGGCCGTGGGGGCTTCTCAGAAGGGGTGGCAGTAGCTGACGAAGAGCAGGAGGCCCTTCGATCAGCAGCCGGTGGATCCTTCAGCCATTTGCTGGGATCCACCTTCCCACGAAGAGAAGCCTCGGAAGGGGGAGTCCCGTGGGACGCCTTCCGGGCGAGAGGAGCCGGAGAGGGCCGTTGTTTCTCCGGCTGTGGGGTGGGGACCGACGTCCCCTGTGATGGTGTATCTGTTGCTCCCAACGTGAAAAGTGTGGGAGCAACTGAAGGAGTGGCGCCCCCAACTGCCAAGGGGGCAGGTGCAGTAGTTCGGGCCTGGGGGCCCGCTGGCATTAGTGGCACAGGTGGTCTGGATATCGATGGGGAAGCTACAGAGGCGTATGAGGTGGTCATGGTCACAGGATGGAGCTTTGTGTACTTACGTCTGGCCTCCGCGTATGTCAGCCGGTCCAGGGTCTTGTACTCCATGATCTTGCGCTCCTAGTGGAGTACAGAGCAGGTGGGAGAACACGGAGGATGCTGCTGGTTGCAATTGACGCAAACTGGAGGTGGGGTACAGGGGGCGTCCGGGTGGGATGCACGCCCGCACTCCCGACATGTTGGGTTGGCATCACATCGGGAGGACATGTGCCCAAACCTCCAGCACTTGAAGCAGCGCATAGGGGGAGGAACGTAGGGCTTTACGTCGACCCGGTAGACCATCACCTTGACCTTCTCAGGCAATGAATCGCCCTCGAAAGCCAAGATGAAGGCACCGGTGGCAACCCTCTTGTCCTTCGGACCCCTATAGATACGGCGGATGAAATGCACACCACGCCGCTCCAAATTAGCTCTCAATTCGTCATCCGATTGCAGCAGCAGATCCCTGTGAAAAATGATACCCTGGACCATGTTTAAGGTCTTGTGTGGCGTATTAGAAACGGAAACATCACCCAGCTTGTCGCAGGCTAGCAAAGCCCGTGACTGCGCTGGGGATGACGTCGTTATCAGAACCGATCCAGATCTCATCTTTGAAAGACCCTCCACCTCTCCATACTTATCCTCTAGATGTTCGAGGAGAACATCGGCTTCGTCGTCATAAAAGATTCATCATTTCTAGTGCAGACCAGATATTTCGGGGCATAAGCATCACCCTGAATTTTCGCCCGACGTTCCTCCCATGGTGTTGACAAGGAAGGAAACGTTTGGGGATCATAGCTTGCAGCGTTGTAATCGCCTCGACCACGCTTAGAGACGGCGGTTGTACGTCCGCCAACGTTTCGTGTTCGTTTCATGGTGTTCCCACGAGCAGCTAGGGAGATAAGCGTCCACCCAGATAGAGCCCCGCTTGCCTGGGTTAGCCTTATACAACTGAGGTGCGGCAGGTTCCTCAGAGGTTGCTCGCTAGCGGCTGTTCTACCTCAACAGCCATGCATCTCCTCGGCACGTAGCACACCTTGAGATTGAGGGGTTTTTTATAGAGGTTTGTACCGTCCTCGCGACCCGGGCGATTAAGCCAAGATCCCCGGGCTCTGAAACGTACAATGTTCCACCGTCGCGCCGAACGATGGTCGTTGAAGCACGCGCAGAGCTTACAGTGTAGCGGACTGTTGGCGCGACACAGCCCACAGCTCAGGACCCCGGGGTCGCCAAGCCCGTACTCAGCAAATTAATGCCGAGCCCCTGAGGGGACTGCAGTGACTGCTAGGTCTGATGTCAGATGAATGCAGTATGTGTACTGCAGCCCAGCTGTGTTGAACGCTGGCATGACATCGGGCTTTGGTGAGACCCCTACATGTGAACGTGATAGCACACGACAGTGGCGGCACCACTGGCTCCGTCACATTTCTGGCGGCAGTGTGGTTTTTCGCAAGGCCCATGTCACCTAGCTGCTTACTGTGGAAGCGTGGACAGTTGTCTAGTAATGATGTCTGAATCCAGGATTCAGGGCTCGGTATGATGACAAACCTGCTGTCCGTCAGAATGAATGGCCACCGTCAAACCATGGGAAAAAAACAAGATAGACCACCCTGTGGCACAGCGTGCAACTGAGCTCAACACTCTGGATTTTAATGGCTGCTTCACTACCCAAGCCATCTGGATCATCCCCTCCACCACCAGCTCTTCTAAACTGTGCAGATGGGAGTTGACCCTTCAACAGTCTCCTACAGTCCCACAACCATCCTGGCCTCAAACTAAGATAACTTCCCGTCCCTGCACCCTATGGCTAACATCTCCCTCCCGCCCCCTCTTCCTTCCCCACCCATTATCCTGTATCCGTGTCTTTCTTACAACTGTGTATCACCACTTAATTTATATATTTATTACTTTTATTTTTCAATTAATATGGAAATTCTCCACAGAGACAATTAAATTATTATTCAATAGAGATAGATTGGCAGGCCAGTACTTACCTTTTTGCTGTACTGTCGATAGTTACATTCAGAAAAAAGAAGGAAAAAAACGAGCTTTTGGAACTGTGTTCCTTCTTCAGGTGGAGAGTATGGGATAAAAGAAAAAAGTAATGGGAAAGGAAGGGAAAGGTAATTCACGACCTAGGTCATGAGGATAGTGTTAGGATTGTAGAAGTCAGAGATACTGTGTAGTAGTACTGAGCCATGCGAAAGAGGAGAGAGAGAGATAGGGAAGGGATAATGGATAGGTGAATTGAGGATGGAAAAGGGGGAGGAGTTAGCATAGATTTAGGCCAGGAAGTAGCTCTGAGGGATTGGACTTACTTGGCAGTATCCAAATGGCTCATGTGGTGTAGTGCTCTGCCACAGGATATTGAGTGTCCCCCAGGCGAACAGTCCATCTGTGACATTCATCCGTTCAGCCAATTTGTTAGTAGTCATACCAACAAAAAAGGCTGCACAGTGGACACATGTCAGTTGATATATGACGTTTGTTGGCTTGCATGTGGCCCTGCCTTGAATGGGGTAGGCTTTTTCTGTGGTGGGGCTGGAGTATGTGGTAGTGGGAGGATGCATTGGACAGGTTTTGCAGTGGGATTGGTTGCAGGGATAGGAACCATTAGCTAGGGAGAGACAATACAACATACTCAAACACTGTTGCGGCAGATTTTCTGGCACTGTACCATGGGTTAACCATAACCCAATGAATTATGTAACTACATAAAACTATTTCTTCCAGACCATTTGTCTTAATTTCATGTTAAGATACTACATTACTCCAATCTCGTATAAATTGTAAAATGTAACTTCTATTGACTTATCCTTAACCATCTATCATGTATAACTTCTACTTTCAACATGGAATCTCTCACCACTCCTGCCTTTTTCTTAAAATATTCTCTAAATTTACATGCTTTCCCATGCCTCAGATAGGCACATTTCCTGCGCTGGCTAGCATAGTGTCCACTTTTTAGCAAAAAGAACAAACAACTGTGTGAAAATTGCCCCATGGTGCTGAATAAATAGTCACATAAATTATAGTGGATACAAATTACTGGAGTTAATGCCTCATTACTCAGACCTCTAACAAAAACTACAATATTCTCTGAACCTGATGTGGTAACGTGAGGAAAGAGCAAATGATGGGATAACAGTATCCCCACAAGTGTAAGAAAACTTGAGCTCTTGCTAACGTTTTATTCTTTTCCTGCACTCTTCACCAACAGTCTTCCACCAAATACCCTTCCCCATGCTGAAACAGATCGTTACCATGAACTTGTTGTCATTATCTTCAGATTGCCAGTCATCAGCCCCAGCAGCTTTACTGACACCAATGTAACAGGAAACTCATTGGTGGCAGTCTATTGCTTGATGAGAAACAATGCCATAGCAGGGTGGCCACTACATCTTCATTTTCAAATTCAAGGTTTTTTCCAGGTTAAAAATAATTATTTTCCAGGTTTTCATGAAACTTAATTTTGCTCAAAAGGGTTAGCAAACAACTATACCGTAAAGAAACTAGTTCCATATTTTTAAAAAACATGTCATCCAAGTTGAACCATGTCACGTTGTAATATACACCAAGCAGTGGCGAATCCAGGATTTGTGTTGCGGAAAGGGAGGGGCAGAGCTCATAAAAATTGTGGCATTTTACCTCAAACTGATCTACAAAGAACCAGCTCATATTATGAGGTTTTCCTCATGTTGTTGGGGGATCTGCACCCCATAGACCTCCCTCCCCCCCCCCCCACCCCAGATTCGACACTGACACAATCTATAGTACAGGGTGTACATTTTAAGGTGACATACCAGAATAACTAAAAAAAAAAAAAAAAAAAAAAAAAAAAAAAAAAAAAAAAAAAAAAGTATACATTCAACAATGGTTTTCACCATTATGAACGGCCGGCAGAGGCTTAGGAAATGATACTAAACTTGAACTGTCTCCACCATTTGGAAGCAGTGTGGGTGGCCAGTGTAAAATTTTAAATGGAAACTCCCAGTGTTAATTGCAGATTCAGATTCTATAGACCAAAATGTATGTAGTTGAATTTTTTTTCTTTCAATTGACAATATGTTGCACTGTAATGGTAAGAATTATTTGCCATACTGCTGAAGAAATGTACCACCCAGGAAATAAAAAGGTTAATCGCATTGACGATGCTTCCTAACCCAACCAAATGATACCAGATGTACATTTCTTCCCGGCTAGTTCAATTAAATGTTTTGTCGGCAATTCATAAGGGCAATCTGGACTAAGGTATCCCTTTAGAAGACTGCCCTGACCACTGCGGGGAGAGGGATCACTTTGGGGATCATTTGGTAGCGTTCTGAATATGGCTTTCATTTATTTTATTTCCTGTTTAGTACATTTCTTCACAAGTATGACAAGTATTTCTTACTATTACAGCGCCATCTGTCGTAAAAAAAAAAATTCCTCTAGACCATACATGATGTGGATTAAAGTGCAGTTTATGCGGCAGCAGCTAGCCGTCGCTCTCGCCAGGTTAGGAACGGCAGAGCAGCCAATCAGGAGTCTAGTTATTCCAGCCAATAAGATTGCGTGTTTCATGACGAGTAAATTTGGCATCCATTTCAAAGTTTATTCGACGATTTCGGTGCAGCGTTTGTGTTATTGTAATTGATTTTCCATTTATAAGGGATTTTTAGATAATTGTGGTATTACCCCCATAAGTGACCTTTTATTAATACACCACAGCAGTCAACCATAGAACAGGTATAGCATGTTTTCTTTATTTTATGATCTGTACGAAACAGTGATCATCTTAAGTGAAAGTTAGGTATAGGTTAAACGAGAAGTTTTTATGTTTAGTATGTGACGGCGCGCAGCGCCCGAATCTCCAGTTCAGAAACACTCCATTGATTTACAGTTGTACGCTCGAGATATATGTGTATATATATCATTTCAGTCCGATCTATCTCGATTGCAAGCATTTTTGGAAATTACCGCAATTACTTTTACTGACCGGACAAGGGTACATATAAGAACCTATCAGCCACAGAGCAGGTATAGTATGTTTTATTTATTTTATGATATGTTCGAAACAGTGATCAAGTGGCATCCATACTGACAGCAACTGTAACTTGTTGATCGTCAAAAACTTTTGCATACACCGCTTCAATTGGTTTACATTGGACAGTTGTAACGCTGTTTCTTATTGGCCATGGCATTGTGACTCCTGATTGGCTGCTCTACCGTTCCTAACCAAGCGAGCGCGACAGCTAGCCGTTTCCGCATAAATTGCCCTTTTACCCATGATGTGGGCCTCCGAATCTGCAATAAAAAAAAAAATCGGGGTTCCCATTTAAAATTTTACACTTGACACACCACCTCCCCCCCCCCCCCCCCCCCCCCACAAATGGTGAAAACAGTTCAGGTAGAGTATTATTTCCTAAGCC
Source organism: Locusta migratoria (assembly GCA_026315105.1). Taxonomy (NCBI): domain Eukaryota; kingdom Metazoa; phylum Arthropoda; class Insecta; order Orthoptera; family Acrididae; genus Locusta; species Locusta migratoria. Next base: position 422,119,502 of record CM048746.1, on the reverse strand, counting down.
TCTGCCATCCACACATGCTGGTGAAAGCCATTGTTTAATATCTACTGTTTTTCCAAGTTATTTCGGTTTGTCAAGCTAAAATTTACACCCTGTATAATGGACCAAGTTCAGTTCAAGTAGTTGGAGGATAATATACGTTTTAATGTGAATTGTTTTCGTTTATACAACATAGCCCGTTCATTTATACTAGACTTCCTGATACATTTAAATACAGTCATCTCATGAACTAGTGATCGAGAACTCGATACATATATTATGATTTACGTTACCTTCAGGATATGAAAAACATTTTCACCTCTTTCAAGTTTTCATTTAGCTTGTTCCCAATGATGGTTTTCAGTTTCCAGAGCCCATACAGTCATATAAGTTTTGCCCTGGAAAACTCTAGCTAAAAGATCAATGAATATTAATGACCCAGCATGCATAATAATGCACAATGTTGTCGGCGAGTTCTTGAACTTCAAGGAAATGAAATCGAGAATGCGAAAACATATCTGGAGCAACAGCTGTGTGGTATTTGCATTCTAGTGTCATCTGGTAAAATAACTCTCAACAGAAGATTTTAATGAAAACATTATTTTGTTTTAATGAATTTGTTTCATTTTTTAAATTCTTGTGGTACTAAACAGACAGTGAAATATATATATATTGTGGAAAGCAACAGTCTTCCGTTTGTTTATGGAAAGTTTATGTTTTTTGCTTCTTGCGTGGCTGTTCAAAGCACTCTTCCCCATTGAAGAAATATTTATCTTTGTGTTGCACCAAGAGAACAATGCATTCGCTTGTGATTTGGGATCACATGTACCCCCGGGGACACACACTCATATGAGCTCTGATATAGAGTTATACTCTCTTTTGACATGACGGACAAACACTTCACTCTAAAACACGTTGAATTACTTCATCTGTGCGGGCACAGGTAAGGTTGATTCACACTTGGATTCACTCTATTGTTCTCTGCAATGACAAACGAAATGTGTTGATGACTGTCACTGGGGAAGGGGAGGGGTCAATTACAAAAATTGCTAAAATGTAGTACAAATAAATATCGCCTTTCATTCTAACTGCGATTTCATAGTCACACCTTACGATACCATCGCTTCTCTTCCACGTACATCACGAAGAATTGAGTCGCGTGGTTGAACAACACTTCGAGATAAATACAGAAATACATAACGGAATATGTAAACTATAATTATAAAACTTTTTAAACTGCCCAGAAATTTATTTGAAAATGTTTTTGTACACAAAAATGAAGCAATGAATATTATTTAACCCGTGGGCACTAGCGATCTGAGCATTTAGGTCACCGTAATTTTAAAACAATTGGCATTTTGTTACTTTTACATATTAAACTTTGAGGTTTTTTCCTTACTAAAACTACAGGAATTACTTGTTTACACTTTTTAAGTACATTTAGAACTGGTCGTGTAATCTGAGTAATAGGCTATAGACATGAACGATCATTTAACTCTTAAAGCTGCCAGATCTCATGGGTTAAAAATCCCGGTTTCTGGCTGAAATTCAAGGTTTTTTTTCCCGTTTTTTCTAATTCAAGGCTTTTTCCCAGTTATCCCAGTTTCAAGGTTCGGTGTCCACCCTGCATTGTCATATTTTAATGTAATATTACAACTGTGGCCAATCATGTTGTGGCTTCAATTGTCACCTATGCTGAATAAGGTGTCTGGTGGAATGCATCACTGTGACGAGTGGCAGGTCAAATGACAGAACAGCAGTGTGTGTACTGCAGCCCAGCTGTATTTAACAATGGCCTGAGATTAGGCATTGATGTGCCTCCTCTAGACATGAAGGAAGTAGTGTGATACATCGAATAAGTAAGCCCTCCGTCACCTCGCAGCTTACAGCAGCAGCGTTGATCAATAGGCTGGCAATGACATCTGAGTCCAGGGTGCGAGGCTCAGTGTCAGCCCTTGTTAAGATGTTGCGGTGACCACCGAACTCCATCTGATGAGAATGGCAACATGTGGCACCGTCCAGCCGTAACGTTGACAACGTATGGCATAGCCTGGATGGCATATTCCGCCCAGCTGTGACCGACCTGTGACAAGCCGGTTGGAGTTCTTTAAATACACCACTTTCCAACTGAATTTGGTGCTGGAACCTTCCAGATCAGCTCAGTGCTTCCAGGGTTGATGTCCGAGTGTTGCTTCGTCATGTGTCATAACCTTCTGGCTTGGGTTGATGCCTTCTGGATTGGTGACAGCGTGTAGTTTCGTCACATGGCTGAAGCTTCTGCTAATGTAGGCTGCTGACACTGCTAGGGAACTGACCGACCTCTGTCAGCCACTACTGTTGACATGCTATGCTGGATACTGGAACAGCTACATACTGGTTCTTTTACACTAAATTATTTACTGCGTAATTTACACTTTGCATTAGTATTAACTGCAACATCCTTGACCACAACACCATTGGAATGTTAAGAAACTTATTGGGATTCATCAGACCATGCACACCAAACTATAGTGCCAATGGTGTTAACTTTGGCACATGCATGGGTTGTCCACTGTAGAGGCCCATGTTAGGATTGTTCAGTGTACTGTGTGCAGACACACTTGTACTCTGCCTAGCATTAAATTCAGATGATAGTTCCATCACAGTGTGCTGCCTCTCCTATTTTACCAGTCTGCCCAGCCTATGGCGTCCTCACGTGAAGTGAGACGTGGGTGCCTTACTCCTTGGATTTAGAATGAAGAAACTTGCAGAAGATAGAAAATAGGAGGAGAGCTGCAACAAATGGGCCTTTGGACTGAAGAGCATAACAAGAAAAGTATAAACCTTGAAACTTGCATTTACATGTATCAAGATTTTATAAAAGTGCGTCTCAGGGGTGTTATTCATTGGATTGAATTGTATTCGATTGATTATACTGCACATATAGCTTGTATTACAGTGTTCATTTAGTAGTAGTGCTCATTTAGTTGTGGAAGTACCAATAAGGGAGACTTCTTGAGTTACCTCACTCCATTTCCCTTTAATGAAATCCTGCTTTGTACATCACACAGTACTTCAGTGAATGATGAAATAAACATACAAGCTATATGTGCAGTATAATCAATCGAATACAATTCAATCCAATGAATAACACCCCTGAGACGCACTTTTATAAAATCTTGATACATGTAAATGCAAGTTTCAAGGTTTATACTTTTCTTGTTATGCTCTTCAGTCCAAAGGCCCATTTGTTGCAGCTCTCCTCCTATTTTCTATCTTCTGCAAGTTTCTTCATTCTAAATCCAAGGGGTTAGGCACCCACATCTCACTTCACGTGAGGACGCCATAGGCTGGGCAGACTGGTAAAATAGGAGAGGCAGCACACTGTGATGGAACTATCATCTGAATTTAATGCTAGGCAGAGTACAAGTGTGTCTGCACACAGTACACTGAACAATCCTAACAATGGGCCTCTACAGTGGACAACCCATGCATGTGCCGAAGTTAACACCATTGTCACTATAGTTTGGTGTGCATGGTCTGATGAATCCCAATAAGTTTCTTAACATTCCAATGGGAGTGTGTGAATCTGTCTTTTCCAGGACAATGATTCCTGGATACACATACTGTAGACATGGACAAGCTGGTGGCAGCTCAATTATGCTCAGAAAAACAATCACTTGGAGATCCATCGGTCCAGCTGAGCTCATGCAAAGCACCATGAAAGCCAAAAAGTATCGTATATTAGTTGCAGATCACCTAGCCCCTCTCATGACAATCATGTTTCCCAACAGCAATGGCACTTTTCAACAAGATAATGCATCTTGTTGTAACAAGATCAGGAGTGTGATGGAACGATTCTTAGAACACAAAATGGTGACTAGCAATGGATGTGCTGCCCTCCCCCCTCCCAACTTGCCAGATTTGAACCCAATCAGACACATTTGAGATGTGATTGAATATGATGTTAGAGCTCATGGTCGTCCCACCCAGAATTTATAACAATTGGGTGAAATGAGTGTGCAAATGTGGTGCCAACTCCCTCCAGCAGCCTAACAAGACCTCATTTCTTCCATGCCACAAATCAATGGTACTGTTACCCACCAGCAATTAGCTAGGTGCTCATAATGTTCTGACTGATGTACACTTAAAGAGTGAAGAGCTTGCAAAAAACTGTTACTACCTGTCAACCTGAAACTGCTTGCATTCCACTGTTCCAGTAAAGCAGTCATCAATCCAAAGACTGTTTGAACATCAGAGTGTCTTACTGGGCAGGGTTTGGTTGTAGGTTTTATGCTGTTGTCTGCCTTTGACCTTTGAACTGACTTCCCCAGCCAGTTATAAGGGCACCTACAATTAAATGTGGATTTTGAACCTGGTGTAATTCGCCTCTTTCACAACAACAAACACAATAAGTATAGATAAAAATCCTAGGATTGACTGTAAATTGAACCTGCAACATATGAATTTGTAGTCTGTCACTTAACCATTGAGCCATCAACTCCACTACCTTGTAAAACATTGCTTGAGAGTGTTGAAAACTCAAACTTTTTATCTACTGTTGTCCTTACTTACATTCTATGTTCAATTTTTGTTTGCAAAGAAGACACTGGCTTCATTTAAAACTGTACCAATTCTCATGAATCTGCTGTGTCAAGTTTCTAATTGGGTTAATGAAACACATTGTATCTTTCCCACCATCATAATCTTGCTGTTTTTGTTTTCTTCTTCTTCCTACTCATCATCAATCATCATCATCATCGATCCAAAGACTGATGCAGTTCTCTGCAATAGTCTATACCTTTGTCTCAAAATACCAGTAACTACAACAGCTTCATCTTCTGCATTCCTCTCGGTCATTTTGATTGGGGTCAATGAAAGTTTCCCAAAATGAAATTCCCTGACAATTTCCTATTGGCCAGAAACAATTTATAATTTTTCTCAGACAAATTTTGAGATGTGAAGGATAAGCAAACAGCCAGATACAATAAGAGTTACTATATGTCTGAATGTGTCATTAAGGTTCATTTTAAATTAACAGCATGTTGTCTCATTTCTAGCAGTGTTTTTAAACCTGTGGGTCGCGACCCCTAGGGGGCCGCAAAGCCTTGTTTGTGGGGTGGCCATCACGAGAGAAAGTAATTGCACCATAAAATTATAAGAAGTTAAGTAATACAAAATCATATGCCTAACAAGGAGAGAACGCCTACTCGTCATCTCCGAATTCATCCAAACTTATGGTACATGTAGGACATGGTGAGATATGAATGTGCACCAAGTGGGAACTCCAGATGGCTAAGCGTTTAGGAAATAAAAGTAATTCTGATATGGATCTATCATCATATGCACCTTATCAACTGCCCCAGAGAGAAAGTGTTTAGAAATCGGTGTTTGATTCAGGGGTAAGAGCAGAAAGGTTTGCATGTTCGATTCCACCTGGCATCAAATATTTGTTTGCTCCTTGGCAATACGTACACTACTGATTTCACAATTATCTGCAGCATCATATATGTTTTTTTGTATTTATATGTGCACAACATCAGCATCGGTATGCAGTATCAAAGTAATGCCCCCCCAAATGTACGCCACTAGTGCAACCATGTAACCATCTGACGTATATTTTTATTGTCAGGTAAAAAAATTTCAAAACTGCACTCACCTAATTGAGAAAGAAGAAGAAATCACTTCATGAGAAGCTTGCATCAAACTACATTCTGTAATACATCACCAGCTGTCCTCACTAGTATTCAGCAACATGCTGCATTATGCGTGGTTAGCTGCCGGACTGTTTGCTCGATGAATATCACCCTGGTACATGGAATCTATTAACTGCAAAGAATGGAAGTATCGATTTACATACACTACATCCCAAAGTATGCATTAACTACGGTCCCTTTTTTTAATGTTTGCAGTCCCGAATTTCATCCAATGTACTTTCTTTTTTTTGCTTATATAAATTAATAAAATAACCTGTATGATGTTGAGGTTAATTGTGATGTCAGTCTACATCTACATCAATACTCTGCAAACCACTGAAGTGCATAGCAGAGGGTACCACTCACTGTACCAGTTATTAGGGTTTTTCCCCATTCCATTCATATACTGAGCATGGGAAGAATGATTGTTTTAATGCCTCCATATGTGCTGTAATTAATCTAATCTTGTCTTCATGATTCCTAAGGGAACAATATGTAGGTGTGCACAATGCCAACAAGCAGAAAAAAAATTGCCACTGGGTGGAGATGAAACCCCAACTTTCTCAATATGAATCCGTTCTTTTACTGCTAAGCCAAACCCCGCTTCCTAAACACGCCATCACAGAGACAGTTGCAAAGATGCATAAGGTGATAGATCTGTAACAAAATTCCTTTTATTTCCTAAACACTTGGCCATCTAGAGTTCCCACTTGGGGTACTTTCGTATCTCACCATGCCCTACATGTACCATAAAATTGGACAAAATTGGAGAAGACGAGTAGGCGTCCTCTCCTTGTAAGTGCAATTTATTTAATGTTCAATTATGAAGTTCCTTGTATACCACTGATTATGATTTAATATACCACACACTGTTTTATGTAGGGATGGGCCGAACCCAAATTTTACTGAATCGAATCCGAATACCGAATCTTAAATAAAACGTGCCGAATTCCGAACCTGAATCGAATCTCAAACCCAAATAATCTGTCAACTCAAGTACATATATTTAAACAGAATTACTACTCTATCACAGCCAGTGATGAAGATAAAGCCTTCTGGGATGGATCCTAAATGACAATATTACAGTAAAATTTAAGAAATTAAAATTTCATTTAGAATTTGATTTGAAGTCTTAAGGACTTTTAATAGCCCCCCCCCCTCCACCATTTGACCAATGTCTGTCTAGGTGTGTGTGTGTGTGTGTGTGTGTGTGTGTGTGTGTGTGTGTGTGTGTGTGTGTATTTGTTTACCTTCCTTTTATTCCCCTAAGGTAAGTCCATCCACTCCTGGAATTGGAATGACTCCTTTCCCAGTTCCTTAAAACCAGTAACCTTTACTTTCTCCTCTCCTTCCTTCCTCTTTTCCTGAAGAAGCGACCAATGGTTGCGAAAGCTTGTATGTGTGTGATTTTATTTGTGTCTGACAACAAGCCTGTCCTTTGGGTAAGTCATCCGTTTTCTATTTCTTATATAAATTTATTTTTGTTGCTACTAATATTTGAAAGGCTGCTACATTTGAAGTTGAGCAATACTAAGGTTCTATTTCCTTCGTTGGATGGAGTATTAAAATTCAATAGTCGAAAATAAAAAGGAAATTTTACTCATCTTCTTCTTCTTCTTTCTTTCTTTTTTTCCCCCCTTCTTCTTCTTCTTCTTCTTCTTCTTCTTCTTTTTTTTCTTTTTTTTTCTTCTTTTTCTTCTTTTTTTTACAACCGCTGAAGTTTTAGCACCAGTATTTATATTTGCACCTGCAAAGCAAGCTTATGTAGCACTGCTTATATTAAACAGGAAAAGTTACTTGTGGCGGCTCCTAGCACTTCAGAACTTTGTTTGCTTTATACTCAATTTTAACCACAGGCGGTTTTTTGGACAGTAAGAACCGGAGATAAGTGCCGCTTAGATTTGGGTAAATCGGTAGATTGTTTGCGCAATAGCCATGCAACTGCATAAATTTCGTAGTGGTTTCATTTGAATAAATTCAAAGTAAGATCTTTTATTCTGTGACGTCACGTCTTTCAGCGCATCTATGGAAAATAAAGTAAATAACACAAATGAAAGTGCACTGTTGTGCAAAGTAAACTACAACATTCATAACTGCCAGTTTGCATATAACACTTTGGATTCGGGATTCAGTAGTATTCGGCCATCATGCATCGAATCTCTAATCCAAAACCAGTGTGCTAGATTTGGCAAATAATGGATTCGGCCAAACCACTTGGACACAACCCTAGTTTTTGATATAGGGAGTTAACGATGAATAAGTGTTAATTTCAAAAACTGTTTTTAGGAACCAATTGATAGGTAAAAGTACGATACTATAAATAATACTGAAAAAATCTTCTTCTTTACAAATTATCTATACAGTGATACCTTTTTTAATGAGAATAATTCACGTCCGAGTCAGCCTGAAATGCAAATCTCTGGTTAAGCAAAATATTTGTCGGAAATCTTTTAAAAACATCGTTATGTGCTACATTCCAAAAAACACACAAAAAGAACTTCATCCAACAATTTACAAGAACTTATTTAAAAAGCAAAAGAAAGAAGATTAAATTTGTTCCTTTGAGATAACGTAGTTTTGTTATGGTTCATGTGGGAGGAGGGGGGCAGGATATTTTTACTTGGAAGGGGGGGGGGGGTCACATATATGAAAAGATTGAAAAACACTGCTTTATAGGATTTATAACCTGGAGGTTTTTGCTCCTTCTTCTATACAGTACTTATGAACTTCACAGGCAAAATCATAAGCAAGATAACACAAGAACCATAACAGGAATTTGTGTATAACATTGAAGTTTCAAAATAAGAACAACAGCACTAGGGTACTTTAACTGAAACAATTAAAGTCAATCTGTGTAAACGAGCCAAAACTCTCTTATTATAAGAGTTATCTGTTCATCAATTCTGATAGCTGGCACCTCGGCAAACAAATAAGTTAATCTGTTAAGCCAAAAATAGATTTTCCATTCAGAGATTCTTATTTCCCTGAAATTTCCTCGAGTTCCAGAACTTGTGGCAACACTGTTTCCAAGCATTTTCCTACAATAATAAATAAAAAATTCCTTGGAGTCTCCAAATGTGTACTGTCAACTAATTCCTTATTTTAGTGAAGCTGTGCCACAAATTTCGTTTCTCCACACTGCCACCCATTACCTATTCATTAGTTAAGTGATCTGCCCATCTACCTTTCAGCTTCCTTCCATAGCACCAAATTTGATTAGCTTCTTTTTCTCTTCATGGCTGAATTGCTTGTCATCCACATTTCATCCCTGTACAGTATACAGTCAAGTATCTTCAGAAAAAGACTTCCTAACATTTTTTTTTTTTTTATTCAATCTTAATGATATCCTCTTTTTCATAAATGACTTCCTTGCAACAGCCAGCCTGTATTCTCTCTATTTTGCCCATGGCCATTAATTTTACTTCCCAAATAGCAAAACTCAGGTACAATCTTATAACTCATTTACTAATTGAATCCCTACAGTATTGCCAGATTTTATTTGAATACATTCCATTTACCTTGTTTTACCTTTGTTAGTGCACAATCCTATAACCTTTGCTAAAGAAACAATGCATTCCCTTCACTTGTTCTTTGAAGTCTTTTTGCTGCCTTCAATAAAATTACAAATTCCTTCTCCCTCAACATCAATTCCTTATCCATATTGCTCTGAGTTTCTTTCCAACTTGCTCATTTGTGTACATTGAATAGCATTTAGGATAGGCTTCCACCCTGTTACTCCCTTTTAAATATTGCTTCCCTTTCTTTCAGGTGCTTTTATCTCTTAACTGCCCTCGGATTTCTGTGCAAGCTCTGTATAAACATTTGCTCTCTGTTCATACAATTTAAGCATTTGTGCCATTTGTATGGCTGGTGTAAATTTCACTTAAAATTTCTAGGCTGACAGGTCAAGTTAAATGAATTTTACTTATTGACCATGCCCTATCAGCCCAAAAATTTTGTGTGTAGTTTTTTTCTATATGTTGTATCCCTGCTACCACCAAAATTTCAAACAGTGAAGTTCAGTCAATAGGGTCAAAATAATAATATAAACTACTCCACTCCTCATTGGCCTGGTGCAGCAACAGTGAATCCATTTTTGTGATAAATAACAGTCTCCACTGCAAAAATATAAAATTAATTGAATGTATTTCAAGCTTATGGCTCATCTTCAGAACACAAACGAACAGTGAGAGCACATCAACCAATTGTACAAGTACACAATGTTGGACATCTTAGTCACAAATAAAAACTAAAAGATACTTGGGCTAAAAACCACTTATCAAACATCAATATGAAAGAAGATCCCATATAAGCAACACAGAGAGATAGGACCGTTTAAGACGTTTCCAGCCGTCCACGCTCCAGCACATTTTTTATGGTGCAGTGCATATATATAACTATGTATTGCAACTGTGAATGCGGACCAACATATTGCAATGCTGCTGAAGTGGGATCTTCTTTCAAGTTGACATTTGATGAGTACTTTTAGGCCATATATCTTTTAGTTTTTATTTGTGTCTAAAATGTCAATCATCATGTATTTTTGTGGTTGATTAATGTGATCCCACTATTTGTTAGTGTTCTGATGATGTGCCATAAATCCAAAATGCATTAAATAAATATTATGATTTTGCAACAGATACTTTTATTTATCACTAAAATAATATTATAACATTACAAATACTAAATACCTACATTTGTTGTTCTTTAACATATCTTCTAAGAAAGATGTCATTGATTCCAGAGTTCCTACATTTATCAAAATTAATCATCCCCTAGATCAATTTTTACATTCTTCCACAAATAACTGATGTCAATATTTTGCAACCTAACTTCCTGCAAACAAACTGTTACATTCTTCTGGAATGTTGAGGATGTTTCACCTGTAACATCTGACACCCTGGGTTGAATAGTTTCGTCACATCTGGCTTTTCCAATAATCTCAATAATATTCTGAGAGATGTCATGATGCCAGAGGTCATGTTGCATCTTAAGTATTTCAGAGCAGTATGAAATCATCTTTAGCTTTATTCACATCCTCATTCCTTTATACAGTGTCGTTTTCAAGCTCATTTCCCATGTTGAACCCACCTATATAGTCCTTCCACCTTTCATCTATAGGCGGTATCTATCTTTTTGCTAGTTACACGTGCTTTCATAGCCTAGTATTTATCATTTATTTAATTGTTCTTACTTATCCACTTTGCATTTTCTGCCGATCTCGGTTTTAGACATCTGCTTCAGTTGCTGCAGGATGTATATGAACATTCTCGGTAAGACATCGGGGTTATGGTGCTGGAAAGTATTGTGTACAATGACTGAACAGAACTGCATATCTCTTCATGAGATATCATTACAGCCCAGCAGTACTGCATAGGTATTATACTGGAACCTGCCCATTTATTTAATAGTTCTGACTATCTGTTTCCAGATGACAATGTCTACCTACACAGTACCACTTGCATATTGGACACGCTGGAAAGTGGACATTACTGAACTTCTGGCATGTCCTACCTACTCCCTGAACCTAAACCCTATATAGCATTGCTGGGACACTTGTGGGAGATGAGTTTATCAATTAACTACTGTGTAATAACTGAAAACTGCCTTGAGAGATGAGTGAAACAATATCTCTCCCCCCCCCCCCCCCCCCCCCAATCTTGCAAGTACTCCTCAACAGCAAAAAATAACACATGCTAAAATGAGTATTAGTGCCCAAGGAATGCATATTCCTTACTAAAAATGTGATATCAATCCTTATACTGGAAGTCTCGATATGTGAAACTTGAACATTGTTAGCGGCCTTTATTCTGCTTTCCCTGTGGGCAATTCTGTACCATTTTTCATTATAAATATACCACTACATCTCTAATACATATGTTGCATTTTTCATATTGCCCATCATTGCTTGCCATTATTCCTGTCCAACAATGTATAACAAAACCTTTGTTCCTTAAAAACTATCAAGCAGTGTACATTAGAACAAAAGTAGCTGCTATTGGAAAATTTATAATTCACTAAAAATTGTGTGCTATTTGTCAGGTTTCTCCACATTCCCCTATCCTCTTCGAATAGGAATATAAGCGAACTGCAGATCCCATCATTCTGCACTTCTGAACATTTGAAAACAATTTAACTTCCTTATGAGAATTTCTTAAAATTTTAATGAAAATTATCAAAAATGAATCAGAACTATAAATAACACTGAAACAATATTCAAACAATTAAAATATGAACAATGTGTAATGATCCAGTAAAATTTTGGTCACCCACCTCAGATGTTTCATTATTACTGATGTTACGAGAAAGTGCACACCATCCTTGTGGATGAATCTGAAGTGATGAAACAACTTCTGCATCGTCACCCTTTGGAAAGTCTGCGACAATTTCGACCCTATTTACCTTTCGACTTTTTGAAAATAAGTGCGTGTAAGTAGCAGCAACAGGAATTGTAGTCTGACTTATCTGCATTAGTCGGTACATGTTGGGCTGAAACAGTGAAAGTAGACAACATAATGAAATGTATTGCCAATAGTGATGAAATAAATATAACACTGGTATATCGAAGTCTTTTAGATATTTAAGTATAATATTTTCTTTTTGTAAGAAATATGATAAAATAATGAGTTATGCAAATGAACAATAATGGGCAGAAGTGAGGAAGGATCCAGTGATCAGGTAAGTATAATACACAAGGTGAATTTTAATAATAAATTTATATTACAGTTAATTTTATCGAATAATAAATGAATGTCCAGAGCATATTTTGTCTTGACATATATCAAAGATATAAAACTGAAGGAGAGCTATTTCATTAAAATTTGAGATGTGGCCAGAATTCAAACCCAGAACCTCCTGCTTACTAGGCGTCTCCTGCAATTTAATAGTTGATTTTATTTTCCACTGCTAGGTGTGTCAATATATTGTTGTTGTTGTTGGTTGTTTTAAGGGGACTAAACAGCTAGGTTATCAGTCCCCTGTTCCTAGCTGAGAGTCAACTGTCAATAAAGATAAAACAATGCCCTGAAAATGACACCGCACAAAAGGGCAGATTAACAATAGACAAGTCACTGACAATACAAAACGAAGACACACAGAATGAGTAAAATAAAGTCACGAATAAAACTGGATAGCAGAGTACCTTGGCTGGCTGATCACAAATAAAAAACAGGATGAGCCAGCCACACTGCACACACTAAAAACCCCTAAGAGCGCGAAAATATAAAAAGCTGGGTTGGTGGTGGCCTAAGATATCAGGCCACAGCACCCACGGTTAGATAGAATCATAAAAACCAGCAGCGCGGATAAAACTTAAAACTGTGTTAGCCATAGAGGTGTCATCACCTAAAACTAAGGGTAGTGCGTCTGGAAGATTAAAAGAGTGCCGCAGATTGGCTAAAATCGGACAGTCCATCAAAAGATGGGCCACTGTCATTACGACACCACATCGACACACGGGTGGGGACTCACGGCGAAGGAGATACCCGTGGGTCAACCACGTGTGCCCAATACGGAGGCGGCAGAGGACAACCGCCTCTCGGCGGATTGGCCGCAGTGAAGACTTCCACAGGGCTGTGGACGTCTTCACTGCCCGAAGCTTGTTTGGCACATTCGCCGTAGCCCACTCGGCGCTCCAAGCCTTGCGCACCTTCCGGTGCAACACCAATTTTAGATCAGGCTCCATGACGCCAATATTTAGGGGTGGTTCCGTAGTGGCCTGCTTGGCTAAGCGATCTACTTGTTCATTCCCTGGGATGCCGACTTGGCCCGGGGTCCACACAAAGACCACAGAACAGCCAGATCGGCTTAGAGAGTGAACAGTATCTTGGATCGACCGTACCAATGGTTGGCGAGAAAAACACTGGTCGATCGCTTGTAAGCCACTCAGGGAGTCAGAACAGATGACAAATGACCCCCTGGGGCACGCTTTTAGGTGTTGCAGAGCCCTTAGAATGGCGACCAGTTCGGCAGAAAAAATGGAACTCTCACCTGGCAGAGAATGCTGTTCCACATGGTGGTCAAGAAGAAACGCATACCCAGCATGGCTATCTACTACAGAACCATCTGTGTAGACGGGTTTTGCGGCATGGAACGAGTCTAGGAGTTGTAGAAACTCGTGGCGGAGATGTCTAGCGGAGACCGAGTCCTTTGATGTACAGGACAGATCCAGACGGAGCTGCAATCGAGGAATAGACCAAGGAGGGTTTCGAAAGGAATAGTGGAACATGGTAGGGAGTGGAGAGGATGCGAGGAACGAAAGAAGGGAACGAGCACGGACTGAGATCGGGTAACTCGACCTAGGCCATCGTGGAGGAATAGGGACCACAGCGTCTGGAAAAATGAGTCGGCGATTTGGATGGAGGGGCGAGGCCTGAACATGGGCAACATATGAAGCCAGCAGGTATTGCCTGCGGAACCGCAGTGGGAGGACTCCAGCTTCGACTAGGAGGCTTGTCACAGGGCTAGTGCGAAAAGCCCCTGTCGCCAAACGAACACCACAGTGTAGAATTGGGTCTATTGCCTGCAGCGCTGACGGCGCAGCCGAATCTTAGACTATGCTGCCATAGTCTAGGCGCGACTGAATGAGGGCCTTGTAAAGTTGTAAGAGCGTTGGGCGTGAGGCTCCCCAAACAGTGTGGCTGAGACAGCGCAGGATGTTGAGGTGTCGCCAGCACTTTTGTTTTAACTGGCGTAGGTGCGGCACCCAGGTTAGACGGTCATCAAACACCATACCTAAGAATCTGTGCGTCTCTTCGACTTGTAGCAGGTCGCCAGCTAAGTAAAGTTCGGGTTCCGGGTGTACTGCCCGACGTCGACAGAAATGCATCACACGGGTTTTGGATGCAGAAAATTGAAAACCGTGGGCAAACGCCCACGACTGTGCCTTCCGAATTGCGATCTGCAACCGCCGTTCAGCTACGCCGATGCTGGAGGAGCTGTAATACATGCAGAAGTCATCGGCATACAAGGAAGTAGAAACCGATGATCCCGCAGCCGCAGCAAGACCGTTTATGGCGATTAAGAATAAAGGAACACTAAGAACGGAACCTTGTGGGACTCCGTTCTCTTGACAATGAGGTGAGCTGAAACAAGAACCAACACGAACACGAAAAGAACGCAACACCAGGAAGTTCTTTATGAATGTAGGAAGTGGACCCCGTAAGCCCCAATCGTACAGCGTAGACAGAATATGATAGCGCCAGGTGGAGTCTTACGCTTTCCGCAGGTCAAAGAAGACGGCAATCAGGTGTTCACGGCGAAAAATGCTGTACGAATGGCCGACTCTAGTGACACGAGATTATCGATAGCGGAGCGGCCTTGACGGAACCTATCCTGTTGAGGCGCCAAGAGTCCTCGGTCCTCGAGGATCCACATGAGCCTCCGACTCACCAACCGTTCGAGAAGCTTGCATGGAACGTTGGTGAGGCTGATCGGGCGGTAACTATCAGCCACCTGCAGATCTGCCCCAGGCTTAATCACCGGAATGATAATGCTATCCCGCCAGGAGGACGGAAAAACACCCTCAAGCCATACGCGACTAAACAGGGCGAGAAGTTGGCTCTTGGCATCTGCTGATAGGTGTCGGAGGAACTGGCTGTGAATGCGACCGGGTCCAGGGGAGGTATCCGGGCATGCAGCAAGGGCACTTTCAAACTCCCACTCAGTAAATGGCACGTTATATGATTCATGACATCGTATTCGAAATGAAATCTGCTGGCTCTCTGCTCGCTCTTTAATGGCACGAAAATCTGCACTATAGGCAGCAGTCTCCGATGCACGTTCAAAACTATCTGCCAGGTGCTCAGCGACAGCGACAGGGTCAGTACACAGCATACCCTGTACGCTGAGGCACGGAATTCCCGCCGGTGGGCGGTGCCCATAGAGGCGTCGAACTTGCGACCACACCTTGGAAGGAGAAGCGCGAGAACCAATGGACGTGACATACTTCTCCCACGAGACTCTCTTACTATCTTGTATCAGTCGCCGGGCCCGTGCCCGGAGGCGCTTGAAGGATACAAGATGTTCGACGGAAGGGTGACGTCGGTGGCGCTGTAGTGCTCGCCAATGTTCCCGGATGGCCTCAGCAATCTCCGGTGTCCACCAGGGCACCAATGGACGATGGAGCGAACCGGATGTGGTGGGAACAGAGTTCTCGGCTGCAGTAACGATGGCCTCTGTGACCTGCTGAACGGCGGCATCAACATCTGCTGGAAGCGGAGAGGAAATCACAGCAGCTGAAGAATAAGCTGACCAGTCAGCCCTACGGAGGGACCAGCGAGGCGGATGGTCGGCAGGCGAACACTGTGGGAGCGACAGGAAGATCGGGAAATGATCGCTGCCACACAGGTCGTCATGGACCCTCCAGGTGAGATGTGGAAGGAGGCTAGAGCTGCAGACAGACAGGTCTATGGCAGAATACGTACCATGTGCTGTGCTAAAGTGGGTAGGAGCACCGGTGTTAAGAAGGCAGAGATTCTGCTCTGACAGGAGAGACTCAACACCCCTACCCCGGGCCGAGGTCTGCGTGCCACCCCACAGAGGGTGGTGGGCATTGAAGTCCCCCAAAAGAAGAAAGGGTGGGGGAAGTTGAGCGACCAAGGCTGCGAGGTCTGTGGGAGAGATGGCCTCATCAGGTGGAAGGTAGACAGAGCAGACGGTAAAATCTTGCACTACCCGGAGTCTAACAGCGACTGCCTCTAGAGACGTTTGAAGAGGCACAGCAGCACTGGGGACAGAGGCGTGGACAAAAACACAGACGCCACCAGAAACCCTGTCGTAGATGGTTCGGTTTTTAAAATAGCCCCGATAGCCTCGGAGGGCTGGGGTCCTGTCGACGGGGAACCATGTTTCCTGCATGGCTAGACAGATCGCAGGGAAGTGGCAGAGTAAGTGTCGCAGCTCTGCCAGATGGCGGAAAAATCCGCCGCAATTCCACTGCAAGATTTCGTTTGCAGTCTGCTGAATAGCCATAATTTAAGAGATGAAACGGTCATTCAGCAGGGGCACCTGCTGCCAATTCCACAGAATCCGAAGGATCGAGAACCATGGGTTCTGGCGATCCTAGGAAGGCGAGATCCTCAGGGGACGTAAGGATCTCCACCTCGTCTTCAGTGGCCGAGGATGTGAGCGAGCGCTCCTTTCGAGCCACTGAAGGGTCCTTAGTCTTGTCTTTTTTTTTTTTGGTCTTCTTAGTTCTCTCCCGCTGGCCCTTTGGTGATAAGGGCTGGGAGGACTTCCCAGAAGCGACATCAGGGACAGTCGAAGAGCTGGAAGCCCTTCGGTCATCTGTTGTTGGATCCTTCAGCCATTGGCTAGGATCCCCTGGCGCACTCTGAAAATCCTCGGAAGGGAGTGTCCCGAGGGACCCCTTCCGAGCAAGAGGGGCCGGGGAAGATTGTTTCTTCTCCGGCTGGGGAGTGGGGACAGATGTCCCCGATGGTGGGGGAGAAGTTGCTCCCACAGGTGTCGAGGGAGCGAGAGATGGAGACGGGCCCCCACCCGTCACGGAAGATTGACGGCCCTTAGGGCCCACAGGAGGAGACAATACTGGTGGTTTCACTGGTCTCAAGGAGGCTGCCGTAACTGGCAAAAGACGTTTCCATAAGGACAGGGTGTAGCCGCTCGTATTTCTTACGTGCCTCATAGAAGGTCAGCCGGTCCAAGGTCTTTATCTCCATAATTTTACGTTCCCGATGTAAGACAGAGCAGTTCGGCGAGCATGGCGGGTGATGTTGCCCACAGTTCACACATAGCGGAGGTGGGGTGCATGGGGCGTCTGGGTGAGGTGGCCGCCCACATTCCCTGCATGTTGGGCTGGAAGTACATTGGGACGACATGTGCCCGAACTTCCAGCACCGGAAACACCGCATAGGAGGGGGGGACATAGGGCTTGACTTCACACCAATAGACCATTACCTTAACCTTCTCGGGCAGTGTATCGCCTTCGAAGGCCTACTTTCTTTAGGACCCCTGTACACCCGCCAGACGAAGTGGACACCTCGTCGCTGCAGGTATGCTTGCAGCTCGTCATCGGCCTGGGACAAAAGACCGCGATGATAGATAAGACCTTGGACCATATTTAATGATTTGTGGGGCGTGACACGCACCGGGATATCACCCAGCCTGTCGCAGGCAAGTAGTGCCCGCAACTGGGCCGAGGACGCCGCCTGTAACAGAACGGCCCCACTCCTCATCTTAGAAAATGATGCTACTTCACCGAACTTGACTTCTATTGTGTCAACAAAAAACTGGTGCTTCGTAGAAGTGAAGGATTCGCCGTCTGTACGCTCACAGACCAGATATTGAGGTGAGTATGGCTCAGATCTACTAAGTGCCCTTCGTTCCTCCCATGGGGTGGCAAGGGACGGAAACGTCTTAGGGTCATAGGTAGAGGCATTAAACTCTGTCTTCCCATGCTTAGAGACGCCGTTTTCGCGACCGGCCACGCTTTTATTTGCTGGTTTCATGTTCGTCCCACGAGCAGCTAGGGAACTAAAGGTCCACCCAGGCAGAGCCCCGCTTGCCTGGGTAAGCCTTATACAACTGAGGTGCGGCAGGTTCCTCAGAGGTTGCTCGCTAGCGGCTGTTCAACCTCAACAGCCATGCATCTCCTCGGCACGTAGCACACCTTGAGATTGAGGTTTTTTTTAGAGAGGTTTGTACCGTCCTCGCGACCCGGGCGATTAAGCCAAGATCCCCGGGCTCTGAAACGTACAACGTTCCACCGTCGCGCCGAACGATGGTCGTTGAGGCACGCACAGAGCTTACGGTGTAGCGGACTGTTGGCGCGACACAGCCCATAGCTCAGGACCCCGGGTTTGCCAAGCCCGTACTCAGCAAATTAATGCTGAGCCCCTGAGGGGGTGTCAATATATCATCCCCTTCCTTTTCCCTGTAGAAACCATCACACAATCATAGTACTTAACATGAAAAATGAAACTATGCAGTGGCTAATATTTCAACTGTTCCAGAACTGTTTCACTGCCATACTCTAGTTATGTCCATAATCTTCTACTCCGTGTAATTTCACTGTTTGTTTTGGGGTTACAAAGAGCAAAGGGGGTTAGAAAAGAGGCATGTATTTGGATAGAATACTCTAAGGCTTTGCAACAAGATGACAAGAATACAGTGAAGGAAGAGGGAATGGGATAGAAAGGGGGAGAGAATGCTGGAGAGAGAGAGAGAGAGAGAGAGGGGGGGGGGCACTTGGGGGAAAATTAAAATTGGTGGGAGTAAGTAGTGCACAATCAAAGCAGAAAAGAATGGTGTTGACACACGTGAATGGGTTAGCTGAAATTAAGGCCCCACAGGAGTACCCAATAATGTAGCTGTTGAATTCATTTATATTGTGGTGTGCAGCACGTTCAGCAATTAGGTGTTCAAGTCCGCAGTTTTTCGCAGCTTGGCAATGGCCAATCATGTGAAAGACAGGCATTTACTTGTCATGTCCACATAGAATTCCATACAGTAATTGGAGCTTAGCTGCTTTCACACATTAACGTACCTTTAAGGGGGTAGGAATGTATGTTGACTGGATTGCAGTAGGTGTGAGTGTATGGCTCGCATCATGCACCTGGGCCAAACACAAGGGAACAACCTATGGGATATAGGACAGATTGTGATTGGAATTAGGGTGCACAAGATTATTCAGGTCTGATGTGTGGCAGAATACTAGAAAATTCAGATGGAATATCTTGCAACAAATGTTAATCAAAGCATTAGTAGAGTATGTAGTTAAGATTTCAAAGATCAGGCTGATGCCGGGTGTTCCGGAGGGGTGTTGGCTGTTTACTTGTGTCAAGAGGTCGAGATGGCCCAGAAGATCTGTTCTGGGAAGTTAAGTCTGGACAAGCAGGATAGGATATTGTCCGTCAGTGAAGGCTTTTAAACTGTTACTGGTACATCTGTACAACTTGTAAGTTCCACTGCAGGTGGCAAGGCTGTAAGAAACGTGAAAATACAAATTTTCGCTGTGAAACAATTTTTCCCTGATGAATTGCACATTTTCTGTTATACTTTGCTTGGAGCAGCAAAACTTATCAGTTCATTAACAGGTTAATGTGTTTACACCGGCATAAAACTTCCGTGGATATTCGTAATGGCACGACAATTAATGGGAACTAAAAAAGACCTATCATGGGTCAAGTGCAAACAGTCGCTGAAAATCATAAATTAAATTTCAGTTTTTTCATGACACAGATAATGTAATTCATGGAAATGTTTATCTTTTGTACAAATAGGTTATGATTTTCGTGTATTTTGTTAGGCTGTAACCCACAACAGCTTCAGTTGCTTGTAAAATATATTTTGCTATTTTCTTCCATTGTGTAATGATTTGAGTAATTTGTTATACATGAACCTAATAAAACAACAAAAGTGAGACCACAACAAATTATTTATGAACTACTGATTAGCTGCCCTCATTTCCCAGATTTTTGTTTTACAGATATCTATACTTTTTGCCATTAGATAATTTGTATACTATCCAATAAAAAACTCAACTAAATACAGTAAACAAATGTTGAAGCTTAGTCTTTTAGCATTTGTTGCCTTTTAAGATATATCAGAACATAAATGTGTTGGTAAAATTTTGAACAGTGCCAGAAATGGCTGGTCTTCAGACCCAAAATCTTTCTCTATGTGGATGAACCCAAAAATGTTGGTTTGAATGGGAGTCAAACAGAGCCTGATTTAAGCAATTTATAGCACTAGTAATGTAATTCATATTTCATAAAAAGCCATTTACTTTGATTGTATAGTTTCTACACTATTTACAATTTTTACCCACAATCTGCTAGAAATGTAAACAGATTAAACATTACACAACTTCCACGTTTTCCATTTATGCAGAGGGGTCCATAAAAATGTATCCACTGTTTAAAGGTCCATAACTTGGAAACTAATTGACAGAGTTGTCTCATCTTTGATAGTGTAATAGTTTGTAGTTCTGGCTGTCAGATGACAGTCGTCGAATAGTCCGTGTTTTGTTCTTAGTTGCAACTAGTTATTCAAATAAACATGGTTGGCGCAAGGCTTACATTTGATGTAAGGAAGCCAGTTTTCAACTGGTACTTTAAGTATGAAAACATTAATGAGGTTCAACGGCAAATGGCAACATGAATATCAAACAGAGCCACCAACACCTTATCCCTGCAATATGCCCAGATGAAAACCCTGTCCTATGCACCATCCTACCACCACCTATTCCAGTCCTGTCACAGGCATTTCCTAACCCATAAAAGACAGGGAAACCTGTGAAAGCAGTCATTATCTACAAACTGAGCTGCAACCATTGTGCAGATTTCTATGTGGGCATGGCCAGCAACAGTCTGTCTCTCCAATGAATGGCCAGCGTCAAACTGTGACCAAGAGACAGCTGGACCATCCTGTTGCAGAGCATGCAGCCCTGCATAATATGGCTCACTTCAATGATTGCTACACAGCATGTGCAATATGGATCCTTCCCATTAACAACAGCTTTTCTGAATTGCACAGGTGGAACTCTCCCTACAATATATCCTACGCTCTCGCCATCCCCCAGGCCTAAATCTTCACTAGTTCCTGCCCCAGGGTGTCCAGTGATAAGTAATTTTCAAATTCAAGGTTTTTCCAGGTTTTTCAAGGAATAATATTTTTTTCCAGGTTCACCATTTATTAACTTGATATAAAAAGTATGAAGTACAAGCAATTACTATTCTTTTGCTGTTTTTCTACATATCTTCAACTGCTTGCAAATCTAAAGTGCCGAATATATGAGTGCATTAGAAGGAAAGCATTTTTTATACACGAAGAACCCGTAAGTGATCCAAAATAAACACAAAGATCTACAATTACGTTTGTCCTTTCTTGTGTTACTATCAGCAGTAATGAGCTGAAATAAGAACTGGCCAGCCACTGTATTTTATTATTATTTCTTTCTCTCGCCTTTTGGCCCACTTACGGTTACAGTAGTAACACTAAAAGTGGGCTTTTGAGATCGTCTTTTGACAGCTCAAAATTTAAATGAAAATAATGGCTTAATCGTTCATCTGACACAAAAATTGAATAACCTAATTGGTAGAGGGGAAAATTCTCTATGACTTTTTTTTTTTTTTCTCTTTTTTCTTTTTTTCCATATCTCTTATCATTTGAGAGATATTTGCAAAAATAACGGAGGTTTGACACCCTCCATTGAATTAACGAAAACCAGCTGTTTGCAGATGTCACGTGACATTCCTCTCTGTGGCATATGCCATCTTGCGTTGCATATTTGATGATTTTCTTATTGTAACTTACATGTTGTCATGTCAAAGCAAAGGTGCACTGAAGAATTAACAAATCACGTCATTCGTCGTAAGATAAATGACAATCTAGTGTCTACAAATGCCATATTAGCATCAGTTAACAACGGCCATCAATAGTATGAGATTAAAGAACAAAACTCGTAATTATTAGTCTTAGCATAGTGGGCAATGCGTTGGACTGTGATGCTGAAGGTCAGTGGTTCGGAACCCGCCACTGCCTAAAAATTTGTTTCCTAAAAGGGTTTCAGACACTCTTGTTAATTAATTTTTTATTATTTATATTATTATTTTGGTCCGAAATGTTTGCAAAAACTTATAAAACTACAAATCTAAAGTGGGCCGTAGAACACGTCAGTGCAATTTTTTTCCCACTCCTCATATCTCCACTTACATAAACCCACCTCCAATAGAAACTGGAAGAGGATGTGGAACAATTAGCCTCGATACTTGGAAACAACACTGTAATGTTCTCTCACTTTTCAGAAATAATACAGTAACACTTAATGTAAACATTGCAATTATGGCTCTCGAATCCATAACAAGAATGGCTACATTAAAGGATTATATACACATTGCAGGCCCAGTTCTCACAAAAACATATGGTAATATGTAAGAGAGAGAGAATGGATGCAACAGCAAATTCGGTATTTGTTTCAACTAGCTGGATTATGAATAGAAACTCTCTTCACATTTATGGTTTTTCCTTTATGCTTCACAATAAACACACTGAAGATCAATTTTTACTATGTTAATACATGTCGTTGTCTCTATGAATTTACCCACATGTTAAGTTATGAACAGCCTAAAGAACAGCAATGATAAAAGTCCACTATCATACTGGCTTCACACCCCAGACTTACATAATCAACTATTTTCTGTTCTGACCTAGCCTTCACAGGACACATTTCTATACCACTTCTTGATAAATTTAATATTTTCATTTGTCTGCATAGAGTACAATCCATCAACTTATCACAAGACAAGATTACAATTTATGAAAGGAACCATGAATTGTCTTGCAGAACACACGATCGCCAAAAAAAATTCTAGTAATATTAAATATTTGTAATAAAAGACCAACATACATACACCTCCAAGTAAAGGTGAAAGGTTGTAAATTTCCTGGCAACACTTTTGAAAAGAAAGGGGGAAAAATAATTTTTACAAATGGAACCAAAACAAATTAATAAAGAGAAAATTATTGTAGCGACTTATTTCCACAATTATATTTCCCAATACCAAACTCTCATGTCAAACATGCCTTTAAAAACACTTCATTGCATAACACCAACATTAATCAATACACACAATGAATTTACATGTTAAACAAGAAATGGATATTAATAAATGATATACCTTAAATCCAGCCAAATCCTGTTGTAATGTAGTGAGATCAAGGTCATGAACAATCATAAGATAGCCACTAGTAGTGCAAATTACCATCTTTGTAGCATCTGGGTTAAGGCGAGTTCTCATTAGTCCATTTGTATGAAATACTCTGGTATACACAAAACCAGTCTCTGTGTAGCTGGAAAGAAATTTTATGTTTATCAACGTAAGGCAAAAGTGTACCCATCAATTGACAAAGACATAGTTCTCTCTTATAAGGTAATGCCACCTGAGAGCAGTTTTAAAATATTCAGTATATTGCCGCAAGAGACCACGTACACCGACTGCCGGCGTGGCACAGGGGATAGCGTCACGGACTGCAGTGCTGAAGATCGCCGGTTCAATCCCGCTCACCGGCAAAAATTTATTTCTTTGTAATTAACAATTCCAGAATGTTCTACATCTTTCTTATGTTCACTTGTAAATTCTACTTGTTTCTTATGTTAACTGTTCTTCTAATTTCTGGTAAATTCTGTCTATGTATAAATAGCAGAGCACTCTGCCGAGAGGCAGTCAGTGCTGCGTGTATGTTGAATTCGTAATAAACGTGCTTTGAGTATAAGTGCTATGTTGCCTTCGAAGTCAAGCCTGCTCCCATTTCAACACGACAATATGTAATATACAAGGCACATTCAGAAAGTAATTTTCCCTATTTTTCTTAAATAAAAGACAACATAGTTACACAAAAAACTTTACTGGAAATGGGTACAGCAATGTTTGAGGTATTTTCAACACAGTATACGGGGGAACATTCCTTATATAAAAAAATAAAGATAGTTTAACTTACCGTGCGAAATAGCACTGATTTGTTGATACACACACACACACACACACACACACACACACACACACACAAAAATGCTAAGCTTTCACAACCCAAGGTTGCTTCTTCGGAAAAGAGGAAGGAAGGACAGGGAAAAGAGGAAGGAAGGACAGGGAAAAGAGGAAGGAAGGACAGGGAAAAGAGGAAGGAAGGACAGGGAAAAGAGGAAGGAAGGACAGGGAAAAGAGGAAGGAAGGAGAGGGAAAAGAGGAAGGATCCGGGTTTTAAGGGAGTGGGTGAGGGGTCCGCTTCCAGGATTGGATGATTTCTCACCCACTCCCTTAAAACCCGCAACCTTTCTTTTCGCCCCTCTTCTTCCTTCATCTTTTCTGAAGAAACAACCTTGGGTTGCGAAAGCTCAGTATTTGTGTGGGTGTGTTTTTATTTACGCGTGTCTGGCGACGAATTGGTGCTTTTTCTCGTGGTAATTTAAACCATTGTATATAAATTGACATATGTCGTACCATGGGATCAATTTTTTTTGTATTTCTGTGTAGTAGAAGTGCACAACCTGTGAATGGATCCAGCATGCTACAGTTGTATTCAGCGCTTTGTCAAAAGACTTGACTGGAGGATGCGCCTTTCACAGCATGAGGTATGGTTGGTTGGTGTTGGGGGTTTAAAGGGGACTAAACTGCTTGGTCATCAGTCCCCTGTTCCCAGCTAAGAGATCACAGGGTTTCATGTATGATTAAAATAAGCGCCCTGCAACTAGTACAAAAGACGTACAGGAAGACAGTGTTGGTCATAATTGCAACATAAAAAGGAAAAGGGAACCACAGTAGTGGTGGAACAAATAATCAACTAAAAATCACAGCAGATGTTTTTGGCTGGCTGATCACTAGGATCATAATGGATGGAATGCTTACTACAGATGTTATGCTGTTCCATGACAATGCTCATCCCCATACAGCTTGGCACACAACAACTGTTCTGCAGGTCAGCTGGAAGCTGTTTGAGCATCCAGCATTCAGTCCTGATCTTGATCCTAGTACCATGTTTATGCGAATATAGGCTGCACTTTTTCTCAGAGATATTGGTGTGGCCTATATTCGAAATTTTCCTCCTGACATTACAAATAACGAAGTTTCATGACATATACATATATCATGTGAAAGGATAAACTTAATACAGTAGCTATTCTTCTCAAACATAAAAATTCAACATCATTTTGCAAAACTTCACCAGCGTGTTTATACAGCCATTTTGCTTTCGCCACAACACGGCAACCGATGAGAGTCGTGTATCGATATAGCCTGTATCGAATGTCCCCACTCAGTATCGACAACTGTTTCAGTGCAACCCATTTATCATATAAATACTCATTTAAAATCAAATCATGTAGAGTGAGGGTGTTCCTTTTTTGTGTTGACCATGAAGTAAATAAATCATAATGTCCCTGCTCTATGTTGACAGCTTCTTGATATAACCTTGTCTGGTCAGCAAATCAGTTTTCCTGAGAATATCTGAATGCATGAAATAGGCGGTTGTTGTTTTGTTTCGTCAGTATCCATTGTGGAGGTTAGAATAACCTCCTTGGTATTTATGAAGACTTTTGTTTTCATTGAGTTTCAGTAGTTCATTATGGATAAAAGAATCTTACTTTGATGGATTCTGGCACAAACAAAAAATGCGAAAAGAAAAATACAATTACAAAGTAATCCTATCCTTGACTCTATCAAAATAAGATTCGTAAAAGTAACATTTCTTTTATCCATAATGAAATACAGATACTCAATGAAGAAAAAACAATGTCTTCATGGAGACTGCTGAAAGGAAACAACGACAGCGCATTTCATGCGTTCAGATATGCCGTGAAAATAAATCAATAAATCCCATTCAATAGTGTATACTGTCACCCAATTGGCCAACAAATTTGCAAGAATCAACTGCCACGGCTACAACTCATTGGTTTTAGTAGATGATTTATCCACTGCAGAGAAATAAAAGTGATGGCCTGCCACTTAGCGGCAGAGTGCGTGAAGCTAATATTTTAGCGCACATTTTATTCACCGGAGAGAAATAGAAGTCGTTCTGTAACTGAAGTTCCTTGTAAATTTATTACTGCAGTCTATATTCGAGGTTTAATTTTTACTATAAAATCGTGTCAAAAGTTTAGGTGCGGCCTATATTCACTTAAATATGGTAATTTCCATCTTGTGATGCACCTCCAGAGATTCCCGTCAGCATGACGATGACAACAAAGAACTGAAGATGACTGTCACATGCTAGTGCTATTCACAAGAAGCAGACTTTAACAACACAGGAATACAAAAGTTGAAAATTGTCCCAATTCTTTTGGTGACTATGTCAAAAAATAGCTCAAACATTGCTGTATTTGTTGTCATTAAAGTTTCTCCACGTAACTATGTTGTTTTTGTTAAAAAATAAATAAAGGGGGTGGGGACTTACTTTCTGGATGTAGTTCATATATTTGAAAGTTAACTGAAATAATACATTCTCACCTGTTGATGTCCCAAGTGTAAATGCTTCCATCAAACCCTGATGTCACAAGAAGACCATCCCTTGGTGAAAATTCAATATTTTTTACCCAATTTGAATGCCCATGTAGAGTTCTGATCTGTGACTTCAAATTTCGTGCATCCCAAAGGGCTACTGTGCTGTCATCACTGCATGTTGCAAAAACTCTAGAATCCAGAAACCTGAAAGAAAGTATATGATAACCTTCAGTTTCTTCAGCAATTCAAAAACATCATCTTATTCAAAAAGATATTTGTAATTACTATTTTCGATAATGGCTACTATTATTCTTACGGCAATAATCTATGTAGTAAAGAAATTTAGTACCCTTTACTAGCCGCTTTTTTCTAATCCATAATAACTATGAAAATGTCATTTGTAGAGGGTGCACACAACTGAAATGTGCACACAACTGCACATTAAATAAACATCCCCCCCTCAAGTAATACCTATGGAAATGGGGAAGGGGCTACACACGAAACTACAAATATCCAAAGGAATTCATGTAAGATTGTGACTCAGAAGTGTCAAACTGGAAAACTACCGAGTAGAAAGATATTATCAGCAATCAACGAATAGCAAAGATTTCTTGGAAAGGTTATGGACACTTTAGCCATTTTTTCAGCAGATTAGATAATTACACTAATCATGTTGCCTTGTTGGTAAACAAAGAATGGACTACCACATTGGTTGAATATAAGCCTGACAGTGAGTAAGTAATATGTTATATATATATCACAGCGCAGCTAAACAAAACTCCGCACCGCCGCCTGCGAGTACGGCGCCGGCTGCAAGACAGTGACACTTGTATTGAACAGCCCATCACCTAGGGGCCGCCGGCACCTGAAGCCAACAAACTACAACAGTGTTATAGTGTTCCGCAAACAGTGTCCATCAAGGACTTGCAGGTTTTCTGAGGCAAAGTGGCATACTACCATCGTTCTTTCTTTTCTTTTTTTTTTTGTGGTTTTAGGGCACTCAACTGCTAAGTTCATTAGTGCCCAGATAAGAACGGAGATTCGCTAGATCTTGATAGAATTAGTAACTACCGGATAGAGTATCAAAAGAAGGCTAAAAACAAAGATAAAAACAATTAAAAGGGTTAAATATCTTTTGATAGATTGGCCATGTTGATAAAACGCAAAACTCGAGCAACTGCTCGTGTATCATCAGCTAAAAGTTCCTCCAGAGTAGACGGAAAGTGAAGGGCTACACGGAGATGATTAAAATTAACACAAGACAGTAAAACATGTCGCACCATCAGCAATTCACCGCAGGAGCACAGCGGTGCAGGGTCGGCGGTTAGCAAATGACGGTGGCTGAAACGGGAGTGACCGACCCGCAACCAGGCCAGGATGACCTCCTCTCGCCGAGAGGAGCGTGAGGAGGTCCTCCAAGCGGTCGGGATCGGTTTTACAGTTCTCAATTTATTGTCGTGACAGTACTACACGATACTCCGGCAAAGAGCCCATTGAACATCGTCCAATGGGACGCAAAAAGTAGCCATGTGAGGCAAAAGTGCTGCTACCTTGGCTGCTATGTCGGCGGTCTCATTCCCGGGCACACCCACATGGCCAGGGAACCACAGAAAAGAAACGTGACAGCTGTCATCTGCTACCAACTAGAGGGAGCGTTGGATCCGATACAAGAAAGGATGGATCGAGAGAGGGTCCTTAAGACTCTGCAGGGCACTAAGAGAGTCCGAACAGTTGGCATAAAAAGGATGGCGGCGGCGGCGGCAGGTATATAAAACAGCCTGGTGGAGGGCAAAAAGCTCAGCCGTGAAATTCGAGCACTGGTCAGGGAGCTTGTATTGGAAACGATTGTCCCCAAAGATGGGGCAGATCCGACACCATTAGTGCTCTTGGAACCATCAGTGTAGATAAATATGGCATTATCGAACCGCGAACAGAGTTCGACAAGCCTTGAGCAGTATACCAAATCCGGGGTGCTCTCCTTGGGCAGCGAACTAAGTTCAAGGTGAGTGTGAGCCTCAGCCTAATGCCACTGTGGCAATGGGCTCTCGCTCAACCTAAATGTTGGAGAAGGGTAAAATCAAGCCGCTGAAGCAGGCGGCGAAACCAAATTCCAGGTGGAAGCAAGGCTATTGCAGACAACTGATATTGGTGATCGAGTGAGTCATCAAAAAATAATTGTCAAGACGGATGGTTGGGCATCGACCGCAAGCAGCATGCGTACCGACACAAGAGTACGTCACGCCGAGTGGTCAAGGGTAATACAGCAGCCTCGGCATACAGACTTTCAACAGGGCTGGTATAAAATGCACCCATCGCCAGGCGTAATCCCTGATGGTGAATGGAGTTGAGACGGCGGAGAATCGACGGCCGTGCAGAAGAGTATACAAGGGTTCCGTAGTCGAGCTTCGACTGAACAATGTTCTGGTAAAGGTGAAGCAGGACAGTACGATCCGCTCCCCATGATGTGCCACTGTGGACACGGAGAACATTTAGGGATCAGGTACAATGGGCAGCCAGGTAAGACACCTGTGGGGACCAGCAAGGTTTACGATCCAGCACGAGTCCCAAGAATTTCGTTGTCTCCACGAAAGGGAGAGCTACGGGGCCAAGACATAGAGATGGTGGAAGAAATTCCTTGTGTCTCCAGAAGTTTATACACACCCTTTTCTCAGTGGAGAAGCGGAAACCATTCGCAATGCTCCAGGAATATAGGCGGTAAAGACAGCGTTGAAGACAACGCTCATACTACCATCGTTTTCTGCCCCAGGCTGCCACTATTGTGCAGCCTCTCCACCACCTCCTCCACAAAAATGTGCCCTTTGTCTGGTCGAAGGACTGTGACTGTGCTTTCTGCACTCTCAAGAATCTTCCCGTGCCAGCTCCCCTGGTGGTAGCTACAGACACCTCTCAGTATGGGGTTGGGGCAGTATTGGCCCGTAAATTTCCTACTGGGTCTGAAAAGCCTATTGCCTCTAAAACTTTGACTACGACTTAGCAATGCTATTCTCAGATAAAAAAAGAAGCATTTGCTTGCCTTGAAAAAATTCCACATGTACTTGTATGGTGTTACGTTCGACCTTCTTATGGGCCACAAGCCATTGGTTTCCCTTTTTCATCTTACCTTCAGTGTTGGGCCCTCTTTCTATCATGCTACAATTATGAAATCCACTTCCGGCCTACAGCCCAACATGTTAATGCCAACACCCTATTGCATCTTCCTATTGGTCTCAATCCCGAATTTGACTGAAGAACTTCTCTGCTTTTATCTGGATAAGGAAGTTAAGGCTAATGTGGATAGTTTCCCCATTAATTCTTCAGTACTGTCTGCTGCCATGGCTATGGACCCAGTGTTACAACAGGTCTTACATTATATTCGAACCAGTTGGCCAGATACTCCTTCACACTGACCCTCCAACCCCTTGTGGAATTATTTTTCTTTCTGGTTGCGGTTGTCTGAATGTGACAGGGTTATCCTGCTGGCTATATCTAGATGGATACTGACAGTCTGCAGCCTTTGGTGATTGTGTCAGCATCCTTACGCTCATGTGTGTTGACATTGTTACACGAGGGGTCACAGGGGGGGGGGGGGGGGGGGGCTCCTGCATGAAAACCCTGGCCAGGTGGCTGTGTTTTGGCCAGCGAGATTGAGCATCTGGTGGCCTCTTGTAATACATCACTCTGATGAGTGGAGGGAGTGGGGGGAAGCAAAACTTAATAACTAACTATTTTCTTCCTAACAACAGAGCTTCACAGATTTTTTATTACCAGATTAATACTTATTTATTTTGCAAAAACTTCCACATTTTACAAGAAATGAGATAACATTTATTTATTTATTAGTTTCTTGTAGTACTCTCCTCTACAAATAAGAAATGTTCACCACACACTTTGGCACAGCACTAAGTCACGAAACCGATGTCAGATACAATGCAATAAAAAACAAAACTAACAGAACTTCAGCTTCTGAACACAGATTAACGATGTGGGATATATGATGAACGTTGTTTGTTATTACTCACACACTTCACAATTTTTCCTATAGAGATGCAGCTATGTGTCAAGCGACATTCCGTATTTTCGTCGGCTGCTGCTAGATTCCATAACGGCGCACTTTTGTGGATTCATCCCTTATGCCGTATTATGCAGTTTTCAAGTTTGTAGAAGTTACTGTCAATACTGGTGATTTTCAGAAGAACATGCTAGAAGGTTTTGGTCATAATCAGTTTATTTTTGTTGAAATCATAAGGAACTTAGTTTTGCCAACATAAAACAAATGAGGCCAATTTGTTATTTAAAACTGAAAATCTGAATTCGTACCACTCAAATTGTAAACTCGTAATTTTCAACAAATTTTTTAACAATTACGATTAAATCGTAATGGTTGGAACCTATGCCAACACCTTTGTTTTGGACAACGGCCCTCAGTTTAACTCCTCTGCTTTTCACAATTTTTGTGCCCAGTTGGGTGTCGACCACGTCGTTCCTCCACCTTTCCACCCCCAATCTAACGGTGAGGCAGAGTGGCTAGTGCACACTTTCGAGGTCCAGTATGTGGTGTCTTCTTCTATGGACAATGCTGTGCTTTGATTCTTATCTTCCTATCCCTTTACGCTGAATTACTCCATGGCTGCCAACCACAAACACTGTTCCACATGCTCATGCCGTCTGAGTGCCGCTCATGCCGCTGGCTGCTGGGCCGATGTATATGCTCTGTGCACGCACCAAGGGGCATGGTGGGTCACCACTGGGACAAATTAGGCCCCCGGGCTCTGGCAGGGCCCACACCACAGGAGCCAGCACCGCCTCTGCTGCTGCCAGCCTCTACACCTCTCTTGCAGGCGCCGCATCCAATGCCTCCGCCGGTGCCGGTGTTTCTGTGCCCAGTGCTTCCTGCAGTCTTCGCACCCTCTGTGACACTGGGGGGGGGGGGGGGGGGGAGGGGAACCCCCTTGACCGGGACACCCCCTGCTGATGCCGATGGCAGCTCTGTTTCGCCGTCTGTCGTCCGTGGTGTGAGAGGACAGCCGTTATGCAACCACGCGCCCCACAGCTCGCCGGTCTTCCTGGCCCAGTGCCAACCATCTCGAGTGAGCCGTCACTCCTGCAGTCTCCAATAATGGGATCGTCATCAGTGACACGCTCTCCCATCATAGCAGGCTGCATCCCGCAATGGACAAGCCACCATTGCCAGCCATGCCACCAGTATTGCCCCTCTGGCCAGCTACCGGCTCACAAACTCCTCAATTAGCATGCACCTCCTGCTGATGCGGCCACACCGATGGACGTCGCCTGGGTCCGTTTGGCATTGGTCGACATTTCTCTCTGAGGGGGGAGAAGTGTTATATGTATTGCGGTGCGCAGCAAAACAAACCACTGCATCACTGCCTGCAAGTACACAGCTATAGTTGTGTTGGCCGGGCCGCCACCAAGTGGCTGCCGGCTACTGAAGCTGCCAAAGTACAACATACGTCTGTGTTATAGTGTTCCCCAATCAGTGAATACGCTTGATACAGTGTGAACTCTAGTGTTAGCTATAACTTGATAGAGAAGTTACTTCATAATACTAATGAAATTCAGCAATCAGCACTTCAAGTTAAATGTTGTTCAGGCAATGTACCACTTCAATACTTGATGATGAGTAGCCTCAAGAATTTTATAAGCCTCTTTCAAATATCTTTAATCGACCAAAACAAAAAGCTACCAGTTCAAGGAGATTTTGTCAATTAGTGTAATGGGAGTCATTAAATGAAGAAAAACTGTCATGATCATGGAGATTGACTCAGTTCTGCCAAGAAAATAATTTTGCTATCACCAACACCATTCAAGTAAACTTTATAAACCTTGACATCACCAAACAGAACTTATCACAATTAGGCTGAATATTCTTTGACTGGCCTGAGATGCATAGTGTCTGTTAAAAACATTTGGACTTTTCCAGATATTGACTGTCGTACTGACCATCTACTTCTATGTCTTAAGTCAAGAATGTAACAGTCAAAAAGCAAAGGGACATCCATAAACAAGAACATTAAGGAGAAAGACTGAAAGAAAATTATTTTGGGGAAGAACTTTTGACTAAAGAAATTCACACCTCTAATCAACATGAAGCTAACAGCTGACAAGTGGAGAAAGCATTGCAAGAAGCTGTGCATGGATAACTAAGGAAAACTTGTGCAAACCTTCTAATAGATAAAAAAACCTAATAACTCAAATGTCATAGTCTAAAAAAGATATAACTAAATTATAAATAGTCGAAGCATCTAGAGATCTGAATTTGGAAATAATATTTGGAACATGTAAAACCACAAGTAATAACGAAACATTGTTAGAAGACTAGACCTTATCAGTAACAATTACTTTTTATTGTGACATTTGAAAAACTACAGCAATACTACATTCATTTAACATGGCAATAAGATTCTTCTGTATGTCATCAAAGAATGCCCGAGGGTCTACTTAGGTAAAGAAATGCCACCAGAGCCAGCTAGGTGTGTGCATAATAAATGATTCTCAATTAACGACAGTTAGTTTAATTCAATTAATTTTATTCTTGTGTCTGAGAAAGACAAATTTCCAGTTAACTTATACAATCAATAATCAGGTTTATATTATGGGTGTCCAGTACTTTAGCACTTTGGCTTGCTGGAGGTCATCCTCTGTAAAATGATGTAGGGTATGGGTGTGGTTTGTTAGTGTCCACCTTCATACAATATGTTGCTGTACTGAAATGACATCACTTTTGGTTTTCTGTTGTTTTTGGGTTTTCTTTGGATCCTTTAACTCCTGACATTCAGAGATTTCCCTATCAGCCAGCTTTTCCCCTTCAATCCACCCTTGACTTCTCTGGTAAGAATGTAGGCCTAAGCACATCATGAAGTTCTTAGGGACTCAGCTGTTGCTGTGAGGGATTATATCCATGCAACAA
The DNA here is from genome assembly GCA_026315105.1 of Locusta migratoria. NCBI lineage: Eukaryota > Metazoa > Arthropoda > Insecta > Orthoptera > Acrididae > Locusta > Locusta migratoria. The sequence goes on along the minus strand of CM048746.1, from coordinate 422,085,972 downwards.
GTGAGCACTGTTCTGTTCACTTTCAAATCTCAAGTCACAACCACCTCTCAGTGTATACAAGGTGGTGCTATTTTTGCAAGGAAGTAGAGCTTACTCATTGGCATAGACTTCAAGAAACCTGTAATCAAGCTGCAGGTTTTTCTTAGGGCTGTGTGTACCTGTTAGGCAGGAGATGACCTGTAACAGATTGGGAAAGCATATTTAGCCATAGGAAAGCACAGTGCCATTGTAGAAAAGCAAATAGCTTGTGGACATGTCTCATTGTGTCCCTACTAGTTTGTAAACAGTTTTGTTTCTCATAGAGAAATTTCACTTTGTTACTCTTATAGCACTAATTCAATTAAGTGTTTCAACAGTAACCAAAATAATTCCATTCCCCCACCCCTCCTTTAGTTATTTTTCTCTTTGACTATAGCAAGTCTTTCGACTGTGTTCAATGGACATTAGCTATTAACTGTGTACGATTGAAATGATTGTGGTTTTTACTAGCAGAATTGGCTGTTCAAGATCACTTTATTACCCTTATCAGAAATCTTTACACTGATAAAGTAGTACTCATATTAGACAAGTTGTTTTGAACCATGTTATTGACTTAGACCAGGTTTCATTCTATTGCAATATCTGTTTAGCATCTTGAAGGCACCATTACCTAGAGGTAAGAGAGAAAAACTAGTGATGTCAGTGAAAAGAAAAACAACATCATGTTAACTCAGAGGTGACTCAAACCAGGTACTGATACTGTATTGAATTCGACAATCATTCCAATGGATATCTTCAGTTTTTTGTTAACATGACTTGCTTCATGGTAACAGACTTTAATGAAATTTGTTACAGTTACTGGAAAAGTTCACATCTCAGATTTTGAAATTTACAATCACCAGGGAACTTAGCTATCCCCCCTTCCCCAAAGTTACAACTTTTGCCTTTCCCCCTTTTCCTTTTCAAAAAATATGCTACAATTGGTGATCACCTAGTTTGTATATTTAAACAGATACACTCAAACACATGGCCTCATTAATAATGTGTTGCAGTAGTTCCTGTCTCTGCAGTAATATGCACACAAACCCCGACAGAAGTTATCACAGTTTTACAAGTTAGCAATATTCTCCCTTTCTCTATCTCTCTCTTTTTCCATTTACTAATGACAGTACTGGGATGTTATTTGGCATGTATACGAAGGTGATAAAGCTGAGTGCACCAAACAACAAATTATATTGTGCTACTTGTGTACATACAGATTTTTGGACTTCTGAAAATTCTGAAACTGATAAGTAAGTAAATATATATAATGTGGGTTTGTGTGCGCACTTGTTTGCCTTTCCTTTTATACCCTTAAGGTAAGTTCTTCCATTCCTGGGATTGGAATGACTCCTTTCCCACTTCCTTAAAACCCTTATCCTTCCCTTTCTCTCCTCCTTCCTTCCTTCCTCTTTTCCTGAAGAAGCTATCAGCGGCTGCGAAAGCTTGCATGCGTGTTTGTGTGTGATTTTATTTGTGTCTGTAGATGGGCCTGTGCTTCGGGTAAGGCATCTGATTTCTACTTTATATATACTGTAGTATGTCTGCCTAGGTGTGTATGCGTTTTTATTTATTTGTGTTACTATCACTACGTGTACTCCTTCGCCTGGTAAGTAATCTTTATCTACTATTTCTATATATTTTTCCTGCTAGGAAGTTTTCCTATATATATATAAAGAAAGACAAAGATTACTCACCAGGCGAAGGAGCACAGGTGTCACAGCATCACAAATAAATAAATGAACACACACACACACACACACACACACACACACACACACACACACAAACGCAAGCTTTCGCAGCCTAGCTGCTTCGTCAGGCAGAAGGGAAGGAGAGGGAAAAGGAAATAATGAGGGTTTTAAGGAAGGGGGTAAGGAGCCATTCCAATCCCGGGAGAGGAAAGACTTACCTTGGGGGGAAAAAAGGAATGGTAAACAAAGCACACACACCCACACATTCACACAGACACAAGTACACCTAGGCAGACATACTGTAGAAAGCAAAGAAGTTAAGAAGTTCTTAACTTCTTTGCTTTCTACAGTATGTCTGCCTAGGTGTACTTGTGTCTGTGTGAATGTGTGGGTGTGTGTGCTTTGTTTACCATTCCTTTTTTCCCCCCAAGGTAAGTCTTTCCTCTCCCGGGATTGGAATGGCTCCTTACCCCCTTCCTTAAAACCCTCATTATTTCCTTTTCCCTCTCCTTCCCTTCTGCCTGACGAAGCAGCTAGGCTGTGAAAGCTTGCGTTTGTGTGTGTGTGTGTGTGTGTGTGTGTGTGTGTGTGTGTGTGTGTGTGTACTCATTTATTTATTTGTGATGTGATCCATGCCGAGGGGTGCATGGCACATGGGTGGATGTGTTTCGAACGGAGCCTCAGGGATACCGGACGACCTCCCTGAGTAAGTAGCCTTGCACCGCGTGGGGTTATTGTGGTGTGGACCATATAAATCCCCAAATCTCGTGAGACTAAGATGAACACAGAGAAAGAAAGTATTTTAAAAGATTCTGATGGGCAATCTGAGACATCAGATACTCGGACATCGTGATCAGGACTGATGGAGTGCACTCCTACTTCTGAATCAGGGTCTAGACCTAAGCAAGAAGTGGGAACTGTAACAGAGAAGTTGGACCAGATTAGGATTAAGGCCTTGCCTGGGGCTCAGTGGAGGAAACTTCTCAAGAAACAGAAGCAAAAGGATGGGAAAGAATGGCTTCCTAAGCATAAGTGGAGGGAATCAAAAGGGCTTGAGCCCAAGACCCCCAAAAAGAAACTGCCTCAGGTCGAAGGGGATACACAGACCCCCTCGACGTCAAAGACAGGTGGCAAGAGGGTTAGGGAGGAATCTAAGACTGCCTCCTCTCTGGACAAGCGTGATCCTAAAAGGTTGAGGCAGGAAATAGGGCAACAGACCCATAGTACTGCAGTCTCGGTCTTTAGAATGGCGGTTGTCTAAGAAGGATACCCACTGGTGAGCATCACCTCGCAGCAGGAGGAGCTCGTGCAGAAGGCCCTCTTTGAAGAGATTGGGGGGAACGCTGGTCCAGGGTCCAAATTCAGGAGGGTCTATCTAGATTGCGGTGCCCTCATTTTTGTCTGTGAGGGGGAGCACTCAGCAGTATGGCTTAAGGACAAGGTGCCCGTGATATCCCCGTGGGAGGATGCAAAGCTGCTGGTCAAGACAGCAACCGACGACCTGAAGACCACAAAGGTATCAATATGGGTACCAAAGATCCTTAAGGATGTCCCTCCAAAGACTCTGTTTGAGAAAATAAGGGTCCAGAACCTAAAAGTCTTGACAGAGGATTGGAGGGTAATTAACCAAAAGGTCGTTCCGGAAGGACGAACCCTGGTGGTGGAGGTCGGAGAGAAGTCCCTGAAGGCAATGGGAGAGCAAGGCCTGAAACTGTTTTTAGGGTTCTCGCAGGTCACCGTCAGGGTAATCAAAGACCTTAAAGGCAATGATGGCAGCAAGATGGGGAATGGAAGTGCTGCAGATAAACCTGCAGCACAGTAAAGGGGCCACTGCTGCCCTGAGCCATCGCCTGGGGAGACAGGAGGTGGATGTGGCCCTGATACAAGAACCCTATTCATACAAAGGGGGTGTTTCGGGCCTCGGTGGTACTGGAGGTAAACTGATTTATGCTAGAAATCTAAAAAACTCCAGAACATGCTTCTATGTTAGAAATGGAATACCTTTCATACCAATGATGGTTTTTTGTTCCAGGGACCTGTTGACCATCAGGATGCAGAAACGTGAGGAAGGTATCACGAGGGAAATTGTTTTGGCCTCAGCATACCTTCCTTACGAAGACAGATCTCCTCCTCCTTTGGAAGTGAGGAGACTGACGGAAGCTTGCCATTGGCAAGGTGACAAACTGTTGGTGGGATGTGATGCCAATGCCCACAATCTATCGTGGGGCAGCAAGGACACCAACAGTAGAGGTGAGCACCTTCTTGAATTTCTCCTATCTAACAACTTGAGATCCTGAATAGGGGTGATGAACCTACATTCAGGAATAGTAGAAGGAAAGAAGTAATTGCATAACTTTTGGTTCCATGATGATGGGAAGTTGCATCAAACAGTGGCATGTGGTCCTGGAGCCATCCTCATCAGATCACATGTATATTAAATTCAAGGTTGAAATGGGAACCAGACAGACCATGGCCTATAGGAATCCCAGGAAAACGGACTGGGAGACATATAGGAGAGACCTTGACTTCAGCCTATCGGAAATTAAAACTTCGATAAGAAATCCAGCAGAGTTTGAGGAAGTAGCAGAGGCCGTAACCTCTGCTATAGTGACCTCATACCAGGACAACTGCTCAATCACCAAGAAGTGCACAAATAGGAGTGTGCCTTGGTGGAATAATAACCTGGAAATGCAAAGGAAACAGGTACGAAGACTGTTTAACCTGGAGAGGTGCAAAGGACAATGGGCAAAGTATCGTGAGGCCCTTGTCAATTACAACCTTGCCATCAGACAGGCAAAGGAGGCATCTGGGAAGGTATTCCGTGAGGAAGTGGAGGGCACGGCTGCTCAAGCGAGACTTCATAAAATCCTCACTAGGGTGCCAACTAATCCAGGAGGAACATTGAGGAAGGAGGATGGGGAGTATACAAAGACAGCACATGAAACGCTGGAACTGCTCCTCAAGACTCACTTTCCTCAATATACTCTGGGGGATAGCTCAGACCAGAATGTGATTCCTGAGAGACAACGGTTCTCAGGTATTCGCAAAGAGGACTGGGATTTGGCCAAGGAGTGTGTCAATTTCAGTAAGGTCCGATGGGCGGTGGGAACATTTCAACCGTTCAAGTCACCTGGCCCCGATGGAATCTTTCCAGCTCTCCTGCAACAAGCAGGAGAAAATCTTATTAGATTCCTATGCAGGTTATTCAGGGTTAGCCTAGCAGCAGGAATCATTCCCAATGCCTGGAGGGCAGTGAAGGTTGTCTTCATTCCAAAACTAGGGAGAACTGATCATACCAAGGCCAAGGATATGAGACCAATCAGCCTGTCCTCCTCCATTCTTAAGACATTGGAAAAGCTGGTTAATGTGCATGTTGGAGAAAGGAGGTTAAGTAGGGCTCCTCTACATTCAAACCAACATTCATATCAGCCAGGTAAATCATGTGAGACAGCTCTCCACCAACTTGTTGGGAAAGTGGAGAAAGCACTACACTTTCAGGAAATGGCCCTCTGCATCTTCCTGCACATCGAGGAGGCTTTTAGCAACACGACCTTTGATTCCACGGTTAGGGCAGCAGAGGTGCATGACCTAGGGTCTACTATATGTAGGTGGACTAGGGCCATGCTCAGTGGAAGAAAGGTAGATCCTACCATGATGGATGAAAAAATGGTAATCAACACCACTAGGGGTTGCCTGCAAGGAGTAGTTCTTTCCCCTTTATTGTGGAATCTAGTGGTGAATGATCTCATTGGAGAATTAAACTCTAGGCAGTACTTTTGCCAAGGATACACAGATGATCTTGTCATAGTAATACTTGGCAAATTTGCTGACACAGTGGAGAATATGGCACAAGGTGCTTCGCACATTGTGCAAGACTGGTGCAGAAAACAAGATCTGGGGGTTAGTCCTAAGAAGACTGTTGTTGTACCATTCACAAGGAAACACTCAAGTTGGAATCTAAAGCTTTTCAATGAAGCGCTACCTGTGAAGGGGACAGTGAAATATCTAGGGGTTACCCTAGATGAGAAACTGACATGGAACTCTCACATTAGGAATATTTGCTCCAAGGCAAAAGGTACTTTAGTAAGTACCAGGAGAGCTTGTGGCAAAAATTGGGGCCTGAGTCCCAAGGGTATGCACTGGATATACACCATGGTGACTAGACCCAGGATCACCTATGGGGCGGTCGTGTGGTGGAAGAAGGTAGAACAGCAGGTTGCTGCTAAGGAGCTTGGTAAGATGCAGAGATTAGCCTGCTTAGCCATAACAGGCGGAATTAGCAGCACACCAACTGCTGGGATGGAAACCATGCTGGATATGCCCCCATTACACCTTTGGGTCAAGATGGAGGCAGTGGCTGGTGCATACAGACTAAAAACTGGCAACAACTGGAACTCTTTGGGATATCCAGAATCACACACTAAAATAATGAGTGAGGTAAATATAGGAAAGGTTGGGGAAATGCCAGCCGACTATATTACAACCCCATACTGCTTCAACAAGCCTTTCAATGTAACAATTGGAAGTAGGGAGCAGTGGGAGAAAATAGTTCGACACCGTAGGGGGGAATATTATCTGGTTCACTGACGGTTCAAAAACAGACCATGGCGTTGGGGCCGGGGTATACGGGGTGCAGCCAAGACTGGAGGGTGTCATCTCTCTAGGGAAACTGGCCTCAGTATTCCAGGTCAAAATCACTGCCATCAGGACGTGTGTGGAGGAGAATATGCGTAGATGCTACAAAGATCGTAACATCTATATCTATTCAGTCAGCCAGGCAGCCCTGAGATCACTGGCAGCTCCTGCAACAAGGTCTAAAATTGTTGTGGGATGTCACAGGGTTCTGGTGGAGCTAGGGGAAAGCAACAGAGTAAACCTATTGTGGGTCCCTGTACACTCGGGGATCAGTGGCAACGAACATGCCGACAGATTACCCAGGATGGGGGCAGAGACTCCATTTATTGGACCGGAACCTGTCCTGACAATCACCAAGGCAATGATCAAATTGGAGCTACGTAACTGGCTCAGAAGACAGCACGTAAAATATTGGACCAAATTCCATCAACAAAAACATGGCAAGGTAATGATGCCAAAGCCATGTTTTAAAAGAAGGTCTGCAATCCTGGGTCTGAACAGGAGAGATTAGACTCATGGTTGGATTGATGACAGGCCATGGGAATTTCAAAAAACACCTACATACAATGGGAATAACAGAAGAGGGCCCTAAATGTAGGATCTGTGATGATGGTGATGAAACTGCATCACATCTAATCTTCGAATGCATTGCACTGGAGAGTAAAAGGCACAGAACAATTGGGCCAACCAGACCCGAAGAAATTGTGTCCAATAAAGAACTGGTAAAGGGAGTCCTTGCACTGTTCAAGGAAATTGGTTGGCTTTACTAGATATACAGGGAGCGATACCGCACAATAAACTTAGTTTCGGTGCGGGCAGTGGCGGGTTGGACCAAGACTGTTTTGGCTTCCCTGAAAAAAAATCAATCAATCATGATTTGTTGGCCACTGAATGAAAGAAGACTTCGGTTCTTACATAATAATGGGAAAAGATTTTTTGAGAAACAAGAGGGGGGGGGGGCGCTCATGCCATTGGTTGGAATAGACATCCTTGATTGTTTACATTTCCTTTCTTGCTAAGCATCTCTGTTCCACAGGCAGTGAGTATACATGGGCTACCAAAGGTCGAAAAAGGCTTTCCCTCCACGGCCCATAGTGCATACTATTAATTCACCAATACACCAACAAGCGAAAGAACCTGCACTGAAGCACTGACATCTGATGAATCACACAAATTGTACATCAAGAACGCCGCCGAAGCGAAAGCTTATGTCTGTTGTGAATATGACTTAGTTTCAACATAAGGTCCTTATTCATAGAGGCCAACATGTCAGCCATTAGAGGAGCTCTTGGCACCTCACATCTGCAAGCTAGTGTATCACTGTTTGACAACCATCAATATCAGACAGCAAGAATTCTACAAATAAACAGATAGTGTAGCTATGGACTCCCCTCAGTAAAAGACAGGCACACAGGTGGAAACGTACTGTACTTATTGTACATATTGTATTGTAAAAAGTAATGACACATTTGTAACTTCTGTACTATTAAACCAAGAATCAGACACCATTCAATAATGTTGCCATGCAGTACAAGCTCATGTACGTCCTACTATGTAACTGAATCGCCAGCCATAGATACAGAAAAGTTTGACACTAGGGAACATAACAAACCTCACACTCACTTAAAATATGGTGGTATTAATTAAGCCCATAATTCCTCACCCTTCATTGGTTACATCAAAGTGGCATGTCATTGGCTACATGAAATGATTACACTGCCAACCTATGAGCACTACGGAAGTATCGTTCCAATTGTGTAGCCTATTTAAGTCACCCCCCCCCCTCTCACCTATTGCAGCAGATATCTTCATGGAGGCATCTGAAGAAAAAGCTCTCCAGACTAGGGATGTTACACAGGTTCGAGTCCTATTCCGAAAGTTCAGAATTTCCAATTCATTTTGCTCCTACAACTCCGATTTCAGTTCAAATGAATTTTAAACGGAAATTATATTGGAGGTTGATGTACAGTGGCAGCAGCGACGGCTGCAGTCAGCGTGTATAACCATTGTCTTCTACAAGACAGTCCAAATTAAATTTTCAGACTATTGTGTCATCAGTAATGACACCTAGGACTAACGCTGAAATTCCATTATTTTTCACTAAGAATGCATTGGTTTATACCCGAGCTGAACAGAAATTCAGCACATATGCACTGCTGCACATGTGCTACTTCCGGGGCCAAGTGTGAACCTGAAACCGTCACTGCTCACATAGTGTGTCTATGCACAGATGTCACTGCTCTGAGGAGTGGACTGGACAGAGAAAAAGCTGGAAAACTTTTATTTATAAAATATTAGTTCATTTGGAGTCACTTCATTTGAGCTGATTTATTATTAGTGTTTAAGACTTTTGTTTTTATTTTCATCTTCCAGGTATACAGTATAAATCTACCTGTATTACTCGGTTGCACAGTGGTAGAGTGCCAGACTACAAATCCAAAGGTCGCGGGTTCAATCCCCGCCAGGTCCTATGATTTTTATCTGTTACTTTCCACTTCTTTAACCTCTGGCAGTATTGCTCACGTGAAAAATACTGAGTAGCGCCGTGGTTCGGAACCCACGTTAAACTGTAGGTCCCCCTATAACTGGCTGGGTAAGTCAGTTCGAAGGTCGGAGGAAGGCAACAGCTTACCACCTCCAAACAGGACCATGCCTAGTAAAGCACTGCGGTGTTCAAACCAATCTTCGGATTGTTGACTGCTTTACCTTTTTATTACTTTTTGAACTAATAATAAGTATATAACTGATGAATAATGTGTGCAGTTTTATTTTATTTAACCTGCCCTTAACATTTTAACACAGTTCTCTTCGCCTCCCATTCTGATTTTGGTTCTGGTTCTGACAAACCAAATTTAAAAACTCCGTTTCCGAATTTGGTTCTGATACAACCACTTCCATTACATCCCGGCTCCAGAAAGGTTCATTAGACCCAGAATGCTGGCTCTGATACATTCTTGTTACTTTCATTATCTGGCCACATGGAGAAGAAATGCTACAGAACTTCTACAACATCTCAATCAGCAGCACAGTAAAAAATAGTTTCAAAGGAGATAGAAGAGAATGAGGTGTTGCCTTTCCTTGATGTGGAAATTTACCAATAGCCAGATGGTAAATTTGGCTAGAGTCACCTGATCAGGCAGGTATCTCAATGTCTCATCCTGTCATCGCCGTCTTCGGGCTGCTGTCTTGGGGTGCAGTGGTGGTGGGGAGTCTGGTGCGTCGAGTGGGACACCTCAGGTGTCTCATGTTTCGCCCTCTGTCCCTACTACTGAGGCCCTTCAGGTGTACCGGATGTGATAGAGCCGCCCTCTCTGCAAGGGGAGTGGCAGGTTGAACGCCGTTCGCGTCGCTCAAGACGGAAAACCAATGTCAAGGCTGGCACTCTGTCCATGCCCGTTCGTCCTGTGAGTGGACGTGTGCCCACTTCTTCAGCAGAGTCCGAGCAGGTACATGGGGGGGGGGGGGGGGGGGGGAGGATAATTGGTTATTGGGAGCTCCAATGTTAGGTGCATGATGGAGCCCATTAGGCAGATACTGTCAATTTCCGGAAAGAAGTCCAACATGCACTCTTTGTGTCTGCCAGGGGATGTAGAGTTGGCTTTGCTGGCGGCTATCGAAGGTGCGGTCGTCTGCACCAATGACACTTCTCGCTTGGGTTCTGAGGACATCCTCAATTCCTATGGGCGGCTGGCGGCATTGATGAAGGCTGCTGCCCTCGGACACAGTGTGCACGCAGAGCTGTCGATTTGTAGCATTGTTCCCAGGGTTGATCAGAGTCCTTTGGTTTGGAGCCGAGTTGAGGGTCTGAACCAGAAGCTTTGCTGACTCTGTGACAATCATGGATGCAGATTTCTGGATCTGCATTATCGGGTGGGGACTTGTAGGATGCCCCTAGATAGATCACGGGTGCACTACACTAAGGAAGAGGCTACGCAGGTAGCAGAGATCTTGTGGAGTGCGCTTGGTTCTTTCTTTAGGCTAGGCGCTAACTCTGATGAGCCCTCGCCTGTCAACATTTAGACAGCGAATTCTGGCCGCGTTCGTTTAAAAAATTCAACTGTCAAAATATTACCCGCGAACTTTCAAAGTATTAAAATAAAGTTCCCAAATTTGCCGCACTGCATGGAAATTATTGAGCTCAGACAGTTTTAGGCACCGACAGCTGGCTAAATCATGATGTGGTAAGTTCAGAAGTATTTATCAAGGTGTGGAACGTATATCAGAAAGATAGATCGGCCACAACTGGAGGAGAAGTGATCATCACTGTGGACAAAGATATTGTTTCTACTGAGATCGAGGATGAAGGTAACTGTGACGTTATCTGGGCATGTATGACAGGTCTAAAAGAAGTAAAATTAATAGTTGGGTATTTTTACCGGCCCCCCAGTGCTGATGTAGCAGTTTTAGAGTCATTCAAAGAAAGTCTACACCAGGTAGTGCGTAGGTATCCTGACCATGTAATATTAGTCGCAGGAGACTTCAACCTTATGAGTATAAATTGGGACGTCTAGTTACATTTCAGGCGGTACAGAGCAGGAGTCTTGTGAGCTACTTTTGAACACATTCTCTGAAACCTTTCTTGAGCAGTTAAACCGGCAACCCATGTGCAATGGAAATATTTTAGACCTTATAGCTATAAAAAGGCCTGACCTTATTAATAATGACTCTGTAGGGACAGGAATTAGTGATCATGGTATCATCATAGCATCGACGGTGACCAAAGTTAATAAACCAATGAAGAAGGCTAGGAGCATGTTTTTGTTGGGAAGAGCCAATAAGCAATTGTTAGGATCGCACTTCGAAAATGAATGGGCATCATTTAGTTCCGGTACTATGGATGTAGAGGAATTGTGGGCCAAATTTAAATGCATTGTATATAAACGGTTAGAGAAATATGTGCCTGTAAAGTCGATTAAGGGTGGAAAAGATCTGGCGTGGCATAATAATAATGTTAGAAAGCTAGTGAGACAGCAAAAACTGTTGCACTCTCGGTTCAAAAAAGAACACGCAAATGATTACAGGCAGAAGTTAGTAGAGATTTGTGTATCTATAAAAAGATCGATGCGCGAAGCATACAATAATTACCACAGCCATATCTTAGCAAGAGATCTTTCCGAGAACCTGAAAAAATTCTGGTCCTATGTAAAATCAATAAGCAGGTCGAAGCCCACTATCCAGTCACTCATTAATCATTCTGGGGCAGTAATAAAAGAAAGCAAACGGAAAGCTGAAGTTTTAAATTTAACCTTTAAGAAATCTTTCACGCAGGAGGACCGCATAAATGTACCATCATTTGATCAACATACTAATTCCAAAATGGAGGACATAGTAATAGGTATTTCCGGTGTAGAGAAGCAGCTGAGAGAGCTAAATACGAAAAACTCTGCTGGTCCAGATGGAATACCAGTTCGGTTTTACGAAGAGTATTCTGCAGCATTGGCCCCTTACTTAGCTTGCATTTATCGTGAATCTTTAATTCAGCGCAAAGTTCCTAGTGATTGGAAAAAAAAGCAGAGGTGACTCCCGTTTATAAGAAAGGAAAGAGAACTGACCCACATAATTACAGGCCAATATTGTTGACATCAGTTTCCTGTAGAATTTTGGAGCATATTCTCAGTTCGAAAATAGTAAATTTCCTTGAGACGCAAAAGCTTCTTTCTATGAACCAGCGCGGGTGCAGGAAACATCGTTCATGTGAAACTCAGCTTGCCCTTTTCAAACATGACATCTTGCAAGCTATGGATGAAGGGCAATAGACGGATTGTGTTTTTCTTGAGTTCAAAAAGGCGTTTGACGCGGTGCCACACTGCAGACTGCTAATGAAGATACGAGCTTATGGAATAGGTTCAAAGATTTGTGACTGGCTGGAAGACTTCCTAAGTACGTTGTTCTCAACGATGAGTGTTCATCAGAGACAAATGTATCGTCAGGCATGCCCCAGGGGAGTGTGATAGGACCACTATTATTTTCTATCTATACAAATGATCTGATGGGCAGACTAACTTGTAATTTGCGGCTGTTTGCTGATGATGCTGTGGTGTATAGGAGAGTGTCGTCTTTAACTGAATGTAATAGCATACAGGATGACTTAGACAAAATTTCTAGTTGGTGCGAAGAATGGCAATTAGCTCTCAATGTAGAAAAATGTAAGGTGATGTGCAGGATGAGTAGGAAAAACAATCCCACAATATTTGAATACAACATTAGTAGTGAGCTTCTTGATGCTGTCGCGTCGTTCACATATCTAGGCATAACATTGCAGAGTGATGTGAAATGGAACGACATGTAAGGACAGTTGTGAGTAAGGCAAAAAGGCGACTTCGGTTAATTGGGAGAATTTTGGAAAGATGTACTTCATCTGTAAAGGAGACCGCATATAAAACGCTTGTATGACCACGTCTTGACTATTGCTCAAGTGTTTGTGACCTGCAGCAGATAGTTTAAACGAAGACATAGAAGCAGTTCAGAGGTGAGCAGCTACGTTTGTTACTGGTAGGTTCGACCAATGCGCGAGTGTCACGGAAATGCTCTGGCAACTCAATTGTGGATCGCTGGAGGAAAGACAATGTTCTTTTCGTGAATTTCTGTTGAGGAAATTTAGAGGGCCGGAATTTGAAGTTGAGTGTAGTACAATCTTGCTGCCACCGACTTACATTTCGTGTACTGACTACAATGACAAGATAAGCGAAATTTTGACTTGTACGGAGGCATACAGGCTTTCGTTTTTCCCCTCTTTCTATTTGGGTGTGGAATAGGAACGGAAATGCCTATTAGTGGTACAGTGTACCCTTCGCCACGCATCTTACGGTGGATTGCAGAGTATGTATGTAGTTGTAGATGTAGAACTCATTTAAAGAAGAGGTCAATAAGGTCAATATTGCTGTGAATCCATTAAATCAGTTGCAAATATGGACTAGTGTATGTAGGCGGATCATGTCAGAAGACAAAATAAAACATGTGCAGCCAGCATTGACAGAAGACTAGGATGAATGCAATGAACACATCTTTCCATGAAGCCCAAATTCAGGCAAAACAGCAATTTACATTGAGGACGAAGATTAGCAAGGCAACAGAAATTGCTAAGTGAACTGCCAATATGAACAGAGAAGATGGGTACAGAATTATGACATCCTGGTTGGCAGCAGTAGCAGCACTATGGAATGGCAGCATGCACAAGAGCCACATATTCACATCCCTCCTCCTCAACCACCTCAAACAGGTTTTCTCACTAATATATAAGAACTTAAGTCTCATTTGGCAGTAATCAAAATACCCTGAGGAAGATCACCTGCAATCATTTTAGAAAACAGAAGCCTATTTCATCTACATCTATGTGGGATACTCTGCAAATCACATTTAAGTGCCTGGCAGAGGGTTCATCGAACCACCGTTACACTATTTTACCTCCCATTCCATTCTCGAATAGCGTGCAGGAAGAATGAACACCTGAATCTCTCCGTTCGAGCTCAGATTTCTCGTATTTTATTCTGATGTTCATTTCTACCTATGTAAGTGGCAGTCAACAATATATTTTTGCATTCGGAGGAGAATGTTGGCGATTGTAGTTTCGTAAGCAGCCCAAGGTGCAGTGATAAGCATTGTCGTCGTGGTGATTCCCATTCCAGATCCTGTATCATTTCCGTAACACTGTCTTCCATGTATCGCGACAATGCGAAATGAGCTGACCTTCTTTGGACTCTTTCGATGTCCTCCGTCAAACCCACCTGATAAGGCTCCCACACTGGGCAGCAATATTCCATAAAAGGACGGACAAGCATAGTGTACGTGGTTTCTTTAGTAGTTCTGTTGCATCTTTTTTTTAAGGGTTCTGCCAATAAAATACAGTCTCTGGTTCACTTTCCCACGACATTATCTATGTGTTCTTTCCAATTTAAGTCAGAAGTAACTGTAATTCCTAGGTATTTTGTGGAGTTTACACCCTTTACATTTCTTTTCGTACTCATGTGGACGACTTCACACTTCTCATTATTTAGTCAATTGCCAATTCTTATACCATCTTATTCAAATCGTTATGTAGTTGGTTTTGATCTTCAGATGATGACGGCGTCATCTGCAAACAACCTAAGAGAGCTACTTAGATTTTCCCCTAAATCGTTTATGTAAATAAGGAACAGCAGAGGACCAATAACACTACCCTGTGTAACGCCCGATGTCACCTCTGTTTTAGTCGATGCCTTACCATCGATTACTATGAACTGTGTCCTCTCTGAGAGGAAATCCCCTATCCAATCGCAAATTTGGGGCGATATACCGTAACCACACAATTTGATTAAAAGCCATTTGTGAGGTACGGTGTCAAAAGCCTTCTGGAAATCAAGGAATACGGAATCAATTTGCGAACCCTTGTCGATAGCACAGATCACTTCGTGTGAATAAAGAGCTAGTTGTGTTTCACATGAACAATATTTTCTAAATCCATGTTGACCTTGGGCCAATAGATCATTCTGTTCGAGATAATTCATAATATTTGAATACAGGATATATTCCAAAACCCTGCAGCAAAATGGAGTCAATGAAATAGGCCTGTAGTTTAATGGGTTACTCCTACTGCCTTTCTTGAATATCGGTGTGACCTGTGCAACTTTCCAATCTTTTGGTACAGATCCTTCTTTGAGAGAGCGGTTGTATATGGCTGTTAAGTCAGGAGCTATCGCTTCAGCATAATCAGATAGAAATCTAATGGGTATACAATCCGGACCAGAAGACTTGTTGCTTCACTACTCCGACTTCTATGTTGCCCATTACAGCATCTGTTCTTAATTCGAAATCTGGAATATTGGTTTCGTCGTCTTTGGTGAATGAGTTTCTAAAACCTATGTTTAGTAACGCTGCGTTAGTAGCTCTGTCACCGGCAGGATCGCCATTACTATCACATAGTCAGGGTTTTGTTTGTGTTTTGCCCCTAGTATATTTAACATATGACCAAAATCTCTTAGGGTTTTCAGTCAAATTTCGAGAAAGAGTTTCGTTGTGATAACTATTGTAGGCATCTCGCATTGAAGTCCTCGCTAAATTTCGAGCTTCTGTGTAGGATCGCCAATCCTGGGGCTTTTGTGTTCGTTTAAATTTAGTATGCCTTTTCCGTTGCTTTTGCAACAGTGTCCTGACCTGTTTTGTGTATCAAGAAGGATCACCTCCTCCTTTTATTAATTTATTTGGTATAAAATTGTCAACTGCTGTCGATAACACTTGTTTGAATTTGAGCCACATCTGGTCTACACCTACATTTAGTGTTAGAAACAAGTGGAAGCTATCTTTCAAGAAGCAATGTATTTTATTTCTATTTGCTTTCCGGAACAAATATACATTTCGTTTGTTTTTGGTAACTTTGGGACTTTCAATATTCAATCTCGGTACGACCAGATTGAGGGCAAATTAAAATCCCCGCCTACTATTATCGTATGAGTCGGATACATTTTTGTAATTTGTCTCAAGTTTTCTTTGAACCGTTCTGCTATTGTATCGTCAGAGTCAGGAGGCCAATAAAAGGAACCAATTATTAACTTCTTACGATTTTCAGGTACAACATCTACCCATAACAACTCACAGGAACTATCAACTTCAACTTCGCTACACGAAAGACTACTTTTGACAGCGACAAACACACCTCCACCTATTTTGTTTAATCTATCCTTTCTGAAAACAGTTAGATCTTTTGCAAAAACTTCTGCTGAACTTATTTCCGGCTTGAGCCAACTTTCACTGCCAACAATGATGTATGATTCGGTGCTTGGAGTTCTGGTATTTTACCGACACAGCTAAGACAATTTACAACTGTTATACCAATAGTTCCTAGATCTGCATTTCTCCTGTGATCTACCTGCACCCTTTGAGATTGCCCATTTTGTTTTTCCCCCAAGCCCTCTATCCTAAAAAACCGCCCAGACCATGCCACACAGCCCCCGCTACCCGTGTAGCCGCTTCCTGCGTATAGTGGACTCCTGACCTATTCAGCGGAACCCAGAAACCCACCACCTGATGGCGCAAGTCACGGAATCTGCAGCCTACATGGTCGCAGAACCGCCTGAGCCTCTGATTCAGACCCTATTTGAAGATATATGTAAAATTAAGAGTATTCTTAAGTAATCATCCATACAAAACTAAGTCTAACAGGAACAGACAGGCTATAAATAATAAGACATGTAGGTATGGTCACACTACACAAGAGCACACTTTCAGTTAGGCAAACTGAGAAGATTCCAACAAATGCTTTTTACACAAACAACTACCGAAGAGTACAAAAACAAGGCAACTCTACTCATATATAAATAAAAATGATATGTATGATCAAAGTAATCAAACAGTATTAAAGATTGTATAAATACAAGTTAGAAACCCCCCCTCCCCCCGGGGGCTCATGGTTGTTTTGTGAGTTCATGTGTGGTGAGTACGGGGCCTCGAGCTAATACAGTCTTTCTTCCTTGACTGCATTTCCTTTCCCTTCCCCTCGTTTCCTATCCTATCCTCACGCCTTTCCCTCCCCACCGACGGACCAATAACCTTAACAGTTTGTTCCCCCTATACCAAACAAACAAACAAACAACAAGTTAGAAATTAAACCTTCAAAAAAGAAAGAGAGAGTGAGGAGGGGGGTGGGGGGAGGGGAAGGAAATTAAGAAGCACATCAATCGAAATATTTACTGTATATCTCTGTTAACGGGTGAAGAAATTCTTCAGCCCCCCCCCCCCCCCAGGCCTACTGTTACCTAATTCCTTAGGAGGATAAATAAACACAAAGAGGAGAGCACTGAGGATAATGGTTGGAATGAAAAACTCTGGAGTGTTGAGCATTTATACATATTGCTTAAAACACAGTGTTTACATTTCATACATTTATTTAAAGTTGATCAACAATATTTTGTTTAAAGTTGATGAACACAGCATGAAACAAACCTGTGCTATTCTTATTAAAATTACTTGTATATTCTACTCAATAATTCCTATATTATTGACAGATGATCCTTGGATAAACAGACTAAAGCACTACTAATGTTGGTATGTATTCCTGGGAAAAAAAAAGAGCATATGTCTGTTTATAAGTGACCTACTGTCGTAGTCACAGACACACTACAATATATGAAATCCTTAAAGGTAATACATGCCCCTATACATTATGATATCAAGTTACAGAAGATACCTTAACTGTTGCCTTTCATTGTTTGTACTTCATATGTAATAAATTCCACTTAGTTTAGGTAACTCAACTGTCTTCATCCCTTACATAGTGATCAGAATAGATTAATTATACATACGATACAGAATAAGTCAACGCAATAAAGTTAATGGTGTGGTTGATATGAGGTAATGACTAAATACAGAAAATGTGGTTAAAACAGGTGGTTCAATGTAGAAACTACATTTCTACGCAATGAGCTCACGCTCACAGGACATAAGTACCATTTGATTTTGGCATAATTTCAGTGCTGTAACAGAATGCAGGTGTCCATAATTAACATTAACTTTGGAGAAGTATGCTCCATATTCCAGTTCCCCACATTTTATGATGTACAAAATGTGTAGCATCAGATATATCAAGAAATACAAATTATTTCAGCCATTTAAGGCTACATTACAAACAATGGATTATTTGCTCTATGGCTCATTATATGTCATGAGAATCTGGTCATGTCACCCATCGTCTCAGATTTTCATGATGCTTTGTATATTTGCTTATACTTATAAGAACATATACAAAATGTCTCAGACTAAAACTTTATTTTATAACGAATTTTCAATGTAGTCATGTTCTGATAATCCAGCTCTGAAAATTTCTAGGAACCTCACTCCACAGAGCAGCAGCCAGAGATGACGGTTGTTCATGGTTGAAATATACCTGTATAGTCATGTGAATGCTCTCTTGAAGAAGGCCAATGGCTGATAAATTGAGTGTTGTATGTGTTAGTGTGTCTTATATGGCTGTCACAGCCCATGTATGTCTTTGCTGTGAGTTTTAAACTATCCCTATTATATTGATGATATTTAAAAACAATGTGATACCTTGGAGGCAATGGATTTCAGCCTGGATGAATTCACTTGGAGAGTAACTTTTTTTCTGATTTATTTGTGTGTTCATTCATAAAGTACCTTCATAATATTTTGATGTTGTTACAAATGTTACAATTCTGGGAATTATTTAAGAGCAAAACTAGATACCCAGCCGGTTAGAGGAATATGACAAATGCATTTTTCAACATCCTTGCAATTTTCCCAGAAATTTCTAAGTGACATTCATTAATATTTTTTGGGTCAATTGAAGTCCACAATATGATGTGTCAGCTTTGACCAATGATATCATATCTGAGATAAAGACGATAGTTTGTTTGACGATAGTTTGTTTATAAGCACAAAATAGATTACAGATTATGAATCTGTGTTAAGAAAGTGAACTGTAGCTTCTGATAGTCAGGTATAGGTTAACAGAGAGTGTTGTCCCTCCCCCCCCCCCCCTCCAAAATGAGTGCTGAAGGTGCGAATTTTTGGGCTGAGACCTGTAATTGATGGTACATTCCGTTGTGGTTGACAAGGATAATCACAGATTATTCATTATCTACAATACATAATCAATACAATACAATAAACTATGACGCAATATCCAAATCAAAAGCTTCATAAATACTTGGGTTATGAGTATTTCTATAGGTAGGTACCTCCCTGCATGGATAGATTAGATTACCAGTAGTGTTTGTTCCATAGATCAAAAATATGACATTTCATAATAGTGTGGAGTGAGTCAGTTTAATGAAACATACATCTTTGGGAATATAATATTTGAAGAAACGCAATTTATTTATTAATTTTTAATTACTAATTTATAGTTCACTATCTGTCAGACTTTTGATGCTATTTGGCAAGTGACCAAAGACTTTAGTGGCAACATAATTCACCCCTTTTGGGGCAAAAGTTAGATTTAACCTTGAATAGTGAAGATCATTTTTTTCTCCTAGTGTTATAGTTGTGCATGTTGCAATTGCTTTTGAGCTGGGTTGCATTATTAATAGCAAAAATAAATGTCTGCAGGCTGATCTTGTGTGTGCACCAGCAATTATTCTGATTATACACTTTCGTGCGATGAATACTTTTTTACTCAATAATGAATTGCCCTAAAATATGATCCCACATGATAGAAGTGACTGAAAATAGGCGTATTATGCTAATTTATTGTGGAAAACGTACTTCCTCATTGATTTTTTCCATGTTATATTTGAACTTAGCACAAAAAGTTGAGAGGAAATACCAATTTGCAAATTTCTCACTACAATAGTTAGTTTATAAAGAGCTGTCAAATATGATGATTTTTTTCATGAAATTATGCTCATCAACTGACTGACCTCTACACTGATGGGTCTACAGCCAAAAGTGCATCATGTATATTACTAAAACTTGAGAAAACTTCCTTTGCCATGTACTTGCTGCAATGATGAAAGTTTTAACAAAATTGGAGATGGTCAAGTGGGGACCTCTGATTGACTTGACACGGAATGAACCATAAGTAGGTTTCAAATAGATGTAGGTTGCTGTTCTTATGAAAAGATGATGAGGCTTGCTCAGAGTAGGGTGGAGCGCTGCATCAAACCAGCCTCCGAACTGAAGACGACAACAAGCTAATATTCTCAAAAAAATTCCCAGATGCAAAATTTCTGAATTACTATGCTGCATAACAAACTGACCCCTGAAGTGCAGTTTTGGGTAATTTTGAAAATATAATACATAGCACAGCAGCGACGCCCAAATGATATATATCGAAACACTTCATATTGAAACCATTTGTAGCAAAGAAGTGAATGTTTACAAACATGTCATGATTTTAAAGGATGTGGTTAGGCAGGAACCAAAGAATACAGTTTGTTCACTTGCAACAATTTAAGCTGTACTCTTAGGTTCCTGCCAAACCACATCTTTTAAAATCATGATATGTTTGTAAAAATCATAACATTGGCCTGTTTGATACCTATCACCCCAAAAATATTGTTTAGACGCAGCCACTGTGCTATGTAACATCTTCAAAATTAACCAGTTTTTCTGTATCATCTACTGTACGAAACAAAATGCACATTTAGGCTGATAAATTTGATTATATGACAAAAGACATAATAAGAAGATCTTTAAAATAAATATCATGACATGCTTGACAGAAAATGGCCACAATTACCAATAAAAATATCCTAATTAATGTAACATATTTGTTGTTGAACAAGGACGAAATGTTTTCTTACATAGCTACTGAGTTATGCTTTAGAACACTTATTTCATTGTACTTATTTTTTCAGTACTGATGAACAAAACTCTGAATAATCAGAAACTATAAAATAGTGCTCAAGGAGAATGTTATCAAAAAGAAAATATAGCCTATTGTGCTGAAATTTGTTTGTAAACAAGTCAACATTGAGATACACTGCATACATCTCAAATACAGATTAAGTTCAGATAAAGAGCAAATATACCCAAAATAATGGCTGAATGTAGTAATTAAGACTTAGTGCAGTTTTAGATACAACAATAATAAAGCAAAACACAATGTACCACTTGGCAACTAGATCATTTGACATGAAAATTTAAAGAGCTTATTTTGTACAGAATACTACAAGAAAGGAAGTATTACCTGACACAGTTGACACAGTCACGATGTGCATTGTCCACTGCATGTATCAACTTTCTGCACAAGGGATCAAACATTAAAATGCTCTTCTTCTCACAAGCTGCCACAAGCAGTGAGCTGCAAAGTAAACTAATTAGTTTCACTTAATCGGAGTATTAAATACGCAGTTACATCGAGCAATAAGCTGCTCCTACCTATCGGGTGAAAATTCCAAATTGAAAACACCACCGTGCACTGCATTTCTCAGATGTTCACTTTGGTCCCAGCCGTTACACGGCATAAGTGAAGAGTACAAGTCTTTAGAAAATCGGTCACTGTGTCCCAGAGGGAAACGATGACCAAGTTCCCTGTGGTGTAACCATGAACTGTGCAAGCCTCTTGCCTTAATTTTTGGCATTTTGGAAATTGTTCTCTAAATCACTACAGCGTTATCCCTAAAGGACGCACATTTGTTTCCTGGAATCACAGACTGTCACTACGTCAAATCTTGACTCCACACTAGCACAGTGAACTATAGACAATTTGTTGGCACCATTAATTTAGTCTCTTCTCTACAACACATGTTGACAATTCCGCTCCATGTTTGCGTCAGAGATCTTCTACAGCCAGTTGTTTGAATCACATATGGTCAAATGTATCGATACCAGCAACTGTCATTTGGTTGAAAGCGAAAAAGTTTACAAACAAAAAGACACAAATGTTCAGTATGCAACTAAAACAACGATAATAATGAAGATATCAGTAGCGGTTATTCATAAAATCTTTCGGATAAGCTTCATTACACTCCGTAGACTGTACGAAGATTACTATCGGTGAGCATTACCGATTGTGAAAATATATTAAATGCTTAAGTATAAACTGATTACTTTGATTTTCAATAAACATAATCAGTGATTTCGTATTAACATTCAAAAGTGTGATAAATGCGTGGATAAATGTGTGAAGTATACACAAAGCTTAGATGTGTACAACATGAAGCCTGAGACACTACACAATTATGAATTAAAACGGAAAAATCTCTGTTGAAATATGATTAGCGCTACATTGTATTGTTTGTTACGGTAATTGATATGTGCTATCAAACTACGATGTTTTGTCAAAACAGACATGAAAGTGCCTGGTGTTCGATGTTCAGTTAAAAAAAGAAGAAGAAGAAGAAAAGAAAGAAAGAAAAGCGGAGCTAGTGGACTTCACTCATAATTTGTTGATTGTTTAATACGAGGAAATTTACGGGCATTTCACGCTGAAATACATTGGTGGAATCTTGCCTAAGATAGAATAAAAGTACTCGAATAACATAAACCTACATTACTTGTAAGCGGTACTAATTTCTTATGATATCGGTTTAATGACGTTTTTGACTGTCCACTTGAATTACAGCCCAAATTCTGGCATTACAAGGTAGACTAGAGAGACTGGAAACTCTTTTACATTTCATTACCTTTGAGAGAGGGTAATTGTAAACACAACATTGGTGTTATTGTATAAATGAAACATGTAGGCTTATTAGGCCTACTAAAAGTATGGACCTAGGGTAGTTTGAAAAAAAAATCTATTATTTTGCACATGTTTACAACTACCCCAGTGTTCACTTTTTGTTGGACGACAAACGAAGTAAAAATGAGTAATTTAGTAATAAACTTTAACGTGTTTACAAAATTGACACAGTAAGAGCAAATAAGATGCCGCTTCCTTTTACACATGTTCTTTCAGCAAAAACTGTAACACCACTGACGACTGGATTGGTGCTGGAAGACAAGTAGTAGCTGCAAGGCAGTGGTGGATGCAAAGAGAGGAGGGAAAGTACTCCCTACAAAATTCGAAAAATTTATGATATTGCAAACTTTTATGAATTTATGGAAGCATAACACAGTAACAAATGAAAAACTTTTTCACACAATGCCACACTTTGTTGATCCTCCTCCCTTCTGCTCAACTTGTGACACAATTTATGTATGGCCCTTAGTTCTGGTGGTTTCACCAAATCCTCAATCCACCCACCTCAAACCACAAATAAATAAAATAAAATAAAAAAAGTAAAATCCTCTGTCTACCCCTGCTACATGGTAGGCCTAATAGTTTTCCTGTATTCCTAGGGAAGAATCTGTGCCATATGGGGTCCTACTGACCCCACCTGCCACTGCCGAGATCAGGTGGCTTGCTTGCCTCAACGATACAGATAGCCGTACCGTAGGTGCAACCACAGCAGAGGGGTATCTGTGGAGAGGCCAGACAAACCTGTGGTTCCTGAAGAGGGGCAGCAGCCTTTTCAGTAGTTACAGGGGCAACAGTCTGGATGATTGACTGAGCTGGCCTCGTAACATAAGCTAATGTGGCTTTGCCACATAGCTACTGCGAACAGCTGAAAGCAAGAGAAAACTACAGCTGTTACTTTTCCCGAGTACATGCAGCTCTACTGTATAAATATATGATGATGGCATCCTCTCGAGTAAAATATTCTGGAGGTAAAATAGTCCCCCATTCGGATCTCCGGGCGGGGACTACTCAGGAGGATGTGATCATCAGGAAAGACAACACTGGCATTCTACGGATCGGAGCATGGTATGTTAGATCCCTTAATTGGGTAAGGAAGTTAGAAAATTTAAAAAGGGAAATGGATAGGCTGAAGTTAGATATAGTGGGGATAAGTGAAGTTCGATGGAAAGAGGAACAGGATTTCTGGTCAGGCGAGTACAGGATCATAAATACAAAATCAGTTGGGGGTATTACAGGAGTAGGTCTGACAATGAATAAGAAAATAGGAATGCGGGTAAACTACTATCAGCAGCACGGTGATTGCATTATCATAGTCAAGATAGGTACAAAACCAACACCGACTCAGTAGTACAAGTTTATATGCCCACTAGCTCTGCCAATGATGAGGAGATCGAAGAAATGTATGAGGAAGTAAAGGAAATTATTCATGCAGTTATGGGAGAGGAAAACGTAATTGTGATGGGAGACTGGAATTCGGTAGTAGGAAAAGGAAGGGAAGGATAAAATAGTGAATATGGACTGGGCAAAAGGAATGAAAGAGGAGATCGCCTGGTAGAATTTTGCACGGAACATAAATTAATCATAACAAACACCTGGTTTAAGAATCATGAACGAAGGTTATATACGTGGAAGAGACCAGGAGACGCAGGGAGATACCAGATATATTTTATAATGGTAAGACAAAGATTCCACAACCAGGTTTTAAACTGTAAAACATACCCAGGGGTAGATATAGCCTCTGACCATAACTTGTTGGTCATGAACTGTAGGGTGAAACTGAAACAACTACAGAAAGGCAGGAAAATATGGAGATGGGACCTGGATAAATTGAAGGAACCTGAGGTTCTTAAAAATTTCAGAGGGAGCTTAAGACAACAATTGACAGAAACATGGGAAAATAAAACAGCAGAAGAAGAATGGGTAGCATTGAGAAACGAAATAGTGAAGGCAGCAGAGGACAAAATAGGTAGAAAGGCAAACCTGCCAAAAATCCTTAGATATCACTGGAAATACTAAATTTATGATACGAATATTATAGAGGAAAAATTCCTAACAGGAAAAATATACGTAAAAAATAGATGAAGTACACTTACCAGGCGAAGGGGCACAGGCAGTAATAGCAAGAAATAAACACACAGACACACACACACACAAAAATGCTAGCTTTCGCAGCCTAGCTGCTTCACCAGGCAGAAGGGAAGGAGAGGGAAAAGGAAATGATGAGGGTTTTAAGGAAGGGGGTAAGGAGCCATTCCCTCCCGGGACAGGAAAGACTTACCTTGGGGGAAAAAATGGAGGGTAAATAAATGCACATACACCCACACATTTACACAGACATAAGTACACTTAGGCAGACATACTGTAGAACTGTAGAAAGCAAAGAAGTTAGAAGTTAGACAGAGATGCCACTTGAGGCAGAGGCTCTGTCCAGAGAACCAAGGCAAAGATGTTAAGATGGTGGGTGGGAATTCGAATTTAGCGGAGGTTGAGACCAGGTGGGCAACGGGAAGAGAGAATATGCTGAAGGGCTAGTTCCCATCTCCGGAGTTCTGAAGGATTGGTGTCAGTGGGAAGTATCCAGATAACCCGGACGGTGTAGCACTGTGCCAAGATGTGCTGGCCATGCACCAAGGCATGTTTAGCCACAGGGTGATCCTCGTTACCAACAAACACTGTCTGCCTGTGTCCATTCATGCGAATGGACAGTTTGTTGCTGGTCATTCCCACATAGAACGCTTCACAGTGCAGGCATGTCAGTTGGTAGATCACGTGGGTACTATCGCAAGTGGCTCTGCCTTTGATCGTGTACACCTTCCGAGTTACGGGACTGGAGTAAGTGGTGGTGGAAGGGTGCATAGG
This sequence comes from Locusta migratoria, assembly GCA_026315105.1. NCBI lineage: Eukaryota > Metazoa > Arthropoda > Insecta > Orthoptera > Acrididae > Locusta > Locusta migratoria. Next base: position 422,060,652 of record CM048746.1, on the reverse strand, counting down.
GCAGGTTTTACAATGGGGGTCAGAAGGAGCCAGAAGGTAGGGAAGGTGGTTTGGGTATTTCATAGGGGTGGACTAGGAGGTTACGGAGATTAGGTGGGCGGCGGAAAGACACTCTCGGTGGAGTAGGAAGGATGTCATGAAGGATGGATCTCATTTCGGGGCAGGATTTTAGGAAGTCGTATCCTTGCTGGAGAGCCACATTCAGAGTCCGCTCCAGTCCCGGAAAGTATCCGGTGACAAGAGGGGCACTTCTGGGGTTTTGTTGAAGGTTCTTAAATTGGGGGGATGAGGAAGTGGCTCTGGCAATTTGCTTCTGTACCAGACCAGGAGGATAGCTGCGGGATGTGAAGGCTGTTATCAGGTTATTGGTGTATTGGTTCAAGGATTCAGGACTGGAGCAGACTCGTTTGCCATGAAGACCTAAGCTGTAGGGAAGGGAACGTTTGATGTGGAAAGGATGGCAGCTGTCATAATGCAGGTACTGTTGTTTATTGGTAGGTTTGATGTGGACGGATGTGTGTAGTTGGCCGTTGGATAGATGGAGGTCGACATCGAGGAAAGTGGCATGGGATTTGGAATAGGACCAGGTGAATTTGATGGGACCAAAGGAGTTGAGGTTGGAGAGGAAATTCTGGAGTTCTTCTTCACTGTGAGTCCAGATCATGAAGATGTCGTCAATGAATCTATAACCCAAGCCTGTCAATGCTTAGAGGAAGCCTTCCTGGACACCCAAGCCTGTCAACCCAAAGTTTGGTATAGATTCATTGACGACATCTTCATGATCTGGACTCACAGTGAAGAAGAACTCCAGAATTTCCTCTCCTACCTCAACTCCTTTGGTCTCATCAAATTCACCTGGTCCTATTCCAAATCCCATGCCACTTTCCTCGATGTCGACCTCCATCTATCCAACGGCCAACTACACACATCCGTCCACATCAAACCTACCAATAAACAACAGTACCTGCATTATGACAGCTGCCATCCTTTCCACATCAAACGTTCCCTTCCCTACAGCTTAGGTCTTCGTGGCAAACGAGTCTGCTCCAGTCCTGAATCCTTGAACCAATACACCAATAACCTGATAACAGCCTTCACATCCCACAGCTATCCTCCTGGTCTGGTACAGAAGCAAATTGCCAGAGCCACTTCCTCATCCCCCCAATTTAAGAACCTTCAACAAAACCCCAGAAGTGCCCCTCTTGTCACCGGATACTTTCCGGGACTGGAGTGGACTCTGAATGTGGCTCTCCAGCAAGGATACGACTTCCTAAAATCCTGCCCCGAAATGAGATCCATCCTTCATGACATCCTTCCTACTCCACAGAGAGTGTCTTTCCGCCGCCCACCTAACCTCCATAACCTCCTAGTCCACCCCTATGAAATACCCAAACCACCTTCCCTACCTTCTGGCTCCTTCTGACCCCCGTTGTAAAACCTGCCCTATGCACCCTTCCACCACCACTTACTCCAGTCCCGTAACTCGGAAGGTGTACACGATCAAAGGCAGAGCCACTTGCGATAGTACCCACGTGATCTACCAACTGACATGCCTGCACTGTGAAGCGTTCTATGTGGGAATGACCAGCAACAAACTGTCCATTCGCATGAATGGACACAGGCAGACAGTGTTTGTTGGTAACGAGGATCACCCTGTGGCTAAACATGCCTTGGTGCATGGCCAGCACATCTTGGCACAGTGCTACACCGTCCGGGTTATCTGGATACTTCCCACTGACACCAATCCTTCAGAACTCCGGAGATGGGAACTAGCCCTTCAGCATATTCTCTCTTCCCGTTGCCCACCTGGTCTCAACCTCCGCTAAATTCGAATTCCCACCCACCATCTTAACATCTTTGCCTTGGTTCTCTGGACAGAGCCTCTGCCTCAAGTGGCATCTCTGTCTAACTTCTAACTTCTTTGCTTTCTACAGTTCTACAGTATGTCTGCCTAAGTGTACTTGTGTCTGTGTAAATGTGTGGGTGTATGTGCATTTATTTACCCTCCATTTTTTCCCCCAAGGTAAGTCTTTCCTGTCCCGGGATTGGAATGGCTCCTTACCCCCTTCCTTAAAACCCTCATCATTTCCTTTTCCCTCTCCTTCCCTTCTGCCTGATGAAGCAGCTAGGCTGCGAAAGCTAGCAGTTTTGTGTGTGTGTGTGTGTGTGTGTGTGTCTGTGTGTTTATTTGTTGCTATTACTGCCTGTGCCCCTTCGCCTGGTAAGTGTACTTCATCTATTTTTTACGGAATACTAAATTTAATTGATGAAAGGAGAAAATATAAAAATGCAGTAAATGAAACAAGCAAAATGGAGTACAGACGACTAAGAAATGAGATTCTCAGGAAGTGTAAAATAGCTAAGCAGGAGTGGCTAGAAGACAAATACAAGTCAGTGGAAGAATGTATAAATAAGGGAAGAATAGATACCACCTACAGGAAAATAAAAGAAACATTTGGAGGCAAGAAAAGCAGCGGTATGAATATAAAGAACTCAGATGGAAAACCAGTTCTCAGCAAAGAAGGGAAAGCTGAAAGATGGAAAGAATATATAGAGGGACTACACAAAGGAAAGGAACTTAGGGAAAATGTTGTAGGAAGGGAACAGGATGAAGATGAAATAGGACATGATATACTGAGAGAATAATTCGACAAGGAGCTGAAAGACCTAAGTCGAAACAAGGCCCCTGGAGTGGACGACATTCCTGCAGAACTACTGAAGCCTCTGGGAGAGCCAGCCATGACAAAACTATTTTACCTGGTGTGTAAGATGTATGAGACAGGAGAAATACCCTCAGACTTTAAGAAAAAATGTAATAATCCCCATACCAAAGAAAGCAGGTGCAGACAGGTGTGAAAATTACAGAACCATCAGTTTAATAAGTCATGCTTGCAAAATTTTAACACGAATTATTCACGGAAGGATGGATAAGTTGGTAGAAGCCGACCTTGGCAAAGATTAATTTGGATTCAGGAGAAATGTAGGAACTTGGGAGGCAATCCTGACTATACAGCTTATCTTAGCAGATAGATGAAGGAAAGGCAAAGCTACATTTCTAGCTTTTGTAGATTTGGAGAAAGCTTTTGATAATGTTGATTGGAATACACTCTGTCAGATGCTGAAATCAGCAGGTGTAAAATATAGGGAACGGAAGGTTATTTACAACTTGTACAAAATCAGACAGCAGTTATCAGAGTTGAAGGGCACGAAAAAGATGCAGAGGTTGGTAAGGGTGTAAGACACGGTTGGAGCCTTTCTCCAATATTGTTTAATTTGTACATTGAGCAAGCTATAAAAGAAAGCAAGGAGAAATTTGGAGAAGGAATTAAAGTTCAGGGTGAAGAAATCAAAACAATGCATTTTGCCAATGACATTGTAATTCTGTCAGAGACAGCAGAGGATCTGGAGGAGCAATTTAACGGAATGGACTGTGTGTTGAAAGGAGCATACAAGATGAACATTAACAAGGGTAATGGACTGCAGTCTAAGAAAATCAGGTGATGCTGAAGGAATTAGATTAGGTAATGAAACAGTAAAGGAGGTTTATGAGTTTTGTTACTTGGGCAGTAAAATAACAAATGATGGCCACAGTAAAGAGGATATAAAATGAAAAATGGCAATGGGAAGAAAAGTGTTTTTGAAAAAGAGAAATTTGTTAACAACAAACACTAATTTAAGCATAAGGAAGTCCTTTCTGAAGGCGTTTGTGTGGAGTGTTGCTTTGTATGGGAGTGAAACATGGACGATAAACAGTGCAGACAGGAAGAGGATAGAGGCTTTTGAAATGTGGTGTTACAGAACAATTCTGAATATTAGGTGGGTGGATCGTGTTAACTAAAGAGGAAGTACTGAAAAGAATTGGGGAGAAAAGGAATTTCTGGCATATTTTGACTAAAAGAAGGGATCGATTACTAAGACATAAACTTAGACATCAAGGAATTGTGAAATTAGCATTGGAGGGAAGTGTGTGGGCTAAAAATCACAAAGGGAGACCAAGAGATGAATATAGTACGCAAATTCAAATGGATGCAGATTGCCGTTCTTATGAGGAGATGATGAGGCTTGCTCAGGATAGGTTAGGTTGGAGAGCTGCATCAAACCAGTCTCCGCACTGAAGACCTCAACAATAACAACAACTGTATTAAGACATTTTTAAATCATTACAAAATTTCAGTTGTTCAATGAAATATATGCTAACAAAAATGGCTCTTCGTTGCAAAATAATAATAATTTTGAACAAGGAATTTCCAGGAAGGATTCAACAATATTTCAGAAAAGATATTACTAAACCAACCCAACACTCACAGAGCCAAAGAGGTGCAAAATTCAAGGAGAAGCTATTGCTGGAGAGGGAATGGGCATGGTGAGAAACCACCAAAGAAGACACTTGGTCCAATGCTGGAGAACCATGAAGACATGCTGGCAGCTCCCGCCTTGACAGATGCAGCACTTTGACTTCTTCGCTCAGGGGTCCCACCGCGCTCTACATCCGCAGAACCAGGGAGTGCAGAGCAGAGGTGTGTGATGCTGCCGGGACCACCGCCACTGCTGATGCACAAACACAATGCGCCGATTCATCGTCTGACCCCACAAAGTCAATGTTGGTGAGATAGGAAAGTACCTTTCCCTTCACTATTCATATCTGAGTCATGTCCATTCCCAGTCAAATTGGCCCTGAGAAATTATTGTTTTGCAAGTGTTTGTTATAAATAAAACTAAATTTCATGTGGTAATCCTCTGTGCAATCTGTTTAGTTCTCAGATAAATCCTTTGAATCAGATGTGCCTACCTACCTAGTTCTATAATTAATCATTATATTTTTATTTAATTTTACTGCAGTGTTGGAGTTATTCGGGAGAGGTTTGATTCACCACATTTTGGCACCCATTGTGGGGCCTGATTTTAATTGATTTCCATTTACTGCTGCCTGAATCAGTAGAAAAATTTTGGACACAACTCAGTAATAGTAACCCTTACCTACTGTAGAATAATGTTAACCTTTTCATGTGTGATGTCAGGTGCACGGATGGGGTGTTTGTGGGTACTGTACCGGTTTGTGTATGATCAATATGAATTGATTATACCTGTAGTTACTGTATGTAGTTTTTGGTTCCCTCAGCTTCCTTGTAGTTTGAAGTAACTGCAGAACATGTAGCATGTTCTTGTGAACTTTGTATTGCTGTATTTATGTACATTGTTCCAAATGCTGCTACCAGTGTTGACATCAGCGTCGTTTTGGTTCCATTTCTTGCTTGTTCTCACCAATGTTGTAATCAGCATTATTTTGTTTTATCAGTTCTCTCTGTAGTGTGTTGTGTTGATTAGCATTCAAGTTTTCCATGCTTTTAAGGTCTGGGAGATTGGTCAATATGTAATCCGTCAAGTCACTTTAGGAAAGTTTAGTATTGATTGAGGGAGCACAAGGCATGGCAGTAAGATATACGCAAGTCCAGAAAACACTTGATCATATTCTCACAATTTTAGAAAACCACACTACTCAGTTGACTAATTAGGAAGGAGAATAATAGTAGATTCAAAAAACTGGAAGCCGAACTTAAACTTTGCAATAAGGAGCTTGATAGCCAGATTGCGGAAGTTAGACGTGAATTAGGTACCAAAACGAGAAACTTGCATTTGGATATCTCTAAAAGCAATGAAGAGGTAATCAAAGCATGCGAAAACAAGGTTGAGGGCTTAGAAATGCGAGTGAATATGAAAATAACAGACATCTCCGCGTGTCTTGATAATGAATCTAAATCATCCAAAGAGACGAAAGTGAGAGTGTCAGCTCTACAACAAGAGGTGTTGACAGCAATATGACAAGCAAATGTAGGGCAGATAATCCACTCTTTCATGTTGCATTCCCAATGCACGAGGTGTATATACCACTGCCTAGATCTGGTAGAATGTGTGGTGTTAATCCAACGGCTTATCTCAAGAATTTAGACACTTATCTGCATGTTAAAGGAGTTGCAGAGTGCAATGCTTTACTTGTAGTATGGCAGACACTGGACCAGGAAGAAGCCACATGGTTTGACATTACATTTGATGAGAACATTAATTACAAAGAGTTTTGCACAAAGTTTCTGGCAACATAGTGTAACGTCTCTACACAGGCAAGTGCAAAGATGAGTATATATAGGGGACAGTATGCGCCCCAGTCACGACAATCCATGGCAACATATGCAGCCCACTTTTGTCGTTTCGGTGGGATACCTGGATGATAAAATGTCAGACGAGGGGTAGTGTAGTGCAATGCGCTCACACTTTCCTGCTCATGTACAATGTGCACTCATCAGAGCATTTGAGAAGCAGCAGTTCCTTGATATATTAAGATCGTTAGACGATATTTAGGAGCAGGAGAAACTTACGGCAATAAAAGCAAGCATAATGGCAGAAAATAGGGCACCACAAGATTTTGTCTGGCGCAATCAAAAGCCAATTTGGTATAATGACAGACAAAAGAAAGAATAAAGTGGCAGGTGAGAGTAAATTGGAAAACATGGTCAAAACTGGAAGGAACAATGTAGAAATGAAGCACAGAATCATGGACGCCGCATGAATTGCATGCAGGCACCACAAAATGAGAAAGCTGCAGATTATAACGGAGATCCCCCACTGCCAACACTTTGGACAGAGGTCTGTGTGGTTGCCCAAGTGAATGAGAAAACACAGGGGGAACCTCATTAGATCAGGGTCATGGCTACAATACATCTCTCCCCTCTTAAAAAGGCAAGATAAGAATGGAACAATTGTTATTACTCTTATATACCGTGGCGATAAGATTACAATAACTGGTACATGGAAATATCAGTAGGCATGCACAGTGTATAGTGAATATAAAGTAAAGAAAATGCCCCAAAGATAATTGTTTATAAACACTCAAACACTGGAAAATCACTTGTGACGTGTGTGGCTGTTTTGTTTTTTGATACACTGCACGGCACTAGTGTCCATTTCTTCGGTATTTGTCATGAAGTCTCTTGATGGGACTTTGAAATATGGCCTGAAGTGGTCCTTACAATGTGGAGGATGTCTGGATTCCAGTATTGGGAACTTGCCCCTGTTGCGTATGCCGGAATGGAGGGAATATCGGACACATTGGTATACCAGATTCCTCATCGGTTGCACCCGTCGGTGCGTGGGACAGCTGGACAGGCTCTTTGTTTGCCGGTGTCTGTTGAGGAAGGGGTGCTGGGTCAACGTCCATGTCTAATGTGTCGGGTTCAGTACCAGGGGACATACTTGGGAAGGGCAGGACTCGCTTTCGGAATTGGTCATAGTGCCAAGCTACTTCTCCTGCGGCCATGCGTTTTATAATCGCCGTCCTGTTTGTTCCAATATTCTTCCTTTCATCCACTTCTGGCCTTGGCCATAACCCCGCACCCATACTGTTGCGCCAGGGGAAAATTTTCCGGAAGTAGCAGGGGCTTGTGCGATGAGTGGGGAACGAATGAGGTGTAAAAGTGTGCGTGGCTGTCTGCCGTGCAATAGCTCTGTGGGGCAGTGCGTGGCCATAGGTGTGAAATGGTAAGAGGCTAAGAAGTGCCTCTTCAGTGGTAGCAGAGGTCAGAAGTTTCTTCATTTGATTTTGATTCAGATTGAGGATGAAAGGGTGGGGATGTAACATGTTTAATGCCCCTGTGGGCACAGAAGTCTGAGAATTCAGAGGATACAAACTGAGGGCCATTGTCGGATACCAATGTTTTTGGGTATCCTTCAAGGGCGAAAACCTTTGATAACACAGATAAGGTGGCTGCTGTTGTGGGAGAGGATAATCTGGAGACAAATGGGAAGTTGGAATAAGAGTCGACTACCAGTAACCAATAATTGCTGAGAAAGCGCCCGGCAAAGTCAATGTGAACACGTTCCCACGGGTGCGTGGGCGACAGCCAAGGAACTGTTGACGTTTTAGGGGCAGGAGCCTGGGCAGCGCATACCTCACAGCTCGCCACCATGTGCATGATGTCAACGTTGATGCCTGGCCAGTACACATGACGACTGGCAAGCAGTTTTGTTCGTGAGATTCCCCAATGTCCTTGGTGTAATAGTTTCAGTACTTCATTCCGTAGGCTGAGAAGAATGACTACTCTCGGTGTTGCCTCTTCTGTAGAAAGGAGAACCACACCGTTGTGAGAGGTGAGTCGGAGTCGCAGCGAGAAGTAGTTCCTAAGCGGATCTGACATCATCTTGAATGGATGGTCGGGCCTCCACTCCCACATGTGCTGGAGAACTTGTCGCTTATCAAAGGCTGGGTCGGGGCCTTTGGGGAGGCAAGATAATACATCAGAATTGGCATGTTGTGTGGTTGGGCGAAAGTGGATCTCGTAATTAAAGCGAGAGAGGTACAAGGCCCATCTTTGCAGTCGTTGTGCGGCCTTGTCAGGTAAAGAAGCAGAAGGGCTGAAGAGTGAAACCAGGGGTTTATGGTCCGTGATTAGGTGAAACTTTGTGCCATATAGGAAAACAATTTGCGTAGGGCATACACTATAGCCAGTGCCTCCTTTTCAATTCGTGAATCATTCTGTTGAGAAGGATTGAGTGTTTTGGACGCATAGGCTATGGGACGTTCTGAACCATCCTGGTCTGGTATCGGTGGCTTAGTACTGCTTCGATGCCGTGTTGTGAGCATCTGTAGCAAGAACAAGAAACTGTCCGGGTGTGTATGTAGCTAGGTATGGAGCCTGAAGCAGAAGAGTTTTCAGGCAGTGAAACGCCGTTTCACATTCCCCTGTCAAATGATACGAGATATTTTTGCGGAGTAGCATATGGAGTGGATGGGCCACCTTGGCCACAGACGGTATGAATTTATGATAGTAGGCAATTGAACCCTGGAAGGCTTGCAACTCTTTAACATTTTGAGGTCTTGGGAGGGCCTCTATGGCCACCACATCCTCACAGAGCGGGAGTATCCCCTCAAGGGAAAGCTTGAACCCTAGATAAACCACCGAGGGTTGAAAAATCTGTGATTTTTGTAGGTTGCACTTAACACCAGCAGTCTGTAAAACCAAAAAGAGTTGTCATAAATTTGCAAAATGTTCCTTGCTTGTTTTACCGGTGACCACAATGTCGTCCTAGTAATTTACACACCCTGGTATGCTGACCAATATTTGCTCTAGGAAACAGTGGAAAATGGCCGGCGAGCTTGCCAGACCGAGGGGGAGACGTTGATATTGCAAAAGACCGAATGGTGTGTTTATAACAAGAATCTGACGAGAAGATTCGTCCAAAGGCAGCTGGTGATAAGCCTCAGATAAGTCTATTTTCGAAAAATATTGGCCTCATGCTAGTTTTACAAACATTTCCTCCGGTCGAGGCATAGGGTAGGTGTCAGTTAAACATTGTGAATTGACAGAGGTCTTGAAATCGGCGCAGAGGTGGAGAGAACCATTTGGCTTGCGTACAACAACAAGTGGTACCGCCCACTCACTTGCTGTAATGGGCAATAGGACGCCCGAGACTGTGAGCCTGTCCAATTCCTTTTTTACGTCATCACGCAAGGCTACTGAAAGTGGACGTGCGCAGAAGAATTTCGGCCTTGCCGTCTTTTTGAGAGTCGTATGGGCTTCAAAGTTGTTGGTGCGTCCTACACCTGGCAAGAAAAGGTGTTTGAATTTCATGAACAAGGATTCTAAATTAGAGTAAGGTATTTCTTCTGAGACGACATTAACAGTGTCATCAACAGAGAATCCAAACAGTCAAAAAGCATTGTACCCAAATAAGTTTTCTGACCCAGTATTGTCAACCACAAGAACGGTAAGCATCCTGGTTACCAATTTGTAAGACACATCTAATTCCATCTGCCCCAGCAGCGAAATTGGCTGCTTGTTGTAGGTGCATAATTTGCACGTGACAGGGTTCAAAGGGGGTGAACCTAGCAAGACGTATGTGTCTGACGTGATAAGAGTAGCCACCGATCCAGTGTCTACATGCGAATTTGCTTTCCCAAAATTGTGACTTCAATGTAAAGTTTGTTAGAAGCAACTAAAGTAGTGTTGACATAAAGAATAGAAGAGTCGTCTTGCTCATTCTCCTGAACTACTTGTACTAGCTTTGATTTGCACACAGAAGATATATGTCCTAGCTTTTTGCAACTGTGACAAGTTGCCCAGCGTTGTGGGCAGTCATCTCTAGCGTGTTGTGAAAAACAACGCAGGCAAGAGGGTAACGAAGACTGTAAATTGCCTTGTTTACTGTGAGTGTGGCCCTGTTTGGCCCGTTTAGGGGAAGGCTGTTTGCGTATTGCTGCAACTTCCTCATCTCCACCACGCAAAACAACATCAACATGTCTTATCAAGATGAATGTCACAAAAACCGCCCCAAGACTTGATTTGTGCACCCGCTGCTTTAGTAATTTCAAATGATTGAGCGATGTGCAACACCTCGTCTAAAGAAGGGTTATCCAATTGAAGAGCCCTTTGCCGGACGTCTCTATCCAGTGCGGAACGAAGAATGGCATCCCTAACCATATGGTGTGCACATGATTCTCTGTGTTTGTCCGTTACAAAGTGGCATTTTCTGCTTAGGCCCTGCAATTCGGCCGCCCATGTCCTGTAGGACTGGTCCGGTTTCTTTTTGCATTGCTAGAACGCTACTTGTGACGCAACGATACAACTTTGGGGAAATCCAAGACAAAAAAAGAGGCTTACATAAATGTTGATCGTCAATACCGAATCCATGGAAGTGTTGGCAAAGACACTTTTCATACTTGCACCAATCTTCTGCAGTCTCGCCACATGGAGGAAACATTGGCACGTGCAACGCTGACTGTCGAGTAGACTGGAATGAGATGAGCAGCTGTTGAAGTGCTGTGTTTTGCATCTTGAGCTGTTCCATCAACTGAGCTAGTATCGGTTCCATAGTGGCCCTGATAGCACTTTTCATTGATGCGGGTATTGTAGAATATCCCTTAACTCATCGCCATTTAGTGTTGTATCTCAAAAGTACTTTATTGAATCACATGAGATATATATGGTACACTTGTTGACTGTCGGAAAACTCAACTGAAACTGCCGTGCGTCTCGCATGTCCACCAGGCCAGTCGCCTAGGTGGCACTAGTTGCAGCTGAGGGCAGCGCCATACGTGGAGAGCCGGCGTGCGGCAGGCGATTCGAGTGGGGCACGGCCACACGGCCACAACAGTCACACTGTGCCCCAGAGCAAGACAGGGCAGGCATGAGCTATGCTGTTGCGCCTGCCACTGACCCTGACGCGGCGCCGCAGCATTTTGCGCCAATCTAGCACCTGACACTCATGTGAAGTCAATGTTGATGAGATAGGAATCTACCTCCCTCTTCCCCATTCATATCTGAGTTGTGTCTATGCCCAGTCAAATCGGCCCTGAGAACTTATTGTCTTTCAAGTCTTGTAATAAATGAAACTAAATTTATGTGGTAATCTTCTGTGCAATATGTTTAGTTCTCAAATCAATCCCTTGAATCAAATGACCCTACCTGCTTAGTTTCATAATTAATCATTATATTTTTGTTTAATTTTACTGCAGTGTGGGAGTTTTTCAGGGACAGGTTTGATTCACCACTAGCAGTTGGTATGTTGTTGTAGTCTTCAGTCTGGTGACTGGTTTGATACAGTTCTCCACCATACTCTGTCCTGAGCAAGCCTCTTCATTTTCTCATAAGATTGACAATCCACATCTCTTGGTCTTGCTCGGCGAATTTTATCCCACACACTTCCCCTCACAATTCCTTGATGTCCAGGAATGAGTCCTATCAGTCGGTCCCTTCTTTTAGTCAAAGTATGCCAGAAATTCCTTTTCTTCCCAATTCCGTTCAGAACTTCCTCATTAGTTACCCAATCTACCCACCTAATTTTCGGCAATCGAAACTCCTATCCTCTTCCTGTGTGAACTATTTATACTCCATGTTTCACTACCATACAATGCAACACTCCACACAAATGTCTTCAGGAAAGACTTCTGAACACTTAAATTAATATTCAATGTTAATAAATTTTCACACTTCCAGAAACACTTTTCTTCCCATTGCATTCTGCATTTTCTATCATCTGTGCTGCAACCATTTTATATTATTTTACTGGCCAAGTAACAAAACCCATCTACCACTGTTATCGTTTCATAACCTAATCTATTCCTTCAGTATCACCTGATTTTCTTAGAGTAAATTCCATTACTCTTGTTAATGTTCATCTATCATCTTATACACTCCTCTAAAGACATTGTCCGTTGCGTTCAATTACTCTTCCAGGTCCTTTGCTGCATCTGACAGAATTACAATGCCATTGGCAAACTGAAAAGTTTTTTTTTCTTCGCCCTGAACTTTAATTCCTTCAACAAATTTTTCCTTGCTTTCCTTCACAGTATGCTCAATGTACAGATTGAATAACATTGGGAAAAGGTTACAACCCTGTCTTTTTCTGTTCCAATCAATATTGCCATATTATGGTCTTCTACTCACATAACTGCCTTTTGGTTTGTGTATGAATTTTAAATAATCATCTGTTCCCTACATTTTACCCCTGCTGACTTCAGAATTTAAAAGACTATATTCCAATCAGCATTGTCAAAAGCTTTAAAGGGCCAAATCTACAAAGGCTAGAAATATAGACTTGCCTTTCCTTTTATATGTCTTCTCAGATGAGTAGGCCTATTGCCTCATGTGTTCAACATGTCTCCAAAATGCAAACTGATCTTCCCTGAGGTTGGCTTCTACCAGCTTTTCCATTGATCTATGAATAATTTGTGTTACAATTTTTCAACCATGTATTATTAAACTGTGGTTCTATAAATTACACACCTGTCTGCACTTGTTTTCTTTGGAACTGGGATTATTACATTTTTATTTAAGCCTGAGGGAACTTTGGCTTTCTCATTCATCTTGGACACCAGGTGAAATAGTTTTGTCATGGCTGGCTTTCCCACAGACTTCAGTAGCTCTGAGGAAATATTGTCTACTGTTGGAGCCTGTTTTGACTTAGGTCTTTTAGTGTTCCATCAAATTCTTCTCTAGTATCTCCTATTTCATCTTCCTATACTTCCTCTTCCCTTTCTACAATATTGCCTCGAAGTTTGTTGCTTTTGTAGAAGCCCTTTATATATTCCTTCTACCTTTCAGCTTTCCCTTCATTGCACATAACTGGTTTTCCAACCCAAGTTCTTGATATTCATACAGATGCTTTTCTTGTCTTCAAATGTCTCTTTTATTTGATAAAATTTTACCTACCATCTTGGCGGTCTCGTTTGATTATGTAGGTAACATCAACAACATGGCAGAATATCTTTGCTAAGATCCACATAGGATGATTTGATTAGTGTTTTATCCAGACCATGAAGTAAATAAATAATGCTCTTTCTGCTTTATGGTTGACAGGTTCTTGTATATACCCTTGTTCACTCAATAAAAGTAATTGTTCTTGTAAAATGAAGATTTCTTCACAAAACATTTGCATTGTCATGTGATTGGCTAAAGCTAATCTCATATGATTGCTAACATTATCATGTGATGCCACCAGGACAGTAAGTAAAATTTAACCCTTTTATTTTCCATTAGGTGGTATCTATCTTTCCCCTAATTATACTAATTATACATTCTTCTATAGTTTTGCATTTTCCATCTAGCCACTCCTGCTGAGTCATTTTGCACTTCCTGTCAATTTCATTTTTTAGTTTTCTGTACTCCATTTTAATTGTGCATTTTTATATTTTCTCCTTTCATCAGTTCAGTATTTCCTGTTATGTGCAAGGTCTTGTATTACAATGTTTCAGTCATTTGTTGCCTAAAGCTTCTTCTGAAACTCCCAAGAACCTCAGATTCCTTCAATTATTCATGTTCCATTTGCTTATTTTCCTACTTTTCTGCAGTTTCTTCAATTTTAATCTACAATTGATAACCAATATGGCATGGTCAGAGTCAACATCAGCCCCTAGATATGTCTTACAGTTTAGAACCTGATTCTGAAATCTATGTTTTACAACTATAAAATCTATCTGTTATCTTCCCATGTCTCCAAGTCTCTTCCATGTATACATCCATCATTCATGATTCTTTAACCAAGTGTTTGTTATGATTAAATTATGTTCTGTGCAAAATTCTACCAGGTATCTCGGGATAGCAACATGTAAATAAGTAGTGTATTTTATAGCTCTCGATAAATATTAAAATACGAACAGTTTCTTAGTAGTGATGCACTGATTTGTGTTATTTCTGTGCTGCTTTACATCATCTACTTTTGTTTGCGAGTTTCTCTTTCGTTTTCGGCAATTCTTGTCATTCAACGGAATTTCGGTTTTACCTGAAATCCCACAGCACCTGCATACCATGTCAGCATTGAAGAGGAAGAATACTGGCATTTTACTTTAACAAGGAGACCAGCCGAATCCCACTGTCACTGCTTGAACTCGACGATTAGCTTACCCAGGTAATTGGCATCAGCACTGATTCTGTACATACCATGCAATTAGATCAAGATAAGGACTGTGTTTTTGTCAAGTTTTATGATCCTATAAAAATTGATAAAATCCTGTCCACAGTTGGTAGAAATGTCGAATTTGTGCATAGAAACGTCACCAAAAGTATAGTTTCTATAAAAAGGGCGGACACAACTTATTGAACTGTTTGAGTCCTAAATCTGTTGATTGAAGTTGATAATGAAAAAATTAGGGAAGTCCTGTCTAAATATGGGGAAGTTAAAGAGATCATAAATGCGAAGTGGGGTCCACAATACAAACTGCAATGTTTTAGTGGCATGAGGTCTGTAGATGTGGAAGTGAAGACGAACATTCCATCACACATAACTGTTGACGGTTTCAAAGCCCTATACTGGCGAAACGCCCACCTGCCATGTTTGTAATGAGTCAGGTCACTTTCGGTCAGGCTGCCCCTGTCGCTTAACTGTTTTAAAAACTAATTTAACACAGTGGCAGAAACTTACCCTGAATGAAGTTTTTCCAAATGATAATTCTGCAAGTTCAGAAATTGACAAGATCAGTTCTAACATTAGTGAGAATTCTGCTCCAGAAATAAATGAGTTTATGCCTTTAATAGTTCAAACGGGTTCTGATAATGATATACAAAACAAAAAAAGACCACTCGAACAAAGTGATGATCATTCTGACAAAGAAATTTCATATAAGTCCCCTGCCACCCGTAAACAAAGAGCCTCTGGTGAGGAACGATTTGTGGAAGACGATGGGATGCAAATCGATCCTATAATACTGGAGGAGAAAATCGAAGTAGAGGAGGAAAGTGCAATTGTGCTAAGTACAGCCATGAGTGAAGCACAACGTCTGCCTCAGTGCGAGCAGCACGAGACAAACACTGGCAATCAGCAAGAAGTAAACACCGAAACACAACAGCCTCATAACAAAGCCCCACCACAGGCCGTAACAGGAGCCATACATGAAGCAGGGTCTGCCATGCAGACAGTTACACCTGCTAGCGTGCTTCTCACAACCACCCAGTCTGGTGGCTGCATAACTACCATCTCATCAATAAAACAACCGGTTATCTGTGCTAGTCAAGTTGTAATTCCAACGCAGCCTAGTTATTGCCTTCCAACCACCTTGTCTGCAAAAGAACCTGTGATGTACGCTAGTGTAGCCGCAACTCCAACACAAACCACCGCCTATAGTACAACTACTGCAGGTACTCTGGTTGGCATATGACGTAAAATCAAACTGCAGCCTAATCTCTCTGTTGCTCATAATGCAGGGAAAGCAGAGCCGAAGCCAAAAAACATCAGTTCTGAAATAGTGCGGGAAGAACATCTTGATGACCATTCCAAAGGTTCCACTTAGTTTCCCTCCCGCATTAGTTAAGATTACAGAAATATTGTCAAATTTTTAACACATCTGTTGTAAGTGTGATAATTGTTTTCATTCAGAATTGTTATTTCTCTAATTTCGTTTTTGTTTTGAAATTAAGGTAAAAGAGATGCAAGCGTACACAATTGCCACTATAAACATAAATAAAATTACTTCGGATTTAAAAATAGCTGCACTTAAAGAATATTTATATCAGTCTGGGACAGATATTGCTTTATTGCAAGACATGTGGACAAATTTAGGAATGGCATTTTCAATACAAGAAGGGATATCTGTGAAGACCATTGAAAGACTGGCATCAGGGACTGTACAAATATTTGATGTAACTTTTATCAATGTTTATGCTCCATCAAGGAATACTCACAGATCTGACAGGGCAACATTTTTTAAAGAAGATATTCTTTATTTGCTGTGGAAAAATCCAAGCAGTTTGGTATTAGGTGGGGATTTTAACTGTGTAGTTAACCGCAAAGACCAGACACCTAATTTCAAAGGCTCTGTTGAATTGAAACATCTAATAAATTATCTAAAGCTTAAAGACGCATGGGAAATTTTAATCCAATGGTTGTTGAGTACACTTTCATGACCAGCACTTCACGAAGTAGAATTGATCGCATCTATGCGACCTACACATCGGTTTAAAAATCAGTGGCGCCTAAACATCTCTCTATTAAATGAAGGTGATCTTGAAGAGGAAATGTCAGCAGCCTGGGAGCTATGTCTTCGGTCAGTAGATAGATATCCGACAGTCTTAGACTGGTGGACCAAAAGGGCGAAGCCTAAGATGAGGAGAGTCGCGATGCAATTCAGTGCACGCAAGAACAGAGAGTTCAAGGACACCATAGAGCACTACTACACGGTCTTGAGAGAACTATACGAACAGGCAAGTGTGACACCTCCTCGTATTCAAGACATCCGGAGAATAAAAGCAAAGCTACTGAGTCTTAAAAGGAGACAATTAGAAGGCCAAATCTGTGTCCGAAGATGAAACTACTTCACTGTATCACCTGCTGCGACATGCTCGAACTAGGAGAACAAATTTTATTGACGTGTTACAGACAGGAAATGGAACAAAATTGACAGCTCAACAAGACATTGTCAATGAGATTTACAGATATTACGAGGATTTATATTTAGAAAATCGAATCAATGAAAACTCTCTTGAAGATTTTACAAATATGTTGAGTCCTGCTTATCAGGCAAAGACAATGATTAACTATTGTCCCCTGTCAGGAAAGATGACATGTACGACATAATATGTAACTCTCCGCCCAAAAAATCTCCCGGCCCCAACGGTCTGCCAGTGGAATTTTATATATGGTTTTGGAATTTTATCAGTGACAAGATTACACAAATTGCTAATGAAATTCTTGATGGCAAAATGGTACCACCTGAATTCAAGGAATGTAAAATTGTTTTTAATTCTGAAAACCACAGAGAAGAAAAATTTGCAAAATTTTTGTCCCATTCCATTATTAAATTTGGACTACAAAATTATTTGCAGGATGATCAACAGTAGACTTCTGAACATTGCCACAAAAATCATCAGTCCTCACCAGTCAAATGTGGCAAATCGGTCCATATTTCGCAATATATTAGAATATAGGGACATAATTGCCCTAACAGCCATTACCACATCAAGTGAGCCCTGCTGTTTATTGATTTTCACGAAGCATTTGACCTAGTAAACCACAGATTTCTCTTTGAAACGATGAAGAAAATGGGCTTCCCTTCCAGATATATAGATATGATCAAAAACATCGCCACCGGAATAAAGGCAAATATAATTGTTAACGGCCAAAACACCAGGCAACTACAGGTGTTCCACAAGGCAGCCCGCTGTCTATGTTTTTATTTATTATATTCTTAGAGCCCTTTCTGCAACATGTCCATGCCAGTCTATCAGGTATTTTGTTATCTGGACAAAAGGTAGTTATTCGAGCTTATGCAGACAATGTGGCAGTAATAATAAGGAACAATGATGACGTCATGAATCTAGATAGAATTGTTAAAAACTACTGTCTTGCACCTGGTGCTTCAATAAATGCTAATAAAAGCAAATTCTTAAATTTACGGGGTGTCGCTCAATTGAGAATACTGTGGGCGGAAGAAGTTGAAAAACTTAAAACGCTTGGCATAGTCCTGACTAAATGCCCATCGAAAATGTCAGCAGTGAACTGGAAAAGCACATTGGGGAAAATACAAGGATCTATCATCGGGAACAGTAATCGAAGTATGAATCAGATACAAAGAATAAAATTCATTAACTCCTGCAGTTTCTCAAAATCTTATTACACGGTGCAAGTGTTCTCATCTCCAGTAATGGTAACAAAGAAGATAATGTCCATTGCAACTAATTTCTTATTGAAAGGAGAAATTTTCAGAGTAGACGTAAACACAGCAGTGTTATACCCTCAAAATGGAGGACTCGGCCTCGTGGACATTAAAACAAAAGCTTCTGCGTTATTTATAAAGAGGACTGTTAACGTAATCAGGACGCACCCAGACTGCATCACATCTAAGATATTTGAATGGGTGAAACCTCACAGACTTTTGCTGCCTGTGAACGTACAAGCTATAAATCCACGACTTCAACATATAAGAATTTTCTATGTGGAAGCGAGTTATCATAACAATATTATCACCAGCACTAGGAATGTGACCACAAAAGAGATCATACACCAAAGGGAAAAAAATCAAGACATAAACAAAATAGGAAAGAAGTTTCCACATGTCAACTGGACCGCTATATGGAAAAACATTCATCTGAAATGTTTGTCATCTGATGTCGTCTCTGCATGGTACAAGGTAGTCAACAACATCTGCAGCACAAAGTAGAGGTTACATGCAGTGGGTAATAAGCGACACTAATCTTTGCTCCAAATGTCAACTTGTGGACACGATTCAACACAGATTCAAGTGTGTGGGTCATTTGGACAGCTGGAAATGGATCAGGCAAAGCATCGCACTTCTTTCGAGATCATCTCCTGTTTACATTTCTCCTGAGATAATTTACAGACCACAAAACATATACTATCCGGCAGCAAAAAATAATGCAATATACTGGCTGATAGGCAAGTATGTCAGCTATGTGATAAACAAGTTAGGTACGGACAACATTACAGAATTCCGCTCATACATGATGTGTGAAAACTACAGAGATCATAAAAAGCAGTACGGAAACATGCTGAAAATTGCTTTCGAAAGACGTTTTGAATTTTTGTTTTGTTCAAGAGAAGAATGTTATTTAAACAGACTGCAAAAAGAAATACGATCATCATGAAAAATAGTATATTTTGTGTGAAATTCTTTTCTGTATGTATGTTGTGTTTCTAAGGCATAATTGGCATTGTATTTGTTGTATGTGCATTGAAATTCTGTTATATCTTGTCACAGAAGGTCACTATGTCATATGGGAAAAATAAAAAATAAAAGAAAGGCTGCCTACTCTTTCATTCATTTTTCCCCGTCCATTATTCAAATATCCCCCCCCCCCCCCTTCTTTTTCCTATTACCAAATTCAAGTCCCCCCATCACAATCAAATTTTTCTCACCATTAACTGTCTGAATAATTTTCTGAAGCTCCTCATCCATTTCTTCGATCTCGTCGTCCTTGGCAGAGCTAGTTGGCATATAAACTTGTACTACTGTGGTTGGTGTTGACTTCATATCTTTCTTGACTATGATAATGTTGTGACTGTGCTGTTCATAGTAGTTTACCTGCATTTCTGTTTTCTAATTCATTATTTGACCTTGTAGTGTAAAAAACAGTGTGAAGTTACACTGCATCCGTATCCCGCCTTGAAATCTGCGGATTCACCTGAAATTAGGTTAAAATATAGGCGAACAGATACTGTATGCTCTGCCCTTGCAGGTACTCAAGAGCAGGGTATTGCAGCCTTGTGGAATATACTTGCTGTGGCTGGACAGGAAGATCTATCTTGTCATGGAATAAACAAGTAGTGGAGGTTAATCTGTATGGAGAAACTCTGGATCTTCTTTCGTTACAAACAGTTGAGGTTATTCAGGATTCTTTGATGTGAATGCATTGTGTTAATATGTATTCTGAATGATGCTAAGCAGTTCATATGTCATATTACACAATGATGTAATAAATGGCATTACAGTTGTTATTTAACTTAAACTACTTAAACTCTGGTTTCAAGTATGTCATTTATCATGAGAGAATAATAAATACATTTCTCCTTCTGCTGCAATATGTCTGAGTTGCCTTATCCTCAAATGGTACAGAGAATCGGCTGAAAGAAGAGAAAATCAACATATGAAGAGGACTATGACTACCAAGAATATTATATTAATAAGATATACACAGTGCTCTTTTTCTGGGGGGACGCGTACCCCTAAACTTTTTCGTCCCCAAAGTAACTATTTTACGATGTTTGGAACTTGGAGGAAAGCCAAAGATTTATTTCACATATGTAAATTTTTTATTTCATTTTTTCTGTTGGTAACTGCAACACAAACAAAACCAGTGCAGTTTTTGTTGGGAAAGCGATGTCATTGACTGGTTCAAGCATTTTAAAGCTGTAGCAACCATCCTCAACAACTGCATTGCTCGCAGCCAGTTCAACAAGCATGTTGTGCCCTCGCCTGCTAATAATGGGCGATGGTAGTGCTGAATGGTTATGTGTACGCTCAAACACTGAGCTACTGATATAAGTCTCTACGGTCCCACTACCATGCTCCTTCACAATTCATTGACATCTTTGTTTTGTTGTTGTTTATTCGTTTGATTTTGCTCTTCCGTTCTTGTCAATTGTGCAAAGTTTTACATTGTGTCCTTTCATTTGTGGCAACTTGTAAGTTAAGTTGGAGGTGAGAGATAAGCAGAAAAATAAGAAACTATATTACTTTTAAAGTAAGAGGGACATGAAGACTACAGCAGCCATGAACTCAAATCAGTTTGTAAACTGTTATGGTGCTATTAATGTATGTTACACTGTAGTTTATTAGTTAAATGAATTATCAGCTGTATTAAAAATTGGTTCAGTTGAAGTATGGAACACTACCCATCATCTTTACCATTTCGGGAGCCAAACAAGGTTATGAAAGATTTTTATAGTGTATTTTGTATTGTTGTTGATGATAAGTGTGGATGCTTTTTATTGTATTGTTCTTTTAGTGGTGTTTTATAGGTCGAAATATGTGTTCGGTAATACTTCCTTGTACTGTTTTGTATGTCGGAGGGTTGATTGAAATCAACTGTTTCATTTGAGATGTATTATAGGTCAATTGAAGTTTACGATACCATTTTCTTTTATTGTTCAGGGATTGATGCGAATTGCATGTGTCACTAGAGATGATGTAAACTGAAGTGTTCGATACCACATTCTCTTGTATGTTTTGGTGTTTCTTAGCATTGCCTGCTTCATTTGTGCTGTAGTAAAGTCAACTGAAGAGTCCGATACCATTTTTTTGTAGATGACATCATGGGTAAAAGCCAACTGGGAGTACCTCATGCTTCCATTATAAGTAATTTTTGCTGCATTGTATTTAATGTCAGAGTACCACCAAACTTTTTTTAGAAAGGAGCACTTGATATACATATTTGATCTTCATAGTAGACCTCTCTCGGGGAGAATACTACAAGTCCTAATCTCCCACACATGGTCTGGGGACACTTACAACCTACTCCTGTAATACCCCCAACTAATTTCGTATTTGTTGTTGTGTTCTTCAGTCCGGAGACTGGTTTGATGCTGCTCTCCACAATACCCTATCCTGAGCAAGCCTCTTCATCTCCACATAAGAATGGCAACTTACATCTGTCTGAATCTGATTACTGTATCCATCTCTTGGTCTTCCTCTGCGGTTTTTACCCCACACACTTCCCTCCAATGCTAAATTCACAATTCCTTGGTGTCCAAGAATGTGTCCTACCAATCTATCCGTTATTTTAGTCAAGGTATGCCAGAAATTTCTTTTCTCCCCAATTCTGTTCAGTACCACCTCATTAGTTACGCGATCCACCCACCTAATCTTCAGCATTCTTCTGTAGCACCATATTTCAATCCTCCGTACTTTGACCATCATTTGTTATTTTACTGCCCAAGTAACAAAACTCATCAACCTCCTTTATTGCTTTGTTACCCAATCTAATTCCTTCAGCATCACCTGATTTTCTTAGACTGCACTCCATTACCCTAGTTTTGCTCTTGTTAATCTTAATCTTATATGCACCTTTCAGAACACTGTCCATTCCGTTCAATTGTTCTTCCAGGTCCTTTGCTGTATCTGACAGAATTGCTATGTCGTCGGCAAATGACAATGTTTTTAATTCTTCACCCTGAACTTTAATTCCTTCTCCAAATTTCTCCTTGCTTTCCTTTATAGCTTGCTCAAAGTACAAATTGAATAACAATGGAGAAAGGCTACAACCCTGTCTTACCCCCTTTCCAACCACTGCATCCCTTTCATGTCCTTCAACTCTGACAACCGCTGTCTGGTTTTTGTACAAGTTGTAAATAACCTTACGTTCCCTATATTTTACTCCTGCTTGCTTCAGAACTTGAAAGAGTTTATTCCAATCAACTTTGTCAAAAGCCTTCTCCAAATCTACAAAAGCTAGAAATGTAGGTTTGCCTTTTCTTAATCCATCTTCTAGGATAAGCCGTAAAGTGAGTATTGCCTCCCGTGTTCCTACAGTTCTCCTGAACCCAAACTGATCTTCCCCGAGGTCGGCTTCTACCAGCTTTTCGATCCTTCTGTATATAATTCATGTTGATATTTTGCAACCATGTTTTATTAAACTGATGGTTCTGTAGTTTTCACACCTGTCTGCACCTGCTTTCTTTGGAATGGCAATTATAACATTTTTCTTAAAGTCTGAGGGTACTTCACCTGTCTCGTACATCTTACACACCAGGTGAAACAATTTTGTCATGGCTGGTTCTCCCAGAGACTTCAGTAGCTCTGAGGGAATATCATTTACTCCAGGGGCCTTGTTTCGACTTAGGTCTTTCAGGGCTTTGTCAAATTCTTCTCTCAGTTCAGTACCTCCTATTTCATCTACATCCTCTTCCCTTCCTACAATATTGTCTCTAAGTTCATTTCCTTTGTAGAGCCCCTCTATATACTCTTTACACCTTTCAGCTTTTTCTTCTTTGCTGAGAACTGGTTTTCCATCAGTGTCCTTGATATTCATAGAGCTGTTTTTTTTTCTTCTTATCTCCAAACGTTTCTTTTATTTTCCTGTAGGCTGTATCTATTTTTCCCCTATTTATACATTATTCTACATCCTTGCATTTGCCTTCTAGCCACTCCTGCTTAGCCAATTTGCATTTCCTGTCAATCTCATTTCTTAGTCGTCTGTACTCCATTTTGCCTGTTTCATTTACTGCATTTTTATATTTTCTCTTTTCATCGATTAAATTTAGTGCCTCCTGTGATATCCAAGGATTTTTTGTGGGTCTTGCCTTCCTACCTATTTTGTCCTCTGCTGCCTTCACTATTTCATCTTTCAATCTTACCCATTTCTCCTCTACTGTTTTATTTTCCCCTGTTTCTGTCAATTGTTGCCTAAAGCTCCCTCTGAAATTCTGAAGAACTTCAGGTTCCTTCAATATATCCAGGTCCCATCTCCTTATTTTCCTACCTTTTTGTAGTTTCTTCAGTTTCAGCCTCAGTTCATAACCAACAAGTTATGGTCAGGGTCTATATCTGCACCTGGGTATGTCTTACACTTTAAAACCTGGTTCCAAAATCTATGTCTTACCATTATAAAATCTATCTGGTATCTCCTGGTCTCTTGCACGTATACAACCTTCTTTTGTGATTCTTAAACCAGGTGTTTTTTATAACTAAATTATGTTCTGTGCAAAATTCTACCAGGCGGCTTCCTCTTTCATTCCTTTTGCCCAGACCATATTCACCTACTATATTCCCTTCCTTTCCTTGTCCTACTACCGAATTCCAGTCTCCCATAACAATTAAGTTTTCCTGTCCCTTAATTGTCTGAATAATTTCCTTTAGCTCGCCGGCCGCGGTGGCCAGTATTGTTTTTCCTGATGATCCCATCCTCCTGAGTAGTCCCCGCCCAGAGATCCGAGGATGCCATCATCATATAGTCATACAGTAGAGCTGCATGTCCTCGGGAGAAGTAATGATTGTAGTTTCCCCTTGCTTTCAGCCGTTCGCAGTAACTGCATGGCAAAGCCATGTTAGCTGGTGTTAGAAGGTCAGCTCAGTCAATCATCCAGACTGTCGCCCCTGTAACTACTGAAAAAGCTGATGCCCCTCTTCAGGAACCACACGTTTGTCTGGCCTCTCCACAGATACCCCTCCACTGTGGTTGTACCTATGGTACGGCAATCTGTATTGTTGAGTCACGCAAGCCACCCCACCTCGGCAATGTCTGTGGTTCATGGGAGTGGATTTTGTATTTATAGCCTTGTATTCAACTGACCAGAAATATTGTTCATCTTTCCACCAAACTCCATGAATCCCCAAATATCTACTTTCAACCAATCTAATTCCTTTTTGAATCTTCATATATCGCTACCCTTGCTTTCAAGCCCTTTGCAGCAACTGTATGGCAAAGCCACATTAGCTGATGTTACAATGCCAGCTAAGTCAATCAGCCAAACTGTTACTCCTGCAACTAATGAAAAGGCTGCTTTGCCTATTCAGGATCAACACATTTGTTTGGTATCTCCACAGATACCCCTCCACCGTGGTTACACCTATAACCCAACTGTCTGTATCGTTGAGGTACAGAAGCAACCGCCCCCCCCCCCCCCCCGGTTCCCTGCCCCCCACAGCAATGTCTGTGATTTGTGGGGTAGGCTGTAGTTATATAAGAAAAATTGGCTGTTGATATATTTAAAAAAATAATTTTTAATCACAACATTAACCAGTTTCCCACACTCCAAGACAATGTGGATCTATATCTATAATAAATGAGTCAATTAGATCGGTGCAGTGCAATTTGTTTGGTATCTCCACAGATACCCCTCCACCGTGGTTGCACCTATAACCCAACTGTCTGTATCGTTGAGGTACAGAAGCAACCCCCCCCCCCCCCCCGGTTCCCTGCCCCCCAAAGCAATTTCTGTGATTTGTGGGGTAGGCTGTAGTTATATAAGAAAAATTGGCTGTTGATATATTTAAAAAAATAATTTTTAATCACAACATTAACCAGTTTCCCACATTCCAAGACAATGTGGATCTATATCTATAATAAATGAGTCAATTAGATCGGTGCAGTGCAATTTGATGGTGTTAAGAGGCTATAACAACAGATGACAGACTAAAGTGCCTTTTCTAACAGCTGATATTGCCTGCATCATCTCGTGGCTTTTGACGTGGTTGGACCTAGAGGACTAGAAAACAATGGCTTTCTCAGGTGAGTTGTAATTTCTGTTGATAAGAGTTGATGTTAGAGTTTGAATGTACTGGAGACCTCACTAAGACATGGATCTATGTTTTCAACAAGCATTGTGCAAGACTGCTCAGAAAATCTGCATATGGACAAGGTCTGCAGGATAGGTGCGGGATAGGAAAGTGCAGTCCATTCTTCCCCTTCCAGCAACAATGTTCCTAACCCTAGACCACTCAGAAGCATCCCCTTAGTCCCCAGCCTGGAATGCCTCAACAAAAAGCTACCACAGGGGTATGACTTTCTCAAGTCATGCCCTAAAATTAGATCAGTGCTTGCAAGTATCCTTCCCAGACCACCCAGAGTTTTCTTCCGCCATCCTCCTAACCTCCATAACATCCTCGTCAAACCTTACAACATCCCAAAACCAACCTCCCTCCCTACCTAATGGTTCCTATACATTTATCTGATCCTGCTGCAAAACCTGCCCCATTCGTCCTCCCACAACCACATACTCCAGTGCCACCACAGGAAAAACCTGCCCCATGTAAGGCAGGGCCTCTTGTGAAACAACACATGAAATCTACCAACTGACATGTTCACTGTGCAGCCTTTTATGTTGGTACCGGTATGACCACCAACAAATTGGCTGAATGCATGAATGGGCACAGACAAACTGTTCGCCTCGGTGACACCCAATATCCTGTGGCAGAATATGCCCTACAAGGTAACTCCAAGGACCTTGTCACATGTTACACAACACATGCCATCTGGTTACTACCACCTAACACCAGTTCCTCAGAGCTACAGAAATGGGCACTTGCGCTCCAACATACCCATTCCTCCTGCCATCCTCCTAGTCTAAATCTGTGCTAGAGTCACTTGTATTTGCAGGTGGCTTGTTGCAGTATTTGATGGAGCACTTTTGTGATGGCTATTAATAAAGGGGTTTGTAGCCAGTATGTTAAGTCATTACATGTTACTTTATTCATATGGGTTGGTTGAAGTTGGTTTTGTGTGCTACCTTTTCAGCAAGTGAATTTGATTTTAAGTCTATATGGTTTTGGTATCACATGTGTGCTACATATTAACATTGATGTGTTCCTTTTGAGGAACAGTTCTTGCTTTTTTTGCTAGCAGTAGTTATGAGTAAGATGTTTACATCTTGGGTGTCTCTTAATAGGCCATATTCAGATCCATGTGGTTTTGCCTCAACTCCGTGCAGCAGACATGTGGTAGTCCCATTTGGTTTACAGTTACCAAACAGGACTAGGCCTACTGCACATTTGTTGCTTGAAGACTTCTTTGGAGTGACTATTGTTGGCTATTTACTAGAATTTGAAAGAAGGAAAGGAAATTGTACAAAGGAAGAGCATCTGAGTAAACTGGAACTATTTTTTATTTAAAATTTTCATAAATTATGGTAATCTTCTATAAGGAATTGTACAAGCAAAACAAGAATTTTATAACAGAAATTTCTCTCGGACACCATGTGTTTGATCCTGTGACTGACAGAAGTGATGGATTATGAAACAAAATAAAACTGCAAACATTATAGCATTATCTGTGGGCTTTACAAATCCTTGAAAATTTCAGATGTATCTGACAAACGTAAGTAGTTTCTCTGGAGTTTTAGTCTTGTGTTGTGTATCTGAAAAAAAGAAACTTTTATTAGATATTATTTTTTTCAGATAGAATTCTCTAGATGAGGAAAAGTGTTACCTCATTTTATTACAAGTACCCTTAACATCAACGTCATACATGACTTCCACTTTTCATCAATCATAAAAATAATTTTATTGCAATATTATAGAAGGAGACTTTCCTGGTGTGAAAAATATGTATAAAATAAAGATTGTTTGACTTTCCGAAAGTACAGGCTCGCCGATAGAAACATAAAACACAAATAAAAACACACAAACATTCAAGCTTTCGCAACCGTTTGTTGCTTCATCAGGAAAAGAGGAAGAAAGGAGAGGAGAAAGGGAAGGATATGGGTTTTAAGGAAGTGGAAAAGGAGTCGTTCCAAACCCAGGAGTGGAAGGACTTACCTTAGGGGAAAAAAGGGAAGGTAAACAAATACACACACACACTCACACATATCCAAACGCAAACACACCTAGACAGACATTTGTCTTTTTTTCCCCTAAGGTAAGTCCTTCCACTCCTGGTATTGGAACGACTCCTTTTCCACTTCATTAAAACCCATATCCTTTCCTTTTTCCTCTCCTTTCTTCCTCTTTTCCTGACGAAGCAACAAACAGTTGCGAAAGCTTGAATGTTTGTGTGTTTTTATTTGTGTTTTATGTTTCTATCGGCGAGCCTGTACTTTCGGTAAGTCAAACAATCTTTATTTTATACATATTTTATTGCAATATTTATACCAGAGAGTTGTATATCATAATTGGTTGAATTAGACCACACTTTGCTGAATAAGTTACTCTTGTAATAATGTGGTAATAAGTTACTCTTATCACACACTTCTCTTAATAAAATATGAAATTTTTACATTTTTACGCTTCAATATTGCAGGTATAACATTCCAGTACTGACAATTAAGTATGTACAGGAGGATTCAGAATTCCTATTAACAATTATATAGGGGTTGTAGAGGGGACCCAGGACAGCAATATGTGATAGTAAATGTATGACCAACAATGAATGATTTGGAAGATAAATTACTTTGAAAGAGTATCAAAGAATATGCAGCATGTGTATCAAACAACTCATATCTGTCTGAACTATAAAACATGCTTGGAGAGGCACCTTCACATTTCATTGCACTAAGTTTACCTGCAAACAATTTCACACAAGTTCTAAATCTCTTCCACTGCAGCCATTATATTGGCAAGGAGATCCACAGGGTCTTGTAATCAATACTCTTCATGTAGCCTTACTTAAGTCTAATGGTGTTAAATTTGGTGATCATAGTGACCAGAAAATCAATCCATTGTAACCCGTCCCTCAATGTTTGGTGATGGTGTGTTACTTGAAAAGTGGGCCGGCACGCCATAATGCTGGTACCACATTGTCTGATAGATATGCAAAGGCACATCCTCCAAATACTGCGCCAGTACATCTTGCAGGAAGGCCCATTAAGATGGTAGTATATGTGGTATACTCCAATCCCCACCCCCACCCTCTTGCATCCATTCCCTTCCCCCTCCCCTACTCTCCCATCCCACACTTAATACTGAGTGTCACTCAAACACAGCAGATGCAGATGACAATTTTGTGTTGGTGAGTTGTGTCTGTGATTGTATGAATGTATGCATATTCTATATTGGTTAAGGCTGCAGCAAAAAGCTAAAAATTGTGTATGTGTGAGTGCCTTTTATATATGCCTGTTTGGTGCTTAATGATTGTCTCTGCAGTGAGTTACAAGTAGAGCTCTGCATTTCGATGAAAACAACCGCTCGAGCATTTCCCGTTTCGTGCCGCTGCTCGACGGCTGGGGTAGGCACACGACGCGACACGGCTGCGGCCGTCTAATGCCCTGTGTGGCCGGTCGCCGTCCGCCTCTCGGTTACCGGCGGAAGTGTCGAGCACTGCCGGCCGCTCGAGCGCGCTCGTAGTCTCGGCCGGTGACAGCGCGACCGCCGTGCGCTCAACACTGCGGAATCGCATTAGAAACCGACCTGGCTTTCAGCAGCGCAGACAGCGTTATGGATCAATGAACTATAGGTCGTAAAGGCTCCATTCATTAAACAAAAGAAGTATTGTGGAGAGAATTAGGAGCGGCTCGTTAGTCCTGAAGAAGAAAGACATGTCGGAAGAGGAGTCGAAAAGTGAAGCTTGGAAATCTTTTGCACTTTTAGTGGATCCTGTCACACAGGTTTCTGCTGATTTCGTGCAATGTACCACATGCGACACTATACTTTCGTACCAGTCAAGCACAACAGGTATGATTCGGCACTGCAAAAGTAAATGCAGAGCAGAATTACACCGACCAATTGCAGTACCAAGTAGCATAAAGAAAGTTGATGTTGATAGGTTGGTCGATATGGGCGGAATAGATTTGCTACCATTAAATACTTGTAGTAAGATTGGCTTCAAGAATTATTCGCAGGAGCTCATCAATGTTCGCGCCACGTATGGTAAAGTTAATATAGAAGATGTTCTTCCGCACCCTACCACTGTATCGCGGCATATTAAAGAAAAGGCCGACAAAATACGGGTGACAATGGTGCCCAAGCTAATATGTGCTTTAAAGAACAAAATGTGCTCTTTAAACGCTGATCTCTGGTCTGATAACTACAAGGAGATACGCTGCACATAACGCACGATTAGACTACTGTATCACCGTTTGTCTACCAAACGGAACAAAATACTATATACAGAAATTACAGTTTTTAACATTGCAGTTACTGGAAGACATGATCACCTCAATGGTAAAAACTCCAGTAGTTCGCAAAATATTTAAAAATGTTTAAATGTTTCTACAGCTCTTGGGACTTAACTGCGGTATCATCATTTCCTAAACTTACATCAAACATCAAATGTGACATATACTGTTGTAGTATTTGGGTTATGGAACTGATAGTAAACAACGAAAGATATTTGTAAAAGAAATAAGTAAGTTGTTAATATGAAGCGGTGGTCTCTCATCTCTGATAAACATTAATGACTTGCCATTCTACATTGATGAAGATTAGTTCTTTTTGCTGACGATACAAGTATAGTAACCACATCCAAAAAGCGAGAACTCTCATTAACTTTTGATAAAACACAGCATATACAGTACCGTACAGTAAATGGCACAACTCCAGTAATAAATATAGACTTTGAACAGAAGTCTGTAGCTAAGGTTTTTCGAAATTATTCATTCGTTTTGAAGGGAAACCAGAGTATTTCAAAATTTTTAGATGTGTGAATTAATGAGAGATTAAACTTGGAGCAACACATTGATTGTCTGCTAAAACTTTCAGGTTCAGCTACGTATGCTATTAGGGTTTTAGCAAATTTTAGGGATAAGAATCTCAGTAAAACAGTTTACTACGCCTATTTTCATTTACTGCTTTCGTATGGCATCATATGCTGAGGTACTTCAATATTGCGTAAAAAAGTATTCATTGCACAAAATCGTGTAATCAGAATAATTACTGGAGCGCGCCCAAGATCGTTTTGGAGACATCTATTTAAGGATTTAGGTATCCTCACAATTACTTCAGAGTATATATATTCACTTATGAAATTTGTTGTTAATTATCCAACCCATTTCACACACAAGTTCACATGTTTGTAAATCTATCGGACTCAACTGCTTGGTTATTAGTCCGTAGCTTGCAAACAATTTAAACTAAGGTAAACTAACCTTAGGACAACGCAGACACTCATGCCTTAGAGGGGACCCGAACCCCAGATTGCGAACGGTCGTGCGCATCCCGCATGGCTAATCCGCCGCGGCAAACCCAGTTTAAAAGTAATAGCAGTGTGCATAGGTATAACACCAGGAGAGAGGATGATATTACTATGCAGGGTTAAATCTCACTTTGGCACAGAAAGGGGTGAATTATGCAGCCACAAAAGTCTTCGGTCACCTACCAAACAGCATAAAAACCTGACAATAGCCAACTAGCATTTAAAAATAAATTAAAAGAATAACTGAATGACAACTCCTTGTACTCAATGGGTGAATTTTTAGATATAAATTAGTGAAACTAAAAATAATAATAAAAAGAAAAATAATACAAAACATATTTGTGTCATATAACATTTTGTGTAATGTAATATCTTGTACAGACACCTTTTATTACACTGACAAGTTACACATCATTACGAAGTGTCGTATTCATGATCTATGGAACAAGTATTAATCTAAGCAGTGTGACTCGGTGCAGCTCGCCGTCGCTGAGTGCGCCGGTTACCGGCGACCGGCCGAGCGTTCGGCGCGCTCGGCCGAGCGCTGGCGATCGGCTGCCCGCAACCGGTAGAAGAGGACGCTCGGCCGCACACTCCCGAGAGACAGAGGGGCGAGTGGGACACGCCGGTAAAAATCGGACATAATGCAGACCTCTAGTTACAAGCCATCCTCATTGTATTGTTAAATTCAAACCTGGACTTTCCACTGTTAGATATTACACTGCCATTCTGAAGTCTAGAATGCTCAGTGGCAATTTGCAGCTGATGTACAAATGCTTTAATTCATTGAGTTGTTTCTGATTATATGTAATATGAAGTCACAGAAGATACTATATGGCACGAGGCAACATCATTTGATCATATGTATCACCTTGTATTGTTCACCATCATTTATTTTCAGAGATGGGAGATCCTTTTTTACTGGGTGAGATGATGCAGTTTGAGTCCTTTTTATAATACCTATAACTGTGTAATATTAATTCTGAATCGCCTGTATACTGCTGTATCACCTTCTGTCACTGGACAGTGTTCTTCAGTGGTTCTTTAACTATGCAGACCTGCTGCTGATGCCCAAAATCTGTCTAAGCTCTTGAGATTTTCCTTGTTGTTCTGAAATCACTCATGGTCTGTACTATCAAAATAAAAGTAGAAACTAGCAAGACAATTATGTCACCCCCATCTTTTGTATGTAGTAACACAATCACACCCCTTTAACCATTCTGTGTTATTTTCTGAAAACACTATTGGATACCTAATCTACATCGGATTCACCAATTCTTTGTATCCATTGGTACTTAAAAAGTGCTGACCGTAAGAAGTTTGAAGAATGAACTGTTGTACTCTAGCTCTAGCCTAGAAGACAATGCCTTTTAGGAAGCCTTATTGGAACTACTGAGAAAAAGTACACACACTGACATGAAAAACCATACAGACTCCCAAATGCACACACACCACCTGCAGACTTCCCTTTTTGGGGTTTTGTTGTGAATGTGTGTATTTTTTATAGAGAAAGAGCTGATGTGAATAGAGATTTCTTTCTCTGTTCTGTGTTTAAATGATGAATTTGGGCAAGATGGGAAGCGTGTTTGGATAACCTAATTGTTTAAGGTAGCTTCTCGCCTGATGAGGCAAATCTGGATTCAAAAGTCCCAGTCCAGCATAATTTTCATTTTCACCATTGAATTTATTTCATTGCCCTGCAGTGGTGGAAACATTTGAATATTTCAAATTTGATGATGGTAAAGTTTCATAGGCCATATTAGTCTTCTTTCTTAATACATAACCATATGACCTATAGGAAATTGAAAAACCATTAACAGTAAGAGAGAAGAATTGGGATTGAACATTTATTTGAGATCTTTTTAAATTAATGCAGCCTTTGGTAAGAAACAGTGTTACAGTTGTTATTACAAATATTAAATGAAGACATAAAAGCTTTTGCACTTATTGTCACACATTGATTTCAGTTACTTAGTAACCATCTTCATTGCAGATACACATATTCACAAGAGATGTTACATGAATTACGTATTTCTATATCTGCACTGAAGACGGTTACTAAGTAACTGAAATCAATTTGTGACAATAACTGCAGAAGATTTTTACAGCCAATGTTGCTTCATATAATATTTGTAATAATTATTTTGTGGCCGTGGAGCACATCATTCCATATAATGTGCGACGCGTGTGTTTAGACGGCGCGCCGCCCATTACCAGAACTGGCCGCTGTGCGGCGCTGGCTGCACTACCGCGCTGCACCCTGCCGGCCGCACGGCGTTTGAGAGAGTCACCGGGACAGCCGAAAACAGTTACGTACTTAGTGTGCTGACAAACGTGCCTCTGGACATTACTACTGACCAGGATAACAGTGGGTGCTACGAACATATCTAGTGTGGACATTGATGGGACGGCTCAAGGTCCTAGCGAAATTGTTAGCCGGTATAGTGTGTATATTAGTCATAACACAATTGGCGACGAAGGTGGCGTTTGAATTGGTGTGTGCTCCACGTGGAAGATGGTGGACAATGAAGGACTGGCTCCAGTGGACTTTCAGCTGCCCCCCGTGGGTCCAAATCCTGCAGCAATCGTTACATACTGTGGTTTAGTCCGTTCAGCAGTTAACAACGATTGTGTCGGGTCAGGCGGACCGTTTTGACTCCCTGGTGTCGCGGTTGCTGTCGGCTCCTCGGGCGGTATTTGATTCCGGTTCTGTGTCTCCCACTACTGTGTTTCCGCCTCCGTTCTCGGGCTTTGATGATTCTTTAGAAGATTGGGACTCTTATGAAAACCGACTACGTCAACATTTCCTTGTGTTCGGGGTGTCCGACCCGGCGTTGTGTAAGGCTTTATTTCTTTCATGGGTCTCCCCCCACATCTATCAACTTTTGCATCAATTACCCTCCCGCAGGAACCGGCTGCTTTGTCTTTTGATGAGATGTGTCGTTGTTGTCGGACCATTACCACCCGGGCACGCATGTTATTGCGGCGCGGGTTGAATTTTACCAGTCACATAAGAAACCCACTCAGTCCTACCGGGCGTGGGCCCCAGAGCTGCACGCTCTTAGCCGCCGGTGTATTTTCATTACTCCGACCCACAAAGAGTCATATGCCGACGATATGGTTCGGGACGCAATTTTCCGGCTCGCTCCAGATAGGGAAGTGCGCCAATGCGCCTTATAGCTGGAGAATCCCACCTTGACGGATGTTTTAAACATTTCGCAGTCTTTTGAAGTTTCACGGGCAGCAGGGGGCCAAATTGAGACTTGGGGTGACGTCGCTGCAGTTTCACAGTCGGGCTCGGCACCTTTGGATTGCGCGGACATCACTTTCGTACGGGAGCACCCCACTCGCCGCGCGCGCTGTTGTGAACAGGCCACGGCTTCGCGGCAGACGCGGGCCGCACCGCACACTCCCGCTTGCGCGCAGCGGCCCTTTCCATCCTGTCCTCTTTGTTTTGTACAACATGACAGGGCTGATTGCCCCAAGCGATGGGTTACATGTCACTCGTGCAAGAAAAAAGGCCACATGGCTTCTGTCTGCCGTTCTCGGCCGAATGAGCAAGATGACGAGATGGATGTTAATCTTGTCCAGACTGTTCACTCTTCGTCTCCCAAACTTTTTGTTGACGTTCCGATTTTTGACAGGGTGGTTACCTTACTTGCTGATACGGGAGCTTTCGTTTCTCTTCTCAATTATATCACATATGTACGACTTGGCTCGCCCCCTCTGGCTGCTGTCAACCATTCTTTGCGTGGCTACAGCCGCCATTGCATTCCTATCTTGGGTCAATTCACGGCTCCCACGGCGTATAAATCTGTTGTCAGGCCGGTCACTTTTGTCATTGTGGATGACACTGTGGCTGCTAACATTTTCGGCGTAGATGCTTTTAATGTTTTTGGTTTTTCTATCGATGATTCTGTCGACCTCCTGTCGGATTTGGTTCCTTTCTTGGAGTTAGATGCTCTTTGTCGGGAATTTTCTTCCTTGTTTTCGGGGGGCCTGGGTTGTGCCGTGGGCTTTACCGCCCACATTACTATGAAACCAACGGCACGACCCAAGTTTTTTCGCGCGCGCCAGTGCCAGTGGCCCTGCGCGATCAACTTAAGGTGGAATTAGATCGCCTACAGGACTTGCAGGTTTTAACTCCCATTTCTTCCAGTGAAGGGCTACGCCACTGGTTATTGTAAAGAAGCCTGGGGAGTCTTTACGTATATATGGGGATTTTTAAGTCACCATCAATGCACAGTCTGTGATTGACTCATACCCCATGCCTCGGACAGACGAACTCCTTGCTTTATTTTCTGGTTCCCACTCTTTTTCTCACATCGATTTAGCAGAAGCCTATCTTCAGCTCCCTTTGGACGATGACACTAAACGTCTGTTGGTCGTCAACACTCCCTTTGGGTTATACCAATATCAGCGACTCCCTTTCGGGGTCGCTAGTGCCTCGGCTATTTTTCAGCGCTACTTAGAGCAGCTTCTCCGGCCTGTTCTGGGCTGTTAACTAATTAGACGATATTGTTGTGACTGGGGCCTCCCCACATGAACATTTACAAAACCTGCGGGCACTTTTCTCTGTCCTACAAGCAGCTGGTCTCCCCTGCAACCTGGCAAAGTCCCGTTTTTTCCAACCTTCTATTTCTTATTTGGGGTTTGAGGTGTCTTCAGCGGGCATCTGCCCATTGCCAGATCGCATGGCCGCGGTACAGTCCCTGCCATGTCCCTCGTCTGTTAAGGATGTACAGGTCTTCTTGGGCAACATTGCCTATTACCACCGTTTTTTACCAGGGGCTGCCTCGGTAGCGCATCCTTTACATCGTTTGCTTCACAAGGGTGTTCCCTTTGCCTGGTCGTTTGAATTTGAATGGGCGTTTTGCACGTTAAAGCGCTTACTGGTTTCTGCACCTTGTTTGACGGAGTATGTTCCTGGACAACATTTGGTTCTGGCCACAGATGCGTCCCAACGTAGCATTGGAGCGGTTTTGGCCTATAAGTATCCCGATGGGTCGGAACGCCCCATTGCGTACGCATCTAAGACATTGACGGCAACCCAGCAACGGTACTCTCAAATTGAAAAGGAGGCATTAGCCATTGTGTATGCTTTGAAAAAATTTCACGTTTACTTGTATGGGGTCAAATTTCATCTTATTACTGACCATAAGCCCTTAGTGTCTCTATTTCACCCTACAGCGGCACTTCCCGACAAGGCAGCTCACAGGTTGCAACGTTGGGCTCTCTTTCTTTCCCATTATAATTATGAAATCCATTTCCATCCCACGGCACAGCGGACACATTATCGCGCCTTCCGGCGGGGCCTGATCCTGACTTTGACCGAGAAGAACTTTTATGCTTTTATTTGGATGAGGAAGCTCAGGCTACTGTTGATGGTTTTCCTATTACGGCGCCAGTTTTGGCCAAGTCGGTGTCGTCAGACCCCGTGCTGCGGCGCGTCCTTCACTACATTCGAGTGCTGATTCCGGCGGATCTCCGTTCCAAAGTGCTTCAGATGCTTCATGAAGGACACTGGGGAGTATCCTGCTCAAAAACATTGGCTTGCCGGCATGTGTTTTGGCCCGGCATCGATGGTGACATTAAGAGGCTGATGGCTACGTGCTCGTTGTGTGCTTTACAGCAGGTGGCGCCTCGGGCGTCTCTCTCTTCTTGGCCGCAGCCCTGACAGCCATGGGAACGGGTGCACATCGATTATGCGGGCCCCTTCTTGAACTCTTATTGGTTTTTTTCTTGTAGATGCATACTCAAACTTTCCATACATTTTTCGTTGCCATACCATGTCCACTGCGGTAACTATTCAGTCACTGTCTAAAGTTTTTGCTTTGGAGGGGGTTTCCACACACACTTGTTTCAGATAATGGCACCCCTTTCACTTCTTCTGTTTTTCAAGACTTTTGTGCTCATCTGAGCATTCACCATATTATTGCCCCTCTAATGGCAAAGTGGAACGATTTGTGTGTACGTTTAAAGCTCAAATGCACAAATATGTGACCTCTTGCTCTGCGGATGATGCCATTATCCGTTTCCTGATGTCGTATCGGTTCACTCTGGTGGGGGAACGCAGCCCGGCGGAACTGCTTCATGGCCGGCAACCTCGCACTCTCATTTGTTGTTGCCTCAGCCACTGAGTGTGCCCCCACGGCCATCAGGTTGGTATATTCCGGGGTCGCTAGTGTGGGCGCGCGGGTTTGGCCGGCATCCTCGTTGGCTGCCGGGTAAGGTGAAGTCGTGTCTCAGCCGTCGCCTTTGCACTGTGGACACTGCTGTGGGCACTCTTCGTCAACACTGGGATCAGTTGCGCCCACGACTCCCGGCAGATTTACAGGCGCCACCTCCAACCCCGCCTTCTCCGGGGCCTGTTTCGCCGGCATGCTCCGTGCCAACATGTTCAGGGGGGCCGACTTCAGCACTGCGTGCTGTGTCCGCCTGAGCTCTGTCGGCGGTAAGGGCGCCTTTTTCGGCACTGGCACCAGTCCCAGCAGCTACATTCCTGAGCGACGGGTCGGCTCTACCTTCGGCTCCCCTCACTGCGCATCCAGCACTGGACAGTGGGGGGGGGGGGGGGGGAGGGAGCCACCACTTCTGAGGCTATGGACATCCAGACACCGGAAAGTACCATGACTCAACCTGTGAGTAATGAAACTGCTCCTTTTTTATCTCCAATTCTGGGAGCGGACGGTGCGCCCTCATCCCCGGTCATTGCAACCAACATACACAGAGGTACCAGCCACTCCTGGCACAAACGAACAGGACATTATCAACCCTATGGGGTAGTACCAGCCCGACACTGGCAGCCAGAGATGGACGAGGCCTTGCCCATGGATGTAGCCTGGGTGCGGTTGGCACCCCTGGACATTACACCGTAAAGGGGGAGGAATGTGGTAATGCGCGGCGCGTGTGTTTAGACGGCGCGCCGCCCGTTACCAGAACTGGGCGCTATGCGGCGCTGGCTGCACTACCACGCTGCACCCTGCCGGCCGTGCGGCGTTTGAGAGAGGCACCGGGACAGCCAAAAACAGTTACGTACTTAGTGTGCTGACAAACATGTCTCCGGACATTACTACTGACAGGATAAGAGTGGGTGCTACGAACATATCTAGCGTGGACGTTGATGGGACGGCTCGAGGTCCTAGCAACATTGTTAGTTGGTATAGTGTGTATAATTGTGTTATTAATAATATAGTGAGGACAGTTTACTACTCACCGCAAAGACGTGGCGACGAGCTGCGACAGGCACATACAAAAGACACACACATACAACACATTCAGCTATCGGCCATGGCCTTCTTCAGAAATAGAGCACTCACGCAATCACACAGGCACACAACACAGTCATACAACCATCACCTCCGACTGCCACACTTCGAATTCGAAGTGTGGCAGTCGGAGGTGATGGTTGTATGACTGTGTTGTGTGCCTGTGTGATTGCGTGAGTGCTCTATTTCTGAAGAAGGCCATGGCCGATAGCTGAATGTGTTGTATGTGTGTGTCTTTTGTATGTGCCTGTCGCAGCTCGTCGCCACGTCTTTGCGGTGAGTAGTAAACTGTCCTCACTATATTATTTATTCCAACCTGGACTTTCCAATTTTATAATTGTGTTATTAGTCATAACAGGAATCAAACCTTTAGTGTTAAGTAGGGTCTGTAGATTACATTAATGTTTCTGTTACTTTAAGGTGATTAGATGAACAAACTGTGTGACTTATGGTGTAGTTAATTGTCAGACTAATCAATATGTCACGAACTGTTAGTTCATTTTGTGAACATTTTGCTTATGTTGGATAACATTGTTAGGATGGTGGAAAGGACAGTGAAATCTGACTTGTACAATACTTAAACATCTAAACACACGCGCCGCGCATTACCACATTCCTCCCCCTTTACGGTGTAATGTCCAGGGGTGCCAACCGCACCCTAGGTCATGAATTACCTTCCCATTGTTCCCTATTCCTCTTTTCTTTCCTTTTCTCCTATCTGATGAAGGAACCCTGTTCTGAAAGATAGTGTACATTTTCATCCTTTTCCATAAGATATTTCTTGTAGATCTTTGTAAATATTCTGTGCATATGTGTTAGCAACAGTTTTCATCACTTTGGGAATTAGTTAGTTAAAGAAATGCAATCTATATTGTTATGGTAAACAAGTTTTTGATATATGTATATATATATATATATATATATATATATATATATATATATATATATATATATATATAAAAGGTTACAAGAGTTGATAATGTCTTGTTCCTAATCGAGCATCTATAAGAATGAAATTGTTTATATCTTTACATTATCTTAATGAAACACAAAAACTTGTTTACCATAACAATATAGATTGCATTTCTTTAACTAACTAATTCCCAAAGTGATGAAAACTGTTGCTAACACATATGCACAGAATATTTACAAAGATCTACAAGAAATATCTTATGGAAAAGGATGAAAATATATATATATATATTATAGAAGGAGACCTTCCAGGTAGGAAAATGGTATAAAATAAAGATTTTTGACTTGCCTAAAGTACAGGCTGGTCGATAGGAACACTAAACACACACAAAAACACACAACCATTCGAGCTTTCGCCACCAGTGGTGGCTTCTTCGGGAAAAAGAGGGAGGAAGGAGAGGAGAAAGGGAAGGATACGGGTCCTTAAAACCCGTATCCTTCCCTTTCTCCTCTCCTTCCTCCCTCTTTTTCCCGAAGAAGCCACCACTGGTGGCGAAACCTCGAATGGTTGTGTGTTTTTGTGTGTGTTTAGTGTTCCTATCGACCAGCCTGTACTTTAGGCAAGTCAAAAATCTTTATTTTATACCACTATATATATATATATATATATATATATATATATATATATATGGGTGCACTTTGGCACCAAGTGAGTTTGTGTTTAGCTTCTGTATAGTTGCTGTTTTGTTCATGTATCGTCAAGTTAATGATGTGTTGGTACTTCTGGAACATTCTGAGTTTGTTATTTTGGTGGATGAGTTTTGCCAAGAACAAAATAATTGTCAAAACTGGATTGTATATTTTGGTTTATTTGAGAATCGTCCAGTCCTGCAAAATCACCCAGAGCATTATATTGCAAGCAAACAGATCACCCTCAAGGCAGAGAGAAAACTACAAGATGAGCACTGATTCCTTCTGATGTGACATGTGTTTATGTTTAGACATATGTTTTCTGGTATGGCCGCATCGCATTTGAATCCACACAAGCAGGTTGAGATGCGGCAGTGGGCAATGCATGTTTGGTCTCCAACCGGATAGGTTTAGCTGACTTTCAATTGTGTATCACATGTGAGATTTAATAAAGTGTTCCAAGTCACAACAATTTTAGTGGCGACGAGTCAGGGATTTTTACAAAGTTCTGCCCATGCCCTTAGTGTCAACATGAGGGTGTTAGAACAAATACTCACAAATTTGGTGGAGCAGCAGAAGCTACTCAACGAACAGCACAAGCAACTTGCAGAACCTCTGACAGTCATTGCCGCTGCCTTACATCAACTTCTTGCTGCCAACAACAACAACAGCCAACTGCCGGCCCTGAATATTCTAATGTTCGCACCCTACAAAGACACCGCTGAAGATTGGACAGACTACGAGAAGCGTCTGCGTCGGCAATTCTTGGCTTTCAGCGTTGATGATCATCAACTTCGTAAGTCTCTATTCCTATCTTCGATTTCTCCCAAATTGTATCAAATTGCTCACTCAATTATCGCTGTTGAAAGAACCCTCATCCCTCACATTTGACGAGATGTGTTCCTTGTTGATGGCTTATGGTAGCAAACAGATGCATGTCATAGCCTCTTGTGTGGCGTTCTACCAGAGTAAAAAGAAACCAGGACAGACCTATATGGCATGGGCCACAGAATTACTGCGGCTTAGCCATAAGTGCTAATTCATAACTGAGGCTCATCGGGAATCCTACGCACACCACATGGTTCGAGATGCAATCCTCCGCTCAGCCCCCGACAAAGAAGTCAGACAACAAGCTCTCCAACTTGACAATCCTTCATTAGATGATGTTCTTAATATTGCTCAAATCTTTGAAGTCACAAGAGCCACAAGGGGACAGATAGATTTGTGGGGTGACGTATGTGACGTGCAGTCTGATAGGCCCCTTGTTGGCAAATTACTGCACACTGCAGAAGAGGAAATTGCTGCTATCCAACCACAGCATCCCCATAAGAAATTTAAGCAGAAAACTAGTCTCAAAAATAGACAGGTTCTACCCTCTTGTCCCCACTGTTTCAGGCAGCATGCACAAGAAGATTGCCCACAGCATTGGGCCATGTGTCATAAATGCAATAAGAAGGGTCATGTTGTGCTATTATGTAGGTCCAACACTGTCCAAGCCATACAAGATGACGAGGTGCCAGACGATTCTGTCTTCTGTGTTAACTCGACATTCTCTTCCTCAAACAAATTGTACATAGATATAAAAATGCTAGGCACCGATGTTCACATGCAAGCTGACACCGGATGCGCCGCTACCATCATCACTTATCAGACG
The DNA here is from genome assembly GCA_026315105.1 of Locusta migratoria. Taxonomy (NCBI): domain Eukaryota; kingdom Metazoa; phylum Arthropoda; class Insecta; order Orthoptera; family Acrididae; genus Locusta; species Locusta migratoria. The sequence goes on along the minus strand of CM048746.1, from coordinate 422,019,631 downwards.
CACGTGTCCTTGGGTTCACCACCTCTGTCTCCAGTTACATGTTGTTTGCATATGTATAACTGGCAACAGATATCTCTTTTGGGACAGCTGGATGTGGATGTCTCCTACAAGTCGGTCGTTCGAAACATCACTGTTTTTGTGGTTGATCAGTCAGGCACCGACAATGTATTTGGTTATGATGCCTTTAGGAACTTTGGTTTCTATGTTGACGATGCTGTTCATTTAGTGTCTGATGAAATTCCCTACTCACAATTAGATTCCTTATCTGCCAAATTTTTGGATCTCTTCTCCCCGGGGTTAGGAAGGGTGAAAAAATTCGAAGCTCACATTACTCTCAAACCTGCGGCACGACCAAAATTTTTCCGCACACATGCCATTCTGGTCAACAGGAAATTGATAGACTTACCGCCTCCGGCGTCCTTTTACCCATTGCTACCAGCGAATGGGCTGCGCCTCTTGTTGTCGTGCAGAAACGTAATGGTTCTTTTCGCCTGTGTGGCGACTTCAAAGTTTCGGTAAACGTGCAAAGCCTCATTGACACATACCCCATGCCTCAATGTGAAGAAATGTTTGCAAGTTAGCAGGCGGACAATTCTTTTCCAAAATTTGTTACCGGTAGGTTCGACCAATGCGCGAGTGTCTCGGAAATGCTCCGGCAACTCAATTGGGGATCGCTGGAAGAAAGACGACGTTCTTTTCGTGAATTTCTGTTAAGTAAATTTAGAGGGCCGGAATTTGAAGCTGAGTGTAGTACGATCTTGCTGCCGCCTACTTACATTTCGCGTAAAGATCACAAAGACAAGATAAGAGAAATTAGGGCTCGTACGGAGGCATATAGGCATTGTTTTTTTCCTCGTTCAATTTGGGAGTGGAATAGGAAAGGAAATGCCTAGTAGAGGTACAGTGTACCCTCCGCCACGCACCTTACGGTGAATTGCGGAGTATGTATGTAGATGTAGATGTAGAATTGATCTGTCTGAAGCTTATCACCAGCTTCCCCTAGACGGAGTGTCACGCACATTTCTTGTTGTGAACACCCCTTTCTGTTTGTACCATTACCAGTGTCTACCATTCGGCGTCGCAAGCACCGCTATCTTCCACCGCTTTCTTGAACAGTTGCTCGCCACGGTACCTGGCTGCGTCAGCTATCAAGAAGATATCGTTGTCAAGGGCGCCACCACAGCCGAACGCATCAATTACCTACGCACCCTATTCTCAGTTCTCCAGGAAAACTGCATCAAATGCAATTTTCAAAAGTCCAATCTTTTCCAACCCTCTGTAGTCTATCTGGGGTTTCAGCTGTGCCGGGAGGGCATCCGGCTGCTCAAAGACATTATGAGGCGATCGAAGCTCTTCCTCGCCCCACGAATATCAAAGAGTTGCAGGCCTTTCTGGGCGCTATTGCCTATTACCACCAGTTCTTGCCATCTGACATTGCATATCCCCTTCACAATCTTCTCCACAAAAACTTTCCCTTTCATTGGTCAGAAGATTTCAAAGCAGCATTTAAATGCATCAAAACCCTCTTGCATACTGCATCATATCTGGCTACCTATACACCAGGTCAAATGATTGTACTTGATACCAATGCCTCACAACATGGCATAGGGGCAGTGCTTGCGCACCAATATCAGGATGGGACAAAACGCCCAATTGCGTATGCCTCAAAGACCCTAAATACCTCACAACAGAAATACTCTCAAATAGAAAAAGAGGCCCTCGCCATCATTTATGCTCTTCAAAAATTCAGCATTTTTCTATATGGGTCAAAATTCCATCTTATCACCGATCATAAACCTTTAGTGTCTCTCTTCAACCCTACGGCATCCCTTCCTGACAAGGCTGCCCACAGACTTCAACGTTGGGCCCTGTATCTTTCCCGTTTTCATGACAACATTCACTTCAGATCCACAACCGAGCACGCAAATGCCGACGTTTTGTCGCGCCTTGCCAAGGGCCCTGACCCAACATTTGACTGCATTGAAATTCTGTGTTTCTATCTGGACAAAACGGTACAACGATAGTGGATGGTTTTCCTATTATGGGCAAACGTATTGCAGCAGCCACATATACAGACCCCGTACTTCATCAGATCCTCCGGCATATCGTCCATGGCTGGCCCGATGAACCTTCCAAAAAAGCTTCCAACCCTCTTCGTAACTACTATCTTTTACGCTTTCGCCTTACTGCATGAAACGGCATTTTTTTTCTATCCACTGACAACGCATCGCCAAGGGTGTTCACCTCCTGAATCAGGGCCACTGGGGTGTCACCCGCACCAAAACATTGGCGCACAGACACGTCTATTGGCCGGGCATCGACACCGACATTGCCCACATGGTTGCTGCATGCGAGGTATGCGCCTCCCAGGCGCAAGCACCTAAGAGCTCCACTTCGTCGTGGCCTGGCCCCGCACGCACATGGGAATGCTTCCACATCGACTTTGCCGGGCGTTTTCTCGGCTCCTATTGGCTCCTCGTCATAGACGCCTACTCCAATTTTCTGTTTGTCATTCGTGTCACCGCTCCCTCTACAGCATGTACCACACCTGCACTAACGAAAAGTTTTGCCTTGGAAGGACTACCCACCACCATCGTTTCTGACAATGGCCCCCATTTACATCCTCTGAATTTTCAAACTTTTGTAACACAAGGGGCATCAAACACATCACCTCACACCCATTCCATCCCCAGTTCAATGGGGAAGTCAATCGACTTGTCAGAACTTTTAAAAATCAGATGAAGAAGCTCCTCACCTCTGCCTTCATCGATGAGGCACTCATTGACTTTCTGGTCTCTTATCGCTTCACACCAATGGCCACTCACAGCCCTGCTGAGTTAATGCACGGAAGGCTATGGCAAGCAACAGAAATGGATCCAGACCTGCATCATAGAAGCACACGGGCGCCGCCTCTACACCATTCGCACGCCCGACAGAGATGTTGCCCAACACGTCGATCAGATGAGGAGATGGGTTCTGCCCGTGCACGACACGCCTCCAGCCGGCCAACCTGACTATTGATATGGAGGTAGACTTCACGCCACCCCTGGTGACCAAGCCCTCACACATGCATCAAGCCGTGCTCCAGGATGCAGCATCACCTCACACCCCAGCTGCCACAACACAGGGTGGGGATGCCACACCACTATCACTGGTGTTTCCCCCTCTACACACCATACAGCTACTAATCCTCTCCAAAGACATGTCACCAATACTGGGCTCTCGACATCCACAATGTGCCGGTCATTTCTGACCTTACTCCCGGGTCCTTCCGAGAACCTTCGCACCGGCAGCAGATAACACCTTGGACGTTGGTGCAGTACGAGTGTAACACAGTGCAGTGGTTGAGCCAAAGGTGTTTTTTTTTTTTCTTCTTTTCCTTCCAATGTTCACAAATTTGTGTCGAGGAAAGGTGAGTGTTTTTTTTTTTTTTTTTAATTCTGACTTTCATTAACCACTGCCCATGAGGGCTACAGAAGTTTTGTGTGTTTCTTTTTCTCACAAATGCCCCACAGATCTACATAGCTACTGTCAACAATATTTCCAATGTGTTAATATCATTACTTGTAATTATCTATTGTATCTTGCTGAAGTTTCTTTTGCTTTTTCATATTGTTGCGTTGAAATGGAAGCAGGCTTGACTTTGAAGGCAATTAAACACAGCACTTATACTGAAAGCTGGTTTATTATACACACATACACACAGCACTAATTGCCTCTCGAGCAGAGTGCTCTGCTATTTATACACAGACAGAATGTACCAGAAATTAGAAGAACAGTTAACATAAGAAACAAGTAGAAATTACAAGTGAACATAAGAAAGATGTCGAACATTCTGGAATTGTTAATTACAAAGAAATAAATTTTTTCCGGTGGGTGCGATTGAACCGATGACCTTCAGCACTGCAGTCAGTGACGCTATCCCCTGCGCCACGCCCGCACTCTGTGTACGTGGTCTCTCACGGTATTGCTCCCTCTCCTGGAAAAACAGTGAGCTGTTGTTATGTTCCTTGTGGAGCCAGCTGCAATGTCCTGGATCTTGACCTTATGAGTCCTCTGTATGGCAGTTAAAGAGAATCCTTCCCTTCTCCATGATTATCGACGACAGACGTTCCTGTCATGGCTTCATCCGTAAGATTACCATCCTTAGAGTCCTTGAACAAGAAGCCATTGTCACCTACCTGCTCTTCAGGATCGTAGTAAGGCTTCATGTGCAGGACATGAACAATGTTATTTCGACGACGGCTCATAATCCTCAACTTCTTATGTGACGTCTGATATGCGGCCTATGACACGATACGGACCAAAGTATCGCTTCAATAACTTTTCTGACAGTCCAACCTTCCTTACAGGGGTAAAAATCCATACCAGATCTCGTGGGATATACACTACAGGTCAGTGCTTGTCGTTATACCGCTGATGGTCCTTCTCTTGGGCGTCCAGTGTCCGTATGCAAGCCAGCTGTCTTGCTTCTTTGACCCTGGTGATGAGCTGTTTAACATAGTCATCCTGAGTGTCGTCCGGTTGAAACGGGAACAGCGTATCCATTGTCATCTCAGCTTCCCGGCCATGGAGCAGGCAAAACGGCGTGAAGCCTGTGGTGTCTTGTCTTGCGGTATTGTAAGCAAATGTCACGACTGGCAAAATTGTATCCCAATCCTTCTGCTCAACATTGACGTACATCGACAGTATATAGGCTAACATCTTGTTAAAACATTCTGTAAGACCATTTATCTGAGGATGGTAGGCAGTTGTCATTCTGTGGACAATGTCGCACCGTGACATTTACTCTGCTACTAGTTTTGACTGGAATACTTTTCCATGATCAGATATCGTGACACGGGGTGCTCCATGCTTCAAAATAACCTCTTCTACAAGGAATTTTGTGATCTCTGGAGCTTCTGCAGTCGGCACAGGTTTGGTGACAGCATAGCGTGTGAGGTAGTCAGTGCAGACTATTATCCATCAGTTACCAGATGTTGACTTTGGGAACCTCCCTAAAAGATCGATCCCAATTCGGTGGAATGGAGCTGCTGCTGGCGGAATCTGTACGAGATGCCCTGGAGGTAATTGCGGCACATGCTTCTGTCACTGGCACTCTTTACAGTGAATCACATAGTGCCTGACAGATCGGTAGAGACCTTTCCAGTAACACCTGCATCTGATTCTGTCTAGGGTCTTCACTAATCCCAGATGACTAGATATTGGAGCATTGTGGAAATACTTGAGAATGGCTGACTGGAGATGAGCTGGAACGACCAGTAGTCATTTGGGCCCAGTGTATCGTAGTTGTTCTTATACAATGTTCCATTTATAAGCTGGAACTCTCCATTGGTCCGTTCTCCTTTCTCCAAGGCAACTATCGTTTTTAATAGTGCTGGATCTTCCCTCTGTACAGCTGCAACGTCATCTAATTCAGTGAGGGCTGAAATTTCATTCCACAACAATGACCATAGAATAAAAATACTCGAGTTGATTCCTTCAGAAGTAGTTATACAGAGGCTCAACAAATGACAGAACAAGCAAGCAGTATCAGAAGTGTCATGCCAGCAATATGTATTTCAAGTGTGTTTTCATGCCCTCATGTGAGCTGTCCTGTTTTTTATGTATAGTTTAGTTTATTGTTATAGATGTAAACAAACAAAAAACACGGAAGTGCTTCTTAAACCACATTAAACACTTGATACATTTCTCTAGCAGCAAATGCTTTCAGAGTTTTTTGTGGTGTACACAAGTGACGGCATTTCTTGTGTGTCCACTGGTCCAGAGAATCTACAAAAAAAGAGCTGATCATGCAAGTAAAATAATAATAATAATAAAATATAATTAGTTTTTATTGTATATTTAAACTATAACTCTTCATTATATTCTCATATGAGCTCAGTTTATCTGCATTTCAAAGTATTTTCATTGCATGAGAAACTATTAAGTAATGCACATAGCATGCGTATGTGCCATAGCATTGCCCAGGCACTGGTGAGGTTCAGACTCTCTTCTGAGCCTCCTGAGTCTACCTATGGGCACTCCCTTGGCAGGGAGGGGTGGGAGGAAATGTCACTAATAACGTATGTGTTTGCACCACTGAAGGAACCAGCTCCTACACTAATTGGACTCTGATGGAAGTGCACTAATTGGACATAGCACAATCCAGTGTAGTTAGTTCCCACACCTTATCTTGCGCACGTGGGAAGGCAAAATTTGCACCTCACAGTTGTTTTTCTGTTAAGTTGATGCATCAGTTATGAAAGTCATCAAAATATCGCAAGACCAATAATAATAATAATAATAATACATGTTACAAACTGTGAGCATGACTATGTGATTGTAGAGTAAGAGGATGGTAGTTTGTATCCAGCAAAAGCCAACCCTCTCCCCTTCCACCATATCTTTGCATTCATAATATATTCTGGAACCAGCAAAGACTTTTGTATTGTTACTTGCCACAAATATTTGGCTCTTTTTTCCACATATATCACAATTTGGAGGGGCAATGACGTATATATTCCACATTGTCAAAAATAATTGGTTGTTTGAGAAGAGGTGGGGGAGAGCAGCCTTTGTGCAAGCATAAGTTAAAGTACGAGTGCAGCTTTGTAATCCCAAGTTAGCTTGTCTCTTCATTCTAAAAGAGTGATTTTCTTACAATCACTAAGCATTGTATTTACTGTGTTTTAGTGTTCAGTTGCATATACATATGTTCTTGGGGTTTGTTTCAAGGAATAATAAGGAGTGTTCAGTATCTTTGAGAAACAAAATTTCTCAGCTTTAAGCTTGGAGAAGAAATGAACCCCCAAAGCCACCAGCCACCACTGGAGTACACATAAATTGTTACTTAGCATGTTCTACGTATTCCATGAAAAACTCTTAAATTAGTTTATGGAATGAGTTTTTGTTTGTAACTGGAGCATTATAACTTATTACATGTAGTTAAACGTTTAGCATATGCTCAATTAACTTTCAAAATATTAGAATGAAATAATAATAACAATAATAATGTTAGAGTTTCACAGATAAGTTATGAATTGAGCTCTGAAAAAAATATGTTTGTGTCTATGTATTTTGAACACTTTCTGAATAAAAATACATTTGGGACCCTTTATGTCCACAGCTACAATAATGACCTTTTGCTCAAGGTATTGCTGCCGCCTCTCTTCAGCCTTCATCTGTTTATAGAGAATACAGGATTTCAATACATCCATTGGATCTCTTGGAGGGACCTTTTGATTTCCTCCCAACTGAACACCTACAACAAGGAGAGTTTAGTTAGTTAACAGTGGAATGTACAGGTTGGAGTGTCTGTAATATTAGTTTAGGCAGCTACTCACCAGAAAATGATCTGCAGGCAGGTACATAAAAGAGATGATTACATTCACATAACATAACATTTTTGTCCACAGCCTTCATCAGAAAAAGATACATCCACACAATCATAGCTCCTTGACTGTGGATGAGGATTGGAGGGAGGTGAAGGGGGAAGTACCCTGTCTGGTGTGTGTTTGTGTGTGTGTGTGTGTGTGTGTGTGTGTGTGTGTGAAAGAGAGAGAGAGAGAGAGCACTAGCTTTTACACTCTGCCAGGCAGTGTGATGTTCTATAGCCACCCTTGCCCAGATTAGATTAGATTAGATTAGTTATTTGTTCCGTAGAGTTCTTTCTCCTCTACTCCCCCCCCCCCCCCCCCCTCATTCACTGTCAAAATGCTAGTTGTGCCAGTGCATCCAGAGATGTTAGTCATGTGTGCATGAGTTATCTCTGAATGATTGTGTGAATTTATATTTTTCTGATAAAGGCTGTGCCAAAGATGAAAAGTCATGTGGATGTGATTGTCTCTTCAACGTGTTTCTATGCAATTTATTGAATAAGTTACTTGTTCAATAGATGAAATTTATGATAAATGTTATGATGTGGGGGTGTGTCAACAAGACAATTGGAAAACACTTATATGCATCTAAATAGAAATATAATAATAATTTTGATTTGGCTGGTCATTTAAGCGACTACTTATCTCTACTAAAGAACTCTTCTTTGATATAAATGGAGTTGTTATGGAGAAAGTGCTTTAATCTACATTTGAGGAACATTTTAACTATGGAAAATTTGGTAGGAATGTCAATAATGGAGGGTAGATAACAACTCACTATAGAGGCTCACTGCTCTGATGAAAGGCACAAAAAATAGACAATCACATTCACACAACTTTCGGCCATGGCCTTCATCAGAAAAAGAAACACATACATTCACACAATCACTCAAACAACTATACACATACCACTACCATCTCTGGCTGCTCCAGCGGCACAAGCATCTTGACAGCGAGGGAGGAGGGGATGGGAGGGGGAAGAATACCAGGTAAGGGTTGGGATGGAAAGTTCCGTGTTGCATGATGGATTATAAAGACTATGATAGGCAGGAATGTGAGATGTGACATTGAATACTTTGAAGGGAAGGGACAGCAGAGGATAAAAGGGAGGTATAGAGGAGTGTAGGGGATTTGAAATGATAAAAATAATAAGGAAAAAATAAAAAAAGTAATTAATTCAGGTGTTATTCTAAGGGGGAAGAAGACATGAATTGGAGGAATAAAGGATAATGAGTGGGGAGAATATTAAACATAGGGTGTAGGGAAAAACCCTGTAAAACATCAATTTATTGTCTATATATCCTCCTAAAATTTCTAATATAAATCTTTAACTGCTACTCTCTAAATAATAGCATACACACAGAAATAATAACTAAAATTATGACATTTATATTAACTTTTATATATTATCTTTGGGAAAAAAGTTTGTAAACACAGTATTCTTAGGTACTGACAGGTAACTGACTGTAATTCGTAGCTGGAAGAATAAGATTAAAAGAATGCCACACAAAAATCGAATAAGTCACTTAAAACAGGGTACAGTCTCTGAATACCGTATGTACTGCACAATGGTTGACAATGAAGGAATTATTGTCTGCATCTGGTTCATTAATGAAGCACACTTCCAGTTGAATAGTCATGAGTACACAAAACTAGTGATTTTAAGGTCCTCATGTTTGTGTGAGGCAAAACCACTGTATTCTTCCAAAAGTACTTTGTGGTTTTTGGTCCCTTACCCCGACTAACCAACCACTCAACCATGTGGGCTACAATTTACAGCAGAGTCATTATTGGCCCTCTTTCATGAGAGAAAATTTCTAATATAAATCTTTAACTGCTACTCTCTAAATAATAGCATACACACAGAAATAATAACTAAAATTATGACATTTATATTAACTTTTATATATTATCTTTGGGAAAAAAGTTTGTAAACACAGTATTCTTAGGTACTGACAGGTAACTGACTGTAATTCGTAGCTGGAAGAATAAGATTAAAAGATTGCCACACAAAAATCGAATAAGTCACTTAAAACAGGGTACAGTCTCTGAATACCGTATGTACTGCACAATGGTTGATAATGAAGGAATTATTGTCTGCATCTGGTTCATTAATGAAGCACACTTCCAGTTGAATAGTCATGAGTACACAAAACTAGTGATTTTAAGGTCCTCATGTTTGTGTGAGGCAAAACCACTGTATTCTTCCAAAAGTACTTTGTGGTTTTTGGTCCCTTACCCCCGACTAACCAACCACTCAACCATGTGGGCTACAATTTACAGCAGAGTCATTATTGGCCCTCTTTCATGAGAGAAATGTTACATTTCAATCTTGAAACAGTTACACATGTAGCATTAGAGGATCTGATAGTGATTCAGACTCCCCACCTGACTTAGAGATGCCAGAGGTGCTGAGGCTACGAGTGGCCACCGTCATCCACAGCCAGAGACAGAATGTTAGGTGGTACTATCTCATGGTGACCACCTGAGATTAGACACTCATTACTGATAGCACTCTCTTGGTGCATATATACAGACTGCTGGGAGCCACAGAATCATGAATGTTATATTGCACCTTTAGTAGTACCACCACCGCACAGGATAGAAAATGATCAGCCACTGAGCGGTTCATACAAGATGATGCCAGACTACATCGTACTGAACAGGTGTTTTGCTTTCTCGATAAATGCTTCGGCAATAGTGTTGTTATGTTTGATTATTGCAAATTTACTTGTACAGGGATGGATTGGCCTTCATGTTTTCCAGATCTGACTTCATGTAACTACTTTTTGTGGGCTACATTGAAATACTTTGTCTACCAGAACTGAACCATCCCACAATGCTGGATGAGCTTGAATTCGTAGCTCTGTGAAGCATCAGACTTCCATTCCATTGAAACACTATCGGATGTGATGGCAAATTGTATTGTTCATTTTGTGCCACCTCTGTACTGTGGGCAGTGGGCATTTTGACAAGATATTGATGTGATTGCAAAGAAGACATTTGACACACGAGTTTCATAATGCACGCTGATATTGTACAAGCTGCACTGTGTGCACGACCATCTATTACCAACTTTTTTATTTTTTGTGAACTTCTGTATAGCATTCTTACAGCTTTCACAATAAAAATGTTCGAGATATTTAATTTCAAAAGCAGTGACTCCTTTGGTAGACACCCTGTTTGTCAAGTTTATAAAGCAGCCTGAAAAATCAAGAAGGCAGTTCTCTTCTTTTAATACTTTGACTCTAGCAATGAAATATTCACCTTTTTGTGTTGTGATAGTAGCTTTTGCATTCCAGTTTGATTATTAATTTAAGCATGCAATTTTTATGTTACTGTAAGCCAACAATCACTGAATTTGAGGTGACTAATGATTAGAAAGTTTTTGCTAAAGCTATTTTCTGGGGGGCTCTATTTCATTATGAATTAATTAATAAATAAGTTTTATTCAACATCAAATGATACAAATATCATTTTTTTCTGAATTCATCAGTTAATAACAAGAGAATACTCGTATGATATCTACTACTTTTTTTTCTCTCTTTTACAAGAAAACGGTATATAGATTTAAAAAGATGGCAACCAGTTGCAGGGTTGTAGGTTTCTTTACAACTGGTTTCAGGCAGTTATTTCCTTCTTCAGGTAAACTAATTGTGCCCTGTATGATCATACCCAGTTTGAACATACAGGGCACAATTTGTTTACCTGAAGACGGACAATAATTGTCTGAAACCAACTATAAATAAATCTACAATGCTGCAACTAGTTGCTGTCTCTCTTAATCTATAAACCATAGTTGCTGTTATGGATAAAATACTCAAAACTGTACATGCTGTATTTTAGATTAGCTATTTAAGAAATAACTCAGCACTAAACTTGGGTAACTGTATCAACTGACACTAAAACATTCACAATGAAGCTGTGCAAAACTGATATACTGTCCAAATTTTTATTGACATGAGGTTCAACAGCTGTAAGATATTTGAGGAAATGCATACTGTAAACCCTCAGCTGTTTATTATTTTTCCAAACTTCTACCGGTTTCAGTTATAAACCATCTTCACGGAAGACTATTAAATAAAAATACAGAAACAGAATTGTACACAAGCTGAAGTAAAATACATAATATAACCCAGTATTTTCATATAGTAAGTACTTACGAACTAGACAGACTGATTAAACAGGTGCATTATATGCCTCCATATGCACACTGGCATGCATGTAACACTATAAAAATAAATAAGACACCACTAGGCATCAAGTCTTGGTTAAAAACATAAAAGCAATGCTAGGCTGTGTGATGGTGAACCAAGGTCTATTATAAGAGAACCTAACACAACTATTGAACACATAAATGAGATAAAATTAGTGATGATCAAAGTATACATGGTGTGAAAGTGGTATATCTTAGGCAACCATCATTGCTTATATTTATGACAAGGTGTCATGGCGACATGTTACAGAAGGCAGTATGTAAACATTATGAAAATAACAGGATGGATTATGAAAACAATAAAAGTGTGTAATAACAACAATTATCTGTCAAAGTATAAAAATAAGTGAACAAAGTATACATCAAAGACCTAATGTTAAGAAATAAAGCAAACCTAAACCAATTACAGGATCGTAAGATCGTAATTAGTTTATGTAGAGGTAGGCAAGAGGCTCCTAATGAGCATAGTGGATAACAAAATATGTCAACATTATAATGTGTATGGATACATCTTTCAATGAACAAGATCTGACATATTATGAACAAGAACAAAGTAACATTAAATGAAGTAAACATGTAAACCTTAGGCAACTTAACATAATAGCCAAAGCATAAAAGGGGCAGGTTGTCACAATTACATAGTTCAGAGTGTAAGCGATTATATTAAATATGGATATAGCATCCAGTCACATAAAAAAGTAATACAATTATGTCAAAAAATAAAAGCATTAATTTGGCATGTAGACCTTAAGCATGTAGTACACACAATTAACTGTATATGACAATATATGTATTGGCACATATCTAACAGAACAAAAGTACATAGGAAGATTTATTAAGATAGTATGTAATTAGCCATAGGGTTGCATATGAATAGATAAGGAACATGATATAGCAGTAGCGATGTATGACGATACAAATATGACCAGACGTATACACATTGGTATCGTCATACATCCCTACTGCTATATCATGTTCCTTATCTATTCATATGCAACCCTATGGCTAATTATATACTATCTTAATAAATCTTCCTATGTACTTTTGTTCTGTTAGATATGTGCCAATACATATATTGCCATTACACTTAATTGTGTGTACTACATGCTTAAGGTCTACATGCCAAATTAATGCACTTATTTTTTTACATAATTGTATTACATTTTTATGTGACTGGATGCTATATCCATATTTAATGTAATTGCTTACACCCTGAACTATGTAATTGTGACACCCCGCCCCTTTTATGCTTTGGCTATTATATTATGTAGCCTAAGGCTTACATGTTTACTTCATTTAATGTTACTTTGTTCTTGTTCATAATATGTCAGATCTTGTTCATTGAAAGATATATCCATACACATTATAATGTTGACATATTGTGTTATCCAGTATGCTCATTAGGAGCCTCTTGCCTACCTCTACATGAACTAATTACGATTTTACGATCCTATTATTGGGTTAGGTTTGCTTTATTTCTTAACATTAGGTCTTTGATGTATACTTTGTTCACTGACTTTTATACTTTCGATTAATGATGAAAATTCTCCTCAGAGATGATAAATATTGTTGAAACGAGATAGAATGGCTGGCCAGTACTTACCTTTGTGCTGTACCGCCGATAGTAACTCAAATGAAGAAACAGAAAAAAGGGGAAGGAACTGTGTTCCGAAAGCTTGTCCTTTTTGTCCCCTTTTTTCTGTTTCTTCATTTGTGTTACTATCGGCGGTACAGCACAAAGGTAAGTACTGCCCAGCCATTCTATCTCGTTTCAACAATACTTTTATACTTTGACAGATAATTGTTGTTATTACACATTTTTATTGTTTTCATAATCCATCCTGTTATTTTCGTAATGTTTACGTACTGCCTTCTGTAACATGTCGCCATGACACCTTGTCATAGATATAAGCTATGATGGTTGCCTAAGATATACCACTTTCACACCATGTATACTTTGATCATCACTAATTTTATTTCATTTATGTGTTCAATAGTTGTGTTAGGTTCTCTTGTAATAGACCTTGGTTCACCATCACACAGCCTGGCATTGCTTTTATGTTTTTAACCAAGACTTGATGCCTAGTGGCGTCTTATTTATTTTTATTGTGTGACATGCATGCCAGTATGCATAAGGAGGCATATAATGCACCTATTTAATCAGTCTGTCTTGTTCGTAAGTACTTACTATATGAAAATACTGGGTTATATTATGTATTTTACTTCAGCTTGTGTACGATTCTGTTTCTGTATTTTTATTTAATAGTCTTCTGAGAAGATGGTTTATAACCGAAACCGGTAGAAGTTTGGAAAAATAATAACCAGCTGATGGTTTACAGTATCCATTTCCTGAGATACTGTCCCCTCCACTTTCTATATGTCCTCCCAATTCACATCTCTTCCAACTGTGTACCACATATTTGTGTATAATTTTTAATTGTTTTTTTTTTTTTTTTTTTTTTTTTACTATATCCCCTTTCCTTTACAGCATTAAAAACTGCATTTTGCACTCTCTCCTGTGTCCTCCACTCACCTACTGTTCCTCCTCATTCACTGTTAAGGCGCAAGTAGTGCTGTTGACCAAAGATGGAGGTCATGCATGCATGAGTTGTACCTGAATGATGGTGTGAATGTATGGAAGACGTTGACCAAAAATTTAGTTGTGTGAATGTGATTGTCTTTCCTAAATACGTATCTGCTGCTCAGCAACCATCTTTATGGTGAATTGCTACCTATTCTCATATTATTGTCATTCTAACATGAATTTTCCACTGTAAAGTTGTTATACTATACATCTAAAATGGCTTCACATCTGAAACTGTGAAAGATAAGCGCAGTTCGGACATAGGTACAAGGATATTCTAATCCAAAATATCACAGCGAAGTTGTTTAATAGCTGGATGATATTGTCACTGAGCATGAGTTTTTGTTTTTTGACTTGCTGATACTCACACAGGGGTGATACGCTTCTTTTTGTGGATGGCATGCGCAGCTCTGCTATGGGATCTAGAGCTGCGGAGTCGGCACGCAGCTGGTGGCGGACATCTCGCAGCCATGCCCACTGCTCCTCGCTGTTGCTGAAGTCTTCGCTCGCTGTACTCCCTGTCAGGGGACTGCACACATGTGATCATAATCAGTCAAAATGCTGAAACTGCCTTTGGAGAAATATTTTAACAATGGAAAAAAGGAGACATTGATGTGAAAGCTAGCACATGAATTGCCTTTTGCACAGATTATGTGATTGATTTGTCTGTCATCTACTGGTAGTACAATTATACATTTAAGCCTGAAAATTAAACAAATTGCACTTTTGTTCAACTACTAGAACAAAAATGCAGTTTCTAGAAATGTAGCATAAATATCACCTTAAAGCAACAACATTACATTTAAAAAATAATAAAACAGAGCAATATTGCTAATAAGAAGAGAAATAACCAAACTGAGCAAAACTGCTAGCAAGAAGGGAATACAAGTAGCTATGGGTCAAGTTACAAAACAAACAGGCTATAAGAATATGAAACGGCACCAACTGAAATGGATGAAGTTAAATGGTATTTCGAAGAAGGAAGGAAGGAAGGAAGATTAGGGTTTAATGTCATGTCAATGGAACTTGGCCTTTTGTACACTAGGAATTGTTACAATATAAGAAAGTTGTTGGGGGAGGGGGCAGGGAAGACACTGGATCTGCAGAGTCTACGTAGTAGATACCAGAGTGGTGAAATAGTTCATGTGAGGTAAAAGTAGAGGAAACTAATGGGAACATTCCTAGTTGAGAAAGAATAAACTTAAGTGTGAAGTTAAACTTACATAATCTAATAAATGTAGGATGACTTTGTAATCGCAATATTTTTAGTATTAAACTGCTGTTACAAAAATATGAGAATATAATTTGAAGACACGTTAATATTTAAGTTTATCATTTATATGAATATATGTAGTCTTACCTACTTAAGAAGAATTAAAAAAAATGTTGGTAAAGTTATGGGATCTAATGGTTCATAAACTTCCAAACTACTTAAACTAACTCATCCTACACACACAGCTATGCCCGAGGGAGGACTCAGACCTCTGACAGTGAATGTCTGTGCGAACCGCAGCATGGCGCCTTAGTGTGCATGGCTGTTCCACCACAGCTAGCAAGAATTTAACATCCCTTAGAATGTGAGAAAAATGGAAACAGGCTTATCTGATAAAAACTACCAAATGTTAGGTCATCCATATGACCAAAGAAAGAAATCTGTTAAACTTCAGTTACATGATTAATCAGTCAAACCTACAGGCCATCAATTCTACTAAATACCAAGGAGTAACAATTACGAAAAACTGAAATTGGAAAGAACACAGAAATTATTGTAGGGGATGTGAACCAAAGTCTATTGGCAGAACACTTAGAAGGTGCAACAGTTCTACTAAAGAAACTGCCTACACTACACTTGTACATCCTATTTTGGAGTATTGCTGCACATTGTGGGATACACACCAGGTGGGACTGATGGATGATTTAGAGAAAATTCAGAGAAGGGCAGCTTATTTTGTATTATTGTGATACAGGGGAGATAGTATCATGGAAATGATGCACAAGTTGGGGTGGAAATCATTGAGAGAAAGACATTATTTGTTGTGGAGAGATCTGTTTATGAAAATTCTTTCACCAACTCTTTCTTCTGAATGTGGTCGTGTATTGTTAGCACCCACCTACATAGGGAGACATGATCATCATAAAAAAGAGAAATCAGATCCCAAACCAGATTATGAAATCAGTGAAATACCCTGAGTAATGAGTGAAATGGGCAGGACCACTATGATTTAGTGTGTGGAAAAGTTGAAGTGGCTTAGTGGTCACCTCCACAGTCATGCAGTTGTATAGATAAAAAATTCAGCTATTATTGCAATTGACTGAAATATGAGGATGGAAGTTTACAAGAAAACAGGTGTGCTCTTATTACCACACTGAAACCCCTACACCAAATAGACCTTCATCTTATACCTTGCAAGTACAATACTTTTTAAATATTAAGGAATAAAATATCTATGGGTCAAGATTGTAACTACATTTCACTCTTTATTTGTTATGTGATGACCAGTTCTCTTCTGATCAAAACTGCACAATTTTAATCTACCTCAGAAAATAGTAACTAACTGCATCTTGACATTATAAAATTACAATTTCTATAGCACAGATATCTAGCTGGGAACTATACAAACTTTAGTATACATACCAATAAAATGCCAAATTGCTAAACACAGTATTAAGATGTTCTTTTAAAATAATTCAGCAGAGTCGACTGATAAAATGTTTGTTATTACTTATCATGTGCAATGTAAATCAGCTGAAACATATATGTGTGTGGTCAGTATCGCAATATAGATTAGACTGGCTGCCATGAACTTTCTGCATGTGATGCCACTGTTAGGAGGTATATTCTGTACTGAATGTCTTAAAATCAGTTTTCTGTTTCTTTATTTCTGAATTTTTGAGTTAAGGCGTACTATGTTACACAAGTTTTCTGACTTTTATGTATACTGTTAATGTCCTTCCATGAACTACTAGAGATTTTATTATTTTTGTAGTGTTTTCTTTTGTGTGTGTCCTTTTTTACTCATCATATACCTTTCTTTTCATTAATTTGGGTAATCTTGTGTTATTATTTCTCATACATGTGGACAGGAAAGACAAACATGTGGTTCCTGAAGAGGGACAGCAGCCTTTTCAGTAGCAACAGTCTAACGGTCTGGATGATTGACTAAGCTGGCTTGTAGCATCAAAGCTTTGTGATGCTGTTACTGTGAAAGGCTGAAAGCAAGGGGAAACTACAGTCGTTAATTTTCTTAGGGACACGTAGCTCTATTGTATGAATATATGATGATAGCATCCTCTTGGGTAAAATATTCTGAAGGTAAAATAGTCCCCCATTCAGATCTCTGGGCATGGGGCTACTCTGAAGGATGTCATCATCAGTCCAGTGCCTGCTGCCACCACTGTCACATCATTAACAGCGCTAAGCATCATAATTTACCGTAATTTGCCTGTCCAGTTCATTTTTGTTAGTACTTTCATTTGTGCTACTGTTTTAATATTTTATTCTCACATATTTGATAAATACTGTTGTGTATAGTCTTCATCTGTGACTGATGTATTTCAAAACAAGTCAGAGACCGTAACTACAGATAGTTATCAGTCAGTCCAGTGCCAGCTGCCGCCATTGCCACGTCATTAACAGTGCTAAGTAGCATAATTTAATTTGTATGAAATTTAATTTGCCAGTCAAGTTCTTCATTTTCGTTAGTACTTCTGTTTTAAGAGGTTTATTCTTGCACATTGGCAGATTTTGCTTGTGCTACTGCTTTAATAGTTTATTCTCAGGTATTTGATAAGTACCATTGGGCCCCAGCCACAGAGTCAGCAGCAGTAGAGTTACAGCTAAGTAGAAGTGAACTATTCTGACTTATTTGTGGGCTCAGCAGTGTTAAATTTTTATAAACTCACACTAGTAACAAGTTGATACTTAACTCTCTACAATGAATTGTTGATTTGTTAAGAGGGATAAGATGTGTGACTGCTGTGTACGGATGCAGGAGATGCTGGCCACTGTTCGCGAACAGCTGAGCGTGCTGTTGGTCATGGTCAGCCGTCTTCAGGCTGCTGCCTTGGAGTGTTGCGGCAGCGGGGGTCTGAAGCGTCACATGGGACACCACAGGTGTTACATGCTGTCAGGACATCTTCGCACATATCAGATGCGATTGAGCCATCCTCTCCTCAGGGTGTGTGGCAAGTTCAACAGTGTTCACGTCATTCGAGGCAGAGGGTCAATGTGGAGGTTGACCATGTGGCGTCACCCATTCTGCCTGTGAGTGGACATGTGGCCGCTCCTTCAGCAGTGTTTGAGCAGGTACATGGGGGGAGGGTTTTATTAATGATTGGGAGCTCCAATGTTAGGTAAATAGCGGAAAGGTCGTGGAAGGAGGCCAGTGTGCACTCTGTTTGCTTGCTAGGGGTCTCATCCAAGATGTGGAGGAGGCCATTCCAGTGGCGATAGAGAGCAGTGAGTGCACTTGACTGCAAATTGTTGCTCATGTCAATACCAATGACTCCTGCCGGCTGGGTTCAAAGGTCATCCTAAGTTCATACTGGTGGTTGGCAGAGTTGGTGAAGGCTGAAAGCCTCGCTTGTGCGGTGGTATCTGAGCTAACTATTTATAGTGTCATTCCCAGAACCAATCACAGGCCTGGTTTGGAGCGGAGTGGAAGGCTTAAACCAGAGGCTCACACGATTCTGCAGAGATCTGGGGTGCAAATTTCTTGACCTCCGCTATGGGGTGGATAAATGTAGGATTCCCCTGAAAAGGGCACACGTGCAGAAAGTGGCTACAAGGGTAGCGGAATATGTGCGGAGTGCACATGGAGGGTTTTTAGGTTAGAGAATTCCCTCCCTAGGCCCGACAAGATGCCTCCTAAGCTGTGACAAGGTAGCAGTAGACAAAACACAACAGGGAATGAAAAGATCAATTAGTATTAGTGAACTGCAAGAGCATCTATAGAAAGGTCCCAGTACTGCTCTCATTAATTAATGGTCACAATGCCCACATAGTCCTAGGGACGGAAAGTTGGTTGAAACCAGATGTAAACAGTAATGAGAGTCTAAACTCAGATTGGAATGTATACCGCAGAGATAGGCTGGACAGTGAAGGGGGAGGCACGTTTATAGCAATAAAGGGTGCAATAGTATCAAAGGAAATAGACAGAGATTCGAAATATGAAATAATTTGGGTGAAGGTCATAATTAAAGCAGGCTCAAACATGGTAATTGGATGTTTCTATAGGCCTCTTGGCTCAGCAGCTGTTGTGACAGAACACCTGAAGGAAAATTTGGAAAATATTTCTAGTACATTTCCCAATCATTTTATAGTTTTGATAGGAGATTTGCCGGATGCAGGCTGGGAGACTCAAACGTTTATGACGGGTGGCAGGGACAAAGAATCCAGTGAAATTCATTTCAGTGCTGTATCTGAAAACTACCTTGAGCAGTTAAACAGAGAACTGACTCATGGCAACAACATATTAGACCTTCTGGTGACAAATGGACCCGAATTATTCGGAACATTTAATGCAGAACAGGGAATTAGTGATCATAAAGCGGTTACAGCATCGATAATTTCAGCCGTAAATAGAAATATTAAAAAATGTAGGAAGATTTTTCTGTTAAGAAAACAAGCCAAAAAGCAGATTTCAGAGTACTTGACAGCTCAACACAGAAGTTTTATCTCAAGTGCAGATAGTATTGAGGAACAGTGGACAAAGTTCAAAGCTATTGTGCAATATGCATCAGGTGAGTATGTACCAAGCAAGATCATAAGAGATGGAAAGGAGCCACTATGGTACAACAACTGAATTAGAAAACTGCTACAGAAGCAAAGGGAACTTCACTGCAAACATAAACATAGCCAAAGCCTTGAAGACAAACAAAAATTAAATGAAGCAAAATGTAGTGTGAGGAGGGCTATGTAAGAGGCATTAAATGAATTTTAAAGTAAAGTTCTGAGTACTGACTTGGCTGAATATCTTAAGAAATTTTGGTCTTATGTCAAAGCGGTAGATGGATCAAAACAAAATGTCCAGACACTCTGTGATGAAAATGGTACTGAAACAGAGGATGACACTCTGCTGAGTTACTAAATGTCTTTTGCCAAACCTGTTTCACAGAGGAAGATTGCACTGTAGTTCCTTCTCTAGATTGTCACACATATGACAAAATGGAAGATATCAAAAAATTGACAAAGGGATAGAAAAACAATTAAAATTTCTTACACGAAGTCATCCCCATACGTCGAACAGATGTGCAGAACTATAGGCCTATATCTCTAACATCAGTCAGTTGTAGAATTTTGGAACACGTATTATGTTCGAATATAATGACTTTTCTGGAGACTAGAAATCTGCTTTGTAGGAATCATCATGGGTTTCGAAAAAGGCGATCGTGTGAAACCCAGCTCATGCTATTCGTCCACGAGACTGAGAGGGCCATAGACACAGGTTCTCAGGTAGATGTCATGTTTCTTGACTTCCGCAAGGCTTTTGATACAGTCCCCCCCCCCCCCCCCAAGTCATTTAATGAACAAAGTAAGAGCATATGGTCTGTCAGACCAATTGTGTGATTGGATTGAGGAGTTCCTAGATGACAGATTGCAAACTGTCATTCTCAATGGAGAGAAGTCTTCCGAAGTAAGAGTGATGTCAGGTGTGCCACAGTGGAGTGTTGTGGGTCCATTGCTGTTCACAATATATATAAATGACCTTGTGGGTAACATTGAGGCCTTTTGTGGATGTTGCTGGATTATATAGAGAGGTTATAGCAATGGAAAATTGTATTGAAATGCAGGAGGATCTGCATCGAATTGATGCATGGTGCAGGGAATGGCAATTGAATCTCAATGTAGACAAGTGTAATGTGCTATGAATACATAGAACGAAAGCTTCTTTATCAATTAGCTACACTATAGCAGGTCAGCAACTGGAAGCAGTTAATTCCATAAATTATCTGGGAGTAGGCATTAGCAGTGATTTAATGGAACAACCATATAAAATCAGTTGTCAGTAAAGCAGATGACAGACTTAGATTCATTGGAAGAATCCTAAGGAAATGCAGTCCGAAAACACAGGAAGCAGGTTACAGTACACTTGTTCACCCACTGCTTGAATACAGCTCACCAGTGTGGGATCCATACCAGGTGGGGTTGATAGAGGAAGTAGAGAAGATCTAATGGAGAGCAGCATGCTTCATTACAGGATCATTTAATAATTGTGAAAGTGTTACAGAGATGATAGATAAACTCCAGTGAAAGACTCTGCAGGAGAGACACTCTGTCACTCGGTATGGGCTTTTGTCGAAGTTTCGAAGTACCTTTATCGAGGAGTCTAGAAGTATATTGCTCCCTCCTATGTATATCTCGTGAAGAGATCATGAAGATAAAATCAGAGAGATTAGAGCCCACACAGAGACATACCAACAATCTTTCTTTTCGTGAACAATACATGACTGGAATAGGAGGGAGAACTGATAGTGGCACTCAAAGTACCCTCCGGCACACACCGTCCGGTGGCTTGCAGAGTATGGATGTAGATGTAGATCAAGAAAAACAAAGCAGGCATTCTACATATCAGAGTGTGGAATGTTCTATCCCTCAATTGGGTAGGTAAGTTAGAAAATTTGAAAAGAGAAATGGATAGGTTAAAGTTAGATATGCCGGGAATAAGTAAAGTTTGACAGCAGGATGAACAGAATTTTTGGTAGGTGAGTACAGGGTTATAAATACGAAATCAGTTGGTGGTAATGCATGAGTAAGTCTGATAATGAGTAATTAAATAGGTATGTGGGTAAGTTACTATGAACAGGATAGTGAATGCATTATTGTAGCCAAGATGGACACAAAGTCAACACTGACCACAGTAGTACAAGTTTATATGCCAACTAGCACTGCCAATGATGAGGAGATCGAAGAAATGTATGAGACGATAAAAAAAAATTATTCAGACCATTAAAGAAGAAGAAAACTTAATTGTTAAGGAGACTGAAACTTGGTAGTAAGAAGAGAAGAGAAGTAAATGTAGTAGGTGAATAAGGACTGGCGAAAAGTGATGAAAGAGGAGATCGCCCGGTAGAATTTTGTGCAGAGCATAATTTAATCAATACAAACACTTGGTATAATCATCATGAATAAAAGTCACATACTTGGAAGAGACCAGGAGACAATGGGAGGTAAGGCAAAGGTTTAGAAACCAGGTTTTAAACTGCAAGACATATCCAGAGACAGATATAAAATCTGATTAAGGAGATGTAACCTGGACAAACTGAAGGAACCAGAAATGGTTGAGAGTTTCAGTAGGAGAATTAGGCAAGGATTGGACAAAACGAAGGAAAGTAATACAGTAAAAGAAGAATGGGTACCTCTGAGAGATAAAGTAATGAAGACCACAGAAGATCATGTAGGCAAGAAGGACAAGGCCTAAAAGAAATTCTTGGATAACACATGAGATACTGATCTTAATTGATGAAAGAAGAAATATAAAAATACATCAAGTGAGGCAGGCAAAAGGGAGAACAGACGTCTGAAAAATGAGGTTGACAAGAAGTGCAGACTGGCTAAGCAGTAGTGGCTTGAGGAGAAGTGGAAGACCATAGAAGAATGTATAACTAGGGGAAAGACAGATACCGCCTACAGGAAAAGCAACGGTATGAATCTCAAGAACTCAGATGGGAAACCAGTACTAAGCAAAGAAAGGAAAGGTGGAAGGAATATATAGGCCTGTACAAAGGAAATAAAGTTGCAGTATTCTAGAAATGGAAGACGAAGTAGAGGAAGGTGGGATAAGAGATACTACTATATTGTGAGAAGAATCTGACAGACAACTAAAAGATTTGAGTAGAAACAAAGTCCCTGGAATAGATATTGTTCCATCTGAACTGCCAGTCATGAAGAAATTGTTCCACCAAGTATGCAAGATGTATGTGACAAGGGAAATACCCTCAGACTTCAAGAAGAATGTATTGATTCCAATATTTAAGAAAGCAAGTGCAGACAAATTGTGTAATTCGTTTGTTAGCCGGCCGCGGTGGTCGAGGGACTGAGGTGCTGCTGTCACGGTCTGCACGGCCACTACGGTTGGGGGTTCGAATCCCCCCTCGGGCATGGATATTTGTGCCGTCCTTAGGATAAGCTAGTTGATAAGTAGTTTGTAAGTTTAGGGACTGATGACCCCGTAGTTAAGTCCCATAAGCTATACAAACATTTGAACATTTTTTTGAATCGTTTGTTAAACACAAAGTCAACACCAATACCTTCTGCAGCAACTTTCTGTTATTACCACTGTCTCGGTTGCCGAAATGTTGTTGTCTCCACTCTGTAGAAACGTCAGTAAGGCGTCGAACCATTTTAGTTCATTATGATGATGACAATATTTCAGAACCTAATAGTTTTGACCAGTGTATAAGCGCTGAAGGACTTGAGTCTAAACAAGGCCCCTGGAGTAGATGATATTCCGTCTGAAGTGAAAGGGTTAGGAGAGCCAGTCATGAAAAAATTGAACCGACTGGTATGCAAGATGTATGAGACAGGGAAAATATCCTCCGACGTCAGGAAGAATATCGTAATTCCAGTTCCAAAGAAAGCAGGTGCAGACAAATGTGAAAATTACAGAATTATCAGTTTAACAAGTCATGGTTGCAAATTACTAACATGAATTATTTACAGAAGAGTGGAAAAACAGGTGTAATCTGACCTTGGGGAAGATCAGTTTGGATTTATGAGAAATGTATGAACACACGAGTCAATACTCACGTTAAACCTATCTTAGAAAATAGATTAACGAAATGTTTTTAGCATTTGTGGATCTGGAGCAAGCTTTTGACAATGTTGACTGGCATACACGTTTTCAGATTCTGAAGGTAGCAGGGATAAAATATAGACCGGTGAGCTATATTCAGCTTGTAATAAACCAGACAGCAGTTATTAAAGTTGAAGGGCATGAATTGGTTGCAGTGGTTGCAAGGGAGTAAGACACAGTTGTAGCCTTTCCCCAGTGTTGTTCAATATGTGCATTGAACAAGCTGTGAGGAATGCAAGGAGAAATTTGGAGAGGGAATTAAAATCCAGGGAGGCAGAATAAAAACCTTGTGGTTTGCTGATGACATAGTGATTCTGTCAGAGACAGCAAAGTACCTGGAAGAGCAATTAAATGGAATGGTCAGTGTCTTAAAAGGAAGATATAAGATGAACATTAAGAAGAGTAAAATGAGGGTAATGGAATGTAGCGTCAGAAAATCAGGTGATGCTGAAGGAATAAGATTAGGCAATGAGACGAGGAGATGAGTTTTGTTATTTTTGTAGTAAGATAACTTCTGATGGCTGAAGTAAAGAAGATATAAAATGCCGAATGGCTATGGGAAGAAAAGTGTTTATGAAGAAGCAAAATTTGTTGACATCAAATATTAGTTTAAATGTTAGGAAGTCCTTTCTGAAAGCATTTGTCTAGAGTGTAGCATTGTATTGGAGTGAAACATGGACGATAAGGAGTTCAGACAAAAAGATGATAGAAGCTTTCGAAATGTGGTGATACAGACGAATGATGAAGATTAAATGGGTAGATCACATAACTAATGAAGAGGTGCTCAACAGAATAGGGGAGAAAAGGAGTTTCTGGCATATCCTAACTAAGAGAAGGGATAGGTTGGTGGGACACATTGTGAGACATAAAGGAATCATCAACTTAGCATTAGAAGGAAGTGTGTGGGGTAAAAATCATAGAGGGAGAGTGAGGGACAAATACAGTAAGCAGATTCAAAAGGATATAATTTGCCATACTCAGGATCAGCCCGAACAAATTCATTGCCCTAGGCATATTATTTTAATGGCGCCCCATTTAATAAAATTGCAATAAAACATCAATGTAAAATACACATGCATACACAAATGCATAAACAGATTTCCCCATTAAAATGGGACACATCATACACTTTTATACAACAATGTTACTTTTTCATCGTTTTTACATTTTTTCTTTTAAAAAGGTTTTGATTGATAGTTTACAATAATTGATACAATTATGAGCTTCATTATACAAAGAACCACAACAATTTCATTTTTCTTGCCTTGGCTTTTGCAAAATCTGACGCAATCTCCTTTAAATCAATTGTTTGCTGTTTCTCATTCAATTAACAAATTTGCCAACCATACAAGTCTTTCTTGAGTCACTGTGGATCACAGATAAGGGAATTTTATTTTGTACATCATGTATGTTACACAGACAGCCCAATACACAATGTAGGTTGTTAATCTGATGAAATCTCTCATAAATTGAATTTATTGCAGTATCCAACATTGCAAAATAAATATTAATTTTGAAATAATTTTTCGCCATGAATAGGTTCATCTCCTGCTTTGTAACCAAACTGTCCTTTCTTGTGTCTTAGACGGACTGGTTCCATATCTGATGAAAATGATACAGGAATGTTGGCTGCTTGTCAAATTTCTTTTGCATCTACCAGTATTTTTTCAAATCCCAAATCACTTACACAATCTTAAAAAACGGTTTTTGTTTTTAGCAGAGCATTTGTAGTGGCGTTTAGATCAGTTTCTTTTGATTGAAGAAGTCTGCTAGTCAAATTAACTTTGAACAACATATTGCATGTACCAAGCAACAAGTGAAGCAATAAACTTGAAGTTTATCTTTTTTTTTATTTATTTATTTTTTTTTTTTTTTAGCAATGGACTGAGCCTCAATTCGCATTTGATTTCCAGCTGAACCAGTCAATGTACGATCTTAATAAATAACCATGAGTGCATCATGCACACATGAGATGTCTCTTTTAGTAGAAAATTTATGGGGACAGGGATATGACAATACAAGTAACATAAGAGGTAAACAACATGGTGGTGTCCAAAAAAGTACCATGCAGTTCGCACACATTAAATCTTGTCGGGAATGATGCTGGTAAATGTTGTTTTGCTGTCACATCCTTCTTCAACTTGATCCAAACGATTTATGTGCATTTTTCTGCTACAACATATCATTGGGATGTCCTATTACGCCATGTGCCTGCTTTGACATTAAAACCAGTGAGCTATACTAGATGGGAGAGAAGGATTGATGCAGTGCATCCTTAGTGTTATCAGTTTCTTGGTAAGATAGATCCCCGGGCAAGGTGCTCTCAAATGACGGTGGGAGTAGCTGACATCTCACATGTTACTACAACTAAACTGAAATGCTTTGTCCTGTTCTGTTCCTGTAGTCTGTGAAGGTATAGTTTTGACAGCAACAAAGATACATACTTGCAAAAGTCCTCTCCTGTTTCACTTGAAGAGACATCTACATATGTATACTCCGCAGTCCACCGTAACGTGCATGGTGGAGGGTACACTGTGCCACTATTAGGCATTTCCTTTCCTCTTCCACCCTCAAATAGAATGAGGGAAGTGTCTATACACCTCTGTACAAGCCCTAATTTCTATTCTCATGTGGTTTATGCGAAATGTAAGTAGGCGGCAGGAAGATCGTTCTACTGTCAGCTTCAAATTCCGGCCCTCTAAATTTCCTCTACAGAATTTCTCAAAAAGATCATCGTCTTTCCTCCAGCGATTTCCATTTCAGCTCCCATAGCATTTCTGTGACACTCGCACATTGGTCAAACCTATCAGTAACGGACCTAGCTGCTCCCCTCTGAACTGCTTCCATGTCTTCCTTTAAACTGATCTGCATCCCAAACACTTGAGCAATACTCAAGACGTGATCATACAACCGTTTTATACATGGTCTCCTTTATAGATGAAGTACATCTTCCCAAAATTCTCCCAATGAACTGCAGATGGCTGTCTGCCTTACTCACATCAGCAAACAGCTGCAAAATAGAAGTTACTCTGTCCATCAGACCATTTATATAGATAGAAAATAATAATGGTCTTATCACACTCTCCTGGGGCACGCTTGACTATACGCTCTTCTCTGATGATCACTCACCTTCGAGAACAACACACTGCATTCTATTACTTGGGAAGTCTTCCAGCCAGTCAGAAATCTGAGAACCTATTGCATACACTTGTATTTTTGTTAGCGGTCTGCAGTGTGGCATCGCGTCAAATGCCTTTTTGAAATCGAGAAAAATACAATCTGCCTGTTGCCCTTCATCCATGGCTCTCAAGATGTCATGTGAGAGAAGCACAAGCTGAGTTTCACATGAAGGATGTTTCCTAAGACCGAGCTGATTCATAGAAACAAGTTTCTCTAGGAAATTCACAATATTCGAGCAGAGAATATGCTCTAAAATTCTACAGGAAACTGACGTCAACGATATCGGCCTGTAATTATATGGGTCAGTTCATTTACCTTTCTTATAAACAGGAGTTACCCGTGCTGAATTAACACTAGGAACTTTGTGTTGAATGAATTATTCGTGATACATAGGCTCTTTCTTCAATGAGACAGGCACAAACTCACAATGTCTGTGTGCAACATAAATCCACACTTGCACCTAAGACTAATTATTTATAGCATCATTATAAACAAATAAAAGGGGATCTTTCTTACCAAGAAACTGATAACGTGATAACAGCAGTAATATACAGGAGGGCTTAAGAAAAAAATAATTTATTGTATTTTCCCATTTGTTCATGTACAAATGTAAGGCACGCCCTGTGTTATTTGGCACCCTAAACCGTCTGTTATTTTTTACCACAGATGATGTGTGTGGTGTTATGGCCAGTTCATCAGCACCCATGGTATACCGCAGAGACTGCAGAGCGGTGGACTGTGTGGGGCCATGAGGACGCTGTAGCTGACATGATGGGCAGCGCGCCAGCTCTGATCATGGGATGGTTAGTTGCAAACTGCTACTCACCTATTCATTCAACACTTACTAGCAGAATTCAGAAACGTCAAAGAGAATGCCTGTAACACTGACTTGCATCTTGTCTGTTGCCTGTTGCTCTATTTGTAGTAACGGATACGTCGCTCTTGGACTGCAGCACAACAGCAAAATAAAATGCACCGCGAGCGTACGAGGGTTCATTGCACACGGCAAATTTGCCACCCCCCCAAATTCAAGCATCCTAGTAAATTGTCTAGTTTACCTATATGGATGGGCCGGCCCTGGCCATACATATTCTCAGATAAAGAGGCTTGCACAGGACAGGGTAGCGTGGAGAGCTACATCAAACCAGTCTGCAGATTGAAAACCACAACAACAACACAAACATATTCCAATGATACTCTGTCCTCAGTGAAGCACATTTTACAATGCTCCTTGTACAGTGTTGTGGAAACATTTAATTTATTATTTAAAAAATCCATGTTTCCCTTGATCACACCACAACTTGAGAATGGCTCCTTCAATTGGGCTGACTTTTTTTGGTTCTGTTCACAATTCCTAGGACAAGGTTTTTAAGAAACAAAATGTTTGGGAAATTGAGCAGAAAATTGTAAAATTTTAGAAAATCTAAAAATGCATTTTTCAGTGTCTTCTTGTGTTTCCATGAGATAGACTAAAATAGTATCTAGAATAAATAAATACCAAGCAATGCAGAGTTTTCAGCTAGTTATTAAAAACATCTGAAACTGTACCTACAGCCAGTAAATGATTGTAAAAGTACTATGTTTGTAAACTATCATAATAAATTTGATCATGTAGTTTATACTGTTTTATTATGATATCCATTTTATGTTGCAGTATTGGTAGTTAAATCTCGTTCTTATAAAATGTACTTTTTATATGTAACATAATAATAAAATGTTATTTTAATGATTTATTTGTTATTACCTTTTTCTCTTTAATTCCTTTAAGAAAGAGAGAATTGTCTATTAAAACGTTCAGTAAAGTATACATCAATGACAGTGTCATCTAATTGCCATTCCCAGTATTAACTTATTGAACTTCAAGGCAGTCAGCCTCATCTCTAATGCAGTACTGACCATGTGTGTATATGATGTACATCTTTAAGATTATTACTGTTCCAAAATAATGTACAACAATTTGCTAGAATTCCTGGATATGCTAAAACGTAAATGTTCTTAACTAATTCCTATGTCACTTGGAAAAAATTTAGAAAGAAAGTAAGAATAAAATCATGATCACAGTAGATTTCAATATAGATGGGTTAGTCATAAACAGTGAAGCCACAAAGTTCCATGACTTGATTCAGAAATCTGGTTTCATACTACACTACCATGATGGTACCATAATAACCAGTATGTATATAACCTGTATATAACCTGCATTGATAATATTATTACAAATTATCAGTTTGAAAACACATAAGTGTTGCTTAGGCATAGGAAATTCTGATAATACAACTCTTTTTATCAGGCTTCCAAAATCTGATCAACCTAAGCCTCTAGAAATGCAAATAAAAAGGAATTTCAGCAAAAATAAAAATAATTCTTTCCTCAGTAAACTTAGTGTTCCAGTCTGTAGACAACTATAGTTCATGCGCAAGAAACTATAACAACTGATTAAATTCATGCATTCAATGAATGAAGTGGATAACAATAGGGATAAAAATCTCTGGTGCTAAGAAAACACTAAAATCAAACAGAAATATTGGGTTTGTAAAATATGTTAAATGCTATAAACTTGTATTTAGGAAAGTTGTACTAGCTGCTAAAATGGCAAGTAATAAATTCATCTTCCAACCCAAAAATAACACCGTAGCTTCCCTTGTGAGAAAAAATTAACCATTTGGAATGTCAGTAATGGAGGATAGATAACAACTCATGATAAGGAAGTTCGCTGAGTCACTGACAGGCACAAAAAATGGGCAATCTCATCACACAACTTAAATTTAAGCAGATTAACAAATGTCTTTACTGTGAGTTGTTATCTCTGCTCCATTACTGAGACTCCAATTGGATTTTCCATTCTTAAATTAACCTTTCAGTAGTGTAGAATAGTGTTTGGGTATTTATCTCTATTCTGTCCATCTGAAGTGTTATTAGTAATTCATATTTTTATTATTCCATGTTGTGTTAATAAAGAATATAGTTACTTTTTTCGCCTACTGCAGTATAAATTAAGAAACTGATAAAATTTTGTCACCCACATGTTAGTCTAATTTGAAGTAATTCAAAAATAGTAATGAACAAAGTTAACAATCCCAAATCAGTTGGCATAATCTACAACATATGAATTAAGAAAAATTTGTGAATTTTATTGTGATTGTAGCTTACCACGTCAGAAATAAGAGAATATAAACACCTAATTTCACTGGTAAGAACCATAGAGATGTACCTCCCCCTGTAAAAAGCAATGACAACTGTTTGTCATTTTGATCTGCTTTGTAATCATTAGGATGTAAGTTTGCAGAAAAATTCCTTATCATTAATTTATGTGGTATGAGATACTTCAAAATAATGACAGTAATATCTTGCAAACTTTTTTTTTATTCTACACTGACTACATTACAGAACACTTAACTGCACATCTGACTCTGGACCAATTAACGCCACTGAAAAGGTTCCAATCACGATGTCATTGTTAAGCTGTTGAACCAGAAGTCATTCAACAGATGTAATACCTGATATAACTGAGGACCTTACTAACTGCATAATGACTTTTAAGACAGAGAAAACTAGGAAAATGACCACAGTTAAATGTATACTGTATTAATTTTCCCCAGTGATGGAGTGGGTGGGGGAGGACAATAATGGATCTAGAGAGGAGAGCTGGACTAAGGGCTCAATACTGCCCTTCCCTCATTGAAAGTACCTGTGATTTAATTTTTACCTTATAAAACTCATCCTCAAAAGGAAAGCCCCCCCCCTCCCCCCAGCCATACGCACACAAGTATTTTTACTTCTGAAATTTGCCTGTTGTATTTCTTCTTTTTATAATTTTTTGATGCACATCTGGATCCTGTTGATATTCTGCCATGATATTTCAGCCCAGAGATGTTGGACTGTCTTCAGGTGAGTAGACAATTACTGAAGAGCTAAGATGCAGTCACAGTATTTATGCTGGTTCTTGTGCATACAAAATGCACTGACACAATTCTGTGCATGCATTAGGTGGTGATATGCGTGGTGATGTGCTGCCTTCGGTGGTGGAAGAGAATTATAAATTCAAAGTTTCTGGTATCTGCAGCTTGAAAATAAATAACAGGCTAGAGTGAAATATTTTTCTAAATATCCAGTGATGTCGGATCCAAAAGATGATTACTGTAGTAAAAATTAGTGTGGAATAAGGTCTGTCTCACTATTTATTAAAATCCACACAGAGGTTCCTTATTATTATTATTATTATTAACTCAATGAAAACTGAGACATTGTCACATCTGCCAGTCAGCCTTATATACTTTTTAACAATCGGAAATTCCACAAACACATTGTTTTTAAAGAATATTATTAAAATTATAATTAATTAATTTTGTATGTACAATAAGCTTTTCATAGCAAAATGGCTTTCAATGTGTTTTGAAACAATGTTTTCATTAACTTTGTTAATTGCATTACCTAATGATTGAAATTTTCTTACTAACATAAATTCAATGTTCTGGTATCTGCAACTTGAAAATAATACTGGTAACAGGCTAGATAGAAATATTTTTGTAAATAGTACAAAACGTATTTGTTTATACTTTTGTTAATAGGTTTCTTGGAATACTCTAACTATAATTATGTATAGTCAGTAATTATGTTTATTAGTCACACCATCTCAAACCACCTGCCAAAACATTGACTGAACAACACTGGAAAGTAAATTGATAGGTATATTTGTATTTTGTAATGAATCTGGAATCAACTGCTTCAGTTAGTGTTTGTATCAATTTTTCCTAAAGAAGGGGTCTGGCTTTGTTGCTTTACAAAGAGCAACAATCTCTAATCATTGTTTATCAATTGATAATTTTGATTCATCAGTGATTTGATCACTAATTACAAAATTTCAATTTTTATCCAGGTGACAGTTGTTGTCACAATTTATAAGATTGGCAGCAAGACATATTTACACTGATTCTTTAGTTACTGAATTCCAAAACATGAAAATGGGGCTAAAATTTTTCTTCTATTATATTCCATATTCCAGTGAGTTATGTGTGTCCCATGGAAATACAGTGTTCTGATACTGCCATACTGATTTTGATGGTTGCAGAAGACGGGTTTGTCTGACATCACTGAAATGGACCTCAGCAGCAGTGAGTGGAACCCAGCAAAATTGAGATTAGTGTTTGGAGCAAGTGAGTTAAACCCCAACCTTAACGTTTGTCAGAAATTTACATCTTCCACCACTGAGTGCGGCACATACAGTTTGGCTATATAGCCCATGTACAAATGTTGCCTGCACATTTCGCAGGCACAAGTACCACCATAAATTCCAAGACAGCACCTGAGCTCTTCAGTAGTTGCCTACTCACCTCCAAATGGCCAGACATCTCTGGGCAAACTATAAGGGAATAATGTTGACGGAATCTGGCTGCATACCCAAAAATCATTGGAAAAAGGACCTTGTTTTTAATTCAACTAGATCAACTTCCCCAAACCAAAATCCTGTCTCCACTGTCTCCAACTGGACGGGGGCAGGAGGATATATTACTTACAATTGAATACAATTGTGGAACAATGAATACTTCACTATGTAAGACATGGTATGAATATGGAGGTGTATTCATACATTGATAACAAATAGTGTACTAAACAGTTACTAAACAGTCTGCAGATATTACATCCAGTCCTTCATTGTTCAGATCTTGGGACTGGAATGAGCTGAGGGTGGTATTTGTTGTGGCATGAAGCCAGTGCCACACACCAGACACAAGAGAATGATCGTGGAGAAGGCAGTGGTCAACCGACAGCCTATTGCACACTGGTGCTGTGCCTCTTGGAGGGCGTAACCATACACGCACATCCTATACAAGCTACTATATCTAGGCTGACATGCATCAAAACTCCATCAGAAAGAAGACAATGTTGTGACACGAGAGAAGAAAGAAACACTATATAAGTTGAGTAACTGGTGTAATCTTCAGTCAATAAAACTTGTAATACTAATTTCTATAGAACTGTTTCAGCTGACCACAATCCTGCACCAGTACCTTTACTGACAACTAGACTGGGATGAGTATTCATCAAATGGCGACGAGGAGAAGAACAGCCCACATTCCAACGAGATATTGAAATTACTGTGACATAATGCTGCACTAGTACTTTGCTTTATTACAGGTCTCGGCAATACCATTATATAATCTTTTGTGCATTCTGTTGCATGGAATAGTGTAACTTTATGTATTTTTGCTCTGTTTCTGCTTGTTGTTTTTGCATCATGACTACTCCAACTAACACTATCCCTGCCACTAAGCTGCAGCTTCCTGAACTCAATGCACATCAGCTAATGCAGATGTTTCAGTTTCAGAGCCAACAAATTGCCTCGCTGCTGTCCACTGTACAACAACTTCTGGCCGCACTTGTGCAACAAAATATGCAAGTTCCACTGCAGCAGCCACCTCCTCCAGTAATTCCACCATTCCACCTGTATGAAGAAGCAAACGAAGACTGGACAGATTGGCTGCAACAGTTTGAAGCCTACGCCACAGTTCACAAGATACAAGGTACTGTCAAACTAAACTTTTTCTTGCCATGTGTAGGCCCGCCAGCATTCCGTCTTGTCAAAAACTGTTTCCCACCATGGAGTCTTGTGAACTTTCATATGATTCAGTGATAGGAGCCCTCACGGCATATTTTGAACAGCAAATCAATGTAGTGACTGCTTGGTATCAGCCTTTCCGGTGTAGGAAACAAGAAAATCAAACCTACAGGCAATGGATAACAGATCTTCAAGGTCTCACTAGGAAGTGTAAATTAAAATGTTTGTGTGGAGCTTTGTATTCAGATGTGATGTTATGTGATGCTATTGTCTATAATATAACTGATGTCTGCCTAAGGGAGCAGATTATAAAAATGTCAGCTCCATCTTTCCATCAAGTAGAACAGATTTTAGAACAGTACAATTCAGGTGCCATGGCAGCGGAAAACATTGATTCAATTCCACTGTGTACTTTAGCTACATCTTACGCTGGCAAGTGCAAGGTCGGTCGCTGTGCATTTCTGTCTGCCCACTCAAAGCATAAACAAGTTTCTAGACACAAAGCCTTACCTAATAAGGAAGTGAAGTCTTGCCCAAAATGTTTCTCGCAGCACAAAAAGCATAACTGTTCGTCCCGGTCAGCGAAATGCTATGCATGCAGCAAGAAAGGTCATATAGAAACAGTGTGCTTACAGCAAAAGAAAAGGAATTTGCCCTCCTGGCCCAAACAGCGACAAGACAATAGGTATTCAATAAATGCAGTATTCTCAAAACCCATGGCTGCCCCTTGTAAAATTAAGGACATGGCAGTAGCACAAGTTGTATACCAGGCCAGAAAAGTGTATGTCAATTTGTGTGTGAATGAAATTAATGTAAAATTTCAACTAGACACAGGTGCATCAGTCACATGGCTCAATCGCAAAATATATGAACAGTTAGGACCGCCGCGCCCTTCTTGAGCTAAAACAAGGTTAAAAGTGTACAATAGCAATGAAATTCCAGTACTAGGACAGTGTTCACTATCTGCAGAATACCATTCAAAAATTGTACAGTCACATTGCAAGCTTCCTGCAGCAACAAAGTAGCACAGGACCTACACCCATTGCAAGAAAATGGTGCAATTAAACCAATACAGGCTAGCTAGTGGGAGAGTCTGCTGTCAGGTAGCATTTGCATTAGTGTTAATTTCAAGGCCACAGTGAATCCACAAATAGTTGTAGATATAGTTATCTTTTGCCAAGACCAGAAGATTTAATGGACAGATTAGGTAAAGGGAAATATTTCTTAAAAATAGATTTGCGTAATGCCTTACCTTCAGCTGCCACTCGACGAAGAATCACAGAAAATTTTTGTTGTCAATACACATCTGGGCTTGTTTACATATTTGCGCCTACCGTTTGGCCGTGCATTTGCAACTTAATTTTTCAGAGATATTGGGAGCAGCTTACAGCTTGGGTGCTTTGTTGTTCAAACTACTTGGATGACATAGTTGTGTCACGCCGTACCCCATAAGAACATATTGCAAATTTGAGAAAATTATTTCAAGTTTTTTGAGATGCAGGTCTCAATTGTTGCTTAGATTGTTGTTGTTATGGTCTTCAGTCCGGAGACTGGTTTGATGCAGCTCTCCACCCTACTCTATCCTGAGCAAGCATTTTCATCTCCTCTTAAGAACGGCAACCCACATCCACTTGAATCTGCTTACTATATGCGTCTCTTGGTCTCCCTCTGCGATTTTTACCCAAACACTTCTCTCCAATGCTAAATTCATGATTCCTCGATGTCTAAGAATAGTTAGGGTATGCCAAAAATTCCTTTTCTCACCAATTCTGTTCAGTACCTCTTCATTAGTTATGCGATCTACCCACCTAATCTTCAGCATTCTTCTGTAGCACCACATTTCAGAAGCCTCTATTCTCTTCCTGTCCACACTGCTTATCGTCCATGTTTCACTCCCGTACAAGGCAACACTCCACACAAATGCCTTCAGAAAAGACTTCCTTACCCTTAAATTAATATTCAATGTTAGCAAATTTCTCTTTTTCAAAAATGCTTTTCTTCCCATTGCCATTCTGCATTTTATATCCTCAGTACTGCAACCATCGCATGTTATTTTACTACCCAAGTAACAAAACTCATCTACCACCTTCACTGTTTCGTTACCTAACCTAATTCCTTCAGCATCGCCTGATTTTCTAAGACTGCATTCCATTATTTTTGTTTTGCTCTTGTTAATGTTCATTTTATTTGCTCTCTTCAACACACTGTCCATTCCATTCAACTGCTCTTCCAGGTCCTTTGCTGTCTCTGACAGAATTACAATGTCATCAGCAAAACACAATGTTTTTATTTCTTCCCCCTGAACTTTAATCCCTATTCCAAATTTTTCCTTGCTTTCCTTCACTGCCTGCTCGATGTACAAATTGAATAACATCGGAGAAAGGCTACAACCCTGTCTTACTCCCTTCCCAACGGATGCTTCGAGTCTAATAACTGCGGTCTGGCTTTTGTACAAGTTGTAAATAACTCTCCTTTCCCTGCATTTTACCCCTGCTGACTTCAGAATTTGAAAGAGTGTATTCCAGTCAACATTGTCAATCGCTTTCTCCAAATATACAAAAGCTAAAAATGTAGGTTTGCCTTTCCTTAATCTATCTTCTAAGATAAGACGTAAGGTAAGTATTGCCTCCCGTGTTCCTACATTTCTCCTGAACCCAAACTGATCTTCCCCAAGGTCAGCTTCTACCAGCTTTTCCATCCTTCTGTAGATAATTTGTGTTAAAATTTTGCAACCATGACTTATCAAACTCATGGTTCTGTAATTTTCACATCTGTCTGTGCCTGATTTCTTAGGAATGGGGATTATCACATTTTTCTTAATGTCTGAGGATATTTCGCTTGTCTCATACATCCTACACACCAGTTCAAATAGTTTTGTCATGGCTGGCTCTCCCAGAGACTTTTGTAGCTCTGAGGGTATGTCATCTACTCCTAGGACTTTGTTCCGACCTAGATCTTTCTTGGTTCTGTCAAATTCATCTCTCAGTATAGTACCTCCTATTTCATCTTGATCTACTTCCTCTTCCCTTCCTACAACATCGTCTCCAAGTTCATTTCCTTTGTAGAGCTGCTCTATGTACTCTTTCCACCTTTCAGCTTTCCCTTCTTTGCTGAGAACTGGTTTCCCATCTGAGTTCTTGATATTCGTAGAATTGCTTTTCTTGTCCCCAAATGTCTCTTTCATTTTCCTGTAGGCAGTATCTACCTTTCCCCTTTCTTATACATTCCTCTACAGATTTGCATTTGGCTTCTAGCCCCTCCTGCTTAGCCATTTAGCACTTCCTGTCAATCTCATTTCTTAGTCGTCTGTACTCCATTTTGCCTGTTTCATTTACTGCATTTTTATATTTTCTCCTTTCATCAATTAAATTTAGTATCTCCTGTGATATCCAAGGATTTTTTTAGGTCTTGCCTTTCTACCCATTTTGTCCTCTGCTGCCTTCACTATTTCATCTCTCAATGTTACTCATTCCTCTTCTACTGTTTTATTTCCCCCTGTTTCTGTCAATTGTTGCTTAAATTTCCCTCTGAAATTCTCCAGAACTTCACATTCCTTCAATTTATCTAGGTCCCATCTCCTTATTTTCCTACC
This sequence comes from Locusta migratoria, assembly GCA_026315105.1. Taxonomy (NCBI): domain Eukaryota; kingdom Metazoa; phylum Arthropoda; class Insecta; order Orthoptera; family Acrididae; genus Locusta; species Locusta migratoria. The sequence goes on along the minus strand of CM048746.1, from coordinate 421,982,351 downwards.
TTTCTGCAGTTTTTTTCAGTTTCACCTACAGTTCATGACTAACAAGTTATGGTCAGAGTCTATATCTGCCCCTGGGTATGTCTTACAGTTTATAACCTGGTTCCGGAATCTATGTTTTACCATTATAAAATCTATCTGATACCTTCTGGTGTCTCCTGGTCTCTTCCAAGTATACAACCTTCTTTTGTGATTCTTAAACCAAGTGTTTGTTGTGATTAAATCATTCTACCAGGCGACTTCCTCTTTCATTCCTTCTGCCCAGTCCATATTCACCTACTATTTTTCCTTCTCTTCCTTTTCCTACTACCGAATTCCAGTCTCCCATCACAATTAAGTTTTCCTCTCCCTTAATTGTCTGAATAATTTCCTTTAGCTCCTCATATATTTCTTCGATCTCCTCATCATCGGCAGAGCTAGTTGGCATATAAACCTGTACTACTGTGGTCTGTGTTGGTTTCGTATCTATCTTCACAATGATAATGCGATCACTGTGCTGCTCATAGTAGTTTACCCGCATTCCTATTTTCTTATTCATTATCAGTCCTACTCCTGTGATACCTCCAACTGATTTTGTATTTATAATCCTGTATTCACCTAACCAGAAATCCTGTTCATCCTGCCACCGAACTTCACTAATCCCCACTATATCTAACTTCAACCTACCCATTTCCCTTTTTAAATTTTCTAATTTTCCTACCCAATTAAGGGATCTAACATTCCACGCTCCGATCTGTAGAATGCCAGTATTGTCTTTCCTGATGATAACATCCTCCTGAGTAGTCCCCGCCCGGAGATCCGAATGGGGGACTATTTTACCTCCGGAATATTTTACCCGAGAGGATGCCATCATCATATGTTTATACAGTAGAGCTGCATGTCCTTGGGAAAAGTAACGACTGTAGTTTCCCCTTGCTTTCAGCCACTCGCAGTAACCGTGTGGCAAAGACACATTAGCTGATGTTACAAGGCCAGCTCAGTCGATCATCCAGACTGTCGCCCCTGTAACTACTGAAAAGGCTGCTGCCCCTCTTTGGGAACCACACGTTTGTCTGGCCCCTTAACTTTCCCAAGACGAACTGTAATTCTTTCACATCTTTTGATGCTGGCAGTTTGTGAATGGCAAGCAAATGTGATTGCATGGGGTGCACACCTTGACTGTTTATCACATGTCCTAGAAAAAGTCGCTTAGGTAAGCATGACTTTTTCAAACTGGACCTGCACTATCTAGGACATGTGATAAACAGTCAAGGTGTGCACCCCATGCCATCACATTTGCTTGCCATTCACAAACTGCCAGCATCAAAAGATGTGAAAGAATTACAGTTCATCTTGGGAAAGTTAATCGACTATATTAGATTTATTCTCAACGCAGCACAAATTGCATCCTCTTTGCATCAGCTACACCATAAAAATGTTCGTTATGTTTGGACAGAAGAATGCCAACACGCACTTCAACAGTTAAAAAACCCATTTGCCAGTGATTGATGTTTGGTGACTTCGATCCAGAAAAGCCAGTTCTTTTGCAAGTATACACATCATCGTTTGGTCTAGGAGCAGTACTATCCCATAGACATGGGGATACTGACTGTCTGATAGCGTTTGCATCAAAACTTTTGACAGACACACAGTGCCGTTATTCTCAGATTGAGAAGGAAGCTTTAGCGATAGTGAATGGTGTCACAAAATTCCATCACTATTTGTATGGGAAAAATTTTTATTTAGTCGCTGACCACAAGCCTTTGCAGTCATTGTTTCATCCTGCCAAGCCAATTCCTACTCGCACAGCACAGAAATTGCAACATTGGGCTTTGTTCTTATCACAGTATCAGTACAAGATTGTGTACAGAGCCACAACTCACCATGGAAATGCCAACACACTTTCTCATCTTCCAGTTGGCCATGGCAAAGACTTTGATGCTTCTGAGATGTCTTGTTGTCAAATAGATGCACAGGAAGATAGTTTGTTGCAGTTCTTCACATTGGACTTTAGGAAAATTGCTCGGGCTACAGAAACAGGCCCCGATTTACGAATTCTGCTGCGCTACATTTGCACAGAATGGCCTCGTTCACAACGTGACATTCAAAATTCACAGTTGTGTCACTATTTTGTTAGAAGAAATGAAAAATGCAGTGCATAGAGGTGTCATTCTAATTTCAAATGACAGTGGACAACCACGTGTGTTGATCCCATGACATTTGCAGAAAGAAGTATTGAACTTACTTCACCAAGAACATTGGGGAATGGTTTGCACTAAGCAATTGGCAGGACAACACTTTACATGGCAGGGTATGGACGCCCAAATAGATCAGATGTGCGCTACCAATCAGTCTGCCCCACTGCAGAAATATTTTGCGTGGCCAAAAGCAGATTCACCATGGCAAGGAGTGCATATTGACTATGCTGGTCAATTCTGGAACACTGAGTGGCTTATTGTGGCTGAAGCTTTTAGTGGTTACCCATTTGCAGTCCCAATGTCTTCTACGACTTCTAGTAGCACAATTAGGGCGTTCTCTTTAATTTTTTGTCAGGGAAGGTCTCCCTGAACTGATAGTCTCTGACAATGGCCCTCAGTTCACATCACAAGATTTTCGCTCCTTTTGTGAACGCAATGGAATTAAGCATCTTACCAGTGCACCGTTGCACCCGTAGTCAAACAGTGCTGAGGAACGATTCATCTGGACATTTAAGCAACAGATGTCCAAACTCCATTCGAAGCACTCACAACAGGCAGCTTTGCAACTGTTCCTCTCCTCCTATCGCTCACATCCACGGAAAGGATCATCTCCAGCCAAACTTCAGCATGGCCGCCGCCACCGCACCCTGCTCCATCTGCTCCCCCTACCACGCTGCCCACAGCAGCAGCCGACAACATGCAAGTATCGCTTTACTTCACATAACCCAGTCTTTTTCAGAGTTTTTGGAGGTCGCAGACGGTGGGAACGGGGTGAGATCATCTAGTGTTGCAGTGCTGACACGTTTTGAAATTTCAGGTCTTGCGACCTCGGCAGCCGTCTCCGCAGCAGATCTCCACGGCACTGCGGTCCGACACCATGGAGATGGAGCCATTGCAGCCTCTGCCTCAACTCGCCGTCCCGATGGAACTGGACCAACATGCCACGCAGCATCTGACGCCAACATCGCCATCAACATCACTGTCTACGTCGTCAGCTGACCACAGGTCATGGACGTGGGACCTTCGGAGGTTTTCACAGAGGACGTTCCCTTGTGAGCTCAGGCTAGATGGCGGGGTTCAGCTGGTAGTCTGCCGTCCTCTGAAGGTATAGACTCGGTCCATCAGTACGTCCATGAGCCTGCCTCCTCCCCCGTTGTTGAGCTCCCTACATGACAACAATTCGGCACTTTTGGGGGCAGAGTGTTGTGGCGTGAACTCAGCGCCACACGTCAGACGCAAAGAGTGATGGTGGAGAAGACAGTGGTTGACCGACAGCTTATAGCACCCCGTCACCACTCCTCTTGGAGGGAGTAACCGTAGATGCACGCTCTCTACAAGCTACTATATCTATGCTGACATGGGTGAGAACTCTGTCAAAACTTGGCTACATACTAGGCAGTAACTAGGTCTCAGCGCAGCTAGCATCATACAGTAGACGACGATGCGAGATGAGAGAAGAAACAAACTTTACATAAGTTGAGTATCTGGTGTATTCTTCAGTCAATAAAACTTGTAATACTAATAATCTCTATAGAACTGTTTTAGCTGACCACGATCCTGCACCAGTACCTTTCCTGACAACTGAACTGGGACGAGTACTCAACAAGTGATAGCGAGGAAGGTACAATAATATTGTCTTGAAATTCTGCACACTAGTGTGTGTGCCTGCTGCGAGGTAGCTGGTATCTGAGACGGACGTGAGTGGGGCGCTTCTTGAAGTACTGGATGGTGGAGCGTGATTCTTAAATCTGTTCCTGATGGAGTTGTGGAGATAATTACAGTGAGGGAGCTGGTGAGATCTTCTGTAGTGTGACCAATGATTGTTGCCTGCCAACAGTGATGTGTCAGTGAATGGCTGCACTGAAAAGGGACTTCGTACACTTTACGATTGCAATTGCAATAAATTTGAGGTGAGACGTGCAATTACACAGTAAACTATGGAACTCCCTATTGACTAACCTGACAAGACTTAATGACCTTTAGTCAACAGAAACAACATTGCTCATGCTAATGTAGGTAGGAATCTTCCAAGGCCACCACTGCGGTAGAAAAGGAGTAACATGTCTTCACACCTCTTTGCCTCTTGTGCAGAAAGGTGTGAAGTACGGTATTCTGCTTCGTTGATTATGGAATAATTTGCCACAAGAATTATAAAATCTGAGAAGTAATCTACGCACTTTGAAGTCCAAACTAAAGAATTACCTCGTGGCTCACTCTGTTCTGTCGAGGAACTCAAAACATTAAACTAATTCCTTTCATACGGTACATTGTTGTTCACGCTCACTTAAACTTATGGCTTATAGTCTGAATAGGACTCCTATACATTTCATTTGAGCTATTTCTACTCTTCTGAATTTCCTGTAGTGACTTGTTCCCTAACAATAGAGACTTCTTCAGCAATAAACGAAAAATATATCTATTAAAAAGTGGAGACAACTTCACTTAATGCCTCGAAAGGAAGTCTCCACCCTTTCCAAATTATAAATGTAAGTGTAGATTAGTTGTGGCATGAATTCAAAGATATGATATTGACGCAATTGATAGATTTATACGAAATAAAGTAACAAAAGAAGGAGCTGATTCAACGTGCTATACAAAACAGGTAAGAAAAGTATTGCTGAAACAACGAAAATAACATGCCAAATTTAAACAAATACAAAATCTCCAAGGGTGGCAATTCTACACAGAAGCTCAAAATTTAGTGACAACTTAAATGCGAGATGAAACTTCCTGGCAGATTAAACTTGAGTGCCGGAACCAGGACTCGAACCTGGGAACTTTGCCTTTCGCGGGCAAGCGCTCTACCGACTGAGCTATCCCGACACGAATCACGATGCTGCCTCACAACTTTACATCCGCCAGTACCTCGCCTCCTACTTTCCAAACTTCACAGAAGCTCTCCTGTGAAACATGCAAGACTAGCACTCCTGGAAGAAAGGATATGGTGGAGACATGGCTTAGCCACAGCCTAAGGGATGTTTCCAGAATGAAACTTTCACTCTGCTGTGAAGTGTGCGCTGATATGAAACTTCCTGGCAGATTAAACTTATGTGCCGGAATCGGGACTCGAACCTGGGACCTTTGCCTTTTGCGGGCAAGCGCTCTACCGACTGAGCTATCCCGACACGACTCACATGGGCTGCGATGTGCCGAACTGGCTGGCACCTAGCCGGCACACGCCGACGGCATGGGTATTCACACTGCGCGCCGGGCCAAGCCAGTGGTGTCGCACAAGTCCAAAGTGCGCGCCACCTACTTTCGCCGTGCGCCGCCATGCACGCACGGCGCGGCGTTCTTACGACGACAGCCACGAGCGCCCTCTGCTACAACTCCGCTTGTGGCCACCACTGAACGACATCGTTCACTTGGAACTGAGATAGGAACCAGTTAGGACCTTCGGAATCAGATAGGCACCAGTGAAGACTTGGCTATCGGATAGGCACTAGGCATGACTCTAGATCAACTATATATCAGCATTCTGCAGTACGGAGCTATGTAAAAGTTAAGTATTGTATCAATTCTGTGCAATATATATCTCATTCTAATTTACTCTAGTGTTTCTAGTTTCTGCCGTTCTACTGGTTGCTCCCCTCCATACCTGCACAGGCGTGCTACCTTTATTCCTGTGTTGGTCTTCCTACTTGGCCACCAACACCTACGACGGAAATGAGACACAAAAGCGGCGACGAGGCTGGGACACAAAAGTGGCGACGAGAAGCGATAGACGAACCTTGGACCAGCCCGCTTGCAGCAGCCAGACAGCAGCAGTCGGAGCACGCAGAAATTGCTCCCGCCCACCCAGCCTTATTATAAGATTTTTGGGGGACAATATTGTTACGTGTTTTGTGGACTCTTTTTGTTGCAGAGCGTCCTCTTTCCTATTGCTTTTGTGTTTTGTTATAACTTACTTGTATTCGCGGCGCTTAATTGGTCAGCATGGCCACTACCCCGAACCCTAACTTAATGGAAATTATTCAGTTACATACGGCACAAATGACGCAACTTCTCCAAGTGGTGTCCCAGCTAACAGCGCAAGCAGCTAACCAACAACAGCCACCGCTTCAGCAGCCCACACCTGCCGCCGCAACGCTTCCTACGTTTCGCCAGTACAACGAATGTGAGGAAGAATGGAGCGACTATTTCGCGCAGTTTCAAGAACTCGTCACTGCTTATCAAATTACAGGTCAAAGAGTGAAGAACCTTTTCTTATCGATTGTGGGGCCCCAGACTTTCGTATTACTGAAGAAACTTTTCCCCCACGCATCTCCTCATGATGTAGATTTTGAACAAATAGTAGAGGCACTAAATGCTCATTATGAGAGAAAAGTTCTCGTAGCCGCTGCACGGTACCGATTTTTCAGACTTAAAAAATCACCCGAGCACTCACACCAGGAATGGATTACGGAATTGAAGGGCTTAACCCACAAATGTAAATTTACTTGCTCTTGTGGACTTTCTTATAGTGACGTTATGTTGAGAGATGCGATTACGCAGAACATTCAGGACCCCAGAATTAGGGCAGCAATTCTAAAACAGTCTGACCCCTCATTAGACAGTGTAGTGCAGCTTATTGAAGCGCATGATACCTTTGACTTAGCAGATGTAGAAATGCAAAGCCACAGTGTTAATTCAGTGCGCCGCAACGGACGCTTTCCTAGCCGTAGTTCTCAGTATAGCACTAGTGATTCTTTAAATTCTACCGGCCGTGCTGAACAGACAGTGAACAGTAGCCAGTGTAAAAGTGCGACACAAAGGTCGCCCCGTCGTGTTAGACAAAGTAATTTGAATAACAGGCGCCAACATTCATTTCAAAGAAATGTACGTAAATCTTGCCCCCAGTGTGTATCTCGTCACAAGCGTGCGCATTGCCCAAGTCGCAATGCAACCTGTTATCAATGTGGCAAATCAGGACATGTACAAACAGTGTGTATGCAAAACAAACATCCAAAGAACGGTGCCGTTAGAAAAGTACTTCACAGAGTGCAAGAACAGTTCCTGCAGTAAATGTTATAGACGCTGTGGAATTGAACAGTGCTTTAGTTGGTTCTCAAATGCAAGACAATTTTTCTGCACCTATTGCAAAACTATGTAGTGAGCCACGCCGCAAGCGCCGACGAGCGCGTAAAACTGTGCAATGGAAAAGGGTTCGGGACAAGCAACATGACTATGTACAGTGCAATCCAGTAGTGAACGTAGTGCCTCTTGCAACTTCTCATTGTAAAAGTGCCCAATACTATGTAGATAGTGACAGTAGAATGGTTGTAGCTACTCAAAAGTTTAGTGCAGTAGTTAGTGAATCTGCAGTAGCCTCGCATTGTGCAGACGCCGATCCGGCGGTAGTGCCATCTAGTGACAGTGTTGTTAATCTGCTGCGTGCCGAGTCTGCGCCGCTTACTTCACTACGCAGCCCGCACATGCGGAAGCGCATCAAACAAGGCGTAGCACACATTGCCCACATTCGCGCACCTGTCGAGCGCCACAAGCAAAAACTTTTTGTGAATCTCTCTATAGAAAGTAAGACTGTACAATTTCAGCTTGATACTGGTTCCGCTGTTAGATTAATTAATAAATACACTTATGAACTTCTGGGTTCGCCAAAATTGTCGCCGTCACAGCAAGTGCTAACAGCATATACAGGACAAACTATTCCCGTGCTAGGAACGTGTAGCCTGCCTGCCTCTTTTCAAGGTGTAACAAAAACAGTTGCTTTTCTGGTTCTTCAGGCCAAATCTACACAGAACATTTTTGGACTAGATGCATTTGACTTGTTTGGTTTATCAATTCAAAGAGATGTGCTTTTGGCATACCCTGACTAAAAGAAGGGATCGCTTGGTAGGACACATTCTTAGACATCGGGGAATCGTAAATTTAGCATTGGAGGAAAGTGTGTGGGGTAAAAATCGCAGAGGGAGACCAAGAGACGCGTATAGTAAGCAGATTCAAGTGGATGTGGGTTGCCGTTCTTATGAGGAAATGAAAAGGCTTGCTCAGGATAGAGTAGGGTGGAGAGCTGCATCAAACCAGTCTCCGGACTGAAGACCATAACAACAACAACGTGCTTCAAATTTCGTCAGTAGTGCCTCAGGACAAAATAAATGCATTGTGTGAAAAATATAGTGATTTGTTTTCGCCAGAACTAGGTTGTGCAAAAGACTTCGTGTCACATGTAACTTTGAAAGAATCTGCTGTACCAAAATTTCGCAAAGCTAGACCAGTGCCTATCGCAATTCGTGACAAAGTTGCAGATGAACTTAAACGTTGGCAAGATAGTGGGGTGATTTCTCCTGTTTCTGCGAGTCAGTAGGCCTCGCCTTTAGTAATTATACCTAAGCCGTCGGGAAAACTTCGTCTCTGTGCGGACTTTAAATCAACAGTGAAAAGTCAAACAAGAAACAAGTGTGTAGTAATGTTTCTTGGGTGGTGACTGATTAGAATGGACAACGATCTCCTATGGTTTTACTTCAGGTCATACTTGATTTTATGAGAGCCATACAACTGAATTTTTTTCCACACTAGTCAATTAATGGAATATATATTTTGTGTTTGGAACTAGAAGAGAGGAAAAAATTAATGTAAACTGCGACTGTACTGTTGATGGAATGAAATAAAATATTCTGACATTATACTTAATGGCTTTCTAGTTGGAGATGATAAAAGAAAAAGCTCAAAAATACAATATATTTACGAATGCATCTACTCCTAATACAAAATATATTCTTATTTTTGCTTTTGTAGCTCTTGAAAAATGTTGTACCACAATGTGAAAATAGTTGTATACAGCGTGTCCCACATAAAAGTGGTACCCTCACGTCTGAGATGAGATTAAGAATGAATTATGTACAATAAATAAATAAATAAATACGGAACAGTGACATTAAAAATGTGTAGTTACCACCTTATAAGAAATGCTGCAAGTGGTGGCTACGGGCGAACGTGATATGTACACATTTTATATGCATCATGCTGTACTACATTTCAGCCCACCACGTTCAAAGGACTCTACACAGCTATCAGATATTTTTAAAGATCCTCTCTGAAGTGAACATTTTGCTGAATCATAAGATGACAGTTTTCTTTGTCTGGATGATGGTACTTTCATTTCGAGTTTTATACTGTAACTGAAAGAAAAATACGCTGCTTTAGTTTAGCCTCAGACACTGCAGCACAGGTCACTATAGGGTAGAAGTGTGTGTCACCTTCTTTTGTATTTCTTTTTCCATCTAGGTGGGCTTGTCTCCAGAATCAAGAAATCCCCATCCACTGTCAGCATGAGATCGAAGGAAACACGGGGATGACCAAATCTTGTTCACTGCCGTCTACTTTGAGCCACCTAACAGTTAATGATTTTTTTTTTATTTTAATACTTTTGTTCTCACACTGTAGTGAGTCGTCGAATTTTAAGCACGTAAGAAACAGGTGGTAATGGACTCGTCCCATGAATTTCGACTGACATTTAGGGGAGTTTTATAAGAACAGCTAAAAAAATCTGACTCCTCACATCGTTGAGAGGTGAAGAATGGATTAAAGTGCAGACTGAAAAAATCCGAGGTTCAACCAGGTTTCGAACCCGCGACCCTGTGGTTTCCAGTCGAGCGCTTTACCCCAAGACCACTGGGGCCGACAGAGATAAACAAAACATATTTTCACAAGTGTTATTTAAAAAAAAAAAAGTTCCAGTCACGGTCTGGACGGCCACTACGGTCGGGGGTTCGAATCCCTCCTCGGGCATGGATATTTGTGCCAACCTTAGTCTTAGTTAGTTCATAAGTAGTTTGTATGTTTACGGACTGATGACACCGTAGTTAAGTCCCATAAGCTATACAAACATTTGAACATTTTGTCAGACACTTGTGCTGCAGTAGCATACCACAGCCCAATTGGCTAGTAGCGGGAATATTAAACATTCCGAATGTTGTCCGCTCGGCGTTGAGCCGGCTGAAGCAGAGTGGTCTCGGCCCGGCCGACAGTGTGAACAGTGCAATTGAAAACAATGTGTTTAATCTGTCGGCTCGGCTCGGCCCGGCCGGCAGTGTGGACACGGACACGGTGCAGGGATGGCGCTGTTCGGTACCCAGCCTGTCCTGTCTTGTCGCATCTGACTGCTGCCTCTGCTACAATAGATTCGCATGTCGTGCACTGCTTCAGTGGGCTGCAAAGAGTGACTTACAAACACCAAGCTGGCTTTTCTCTGGGTCTACTTTGCGTACGATGCAAAATTTATTTTCTATAACAGTCTGATGTGTTACATTCTGTACATGGCAAGTCTCTACATAACTTTTTACACTTGTGACACGGCATAATATTGTAGTACTATGTTTAGTCTTTCTCATATGTGCACTTATTTCCTGATGATGCTTGAAACAAGTGAAATCAATTGGTGCGCGCGGCCGTTCCACCTCAGAGGTTCGAGTCTTCCCTCGGGTGTGGGTATGTGTGTTGTTCTTAGCATGTGTTAGTTTAAGTACCGTAGTTTGTAAGTTGAGGGACCGATGACCACAGTAATTAGGTCCCATAACTTTAGAAACATTTGAACTTTTGATCGTCGCATAATATACAGCTTACTGTTTAAACTGATTTATTGAAAAAAGAAATAGAGGCGTGGACGGAATCTCTCTGACAGTGGGAGTCACACTGCACTGTACATGACATTCCAGATAAAGAAAGACGTGTGTTTCTCTTTCTAGCCATGAGAGTTTCGATTTACCAGCTGCACACAAAGTTCTTCTCCATCCTTCCGACTAGATGTCAGCTATGAACACTTTGTACTTTATAGAGAAAGTGCACATGGCTGCTGCTCGCTATAAATTTTCTAGACTGAAGAAACAGGCAGGTCAAACATATTGTCAGTCAGTTATTCATTTGCAAGTCCTAACTGCCAATATTTGACTTCGATCGATATAGCTATTCATATCAGTTACCTCGCCGCCTGCTTGTTAGTTGTGCATACACACTGTACATCAGTGGCAACTGGTACTTCAGATGACTGGGGGTTCACTTCTATCAGTGCCGGTCAACGCGTCGGCCAAACCTACACCATTTAGATAAGTCTATTGCTTATCACAAGGAGTTTTGAGAATTACTTCGCATCTTCTAGAGTATTTGTTTACAGAAGTACGATACGTTTTCGACGTTTCAATGTGTGATTTTCTGCCCCTCTAGCACTGCAATTGTCTTTTTTTAGGTTAGCGCTACTGAAGTTCAGTCAGACAGAATAAATCTTGAGGTGTGTACTTTATACTAATTTTAAAACATTAGTTGTTCTGTCAGCTTAAACGTATTGTGCTCTTCCATTACTCAGAATATCAAACATAATAATCGTGATTTAGGCCTACCTTTATACAAAAACCAGTGTAAGCGATGATTTTTGTGTAGGGATATCGACCGTAATGGAGCAGGCACAATACTTGCAAGTACAGACAGAAGTACTAAGTTATTTCGTATGGCAAAAAATTGCCAAGATTTATTATGTAATTTCTCTCACTGTAGTAACCATAAAAAGAGTATAACAGTGCAAGAGCTGCATAAAATCATACATGGAAACATCACTATGTATTTAGGTAAACAAAAGCACTAAAAGGGAGAAAAATTCTCGAAATGCATTGTGCTAATCATAAAAGTACATAATGTGTGCAGTTTTTCAGTATTTAAATCCATGAATTATAACACAGTTATAGGCTATCCTGAAACATTCAATTGTGATGAACGAAATGAAGTGGCTGTCATTTAATACATTTGTGACAGATAAGTGTGAAGTTAAGAATAAGATAAATTTGAACTCGGAAACCGCTGAAAAGCGGAAGCTCACATACACCACATTTGCAGTTCACATCACAGAACAAAACCACCACCTTGTTAAAGAAAGCCAGAACCATTAAGAATAACTTCTGGACAGCTAATTTCCAATTATCACAGTGCAAAACAACGTAAGAGAGCCACTATGATAACAATAAGATACGCCACACTCCGAATTGAATACATTTTCCGGTTATAATTTATGCCTATAATTTCTTATAAAGGATTTAACCAGCTTGGGGTTTCCAATAAACAGCAATATCAGACCATATAATCCGAACTATATCCCGATTGTGATATTTATCGTCTTCTGGACACCACGCTCTTTTTCTTTCTTTCAGTAAACGTATCAGTCACTCACGGTCCATATCTATTGTGTGAGAATGTCGGTCGTTTTGACCGAAAAAAAAAAAATAATAAAAAAAAACCTGATTTGAATTTCACTGACTGTCGTCCGAAGTCTCTACGTTTGGGCGATGAGATCGGCTACACTGTGACCTTGCCCATAGTGGAATACTGATTTGAAACGATCGGCCGTCTTCCGCTGATGCCGGTCGTCCGTATCCAAAGAGACAATTTGGCACACCTCTGCGAATGGCACCGGGAGAAAGTTGTCAGCTTGTTTTAAATTTTGCGAACACTTTCTAAACTCATTTCGAACCACACTCAACACCAACGTATCTTACTTAGAAGGGCTGTGACATAACCAAACTCACTTCACCAACTGCGACGTAACCACTCGACTTGTATTAGGCCACAAAAGTTTGTAGTCTTGCGCAGTGTTCTGTATGGTGCATTTAAAGCATTATGTTGCTGTCTCGAGGTTTTGTGTAACTTCTGGTAACTCAATATCTGGAACTGCAATAGTTCAGCAACCTCTGCTTCGCATCGAATAAGAGCAGCTGTACGCAATTACAGTGTACGTCCTTGATGTGAAATTATGCGGAGCAACACCAGGTAACTTTGAAAGGTAATTTGCATAATGCAAATTATTCATAACACGATGAAGAGGCAAGCTACCTTCGGGTCATGTGACACTGTAAGCAACACCCCCTCCTAACCTTGCGGATGCTCAATGGCTTCTCTCCCCCACCTCTATTAACACAGTTAAATATTTGTTACAACGAAGAGTATAAATTTCACTTACTCTCAAAATCACAACACATGCAAAAAAAACGTCCATAGATGTGTGGCAAGATACAAAGTCATTGTTGTTCCCGTATCCATTAAGATTGGGCTTTCAAAAAACATGCTTGCAGTCAGGCTCAAACCCACCCACTACGTTAGACACCAAAGCACTATGCTGCTAACGACACGGCTATTCTTGCTAGGTGGAGAGTAGGACTTTACTATCCATGATCACATCTTCAGAAGGCTTTTCAAGTTGATGCGTCTTTAATTGATTGTTATATGACATTTTACCAAATATGAAGTGTTTTTGAAAAATCTTCAATGCGCCAAAAACAAATATGAAGGGCGGGTGTTGCCTTCACGGAGGATTTGCCCATGCGCAAGGTGATGTGCGCAGTAGCTCCATTGTCTTTGCTACTGGACTATTGGGGCATAACCGCCAGAGTTCAAGTAACCAGGAAGAGGCGTCTCTACCAGCTTCAGTGCCAGTGTTAAAAAGCGGCGTATCCCCTCACCCCTCCCTGCCGCGGGATCGCCTATAGGCTGCCTCCAGGAGGTTCACAAGAGAATCAGTACGTCAGTTGCGCATGCGCATTGCAATGCTGCGGCCACTGCCACCTATATTATGGAGCCGCGGTACGACTCGTATACATGCTGTCTCCGTGATGTAAAACGTTTCTCATGCAATAAAAATTCTTCGAATGATTGTATATTTCGATTGCTTCTCTGTACAGTCGTGGATAATAGTTCGTCGCTGTAGATAAAATTTCCGTTTCGGAAAACTTCACTTCATGATTTGCTGATTGGAAAATATGTTCAGCTACAGCTGCTTTCTCACTTTTACCCAGTCGGCAAAACTTTTGTGTTCTTTCAGTCTTGTATTCACACTGCTTTTTGTAGTACCAATATACACTTTTCCGCAAGAACACGGAATTTTGTACACCCCACTGGATGATAGAGGAGGGCGTTTGTCCATTACAGATCGGAGTGCCTGACTTATCTTTTTTGTTTGTTTAAAAACCAGTCTGATATCGTGTTTACGTAAAATCTTTCCTATCTTATCCGAAACTGTTTTAATGAAGGGGAGAGAAACGGTGTTCTTCCATTGTTGGTTTCTGTTGCTGTCTTTTTGTTTACCGTCCCTTGGTAGCAGAACCCTATTTACTTCTTTCCGTGTATATCCATTTCTCTCAAAAGCCTGCATCAGATGCTGTAACTCGGCATCTAGGTGTTCTGGCGTACAAATTCGTTAAGCTCTGTCAATAAGACTTTTAATGACCCCTCTTTTTTGCTGAGGATGATGGTTGGAATCCGTAAGTATCTGACCGTATGGGTGACTTTCCGGAAAACCTTCTGCTTCAAACTTCCATCCGTCTGTAGTATAACTGAAACATCCAAAAAAAGATATTTCATTGTCATTTTCCATCTCTATAGCGAATTGGATCTTTGTATTTACACTATTCAGATAATTAAAGAAGTCTTCCAATGTTTTTTTATTGTGTGAAGGACCGCCACAAGAAAGAGGACATGCCCCTCTTGTTGTCGCCACCGATACCCCGGAAAACCGGAAGTTGTACCAGCTGACTCGTCTCGCACATCTCACTGTGCGAACAGAGGACCTACGATCGAAGAGGGGCCCGGCACAGTGCTACCAATGCCAGGTCATCAGGAACTTCGCCCGCCACTGCTCTATGCCCGACAAGTGCGGGCAACTGCAGAGACCGTGACTGTCCACTCGCACGCACCGAAAAGCCTGTCTGCGCTCTCTGTGGCGGTGCCCATGTGGCCAGCTACAGAGGCTGCAAAGCATGGAAGCGCACAGTCTCCCATCAATGAGGTGAACAGCCTGCTCCACACATGTCCGATCGGGCATCACTTACAGCGCCGTTGCCGCGGCAGGGACGTCGGCCACACCAGCTCCTGCTCCTGCGGCCCCACCAACTCAACCGTAAGTGCCGCCGCCGGCAGCCCCTACTCCTGTCGAGACTGAAGACTTGCATGAGGATCACACGCCGCTTCCCCAAGATGCCACACTGACCCAGGGCGCCTCTGCAACTCGTCGGCGCAACCATTGTCGTGCAGCGGTTGACCCACCACCCTTGGCCCCCCCGACTCTGGCGGACCGAGCTGAAGATGCAGCTCCTGCCACTGCCAGCAGCACCCCAGCCGCGACCACCATGTCCACAGGTGACCTCCGTGGCCTCATCGCTCAGCTGACTGCTCTAGTGATGGGGACAACGAAGCTAATCGAGGTCTTATCGCGTCAGCTCTCTGCCGCCGAGCCGCTGCCTTCTCAGGCTTCTATTAGCTCTACACTCTAAGGGACCGATCATGGTCGTCGTTCGAGGTCTTACGGTTGTCTCCTGGAATGCAAATGGCGTTCGTATGCAAGTTGGTGAATTTTGCCAATTTCTACGGGATGAAGCCTTCGATCTGCCTCTGGCAGGAGACGAAACTGAAGCCAGGCGTTTCTGTTGGCACTGCAAACTATGGCTGCTACCGCATTGACCCGCTGACAGATGGGGGTGGCACAGCCATTTACATTCGGAGAGGCCTGCGTCACTGCCCAGTTGCCCTCCCACCGTTAAACTCCCTCGAGGCTGCTGGCGTCCTCATTGACACAACCATCGGTGCCATCACCTTCATATCCATTTACAAAAAACCGAAGAATCGTTTTGATCCAGCAGACTTTCATGCATTGTTTGCACTACCCGGGAAAGTCTTCCTAGCCGGCGATTTCAACTGTAAACATGTTGTCTAGAACTCCAGATATACCAATGAACATGGACGCTGGCTTCTTCGCGCCGCCGACTGATATGACGCCATCACTGTGGGGCCATATGACCTGACTATCTTCCCGGCTCGGGGGCTACCGGACGTCATCGATATTGTGGTTGTTAAGGGCATACCACATCACATCTATGCCTCCACCAGAAACGTCTTGTCTTCGAACCATGTTCCTGTGGTATTTGATATCAACCTGGATGTTTTAAAACAGCTCAGAAGAGGACTCTCCCTTTGGGGGATCGACTGGACAAGCTTCCAAACTGACCTCGCTCAGAAGCTCGCCACTGCACCTGACCCTGCGGATGTAGGCATCGACTTCACTGGTACTGCTCTCGACGCAGCTCATGCTGCGACCCTGCCGCCTCCACGCACCACACCCGACTGCTCACGTCAATTGCCTCCAGACATCATTGATCTCATAACTGACAAGAGCCGCATCTATTGCGAGTGGCAGTGCCTCCTAAATCGCATGAAGTGTGAAATCAAGGTGGTAGTGGAGAACCACAGAAACTCAGAATGGAGTAACAGGATCGCCACTCTCCACCTTGATGATGGCAGTGCCTGGCACCAAATGAAGTCCTTCCTCAGCTGAACACAACGTACACCGCCTCTTCTGGTCAATGGCCAGTCAGTCAGTGAACCATCAGCCAAAGCAAATACCCTAGCTGATGCCTTCGAAGCAACCTTTCAGCCGGTTGAAGACGTCGTGGATCCTGAACACAATGCCCACAACGATGAAAGGCTTCCGCACTACCTGGCGCAACATGAAGACGCCGACCCCATTGAAGAGACTACTGCTGATTATGTGGCCGAGGCACTCCAAGACCTCAACCCCAAGAAAGTGGCGGGGCCAGAGGTACTGCCTAACGTCCTTTTACAGACGATGCCGCTACTGGATGCTGCCCACCTCGCCAACATCTTCAACAATATCTTCCGTACTTGACGTTGCCCCACCGAGTGGAAGCACGCGGAGATTGTGGCAGCCCTGAAGCTGGGCAATGACCAACGACTTCCCATGAACTACCGGCCGATTAGCGTGCTGTCGGCCATCTCCAAAGTCTTCGAATGGATCTATCTTCGCTGATGCTCCGACACATTGAGGAAGGGCACATCCTTCCCAACGAACAACATGGTTTTCGCAGGGGGCACTCCACTGTAACCAGCTTCTGCGACTGGTTGAAGATGCTTTTGACGCTCTGGAGCGGAGGGAATTCTTTGGCGCTGTCTGCTCTTTAAGCTCCTGGAGCTTGGTTTTCCTGCGGCCCTCATCGAGCTCGTCGCCTCATACTTGGAGGGCCGGACATTCCACGTGCGTGCAGCTACTGGGACGTCATCTGTACGTCGCATCCGTGCAGTGGTACCCCAGGGCTCTGTCCTGGGGCCCATCCTGTACTCGCTGTACACCGCTGACGTTCCCTCAGTCGACCGTGTCCAGCAGGCGCTGTATGCAGATGATATGGCGCTCTACAGCCGGAGTATGAACGCCGCCACCCTCCGGGATTGCCTTCAACGCACTGTGAACACCCTCGCTACGTGGGCTGTCCGGTGGCGCCTCAAGTACAATGGCGCGAAGACACAGTTTCTTATCGTCACTTGTCGCGTCATTCCAGCTGCCTTACCGCCTCTGCACATTGGTGGAAGTCCGGTTCCCTGGCGCCCCACTGCTCAATACCTTGGCATAACCCTGGATCGTCGACTGACATGGAAACACCACATCGTTTCCATGCACCGCAAGGCTCTCTCCTGCCTCCTCAAACTCTATACTCTCCTAAATCCCTCTTCCCGCCTCCCTCCCCATGTTGGCGTCACGCTATACAAAACCGTCATCTGCCCCGTCCTAGTCTACGCCGCCATCGTCTGGGGTTTTGCTGCAGAAATGCGCCTGAAGTCACTACAAACTGTTCAGTATCGTGCCCTCAAGCTTGCCCTTCATCTCCCAAGAGATTTTCCTTCCACACAGCTCCATGAACTTACAAGTGTCTCACAACTTCGGGACTACATTACCCGCACTGCACACTCCTTTTACGACAAGGCAGGTCGCTCTCAGAAACGCCTCATCCGAGCGCTGGGGCATAAAATCCAGCACAAGGCCACCACACGTTGGTCGCACCTCCTACTACGGTAGGATGATCCTTCTTCATCCCATTCATTGAACACCGTGAAGCCAATCACCTGTGAAGTCCAATCACCTCACCCCCTGCTCTGGGAGGAAAAGCAAACAATTGCTGCGACCTCCATTGACACTCGAGGATTGCCTTTCTCCCTCGTTCCGTTCGATCTGATGCCAACTTGTCAGTCGGCAATACTCACCGCTACCAGTAGCACCTCTACAAATG
Organism: Locusta migratoria; assembly: GCA_026315105.1. Lineage (NCBI taxonomy): Eukaryota > Metazoa > Arthropoda > Insecta > Orthoptera > Acrididae > Locusta > Locusta migratoria. The sequence goes on along the minus strand of CM048746.1, from coordinate 421,964,131 downwards.
TCCAGCACAGCTCTGGACGAAATGTCAGGTGCAGATATGTTTCTTCGACCACGACCATGTAACCTGAAAGATTCAACAGCAAAATAAAGAAGTGTTTTTAAACTATCATCTTCGTTTCGTTTTTCTATCAGATCTTGTTATACACACATTCAAAATATTTTTTACGGCATGAGAAGCGTTTTACGTCGCAGAGACAGCACGTACACGAGCCATAGCGTGGTTGCCTAATATAAGCGGCAGAGGCCACAGCGTTGCAATGCGCATGTGCGGCTGAGGTTCAAATTCTCTTCTGAACCCCTGGAGGCAGCATATGTGCGCCCCCGTGGCAGGGAGGGGCAAGGGGAATCGTCGCTTTTAACACGGGCGTTTGAACTGGTTGAGAGACCAGCTCCTGGCTACTCGAGCTCTGGCAGTTACGAACGAATGGTCCCGTAGTAAGACAATGGAGCTACTGCGCACCTTGCCTTGTGCATGGGCAAATCCTCCATGAAGGCAACATCCACCCTTCATATTTGTTTTCGGCAAAATGAAGATTCATAAAAAAAACATGTCATATTTGGTAAAATATCTTATAAAAATCAATTAAAGACGCATCAACTGTAAAAGCCTTCCGAAAATGCGATCATGAATTGTAATGAAGTCATAACTCTCCACCTAGCAAGAATAAGCATGTGGTTAGCGACATAGCGCTGCAGTGTCGAAGGTAGTGGGTTCTAAACTGACTGCAACCAGTTTTTATACCCAATCTTCTTTTTAACAGATACGGGAACAACAATGACTTATGTATTGTTACTTGCCACATATCCTTGAACGTTTTAGCGAATGTACCGCAAATTTTAGGGTTAATGACATTTATATTCTTCGTTGTAACAAATATTTAACTGTTTGAAAAGAGGTGAGGGAGAGTAGCCTTTGCGCATGCGTAAGATTATGAGGGAATCCTGCTTACAGTGTCACGTGACCCAAAGGTAGCTTGTCTCTTCATCGTAACAGTCTTCTGAAGCTCCATCCGCCATTGGATATAGTACTTGTATGGACACAAGTGTTCAAGTGTTTGAAAATCTGTGGGACTTAACTGCTTGGTTATTAGTCCCTAGGCTTACAAACTACTTAAACTAAGTTAAACTAACCTAAGGACAACACACATATCCAATGCCTGAGGGAGGACTAGAACATCCATGGCGAATGGCCGCATGCACCGTAGCACGGCGCCTCAGTGCGCATGGCTATTCCGTCGGGGCTCGTATGGACTGTTTAATCAAATTAAATTATATACTATTGAATAAACAGAACTTTTTATAGAAATTATTGTTTCACACCCTCTTACTAACCTTAAAAGAATAAAAAATAAAATACTATAAAAGATACAGATTTCGTTTTGTTGTCGAGTGAGAGACCTACCCCACTGGCTCTCATTGTCAGATGCAGGATTTGATTTCCTGGAGCAGAGAAGGGGAGTGCTCACGATTCAGGGGCGTATACTGGATTTGGGTCAAGGGCCTGCTGCTTAGCAGTGGTAACTCACTGAGTTAAACATCAATGAAGCTTAATTGCTATATTATTATTATTATTATTATCATATTAGCTATTTTCAGTTATTCAAACATAAGTAATAATTAAACTGTACTAGAGTAGATTGCACAGCCATCACCATGGAATATAGTCGATGATGTATTCAGAGATGACAATGGTGTGAGTAGCTGGTGCTTACTGGAGTAAAGAAATGCTATTTGTGTAATACATAGAGAATTTTATTAAATTATCAACTGCGAAGGTTTGTTTGCAAGCAAGCTTAGTCAGTTTTGTGTTAATACGTTTCCCATCAAGTGTATTCACTCCATTTGGCACTTGACAACGCGGCAGTTGTGGCCAGAATTGGGTGGTAACTGTCACGCTAAGTTCGGGGTAATGCAGTCTGTCTAGATTTCCCTCACAGTTTCCACCACATGACATGTGCATGTAGTGTGCTGCCTGCCTGACAGGACGTTGTCATGGCAACCAACCAGCACTCTGTGTGAAGCGTTCACCACAGTCTAAAATATAGTCACGGCAGTCCTGGTCGTGTTTGTTACCTACCGAAATTGGAAGGTGCAATTGCAAATTGAAACCACAGAATTCGACTTCGTCGTCGTCTTTTGACGGTGGATCGTATTGTTTAAATTGGTTTTAATCATAGTTTTTACAAACAGAAGCTTTTGCAGTGCTGTAAATGACAACTTCTGACATTCTTTGGGTTAGCTAAGGACCCAAAGAGTCTGTTTACCTATATAATAACGTAAAGTTCCGTCCACTACACTTCGAAAGAAACCGTTTCATAAATAATAAGAAGCTGGTACGGATTGCAGTACCTACATTGTTTGATATAAAAAAATATATAAAAAAAATAAAAAAAACACCACAGTTGTTGATGAATCGGAAACTGCGACAAAGAAATATTACTGCAACATTAAAAGCTGTAAAACTGTTTCGTGGGAAAGAGGTAACCTATTCGTTAAGTGTTGCTACATCAATGCTACTAAAAATGATCTTAAAGTAAATGGTTCTCTAATTCCTGTATTACAGAATTTTCAGTCTTTTCGAAATGTGAAAATGAAACGAAGATCACTGAGTCCTACAGACAGGCTTCATTCAGTACTAAGACCGTTAAAAATACATCAAAATAAACAAAATATAAGAGAATCATACAACTCAGAAGCAACGCCAAGTCTGGGAGCAGAATCGTAACCACTGACGTAACGCAGAATAAAGCTCAGTTGCGCGGCGATCCGTTCCAATTACCTGCCTGACGCACGAGGCTAGCTGGCTTGTGGCTTCGCCGCATGCACCCGTGGCTAGACGGTGGGCAGTTCCGGGCAAAGGAGGGTGCGGGGCAGGTGCGCGCGCGTCCTCCTGTTGTTGTTATGGTCTTCAGTCCGGAGACTGGTTTGATGCAGCTCGCCACCCTACTCTATCCTGAGCAAGCCTTTTCATCTCCTCAGAAGAACGGCAACCCACATCCACTTGAATCTGCTTACTATACGCGTCTCTTGGCCTCCCTCTGCGATTTTTACCCCACACACTTCCCTCCAATGCTAAATTTACGATTCCTCGATGTCTAAGAATGTGTCCTACCAAGCGATCCCTTCTTTTAGTCAGGGTATGCCAAAAATTCCTTTTCTCGCCAATTCTGTTCAGTACCTCTTCATTAGTTATGCGATCTACCCACATAATCTTCAGCATTCTTCTGTAACACCACATTTCAAAAGCCTCTATTCTCTTCTTGTCCGCACTGCTTATCGTCCATGTTTCACTCCCGTACAAGGCAACACTCCACACAAATGCCTTCAGAAAAGGCTTCCTTACACTTAAATTAATATTCGATGTTAGCAAATTTCTATTTTTCAAAAATGCTTTTCTTCCCATTGCCATTATGCATTTTATATCCTCTGTACTGCGAGCATCGCATGTTATTTTACTACCCAAGTAACAAAACTCATCTACCACCTTTATTGTTTCGTTACCTAATCTAATTCCTTCAGCATCGCCTGATTTTCTAAGACCGCATTCCATTATTTTTGTTTTCCTCTTGTTAATGTTCATTTTATACGCTCTCTTCAACACACTGTCCATTCCATTCAACTGCTCTTCCAGGTCGTTCGCTGTCTCTGACACAATTACAATGTCATCAGCAAAATGCAATGTTTTTATTTCTTCCCCCTGAACTTTAATCCCTATTCCAAAATTTTCCTTGCTTTCCTTCACCGCCTGCTCAATTGCACAATGTACAATTGAATAGCATTGGAGAAAGGCTACAACCCTGTCTTACTCCCTTCCCAACTGATGCTTCCCTTTCATGCCCTTCGAGTCTAATAACTGCGATCTGCCTTTTGTACAAGTTGTAGATAACTCTCCTTTCCCTGTATTTTACCCCTGCTGACTTCAGAATTTGAAAGAGTGTATTCCAGTCAACATTGTCAAACGCTTTCTCCAAATCTACAAAGGCTAAAAATGTAGGTTTGCCTTTCCTTAATCTATCTTCTAAGATAAGACGTAAAGGGAGTATTGCCTCCCGGGTTCCTACGTTCCTCCTGAATCCAAACTGATCTTCCCCAAGGTCATCTTCTACCAGGTTTTCCATTCTCCTGTAGATAATTCGTGTTAAAATTTTGCAACCATGACTTATCAAACTGATGGTTCTGTAATTTTCACACCTGTCTGCACCTGATTTCTTTGTAATGGGGATTATTGCATTTTTCTTAAAGTCTGAGGGTATTTCGCCTGTCTCATACATCGTACACACCAGTTCAAATAGTTTTGTCATGGCTGGCTCTCCCAGAGACTTTAGTAGCTCTGAGGGTATGTCATCTACTCCTGGGGCCTTGTTCCGACCTAGGTCTTTCAGGGCTCTGTCAAATTCATCTCTCAGTATAGTATCTCCTATTTCATCTTTATCTACTTCCTCTTCCCTTCCTACAACATCGTCTCTAAGTTCATTTCTTTTGTAGAGCTGCTCTATGTACTCTTTCCACCTTTCAGCTTTCCCTTCTTTGCTGATAACTGGTTTCCCATCTGAGTTCTTGATATTCGTAGAATTGCTTTTCTTGTCCCCAAATGTCACTTTGATTTTCCTGCAGGCGGTATCTACTTTTCCCCTTCTTATACATTCTTCTACAGATTTGCATTTGGCTTCTAGCCACTCCTGCTTAGCCATTTTGCACTTCCTATCAATCTCATTTCTTAGTCGTCTGTACTCCATTTTGCCTGTTTCATTTACTGCATTTTTATATTTTCTCCTTTCATCAATTAAATTTAGTATTTCCTGTGTTATCCAAGGATTTTTTGTAGGTCTTGCCTTTCTACCTATTTTGTCCTCTGCTGCCTTCACTATTTCATCTCTACTGTTTTATTCCCCCCTGTTTCTGTCAATTGTTGCTTAAATTTCCCTCTGAAATTCTCCAGAACTTCACATTCCTTCAATTTATCTAGGTCCCATCTCCTTATTTTCCTACCTTTCTGCAGTTTTTTCAGTTTCAACTACAGTTCATGACTAACAAGTTATGGTCAGAGTCTATATCTGCCCCTGAGTATGTCTTACAGTTTATAACCTGGTTCCGGAATCTATGTTTTACCATTATAAAATCTATCTGATACCTTCTGGTGTCTCCTGGTCTCTTCCAAGTATACAACCTTCTTTTGTGATTCTTAAACCAAGTGTTTGTTGTGATTAAATCATTCTACCAGGCGACTTCCTCTTTCATTCCTTCTGCCCAGTCTATATTCACCTACTATTTTTCCTTCCCTTCCCTTTTCCTACTACCGAATTCCAGTCTCCCATCACAATTAAGTTTTCCTCTCCCTTAATTGTCTGAATAATTTCCTTTAGCTCCTCATATATTTCTTCAATCTCCTCATCATCGGCAGAGCTAGTTGGCATATAAACCTGTACTACTGTTGTTGGTGTTGGCTTCGTATCTATCTTGACAATGATAATGCGATCACTGTGCTGCTCATAGTAGTTTACCCGCATTCCTATTTTCTTATTCATTTTCAGTCCCACTCCCGTGATACCCCCAACTGATTTTGTATTTATAATCCTGTACTCACCTGACCAGAAATCCTGTTCATCCTGCCACCTAACTTCACTAATCCCCACAATATCTAACTTCAACCTACCCATTTCCCTTTTAAATTTTCTAATTTTCCTACCCGATTAAGGGATCTAACATTCCACGCTCCGATCCGTAGAATGCCAGTATTGTCTTTCCTGATGATAACATCCTCCTGAGTAGTCCCCGCCCGGGGATCCGAATGGGGGACTATTTTACCTCCGAAATATTGTACCCGAGAGGATGCCATCATCATATGTTCATACAGTAGAGCTGCATGTCCTTGGGAAAAGTAATTACTGTAGTTTCCCCTTGCTTTCAGCCGTTCGCAGTAACCGTGTGGCAAAGCCACATTAGCTGATGTTACAAGGCCAGCTCAGTCAATCATCCAAACTGTTGCCCCTGTAACTACTGAAAAGGCTGCTGCCCCTCTTCAGAAACCACACGTTTGTCTGGCCTCTCCACAGATACCTCTCCGTTGTGGTTGCACCTACGGTACGGCTATCTGCATCGTTGATGCACGCAAGCCTCCCCATCTCGGCAATGTCTGTGGTTCATGGCCTCCTGACAATGTAAAAGTCGCAAAGGCGATGCGGTGCAGCGGCAGCATGCCACCACGCAGTGCCAGGGTGGGGGTAGGCGAGGGTGGGGGTGTTGTTTGGCCTTGGATGTAGCGGCCTGTCGGCAGCAAGCGGACGCGCTGGACGAGGGACGGAGGGTGGGGGTCGAGAGCGGCGAGTTGAAGCGGCTCTTCCTCTGCATGCAGAGTAGTCGGTGCGGAGAGCACTTGCTGCGCTTACTGTTAAGAAGTAATTTTTCTTCTACGGTTGTAACTGATAGGCATGCGCCGCATGCATCGCATGCATGGAGACGACGCCCCTGTCATGATTTATCCCTTTCTCACTCCATGCCCAATCAGTGTATAATTTTTACTTGCTGTTACGCCACAGAATACTGAATAGAAGAAATTAAAATTTCCTACGTTCTCACTAGAATGAGGTTGAGGCAGAGACAGTGACATTGCAACAGACAGGAACAAGCAACACGGTAAGTTGGCCATACAAGTTGCTACATCAGATTCCAAGAGCGCGTGGAAGTTTCACATTCAGCAAAATGTTAGCAGAGAGGAAAAGATGCGAAGACGTACTTGTTAGTTCCCAGTATGTGAAGCAAGCAACAGTATCTCGGGCGCAAAAGTCCCTGCAACTGCAGTTAAAACTTAAGTAAACGCAACAGGACGAGAAGCACTGATAGCAGAGAAGCAGACCATAGTCGATCATAATGAACCCAAGCTCACGTTAATTACCGCCTGTACGTTGCCGTAATGGCGCAGCTCTCGAGCTATGAATTCTGTTACTTATTAGGAAAAAAAATGTTCACATGTTTGTAATTCTATGGGACCAAACTACTTGGTCATCAGTCCCTAGAGTTACAAACTACTTAAACTAAGTTAAACTAACCTAAGGACAACACACACACATCTATGCCCAAGGGAGGATTCGAACCTCTGACGCCGCGGTGGAGTAGCCGAGCGGTCTAAGGCGCCTCGCTGCGGAGCGCGCGGTTGCTCGCCGTGGAGGTGCGAGTCCTCCCTGGGGCATGGGTGTGTGTGTGTGTGTTGTCCTTAGGTTAGTTTACCTAAGTTTAAATAGTTTGTAAGCTACGGACTGATGACCACGCAGTTTAGTCCGATAGATTTACAAACATTTGAACCTCTGACGAGGGAGGCCGCGCGATCCGTAACATGGCGCTCCAGATCGCTCGGCTACTCCTGCGCGGCTACTTAAAAGGATCGATGGCGTTTGTACCGACAGCAGAACCTTGAGAGTAACGAAACGATACGTATCTGTTACTAAAAGAAACAGTACTCGTCACAAACGTATCGTTATTCGTTACTCTTGTTATCAAAGCCACCCTGAAACACAGCCTCTACACTGACTTTGAAACCGTGAAAATATTTTGTTACTGTTAATATTACTGTTAATATTACTTTGACATTTAAATTGGCCTCTTTGATACTGTATGCCTGCTTTTTGAGGCAATTATACTACTGAGGAAAAGATCAGTATAGTCCATTTCTCTCGTGATTAAAATACAATTATCATACAAATTGATCAAAATTAGCGAGACCCACCATCGATCTCCATTTTAAGTACTGTTCCTCCACTTTAGTGAAAGGCTTAGAATATCGGAATCAATTGGAATATTTCGTGACGAATGGCAGTGTAACCGATCATAGTAGTAGCGCTACGTTTGCGAGCCGCGGGGCTGTTATACTGTATTATGTGACATTAACAATTAAGATTTACAGTTATGAATGAAAATGTGTAGATTATAACTTTTGAGTACTTTTTACAAAACATTTTTATCGTACACAAGATCAAAAAGAAATAATCAACCATTAATCCGAAACCTTTACAGGTAAAAAATACAACATATATTTACATTAGAAGCAGACGCCAGATCATCGAGGATTAACCTGAAAACATGGACCAAGAAGTATAGTCCAAAAAGTTTAAAACAAACTAATCATCTAAAATTGTAGAGCTACGCAATATGCACTTACAGTGCGTCACGAATGTCTATAAAAATTACTCATCTCATAAATAGTATCACAGAAAATACGCATTCTCCGAATGGTTTTCGTTACATAGTTTGTATCGTTATGGTTGATGCGAATAACGAAATGTATGTATGAGAAATTTCGTATCGATACGGTAGACGTAGTAACAAAATGTATTCATGAGTAACGTTACAGTCTTTCGTATAAGCTAAAATATTCGTTACTCAGTACCGAATATACATACTGTTTGCTACAGCTCTATCTGACAGCACTTGAGCCTATGATTATTACAGTGTACTGGCATCATGGAAGAGGAAGTAGATGAAGATGAGACAGGAGATAAGATACTGCAAGAAGAATTTGACAGAGCCCAGAAAAATTTGAGTCAAACTAGGCCCCTGGAGTGGATGATATTCCGTCTGAACAGCTGATATCGTTGGAGAGCCAGTCATTATGAAACTATACCACGTTGTGTACAAGACGTATGAGACAGAGAAAATACCCTCAGACTACAAGAAAAATATAATAAGTCCAATTCCAAAGAAATCAAATGCAGATAAGTATGAAAATTACAGAGCTATCAGTTTAAAAAGTCATAGTTGAAAATACTAACTCAAATTATTTATAGACGAATGGAAAAACTGATAGAATTCGACTTCAGGAAAGATCCGTTTTGGATTTAAGACAAATGCAGAAACATGCGAGGTTGCTGAAAACATTTTCAAGCTTTGCACTAACTCATCATTAACACAATGTATTATAAAACAATCGTTTGAATGTTACTCAAGGTACTCCGTAATTTTAGTATTAAATAACTTTCACTTAGGAGTATGTTTTTATATTACTGAACCCCTGGTTGTGTTATGGTGCGACTCCTCCTTCCTCATGTGACGCCGACTCCCAGAGCAAAACTGAGTGACCCCGTGGGGTTCGCGACCCACAGATTGAAAAACACTGCTTTACATTAACAGCAACCTTGTCAATAACTTCCACCAGGATAGTACGCCTTCGTCTTCCAGGTGCCATAACAAGCTGTACCATGTTTTATAATTTCAGTATCATCTTCTTCGCACTGTTTATTCGCATCGGGACTCTCCTCAGGTCTTTCAGTCGGCGGTACTCTCTCAAAATAGCAATGTAATTGCTACCATTCACAAATAATAGTTTCACTAACGGCGCATAGTCTCTCTTGGCGATGGGTGCACTGTCTCCTCACGTCAGGCTTGCCTGCTTGTCAAGTAGCAGGGTGAATCCATACTCTTATGTACACACTGTACAGTTCCCCATTTGCACCTGTTGGGCATATTAATTCCAGTAATTACAATTCTTGGGATCTCTTTCCTATTAACGCTTTATCAGGCATATATCTATGAAGTTTTTCTGTATCCCAAACCTGGATCTCATGGGTAGCTGCAATGTAAATACATCCACCTGCTTCGACACTCTCCCCGACTGCAAAAGGTTGGGTTTGCTTTTGTTCATAAGCCATTTTTTGTTCTTAATAGAAAATGAATTTCTTGGAAAAAAATGGAGTTGTAAATTTCAAGAAAATCTTAAATAAACTGTCTTGCAAAGCACCGTTTCATAGCATCCAATGGTTATCAGGAAACGTAATACAGACAAATGTCGACTTATTTTCTAGTTATTACCAATTATAATGGCACTACGTACCTTCTCTGTCGTAAAAAGTATGTAAAAATCAGTTTAAATGACAATATTCACACTCATCCCATATCTTAGTCAAAAATTTATCTTTCCAGACGCTTGGAGCGCTGATGTCATTGCGTATAAGAAATGTCAGTGGGAGTGTCGTGACTGTGATTACACATGTTTACGTAGCTAAATAAGATTATTCATTATATGTATATATATATACTTTTAATCACTCATAAATGCTTAAAACACACTTTGCTCGTTCAAATATATTGTCAAATGGCATGCTGTCTAGCAGGAGACCCTCCTGGACACCTTATGAGATACTGAAATTGCCCCAAATCGAATCCGCTTCACGGAATAACAAGGTTTGGTGAACCAGCAAACCTGAAGTGACTTTGAAGGGTGGTTCCCCAAATACAGATAACTTCATTGAGATAAAAAAAAAATGGTGTAGGCATTCACATGCAAACACAGAGATATTTAAGCACTCAGAGGATGGCGCTACGGCCGACAAAGCCTCCTGCTGCAACGCTAGGTTATCGCTATTTAACTGAGTTTGGACGTGATGTTATAGTTGGCGCATGAGACATGGCACACGGCGTTTCCGAGGTAGCGATGAGGTGCGGATTCTACCATGCAACTATGCCACAAGTGTACCGTGAATATCGGGAGTCTGGTAAATCGGCAAATCTCCAACATACCTGCGCCTGGAGAAAGATAATGCAAGAATGGAACCAACGACAACTGAAGAGAATCGTGACAGAAGTGCAACCCTTCCAGAAATTGATGCGGATTTCACTGCTGGGGCATTAACAAGTGTCAGAGTACGCACCATTCAACGAAATATCATAAATATGGGCTTTCGGAGCCGAAGGTCCTCTCGTGTACCCTTGCTGATTGCACGTCAAAAAGCTTTACGCCTCGCCTGAGCCCGCCAAACACCTACATCGGCTGTTTATGACTGGAAGCATGTTGCCAGGTCTAATGAGCCTCGTTTCCAATTGCATCGAGCGGATAAACGCTTATGGATATGGCACAACTTCATGAATCCATGGATCCTGCATGTTAGCAGGGGACTGTTCAAGCTGGTGGTAATTTACAAGAAAGCTTTCCATCGAAATAGCCGCGCTCCTATCAATACATCGAACGTGCGCGATGGTCGATGATGACGTCGCAGCGAATTTTGAGTTGTTTACTTGTGATACAAGGGGCGGATTCTCTCACTCTGTGTTATTGAGTGTGACTGAAGATATTGACGTGTTTACTAGTGTCATTGATATGAGTTCGAGTTATATAATTTCGGCGGGTGAACGCTTAACGTGGAATGTTGTTGAAAGTACGATTTATTACCTCATGACAGACTTCGAAATTGCATTAATTTTATAGGTGTTCAGTCAGTGCGAGTAGGAGTTGGCTAAAGTCTCGATCAATGGCATGGGGAGCGTCGCGGTGCATCCGTAACAGCATTAGGTTGGCAATGTAGTACATTTCGAGTAGCCAATGGCGTGTATCTTTGATTTTACGAATATGTCATGATTTTAAAGGTTGTCATTAGGCAGGAACCTAAGACTACAGCTTAAACTTTTGCGAGTGAACAAGCGAATGTTATGTTTTTTTCGAATATGTTATGATGTTAAAGGATGTGGTTAGGCAGGAACCTAAGAGTACAGCTTCAATTGTTGTGAGCAAATATTATGATTTTTACGAACATGTCATTAATGTAACTGATGTGGTTAGGCAGGAACAGAAGAGTACAGCTTACATTGTTGCAAGCGTTCTACCAAATCATAAACATCGAGGAAATTATGGTAATTCGTATCATTTGAGAAACAGACACACGTATTTCGATTTACATAACAACACAGTGTTACATCTGAACAGAAAGACAGTTCATGTGGAGAAACGTAGTTTTGTAGTGTGCGAAGTTCTACATTCGAATACTGTGATCCATTTCGAAAATAAAATAATTGAAACGTCAGCATCCACTGCGAGTGTTGCCAACACTGCCGCACCACGTCACGTAAGTACTTTAGCCCATGCCACTGATAGAGGCTTTTACCGTAGGAGTTAAATCGACGGATAAGGAAATTCCTTTTCTGTTGGTTTGCAAGAAATATGGGGAAAAAAAGAGGGTGAAATCAGTATTGAGTTGCCGCCATTGATGGTTTAGTCCGGTGCTACACGCCTCGGTACTGAATTAAAGAGGCCCTGGAGGTGTTCTGGGGGTAAAGTAGTCCATTCTAGAGATGGGAAAACTGAAACATCTGACGGTTTCGAAACGAATGAAACCGTACCATCTGTGGTTTCGAAACACTGTTTCGAAACCATGAAACCGTGAAGCAATGTATGTTTTGTCATGAAATCTTCGTTCTAGGAGGGCGATATTTTCACTATGTGGACAGGGGTACATACAAGAACCTGTCAACCATTAGAGTATATATTTACTTCTTGGTCTGTACGGAACATGTTGATAAAGATTTTCTGCCGTGTTGTTGATGTTGCCAACATAGTCACACAAGGCCGCCGGTATGGTAGGTAAAAGTTTACCCCGTTAGGAACTCACAAAAAAAGGGCAATATTTTTCACTATGTTGAGAAAGGGTATGTACAAGAACCTGTCAACCATTAGAATATATATTTACTTCTTGGCCTGTACGGAACATAAAGATTTTCTCCCGTGTTGTTGATGTTGCCAACATAGTCACACGAGGCTGCCGGTATGGTAGGTAAAAGTTTACCCCGTTAGGAACTCACAAACTCAAATACGGTACGCATATTACAGTGATAGATCATAAATGCTACTTTCTATACATACTAAATAAATTATAGGGAATAAAGGGCACACTAAATAATCACAAGTAATGCTATGGAATTACAAAAATAATAAAGTAAGAGGCAAGTTCACCAGTTGTATGTCTTGACCGTTACACCACTGCCGCAAGTGTTTGAGTGTCGAAAAATTATAACGACAGTAGGTAATTTCGTTTTCGCTCATAAGAAACCAACTCTTTAACAAGAGATTAAATATGCGATCTACCCTTGTTAGTATAAAAATGTCATTTCAGGCTTCATGTTGTATATTATTTTAAAGAATGTAGTTTCTCTCGTGTGTCTTTAATATGGTAGATAAACCTAGAACTTAACTGGTTTTTAATGCAAATAGTGAACGTTGTTTTATTGTTCTTTTACTTTTTTAAAGCAGACATTATGTCATTTCGGAATATAGCAGTCTCTTGCAAACAAATCTTGATATCAGTAATCATAAGCTGCCGACTCACAAGTATCGACTACCATTTGACACTCTCTAAATGGTTTATATACCAGTACCTTATATGTGAATCTGTGTGGAGCTTCAGTAAAATGAAACACCACATTTCAATACCATTATTCTGTTCCGCCTTTCTGCATTAGTGGTTTGAAACACCGGTGTTGTGAAACCGACATGAAATCGTGAAACCGACACGAAACCGTGAAACCGACAGGAAGAAACGGTTTCAGTGTACCGACAATCGACCGCGAATGTGATCCGAAACAGAACAGAATGAAACCGCATGGTTTCGAAATCGTGAAAGAAGCCGGTTTTGAAACACTGAAACTGTTGTGTGTATTGAAACCTGGTTTTGAAACCATGAAACCGTAGCCATCTCTAGTCCATTCTGCTTTCACATATCGCCAAAGTTGATTTGGTGCAGCAGCGGGTGCTGTATCTCGGGCTAATCATCGACCAGACGGTTTAGACCGGCGAGAGATTGGAAGAACAGGGAGGCACAAGTGCACATGCGTGCCGATGATAATGAAAATGATGATGACAACGCCGAGGCGGAATAGCCGTGCGCACAAAGGCGCAGTGCTACAGTGCGCGTGGCCGTTCCACGTCGGAGGTTCGAGACCTCTCTCGGTCATGGGTGTGTGTGTTGTTCTTACAAGTTAGTTTAAGTAGTTTGTAAGTTCAGGGGCCGACGACCACTGCAGTTAGGTCCCATAACTTTACAAAGTTTGATATGAACAGCCACAATACGTACTCCCTTACCGTAATTGGAACCCGGGGGCCTCTGCATTGTACTCAGCGACGCTGTCGACTGAGTTACGGAGATATACATTAATGTCGAGAATCAATGAGAATGTCGTTATCATTTATTTAACGAAAATGCTATTTTCTACGAATCTGCCACGACTGTCGAGTTATTGTCAGACAGGAAACTAATAGCAGAGCTGTAATTGTTGTAAGTAAAATAAGCACCATTCAAATTTTCACTCTTGCTACTCAAAACAGCTTCGCTATTCTCTACGAATGTGTGACGAGCTACGAGTGCAGGGTTGCGGTGTGACGATTTTTCGTTTTCGCACTCTTAGCTATCTTTTTTTTTTTTTTTTTTTTTTTTTTTTGAGAATAGTACCCATGTTAGCTTTCCGGCGACTGATGTGGCGAGTAAAAGAATTAGTTGGCGACTTATTGGCTATTTTCCTTTAGTTCAAATAAAACGAATGTAAAGCAATCCCTCTTGGGACATGGTGCAACGATACTGATTAAACATCGATAGAATGCTGGAGAAATGTAATTAGCCTACAGAAGTTAGTACAAATGTCCGCAGGTAACTTTGATATATGGGACAGTGATACAGAGATGCGGAAGAAACTGAACTGGCAGAGTCTTTAAGAGAGACGTAAACTACCTCAGGGAGACCTACTTACAAAGGTTCAAGAAAAGGCTTTAGACGATGGCTCTAGAAAGATATCCCCTATGAATGGCTCTCGGTGAAATCTCGAGACGAGATTTACAATAATTAACTAGCTAAAAATCCGTCATTTCCCAGGTATTTATTTATTCTCTCCACCCATCTCTTCCTCGCCCATCTCTCTGCTTCATTTCTACCTCCACCATTTCTTCCACTCCCTCCTACCCCCCCCCCCTCAATTTATATATATATATATATATATATATATATATATATATATATATATATATATGTGTGTGTGTGTGTGTGTGTGTGTCAACTTTCGTGGCGATCAGTGAAACAAAGTTCATTGCAAGGTACCCTTCCCCATGAACCATACGGTGGCTTGCGGATTATAAGATCCCTCTCCCAGAAAATATACGAGCATGAGCTTTCATAGCAATTGGCGAAACAGAGTCAAAGCCTGTTGTAAGGTGCCCTCTACCATGCACCACGTGAAACATTATGTAGACATTTGTTGCCTCAAGTGAAGTAATTTGGAAGCAGTTGTTGTATTATTGGATATTTGTAAGACAATGTATGGAATCCGTTCCTGTTACTGAAGCCAATGATTGCATTGGCTGTGTTGGAGGAACTAATGGCACTAATTTCACTTTTCCACTTTCGCAACACAGTCCAGCGGCTTTATTTTTGTGTCTGAATGCCTTACAGTACGGGCAAACTGAGTTCATAGATCCCATAGCAACGTATTGGTAGGAGCAAATCTATGGATTTTGTCAAGTCCGTAAGTAAACTGTCCACCGCCGTGAACCAAACAAAAATTTTATGTAGACCGTCACCTTCCCCTTGATTTGGAGGTCAAGTGTGTAAAATTTCATACAGATTGGAATAAAAGTATAGATTTGTATGCAATAGAAACACACGGACACATTGGAAAACGTACTTTGTTTTTCTCAAATTTTCCGTTTTTACGGTAGATTTCCCCAAAAAATTATTTAATACAAGCCTTGTCCTGAGAATTGCAAACAGAACTATAAAGAGATCAGCCAAATCGGTCGATTCGTTTTCATGCTATGGCGTGACCAAGGGGAATAGGGATTCATTTTTGTATAGAGAGACTACAGCACGCACAGAGGCATTTGAATAGTCATATTTCCCGTGCTCCATACGTGAACAGAACGACAGAAAATCCTAATAACAGCTACAATGGGATAAACCCTCTGCCACTAACTTGAACGTGGTTTGCAGAGTAGATGTAGAACACATGACAATTTCCCTGTCGTTCTTAAGGTTAATGTTGCATTGTTTCATGACGCAACAACACGTGACTATTAGCAAAACAATGGTACTCCCTTATTATCTGCTCTGGCCGTGCATTCGTTCGTTGTGCGGCAACAATCAACACCAGTTCTTGCTGTCGTTGCCTATTCTTACTGAGATGACCGAACAGTGTAACAGTTGTACGAGCTCATATGGAGGATTCGTGCAGCGTGGGTTACGAATAGTGTACCTTGGAATTAATGAAACAATGAGCGTTCAAAAATATCGTCGAGAATGGGAAGCAGAGGACTGGGCGAAAGGTACGTAGTCCCTGTGAAATTTATTAATTGTGCAACTGAGGTGCTTGCTCACATTATTATAGATATACGAAACGCTTATACTAATAACCATTAATGTCGACTATAATACACGTTGTTGTATCGTAGGCTGGCTCACTGACAATTCAAAAGATATCAAAAGCTTCGAAGAAACCTACTGCAAAGTTTGTAGGAAATATCTACGCGCCCCCAAGACGGATCTGCAGAAGCACGCAACCGGAAAATCACTTGTCTCAAAAACGAAAACTCGGTACCCCGAAAAGGAGCAGCAGAGATTAAATAATTTTGTAGAAGTCGCTAATGATGCCGAGAAGGAGAAAGAGATATTAGTAGTTGTTCATGTAGCAATGCACTCATCAATAAGAAACGATCATCTAGGAACCTTAATAAATAAGATGACTAAAGAGAACACCGTCAGAATTCACAGAACCAAATGCTGTGCTCTCATCAAAAATGTTATTGCACCATGTTTACTTGATGCTTTATTGCGTGACGTTGGTAATGAACCCTACTCGTTAATTATTGACGAGAGCACCGATGTAGGGGACACAAAATATCTATGTATTTGTGTGATATTATAGTAAAATAAAAGGGACAATAACTGTAGACTTTCTTGGGTTACTAGATGACTAGATGTTGTGAAGGCATCGACAGTGAGTTTGTATGAAGCACTTAAGTTGTATCTGCAAAAGTTATCACCGGCTGGTAAAAAAAAAAAAAAAAAAAAAAAAAAAAAAAAAAAAAAAACTTTTTGCAATGGGAACGGATGGTGGTAGCAATTTATGTGGGGTGGGGAACGGAATTCAGTTTTTGCTCTGTTTAAAAAAGATAATGATAAAATACAGTTAATTCAGTGCATTTCTCATTCAATTCACAATGCTGCCTCACAGGCGTCTGAAGTACTCCCGCAAACATAGATTTCATGTGCAGGGAAATTTACAATTGGTTTCATTCCAGCCCATTACGGAAAATAGACTGTGAAAGGTTATTTAAGATTCTCAATAATGATGAGAAAACATTTCACAGTTTTGTGCAGCTCCAGTGTGTTAACCGTTAGATGGCAGAGCTCTCCGTAGCCGTGAATCGGTTCAAGTCGGTAGACGTCGGGCGGTCAGAGTTGCCAGGTTTTTCAATTGCTCTGTCGTCAAATTTTAAACAAAAATTAGCCAATATCGCCATGTTTTCATCAATAAAATGCCAAAATACAACCATCTTTTCATCAGTAAAAATAGCCAAATATCGCAACCTTTTAATCTGTTGGCATTATTATGTTATGGTAATTACGGCATGTTACTCGACAATAATAATTAAGAAATTCAGGGAGTAAGCTGGTTACTGAGTAAAAAGCAACGAGCTAGCTCGTTGGTAAAAAAAGTAACACAAACTGTGGCACTCTCACATTCACAAACATCAGACTGAACTTTCCAAGGAAACTCATACTTCACAGTTACATTTATCTGAGACCCTCCAAGAACTGAACCCAGACACACCACCAACTGACAATGAGGCCAGTTAAAATATTGTCACATTGTAAATATAATAGAAAGACTCCGGAAATTCAGTTACATTTAACGATCACATTCATTCATTTCATAACTTATAAAAATTATAACACAAAACTGTCCAAGAATCATTCTGTCAAACTTACACAAGGGATTCTCATGCATAGGTTCGATTACCAATCACTTTCATCTTCTTAAAAACAAATATTCACCGATGTTAAATAGAGTTATTGAATCTTTCAAACATTTCTTTAATACACACTAAAACATTTTGAGGTGAGGTAATTTATAATAATGCACTAAGAAATCCATACTTTGAGCTGAGATGGACTTTAATTTGTAATAATCTGCCATGAGACTTTACTTCGTAATAATCAGCTATGAGAACGACTGGGAAATCACCGCATGTTCTCCATCGACATTTATACTCTGCAAACCATTATTAACCACTGTGAAGTGCGTAGCAAATGGCTCGCTTCACAGTCGCAGTTACGAATTGCTGTTGTGTTGACGTATGGAAAGCGGAAAAAATACTGTTTAAATGCCTCCTTGCATGCTGTAATTTGTATAATCTTATCCTTATTTTCTCAGCGGGAGCCGTACATACGGTGTTGTAGTGTACTTCGAGATATCGTTTAAAGCCTGTTCTTGAACCATCGTAAGTAGGTACATGAGGTAGTTTACGTCTATCTTCAATCTGTAAGCTGAGTTTGTTTATATCTCTGTGACACTCTCCCACACATCCACTATACTTGAAAACATGTGTCCTAACTAGTGTATGTTGATTACATTTCCCTAGCATTCTACCGAAGTTTAGCCGGTATCAATATTTGTTGTATTTGAAGTAAAATAAAATAGCCATTAAGTAGCAAACCAATTCCTTTAATAGCCAAATTTAATCACCAGTCGCCAGACTGCTAGAATGGCTACTATTATAAGAAAAAGATAGCCAAGAATGCGAAAAATCGCCACACCTGGCAACCCTGCGGGCGGCTTCCTCCGGCAGTCTTTGTTTCGAGGCTGCAGCCAACATTACTGACTGAAAGTGCTGTGGAAGGCAACAATAGACGTTTGCTTTCTTATTGTTTGCATCACAGTGTTCTGAGTGTTCCGTTTTGTGTAACACGTAACTGAAGTGTGTGATTCCTGTAGTTGGTTTCGTTATCAACCATTCTCGTGAGTATGCTGCTTTATTTCATTTCTGATCAACATTAAAAGCGATGTGCGCCACCTGTACTCTCGCGGAAGCATGCCGCGTAGTTTGTGGTGTCAGCACTGCAGGACGTAGGCGTGGCTTGTCTCCCCTGCTCGCCCCTCTCCCCGCAGCTGTCGTCGTGTGAGGCAGGACTTGCTTTGCTCCCCCGCTCCCCGAACTAAAAGTGCATTTTCATACTGTGGTACAGAAAGAAAAATATTGCGTCACAAGGACACTGAATGAGATGTTGCAAGATGACGTCAATTATGTATATTTAATAGTTATGAAACCCATTCTTTTTTAGATAAATAAATAAAGTCAATCTGATTTTTCAGCACACAAATGTCGAAATTAGACATGCCTATGATGACGTTAAAATGATCATGTTACTAGCTAGAATGGTTTTCAAACCTGTTTTTGTGCAAAATGATTTGCAAGAAATTATTGATCCCGTTGACCAGTAAGAATAATTTGTGGACAGCTAATACCTGATTATCACAGTATAAAACAACGTAATAGAGCCACTACAATAACATTAAGATAAGCCAGAATTTACGCCTACAATTTCAGAAAAAGGGTTTAACCAACCTGGGGTTTCCAATAAACTATAATATCAGACCATAGATTTCGATATTTATCGTCTTCTGGGAGCCACAATCTCTTCCTTTCTTTCACTAAGCATTTCACTTTCTTACTGTCCATATCTAGCATGTGAGAACGTCGGTCGATTTGACCGAAGAAAACAAACTGATTTGAATTTCACCGACTGTCGTCCGTAGTGTCTACGTTCGGGCGATGAGATCGGCTACACTGTGACCGTGCCCATAGAGGAGTAGAAATTTGAAACGCTCGGCCGTTTTCCGCCGATGTCTGTCGTCGGTAAAACCCACCGATATTGGAGCCACAGCCTTATACAGTCGCGACACCCAGTGCTGTAGAAGTTGCTACCAACTGACGATTGCAACTACACTAGCGCTCCTAGCGCGGGGCAAGCCGCAGAAGTAGTGATGCTTCTTTATAATTATTTTTGTACGCAATTAACGAAATAGTATAATTTTTGCATTACAAGCATTAGTAAAATATCAAGAGACATACATAATGCAGAAATTAATGTAAAAACAGTTTCTTGATGTGTATCAACTCGGTGTGAAATCTAATCAATCGCACATTTTTACATCTCACTCGTCTTTCTTAAAAGTGTATATTCAGTTGAGCGTGATTACTTTAGCTTAAAAAGCCACGCTTTGTTGGTTCTTGCCATTTGTCGTTGAGCTGTAGTAACAATTGTGGAATTGGGTTCTTCTCTATTGGAAAACAGATTGATCGTTTTTGTTGTTTTATTGCCAGGTTTCTGACGTTTTCCTTCAGCTATAGCTGTTGTGGCTGATTTCGTATGTTAAATACTGTAGTTATTACAATCTACATACGTTTTCTACGTTCTACCTTCACCGATTTCAATGCAATTGTACTGAAGAGGCCGGCCGAGGAGACTGAGGCGCTCCAGTCACGGTCTGCACGGCCACTACGGTCGGGGGTTCGAATTCCCCCTCGGGCATGGATATTTATGCCTTCCTAGTTCGTAAGTAGTTCATAAGTAGTTTGTAAGTTTAGGGACTGATGACCCCGTAGTTAAGTCACATAAGCTGTACATTGAACATTTTTGTACTGAAGAAACCTTAGCGTTTCTGAGTGGAAAAGCGACCTCTTTCTGCCAAAGGGCAGATCTTCTGGTGTTTCACAGCCAATTTTTATTTATAATAGAAAATGAAAGACTTCAGTAAAACCCGTAGGTTACAGTTACAAGATAATTGAAAATAAACTATACTGAAATGTACCGTTTTGTACCTTGTCACGGATATTAGGAAACCTAAGAAAGACAAATATGGAGCTTTTTTTTTAATTATTACCTCTTTATATGGTACTACACACATTCCCTAATGTAAAAAAGTATGTAAAATTCAATATAACTGAAATTATTCGCACTCACATAGGCGCAACTAGCTATGGGCCCACCGGGCCCTGCCCCCCCCCCCCCTCAGAAATGTCATAGTTTCCCCCCCCTTCCTTTATAACAGGCTACACAGTTAATTGTATGTGTATGTATATGTAAGTATGCATGTATGTATGTATGTAATATGTGTGTGCCTCGGCACTCAATGTCAAAATATATCATTATATACGAGTGGGCCCTCCCCGAAAAAAAAAATCCTCGTTCGCCACTGCGCACTCATCCAATATATAGTAACAAATTATTACAGGAGTCCCGAAATTTTCAAGTTGTTGTTCAGGTGAAAACATTAAACTTCTGATTATTTATGTCACCATAACTGTTTAATGGATAGACTAAAATTCCGTGAATGGTTCAATTATAATTTAATGAACCTTACTGTCTGGCGCTTGACAATTTCTTTGCTTTCAGATCGTCACCTTGGGCCCTCGACGTGATTGCCTGTTTTGGTAAAATTATGTTGGCAACGTTAAGAAGACGGTAGAAAACTTTTTGTTAATACACTTGCAAAATAGAAATCCACTTGATTAGTGTTTCTTGCAGACTATGAAGTTAATAAATAATGCTGTTGCTGCTGTATGGTGACAGGTTCATGTGGTTAAAGTGCAGTTTATGCGGCAGCGGCTAGCCGTCGCGCTCGCTAGGCTGGCAACGGCAGAGCAGCCAATCAGAAGTCGCGATGCCGCGGCCAATGAGATTGCGTGTTTCATAACGAGTAAATTTGGTGTCAATTTCGAAGTTTATTCGAGGATATCGGTGCGGCGTTTTGGTGATTGAGATTTTTAGGTAATTGTCGTATTACGGACATAAGTGACCTATTATTAATAAACCACAGCAGTCAAAGATGTTTTATTTGTTTTATGACCAGTACGAAACATTGATCATTTTAAGTGAAAGTTAAGTTAGGTATAGGTTAAAAATTGCAAGCATTCTTGGAAATTATCGCAATTACTATTACTGACCGGACAAGGGTACATACAAGAACCTGTCAACCATAGAGCAGGTATAGCATGTTTTATTTATTTTATTATATATTCGAAACAGTGATCAAGTGACATCCATACTGATAGCAACTGTAACTTGTAGATCGACAAAAACTTTTGCATACACCGCTTCGATTTGTTTACATAGTACAATTGTAACGCTCTTTATTATTGGCCGCGGCATCGCGACTTCTGATTGGCTGCTCTGCCGTTGCCAACCTAGCGAGCGCGACTGCTAGCCGCTGCGCATAAACTGCACTTTTATCGGTTCATGTATGTACCATTGTCCGCCCATCAAAAGTAATTGACCCTGTAAACCGAAGATTCAAGACAAATTATATGGCTGTCACGCGATTGGCTGATACCAACGTCACACGATTGCCAACATTATCCCGCGAGGCCGCCAGGACGGAAAGTACAATTGCAGCCCGCTTTTTTGCTTTTTGTGGTTAAAATAGTTATTCTAATTGAACACTCAACTGAAGTAAATCTACTATGAAAAGCACTCATTTGGACAGGATACATACTCGGTGTTCAGTAAACAATAATATGCCAAAAGTAAACGAAATAATTTACACATTGATATTATCAGAAAGGAGACTACGGATATGATTACAATGCAACGTTAACTTCGTAGGCTACGCCAACTTCTTTTCGAGTGGTTAGCTATCGTAGCCTGTGCTCCTCTTTAAAAAGTAGGCTTACACATAAAACTATTGTTATTTACTTACCTTAATTCAAACTGATCCGTGCTGCGACATTCCATGGTGTCATCCTCCATGTTTAACGTTTAGAAGGACCTTACACCACGCAGGAAAGAAATTAACAGCAGTGCGGTAACTTTAATTAACTGTCTCTTGTTATAGTAACAACGGAGTGATCTCTGCATGAAAATGCAGAAAACCATGGAGGTGTGTCCTCTTGATGTGCTCCATGACGATAATTATATCTACATAGGGGTCACTAACAGTAAACCGGACACGTAGCCCCAAAGATAACTGTTTTTTGACCTTCGGCAATTTCGGTCTGTGAATCCGTAGATCAAATATAATAATAGACTGTGCATGACGTAATTGTAGTAAAAACATATCCTTAGTCACGTGACGGAACCAGTGATCTGTATAGAGATCAATGGACGGAACAGTAATACGTTTTCGTCATTACGAACTATGTGAAGTGGAGATTGCAGCTGCAGATTTTATCATCGATGGCTAAAATTAAGCGTTGATTTTAACAATAGAACGTCCTACCGTGTTGTTATTAGGCATTTAGTATTATAGCTAACGTTATTTGTTCGTAATTCCTAATATGACTACGATGGTTACGTTTTTAACGGGTGTGTAGGTGAAACTTATTAAGTAAATACTTTTGTTACCAAGTGAATATTTCGGTTTTCAGCTTTCACATAAGTCTGAATAGCAGCATCAGTTTTGTTAAGTTCCTCAACAATACGTGTGCAATATAATGTTATGTTTTTAGAACTGAAATCAAATAATTACACAGTACAAGCATTTATATTTGATGACTTACGTCACATACAACGAAGCCAATACCGTATTTAAAACAATGAAAATATTAGCTATTTGCATTAAACTAATGTGATTTGGAACCATTACCGGTGCACTCTACAAGTTGTTGTTGTCTTCAGTCCGGAGACTGGTTTGATGCAGCTCTCCACAATACCCTATCCTGAGCAAGCCTCTTTAACTCCACATAAGAAGGGCAAACTTCATCTGTCTGAATCCACTTACTGTATCCATCTCTTGGTCTTCCTCTGTGGTTTTTACCCCACATACTTCCACATGCTAATGCTAAATTCACGATTTCTTGATGTCTAAGAATGTGTCCTACCAATCGATCCCTTCTTTTAGTCAAGACATGCCAGAAATTCCTTTCCTCCCCAATTCTGTTCAGTACCTCCTCATTAGTTGTGCGATCCACCCGCCTAATCTTCAGCATTCTTCGGTAGCACCCTATTTCAAAAGAGTCCATCCTCTTCCTGTCCGCACTGTTTATCGTCCATGTTTCACTCCCATACAAGACAACACTCCACACAAATGCCTTCAGAAGGGACTTCCTTAGGCTTAAATCAATATTCGAGGTTAACAAATTTCTCTTTTTCGAGAATGCTTTTCTACCCATTGCCATTCTGCATTTTATATCCTCTGTACTGAGACCATCATTTGTTATTTTACTGCCCAAGTAACAAAACCCATCTACCTCATTTATTGTTTCGTTACCTAATCTAATTCCTGCAGCATCACCTGATTTTCTTAGACTGCACTTCATTACCCTTGTTTTACTCTTGTTAATGTTCATGTTATATGCACCTTTCAGCACACTGTCCATTCCGTTCAGCTGCTCTTCGAGGTCCTTTGCTGTCTCTGACAGAATTACTATGTCGTCGGCAAAACGCAATGTTTTTAATTCTGCACCCTGAACTTTAATTCCTTCTCCAAATTTCTCCTTGCTTTCCTTTACAGCTTGCTCAATGTACAAATTGAATAACATTGGAGAAAGGCTCCAACCCTGTCATACACCCTTCCCAACCACTGCATCCCTTTCATGCCCTTCATCTCTACCAACAGCTGTCTGGTAAGCAGACTGTTGCCCCTGTAACTACTGAAAAGGCTGCTGCCCGTCTTCAGTAACCACACGTTTGTCTAGCCTCTCCACAGATACCCCTCCGCTGTGGTTGCACCTACGGTACGGCTATCGGTATCGTTGAGACACGCAAGCCACCCCACCTCGGCAATGTCTGTGTTTCATGGGAGTGGACTCTACAAGTATAACTCGTTTAATAGAACTATTGAACAGTCTTTATTCATCTTTAGTTATGTGCAATGCTATTGCACGCAGATCTCTTCTAGAATTGACTCGCTTGCTGACAAACTCATTCAACTGAATTAAGACCAGCTGCCGATAATCACATTCTTTGGTTCAAATCAAATATAAAGATTCATAGTGCAAACTGTAAAAAGAAATGTCATTACGTTTTATCTCACTACATGAAGAAACGAAATTCATCGCTTTGATATTAGTGATTTGGGCAAAATCACTTTACCTTTGCATGTGTAACAGGAATGCGGAAACTCATTTATTATTAAACTCAAAGCTTGATTTGAGCAATAAATGAGAGGACTGCCGTTCATAATGTCGAAAATTATGTCATGTGACGTGGGGCAAAAACATTAGATATAGGTTTCAAACCGCAACACGCCAGAGATAAGGACACACACAGTCTACGTTATCTGTGTGTGAACCTTCGACTGTGTGAATGTGGTGTGAACCCAAAGATCTTGTGTGAAACGTACTTCGACCATAGATACTAGTAGACTGGTTATAGCCTCCTTGGCGGTGTTGCCAACCGTAGGGACATGTCCCTACACGTAGGGACTTCTGACTCGTTTTTCCAAACTGTAGGGACGCATTTGCAAAACTTTGGGTCTTTTCTCATGGGCGATGCAGAATGAAAGTACCTTTTTCTTTATTCAAAAAAATAACAACTCATTGGGGGAAGTCATTCAGTACCACGTAAGTAGCAGTTTTATTTATTTATTTTTTTGAAAATCAGTTTGGTGCTTAGGGACTTTTATGGTGAACATAGGGATTTTTGACACATCATGTAGGGGCATGGTTGGAAACGAGTTGGCAACACTGCTCCTTGGTCATAGCATCGTTTCCATGGCACCATCATCTCTACATCCAAACCATTGTTTTGGCAACAATCACGTGGTACTGTACAGCTTTGCCTAGGATTATACAGAACTTTTTGTGAAGGGAAGTAACATTAAATTTCAAGTGAAAGTATTATTAGTGTAAATGATGATATTTCTTGAAAACTGTGGAGCTGTTTATTATATCGGGCTAATGTTTCCCAACAGTCACATGGTCCTATATTAGAACCAAGTGATGTGGATAGCCGCTCTGCTGTTTGTCTGGTTGGTGCCATGCTGTGTCTATTAATATCTACCATCGACGCCTAAAATATACAATGAAGTGCCAAAGAAAATGGTAAGGCCTTCATGAGCACACAAAAGTACCGCAACAGGACGAGGCATGGTCTCGACTAATGTGTGAAGTACTGCTGGAGGGAATTGAAACCATGCATTATGCATGGAGATACATAAATCCGTAAGAGTACGAGGGGAGAATCTCTTCTGAACAACACATTGCAAGGCATCCCAGATATGCTCAATAATGTTCATGCCTGGGGGGGTTTGGTGGCCAGCGGAGGTGTTTAAACTCAGAAGAGTGTTCCTGGAGCCACTCTGTAGCAATTCTGGACATATGGGGTGTCGCATTGTCCTGCTGGAGTCGCCCACTACCGTTGGAATGCACTACGGAATGAATGGATGCAGGTGTCAGCCAGGATGTATACGTATGTGTCACCTGTCAGAGTCGTATCTAGACGTATCAGAGTCCCATATCACTTTGAAAGATGGCTCTCTGCCTCTCTTCATTTATTTCAATGTTTGCTCACCTCCCTTTGAAGTTATAGAGCCTTTGCACTTGTTAGATTCTATTTTCAATTTAAAAACTTGTTGACTTTTTTACTATAAGTTAAAGTATTAACTTGCATTGACATGTTTTAATGCTCCCCACCCTGTATTTACCCTGTGTGTGAGTGATACGCTTCTAATGCGTTCTACGCTTGCCTCATATCACAGCAGGGAGGTCTGCTGTGTGTCGTTCGCCTATGCCTTGTTTCCACTAGTTAACGCTGGGAGCGTTGGTGTGCGCTCCGCGCCTGCCTCGTTCAGCCACTTCCCACTAGGGGCGCTGCCTTTAGTCACGCGTGCACCGATCGACCTCGTGCAGGCAGCTAGACTCTTTGCGTGAGTACTGTATGTCTCCGCCATGCTGTTTGGGAGCCTTGGTGCGAGGATTCGTACATATTGGAGTATCGTCGTCACTCTATCTCCAGTTTCGGCTTAGGTAAGATGTTCATATGGTCTTAATGGTGAGCCACAGCTAGGTCCATGCTACTCTTTGTAGTAATAATAAGTTATGTGTGCTTTAGGTGTGTGTGAATTATGTTATTCTCAGGAATGTGGCGTATTCCTCTCGTGTATGTTTTCTGGTGTGACTATGATTTCTGTTAAAACGGTAAATGATGACTAGTGAGTTTTAGTTTGGCGTCTGTTATGGTATGTGAAACAAAGACCTATTCTTTGTTCAACGTTTTCCAGCCCTTCAGGCGTTGAAATAATGCTACCTCTTACTATTTCCGTAATATCTTTCCATGTCCTTCTGGCTTCTTATCAGTTCACTTGTGTGTAAGGTTTGTGTGAAATTTAGTGGCCCCTTCCAGGTATTGGAAGTGGAACAGAGTGCACATGGTTATGAATATCGTAACTTGGCAGATTAAGCTTATCTGCCTGGTTGTGCGTTGTGCTGTATTTCATGTCGCAGTCTTCTGTGAGAGTGTCGCAGCTACGCGCTTGTGAATGATTGTGTTCCATGTCCTACCAATCCTCCTGTTTCTTATGTTTTACAGCCTCATTTATGCTTATTTGACCCCTCTTGGTGTGTGAACAAAATTAGTAATTAGTAAATACAGTGGGATGCACTTTTATTGTGCATTTAAAATCGGTGTTTCCTCCATTTCCATGTGAACTGGCAATAAACCAGCTTAGTTAAATTTTCCCCTGTTTGTAATTTAACCTCAGATCTGTTTTATTATGGTTTCCCTCTGCTTCCCGGAGGAAACCTCATGTATTCCGTTGTGCAAATTTCTTATCTTGGATTCCATTTGCTAGGACTTGTTAGTTTTAAACAACTGCAGCTCTTTTATCTGGTGGTTCCTCTCCGGGGACACCACCTTGATGAAGCACTGTCCATGCGGGTGGAGAGGCTTGAACATTCGTGGGAAGCTGAGGGCTATACCGAAGGTAGAGAACCTACTGCAAGAAAGACCAAAGCTGATGGATGAGACTAAGAGTGTCCCACAACGTCCTGTCTTCCTTATCCTCTCCCAGTCCTTTCCCATTTCCCTTCCCAACCCAAAGTGTGATGCGATCCGTGCCGAGAGGTGCGTGGCACATGGGTGGATGTGTCTCGTACGGAGCTTAAGGGATACCGGGCGACCTCCCTGAGTAAGTAGCCTTGCACCGCGTGGGGTTATCATGGTGTGGACCATATAAATCCTCAAATCTCGTGGGACTAAGATGAACACGGAGAAAAAAATATTTTAAAAGAATCTGAGGGGCAATCTGAGACCTCAGATACTCAGACATCGGGATCAGGACCGATGAAGTGCACTCCTACTTCTCAATCAGGGCCTAGACCTGAGCAAGAAGTGGGAACTGTAACAGAGAAGTTGGACCAGATTAGGATTAAGGCCTTGTCTGGGGCTCAGAGGAGGAAACTCTCAAGGAACAGAAGCAAAAGCAAGGAAAAGAATGGCTTCCTAAACATAAGTGGAGGGACTCAAAAGGACTTGAGCCCAAGACCCCCAAAAAGAAACTGCCTCAGGTAGAAGGGGATACACAGACACCTTCGACATCAAAGACAGGTGGCAAGAGGGTTAGGGAGGAATCTAAGACTCCCTCCTCTCTGGACAAGCGTGATCCTAAAAGGCTGAGACAGGAAATAGGGAAACAGACCTATAGTATTGCAGTCTCGGATTTAGAATGGCGGTTGTCCAAGAAGTATACCCACTGGTGAGCATCACCTTACAGCAGGAGGAGCTCGTGCAGATAGCCCTCTTTGAAGAGATTGGGGGGGGGGGACGCTGGTCGAGGACCCAAATTCCGGAGGGTCTATCTAGATCGTGGTGCCCTCATTTTTGTCTGTGAGGGGGAGCACTCAGCAGAATGGCTTAACGACAAGGTGCCCATGATATCCCTGTGGGAGGATGCGAAGAACCCAAAAGTCTCGACAGAGGATTTGAAGGTAATTAACCAAAAGTTTGTTCTGGAAGGATGAACTCTGGTTGTGGAGGTCGGAGAGAAGTCCCTGAAGACATTGCGAGAGCAAGGCCTGAAACTGTTTTTAAGTTTCTCACAGGTCGCCGTCAGGGTAATCAAAGAGCTTAAAGGCAATAATGGCAGCAAGATGGTGTCTGGAAGTGTTGCAGATAAACCTGCAGCACAGTAAAGGGGCAACTGCTGCCCTGAGCCGTCGCCTGTGGAGACAGGAGGTGGACATGGCCCTGATACAAGAACCCTATTTATACAAAGGGAGTGTATCGGGCCTCAGTGGTACTGGAGGTAAACTGATTTATGCTAGAAATCTAAAAAACTCCAGAACATGCATTTATGTTAGAAATGGAATACCTTTCATACCAATGATGGATTTTTGTTCCAGAGACCTGGTGACCATCAGGATGCAGCAACGTGAGGAAGGTATCACGAGGCAAATTGTTTTGGCCTCAGCATACCTTCCTTACAAAGATAGCTCTCCTCTTTCTTTGGAAGTGAGGGGACTGACAGAAGCCTGCCAACGGCAAGGTGACGAACTGTTGGTGGGATGTGATGCCAATGCCCACAATCGATCGTGGGGCAGCAAGGACACCAACAGTAGATGTGAGCACCTTCTTGAATTTCTCCTATCTAACAACTTGGAGATCCAAAATAGGGGTGATGGTCCTACATTCAGGAATAGTAGATGGGAAGGAGTAATTGACATAAATTTTGGTTCCATGATGATGGACAGTTACGTCAAACAGTGGCATGTGGTCCTGGAGCCATCCTCATCAGATCACACGTATATTAAATTCAAGGTTGAAATGGGAACCAGACAGACCTTGGCCTATAGGAATCACAGGAAAACGGACTGGGAGACATATAGGAGAGACCTTGACTTCAGCCTATCGGAAATTAAAACTTCGATAAGAAATCCAGCAGAGTTTGAGGAAGTAGCAGAGGCTGTAACCTCTGCTATAGTGACCTCATACCAGTACAACTGCTCAATCACCAAGAAGTGCACAAATAGCAGTGTGCCTTAGTGGAATAATAACCTGGAAATGCAGAGGAAACAGGTACGAAGACTGTTTAACCTTGCAAGGTGCAAAGGACAATGGGCAAAGTATCTTGAGGCCCTTGTCAATTACGACCTTGCCATAAGACGGGCAAAGGAGGCATCCAGGAAGGTATTCTGTGAGGAAGTGGAGGGCACGGCTGCTCAAGCGAGACTTCATAAAATCCTCCCTAGGGTGCCAACTAATCCAGGAGGAACATTGAGGAAGGAGGATGGGGAGTATACAAAGACAGCACATGAAAAGCTGGAACTCCTCCTCAAGACTCACTTTCCTCAATATACTCTGGGGGATAACTCAGACCAGAATGCGATTCCTGAGAGACAACGGTTCTCAGGTATTCACAAAGAAGACTGGGATTTGGCCAAAGAATGTGACGATTTCAGTAAGCCCGATGGGCAGTGGGAACATTTCATCTGTTCAAGTCACCTGACCCCGATGGAATCTTTCCAGCTCTCCTGCAACAAGCGGGAGAAAATCTTATTAGATTCCTATGCAGGTTATTCAGGGTTAGCCTAGCAGCAGGAATCATTTCCAATGCCTGGAGGGAAGTGAAGGTTGTCTTCATTCCTAAACCAGGGAGAATTGATCATACCAAGGCCAAGGATATGAGACCAATCAGCCTGTCCTCCTTCATTCTTAAGACATTGGAAAAGCTGGTTAATGTGCATGTTGGAGAAAGGAGGTTAAGTAGAGCTCCTCTACATTCAAACCAACATGCATATCAGCCAGGTAAATCATGTGAGACAGCTCTCCACCAACTCGTTGGTAAGGTGGAGAAAGCACTACACTTCCAGGAAATAGCCCTCTGTATCTTCCTGGACATCGAAGGGGCTTTTAGCTACATGACCTTCGATTCCATAGTTAGAGCAGCAGAGATGCATGACCTAGGGACCACTATATGTAGGTGGACTAGGGCCATGCTCAGTGGAAGAAAGGTAGTAGCTACCATGATGAATGAAAAAATGGTAATCAACACCACTAGGGGTTGCCTGCAAGGAGGAGTTCTTTCCTCTTTATTGTGGAATCTAGTGGTGAATGATCTCATTGGAGAATTAAAACTCTAGGCAGTACTTTTGCCAAGGATACGCAGATGATATTGTCATAGTAATACTTGGCAAATTTGCTGACACAGTGAAGAATATGGCACAAGGTGCATTGGACACTGTGTAAGACTGGTGCAGTAAACAGGATCTGGGGGTTAGTCCTACGAAGACTGTTGTTGTACCATTCACAAAGAAGCATATCCAACATTCAAGTTGGAATCTAAAGCTTTTCAATGAAGCGCTACCTGTGAAGGGGACAGTGAAATATCTAGGGGTTACCCTAGATGAGAAACTGACATGGACCTCACATCAGGAATATTTGCTCCAAGGCAAAAGGTACTCTTGTAAGTACCAGGAGAGCTTGTGGCAAAAATTGGGACCTGAGCCCCAAGGGTATATACTGGATATACACCACGGTGATTAGACCCAGGATCACCTATGGGGCGGTCGTGTGGTGGAAGAAGGTAGAACAGCAGGTTGTTGCTAAGGAGCTTGGTAAGGTGCAGAGATTAACCTGCTTAGCCATAACAGGCGGAATTAGCAGCACACCAACTTCTGGGATGGAAACCATGCTGGATATGCCCCCCTTACACCTTTGGGGCAAGATGGAGACAGCGGCTAGTGCATACAGACTCAAATCTGGCAACAACTGGAACTCTTTGGGACATCCAGAATCACACACTAAAATAGTGAGTGAGGTAAATATAGGAAAAGTTGGGGAAATGCCAGCCGACTATATTATAACCCCATACTGCTTCAACAAGCCTTTCAATATAACAATTGGAAGTAGGGAGCAGTGGGAGAAAATAGTTCGACACCGTACAGGGGATATTGTCTGGTTCACTGACAGGTCAAAATCAGAGCAAGGCGTTGGGGCCGGGGTATATGGGGTGCAGCCAAGACTGGAGGGAGTCATCTCTCAAGGGAAACTGGCCTCAGTATTCCAGGCCGAAATCACTGCCATCAGGGTGTGTGTGTGGAGGAGAATTTGCGTAGGTGCTACAAAGATCGTAGCATCTATATCTATTCTGACAGCCAGGCAGCCCAGAGATCAATGTTTAAAATTGTCGCAGAATGTCACAGGGATCTGGTGGAGCTAGGGGAAAGCAATAGAGTAAACCTACTGTGGGTCCCTGGCCACTCGAGGATAGTGGCAACGAACATGCCGACAGATTAGCCAGGATGGGGGCAGAGACTCCATTTATTGGACCGGAAACTGTCCTGACAATCACCAAAGCAATGATCAAATTGGAGTTACATAACTGGCTCAGAAGACATCATGTAGAATATTGGACCAAAGTCTGTCAACAAAAACATGGCAAGGTAATGATGCCAAAGCCATGTTTTAAAAGAAGCTCTGCAATCCTGGGCCTGAACAGGAGAGAGATTAGACTCATGGTTGGATTGCTGACAGGCCATGGGAATTTCAAAAAACACCTACATACAATGGGAATAACAGAAGAGAACCCTAAATGTAGGATCTGTGATGATGGCGATGAAACTGCATCACATCTAATCTTCGAATGCGTTGCAATGGAGAGTAAAAGGCACAGAATATTTGGGACAACTAGACCCGAAGAAATTGTGTCTAGGGACTCCTTGCACTGTTCAAGGGCATTGGTTGGCTTTACTATATATACAGGGAGCAAGACTGTTTTGGCTTCCCTGAGAAAATCAAATCAAATCAATCTGGCGGTTTCCAGCCAGGATTAGTTGTTTGAAATTTAACAAACGTCTTTTATCTGACAGTTCCCTGCCAGGATCAGTTATTTGAAATTAACAAGCCGCTTTTATCTGGCGATTCCCTACCAGGATTCGTCCTTCTGACGAGTCTTGTGATATTAGAAAGCTAATTTTATTCACAAGTATGTGCCCACCAAAACACGTGCAGTGCTACAGTAAAGCAAACTTTAATATTAAAGATTTCACCCTGCATATATGAGTGTGTGTGTGAGAGAATAGTTTTGCAGCGCAATATCTTGTGTTTTATTTTTTCACGATTATTTTGCAGCGCAATATTGTGTTATTTTCAGAATTATGTGCGAAACGAAAGATCATAGAATATTAGGTATTTTTGGATGGGAATTTATTTGTGTAAAATTATAGGAACAACACCACAGTGTAGGCTTGCGTGTGAAACTTTGTACCCGTGTTCTGCCACGTGGTATTCGTTAGGCTGTCGAATTGTATATGTTTTTTGTTGTTAAAAATTTGTCGTTCTGTTCGACAAACGTGTGAAATTGTAGTATATGTGTTTAAGGTAACGCGGATTTTCTTAAAACGCCGTGCGTTTTGCGTTCTTGCGTGGAGATTTTGTTGTTCTGGTAATTAGAATCATGCAAAATAATTCGAACTCAACGGTGGTAACTCGCAATAGGCGTATGTACCGCAGTGAAGACAGGGAAAAATAGTCATGATGAGACCCGTCTTTAGAGAGAGAAGCCATTGCCAACCCTACGGCATCAGGCAGCGTGGTTGAAGATTCGTTATGAAGCGCACCAAATTCGAACATGGCCGCATCCGGCAACCAGGAAGGCGGCGTGCAAGACGCGCTATCTAACAACCTGGCGGAATGTACAAATTCGCCTAGTGCCTCTGCCAACATGGCGAAGCCTGTGTCGGCCATTGATGAACCAGCATCTGTCATGGAAAGTCAGAAAGAGCAAGTTGCTAACATGCAGGCCCGCATAACCGAACAAAATGCCGCCATGGAAAATCGCATGAGAAAGCAAATTGGTACCATGCCAAAGGAATGTGTGGAACAAAATACTTCAATGCAGTTAGCACTACACAATCCGCGTGACGAAATAGTCCGCCACGTGCAGGAAAAACATGAAATAGCGATGTCCGCTATTTCGAACGCTTCGCGCATTCGCGAAATTGTAGAGGCAATCCGCGATGTAGTCTCGCATGTTAATAATGTCGACACACGAGTTAAGACGAATGCTGAGGCCATTGTGGAAGTTGACACGCGGGTTAAAGTTTATGCCGAGGCCGTTGTGGAAGTCGACACGCGAGTTAAAACGAATGCCGGTTCCATAGCGAAAGCAAATACGCGTGTTGGTGAGGTAGGGTCGCGGCTGGCGAAATTAGCCACCGCAGTTGAACAGATTTCGCAGCGTTCAGAAGGGACGTCGGGCAGGACAGTTCCCGCCGGCACTGAAGTTCGGGGGCCGGTTTGAATTCCAAGAGCAGCAAGGGGAAACAAATAAGAGGAGGCGCAATGTGACGGAAGAGCTCCACGGGCGTGTAGCACACTTAGGAGAAGCCGTTGACCGCCCCTCCCCCACCCCAGTAGCGCATGTGGCTCGTGTTGTGTGCTCTAGCAATCGATGCAGTTCGGAACACGGGGATGATTCCGCATTTGAGGAGGAAGATCATCGAATGGCGCGCAGCAAACTTCCCATGCGGGAGAGGCGCGCAGCTGTAACTAGTCGGGAACACGGACAGGCGTTCGACCATAACCATTTCTTGTTGGTGCGGAAATTTCAAGTCTTTCGTAACTCGGCGAATGGGATCCATCCATGAGTGTGGTTGGAGCAATTTGAACATTCTTTGCCTCCGAGCTGGTCAGACGGGCACAGGATGGAATATGTGTCCGGATATCTTGAAGGAGAACCCGGTACGCGGATGCGATCTGTACTTAGGTACTGCCACTACTATGAAGATTTCTGTGACCATTTCCTCTCTGCCTACTGGTCAGAACGGTAGCAGGATAGAATCAAAAGCAGCATCTTATGTTTTACAGCCTCGTTTTTGCTTATCTGACCCCTCTTGGTGTGTGAACAAAATTAGTAATTAGTAAATACAGTGGGATGCACTTTTATTGTGTATTTAAAATCGGTGTTGCCCCCATTTCCATGTGAACTGGCAATAAACCAGCTTAGTTAAATTTCCCCTTGTTTGTAATTCAGCCTCAGATCCGTTTTATTATGGTTTCCCTCTGCTTCCCGGAGGAAACCTTGTGTATTCCGTTGCGCTGATCTCTTATCTTGGCTCCCTTTTGCTAGGACTTGTTAGTTTTAAATAACTGCAGCTCTTTTATCTGGCGGTTTCCAGCCAGGATTAATTATTTGAAATTTAACAAACGTCTTTTATCTGGCAGTTCCCTGCCAGGATCAGTTATTTGAATTTTACAAGCCGCTTTTAACTTCAACTGCACACGCCCCAAACCATTACAGAGCCTCCACTATCTTGAACAATCCACTGCTGACATACAGGATCCATGGATTCATGAGGTTGTTTTGATACCAGTGGTGTATCGGACAGTATCGCCGGACAGTATCGCCGGACAGTATTGCGCCTTTACTCATATTGGGAGGATTGGTCCCTTTATATTTTCTTTCCCCTCTCTTTCTAAGCATGGTCTGGGGGGTGGGAGCTGCAGAACTGCAGAATGGTCTGAGGGGGGGGGGGGGTTCGAGGAGTATCTGAAGGGGGGGCTGTCGGGCTGCAGCCCCCCCCCCTTCAGATACTCCTCGAACCCCCCCCCCCCCCCTCAGACCATTCTGCAGTTCTGCAGCTCCCCCCCCCCCCAGACCATGCTTAGAAAGAGAGGGGAAAGAAAATATAAAGGGACCAATCCTCCCAATATGAGTAAAGGCGCAATACTGTCCGGCGAACTTTTTTTTTAGATATCACGTCAGCTCAGATTGACCTCAGTCCCCACCAGAGCACGATCCTGGATACGCTCTCTGTTTCATACCCATACACGTCAATCCGCTGGATACAGTTGGAAGCGAGACTCGTCAGAGCAGGCAACAGGTTTCGAGTTATCAACAGTCCAGTATCGGACCCAGGCGAGGCTTAAGCTTTGTGTCGTGTGGTCAGCAAGGCTACACGAGTGGATCTTCTGCTTCGAAATCTCATATCGACGATATTTCGCTGAATGGTTCGCACGCTGACGGCCAAGCAACTGAAATCCGTTGCAATCTGCAGAAGGGTTACATTTCTCTCACGTTGAACGATTGTCTTCATTAGGCATTGGTGTCTCTCTTGCAGGATCTTTCTCCGCTCGCAGTGATTTCGGAGATTTGGTGTTTTATCAGATTCCCGATATTTACGATGCACTCGTGAAATGGTCGCTAGGGAAAACCCCACCTCATCACTACCTCGAAAATGCTGTGCTCTTTCTCTCTTTCACCGTCATCTGATTGTTTACGTGTCTTTGTGTTTGCATATGCATGCCTTTATTAGTTTCTTTGGCTCTTTAGTGTTTAACTATTCAGAAAAATAGAGCGACTGAAAGCAATCAGACTTCAATGTTTTAACGACAAGCATTTCAATGTGTTGCATTAACGATTGTGACAGGAAAAATATTAGCTACTAATGACGTGCTGTGTGCATCTGGAGTAGGGTGACGAACATTAGGCTACTGTTTTAACCTTTTCAGGGATATAGGTAAATACGTGTGTGGCCATTAGCTTCATGTAACCCAATTTTCACCATATGTCTCATTTCTTACTACTATGGTTGAAGAGTAAATTGTTGTATTTGTACTAAAATATATATTTGTAATAACTTCCTAACATTTGAAACGTAGTATTAAAAATGATTGCCTGAATAGGAATTATTAGGAAAAAAATTGTCCCAGAAGAGATTCAGTATGATGGCCAATATGTGACCAGCATTGTAAGGGAGTTTTAAGGGGGATTTAGTAGCAATAAATTTCAGTTGCACAAATACATCTCATTTTGTGGAAATCAGTGGCAATGGAGAAATAAGTATAAAAATGCACACTTTTCTTACCCTCACTTTATTATTTCTTACGGTATCATATTCTGGAGTAATTCATTTATATTCAAGAACAGCACGCCAAAATCTATTCGAAGAATAGTTACTGCTCCTCAGCTTAATTATTCTTTACTGAAGTTTGTGATAAGTAATACGTCTTTTTCCAACCAATAGCTCAGTGCATAACATGTATACCAGGAATAAAAACAATTGACATAAAACACTTGAAATCATTTGCTGGGCCTATGTTTTATATCAATGCAAACTTAAGTGATCTGTCAGTACTAGCTCTTTCCAAGCGCTGCGAAATTGTGTTGTGTCGGTCAGTTGAGAAATACGTTCTGTTACTAATGTGTTTAAGCATCAGCGTTTCTATAGTCAGCTTTTACAAGTCCCTGTTACTTCCATGTGTGATTTTTACCACAGCATCTGATCACTACAAGACGAGCACATCCAGTAGGTTGCCATCATGATACTGACCGACAAGCAAGTACATTCCTCCTCTCACAACTTCTCTATGTCCCTTTCATTTTTTATTTATTTATTTATTTTTGAATGGGCAACATGAACGTAGGAACGTATAGATATCGACTACTTTTTATCTGTTTTACGGTAGATCATCTGTTAATAATATATTATTGATATTGGATAAACGTTCAATTCTTACAATCCAGTGATTTCAGCTTTTAATGTAAACGGTAGATCATCTGTTAATAATATATTATTGACATTGGATAAACGTTCAATTCTTACAATCCAGTGATTTCAGCTTTTAATGTAAACGAAATACATTAGTTTCGTTGTTAGAAGATTTGTGTACTGTGCATGCTAATAAAATAACATGAAGTTCAGTTGTGAAAAATGTAAATCTGCACGACAGTATTTTTCTTATTTGTACTACTTCTTCTTCATTGAAGACAAATGTGTGACTTATGAGGAACACACGCCATTTTTAAATTGTAGGAATTGCAGGATTCTTGAAGTTGGACGATGTGGCATTGTAGCACCTGTTTATTCGCTGATATAGACTTACGATTTCACAGTTTTTTTTTTTTTTTTTTTTTTTTTTTTTTTTTTTTTTTTTTTGTATGTATAGGTAACACTGGGCAGTTGAAGTGACACTTTGTATATTAGAAAGTCTCAGTTCTATTCACATTTTAATTTGGTTTCTGGTGGTTTGTCAAATTTGTGCAGGCTTGTACTGGGTGTAGTTACATGATTTAAAACCAACACAGAGATGTAACTTCCAACACACTTTATTTATGTCGACAAATGTTAAAAATAGAAGATTTGGAAATAACATCAAACAGACTTTAACATATATATATATATGCTTGAATTTTTTAAGCAGTGTTATAAATGAAAGCAAAACTGAATAAGATTTTTGAGCATTACCTACACTTTTTGAGGAATGTTAAGTCAAAGGCACGGTTCATTCAAATCGCACAGGAGTATTTAATATTTAATATTGTGCTTTTACTTTATACCTTATATTATAGATATACAAATATAATGTATTACTGTTTTATTTCCTAAGTGGTTTATCAGTTTGTTGTACACCTACCACATTTAATCATTAAATGTATATTCACTTCATCAACTTCATAATGTATCAAGTCCACAATCATGGTACTAATATAATAAAATTTACTTTAAATATTATTGTGAAATTATTCTTATATTTTAGGTATGGAAATAATTCATCTAAAGTGTAGACTGAATAACCATCAATTCTCTGAGATACAATAAATTTTGGGTTTTTTATGAAACTACGTTCTTGTGGCTTGAGACACCTTCAAAGTAACTAACATAGCTATATAAAAAATGATGCAAATGCTTGACCCCTCGCCCCATTGTCGTTCAATGCCCCTACTCAGTATAACTTTGTCTGAAGAGAGGGCCACTCTTAACTGAAACAATTACATATTTATGAGTCACCAGTATTCAAAAATAAGTATTATATGATTATTTTTAGAAATTATGTACCATGTATGAAAATATTCTCATGTGCAGAAAACTTCTACAAATGTATAATAAATTATTCCAAAAGCGAAACATGAAGTATTCACATGAAAGAAACGCGATAGACCTATATGGAGGAGACAAAGTGTATGGTCCAGAGGGATCTGATGAACTGGTTTGAAAAGCATTGAATGGGTATATATTGCTGTTGTCAATATCTTGTCACTGAATTTCATTAACAAATCAGACACAAGCTGAATTCGCTGCAAAGTTAAATACGAAACACAGACTTTCGAATAAGTTTGTAACAATATTAATATTATTTTCAGAAAATATGAAAAAATATATCATAAATACTCTAAAATAAATTACGTTAATATTATCGAAGTAAATTTAACACGAATGTTAATCCGTGAAACTGCCCTTTGATTTTATATATAATTTTTGTTGAAAAATATCACAAGTCGAATTCAGTGATTTTACAGTGGACTATTTGAAAAAATGGATAAAAAGTCGAGATTCATGTCGGGCAATTTGGTGTCCCATTTCTCAATTTTAATTGTGTCCCAAGGCATTCGTGAAACTGAGCTTCTTTGTAGGCAAACGTATTTCAATGATGAAGTTATTATATAGTCCCTGCGAGTGTATCTTTAAATATATCGACGTACAATCCATTTTTGGCTCAGTCGAATGTGATTGTGGTTGCTGTATGTTGAGGTTATAATAAAATCCAAGAACCGGCATGTTTATGTTACAAGGCTGTTGATTCAGTGTCAGCCTATGCGTGGCCATTTGAGAGGGCCGCTTCCTTTGCTCTCGCGGCAGCCAAAACCATTGCAGCTTGGGAGGTTGGCCGCATGTCCTGTTGCTGCAGGTCACCCTCCTCTTGCGCTGTCTTGCACTTACCATTCCTGGCATTAACATCGTCGAAATTCATCAGCAGCCGGACTATTTCCTGAAAGAAAGTTGCATGAAAACTTAAAATTAACGAAATGAAATCGTTTGTTTAGTTCAAATAAAACATTTTATGTAAATAGTGTTTTATTAGATCACAATGTAAATCCATGAAAATAAAAATTGGAGTGGGTTAGAACCTTAACAATGTACGATTAGTCTGAGACAATAGCAGTAACAGTTAGGAAAAAAACCTCTTATAAATATAAACGTTTGATTCTATTTTTCAACTGTGTAATACAAAAATGTACAGCCATTCACCATCATTTAAATTGCGGCGCTACATGGCCAGTAATACGGCAATGCGCATGCGTGCCTTTCTCCGTTTATTTGCGCTACAGCCCGCGACCAGTGGCCAGGCGGAGACCGTTAACACCGAGTTGGAGTCCATCGTCATCATCATCATCATTAGAGACTGATTATGCCTTTCAGTGTTCAGCCTGGAGCGTAGTACCTCTAATAAAATTCCTCCATGATCCCCTATTCAATGCTAACATTGAAGCCTCGTCTGATGTTATGCCTTTTATTTCAAAATCATTATTCACCGAATGTAAGTACTTTCTTCTTGGTCTACCTCAACTCCTCTTACCCTCCGCTGCCGAGGAAACCTTGCTTCTCCCATGCGTGTAACATGACCCCACCATCTCAGTCTGTTCGCTGTAACTGCTTCATCTATGGTGTTCATTCCCAGTTTTTCTTTGATTTCCTTATTATGGACACCCTCCTGCCATTGTTCCCATCTATTAGTACCTGCAATCATGCTTGCTACTTTCATATCTGTAACCTCTACCTTGTGAATAAGGTAACCTGTATCCACCCTACTTTCACTGCCATACAACAAAGTTGGTCGAAAGATAGAGCGGTGCACTGCTCCCAAATTTTTAAATTTTTCCTTCTTTCTGCGGTTTAGATACGGGGATGGCTTCAAATATCGCCACTTATATATATTAGAAGCCCGAAATCAAATGATAGGGAGTGAGCTTCACCAGTTTCTTGTAATGATTTTATGTAATTCTGACAGTTCTCATTCATCTGTAAAGAAATAACACCTGAGAATGCAACTTTAAGTTGCGAACCCAGTCGTGTGTGTCATTCAATAAAGGAATTTAACAGCCGCAGCGGACCCGTTCTTTAAAAAAAAATACTTTTGCTTTTCTAGAGATTTGGGGGAAGATTCTGAACCTTCAGGCTCTGATCTAGTACTTCTTTTTTTGTTTATTACGTAGTGTCAGATAAATAAGGAAATATATTAGGTATTTGGCAATGTGTTCCATATTGTTACATTAAACAATACTAGACAAAATTTACTATGGGAAGTAGACAAAAGAGGCTCTCTATGTTCATTTCAGATGTGTAGCTAAAAGGAAACACACCGCATCAAATAAAAAAGTTAAGAAGCTCTAGCCAAATTATAACCTTGGAATACCTAGGAATTACAATGACGACGACCGCCTCCGTAGTCTAGTGGATAGCGTGTTGGGTTGCCACGCAGGAGGCCCGTGTTTGATTCCCGGTCATATCGGAGATTTTCTCTGCTTAGGGACTGGGTGTTGTGTCGTCCTCATCACCATTGACACGTAAGTCGCCGAAGTGGCGTCATCTAAAAAGACTTGCACCAGGCAGGCTGAACGCGACCCCAGTTGGGGTCTAACGGCCATAAATGCCACTATGACGACAAACTTAAAATTCAAGAAACACAGAAAATGATGTGTCACGCAACCCACACAAAGATGTAAAAACCCATGAAAGAGCAGTGCCATTGCGACATGTGGGTAAGAAGATCAGTTCCAGTCACAACACCAGGAAGGAAGAGCATTGATTGTGTTGAATGTAGTTCTGACATACCTAGAATGTCAGTGCCCAAGTTCAATCGTATGCGCACTGTTACTTTGTGTCAGGAGGGACTCTTATCAAGGGAAGTTTCAAAACGTATCGGAGTGAACCAAAGTGATGTTGTTCTGACGTGGAGGAGGTACAGAGTTACAAAAACTGTAGAAAACTCGGCTCGCTCTGGCCGTCCGAGGGCTACCACAGCAACTGATGACGGCTACTTACGAATTTCAACTCGGAGGGACCCTGAGAGGGACTCCACTATGCTGAATAATGATTTTCGTGAAGCCACTGGACGTCGTGTTTCGAATCAAACTGTTCGTAATATGATGCATGACATACAAGTTAACTTCCGAAATCCATGGCGAAGTCCAGCTTTGTTACCTAGATACCATGCACCGCATTACATATGGACCTAACAGCATGCTGAATGAACTAGTCAGAATTGGATCAACTGCTATTCACAAATGAGACTCGCGACTACCTTCAAACAGACATAGTCGGAGACGTTTTTGGAGGCAGCCTGATCAGCCTGAACGTCTTAGACACACTGTCCAGCGTGTGCAGCAAGGTGGTGGTTCCCAGATGTTTTGAGGTGGCATTATGAGGGCCACGGTACGCCATTGGTGGTCGTAGGAAGCAATCAAACGGTTATAAGCTGCAGGGGTGCCATCCTCCGACGTGCTGTGCTCATCTTGTGAACGCATTTTTTAATGATAACGGGATATCAAGATTAGAATGGCCAGCTTATTCTCCAGACATGAACTCTATCTAACAAGCGTCGTATGCATTGAAAAAGGCTGTTTTTCGACGAGGCGATCCACCAAGCCATCTGAGATATCTACGCCAGTCATTCTAGTGTCCAACTGCTTGTGTAATTCGTTTGTTAAACACAAAGTCAACACCAATCCCCTCTGCAGCAATTTTCTGTTATTACCACTATCTCGGTTGCCGTAATGTTGTTGTCTCCACTCTGTAGAAACGACACTAAGGCGTCGAACCATTTTAGTTCATTATGATGATGACAATATTTCAGAACCTAGATATTTCAACTAATCCTCTAATTGTTTTGACCAGTGTATAATAAATAAGATATATGAAACAGGGGAAATCCCCTCCGACGTCAAGAATAATATAGTAATTCCAAAAATCAAATGTTCAAATGTTTGTAAATCTATCAGACCAAACTGCGTGGTCATCAGTCCGTAGCTTACAAACTACTTAAACCTAGGTAAACTAACCTAAGGACAAACACACACACCCATGCCCCAGGGAGGACTCGAACCTTCACGGCGAGCAACCGCGCGATCCGCAGGGAGACGCCTTAGACAGCTCGGCTACTCCACCGCGGCCTAATTCCAAAGAAAGCAAGTGCAGACAAATGTGAAAATTACAGAACTATCAGTTTAATAAGTCATGGCTGCAAAATACTGGCGAATAATTTACAGACGAATGGAAAAACTGGTGGAATACGACCTTGGGGAAGATCAATTTGGCTTTAGGAGAAATGTTGGAACACGGGAGACAATACTCACATTACGATTTATCTTAGAAGATAGACTGAGGAAAGGCAAACGTACGGTTTTCGCGTTTGTCGATTTGGAGAAAACTTTTGACAATGTCGACTGGAATACACTGTTTGAAATTCTGAAGGTAGCTGGGGTAAAATATAGGGAGCGAAGAGTTATACTCAACTTTTACAAAAACCAAACAGCAGTTATTAGAGTCGAAGGGCATGAAAGGGACGCAGAGGTTGGGAAGGGAGTAAGACAGGGTTGTAGCCTTTCCCCATTGTTGTTCAATCTGTACTTTGAGCAAGCAGTGAAGGAATGGAAG
Source organism: Locusta migratoria (assembly GCA_026315105.1). Lineage (NCBI taxonomy): Eukaryota > Metazoa > Arthropoda > Insecta > Orthoptera > Acrididae > Locusta > Locusta migratoria. The sequence continues at coordinate 421,921,024 of CM048746.1, read as the reverse complement.
GAGACATTCGGAGAGGGCATTAGAGTACAGGGAGAACTAATAAAAACATTGCGGTTTGCTGATGACATAGTAATTGTGTCAGAGACCGCAAAAGATCTGGAAGAGCAATTGAATGGAATGGACAGTGTCTTGAAAGGAAGATACAAGATCAACATTAATAAGAGTAAAACGAAGGTAATGGAATGCACTGTCAGAAAATCAGGCGATGCTGAAGAAATTAGATTAGGAAATGAAACAATAAAAGAAGTAGATGAATTCTGTTATTTGGGTAGCAAGATAACTTCTGATAGCCGAAGTAAAGAAGATATAAAATGCAGAATGACTATGGGAAGAAAAGCGTTTCTAAAGAAGCGAAACTTGTTAACATCTAATATTAATTTAAATGTTAGGAAATCCTTTCTGAAAGCATTTGTCCAGAGTGTAGCATTGTGTGAGAGTGAAACGTGGACGATAAGGAGATAAGATAAAAATATGATAGAAGTTTTTGAAATTTGGTGCTACAGACGAATGTTGAAAATTAGATGGGTAGATCACGTAACTAATGAGGAGGTGCTTAACCGAATCGGGGAGAAAAGGAGTTTCTGGCATATCCTGACTAAGAGAAGGGATAGACTGGTTGGACACATTCTGAGACATCAAGTAATTGTCAACTTAGCATTAGAAGGAAGCGTGTGGGGTAAAAATCGTAGAGGTAGACCGAGGGACGAATATAGTAAGCAGATTCAAAAGGATTTAGGTTGCCGAAAGTATTCTCAGGTGAAGAAACTTGCTCAGGACCGGGTAGCGTGGAGAGCTGCATCAAACCAGTCTACAGACTGAAGACCACAACAATAACAATAATAAATAAAGTGTAATTCAAATATTTTGCACTCTGTATCCGAAGGGGCGCCCCTACTTCGCCTGACCTTTGCCATCGTGCACATTCCTGGAAATGAACGTATTGATCAGCTGGCTAAGCAGGCTACTACATCCAGTCCGTTGGCGATTGGTCTTCCGGAGAGCTATCTCTGACTAGAGTTCCATCGGAAGATAATTAATCTTTGGAATACCCAGTGAGCTAACTCTGCTCAACCCAACAAGCTTCGTGCAGTGAAGCTATCTACGGTCGCATGGAAGTCCTCACTGCGTTCATCTCGTAGGGAATCGGTTGTTCTCTGCCGCCTACGAATCGGCTACACATGGCTGATGCATGGACGCCTTCTTCGGCGGGAGGACGCACAACAGTGTGACTGTGGCGCCCCCTTGACAGTGGTCCAGATTCTGGTGACTGTCCACTTTTAGTTGCCTTGAGACAATTTTTTAATCTGCCAGATGCGCTTCCTTCTAGGAGACGATGCTGCTATGGTTGAACGTGTTTTAGATTTTATTGACGCAGCTGGTTTTTATCATCTGGTTTAATGGTAGTGGCTTCCCTTCTTCGTTTTTACTTGTATCCTTTCTACATATTTACCTGTGATTTTTAAAGTTTGACTTGTTAACACATTTCCTTAGGAACGCTTAACACAGTGTTTTTTTCTCTAAGACTGGAACAAGGGAGTGATAACCGTCGCTGTTTAGTCCCTTCCAAAAACCAACAACAGCAACATCCAGCACACATGATTGGCTGTTCCTACCATTTTAACTCGCCAGAACGTCGAAGAAAAAGTAATGTTAATGTGTTAGCGAAGCGTTGTAGAGGGTGAGTAGCGCGCACCTTGAGGTTCCTGGCGCGCGCCATGTCTATGGCGGTGTTGCCGTAGAGGTTCCTGCGGCCGCGGCCGGCGCCGGCGGCCAGCAGCAGCGAGACGGCGTCGGCGCGCGCGGCCAGCACCGCCTGCATCAGCGCCGTCTGCCCGCGCCGGTCCTCCGCGTCCAGCGCCGCGCCGCGCGACACCAGCTCCTGCAGCACCTCCTCGCTGCTCTCCATCGACACTGCGCGTACAACCACAGCACAGAATAGTGAGTATACAGAAAGGAAACTCCCGCTGCAGTCTGTCGTCCAAAATTTAGTGCGCATGAGCGGAATCGCCCATCTTGAAAAGCAGTAAACGCGTGGTCACTCCCTACTCCCTGGCGTGGTAATGCGCCGTCTTTGTTAATTGTGTATTTTAAAAGCCTGAATCGGTTAAAAGTAAACAAGTATTTGGTGCAGTGAAAAGAAAGAACTGTGTGTCAGTTGTTGGAGCTGTTCCGCTTTTATTATGAGCAGCAATAAAAGAAAAGGCGGCCGATGGTGTTTAGCACCTAATTACCGCAATAATTCTCATACAAATAAGGACATAAGTTTCTTCACCTTCCCAAAACATGCTGAGCAGTAAGTGAACGTTGCTATATGTGTAGTAAAAGTTAAATGTTATGAGTTTCGAATGAGAGCAATGTGTGCATAATTATTAAAAGTAGCCTCGCTTCTTCTCTTGACGATAACTCTCGCTGCTGCTGTTGCTGCAGCAGTTCAACAGCATCGAAGTGTTGAAGTACATTTATGTTTTATACGTTTAACGTTGCAGGGAATACGATAAAATGAATGACAAAGAATAGTGCGTAAGTAGGCAGGTAAAATTTTACTTGCGGCATTGGAGGCGTAGTGCGCTAATGTTGGCAACGAATGCTCTTCCGATACTCAAACAAAGAGATTAAGGGGGATAATTATTTTATGCTGTTCCTGCTCTGTGGTTGACAGACTCCTCTATATGCCCTTCTCCGATCAGTAAATTGATGATACTCCTAAAGCAAATACAATTTTTATATATGCCCAGACGTCATTAGTTCTGTGTAATCACGTTGTACTGCTAAGTCTGACTCAATATTTTGTGCGATTTTATTCGTGTCAAATTAAACCTGGTAGTTGTAAAGTCACTTTCTTGTTTATAACTAATTTCCCAAACATAACTCCGCGTTATTTGGGATTTTTCTAGAGATAAGCACCAAATAAAGCGATCATTGATTCCATCGTACATTTTCGCAGTTGTATTTAAAATTACTCCTACTTTTTTTTCGTTGGATTACAATTAGGTGCAAGAAGAGGACGCAAAATAGAAGAGAGCATAATGTAAAGCCTTTTCCTTTCGTAAAAGTCGGTGAGATTAGCGGCAGTTCGTAAAAAGTCCATTTCCAGCCAAAGTACTAAGTGGCTTTAGTTCCGCATTTACTGCTTTTCAATATGGCGTCGAGCGCAACGCTTGGTAACACACAGATCAAAGGCGCCGTCCCCAGCTTTCCCTTCTCTATGCTTCCTATTCTGTGACCACAGTCTAACATATACAGTCATATACAGATAATGTGCTGCAGCACACTGTAAATATTTACTGAAATTATGCCATTTCTCTTCGAATGTAAGCGAGAAAGCGCTGTAAAATTACACCCTTTCTCTTGGAATGCGAGCCAGATATCACAATAATTTTATGCCAATTCCCTTCCAATGCGTATTAGAATGCTAGTAATAAGGATGTAAACGCATTTTGGAGCGCTCTCACCGCGATAGCTGGAAACCAGCTCCGTGTGCTGAAGTGGGATTCAGCCGCGCTGGTACGTGCGCAGAGAGGCGGCGCAGTCGTCTGTTCGCTAGTGCTCATGCGCAGACGTGACGTCAGGCCTGGCGGCTCATGTGTGCTGGGACCGACTGCAGCACCAGACCAATATTTCTCTTCGCGCTGCGTGTAACGGCTGCGGAAGAATAGTATATGACGAATATTGCGGCATTCAGAGTCAGAGCTACTAAAGTCTCTGGGAGAGCCCGCCATGACAAAACTATTTGAACTGGTGTGTAGGATGTATGAGACAGGCGAAGTACCCTCAGACTTTAAGAAAAATGTAATAATACCCATTCCAAAGAAATCAGGCGCAGACAGGTGTGAAAATTACAGAACCATCAGTTTGGTAAATCATGGTTGCAAAATTTTAACACTAATTATCTACAGGAGAATGGAAAAGCTGGTAGAAGCTGAACTCTGGGAAGATCAGTTTGGATTCAGGAGGAACGTAGGAACCCGGGAGGCAATACTTACCTTACGTCTTATCTTAGAAGATAGATTAAGGAAAGGCAAACCTACATTTTTATCTTTTGTAGATTTGGAGAAAGCGTTTGACAATGTTGACTGGAATACACTCTTTCAAATTCTGAAGTCAGCAGGGGTAAAATACAGGGAAAGGAGAGTTATTTACAAAAAATGTTCAAATGTTTGTATAGCTTATGGGACTTAACTACAGGGTCATCAGTCCCTAAACTTAAAAACTATTATGAACTAGCTAATTCTAAGGACGGCACAAATATCCATGCCCGAGGGGGGATTCGGACCCCGACCGTAGTGGCCGTGCAGACCGTGACTGGAGCGCCTCAGTCCCCTCGGCAACCGCGGCCGGCGAGAGTTATTTACAACTTGTACAAAAGCCAGACCGCAATTATTAGACTCGAAGAGCATGAAAGGGAAGCATCAGTTGGGAAGGGAGTAAGTCAGGGTAGTAGCCTTTCACCGATGTTCAATTTGTACATCGAGGAGGCGGTGAAGGAAAGCAAGGAAAAATTTGCAATAGGGATTAAAGTTCAGGAGGAAGAAATAAAAAACGTTGCGTTTTGCTGATGACATAGTCATTCTGTCAGAGACAGCAAAGGACCTGGAAGGGCAGTTGAACGGAATGGACACTGTGTTGAAGAGAGCATATAAAATGAACATTAACAAGAGCAAAACAAAAATAATGAAATGCAGTCTTAGAAAAATCAGGCGATGCTGAAGGAATTAGATTAGGTAACGAAACAGTGAAGGTGGTAGATGAGTTTTGTTACTTGGGTTGTAAAATAACATGCGATGGTCGCAGTATAGAGGATATAAAATGCAGAATGGCATTGGGAAGAAAAGCATTTTTGAAAAAGATGAATCAGCTAATATCGAATATTAATTTAAGTGTAAGGAAGTCTTTTCAGAAGGCACTTGTGTGGAGTGTTGCTTTGTATGGGAGTGAAACATGGACGATAAGCAATGCGGACAGGAAGAGAACAGAGGCTTTTGAAATGTGGTGCTACAGAAGAATGCTGAAGATTAGGTGGGTAGATCGCATAACTAATGAAGAGGTACTGAACAGAATTGGTGAGAAAAGGAATTTTTGGCATAACCTGACTAAAAGAAGGGATCGCTTGGTAGGACACATTCTTAGACATCGAGGGATCGTAAATTTAGCATTGGAGGGAAGTGTGTGTAAGCAGATTCAAGTGGACGTGGGTTGCCGGTCATATGAGGAGATGAAAAGGCTTGCTCAGGATAGGGTAGGGTGGAGAGCTGCATCAAAGCAGTCTCCGGACTGAAGACCATAACAACAGCAGCAGCGCTCCAAGCGGCCGGCAAGCTACGTTTCTGAATACGATAGTTGATGAGTGCGAATACGAGGCGCGTCCAGAAAGTAAGTTCCGTTTGGTTATACAAACCTAACAGGTACAGATACAGAAAAAATATTGATTGTACAAAAATCTACAACTATTAAACTACTTTTCTACATAGCTTCCGAACTTTTGTAGGCAATTGTCATAGTATGGTACAAGGTTTTGTGTGCCTTTTTCATAGAATGTTGCCGCCTGTGTTTTCAACCATGTGATAACATGTTGTTTCAGCTCGTCATCATCATTGAAGTGTTGTCCACCAAGGACAGATTTTAGGTGTAAGAAGAGGATTATTGTCAAAAGTTTTTTTTTTTCACGATAATGCCTGACCTCACACACCGAATGTGACCGAACAATTCTTACGGAAATTTCAATGGGACCTGTTTGATCATCCTCCATACAGCTCGGACCTCGCTCATAGCGACTTTCATCTCTTCTTACACCTAAAATCTGTCCTTGGTGGTCAACACTTCAACGATGATGAAGAGCTGTTACCACATGGTTGAATACACAGGCGGCAACCTCCTGTGAAGGATGCATGCAAAAACTTGTGGCACGCTGTGACAAGTGCCTACAAAATTTCGGCAGTTATGTGGAAAAGTAGTTTAAGAGTAGTAGAATTTTGTGCAATAAAAATTTCTTCTGTATCTGTGTACAATTTCATTTTATTACCAAACGGAACTTACTTTCTGGTCGCGCCTCGTAGTATCGTTTAGATTGACTTCAATATGCTTTTTACATTAGGAAACGTATGTAGTGCCTTATAAATAGGTAATAATTTTAAAATAACTCCCCATTTGTCTTTCTTAGGTTTCGTAAGATCTCTGACAAGGTACGAAACGGTACATTACAGGACAGTTAATTCACAATTATCTTGTAACATACAGGCTTTCAATGTGTAATTTCGTTTTCTAAAAAAAAAAAAAATAAGAATGCCTAGGAAACACTAGGAGACATGCTCTTTAGCAGAGAGACGTCAATATCTACGCAGGAACGTTAAGTATCCTTCATTACAATTTCAGTAAAATCGCTGAGGGTGGAACATAGGAAACGTATATAGAATGCAATAAATACGGTATTTAACGTACCAAATCAACGATCACAGCTGTAGTTGAAGGAAGAACGCCACAGACGTGGCAATATAACGATAAAAGCAACCAAACTGTTTTCCAACAAAGAAGAACCCAATTCCACAATTGTTGCTACATCTGAACCACAAACGTAAGAATCATCAAAACATTGGTTTTTTAAAGCTAAAGTAATTACACTTAAAAGAATACGCACCTATAAGAAAGACGAGTGACGTGTAAAAATGTGAGAATCATTCGACTCCATACCGAATTGATACACGTCAAAAACTGGCTGTCATATTAAGAACGGACCATAATAGAAATGTATTATACCATTAAGTTTATATGCAACTTACTTTCAGCGGAATAAGCTGCAAATATACACATATTCGTAAGTATTTATTCATGACAGTTGTTCTTTATATCATTGAATCATTTAAGCCGGCCGCTTTGGCCGAGGAGACTGAGGCGCTTCAGTCATGGTCTGCACGGCCACTACGGTCGGGGGTTCGAATCCCCCCTCGGGCATGGATATTTGTGCCATCCTAGTTCGTAAGTAGTTCATAAGTAGTTTGTAAGTTTAGGGACTGATGAACCCGTAGTTAAGTCCCATAAGCTTTACAAACATTTGAACATTTTTTGAATCATTTAAATTAGGCTGATTTTATATTAATTCCCGTATTATGTTTGTCTCTCGATATTTTATTAATGCTTGCAACGCAAAAATTATAGCAAGTATTTCGTTAATTACGTACAAAAGCGATTATAAACAAACATCACTACTTCTGCGGCTTGCCCAACGCTAGGAGCGCTAGTGTCGTTGCAACTGTCAGTTGGTAACAAATTTTACAGCAGTGAGTGTCGCGACTGAATATGTTAGACTGTGGTACAACACACACTATGCTTCTGTCATGGGCGTAGCCAGAGATGGGTTTCTGGGGTTCAAACCCCTACCGAAATGTTGAAACAGCTAACAAAAAATGACATCATTCAGTATCAGGATAAGGCCCGCATACATTTTCCCGAATTTGGAAAGCCGTTACATATATCCCATGTCCCACACAATCCAGATTTCTCCCCTGCTATTCGTGCATTTTTGGATTCCTGAAGAAAGACATTCATGTCCATCGGTATGTTTCGGACGCAGTGGTGCACACCCGGGTGAAAATTATACACCTGTAGCTAACTGCAAACATTCGTCCTTGGAGGAATTCACCGTCTTGTCCCTCAGTGCATTAAATGTATTAACAGTTATGGTTATTATTCCCGTAGTAATGAGCAGTTTGCTTAGATTTTTCCCAGGTCTCTTCTTTTACCGCACTAAGTTTCTGCTCCAGTTGTCACAAGGTAAAAATGTCCGAACGATATGTTCTCTACATTAGAACGTTCTCAAGTTCTAAAAAGAAGAAAGCCAAGGAAAACACAAATTAAAGCGAAACCACTAAAACCTTAATACGATCCGTGTCAATATAACAAAGTATGTTCATCCTTATGGCTTACCTTGAATTCTAAAACATAACTGCCCTAAGGCAACGTCAAGCGTAAAATATTTGCGGCATATGCGCAATATCACAGATAAACATTCCTCGCAGTATAACATATTGCTAGTTGGAAGCACAGTTGTGGACTGCTAACTATCTGCTCTGCTATATCAGATATAGTCCAAACGCTATCCACTACCAAAGATAATCCTACCATATTGCTACTATCGAAAGTAAACCCGTCTATAAACACAATTTAAAATGTATCCAAAAACTTCTAACAGTAAATCAGCCAACCCCAACCCAAAGGAACCAAATGCGAGGGGAAGTTTCACTGTTTATCGAGAAGGACATTACCAAAATGAGACCAGAAAAGTCCTTTAGACAATTACGTATGTTCATTTAATATGCTATTCGGTTCTTTTCTTAACGCACAAAAAATTTCAACCTCCTCCAGGTTAGACAGCAACCATCCCTTATCCTCATAATGATCAAATGTTTGTATAGCTTATGGGACTTAACTACGGGGGAATCAGTCCCTAAACTTACAAACTACTTATGAACTAGCTAACACTAACGACGGCACAAATATCCATGTCCGAGGGGGATTCGAACCCCCGACCGAAGTGGCCGTGCAGACCGTGACTAACGCACCGCAGTCTCCTCGGCCACCGCGGCCGGCTTTTCATAATGTATTGGCCTCATACTGTTATTAATATTGCCCAACGAATGCCGTTCATTTTTTAGATGCTTTGCCACCGCAGAAGAGCCATTCTCAACGTTGTTATGCTCTTTAAATCGAATTTTAAAATTCCTACACGTCTGTCCCACGTATTTCATTTCACAATCTAAACATTTCACTTCATATACTCCCGCTTTCCCCGCCCAATTGTCTCCTGAATCAACCTGAATCAACTAGCAACATGTTATACTGTGAAGAATGTTCATCTGTTGATATTGCGCATAAGCCGCAAATATTTTACGCTTGACGTTGCCTTAGGGCAGACATGTTTTAGAATTCAAGGTAAGCCATAAGGATGAACATACTTTGTTATATTGACACGGATCGTATTAAGGTTTTAGTGGTTACGTTTTAATTTACGTTTTCCTTGGATTTCTTCTTTTTAGAACTTGAGAATGGGCTAATGTAGCCCGAAACATGTCGTTCGCACATTTTTACATTGTGACAACTGGAGCGGAAACTTTAGTGCGACAGTTCATACAGTTGTGAGATGGGCTTCAAACAAACGATCTCTTCTTTTAGTTTTTCCGCTCCTTGTAGATGAGCGTGAATTTCCTGTTTCCAGTCATTAAGAATTCCTTACTCAAAGTACGCACCAAGGACGGATTCAGGGAGAGAGAAAGAAGAGGGGAGAGAGGAGAGAGAGAGAGAGAGAGAGAGAGAGAGAGAGAGAGAGAGATGGTGAGAAAGGGAGGGAGGGAAGGAATCTTCGCATTTAATAATTAACTTTTACTTACGGGCAGCATGTAATTGTGACTTTAAAAATGCAAAATCCCTATAATTAACATAACGTAATTTGACCTTTTGTGTTATGCTTACATTTAATTGCTTTTTGCTCTTTTTTGTCAGTAACTTACGATAAAAATAAATAAAAGTTGTTTATTTGTTTCGTGATTGCTTGCGAGATAAACGAGCTATTGTGCATGTTTATTCATACATAACTAAAGTTAAAAGATTTAACTCTGTAAAACAACTGAGAATTTCAAGTACGGCGTTCAGGCTGGCGCATTCAGATGTTTTCGGTAAACGGTTTGTCTGATATTCTTTTTTTCTAGACACTAAGAAATGGTACTCCCACCCATTATAAATAGTTTTATTTAAAACTACACGTTTCGATTTTTCAGTTATTGGAGCAAATTAGAAATTTCAACGGCATTTTTCCACACATCAGATACAAAGGATTTTCATGGTAGTAGAAACTCTTCTTGAAACACAGTCAAGTGTAATTTTCAGAATCAAATTTTCACTCTGAAGCGGAGTGTGTGCTGATATGTAACTTCGTGGCAGATTAAAATTGTGTGCTGTACCCGGTATTCGTACCTGTGACCTTTGACTTTGCTCTACCGTCTGAACTATCGCAACACGCTTCACAGTCCGTCGTCACAACTTTACTTCTGCCTGTTCCTCACCTCCTACTTTCCGAACTTCACGGAAGTCCTCCTGCGAACCTTGCAGGACTAGCACTCCTGGAAGAAAGGATGTGGTGGAGACATGGCTTAGCCACAGCCTAAGGGATGTTTCCAGAATTAGGAGTGCTAGTCCTGAAAGGTCCACAGGACAACTTCTGTCAAGTTTGGAAAGTAGTAGGCGAGATACTGGCAGAAGAACAGTTTTGTGGACGGACCGTCAAGCGTGCCAGGATATTTCAGATGGCGGAGCGCTTGCCAGCGAATCCCGTTCCTGGCCCACAATTTTAAGCTGCCAGTAAGTTTCAAGTGTGATTTTGTTGATCGTGAAAGCTTTCTTGAAAACTTACCTCGTTTTGCATAGCAACTTTACAAAGAATGAAGAAGAAATTGACTCAGTACAACGCAAACACAGGAAATGTGATTTTAGGTTTTGAGGGAATATCAAACTTAGCGCGACATACTCGTATTTACTGGCTGTTTGTTTCTGACCCATAATTGGGCGACTTTTTAGGATACGCTGTTTTTCCAATTTCTGCATTCTTTGGTAATGACACGGCTATTCCGGTTACTGTACTGTTCATCCACGGTAAGTTGACGATTGGTGCGGTGGCTGTTGTAAGCAGCAGGAGGCGTGTACCATGGCTGCCGGGGTTGGGACGACCATCAGCGGGCAGAATGCAGCGTCACAGTGTTGGAGACGTTACTCGTAACAATGTGTCCAGTAATATTTCGTGTCTAGGGGCAGCGTAACATTGACAGCAATCCGAAATAAATGGATGTCCTTCAAGTAGTGCAGATGTTTTGTGTTGCTGGCATCACCAGGTAAAATTGTCTTCACTTGTCAAATTAATATACTTCCATCTAATTACCAATGCACTACTAGTTTCGACGCACTATGTCGTAATTCTCAAGTTTCTATGATTAAAAAAATTTACAATGATTCAAGCACATTAAACAGTGAAAAGTTTAATAATTTACCAAACGACGTGCGCCGCTGGAAAATGGCCGTGTGATCTGGGGCGTAACGTCGTAGAGTACGCGACCACTCCCACCAGAGGTTGGAGTCCTCCCTCTGGCATGTGTATGTGTGTGTGTGTGTGTGTGTGTGTGTGTGTGTGCGTGCGTGTGTGTGTTGTCCTTATAATAAGTTAAAGTAGATTGTAAGACTACGGACCGATGACCTTAGCAGATGGACACTTCGGATTACAATCATTTGAACTTTTTTTGATATAACAGGCCCTATGTTTTTGTACAGTCACCATTAAGTCATTTGACTCATTTAATACGTACAAAACATCATTCGGCCATATTTTACAAGTGTTTCAATTTTCAAGTGACCAGTATTAATCAGGCTTATAGTTCAAATATTCCAAAGTTGTAAATACGTAGAGAAACCTATGCCAATTTCGCGTGGCTTCCTCTGTATAGGGATTCGCAAATACCCACCTGGCGAAGCTCAGAATCAGTTACACATTGAATTAAATTCAGAGCCTGAATGCCCAGTGTTCAGCTGTTGGCAAGTGTTTCATCCTTTATGAGGATGAAACAAGTGTGCCTACAGCTGAACACAGAGCATTCACACTCTAAATTCTCTGTTGTCTTCATAGTGCGCAGAAACTAATAGTGAATTGGTATATATATATATATATATATATATATATATATATATATATATATATATATATATATATCGGATAAAACTGCGTAGTCATCAGTTCGTAGCTTACAAACTACTAAAACGAAGGTAACTAACCTAAGGACAACACACACACCCATGCCCTAGGGAGGACTCGAACCTCCTATGGCGTGCAACCGCGCGCTCCGCAGCGAGGTGCCTTAGACCGCTCGGATACGGCTACTCCACCGCGGATATATATGCAATGTGTGTGTGTGTTTGTGTTTTAAAATTGGTCTCACAAAGCCCTTAAGGACACGTTCACCTTCCTCAGTCGTGTGCCCCCTCCCCCACAAAAAATTCTGTCCGCCACTGGTACGCACGGTAAATTATGGTAAAGGGAGGCACTAAATCCGACAGAGTTTCTGTGTAGAAACTGTCAGTAACCCTGTCGGGCGCTGCAGCTTCATTGTGCTTTAAAAATTTGAGCTATTTTTGAACACTATTATTAGTAATTACAGTGTCATTCAGCAATGTCTCTTTATGTTCCAATGTAAACCAGTCAAGATTCTTATCTACTCAAAAAGTAGTCTATCTGCACACTTATTTTTTGCTATTGACAACTTTTAAATATTGCAAACATTTGAATTATGGGGTACATCTCTGAAAATGCTTCAGAAGTTAAAGAAAGCATCACGTACTACTAACTGTGTTTCGATCTGCATTTCCTATCTTCATGATATGATTTGCCTTACTCCTATTTTCAATAATAGGCCCTACATAAATTCCTAAGAAGTTTTTTCATTTTTTCTTTACTATGGTGAATCTCTGGTATACAGTACATTGATATGAAATATAATATGACAGTATTACTGCCGTTTGCATTTCTATAAGAGTACAAATCATTAGAAACCCCTACCAAAATCATATCCTGGTTACGCCTATGGGATGTATACACGTATTAAATTATCACAGTCTAACCTACACAGACACGACACATACTCACCCCATTTACAATCCCAAAACCGGATTTTGTAATCGGATTTCTCAATTCCGCTTTTGGTTGGTCATGTAAATACTCCAAAATCGATTTTGTAAATCCACTTTTGTAAAGCGGCTATCCAGCTTCACAACCGGTTTTCGTGCCCATGTAAACGCAAACGTTTTTGAAACGTTCTTGGCTTGTCAAATTGTGTTTTCTTTTTAAGAATTGTCTGCTAATATGGACAAAATAACATTTTCTGCTGTGAAAGAGAAACACAAATATTAGAGTGAGCATGAATCTGTGTATTTAAGTAAAGTAAAATAGCGTTTGTGCTGACTAATTCAGGAAATGAATCAGCTGTTTTCCATCCGCCATATTAACTGGACTAGGAAATCCACTTTAGGCTATAACATATAAACACGACAGCGAAAAACGGTTTACGAAATTCCGGAATATGTGTTGCATATAAATGTAGTGTCTGCTGTGAAAGTTGTTACACACGGAAAGTGAGAGCTTACAAGATTATCCATGATGCATCTGTTACGCCTGCCGCGTACCGTGTAGACCCATCCACTTACACAAGATGCTCGCATACGATCGCTAGTAGACGGAATAGGATGGATCGTATTCTCACGCGTATGAAAATGATTCGCGCATGCGCAGACGACCGAGTGGGGAACCAAGCTGACGAACGGAGCCAAGTCACGAATTTCTTTGAGAAATATGTACTTGTCTCCTGCTCAGATTTTAAAGTATGTCGAAAACCTGTTATTTAAATAAAAGTCAGTATGGTGATTAACCAAGAGTCGGCGAAAGTATCAGTCAAAATATTCAAATTTGCAATTTCCTTTACATGCAGTGCTTGATAATGGCAAAATGCTGAAACTGCTGTCGCGATAAAAAAAAAAAAAAATAAATAAATAAATAAACTGTAAGTAGTGATTCTGAGTCTTTTACTACAATGTTTTTCAACGACAGTTACCACACTCCAGGCCAAACAATCGGGAATTTAAAATGGCTACATACTAAGAGCTGTAAAAATTTAACACACATTATAAAGCATTTTAATGAAATTCTTCTTTATTTCCATCTCCTAAAATATGTGCTATTTCTCCTGAAACATGCTGTAGTCAACAGGTGACGTATTTGCTTTGGTGACTATTATTTGAAGCTTTATCCCTGTGAAAGGTCTTTGTATAGATAGACTTTCATAGACGCTGAGCCTGACAATGATATAAATAAGTGCCTCAAACCCCATGGCCTGGTTTTTTTTTCGGTTTTGTTAAATCACACAAATCGTACAAACATAGTCAGCAGGCTGGCAGCAACTTAGGCGCTGCTTTTCAGCCGAGAGAATTTGGTCTGGAAATATTTAATCGTCGTAGTTTCACATGAACTACATGGCCATGCCCATGTAAACGCAACCATTTTGAAACGTTCTTGACTTATCGGATTGTGTTTTCTTGTTAAGAATTTTTGGCTCATATGGATAAAATAACATTTTCTGCAGTGAAAGAGAAGCACAATTATTAGAATGAGCATGAATCTGTGTATTTAAGTAAAGTAAAATAGCGTCTGTGCTGAGTAAAACAGGAACTCAGTCAGCTGTTTTTCGGCCGCCATATTGAGTGGGCTAGGAAATCCGTATCAGGCTATAACATGTAATCACAACAGCGAAAAACGGTTTACGAAATTCGGTTTTCGTCTTCCGGATGATATGTTGCATGTAAACATAGTGTTTGTTAAGGTAGATACGTCGGTTAATAATTCCTCAGCAAAGAAAGTGGGATAGTTGGCATTTGTTGAAGTGCCCATTCACAAAACACTAAACTGTTATAGAAATCGTCGCCATGAAGATCTTGATGAATTTCATGCAATGTGTTGAGACTACTACCAACGAACATACTAGAATCGCGGTGTAGTTGCCAAACACTTGTAGGTTGTGGTGCACATCGACTAGTGTAGCTGGGTGTAGCTATTTTATTAGCTTCTGTTGTAACACGTTTGCTCCGTTTCCTTTTGCCGGTCTGTACGCTACTAACAAAGGCGTTCACAACCTTCTAAAAGAATCAACACGCGAGAACATGCTCTGGAAAACGCTCGGCACACGAAGCACTCATTATTTCTCTTAGATTCACCTTAAATCAGCATAATTGCAGGTTTTTTCTGTAGTTGCGATATTCATCGTCCGTATGCACGTCTGTTCTACAAATGATAAGTAGGTATAAAGTCAATAAACAATGTGCATAATAGAGGTGCAGTACCATGTGACAACTGATATTCCAGGTCTTTGAGTAGCATCTTGAGACCCATTTCGATTACTCCGATTACAGCGACAACTGAGGTGAAATTAAATGAATGTTTCAGACTAAACGTATGTAGTATCGTAATCTCAAATAAAAAAGAGGGCCCTTTGAAGGTTTCAAGGTTGTCCCCCGCCATCGATGTACGTCATGGGGTGGAGGTCTAGTGTTATATCAGTGAGACAATAAAATCGGAATTACAACTTTATTTCATCCAATGTGCAGTTTTCGAGATATTTCAATACCAATCAGCAGACAACCACATTTCGTGTGCGTCTATGACGTCAATTATCTATAGATTGTGCCGAGTGTGGGGTTCTAAATTTTTGAGTGTGCTACAGAATGCGCATACGCAGAAGGAAGGAACTGTAGCAGTGTCTGCTGACATCGAAAGTTAACCTTTTCTGGTCAAGCTCATGCATACTACAGAAATGCTTTCGCCGCTTCTTCAACTTTATTCTATTGTTTGCTTTGTGTTTTCATCACACTGAAAATATTCTTTTTACTACTAGTGTTCTCCCACCAAAGAGACAAAATATCTGCAAGCAGAAAATTATTTTCGTTTTACAGAGAAAAGCCTACGCTATATAGAAACACAAACGTAAATGTGTTTTAACCAAAATTATTTCAGTAGTGGAAGAGTCAGAATTATTAGATGAAAAATGACTTTCGATGTTCTTTGACTGTTAGAGAAAAAACAAGATATGAAAACTAAAGTATTTAGTCGCTTTTTACTGCATTTTCGATATTGTTTGATGTGTTTGCCAGTATACATTTTCTTCAAGAAATAATGTATAAGTTTTGAAATCTTTGGATGACACTTTTACTATTATCTGGGTTCTCAAATGTGTAGAAAATTTACTAAGATGGTTGACATTTGAGGAGAACATCAACTATGAACTACCCTTTCATCATTAATAAACTCAATTATTTTGTTTTACTCCTACGTTGGAAGTGCCCTCATAACCTCACCTTCACTCAGATGGAAACTACACAGTAGACAGCTCTACAGTTTTGGTGTTTAGGCCTAAACGAAAACGACTGCTTGAGACAGGCGAGACTCAGTACGAGAATAACACGCCAGGGGCACTACAGTAGACACACTCGTCTGGAGTATTCAACTGAGATAAGAAAGTTCATCGTGTAAAAGGGACTTTAGACACAGTGATGATCACCACTGCGTGGATCACCCTAGCACACCTCCTGCTAGACCCAGATTTTTAATTTATCCCCATACTCATTGACGAAGATGACCATTATCTTACCTTCATTGATCTATCGATGGTTTACTTAATGATGAAGGGCAAACGACAAGTCGTTCGTGAAACAAAAAAAAACCAAATTAAAAAAAAAGAACGTCACATTACTTTTAGTCATTGTTATGCCAGCACTTACTTTGGATATCAACAATTAATAACTTAAAGAGGAGCATTATAATAATTACTGGCTCACTGCATATATTTGCCTGCAGTGGTGGACTAAGGGGAGGGCGAAGGGGGCGGACCGCCCCGGGCCTCTGGTCTTGGGGTGCCTCCAAATACCTGGAAAGCAAGGGAGCGCGCTTGGCATCTAGTTCTGCTGGGGCCTCCAAATCTCGAAAGCTATTTTTTAGGCTGTCCCGTGACTCTCGTCCTGGTTGTCCTCCAATTCTTTTTTATCGTAATAAATGTATCTCCAAGTGGACGGAGGGGGGGGGGGCTCATTTTCTTTCGCCACCGCCCCGGGCTTCCAGCAGCCTTAGTCCGCCACTGTTAGCGTGACTCATTATCACCAAACGATGTCTTTTTGTTCCTTTGTCAATAAAAAGTTTTAGTAAATTGAATTTCATCCTCTCAAGAGACCACTTAAACTTTTCCTAACTATGGTTTTAGGTTGCAATATTACAATGGAAAAAGTGTTCCCTAGAACTATTTTGAATGCATGCATAAGTTTATTAATTTTTAATGTGCATATTTTAACAACCAAAGAAACTATTTACACAAAAAATATTTTTCTTTACTTATTTTCTGAAAAAGGAGGAGCCTATATTTTCTGCATGCCCCATCTAAGAAAATTCAAGCTAATCCGAAAAGTAAGAGAATTGGTAACGATAAACAAGATCTGTGGTAGCGCCCCTTTCGAATATTTTTATCAAATATCACTGTCAACGCACAGAACAGCAAGTTTTATTATTTGCGGCTATACTTTTTGCCTAACGTCATACATAATATATGCCAACGTCTTTTAATTGCTTCGCGGCTTTAATTACCATTCTTGCAGCTTTTACAATCAAATCAAACTAATTACTGCAATGTCTTTAAATATTAACGTCGCGAAATTCAAATATTGATGTAACAGTGATAGAATATGCAACACAATTCAAAATGAAAACAATATAACTTTTAATTTTAATGTCCAGTATAAGCTATTGTGCAACATCTTAAGATTGCATCATGTAATCTGCAAAAGCTCCCTGCTTTTCAAAGTGAAAAACTATGTATTATGGTCAAATACGTATGATTAGTAATAGCACATCCACAAAAGACTACATACGTGTTTGTGACATGTGCAACTCAATAAAGAGAGTCATTAGTACATGTTTCGTGTAAAATACTTGCTTTTTAACGGAATTTTCTTGTCTGATATGCGAAATTTTGTGTTAGAGGAAACAGCATTTCTCTTTGACAATTTTCAGAGATATATTTATCTATGGCTTCAGCGATAGTATGCTAACTGTTTTGAATTGACATGATCTGTGTGTGGCGATAGGAGTGCTTCATTTACACCTTTTCGGAAGGTGTAAGAATGCCGACTAATAATAAGAAATTCCAGTTACGACGTGAAAATTAGTCGCTAAGGCGTCGCGTATGGCGAATGCAGGACGTGCAGCACCTTTCGCGGCCGGTGACGCCGATACTGATGTCGACAGTGAAGCAGTCGTGGACGGCGAGGTCGGTTTCGACTGCGACCGCGTCAGCGCAATCGTGCGAGATGCGATCGAGTTCAGCATCGGCGGCTGCACCTTCCAGGAGTGCAAGCTTCGGAAGTGGTCGACGGACATCTTCGAGGCGTGCCTGGCAGGCCTACTGCGCATGCGCCGGCCGTACAAGTACGCGGTCACGTGCTGCATAGTGCCACGGGCGGCCGGCGTGGCGCTGCATGCGGACAGCGCCTGTTACTGGGATACGGCTGTCGACGGTAGCTGCACCGTTCGTTGGGAGAATGCTTCGCTGTACTGTATCGTCTCTGTCTTCGGGATGGCTACCACATCCTGACTATCTGTTTGTCCACATTTTCGTCAGTGTCTTGTGAATGTCTGTGGCTTGCTTTAGTCTTTAACAAGAAGCACGTAACTGCACTCTTACTACTTACAGCAAATCATTTTACTTTAAACATAGTATATCTAGTATATGGGTCCATTTCTTGAAACTGAATTTAGCAGTCAAAGATTCAGTGGAGGTTTTTGCTACTTACTGTTAGGTCTTCTGGCAGATATTTTTACAAAATACCAACCACATTTATTGTTTTGGGAGGAGCTGTGAGGCCACTTCACCACAAACTATATTGTTTAGAGTGTTTACAAATCATAAGTTAAATTCGTCATACATCTGTCTTTAAATTGTAACTACACACACAGCTCGGAACTGACGGTAATTTTCAAGAACCTTTGAGAATAGAAGTTGGATCGATATATATCGTGCGCACGGTTAAAGTGCAGTTTATGCGACAGCGGCTAGCCGTCGCGCTCGCTAGGTTGGCAACGGCAGATCAGCTAATCAGAAGTCGCGACGCCATGGCCAATGAGATTGCGTCTTTCATGACGAGTAAATTTGGCGTCAATTTCGAAGTTTATTCGAGGATATCGGTGCGGCGTTTGTGTTATTGAATTTTTAGATAATTGTCGTATTACGGACATAAGTGACCTATTATTAATACACCACAGCAGTCAAACATTTTTTATTTGTTTTATGACCAGTACGAAACATTGATCATTTTAAGTGAAAGTTAAGTTAGGTATAGGTTAAACGAGAAGCTTTCTTTTTTTTTTTTTTTTTTTTTATTTATTTATTTATTTATTTTTTTTTTTTTTTTTTTTGTATGTTAGGGCGCGTAGCGCCCGAATCTTCGATTCAAAAACACTCAATCAATTTACAGTTGTACGCTCGATATATATATAATTTTAGTCCGAGCTACCTCGATTGAAAGCATTCTTGGAAATTATCACAATTACTTTCACTGACCGGACAAGGGTACATACAAGAACCTGTCAACCATAGAGCAGGTATAGCATATTTTATTTATTTTATGATATATTCGAAACAGTGATCACATGATATCCATACTGATAGCAACTGTAACTTGTAGATCGTCAAAAACTTTTGCATACATCGCTTCGATTTGTTTTCATAGTACAATTGTAACGCTCTTTCTTATTGGCCGCGGCATTGCGACTCCTGATTGGCTGCTCGGCCGTTCCCAACCTAGCGAGCGCGACGGCTAGCCGCTGCCGCATAAACTGCACTTTTACCCGTTCGCACTGCGAGCGATATATTTATTGAACGACTGACTGTCGGATAGAGAATACCACAGACCAAATATAACATGTCCATCTCTTCGGTGTTGAGGTTTGAAACCACATCTAATGTTTGTGCACCGAGTCACGTGAATGAGGTTTCGTTATTGCGAACAATAGTTTTTCTCACAGCTGAAATAAAGCACAGATTTTGGTAAAATTTTACGACGCTTCTCGCCGGGATCCAGTCCTTATGTTGGCAACAGATGAACAATGATGTGTAGAATTGCGTTAATATATTTTCGCGAGTTACAGAATACAATTCACTCACAGCAAAATTAATACTGTACCTGCTCTATGGTTGACAGGTTCTTGTGTGTACCCTTGCCCGTTCAGAAAAAAACAATTGTCATTTTTATTGAAGTTGTCACGAAAAAACATTTATTGGTCATCTGAGTTGCCGTCATTACCATTGGTGCCAACATAACCACTGCAGCCCTCTGAGAAGCGTCGTACAATTTAATCCAGATTTTTGGTTAAATTTTACAACTTGGCTCATCGGTCCCAGGAGGTAATGTTGGCATAAGTGATCAATGATGGGAACTCAGATGACCAATTGTGAGGCATATGTAGGCAGCCAATGAGATTCATTGTATTTTTCCATCAAAACTGTAATCTTTAATTTACGAGGATAGTCAGTTTACTGTACAGACAAGGGTACATGCAAGAATTTGTCAGCCGTAGAGCAGGAACTGCATTAATTAATTACTGAAAATTTTTCGTGAATTTCGAGGGCAATGTTTCGTGAGGATAGTTAATTTATTGACCGGACAAGGCTAGGTAATTTCCAATAAAGCTTACACTCGAAGTTGTAGGGCCGGAATCGATACATATCGTTGCTTGTTCACTCGCAAGAAGTGACAGTAAACCGTGCTTTTATTAAATGTTTGTAGATCCAATATTAAATACGTCAACCTTATATATAACCCAATCAAATTAGATTTAACATTTCTCGGTGTTATACAACTGTGTCCTTGCTAAAATATTTGGTAGAAATATCCACAACATTATTTCCAGTCACTACTTTACAAATGTATAAAAAACTATTTACACAATCTTCAGGTATAGCATGGTAATATACTTCAATATACTTTGAATATATAGTAAAGTTACCATATATAATAATAATGACACCCCCTGAGTTGTCTTCATATATTTTAATGGGATCATCACTCTTTGCATAAAAAATATCCAGATTTATCATACTCAACAAAACCAGAAGATTGTTTCTTAGATTTCCAAACATATTAAATTTTCAAATAATCTGATTATATAGGTTGACTCAGAGCTACAATTTACATAATCACCTGCCCAGTCTGCATCTGCAAAACAATCCAACAGATCAATATCTTCATCCCTTCCACATAAACTCTTTTTTGACACAAATATTTCATATTTTCAGTACATACTTGAAATGACCACCATTGCAACAATCTAAAAATATAATGAAATAGTTAACACTGTGTAAACGTCAGAGGACTATCTGGCTGTGTTCCTGAAGCAATATACAGGAGAGCACCTATTAAGTTCCTCCACATAATATCATAAGTTACATCTTATACTGGTTCTAATTTCAAATTAACTTCCTTTGGAGTATCTCCAGATCTGAATTTTCAACAATTTTTGTATTATACCAAGATAATTCTTTTCTTCTTGTAAGTCTTTAATTTGACATGTCTTGGATAATAGATTCTTGATTTCTTGTATTTTACCTTTATTTTTACTACAAATTAGCAAATCATTAACAAACACAATTATATAGATCATATAATTTTCGATTGTCAGAACAGTAGTCATATTTACTTCTATTAAAAAATAGAAATTTAAAAACTCATTCAAACCATCATACCACATTAAAGGACTTTCTAACTTCCTGTATATTGCCTTAAATAATTTACAAACTTTGCCTGTTTTATTTTTGTATTCTGGAGATTGACTTACATAAATTTCTGGGTAAATGTTGCCATTGACAAACGCAGTTTGTACATACACTTTTTCTACAATTAAGACCTAGTTAGACAACAGTGTAACAACAAACCTATTAATGTTTACACCTTAACAACAGGGGAATTATAATATCATCTACAGTTCTAATTGTTGAATCTCCCTCATAACTGATCTTGCTTTACACGTATTATGAGATATTCTTGAAAAACCAATTTTACTCGAGAAAATTTATATTCCCATATCCGAGGTTTTATTACACCTTGAATATTGTTGTCTATTGCTTTTTTTTCCAAAGATTCATCTAATTACTGTGCATTGCCAGAATTGTTTGGGATATCAATACACCAGTAGTTTACATAAATGAAGATATTCATGATATAGTCATTACATATCAAACACACTCTGTACTATTGACCCTCTCACATAACATTGTCCTAGTTTGTGACTACTTGAACTCACTTTGATACTAATTTTTGCCATTTATTCATTTATAGATTCACCATTGGGGGACAGGGAGGTGACATGTCAGTCACCCCCCCCCCCCCAATCCGATGTCATATCCTATGTTGGCCAAACAGTTTGTAGATATGTAATTCATGCTGTCAAGTAACAAACGTACAATATCCTGAGCAATTTGTCATGAAATATTGAAACTATTTATTTTGGAATGTGGTTGTAGCAGTCGGTAACATGAGTAAAACGATGAGAATAGTAGAGTTGTCTACAGCAGGTAATGTGGTCAGGGACAATTGTATGGTATGGAACACAGTCGACATTGTGGAAGCAGAAGCTAACTATAGACTGGGACTGGGGTGAGCAGCTTTGTAACTTCAATATAGTTTATCAAGATTCTTAAGTCTGCTTTGCAATTCGACTTTGATTTTCTCAGCTCTTCTAGTACAAGTACAAAAACACGACTTCAACACAACTTTAAATATTAACACATCAGGCATTTTGCAAACATCATATTCGCTAAAGTTTAGTTTTTCAGGAATGTATTTGCACAAATAACTGCTGACAAAATCTCTTATCTGCTCTAAGTTCACCAACAGACATTGTGACACATTCATAATCATCCTGTTATCTCTTTCAACCTTCCAATGAATTCCTGTACATATGGAGTACATGTGTTTAAAGTAATTTCCTTCTTATAAATTGATAAACAATTGCAATATTCTTCACCATTGTCAAAGTTCAATTCCTTAATAGTTTTACTAGTTAATTTTTCAATTTGATTAACATAGGTTCACAAAACAGTCATAAACTTCGTTTTTAGATTCATGATAATGTAGACTGTACCTAAGAAGGAAGGAAGGGAGCTTGGTGTTTAACGTCCCATCGACAGCGTGGTCATTAGAGACAGAGCTCACGCTCGGGGTGTTTGGGTAAGGCTGCGGAAGGAAATTGGCCTTGCCCTTTCAAAGGAACCATCCCGGCATTTGCCTGGAGTGATTTAGGAAAATCACGGAAAACCTAAATCGGGATGGTCGGAGGTGGATTTGAACCACCACCCTTCCAAATTCGAGTCCAATGTGTTACCACTGCGCCACCTCGTTCGGTAGCTGTACCTATTTAACTAAAATTATCAATAAAAGAAAGAAAGTATCTTTCCACATCCAAACTCTAAGCTTAATGAAGCGTATTTAAATCAGAATGAACAATTCCTAATATTTCTTTTGGTTTACTTCCGGTTTTTTTTTTTCCAAACGGTTAATTACACAGAATATTTTCAGTATAAATTTTACAGTTTATATTCTTTGGTTTTAAATATGATGGCCATCTATTTGCACAATGTATTCACGTGGTTAAAATTTACATCTTGCAGTGTACAATCCCATTTCCCTGTACTGATACACGGTCCTTGATAGTGATATGGTTTGCATTTATCTCTCTTACAGAAATTGTATTTGTCAATCATGTCACCATACACAGGAAAATGATCATTATTGCCGACCGCGGTGGCCGAGGAGACTGAGGCGCTTCAGTCACGGTCTGCACGCCCACTACGGTCGGGGGTTCGAATCCCCCCTCGGGCATGTATATTTGTGCCGTCTTTAGTGTAAGGTAGTTCATAAGTAGTTTGTAAGTTTAGGGACTGATGACCCCGTAGTTAAGTCCCATAAGCTTAACAAACATTTGAACATTTTTTTGAATGATCATTATTCCTCTTTTGCAACTTGCACAATTTTAGCAGCCACTATGTTTATGACGAACTCAGAAAAACAACTAACATTATTACAAACATTATATCTAAAACCGCCATCCAACAACCAGTCAACCTAAATTGTTTCTGACTCAACAATATTACTAGTGACTCTAGACGGTACCTCAGTTACAAAGCTGCTCACCCCAGTTCCAGTCTATAGTTAGCTTCTGCTTCCACAATTTTGACTGTGTTGCATACTATACAACTGTCCCTGACCACATTACCTGCTGTAGACAACTCTACTATTCTCATCGTTTTACTCATGTTACCGACTGCTGCAACCACATTCCAAAAGAAATAGTTTCAAGATTTCATGACAAATAGCTCAGGATACTCTTCGTTTGTTACTTGACAGCATGAATTACAAATCTATAAACTGTTTGGCCAACATAGGATGTGACATCAGTATGGGGGGGGGGGGGGAGACAGGGAGGTGACATGTCAGTGGTCCTACTCTGTGCCTCACTGGGCATACCTTTATATTCATTCACAGTGCCCATCCTTAAACTGGCAGTGCTTACAGTATGAATTTAGTCAGTTTGAAGTTTGTGTATGAATTAAAAGTTAAATTATATAGATATGGTGACCTTATAAAAATCTAGCTCAGAAGTTTCTTTCTGCATGTAATACATAGGTAACTAAATTTAACAGTACATAACATAACCATGGAAGAGTTCCTTACAAAACTATCCATAATGACATCAGGAAATATTCTCGAATCAAGAGAGAGGCTGCAGGAATGTGTAACAAAACCACAAAGCCAATTAGTGATGCAAGTGGGAAGTACAATGAGCAACTCATTTCGACAGAGCACCATCTTCAGGTGTATTGCCCGCAATACTTAACTTTCCGAATTTTTTGGAATGGAATTTTACAGTTATAAAGCACGGAATCATAAACATTACATTATAGGCCTACATATCATATTCTCAACAGCTGTAGTTGTTGTTGCTGTAACGAATTATTTTTATGGTATATCATATCCTCTAAATTTATTTTACTAGGTCATATAAGTGAGATACTTAACGTCATCAAAGTGTTAATGTTTTGACAGCTATTTGACAGCTCTTCAGAGATACAGCATTTCTACAATTTTTGAAAATAGAATATGTAACTTACGGGAGCTGAGAGGAGAGTAGACTGTGGTATAACTTAGTGCATGTGGTACACTCCAGACATATTAATGTATGTCCATAAATATACTGTAGGATTTGGGGTGAAACTTTTATTCAAAATTAAATGAAAATACAATCAAAATTCATCTCAAGTTAGATTTTTCTTGATTATCTTTTGGTTATAGCTTTTAGCAATAAAATTATGTATATACTTTTTGAGTTTGAAATCTGTTTGATCATTAAGTACTTTAGTTACGTCGTTTGTTGCGTGTAGACATACTTCATTGTCCTCCAAGATGTCCATTTCATATCCCTTGAGTATTGCATGTAAAGTTTGGAATGCCTTGTCTATAGTGTCAGCTGTGTGGTTTTCATATTTTGTAGTTTGTCTGATCTGTAATGCACAACATTAAGTTTTATTCCCATACACCCCCACTCTCACAATTTTACTTCTTTGTGATGCAACAAATTTGAGGATTTTCTCTCCTGCCCCCTTCCTCATTTTTTAAAAGTTTTATTCCCATGGTTTGGCATTTCGCACTATAAGTGGCCTTTGTTTAGAGTGTGCGTTTTTAGATAAGTTCTTTCAATACGACTGATCACTCACATGTTCGTAAATATGCATCATGCTATGCAGTCAGCTAGATGTGAAAATACTAGTTTCCTGTGTTGCTATTTTATCAGCTACTCTGCAATTATGAGGGTTTGAAGAAATGTATGATGAGGTAAAGAAAATTATTCAGACAATTAAAGGAGATGAAAACTTGATTCTGGTTGGGGACTGGAATTCGGTAGCAAGAAAAGGGAAGGAAGGAAAAGTTTTAGGTGACTATAGATTAGTGTAAAGGAATGAATGAGGAAGAATTTTGATTAAATTATAAACAGAAATAATTTAATCATAAAAAAACACATGATTTAAGAATCGTGAAAGAAGGTTATATACAAGGAAAAGACCAAGAGACATTGGAAGGCACCAGATTCATTTTATAATACTAAGACATAGATTTCGGAAACATGTTTTAAACTGTTATGGGTTATGAAATGTTATTGATGTTATTGGTTATGAAATGTAGATTGACATTTAAGAAACAGTAGAGATGGGACCTGGATAAATGGAAGGAACCGGAGGTTCATGAGCATTTCATAGGGAACTTCAGGCAACAACTGACAAAACTGGGGGAAGTAATGCAGTAGAAGACAAGAAGGTAACTTTGAGAGATAATATAGTGAAGGCAGCAAAGGACCAAATAGATAGAAAGACAAGATCTAGAAAATATCCTCGGATGTAACAGGAGATATTGAATTAAACTGATGAAAGGAGAATAACACAAAAGACAATAAGTGAAGCAGGTAAAATGGAGTACTGACAACAAAAATGAGATTGACAGGAAGTGAAAAATGGCAAAGCGTCTCTCAGAGAGTCAGCCAAACGAAACTATTCCGCATGAGTACAAGATGCGTAAAACAGGCAAAATACCTACAGACGTCAAGAATAATGTGATAATTCCAGTTACAAAGAAATCAAATGCAGACAGGGGTGAAAATTATATAACTGTCAGTTTTATAAGTCATTGTTGCAAAACACCAACGTGAATTATTTACAGACGAATGACAAAAGTTGTCGAATTCGACCTCGGAGAAGATCAATTTGGATTTAAGAGAAATGAAGGAACATGAGAAACAATAGTCAATACTCACATTACGATTTATCTTAAAAGATAGGATAAGGCTGGGTGAGTCTTCGACGCAGTGATCACTATACAGCAAGGTAGTTGAAATTCAGCTGTCTTAGTGTGCCGGCCGTAGAGTTCATATTTCTTTTCTTGGCAAGTTAAAACACGACCGCTAACAAATATTGTTACTATAGTACGAGAAAGTACTTTTCAATTTTGCTCTCGTAACAAGCTAGTCCACTCCCATGAACCACAGACATTGCCGAGGTGGGGTGGCTTGCGTGCCTCAACAATACAGATAGCCGTACCGTAGGTGCAACCACAGCGGAGGGGTATCTGTGGAGAGGCCAGACAAACGTGTGGTTCCTGAAGAGGGGCAGCAGCCTTTTCAGTAGTTACAGGGGCAACAGTCTGGATGATTGACTGAGCTGGCCTTGTAACATCAGCTAATGTGGCTTTGCCACACAGCTACTGCGAACGGCTGAAAGCAAGGGGAAACTACAGCCGTTATTTTTCCCGAGGACATGCAGCTCTACTGTATGAACATATGATGATGGCATCCTCTCGGGTAAAATATTCCGGAGGTAAAATAGTCCCCCATTCGGATCTCCGGGCGGGGACTACTCAGGAGGATGTGATCATCAGGAAAGACAATACTGGCATTCTACGGGTCGGAGCGTGGAATGTTAGATCCCTTAATCGAGTAGGAAAATTAGAAAATTTAAAAAGGGAAATGGATAGGTTGAAGTTAGATATAGTGGGGATTAGTGAAGTTCGGTGGCAGGATGAACAGGATTTCTGGTCAGGTGAGTACAGGATTATAAATACAAAATCAGTTGGGGGTATCACAGGAGTAGGATTGATAATGAATAAGAAAATAGGAATGCGGGTAAACTACTATGACCAGCACAGCGATCGCATTATCATTGTCAAGATAGATACGAAGCCAACACCGACAACAGTAGTACAGGTTTATATGCCAACTAGCTCTGCCGATGATGAGGAGATCGAAGAAATATATGAGGAGCTAAACGAAATTATTCAGACAATTAAGGGAGAGGAAAACTTAATTGTTTTGGGAGACTGGAATTCGGTAGTAGGACAAGGAAGGGAAGGGAAGATAGTGGGTGAATATGGTCTGGGCAAAAGGAATGAAAGAGGAAGCCGCCTGGTAGAATTTTGCACAGAACATAATTTAGTTATAACAAACACCTGGTTTAAGAATCACAAAAGAAGGTTGTATACGTGGAAGAGACCAGGAGACACCGGGAGATACCAGATAGATTTTATAATGGTAAGACATAGATTTCGGAACCAGGTTTTGAAGTGTAGGACGTACCCAGGGGCAGACATAGACTCTGACCATAACTTGTTGGTTATGAACTGTAGGCTGAAACTGAAGAAACTACAGAAAGGTAGGAAAATAAGGAGATGGGACCTAGATAAATTGAAGGAACCTGAAGTTCTTAAGAATTTCAGAGGGAGCTTTAGGCAACAATTGACAGAAACAGGGGAAAATAAAACAGTTGAGGAGGAATGGGTAAAATTGAGAGATGAAATAGTGAAGGCAGCAGAGGACAAAATAGGTAGGAAGGCAAGACCTACAAAGAATCCTTGGATATCACAGGAGATACTAAATTTAATCGATGAAAGGAGAAAGTATAAAAATGCAGTAAATGAAACAGGCAAAATGGAGTACAGACGACTAAGAAATGAGATTGACAGGAAGTGCAAAATGGCTAAGCAGGAATGGCTAGAAGGCAAATGCAAGGATGTAGAAGAATGTATAAATAGGGGAATAATAGATACAGCCCACAGGAAAATAAAAGAAACATTTGGCGATAAGAAAAACAGCTCTATGAATAT
Source organism: Locusta migratoria (assembly GCA_026315105.1). Taxonomy (NCBI): domain Eukaryota; kingdom Metazoa; phylum Arthropoda; class Insecta; order Orthoptera; family Acrididae; genus Locusta; species Locusta migratoria. The sequence goes on along the minus strand of CM048746.1, from coordinate 421,892,713 downwards.
CAAGGACACTGATGGAAAACCAGTTCTCAGCAAAGAAGGGAAAGCTGAAAGGTGGAAAGAGTATATAGAGGGGCTCTACAAAGGAAATGAAATTCGAGACACTATTTTAGGAAGGGAAGAGGATGTAGATGATGATGAAATAGGAGATACTATACTGAGAGATGAATTTGACAGAGCACTGAATGATCTAAGTCGAAACAAGGCCCCTGGAGTAGATGATATCCCGTCAGAGCTACTGAAGTCTCTGGGAGAACCAGCCATGACAAAATTGTTTCACATTGTGTGTAAGATGTATGAGACAGGTGAAGTACCCTCAGACTTTAAGAAAAATGTTATAATCCCCATTCCAAAGAAAGCGGGTGCAGACAGGTGTGAAAACTACAGAACCATCAGTTTAATAAGTCATGGCTGCAAAATATTAACACGAATTATATACAGAAGGATGGAAAAGCTGGTAGAAGCCGACCTCGGGGAAGATCAGTTTGGGTTCAGGAGAAATGTAGGAACACGGGAGGCAATACTCACTTTACGGCTTATCCTAGAAGATAGATTAAGAAAAGGCAAACCAACATTTCTAGCTTTTGTAGATTTGGAGAAGGCTTTTGACAATGTTGATTGGAATAAACTCTTTCAAATTCTGAAGCAAGCAGGAGTAAAATATAGGGAACGTAAGGTTATTTACAACTTGTACAAAAACCAGACAGCGGTTGTCAGAGTTGAAGGGCATGAAAGGGATGCATTGGTTAGAAAGGGAGTAAGACAGGGTTGTAGCCTTTCCCCAATGTTGTTCAATTTGTACATTGAGCAAGCTATAAAGGAAAGCAAGGAGAAATTTGGAGAAGGAATTAAAATTCAGGGTGAAGAATTAAAAACATTGCGTTTTGCCGACGACATAGTAATTCTGTCAGATACAGCAAAGGACCTGGAAGAGCAATTGAACGGAATGGACAGTGTGCTGAAAGGTGCATATAAGATGAACATTAACAAGAGTAAAACTAGGGTAATGGAGTGCAGTGTAAGAAAATCAGGTGATGCTGAAGGAATTAGATTAGGTAACGAAACAATAAAGGAGGTAGATGAGTTTTGTTACTTGGGCAGTAAAATAACAAATGATGGTCGCAGTACAGATGATATAAAATGCAGAATGGCAATGGGTAGAAAGGCGTTTTTGAAAACGAGAAATTTGTTAACATCGAATATTGATTTAAGCCTAAGGAAATCCTTTCTGAAGGCATTTGTATGGAGTGTTGCCTTGTATGGGAGTGAAACATGGACGATAAGCAGTGTGGACAGAAAGAGGATAGAGGCTTTTGAAATGTGGTGCTACAGAAGAATGCTGAAGATTAGGTGGGTGGATCGCGTAACTAATGAGGAGGTACTGAACCGAATTGGGGAGAAAAGAAATTTCTGGCATACCTTGACTAAAAGAAGGGATAGATTGGTAGGACACATTCTTAGACATCAAGGAATTGTGAATTTAGCGTTGGAGGGAAGTGTGTGGGGTAAAAATAGAAGAGGGAGACCAAGAGACGCGTATAGTAAGCAGATTCAAGTGGATGTGGGTTGTCGTTCTTATGAGGAGATGAAAAGGCTTGCTCAGGATAGAGTAGGGTGGAGAGCTGCATCAAACCAGTCTCGGGACTGAAGACCACAACAACAACAACAAGCTAGTAGATTGGCTATTGTCGTTGTTGTTATGGTCTTCAGTCCGGAGATTGGTTTGATGCAGCTGTCCACCCTACTCTATCCTGAGCAAGCCTTTTCATCTCCTCATAAGAACGGCCACCCACATCCACTTGAACGCGCTTACTATACGCGTCTCTTGGTCTCCCTTTTCGATTTTTACCCCACACACTTCCCTCCAATGCTAAATTTACAATTCCTCGATGTCTAAGAATGTGTCCCACCAAGCGGTCCCTTCTTTTAGTCAGGGTATGCCAAAAATTCCTTGTCTCACCAATTCTGTTCAGTACTTCTTCATTAGTTATGCGATGTACCCACCTAATCTTCAGCATTCTTCTGTAGCACCACATTTCAAAAGCCTCTATTCTTCTGTCCGCACTGCTTATCGTCCATGTTTCACTCCCGTACAAGGCAACACTCCACACAAATGCCTTCAGAAAAGACTTCCTTACACTTAAATTAATATTAGATGTTAGCAAATTTCTCTTTTTTAAAAATGCTTTTCTTCCCATTGCCATTCTGCATTTTATATCCTCTGTACTGCGACCACCGCATGTTAGTTTACTACCCAAGTAACAAAACTCATCTACCACCTTCATTGTTTCGTTACCTAATCTAATTCCCTCAGAATCGCCCGACTTTCTAAGACCGCATTTCATTATTTTTGTTTTGCTCTTGTTAATGTTCATTTTATACGCTCTCTTCAACACACTGTCCATTCCATTCAACTGCTCTTCCAGATCCTTTGCTGTCCATGACAGAATTACAATGTCATCAGCAAAACGCAATGTTTTTATTTCTTCCCCCTGAACTTTAATCCCTATTCCAAATTTTTCCTTGCTTTCCTTCACCGCCTGCTCTATGTACAAACTGAATAACATCGGAGAAAGGCTACAACCCTGTCTTACTCCCTTCCCAACTGATGCTTCCCTTTCATGCCCTTCGAGTCTAATAACTACGGTCTGGCTTTTGTACAAGTTGTAAATAACTCTCCTTTCCCTGTATTTTACCCCTGCTGACTTCAGAATTTGAAAGAGTGTATTCCAATCAACATTGTCAAACGCTTTCCCCAAATCTACAAAAGCTAAAAATGTAGGTTTGCCTTTCCTTAATCTATCCTCTAAGATAACACGTAAAGTGAGTATTGCCTCACGGGTTCCTACGTTCCTCCTGAATCCAAACTGATCTTCCCCGAGGTCAGTTTCTACCAGCTTTTCCATTCTCCTGTAGATAATTCGTGTTAAAATTTTGCAACCATGACTTATTAAACTGATGGTTCTGTATGTTTCACACCTGTCTGCGCCTGATTTCTTTGGAATGGGGATTATTACATTTTTCTTAAATTCTGAGGGTATATCGCCTGTCTCATACATCCTACACACCAGTTCAAATAGTCTTGTCATGGCTGGCTCTCCCAGAGACTTCAGTAGCTCTGAGGGTATGTCATCTACTCCTGGGGCCTTGTTCCGACTAGGTCTTTCAAGGCTCTGTCAAATTCATCTCTAATTATAGTATCTTCTATTTCATCTTGATCTACTTCCTCTTCCCTTCCTACAACATCGTCTCTAAGTTCATTTCCTTTGTAGAGCTGCTCTATGTACTCTTTCCACCTTTCAGCGTTCCCTTCTTTGCTGAGAACTGGTTTCCCATCTGAGTTCTTGATATTCGTGGAGTTGCTTTTCTTGTCTCCAAATGTCTCTTTTATTTTCCTGTAGGCGGTATGTACTTTTCCCCTTCTTATTCATTCTTCTGCAGATTTGCATTTGGCTTCTAGCCACTCCTGCTTAGCCATTTTGCACTTCCTGTCAATCTCATTTTTTAGTCGTCTGTACTCCATTTTGCCTGTTTCATTTACTGCATATTTTTTATTTTCTCCTTTCATCAATTAAATTTAGTATTTCCTGTGATATCCAAGGATTTTTGTAGGTCTTGCCTTTCTACCTATTTTGTCCTCTGCTGCCTTCACCATTTCATCTCTCAATGCTACCCATTCCTCTTCTACTGTTTCATTTCCCCCTGTTTCTGTCAATTGTTGCCTAAATCTCCCTCTGAAATTCTCGAGAACTTCACTTTCCTTCAATTTATCTAAGTCCCATCTCCTTATTTTCCTACCTTTCTGCAGATTTTTCAGTTTCAGCCTACAGTTCATGACTAACAAGTTATGGTCAGAGTCTATATCTGCCCCTGGGTATGTCTTGCAGTTTATAACATGGTTCCGGAATCTATGTTTTACCTTCCGGTGTCTCCTGGTCGCTTCCACGTATACAACCTTCTTTTGTTACGATTAAATCATGTTCCGTGCAAAATTCTACCAGGCGACTTCCTCTTTCATTCCTCCTGCCCAGTCCATATTCACCTACTGTTTTTCCTTCTCTTCCTTTTCTTACTACCGAAAAAAAAAGTTCAAATGTTTGTAGAACTTATGGGACTTAACTACGGGGTTATCAGTCCCTAAGCCTGCAAACTACTTATGAACTACCTAAGACTAAGGACGGCACAAATATCCATGCCCGAGGGGGGATTCGAACCCCCGACCGTAGTGGCCGTGCAGACCGTGACTGGAGCGCCTCAGTCTCCTCGGCCACCGCGGCCGGCCTTACTACCGATTTCGAGTCTCCCATCACAATTAAGTTTTCCTCTCCCTTAATTGTCTGAATAATTTCCTTTAGCTCCTCATATATTTCTTCGATCTCCTCATCATCGGCAGAGCTAGTTGGCATATATACCTGTACTACTGTTGTCGGTGTTGGCTTCGTATCTATCTTGACAATGATAATGCGATCACTGTGTGGCTCATAGTAGTTTACCCGCATTCCTATTTTCTTATTCATTATCAGTCCTACTCCTGTGATACCCCCAACTGATTTTGTATTTATAATCCTGTACTCACCTGACCAGTATCCTGTTCATCCTGCCACCGAACTTCACTAATCCCCACTATATCTAACTTCAACCTATCCATTTCCCTTTTTAAATTTTCTAATTTTCCTACCCGATTAAGGGATCTAACATTCCACGCTCCGATCCGTAGAATGCCAGTATTGTCTTTTCTGATGACAACATCCTCCTGAGTAGTCCCCGCCCGGAGATCCGAATGGGGGACTATTTTACCTCCGGAATATTTTACCCGAGAGGTTGCCATCATCATATTTCCATACAGTTGAGTTGCATGTCCTCGGGAAGAGTAAAGGCTGTAGTTTCCCCTTGCTTTCAGCCGTTCGCAGTAACTGTGTGGCAAAGCCACATTAGCTGATGTTACAAGGCCAGCTCAGTCATTCATCCAGACTGTTGCCCCTGTAACTACTGAAAAGGCTGCTGCCCCTCTTCAGGAACCACACATTAGCTGATGTTACAAGGCCAGCTCAGTCATTCATCCAGACTGTTGCCCCTGTAACTACTGAAAAGGCTGCTGCCCCTCTTCAGGAACCACACGTTTGTCTGGCCTCTCCACAGATACCCCTCCGCTGTGGTTGCACCTACGGTACGGCTATCTGCATCGTTGAGGCACGCAAGCCACCCCATCCCGACAATGTCTCTGGTTCATGGGGGTGGGGCTATTGTCATAATGTTGGAAACAGGAAGTAATCAAGACTGATGAAAATTAGTTTGCCAAAATATAACCGGACTGGCAATGGATAGTCATGTGAAATACCTGAATGTACAGGCACGCCTCAGTTCTATGCTCAGTGCCCAGAGTTACAAATTCAGGTTGAGTAGAGATCACTGCTCAAGCAAAAGTGATAATATTTGTTTCATCTGTTGACCTCATTTGGAAAACAAATCCGTCTGCTTAAATCGCAGCTTCATCCGTTCTACCCCTAGATGGCAGGTCATCTACACTTGACTTGAACACATTTGTGTCAGGTGGATTATTTGAGCTGATCACTGCTACATTTCAGATGAACGATCTGAAAAGAGCATTGCCTTTCATTTAGCATTCACAATATACTGGAAAAAACTTCCTTTAACGGTAGTACGTGAGATTGAAGCTGCTTGGTTTTTGCATCAAAATAAAATAAGGAGATTATAAGGAGTATTTTGTTCATATAAGGAGTTCGAAGCACTCCCTGAAAATATTTTCATAACCATGGAATTTCTAAGGAGTATAAGGAGTTTGTACGCATCCTGAATTAAGGAAACGCAAAACTACGTTTATAACTTTTGTATATGTGACAATGTTGATTAGAATGCACTTTTTCAAATTTGCTATGTAGCAGAGATAAAATTCCTCCATGATCCCCTATTCAATGCTAACATTGATGCCTCGTCTGATGTTATGTCTTTTACTTCAAAATCATTCTTCACCGAATCTAAGTACTTTCTTCTTGGTCTACCTCGACTCATCTTACCCTCCCCTGCCGAACTCATGAGTCTCTTAGGTAACCTTGCTTCTCCAATGCGTGTAACATGACACCACCATCTCAGGCTGTTTGCTCTTACTGCTTCATCTATGGTGTTCATTCCCAGTTTTTCTTTGATTTCCTCATTACGGACACCCTCCTGCCATTGTTCCCATCTGTTAGTATATGCAATCATTCTTGCTACTTTCATATCTGTAACCTCTACCTTATGAATAAGGTAATCTGTATCCACCCAACTTTCACTCCCATACAACAAAGTTGGTCGAAAGATAGAGCGGTGCACTACTAACTTAGTCTTGGTACTTCCTTCCTTCTTGCAGAAGACAGTAGATCTTAGTTGAGCACTCACTGCATTAGCTTTGCTACACCTCGATTCTAGTTCTTTCACTAGGTTGCCATCCTGCGAGAAAATACATCCCAGGTACTTGAAACTGTCTACCTGTTCTAACTTTGTTCCTCCTATTTGGCAATCAATCTGTTTAAATCTCTTGCCTACAGACATTACTTTCGTTTTGGGGATGCTGATCTCCATATCATAATCCTTACACCTCTGATCGAGCTCTGAAATATTAGTCTGCAACCTTTCAATCGAATCTGCCATTACAACTAAGTCATCCGCATATGCGAGACTGCTTATTTTCTTTACACCTATTTTAATCCAGCCCTTTAATTGCCTGCAGAAGTTTGCCTCCTAGACCATAATCTTGGAGAACTGACAGTAGCTTCCTCCTAGGAACACGGTCATAAGCCTTTTCCAGATCTATGAAAAATAGATACAATTCCCTGTTCCACTCATAGCACTTTTCCATTACCTGCCGTAAGCTAAAGATCTGGTGCTGACAACCTCTAAGAGGCCTAAACCCACTCTGATTTTCATCTAATTTGTCCTCAATTAATACGCGCACTCTCCTTTCAACAATACCTGAGAAAATTTTGCCTACAACTCTAATTAAAGAGATACCTCGATAGTTGTTACAATCTTTTCTGTTTCCGTGTTCGAAAATTGACGTGATTGCCGCTTTCATCCAGTCAGACGGAACCTGTCCCGATTCCCACGCCTTCTCATTTATCCTGTGTAACCATATGAGACCTGATATTCCACTGTATTTGACGAGTTCCGGCTTTATTTCATCTACCCCAGTTGATTTATTGCACTGCAATCTACTGACCATTTTCTCCACTTCCTCAAATGAGATCGTGTTTCCATCGTCATTCCTATCCCACTCTACCTGAAAATGTGACACATCATTGAACGTTTCAACTACATGAGCAATTCTTCGAAATATTCCCTCCATCTGCTCAGGGCATCCACAGGACTGACTAGTATCTTTCCTGACCTGTCCAAAACACTTGTTAATTCCTTATTCCCTTCCTTTCGAAGATTGCTAATTACGCTCCAAAATGGTTTTTCCGCAGCTTGACCAAGAGTTTCTAGCTTATTTCCAAGGTCTTCCCATGATTTCTGCTTGGAGTCTGCAATTATCCGTTTGGCTTTGTTTCTTTATTCAACATAACTTTCTCTGTCTGCCTGATTTCTACTATGGAGCCATTTTTGAAATGCCTTCTTTTCCTTCTTTTTCTTTTTACAGGCTGCCTCGACTGTGTCATTACACCAAGCTGTCTGCTTCTTCCTGCCTTCACACACTACTGTTCCAAGACATTCTCTAGCTACTTCCAGTAGTGTATCCCTGCACCTTGACCATTCCTCTTCCAATGACTGCAAATCATTACGTTCAACTAACTGGTACCTTTACGTGATCATTGTTATGTATTTGAGCCTAATTTCCTTGTCTTGAAGCTTCTCCACTCTTATCCTTCTACATATGGACCTGACTTTCTGCTCTTTTGGCCTCACAAAACCAATTTCACTGCAGATTAAATAATGATCAGTATCATCAAAGAACCCCCTGAAAACACGCGTGTCCTTGACTGTCTTCCTGAATTCCTGGTCTGTTATTATATAGTCAATGACAGATCTGGTTCCCCTTGCCTCGCAAGTGTACCAGTCAATGTCCTTAAGCTTAAAGAAGGAGTTAGTGATAACTAAGCCCATACTGGAACACAAATCCAAGAGCTTTTTTCGGTTCCTGTTGGCCTCCATATCCTCTCCAAACTTACACATAACGTTTTCATAACCTTCTGTTCGATTTCCTATTCTGGCGTTGAAATCACCCATGAGCAAAACAGTTTCCTTATCCTTCACTCTAACAACTACATCACTAAGTGAATTGTGAAATCTGTCCATTTCATCTTGATCAGTCCCTTCACAGGGTGCATACACTGCCACAATCCTAATTTTTTTGCTGGCGATGGCCAAATATATCCACACCAGTGGTTCATTTACACACCTTATTGCAATTATGCTGGGTTCGATTGCTTTCCTGATATAAAACCCTACACCCCACTGTGCTCTTCCTACTTTGACTCCTGACAGGTAGACCTTGTATTCTCCAACTTCATCCTCTTTCTCTCGCCTTACCCTAACGTCACTAACAGCTAAGACATCTAACCCCATCTTACTTGAAGCCTCCGCCAGCTCTACCTTCTTCCCAGTGTAATCCCCATTGATATTAATAGCTCCTCATCTATCACCTCCAAAGGTCCGACGCGTTTTGCTCTGATTGTTGCCAGCATGATATTTAAGTAACTGGGAAGCAGGTTGCTAGCCTTACTTGCCCAGAACCCCACTGGGTTTTACCCCTAACGGTTGAGGGACTAACCGGTGGATTTGGTAGTCTTTGCGGTCTGAACACAAAGGTGGCCATGACTCAGAAAATGTCCGAGATGCCCAACCTTATTCCAGAGTAACTGGTATCCAAACTGTCAGGACCATTTACTTGGCCACTCATACATTGCCCCCATGGTTCATGAACTAGGACATGACTACAGGAACCCACACCTTGAACTATTCATGAATAAGCAGAATTTGTTGACATCCAACAATAATTTAAATGTTGGGATGTCGTCTCTGAAAGCATTTGTCTGGGCTGAAGCGTTATGCAGGAGTGAAACAGGGGCGATGAATAGACAAGAGAAGACAAGAAGATAGAAGCTTTTAAGTTTTGGTGCGACAGGAGAATGCTAAAAGTTAGTTGTTAGTTGGTAGTTTGTGTAACTAATGAGGAGGTACTGAACAGAACTGGAGAGACATGACGCTTCTGGCATATCTTTATTAAAAGAAGGGATCCATTGGTAGGACATATTCTGAGATATCAAGGAATTGTCAATTTATCATTCGAGGGAAATGTGGGGCAAACACCGCAGAGGGAGACAGAGAGATGAATACAGTAAGTAGGTTTAGAGATGAAGAGGTTTGTGCAGGGTAGGGTAGTGTGGAGAACTGCATCAAACCAGTGTGTGGGCGGAAGACCACAACAGCGGCTATTTTAACAACACCTCCTACAGTCAAGGCCTCACAACAGTCAGTGTCACGTCATACAGAGAGGCCGTGATCGCTAGCTGACTGGCTGGTTGCTGGGGCACAGCCAACTGCCTTGTAGCGGCCAGCAAGTCAGCTGGCAATCATGCCCTTTCGATATAATGTGAGGTGGACTTTTTGTGAGGCCTTGTCTCTAGGTTGTGTCGATTTTGATCAGCCAAGCAGCAACAGACGGCGGACTGCGGTGTGCTGCGCTGCAGAGGCCGCTGGTACTGACCTCCGCGCATCAGGGGTGTCCAGCCCTGGTTGTCGCGGGCGTCGATGTCTGCGCCGCTGTCGAGCGCCAAACGGACCACCTCCAGCTGCGAGGCGTCGACGGCGTAGTGCAGCGGCGTGCATCCGCTCCTGCCGACACACCACCACCTCACTCAGTCCACCTCACCTCACTCAGTCCAGCTCTTGCTCTTACATCATTCTTAAGCCCGTTTTACATGATCGACATTGTGGTGAAAACTGACGACTCGAAGTCCGTGCGCCTTTCGTGTCTGTGTGTAAATAAGCAGTCAACCCCATGGTGACTACGTGTAGACGTCAATGATGTATAGATTGTGCCGAGTGGGGAGTTCTAAATTTTCGCATGTGCTGCAGAGTGCGCAGGTGCAGAAGCAAGCAACTGTAGCGGTGTTTGCTGACATCAAAAGTTAACCTGTTCTGGTGGAGCTCATTCATATTACTGAAATGCTTTCGCCACTTCTTCAACTTTATTCTCTTGTTTGGTTTGTGTTTTCATCACACTGAAAATGCTTTTTCTACTAGTGTTCTCCTACAAAGGAGACGAAATATCTGCAAGCAAAAAATATTTTCGTGTTACGGAGAAAAGCCTACGCTGTATAGAAAGAAGAATGTATATATGCAAACGTGTCTTAAGGAAAATTATTTAAACAGAGAAAGAGTCAGATTTATTAGATGAGATCGTTATTTTCGATATTATTTTCATCATTAGGAAGAAAACAAGATATGAAATTTGTTTTAATTTCCACTTCAACTCAGCACTTGTGCATGGTATTCACCACGTATGCGATGTGTCTGAAAAATGAACCATTTAAACCAGACTAGTGAGCAGGGCAGAAGTCGGCAGCACTGTAATTTTGAGCGATCAATTATCATGACTTGGGAGGGTTTAGTATATGAAACATCTTTTTACCACTGCAAACGTCTTTGTACCTACATGATTTTTGAGTACGTCTATGACAAAGCACTTTCCAGTGGACTCTTTTTATAATTAATATTAAAAAAAAGATACTTCAAATGTCGTACCTCAATTTCACGATAGTACAGAAGGAGCTGCTTTGAACTTATAACCATTTCGATGTCTAACCTTCATGATCGTCAACCAAGTCTCTAGCTTCCTTAAATGATAAGGCCTTCATCGTCTACCTGCGCATCAGGACCATAGTACTGGCTTCGTACGAATGACATGAAATACCTTTCCGAACATTTTTCCTTCATGATGAAGGGGTGACGTAGCTGTGGGTTGCCCGTTGAGACCTCATCATAAGCACGCCGTCCACGTCACTATGCAGGGCGAGACACTTAAAACTGTTTATCAGAATATCTGGAAAAATACAAATCGAATTACAAAAAGGTGTAATAAAAGTTATTCACCTCTAAGAGGGGCATCCATTAACATAAAGCTAGACCACCCTGTACTTCCCTTTGAGGCAGGAGGGGGGAAGTCTATGAAATCTTAAATAAAAAAGGTAAAGCAGTCAACAATCCGAAGATTGGTTTGAACACCACAGTGCTTTACTAGGCATGGTCCTGTTTGGAGGTGGTATGCCATTGCCTTCCTCCGACCTTCGAACTGACTTACCCAGCCAGTTATAGGGGGACCTACAGTTTAACGTGGGTTCCGAACCACGGTGCTACTCGGTATTTTTCACATGAGCAATACTGCCAGAGGTGAAAGAAGTGGAAAGTGACAGATAAAAATCCTAGGACCTCTCGGGGAATCTTAAATAGGAACCCCTATTTATTATTGCAAATTTGGATTCATCGTGAAAAAATGTTACTTTCGTATAAAACATTTTTTTCGTTTCACGATAGACGGCGCTGTAATCGGCAAAAAGTATAAAATGAATTGAAAATTATTGAAAAACGGTAATATTTCGAACAAATAGACATCGGATTCTTCCTCCAGGTTTAACACTTACCGTTTCAGCAAGCCGTTGGACAATACCGCGAAAAGTCGTAGCAGAAGGAACGGTCCTATCAGGGAACAGATTAGCATGCCTTTGACGAGATCCTTCAACATTTCTATGAATCTCAAAGTACGATGAAATGATATTTTCTCTCTCTGCAATCGTTAACATCGTGGAACAATTGGGAGAGATGTGTACAATCCGAATCATTGAAGTAGAATGAACAGTCCGACCACGCACTAAGAGCATGAGCAAGGTATCTGCTTCATTCGTTTGTGGGAGGTGTCACATGATACCAGTATCAAATATATGCATCAAAAACTGTTTTTTGATGTTCCTAAGCCAATGTATATTTGTTTGCGATATTACCGTTTTTCTACTAATTTTAATGTTTGCCGACTACAGTGTCATCTACCATGAAACGAAAAACATTTTTCAAGCAAAAGGTATATATTTTTCCATGGACATTCTAAATCTGCAATAAAAATAGGGGTTCCTCGGGGGTGATCCTGGGGGTCAAGCTTTATGTTAATGGATATCCCTCTTCGAGGTGAACAACTTTTACTGCAACTTCTTTTAATCCGATTTTTATCTTTCCAAATATTGCGAAAAAGTTTTTTAAGTGCCTCACCCTGCATAGATGCTATGCCATACCACATCTTGCGTCAGTGTAGTTACTCCTTAATCACACAATTCTATCAGCAATAGGTGAGCGTCTATATTTAAAACACAACAAATAGTGCGTCCTTTTAGTCTTAGAGTATGGATGGAAGCAATCGACCGGTTATAAACGAAACCAGTATTTTAGTTCTGAATAACCGGTCTTTGTCAGTATATCTTTACTCCCAATTGTAACAATTTTGTTTTATTTTTTAACTAATAGTGGGGTAAAAAAATGGCCACTGCAGTAGTGCTAAAAATTTTTATTTTTAAATGAAACATAAAAAAGAGTAATATTTGTTCGTGAAGATTCCAGTGCTATAGAATATTAAGTTTCATAGAAAATGAAAAAAAGAAAAAACAATCAGTTCCACTTTAATAGTAGTGTTGACAGAAGCGAGGAACAAGGTAAGGGTCGATATAGCACCGCTGAGACCAAGACTGAAACAATAATCTACTGTAGAAAGTAAATAAGAATATTTCCTTACAAAACAGATTATGTATTCGTGACCATTCATATGAATTTTTTTTATGAAAAATAAATTCAGCCAGCCAGGCTATTCTATCCGGCCGATTTCCTTCTCTTTTTTCCGTAAACGAAAGGGATTCCTCCACAGATTTGTCATCATCTATCAGAATTCACTTAATCCGGGCCTTCTTTGATTTTTACTCAAACGCGATTTTCTTCTGTACATTTCTTATTGGAAAGTCACTCGGTCAGGCCGTTGTATACGGCCAATTTCCTTCATTTTTGTTTTAAGCAAACGGTGTTCATCCATAGATTTGTCTTCAAGTCTCAGAATTCACTTAACTCTCGCCTTCCTTTATTTATACTCAAACGTGATTTCCTTCTGACCTTGCAGTGGATACTTTAATGAGTTTGTTTTACAATATATTTGGTTATAATTAAGGTACACAGTTTACTTGACATAAGAGCGCTCATAGAATCTAGCTCTTTTATTTGCCCTTGTCTGGAAGGAAGTATTTTAAAAAATAATTTTGTATATACTGCTAAAATCTATAAAAATCACTATGATTTGGTAAGTATTCACATTTACTTATTTACACTTTACGTCACTGACTATTAACGGTACGAAGTATTCTAACTGGTCATCTAGTAATTAAAAAAATAAATCTAAAAATTTTTATACAAAAGTTTGTTATCTGCTTTCCATTTCTAAGAAATAATAAAAGAATAGGGGAATTAGAAACTTAACCATTCGGTTATGGCTTAAAATGAAAATAGAAAGTCGCTAATTTTGTACCTGTGTCTTAATAATTCGACTTTTTCCCTAGACTTTTATCCCTAGGTTCAGTTGCTTCGTAGTGACATCACTCTACAAATCCGAAAGTATCGAGCCGGTCCCCAGTGATCTTAAGATTCGGAATGCGAAACTGTAGCTGAATAAGTCAGTTCAAACGTCTGAGGAAGGCAATGGTAACCCTCCTCAAACGCAACTATCCGTAGTAAATTCTTGTGATGTTCAAAACAATCTACAGCTGCATCTACGTATATACTTCGCAAGCCTCCATACGGTGCTTGACCGAACGAAGTGGCACAATGGTGAGACACTGGACTTGCATTCGGGAGGATGGTGTTTCAAATCCACCTCCGGCCATTCAGATTTAGGTTTTCCTTGATTTCTCTAAATCACTCATGACAAATGCCGGAATGGTTCCTTTGAAAGGGCACGGCCGATTTCCTCCCACATCCTTCCCCCGAAAATCCCAGCATAAGCCCCGTCTCTGATGACCACGTTGTCGACGGGACGTTAAACGCTAAGCTTTCTTCCTTTCTTCCTACGGTGCTTGACGGAGGGTGCTTTGTATCACTACCAGTCATGCCCCTCTTCTATTCCACTCGCAAACAGAGCGAGGGTAAAACGCCTGGATATATGTCTCCATACGAATCCTAATTTCTCTTACCTTATCTTTGTGCTACTTACGCGAAATGTAAGTTTGCATCAGTATAATTGTTCTTCAGTCTCTTCAATGCCTACCTTCTGAATTTGCTTTATAGTGTTCTTCGACAATAATGACGTCTTCTATCTACAGATACCCATTTTGAGCTCCCTAACTGACACCGTAACAACTAGAGTGTTGTTCGAACCTACTAGTCACAAACCTATTAGGATACTTATGAATTGTTTCTATGTTTCCCTTAAACCCGATCTGATGGGAGTCTCAAACACTTGAACAGCACTCAAAAATGCGTCGCACTAGTATTCCACACGCAGTCTCCTTCACAGATAACCACATCTTCCCAAAAACCTCCCAGCAAAGCGAAGTCGTCCATCCACCTTCTCCATAATTGTCCTTCGTTTCATTTCATATCGCTCTGCAACATTGTACCTCTCAATCATTTAATCGACGCCATTGTGACAAGCAGCAGACTACTGATACCATATTCGAACATTATAAGATTGTTTTACCAACTCACCTACATTATCTTACACATTTCGACATTTAGAACTAGCAGCCATGTATCCCATCAACTAGAAATTATGTCTATGTCATCTTGCATCCTACAACAGTCATTTAACGACGACACCTTCCCGAACATCATAACATCGTCAACAGCCTCACATTGATACTCTCCCTCTTCGCTAGATCATTTAAGCAGATAAAAATAATAGAGGTCTTATCACAAATGATCAAATGTTTGTAAAGCTTAAGGGACTTAACTGCGGGGTCATCGGTCCCTAAACTTACAAACTACTTATGAACTAGCTTATACTAAAGACGTCATAAACATCCATGTCCGAGGAGGGATCCGAACCTACAACGGGGAACGGCCTCGCGCATCGTAGCATAGCGCCTCAATGCGCTCGGCCGCTCCGCCGCGGCAGGTCTTATCACACTTCCAACGAAATTTATTATATTACAACTAAGAATATGTTCAATAACTCTGTAGCAAGGACTGGTAACAACTTTCAGTTTCAGCCCTTGAAAATGAACAACGCGCGCGCGCGTGTGTGTGTGTGTGTGTGTGTGTGTGTGTGTGTGTGTGTGTGGTCTCTATGTCCGAAAGATAAGACACCAGTGCTTTGATTCTGTATCTATTATCAATCAAGATACAAAGGATTTTACATTAACTAGCAGTTGACAATGCCTTCAATCGAAAGAGAAATTTGAAAATTTGAGCTCAGTCGGGATTCGAAGTCACGTCTCCTGCATACGAGACAGTCGAGCTAATTGGGACACAGTGATCACCCTGACTCCACGGACTAACCTTAACACGCCTTCCGCCAGACTCAGGTTTTCAACTTACCCATACACTACTAACGTTGTGCCCCTGCCTTTATCACTAGCTAGTAGCGACATTTCGCCGATTCATGTAAGAGTTCTAACCTGATGTGCATCCGCACCGATGAAACAATAATCGGCCGCCTACATACGAGGGGCATTCGAAAAGTCCGTGCAAAAATAAAAACCACTAACGTGTTTGGAGGAAACCATTTTTATTTTTCGACTTAGACACCTTTTAGATTTACACACTTCGTCGTACGCTGCTCTAATTTGTTGATCCCTTCCGAATAATAGGAATTGTCCAAGCCTGCAAAATAGTTATTAGTTTCTGCAATCACCTCCTCGTTTGAATGAAATCTTCGTCTCGACAGCCATTTCTTCAAATTGGGGAACAAATAGTAGTTCGAGGGAGCCAAGTCTGGAGAATAAGGGGGGTGTGAAACGAGCTGGAATCCTATTTCCAATAATTTTGCGATCACAACTGCTGAGGTTCGTGCTGGTACATTATCGTGATGGAAAAGTAATTTTTGTGGGCCAATCACCTGCGTTTGTCTTGCAGCTCGGTTTTCAAACGGTCCAATAACGATGAATAATATGCACTTGTAATAGTTTTACCCTGTTCCAGATGGTCGTTGAGGATTATCCCTTCGAACCCCAAAAGACCGTCGCCATAAACTCTCCAGCCGAAGGACTGGTCCTCGCCTTTTTTGGTGCCGATTCTCCCTTGGTAACCCATTGTTTAGATTGTTCTTTGGTGTCAGGAGTATAGTAATATATCCGTGTTTCATCCACATTGACGGATCGACGCTCAAAGTCCTGCAGCTTCTTCTCGAACAGCTGCCAACCTTCCTTGCAACACTTCACACGATTCCGTTTTTGGTCAGGCGTGAGTAATCGCGGCACCCATCTTGCGGATAGCTTTCTAAGGTCAAAATGTTTATGCAAAAAATATGCATGATAACCGTTAATTCGAGATGTTCACAGCACTAGCAATCTCACGCACCTTAACTCTTCTGTCATCCATCACCATATCATAGATTTTATTACTGATTTCTGGAGTCGTAACCTCCACAGGGCGTCCAGAACGTTCTGCGTCATTTATGCCCCTCTGGCCACTCCGAAAATTTTTAAACCATTTATAAACTGTTCTAATCGAAGGTGCAGAGTCACCATAATGTTTATCAAGCTTCTCTTTAGACTCCTGGTTAGTTCTGCCTTTCATAAAGTAATGATTAATCACCACACGAAATACTTTGTCGTTCATTCTTTAACAATCACTCGACCTTCTTGATTCATACGAATGCCGAACACAAAGAAGTAGACCAATACGGCTGAAAGCAACACCGCCTAGAAGACGAGGCCTGACAACTGGCCATGCCTACGTCACACCGAGAGGCTGCGGACGCAATCTGACTGGCCAGCCGCTACGAGGCGGTGGGCGTGCCCCAGCGGCCAGCTAGTGAACTGGCAGTGGCCGCCTCTTGTTGTGACGTAGGCATGGCCAGTTGTCAGGCCTTGTCTTCTAGGTGGTGTTGCTGAAAGTTGGTGTGCATTCTTTGCAAAGATGCTTCTAACTAAACCGGTGGTGCCCTCTCTCAGACTTTGCACGGACCTTTCAAACTCTCCTCGGATATCAAGGCGAAAACGACTATTGATAGTTGCACACCAAGCCCATTATCTTAAGGCAGTTGGCAAAATGCCGCGAGTAATGAGTGAAAACTGGCAGGGACTTTACGTAGTGTGTGGATAAGTTGAAAACCACTGTGTCCAAGTGGTGGAGTGGTCAGCGCAATTGCCTAGTAAGCAGGAGAGCCGCGTCCGATTCCCAGCTGGGCACAAATTTTCTACCACCCCATTGATTTTTAATTCAATGCACTTTTGTAGCTAACGTCTTACATTCCTTTGTGTCTTACTTTTTTCTAATATAAATTCCTCCGCACTGTTGAACTAGAGTAAGAGTCGATATTTAACCTTATAATCTCTTTTCTTTTAGCTTATGTTCCGAGTTTTTAGCCATCTCTAAGAGATTTATGATGTCATCAGTAAAACAAAGTTTTCATTTCTTTTTTCCCTGCAGTTACATTCCTTTTCCAAAAATTCTCCTTGGTTTCCTTCACTATTTGCTCGATGTGCATATTTCAAAACAATATTTCTTCTTAATTACTGCTACCTTTAACTCACCTTTAAGTCAGTAGAAGAAGAATGGGTGGCTCTGACAGATAGGGTAGTGAAGGTTGCAGAGGACCATATAGGCAGAAGGACAAGGCCTAATAGAAATCCCTGCATAACACAGGATATACTGAACCTAATTGATGAGAGGAGAAAATATAAAAATTCAGCAAGTAAAACAGGAAAAAGGGAGTACAAACGTCTGAAAAATGAGATTGACAGGAAGTGCAGACTGGCTAAGCAGGAGTGGGTAGAGGACAAATGCAGAACCGTAGAAGAGTCAAAACTAGGAGAGCGATAGATACCGCCTACAGGAAAATAAAGGAGATATTTGAAGACAAGAAAAGCAGCTGTATGAATATTAAGAACTCAGAAGGAAAACCAGTACTAAGCAAAGAGGAGAAAGCTGAACTGTGGAAGGAATACATAGAGGGCCTATTCAAAGTAAATAAACTTGAAGGCAGTATTCTAGAAATGGAAGACGAAGAGGAGGAAGATGCGATAGGAGATATGATACTGCGAGACGAATTTGACAGAGCGCTGAAGGACTTGAGTCGAAACAAGACCCCTGGAATAGATGATATTCCGTCTGAACTGCTGACGTCGTTAGGAGAGCCAGTTGTGAAAAAATTGTAATACCTGGTATGCAAGATGTATGAGACAGGGGAAATACCCTCCGACTTAGAGAAGAATATTGTAATTCCAATTCCAAAGAAAGCAAGTGCAGACAAGTGTGAAAATTGCAGAACTATCAGTTTAATAAGTCATGTGTGCAAAATACTAACACGAATTATTTACAGACGAATGGAAAAAATTGTGGAATCCGACCTCGGGGAAGGTCAGTATGGATTTAGGAGAAATATAGGGACACGGGAGGCAATACTCACATTACGACTTATCTTAGGCTAAGGAAAGGGAAACCTACGTTTTTAGCGTTTGTCGATTTGGAGAAAGCTTTTGACAATGTCGACTGGAATACACTCTTCCAAATTCTGAAGGTATCAGGGGTAAAATATAGGGAGCAAAGAGTTATATTCAACCTATACAAAAACCAGACAGCAGTTATTAGAGTCGAAGGGCAAGAAAAGGGCGCAGAGGTTGGGAAGGGAGTAAGACTGGGTTGTAGCCTTTCCCCAATGTTGTTCAATCTGTACATTGAGCAGGCAGTGAAGGAATGGAAGGAGAAATTTGGAGAAGGCATTAAAGTGCAGGGAGAAGAAATAAAAACTTTGCGGTTGGCCGATGACATAGTAATTCTGTCGGAGACCGCAAAAGATCTGGAAGAGCAATTGAAAGGGATGGACAGTGTCTTGAAAGGAAGCTATAAGATGAACATTAACAAGAGTAAAACGAAGGTAATGGAATGCAGTGTCAGAAAATCAGGCGATGCTGAAGGAATTAGATTAGGTAATGAGGCAATAAAATCAGTAGATGAATTTTGTTATTTAGGTAGCAAGATAACTTCTAATGGTCGAAGTAAAGAAGATATAAAATAAAGAATGGTTATGGGAAGAAAAGCGTTAACATCCAATATTAATTTAAATGTTAGGAAGTCCTTTCTAAAAGCATTCGTCTGGAGTGTAGCATTGTATGGGAGTGAAACGTGGACGATAAGTGGTTCAGATAAAAAGATGATAGAAGCTTTTGAAATGTGGTGCTACAGACGAATGATGAAAATTAGATGGGTGGACCATGTAACTAATGAGGAGGTGCTTAACTGAATCGGGGAGAAAAGGAGTTTCTGGCATATCCTGACTGAGATAAGGGATAGATTGGTTGGACACATTCTGAGACATCAAGGAATTGTCAACTTAGCATTAGAAGGAAGCGTGTGGGGTAAAAATCGTAGAGGGAGACCGAGGGAGAAATATAGTAAGCAGATTCAAAAGGATGTAGGTTGCCGTATGTATTCTCAGATGAAGAGACTTGCACAGGACAGGGTAGCGTAGAGAGCTGCATCAAACCAGTCTGCGGACTGAAGACCACAACAACAACAACAATTAACTCACCTGCTGCCAGATTCCTACACAGTAGTGTTTCTGAACATTTTCGAATTTGCGAGCCCCTTCCAAGTAAAAATATCCTGGCGACCCCCTTCCAAATAAGTTTGGCGACCTCACGAGCCATAACAAAACTACGTTATCTTAAAGGAAACATTTAATATTCTTTAACTTTGCTACCGCTTTCTTTTAAATTTTTTGGACGAAGTTTCTTAATGTATTTTTGGAAATGAAACACATTCTCCTATTTTTACATTTCCGACAGAACAATATATTTTGCTTAACTAGTGTCTCGCATTTCAGGTAAGACTCAGAAGCAGATTATTCTGATTAAGAAAGGACCTCATTGTATAAACACTTGGTAAAGAACTAGATCTTTTTTCGATTTTATCAGAATTAGTTTATTGTATCATGCTCTTCTGCCTATCAGTGGTTGCTCTAATGCTCTAAACAGTTTTCAGGATTTGCGCTTGTTCATCATTAATAAACTGTATTATAAAAAGAATCTATTACCTATACAATTCATAAATAACGTTACAAAAGGAACTCCATAATTTTAAAATTGAATATATTTTACGTAGCATACTTTATTGTATTGGTGAACCCCTGGTTGTTTTATGATGCAAGTGCTAGCTCCTGTGACGGCGACCCCCGAACAAGCTTTTGCGACCCCCTTGAGGGTCGCGACCCACAGGCCGAAAAACACTGCAGTATAGAGAATATAAATAGCCTATTGCTCCTCGTATAGAGACTATTATAAGTGATCAAAATTTCGAAGAATGTGTTCCGGTCAACATTTTCGGAGGTCTTTTCTCACAAATGAACGAATGTTATAAATGCGAGCTTTCATTTTTTCAACTTGTAAGTCGTAGGACGAATATTGGTACGCGTATTTCCACATTTCTCTGGCACCGAAAACGGACTTCTCTTAGATCGCCTTCGATCAACGTGCGCTGATAAATAAGCATCTGTATTACTCTTCATGGCCATTTGTCAAATATTTTAAAATCAGATTCAAATTGTTTTTCGTTCCTCTTGTATTGTCCACAGCATTGTCTTTCAGTATGACGGTCACGCTTTCTGGCCATTTGTAAGCCGTGGCATTCTTCCCAAAGCGACGTGTGAAGTGCTGTCCTGCTTAGTTTAATGTTTTATTCATTGTGTTTGCTGCGGCCAACAAGCATGTTGCAGTGTTCGTTCGGAGACTACTGCAATTTCAGCGACGCCTTTCTTGCACTCTAATGCGACGGCAATGATTCAAACGCAGCTTCACTCCAAGAGACTGTGAAGAAAAGGAAATAAAACTAACTTGAACAATTTGATCAACATTACACTGTTATAAACTACTAGCTGCAACCTTACATTTGTCGGATATTTATTATTTCCAATTTCCCATTAGTCAGTCACCTTCTCCCTCTTCTCTTTGTCTATCTCTGTCTTTCTCGTCTTTCTGTCCACCTGCTCCTCCTCCTCTTCTTACCACGTCTCTCTTTTTATCCCCCTGTTAATGTCCATCTTCCTCTGCCTTCCATCGCCTTCTCCCCATCTCACTATCCATCTCCTCCTCCTTCCTGTCTATCCATAGCTCATTGTCCAAATCCTCCTCCCGTTCTCTCTGTCCATTTCCTCCTACTACTACTTCTCTCTGTCTGCTAACTCCCCTGCCCCAAAACTCTACTGTTCATTTCCTCATTCCCCCTCTCTTTTGTCCCTCTCATCCTCTCCCGTCGTTTGTTCATCACCCCGTCATCACTCACACATTATCCTAGCAGTACTTCTTTCCAAATAGTATGTGGAATGAAATGATCATATGGCTTTTCGTGGCCGGGATATTCGTAGGGGGGTTCGGAAGCCTACTGCAAATCTTTCTACTGTCGCCACTTTGGCGACTTGCTGCCGATGATGATGAAAGTGATGACGAGGACAAACACACAACACCCGGTCCCCTGCCGGGATTCAAACCCAGATCTTCGCATCAGCGGTCAGCGCCGCTGCCACTGAGCTATGGAGGCGGACGGTAATATGTGTGCTACGTTGGCTGAAATGATTTCAGGATCATGGGATGAATGTTGAACATATGCGTATAAGACACTTACTATACACATGCATGTCTGATTCTCTGATATCTTACATCGTATGAGTCCCGAGAGGATGTTAAATTTATTTGTAATACGGTAAGTAGTCGCAGGGACGGATGTTAACGCTTTAATGCCTGAATTTTTATTTTAAGCTATAAAAAGTTTCAGGGTTAGTATATAGTGAGTATATACTGAGAAAAATATTTTTATAAATTCCTTAAAATTATTATGCACTACTGGCAACAAATCGCTCATAGCTGGTCAGCTATATAGTGCTTCCATGATGTACCTTATGTAGTAAATATCACTATTGTGCCGCAGATGTTTCCGTAAAGTAACTCATAATGCAGTGGTAGTATGTGATTGGCTACTTTTATATGACTAAAATAAACAAACACACATGTTACGAGTAACTCAATGCAGCTAACTCTTGAAGTGATTCAATAGCACTCTGCGACTTATAATTTCAAAATGTTCAAATGTTTGTAAATCTATCGGACCAAACTGCGTCGTCATCAGTCTGTAGCTTACAAACTACTTAAACTAAAGTAAACTAACTTAAGGACAACACACACACACACACACACATATATATATATGCTCCATGGAGGACTCGAACCTCCGACGGCGAGCAATCGTGCGCTCCGCAACGAGGTGCCTTAAGGTGGGTTGTCCAAGGCGCGATTGCTGCCTGCGGCTGCGATGGATCGGCTCGTGATGTCAGAGGCTGGCTGCTCGCGCATGCGCACTTCGAGTTTGGAGTGCGGCGCGCGGCTGATGCGGCGACAATCGCAGTATTGCACCAGTGAGCAGTGTTGCCATTGGAGTCGGACGACTCAAGGCAGCGGCAGAAAGATGTCGAGACAAGCGGACCGAAGAAAAACGGATATGAACCACTCATAAGATGAGTTCGTCTCGCCATTAAGCTATTGCCTTTCTACATTGTACAGATTTAGATTTCATGGCAATCTAGTGACATATATAAGAGTAGACTGAAAATATTCGAAGAAATAAAAGAGAAATGAAGGTTGGAAAAGCAGCTGTATTGTCCTCTAGGGTTATGGAAATAAAAAATGTGACCGGTGGTAACTACTTTTTTTGTTTAAATGATCCCACAGGTGTAAGGAAATGCATGACAACGTTAATGTAATATTTTCATTAATTTCATTCATACCAATACAGTCCGTTTTGTATCGCGCTGTAATAATTATCTTAGTGTTTATGAACAAAGATAAATGTTGTGGTGTACCATTTAGATTCAAATGTCTCGTGTACGGTATGGATGACATATTCGATATTTTAAAATCTTTTTGGTTTCCATATTCCCTGGAAGATGGTTTAGGACAGAAACCAGTCAGAATGCAATAAATTATAACAAAACAGCAAACAGTCTTACAATCTTTTGTTTGGTATGTGTTTACTAATTTTGATCTCCCTTGGAAAAAATTTCAACTGTACGTTTTTGAACACTGGGACTTATTTCAAAGGCAATACAGAAGGTGAATCCAATCAGTTAAAATGAAAAAAGCCTGAGACGAGAGAGATGCAAACTGCATCAGGAGTTTCAGATAAACACACTCCTGGTCTTATAAACAGCGCCGCAATCGTAAATAAGAAAATAAAAGAACAATTACCTTAGCGTCACGGCGTTTTTTTTTTTTTTTTTTTTTTTTTTTTTTTTTTTTTTTTTTTTTTTTTTTTTTTCAGTTGCACTGAGATTTGTTGAATCGATTATAGGATTTTCTATGTATGTCACTCTCTGCAAGTTCCAATTAATGTGCAAAGTGGCTGACATTTAATCTAAACTCAAGCATGAATTTCGTGTCGTCATTTAAAAGGTGCCTGTTAATAAAAATGTTTTAACAGCTTTAATGGTCATGTGTCACAAAAATAGAATCAATATATAGAAAACCCTAACAGTTAAAATCTGCAGTGACACAGTGAATTACACGGCAATCTGATGAAATAAAGAACCAAAACTTCCATTCCTTTGGAGAATACACACACAGCTCCATGAAGTCGCACATAGAATTAACACTGAAAAAACAGCCATTGATGATGGTTCACAAATAAAGAAGCGAAACGCCTTTCATTTAGTTGCAACAGACGGAAATAAACCTCCATAAATATTAAATACTGTTTAATTAATACCTCGTTTCATCGTAAAAAACTATAGTTATTTCTGTTTAGCTGTAGATAAAAAAGCTTTGAGTATTAATGATTAGTTAAACATTAATTCCTTCCCAGGCTATCATTTAAAAAAAGGGTTCAATATCTTCAACAGTTTAGAAGATGTGATGATTGTTACCTCCGCCCAATTCAATTTCAGAGAACTGGCGCGCTAGTCGCGACGCTCCCGTACCGTAGATATACGAGCCAAAATCTCGAAAACGGAGACAGGTATCGTCCTGCTCTCAACTTTAAAAATAATTTCGAATTATTGGCTTCCTTTCATCCGCAATAATGTATGACCTAAAATGAACCATACGCAAAGTAGCCAGCGACTACATTTATCGATGTAAACACTTCAAGTTTAATGCAATAGGTTACTTAAAAATTAAGTATCTGAATAACTATGAGGAATTTTGAGAAAATAGACACTTCGTTACCAAGCTGGGGTATGAAACTACAAGATATGCAAAAACCAAATTTTTTTTTTTGCATGTTAGTTTCCTCAAACTCGACAGAGATTCAATAAAAAGTGAAAAAACATGCGCAACCGAAAGTAGCGCTCTTTAATTTTTTAACGGAAAACGAGAATCTGTAACGAAAAACTAAATATGGGAACTGATGTAGCTTTGGTCTGCCTGGAAAGAGGATATATTTGGAGAGAGCGAGCAATAATTGTTGGTGGCACAGGTAAAAAGTAGTCGTATGGCATGATCGCCTGGGAGACCCCGAAAGGGAGGTTCAGCCGCCTGATTACAAAGGCTTTCCCTATCCTTTGCTCCCGCAGGCACCTTTCCTTCGCGAAGTGTGAGAACTGTGTGCGGAAGTGTCTATTTTAAGTGTAGGTGACTGTAATGGCTGCGTGTGTAGGTTAGTGTCGTGTTAGAGATCATGAGAGAAGACAGAGAATAAGTCCCGGTGCCGGCACATAGCCCACTCCTCTCAAACAGCACCAAGGTGGCCGCCGAGCTGAACGTCCCCAGCCGACGGACGGATCACGATCACCAGTGTCCCATACCCTCACTCAATGAGACACTGCTGAAAGGTTTGGAATTTAACCCAGTACATTAGAACAAAGACTGGTGATCAAGGGCTTTGCACCAAAGGCAATATTGTCAACACAGGGTGACGTACCCAGACTGTTTCCCATACAAGTACTGGCCACGCCCGACGGTGCTTAACTCCCGTAATCTGATGCGAACCAGTGTATCCGCCGCAGCACAGCAGTTGACGGAGGCAAAGGAAACCGTGAGAGATAGAAGTAGAGAGTCCATGCTGAGTCGTCGAAGAGTACAGTGTAGACTGCTGGAGAGAGCAGTCTGGTATGCAGCACGGTTGTTATAGCATTATATTTGGATAATGCTTGGAAGAACAAGAGGACATAATTTGTAACTGAATTGGAATCGGAATTGACGAGTTTTTATGAATTGTGTTTAAATCTTCCGTTCTCTCCATGTTTTGTTTTTTACTTAAGTTTCCACTAATGGAAATATATTTGTTTTACTTTATAGTGAAATGGAATTTCTACCCAAAGGATTTGGGTCATTTTCCGTTTGTGGGAGTGGATGTTTTTCCATTTGTATATTTTTACTAGCTAAACTTGGTCACGCTTCGCAGTGGCTCACTCTCGTATGAAATAAACAGAAAAGCAAATACTGTAACTCATGTTGTAGTGTTACTGGGAGAATTGTGAACTATTTGGGAATGTTTCTTGTTTGATGACCGTATAGATCAATACTACGTCACTATTTGGATTAAAATTCAGTCTTCTTCTTTTCTTCTTTGTTCCCTATATAGCATTTTGTCATAAGAGGTACAGCTAGTCTGTACTCCAAGCATACACCTTTAGTTTTCACCTAATGAAGACATCAGAATTTCTTCTCTGAAGATCGTTTCGGCATGAGAAAGTAGAGAGAGAGACAAAAAATATTATAAATAACTTGTGTCAAACTCGACTTTAAATCTTTAACAAGTCTTTTATTCTCTCCATTAACTACAAAGAGGCACTTCCATACTTTGCACAGAAGCAAATTACACCAGTAGTGTTCGTCTACTAATGAGTCCACCTCCACATAACATAAGAATAACGATGTCAATACACAGAACATATTAACTCCGTCACGGAATAATAATAATTTCTGTTCCCTCTTTCTCAGTCCATGGAACTTCCAATTCACTAAAGCAAGTGGAAATCATCCACTATTTATCTGAAAAATAGAAAAAAAATCGGAAAGAAATATCTGACGACTAACATCTGCTTAATAAATATATTTGACATTCTTATGTCGGGTCATAGGTTTGCAGTGCAACTCGTTACACTACAATGTGAACATAGAAT
Source organism: Locusta migratoria (assembly GCA_026315105.1). NCBI lineage: Eukaryota > Metazoa > Arthropoda > Insecta > Orthoptera > Acrididae > Locusta > Locusta migratoria. The sequence continues at coordinate 421,866,426 of CM048746.1, read as the reverse complement.
CACCGAGAGAATGCTTCAATCATATCAATATCGTTCGTTAGACTACTGTGGCTATGTGAAACGAAAGTTATAAATAATGTGGTTTCACCGATACTCATTATTTTAAGCCCATAAGATAGATTACATATTTTGTCGTTCGTTTTCTCCACAAACATACAGATCAGTCTACCGACTCTGGACCATCTGACGTATAATTCACCTTGTTTTCTAAATTCTTTCCATTTATTTCCCATCCGCTATGTCTATCTGCTGCTTCCCCACTATCTACCTCTTCATCCTCCTATCTAATCCCTAGCCTCTATTCATCACTACCTTTCCTTCCATTCATCTTCAATCTCCTCCTCCATGTATCTATATGCACGTATCTTCTTTCGCTCGTCGTACCTATATAAAGTGAAGGAATTAAAAATTAGGGGATTGCTTCAAATCATGTGTTATCTGCTGGAAACTATCACAAAGTTACTGTTACATAAAATTAAATTAAATAACGACGCCCAGAAACAGCGTTTTGTTCAGCATTCGTTTCTATGGTATTTTGATTTCCACTGCTAATATGATCGATCTTGCTGAAAATTAACCATTAAATATGAACGTATCTAAAATGCGTTTCCAGGAAAAGTTGTTACTTTAGTGTCGCATTTTTACCATAGCTCATGACCGGTACGCAAGGCAGAAGTTGGTACCACTTCAGTTTTCGACGATCACTTATTTGGCAGCTGGAGAATTTAAAGCGTGATCAGAGCTATGGATATGAAAACATTTGCTTCCTTTTGTCTCTCTTAATGGCTACGTATACACGTGATTTTCGTTTTGTACACATGTATGGCAAAGCTCCTTTTGAATTGTGTAAGTTTCATTGTATAATTATAGTCGAAAATCGATACGTCATTTTTCATGTTGATGTATTTGTGTAATGATTTCGGTAAAATTACACTTGCAGCAACGGCTGATGTTGCCATATCTCTTGACTGCTCAGTGACATACAATGAGGCTAATGATCTTCCCTGTTTACCATAAAATATTACAAAAAATGTTTAAATGTCTGTAAATCTATCGGACCAAACTGCGTGGTCATCAGTCCGTAGCTTACAAACTACTTAAACCTAGGTAAACCAACCTAAGGACAACACACACACACCCATGCCCCAGGGAGGACTCGAACCTCCACGGCGAGCAACCGCGCGCTCCGCAGCGAGGCGCTTTAGACCGCTCGGCTACTCCACCGCGGCAAAATATTACATTAGCAGCGCATACCGCAGCTGCCACAAGTAAAACTAAATTTTCATTTCCAAGTAATGGAAAACGTCCATTTTTCGTCGGCAGGAATTTAGATGCGCACATTCGATATATATCGAGGCCCGGCTACATCAATTGCAAACATTATTAGAAAGTATCTGGGTCCCGAGCGTTACTCGGGAATGTTGTTTTCTGTAACGAAAGTGGTAACTCGGAGAAGATTGTTATCAGGTTGAATATTTTGAACGAATCGTTTTTTTACCATAAAATAACCATATAATGCAGTTCTGCTCTGTCGTTAATACGTTGTTGTACGATACACTGTCAATAAATCAATTATCATTGTAAACCGAGCCTTTCGTTGCCAAGCGGCTATGACTTAGCACTCAGAGAGCCGGTATGTTCATCGTGAATCAATTCGTTGGGTAGCAGGGTCGTCCTCCCAGTCGTCCCACTTAGCAAGCCGCTTCGTAAGCGACTCCGCAGCGCTCTGCTTGGTAATACTCAGTATATAACAGGAGACACTGCATAGATCACCTTCGAGAGATATCACAACATTTTGCAGCGCGTAATATCTATAAATAATAGGCAATGTCCCGAGTGACTGACTGACAGACAGATTAAAGGAAGGACTCATCATCGCCCAGCCAAAACCACTGATGCTAAAGACTTCAAGTTGGCAGAAGGTGTTTATCTTACACCGTTTGCGTCGTTTAAGAGGCTATTTTTCGATATTTCGTCCCTAAGAGGGCGAAATACGCTGTTATCCAGTCAATTTCCATGCTAGACCTACATAAATTGGTTTATGGATTCTGGGTTAGAATTAAAAAAAAAGCGTCTTTCAGATTTTTCTGAAAATCAGCCGTTAAGGGGGTGAAACAGGGGATGAAACGATTTTTGAAAAATGCTGCTATTAAGTCAGTTTTGAAGCCTGAACAACAAAAGTTGGTATTTGGAGTCTTGGTTACAAATAAAAAAGTACGTGTATATCTACCCTTCCCCTTTTTGTCATTGCCTACCCTTCCTGTATCCCGTCTTAGAAATCTAACTTAGAACCATGTTTAGTCTTATGTTCAAAATCTATTATCTCCGAAAGTTCTGGACCGAATGCTTTGAAATATTGATACAACGTACTACTGGATTATGCTCATGTTTTTACATACCTATTTTTTAAATATATATCATATACGAATTTATATAAATTTTACAATGTGGAAAAGTTGTTGCCGAAAATCGCAAAAGTATAACATATATAGGTTATGTGTAATATATTGAATAAGTGGGTATCTAAAAACCTTCCTGTGTTACAGTGCAACGTTGTGACAAATTTGGAGCTCAATCGTTGAAGAACTTTTTGAGATTTTCAAACACACACAAACCAACACAAAATACTTATATCTAGAGATTGCTGTTGTTATAATTTCCGCAACACAGCTCCCGACAAATAATGCCTCCTCTGATGTCGCACTAAAGGCCCTCAACATCCTTAGTAGAATACTCCTACAAACTACTTCATCTAACTTATGCTAAGGACAACAGAAACACCCATGCATGTTGGGAGGACTCGAAACTGTGGCAGGAACGGCCGTGCAGTCCCTGACACAGACGTCAAGATACCTATACTGCGTTCACTGAAATGAGAGACAGACTGTAAACAGACCGGGGCGCCGGCCGCGGTGACCGAGGGTACTGAGGCGCTTCAGTCACGGTCTGCGCGGCCACTACGGTCGGGGGTTCGAATTCCCCCTGCACAAACATTTGAACATTTTTTTAGACCGGGGCGCGTGACCAGGGTGGACAGAAACGGGCGCTCTCTCAATGTCGCTACTTTGGGATGGCTGGCTTAGGGTCATAAGGTACCAGGTGTATGAATCTATGTGGTTCCACGTTGTAATAAAATACGGAGTGCAGCTGTTGGTCGAGGTTTGATTCGAAATGATTAACTTATTTACCAACAGCCGTAAGGTTTATGTTGTTTTAATTAACGACTGGTTTCTGTATTACATTAATTCTTCATCATATTTTGTATAACATAAGTCAGCATGATGTTATGGATACAACACTGATTTGCAACTTCATTTGTACAGGGCCTGAAGATGGTATTAATGCAGTACCGAAACCGGTTCTTAAATAACAGAACTTAAACTTTACAGCTGTTGGTGGATACGTTAATAATTTGTATAACGTGTAAAGCGTTGTGTGTTTTGCTATATAGCAGTGATATTAGACGCCTCAGATATTTAAATCTCATTTCTTTGAATCATTCATAGAATCTCTGAAAATTGCTCAAATATGCATTTTCGTTTACGTCAATAAGAACTATGTCAACAAAACAACAAATAACGTACTTTCGTTCGTATCACAATTCTGTGAAAGTCATCTACACTTTCTGCAATCTTATTTCTTGATGTTATTTTGGAGACTTCAAAGAGTGTTTGGCCTTGTAGTCAATTACCATATGATAAACTGAGGAACGACCAACATTCGTAGATGCAGCTGTTTTTATAACAATATCTGTCATTTAATGTTCTGGACACAACAGCTCCGTTTTATACACATTAACGTAGCTGTTAACCCGACGTTGCCCAGGTGTTGATTTGTCCTACACTCTCGTAGTCCACATCCCCTTCCCCCTCTCTCTCTGCATTCACGTCTTTCTCTCTCATCTCTCTCTTCGTTTCCACCTTTCCCTCTCTCGGCAAAGTTTTCTGAAAGGTACCTCTGTCATGTACGATGCAAACATTTATGTACCCAGTGATCTTCCTCTTGGTTTAAAGGTCATGTGTGCAAAAATTCATAAGGATCGGAGCAAAACTTTGCATTTTGTAAAATTCCGTAAGTTATGTATCCTCCACCATGCACCGGACGAAATTTGATACCGACAGTGACATTCCTCTTGTTTTTAAGGTAGAGTGTGCAAAATTTCATCAATATCGGAACAAAACTATAGATTTCTATGCAATAGAAACGCAGGGTCACATTGAAAAATGTAGTTTGTTGTTCTCAAATATTCCAGTTTTATTTCATACAACCCTTGTTCTGAGAATAACGAAAACAACAAAAAAAGGATCTGTGAAATCGGTCGAGCCGTTCTCAAGTTATATTGCATGACCAAGGTATTTAGGGATCCATTTTTATGTTGAAAAGTACCCCATGCACCATATGAAACTTAAGGTAGACGGTGACGTTCGTGTTGTTTTGAAGGCCAAGCCTGCTAAATTTCGTGAAGATCGGAATGAATCTGTACATTTGTAAGTCTGTAGAAGAATGCACCGCCATGCACCTATCACAAAATTCTTTCTTATCTGACGTTTTTTACCTATAAACTACATTCCTGCTAAATTTCAGCTTCATAGGTGAAGTAGTTTTCGAATTTTCGCGTTTAGTCAGTGAGTGTCGTTTCGCTTTTATATAGATAGAGATTAAGAAAACAGATTGCTTAATTTTGGATGCAAGAGAATTAAGGGAGAGTTGTAGACAAAAATAAATAGTAACATGCAAATATGTAATGCTAAAGTTATTTGATACAAGTTCATGCCTGATGCGATAGTTTTACGGCATCTACAGCGAAATTGTTGTGAGCGGTAGACTTCTTTTCGTTTCATCATTTTGAGGGGGGTGGGGGTGTCAGTTACAAAACGCTTCATAAACGTCCGAAATTACATGCAAACATTGTTGCACGTCCCTAACTCCTCCCATTTTCTAATAGGTGACGGATAAATCGGGGTATTTTCACGCGATGGCCTCTCATTATTTATGGCGTCATATGTCCTGAGCCGTGGCCTACGAGACAGACAGACCCTAGCGGAGACGTCATGCCACGTAAGCAAGGTAGTTCCCGTTGGCCACTGGTAGTTCCGAGCCGACGCGATCGCTAGCTCAGGGTCTGCCCGCTACGACGCAGTGGGCCGTGCCCCAGCGCCGGCCAATCGGCTAGCGATCGCTCCGGCTCAGAACTACCATGCTTATGTGGCATGAAGACTGCGCTGCGGCCTGTCTTTCTCGTAGGCCTCGTCCTGAGCTATGTGTCGTGCTCTTTTGTTTTAGGGCCAGAAACCTTCGTGGTCGTACGGTGAACAGTTCGTCAAAGATTAATTGCAATCGAATGAACACATAGAGGACATACAAACATGCATTTTTATACATATAGATAACTTAATGATTTCTTATTTGATCGCTTTTTGCGTGGATTCAAAATGTAGGAAACATAATGAATTTACACTTGCGCAGTGCAGATGAAAAAAAGATAGAATTTGAAAGCTTAATACTTATGCTGCTGACCGAGCGGGGTGGCGGAGTGATAACGCACTGGACTCGCATTCGGGAGGATGGTGGTTCAAATCCACCTCTGCCCATCCAAATTTAGGTTTTCCGTGATTTCCCTAAATCACTCCAAGCAAATGCCGGGATAGTTCCTTTCAAAGGGCACGGCCGCCATCCTTCCACATCCTCACCCAAAATTACGAGCGTAAGCTCCGCCTCTGATGACCTAGCTGTCGACGGGACGTTAAACTCTTAGCTTCCTTCCTTCCGTATGCTGCTATGCAGCAACTGGTCCTTTAAGATGAAATTTCTAGCCAGCATGTAATATCACCCCTCAGAACACACACAAACGCTTTACTCCTGAAAAGGGTGCGGCAGCATTGAGCCAGCGCCGCTGTTTTGCCCACTCCTGGTTTAGATTAGATTAGATTAATGCTTGTTCCATAGATCATATATACGACATTTCGTAATGATGTGGAACGTGTCAGTTTAGTAAATGTTGTCAATACTTGACAATCAATATTTTAAGGATTTTTTTAATATATATATATTTTTAAGTTTTATCTAAAAATTCATCTACATTGTAGAAGGAGTTACCATTCAGAAATTCCTTTAATTTCTTTTTAAATACTAAGTGGCTATCTGTCAGACTTTTGATGCTACTAGGTAAACTAACCTAAGGACAACACACACACCCATGCCCCAGGGAGGACTCGAACCTCCACGGCGAGCAACCGCGCGCTCCGCAGCGAGACGCTTTAGACCGCTCGGCTACTCCACCACGGCCTAAATGTCTGCAGGATGCTCTTGGGTGGGCTCCAGCAATTATTCTGATTACACGCTTTTGTGCGATGAATACTTTTTTACTCAATGTTGAATTGCCGCAGAACATGATCCCATATGAAAACAGTGAATGAAAATGGGCGTAGTAAGCTAATTTACTGAGTTGTATATCACCAAATTTTGCAATGACTCTGATAGCATAAGTAGCTGAACTCAGACGTTTCTTCCAATTCAGTCCCTCGTCAATGCAAACACCTAAAAATTTTGAATATTCTACCTTAGCTACAGATTTATGTTCAAAGTCTAAATTTATTAATGGTGTCATGCCATTTACTGTATGAAAGTGTATATACTGGGTTTTATCAAAGTTTAATGACAGTCCATTTGTAGAGAACCAGTTAATAACTTTCTGGAAGACGCCACGCTGTGTTTACAGCCCGCCTCTTGTTCCGGTGGACGGAGTATACAACAGGCAGGTGTGGTGGTGACGTACCAGTCTGTGGCTGCCCAGGTGGCGCCACGTTCGAGCAGCAGCGCGCAGACGTCGAGGTGTCCCTGCGCGGCGGCCAGCATGAGCGGCGTGCGGCCTGCGCCGCCCCCCGGCCTGTCGGCGTCCGCCCCCGCCGCCAGCAGTAGCGACACGGTGAGCGCGTCGCCGCGCAGCGACGCCTGCGCCAGCGGAGACACCCCGCCGCCCGACATCAGCTCCGCCGCGCTCGGCCTGCCGCCAACAACAACACTGCCTGTCAGCCCCAGGGTTGCCAACCGTACCATCTGGATCGTACATGTACGATAATTTAAGATGGTGTTCGAGCGTACGATCCGCTCTTCGGATCGTACGTCTATTGTACAATCTTATGAAACTCTAATTACTATTAATTTGCGACTGGATAGGGGATTTCTTGTCAGAGAGGACACAGTTCGTAGTAATCGATGGTAAGGCATCGACTAAAACAGAGGTGATATCGGGCGTTCCACAGGATAGTGTTATTGAATGAAATAAATCGCAATTTGATGTTCAAATGTTTGTATAGTCTATGGGACTTAACTACGGGGTTATCAGTCCCTAAACTTACAAACTACTTATGAACTACTTACAAACTAGGACGGCACAAATATCCATGCCCGAGGGGGGATTCGAACCCCCGACCGTAGTGACCGTGCAGACCGTGGCTGGAGCGCCTTAGTCTCCTCGGCCACCGCGGCCGGCTCGCAATTTGAGATGTTATGGCATCACTGTATTAGGTTTAGATGGAATACCAAACTGTGGCGGCCGGCCGTGGTGGCCGAGGGGACTGAGGCGCTTCAGTCACTGTCTGCACGCCCACTACGGCCGGGGGTTCGAATCCCCCTCGGGCATGGATATTTGTGCCGTCCTTAGTTGTAGGTAGTTCATAAGTAGTTTGTAAGTATAGGGACTGATGACCCCGTAGTTAAGTCCCTTAAGCTCAACAAACATTTGAACATTTTTGAAACTGTGGCGAATGAAAATTTATGCCCGGCCGGGATTCGAACCCGGGAACTCCTGCCCGGCCGGGCACAAATTTTCATTCGCCACAGTTTGGTATTCCATCTAAACCTAATACAGTGATGCCATAACATCGCAAATTACGATTTATTTCATTCATTTGAACGCTGTAATTCGTCAAAAATATATATAATTGTAGTGTTATTGGTCCTCTGCTGTTCCTTATTTACATAAACGATTTAGGCGAAAATCTGAGTAGCTCTCTTAGGTTGTTTGCAGATGACCCCGTCATTTACCGTCTAGTAAAATCATCTGAAGATCAAAACCAACTGAAGAACGATTTGAATAAGATATCAGTGTGGTGAAAAAATTGGCAGTTGACTCTAAATAATGAGAAGTGTGAAGTCGTCCACATGAGTACGAAAAGAAATCCGTTAAACTTTTTTTTACATCATAAATCAATCAAATGTGAAGGCCGTACACTCCACAAAATACCTAGGAATTACAATTACTTCTGACTTAAATGGGAAAGAACACGTAGATAATGTCGTGGGAGAGGCGAACCACAGACTCCGTTTTATTGGCAGAACCCTTAAAAGATGCAACAGAACTACTAAAGAAACTGCATACACTACGCTTGTCCGTCCATTTTTGGAGTAATGCTGCCCAGTGTGGGATCCTTATCAGGTGGGTTTGACGGAGGACATCGAAAGAGTCCAAAGAAGGGCAGCTCGTTTCGTATTGTCGCGATACAGGGGAGACAGCGTTACGGAAATGATACAGGATCTGGGATGGAAATCATTACAACGGCGATATCGCTGCGGCGTGGGCTACTTTCGAAACTACAATCGCCAACATTCTCCTCCGAATGCGAAAATATATTGTTGATTCCCACTTACGTAGGTAGAAAAGATCATCAGAATAAAATACGATAAATCAGAGCTCGAACGGAGAGATTCAGGTGTTCTTTCTTCCCGCGCGCTATTCGAGAATAGAATGGGAGATAATATAGTATAACGGTGGTTTGATTAACCCTCCGCCAGGCACTTAAATGTGATTTGCAGAGTATCGCATGTAGATGTAGATGAAGGTGTCACGTTTAATCGTTTTTATTGCTTTAATTTTTATGATTATTTAATTTTCACAATGTATTATTTTTGAAAAAACTACTTGCCAGTCTGTCGAGCAGTGGAATTGCCCAACTGACAGTTGCATTGCACCGCGAGTAGAATTCACTCGTCAACGTGTTGACTGCTGAGGACAGTGACTGTCAGTGAGCTCTTAAGAAGATTTTACGTGGAGAAAAATTGAAACAGAAGGTAATGGTTGTCGTCCTGGTGCTACTTTGAAATCTACAGCAAATGTGTTCAAATGTAAGAATAGAAAACCAAAATGTAGAAAATTCTGAGAAACCAATGCTGAATATATGGATCGGTTGTGCAGAGATGAATCGAACACTAAATCGGTAACGTAACTTTTGTATCTGAATTGGGCTGTGTTAAAAAAATGTTCAAATGTTTCTATAGCTTATGGGACGGCACAAATATCCAAGCCCGAGGGGGATTCGAAACCCCGACCGTAGTGGCCGTGCAGACCGTGACTGGCGCGCCGCAGTCCCCTCGGCCACCGCAGCCGGCGGGCTGTGTTAAAGAACTTTCTAAAACAAAAAACAAACTCTAAACTTTTTGATGATATATGATACATCCCACTTATTATCTTACTTCAAAGGCAATCAAATGAAGAATATTTTATGAATCATATTTTACTTTTATAAACTACCTCGTATTTTTTTTTTAATTTTATTTTTTTTAATCTGTAGGATTAGAATTTTCACATGATAAGCGAAAATGGACTATTTTCATTTTCCCCTCTTCCCCCCTCTAGAACGATAGACTTATTATGTCCCCACGAATGTACGATCCTCTGACGAAGTGTACGATAATTTCGATGCAATTATGCAATCCAGTATCGCTGAAGGGTTGGCAACACTATTCAGCCCGCTATTTACACTGCCACATTATTGTCGGACCAACAAGGGAAACTCTCCATCTCATCGCCCTCGTATTTACTGGTAGGATGATGCAGCGGTTAGCCCGTCAAAGCCTGAACATACGAGGGGCAGTGGCGTAGCTAGCGTGGGTGGTACCCGGGGCGGTTCTCGGCGGTGCCACCCCACGAATTAAAACTTTAAAAATAAATACAACCACATACAAGTACGATTTTAAGTAATACAAAAGAAAGTAATTAATTATCTAACAGCAATTTATAATACATTAATATCCTTTTATTATTCATTATATGCTACCCTTGACCACGGTGTTCGTCTTGGCTTGTCTGAATCGTGTGTCCTAAATGGACGAAATGAACCTTTTCGGTGTTCGTCGTCGGTTTTGATAAAAATTGCCGTAAGGATAATTCAATATATTGTTTTCCAATTTCATTTGAGAGTGTGTCTGGGGTCTTTATCTGCCTAGTGCCCATTTGTTCAACGTTATCTGTCCGGGGTTCAGGCGTTTGTACAGGCAGTGTCCTTTTCCCTTCATGTGTGTGTTCCTGACCACCTCGTGAATGTAATGTGGCAGTTATTTGGTTTCCTCCAAGTTGTCCCGCATCCTTTCCTTTCCGTACTGTGTGTTCACGCGCCCGCTGCCTATTGACTTGTAAGGGGGCGGGATTGTTAAGTAGTGCCGTCACCCATGGCTGGTCCACCACTCGCGTTGAGTTGAAGTTACGAGAGCCCCTCCGCCCAATCTATTGGTTGTGTCATATAAATAAATCACTGCATTCAATCTTAAAAATCTGTTAATAAAAAAAATCAGTGTACTGTTACCTTAAGGTTTTAAGAGAAATGTATCTTATACCTGATCTGTGTGATGCTTTAATATTGATATTATTGAAACTTGTTTGGTTCTATTGGTTTTAAATCTGATATGGTAAGAGCAGTATATCTCATTTTCATGTTGTTGGATTGTTAAATTTTTTTTAAAGAACTTTGTTAAATAAATTTTGAAAATTGAGCAACGACGGTCTGTGGTTACCCTTCCAGTTTTTCCCACATACAACCGTTTCAGGTTCCTGTTGTCTGAAATTGCGTCCAGGTCCTGGAAATTACTCTTTGGGACACTTCAATAGCTGCAGCCACCTGTCTCTATGTCTGTCCCGTTTTCAACCTTGCTATGGCTTTCCATGCCATAGTTTCGGATAAGTCACTACTTGCTCACTACACTGTCTGAACCAAATTGCTTGTGTAATTTGTTTGGTAGAGTAAACACAAGTCAACACCAACTGCCTCTGCAGCGACTTACTAATGTACTACGGTTACAGTAATGTTGTTGTCTCCACTCTGTAGAACCGACAGAAAGTCGTCGATCCATTTTAGTTCATCGTACTGATGAAAATGCTCCAGAACACAGATATATCAACTAGAACCCTAATTGTTCTGACCAGTGTACATTATATACGTTAATTAGCTTACTACACTTGATATATCGAGAACATTTTACTGTGGTACAGTGAGGTGTAAGGTTGTTCTTGATGTGTGATGTGTGAAGGTTAACGTGATTAACAAACTGCTGAGCGATAGGTAGGGTAAGTGCTATCTGCCTGGAAAAGCAGTGACGTAAACATTCCCCGCAACTCCAGAAAGCTTAAACGGAATCTATACATACGTACATATATTACAAATTGAAGATCCCCGCCATATTATTCTTTCTGTGTGTGAAGGCTAACGTCAGGGACGGTTGGAGCGACTATAATTATGTAGGATGAGTCGAAATTCGTAGTACACCGGTCAGGTTGGAGATTTTCTCCACTCGGGGACTGGGTGTTTTGTCGTCCTCATCATCATTTCATAATCATCGACGGGCAAGTCACCCATGTGGCGTCACCTATAGACTTGCACCAAGCAGGCTGAACACTATCCCAGCTGGGGTCTAACGGCCAAAAATGCCACACGAAATCATCATCACCCACTTATTTAAAAAAAAAAAATAGAAACCTGAATATTCCAGTAAAGTCTACGTGAGCCGGCCGCGGTGGCCGAGGGGACTGAGGGGCTTCAGTCACGGTCTGCACGACCACTACGGTCGGGGGTTCGAATCCCCCCTCGGGCATGGATATTTGTGCCGTCCTTAGTTGTAAGTAGTTCATAAGTAGTTTGTAAGTTTAGGGACTGATGACCCCGTAGTTAAGTCCCATAAACTATACAAACATTTGAACATTTTTCTGCGTGAGGTGGTCAATCTCTTACGGTATATAACGAACATGGGCGCCATCTTGAAACTGGCCATCTTCATTCTAAGTCAATGTTTTTTAATGGAAAGAGGGTTGCGTGATGTTTCAAATAACATCATTTTTTCTGATAAATTCATTCCTGTACTGCGCGGGAGTAGCCGAGCGGTCTGGACCGCCACGTTACGTATCGCGCGGCCTCCCGCTTCAAGGGTTCGAATAATCCCTCGGGCATGGATGTGTGTGTTGTCCTTAGGTTAGTTTAACTTGGTTTAATTAGTTTGCGACACTAGGGACTCATGACCAACGCAGTTTGGTCCCATAGAATTACAAACATTTGAACATTTTTTCATTCCTGTAAACAGATTCGACGTAGCAGTTTTGGCTCAAAAGATACAACAAATTTTGTTTGGTCGTACGGTCTGGACTGCTCTCCAAAAAGAACAGTCATTTTGTGGTGTCGCACAAGTACAAAGTGCGCGCCACCTGCTTTCGCCGCGCGCCGCCATGCACGCACGGCGCGACGTTCTTACGACGACAGCCACGAGCGCCCTCTGCCGCAACCCCGCTCGTGGCCACCACGGAAAGACATCGGGCACTTCGGACGGAGATAGCAACCAGTTAGGACCTTCGTAATCAGATAGGCACCAGTGAAGACTTTGCTATCGTACAGGCACTAGGCAGGCCTCTAACAACTATGTATCAACATTCTGCAGTACTATGTAAAAGTTAAGTATTGTACATTCTGTGCAATATATATCTCTTTCTAATTTACTCTAGTGTTTATAGTTTCTGGCTGCTCCCCTCCGTACCTGCACCAGCGTGCTATTTTTGTTCCTGTGTCGGGCTCATTCCACTCGGCCACCGACACCTACGACGAGGCTGGGACACAAAAGCGGCGACGAAGTTGGGACACAAAAGTGGCGACGAGGAGTGATAGAACCTTGGACCAGCCCGCTTACAGCAGCCAGACAGCAGCAGTCGCAGCACGCAAAAATTGCTCCCGCCCACCCACCCTTATTATAAGATTTTTGGGGGAACATATTTAGTTACGTGTTTTGTGGAATTTTTGGTGGAGAGCGTCCTCTTTCATATTGCATTTGTGTTTTGTTATAATTTACTTGTATGCGCGGCGCCTAATCGGTCAGCATGGCCACTACCCCGAACCCAAACTTGATGGAAATTGTTCAGTTACAGACGGCGCAAATCACTCAACTACTGCAGGCCGTGTCGCAGTTGACGACACAGGCTGCTCACCAACAACAACAGCCGTCACATCAGCAGCCCACACCTGCCGCCGCAACGCTTCCAACGTTTCGTCAGTACAACGAACGTGAGGAAGAATGGAGCGACTACTTCGCACAGTTTCAAGAACTCGTCGCGGCTCATCAACTTACAGGTCAGACTGTTAAGCATCTTTTATTGTCAGTGGTGGGCCCCAAAACTTTTGTGTTACTGCAAAAACTGTTCCCGCAAGCATCTCCTCGTGATGTAGACTTTGAACAAATTGTAGATGCAATGAATGCTCATTATGAGAGAAACGTTCTTGTAGCCGCTGCACGATACCGATTTTTCAGACTTAAAAAATTACCGCAGCAGTCACACCAAGAGTGGATTACGGAATTGAAGGGCTTAACCCGCCAATGTAAATTTACTTGCTCTTGTGGACTTTCTTATAGTGACGTAATGTTAAGAGATGCGATTACGCAGAACATTCAGGACCCCAGAATTAGGGCAGCAATTCTGAAACAGTCCGACCCCTCATTAGACAGTGTACTGCAGCTTATTGAAGCGCATGATACCTTTGACTTAGCAGATGTAGAAATGCAAAGCCACAGTGTAAATTCAGTGCGCCGTAACGGACGCTTTCCTAGCCGTAGTTCTCAGTGTAGCACTAGTGATTCTTACAATAGTACAGGCCGTGCTGAACAGACAGTGAACAGTAGCCAGTGTAAAAGTGCGACACAAAGGTCGCCCCGTCGTGTTAGAAACAGTGATTTGAATAACGGGCGCCAACGCTCATTTCAGAAAAATGTACGTAAATCTTGCCCCCAGTGTGTGTCTCGCCACAAGCGTGCTCATTGCCCTAGTCGCAACGCAACCTGTTATCAATGTGGCAAATCATGACATGTACAGTCTGTGTGTATGCAAATTAAAAACTCAAAGAACGGTACCGTTAGAAACAGTGCTTCGCAGAGTGCGAGAACAGTTCATTCTGTAAATGTTATACGGGCTGTGGAATTGAACAGTGCTTTCCTTGGATCTCCATTGCAAGAAAGTAGTTCTGCGCCTATGGCAAAACTATATAGTGCACCATGTAGCAAGCGCCGACGAGCGCGTAAAACGGTGCAACGGAAAAGGGTTCGGGACAAGCAAAATGACTATGAACAGTGCATTCCTGTAGTGAAAATAGTGCCTTCTGCAACTGCTCCTTGTAATAGTGCCCAGTACTGTGTAGCTAGTGACAGTAGACATCAAGTAGCTACTCAAAAGTTTAGTGCAGTAGTTAGTGACTCTGTAGTAGCCTCGCATTGCGCGCACGCCGATCCGGCGGTAGTGCCATCTAGTGACAGTGTTGTTAATCCGCTGCGTGCCGAGTCTGCGCCGCTTACTTCACTACGCGGCCCGCGCAAGCGCAGTAAACAAACCGTAGCAGACGTTGCCCACATTCGCGCACCTGTCGAGCGCCACAAGCAAAAGCTTTTTGTGACTCTCTTCATAGAAAATAAGACGGTGCAATTTCAGCTTGATACTGGTTCCGCTGTCACATTAATAAATAAAGATACTTATGAACTTCTGGGTTCGCCAAAATTGTCGCCGTCACAGCAAGTGTTAACAGCTTATACAGGTCAAAATATTCCCGTGCTAGGAACGTGTAACCTGCCCGCCTCTTTTCAAGGTGTAACAAAAACAGTTGCTTTTGTAGTTCTTCAGGCCAAATCGACACAGAACATTTTTGGACTAGATGCTTTTGACTTGTTTGGTTTATCAATTCACAGAGATGTGCTTCAAATTTCGTCAATAGTGCCTCAGGATAAAATCAATGCATTGTGTGACAAATATAGTGACTTGTTTTCGCCGGAACTCGGTTGTGCAAAAGACTTCGTGGCACATGTAACTTTAAAAGAATGTGCAGTTCCAAAATTTCGTAAAGCTAGACCAGTGCCTATCGCCATGCGTGATACAGTTGCCGAAGAACTTAAACGTTGGCAAGATAGTGGGGTGATTTCTCCTGTTTCTGCGAGTCAGTGGGCCTCGCCTATAGTAATTATACCCAAGCCGTCAGGAAAACTTCGTATCTGTGCGGACTTCAAATCAACAGTGAACAGTCAAACAATTGTCGACACTTACCCCCTGCCCAGACCTGAGGAACTGATGGACAAATTAGGACAGTCTCGCTTCTTTTCCAAGATTGATTTAGCAGAGGCATACTTACAGATTCCACTTGATGACGAGTCAAAAAAGTGTTTCGTCATTAATACTCACATGGGCCTTTTTCAATTTCAACGCCTACCCTTTGGCAGTTCTTCCGCCCCCGCTATTTTTCAGCGCTTTTTGGAGCAGCTGATAGTTTCTGTACCGTGTTGCTCGAACTATTTAGATGATATTGTGGTATCCGGACGTACAGTTGAAGAACATTTAGCAAACCTGGAGTGTCTTTTCAAAGTGTTGACTGCAGCAGGTCTACGTTGTAATAAAGCAAAGTGTTCGTTTTTTCAAACTGAAAGAGTACCTGGGCCATGTGATTAATGCCCAAGGAATTCATCCCTTACAGTCACATCTTCGAGCAATCAAAGACTTGCCTCCTCCTAAGAATGTGCATGAATTGCAAGCAGTGATGGGAAAGCTTAACTATTATTTCAGGTTTATCCCCAATGCCTCTCAGATTGCAGCTCCACTGCATCACTTACGTAGGAAGAATGTTCCTTTTGTATGGTCTAAAGATTGTCAGGTTACCTTTGACAAACTAAAGTCTGCACTACTCAATGATGCATGTTTGATTCCCTTTGACCCACAGAAGCCTGTAGTGTTAGCAGTTGACGCATCGTCGTACGGTCTGGGTGCCGTTCTGTCGCATCGTATTGGATGTCACGATCGTCCTATTGCCTTTGCATCCAAGCTACTGACGCCGACGCAACAGAATTACAGTCAGATAGAAAAGGAGGCCTTAGCAATCATTTACGGCGTCACAAAGTTTCATCATTATCTCTATGGCAGAAAATTCTATTTGTTGACAGACCACAAGCCTCTCACGTAGTTGTTCTCAGCCACAAAGCCGATTCCGCCACGTACGGCCCAAAAGCTTCAGAGGTGGTCCTTGATATTGTCTAATTATCAGTATGAGATTTTGTACCGACCTACCACTAAACATGCTAACGCGGACACACTTTCCCGACTTCCGGTTGGCCAGGATGTATCATTTGATTCTTCAGAAATGGCATGTTGTCAGATAGACTCCAGAGATGCTTCCGCTGTCGCAGACTTTCCTTTGAACTCTCGTCGGGTTGCACAGGAAACAGCTGCGGATGTAGACTTAAGTGTGGTAGCACGTTTTGTTCGCTCAGGGTGGCCTGCCAGAGCCAAAGACATTGATCGGCCTCTGGTTCGACGTTATTTTGCACAACGTCATGCATTATCTTTAAGTCAGGGTGTACTGTTGTTGCATACCGACAACGACCAAGCAAGAGTGATTGTTCCTCGTTCCCTGCAACGAGAAGTGTTACGCCTCCTGCATCAAGGACATTGGGGCATTGTTAGGACAAAGCAACTGGCCAGACGTCATTGTACCTGGTTTCGTATGGACGCTCAGATAGAGAGCATGACATCACAGTGTACAGTTTGTGCGGAGCATCAGGCGGCTCCTCCACAGCGTTTCTCAGACTGGCCACGCCCCAAGGGACCATGGCAACGTTTACATATTGACTTTGCCGGACCTTTCTGGAATACGCGCTGGTTAATTGTTGTAGACGCTTTCAGCAAGTTTCCTTTTGTGATTGCCATGAACTCAACGACAGCTTCTAGTACAATCAGTGCCTTAACATCAGTGTTTTGCATCGAAGGCTTGCCTGAAACTATCGTCAGTGACAATGGACCTCAGTTTGTTAGTGCGGAATTTCAACAGTTTTGTCGTGTGAATGGCATTCAGCATATTACCACTGCACCTTTTCACCCTCAGTCCAATGGTGAAGCAGAACGTTTCGTTCGAACATTCAAGTCTCACATGGCGAAGATGAAAGGTCAGCACTCCAGGCAGCAAGCTCTTCAAATTTTCCTGTCTACGTATCGGTGCATGCCACGTGACGGCCCGTCTCCTGCTGAGCTGCTACACGGCCGCCGTCACCGCACTCTCCTTCACCTGCTGCAGCCTCCCACGCACCGAGTCGGTTCGTATGGCGCAACGCGTTTTCAGGTTTCTACGCCGGTGCTGTACAGGGTGTTTGCTGGCAACAAGACAAGATGGACGCCGGGCACCATTCAGCGCGTGCTCGGTCGCAATATGTATGTTGTACGTTCTTCCACAGGGTCGGAGCTGCGGCGCCACGCAAACCAATTGCGCCTGCAGAGGCCGCGCGATCCTGTCTCGGGTTTCTTGATTCCAGACCCAGTTCACCGCCAGGGAGCACAGCCACATCGCTCGCCGCCGGGTCCAGCTTCCCCGGACTACGAGATCGTACCCATGGAGGTGGACGCACCTCCGACGCAGTCGTCGCCGCCGCTGTCGCCGCCGCAGATGAAAGCGTCACCGAGAGGGACTCCGGGACTGTGCGGGCCCCTCCAGCTTGGGCTACGCACCTCAGAAGAAGATGACCTGGTCAATCTGGGCGGAAGCGTGCGCCCTTCCCCAGGTTTCGGCGGGTTTCCTGGAGGATCTCAAGGCGGATGCCGGGGCGCGGACGGCGTCTCGATCCCGGCCTCAGCTACGACGCCCGTCCCACCAGTAAAGCCCCCGCCCAGGCCCTCCTCCCAGTGCCGTCGCCGTGGCCCTCAGCCCTACGCCACGACGGCGCGGTGGTTTGGGGGGGAGGGGTGTGGTGTCGCACAAGTACAAAGTGCGCGCCACCTGCTTTCGCCGCGCGCCGCCATGCACGCACGGCGCGGCGTTCTTACGACGACAGCCACGAGCGCCCTCTGCCGCAACCCCGCTCGTGGCCACCACGGAAAGACATCGGGCACTTCGGACGGAGATAGCAACCAGTTAGGACCTTCGTAATCAGATAGGCACCAGTGAAGACTTTGCTATCGTACAGGCACTAGGCAGGCCTCTAACAACTATGTATCAACATTCTGCAGTACTATGTAAAAGTTAAGTATTGTTACATTCTGTGCAATATATATTGTGGTGTCGCACAAGTACAAAGTGCGCGCCACTTACTTTCGCCGCGCGCCGTCATGCACGCACGGCGCGGCGTTCTCACGACGACAGCCACGAGCGCCCTCTGCTGGAACGCCGCTCGTGGCCACCACTGAAGAACACCGGGCACTTCGGACTGAGATAGCAACGAGTTAGGACCTTCGTAATCCGATAGGCACGAGTGAAGACTTTGCTATTGTACAGGCACTAGGCAGGCCTCTAACAACTATGTATCAACATTCTGCCGTACTATGTAAAAGTTAAGTATTGTTACATTCTGTGCAATATATCTCTTTCTAATTTACTCGAGTGTTTATAGTTTCTGGCTGCTCCCCTCCGTACCTGCACCAGCGTGTCGGTCTCATTCCACTCGGCCACCGACACCTACGACGAGGCTGGGACACAAAAGCGGCGACGAAGTCGGAACACAAAAGTGGCGACGAGGATGGGACACAAAAGTGGCGACGATGATGGGACACAAAAGTGGCGACGAGGAGTGATAGAACCTTGGACCAGCCCGCTTGCAGCAGCCAGACAGCAGCAGTCGGAGCACGCAGAAATTGCTCCCGCCCACCCACCCTTATTATAAGATTTTTGGGGGAACATTTTCAGTTACGTGTTTGTGGACTTTTTTTTTGCAGAGCGTCCTCTTTCACACTGCATTTGTGTTTTGTTATAAGTTACTTGTATACGCGGCGCCTAATCGGTCAGCATGGCCACTACCCCGAACCCAAACTTAATGGAAATTATTCAGTTACAGACGGCGCAAATTACCCAGCTCCTCCAGGCTGTGTCCCAGCTCACAGCGCAAGCAGCTAACCAACAACAACAGCCGCCGCTTCAGCAGCCGACACCTGCCGCCGCAACGCTTCCGACGTTTCGCCAGTACAACGAACGTGAGGAAGAATGGAGCGACTATTTCGCACAGTTTCAAGAACTCGTCGCGGCTCATCAAATTACAGGTCAGAAAGTGAAGCATCTTTTATTGTCCGTGGTGGGCCCCAAAACTTTCGTGTTACTGCAGAAACTATTCCCGCAAGCATCTCCTCGTGATGTAGACTTTGAACAAATAGTAGAGGCACTAAATGCTCATTATGAGAGAAAAGTTCTTGTAGCCGCTGCACGGTATCGATTTTTCAGACTTAAAAAATTACCGCAGCAGTCACACCAAGAGTGGATTACGGAATTGAAGGGCTTAACCCGCCAATGTAAATTTACTTGCTCTTGTGGACTTTCGTATAGTGACGTGATGTTGAGGGATGCGATTACGCAGAACATTCAGGACCCCAGAATTAGAGCAGCAATTCTGAAACAGTCTGACCCCTCATTAGACAGTGTGCTGCAGCTTATAGAAGCGCATGATACTTTTGACTTAGCAGATGTAGAAATGCAAAGCCACAGTGTAAATTCAGTGCGCCGCAACGGACGCTTTCCTAGCCGTAGTTCTCAGTATAGCACTTGTGATTCTTTAAATTCTACAGGCCGTGCTGAACAGACAGTGAACAGTAGTCAGTGTAAAAGTGCGACGCAAAGGTCGCCCCGTAGTGTTAGACACAGTAATTTGAATAACGGGCGCCAACGCTCATTTCAGAAAAATGTACGTAAGTCTTGCCCCCAGTGTGTGTCTCGCCACAAGCGTGCTCATTGCCCTAGTCGCAACGCAACCTGTTATAATTGTGGCAAATCAGGACATGTACAGTCTGTGTGTATGCAAATTAAAAACTCGAACAGTAACGTTAGAAACAGTGCTTCGCAAAGTGCGAGAGCAGTTCATTCTGTAAATGTTATACGGGCTGTGGACTTGGACAGTGCTTTCCTTGGTTCTCAATTACAAGAAAGTTCTTCTGCACCTATTGCAAAACTATATAGTGCACCACGTAGCAAGTGCCAACGAGCGCGTAAAACAGTGCAACGGACAAGGGTTCGGGACAAGCAAAATGACTATGAACAGTGCATTCCTGTAGTGAAAATAGTGCCTTCTGCAACTGCTCCTTGTAATAGTGCCCAGTACTGTGTAGCTAGTGACAGTAGACACCAAGTAGCTACTCAAAAGTGTAATGCAGTAGTTAGTACATCTGGAGTAGCTTCGCATTGCGCGGACGCCGATCCGGCGGTAGTGTCATCTAGTGACAGTGTGGTTAATCCGCTACGTGCCGAGTCTGCGCCGCTTACTTCACTACGCGGCCCGCGCAGACGCAGCAAACAAACCGTAGCAGACGTTGCCCACATTCGCGCACCTGTCAAGCGCAGCAAGCAAAAACTGTTTGTGACTCTCTTCATAGAAAATAAGAAGGTGCAATTTCAGCTTGATACTGGTTCCGCTGTCACATTAATAAATAAAGATACTTATGAACTTCTGGGTTCGCCAAAATTGTCGCCGTCACAGCAAGTGTTAACAGCTTATACAGGTGAAAATATTCCCGTGCTAGGAACGTGTAGCCTGCCTGCCTCTTTCCAAGGTGTAACAAAAACGGTTGCTTTTGTTGTTCTTCAGGCCAAATCTACACAGAACATTTTTGGACTAGATGCTTTTGACTTGTTTGGTTTATCCATTCAAAGAGATGTGCTTCAAATTTCGTCAATAGTGCCTCAGGATAAAATCAATGCATTGTGTGACAAATATAGTGACCTGTTTTCGCCGGAACTAGGTTGTGCAAAAGACTTCGTGGCACATGTAACTTTAAAAGAATCTGCAGTTCCAAAATTTCGTAAAGCTAGACCAGTGCCTATCGCCTTGCGTGATACAGTTGCCGAAGAACTTAAACGTTGGCAAGATAGTGGGGTGATTTCTCCTGTTTCTGCGAGTCAGTGGGCCTCGCCCATAGTAATTATACCCAAGCCGTCAGGAAAACTTCGTCTCTGTGCGGACTTCAAATCAACAGTGAACAGTCAAATAATTGTAGACACTTATCCCCTGCCCAGACCTGAGGAACTGATGGACAAATTAGGACAGTCTCGCTTCTTTTCCAAGATTGATTTAGCAGAGGCATACTTACAGATTCCACTTGATGACGAGTCAAAAAAAATTTTTCGTCATTAATACTCACATGGGCCTTTTTCAATTTCAACGCCTACCCTTTGGCAGTTCTTCCGCTCCCGCTATTTTTCAGCGCTTTTTGGAACAGCTGACAGTTTCTGTACCATGTTGTTCGAACTATTTAGATGATATTGTGGTATCCGGACGTACAGTTGAAGAACATTTAGCAAACCTGGAGTGCCTTTTCAAAGTTTTGACTGCAGCAGGTCTACGTTGCAATAAAGCAAAGTGTTCGTTTTTTCAAACTGAAATAGAGTACCTAGGCCATGTGATTAATGCCCAAGGAATTCATCCCTTACAGTCACATCTTCGAGCAATCAAAGACTTGCCTCCTCCTAAGAATGTGCACGAATTGCAAGCAGTAATGGGGAAGCTGAACTATTATTTCAGATTTATTCCCAATGCCTCTCAGATTGCAGCTCCACTGCATCACTTACGTAGGAAGAATGTTCCTTTTGTATGGTCTAAAGATTGTCAGGTTGCCTTTGACAAATTAAAGTCTGCACTACTCAGTGATGCATGTTTGATTCCCTTTGACCCACAGAAGCCTGTAGTGTTAGCAGTTGACGCCTCATCGTACGGTCTGGGTGTTGTTCTGTCGCATCGTATTGGATGTCACGATCGTCCTATTGCCTTTGCATCCAAGCTACTGACGCCGACGCAACAGAATTACAGTCAGATAGAAAAGGAGGCCTTAGCAATCATTTACGGCGTCACAAAGTTTCATCATTATCTCTATGGCAGAAAATTCTATTTGTTGACAGACCACAAGCCTCTCACGTCGTTGTTCTCACCCACAAAGCCGATTCCGCCACGTACGGCACAAAAGCTTCAGAGATGGTCCTTGATATTGTCTAATTATCAGTATGAGATTTTGTACCGACCTACCACTAAACATGCTAACGCGGACACACTTTCCCGACTTCCGGTTGGCCAGGATGTATCATTTGATTCTTCAGAAATGGCATGTTGTCAGATAGACTCCAGAGATGCTTCCGCTGTCGCAGATTTCCCTTTGAACTCTCGTCGGGTTGCACAGGAAACAGCTGCGGATGTAGACTTAAGTGTGGTAGCACGTTTTGTTCGCTCAGGGTGGCCTGCCAGAGCCAAAGACATTGATCGGCCTCTGGTTCGACGTTATTTTGCACAACGTCATGCATTATCTTTAAGTCAGGGTGTACTGTTGTTGCATACCGACAACGACCAAGCAAGAGTGATTGTTCCTCGTTCCCTGCAACGTGAAGTGTTACGCCTCCTGCATCAAGGACATTGGGGTATTGTTAGGACAAAGCAATTGGCCAGACGTCATTGTACCTGGGTTGGTATGGACGCTCAGATAGAGAGCATGACATCACAGTGTACAGTTTGTGCGGAGCATCAGGCGGCTCCTCCACAGCGTTTCTCAGACTGGCCACGCCCCAAGGGACCATGGCAACGTTTACATATTGACTTTGCCGGACCTTTCTGGAATACGCGCTGGTTAATTGTTGTAGACGCTTTCAGCAAGTTTCCTTTTGTGATTGCCATGAACTCAACGACAGCTTCTAGTACAATCAGTGCCTTAACATCAGTGTTTTGCATCGAAGGCTTGCCTGAAACTATCGTCAGTGACAATGGACCTCAGATTGTTAGTGCGGAATTTCAACAGTTTTGTCGTGTGAATGGCATTCAGCATATCACCACCGCACCTTTTCACCCTCAGTCCAATGGTGAAGCAGAACGTTTCGTTCGAACATTCAAGTCTCACATGGAGAAGATGAAAGGTCAGCACTCCAGGCAGCAAGCTCTTCAAATTTTCCTGTCTACGTATCGGTGCATGCCACGTGACGGCCCGTCTCCTGCCGAGCTGCTACACGGCCGCCGTCACCGCACTCTCCTTCACCTGCTGCAGCCTCCCACGCACCGAGTCGGTTCGTATGGCGCTACGCGTTTTCAGGTTTGCACGCCGGTGCTGTACAGGGTGTTTGCTGGAAACAAGAAGACATGGTTGCCGGGCACCATTCAGCGCGTGCTTGGTCGCAATATGTTTATTGTACGTTCTTCCACAGGGTCGGAGCTGCGGCGCCACGCAAACCAATTGCGCCTGCACAGGCCGCGCGATCCTGTCTCCGGTTTCTTGATTCCAGACCCAGTTCACCGCCAGGGAGCACAGCCACATCGTTCGTCCCCGGACTACGAGATCCCTATGGACGTCGACGTACATCCGACGCAGTCGTCGCCGCCGCTGTCGTCGCCGCAGATGACTGCGTCACCGAGAGGGACTCCGGGACCGTGCGTGCCGCCGCCGCCTGGGCCACGCACCTCAGAAGAAGATGACCTGCTCCCTCTGGGCGGGGGCGGGCGCCCTTCCCCAGGTTTCGGCGGGTTCCCTGGAGGATCGCAAGGCGGATGCCGGGGCGCGGACGGCGTCTCGATCCCGGCCTCAGCTACGACGCCCGTCCCACCAGTAACGCCCCCGCCCAGGCCCTCCTCCCAGTGCCGTCGCCGTGGCCCTCAGCCCTACGCCACGACGGCGCGGCGGTTTGGGGGGGAGGGGTGTGGTGTCGCACAAGTACAAAGTGCGCGCCACTTACTTTCGCCGCGCGCCGTCATGCACGCACGGCGCGGCGTTCTCACGACGACAGCCACGAGCGCCCTCTGCTGGAACGCCGCTCGTGGCCACCACTGAAGAACACCGGGCACTTCGGACTGAGATAGCAACGAGTTAGGACCTTCGTAATCCGATAGGCACGAGTGAAGACTTTGCTATTGTACAGGCACTAGGCAGGCCTCTAACAACTATGTATCAACATCCTGCCGTACTATGTAAAAGTTAAGTATTGTTACATTCTGTGCAATATATCTCTTTCTAATTTACTCGAGTGTTTATAGTTTCTGGCTGCTCCCCTCCGTACCTGCACCAGCGTGTCGGTCTCATTCCACTCGGCCACCGACAGCTACGACGAGGCTGGGACACAAAAGCGGCGACGAAGTCGGAACACAAAAGTGGCGACGAGGATGGGACACAAAATATATCTCTTTCTAATTTACTCTAGTGTTTATAGTTTCTGGCTGCTCCCCTCCGTACCTGCACCAGCGTGCTATTTTTGTTCCTGTGTCGGGCTCATTCCACTCGGCCACCGACACCTACGACGAGGCTGGGACACAAAAGCGGCGACGAAGTTGGGACACAAAACATTTAATATGTTCTGCACGCTGTCCCTATAGGTCAACGCACATTTGAAGGCGATGAATCGAATCGTCATGCATTAGCAGAAGGATTTCCCCAGATATGCTGCTACACGCTACTTCAATGTGTTGCTGGAGATAGTGTATGTTTATTTATTTTTTTTTTTTTTTTTTTGTCTGTATATATGATTTTCTTTAGATGGCCCCACAGATAAAAGACAAGTTGTTCAAAAATGTTAAAATGTTTGTTAAGCTTAAGGGACGCAACTGCTGGGTCATCAGTCCCTAAAGTTAGAAACTACTTATGAACTACCTTATACTAAAGACGACACAAACATCCATGCCCGAGGGGGGATTCGAACCCCCGACCGTAGCGGCCCCTGCAGACTGTGACTGACGTGCCGCAAACCGCTCGACCACTGCGGCCGGCAGACAAGTTGTGTGAGATAAAGTTATCTACATCTACATTGGATACTCTGCAAATCACGTTTAAGTGCCTGGCAGAGGGTTCATCGAACCACCGTAATACTATTTATCTCCCATTCCATTCTCGAATAGCGCACAGGAAGAACACCTAAATCTCTCCGTTCGAGCTCTGATTTTTCGTATTTTATTCTGATGATCATTTCTACCTATGTAAGTGGGAGTCAACCAATATATTTTTGCATTCGGAGGAGAATGTTGGCTATTGTAGTTTCCTAAGTAGCCCACGCTGCAGCGATAAGCGCCGTTGGGTGGACGTTCCACAGAACCATGTCGTCCAATCCAGTATCTGTAAACTGACCGTCTAACCACTAACAACAAAGGTGCGACACCACTTCTGCAGCATTTCCAGGTAGCTTTGAGCATTTAGGTCCCGGTCAATAAAACTGGATCCAATTACGCGGGTACCCCATATTCCACACCACACCATAGCCCTTACGTCACCAACTAGCTTTGAAGGTTATATCTAGTGTGGGTTCTGGTCAGTCCAGTATCTGTGGTTGTAACGGTTGACTCCAATACTGACAAAAAAATTTGCCTCATTACTGAACAAGATACACTGTGCAAACGTGGGATCTTGTTGTAACTTTTGAACGATAACTGCTATACATTTCATTCCATACCATGATGGTGGTGGTGGCGGCTGGTGCAGCAACAGTGTTGAATAATTAAAAAATGCTCAGTCTCTGTTGCAGTATAACTGCTACGTCGAATCTGCCGACATGAATGGGCTTGTTAAAAATGCTGATGTATTGATTGATTCAACAGTCGGTTCATGGTGAAACATTTTCAAATTAAATGCTCAGACGTCTGTAATTTTATTAGATCAAACTACCCTGGTCATCGGTCCCAAGGCTTACGGACTACTTAATCTAACTTGTACTAAGGACAACACACACACCCATGCCTGAGGGAGGACTCGAACCTCGAACGCCAGCGACCGCGCGATCCGTAACGTGAGGCTCCAGACCACACGACCATTTCCGCGCTGCGAAACATTTCCAGTTATATAAACTGGACCACACATATTGCCCTGTTTCACAAAACATTATTTTAAGATTATCTGACATTGTCAGGTTTGGAGGCGATCTGATAGTTTTATAGTCTTCAAAATGAAATGCCAAGATCGCACATTTGACCGGTTTCGGTGAACTCTGTCACCATCATCTGGTCATATATATATATATATATTTTACAAACTGGTCGTCTTATTAAAATGGATATATAATAATAAGGGCAACGTAGGTATTATATTTTTAACTTGTATTTTTGCATGATGACTTAGTGCTATGTTCCACTTATTATTTTATATACATTTTTAAAAAGTCGAACAGCTTGTATATATATATATATATATATATATATATATATATATATATATATATATATATATATATATATATAACCAGATGATGGTGACACAGTTCACCGAAATCGGTCGTCATTCAATAAATTATTAATGTGCGATCTTGGCATTTCATTTTGAAGACTATAAAACATTATTTCATTTTGTACGACCTAGGTTTCCGGTTATGAGCCCTTATTCTAATACCTTCCTTGTTCCAAAGTAAGAAAGTAAAGAAAAACCATTGCATAACTACAGTTCTCTGTTTTCTACTTCTACATAGAAGATAATAATAGTAGGGCCTGGTTGCAGCTTGAAGCTATAATAATAAACAGACAAGGACATAAACTCTGGAGGTACAGTATTTAGTAGGTGTCACTATTTTAGCAAGTCATCAGCACTAACAATGTATAATATGGATATTACAATAACATAGTATCAACGTAATTATATGTATAAGGTATTCCATGAATATAAAAAACAAATTTAAAAGTTTCTTAAATTAATTAATAAACAGTTGTATCTTAAAAAGGTGAAATCGAAAAACAGAGAACTTTAGTAATGTAATCGTTTGTCTTGGAAAATAAAATCAAGTTTTGTGAAACAAGGCAATAAGTGTGATTCACTTTATTTAAATGCTGATGTCTTTTGGTATATCACACGAACCCCTCTCTATCGAACATTTGACTTAGATTCACGATGGCCAATTTCAAGATGCTGCCCACGTTCGGAACGTACTGCAAAAGACAGACTGCATCACCCATATCTTACTGGAATATTCAGGTTTCCCAGTAACTGCAGAGTTTTGAAATAAAGGGTTGTGCTGTGACTTTTGATTTACTCTGTAGTTTTCACTACAGACTGATTTCGGAGGAAGGATAGTGTACAAATTTACAGTTTTTCATGGAAAGTGGCTCACTCGGTTGACGCTTACCATGATTGTGAGAAGGGTTCAACGAAACATCCTGTTGCACTCGGTGGGGGCTTATACGAGCACGCCAGCGGGAGCTCTTCTCGTACTGATGGGACTTTGTTCCCTGGTCATCAAAATTAGAGAACAGGCTGCATGGTACTGGGCCAAAAAAGGAAACCAGGACAAAGTCAAAGATATACTGGAGACCCCTCTCTGGGCCAAAACTTCAATCAGGAGGGGAGAACTCTGGCAAGAACTATGGGATGAAGAAGAATATGGCAGGAGGACCTACGAGTTGCGACCAAGTGTACAGGAAAGAATGACAATGAAGCACTTTCAACCGAGTTGTGGGATGATACGCTTCCTCACTGGCCGTGGATCCCATCCGACACTTCTATGTCGGTTTAGGAGAAGGGGACACCTGCGTGCGACTGTGGAGCAGAAATGGGAACACCGGAACATGTCCTGTATGAGTGTCCCACATATGACAACATACCCACTGAATTAAGTCAGCAATTACCCAATCATGACACTTATTCGTCACACTTACACGTATCAAACTCTTAACAGTATTGCAGATATAATTTACGGCAAGATTCGACAAGACTACGTAAGAGATCAGCAAGAAGGCGCAGCCAACCCGGACTGACCAAACGCCTGGCCATGCCGCCGGGAGGGTGGTCTGGCCGTCGGCTCGCTGGCGGGATACACTGTCCTCCTGGACCAGGGGGATCCAGGCATCAACCAAAGAAGACGTAGGCTAAGTTACTTATAGCTTAGTTTAAGTGCTAGATTATAAACCCCTTTGCACAACTCCCTTGTAATATGCAGTGAGAAAAAACGCTAGCCCTATGCCAGGGGCATGTCCGTCGGGTTTCGCTTGGCAGACCTTTGGCCACCAACTAGGTGCCTTATCTGGCACGCCTTGACACTGCAGATATTAAATAGGGAATACAAATGTAATCCAAGCCACAGTTGCTTGATGAAAATTTTTTATACTCTGGCAGGGCGGGATTAAAATAGCTCAAATCAAAATAAGCAGTCTCCATATGCGGATGACGTAGTTGTAATGGCCAATTCGATTGAAAGGTTGCATACTAATATTTCAGAGCTCGATCAGAGATGCAAGGATTATGATATGAAGATCAGCATCTCCAAAACGAAAGTACTGTCTGTGGGAAAGAGATCTAAACAGGTTGAGTGCCAAATAGGAGGAACAAAGTTAGAACAGGTAGACAGTTTCAAGTACCTGGGATGTATTTTCTCACAGGATGGCAACATAGTGAAACAACTGGAATCGAGGTGCAGTAAAGCTAATGCAGTGTGTGCTCAGCTAAGATCTACTCTCTTTTGCAAGAAGGAAGTAAGTACCAAGACTAAGTTAGCAGTGCACCGTTCTATCTTTCGATCAACTTTGTTGTATGGGAGTGAAAGTTGGTTGGATACAGGTTAACTTATTAATAAGGTAGAGGTTACAGATATGAAAGTGACAAGAATGATTGCAGGTACTAATAGATGGGAACAATGGCAGGAGAGTGTTCATAATGAGGAAATGAAAGAAAACTGGGAATGAACACGATAGATGAAGAAGTTAGAGCGAACAGACTGAGATGGTGGGGTCATGTTACACGCATGGGAGAGGCAAGGTTACTTAAGAGACTCATGATCTCGGCAGCGGAGGGTAAGAGGAGTCGAGGTAGACCAAGAAGAAAGTACTTAGATTCGGTGCAGAATGATTTGAAGTAAAAGGCATAACATCAGACGAGGCATCAATGTTAGCATCGAATAGGGGATCATGGAAGAATTTCATTAGAGGTACTGTGCTCCAGACTGAACGCTGAAAGACATAATCAGTCTCTAATGATGATGATGATGATGATGATGATGATCTTTTAATACTTCATAAACAAATATTTCTATTAAAAACTCCATTCACCTGGCTAGGTACTGTGAAATTCTTGTAATCTGACATAATGTCAGTCAGGAGTGCAACTGGAATAAATTATGCAATAGGGAATACAAATGTATGCCAAGCCACATTTGCTTGTTTAAAAAAAAAAAAAAAAAAAAAAAAAAAAAAAAAAAAAAAAAAAAAAAATTATGACGGCCGCGGAGGCCGAGGGGACTGAGGCGCTCCAGTCACGGTCTGCACGGCCACTACGGTCGAGGGTTCGAATACCCCCTCGGGCATGGATATTTGTGCCATCCTTAGTCTTAGGTAGTTCATTTGTAGCTTGTAAGGTAGTTTGTAAGCTTAGGGACTGATGACCCCGTAGTTAAGCCCCTTAAGTTCTACAAACATTTGAACATTTATTTGAAAAAAATTATACTCTTTTAATACTTCATAAACAAATATTTCTATTAAAAACTTTTACCTCGCCAGGTACTGTAAAATTATTATAATCTGACATAAAGTCAGAAAGGTGTGCAACTGGAATAAATTATGTAATAGTGAAATTGATGAAGTATTAAAAAAGTATAAAAAAGATTTCAACTAGCAACTGTGATTTGGAATAAATTTGTATTTCCTATTACATAATTTATTCCAGTTGCACTCCTGACTGATATTATGTCAGATTATAATAAAGTAACAACTGTAAATCTTGTAATTAATATGCATGATCTTTTAAGTAATGTAGAATAAATAGGCCCATTAATGTAATAAGGTAATGGGCTATGTAGATGAAAATGAAAATAAAGAATTTAAACAAAACTGAACTGTCATGAATGAATGTATCCCCAGGCTCTGGGTTTACCTGGAAGCGAGGACCTTCTTGACGACGGACGTCTTGCCCGCAGCCACGGCTCGCTCGAGGTTCACCACCGCCATCTTGTCCTCTGAAACCAGGAATGGAACAAATTAGGGAATAATCAATCCTACTGGCAGCTCACATGTGTCTAACCAACATGGCAGCACATGTCGCGGTGAATACGTTACATTGCGCAGTTGCTTTATAAGGTGCAGGAGGCACAGAATACCAAAAGTTGGAAGATTTGAGAGGAAATGTTTGTGACGTCTACTGTGCTCTAGTCAGAAGTGGATGTAAAAATGAGTACTTACCAGAAAGACGTAGTTGTTGAAAGTACAATCTCACCTATCCGCCGTATTCCAATTGCTCCGAGTTTCAAAGTTCTGGCTTACAATACGAACAGGGAATACTACACGGCAGCAGTGATTTTAGACATTGAGACGGCGTACTCAAGGTATGGAGGGCTTCATAGTTCAAAATCATAATCTTGGATTATCCCACTAAACCTGATCAAACTAACAGACAATTTACTAAAAGACAGACGATTCTTTGCACGGCTGGAAAATCAACGGAGTGGTATTCGAACACTTTAAGAAGGCATACTATAACGCTCTGTTTTATCCTCGACATTGTTCATATTGTATGTTAACGACCTACCGACTATTCGACAATTTGCAGATGACACTGCATTCATGGCTAGCAGTAGACGCATTAAAGCCGCCATCATCAGAATGCAACGTTACCTTATGCTTACTGAAACTTGGATACCCCAAAATCTGATCAGTATAAACGCCCACAAAACCGAGGCGGTAATGTTCACCTGGCTACAGCCTGATCTACGTGATAATCTACACTTAAACAATACGAATATTCCTCGGTCTCAACAAGTTGGGCATCTTGGACTGCAACTACATAATAAATTAAGTTTAAGTTTCACATTTTACTGAAAAAAGAAAAAAATGGTTAAATGAATACTTATACTATTTCCGTTATGGTACAGTATCCAGATGGCCATTCAGACCAAGTTGCGTTTATACAAATCAACAGTCCTCTATGCCGTGACTCACGGATACTCACCTTGCAGAATAGCATAACTTACCGATATAAACATGTTACAAGTAATGCAGAACAAGCGCATCAGAATCATTCTAGGAGCTCCAAGATGAGCCATAGAGAGAGAGAGAGATACATGACGAGATACATATGGACACTATACTCAAGAACACAAGGAACTTACTAAGAAATGATATCGCATTGGAGTGGCTGAACGCTCTAAGGCGCCTTGTTAAGGAGCGCGCGGTTGCTCACGTCGGAGGTTCGAGTCCATCCTCGCTCATAGGTGTGTGCGTTATCATTAGGTTAGTTTAAGTAGTTTGTAAGCTTAGGGTCTAATACCCACAGAAGTTAAGTCCCTTACATTTATAAACATTTGAACGTTTTGAACTAAAAAATGTAGAAAGCCTCAGAACGACCATCAGGCATCGAGAATATACGGGCACAGTAAACCCCGAGCGATGGCACCGTGTGAGAGCTCCACGTGCATTTATTGGACATTCATCGTAACAGAAAGCAAAGTACCTCCTATAATACATATAATGTGACCATCATCTGAGTAGGGCAAAAGAGCGACAGCTCAAACTTGATACACTTGAAGTCCAGCCCGCAAAGAAGGCAGAAAGAAAAACGAGTTGTTAAAACTGTGGAGTTTTTTGGCTATTTCATGTAAAACAGAAGGTGCGTGGGGAAGCGATTGATGCTACGCAGCGGGAGAGCTTAACAGATGATAGGTTAGAGATGATGTTGGTCTTTAAAAAATTATTGATTTTGTGTGCACGAATTAATGTATTTATTGACTAATGTCAGGCCCCGACTCCATGGGCCTGGGGGCTCGGAGCCCCTTCAAAAATTCGTTTAGGGGGGAGGGAGCGGACCCCCCCACCAATAAATTAAGAAAATTATTAGTAATATTATGCTTTGTAAAATCACAAAATTATGTTGGTGTTTTTTATTTTCTTTTTTTGACGATAGTTAACTAATAAGATACATTAAATAATGATTTAAAACAAATCATTATTACGGTAGTAAGTAGGTTAATTGAAAACAAGTGGTGTGAATCACAACAGTGTTACGGTGCCGCGAACACACTTAGAATTAGTCCCGGTGCGCTAGTCTTTGGGTGAAGACTGGCGCCAGCGGGCCTGCGTAGCGAGCGCTGCGACATCAAACGGACCGGAGCATAAGCGCCTCGAATCTCGAAATGACTTCGGATCCTGTTTTCAAGATCAAACCAAGGTCAAGCTAATTTTTTCAAATGGTAACACCTTTTTTATTTCATTATTAATTAATTAATCATCCATTCACAGAACAACGCATAGTCAGGCATTTACAGTGTCAGGACTTCTGGGTCGCTAAGGGTGACAGCACTCTAAATCAGAGAATAGTGAACACGAAGTTTGTCCAGGTAGTTAGGACATGTAATGATCTGAACTTGGGAGAGAGCGGCCAACTTATCACGCTCTTATTATACACTCCTGGCCATTAAAATTGCTACACTACGAATATGATGTGTTACAGACACGAAATTTAACCGACAGGGAGAAGATTCTGTGATATGCAAATTATTAGCTTTTCAGAGCATTCACACAAGGTTGGCGCCGGTGACGACACCTGCAACGTACTAACACGAGGAAAGTTTCCAACCGATTTCTCATACACAAACAGCAGTTGCCCGGCGTTGCCTGGTGAAACGTTGTTGTCATGCCTCGTGTAAGGAGGAGAAATGCGTACCATCACGTTTCCGACTTTGATAAAGGTTGGATTGTAGCCTATCGCGATTGCGGTTTATCGTATCGCGACATTGCTGCTCGCGTTGGTCGCGATCCAATGACTGTTAGCAGAATATAAATCGGTGGGTTCAGGAGTGCAATAGTGAACGCCGTGCTGGATCCCAACGGCCTCGCTAACAGTCGAGATGACAGGCATCTTATCCGCATGGCTGTAACGCATCGTGCAGCCACGTCTCGATCTCTGAGTCAACAGATGGGGACGTTTGAATGACAACAACCATCTGCACGAACAGTTCGCCGAGGTTTGCAACAGCATGGACTATCAGCTCGGAGACTGGCTGCGGTTACCCTTGACGCTGCATCACAGACAGGAGCGCCTGCGATGGTGTACGCAACGACGAAGCTGGCTGCACGATAGAAAAACTTCATTGTTTCGGGTGAATCCATCTTCCGTTTACAGCATCATAATGGTCGCATCCGTGTTTGACGACATCGCGGTGAACGCACATTGGAAGCGTGTATTCGTCATCGCAATACTGACGTATCACCTGGCGCGATGGTATGGGGTGCCACTGGTTACACGTCTCGGCCACCTCTCGTTCGCATCGATGGCACTTTGAATAGTGGCCGTTACGTTCCTGATGTGTTACGACCCGTGGCTCTATCCTTCATTCGATCCCTTCGAAACCCTACATTTCAGTAGGATAAGGCACGACCGCATGTTGCAGGTCCTGTACGGGCCTTTCTGGATACGAAAAATGTTCGACTGCTGCCCTGTCAGCACATTCTCCAACTGAAAACTTCTGGTCAATGGTGGCCGAGCAACTGGCTCTTCACAATACGCCAGCCACTACTCTTGATGAAATGTGGTAACGTGTCGAAGCTACATGAGCATCTGTGCCTGTAGACACCATCCAAGCTCTGGTTGACTCGATGATCAGGCGTATCAAGGACGTTATTACGGCCAGAGGTGATTGTTCTGGGTACTGATTTCTCAGCATCTATGCACCCAAATTGCGTGAAAATGTAATGACATGTCAGTTCTAGTATACTATTTTTGGCCAATGAATACCCGTTTATCATCTGCATTTCTTCTTGCTGTAGCAATTTTAAAGGCCAATAGTATAACTATCAACTGAGGTTCATGAATTACTGAATGATGTAGGTAACATCTTAATAATATGATCGGTATATATTTGGCCCAAGATACCGTACCACTATGTCGGTGTTGGTTCTTGACCATAAATTGGACCATTGACTTTAGCCTTGAAAATTGAGGGGGGAGGGGGGGTGAAGGAGCAGCTGAGATCATAGAAATATTGTACGTCACCGTGCCGGACACACCACACTCTACATCTCATTTCTGCCTCTAATTTATTTGTTATTTTCTTATTTGCCTGTACTTCTTCATGATTTAGTCGGGTCACTGTTTTTGATGTCGCATTGCACTTTCGCTTACCGTATGACACTGCAGGACTAAAACAGTTTCTGCAATGCATAATTTTAATTTATTTGTGTAAACATTAATGCTATATGAAGGTGTCTATAGAAGAATGAAACGTATTTTTCACAACTTAATCAGTTTTGTTATTATTCAACTAATAACATTTTATGGTATTTCTTTCGTTATATATTGAAAATTTATGCAGGAAATACTTCAAATAAATACGTTACAAAGGTGAATATTATCATGTGCTTGCCTACCAGAAAAAAAATCACTAAAAATCGAAGTAAATTACTGATCTTGTTTCAAATGTTTGTAAACCTATTGAACCAGACTTCTATGGTCATCAGTCCCAAGACTTACAAACTGGTTAAACTACCTCAAACTAATCTAAGGACAACACACACACACACACACACACACACACACACACACACACACACACACACACATTCCTTACGAAGGACTCGAACCTCCTACAGCGAGCAACTGCGCGGTCCGCAGCAGGGCGACTTAGAACGCTCGGCCACCCCACCGGGCCACGGAACATGCACGTGGTACGTCTAGCTAAATTGCTGCGTTTCGTATGTTTCTTGGTGGATTTTCAAACGAATCTGAATAGTACCAAACGATTTCGCAGTACCGCCGCACATTAAATTCATTGCATCAGAGACTTGGAAATACCGCAGAGTAAATGAAAAGAACTACAAAAGTAGTGGGGACTATTGATTTTTCCCATAACATAAAAAGCGACATGTATCTCTTTAGACTTGTCACGAACAAGCGAAATGATTTTTCATTTTGCTCTTGAAAACGTCAAGCTAAGCTCATCCCAGATATGAAATGCATATCGCTAAGATGCCTATGAATAAAAATTGACTCTTCATTCTAGATATGGCTGTAATTTATATTTGATGTCATTGAAGTTCTACAGAACGTTTTTGAATTCATGTAACCTGCGATAGAGTTAAGCGGCATTTTATGTTGCAAGAAAACATTTTTGAATGTGGGAATGCTCACTCCATAGTTTTCTGTATTCTATTGTTATAGCGTTGTTGTACTTATACCAATTGAAGTTGTGTGCTATGTAGTCTCAAAAAAAGTCTGTGCCACAGCATTTTATAAAGAGTGTCCCTGTTATATTAGGAGCGTTGCTAAAACAGAGAAAAGTCATTGATTGCATTCAACAAATCACTGCATTTTTACAAAATAATCTCCCCCTGAGGCAATGCACAGTTGAATCGTTTTACAACTGTTTTCAGCTACTGTAGTGATGTTTTGAAATTGCATTTAGTACTGTGGTAAATCTTTTGTAGGTTATCCTTAACTAATTCATAACTTTGTGCCTTCGTTGCCATCTTCAATTTTGGATACAACCAGAAGTCGAGTGGGGCCAAATCCGGCGAATATTGTGGAGGATCCAGAACTGGGATCCATTTGGTTTAAGCACTGGCATTGTCTTGAAAAGAGCGCCTGGGAAAGAGCGCCTCGGTACTCGGGTCGAATGAAAAAATTCTCGCTAACAAATGATGGAGAACGCCGGTATCATATTCAGAATTAACGGTTCGTCCTTCTGGTACAAAATCATTGTGTTCCTTTGGAATCGAACTTAGAAATCGTCTTGACTCTTCTGCAAGGGCGCTTTCGTACGTTCGGCTTCTGTGGGTTCAACGACACTGCACTCTGGCGGTTTTTAAGAAGTTCATATTGGAAACACCGTTACAACCGATTTCGTGAAATCGGTACCATTTCAGGATGCCTTTAACAAGTATTTTTATTGTTTGACACGATTCTCATCATCTTAAAGATATGTGGCGTATACCACAACAGACATTCATTTACCAAAATACTCGGTGAAAATTCTGTGCACAATATTTTTTGGGGATTCTGACAACTGTCTGCTGCAATTATATAGGTAATTTTTGAACATTTTCTTTATCGCGACTTGTTAACGGCTATGGTGCTCGTAGCACTTCCTTAATGTCCTCCCTGCAGTAAGGAAATAGAGCATATGCACGAAAAACATTTGAACTTCTTATAAAATCTGAGATGTTTCAGTGACAGTGTGGTGTCGCACAAGTCCAAAGTGCGCGCCACCTACTTTCACCGCGCGCCGCCATGCACGCATGGCGCGGCGTTCATACGTTAGCCACGAGCGCCCTCTGCTGCGATCCCGCTCGTGGCCACCACTGAACGACATCGTTCACTTGGGACTGAGATAGGAACCAGTTAACACTTCGTATTCAGATAGGCACCAGTGAAGACTTGGCTATCGGACAGGCACTAGGCAGGCCTCTAGCTCAACAATGTATCAGCATTCTGCCGTACTGAACTATGTAAAAGTTAAGTATTGTATAAATTCTGTGCAATATATATCTCGTTCTAGTTTACTCTAGTGTTTCTAGTTTCTGCTGTCCCACTGGCTGCTCACCTCCGTACCTGCACAAGCGTGCATCCTTTATTCCTGTGTCGGTCTCTTTTTACTTGGCCACCGACACCTACGACGGTAACGAGACACAAAAGCGGCGACGAGGCAGGGACACAAAAGTGGCGATGAGGCTGGGACACAAAGTGGCGACGAGGAGCGATAGAACTGTGGACCAGCCCACTTGCAACAGCCAGACAGCAGTAGTAGGAGCACGCAGAAATTGCTCCCGCCCACCCACCCTTATTATAAGATTTTGAGGGAAAATATTGTTACGTGTTTTGTGGACTTTTTTGTTGCAGATTGTCCTCTTTCATATTGCATTTGTGTTTTGTTATAAGTTACTCGTATGCACGGCGCCTAATCGGTCAGCATGGCCACTACCCCGAACCCAAACTTAATGGAAATTATTCAGT
Organism: Locusta migratoria; assembly: GCA_026315105.1. Classification (NCBI taxonomy): domain Eukaryota; kingdom Metazoa; phylum Arthropoda; class Insecta; order Orthoptera; family Acrididae; genus Locusta; species Locusta migratoria. Next base: position 421,829,327 of record CM048746.1, on the reverse strand, counting down.
TACAGACGGCGCAAATCATGCAACTACTGCAAGCAGTGGTGCAGTTGACGGCGACTCAACAACAGCCGTCACATCAGCAGCCCACACCTGCCGCTGCACCACTTCCTACATTTCGCCAATACAACGAACGTGAGGAAGAATGGACCGTCTATTTCGCACAATTTCAAGAACTCGTCGCGGCTCATCAACTTACAGGTCAGACTGTTAAGCATCTTTTATTGTCCGTGGTGGGCCCCAGCACCTTCTTGTTACTGCAGAAACTTTTCCCCCAAGCATCTCCTCGTGATCTAGAATTCGATCAAATTGTAGAAGCACTGAAAGCTCATTATGAGAGAAAAGTTCTTGTAGCTGCTACATGGTACCGATTTTTCAGACTTAAAAAATTACCGCAGGAGTCACACCACGAATGGATTATGGAGTTGAAGGGCTTAACCCGCAAATGTAAATTTATTTGCTCTTGTGGACTTTCTTATAGTGACATTATGTTGAGGGATGCAATTACGCAGAACATTCAGGACCCCAGAATTAGGGCAGCAATTCTGAAACAGTCTGACCCCTCTTTAGACAGTGTACTGCAGCTTATTGAAGCGCATGATACCTTTGACTTAGCAGATGTAGAAATGCAAAGCCACAGTGTAAATTCAGTGCGCCGTAACGGACGCTTTCCTAGCCCTAATTCTCATTTTAGCCCTAGTGATTCTTTAAATTCTACTGGCCGTGCTGAACAGACAGTGAACCGTAGCCAGTGTACAAGTGCGACACAAAGGTCACCCCATCGTGTTAGACAAAGTAAATGAATAACGGGCGTCAACGCTCATTTCAGAAAAATGTTCATAAATCTTGCCCCCAGTGTGTATCTCGCCACAAGCGTGTGCGCATTGCCCTAGTCGCAACACAACCTGTTATCAATGTGGCAAATCGGGACATGTACAGTCTGTGTGTATGCAAATTAAAAACTCAAAGAACGGTACTGTTAGAACCAGTGCTTTACCGAGTGCACGAACAGTTCATGCTGTCAATGTCATAGACGCTGTGGAATTGAACAGTGCTTCTCTTAGTTCTCAATTGCAAGAAATTTCTTCTGCGCCTTCCCGCAAAACTATGTAGTGAGCCACGTAGCAAGCGCCGACGAGCGCGTAAAACTGTGCAACGGGAAAGGGTTCGGGACAAGCAAAATGACTATGAACAGTGAACCTAGTGCCTTCTGCAACTTCTCCTTGTCATAGTGCCCAGTATGTGTAGCTAGTGACAGTAGATTTAATGTAACTACTCAAAAGTTTATTGCAGTAGTTAGTGCAGCAGCCTCGCATTGCGCGGTCGCCGATCCGGCGGTAGTGCCATCTAGTGACAGTGTTGTTAATCCGCTGTGTGCCGAGTCTGCGCCGCTTCCTTCACAACGCGGCCCGCGCAAGTGTAGTAAACAAACTCTAGTAGGCGTTGCACACATTCGCGCCCCTTTCGTGCGCCACAATCAAAAACTTTTTGTGAATCTTTCCATTGACAATAAGACTGTGCAATTTCAGCTTGATACTGGTTCCGCTGTTACCTTAATGAATAAAGACACTTATGAACTTCTGGGTGCACCAAAATTGTCGCTGTGTAAACAAGTGCTAACAGCTTATACCGGTCAAACTATTCCCGTGTTAGGAACGTGTAGCCTGCCCGCCTTGTTTCAAGGTGTAACAAAAACAGTTGCTTTTGTAGTTCTTCAGGCCAAATCTACACAAAATATTTTTGGATTCGATGCATTCGACTTGTTTGGCTTTATAAATTCAAAGAGATGTGCTTCAAATTTCGTCAGTAGTGCCTCAGAACAAAATTAGTGCATTGTGTGAAAAATACAGTGACTTGTTTTCGCCGTAACTAGGTTGTGCAAAAGATTTCGTGGCACATGTAACTTTAAAAGAATCTGCAGTTCCAAAATTTCGTAAAGCTAGACCAATGCGTGATACAGTTGCCGAAGAACTTAAACGTTGGCAAGATAGTGGGGTGATTTCTCCTGTTTCTGCGAGTCAGTGGGCCTCGCCTTTAGTAATTATACCCAAGCCGTCAGGAAAACTTCGTCACTGCGCGGACTTCAAATCAAATCAACAGTGAACGGTCAAACAATTGTCGACACTTGTCCCCTGCCCAGACCAGAGGAACTAATGGACAAATTAGGACAGTCTCGCTTCTTTTCCAAGATTGATTTAGCAGAGGCATATTTACAGCTTCCACTTGATGACGAGACAAAAAAGTGTTTCGTCATTAATACTCACATGGGACTTTTCGATTTCAACGCCTACCCTTTGGCAGTTCTTCCGCCCCCGCTATTTTTCAGCGTTTCTTGGAACAGCTGACAGCTTCTGTACCGTGTTGCTGGAACTTTTTTGGTTAATCATGTGGTATTTGGACGTACAGTTGAAGAACATTTAGCAAACCTGGAGTGCCTTTTCAAAGTGTTGACTGCAGCAGGTCTACGTTGTAATAAAGTAAAGTGTTCGGTTTTTTCAAACTGAAATAGAGTACCTAGGCCATGTGATTAATGCCCAAGGAATCCATCCCTTACAGTCACATCTTCGAGCAATCAAAGACTTGCCTCCTCCTAAGAATGTGCACGAATTGCAAGCAGTAATGGGAAAGCTTAACTATTATTTCAGGTTTATTCCCAATGCCTCTCAGATTGCAGCTCCACTGCATCGCTTACGTAGGAAGAATGTTCCTTTTCTATAGTCCAAAGATTGCCAGGTTGCCTTTGACAAATTAAAGTCTGCACTACTCAGTGATGCATGATTCCCTTTGACCCACAGAAGCCTGTAGTGCTAGCAGTCGATGCCTCGTTGTACGGTCTGGGTGCAGTATTGTCGCATCGTATTGGATGTCACGATCATCCTATTGCCTTTGCATCCAAGCTACTGACGCAGACGCAACAGAATTACAGCCAGATAGAAAAGGAGGCCTTAGCAATCATTTACGGCGTCACAAAGTTTCATCATTATCTCTATGGCAGAAAATTCTATTTGTTGATTGACCACAAGCCTCTCACGTCGTTGTACTCACCCACAAAGCCAATTCCGCCACGAACGGCACAAAAGCTTCAGAGATGGTCCTTAATACTGTCTAATTATCAGTATGAGATTTTGTACCGACCTACCACTAAACACGCCAACGCGGACACACTTTCCCGACTTCCGGTTGAGCAGGATGTGTCATTTGATTCTTCGGAAATAGCATGTTGTCAGATAGACTCCAGAGATGCTCCCGCTGTCGCAGACTTTCCTTTGAACTCTCGTCGGGTTGCACAGGAAACAGCTGCGGATGCAGACCTAAGTGTGGTAGCACGTTTTGTTCGCTTTGGTTGGCCTGCCAGAGCCAAAGACATTGATCGGCCTCTGGTTCGACGTTATTTTGCACAACGCCATGTATTGTCTTTAAGTCAGGGTGTTGTGTTGTTGCATACCGACAACGACCAAGCAAGAGTGATTGTTCCTCGTTCCCTGCAACGAGAAGTGTTACGCTTCCTGCATCAAGGACATTGGGGTATTGTTAGGACAAAGCAACTGGCCGGACGTCATTGTACCTGGGTTGGTATGGACGCTCAGATAGAGCGCATGACGTCACAGTGTACAGTTTGTGCGGAGCATCAGGCGGCTCCTCCGCAACGTTTCTCAGACTGGCCACGCCCCAAGGGACCATGGCAACGTTTACACATTGACTTTGCCGGACCTTTCTGGAATACGCGCTGGTTAATCGTTGTAGATGCTTTCAGCAAATTTCCTTTCGTGATTGCCATGAACACGACAGCGTCTAGTACAATCAGTGCCGTAACATCAGTGTTTTGCATCGAAGGTTTGCCTGAAACTATCGTCAGTGACAATGGACCTCAGTTTGTTAGTGCGGAATTTCAACAGTTTTGTCGTGTGAATGGCATTCAGCATATCACCACCGCACCATTTCACCCTCAGTCCAATGGTGAAGCAGAACGTTTCGTTCGAACATTCAAGTCTCACATGGAAAAGATGAAAGGTCAGCACTCCAGGCAGCAAGCTCTTCAAATTTTCCTGTCTACGTATCGGTGCATGCCACGTGACGGCCTGTCTCCTGCTGAGCTACTACACGGCCGCCGTCACCGCACTCTCCTTCACCTGTTGCAGCCTCCCACGCACCGAGTCGGTTCGTATGGCGCTACGCGTTTTCAGGTTTCTACGCCGGTGCTGTGCACGGTGTTTGCTGGGAAGAAGACATGGTTGCCGAGCACCAGTCAGCGCGTGCTCGGTCGCAATATGTATGTTGTACGTTCTTCCACAGGATCGGAGCTGCGGCGCCACGCAAACGAATTGCGCTTGCACAGGGCGCGCGATCCTGTCTCCGGTTTCTTGATTCCAGACCCAGTTCACCGCCAGGGTGCACAGCCACATCGCTCGCCAACGGGTCCAGCGTCCCCGGACTACGAGATAGTACCCATGGAGATAGACGCGCCTCCATTGCAGTCGCCGCCGCTGTCGCCGCCGCAGATGACAGCGTCACCGAGAGGATCGTGCGTGTCCCCGCCGCCTGGGCCACGCACCTCAGAAGAAGATGACCTGCTCCCTCTGGGCGGTGCGTGCGCTCTTCCCCAGGTTTTAGTGGGTGTCCCGGAGGATCGCAAGGTGTATACCGGGGCGCGGACGGCGTCTCGATCCCAACCTCAGCTACGACGCCCGTCCCACCAGTAACGCCCCCACCCAGGACCTCCTCCCAGTGCTGTCGCAGTGGCCCTCAGCCCTACGCCACGATGGCGCGGCGGTTTGGGGGGGAGGAGTGTGGTGTCGCACAAGTCCAAAGTGCGCGCCACCTACTTTCGCCGCGCGCCGCCATGCACGCACGGCGCGGCGTTCTTACGACGTCAGCCACGAGCGCCCTCTGCTGCGATCCCGCTCGTGGCCACCACTGAACGACATCGTTCACTTGGGACTGAGATAGGAACCAGTTAACACTTCGTATTCAGATAGGCACCAGTGAAGACTTGGCTATCGGACAGGCACTAGGCAGGCCTCTAGCTCAACAATGTATCAGCATTCTGCCGTACTGAACTATGTAAAAGTTGAGTATTGTATAAATTCTGTGCAATATATATCTCGTTCTAATTTACTCTAGTGTTTCTAGTTTCTGCTGTCCCACTAGCTGCTCACATCCGTACCTGCACAAGCGTGCATCCTTTATTCCTGTGTCGGTCTCTTTTTACTCGGCCACCGACACCTACGACGGAAACGAGACACAAAAGCGGCGACGAGGCAGGGACACAAAAGACAGATTTGCCTAACCTAACACAAAACATGCTGTTTGTTCACTGCTATACTGCCATTTTTTTTTTTCAAGAATCATACTGCTACGTTCATAATCAGGGTGTAAGTTGTAGCAATGATAACATTTCGATCTTCTGCACAGCTGTTAGTGAAACTTCAAGAATTTTAATGACGCAGATCACAACGAGTTTGGAATTATCAAAGTTTGGAATTTCACAAAAGCAGTCGTATCAGAACTAGGACACAGTCCGTACACAGTTTATCGCTAAGTACCCACTGCTAATTAAGCTATAATCACGAAATAATTGTTCTGTTTTAACGCTTAAATCCAAATTATTAACATACACGAGAGATTTCCCTAAATCACTCCAGGCAAATGTCGGGATGGTTCCTTCCATATCCTTACCCAAACAATCCGAGCGTAAGCTCCGTCTCTAATGATCTCGATGTCGACGGGACGTTAAACACCAATCTTCCTTCATTAACATACATGTTAGATCTATGAAGAATCGTGGGCTTGGTGTACAATTGTACATTATAGAGTCGTATACATCGTTGAAAAAAAAAATTAATGTAACATACCGACTATAGTCCGCGTCACTAGGAGGGCGGCCCAGTCTTCAGCCTACTGCGTATCCCCATCCATTACCGCACTGGCGGCCAATAATGTTCATTCTCTAGGCGACTGGCTAGTCGCGAGTTACACAATGTTTCTACCGCAGCGTCAACTGTTAGCGCTCGGCTCACACTGGCGAGAAACTTTATGAATATGGGCGCAGTCTAGTATGACGTGTAGAGCGAGTTACTGACTTGGTAGTAGCTGATGCGCAGTACCATTTCCTGTGCATGAGAACTCTTACACCAGGCTCCACCGACTCTTCATGGAGTTGACAGACCTCCTGGGGATGAGCAAACATGGCTTCCATACTTCCCACTAAAAAAATTGTTCAAATGTTTGTTAAGCTTATGGGACTTAACTACGGGGTCATCAGTCCCTAAACTTACAAACTACTTATGAACTACTTACGAACTAGGACGACACAAATATCCATGCCCGAGGGGGGATTCGAACCCCCGACCGTAGTGGCCGTGCTGACCGTGACTGGAGCGCCTCAGTCACCTCGGCCACCGCGGCCGGCATACTTCCCACTGAAGTTGCGGCTCAACAACACACCTTCAGAGTTTTGCTTCGGGTGCAGCAGTGGACTGGAAACTACCTGGACCCGCAGCAGTGGGGCTGGAAGTTGACAAAAAGTGGGCTGGCTCCCATTACCACACTGAAACACCCGGCTCCAAAGAGGCTTCTGGAACGTATATCTTGCAAATGTAAGACGGATTGCCATGGTCAGTGTGGGTGCAGGCGAGGACTTTTCTGAACGAAACACTGCCAGCAGTGTGAAGGATTGTGCTCGAACATTGACGACGCTTTGAATACAGAAGACGAAGAGGACTTGGCCGAGCCACTTTCAGCACCACTGTCTGAAGCAGCTGAGGTGAAAAAAGGTATTATGTAATATTTTGCAGCATTATGCGTCTTTATTAATCAATTTTTCTCTGTCATAATATTAATAATACAATTACTTTTTTCAGTTGAAGATCAACTAATGACTGTTCAGCCTGGCCTTTGCAAAGCCCCTTATCTAGACCTTACGTTGCTCGAGATCCTTTACATGGACCTTCACGTGAACAAGAAATATTGCGCCGGCCGCGGTGGCCGAGGAGACTGAGGCGCTCCAGTCACGGTCTGCACGACCACTACGGTCGGGGGTTCGAATCCCCCCTCGGGCATGGATATTTGTGCCGACCTAGTTCGTAAGTAGTTCATATGTAGTTTGTAAGTTTAGGGACTGATGACCCCGTAGTTAAGTCCCATAAGCTTAACAAACATTTGAACATTTTTGAAGAAATATTGCCTGTGTCGAAAACACCCAAATGGAGACGAATACAGTGACTGTGCATATGACATCAGTACAGGTATTTTTTCATACACGTATCGCTACACAACTTTTTTGTCTTTTGTAACCATATTGTAACAGTAAAGGCTCTCTTTTTTTTTCAGATGGAAAACCTATAGGAAGAGATGACCCAATCCTGAACTCGTCATTCGCTCATTTCATGATACATGTACTTCATGTTACTATGTAACTTCAGCTTTCTGTTCAGTGGCATGTACCTAATGTGATCTAAATATAATTTGATAGTGTTTTTTTTTTTTTTTTTTTTTTTTTCAAACGTACTTTCTCTTTAAATCATTCAAAACATCACTTTTCAGTGCAACACATCGAAAATATAGCGCCGGCGAGAGATAGGCAGGTGGGTGCGGACGTTACACTACAGGGTGCAGAAAGCATTGCTCGTAACTTTCTTTTTGGTGCTTCCCCCCATACGAGAGAATGGAATATTATATACGTCCCTTGTAGGAAATTTAATGTACTTTCACGTGGTATAGCGATTTGGTTGATACCATGTATATTTCTCGACTTGTAGGGCGTGCAAATGTGCATTTTTGACGTTTTCACAGAAGGACCAAAAATTTGCTCTTTTTCATTGAGTTCTAGCGCCTATACTGCTCGTCATAAAATAGAACATGATTAGTGCATTATGTAGGAAATTTTGTCTACTTTAATTTTGCTCAGAATGTACATATTCGAGAAACGCATAGTTTTCGAGATATAAGCAAGAAACTAAAAAAAGTGCGAAAATTTTGAGGTTTTTTGTGTTTTTCGTTGTGAAGCCGACCTCCTACAAGGAGGCAACTTGAAATTCGAATTCAGCGCCCCCGAAAACATACAGAACCGTTGAGAAAAACACTTTCGGAATTTTGTTACGAAAAAAAAACACCATTTGACTAGGCTATGTACTATGTAGCTCCTCCCCTCCACATTGCCCTATGCCCCCCCCCCCTCTATACGCGGAAGCGCCTTCATTCATTACATCAACTGCAGAGTGGAGAGAACAAAGAAATTGTTGTATTCTGGTTTCTAGCATAAATTTTTTAGTCTCATGTACTCCGTTATAACAACTCGTAAAGACTGTTTTTAAATTTGAGTTCTAAGTCAAAGTCAACAATTAGAAAGTTGTAAGATGATATTCGCCAAACCTTAATGCAATTTGCTCAAAGATCTACTCCCTGATGCTGCACATATATCATCTCCATGGTAACTAAGCATATTTAACGTAATTTGTACTAATTAATAATATTTAAAACCAGAAAACATGAAGCGCTCAAAAAAGTGTGTTAGAATCAGTACCTGAGCAGAGTTGTAGTAAAAAGTGAAAAGCAAAAGGAAGTCGCTCACCAGTGGTACTAGCAGCGAAGGTGGCGCCCCATGGGCTGTGGCGGTCGCCGATGGAAGCTCGAAGCCGGAAGTGAGCGCATCCTCCTGGCGGCAGGTCTTTCACCTGCTCGCGGGTTCTGTGGCCCCTGCACATTAAAAAATTAAAAAATAATTAAAAAAAAGAGTATGCCGTACAATAGCCTCATACTGGCTGCCAGAGCAACAGTTTGGGGAAAAAATCTTCAATACCTCAATTTCTAGTACGGGACAAATCGTAGTCCCATTCAGTTCTGGATCTACAGTGGTTGGATCTTATAATATGTACACCTAGACCCATAGACACAAATTTAATTAATAGTGATTTGGGCCAGCACTGACTTTGAGATCAGTTGAAGAGTTTTGTAATATGTCTTTATAGTTTCAACAGAATATTACCCACTCTTGTACCAAAACATACGCCAATTACTTCAACAATGATGGAGCTTTAAATTTAGTCCTCGCTTTCTTCTGTAAAACTTTACGTAACTGTTCAATTACGTTGAGACATGACTATTGTACTGTCAAGACGAAAATTTTATAATTTTCTGATGCTGTACAAAGCACGCCTGAATCTTCTTGGATGTGTATGTTGGCGTATTACCATTTTGGAATAATCCTGTTTATTAGCAATATGTTAGTCAAAGTAAGGAGTGTGCTGTCTAGGATGGTGAGATATTCATTCACAGTTAATCAACCAGTGAGGGTAACGAGCGAAACAGTTGAAAATCGTTATATAGATGCCCAAATAATGTTGCAACGTCCCCCATGCTTGACAATAGGAAGAAGACATGCTGTATCGTAAGATTTTTTGCGGGGTTTTCGATGGATACGTTTGTAGGAAGTAAAGCAGACGATGATTCATCAGACCAAATGTTTCCAATCAGTAAGTGTTCACGTTTTATAATCGTGGCACATCTTCCTTCGGACTTTTACGTTGCCATACTTTAGTTCAAAAAGGGGTCGACAACACGGTAAAACACATTTTAAATAATATTTTAGCAACCATAAAAAATTATCTACAAATAAAGATCAATTTAAGAGGGGCCTGAAAGGCAAGTGGCCAACTCCTTCTCCACTGACGATTTTTTGAATATAACCAAGTGATGTATTCATACTATTAGTATTATTTCAGCTTGTAAAAAATTAAAATAAAATAAAACTGACTAATTCTACATCCATAAGAATCTCCTCAATACGGATCTATGGAACGAACAACTAATCTACGTCTTTTGTTACTAAGAGTTTCGCAAACGCAGTCCTTTCATGAATGTTTAGTATTGAGGTTATCAGTCCCTAGGCTTATAAACTACTTTAACTAATCTAAGGACAACACACGCACCCATGCCCGAGAGAGGACTCTAACTTCCTACTAGGAAGTCGCCGCGTGCTCCGCAAGAAGACGCCTAACAGCTCTCGGCCATTCCACCGTGGCTAAGCGTCGGCAGTAGAGTTTTTAATCGAAACCGTATCAATCAAGTGAGTGTTAGTTCTGCAGTCGCATTCGCCATGGTAGTTCTATGTTGTCTGGTCGTTCTTAATGCCCGTCGGTGATCGGCAATAAACTTCGGCTTTCGTCCACTATTGCTCTTCGCCAATGATGTTTTATCTTGTTTTTGTACGCTGCCGTTACCGAGGATATTGTCGCTAGAGAAACAAACAGTGCAGCCGTCTACGTCACAGATGCTCCCACAAACAGCTCAAATGTTCAAATGTTTGTTAAGCTTATGGGGCTTAACTACGGGGTCATCAGTCCCTAAACTTACAAACTACTTATGAACTACTTACGTACTAGGACGGCACAAATATCCATGCCCGAGGGGGGATTCGAACCCCCGACCGTAGTGGCCGTGCAGACCGTGACTGGAGTGCCTCAGTCCCCTCGGCCATCGCGGCCGGCCCACAAACAGCGCGCCGTCGAGATCACCTCTTTGGAATAGTTGCACAAACAGCAAATCACCGATCATTTATGTAGACCGTCGGAGAACGAAATGTGTAATATACTGGAAGATAACGCCTGACAAATTAGTACTTCATTGTGGACTGCGCTCGCGTGTCCGTGTTAACACGATCGCAATAGTGCCAACGTGCAACAAGATGCAGTACACTGCTTGGTGTTCTTATCGTTTTGTCCACCTCTTGTACTGCTACATCTGCATAATCGGGAAGTCGACTGACGGTGAAAGCTGAAATGTGTTTTGTGCACCATTGTCGCTTCGTCTTTCATTCATCACAATGGTCTTTTCACGAGGCGTATGCTTTTGTACGCTATGTGGGTGAGACAGGTTGTGACGTTGTGTCCCAGATGGCTTCTCTGACGATAAGAATGATTGCCTGAGAACGGGATTGCGACCGCAGAAACCTTTGCAAAGAACGAGATACGAGGGTAGGAACTTAGAGAGTGGCAACTATTTATTCGCAACCGATACAAAAGCGTTCCACGCTTGTACCTGCAAAGTAGTCACCAGCGTAATGTAGAACCCGTTGCCAGTGAAGTCGAAAGCGTAGTACACTGTTAGCAGAGCCTGTTTTGTAGATGGTGCGAATGCAGCGGCCGTCTGCCTGTCGAATCTCTGGAACAGTTCTGAAACGAATGCCACGAAGTGTTTCCTTCATATTCGGAATCAAATCAAAGACACAAGTACGTCGGGGAACGTGGTGGATGATACAGTACTTTTCCCAGTCCCATCGACCGAACAGAGCAGCCACAGCTTGCGCTGTATGCGCCCGCGCATTGTCGTGCAAAATGATGGGTGGGTTGCTCACTTGCTCAGAAACTATTACCGCTTCTTTCGCAAAGCTGGTCGCAGGTGATGCTCCAAAAACGAACAGTAATACTGAGCATTGATGGTCTGCCATGTTCCTGTTTCAAAAACATAGTGAGACCGGTACTTTAGACCGCTCGCTCACAAGTGACTCTTTCCCTCGATTGTGCACACGCCGGTGACGTGGGACGGTCGAATCCATTTGCTCGGAGGTAAGGTAGGTAATAGGTATGTCAACAATGTGTGCTACCTCCGACAATAGTAGATTCCATTGCATAGAGTCTCCATAGCAGTGTTGCCACTATTCAAGTTCTAATTCTTGTACAAATAAATGAATAAAAACGACTAGGGGTGTACCTTGTATTTCCAAAATATCAAGGGGACAAAACGTTTATTTATGAAAGGGAGAGAAAAGGAAAGAGTGTAGCAGGTGAGAATGATAAATCATCTCATCAAAGGCGACCCTGGATTAATGGGGAAAGGGAGGAAGCTGCTGTCAAAACGACTGGAGAGTGCGACCGTCTGCTCGGACTACCAACTGGCCATCTGCCATCAGTGTGGACACTATGATTTTTTTTCTTACTAAGCAAAAACTGTCTAGAGCGCAGGAACGTATCATGAATGTGACCACCGGTTTCGATCTTTACAAGATCGTCTACAGACCCACAGCTGGAGCAACAACCGCTGAATGGCGATGCTCATCAGATCAAGTTGGTCAAGCAGTTGACCACTGATATTCGGCGTTTCCTGCTCCAGCCACGGGTCTGAAAATGATCTAACGATCGAAACCGGTCATATTCAAGAAATGTACATGCGATCTAGACTGTTTTATGGACAGTTTCAAATAATCCATCGAGATCATCGCTGATATTATCTTCAGCAGTGTTTCCAAATATAGCGTTGAAATTTTGCTGAACAATTTTCTGGGTTGTACAGGTTTGACCCCAATGACAAAGACATGTTTGTAGTTCGTTAAATGTAACATTTTGGAAAAAGGAGAAAAAAAGGAAACCCGCTGGGAAATAACTTTTGCGTGATACCACTGAACGCCGCTTAACTACTAGACAAGGGCGATCAATGCAAATCATGCAGATGTGTACTGGTACTCGAAAAACCAGTGTTGTTTTGATAGAGCATTTGTTATTATTAAATAATTCTTATAGACTAATTTGACTATGTTCATGCATAGTAAATCGCGGCCAGGGTTTCGTTATAGGGCTAATTCAGGTTTATTTTCTTTAGACTGGACGAAATCATAAATTGTGACGTGTATTTCATCATTACTGTCCTCATAAAGAACTCATACGACTACAGGAAGTACGCTGCCTGACACCATTCGTATTTTCTGCAGTGGTATGATTTCCTTATCAAGACATTAATGATGCAATACACGACACCTCGCACCATGCGTTCAATTTGTACATTGAGCAAGCTGTGAAGGAAAGCAAAGATAAATTTTGAGAAGGCATTAAAGTTCAGGGAGAAGAAATGAAAATCTTGCGGTTTACAGATGGCATTGTAATTCTGGCAGAGACAGTAAACGACCAGGAAGAGCAACTGGGCCGCGGTGGAATGGCAGAGCGCTCTAAGGTATCTTGCTGCAGAGCGTGCGGTTGCTTCCCGTCGGAGGTCCGAGTCCTCTCTCGGGCATGGGTGTGTGTATTGCCCTTAGGTTAGTTTAAGTAGTTTGTAAGCTTAGGGACTAATAACCACAGTAATCAAGTCCCGTAGATTTACAAACATTTGTATTTGAATTTTAGAGCAACTGAACGAAATGGGCAGTGTTTTGAAAGAAAGGTATAAGGTGATCATTAACAAGAGAAAAACAATGCTAATGCAATATAGTGTAAGAAAATCAGGCGATGATAAAATAAGATTAGGTAGCGCTACAATAAAAGTAGTAAATGAGTATTGTTATCTGATAGTAAAATAGCTTCTGATAGTCTAAGTAAAGAAGATATAAAATGCAGAAAGGCTATGGGAAGAAAAACATTTTTGAAGAAGAGAAATTTGTTGAAATCCAATATTAATTTAAATGTTAGGAAGTCCTTTCTGAAAGCATTTGTCTAGTGCAGCATTTTACGAGACTGAAACCTGGGTGATGAGTTCAGACAAAATATGGTAGAAGCTTTTTAACTTGTGGTACAGACGTATGCTGAAGATCAGAGGGGTAGATCACATAACTAATAGGACGGAACTAAACGTAAATGGGGGAGAAAAGAAGTTTCTGGCATACCTTGACTAAAAGAAGCGATAGATTAGTAGGACACATTCTGAGACATCGAAGAATCGTCAATTAAGCATTGGAGGCGTTTGTATGCGGCAAAAATCGCAGAGGGAGAGCGAGAGACGAGTACGGTAAGAAGATTCAAAAGGTTGTAGCGTGTCGGTCTTATTCCAAGATGAAAAGGATTGTACAGGATAGCGTAGCGTTGAGAGTTTAATCAAACCACTCTTCGGACTGAAGGCGGCACACCATTCAAGTCACTTTATAGATAAGACTTTTGGTTGGGACCGTCTTCTGCTCTTTCCCTATTGTACCAACTTGCCACCATTTCATCACAATGAAGAAACTATTGAAGATCTTCCTTCTGCCTGACATTGCACATTGCATGATTTTTTACGTATATACAGATTTTTTCACTATTTGGGTATACAACAAGTATGAAGATGGGATCACTTTCAAAACTCCAGATTTAGAGAGTGCACGCAAACGCATTCTCAAAAAATATTATCCATCACATATTCATAACACACATAGTGCGTAACACCTCCAACAAATAGGCCTATCAGGCAGATCGTAACACGATCATGAAAATGAAAAACAAAACAGAAAGTTGCTACAACAGCAACATATACATAAGCTACATGATACCATTAAAAACAATCGAGACACATAACAACAACAACACATAATGCACACTCACGCCAGTAAAAACATCCTTCGACACAGAATGGCACAGCATAATAATAAAAGCCCTCAAAAGTTATCAACATGTTAAAAAAATTATATTAATATATTCTTCCAGACAATTCGCCAAATACAAAAGAAATTAAAAACTGTGACAAGAGAAAGATAAATACGTCAGGAACACGGGAATTGACATGTTACAGCTGCAACTCTAATTACGAGGTAGGCTCACAAAGTAAGTTCCGTTTGGTTATATAAAACAAATGTGTACAGATACAGAAAAATGTTTATTGTACAAAAATTTTGTAGGCACTTTTCATAGCGTGGCACAACTTTTTGTATGCCTTCTTCATAGAAGGTTGCCGCCTGTGCAGTCAACCATATGATAACATATTATTTCAGCTGGTCATCATCGTTGAAGTGCTGACTACCAAGGACTGATTTTAAGTCAGAAGGGATGAAAGTCGCTAGGAGCGTGTCCAGGCTGTACGGAGGATGGTCAAACACGTCCCACTGAAATTCCCTTAAGAGTTGTTTGGTCACATTCACTATGTGAGGTCGAAAATTATCGTGAAAAAAAAAACACCTTTTGACAGTAATCCTGTATTGCGAGGCGCAATTTCTTAATGGTCTCGCAGTGCATTGATTGTTTGGACTCGTGGTAAGAAATCAATCAGCGAAATGTCTTTTCTGTCCCAAAAAACGGTGAAATGACTTTTGAGGTTTCAAGATTTGCTTAGGCTTATCTGTCGTTGGGGATGAAGTGTGCCTCCAGTCCACTGATTGCCATTTCAGGGGTGTAGTACGATACCCAAGTTCCATCCCCCGTGATTATCGAGAAAGAATACCATCGCCTTCTTCATTGTAGCATGTCAAAAACTGAAGTCCACTAACCATCCGTTGTTTTTTGTGTTGTTCAGTAAGAATTTTGGGTACCCAACGTGAGCAAAGTTGTTGAAATTTCAGTTTATCAGTAACAGTTTCATGAATCAGTGATCATGAGATTTGCGGAACTATCACAGCAAGGGCACTAAGTGCATACTTACGGTTGTGCTTAATCTTCTCTTCAGTTATGTGAACCAGTTCATCAGTAACCAAAGATGGGCGTCCACTTTGTTCTTCATCGTACACTTAATCACGTCCTTCATTGAACAGTGTGACCCATCTTCTAACCATTGAATTACTCATAGCATTTTGTCCGTAAACCTCGCAGATTTGTCGATAAATTTCCTTTGTTTTTACTTTCTTTGCATTTATAAAACGAATCACAGATCTGAATTTACGCGCGGTGGCACTTTCAATTACGGCTGACATTATAAAGAAGCACTACAAAACACACGTCGGCAGCAGAAATCTGGAAATAGAGTACATGTCTTCTCCTTGAGTCAGAGTAACTTCCGCGCATCCTCGGAACTGCGATCGTAGCGCTGCCGCGGAAGAAAATAGATATGGAATTTAATTTGTTGACGACCCTCGTATAATGGGAATATGATTTTGCATAAGCAGCGTATAAAAATTTCTACTAGCCCGAGCATCGATCTTGGATTTCCCGCTCTTAAATTTTGAAGTTTAGCAACAGTTACAAAGAGCCTATTAAGACATTGATGAAATAATTTACGCTCTCAACTTATTCAGAACCTCTAACAAGAGAAAATCAGCTTCACACTCATCAGAAAACAGACAACGCTTCCCTATGTCACCTCTACAAAGGAGGGGAATTCTCATTCGACAAGCAGAATATTTCATATAAAAGGGCATAAATAAAAATGAAAAGATTCTTAGTTGTCAAAAGCAATAACAGGAAAACAATATTGAAATTAATTCACAGTTGACAAAAAGAAAAAGAAAAAGAAATATAATTACACCCGCCCACTTACATATTAACTCTCTCTCTCTCTCTCTCTCTCTCTCTCTCTCTCTCTCTCTCTCTCTCTCTCACACACACACACACACACACACATACACACACACGTTTTAAAATATGTATAATTAAATAATTTAATTTGTATTATAGACCACAGAAGGTGCCTGGTGTGAATAGGCAAAACATGTTTGGTACAAACAAATTAATCCTATTACAAAACGCGGTAATTTTTTTTATGTGTGTGGTAAATTATAACACTGAAGTTAGCAACTGAGGAAAAATGCCGGAAAATATTAACAACATTGTTAAGTAGGGTTCATGTTTAGAATCTGTTATCGTTATTTCAAAGGCGTTTTATCATTTTTTTTATACAAAGTTCAAGCTATATAATTATTTGAAACTTCAGTGTAATCACATTTTGTAGTAAATCGATAACTAAGTAATGTTGATCAGGCTAAGCACTACAGCTACAACCATTTTAACGTTTAATGAATACCACATTAGCTGCACTGGTACACATTTATTATGTTGCTTCCGGATTCGATATTAAAACATTGTTTGCTGAGTTGTGCTGAAGTCTTGAGATAAATGGTCTTACTGTCATATGTAATGTTAAGACTGAAACAATAAACAATAATCACAAATTTTCTTCCAACTGCCGGACGGATATGTAACCAGTAGCCACTGGCATATTCCGGACACTGATGTAAAAACTAAGCAGTACAGTGAGGTTGTTATTCATAAATCATTATAACAATAACAAAGATTGTCAAGTGAATAAACTATTAAAATGTCGTTGTTAATTGAAAGTAAGTTACGTAGCAAAGAACTACGAAACAAGTAAATGAACGTAAACTTTTGCTCAGCCAACTACACCCCACAATGCTATTTATGATGTATTAAACAATAATTCTGATACTGACCAGTAGACAGTAACCCAGCCGCGGACGCGATCGTGCATCTGCAGCGTGTAGACGATGCTGCGATCTCCAGTGCCTGCCTCCAGACCTGCTGGAGGACTCCAGGAGAGCGTCACGGAGTAGCGGTCCCTGGACACCACCGATGGTTTAGCTGGAGGCTGCACTTCTGCGGTGTGCTCGCTGGACATCGAATCCTGAAAATGACGGGACTGATGTTACTTAAGCTGCCAATCAACGCTGAAGACACACGTACAATTTTAATTGGTACTCACAAACCACATAAAAATATTTTCAAAATATACATGTTGGACACGAACTGCAGCTGTAGCGTAAATTGAAGGTTTATTTTCGTGAAAATAATTGCAACCAGTTGCCTTTTTGGATGTTTTTTTTTATTTACTCCAGAACTAGTTTTCGAGCCACTGCAGGCTCAAAATGTTCAAATGTTTGTATAGCTTATGGGACTCGACTACGGGGTCATCACTCCCTAAACTTACAAACTACTTATGAACTAGCTAATCCTAAGGACAGCACAAATATCCATGCCCAAGGGGGGATTCGAACCCCCGACCGTAGTGGCCGTGCAGACCGTGACTGGAGCGCCTCAGTCCCCTCAGCCACCGCGGCCGGCCACTGCAGGCTCATCTTCAGTGGATAACTTTACAGGAACATTTCCGCTAAGTGTAGTTTATGCAGTCATGTTGGTTTGTGTTCTTATTGTAGGTGTAACCAAGTTGTGCATTGGGCACTTACGTTTTTCAACACATTTTTGCTACACTTAGTGTTACACATTAAAAAATATAAACACTCATATTTTGTAATGTGTAACGCTAAGTGTAGCAAAAATGTTATTATGTGTTGAAAAACGTAAGTGCCCAATGCACAACTTGGTTACACCTACAATAAGAACACAAACCAACGGGACAGCATAACCTACACTTAGCGGAAATGTTCCTGTAAAGTTATCCACTGAAGATGAGCGTGCAGTGGCTCGAAAACTAGTTCTGGAGTAAATAAAAACATCCAAAAAGGCGGCTGGTTGCAATTATTTTCACGAAAATAAACCTTCAAAATCATATGAAAATAGCTCAGTGAGAACTGTTTTTAATAAAGGTGACTGCTACAATACAGAAGATTCTTAAGTAAACGGTGGAAGATGATGCTACAGGAAGCTACACAGTATATATCGAACAAGTAATCACTTCTTAAACACAAAATTAGAACCTTAAATACGCTTTAGTTCACCGTATTGCTAAACACGATTTTCCGAAACTCTGTTACCAAAGAAAATATTCCAGATTCGAATCAAAAACAGTTGCCACAGTTGCCATCATTATTTGGAAGTATATACCGTCAGTGTTTACTACACTACTGTGTGTCATAAGATCACAGTTTATGATCAAGTAGGTGGTTCACAAAGTGAACTGTTAGCCACAAGGAAAGTCCAGAGTAAGAGAGAATTATTTTATGCATGCGCGATCCGAATCAAAATCGTAAACACAAACAAGGACAATCAATCTACCATTAAAAGGCGTGTAACAGAAGTTTCGGGATTTCTTCTCCTTTATTTTAATTCCATTCCGTAGGTGGCGGATAACGGAACAATACCTCCCAGATATGGGTGGTAGGGAAAAATGAAATACCTCCAGCGGACAAACAGGAAAACGGCCGTCCTGCAGTCGGATGTTGACTCATCAACGACTAGGTTCACCGCTTAAAACTGTGGATGGGTGACGGATCCTAGTGACAGGCCGACCGCGGCCGATAGACTTTCGTCACATCTTCATGCCTCAATGTCGAAATATGCAGGAACGGAAAAGGCTAGGGGGTTCCCCGACGCGCGTCATCCATGGCCGAATGACGTCAGAAAAGGGAGAGCGTTGCAGACTTTTTCAGAGCGGAGTCGGCTAAGCAAACGAGCTCTGGTTACAACATTTGCCACGCTTAATGTCGGCTCTATGAGAGGTAGGGAACGTGAAATATAAGTAGCTTTAACGTAAAAAAGGCGTATCATTGATATTTGCACAGTTCAGGAGACTAGGTGGAGTGGTGCAAAACCAGGATATATAGGTGATGGATATAAAATCGTCTATAACGGCACCCCTAAAACAGTCAGAAGAGTTGGAATCATTTTTAGCCTGAGATTTCGGTATTCTGTAGGGAAAATAGGACGATTTGGTGACCACTTAATGAAAGCTGTTTTGGCTGCGGATGAAAGGAGTTCGCGGTGGAGTAGCCGAGCGGTCTAAGGCGCCTCGCTGCGGAGCGCGCGGTTGCTCTCCGTCGGAGGTTCGAGTCCTCCCTGGGGCATGTGTGTGTGTGTGTGTGTGTGTGTGTGTGTGTTGTCCTTAGGTTAGTTTAAGTAGTTTGTTAGCTACGGACTGATGACCACACAGTTGGGTCCGATAGATTTACAAACATTTGAACATTTTTATATTTTCATATTGTCATCCGAATGACGCTGCACTCAAAAGACGAACGATGACTTCTATATGACGCTTGATGAAAAGATTATCGAAATGCCATCTGAAGATACTCTCATAGTCTCTGGTGGTCTGAACGGTCATGTGGGCTCAAACAATGGAGCTGGTCGCAGAAATGCAGATGGAGAGAGAATTTTGCTTTGATATTGAACTTTTCGGAACACCTACTTCAAGAAGCGTATGTCCCACTTTTGAACTAACTACAGAGGTAGCACTCTTGTACGGTGATGTGACCCAAAAATCGTTTAAGATGCAAAAGTTATTCCACACGAAACAGTTGCTACACAACACCGCCCACTCGTCATATTGCACTTCATACCTTCAAATGAATGAAAGAGAGAATGTATGGACCGGCGCGGAGTAATATGGTGGTGACTAAAAGAAGTGGAAAGAGACATTTTTTCTTCCACCTATTACTGATCTAGGAACAACATGGGATACTGTGAAAAAACAATGGCATGACAGAATATCACGAAAAATTAGGCACCCCCATGCCAGGCCGATGTGAAGTTGATCGCCAAACATGACTCTGGACTTAGGAGACGAAGACAGCTTTGCACATTAAAAGCAGAAATACTACGATTTCCTCGCGTCTAAAAGACACGAAAACTGGGACGAATAACCTAAGCGGCTATACGGGTAGCGGGGGCTGTGTGGCGTGGACTGGGCGGTTTTTTTTTTTTTTTTTTTTTTTGTTTTTTTTTTTTTTTTTTTTAGGATGAAGAGCTTCGGGGAAAAACAAATTGGGCAATTTCAAAGCGTGCATGTGGATCATAGGAGAAATGTAGATCCGGAAATTATCGGTATAGCAGTTGTAAATTGTCGTAGCTGTGTATGGAAAGTACCAGAACTCCAAGCGTTAATAGAAAGCACCGAAACACACATCATTATAGGCAGCGAAAGTTGGCTGAAGCCGGAAATAAGTTCAGAAGATGTATTTGCAAAAGATATAACGGTGTTCAGAAAGGATAGATTAAACAAAATAGGTGGGGGCGTGTTTGTCGCGGTCAAAAGTAGTATTTCATGTAGCGAAGTTAAAGTTGATAGTTCCTGCGAGCTATTATGGGTAGAGGTTGTACCCGAAAATCGTAAGAAGTTAATAATCGGGTCCTTTCACCGGCATCCCGACTCTGACGATACAATAGCAGAAAGGTTCAAAGAAAACCTGAGTCTAATTACAAAAACGTACCCGACTCACACGATAATAGTAGGTGGTGATTTTAATTTACCCTCGATCTGTTGGCGAAATTATATTTTCAAATCAGCAGCTAGGCATAAAACATCGTCCGAAATTGTACTCAACGCATTCTTTGAGTATTACTTCGAACAATTAGTTCATGAGCCAGCTAGAATTGTAAATGGATGTGAAAACACACTTGATCTCTTAGCAACAAATAATCCTGAGCTCATAACGAGCATCAAAACGGATACAAGTATTAGTGAACACAGAGCTGTCGTAGCGAAATTGAATATCGAAAGTCCCAAAGTTACAAAAATAAACGCAAAGTATATTTATTCAGGAAAGCAGATAGAAACAAAATACATTGCTTCTTGAAAGACAGCTTCCACTCGTTTCTAACACTAAACGTAGGTGTAGACCAGATGTGGCTCAAATTCAAAGAAGTGGTATCGACAGCAATTGACAGTTTTATACCAAATAAATTAACAAAAGAAGGAGGCGATCCCCCCTGGTACACAAAACAGGTCAGGACACTGTTGCAAAAGCAAAGGAAAAGGCATACTAAATTTCAACGAACACAAAATCCCCAGGATTGGCGATCGTACTCAGAAGCTCGCAATTTAGCGAAGATTTCAATGCGAGATGCCTACAATATTTAACACAACGAAACTCTTTCTCGAAATTTGACTGGAAACCCAAAGAGATTTTGGTCATATGTTAAGTATACTCGTGGCAAATCACAAACAATATCTTCACAACGTGATAGTAATGGCGATCCTGCCGATGATAGCGCTACTAAAGCAGAGTTACTAAGCATAGCTTTTAGAAACTCATTCACCAAAGAAGACGAAAACAATATTCCAGATTCCGAATTACGAACAGATGCCGTAATGAGTAACGTAGAAGTAGATATCATCGGAGTAGTGCAGCAACTAAAATCACTTAACAAGAACAAGTCTTCTGGTCCGGATTGTATACCCATTAGATTTCTATCTGATTATGCTGAAGCGATAGCTCCTTACTTAATATTCATATACAACCGCTCTCTCATAGAAGGATCTGTACCAAAAGATAGGAAAGTTGCCCAGGTCACACCTATACTCAAGAAAGGCAGTAGGAGTAACCCACTAAACTACAGGCCTATTTCATTGACGTCAATTTGCAGCAGGATTTTAGAACATATCCTGTATTCAAATATTATGAATTATCTCGAACAGAACGATCTATCGACCCAAGGTCAATACGGATTTAGAAAATATCGTTCATGCGAAACACAACTAGCTCTTTATTCACACGAAGTGATGGGTGCTATCGACAAAGGTACGCAAATCGATTTCGTATTTCCTGATTTCCAGAAAGCTTTCGACACCGTACCTCACAAACGGCTTTTAATCAAATTGCGTGGTTATGGTATATCGCACCAAATTTGCGATTGGATAGGGGATTTCTTGTCAGAGAGGACACAGTTCGTAGTAATCGATGGTAAGGTATGGACTAAAACAGAGGTGATATCGGGCGTTCAACAGGGTAGTGTCATTGGTCCTCTGCTATTCCTTATTTACATAAACGATTTAGGGGAAAATCTAAGTAGCTCTCTTAGGTTGTTTGCAGATGACGCCGTCATTTACCGTCTAGTAAAATCATCTGAAGATCAAAACCAACTGCAGAACGATCTGAATAAGATATCAGTATGGTGTAAAAATTGGCAATTGACTCTAAATAATGAGAAGTGTGAAGTCGTCCACATGAGTACGAAAAGAAATCCGTTAAACTTTGTTTACAAGATAAATCAATCAAATGTGAAGGCCGTAAACTCCACAAAATACCTAGGAATTACTATTACTTCAGACTTAAATTGGAAAGAACACGTAGATAATATCGTGGGAAAGGCGAACCAGAGACTGCGTTTTATTGGCAGAATCCTTAAAAGATGCAACAGAACTACAAAAGAAATTGCATACACTACGCTTGTCCTTCCATTTTTGGAGTATTGCAGCCCAGTGTGGGATCCTTATCAGGTGGGTTTGACGGAGGACATCGAAAGAGTCCAAAGAAGGGCAGCTCGTTGCGTATTGTCACGATACAGGGGAGACAGCGTTACGGAAATGATACAGGATCTGGGATGGGAATCATTACAACAACGGCGCTTATCGCTGCGGCGTGGGCTACTTGCGAAACTCCAATCGCCAACATGCTCCTCCGAATGCGAAAATATATTGTTGACTCCCACTTACATAGATAGAAATGATTATCAGAATAAAATACGAGAAATCAGAGCTCGAACAGAGAGATTCAGCTGTTCTTTCTTCCCGCGCGCTATTCGAGAATGGAATGGGAGATAAATAGTATAATTGTGGTTCGATGAACCCTCTGCCAGGCACTTAAATGTGATTTGCAGAGTATCCCATGTAGATGTAGATGAAGATAGGAATACAGCAAAGAAGGCAGTTACGTCAGCAAAATCAGTCCATTTCAGCAAAATCTATGATTATCATGCAACATCGATTGGAGAGCGAGAAATCTATTGACTGGCGAAGCAGCGAGGCAAACTCATCACCATCAGGAAGAAAGTAGCAGACCGATGGAGGAAATTCTTTGAGGAAGTTTGCTATGAGGACTTTCCACATGCTCCAATTCCAGTGTTAAATCCTTTCAGGGGCCCATAGCACCAGTCACCAAAGATTAAGTTATTGATGCATTGCGTAAAATGGAAACGCATTACCGCCTGACGATTTTCCTGTAGTCCTGTGGAAAACAAAGCACTGGGACCCAGATGAATGGCTGACAGGTTACTTCACCAAAAATTATTGAGTAGGGAAAGATCCAATTTTCAGTTCCAGCATGCAAAGAGAACGTAACCACTACTGCCCGATATGCCTTCTATCACACACAATGAACTCATCATCTGTAAAAGGATTCTATAAATAATCAGTCTCGCCGTGAATCAATGTGGATTAGTGAAGGGCTGTGGGGCGACAGATGTTATCCATGCTGCTAGCCTGCTTTTTGAAAAACACCCTGAGGAGCCATGACCTCGAAAAGGCCTTCGACCGAGTGCCACATATGTTAATTTGGTTTGCTTTGCGAGAAAATATAGTACCTGAAGAGCTTATTAGATGGGTCAGACTGTTCTACCATGATCCGAAGAGCCGGATACAATTACCACCACCTAGAGAGAAGGCCGCAGCGCTCTCGTGTGACGTCAGGCAGAGTAGGTTGCGCGCGCATAGCTGACTGGCTCGCTGCTTCGGCATAGTGGGCCGTGCCCCAGCGGCTACCCAGTCAGCTATGCACGCGCAACCTACTCCGCCTGACGTCACACGAGAGCGCCGCGGCCTTCTCTCTAGGTGTTGATACAATCAGCTGCTGGACTATCAAATGACTTCCTTATTACTGTAGGAGTGCATCAGGGATCTACTCTCTCACCCCTCCTATTTAACACATTCGTGGATACGGTCACAAGACACCTACAGGAAACTACACCCTGGACGTTGTTATATGCTGATAGTGAGCTACTGACCTCTGAAGATACGGTAACACTGACCTGCGATTTCAAGTCCTAGCTTGGAGTGATCGATTTGCGGAATTAGGACTACGGTTCAACGTATTTAAAACCCATTACCTCACCACAGATTTAAACGACTCTGTTACCATCAGAGTAAATGGTGTTGATCTGCTAACAGCACACAATTTTCAGTACCCGGGATCGACAATTTCTGCTGATGGAAATCTCAGTGCAGAAATCTCTAGCCGCCTGAGCAGAGCGTGCTCAAACGGCGTTCTGTGACTGGTGTAATATGCGACAGGAAAATCTCAAATAGCCCAAAGTCAGAAGTACACCGATCGATAATCCGTCCAGTGGCACTGTATGGGACTGAATGCTGGCCGTCAACGAAAGAAGTGGAGCGAAGACTCATTGTTATTGAAGCAAAGATGCTCAAGTGGCATCTGGATGAAAACTGCACAACAACGTGAGAAACAATGAAGATCGAAGGTTATACGGAGTAGCTCCAATAATAGACGAGATGATAGAAAACCGTCTACGTTGGTACGGGCATGTCATTAGGAGTAGCCGAAATAACAGTGACATAGACTGATTTTAATTTGAAAGTAAATCGAAAAGAGTCAGTAGGACGATCTAGACAACGATAGTTTGTCACCCTACATCAAAACTGACCAGGCACGAAAAAGTGGTGGAACAAACGCTAAGAAAGAAGATTGTAGTTTCATTTTACCTCGGCTCATGTGGGCGTAGGCTTTCAGCGGTACAATAGCCCGCTCTTCTGCCAAATGAAAAAGTTTATGCAGAGAATAAAACACAGAAATGGACTTAAAATCTGTAACAGGTGACATGAATGAGAGAATAGATAAGTAGTGTTGTAAAGCCACTAAGAGCACAGGGTACCATTAGGCTACCTTGGCACACTTCTCTCCACTCCCAGCAAGTCCTGATGTGCTGGCCGCCACATCCGACGGTCGCGTACGTGGCCGACGCCCACCCCCAATGGCCTCTCACTTGGGGAACGGCCGACCCCGATTAATTTTATTAAATTTGCATATCAAATTAATTTTGAACAACCACCACCGCTCACCCCGCCTCCACCCTCACCTCCGCCCCACTGACAGTTCTAGAGATTGCCACCCACGAGGCGACGCATAACGCGACCCAGTCCGGAACACGAACCCGCGCCCTCCCCGAATGTTTTTTTTTTTTTTTTTTTTTTTTTTTTTTTTTTTTTTTTTTTTTTTTTTTTTTTTTAGAAGAGTTATTACTTATCGATAAACAGGTTGTATTACTCTGTC
Organism: Locusta migratoria; assembly: GCA_026315105.1. Classification (NCBI taxonomy): domain Eukaryota; kingdom Metazoa; phylum Arthropoda; class Insecta; order Orthoptera; family Acrididae; genus Locusta; species Locusta migratoria. Next base: position 421,803,823 of record CM048746.1, on the reverse strand, counting down.
CTACACCAACATTGAAAAAATGAACCAATTATTTTATTTAATCTTAAGTTGCATAACAAGTAACCACAAGTAACCAAGTAACCATTACCTGGTATAATAACACGAGAGTTTCGTAAACAAACTGACTGCCCCTACAATTTATCACTTGGGCTACTAGCGTCCGCACATGCTGCCAGACCATCTACCACCTCTCCCGATTATTTTTTATTCCTAATTTGCATATCAGATTAATTATGACATGTTTTTGCATTAAAATTAGAACATTCCATTTTCTCGGAATCAGTACATACAGTTTAAGTAATGAGTACATCGAACCTTAAGTACAGTACGTATGGAACGCAGTTTTGCTGGTAAATATAGACACAGCATAAAGAAATTCGGTGTAATGCTATGGGTTTGTGTACTCTAAGTTGTATAACCTACGTATGTTTATCGACAATTATTTTAAGCCGGCCGCGGTGGCCGAGGGGACTGAGGCGCTTCAGTCACGGTCTGCACGGCCACTACGGTCGGGGGTTCGAATCCCCCATCGGGCATGGATATTTGTGCCGTCCTAGTTTGTAAGTAGTTCATAAGTAGTTTGTAAGATTAGGGACTGATGACCCCGTAGTTAGGTCCCATAAGACTTACAATTATTTTAAAAAATTCTAACCAAAGTTAAACATTTAGGACTACCCAAAAAACTGTTCCGTCTTTCGAAAATCGTTCACCACCTAAGGTGTCTAGGCATAATAAATGTAGGGCCTATCTCTTTGTATAGACAATGTTTGCAACATCCGACAGACGTGTTAAAAAAAATCGAATTTACTGATGGAAATAGCGAAATCGAATAGGACGTCGTATGATTCAGGTACAAAGTCTGCAAAGAAATTATAGATTTCGAACATTGCAGCTTACACACACGCAGAGCCCGCTCTGTCATTCAATGTCGTTATACCTGCAGCACGCCACTGTGCCAGGAATACTGCTAAATACAGATCTGTAAGCAATGTTTTCAGTCTTCCTGGCTGGCCTCAGACAGAAAGACAGAGAACGAATCAACACACATCCTACTCCAAACACAAATCAAGTTCCTTTCCTTTTTTCAATCCACTAAGCCGAACTCGGATTTATTTATTTAAAACTCGATAGTTACAAATGTCTACCGCAAACGAAGATGCCTACTCTATAAACTAGAATGCTAACCTACACACCGCAACACCTGATCATTAAAAGAAAAATTCATTGCCATCACCACAAAACAACAACAAAACTCACATATTTTGAAGTCCTATGTCAAAGTACAGACGATGATAGATAACAATAACAGACAGTGCTTAAACACAATGAAATTTAGTAGACCCACTAAAGGCCAAATCATTCATCAACGAGTCCGTCTGTGCTATCATCCTCTCTCGGAATAGTAATACACAAACAAAAACGTTTCAACCAACAACTTAAAGACGAAAGTAGTGCACCTTAGGCCTCACAAACGACAGTACACAGTGCGAGAAGAGCGTCAGCTCTTCGACAGATAAGCTGGTATCGAACATGTTGCGTATACACTTTTTTTTCCCCTAATAAAACTCCATGTCATTCTAAGCAAGTGTGTAAATTTTTACTTCCCTATGTACATTATTCCGTGATTTATAAAGTTTTTCAAATTTACACTGACTTTTTGATCACCCGGTACATCGAACATCATATTTCTACACCTTTTTCTATTTACCATGCAAGCGCAATGTACCAATCAACTAACCCTCAAGTACACCACAAAGACCTCAAACACCCAATCGGAAAGAGGAGTTCGCTAGATTTACGGGCACACCACTCAATTTTCGGTGTTCTTATTAACCAATAACAAATTTTCAATACACGATTAAACACACAACATCTGTTCTCTAAGGAATTTGTTAGCCGAGACCACATGGATGGGATTGACACACTGTACAGGAGTGCACTTTGTAAATATTGGTTATCTTTGTTTAAAACACTTAAACAAACAGTAGTGTAGAGGGTCAAAACCACGATCTGTTCGGTAATTGTATATTGTAGCGTCTATCCTGGTAATGCCATGTTTCCGAACAAACGAAAAATTAAAAGTCTCCCGCAAACGCATGTCAGGACACTTTATATAATCGAAATGGTGATTACCTGTAATTTTATTGACAAATAAATTTATTGTATATATTTTACTAGATAAATCGATGTAAAGCACGTTAAAAATCGATTGCAACTTTCTTATCATTGTCCACAATCACAATGCTGTTCCACATACAGCTTCCTTCCAGGCGAAAGTCGTGGGTGCATACTACAGGTCACGCACTTTTTCGTGGACCCTCTGTGATCGGCGGAAGTCGGCTGAGTTCGTATGTCTACGGAATGTTTATCTCTCTACCAACCTCACCTCGTAACAACATTGTACACCGTAGACATCGTCAATGTATTGTTGATTTGTGCTTGGTATTGATTATTGTATTCCACTTTGTTATTTGCTAAAATAAGTCCACACACCCCGACGACGTCTTTTAGAAAAAGGAAGGCTGTACTTGAAAGTGGTATGAAGAATGTTAATTCCGATTGTTATTCAGTTACGATAATAAAAAAAGGCAGAAAGCTTTGCTACACAAGCTTAATAAGTCCCTTTAAAATATTAATATTTCGTAGATATACGTTCGAGTTTTCTATTACTCAAACATTAAAGTGGTACGTAATTTCGTGTTCCATCTGTGACGCTTTAACCCCTTACATTTTGTTTCTTTTAAAACCTGACTAAGCTATACGCCGTAAGCTGGCGGCACTTGGATAAAGAGGCAGGGTTTGTTCCAACAGCCAATGCGCTACGAGCTGAATGCAAGCTTCAGCTCCCAACATTCTCCGCTCAGGAGCCACGTTTAAGTGCATGATCTTTAGGTGCTCGCACATTTACGTTTGGTAAAAACCCCTGTGAAATCTTCTGGGATGCCTAAATCCAGGAGAAATAAGTCACCTACATGAAGCTGTTCTAGTATAGATAGTTTAACATCAGCTAGCCACACTTGATAAGGTATTAGCTGAAAACCCGACGTTTCCCGGGTATTTATTTATTTATTCCTGCCATTTTTCAGGTATGTATTCATTTGCATAAGTGCTATGTGTCTGTAAAATCTCTTGGGAATAGCCGCGGTGGAGTAGCCGAGCGGTCTAAAGCGTTTCGCTGCGGAGCGCGCGGTTGCTCGCGGTGAGGTTCGAGTCCTCCCTGGGGCATGGGTGTGTGTGTTTGTCCTAGTTTATCTAGGTTTAAGTAGTCTGTAAGCTACGGACTGATGACCACGCAGTTTGGTCCGATAGATTTACAAACATCTGAACATTTTTTCTTTGGAATACAATTAATATTAAAGAGGTAATAGATTACAACTTGGTGCGTGATGGGGCGGTTTTCTATGTACGTTACTGTTTATGTGCTCATATCTCATGAATTACGTGTCGTACTGTTATACAATTTAGAAGGTACATTCAACTATATGTGTGTATACTGTCTGTAAAATAACCTGCGGCTACAATTTGTAGTGTAGAAATTATAAGTTGTAACGTCATACGGAATGCCGTAACTTTACTCCACGAACAGCAGTAAAGTAGTGAGCGAGAAACTTTTTTACCTTCATCATTTAGCTATGGTTGTCAGCTAGAAAATGTTTAATAAAAGTTTGTTGCAAGTCGTTAAATATTCTCATTCTCATATAGTGTAGTTATAAAGTCTCACCCCATTATGTAGTAGTTTTTCGCGATTCCTATTGTTTATGACGTCATATCTTCTGAACCATGTGCCGTATGTGATACGTAACCCTGCAGCAATTGTTACCTCACGGTAAGGAATATGTGTATCAAAATTGGTTGAAATCGGTCCAGTGGTTTAGGAGAAAATGAGCAACACTGTCGCTAAATGCAGTTTTTCGCGTATCTCATTGTTTATGACGTCATGTCTGGTGAACAATATTTCTTACAATTACGGCGACCGTCCTTATGGATTGATGCTTACGTGTACAAACGTTCATAAAGATTGGAACGAAATTGTAGATTTGTATGCAACCCGTACACACAAACAAACATACGGACACTCTGCTGTATCCGTTAGAAGAAGAAGATAGCCACAGGATTTACAATTTCCTCGAGATGTTCTGCAGAGCTTCCTTGTCGACTTTCTCCAGTATTCCTCGTACTCTCACAACGCAGCTGTCAGGTAGGAGCAATGGTAACTTCGCCTTATCTCCATGGCTTGCAGTTAATGTTACAGGACTATTCACCGAACTTTGTTGTCAGAAGTTGTATATAACGTACGTCATACAGTTTTGCTTACGTTAGCATGCATTTTCGCATCAGGCGTGACATCAAAAAAATGTTCAAATGTTTGTAGCACTTATGGGACTCAACTACGGGGTCATCAGTCCCTAAGCTTACAAACTACTTATGAACTAGCTAAGACTAATGACGGCACAAATATCCATGCCCGAGGGGGGATTCGAACCCCCGACCGTAGTGGCCGTGCAGACCGTGACTGAAGCGCCTCAGTCCCCGCGGCCACCGCGGCCGGCGTGACATCTTAATGAGACGAAGTCTGGAGGTTTGTGATCCTGTGCGTATGGTGGATGTTCAAGTTGCACAACAACGCTCGCCTACCCACAAGAAATATTGTCAAACAGTTACTAGCAAAAAAGGAATTGGTGCAACATTCACATCCATCATACTCGCCGGATCTCAATCCTACAGCCTTCTTCCTATTCTCTCAACTCAAAGTCGCTTTGAAAGGAGACATATTTGACGATATTCCTGTTCAAAAAAATGTTCAAATGTTTGTTAAGCTTATGGGACTTAACTACGGGGTCATCAGTCCCTAAACTTACAAACTACTGATCAACTACCTTATACTAAGGACGACACAAATATCCATACTCGTGGGGGGATTCGAACCCCCGACCGTAGTGGCCGTGCAGACCGTGACTGGAGCGCCTCAGTCCCCTCGGCCACCGCGGCCGGCCGCAAAGGAAAACTTCTTGCAAAGTTTCCAGGAGATGTATTACAGAGCCCATCGGTGCAGAGTATGGTAGGTGATTCATTCAAAGGACAGTAAGATAACTGTAGTTCATAGTTCATCTGCGTTAATGTTACGGGACTATTCATGAAATTTTATTGTCAGAAGTTTTAATTTTGCAGGTACATTCAGTGATATAGTACACAGGTATTATCTCCGAAGTCTGTCCGAATAGAGTTGATAGTTAAAATCTAATAAACTATAACGTCATAGCATATGCCGAATCTTGATCGCTTGGACAGCGAAGTGTACTAAGCCATAAGTTTTTTTCTTTCATCCGTTTGTGGGGGTGTCAGCCAGAAAACTTTTCGTTAAAGTTTTTAATGAGATGAGAAATATGATGCGTTATCATCTTCTAACAAGGGATATCAACACATTTTATAATTTAAATACTTGACTTACGTTTTCAACTTTGATGTTATACCTTTTAATTAGTAGATTATGACAGCAGTCATAATTTTTAAAATCTGCCAATAATTGCGCTTATTAATGTACATTACATTTTTATTCGTTCTGGAAACCAATAGAAAAGTAGCATGCAACATGTATGGACCGTGTCCTGGGTTTAACTTTTTAGTATAGAGTTGATCAAATTTTGAATTCAGTTCTTCCTCTTCATGATTGTTGAAAATGAAAGGGTCCATTTTTTCGGTAACTTTACTTTAAATTTCCTTCATGATAAAGAGTTCAAACATAGAATGTTACAACAGCACGTTATTCAATTTATCCCTTTAAATGCAAGTGCTCAATACGACTACTTAATTCTGCATGTGTAGCAGTCTTACGTTTTTGTGCGACATGTACCACAATAGCAAAGGCAAATTTTCAGTTAGTTCATGTCAGAGTAGTTTATGCGCTGTTCCTTGCTCTTTTGCGTTCGTGTCAGATTGAGAGCGTTGTTCTGAAATAGGCGACTGCTCCTGTTACTAAACCTACCGCAGCCGTACTGGTATGTGTGACGTGCGTCACAGACCACTGCACTTATAGAGGTCGAAGAAAGCGACCAGCAGGATGTAAGGGAGACACCATGCATTACAAAGCGAGCCGTGCATCGCTGCTCCTCGAAGTTATGCATGATTAATGTTCAGTTTTCCTCTGTGTCGCATTTCTATATGTTGTTGATGTGATGTTTTGTCCGAAAACTGATTTGATGCAGATTTACACGCTAGTATAAGGGTTTCTGTCATATCTGCATGACTACTAGAACCTATATCCACTTGAGCTAGTTACTATAATCAATTCTTTGTATTCTGGCATAATGTTTATCCCCTACACTAGTACTATATGTCTTTATACTGGTTGATAGGAAGTCAGTATAAATTTGAAAAATTATTAAATCACGGAATAATGTAGATATAGAGGTAAGAATTGACACACATGCTTGGAATGAAATGGGGTAGCCGGCCGCGGTGGCCGAGGTGACTAAGGCGCTCCAGTCACGGTCAGCACGGCCACTACGGTCGGGGGTTCGAATCCCCCCTCGGGCATGGATATTTGTGCCGTCCTAGTTCGTAAGTAGTTCATAAATAGTTTGTAAGTTTAGGGACTGATGACCCCGTAGTTAAGTCCCATAAGCTTAACAAACATTTGAACATTTTTTTTTTGAGATGGGGTATTATTAGAACAAAGAAAAAGTTCAAAAAATGTCCGACAGATCTGATCAGAAAAGCAATAGTTAGCATAACAGATTAAGACAAAGCACAGATGATGTTCTTTACAGGAAATGCTCAATATATTCACTATAATTCCTCAACAATACCTGTAGCCGAGGAATAATGTTGTGAACAGCACTGTAAAGCATGTCCGGAGTTATGGTAAGGCACTATCAGTTCCGATCGGAAGATTCACTTGAATGCCAGTCTTATTTAAACAACTGAATGACAGCATCGGTTACCGAAACGTACAGCACCGGATTAATCGAGGGTAAATTCGATGACCTAGAAGGATTTTATTAGTGAGAGCATTTCATGTGCTGCGACTCTTATTAATGTTTTTACTCCGTCATATATATATATATATATATATATATATATATATATATATATATATATATATATATATATATATATATATATATAACGCCATGTCATTCCAAGCATGTGCGTCAATTTTTACCTCTCTATCTACATTATTCCGTGATTTATTAAGCTTTCAAATTTATACTGACTTTTGACCCGGTATATACAAGGTGGTCCATTGATAGTTACTGCGTCAAATATCTCACGAAATAAGCATCAAACGAAAAAACTACAAAGAACAAAACTTTTCTAGCTTTATGGGGGAAAACAGATGGTGCTTTTTTATAAATAGGTACCCCCATTTTTATTAAAATTCAAATGTTCAAATGTTTGTATAGGTTATGGGACTTAACTACGGGGTCATCAGTCCTTAAACTTACGAACTACTTATGAACTAACTAACACTAAGGACGGCACAAATATCCATGCCCGAGGAGGGATTCGAACCCCCGACCGTAGTGACCGTGCAGACCGTGACTGAAGCGCCTCAGTCCCCTGGGCCACCGCGGCCGGCCCATTTTTATTACATATTTGTCTAGTACATAAATAAATATAAATATTATATTTGGAAAACTTTTTTCGCTTTGTGATAGATGACGCTGTAATATTCACAAACATATTGCTCACAATTTTAGACGAACAGTGAGTAACAGGTAGTTTTTTGTTTTTTTTTGTTTTGTTTTTTTGTTTTTTTAATTAAAACACAGAACGTAGGTACGTTTGAACTTCATTTCGGTTATTCCAGTGTGATACACGTACTTTTGTGAAATTATCATACATTATGAGAATGCATGCTGTTACTGCGTGATTACCTGTAATTACCTCGTTGTTGTTGTTGTGGTCTTCAGTCCGCAGACTGGTTTGATGCAGCTCTCCACGCTACGCTGTCTTGTGCAAGTCTTTTCATTTGACAATACGTTCGGCAACCTACATCCTGTTGAATCTGCTTACTGTATTCGTCCCTCGATCACCCTCTACGATTTTTACCCCACACGCGTCCTTCTAAGGCTAAGTTGACAATTCCTTGATATCTCAGAATGTGTTCAACCAATCTATCCCTTCTCTTAGGCAGGATATGCCACAAACTCCTTTTCTCCCCGATTCGGGTAAGCACCTCCTCACTAGTTACGTGATCTACCCATCTAATTTTCATCATTCGTCTGTAGCACCACATTTCAAAAGCTTCTATCATCTTTTTATCTGAACTCCTTATTGTCCACGTTTCACTCCCATACAATTTTACACTCCAGACAAATGCTTTCAGAAAGGATTTCTAACATTTAAATTAATATTGGATGTTAACAAGTTTCGCTTCTTTAGAAACGCTTTTCTTTCCAAAATCATTCTACCTTTTATACCTTCTTTACTTCGGCCATCAGAATTTATCTTGCTACCCAAATGACAAAATTCATCTACTACTTTTATTGTCTCATTACCTAATCTTCAGCATCGCCTGATTTTCTGACATTGCATTCCATTACCTTCGTTTTACTCTTGTTAATGTTCATATTATATCTTCCTTTCAAGACACTGTCCATTTCATTCAATTGCTCTTCCAGATCTTTTGCGGTCTCTGACAGAATTACTATGTCGTCAGCAAACCGCATTTTTTTTATTTCTTCTCCCTGCACTCTAATGCCCTCTCCAAATTTCTCCTTCCATTCCTTCACTGCCTGCCCAGTGTATAGATTGAACAACATCGGGGAAAGGCTACAACCCTCTCTTACTCCCTTCCCAACCTCTGCGTCCCTTTCTTGCCCTTCGACTCTATAACCGCTGTCTGGTTTTTGTATAGGTTGAATATAACTCTTCGCTCCCTATATTTTACCCCTGATACCTTCAGAATTTGGAAGAGTGTATTCCAGTCGACATTGTCAAAAGCTTTCTCCAAATCGACAAACGCTAAAAACGTAGGTTTCCCTTTCCTTAGCCTAAGATACGTCGTAATGTGAGTATTGCCTCCCGTGTTCCGACATTGTTCCTAAATCCAAACTGATCTTCCCCGAGGTCGGATTCCACAAGTTTTTCCTCATAACTTCAATAAATACTCAAAATGATGTCCTTCAATGCATTTGGCAATACGTGTGACGAAATTCCTCTCAACGAGTAATTCGCCTTCAGTAATGTTCTCACATGCATTGAAACTGCGCTGACACATGTTTTCAGGCGTTGTCGTTGAATCACGATAACAAATATTCTTCAATATTCCCCACAGAAAGAAATCCGGGGATGTAAATTCGGTGAACGTGCGGGCCATGGTATGGTGCTTCTACGACCAATCCACCTGTTATTAAATATTCTATTTAAGACCGCTTCAACTGCACGTGAGCTATCTGCCGGACTTCCATCATGTTGAAAGTACATCTCCATTCTGTCATGCAGTGAAACATGTTGTAGTAAAATCGGTAGAACATTACGTAAGAAATCAGCATACATTGCACCATTTAGATTGTCATCGATGAAATAGGGGCCAATTATCCTTCCTCCCATAACGCCACACTATACATTAACCTGCCAATGACGATATGTTCCACTTGTCACAGCCATCGTGGATTTTCCGTTTCCCAATAGTGCATATTAGGCTGGTTTACGTTACCTCTGTTTGTGAATGACGCTTCGTCACTAAACAGAACGCGTGAAAAAAAATCTGTTATCGTCCCGTTATTTATTTTGTGACCAGTGGGAAACTGTACACGACGTTCAAAATCTTCGCCATGCAAATCCTTGTGCATGAAATACTGTACCGCTAAAATTTATGTTGATGTAGAATTCTCATGACCGACGTTTTAGAGATTCCCGATTCTTGCTCAATTTGTTCACTACTGGTGTGCGGATTAACCGCAACTTCAGCTAAAACACTTACTTGGGTATCATCATTTATTGCAGGTCGTGGTTGACGTTTCACTTGCGGCTGAACACTTCCTGTCTCTTTAAATAACGTAACTATCCGACGAAAGTTCCGGACACAACGATCAACATGCATAACACAAGCGCGTTGGGCATTTTGATCACAATAGCTATACATAAATACCATATCGACCTTTTCTGCAGTTGGTAAACGGTCCATTTTAACACGAGTAATGTATCACGAAGCAAATACCGTACGCACTGGCGAAATGTTACGAGATACCACGTTCATATACGTTTGTGAGTATTATAGCGCCATCTATCACAAAGCGAAAAAAGTGTTCCAAATAAAACATTCATATTTATTTACGTACTAGAGGAATATGTACTTAAAATGGAGGAACATATTTTTAAAAAATGCAGTTGATATTCGCCTGACTAATGGTAGCGACATCTAGCGGGCCAACCATAGCGCCATCTGTTTAACTCCGAAACTACTCAACTGATCTTAATGAAATTTTGTGAAATGTGATTTGATCCCAATTAAGAGATAGGATAGTTTTTATCTAGATTAATAACCTCAATATTATTTTTATTGCCAATTAAATTTTTAAATCTGTTAGTAAGTATCCAAAATTGTCGCTCTGCTTCAATTTGCAGTCTGGGCCAGCGCCAAATGTCTCCGTTGGAGAGGGGAAAGTCATGGGTTCGAAACTCGTTAGAGTCATAAAGGTTTCCGTCTTTTAACGTAGCCTTCTCCTCTCAGCGATGTGAGGAGTCGCCAGAAACGACATTCGGTTGTTATCCCACGTTAAACTGTAGGTTCTTTTTCCACGGCTGGATAACTGGGGTGGATTAGAACAGTGGTTCTCGAACTACGGGTCGCGACCCGCCAGTGAGTCGCGGGATCTTTCAAGTGGGTCGCCAGAAGACTTTTAAAATATCCACCTAAAATAGATTACCGGCTGGAAAAATATGGGAGTCAGTTTCAACAAGTTATCTACACAACCCTTGCTAAATACGGAACCTATGTGGCTTATAACATACTCAGAGGGATATGAGAACGGCAGAGACGTAGGATTCGTTAGCTATTGAAGTACGGCAGTGAATTGTCCCCCTCCATTGGTGACAAATGTCGATGAGTTTGTTGATATCGTCATTCTCTGACTGTTAGATCGTGTATTATTTGCTTGTTGTTTAGTATATGTATATGTATCAGGGGCGGCTCCTGTATAGGTTTGCAGGTTTGCGCTACCTCCAGGAATAATAATATTGTTAAACTCCGTTTGCTGTTTAGAAAGTCTATGCAGGCGGAGAAGTAGCGCTCCATTTACCTCTTTTGAAACGCCCGGGCTGTTACGCACCGAGCCGGCCGCGGTGGCCGCGGGGACTAAGGCGCTCCAATCACGGTCTGCGCGGCCACTACGGTCGGGGGTTCGAATCCCCCCTCGGGCATGGATGTTTGTGCCGTCCTAGTTCATAAGTAGTTTGTAAGTTTAGGGACTGATGACCCCGTAGTTAAGTCCCATAGACTATACAAACATTTGAACATTTTTGTTACGCACCGACCGCTCCCGAGTGGACCGAACTTCGCCGACAGCGGCTTTGTTTGGAGCCGGCCTGCAAACACCGACCATGGCGTCTCAGGGGGTGTGCGGGGTGCGGGGGCAACGCTTGGCAACAGTGTTCCCCTAACTGTGCGTTGTGTTCGTTGTTTAGCGTGTTTTATAGTGAGTTTTCAGGCTCAAGTGAACAGGTGAAATAATGAATCAGATAATTTCCTTGCTTTCTGAACGCTTCAATTTACGCAAGTTTGAATAGAAATTAGAAGTCAAGAGGCCAGGTAGACCGATTCCCAGTTTGACAATTTCACAGACAGTTAAAACGAAAAGTCGTCAATTCAACAGGAAATTTAACTCGGAACTGTACAGCAAGTATGAATGTGTGGCTGCGATGTGAAAAACGCCTTATTTTGTTTTCCTTTTTTATTATTTGGAGGAGAGTTTCCTGGACTAAACAAGGAGTCATTGACATTCAACACCTTCACGATAAAATAAGAAACACGAACATTCTTCAGTCAATGTCAATAATGTTTTGAATCTGGCAAGTCCCGGCAACGGCAATGTAAATATAGCCACTCGATTAGTCAGGAATACAGAAAGTCCGTGCCATTACACAATAAAAATATTACAGATAATAGGTACACATTAAACCTAATAATTAATTGTATTCGTTCCTGTGGTTCTTCGGAACTTGTCATCAGACGACACGATAAGACTGAATCATCGTCCAATCCTGGCGTTTTTCGCCTTGATTAATTTTAGTGCAGAATTAGATTCATTATTAAATCGCATTTGGAAAAGAAAACAGTTTTAAAGGCACATCAAAACGATCCAGAATGAACACCTCCGATGCATGCTTCAAGCCTGCCAAGAGGAAATCAGGAACGAAATGAAGGGTGCCGAGTTTCTGGTTGTAATAGCTGACGCCACCAGCGATGTACTCTGTGTTTTCCAGATTGTTATAGTATATAGGTGCATTATTAATGGAAGACCAGTTGAAAGATTTTGGGATTTTATAGCACAAGAAAAGCATGATGCCCAGACTTTGGCAACGCATATCATAGAACAGTTAAGTAACCATTTAGAGAATTGTCCACAGAAATTAATAGCCCAAACTTCATGCAATGCTTCATACATTCATTGCTATGTCCTCCAATTAAATCGCATTATACTTAAAGCCACTTCTATTAATAAAGATATACTATTATTTTTTCGCCAAAATTTAGAGACTTTGCAGCTTTGCAGTTTTTTATTCATCTACATCTATGATATCTTGACTCAATAGCGATTCTTTCGGAATGCGTTGAGCTGCCATACTGGAGAGGTGGCAGCTGGTGGAAAAAGTGCACTACCATCTTTTCTGGTCACCAGTCGCCACTGATATGTACAGTATATGTCTTTTGATGGCAGATTGTTTTATTTTATACAACACTTACACTAAATCCGTACGGAGAGACCAACCTTACAGTACTATAACTGTCAGCTTAGAGCAAGAGTCCCTGACGGAATTAACACGTGATTATTCTTTGAAAACTACCTCACCGAGTTTGCCATTTTATTTGTATTAAAACTTTGTATTGTTGGACAACAATATTATTTCTTTTTTTTTAATTGGGTCGTGAAACTTTCTCCAGAAATATTGTGGGTCCCATTACAAAAAAAGCTTGGGAACCACTGGATTAGAGACGTATTAGGCGACGAAGTGGCGTCCATTCCAAAGACTTGCACCAGGTCACTGAGCCACACGAAATTATTCATGAAATTATTATTACATTCTATTTTGGGCGTTTCTTTGGCGTCACAATTTATTTCACTTTACTCATTTTCCCCCAATTTACATATGACACAGCCGTGGTTTCTTAGGTAAAACTCAGAAATGGTCTCACCGATCTGAATAATACATTTTTTTATTCGCTGGAATGCAGGAGTGATATAGGGAAAAAATTAGGTACAATCCAAAGTAACAATGGAAAATCGAAACAATTGAAAGTGAGCAATTTGTAAGGAGGTCATTGCCTCTTCGGGTTGGAATCATATTTTATACGCCACCATACCGTTCATTCGATTGCGATAACATTTTGCAGTCTTGAGCTTTAAAACAACAGTAACGTCACAGTCTACACAATAATTCGCACGGTGCTTGGCGGAGGGTACTTCACAAAAAATTTACACAGTTTGATCGATCACAATGAATTTGGCAGGTATTGCAATTCTTCATAGACAGAGGAGGAGGCAGAAGGAGATTGGCAGAGAGCATTGAAGGTAACTACAGAGTAGAGGGTCTGGATAGATGGTTGATTGATTGATTGATTTTCTCAGGGAAGCCAAAACAGTCTTGGTCCAACCCGCCACTGCGCTCACCGAAACTAAGTTTATTGTGCGGTATCGCTCCCTGTATATCTAGTAAAGCCAACCAATGCCCTTGAACAGTGCACGGAGTCCCTTTATCAGTTCTTAATTAGACACAATTTATGTTCTGTGTCTTTTACTCTCCAATTCAATGCATTCGAAGATTAGATGTGATGCAGTTTCATCATCGTCATCCCATCCTACATTTAGGGCCTCTTCTGTTATTCCCATTGTATGTAGGTGGGATAGGTGGGATAGGTGGAGGAGAAGGAGGACGAGGCAGAGACATGCAGACAGACAGATAGAGCAGCCCGTTAGACCGCTAGGAGCAGAAAGGTCCCATTCCATTCAGTTTGCACTTCTTACATATCAGCATTTCCTGCGCGTCACAATTAAGCCTACAAATCAGCCTTGAACGTGAACATCTGTACTAAAAATGGCTGCTTGGAGTGTGGTACAACGCTGCCAGGCTACATAAGTAAAAGAAGAGTTATAAAAGTAAAGTGTGGTGAGTAACAGTTTTTATGTATCCAGAATGAAACTTCACTCTGCAGCGGAGTGTGCGCTGATATGAAACTTCCTGGCAGATTAAAATTGTGTGCCGGAACCGGGACTCGAACCTGGGACCTTTGCCTTTCGCGGGCAAGCGCTCTACCGACTGTGCTATCCCGACACGACTGACGATGCCGCCTCACAACTTTACTTCCGCCAGTACCTCGCCTCCTACTTTCCAAACTTCACAGAAGCTCTCCTGCAAACACGCAATACTAGCACTCCTATCTCCACCATATCCTTACTTCTAGGAGTGCTAGTCTTGCGTATATATACGTGGCGTCTGTTCCTAAAGTCTTGCGTGTTTGCAGGAGAGCTTCTGTGAAGTTTGGAAAGTAGGAGGCGAGGTACTGGCGAAAGTGAAGTTGTGAGTCGGCATCGTGAGTCGTGTCGGGATAGCACAGTCGGTAGTGCGCTTGCCCGCGAAAGGCAAAGGTCCCAGGTTCGAGTCCCGGTTCCGGCACACAATTTTAATCTGCCAGGAAGTGCAGTTTTTATGTAATTTATGTAAGGCCCCTGGTGTAGATGATGTTCCGTCTGAACTGCTATTATCGTTAGGAGAGGCAGTCATGAAGAAATTGTTCCACCTGGTATGCAACATGTATGGGACAGGGGAAATACCCTCAGACTTCAAGAAGAATGTAGTGATTCCAATTCTGAAGAAAGCAAGTGCACACAAATGTGAAAATTACAGAACTATCAATTTAACAAGTCATGCTTGCAAAATACTAACATGAATTATTTACAGACGAATGGAAAAAGTGGTGGAATCCGACCTTGGAGAAGATCATTTTCGATTTAGGAGAAATGTAGGAACACGCGATACTCACATTACGACTTATCTTATAATATAGTTTAAGGAAAGGGAAACCTATGTTTTCAGCATTTGTGGATCTGGAGAAAGCTTTGGACAATGTTGAATGGAATACACTCTTTCAGACTCTAAAGGTAGCAGGGATAAAAGACAGGGAGCGAAGATATCAACTTGTACAAAAACCAGACAGCAATTATTAGAGTCGAAGGGCATGAAAGGGTCGCAATGGTTGGAAAGGGAGTAAGACAGGGTTGTAACGTTTCTCCAATGTTGTTCAGTCTGTACATTGAGTAATCCGCGAAGGAATACAAGGAGAAGTTTGGAAAGGGAATTAAGGTCTAGGGAGGGAGAATAAAAACCTTGCGGTTTGCTGATGACAAAGTAATTCTGTAAGAGATAGCAAAGGACCTGGAAGAGACATTAAATAGAATGGACAGTGTCATGAAAGGAAGATATAGAATGAACATCAACAAGAGTAAAATGAGGTTAACGGAATGTAGTGTCAGAAAATCGGGCGATGCTGAAGGAATTAGATTAGGTAATGAGACGATAAAAGTAGTAGAAGAGTTTTGTTATTTGGGTAGCAAGATAACTTTTGATGACCGAAGTAAAGAAGATATAAAATGCAGAATGGCTATGGGGAAAAAAGCGTTACTGAAAAAGGGAAATTTTTTAACATACAATATTAATTTAAATGTTAGGAAGCTCTTTCTGAAAGCATTTGTATGGGGTGTAGCATTGTATGGGAGTGAAACGTGAACGATAAGGAGTTCAGAGAAAAAGATGATAGAAGCTTTCGAAATGTAGTGCTATAGACTAATGGGTAGATCACATAACTAATGAGGAGGTGCTCAACAGAATTGGGGAGAGAAGGAGTTTCTGGCATATCCTGACTAAGAGAAGGTGTAGGTTGGTGGGACTCAGTCTGAGACATCAAGGAATCGTCAACTTAGCATTAGAAGGAAGTGTGTGGGGTAGAATCGTAGAGGGAGACCGAGGGACGAATACAGTAAGCAGATTCAAAAGGATGTAGGTTGCCGTTCGTATTCTCAGATAAAGAGGCTTGCACAGGACAGGATAGCATGGAGGGCTTCATCAAACCAGTCTGCAGACTGAAAACCACCACAACAACAACCTTTATTCATACTAATGTTAATTTGGATAAAATACCATCTTCGTAATCTTCAATTATAGCGTAAAATGTGATGGATACTTTTGTCAGGTCCAGAGCAGTGAGTTTATATTGTCTTTTGGTTGCTTTGCTTCGGTATTTATAGCTATTTTATGCAATAAGAATTATTTATATTAAAACATACCTTAATTGAGGACAATATGGTATTTAATTCAGTAAAAACAATGCAAATAATGCATGGCGCGTACAATGAGGACGGTTCAAAAGGGATAATAAGCAATTTGTTTCAGTTACAAAGATAAAGAAGGCAGAGCAGTCACGATGGGAGAGATAAGGAGACGAAAAAAATGTATAGAGGTAGTAGCAATCGGCACAAAAGAAAGAAGAAATAGTGGTATGGGAAAGAGAAGTGGATGGAGAACACACATAAGCTCTGGGTGTCTGGATCACCCAGACTAACGAATTTCAACATAAAAATGTCGTCCCTTTTTCTCCACCATCGATACCCCTATGTTAAAATTACTTAGTCTAGGGTTTACAAACCCAACCATCAATTCGCAAAGACATATGCAAAGAGACAAAGAACAGACAATGGTGAATGAAGAGACATACATCAAACGTTTAGAAACAGATAGTGGTAATATGCCAAAAAAAGAATGGGAGACACACAATGTCAGAGACAGATAGTGAAAGTGGCAAATACAGTGGTAAATAAGATCGAGAAGTAGGAATAAAGATAATGAGAGCGGAAGAGATAGAAGAAAGAGCCAATGGGAGTGTGTGTGTGTGTGTGTGTGAGAGAGAGAGAGAGAGAGAGAGAGAGAGAGAGAGAAGAGAGAGAGAGAGAGACAGACAGACAGAGAGAGAAAGAGAGAGAGAGAGAGAGAGAGAGAGAAATGTAGACAGTAACAATGAAAAGGAGATGTGTACGAAAACTTCTTTACAATGATAGACTGAATAAAAGGATTTGGTATCTTCTGTGTTAAAAGAGTACGAATACGTTCGCATGCCAAAATGTTTGGTGAGGAAGTCGGTATGTCGACTGGGGTAGTTAGTTCCCCACTTCTCTTTATTTTAAAGAGTAACCTACAATGGGTGTTCAAATGAAAAGTTACGAAACGACAATGTGGGTGTAAGTGAAGTTTTTATTCAAAAGTAATCACTAGAGGCCTGAGAAAAACTATCCCACAGTTTAACGAGCCTAAGGCTTCCCTGTACCCAGAATTCCTGTGGCTGTGACTACGGGGTTATCAGTCCCTAATGTGTCCACTTTGTCGTCCCAGTTGAAGCGCTTCCCTTTGAGATTTTCCTTTTTATTTCTTTCTTTTTGCGAACCAAGGGCCACATGGTGAGATGACTGGAGTGTCTGTCAGCACACATCACTATTAATGGTTGTTTCGTGCTTGAGAAATTCGATGAGTATCGGACGTCGATAAAGACGGTGAGTATCACGTTGCCAGCTGAGGACACAGCGTTGAATTTTTCATGGGGAGGCGACGACGCATGCTTCGCGCTCTAGATGTAGTACTATGTTACCCAAAGCAGAATATTCAAATTTCAACCTCTTTGGTTGTTACGACGTTTCGTACCTTTTCATTTTAACACCCCTGGTATTTTCCATTTTCAGCTGACTTATTAATAGCTCAGAATGTTCTAATGAAACAACTCTCCTTTCAGACAAATTGTGCCATAACACCTCTCTTCTCCCTACTCCGATTCAGGAGCTTGTCATTAGTTAAATCAAATGTTCAAATGTTTGCTAAGGTTATGGGACTTAACTACGGGGTTATCAGTCCCTAAACTTACAAACTACTTACGAACTACCTTATACTAAGGACGGCCCAAATATCCATGCCCGAGGGGGGATTCGAACCCCCGACCGTAGGTGCCGTGCAGACCGTGACTGGAGCGCCTCAGTCCCCGCGGCCACCGCGGCCGGCGTCATTAGTTACTCAGCCTACCCAAAGACTCTTCTGTATTCTTCTGTGAGACCATATTTAAAAATATTTCAGTTTCCTCTAGCCTATTGCATGTAAATTATAGCCGGCCGCGGTGGCCGAGGGGACTGAGGCGCGTCAGTCACGGTCTGCACGGCCACTACGGTCGGAGATTTGAATCCCCCCTCGGGCATTGTGCCGTCCTTAGTATTAGGTAGGTCTTAAGTAGTTTGTAAGTTTAGGGACTGATGACCCCGTAGTTAAGTCCCATAAGCTCTACAAACTTTTTGTTGTTGTTGTAAATTATACGTACGGCTATATACCACATAAATATCATCAGAAAATGCTCCCTAACACTTAGATAATTTTCTGTTAACATAGTTATCTACTTCTTAACACATAGATATGGCGGCTGAAAAACAGCTGATTCAGTTCCTGATTTAAGTCAACTCAATTGCTATTTCTCTTTAATTAAATACACAGATTCAGTGCTCACTCTAATACTTTCACTGCAGAACATGTCACTTTGTCCACTTGAGCCGAATATTCTTAAGAAAAAGACACAATCCGAGCAGCCAAGAATGTTTCAAAAACGGTTGCATTTACATTGGCACGAAAATCGATTGTGGTAATGGAAAACCGCTTTCAAAGAAGTGGATTTCCATAATCGATCTTGGAGTGTTTACGTGACCAACCAAAAGCAGATTTGGGATATCGGTTTACGAAATCCGGTTTTAAAAGCCCATGTAAACAGGGTGTTTCAAAATGTTCAATGAGGTCATCAGTCCCTAAACTTACAAACTACTTATGAACTAACTAATCCTAAGGACAGCACAAATATCCATGCCCGAGGGGGGATTCGAACCCCCGACAGCAGTGGCCGTGCAGACCGTGACTGGAGCGCTTCAGTCCCCTCGGCCACCGCGGCCGGCCTAAACAGGGTGTTTGTGTACCTAGGTTTGCTGGTTAAGAAGGACGATGGCTCTTCACAAGAAATACGGTGTAAAATTGGGATAGGGGTGCGGCTCAGAACCTTAAAGAGATGTGAAAAAACACAACCCTAACTAGACTTACTAAATTGGCCCCGAGTCTTCCACGCCCCAATAACGTTTGCAGTGTTTATTTACTGGAAAGTAACATACTGGTGCTTGGGTTTTTTATCTTCATTTTGATAATGGAGTTTTTCGTTTAACAGGTTTTTCCTATTCTCACTGTCTTCGACAGGTGATTATTAACAACTGTTAACCTTTTCATTCCCAGTGTAGTTCCAGGACAACAACGTATTAAAAGTTGATTTTTGCCGTACTTTGTTGCATTTTTTGTTGATGAACAATATGCTTCTAGTACGACATTTTGCCGCTTGGTACGGCGTGTAACCACTTCTGAGACTTTAATCTGTCCATCTAGGAGGTTGTGTTGCGTTGGCGTCTGTAAGTGGCTGAGAGTGTGAGCGTGAGTGTGGTTCCTTTTACTTTATTCCAGCAGTGAACTGTCTCGTCTTTGGTGCTGTGGCGAAGATTATGCTTGCACTATTGATCTGGCAGTGTTAACTATCAACAAAGTAACGTCCCAGTAATAAAATACCTCGTTACAAACGTCTGTGTTGTGCATGAAATACATGACAAAAAATAAATAGTTCGACTAAAAATTTTAAAACACATATTTTGATATTCAGGGAATATATGACATCAACGGCAAATGGACAAAGCTGAAAATGTGTACCCAGCCGGGATTCAAACCCGAGTTTCCTGCTTTCTAGGCAGTTGCGCTGACCATTACACCACTGGAGACAGCGATCACCGCACCTGCAAGGACTATCTAAGCACGCCTCCCGACAGATACAAATTTCCAGCCCTACCCTGTCCACACTACTCACACTCGTGTAGACAATATTTTCTAGACTGACACGTTCCACATCATTATGAAATGTCGTACATATGATCTATGGAACAAGTATTAATCTAATCTAGCTATGAAACTAATTCCCGTAAGAGAAAGGGCCTCAAACTTGCCCACCCCTCCCCACTATATATATCTGTGTGTGTGTATAAACGTGTGGCGTCTGTTCAGAAAGAATCACGGCTGGGTTCACATTTTCGGCTTTGTCAATTTGCAGTGGATGTCATATAATCTGTGAATATGAAAGAATAACAACTGTAGGATCAGAAATGACGTCTGTTCTTTCGGAACAGACGCCACATGTATATACATATTTTGATGTTTACTGAACTGTATTAATACAGAAAACACTGAGTTTTATTTTTTCCAAATCTGATTTCATAATGTGGGACTGGAAGTGTTAAACATTCTATAAAATGCATTTTAGCCACAAGCTGTTTTCAAATTTTTATTAATTACCACTTTCGTTCAGTGACATCATCAGATGATAAAAGTTTTAAAACAGATCAGGAAATTACATAATATGAACTTCTGAACAGCTCTAGTGAACTTGTTTCTTCGTTCTATTCATAAGCTATTTTTATATGATGTTACATATGTCACATTTTAATCTGGGCCGGCCGCGGTGGCCGAGGGGACTGAGGCGCTCCAGTCACGGTCTGCACGGCCACTACGGTCGGGGGTTCGAATCCCCCTTCGGGCATGGATATTTGTGCCGTCCTTAGTACTAGGTAGTTCATAAGTAGTTTGTAAGTTTAGGGTCTGATGACCTCGTAGTTAAGTCCCATAAGCTATACAAACATTTGAACATTTTTTAAAAATATGAATGTATTAATGAACCATTGCTGTTATCAGTAAGTTACAGTTTTATATTACATATTTCTTGATCTGTTTTAAAACTTTTAACCTCTTATGATGATCATTGATCGAAATAGGTAGGTAATAAAGGTTTTAATAAAACAGCTTATGGTAAAAATGCATTTTATAAAAAGTTGTTCTCATAGTTTTAAAATTGAGAGACTTTAGTCACCATAGCTCTTAATTCTGATAAAAAACCGAAAAGTGCCAAGTAATAATCGTTCACTACAGCGGACGCTGCTGAGAGAAATGACTGAATACAGTCTCTCAGTTGCCAAGAGAGTAATAAATCAAACTAAAAAATGGAGCGAAGTAGGCGATTCTAGCGGCACACATTAGCCTGCCGCAACAGATCGGAACTTACTTTCGACTCTCCCTCGTATATAAAAATAATAATAATAATAATCAAGTAGGTGGGAAATAAAATAGCACCCTGGGACCAAAATGATAACCAGGATCCATGCTGTGTCTGACTTGGAATAAACGGCAGTATGAACGGTGTCTTTTCACCAGAAGGTGCGGCTGTATTCACGCTCCAGTAACTCACAATTCCTGGTTCTACACAACTAGCAAAGCAAACAGACTTTTACAAGTAATGACAAATTTACCCCAGATGGAAAAACCACCCACTCCAAAGTGGCAACCAAGCATTCGAATTCTGGATAGCTTGGAGTGCTCTACTGAACTTCCACGAAATACACACACGTATATGGGCACATCCGATATTCAAACAGAAAAGACTCGCGCAGAAATCACGCTATTCAGATTCAGGAACGACAGCCTATAATTTAACTGCAGAATCTTCAAAAGTGGAAAAAATAAGAAAATTGGCAAATGAGTAGCACTGTTTGGAATGGCCTTTATTGTAGACAAAAAAGTGCTGGACTCGTGTGTCATCGTTCAGAGGGCTAAGAAGCACAATTTAATTTGTGTGCATTTTCATTACCAGTCAATTTCTTCATTTTCGTTAGTGCTTCTGTTTTTAAGATGTTTATTCTCGCGTTCTTGCCAGATTTTGTTTCTGCTGAAAGCTACGTAATATAAGTGTTACTGCAGTTTTCTTACTTTTCACTTCTTTATTTCGTGTGTTTCGTTTTCAGAAAACTTTTATTCTCGCGTATTTGATAATAGTGTGCTCCATAGATTTTCGTGTTTATTTTGAAAACAGACAGAGACAGTATCGTTGTTTTTGACAGTATAGTTTCCATTGACCATAGTTCAGTCAGCTGCCAGCCCTTCTTTACTAAATTACTAGAGTAGTTACAAATTATTTAGTTTTCTACTTTCTGCCGTTAATTGTATCGATAGGATGGGTAGTATGTGTGCCTGCTGTGTGCGGACGCAGGAGGAGTTGGCAGCAGTTCGCGAACAGCTGAGCGGGCCGCTGGCTACGGTCAGCGGTCTTCAGGCTCTGTCTCGGGGTGCAGCGATGGTGGGGAGTCTGGTGCGTCGAGTACGTCGTCGAGTCGCATTCTCCGCAAGGGGAGTGGCGGGTTGTACTGCGTTCGCGCCGCTCGAGGCGAAAGGCCAATGTGGAGGCTGGCCACGCCCGTTCATCCTGTGGGTGGACATGTAGCCACGCCTTCAGCAGGGTCCGAGCAGGTGCAAGGGGGGAGGGGATTATTAGTTATTGGGAGCTCCAATGTTAGGCGCGTGATAGAGCCACTTAGGTAGATAGCATCGAGATTCGAAAAGAATTCGAACGCGCACTCGGTGTGTCTGCGGGGGGCCTCATCCGAGATGTGGAGGCAGCCTTGCTGCCGGCTATCGAACGTACAGGGTGCGGTCGACTGCAAGTCGTGGCTCAAGTCGACAACAGTGACGCTTGTCGCTTGGGTTCTGAGGACAGCCTCGGTTCCTACGGGCGGCTGGCGAAATTGGTGAAGGCTGCTGCCCTCGCACGCGGGGTGCAAGCAGAGCTGTCGATTTGTAGCATTGTTCCTAGGGTTGATCGGTGTCCTTTGGTTTGGAGCCGAGCGGAGGGTCTGAACCAGACGCTTCGCCGACTCTGTGACAGTCATGGCTGCAGATTTCTGGATCTGTGTTATCGGATGGGAAATTGTAAGACGCCCCTAGATAGATCAGGGGTGCACTAGACTAAGGAAGCATCTACTCAGGAAGCGGAATACTTGTGAGATCACATGGGTGTTTTCTAGGTTGGAGCACTCGCGAGTCAACATTATGACAGTGAATTCAGGCCGCATTCAGAACAACAATAAGTTGGTAAATTCCAGAGAACAGCCACGGCAGCCCTACATAGTCCAGCACCAGCCACATGGGCTGAATACTATTATTTCTGAAGATGACCTATATTAGGTTGAAACCGGTAAAATAAAAATAAAAAATTTACCTTTGCGATCAAGATGTTATTACAATACAAATATTGTCAAGGAAGATCGCTTTTTTTCTCCTAGGACGATGCAGGAATTGCAGCAGAAAGCTTGAAGAATTTCGGCCCAAATTCACTCAAAGAAATTACTCAAATGATCCAAAACATCTGGCAAACCGAAAAAAATTCGGATGGCTGGAAGAGTGCTCTGATTCATCTACTACGACCTGGCGATATTAACAGAGGATAAGCTGACTGCAATCAAATTGCTGGAAGTACTCAAACAATGTGCAGAAAAAGTAGATTTGTTTGAGAAAACTGAATTCTTTTGTTCAAAAATAGAAATTGCAAGCTTGAAAACAAACTATGGTAAAATTAGTCCCATACTTTAAATACCTTGTAGAATTCAACGAACCAAAAGATATTGAAAGAATCTCAAAACAACAATGCTTCCAAAAAATATAAAAGGATTAGGGTTATCGAAAACACCTACTTTTAAAAATATTTTGTCAAGAGGGGGCAAAAATTTGACACAACAATACCGTCATAAAACCAGCAATTCTCTACGGAAGTGACTTGGAAAATTCTAGGACGAAGACATACCAAAGACGGTTATGGGCTACAATCAATTAAACCAAAAGATAAGTTTTCAAACATCCGTCTGATATTAGAGAAATAATGAAATTCTGTGGCCACCTCAGCCGAATACTAGAAGATCGATTGACGAAGAGAATAATTTGTTATGTAACCTCACTCAAGAATTCTACACCTTGGATACAAGAAATTCAAAATTACCTAAATAACGCAAACACAAGACCAGCCGAAATTCTAGAAAGAGACATCTTCAGACACAAAGTAGAAAAATGGCAATTTATAACACAGCAACCTAAAGGCAAACAGTTGAGACCAAAGTGGTCGGATGAGCGTAAACAAGCCTTTTCGGAAAGAATGAAAGCCTACTAGAAGAAGAAGAACTCAAAGAAAAACTGATCGAGTTATTTGCTTAACGTCTTCCATTTTTGGGGAGAATTCGCCAATGAACATTATGAGAAAAATAATAACAGGCACAATTTCCAAAGTGAAGTAAAAGGGAGCATTGTTCTAATCATTTGAAATCAAGATATGTGTCCGATAGGACTATGGATTGTCATCAATACTATTTAACTGTGTCCTCGAGAAGATTGTGAGAATTTGGAATTCCGAACTTGAAAATCAAGGGCTTAGCTCAATCTATCTATGAAGAAAACCGGGAGGAATCAAAGTCAACTACCTAGCTTTCGTTGATAATTTTGCAATACTTTCAGAGAAATTAGAAAAAGCGACTATAAAGATCAAGCTACTACAAAGGATCGCTGTGCAAGACAGGATTTCGGATTTCGACAGAGAAGAGCAAATTCTGCAAAATTGACAAACATGGACCACCATTCCTTGAAAGAGAGATTTGACTGACGGAAAGAGTAAAAAACTTCAAATTCCTCGGTGAAACATACAAGGGAACGGACTGGAGAAAGCTGCTGTGGGGGACCAGATTTCAACAATGGAGAGAGCTTACGGATTGACTAAAAAGAATTACATGATCACAAATATAAAACACGACAATGTTGCAATATTCCACAATATTTATTGTTTAGTACAAAGTAGTTTTCGGCTGTTACGCCATCATCAGGTACAACGTTTACTATAAACAAACGTGAAGGCCAAGATTTTACTACATGTGCATCAAAGAATGAAATAGATAAGCGAAAGACAAACTTTGTTAGGAAGGTGTAGTAAGAAGTGCTCCAAAATTATTGACTAAGTAGCGAAGAACCGTAAGTGACAGTTTAAAAAATAAATTACATGGTATTTGTTACAAAAATAAGCGATAATTTGGAAAAGTTAATAAGATGACAATTGGTACACGGTTGTTTGATAGTAAAAGAAGGTTACATGGAACAATTAAGCCTATAGTGTAACTTTACGAAAAGGTGAGAAAGACATGTGTATCACTATAAAATATTACACACCAAAATAGGCCTACAATGAATTATTCACAGGCAGGGTGGAGGAACAGGTAACATTCATAACAGTTTGGTAGGGCTATTGGTAAACTATGTGTATATGTAACAAATTATTCCAGATTACTTCCAGTCAAAATAATATAAAAACCTAGGCACTATTGACTAAATGTTTATCACATTTCTTAAGTGTAATCATGTATCAAACATTGTACCAAGAACCAACGGAACATTCTATCCGCGAAAATAAAAATATTTACAACAAAAGTACATCTCTTGGGGCGCCAAAATAAAGTACTACAGTGCTGTGATAAAAACAGAGTTTCTGCATGCCAGCGAATGCCTCTCAATAAACTGCAATTTGGAAAAGCTGGAAGTGACAGAAAGAAGAATATTACGAAAAATTATGGGTCCAGTCCAGGTTGAGACGGGCTGAAAACTTCGGAACAACAACGAAATCTGACAAAAGATGGAGAAAATATCAGAGAGCATGAAAGAGAGGAGGTTATCATTTCTAGAACACCTGTACAGAATGGTCAAAACCAGATTAAGCAAACCGATATTCGACTACCTATAGCAAAAGAAGGCAGCAACGGTTTAGATTAAGGAAGCTCGTAAAGATCTGGAAAGTTCAACATTCAGGAAGCTCAGATGTTAAATATGGATACGTTTCGGGCCGTGATTAAAAATTTGGGAGGATTTCAAGTCGAAAGAACGAAGAAAACTGGAAGAGCCTGGACGGATGAGCGGGAGAAATAGCACAGTGTCCATATAGAGTACTGGAGGAAGAGTGAACTTGAGGCAAGGAAGAAATGAAATTGTTGCGTGATTCTACGTGTCCATTCGCAAACAATAATAATAAGTAACGACTGAAAAAGTAAAAGGCTACGGTGGTGCCAAACCGAAGGATCGAGGAAGCTCTCAATCGCAGCTGAAGAGCAAGGCCCTACTCACACGGGGATACGCATATCGCGTCTCCAGCTACCTGGCAACCAGTGGACTGGCAGACAGTACGACTCGAGTGGCCCATCAAATTCACACTGGCACGACTCCATTCGAGTCGCTGAATCGCTGCCGAGTCGCTGGCAGTGTGAATTAAACCTAGACGGAAGCTCTCTTCTGTGTGTACCCTGCCGCCTGCAGTACGATATCTAAGGACTTTAGTAGTGATGCTGATATTACAGTACAGTTTTATTACTGCCGGCGGTACTTGCAAATAGTCCTGAAAATTTGTGATTGTGACTTCTTAAGAGCTATCACAATATTTGCAATATTTGAAACGAATAACGCTGGGACATAACAATAACTGAGGTACGAATAGTTCAGCAAATTCAATAATGATTTTGTTGTACTACAGATTGTGTGAACGGTTGTGTGAGTTTTCTAAGCAACGTCTACTTCCTACCATTATCTATTCAGTGCTCCCCACGTTTTTGTTTTCCAATTTTTTTTTTTTTTATTTTTTTTTTTTTTTTATTTTTTTTTATTTTTTTTTTTTTATTTTTTTTATTTTTTTTTTTTTTATTTTTGTTGTTCTTCAGTCCGCAGACTGAATCTGCTTACTGTATTCGTCCCTCGGTCTCCCTCTACGATTTTTACCCCACACACTTCCTTCTAACGTTAAGCTGAAAATTTCTTGATGTCTCAGGATGTGTCCTACCAATCTATCCCTTCTTTTAGTCAGGATATGCCAGAAACTCCTTTTGTCCCCAATTCGCTTAAGCAACTCCTCATTGGTTACGTGATCTACCCATCTAATTTTCATCATTCGTCTGTAGTATTACCATATCATTTTTTTTAAATTTACATCCGCGGTGGAGTGGCCAAGCAAATTGAGGCGCTATGATTCGATGCGCGAGGCCGTTCTCCGTCGGGGGTTCGAATCCCCCCTCGGGCATGGATGTTTGTGCTGTCTTTAGTATAAGTTAGTTCATAAGTAGTTTGTAAGTTTAGGGACTGATGACCCCGCAGTTATGTCCCAGAAGCTTAACAAACATTTGAACATTTTTAAAATTTACAAGCCCGTATTTTTTGGGTCTGTCTGAGTGAGCTTAGGATTAGGAGAAATTAATTTTTACTTGCGGCGGTACATGCAAATAGTCCTGAAAATTTGTGACTGCTTAAGAGCTATGACAATATTTGCAATATTTGAAACGAATAACGCTGGGACATAACAATAACTGAAGTACGAATATTTCAGCAAATTCAATAACGATTTTGTTGCACTACAAATTGTGTGAACGGTTGTGTGATTTTTCTAAGCAACGTTTACTTCCTACTATTACCTATTCAATGCACCCCTCGTTTTTGTTTTTCAAATTGAAAAAGTATTGTCATAGCTTTTTCAAATTTACAAGCGCAAATTTTTGGGTCTGTCTGTATGAGCTTAGGATTAGGAGAAATTTTTTTTTTTTTTTACTTTTCGGTCGGTTTTAAAAAAACGTTAGATTTTTTAAAAAGATATTTAAATAACTTTTTTTATTTTGGTCTAGTGCGTGTGAAATTTTTAAATCGATTTCAAACAACATTATGATGAGATTACAGTAGACATGTGGTTACTTTAATGTCTTTATTTTTTTTTCCGTTATGTCTAACAATATATATCCACCTTCTATGTATATCACGCGAATAGACACCGAACGTAAAAACTAAAGAGAGCGGAGCGCACCCATTTACTGTCGACCATTCTTACCGTAAAACATTCGTGATAGAAACATTAAAAGAGTGTTATCACCATACAAGAGGTAAGGAAAAGATTCAGTATGTTCTGACCTAAACCGGTGTTGAATGTTATAACACGTCGTAATGTCAGGAAAAATGTTTTACATATCAAAAATAAAAAATGAAACATATTTTGGCACAGTGCGGAACTCAATGGTTCGAGTGCAACCAGGAAGCTGGGAAAATCTGCGAGCCAACCGCGGTGGCCGAGGGGACTGAGGCGCTCCAGTCACGGTCTGCACGGCCACTGCGGTCGGGGGTTCGAATCCCCCCTCGGGCATGTATATTGTTTTGCCGTCTTTAGTCTTAGCTAGTTCATAAGTAGTTTGTAAGCTTAGGGACTGATGACTCCGTAGGTAAGTCCCATAAGTTCTACAAACATTGAACATTTTTTTTTTTTTTTTTTTTTTATCCGCGCCGGTATGTCGGGTCACGTGGTATCCGAGTCGCGGCGACTCTGCGACACCGCTACTCAAGCACCCCGTGAGAACGGCTCTATTTAACTACACATGCCGCGTCCCTTGGTCGCAGAGTATCTCAATCGTTCGGCGACTGGAGAATCGCCGGCCGCGGTGGCCGAGAGGACTGAGGCGCTCCAGTCACGGTCTGCACGGCCACTACGGTCGGGGGTTCGAATCCCCCCTCGGGCATGGATATTTGTGCCGTCCTTAGTATTAGGTAGTTGATAAGTAGTTTGTAAGTTTAGGGACTGATGACCCCGTAGTTAAGTCCCATAAGCTTAACAAACATTTGAACATTTGCACTGGAGAATCCCCGTGCGAATACGGCCTAAGAAGGTGTGTTGGAGAGACAAGTGGAGGCGGTACTTACAGCAGCGTCGCGACGCCGAAGCGTAGCCTCCGGTGCAGCCCGGCGCCCTCGCCGGGAGAAACGTGCAGACTGGCTGTCAGTGGCGCCAGCGGCAGTGGCAGTGGCGCGCCAGTGGTTTGGCGCCAGATGTGTGCTACAGATAGCGGCGCGCGGGCGGCTTGTCGTATGCAGACGGCGTCGCAGCGCGCGCGCTGTGTGGTGTGGAGTGGTGGTGTGGTGGCGATGCAACGGGGACGAGGCTGCCGCCGCGCCGCGGGCACGTCGCGCTGCACGTAGCCCGAGCCGTGTGCGGTCTGCAGCGGGCGGGCGGGCCACCGTCACTGCACGCACTGATGACACACCTATTACCGATTACGAAATCGGAATACTAAAACATTTCGACCGTTTCAGGGGGTTGAACCAAATGTAATGACAAAGCTGAGAATTTTATGCCGGACCGGGATTCGAACCCAGATTTCCCGCTTCGGGCCAGCGGTCGCCTTAACCAAGTAGGGTATCCAGGCACGCTTCCCGGTCCGAAGCGGAAAATCCGGGATCGAATTTTCAACTTTGTCGTTGATTTTATTTCGAATCCCTGAAACGGTCCAAATGTTTAAGTACAGTAGAGTCCCAAAAACTCGGTCTAATGTGGACCGAATGTTGGCCGAGTTTGTGAAAATAATATGTTCAAATGTTTGTAAAGCTTATGGAACTTAACTACGGGGTCATCAGTCCCTAAACTTACATAGTACTTACGAACTACTTACGAACTAGGACGGCACAAATATCCATGCCCGAGGCTAAGATTTTTTGTTATAAAATACTTTCTATTGTTACCTTAGAATACCGTACAAATGATGGAATACAGTAACACAAAATAAATTTAAGAAAACATCTAAGGCATCTCCATAATTTTGCTTGTTCAAGGTTGTAAACCTTGAACAAGCAAAATTATGCACAATAGTGATTTACTTCATAAAACATATTCCACTAAAATTCTCATCTCGCCTATGCTGATTTTAAAAGGCACTGTGAAAAAATGCACTCCCATTTGATCACGACTATTTTTTTTTTTTTTTTTTTTTTTTTTTTTTTTTTTTTTTTTTTTATATGAACACGCATCTGCATGGTTCATTAATGTAATTCGAGGAATTTGTAAATAGAGTGCAGGTGTTACAAGAAAATATGAAGTCTAGGTCTATTTATAGCAGAGCCTGTAACTGCTACACGCTACGATTTCAATCCTATCTTGCATTCTGGGAGCAATGAATAATTTCCGAGCGCGTGCAGGGGTGTGGCCGAGTTACCCGGACTGCCGGGTTACCGAATGCTAAGTTTTCGGGGCTCTATTGTACTTCGATTTCGTAAAGTTATGGCCGTTACTGTCAACTCACGGTGTCTGTTCTTTCGGACATATCCAAAAACAACAGACACCACATCAATAATTGTAAATATGCCCACAACAGGCAATGACAATACCAGTGCTGACGCTTTAAAACGCTCGATCCATTGCGGGAATCCAGTATAGGCTGCGAGCAAGAGTAATCAACGGGCAGGGGTCTACAAGTTGAGAATTTGGGTTGGAAAGGAAGCGTGCCTGAATAGCCTACTCGGTAAAGGCGACCGCTGGCCCGACGCGCGAAATCCGGGTTCGAATCCCGGTCCGGCAAAAATTTTCAACTTTGTCGTTGAATTCAGTTCAACCCCATGAATGGGTCGAAATTTTTTAGTTTTGATTTCGCAAATTTACGGCCGTTACTGTCAACTAATGGTACCTGTTCTTTCGGACTTGTACTAAATGCCGCGGCGGAACGGCCGAGCGCATTGAGGCGCTCTGCTACGATGCGCGAGGCCGTACCCCGTCGAGGGTTCGAATCTTCCCTCAGGCATGAATGTTTGTGCAGTCTTTAGTATAAGGTAGTTCGTAAGTACTATGTAAGTTTAGGGACTGGTGACCCCGCATTTAAGTCCCATAAGCTTTACACACATTTCAACGTTTTGAACATGTACAAAAAGAATGGACACCACGTCAATAGTATTGCTAATTGGATTAATATTTGTTCCATGGATCCTGAATACGAGATTTCGTAATGATATAGAACGTATCAGTTTAGTAAAAGATAACATTACATGACGGACATTTTATTTATTTATTTATTTTTGTATAATTACTAATTTTTATGTAAAACTTCACCTTTAAATGAGAACATTTAGGTTTAGGCTTTACTGTGACTGTCGTTTGAAATTGATTAAAACACAAGGTATTACTGTTACCAGCCGCTTTGTTTATTGTATCTACAACGCGTTTCAAGGGTTCAAACCCCCATCATCAGGTGGAATAACATTATGCTGTGTACATGTAGGTTAGGTTGACCTGTTGCTCTGTCCCTAGTGGTCACAGGTCCCTTGCAGTGTCATATTCTCATGTATCTGTAATAAATCACAGCCACCAAGCCACAGCCACATCCACGATGATGGGGATTTGGACACTTGAAACGCGTTGTAGGTACAGTAAACAAAGTAGCTGTAACAGTAATATATTTTTTTAAATGAAAAATTCATCTATTGAGTAGAAGGACTTGTCATTCATAAATTCTACTATCAATTTGTTTTTGAATGTTGATTGGCTATCTGTGAGACCTTTCATGTTATTTGGTAAGTGACCAAAGCATTTTGTGGCAGTATATTTCACCCCCTTCTGTGCCAAAGTTAGATTTAAACTCGAATATTGTAGATCATCTTTTCTTCTAGTGTTGTACCTGATGTACACTGCTATCACTTTGGAATTGGAATATATACATTGTCAAGGTACTGTGAAGATCCCTAGATCCTTAAATATCTGCCAGATGATCTTGGGAGGGCTTCAGAAATTATTCTACTTAGACACTTTTGTGCAATGAATACTTTTTTGCTCAGGGATGAATTACTCCAAAATATAACCCCATATGAAAGGAGTGAATATAAACAGGCACAGTAATTTACTGAGATGTTTGTCACCAAAATTTGCAATAAACCTAATAGCGTAAGTTGCTGAAATCAAATATTTCAGTAGTTCATCAGTGTATTACTTCCAATTCATTTTTTCATCAGTGCAAACACCTAAAAACTTTCAATATTCTACCTTAGCTGCAGACTCCTATTGATAAGCTATATTTACTAATGATAAATCTTATGCCATTTACGGTATGGAACTGTGTGTACTGTGTTTTATCAAAATTTAATAAGAGTCAATTTGCAGAGAACCACTTAATTTTCTGAAAGACATTATTTGCAATTTCGTCAGAAAATTCTTGTTTGTGGGGTGTGACTGCTGTACTTGTATCATCAACAAAAAGAACTAACTTTACATAATCGTGAATATAAAATGGCAAATCATTAATACATATCAAGAACAGCAAAGGACCCAATACCGAACCTTGTAGGACCCCATTCTTGATACCTCCCCAGTTTGCAGAATTAGCTGATTTTTGCAATTTACCTGCACCACTTATTTCAACTTTCTGCGCCTTTCCAGTTAAGTATAAATTAAACCATTTGTGCTCTGCCCCAATAACACCATAGTACTTACGCTTATCTAGAGGAACTCTATAATTTACGAAATCAAGTGTCTCTGAGAGATAAAAAAAATTAATTAAAAAAACCACCAACGGGTGATGTTCGGTTATTTAGAGTATTTAATATTTGATTAGTGAAAGCACATATAGTACTGAATTTAAGTATGGGGTGTGACCATCCTCCGCCTTTATGACGGCTTGCACAGTGCTGAGGATACTGTGACATTACAGATAAAGGGGGAAGCTGATTGTTTCCATGTGAAAAGCAAGTTCTGACAAGCTGTTGGGTTCCCCAGCCAACCGGCTAACAGTTTGGACCTAGTGAATGGAATAGAGGTCGATAGGGAAACGGAGGTCTTGGATGAGTGCGGGTGGCTATCCCAGATTACAACTGAAATACATTACAGCCACACAAATTATTCTAAAAAGCCATATAAAATCAGGGGATGATTAAACGACAATTATAATTATATGAATGGATTCAGGAGACTTGAAATTGAATTTTAAAGATGAGGCGTTAGGGCAAGCGGAAGGATACAATTTTGGTAGCAGGTAGAGCACGCTTTCGAACGCTTGTGGGGGAACTTGTAACTTGGAAGCGGTGGTGATAGGTTGGGTGACTGGGCGGACTGAAGCCGCATTACGAACTTGTGATTTGAAGAGGTAGGCACTTGTGGACTTGGAAAATTTACGGGACTGTGACTGCAGAACTTAGTCTCTGGTTGAAAAGTCGTAAACTATGGACGGTAGTAGGGCTGTGAAACTGATAATTCAGCTATCGTGTACTTATATGATGACAAACTGTGTTTTGTAACAAACACTGTAATTAAACGCGGATTAATTTGGAACTGCAATGTTCGATGGACTTCATTAATTTACGAGTGACAATTTGGAACGTTTACTCTCAAGTGCGTGTGATACTTATTGCGAGTCTCATGAACAATAGTTGGGGAAATATTCAATTATTTACCGATGTATAAAGTATGACCACCTCCGCATTTTCATGTCTAAAACGAGTAATAAACTGCATTTATATAAAAATTACTTCGTGAGTAAATTTCTTCTAAACATTATTATAGAATCCATTTTGTTGGTTATTCAGAGATTTAATTTATGTTTATTTAAATATATTTTTCGCGTCACTATCTATAGATTGATAGACTTCCTAAACTACAGATTAATTATTGATCTTATTTAAATAGTTTGGGTATCTGTTTAGGGCATAGAAGCTGACATACATAACTCACCCCTATGAACAGAGACAACGAGCCATAAACCTTTTACTACTCTGACTTATGTATTGCCCAATTCTTATTGGTGAGTACCGATAGGAAGGTCGCAGATACTTTAAATGGGTTTGAAAGGTGTATGTATGAGGTGTGTTCAAAAACTAAGGTAACTTTCTATTTTAATAAAAAAAATTATTTATTCATCAATATTTATGTTGTCCCCTTTAAAGTAATTCCCCTCAGATACAACACACTTGTGCCAACACTTCTTTCCATCCTTGAAGCACTTCTCATAAGCACTATTTGGTTCAGCCAATGAGTACTTGCAACAATGCACTTTTTATTTCCTCAGTCGTTGGAACTCATCTTTTCATAGGGATCTTCAGTTTTGGGAACTGTAAAAAGTCGCAGGAGGCCGAATCCGGTGAATATGGTGGCTAAGGCATGATTGTCGTGTTATTTTTGACCAAAATATCTGTCACAAGCAACCATGAATGAACAGGCGCATTGTTGTTATGCGAAATTCATGGTTATTTTGCGTATTGCTTCTCGCAAATGGTGTATAACGTCAAGGTAATACTCCTTATTGACCATACGAGCTTGAGGCAAAAATTCATGATGCACTACTCCATAATTATTGGAAAAAAGGAGGCGAGCAAAACTTGATATTTATCGAACTTGGCGTGCTTATTACGGTCTTGGCTCTCTGGGTTGCTTCCATTGGGACATTTGAACTGTGATGTCGACGTCATAATCGTAAACCCATGTTTCGTCACAAGTTATAACTCTTTAGAGTAAATCAGAATCATCATTGACGTCATTCAAATTCTTCTGATCAGAATTGAGAAGTTTTGGAACAAACTTTACTGACAGACGTCTCATGCCTAAAACATCCGGGAAAAAATGCATGGCACAAGCCAATAGATACGCCAACGTTCTCAGCTACTTCTCTTCTGGCATCCTTTCGCTCATATAGTTGACAAATGCCGTCTTGAGATACATTATTATTGCTACGCGAAAATGGCGCGTCATGGAATTAACGTCTATACAATGCATATTTTCGGGTTAAGCTTAATCTGAGATGATTTTCTGTCTTAAACTAATATATAACGAGTTCCCATTTCTCTTTGTCACGCCATAACTTGAGAAATGCTCGACCGATATCACTAATCTTTTGTTGATGTTGTTTTCATAATTCGAAGGAACACGTTTTTAATAGATTAATATTTTGGGGGAAATCCACAGGAAAGTTGGAAACTTTGAGAATAATTGAAAGTGTGTTTTTCAATGTGTCAGTGTGTTTCTATTGCATACAGATCTGGAGTCTTTTTTAATATTTTGATGAATTTTGCACACTTAGTCTTCCAAACAAGATGAATCTCACTGTCTGCATAAAATTTCGTTCGATGTATGGCGGTAGGTATTTAACTTCTTGATTTTCCCAAACTCCGAAGTTTTGCTCGCATCTTGATGAAAGTTTGTACATTTGACTTCAAAACAAAAGAATGCTCACTGTCTACATAAAATGTTTTACTCTGCATGGCTGAGGGTACTGTATTTATTAACTTTGACAAAACTCCATACCTTTGCTCTGATCTTGACTTTTTTTTTCACACTGTACCTTTAAACTAAAGGGAAGATCACTGCTTTCATAATTTTTGTACGATTGCATGGCAAAGATTACCTTACAAAAACTTTGGGGCTTACAAATTACTTAAACTAACTTTAGCAAAGGGCAACACACACAGCCATGCCCGACCGCGAGCAACAACCAACGATCACGGAATAACATAGAGAGGCCATACCATCTAATCAGCGTACAGGCAGTGAAGCCCGGCAGCCATCTTGGTTGGGTGTAGGAACGCAGTTGGGCCGATAAATGCGTAGTTCTTCAAATGGCGCCCGCCTTAAATACATTCTCATTTGAACCCCTTAGGGTAGGAGAAAGATTAGCCTACCAAATATTTCACGTAGACAGGTGAATACGGAAGGAATGTAACAGTGTTCTTAGCAAGTACAATACGTATTATATTTGTATAAAAATAATAATTGAAACTATTACTTTTATATGAAATAAAAATTGTGACATGAAAAAGTTAGTCGCCTGCCACTTTTTTCGTTTTGTGGTCAGGAAATTTTCGTTAGCGAGAAAGTTGTAGATAATGAGAAGAACTTTTCTTTTTATTTAAACAACTTTTTATAGCTACCCCGGTTTTCTCACAAATTTGGATACAATAGAGCGGTGGAACTTTTAAAATTCTACTTTTTACTTTCAGCGAGCTTGCTCACCAGCGAGCACAGATTCTGTTGCCCACTCACCTTATACTTTGTGACCAGTTTTGATAAACGTTTGTAATTTGGGATACAGTTTTCGGTATCCAATAACTATGACTTAACACTTTTTATTTATTTTATTACTAACTAGATGAGCCGCTCCGGCTTTGTACGGGTAATCTTTTACTACTTTAACTCGAGAACTGCAGAACGTCTCATAATGCTGTTTCTTTCAATGTTTTCGGTATAATCCTGTGTTCAACGCTGGCTATATTAAATGCCAATACGAAAATGAGAAATAATTGAAATAAGAGTAATAACGTAGAATGGTTTACCACTTCCGCACTTTCGTGATCTTTGTAGCGTTAACTATACCTGCGCCAAAGTACATAGTATAGAATTATAAAATTCACGACGATAAAAAAAAAAAAAAAGACCGCGAGATCATATGTGTAACTTTTACATATCTCCCACAATCACTATATCTGCAGTTTGAAGACATCTGGCGCCAACACTTTAGAAAAGTAAAATGATCAATGTGGTTAACTTGTAAAAGTTAGACACATGCTGTCACCGTTTTTTTTCTTTTTGTTTTGTTTTGTAGATGTTTGTGAGTTCTTCAAGTTTATACTATGTGCACTGGCCTAGCTCTTATAGTTTAGGCTGCAGAGCTGACTAAAGTGCAGAAGCAGTAAACGATTCTACGTTATGATTCTTATTTTAGTTTTTTTTTTTTTTCATAATTATATTCGTATTGGCATTAAATATAGCCTATATTATCCCAAGATTCTAAAGAAGAAATTAAAAGAAACCGCATGACGATACGTTCACTACTCCTCTAGTTATAAAAGGTTTAAATGGACAAAGAGAGAGGAAAAATGTGCTTCTATTTTATATAATAGTATGATCTGCTATCCCTATCTGAAATTTGTAATTATTTATGGCAAAAACAGACTGTCAAAAAGGAACGCCCTGAAATATACGAGAAAGGAATTAACAGACAGCGAACTCAAACTACCCTGTGCTCACAGCTGTGGCCGGGTCGCGCTCGGCCGCCATGTTGGTTGGGTGTCGCGCTCTCAGCCGGCTTCATTTCTCTGTCATTGTAAGCCCTCTTTACGTTATTCTGTTCTCAGTGGCAACAACACGCTCCGCAGCAAGGTGCCTTGGAGCGCTCGGCCACTCCACCGCGGCTGTTTCCACTGATCGCCACTTATATGAGGTTCGAAGCTGGAGGGGGGGGGGATGAATTAAGGAGGAGGGAGTGGGCAGGGTGAGTGGAAGAAATGGGCCGTCACATGAGGAGGTGGGGCTGTACAGAGAGGTGGTAGAGGAAGAGAGATGTAGAGAGGGACATCAGTGGAGGTAAGATGGACTACAAGAATATATAAGGAAGTGTCCCGATTGACTGACTGACGGACTGATTGACTGACTGATTGACTGACTTATCATCGCCCAGCCCAAACCACTGAAGATAGAAACTTGAAATTTGTGGAGGGTGTTGATCTTACTCTGTAGGCGTAATTTAAGAAGCGATTTTTCGATATTCCGTCCGTAAGGGTGTGAAATAGGGGATGAAATCTTTTTTGAAAATACGTAGCTATTTAGGCAATTTTGAAGCTAGAACTACAAAATTTAGGATTCTAATTCAGGGTTCGAATTTAAAAGACACGTGTTTTGGGATTTTTTGAAATTCGACAAATAAGGGGTAAAGTAGGTGACGCAAAAAATTGATTTTCAAAAATATGTTGCTGTTAACTTAAATTTTAAGCTACAACTACGAAACTTAGGATATGGACTCTTGATCAAAATTGAAAAGACACGAGTTTCGGTATTTTTGTAAATTTAAAAACTAAGGGGGTAAAAGAGGGGATCAAAAATTCTTTTCGAAAACACTTTGTTGTCAAGACAATTTTGAAGCTATAGCTGCAAAAATTGGTATTTGTATTTTTCGTCATGATTTAAAAAATACGTGTTTCGGTATTTTTGGAAATTCAACCATCAAGGGGGTTAAATTGGAGAGGGGGTGTTTTTCGAAAATCTGTTGCTATTTAGGCAATTTTGAAGTTAGAACTACAAATTTTCGGATTTGGATTCGGGGTTCGAATTTAAAAAATACGTGTTTCTGTATTTTTGGAAATTCGACCAATAAGGGGGTGAAATACCAGATGTAAAAATTGAGTTTCAAAAATATGGTGCTGTTAACTCAAATATCAAGCTATAACTACGAAACTTAAGTTATGGATTCTTCATCAGGATTAAAAAGAAACAACTGGTGCAGACCAACCAGCCTACGCATGCGAAGCATCGGGGGTTCATAATATATATATATATATATATATATATATATATATATATATATATATATATATATATTAATTTCTGTTCGTTAGTCTCACTAAAACTCGTGAACGGCTAAACGGATTTGGCTAATTTTAGTCTTGAAATACTCGTGTAAGTCCAGGGAAGGTTTAAACGGTGATAAAATATGGAAAAGTTGTCCGGAAAAAGAGGAAAATCTGGAAAAACTGAAACAGCTTTTTACAGTGAAATATCAATACCGTTGGTCCAATGGCGACAAAATTTTGTACATTTTATGTTGATAGCAAGAGGGAGGTTTGCATCAAATAAAAATTTGGAAAAGCCGCCCGGAAAGTAGGAAAATTTAGGAAAAACCGAAAGCGATTTTTTTTTTCTATGAATAAATATAAATTGTCACGTGGTTGTAAGAGGATCACTAAGTACGGCTTGAAAGAACAAGGTTTGTATGAAATAAAGTTTTTGTAAAATCTACCGGAAAATTGGAAAATTTGAGAAAAAAATGACAGTGCGTTTTTCAACGTGTTTTTGATTGAATTTAGCATTATAACTAACTATTCGCACGACGGGTAATTCATTTTTTGTTTTGTTCATTATCGTCTTGGAAAAGTTTTCAGTAAAAAAAAAAAAAAAAAAAAAAAAAAAAAAAAAAAAAAGGGAAAGTTAAAAAGGAAAGTCGTAAAATTCGAACCAAGTCCTTTATTTAATGTGTTTCTAAATGTACTCAACACTAAGTTGAGAACCGTTCATTCGATTGTGATAACATTTTGATCATTTGTCGTTCAATGTCTGATTGCGATAAAATTTTTCATATTTGACGTTCAAAGCAAGAGTAACGTTCTTATGAAATAAAAATTTGGAAACGGTTCTCGGAAAATTCAGAAAAATAAAGAGATTTTTCTATTAAATATCAATACCATTCATCATACTGCGAAAAAATTTTTCACATTCGACGTTCAAAGCGAGAGGAAGGTTTGAGTGAAGCAAAACTTTGGAATAGTTGCCCAGAAAATAGAAAAATTTGTGGAAAACTGAAAAGCTCTTTTCTTTCGGATATCAATATCATTCGTACGATTGCGATAAATTTTTTCACATTTGACGTTCAAAGAAAGAGTAAATACATATTAGCAATCGCGAAGCATTGCCGGGTCGACTAGTATAGAATAAATAAAACGTTACCATTATTGTCCCTAAGACTTTATAGGGTATGAGGATAGTAGCTTTTTAATATGAAAGCTAGCTTCACAGGAGAAGACATTAATCAGTATTCCATCGGAATTGTCCTCTTCGGTCATTAAACAATGGATCGGATACAAGTCAGTCCTTCGTGACCAAGTGACGCGTTAGCTCATAGGAAGGCTGTGGAGGCTGCACACGTCCATCAAATTCTAGGGACGCGCACCGCCTCGCGTGTTAACGTCGAACGTCGCTGTCACAACGCACGTCAAGCAGCCAGCCGTTTGCAAGAGGCTAACGACCTTCGCTGAGGGTGCGGTGTTGGGATGTTGCAAACAACGATCCTGTGTTCCGTGAAGCGATTATAAATCATGTTCGCAACAGGTAAGAATGTAATATTATGCCTTGTCTACACTTACGGCAAAAAGTTCTAACTACTGGAAGTCGCTGTGGTTAACCCGCCAGAACTCGCGCACTTAAAAGTTACACGCTCGCTCGCGCGTAGAGCATTTTGCTCACTCACAACCACCAGCCTGTAATTTACCTAATGTGTATAAATTAGGATTGTTTTTGATACTTTTATAATGAAACACTCGTAATTTTCTATAAAATATTTATTTGCAGTAGGCGGTATCCATTTTTCTCCCACGTATACATTTTTCAACAGACATTTGTTCTCTATCCACTCCTGCTTAGCCATTTAGCATTTCTGTCAATCTCTTGTTTACTCGTCTTTACGCCATTTTACCCACTTTATTTACTTTTTTTATGTATATTTTCCTCAATTCACCAATTAAATTCAGTATTTCTTGTGATATTCAAGAAGTTTTATAGGTCTTGCCTTTCTACCTATTTGGTCATATGCTGCCTTCAGTATTTCATTTCTCAAAGCTACCGATTGCTCTCCAATAGTGTTACTTCACCCTGTTTTCATTAATTGTTGCCTACAGATGTCCCTCTGAAACTCTCCAGAAGCTCAGATTCCTTCAATTTATCTTCATTTTCCCTTTTTTTCAGTTCAGTCTACAGTTCATAACGAATACGATACGGTCAGAGCGTGTATCATACTCTGGATATTTCTTTCAGTTTTAAACCTGCTTCCTAAATGTATGAATTACCATTATAAAATCCATCCGGTACCTTCGAGTGTCTCCTGATCTTTTACACACATAACGTTCTTTCATGGTTCTGAATCGAAGTGTCTGATATGATTAAATTACGTTCTATGCAAACTTTTGCCAGGGGATTTCCACTTTAATTTCATTTCCCCAGTCCATATTCACCTCTATTTTTCCTTTCCTTACTTTTCCTACTACTGAATTACAGAACCCCATCGCAATCGTGTTTTCCTCTCCCTTAAATATCTGAATAAATTCCTTTATCTCCTCATACATTTCTTCGATCTCCTCATACATTCCTTCGATCTCCTCATAATCGGCAGAGCTAGTTGGCATATAAACTTGTACTACTGTGGTGGATACTTGAAGTCGATAATTCTACGTGATATGAACTGCAATGTCTCACACTCTTCAGTAGGGGTAGTTTGCTCTCGCGAAATATGATTTTTACATACCGACCAAGAACAAATTATTTGAACTGTAGGTGACACATGTACGGAGTTGAAATGTGTAGTTATTTCAATTGTGCTTATAACAGTCCAAGTAGTGGTTCTGTGCACAGTGTGCTCCAGGAGTAGGATACACCGGTCTGGCGGTTGCTAGCTGCGACGTACTGCTGGGAAAGGTCACGTCTTGCACCACTTCATTGATAGAGGGCTGTGGCGCTTGGCTTTCTCTAGAGTGCAGCACTGCAGTTGATCTCTGACTGGAAAGTACGCAGGGCCGCAGTCAGAATTTGGTTGTCGGGAGGGGAGGTCAGACAATAAAAACCACAAATTACGACATATATTCTAACTTGTAAGGCATTAAAACACAATTTGCTTTGGCTTCGGCCCTAAATCGTTCCCTAAGTATTACGAAGATGGAGTTTACAGACAACGTCAAATAGAAGCATTTATTTATTTACAACAGATATCACTATGCAGTGAAGTAACTTACTGGTGTTGTTTAAATATTATAAAAATAAAGAAGAATACCACATACAAAAAAAAAAAAAATACCCGAGGTTTTATCCGTGTTTGGATTGGAGTTGAAGCAAGAAATCTATCTATACATCCTATAAAATAGGCTGTATGTGGGAATGTATGTTCCACATCTCCTCCTAAACTATTGGACCGATTTTAACCAAACCTGGTACACATATTCCTTACTATCAGGCAACAATCGCTGTCGGCGTAAGAACCACCTAAGACACATGCATAAGTAAATATGACGTCATAAACAATGACAGACGTGAAAAACGGTCGCATCATGCGATAATATTCTACAACTGCTCCTAAACTAAAGGACTGATTTCAACCAAATTTGGGACAAATATTCTTTAAGGTCAGGAATCATTTGTTATGGTTGCGAAAACCAACTACGATACAAAGTTGATACGATATCACGTCATAAACAATGGAAACTGCTCCATCTTGCGGCGCGTGATAGCGTGATTTTATTCGTCAACTATTTGCAATAAGGCACTTAGCGACTTGCAATAAACTTTGAACATATTTTCAAATCTTTACGAAACTTCATTCTCGCTGACAACCCCAAAAACATGATGAAAGGAAAAAAGTTTATCCCTTACTACTTTTCTGATGTTCACGATGTATATCTACAGCGTTTGGCATGACGATACAAGTTATTACTTCTACACTGTAAATTTTATACGCGAGACAATTCAAAGACAGTACACATACATACCACTGAATATTCCTTCGATATTATAACACACTTCGACGTATAGTTCGTGAGATATAAAGTCATAAACAAGTTGGTTCTTGAAAACTCACATCGTCACGCATGAGGCTTCGATTTATTACGTCTTTACTGCTAAAACATTTCACGACATATGTGGAGTATGGCCTTGTATGGGAGCGAAACATGGACGATAAACAGCGTGGACAGGAAGAGGATAGAGACTTTTGTAATTTGTTGTTACAGAAGAATGATGAAAATTAGCTGGGTGGATCGTGTAACTAATGAGGAGGTACTGAACAGAATTGTGGAGAAAAGGAATTTCTGGCATACCTTGACTAAAAGAAGGGATCGATTAGTAGGACACATTCGTAGACATCAAGGAATCGTAAATTTAGCATTATAGGGAAGTGTGTGGGGTAAAAATCGCAGAGGAAGACCAAGAGCCGAATATAGTAAACAAATCCAGATGGATGTGGGTTGCCGTTCTTATGAGGAAGTATTCAGAAGATAAATTGCTATACTTCATTAAGTTCAATCACTACATGTGCGAATATACCCACGTTAGACACAACTGAGAACAATTAATAGAATACTTGTTACTCATTTAAGTATATTGCCTGTTTTGGCCAAATATGACAATGCACAGCTTACACCTCAAATCTGGAATGTATTGACAGTCATCAAACATGTTCAGTTTTTTGTAAATCTATCGGACCAAACTGCATGGTCAACAGTCCGTAGCTTACAGACTACTTAAACCTAGGTAAACTAACCTAAGGACAACACACACACACACACACACACACACACACACACAAACACACACACACACACACACACACACACACACACACACACACCCATGCCCCACGAGCAATCGCGCGCTCCGCAGCGAGACGCTTTAGACCGCTCGGCTACTCCACCGCGGCTGACAGTCATCAACAATGTTCAAATGTTTGTTAAGCTTATGGGACTTAACTATGGGGTCATCAGTCCCTAAACTTACAAACTACTTATGAACTACTAACGAACTAGGACGGCACAAATATCCATGCCCGAGGGGGGATTCGAACCCCCGACCGTAGTGGCCGTGCAGACCGTGACTGGAGCGCCTCAGTCCCCTCGGCCACTGCGGCCGGCTGACAGTCATCACTAGCGCAGGTTATGTTGAACAGTGATAGCTATTTTGAGTTTGCGAAGCCAGCCGGTGTGAATAAGAAATAAGTCGTAGTGGTAAAGTAATCTGTAGTGTAGCAAAGCGTCAACGTTTTCGCCACAGTTAGTTTGAAATATTTAGTACATTTCATTATAAGAATTAAAACTTCCAGATAATCACAGGGAGAAAGAAAACAAACACTTTTCCGTTGAGTATTTTGGTGCATCCTCTACACGTGTAATATGAACTAAGTAAATTGCAATGACAGCGTACTGCGTAACTTTTACCCCGTTTTGTTTATTGTAGATGAACGAATACGAAATTAGAAGGAAATACCCACATTCTAACTTCCTTGGTAATACCACAGCACACGCTAAGCTTAATCCTTCAATAGTATCAACAAAAAATTCCGTCAGGAGGAGGACTGCAACCTTGTGTTTAAACATGGTATAGTCACGTGACGTAAACTTCCGGCAGCTAGTCAGATCAGCCAAGTGCGTGCTGCCGCGAGACAGACCCGTAGGAAGTCAGCGTTGCGTAAGTACCGGGTTTCCCACTTACAGTTAGGAACAAATGCTTTTCACACCTGTGTGTTGTAGCGAGGCCTACGAGAAAGACAAGCCCCAGCGCAGTCGTCATGCCGCGTAAGCAAGGTAGTTCCGATTCGGCGCGATCGCTAGCCGACTGGCCGGCCACTGGGGCACAGCCCACTGCGTCATGGGCAGCCACTGAGCTAGTGATCGCGCCCGGCTCGGAACTACCTTGCTTACGCGGCATGACGACTGCGCTGGGGCCTGTCTTCCTCGTAGGTAGTGAGTTTGGGGTTGTGTTCAGTACCACTGGGTTTCCTCCTGCAAGACGAACACAATCAGCAGTGCCTTATTTCAGAAACTGTCAATAAAGCAAAACTATCACATGCAAAAAGCAATAGCCCAAGGTAGTAAAGTACTTAACGAATATACATCACTATGCTACAAAACCCTCTTTGAGCCTATAAAAGAAGTATATAAATAAATCCCACCACCACGTCACACCCGACACCTCCCCCCCCCCCCCCCACACACACACACATACAACATTTCTCTCTCTCTCTCTCCCTTTCAAACACACACACACACACACACAAACACAAACACACACAAAACATCGCCAGTATCAAAACCATTCAAAAATCGCACGCCTCAAAATTAGGCCTAATATATCTAACAAAATTGTCAGAGCAAACAACCCGTCCAAATGACTATATAATAAAAAAAACTGTAACATGCTATTCTAAAAAATAAAAGGCAAAAACCCACAGAAGATGTCAGAATAAGTGCCGAAACATGTCTGGGTAATAAAAATGAAACAAGGTAGCCTATCTTGTAAGGCGGATTTCTTCGCAAATAAAATTAAATTTGTTAATAAGAGAGCCAGTTAGCTGCTTTGTAGTTATTAGTTTCATAACGACAGGTCTGTTTCGGGTCTTTTGCCATTTTCATGTGACCTGCGAAA
This sequence comes from Locusta migratoria, assembly GCA_026315105.1. NCBI lineage: Eukaryota > Metazoa > Arthropoda > Insecta > Orthoptera > Acrididae > Locusta > Locusta migratoria. The sequence goes on along the minus strand of CM048746.1, from coordinate 421,758,945 downwards.
ATAGCATTCGTGTGATTATTTAAATACGTACTGTAAGTACTGCATAATTGCTTAATTACAGCTTTTTTTACTTACGCCTAGATGAACCTGACTACGTTTTACATCAATAGTGCATTATCATGTAACTGTGGCTACATATACTTTATAAATACATAACATATCACAGTTATTAAACGTCAAAGTAATGGCAAAATATTTCACGTCTCGTAACTTTGCAAAACAAATTTACCAACGATCAAGCAGTGGCAGTTACATGACAGTTGACTATTGCTGAAATATGAACGTGACGTTATTTTAGACGTAAGTAAAAATCTGTAATTAGTGCAACATGCAGTACTTACAGTATGTATTGAAATAATTTCACTAAGGTTGTTTTAGTAGGATACTTGAAAAAATCGTAGGGCTCCTGCTTTATATATATATATATATATATATATATATATATATATATATATATATATATATATATATATATCAATGACCTTTCATCAGCAACATTATCGCATGCCAAGTTTGTTTTATTTTCAGATGACACAAATATTGCAATAAATAGTAAATCAAATACAGAAATATTGGCTAATGAAATTTTCAGGGACATTAATAAATGGTTCTTAACCAATTCTCTGTCACTAAACCTTGAAAAAACACACTATATGAATTTTAAGCCTTGTAAAAGGATTCCTGTCAGTATATGCCTAGAGTATGACAATAAGGAGATAGAAAAAGTTGCAAGTGTCACGTTCTTAGGATTACTAGCATATTATGCATACTTTCACTCCATAATATCATAAGGGGTTATTTTCTGGGGCAACTCATCAGGCCAAGCTAAAGTTTTCAGAGCAGAAAAACGTGCATTACGAATCATTTGTGGTGTCAAGAACATCCTGTAGAGGCCAATTTAAGTATCTGGGGATACTTACTACTGCTTCCCAATACATTTATTCTCTAATGAAATTTGTCATTAAAATATATATCTTTTTTTTCAAATCAATGACTCAGTCAATGGGATCAATACTAGAAACAAGAATAAATTGCATAAAGATTTAAAGTCACTTACTTTTTGGCTCAGAAAGGTGTCCAATATTCAGCAACACATATTTTCAAGATCATGCTAGCAGCCATAAAAAATTTAACTCACAATAAAGTTTAGTTTAAAGAGAGACTAAAGAATTTTTTGGTGACCAACTCCTTCTACTCCATTCATGAATTTCTTACCAGTAGTGAAATATGTATGTTATTGTATATAATATTCAAAAATTTGAATATTGTGTTCAGTCTGACTTCAGTACAAATTTTGTGCAGTAATGTGATCATTGTAAACCAGTGTTGAACATAGGCCTATGTGGTAATAAGTTTTATGACCTTTAAAATGTAAATATTCTTAAGATAATTGTTTCTCCTGACCAATTCCACATCCACAAGTGCAATTAAATTTGGGATCTGTGGTAGGGACATTAACACATTTGATCTCTTTTTGTAAGTATATAATGTGTGTTCTTTTCTAACATGTTCTAAATCCAAGAGGATTTTCCCAATTCGGATCAACTATAACGAAAAGCACATATATATATATATATATATATATATATATATATATATATATATATATATATATATGAATCAAACCGCGACTCGAAACCCAGATGAACTCAAACATCCCAGTGTCCAGTGGAAAAGATATGGGCTAACCTCAGCTTACCGATGCATAACTCAGACGTTACAGCTGCATGGTACAAAGTGGTTAACAATGTCATAGCCACCAACGAACGATTACACAGAATCGGAGTAAATAATTGCGATAAATGTATCCGATGTGGCCTGGTGGACACTTTACGCCACAGATTCACCTGTGGCGGCCACCTCAACTGGAAGTGGGTTCAACAACGGTTAGCTCTTCTAACTAGAAGCACACCTGGTAACTTCACCACAGAAATACTACTGTGGCCGGACGCGAAATTCTACCCAGTGCCGGCCGCGGTGACCGAGGAGACTGAGGCGCTTCAGTCACGGTCTGCACGGCCACTACGGTCGGGGATTCGAATCCCCACTCGGGCATGGATATTTGTGCCGTCTTTAGTATAAGGTAGTTCATAAGTAGTTTGTAAGTTTAGGGACTGATGACCCCGTAGTTACGTCCCATAAGCTTAACAAACATTTGAACATTTTTTCCTACCCAGCGTCCAAAAACAACACAATAATGTGGGTCTTAGGGCACTATGTGGCATACAACGTAAACCGACTCAATGAAGACGATCTAATCAGCTTTGAGTCGTATATGAAAATTGCGAAGTGGAAAATGAAACAATACCCCAACGTGAAGAAGAATTTCGGAAATATGTTTGACATTATTTTCGAAAAAGAAGGAATACGATAATTAGTTACACGGGCACTGTGCTGTACAAAGAAAAGAGTCGGAAATAACCATTTCATTTCAACAGCTTTTTTAAATGGATGTTGCTGTTTATTCCGACTATAAATACAAAGGTCATGGGTTCGATCCGCACGAGGTTCTAGGATTTTTATCTCTTACTTTCCACTTCTTTCACCTCTGGCAGTATTGCTCATGTGAAAAATGCCGAATAGCACCGTCCCGCTGTAACTGGCTGGGTAAGTCAGTCTGAAGATCGGAGGAAGGCAACGGCATACCACCTCCAAACAGGACCATGCCTAGTAAAGCACTGTGGTGTTCAAACCAATCTTCGGATTGTTGACTGCTTTATCTTATACATATTGTAACGAGCCTATCGCAAACAGATACTTGGGCTTGTTATTAATGTCGTTCTCTGGCTGTGTGTTACGCTGCAGACCCAAAAGAAAGAAAACATTTAATTTTAAAAATCTGTTGATACGATTTGTAGATTTCGAGATATTTGTCTTCAGATATTGAACACCCCGTACATTTTGCGCGCCATATGTCTTCAGCCGCGTGGTGTGAGGAGAGGCTCGCTTATGCGCAGTGGGCAGGCAGAGGTAACGGTAAACGGGCGGCAGCGGCAGAGCAGCGGACTGACCTTGCGCGTGGCCGCAGTCCAGTTCCCGCAAGGCAACCACGGCGGACTGGACACGCCCGCGCTGCCCACACCTACGGGGCAGCCGCTCCACTTTGCTGCCGCTTCGCCTCCGCGTATCGCCCGCTGGATTATCTCCATAGCAACGCTGGCCGTTGCATCGATTGCGCACGTCATGGTGTCTTCCACTCTTAACGGGCGACAGTAGTGTTATATGTACAGGCCCGGGTGCTAGAGGAAGGGCTATGCTAGGATGACCAGATGGAAAACAAAAGAAAAAAAAATAATTGCGGTCACAAATTAGCAGTTGAAATGTTATCACATTACGTGAAACTTTTCGTAAATACTGTACCGGTACAATAGATTTGAACTCAAATATTTGGCATACAATCTTGATATATTTAGGTCATCCATAGCTAAACAAGTTATACATGTTTAAAGGAACGGTGAACCGTTAAAATCTTATAAAAAAATCGCACTGATGTGTTTTACGGCCCACTTTATATTTGAAGTTTTATAAGTTTTTTCAAACATTTTGGATCAAAATAATAATGTAAATAATAAAGAATTAATTAATAGCAGTGTCTGAAACCCTTTTAGGAAAAAAACTTTTAGTTAGTGGCGGGTTCCGAACCATTTAACTTCAGCGCCACAGTCCAACGCATTGCCCACTACGGTAGGGCTAACAGTTACGAGTTGTGTTCTTTAATCTCATACTATTGATGGCCGTTCTTAACTGATGCTAATATGGCATTTGTAGACACTAAATCATCATTTATCGTACGAAGAACGACGTGGTTTTGTTAATTCTTCAGTGTGCCATTGCTTTGATATGAAAACATGTAAGTTACAATAAGAAAATCATCAAATACGCAACGCAAGATGGTGTATGCCAGAGAGAGTTCCGGGCTGGTTTTCGTTAATTCAATGGAGGGTGTCAAAACTCCGTTATTTTTGCAAATATCTCTCAAACGATACGAGATATGAAAAAAACATAAGGGAGCTACGTTGTAGAGAATTTTCTCCTCTACAAATTCGTTTATTCAATTTTCCGTCAGATGAACGGTTTATTTGCAATGAAAATTACATTGCAAACGGAGTTTTTTTATTGCTAACGTATTTCTCGTCCGAAATATTTCAAAAAGCGAGGTTCTGCTCTCTGGTAGCCAACAATTATGTCTGTTAAATTTGGTGCCGATCGGTTGAACGGTTCGACCTACAGACAGACATCGTCAAATCGCCGTTATTTTTGCAAATATCTCTGCAACGATGCAAGATATGAAAAGAACATAATAGAGCGAAGTTGTAGAGAATTTTACCCTCTACCAATTAGGCTATTTCATTTTCGTGTCAGATGAACGGTTCATTTGCAATTACAATTATATTACAAACTGCTTTTTTTTTTGTATTACTACCGTATTTTTTGTCCGAAAAATTTGGAAAAGGGAGGTTCTGGTCTCTGACGGCCTACAATTATGTCTGTAAAATTTGGTGCTGATTGGTTTAACGGTTCGTCTTAAAAACAGGGAACACGTTACGGACAGACAGACAGACATCCCCGCCGTTATTTTGGCAAATATCTCTGAAACGATACGAGATATGAAAAAAAAAAAAAAAAAAAAAAAAAAAAAAAAAAAAAAAAAAACCCATAAGAGAGCAAAGTTGTAGAGAATTATCACCTCTACAAATTCGGTTATTCAATTTTCGTGTCAGATGAATGGTTAAGCCGTTATTTTCATTTAAATTTCGAGCTGTCAAAAGGCGATCGCAAAGGCCCACTTTTAGTGTTACTACCGTAACCTAAAGTGGGCCAAAAATTGTAAGGTTGAAAACTGATTAAAAGTCTCGTCTCCACTTCAGCTGTTTTTTTGTATCTTTTTAGGATCTCACAAACGGTGTCTTGTCTTATAGACTCATCATCAGGTGATTGGAATACAAACCTTACTGGGAATTCTAGTTGCTCATAACAACTGATGCCGCATGTTTTAAGGTTCAAAGCAGGGGCACTGACACGTAATCCCAGCAGTATTTATATTAAAAAGCATTGTCCATGGTAAACTGTTGGGATATCATGTTAAAATCAAGGTCCTTATGGCATTATAATAGTCAATGTCGTCCACGTTTGACCATATCTGCTGCCCAAACGTAGACGATATTGACTATTACAATGCCATAAAGACCTTGATTTTAATACGATATCCTAACAGTTTACCATGGACAATGCTTTTTAATATAAATACTGCTGGGATTACGTGTCAGTGCCCCTGCTTTGAACCTTGGAACAAGCGCTATCAGTTTTTCTGAGAAACGTGAAGTCCCGGTAAGTTTTCTATTCCAATCACTTGATGATGTGTCTATAAGACAAGAAACCGGTTGTGAAATCCTAAAAGGACCACAATAAAACAGCTGAAGTGAAGAACGGGACTCTCAATCGGGTTTCAACCTTATAATTATTTTATAAGATTTTAACTGTTTGACTGTTCCTTTTAACATGTGTATCATATATTTGGTCCATACTACAGCTACATACATCACCATATCTTTCTTGTCAAGACTCGGACTTAATAAAGCATAAAAATACGTTGCTTTACTAATGGCGTAAATATTTATTGTTGTCACAAAGTTATACAATATGTCAATTTCATATAACATCTTTCATTAGGGCTGACAGCTATTATTGTGTACATAGGTTAGTAGGTTACTTATTTTTCGATCTCTAAAAACTATTTTTGAGAAGAATGCATGTCATTCAGGAGTATGACCATTTGAAATAGAGTAATAAATGTTTAGTGTTGAAAGTGTTAAGGATATAAGAATCATAATTAGGATACTTCATATGGCGTTTTCATCTCTCCATAAAGTAATGGTATCAGATAGACACTGTGCAAAGTTAAGTAAGAACTGCGAATTTCTGCAGCAGATTTTACGACATGAAATAAGATAGAAAGAGATATTTTTCACCAAGACAGTAATTTTAAATCCATGGATTACCATTTAACATTCATTGTTAAAATTGTTCACCTAGGGCACGCCATAGAATTGAGAGACCAATACGTTTCAGCCGACCGCGCTGGCCGAGGGGACTGAGGCGCTCCAGTCACGGTCTGCACGGCCACTACGGTCGGGGGTTCGAATCCCCTCTCGGGCATGGATATTTGTGCCGTCCTTAGTGTAAGCTATTTCATAGGTAGTTTGTAAGTTTAGCGACTGATGACCCCGTAGTTAAGTCCCATAAGCTTAACAAACATTTGAACAATACGTTTTGATGCAATGATAGCAAGGAAGCCTTCATCAGCACCAAGATGCTTACTTCATCATTTATTATGACACTAATCTACATTTTGCCACAAAAGACATACTTTGGGATGAAGTTTTGCTCTAAAGAGATAGGCCGTCCGTGTTGCACAATGTCAAATTGTCGACCGAAAAAGTATTTCTATTCGCTTTGCTGTTGTAATTTCGCAAATGAAAACTCGCCGTAATTCCATTTGTCATTTATGTGAAAAAGTAACGCAACTGGCGACCCGTAGTGGTTTATAAAGTGACCGCTCTATATGACACGTCCTGAAGCAATGACCAATGCACAACTGCTCGCCATGTGAAAGCAGTACCAAACAAAGAACTTGATAAATTATTCCTTGTACACTTTGCTTCGTCCTTTGGCTAAGATAGACATCGAGTTCGTTTTATTATAGCACATGTTATTCACAAACATAAAGTTTGCAAAAATACGAAATGGTTAACGAAAAAGGGGACAAAATACGTCCCGTATATATTATGTCGGAACAACAGGACACTTAAGGTAAGTACGGAACGTCTCGTCACCCTACCTTATGGGGGGATAAGAACAACCCCCATTTGCCCTTTAAGTATCGTTAGGTCTAATGAATTCCTCTTATAAACAGCCCGCTGTTGGTCTTTGCTGTACGTACATGTTTGACAACTTTGCACACGACATGTTCAAGTGCAAATCATAACAGTGAAACAAATTAAGACAATAGTACATTGAATATCTATTGCGAACGCTTCGCGTTAGTACATCAGGGGCCCATTGTATAAACATCGCTAACGTAGTTACGTACAACTGCTAAGGAAGTTTAAGGCTCACGCTTGGAGCGACAATAGCGCCTTTAGCGGAGCCAACCATAAGAATAATGATTGTTTCAGTGGTATTTCTACTTCATTACGGAAACATTCCACCCCCATGAACCACAGACATTGTCGAGGTGGGCTGGCTTGCGTGCCTCAACGATGCAGATAGCCGTACCGTAGGTGCAACCACAGTGGAGGGGTATCTGTGGAGAGGCCAGACAAACGTGTGGTTCTTGAAGAGGGGCAGCAGCCTTTTCAGTAGTTACAGGGGCAACAGTCTGGATGATTGACTGAGCTGGCCTTGTAATATCTGCTAACATGGTTTTGCCATGCAGTTACTGCGAACGGCTGAAAGCAAGGGGAAACTACAGTCGTTACTTCTCCCGAGGACATGCAGCTCTACTGTATGACTATACGATGATGGCATCTTCTTGGGTAAAATATTCCGGAGGTAAAATAGTCCTCATTCGGATCTCCGGGCGGGGACTACTCAGGAGGATGTCGTCATCAAAAAACCAAAACAGGCATTCTACGGATCGGAGCGTGGAATCGCATAGGTAAGCCTGAAAATTTTGAAAGAGAAATGGATAGGTTAAAGTTAGATATGGTAGAGATTGGTGAAGTTCGGTGGCAGGATGTACAGGATTTCTGGTCAGGTGAGTACAGGGTAATCAATACAAAATCAGTTGGTGGTAACGCAGGAGTAGGTCTGATAATGAATAAGAAAATAGGAAGGAATGCGGGTAAGTTACTATGAACAGCAGAGTGAACAAATTATCGTAATAAAGATGGACACAAAGCCAACACCGACCACAGTAGTGCAAGTTTATATGCCAACTAACACAGCCGATGATAAGGATATCGAAAAAATGTGTGAGGAGATAAAAGAAATCATTCAGAAAGTTAAGGGAGACGAAAACTTGATTGTGGTGGGGGACTGGAACTCGGTAGTAGGAAAGGGAAGAGAAGGAAATGTAGTAGGTGAATATGGACTGGGAAAAAGGAATGAAAGAGTAGATCGATTGGTAGAATTTTGCGCAGAGCACAATTTAATGATCACCAACACTTGGTTTAATGATCATGAAAGAAGGCTGTATACGTGGAAGAGACCAGGAGACACTGGAAGGTACCAGATTGTCTTTATAATGGTAAGGAATAGATATAGGAATCAGGTTCTAAACTGTAAGACATATCCAGGGGCAGATATAGACTCTGACCATAACTTGTTGGTTATGAACTGCAGATTACAACTTAAGAGATTGCAGAAAGGTAGAAAGGTTAGGAGATGGAACCTGGACAAATTGAAGGAATCAGAGGTGGTTGAGAGTTTCAGAGGGAGCATTAGGCAAGCATTGGCTGAAACGGGGGAATGTAATACAGTAGAAGAAGAATGGGTAGCTCTGAGAGATAGGGTAGTGAAGGCTGCAGAGGACCATATAGGCAGGAGGACAAGGCCTAATAGAAATCCCTGGATATCACAGGATATACTTAACTTAATTGATGAGAGGAGAAAATATAAAAATTCGGCAAGTGAAACAGGAAAAAGGAAGTACAAACGTCTGAAAAATGAGATTGATAGGAAGTGCAGACTGGCTAAGTAGGAGTGGCTAGAGGACAAATGCAGAACCGTAGAAGAATGCATAACTAGGGGAAAGATAGATACCGCCTACAGAAAAATAAAAGAAATATTTGGAGACAAGAAAAGCAGCTGTATGAATATCAAGAACTCAGACGGACAACCAGTACTAAGCAAAGAGGGGAAGACTGAACTGTGGAAGGAATATATAGAGGGCCTATACAAAGGAAATAAACTTGAAGGCAGTGTTCTAGAAATGGAAGACGAAGTGGAAGAAGATGAGATAGGAGATATGATACAGCGAGAAGAATTTGACAGAGCGCTGAAGGACTTGAGTCGAACCAAGGCCTCTGGAGTAGATGTCGTTAGGAGAGACAGTCAAGAAAAAAGTGATCCACCTGGTATGCAAGATGTATGAGACAGGGGAAATACCACCCGACTTCAAGAAGAATATCGTAATTCCAATTCCAAAGAAAGTAATTATTTACAGACGAATGGAAAAACTTGTGAAATCCAACTTCAGGGAAAATCAATTTGGATTTACGAGAAATGTAGGAACAAACACGGGGGACAATACTCACATTACGACTTATCTTAGAAGATAGGCTAAAGAAAGGGAAACCTACATTTTTAGCGTTTGTCGATTTGGAGAAAGCTTCTGACAATGTCGACTGGAATACGCTCTTCCAGAATCTGAGGGTATCAGGGGTAAAATATAGGGAACGAAGATTAAAATTCGACCTATACAAAAACCAGACGTCGGTTATTAGAGTCGAAGGGCAAGAAAGGGACGCAGAGGTTGGGAAGGGAGTAAGACAGGATTGTAGCCTTTCCCCAATGTTGTTCAATCTGTACATTGAGCAGGCAGTGAAGGAATGGAAGGATAAGTTTGGAGAGGGCATTAATGTACAGGGAGAAGAAATAAAAACATTGCGGTTTGCCGTTGACATAGTAATTCTGTCAGAGACCGCAAAAGATCTGGAAGAGCAATTGAATGGCATGGACAGTGTTTTGAAATTATTTCCCTGCCTCAGTATATTGTCAAGAGACAGGATTGATCGTGAAATTACTTTTTAAAAATGGCGAATATCACTGGTATATGCTGTAAGCTACAATATATTCATGAAGATATGCTTATTTTTAATACGTTACGACTTATCTTAGAAGATATGCTAAGGAAAGGGAAACCTACGTTTTTAGCGTTTGTCGATTTGGAGAAAGCTTTTGACAATGTCGACTGGAATACACTCTTACAAATTCTGAAGGTAGCAGGAGTAAAATATAGGGAGCGAAGAGTTATATTCAACCTATACAAAAACCAGACAGCGGTTATAAGAGTCGAAGGGCAAGAAGGGGACGCAGAGGTTGGGAAGGGAGTAAGACAGGGTTGTAGCCTTTCCCCAGTGTTGTTCAATCTGTACATTGAGCAGGCGGTGAAGGAATGGAAGGAGAAATTTGGATAAGGCATTAAAGTGCAGAGAGAAGAAATAAAAGCATTGCGGTTTGTCGATAACATAGTAATTCTGTCAAAGACCGCAAAAGATCTGGAAGAGCAGTTGAATGGAATGGACAGTGTCTTGAAAGGAAGATATAAGATGAACATTAACTAGAGTAAAACGAAGGTAATGGAATGCAAAGACAGAAAATCAGGCGATGCTGAAGGAATTAGATTAGGTAATGAGACAGTAAAAGTAGTACATGAATTTTGTTATTTGGGTAGCAAAATTACTTCTGATAGCCGAAGTGAAGAAGATATAAAATGCAGAATGGCTTTGGGAAGAAAAGCGTTTCTAAAGAAGCGAAACTTGTTAACATCCAATATTAATTTAAATGTTAGGAAGTCCTTCTTGAAAGCATTTGTCTGGCCCTAGCACTGTATGGGAGTGAAAAGTGGACGATAAGGACGAATGATGAAAATTAGATGGGTAGATCACGTAACTAATGAGGAGGTGCTTAACCGAATCGGGAGAAAAGGAGTTTCAGGCGTACCCTGACTAAAAGAAGGGATAGATTGTTTGGACACTTTCTGAAACATCAAGGAATTGTCAACTAAGCATTAAAAGGAAGCGTGTGTGATAAAAATCGTAGAGGGAGACCGAGGGACGAATATAGTAAGCAGATTCAAAAGGATGTAGGTTGCCGAACATATTATCAGATGAAGAGACTTGCACAGGACAGGGTATCGTGGAGAGCTGCATCAAACCAATCTAAGGACTGAAGACCACAATAACAACACAATTTATATCTAAAAACTCATCCAATGAGTAGAAGAAGTTATCATTCAGAAATTCTTTTAATTTATTTTTAAATGCTAGTTAGCTATCTGTCAGGCTTCTGATGCTGCTTGGTAGGCTATCAAAGACTTTTGTGGCACCATAATTTACACCCTTCTGTGCGAAACCAGATTTAGCCCTACGTAATGAAGATCATCCTTTCTCCTGGTGTTATACCTGTACACATTGCAATTAATTTTGAACTGGGTTGAATTATTAACAACAAATTTCATAAGTGAATATACTATTACTTTTGAACTGGGTTGAATTATTAACAACAAATTTCATAAGTGAATATACCGGGTGATCAAAAAAGTCAGTATAAATTTGAAAACTTAATGAATCACGAAATAATGTAGATAGAGAGGTAAAAATTGACACACATTTTGGTGTCTTATTTAAAAAAAAAAAAAAAAAAAAAAATTCAACAAATGTGCGACAGATGGCGCTGGACAGCAAAACGTCAGTGACTGTTACTTATGCAGGATGGCGCTCCACCCCTCATTGATAGACGCGTGAAAGATCTTTTGCGCGCGTCGTTTGGTGATGATCGTGTGCTCAGCCGCCACTTTCGGCGTGCTTAGCCTCCCAGGTCCCCAGACCTTAGTCCGTGCGATTATTTGGGGTTACCTGAAGTTGGAAGTGTATCGTCATCGACCGACATGTCTAGGGATGCTCAAAAACAACATCCGACGCCAAAGCCTCACCATATCTCCTTACTTGCTTTATAGTGCTGTTCCAACGTTAATCCTCGACTACAGCTATTGTTGAGGAATGATGGTGAACATATTGAACATTTCTTGTAAAGAACGTCGTCTTTGCTCTGTCTTAATTTGTTACGCTAATTATTGCTGTTCTGACCAGATGACGCACCGTCTGCCGGCCTTTTTTTGAGCTTCTTTTTTTTCTAATTAAACCCCATGTCATTCCAAGCATGTGTGTCAATTTGTACCTCTCTATCTACATTATTTCCGTGATTTATTAAGTTTTCAAATTTATACTGACTTTTTGATCACCGGTATATACTGTGAGGATACCTAAATCCTTAAATAGATGTCTGACACAATTAAGCGAAGCAGTGTTATCTCTAAGAATACCAACAAACATTGAACGTAGTGTTTCTGATTTCGCTTTGTGTATTACGTATTTAACGACATTTCTTTGCTACTTTTGGCACGTTTGATTTATGTTTAAAACTGACTGGGGACCGGAACCCTAAAATTCCATGTACGCACAGGCCCTTCTTTAACAACCGTTGCGAAGCACGGGCATATAAGCTAGTTGTGTCCTATATGTTCTATCTTAACATCGTCATTCCATCATGTTCGGATAGAACATATAGGACACTATTATACACTTGAAAAGGGCAATTATTGCCGTAAACAGCTAGCAAACGTTAACTACGACCCTCAATTCGTTGCTGTCTTCTTTAAAGTAATATTAACCGTAATTGTTGTGATGAACAAAATTCCGAATTAATGATGCAATAATGATGAAATCCCTAAACAGCACATATTATGCATAGGCGCCGACTACGGGTATGCTCAGTCGCTCAAGCATACCCCAAGTTATATTTTCTTTATGTTGTATTTCTTGACTGCGTTTAAAATCGACTCTCTTATCCCATTGATAGGCGGTGACTTTTGTAATATACCGCTGTAAAAAGCTTATCTTAAAACAAACTGTTAATTGAATTCTTTGGCATTAAAATCCACGTTGATATGTGAGTGAAGTGACCGTTTTCTAAATAGTCCGAATGTTCATACAATGCCACATGTTAAGTCAATATTGTAAATTTAAGGCGGCAACCTTTAATTGTTGTATTAAATGACTAGAAATGAAGTGGGTTTGGTACGATACGATGAAAATATTTATACTACGAATTTAATTCGCGGTATCTTTTGAGATAACCACATACGTTACCAGTGAGCCGACATACCTGCTGCGAAGAGTGCCCTATCCCTCCTAGCTAAAACATTCTGTAAATTACAGTCCAGCAATATTTTATGACGCGATTCCACCGGTCTGCATTGACCAATGACGTCATCAACATGTCGTAAAACCCGAATACGGGATATCTTAGTACTTCTGTGTAGTAAATAATAAATAATCTATAGTTATCCTCGTAAATTACAGATAACAGAATGTACCATCAATCACACTTCTCTTTGGCAACCTATTCCTTACCATCAGAGGGAAGCTACATCTCACTTTTTAAACACAAAATATTAATCTATAATCCTGTTTGTAAAACAAACTGTCGTCTTTACCTCAGCCACCACATAATCACTCACGCCTTCTACAAACACGCACGCACCTCAAAAGTAACGAGCTGCGATGACGTCAAGGGTGAAAGCTGACGGGTGGAATTGCGTCCTATAAAAGACACGACACAGTCCTCATGACAACTTGCAAAGGTCTTTGTGTTTTAATTGGCAACTCTGCAAATATCACGAAACGCTACAGCTAGCAAGGGCTTTTTTTTTAACTTGAATTTTCAGGCTTCAACAGTTTGTTGTCAACAGTATCGGACCTTATTTCCTGTTCTGTTTGATCTGTGTCACCTGTGCTTCGAATTACGTGTTAATGTCTTGTGTGTGAAAATCGTTAAAATGGATATAGACCAGTAAAATGTGGTCCAAAAAGAGGGTTGCCTTCCAAAAATTAGTGGAAATCTGGAAACTGTTTCAATCACACAAGTATGTCTCTGGTATGAATAATTTGAGTTTGCCCCGATTTCTGAGTGGAGCTTCAGCCGTGACGAAAAGAAAACCACCGAAATTTTTTTAGTTTTTTTTTCTTTTGCATTCCAAAAACAATTAGAGGAAATCTGGAAACTGTTTCAATCATTCAAGCAAGCCTCTGGTATTCTTCGTTTCTTTCTTTCTTTTCAAATTCCTCGAAAACTAAGCGTATAATCCAAAAAGCTAAGGTTACAAAGATTATAGGTCATTAAATTCCGCACTGATTGACTATCAAAACGTAGCTATTTGATTAAAATTTACCAGAGAAATTCTACGTCAAAGTTCAATCAAATGTTCAAATGTTTGTTAAGCTTAAGGGACTTAATTGAAAGGTCATCAGTCCCTAAACTTATCAAACTACTTATGAACTACTTTATACTAAAGACGACACAAACATCCATGTCCGAGGAGGGATTCGAACCCCCGACCGTAGCGGCCGTGCAGACTGTGACTGGCGCGCCTCAGACCGCTCGGCCACCGCGGCCGGCCCTCTACGTCAAAGATTGACTTTTGACAATTACCGAAGAACTCTTACTTCATCGGTATAACACGTGCAGCATTTGGGAATTGGCTTATTTGACGCAAAATTTTATAGGATATAACTTATAGAGCATCAAAATGCGTTTTTGAAATGTCAATAAAACAGACAAAGGTTATTGGAATACTTTGACAATGTGATATTTGAAAGAAGGAATAGAGTCCTACACCTCAAATGCATGACATCTAAAATCACAATGCACGATAAAGTCATTCCTATCAATGCTGAAAGGATTTTTCGCAGAATAGTGTTCCACAAAAAGTCCAATGAAGAACTTCAGCACTATTTTGAGTACGAACTAGCTCCATATACTCTTTGACGACATAGGTATGCGAAAAACATAAAATTCTGTGTTTTACATGTTATTTTATCCATTTAAGATCCAATTTACTTCGGAAAGGCAGAGTTCGTTGTTGATGGAGGATTTCTGTTGCGTAGAGTGGCATGAACCACAGACATTGCCGAGGTGGGGTGGCTTGCGTGCCTCAACGATACAGATAGCCGTACCGTACGTGCAACCACAGCGTAGGGGTATCTGTGGAGAGGCCAGACAAACGTGTGGTTCCTGAAGAGGGGCAGCAGCCTTTTCAGTAGTTACAGGGGCAACAGTCTGGATGATTGACTGAGCTGGCCTTGTAACATCAGCTAATGTGGCTTTGCCACACAGTTACTGCGAACGGCTGAAAGCAAGGGGAAACTACAGCCGTTACTTTTTCCCGAGGACATGCAGCTCTACTGTATGAACATATGATGATGGCATCCACTCGGGTAAAATATTCCGGAGGTAAAATAGTCCTCATTCGGTTCTCCGGACGGGGACTACTCAGGAGGATGTGATCATCAGGAAAGACAATACTGGCATTCACGGGTCGGAGCGTGGAATGTTAGATCCCTTAATCGAGTAGGAAAATTAGAAAATTTAAAAAGGGAAATGGATAGGTTGAAGTTAGCTATAGTGGGGATTAGTGAAGTTCGGTGGAAAGAGGAATTTTGCACGGAACATAATTTAGTTATAACAAACACCTGGTTCAAGAATCACAAAAGAAGGTTGTATACGTTATGAACTGTAGGCTGAAACTGAAGAAACTACAAAAAGGTAGGAAAATAAGGAGATGGGACCTGGATAAATTGAAGGAACCTGAGGTTCTTAAAAAATTCAGAGGGAGCTTCAGGCAATTGACAGAAACGGGGGAAAATAAAACAGTAGAGGAGGAATGGGTAAAATTGAGAGATGAAATAGTGAAGGTAGCAGAGGACAAAATAGGTAGGAAGGCAAGACCTACAAAAAATCCTTGGATATCACAGGAGATACCAAATTTAATCTATGAAAGGAGAAAATATAAAAATGCAGTAAATGAAAAAGGCAAAATGGAGTACAGACGACTAAGAAATGAGATTGACAGGAAGTGAAAAATGACTAAGCAAGAGTGGCTAGAAGGAAAATGCAAGGATGTAGAAGAATGTATAAATAGGGGAAAAATAGATACAGCCTACAGGAAAATAAAAGAAACATTTGGAGATAAGAAAAACAGCTCTATGAATATCAAGGACACTGATGGAAAACCAGTTCTCAGCAAAGAAGGGAAAGCTGAAAGGTGGAAAGAGTATATAGAGGGGCTATACAAAGGAAATGAACTTCGAGACAATATTGTAGGAAGGGAAGAGGATGTAGATGAAGATGAAATAGGAGATACTGTACTGAGAGAAGAATTTGACAGAGCCCTGAAAGACCTATGTCGAAACAAGGCCCCTGGAGTAGATGATATTCCCTCAGAGCTACTGAAGTCTCTGGAGAACCAGCCATGACAAAATTGTTTCACCTGGTGTGTAAGATGTATGAGACAGGTGAAGTACCCTCAGACTTTAAGAAAAATGTAATAATCCCCATACCAAAGAAAGCAGGTGCAGATAGGTGTGAAAACTACAGAACCATCAGTTTAATAAGTCATGGTTGCAAAATATTAACACGAATTATATATAGAAGGATGGAAAAGCTGGTAGAAGCCGACCTTGGGGAAGATCAGTTTGGGTTCAGGAGAAATGTAGGAACACGGGAGGCAATACTCACTTTACGGCTTATCCTAGAAGACAGATTAAGAAAAGGCAAACCTACATTTCTAGCTTTTGTAGATTTGGAGAAGGCTTTTGACAATGTTGATTGGAATAAACTCTTTCAAGTTCTGAAACAAGCAGGAGTAAAATATATGGAGCGTAAGGTTATTTACAACTTGTACAAAAACCAGACAGCGGTAGTCAGAGTTGAAGGGCATGAAAGGGATGCAGTGGTTGGAAAGGGAGTAAGACAGGGTTGTAGTCTTTCTCCATTGATATTCAATTTGTACATTGAGCAAGCTATAAAGGAAAGCAAGGAGAAATTTGGAGAAGGAATTAAAGTTCAGGGCGAAGAATTAAAAACATTGCATTTTGCTGAAGACATTGTAATTCTGTCAGATACAGCAAAGGACCTGGAAGAGCAGTTGAACGGAATGGACAGTGTGCTGAAAGGTGCATATAAGATGAACATTAACAAGAGCAAAACTAGGGTAATGGAGTGCAGTCTAAGAAAATCAGGTGATGCTGAGGGAATTAGATTAGGTAACTAAGCAATAAAGGAGGTAGGTGAGTTTTGTTACTTGGGCAGTAAAATAACAAATGATGGTCGCAGTACAGAGGATATAAAATGCAGAATGGCAATGGGTAGAAAAGCATTTTTGAAAAAGAGAAATTTGTTAACATCGAATATTGATTTAAGCCTAAGGAAGTCCTTTCTGAAGGCATTTTTATGGAGTGTTGCCTTGTATGGGAGTGAAACATGGACGATAAACAGTGCGGACAGGAAGAGGATTGAGGCTTTTGAAATGTGGTGATACAGAAGAATGCTGAAGATTAGGTGGGTGGATCGCGTAACTAATGAGGAGGTACTGAACAGAATTGGGGAGAATAGAAATTTCTGGCATACCTTGACTAAAAGAAGGGATAGATTGGTAGGACACATTCTTAGACATCAAGGAATCGTGAATTTAGCATCGGAGGGAAGTGTGTGGGGTAAAAACCGCAGAGGAAGACCAAGAGATGGATACAGTAAGCAGATTGAGACAGATGTAGGATGCCGTTCTTATGTGGAGATGGAGAGGCTTGCTCAGGATAGGGTATTGTGGAGAGCTGCATCAAAACAGTCTCCGGACTGAAGACCACAACAACAACAACAGAGTGGCATGGGAAGCAAATGAAGTTTTTTCTTCCATAACTGCAAAGTATGTAGATTACACCAAGTGTTGGTATGACAGGAAGGTAACGATCGTGTTTGATGGCTACTCTGAAATTACAAGTAACAGAAACACAAAATCAGCTGAGAGGCTACGCAGAGCCATTAAAACATGTGCACAACTATCTCGTTCAATGAATCAACGTCAGTAATCATGGGGAAAGGCTTATTTCTGCCCAACGAACAAAATAAACAGTGGCTCATATCTTTATTAATTGAACAACTTGACAGTGAGCACTTCAACGTCAAGCAAGTTGCGGAGGATGCCGATACTCTAATAGTAACTACAGCTGTTAACCTTGCGAAGCATTCTGTGTGGCGAAGACCTCGACCTTCTAGTGATACCAACATCTTCAGCCCCACTGTCTCCCAACATTTCTCTACTGAAAATAGGCAGAGATAGACAAGGCGACGTAATTTACAGTCTCCTAAATTTCAAGTTGTCTCAAACATCTGTCAAACAGCTGTCAGGACCAGATCTTTAGCTTACGGCAGGTAATGGAGAAGTACTATGAATGGAACAGGGAATTGTATCTATGTTTCATAGATCTAGAAAAGGCTTATCACGGTGTTCCTAGGAGGAAGTTACTGTCAATTCTACAAGATTATGGTATAGGAGGCAAACTTCTGCAGGCAATTAAAGGGATTTACGTAGACTGTCAGGCAGCAGTTAGAGTAGATGGAAAATTAAGCTCATGGTTCAGGTTAGTCTCAGGAGTAAGACAAGGCTGTAACCTGTCACCACTGTTGTTCATACTATTCATGGATCATGTGTTGAAAACAGTAGACTGGCAGGACGGGATTAAAATAGGTGAAAACAAAATAAGAAGTCTCGCATATGCGGATGACTTAGTTGTAATGTCCGATTCAAATGAAAGGTTGCAAACTAATATTTCAGAGCTCAATAAGAGGTACTAGGATTATGATATGATGATCAGCATCCCCAAAACTAAAGTAATGTCTGTGGGAAAGAGATTTAAACAGATTGAGTGCCAAATAGGAGAAACACAGAACAAATAGTTTCAAGAATCTGGTATGTATTTTCTCACAGGGTGGCAACATAGTGAAAGAACTGGAATCGAGGTGCAGCAAAGCTAATGCAGCGAGTGCTCAGCTAAGATCTACTCTCTTCTGCAAGAAGGAAGTAAGTACCAAGACTAAGTTAGCGGTGCACCGCTGTATCTTTCGACCAACTTTGTTGTATGGGAGTGAAAGTTGGGTGGATACAGGTTACCTTATTCATAAGGTAGAGGTTACAGATATGAAAGTAGCAAGAATGATTGCAGGTACTAATAGATGGGAACAATGGCAGTAGGGTGTCCATAATGAGGAAATCAAAGATAAACTGGGAATGAACACCATAGATGAAGCAGTAAGAGCAAACAGACTGAGATGGTGGTGTGATGTTACACGCATTGGAGAAGCAAGGTTACCTAAGAGACTCATGAGTTCGGCAGGGGAGGGTAAGATGAGTCGAGGTAGACCAAGAAGAAAGTACTTAGATTCGGTGAAGAATGATTTTGAAGTAAAAGACATAACATCAGACGAGGCATCAATGTTAGCATTGAATAGGGGATCATGGAGGAATTTTATTAGAGGTACTATGCTCCAGACTGACCGCTGAAAGGCACAATCAGTCTCTAGTGATGATGATCAAACATTAAAGGACAACATTCTGTTCTTACATGCCTTCCTTGGTTGCGACGCGACTTGGTCGTTTTTCGGCAAAGGAAAAGTGAAATTCCTGAAGGAACTGAAGGCCAAAAGCACCTTACAAAAAGTATCAGAGCTATTTGGTAATTCCAGTGCTACTGTTAACGAGATTGATGAAGCTGGACAGAAGTTTATTGCGACCCTGTACTGCGGGGATGAAACAAAGTCATTAGCTGTGCTTCGCTAACTAATTTTTGAAAAATCTGTATCAAAGACTTCATTCAACCTCTCCTCTTTGCTCCTGCAGAAGCAGCTGCTCGACAGCGTTCCCGAGAATGTATTTTCAGGTGCAAGCCAGTTCTCACTGCTAAGGAGGTAGTGTGAGGAACTGTTGAAAACCATTTATTGCACATGCGGTACAGGGTGCCATGGAAGTTGTTCCTGCAGGAAAAACGGCATTAAGTGAACTACCGTCTGCAATCTATGCAGAGGTCAATCCTGCACCAATGTTACCAATGACATCAGTGTTACAGACACTGAAGACAGTGACACAGATTATGACGTTTCTGAAGAAGAAATTAGAGATTCCACTGAGGACATTAATACGGAAGAAGTGAAGAGTTTCAGTCGGTGTCATTTGAACCCCCCATCCTCCAAGCGAGAAAAGGCGTGATAGTCCAAAATTAAGAAAAAAAAAAAGTTATACACAGTGAAACATTATTCTATAACTCTGTGCTTTGTGCTTTATATAATCACATGTATCTCAATTTATTGTTAATTGAATGAAGTTCATTTATTCTTAATAAAACTTATTAATTTTAATCGAAAAAGACAAAGTTACAAAAATGAAGTTTTTCGCTTCGTTTTCGAGAAATTTGAAGAAATCTAGAAAAAGTCTGAAATTTGGGTGGTTTTCTTTTCATCACAACTGAAGCTCCACCCAGAAATCGGGGACAAACTCAGATTATTCATACCAGAGGCCTACTTGAGTCATTAAAACAGTTTCCAGATCCACTGATTTTTGGAAGGCAGAATCCTAATTTTACTGGCCTAATAAGTATATAGTGAAATACAAAAGGACTTTGACTGATAATCGTGATGGTGATATCGAATTGACAGCGTGTAGCAGTAAAAGTGATCCATCTGCGGCATCTTGCGACAATGAATTCTCAGTTACTGTTTCTGGTAATTCCAAGAAAAATGATTCCAGCACTGAAAGTGGTAGCCACAGGGGAAACCATTTTTAAAAACATTGGGTAAACATATATACATGGATTTAGCATGACGAAAAACATGACAGAGTTTATTGTTTGTTGTGTAGTTCTATGTGTAAAGTCAAGAAATTGAAATTACTCTGAATTAAGAAAATACTTTTCTCCGTTCGGAGATTAAAATGGTCCTAAATTAACAGCAGACGGAGCAAATTAGAAGAAATACTACTAAAATAAAATAAAAAAAATATATTTGCATTTTAAAAATGTAGAAGCTAAAATAAAGATCTGCGTACCCCAAGATTTTCAAAAGTCAGCGCCTATGCATATATGAATTAGAAAGAGAGCGGTAAGTTGTCTCAGAATTTATAATGAAAAATAACATGTCCGAGTCCTGCAAGAGCTAATTTCTTTCGTCTTTTTACGTTTATAACAGATAATATTAATGTATTAGATGTCTGTTGTACAGTATTCGACAGGTTTCTCCTCCCCCCGCCCCTCCCCCCGAATACATTGCGATATCCTAGAGTGTAGTTTTGCAGGAACCTGACAGGACAGCTTAAATTGTTGTGACGGAAATGAGTACAAATGATATTTATTTTCTTTCTTCTCACAAAGACGTAATTGGCTGTATATTTCAGAATATGTGGCGATTTATGTTTTGTGTACTTAAGTAGGACGCTAAGAAGGAAGCTTAAATTACTGCGGCTGAAACGACTAGCCTGCAAGTGACACTGATATCACAAATGTTTGGCTGTCTATAAATGAAAATCGGCCGATTTTCGAGTGTGTAATTAGGTGAGAACCTAAGAAAACAGCCTGAATTACTGTGCTGGAACGAGTCCTTTGACATTTATTTTCTTCCTTGTAACTAATCGTTGTTTGTTTGATGGTGTTCATTTGCTGGGGGCTAGTCATATACTACATTTTTTAAGGACATTAGACTTTCAACCATTATTTTTAATGCTCAGTTGTTATTTCCGACATATAACCCATTTTAATTTGCCACACAAGAAATTAAAATTGTCAAATATGCCAAAAAACATGTCTTCCTCAAATTAACCATACATTTAGTTTCATGAAACAGGTTATCAGGTTTCATTATTGACCACAAATCGAAAATGTACTGCATTAGTGGACAGAAACGGGACTTAACATAAAAGTAAAATCTATTTCATGGTCAGCACACTGGTATGAGATCCTGCTTTGCTTTCGTTGACACATCATGCACCATTACCACTTACAGTAGGAATAATAAAGGCCGAAATAATTATTGCGAATTACAAAAATACTGGTGACAGCCAAAGGGCGGCATTCCTTCAGAAACTATAAATAAATGACTAAAAAGTTCATGAAATTCCAGCATGCTGGGCTGTTTAGGAACAGCAACGTTTTTACCATTTATGTTAACTATTTCAAAACAGACAAAGTTGCATAAAGTATTGATTTTTATTAACGGCTTGTTTCGGGCTCGCTTGAACCTATTCTCAAGTCTAAGATGACATTGACTTGGAGCACTTGAGAATGGGATCATGCCAGCCCGAAACTAGTCCTCAATAAAAACCAATATTTTATGCTATCATGGCTGTTTGAAATATTTGACATAAATAAAAAAGTTGCCGTTTATTTGCGAATATGCAGCGATTTCCGAGTTTGTGATTAGGTAAGTACGGAAGAGAACAACTGAAACCACTTACAACAAAATTCATATTCATCCACGTTATAAGCCTCGTATGTTTATTTACGAATATGTCGTTAATGGAGGTAGCGCCGATCACAGCAAAAAGGACTGGTACACTAAAATCTTCAGCGGAAATTTCCCCTTCTCAGAGGAATGCATCAGCCCCCTACGTCTACTCTTAACTTCACCTATTTAAGTATTACAAACAAGCACGAGTAAAACTAACTCACCAAGCTTTCCATGCAAACTTAAAGAGTATTTTAATAAATATTTTTAACGGCCAAGCAGTAAATTTTTTGGTACTATTTATAACAAATATCGGCGTAATTTTAAGCCATCTTCAGATCTGAAATACCGTAAAACAGAAATACGCTCTTAAGGAGACTATCATATATACATATATAAATTTCACAAAAAGGGAAACGTACGAAACGAAAATGAAAATTGTGTCATGTCATGATAAGACAATACCTTCTCTTCTGAATGACTAAACAATGATTTTGCAACATCTGTATTCAAAAAATTTTGTAACTTTTTCCACAAAATTTTTCCACGCTTACCGTTTGCTTATCTCCTTCGAAACAGTTTTTTCCTCCACGATTATTGCACCTCTCCCAACGTCGTTTCCACTTCTGGAATCAGTCTTGTTACGCCTCTAGCAGAAGCGCACAAAGCTCGGTCTGTGAATTTTCTTTGATCTCTTTCACAAAAAGGGAAACGTACGAAACGAAAATGAAAATTGTGTCATGTCATGATAAGACAATACCTTCTCTTCTGAATGACTAAACAATGATTTTGCAACATCTGTATTCAAAAAATTTTGTAACTTTTTCCACAAAATTTTTCCACGCTTACCGTTTGCTTATCTCCTTCGAAACAATTTTTTCCTCCACGATTATTGCACCTCTTCCAACGTCGTTTCCACTTCTGGAATCAGTCTTGTTACGCCTCTAGCAGAAGCGCACAAAGCTCGGTCTGTGAATTTTCTTTGATCTCTTTTATCGTTGCAAATCTTCATACTTTGGATGGGGTTTACAACTTTGGGAACAAAAAAATGTCAGCAGGCAGGGGCCAGATCTTTCTCATTAGCGCGATCCATAGGCTCTTCACAGATTGCCAGACGATGGTCTTTGCGGTCTTGACTCACAAACTGTGGGACGAGCTTTACGGAAATGCGATGCATGCCAAGACGCTGTGTCAGGATTTCGTGACGTGAGCCAACTGAAATGTTCCATTCTTCTGCAATATTCGACTGGCATACACTGTTTCGTTGACGTTCCTGACATGAGCATCATCAGTAGACGTGGAAGGACGTCCTGAAAGTGGATTGTCTTTAACTTCCGTCCAACCATTTTTAAACCGCGCGAACCATTCATAACACCAAGTACGGCCGAATTCTTTCTCTATCATTTGACTTGTCTGTGGAAACGTTTCGCGCTAAATTTAAAGCAAACGCGTTATTCCTCTAACTCTGTGATGTCAAAATTCGTAAACTGTGGGGCACTACTATCTACTCAAGACAACAATGAGCAATAACAGACATACAATATTGAAACTACTGGCTGTTATACATTCAACACAGGGCTGTGAACAGATTCCCACCACATTTCGCTCCAACACTCAATTGACGCGAAATTACTAATGATACGGAATTTGTGAACAAACGTGGAATGGAGCAACCCATGTAAAAGCTTTGCAGGATAATAAAACAGTACACAACATAGAAACTGTTACTGAAATTACGTAAAAATGTTTTTCAGCTGCAGTTTCGTGTTAGTCCACCGAGGTAGTATGTAGGATGTGCTCCAAGAAGGCATCGAGCAGAGATGTCGTACGTATCATGCGTAAACTGTCAGTGCAAATGTCGTCAGCCTCACGCATATCATCCTTAGATGGTAAAGGCACAGTTTTTACAGCTGCACGTAAGTTCATTTCATCATAGCACAACCAATCATTGTGAAATATTTGTAAATCGAACACACAAATCTTTCAATGATTCTACCTATTACTGAAAATCAGATCGAAATCCCTACAGCTGTTCGTAACTGTTTTGACAGATTATGACTGCACTGTTACTTTATAACAATAGAAAATATTTTGTTCGTATGTTATAAATCGTAATTATTGCAAACTGGCGATTTGCGATTTTGCCTTTACTTGTACTGTGTAACCATTCTTACTGCCAAAATTAATATTTCTAGGTCAACTGGTAATACCCTATAAGTTTTAACAAATAGATTGCGAGTATTAAAATACACTGTCTGACAAAAAAAAATCACCTTGTAGATGTAGTCAGTTACCACCCCAATTCGGTAAACATACCTACCACTGATATGCGATTAAATGCTTAGAATTATTCGATTCTAAAATCTGTAGAACGTCCACCAGAGTGTATTCATGATGTCGAAAATCTGTTAAGTTGGTACCACCAAACTTGCCGTGAGTCTGACAGTTCAAGCGAGACGTTACGTACAGTAGGATGCACCCGCGATGGCTAACAAAATGTTCAAATGTTGGTAGAGCTTATGGGATTTAAATGCGGGGTCATCAGTCCCTAAACTTACAAACTACTTATGAACTAACTTACACTAAAGACGACACAAACATCCATGCCCGAGGGAGGATTCGAACCCCCGACCGTAGCGGCCGTGCAGATTGTGACTGGAGTGCGGCAGACCGCTCGGCCACTGCAGCCGGTGATGCCTAACAGATACGTTACATAACCTAACTACCAACTGAAAGCATTTGACAGAGGACGCATCGTTTCACTGCGCGAAGTTGGGTGGTCGTATGGAGCAATTGCAAGGCATTTGGGTCATTTAAATTTATTTCAGATTTGTTCATTGTCTTTCGGAGATTGAAGAGCTCGAAAAGATTTCTGTAGAATGTAGTACTAATAGTTTTTCTTGTGGTATTCGGTCAGGAAAACCGTCTGATCCAGTTTGACGCTAGTCAATGTGTGCAAACACCCTCACCTCTGCAGAACTACCACAGCCTGCATCCATCTGAATCTGTTTTACGGATTCGAAATGTTGATAATTTTAATAAATCATGGGATTCTTCTAGATAAGCTTAAGTTTTGTGGTATGAGTGGGACAGTGCACAAATATTTTAAATCATACTTAACTGGAAGAGTGCAGAAAGTTGATATAAGCAGTTCACATGATATAGATGAAACAATTAATTCCTCTAACTGGGGAATTATCAAAAATGGGTCCCACATGGTTCGGTCTTGGGTCCTTTGCTATTCTTAATATATGTATATTAACGATTTGCCATTCTACATTCACAAAGATTCTAAGCTAGTACTTTTTGCTGGTGATACAGTTATAGCTATCACATCTGACAAACAGAAATTAACTGATGAAATTGTAAATGATATCTTTTAGAAAGTTATTAAGTGGTTCTCTACAAATGGACTCTCATTAAACTTTGATAAAACCCAGTATATACAGTTTCATACAGTAAATGGCATGACACAATCAATAAATTTAGACTTTGAACATAAATCTGTAGCTAAGGTAGAATATTCAAAATTTTTAAGTGTTTGCATTGACGAAGGACTGAATTGGTAGAAATATATTGAAGATCTCCTGAAAAGTTTGAGTTTAGCTACTTATGCTATTAGGATCATTGCAAAATTTGGTGATATACATTTCAGTAAATTAGCTTATTACTCCTATTTTCATTCACTGCTTTCATATGGGATCATATTCTGGAACAATTTAACATTGAGTAAAAAAGTATTCATTGCACAAATAATAATTGCTGGAGCCCACCCAAGAGCATCCTGCAGACATTTATTTAGGGATCTTCATTGTAGCTTCACAATATAAATATATATATTCCTGAAATTTGTTATTAAGAATCCGACTGTGTGCATAGCTATAACACTAGGAGAAAGGTTTAACCTTGAATAGTGAAAATCATCCTAACTTTGGCTCAGAAAGGGGTGAATTATGCTACCACAAAAGTAGCTTCAGAAGTGTGACAGATAGCCAACTAGTATTTAAAAAGAAATTAAAGGAAATTCTGAATGGCAACTCCTTCTACAAAGTAGATGAGTTTTTAGATATAACTTTTAAAAAATTAAAAAAAAGATTGTAATAAAAAATTCTTAAAATATTGATTGTCAAGTGTAGACAACATTTACTAAACCGACACGTTCCACATCATTACGAAATGTCGTACATATGATCTATGAAACAAGTATTAATCTAATCTAATCTAATCTGAAACATGTCTACCGTTTGAGGGTTTTGAAATAAATTCGACGGCAAAGTTAAAAATTTGTTCTGGACCGGGATTCCCACCCGGATTTACCGCTTTGGGCCAGTGGTCGCTTTAACCAATTAGGCTATCCAGGCACGCTCCCTTCTTTTCCAAATTATCAGCATGTAGCGAACTACGATGGAAGTGTATTTCTTCGCCGCACTGAAATTGTCGATTGCCTGTTGGGGGCATATATACAATAATTCATATGGTGTCTTTTTTTACGGATCATATCAACATTTGTGTATATGCCCCCAACAGGCAACTGACGATTTCAGTGCGGACGCATGAATACACGGGGGACTCCAGTATAGGTTGCGAGTACTAGGAACAAATGGGTAGGAGGCACTACCATCGTAGTGTGCCGTGAGTTGAGAATTTGGACTAGCTCGGGAGTGTGCCTGGATAGTCTAATTGGTTTACGCGACCATTGGCTCGAAGTGTAAATGCGGGTTCGGATCCTGGCCCAACACAAATTTTATCAACTTTGCCGTTGAATTTATTTTTAAACCGGCTTTGTCTCTTCAAGCTTTTGTCTCTCTCTCTCCACAATATTTACATCCTATAAGGGGTGGCGCAAAGGTCACAGGACTCTGGGCACTGGTTCAAAGAGAAGACTGATTTCATTTGTCATTACAAATCAAGCTATACTTATAATTACTTTTTATGGTCAAACACATTTTCGTCTTCATTAATACAACTTTGAAGACTTTTTTGGAACACTCTTCCATAATCTATGGCTGTGTTTTCCAAACTTTCCCTCATGGCGACACCCTTTTATAGCTCACAGTTTTGCGCGACACCCTTTCACTATTATAAATACATATGGTAGAATTTAGATGGTTCTCGAAACTGAAATCCTCGTACGCATTGACATGGTTAATGTTGATCCTGACTGCAGAAATTACGTACGCTCATCGCAAGAAAAGGAAACATTAGGAACTAATAGATGTACAACAAAGTAACAACTAACTCACACAGTAATACTTGCTTCTTCTACATGCGACCCAATTTCCGAAACAAGAAAACTGAATTTCGGAAACCATTTTTCACTGTCGTGTGTACATGTACGGGCCAGATACGGTTTTGCTGGATCGATTGAAAACGGCATTTGGAAATTAGCTGCCCGGATTTCTAATTTAGACAGCACAGTGGCTGTTCCCTTTCAGTTCAATATTATCACATTATTTTCAGAAATAAAGAGGATGTATTTGTGACAAGTGATGAATTTTTATTTAAGTTCTATTGTTAGGTTCTTGTTTCACCACGAACTCGGAAGTTCCGACATATTCGGAAAAAATGGATAAATATTTTTGACAAATAAGAATATGAATGTCATTTCTGGTCCAAGAATCTGTTACATACAGGAAACAGAGAAAAAAATATTAACGAACCAACGATCACTGCATTTAAAATACTACTCTCCGTTAATCACCCGGCCATACTCCATACTAAACATCGCTACTGAATAGCTTTAGTCAGTGGACGATTGTGACTGCTTTTACAACCTGTGACAACTTTTACAGCCACTGTGTCATTGATTGACATTTAATTGTAAGAAACGCTACCGAGAGTGACGTGGCTTTGATAAATCCATTAAAAACAGTTAAGGTGCAGCTTTTTGAGAAGAATGAAGGTTCGTTCAAGCAGCTGCCAGTTCCAGTAATCTGTG
Organism: Locusta migratoria; assembly: GCA_026315105.1. Lineage (NCBI taxonomy): Eukaryota > Metazoa > Arthropoda > Insecta > Orthoptera > Acrididae > Locusta > Locusta migratoria. The sequence goes on along the minus strand of CM048746.1, from coordinate 421,730,960 downwards.
CATGGGAAGAGCTGTTATCGAGTATCAGCAGCAGCTCTACGCATACGGAGTTTGCTGGAATCTGGCAACTGGCAGCCGCTTGAACGAACGCTGAGTGTCTACTGCTGCTGAAACAGAGCTGCCGCCTAGCGGCTGAGCACGCAATTAGTGTGCACCGATCATTCCTATAATACGTGATCCGTGGTGCACTGAATGAAGAGGATGATTAGCTGCACGCAAATCTTCAGGGTGGTATGAAGAGAAGGATATTTTGAGTTATTTTATGACAAAGTTTTTTGTTTAGAGTCTAAATTCGTTAGTCTCGCGACACCCATGATACTACTACGCGAAACCCCAGGGTGTCGCGACACCCAGTTTGGAAAGCTCTGCTCTATGGCATAGTGTAGTATCTCCGCCCAAATCATGAAACGTGTTGTGTTTGTAGTCTTTTAATTCACTAATGGTATGAAGCTTTTGAGGATGACACCCCGTAGGGAAAAAAAAAATCCATGGGCGTGATATCTGGTCTCCGGTGGAGACATATCAATATCTTACCTTCGACCAATCACGTTGCCAAGGTCACCGAGTAAAAGAATGGCATGTCCTATTGTTTCTGTATCACTAGTAAGTCGTCAGCTAGATCAGCCGCTCCCTTGGTACAGCGAACACATTGCAACATACGTAGAGATGCTCTTGCAGTGAAAAGGTTTGGACGAATATCTCAAAAAGGAAAACCTCTTAACGATGCAGTATAAATCGTCAGTATTGTTAAACGAAGGTCAATAAATTCGAGACTGGTTAGTGTTTCGCGTGATGAAATGGGAAGTGAACACAAAGAGGAACCTTCGCTTCGAAGTTCGGTGGCTGTCGAGAGGTAAGGTATTATCAAGATTGTTTGAACACCGTGACGAGCTAAGGATTTTTCTTATGGATGAAGATTATACTGAAAACGTTAAGTTCCCACTTTGACAGTGTGAGCAAAGAAACCTCGTTGATGCGTTTAGCTTGTTTCACTTATTACCTCACTCCTGCACCACTCATCAGTCAACCTTCCGCATCCTACCCCCACCCCCCCTCTCCAACCTCAGGGTTTGTCAAAAATTGACCATGTTCTAGTGGTATGCCAAAAATTTCATGAATGTCGATAGTACACGGTGACAAAACATTGGGGTACCCCTGCTGACTAGACACTACAGTAGTGTGTAAACATTTTCATGTTTCTTTCAGGGACTACTTTCCTAAAACGTAGGCTGAAATCCAGTGGATTAAAAATCCCTTTGAGTGGATTACTTTAAAAAATTGGAATTTTCATCAATTGAAGAAGACTTGTTAACTGAACCAAAAATCGTTTTTTAAAACAACGCCATTGGTCCCATTCTGGATAAGGGTTCGGCAAGACTAGTCAGCAATTATCAAAATTGCTCTGAAACACTCAGTGGCTTTCAATTTCACTCTTAAAAAAAGAAAAAAAAAGTACATTAATTTTTTGGTTGTGGAGAGTGATTTGAGGCTAAGGTTAACCAGTTTTCATCCAAATAATGCCTGCCTTGTAAGTGACAAACAGTGTCAAATATCCCACTGAGTATTTAACATTGTCTACTCGATTTTGAGTTTTCGTATACTTGTTATAATTAAGTGAATATAATAAAAATCTTTCGTGTGTGTGTGTGTGTGTGTGTGTGTGCGTGTGTGTGTGTGTGTGACTGTGTGCGCGTGTCCGCAGACCTATTTTTGTGTGTTGTGGTTTTTATTTAGTTACTGGGCCTCCATTGGGTGGGCCGCAGAGCATAAAAGGTTGGGAACCGATGATCTAGTGGACAGTACTCCACGACGAATACAATCATGCATCAGTACAAGAGGACATGTTACCTGATATTATGGGTACTAATGTACTGTATGCTGCAATCTGGGAATCAAATTCAGAATGTCTAGATTATTGTAGAACAACTTGTAAATTTCTATTTTCATTAGTAATAAAGAAAATTGAAATATTGTTTTTGTATATCTCTATGCTATTTTATGGAAAGGTTCATATTCCTCTAGCATCGTAGTTATGCAACTCTTTATTTGATGTGTGAATGCTTGTGAAAAGTGGATTACCGAATGTCAATTATTAGGCTCCATTTCGAGTAGTTCCCACACGAATTCACGTAATGCCAATCAACAATTTTGTAACTGTTGGAATCGTGTAATGTTTTTCGAACAGGTAGTAGTTAAGGATTGCTTATAATAATGTGTAAATATTTGTTATCTTGGGATCCCTACATGCACATATTCCAGGTCACTGGAGTGGCCTTGTAAATAAAGACAAGACGCGTATGGGAAGAAAAACTTGATTTTTTTTTTCAGTTGCATACACGGATCTCAAGATAACAAATAGCTTCACATCTGTAGCAGATGTTTGGAGGCCTGGCTTCTATCGGTTCAGCTCTTACGAGCCCCCCGATGGCTCAGTCGCTTTTGCCTGCAGTAGTACTTCACATCACAAGCACAAGGTCGCCATATTGCGTGTCAATGAAGCCCACATGTCAGGAAATAAACTTTCAAAGCACTTGTGCGTTAAGGAGCTCTCAAAAACGCGTCATTCCCGGTACCATTAGTTGTAATTAGAGTCTGTTACCATGTGTCAGCGTCAGCGATTAGGGGTTCACAAGATTATTTTAAAGGTAGGACAGCCTAAAAAACGTAGTAGATGCAGTCGCGGATTGTTACACGACGATGCCAAAGTTCTCGGGTTCGATCGTTGTAACGCCTACACATTGTAATTCAGCGTCGCGTTTTGTGAACTGGAATTTCTTTATTAAATTAACAGAAGTCTTTTCCTTATTATTGGATATCATGTATATATAAGCATCTCCCCCCCCCTCACTCTCAGCCATTCAAGCAGGAGTTGACCATTAATAATATATCTGTCATTGTTTGCTGGGTTTTTGAAAATTTCAAGCTCTTCCCAAAAGTCAAAAATCTGTTTTAATATTTTTATATTTTTGTAATTTGTCTGGTCTGTAAAGCACATTTTTTTTTTCTAATAAATCTGTCGGACCGAACTGCATGGTCATCAGTCCGTAGCTTACAAACTACTTAAACCTATGTAAACTAACCTAAGGACAAACACACACACCCATGCCCCTGGGAGGACTCGAACCTCCACCGCAAGCAACCGCGCGCTCCGCAGCGAGACGCTTTAGACCGCTCGGCTACTCCACCGCCGCGTAAAGCACATTATATTGTTTTATCCCCCACCCACCATTTTTAATTCTCTCTTATGCAACATGTTTGAGGACTTCTTCGCCACTTCCTCCTTTTTAAATGTTTTATTAACCTGATTTGACATTTCGTGACCCTCGTTTTTAGATAGGTTCTTTCAATACCAATGCTCTCGCACATGTACTTATTCAGAATTTTATGCACTCAGCTACCACTTTCCTCTTCCTCCTCCTCCTCATCACCATCATTAGAAAATGATTATGCCTTTCAGCGTTCAGCTGGAGCGTAGTCCCTTCATGAACCTCGCCTGATGTTAAGCCTGCTACTTCAAAATCACTTTTCACCTAATTTAAGTACTTTGTTCTTGGTCTACCTCGTCTCCTCTTACCCTCCGCTGCCGGGCCCTTAAGTCTCTTAGGTAGCCTTGCTTCTCCCATGCGTGTAACATGACCCTCACCATCTCAGCCTGTTCGCTCCAACTGCTTCATCTATGGTGTTCAGTCCCAGTTGTTCTTTGATTTCCTCATTATGGACACCCCTCTGCCATTTTTCCCATTAGTACCTGCAATCATTCTTGCTACTTTCATATCTGTAATCTCAACCTTAAGAGTAAAGTAACCCGTATCCACCCAGCTTTCACTCCCATACAACAAAGTTGATCGAAAGATAGAAAGATGCACTACTAACTTACTCTTGGTACTGACTTCCTTCTTGTAGAAGAGAGTAGATCTTAGCTGAGCACCCACTGCATTAGCTTTGATACACCTTGATTCAAGTTCTTTTACTATGTTGACATCTGTGTGAAAATACATCCTAGGTACTTGAAACTGTCTACCTGTTCTAACTTTGTTCCTCCTACTTGGTAATCAATCTGTTCAAATCTCTTTCCCACGAACATTACTTTTGTTTTATAGATGCTGAGCTTCATATCATAATCCTGTGATAGAACTCTGACATATTAGATTGCAGCCTTTCAATCGAATTTGCTATCACAACTAAGTCATCTGCATGTGCGGGACTAATTATTTTGTATTCACTTATTTTAATCTCGTCCTGCCAGTCTGCTGTTTTCAGCATATGATCCACGCATGGTATGAACAACAGTGGTGCAGATTTCAGCTTCCTCTTACCCCTGAAACTACCCTGAACCATTAACTTAATTTGCCGTCAGCTCTAACCGCTGCCTGACAGTTTACATAAAGCCCTTTAATTGCCTGAAGAAGTTTGCCTCCTATTGCATAATCTTGTAGAACTGTCAACAGCTTCCTGCTAGAAACACGTTCATAAGCATTTTCCAGATCTATAAAACATAGATACAATTCCCTGTTCCACTCATAGCACTTCTCCGTTATCTGCTGTAAACTAAGGATCTATTTCCTGACAATCTGTAAGTTGCCTAAACTCACATTGTTTTGCATCCAACTTGTCTTCAACGGATACTCTCACTCTCCTTTCAGCAATGCCTGAGAATATTTTTCCAATGACGCTGATTAAAGAGATACCTCGATAGTTGTTTCAACCTTTTCTGTTTCCATGCTTGAAAATTGGTGTGATTACCGATTTCGTCCAATCAGACGGAACAAGTCCCGACTCCCACTTTTTTTCAATTACCCTGCGTAACCATTTGAGAACTGACATTCCACTGTATTTGACGAGTTCCGGCTTAATTTCATCCACCCCAGTCGCTTTATTGCACTGCAATCTATTGACCATTCTCTCCACTTCCTCAAATGTGATCCTGTTTCCAACATCATTCCTATTCCGTTCTATCTCAAAACCTGACACACCATTGAACGTTTCAGCTACATTGAGCAATTCTTCAAAATATTCCCTCCATCTGCCCAACGCATCCACAAGACTCACTAGCAGTTTTCCTGAGTTGTCCAAAACACTAGTTAATTCCTTCTTCCCTCCCTTTGTTTTCAAGACTGATAATTACGCTCCAGAATGGTTTTCCAGTGGCTTGACGCTTGACCCATATTTTCTAGCTTATTTCCAAAGTCTTTCTATGATTTCTGATTGGATTCGGCAATCACCCGTTTAGCTTTTTTCTTTCTTCAAAATAACTTTCTCTGTCTGCTTGATTTCCAGTATGGCGCCATTTCTGTAATGTCTTCTTTTTCATTTTCCAGGCTGCCTTGATTGCGTCATTCCATCAAGCTGTCTGCGCCTCCTCGGAATGACCGTGCCCATTGAGGCGCTATATTCCAACGCGCGAGGTCGTTCCCCGTCGGGGGTTCGAATCCCCCCTCTGACATGGATGTTGGTGCTGTCTTTAGTATAAGTTAGTTTATAAGTGCTTTGTAAGTTTAGGGACTGATGACTCCGCAGATAAGTTCGATAACCATTACAAACATTTTTGAACAAGCTGTCTGCTTCTTCCTACTTTTACACGCTACTGTCCAAGACATTATCTAGCCTCTTCTAGTAGTTTGTCCCTGTACCTTGTTCGTTCATCTTCCAATGACTGTAAATGGCTACATTCAACTAACTGATACCTTTTTGAGATCACTGTTATGTATTTGTGACTAATTTTTTCATCCTGAAGCTTCTCCACTCTTAGCCTTCAACATATGGACCTGACTTTCTATACTTTTGGCCTCACAAAACCAATTTCACTGCTAATTAAATAATGATCAGTATCATCAAACATCCCTCTGAAAATAGTATGTCCTTGACTGACTTCCTATTTTACAATTTTATCAGCTCCTCTTTAATTTCATTTTTTCCTCATTCTTCTTAATTCTTGCTCCTTTTTGCTTTTATCCATTACTTACTTAACCCCCTGAACCGCAGACAATACCGAGATGAAGTGGCTTGCGTGCCTCAACGATACAGATAGCCGTAACGTAGGTGCAACCACAGCGGAGGGGTATCTATGGTGAGGCCAGACAAACTTGTGGTTCCTGAAGAGGGGCAGCGGCATTTTCAGTAGTTACACGGGCAACAGTCTGGATGATTGACTGAGCTGGCCTTGTAACATCAGCTAACGTGGCTTTCAAAATGTTCAAATGTTTGTAAATCTATCGGACTCAACTGCTAGGTGATCAGTCCGTAGCTTACAAACTACTTAAACTAATGTAAACTAACCTAAGGACAACACAGACACTCAAGCCCGAGAAGGGACTCGAACCCCCGACGGCGAATGGCCGCGCGCACCGCAGCACGGCTAATTCGCCGCGGCAACGTGGCTTTGCCATACAGTTACTGCGAATGGCTGAAAGCAAGGCGAAACTACAGCCGTTACTTTTCCCCGGGACATGCAAGTCTACTGTATGACTGTATGATGATGACATCCTCTCCGATAAAATATTCCGGAGTAAAATAATCCCCCATTCGGATCTCCAGGCGGGGACTACTCGGGAGTATACGGATCGGAGCGTGACAGGTTACATCCTTCAGTCGGGTAGGGAGGTTAGAAAATTTAAAAAAGGAAATGGATAAGTTGAAGTTCGATATAGCAGGGATTATTGAAATAGGTGGAAAGATGAACAGGATTTCTGGTCAGGTGAGTACAGGGTTGTTGTTGTGGTCTTCAGTCCACAGACTGGTTTGATGCAGCTGTCCACGCTATCCTGTCCCGTGAAAGTCTCTTCATCTGAGAATACGTTCGGCAACCTACATCCTTTTGAATCTGCTTACTTTATTCGTCCCTCGGTCTCCCTCTACGATTTTTACAGCACACACATCCTTCTAATGCCAAGTTGACAATTCCTTGATGTCTCAGAATGTGTCCTACCAATCTATCCCTTCTCTTAGTCAGGATATGCCAGAAACTCCTTTTCTCCCAGTTCGGTTAAGCACCTCCTCATTAGTCACGTGATCTACCCATCTAATCTTCATCATTCGGCTGTAGCACACCATTTCAAAAGCTTCTATAATCTTTTTGTCTGAACTCATTATCGTCCAGGTTTCACTGCCATACAATGATACACTCCAGACAAATGCTTTCAGAAAGGACTTCCTAACATTTAAATTAATGTTGGATGTTAACAAGTTTCGCTTCTTTAGAAATGCTTTTCTTCCCATAGCCATTCTGCATTTTATATCTTCTTTACTTCGGCCATCAGCAGTTATCTTGCTACCCAAATAACAAAATCCATCTACTACTTTTATTGTCTCATTATCTAATCTAATTGCTTCAGCATCGCCTGATTTTCTGACATTACATTCCATTACCTTCGTTTCACTCTTGTTAATGTTCATCTTATATCTTCCTTTCAAGACACTATCCATGCCATTCAATTGCTCTTCCAGATCCTTTGCAGTCTCTGACAAAATTACTATGTCATCGGCAAACCGCAAACTTTTTATTTTTTCTCCATGAACTTTAATTCCCTCTCCAAATTTATCCTTACATTCTTTCACTGCTTGCTCAATTTACAGATTGAACAACATTGCGGAAAGACTACAACCCTGTCTTACTCCTTTCCCAACCTCTGCGTCCCTTTCTTGCCCTTTGACTCTAATAACTCCTGTCTGGTTTTTGCATATGTTGAATATAACTCTTCGCTCCCTATATTTTACCCCTGCTACCTTCAGAATTTGATAGAGTGTATTCCAGTCAACATTGTCAAAAGCTTTCTCTAAATCTATAAACGCCTAAAACGTAGGTTTGCCCTTCCTTAGCCTATCTTCTAAGATAAGTCGTAATGTGAGTATTGCCTCCCGTGTTCCTACATTTCCCCTAAATCCTAACTGATCTTCCCCGATTTCGAATTTCACAAGTTTTTCCATTCGTCTATAAACAATTCGTGTTAGTATTTTGCAACCATGACTTATTAAACTGATAGTTCTGTAATTTTCATACTTGTCTGCACTTGCTTTCTTTGGAATTGGAATTACGATATTCTTCTTGAAGTCGGTGGCTATTTCCCCTCTCTTATACATTTTGCATACCAGGTTGAACAGTTTTTTTCATGACTGGTTCTCCTAACGAAATCAGCAGTCCAGACGGAAAATCATCTATTCCTGGGGCCTTGTTTCGACTCAACTCCTTCAACGCTCTGTCAAATTCTTCTCGCAGTATCATATCTCCTATCTCATCTTCCTCCACTTGGTCTTCCCTTTCTAAAATACTGCCTTCAAGTTTATTTCCTTTGTATAGGCCCTCCATATATTCCTTCAACAGTTCAGCTTTCGCCTCTTTGCCCAGAACTGGTTTTGCGTCTGAGTTCTTGATATTCATACAGCTGCTCCAAATATCTCCTTTATCTTCCTGTAGGCGGTATCTATCTTTCCCCTAGTTATGCGTTCTTCTACGGTTCTGCATTTGTCCTGTAGCCACTCCTGCTTAGCCAGTCTGCACTTCCTGTCAAACTCATTTTTCAGACGTCTGTACTCCCTTTTTCCTGCTTTACTTGCTGATTTTTTATATTTTCTCCTCTCATCAATTAAGTTCAGTATATCCTGTGTTATCCAGGGATTTCTGCATATATGATCCTCTGCTGCTTTCACTACCCTATCTCTCACAGCTACCCATTATTCTTCTGCTGTATTACTTTCCCCCGTTTCAGCCAATCCTTGCCTAATGCTCCCTCTGAAACTCTCAACCACCTCTGGTTCCTTCAATTTGTCCAGGTTCCATCTCCTAACTTTTCTACCTTTCTGCAGTCTCTTAAGTTTTAATCTGCAGTTCATAACCAACAAGTTATGGTTAGAGTCTATATCTGCCCCTGGATATGTCTTACAGTTTAAAACCTGGTTTCTAAATCTATTCCTTACCATTATAAAGTCAAACTGGTACCTTCCAGTGTCTCCTGGTCTCTTCTACGTATACAGCCTTCTTTCATGACGTTTGCGAAGTGTTGGTGATCATTAAATTCCACCAAGCGATCTCCTCTTTCATTCCTTTTTCCCAGCCCATATTCACCTACTACATTTCCTTCTCTTCCCTTTCCTACTACCGAGTTCCAGTCCCAAATCACAATCAAGTTTTCGTCTCCCTTAACTTTCTGAATGATTTCTTTTATCTCCTCATACATTACTATGATATCCTCATTATCGGCCATGCTAGTTGGCATATAAACTTGCACAACTGTGGTCGGTGTTGGCTTCATATCTATCTTTGCTACGACAATGCGTTCACTATGCTGTTCATAATAACTTACCCGCATTCCTATTTTCTTATTCATTATCAGACCTACTCCTGAGTTACCACCAACTGATTTTGTATTTATAATCCTGTACTCACCTGACCGGAAATCTTGTTCATCCTACTACCAAACTTCATTAATCCCTACCATATCTAACTTTAACCTATCCATTTCTCTTTTCAAATTTTCTAAATTGCCTAAGCGATTAATGGTTAGATCATTCCATGCTCCAGTCTGTAGAATGCCTGTTTTGTTTCTCTTGATGACGACATCCTCCTGAGAGGTCCCCGCCCGGAGATCCGAATGGGGGAGTATTTTACCTCCGGAATATTTTACCCAAGTAGACGCCAACATCATATAGTCATACAGTAGAGCTGCATGTCCTCGGGAGAAGTAACACCTGTAGTTTCCCCTTGCTTTCAGCCGTTCTCAGTAGCTGTGTGGCAAAGCCACATTGGCTGATGTTACAAGGCCAGCTCAGTCAATCATCCAGACTGTTGCCCATGTAACTACTGAAAAGGCTGCTGCCCCTCTTCAGGAACCACACGTTTGTCTGGCCTCTCCACAGATACCCCTCCACTGTGGTTCCATATACGGTTCGGCTATCTATATTGTTGAGGCACGCAAGCCACCCCATCTCGGCAATGTCTGTGGTTCGTGGGGGTGGAAAACGTTGATATGCTAACTAGCTCTGCCGATAATGAGGAGATCGAAGCAATGTATGGGGATGTAAGGGGAATTATTCAGGCAGTTAAGGGAGCGGGAAAATTTGATTGTGATTGGGAACTGGAATTCGGTAGAGGGAACGAAAAACAGTAGGTGAATATGGACTGGAAAAATGTAATGAAAGAGTAAACACTTCGTTTGAAAATAAAAAAAAGAGTGCTGTATACGCGGAAGAGAACAGGACACACCAGAATTTACCAGATTGATTTTATAATAGTAAGACATAGATTTCAATCAGAACTGTAAAATATATCCACAGGCAGATATAGACTATTACCATAAATAAAGAAACAAAGGAAGGAAAATATGGAGAGGGCACCTGGATAAATTGAAGGAATCTGAGGTTATTGAGAGTTTCAGAGGGAGCTTTAGGTAACAATTAACGAAAACATGGGTAGGTAACACAGTAGAAGACAAAAGGGCAGATTTGAGAGATGAAACAGTGAAGGCAGCAGAAAATAGGTAGAAATCCAAGACCTATAAAAAGTCCTTGGATATCATAGAAGATACTGAATTTAATTGATGAAAGGACGGAAATGGCCGTGTGGTCTAAGGCGCTCCCCGTCGGAGGTTCGAGGCCTCCCTCTGGCATGGGTGTGTGCGTTGTCCTTAGCATAAGTTAACCTAAGTACTTTGCAAGTCTATGGGCCGATGATCTCAGCAGTGTGGCCACTTAGGATTAAATATTTGAACACTTTTTGATGACAGGTGAAAATATAAAAGTGCAGTGAATGAAGCAGGTAACATGGAGCTGTTGTTTTGTAAATCTATCGGACCAAACTGCGTGGTCATCAGTCTGTAGCTCACAAACTACTTAAACCTATGTAAACTAACCTAAGGACAACAAACACACCCATGCCCCAGGGAGGACTCGAACCTCCACGGCGAGCAACCGCGCGTTCCGCAGCGAGACGCTTTAGACCGCTCGGCTACTCCCCCGCTTCTGAGCTGTTGTAGTCTTCAGTCTGGAGACTAGGTTGTTGCAGCTCTCCACCCTAGTCTATCCTGAGCAAGTCCCTTTATCTGCTCATAACAACGGCAACCCACATCCGTTTGAATCTGCTCACTATATACGCCTCTACAGACGACAACAGATATTGATAGGAAGTACAAAGTGGCTCAGCAGGAGTGACTAAAGGGCAAATGCAAGTCTGTAGAAGAATTTATAATCATGGAAAAGATAGATACCGCATTCAGGAGAATAAAATACACATTTGGAGGTAATAAAAACAGCTGTATGAATATCGAGAATTTAGGTGGAAAACCAGTTCTGCGCAAAGAAGGGAAACCTGAAAAGTGGAAAGAATGAATATATAGAGGGGCGCCGGCCGCGGTGGCCGAGGGGACTGAGGCTCCAGTCACGGTCTGCACGGCCACTACGGTCGCGGGTTCGAATCCCCCCTAGGGCATGGATATTTGTGCCGTCCTTAGTGTTAGCTAGTTCATAGGTAGTTTGTAAGCTTAGGGACTGATGACCCCGTAGTTAAGTCCCATAAGGTACACAAAGATTTGAACATTTTATAGAGGGGCTCTGCAAGGGGAATTAATTCCGAGACAATATTGTAGAAAGGGGAGAGGACGTAGGTGAAGCTGAGAGAGGAGATACTATATTGAGAGAAGAATTTAACAGAGCACTGAATGATCTAAGTCGAAAGAAGGCCCCTATAGTAGACGACATTCCCTCAGAGTTACTCAAGTTTCTCGGAGAATAGGGTGTATAGCTGCATCAAACCAGTCTCCAGAATGAAGACCATAACATTATTTATTTATGCAATCTAAGCTAAGTGCGATCATGGGCATTCTCGTTTGCGCCATCGACTCGGCGCGCCAACTAGCGCAGTTTCCTAACTACTACTTTTCGGACACTTGTGTTAGTCACGAAGTTCTGTCGTCATATTAGTGCCATTTTAACAAATTGTATCATGATATGCGAATTTTAGTATTTCATATTTTTATCTTCAGTAATGATGCACTACATAAGGTGCATACTGACAAGACTTCGGCGCTATGTTTTGAGAATAATTGTCAGGTAATTTTACGAGTGAGTATTATCTTTTATAACGCTTGCAATGTTTATACTATACCTGTAAATCTCAGCTACTAACCATAAAAAAAAAGGTCACACGCTTGACTAAAACTAGTAACGGACAGAACACGGGTTATCAGCCCCCCCCCCCCCCCCCCCCACTGTAATGCATGCACTCAAGTCCCTCATCCGTCCCGTCCCACCCTCACCTATGCCAATCCCTCTCTCCCAACTTTTCACCTCTCCCTCGAAATCCTGGAGCGACATGCTATTACCTTGTTTTCCACATCAGCCTTCCCTTCCTGAACTGCCTCCTTTAGCAATTAATCAGATGCTCTCATCTCCTAAAGCACATAGAGCACCTACGCCTCTCCTATGTCTCATGTTAACTTGATTCCAACACTTTTTCGTCTCCACAATCCTGGGGGAGCCCCACACTGCTGATGCGCCTCTATCAATGTGTCCCTCCTTCTCACTATCGCCCCGTGAACTCATACCAGAAAAACACTCCCTTTCCAGCCCTAACCCTCATTCTTATCTCCTTCCTATATGAAGGCTCCGCCCTATCCACCTTAGCTCAGCTGACATTTCGTCTCCCCCTCCCTCCCCCCCACCTCGTCCACCTGCGTCCTTCCTGCCACTAACAAAATCTTCAAATGTTTGTATAGCTTATGGGACTTAACTACGGGGTCATCGGTCCTTAAACTTACAAACTACTTATGAACTACCTAAGACTAAGGACGGCACAAATATCCATGCGCGAGGGGGGTTCGAACCCCTGACCGTAGTGGCCGTGCAGACGGCGACTGGCGCGCCTCAGTCCCGTCGGCCACCGCGGCCGGTCCTGCCACTAACACTCCATATCCTCCTACATCTGCTTTCCAAACCACCGAATTGCGCCCCGACCTCCATACGTTCTCCAGAAGTCCCATCACATCATCATCTGCAAGGCTTTATTTGCTCCCATTCATTCTCACCTATTTAACAACCACAATCACCCAGCTCATCATCAGTTTGTGTCTTATGGTATATGTTATCCATTGTGCAAAATCTGTTGGTTGAAGAGTGGTAATCCAGCCGTTCTCAGGCCACCTTCTCCAATCAGGGGTGCCGCGGTGGAGTAGCCGAGCGGTCTAAAGCACCTCGCTGCGGAGCGCGCGGTTGCTCGCCGTGGAGGTTCGAGTCCTCCCTGGGGCATGGGTGTGTGTGTTTGTCCGTAGGTTAGTTTACCTAGGTTTAAGTAGTTTGTAAGCTACAGACTGATGACCACGCAGTTTGGTCCGATAGATTTACAGACATTTGAACATTTTTGAATAATCAGGGGTAGAATGTAAATTATTTTCTAGATAAATTTAAAAAAAAAAAAAAAAAAAAAAAATGAAGTTATACTTTGACGCAGGATACCGTGTGGCTGAGTGCTGTTTCTCCAGGGAGAGGTTTGTCCATTGCAGTTTGGTCCAACTGATTTCTACGAGTATACAAGAGTAACTCCGGGGCTCAATTTTTTATTTTCGGTACTGCACTCGCGTTGTCCCGACAATTAATTTTTTGACTGGGACAGCGTCACAGAAATGTATTAATATGGTCCCAATCCCCCATTTCCTACAAAGGTTTCCGGGTGGTTAAGGTTTTCCTTGGTTCTAAGGCATATGCCGAAACTGGTAAGCTCCTCCCACTTATTTCCAACTGTGTATCAGCCTTCCTGATAATTGGCTGAATGGAACTGCGAGTCGAATGGAAAATGAAAGGGATAAAGATTTTTTAATGTTATATTTTGTTACTTACCTAGGCCTGCCAAGTCCACTTTAGCTGGCCGTCTGAGTCAATTATCCAGACTATTGAACCTGTGACTACTGAAAAGGCTGCTTTCTCTCTTCAGGACCGATTACGCATCCCTAAGGGCAATACATTTGGGATCTTCGGAGGGTACATTAACATATCTGATTCCATTTTGTAAGTATTTATTGTGTATCTTGTTTCTTGACATGTTCTACATCCAAGATGATTTCCTAAGTTTGGATCACCTGGAACGGAAAATACATCTCATCTAATTTTAGGTTACAAGAGTAAAACAAAACAAAAAACGCACTTCTACTTTATCTGCTGCGATATTTAAAACTCTTCTTATTCGCATAAACATATTCTAATAGGTATTTTAATTTTTAACTTCACACCAGTTAGGGTTACCAGATTCTAAATGCAAAAATTAGGACACATCCTATATTTTAGGATGAAAAATGAGGACACTTTCCATATTTTTAATTTATTGCATGAAGAAACAAAAAATAGAAATATTACACATAACACACACATTTACATTTCTTTAGGGCCGTGCCCTATGTGTATTTCTCATTTGGCCAGATCTATTGCGAAAGTTCCTTTTGTCCACACAAACATTAAAAAAAATGTTTCTGCGATTCAAATGTGTAAAATTAAATTTAACAATTGAAATTCCTTTGCAGAGTCCAATGTCAGTCTATTTCTCTGCTTTCTCCATTGTCACTGTATTAAAGAGAACACTATCTCTGCACAAACATTGCGGGCTGGCACTGTAAAACACAACTGCAGTTCCAAGCAGTTCATTGTACTGCTCGTCACTGCTATATGACTCAATGTATTTGCACCATTTTATCTGACTCAGTTCTGTTTATCCATTATATGTGGCTATGATTATTGTATAGGGTAAATCCGTGAGATATGGCGCACATTTTCAAAATTATTCATGAAAAAAAACCCTTAATGCACTCAAGTCAAAATAATTTCTTTTACAAGTAAACAAACCACTTTTCCTTAAAAAATAATTTTTTGAGAATTTTACATGCACTCATTCGTAATGAGATTTGACCATTCAGAAAACCTTACAGTGCGGCATCTATCCCTTAGGCTGGGGGTGAGGTGTCGCGCCCTTCTGGGTGACATGCCGCATGATGATATTTATTGAAATTTACAATGTTTTAAGAGAAATATGTTAAAATTTTATTTTATGATTGTAACAATTGAGGAATAAAAATAAACACTGAAGAATTGGCAAACAAATCCTTATTGTTTGTTATTTTTAAAGATTAAACTTAGGCCTGTCATTTTTTCAAAAGAAATCCTCTCCATCATTAGCTTATATTCCTAATTTCCCTGCCACAGTCAACACATGAAGTATCAATGATTGCGGCATGTATCCCTATCTATCAGGGGATCAGGGGATAGACGCCGCATCCTATGACTATGTCACCGTAGCATCCAAATTCTCCGGACTAGCATCAAAAGAGCCCAACTGAAGTTACTGTTCGTGCTGCTACTCAGGTGTTTAAAAATTCGTCACTAATTAGCACCATCTAATAACTGACCGTAACACCAAAAAGATTTCCATGCAAGTTATAGAGACTTACCAACATTGTTTATTAACACTAAC
Organism: Locusta migratoria; assembly: GCA_026315105.1. Taxonomy (NCBI): domain Eukaryota; kingdom Metazoa; phylum Arthropoda; class Insecta; order Orthoptera; family Acrididae; genus Locusta; species Locusta migratoria. The sequence goes on along the minus strand of CM048746.1, from coordinate 421,715,521 downwards.
TCGGTTATAACTACCACTATTGAAACAAATGCAGTTGCCTCGCTGCCCAGCGCAACTGCAAAGCGCGTAAACACGCACTCGGACGGCTTTTACCAAAACTATGGAGGGGGGGGGGGGGGGGGTGGGCGGGTGCGCAGTTTGTACCGCATGCGGTATAATTTGAAAATTGATCGAAACACTTTAACACTTTTCATAATCAATTTCAATATTTTTCTCCAATGAATATTTTACAGAAGCTTCCACAGAAGTTCGTGATACAACTACAAAATGAAGCCACTTGAAACAAGAAAATTCACTAAAGTATTGCATTCACATATTCAGATACCGGTACTCTTTAAACATCTATCATACAGGATTCAATGTATTTGCACCATTGAATACGCAATGGGAAGAAAATTCAGCTGGACGAATATACAATACACTACTTCGTTAAAAACACGTTTACTGCAATAAAAAAAAAATAAAAAAAAAAATAAATAAAAATAAAGGTTTTTAGAGCAACTACCACTGACAAGAAACTTAGACATTGCAGTTATCTCTAAGATATAAAATCAAGTTTTATTGTCATTAAACAACTTTGTGTTGTAATAGACAACGTCAAAGCTATACATAGTTTGTACATAGACATTGGATGACTTTATACACAAATGAAAGAAAGGAAAATGAAATATTTAGGTTATACAATTTACATCTGACTGATTACCAGATTGCCATAAATATTTACAGCTATGCTTTTGATGGGTATATATTTGTAGAAACACATTAGCTGAATTTATACACAAATAAAAGAAATGAAAATATTTAGTTATACATCTGATTGATTTCAAGTTTGTCAGACATATTTATGCATCTACTTGCTATACTCAGCATCGTTTACAAGTAATATAATCAGATATTTTACGTTTCACTCGTTAGACCGTAGTTTTATGAGCATAACAGATCGATTATAAGCAAATAACAAATTACGTAATTTAATAACAAACTCAAAAAATATATAAATTGTTGATGTAACGAGATGATAACAAAAATCAAACGATCTTAACTCCGAAAGCTAAAAATGCGGACATTAGCAGAAATCGTGAAAATATATGCAGACGCCAGATTGAGCGTCTGAAATGCGGACATGTGCGCATATATGCGAACGTCTGGTAACGCTGAACACACCACATCCCTCACCAATGCAGCAAAGTATGACTCTCATGGCAATGTCTTAACGCAACATTCATTAAAATAGTTCAGATACCGTACTTATTTTTCTTTATATTCAAAATTTCGGAGGGGTGCAGGCCCCTGTGTCATATCCTAGTTATTCAGTAACTGAAATTGAAAAATTTGCATCAACATTCATCCTAATTATTACTCCGCTCCGCAGCTAAGTTCTCAATGCAAAAGACCCTCATACGCTGGATAACACAAATGATATATACTTCGTTTCCGTTAGATTAAAAACAAATACATACATTTGAGAAGCTGTTTATCAGGAGATTCTATTTCTGTATGAAGACTGGACATTGTATGAAATCAAAGTGAAACTTTCACTCTACAGCGGAGTGTGCTGGAATCGGGACTCGACCCAGGGACCTTTGCCTTCCGCTGACAAGCGCTCTACGGTCAGCGAAAGACAAAGGTCCCAGGTTCGAATCTCGGTTCTGGCACACAATTTTAATCTACCAGACAGTTTCATTGTATGAAATGTCGGGAGAAACCAGACTAATCCCGATCATCTGGCAACGCTACCCCCACCCCCGTGAAGGGGAACCCATCATTATCTACACCACTGCAAAACACTTTCGTGTTGCTGTAATGGGCTCTCCTTTAAAGGTCAATTTCAGTACCCTGGCCCCCCTCCCCCTCCAAAAAAGGTACTTTAGTAACCGACCTTGTATTATATGTCTTGACCTTGAACTTGATCTAACAATCAGGATGCGCGTGTGCCGCGATATGTCAAACGAGGGAAGTGTGCTTTCTCAAAACACAGACGCAATGCAATCGTAAACTAGCATTGTGCGCCCGTTAGGCACAGTGCGTGACTTTTACCTTCGCTGCTTTGGCGGTGGGGTCCGAGACAGGACGAAGTGGGGGAGTTGAGTGACCCCCTTTTTCTCCGGCTGCAGCAGTACAGTCAAGAAAAAGGAATGCCAAGGCAACAGTCGGCGGGCCTAGCGGTACACTGCTACAGCGTTTTCAACAGCTGGCTAGCTGAATGAACAAAGAAATGCACGAGTTAGCAATATGAAAATTACGAGCTTTTCCCCAGGAGCATGTGTTCTCGGTATACTTGCAGGTAAGAGAACTTTAATGCAGTATTAGCGGTGTATGTGACAAAAATTGACAAGTTGTTTGTTGTCCCATGTGATCTGTCATAACAGACTCATATGGTTTTACCGCTTTTCGTGTTAGGAATTGTATTAATGGTTATTGAGAAGTTTATTGCTGGTTTATGCGAGCTCGTCTTCCTGACAACAACTTCATCCGTATGATAAAGACTTTTACTTTTCATTTGACATTTCGAAACTGCAGACGCGCGTGTGGTGATTTGAATGATCGGGTATGAAAGAAACTGAATAAAAATCAAAATATTTTCTGCAATACAGTATAGCGGACAACAAGATTGCATGTGATAGTCAATGTACTGTTACAACTGATGTTTAACTGAAGCAATAGTTTGACAGTCATATTAGAAACTTTGTAATTCTAATCTTACGCGTGAAATTTGGCCAGAAATATCTACACAATGCTAAATATACATCAAACAATTTATTACTAATCATGCAATACGCTTTTTTGGATACTATGTTGCCTAATTCTTTTCTTAGCTGGTATTTGTCCAATACCTTTCAATCATTTGACAGTGAATATCACTAAACTAAATTTGTTTCTCTTATTTTGCCATAGTGATCTCGTCCACTGTTTCTGAAGAGAAAGAACCATACCAGGGAAAATACCTTGGAAAACTCAATCCTTACCATCACCAAGTTTCAGGAGATGTGTATGCTGTTGATGAATACACACTTCTATTTGTGAATTTTAATTATGACGGGAATGGAGCAGACACATTTTTCTGGGCAGGATCAGCCAATCGCCCAGGTCCTCAAGGTTTTATTGTCCCAGATGAATATGGAAAGTAAGTATTCACAGTCTTAAATAGTGACATAGGCCTCCTAGATTTAAATTAAAATTAAACAATTTTATTGAAATTAATTATTCAAGTTCAATTTACTAATCAGCTCATTTATTGGTACCTAATTAGTTCACTGATTAGATATGTGTTTTAGTAGATGAGATACACATAACTAAAGTAGACTATCTTTCAGTTTACCATAGATTTTTACTTAAAAATTTTTGCTTTCCTTTTCTTCCCATGTCTTTCACCTTTCGCTTAGTGGTATGCTATTTCATTCCCTCAACATGCTGAAAATCCTCTGAGAGAATAACTATTTTCAATTTTCAGCTTTCTTACAGTGTCTAAAGCGCATATTGCTGATGTCACATGGATTCCACTATTAAACATTAGTGTCATCATAATTCTCAAATTATTTTCGACCTGTAGGCAAGCAAAAAGTATTGCAGTGCACATAATATTTATACCTAATAGTTTTAAAACATCAGATATTACTTGGACCTTAGTTTTCACATATAATTGTGGGTACTATAATGCATTTGAAACTAAATTCCCCATTATTCAATAGGCCTACTGTTTGTCTGTGTTTCCTTTACTCCATTCAGTCAGAGGTGCAGTGAATTGAGTGGATGTAGAAGAAGTATGTGGGGTAATGCAACAATGGCAATCAAAGAAAATTTTAACCTTGATTTGTTCATATTTCATAGTAACTATTGGGTCAAAATTTCCTAGCAGTGATACTTTATGCCAACACATAGAAGGTAAAAGGAAATGAAAAGTTATTTGCAACTTCTACAAAAATCTGGACTGCAGTTTTGTGAGTCAAATGATAGAAAAGAGGGCAGTAATTGAAAAGGGAGAGATAGGGTGATTGTGTTGCCCTATTGTTGTACAGTATATGAATAGAGCAAGCAGGACAGAAAATTAAGGAGAAATTTGTGAGTGTGGCAGCCAGAGAAGCCCATTGTGGGACTGTGTTGTGTTGTTACAGTCAGTCTAAATTAATAATCTCTCTAATTATACCATTAATAGTTACATTACTGCCCAAATAACAAAATTCAGTTACTGCCTCACTTTGGAATTTAATTCTTTGAGAGTCACTTGATTTAATTCAAATCAATTCTGTTACACTTGTGATACTTTAGTTGACGCTCATGTTAATAACCCAAGTCCTTTTCTGTCACTGACAGAATTATAATGTAATTGGTCAACTTCAAAGTTAATAATCTGATAATTGTATTCTTGGATCTGAAAAAAGCACATCACAATGTTTTCAAAATATAAGATCTGGAAATACATAGAAAAAATATTTTCCAAACTTCACTAATTCCCACTCTCTCTTAACTTCACCCATTCCATTTCCCTGTTCAAAATTTCTAACCTGCATACCCAGTTAAGAGATCTAATATTCCACAGAATGGCAGTTTTGTGTTTCTAATAAATATTATCCTGTATAGACTATACCCAGACATACAAATAGGGGACTATCTTATCTCCAGTATATTTTACCAAAGAGTGCACAATTATCATTTAACCGTACAGCATAACTGTAGTTTCCCCTTGCTTTCAGCCATTCATAGTAGCTGTGTGATACTGCTGTGTTATGACACCAGATCAATCATTCAGACTCTTGCCCCTGCAGTTACTGAAAATGCTGTTTCTCCTCTTCAGAAACAACATGTCTGCAAATTATTAATGAAGGAGGGGAAGGAAGAAGGATTAGGAAGGAAGTGATTGTCAGTGGCTGCATTAGGACACTGAAATTAAACAATGCTGACAAATGAAAATGTGAGCCAGGCTGGGAATCGATTCTGGGTCTCCCGCTTCAGGCCAGTGGTTGCCTTAACCACTTGGCTACCTGTGCTCGCCTCCCGTCCATCTCAAACTTCCACGTGTTGCACGCTGTGGCTGGAGCGCCCCTATCATCCATGCCCTCTTACACTCGCCATTACGGATTTCTGTGTGAGGTTGAACATATGACCGCATCAGTTGTGAAATAAATGAAGCTAACACTGTCTTCGCATGTAAACACTTATTATAGTGGTGTGGTGTCTGTTCTTTCAGACATTATGTTCCTCTTTACTAAACTTAAGATTTCAGTTTCACATTTTGTTTCTCTTTCAAATCATCAATAAATTTAATTACAGTAGCAGCAAGCCATCACAACTTCCCATGAAGGCACTTACCATGCTTGCTTTCCTTGCTTGCACTGCACTCCATGGTACCAACAATACTTTGAAAAGTGTCTGTGCTTGTTCACAGACCAGGTTAATTCCCACCATGGCAAGGTTTATGGCTAACTTTGTTAAGTCATACTAACTTCCTTAGTACAGTTACTATTACTGATACTTTTTTTTTCTTTTTATGGTTCTTGTAAACAGAGCTTTATATTTTCAGGACAAATGTCTTGCACAGTTACTTGAACAAGGATTTCACATTGAAACTGCCAGATAATAAGAAAATTACAGAAATAAGATGGTTTGCTGTGTATGACTTGTCAAGTCAGAACACCTTTGGTGATGTATATGTACCAGAAGAATTTGAGCCTCCAACTATGCAGAGAATATCACAGCTGACTGGAACAACACATGATGTTTCATCTGAATCTGTTGAAATTTTAGACTCAAAAACTATAAGACTGAAGCAGTTCTCCTATGATGGGCAAGGAAAAGGTAAGACCACCTATAACATAAATTTAAATTAATATTCAAATGTTGACTTAAATGCTTTTCAGTTGTTATCCTGGTGTTTTTATTATGTACTGTACAGTAAAACCTAACAAACACAGTAAATAATGAATACTAGTGATGTCTTTGGAGAGTTACATATTCGAATCATGTGCACTAACATCATAGTACATACAAAGGAAGAAATTTGAGGAGTTTGTTTAGGTGTCCATAAGTGAATGTTGTTTAGTTCAGAGAGAATATTAAGAAACAGCGGCAATTATTAATTCATATTAGATTAAAGTGTAAAAACATAGTGCATTGTAAACTAAATTGCACCTGTATTTAATTAAAACCAGTAGTATGCAAAGTCAAGAGTACTTTTGGCTTTCTTATTTGCTGAGAAAAATTTATTTCAGTCTGGTGTAGACCAGAAATCCTATATTTAGGCATATTTAAAAATCTCATATCCTTTAGTGTAATTCTCAAAACTATATGCACAGCCTGCCAACAACAGTAATTTGCCATTTCTGCTTTAGATTTGTACCACCAGTCTTGGTTTCTGTGAAATATATCAATGTCTGGACCTTATCTATAGTGCTCTACAGTGTGAGAATTTTTTCAATAAGATTCTACAATAGTAATTATTGAAGGCTTCATTGCCCTTTTTACAGGAAAACAAGTTTCACTTTTTATATCTCTACCTACTGTAGCCTTAATTGCTGCTCAAAAAAATTAGGGGATCACGTGAGATATTATACACAATATACATAATGTATTTTTTTTTTTTTTCAGATATTGGTTACAACTGTAATTTTTGAGTGATGCAGTACCTTATTTTGCTGTCTCAAATTTCTTCTTGGGGTTTAAATGGCTTTTCCTTAAAGTGAGACACCATGGTACTACCACAATAGTGGAAAAGTCATTCTCGTTGCCCTTTAATGTGTGTATCACTCAGATGGCTGGTACAGGTGTACACCTACATGACATGGACAGTATGAGGTTATCAGTTAGCACTTGAGGTACATTTGGCCATTCTTCAAAAAAATGTTCAAATGTTTGTAAATCTATCGGACCACACTGTGTGGTCATCAGCTCGCAGCTTACAAACTACTTAAACCTAGGTAAACTAACCTAAGGACAAACACACACACCCATGCCCCAGGGAGGAATCAAACCTCCACGGCGAGTAACCGCGCGCTCCGCAGCGAGACGCTTTAGACCGCTCGGCTACTCCACCGCGGCGGCCATTCTTCCTTGACTGCAATATCCAACTCTGCAAATGTTGTGGGAGGTGCTGTCCTGGCTGCAATGTGTCTGCCAAATGCATTCCAGACATGCTCAATTTGGTTTAAATCCTGTGAACAAGCTGGACACTCCATTTGTTCAGTTCCCTCAGCTTCAAGCATATCCACCAGTACAGGTCTGCAGTGATAAGTGTTATCATCTACCAGAAGGAACCCATCTCCTATGGCACCAGCGTAGGGTACAACAATAGGTCAAAGGATCCCATCTCTATATCTATGAGCAGTCAAAGCACTATTCTGAATGAGATAATGGTCCGAATGCCCACCAATACTGACCCCAGCCCACATCAGTTGTCCACCACCTTATACAGTGAATTTTCCTGCACATAGGCAGGATTGTTGTGAATTCCATGTTCTCTCCAGATGAGGGAAGACGATTGTTCGGCTGAACAAACAATGTTGAGTCATCTGTGAACAGAACCAAGCACCATTCATTATGACCCAAATCCTGATATTCCTCCGTCCAGTTTCTGCGGGCTAAATGGTGTCATTGTTGTAATGGTACTCACACTATAGGCCTCCGTACATAGAGGCCATATTCCCCAAAGTGATTTGGCCTGTCCATATTGACAGTGTACAGTTCCTGCCTGGAGTTGCTGGGAGTTGCATTTAGCCTTCTGTCTCGCCGGGCTATTAACCAGAGATAACTGTCATCACTTGCTGATGTTACCCACAGATGACATTGGCCTTGCCTTCTTTTAACAGTTCCTGTTGTCTGAAACTGTGTCCATGTCCTGGAAATTACACTTTGGGACACTCCAATAGCTGCAGCCAATTCCCTCTGTGTCTGTCCCTCATATATCCTTCCTATGGCTCTCATGCCATAGCTTTGGGTAATTACCATTGTTGTTGCATTGCAGTACCTGCTAACTATGCTATTTGAATCCAACTGCTTGTGTAATTCGTCTGGTAGAAGAAACACATGTCACCAACAACCCCTTCTGGAGCAACTTTCTGTTATTACCACTATCTCAGTTACTTTAACATTATTGTCTCTACTCCCTAGAACTGATTCTGCTGATTCAGTGCTTGCCAACATTACTATTGGAATGGCACCAACCCAAAGTGTTGCCATAACTAGTCTTGAGATTGAGTGGACTGGTATGGTGAGTTTTAGGAGAAACCATAGAGGGAGCTGCTACAGTTGTACGCAGTATGCTCAGCAATAATTTCAACCTTGAACGATAATGCTCAGTCCCAAACTCATTTTCCCCCATTTCTGATATTACCTGGTGCCCAAAAAACTGAGTGTTTTACTGAACAGAGCAGGAATGAGGTAATGCGCAATAGCCAACTGTCTCACCCATTGCTATGTCAATATCATAGACTTTGTCAAAGCTCCTAATTGTGACATGGTGTAAACATTCTGCTTAGAGTTCTCACAATGGTACATTGATGTGGAAATCTGAACCTTTGTTACTAGTGAGTGTTGAAAATTCTTGCAATGGAATATTTGGTGTCCATTTCATTTCCATATCTCAGATGAGATACATAGATTTCCTTTTGTTCTGAATTTGGCTCTAGATCACTGATTTTGAAAAGTCATTGCTGTATTGTCTGCTAAATAAGGTACAAATTAGAATAAACTTCATGTAGTGTATCATTCAACAACCAGTTGTAGTGATGCACCTATCTGTGGGTTAGTATCTTGTGCTGCATCAGGATCTATAATAACTGTTCCTGTTATTTGATTGTTTCCAATGCAAATCACTACTTTATGTTCACAACATCTAAATTGCATGATTTTTCAAATCTGAAATCCACTTGTTCTTTTAAAATAGCTTTGTCATCAACTCCTGACATTTTTTTTATATATAAAAAGACTTACCAAAGTTATTGAAAAGAAGGTTTGACAATCATAAATTTCTTGGGTGACATTATTTCATCCAGTTTTTTATTTATTTCTTTATTTATTTATTTTTTAAAATAGAGACAAGTTTAGCATCTCATCAGGTGGTAGGGACAATTTTATAGTGACACAATTGTTACACAATTGTTAATGAATTGTATGGATCATTTGTAGGTTTTATTTCCAAAGTGTTTACTTTGTCATTTCATAGTATTCTTTAAACCTGTTGCTTAATTGTTTTTCATTGTTATATAATAGTTTTGAATTTTTTTTGCTAGTGAAAAGATGATATTCCTTTTTTTCATGTCTTTGGAGATATTTTCAGTCTGTTGTAATGTTTTTTCAAAAAATAAGTTTTCCTTCATAGCTCTGTTCAGTGTGGCTGATAGCCGTGCAGGATGCCTGAGGCTAATTTGCAACTGGGTTACAGATTTTGTCTGCTTAGAGCCTGGGTGTAATGTTGTCCCTGTAATCATGTAATCATTGACACGAATTGGCCAAAGTGACTTCTTGTGAAAGAACTTTCTCTAGGTGACGGACCCCGGTAGCCCTACTCTATAACATCCATACTGTTCTGTTCAAAATGATAACCTTGTAGTGACATCATTTTTGGTTTGGTAGCCAAAGTTGATATTTTGTATGCTACTAAGGTCTGTTAAAGATTGACTTGCTGTTGATTTTTTATCTACTTTATCAAGAGGTGGTGATGTAGGCCTGTCTATATTGATTGCGGAGATAATTTTTATTTTAGAAATATTGAGTGATTTTTTGTTTTGGATTTAGTGATTAGGATGTATTCGAGTGGAAAGCAAGTTCATGAAAGTTATTACACATGCTTGGATACATGTTTATAGAGGTCTGTAAATTGTAAACAATTTTTTGCATATCCTGTCAAAATGTAACAACTTTTCTTGTGTAATCTGAGATTTAGAAAATATTGTTCATGAGAAACACAACTATCTCTTTACTCACATGAAGTGAGGGGTGCTATCGACAAGGGTTCGCAAATCGATTGCATATTTCTTGCTTTTCAGAAGGCTTTTGACACCGTACCCCACAAACGGTTTTTAATCAAATTCTGTGGTTATGGTATACGGCCCAAAATGTGCGACTGCGCCTGTCAGAGAGGACACAGTTCGTAGTAATCAATGGTAAGGCATCGACTAAAATAGTGATATCAGACGTTCCATGGGGTAGTGTTATTGGTCCTCTGCTGTTCCTTATTTACATAAACGATTGAGGGGAAAATCTAAGTAGCTCTCTTAGGTTGTTTGCAGATGACACCATCATTTACTGACTAGTAAAATCCTCCAAAGATCAAAACCAACTGCAGAACAATCTGAATAAGATATCACTATGGTGTAAAAATTGGCAATTGACTCTAAATAATGAGAAGTGTGAAGTCGTCCACATGAGTACGAAACAAAATCCGTTAAACTTTGTTTACAAGATAACTCAATAAAGAGTGAAGTCCGTAAAATCCTCAAAATACCTAGGAATTACTATTACTTCAGAAATAAACTGGAAAGAACACATAGATAATATTGTGGGAAAGGTGAACCAAAGACTGTGTTTTATTGGCAGAACCCTTAAAAGATGCAACAGAACTACTAAATAAACTGCATGCATTACACTTGTTCATCCCATTGTGGGATCCTTATCTGGTGGGTTTGATGGAGGAGTTCGAAAGAGTCCAAAGAAGGGCAGCTCATTTTGTATTGTAACTATAGAAGGGAGACAGCAATACAGAAATGATACTGGATCTGGGATGGGAATCATTACAACAACAGCACTTATCACTGCGGCGTGGGCTACTTACGAAACTCCAGTTGCCAACATTCTCCTCCGAATGCAAAAATATATTATTGACTCCCACTTACAAAGGCATAAGTGATCATCAGAATAAATTACAATAAATCAGAGCTCAAACAGAGAAATTATTTTTTTTTTCCTGCACTCTATTCGAGAATGGAATAGGAGATAAATAGTATAATGGTGGTTCGATAAACCCTCTGCCAGACACTGAAATGTGATTTGCAGATATCCCATGTAGATGTATAATGCATTCCTTCACAGCACTAATAAATATCAATTATTGATATGTCTGAATGAACAGACACCATTGGTTGACATAAATAGCTGTAAATTTATGAATTTGAAATATTGAAACAACTCAATGATTAAAGGACACTAAAATAGATTCAATGGCAAAGTTGAAAATTTGTGCTGGACTGGGATTAGAACCTGCCAGCAGTCACAACCAGTTAGGCTATCCAGGTATGCTTGTTGTCCTGCCCAAATTCTCAACATATCTCACACCCCTGCTCATTCCTTCCTCTTGCTCACAGTTATGACTATTTCTGCAAGGAATAGAGCATCTGCAACTGCTCAGAGAGTGTCAATGGCTTGTTGGGAGCATACAGTTATTGATATGGTGTCTGTCGTCACCCCCTTCTCCCCTAAATAATTAACTGTGCACAGAAACTAGGGTGCTTGAGTGCAACTTGCACTTATATGTACTTTGGTGACTACTGCATTTTATGTTCAGATCTGCTAAATGAATACACCATTCCCACCTCCTAGTATAAAGATTGGCACATTAATAATGATTACTATTTATTTACAACTTATACGGAAGGTAAACATGTTTCAAAGTTTTATTGTCATTCTCATTGTATGATTTCACATGAATGCTCGTAACTTTGTTCTATCAGTCGCCCTCATATATCCATGTGAAAGTTGTATGATTCACTTAACTCGGTGTCAGTTGTGTTGATAGTTGGGGTAGAGCAGTCTGTTGACTGAAAAACCTTTGTAATAATTCTCAAGTGAATCCAGTGATGTGTTTACTTCAATTTACTAATCAACTTTAAGTCAAAAGGGCTTAATCCATTTCTGAAACACAATCTCAGACAAGCTAATAAAAATAAAGTGACAATGCATTCTGCAGAACCCTCACCATTTTGAAGGGCAATGCTTGGTGTATATGCTGCAAATTATCACTGATTTGTTCATTCAATGAGGCAGCAAAATGCTCTACCACACACCATAGCCCCAACCCCCAAACTTAAGACCTTGTGTCTTCAACTTGATTCCTAAATTAAATGAGTACTGCTTCGCATTTGCTTCTGAACATAGCAGTTTATCAAGAAATAGACCATTCTACTCAAATTATAAACCAATTTTCACTTATGAAGAATCCTTTGATTTAAACATCATCTGACAACAGATTATACATCATGCAGGTAACTAAATTGTGAATCTGCACACCTGACAGTTAACAAATACTAGTCAATGTGTGTGTGTTAACAAATAAAATAAAAATATGTAAGTAGAATTTACTTAATGTAAAATTTTATTTTTAAAAAACAATAATGTCACAAAATATGCCCTATCAATTGTTTGTTAGTGTAACTGTTGTATTTTAATATGGTGTAAAACTAAGTTTTGGTGGAATTTCGTGTTTCTTAAAATAACAGCTAGAGGGATTAACACATGATCATGGAGACTGCTTTTGGTAACTTCAGAAACAGTGAATAGATATATTAAAAAAGACCCTTAACTTGAAATCACTTGAATAATGAAAGAAAAATGCATGCACTGTAAGTATAATTTCTCTAGCAAAGAGAAGGAAATGTGACTATGCCCCAGAGTAAAGTATATATATGGAATCTAAAACAGTAATTGCTGGACAGTTGACCATGCACTGTATAAGACCACAATTTATAAATATATTACTGTACAATTGTACCAACTATGAATAATTTATAGGCCTATGTGTTTGTTAATATTTATTTGCTAAGAGTAAACATAAAATTCAGTCAATGAGAAAAACTTCCATAAGGTATCTTCACTTTGTAATGCTTGAAGCATAAGACACAGTTTGACATTAAAAAGCTGTCTCATTTTACAATTTTTCATGAAAGAATGTAACTTTGTACTATCAGACACCTACACAACTTGAAAATTATTTTTAGTATTGCTTAAAGAATTATATCTTGTTTACCAATTGAAATGATTTCAGATGCTTACTTCTGGGTTGGTATTGGTCCACAGCCATCCTCAAAAGGAACAAAAGTTCCAGATGAATATGGATAGTAAGTATGTCAAATATAATTTATGAGTTATTTTGTGTGATTGGATGGAACAATTCATTTACTAATTTTAATGCTTGAAATTTAGCTCCTATCAGACACATCATTTTAATGAGCATTGCATTGATTGAAGCAGTGCTTCACTGAAATTGAAACGATATGTACTTTTAAAATCTCTAAATAACTCTGAAAGAGCCATGAATTAGCAGCCAAAATCCTACTAACACTGATGAGCATATTAATAGAAAGTTTCAGAAACAAGAGTTTGTAAGTTTTCTTGAAATGCCTAAGAGTTAACAGAACAGATGTTCATAAATCCCGGCAGTAACAGACTGACAGCGTAAGTCGCCCATGACCTCTTCCATAACCATATTTTTCCTTCAAAGTCCAAATCTACCAACATATTTATGGAACTGCTATGGATACTCACATGAAAGCATCATATGCTACCTTTCTTGAAACCAGTGAGTTGGATCCTCCCTAGGCCCATACACTAAAAACTTAGCCCAGCCACAACATCTCAGTGGCAAGGAGAGCCTTTCCTCTTTCCTCCTTAACTCAACATTTATTCCTATTCCTATATGCGAAAATACACCCGTTCAAAAGGAACAAGCATTTTATATTTAAAAATAAAGATTGAAACTAATATTATAGAAGGAGACCTTCCAGGTAGGAAAATGGTATAAAATAAAGATTTTTGACTTACCTAAAGTACAGGCTGGTCGATAGGAACACTAAACACACACAAAAACACACAACCATTCGAGCTTTCGCCACCAGTGGTGGCTTCTTCGGGAAAAAGAGGGAGGAAGGGGAGGAGAAAGGGAAGGATACGGGTTTTAAGGAAGTGGAAAAGGAGCCATTCCAATCCCAGGAGTGGAAGGACTTACCTTAGGGGACAAAAAGGAAGGTAAACAAATACACACACACTCACACATCACACTCACACATATCCGCATCCATATCCGCATTGGATGCGGATATGTGTGAGTGTGTGTGTATTTGTTTACCTTCCTTTTTGTCCCCTAAGGTAAGTCCTTCCACTCCTGGGATTGGAATGGCTCCTTTTCCACTTCCTTAAAACCCGTATCCTTCCCTTTCTCCTCCCCTTCCTCCCTCTTTTTCCCGAAGAAGCCACCACTGGTGGCGAAAGCTCGAATGGTTGTGTGTTTTTGTGTGTGTTTAGTGTTCCTATCGACCAGCCTGTACTTTAGGTAAGTCAAAAATCTTTATTTTAAAAATAAAGATTGTTTGACTTACCCAAAGCACAGACTCACCAATTGACACAAATAAAAACACATTCAAGCTTTTGCAACCATTGGTCGCTTCATCAGGAAAAGAGGAAGGAAGAAGGGGAAAATGGGGGGATGCAGGTTTTAAGGGAGTGGATGAGGGGTCATTCCAATCCTGGGAGTGGAAGGACTTACCTTAGGGAAAAATAGGAAGGTAAACAAATACACACACAACCTCACATATACACACGGAAACACACCTAGGCAGACATTTGTAGAAAGCAAAGAAGTCAGACAGACATACCGCCTGAGGCAGAGATTCTGTCCAGAGAACAGAGGCAAAGATGTTATAGAATGGTGGGCGGGAATTTGAATTTAGTGAAGGTTGAGACCAGGTGGGCAATGGGAAGAGAGAATATACTGACGGGCAAATTCCCATCTCCGGAGTTCTGAAAGATTGGTGTCCGTGGGAAGTATCCAGATAACCTAGATGGTGTAACACTGTGCCAAGATGTGCTGGCCATGCACCAAGGCATGTTTAGCCACATAGTAATCCTCATTACTAACAAACACTATCTGCCTGTGACCGTTCATGCAAATGGACAGTTTGTTTTGTTGCTGGTCATACCCACATAGAACATTTCACAGTGCAGGCATATCAATTGGTATTGCAAGTGGCTCTGTCCTTGATTGTGTACACCTTCTGGGTTATGGGACTGGAGTAAGTGGTGGTAGGAGGGTGCATAGGGCAGGTTTTACACTGGAGGCAGTTACATGGGTAGGTGCCAGAGGGTAGGGAAGGTGGTTTGGGGATTTCATAGGGATGGACTAGGAGGTTACAAAGGTTAGGTGGGTGGCAAAAAGACACTATTGGTGGAGTGGGAAGGACGTCATGAATGATGAATCTCATTTCGGGGCAGGATTTAAGGAAGGTGTATCCTTGCTGGAGAGCCACATTCACAAACTGGGCCAGCCCTGGAAAGTATGTGGTGACAAGAGGGGCACTTTTGGGGTTCTTCTGTGGAAGGTTCTGGGGTTGGGGAGATGAGGAAATGGCCCTGGCAATTTGTTTCTGCACTAGATCAGGAGAGCTGCGGAATGTGAAAGCTGTTATTAGGTTATTGGCGTTGGACAGATGGAGGTCGACATCGAGGAAAGGCCAGCTTCACAGATCTGTCCACATCAAACCCACCAATAAACAGCTGCCATCCATTCCACATCAAACACTCCCTTTCCTACAGCTTAGGTCTTTGTGGCAAACAAGTCTGCTCCAGTCCTGAATCCCTGAACCAGTACACCAATGACCTAATAACAGCTTTCATATCCCGCACCTATCCTCCTGATCTGGTGCAAACCCAGAACCTTCATACATCATATAAAAGCAGAAATATTCTATACCAGTTATTGTTCTGCGATGAGATGAAAACAACCAGCTATCGTCACAACATAGTGGCAACTGCCACACAAACCTTGACTACTTTGTAGTGGAACATGTTGTACACCACTGTGTAAATGACATCAGCTAAACTGTTACTTGTTCCATTTGCATTATCTATTCCATTCAGGTGTAACATATTCTTCCTGCCTGATTCTGCAATCTGTATGGAACCTCCCCTGGTGTTCTTCCCAATTCTCTATCTTCAGCCACACAGTTTCCTCTCTTGTCATTTAACTCACCACTTTTTTCTGCGTAAGCTTTTAACTTTATCTTACTTTGAATACTGCCTTTCTCCTTCTCTTCCCACCTTTTTTGCCTTCATTTTCTCATCTCTCCCTTTCGTTTTTACGCTATTTTCTTGCACAATCCCTTGTGTCATACATTCACCCTTTCTCATTCCCTTTCTTTGACCCCCCCCCCCTTTTTCTTTCCCCTCCGGTCAACTGAGGAATTATTAAAAAGTAATCAACAAGGGTGCAACATTAGGTGTTTTTAGCTGTCTGTCTGGTTGTATGTTGGACAGAGTATACCTTAAGTAAAAAACAAGTGGAAGCTCAAAAGCAGGTACACTTTTCTTTGCACTGAGTATCAATCAGTTAGGCAATGGGGAGAGATACAAATTGTTTTTTGGATGAATCCATATGTAACTGTTCATGTAAAAGGAGATTGATAAAAAAACTGTTCTGATCTTTTTGAGAAATTGTTGGAGAAGTATTAATTTCACTTCAAAACTGTATTTTTTTCTTGGTTTCTTGTGAATGAACATCAGAATCTGGAAATGCTATTTATGTTGATGGATTTATTTTCTTTTTGTAGGTATAGTATTTTAATTTTATTTAGTCATTCAGATATGTATAAGTTATCTGAAGACAGCTTGATTTCAACAGGCAGTTTATTTTACTTGCAGCCTTGATCCAATAAGAGCATACAAGAATGAAGATGTTACACTGCAGTTACCTGGAGAACTAACTATATTTGATATTGAATGGCTCAGCATTTTTGACCTGGAGAGTAAAGAGAAGTTTGGATTTGTCAGAATACCAGATGGTTTAAATGTTCCACCATCACTTGTTAAAGTTGTGGTTAGTTGCACAATTTAAGAAAATTTACATTTAACAGACAAGTTTTTTTTCTTTTTTATTAATGTTTTTTTCGTTCTACAGCCTCATAAGAACAGTTTGCCAAACTGTCTCCAATTGCATAAAGATCTTCAAGTTAGTTGGGAAATATTTGGGCCACAAATAACAATACAACTGGCAGGACAGGTTGGTAAGTATATCAAACGAATTTTTGCATTGATTAGTTCTACCTCAACTTAGTGATGTATGTTCTTCCAAAAGGGATAAAAACGGTAGAGAGAAGTTTAGTATATGAATAACTGACTCATAAAACTGTACTATACATCAAAGTTAAAGTTTACCATAAGTTAAAGATAAGAAAACAAAGTAAATTGAAACTATATTGGAGATAAAAGGCACAAAATTATAAAATTTCAGTTGGTTTAAACATTTACTTGCAATAATGACTCTCTCAATCTACAATATAAGAAGTAAATCAGTAGTCACTATTTATTTCATCTTCTTACTCACCTTTAGTGGACTTCTTTCCCCATTTAACTATGGGTTTGAAAGACCTGTACCCTGAAATTTATATGATGTTTCTTTCATAGCTGAAGACATACTTTTGATATGTATAGTTTGTATTTTTAGATATCATCAGACTGTTTTATGAATTTTAAGTTACATATTCACACTATAATTCCATCAGCTTTCAGTTAGATGGTGTGTACTTCATTCATTCATGGTGCACATAACAGCAAATCAAAACTTAAGTTTACTAACAATACTGTGTTTGTGTATTTATAGCTTAATACTGATGTAATAAATTTACTATTTCAATAGAATTTTGAGAAGGGTAGGTTGCTATTCACCACAGAGACGTCTCAATAAGCTTCAGAAACATAAAAAATTGAAACTTTAAAAGTTGTTTTCGGCTGTTATGGTCTTCGTTGCTCAAATAAACACACACTCACATAAACACTACTGCTATCTGTGGCTGCAGTTTCCAGTCTGTGGGACTTTAGCATGGCCGAGGCAAAAGGAACCAATGGTGGGAGTGAGGGAGCGGCTTGGAGAGGGGGAAGCAGGAAGGGAGGGGAAGGATGCATGGGGGGGGGGGGATGAGAGAATATGCCAATGCTGTATGATGGACAGGGAGAAAGGGAAGGGAAGGGAATGGGAGAATGAGAGACGTACGTGAGGCTAGAGTGTGGGAATGGTGGTGAGGCAGGAACTAGTGGTGGTTTAGGCCTGGGGGATTGCAGGAGTGTAGGATATGTTGTAAGAGAGTTTTCACCTGTGCAATTCAGAAAAGCTGGTGTTTTGGGGAGGATCTATGTGCACAGGCTGTGTAGTTGTGACTGAAGTGAGCCTCAACTTGCAGGGCTGCATGCTCTGCAACAAGATGATCCAGCTGTCTCCTGGTCACAGTTTTGACAATGACCAATCATTCAGACAGACAGCTTGTTGCTGGTCACGCCCATATAGAAAGCTGCATGGTGGTTGCAGCTAGGGATGGGTCAAAACCCAATTTTACCGAATCAAATCTGTATACCGAATCTTAAATAAAACATGTGTCAAACCCAAATCGAATCTTCCAAATCTCGAATCCAAATAATCTGTCAACTCAATTACATGTCTTAAAAAGAATTACTACTCTATCACAGCCAGTGATGAAGATAAAGCCTTCTGGAGTGGATCCCAAATGACAGTATTAACAGTGAAGTTTAAGAAATTTAAATTTCATTTAGATTTTTATTTTAAATCTTAAGGATTTTTAATACCCCTTACCCTTAAAAGAAATTTGCATGAAACATCTTGATATATATGTTGTTTAGATGCTCTAAAAGGTAATAAGAAACTGTTTTCACTCAATCACAAACTGTTTCATTGTGATGAAATAAAAAATAATTGTAGAATGATGTCCTAGAATGGATGGATACATTATTTTTCTTTTTTCAAAGGGGGAGAGTCAAAAATAAAACCTGATAAGATGAATAGCTATTTTGGAAGTTAAAACATAGATTCTTAAAAAATAGGATATGGAAATGTTAAATAATATTATATTGACATATCAGGCATTCCATGAGTGACGGACAGGACATTCAAACACAGAGAAATCCGCGTTTATTCGATGTGTGTGTACTAGTTCTTGTCACAAAGATATTTCAGAACAGAGAAAAGTACTTAACATGCAGATTGCATTCTGGAGGGTTAAGCAAGGATATTTTGTAAATTTATTTATTCTTTCAAACATTTAAGATCACGTAACTTGTGTGCACAGAATTTTTATCCGTGGAAGATTTAAAAATCAGTACTAGAAGTAAGTTGTCATGCTTCATTTCTATTCCTGTTCAGCATAAGAATAATACAAATTTATACATTAATTTGATACATATATTCTCCCGTGTTCACCATTGTCTTTCAGGTTTGTTAGGCGGACAGAATTTAAATGTGGCAACAGCTAACACAGAAGATTACATGGTGTAGTGTTTACATATGCATTATTCTTATGGCGAAGATAGTGTGGAATTTTTGAATCACAATTCACAGGAACACATCCCTTACCCCTAACAGAAAAATACTTAAGTTGTAGCATGAAGGCAGTGGTTGTAGCATCAGGCATATTGACGCAACACATGCTTGCCAGTCAGCTTTACATAGTAGCTTTTAGATAGGACTTCAAATGTAGGGCTATTGTATAAAACTAAATGTGGAAATATAAAACAATTTTATAATACAAATTTTACAAAATGTTTATAATAGCAATTAGATACCAGTACAGTAATTCTGAGTCATAGTTCCTTCGTACTACAGAGCATCATCAGAATGAGGCAACTCATGTAAGAATCATAAAGCCTTATGTATTGTTGGTATTTATCTGAAGAAATTTATTTTTGTTGCTACTTATATTTGAAAGGCTGCTGCTACATTTGAAGTTGAGCAATACTAAAGTCCTATTTCCTTCATTGGATGGTGTATTAAAATTCATTAGTCAAAAATAAAAAGGAAGTTAGACTTGTCTTCCTTTTTTATTTTTATTTATTATTATTATTTTATTTTAATTTTTACGAGTGCAGAAGTTTTAGCGCCAGACAGGAAAGTTATTTGTGGCAGCTCCTAGCACCATTCATCAGGACTATTCAAAGTGAGGTCATTTCGTTTTATGACATTGTATTTCAGCGGATCTATGGAAAATAAAATAAATAATGCAAACAAAGTGCACTGTTATGCGAAGTAAACTACTACATTCGTAACTAAAGGTTTGCAAATAACATTTTGGATTTGGCATTTGGTAGTATTTGGCCATTATGCATCAAAACTCGAATCCAAAGCCAGTGTGCTAGATTTGGCGAATCATGGATTCGGCCGAACCACTCAGACACAACCCTAGTTGCAGCTCAGTTTGTAGATAACATGACTGCTTTCACAGGTTGCCCAGACTTGTATGGGATAGGAAATGCATGTAATGGGACTGGAGTAGGTGGTGGTAGAATAAAGCTACTAAAGGTAATAAATGAGTAAGAGGTAGTGTATCTCATGAGGCAAGAAATATTCAAACAATTATCACACTGATTTCAAAATTTATTTGATTTATGAAAATTCATGGTGAATATGGGGCAGGATCAAAAACTGGATGTGGAATGAAAACCATGTATTTTTCTTTTTTGTCACAGTTGCACTATTTAGAAGTTGGTAACTAGTTTCGGATTTGTTCATCCATTTTCAAACCATATGCCTTATTCCAACCGTAACAATACACTGCATGAAGCATATGACTGATAAAATCTGAATGTTGTCCATTGTTAAAACATGATTACATTGAAATTTAAAATGGGTTAAATAGATGTTGCGTTCACGGGCCTCCAAGGTGTACTCATGTATTGCTTTAAATACTTGTAATTTCTTTACCCTACAGTAAAGCAAAATGACTTTCTGACCAGCTAATCCTAAAAGAATTTGTGAAATGTGGAGCTGCATCTTGCAACCATTAATTTACTATAAAATATGTTAGATATGATGCTCAAGAAGATTCTAAAGTCCTCAAGAATGAACCTTTGTTAGTGTAGATATACATTGAAATTTAGGGTAATGATTGCCTAAGTTTGTTTGCAATTGAAGACCTAGTACATATCTCCACCAATAAACATTAAATATATGTAATAAACAATGCATTAAAATATTTTCATGAGTTTTGATGGTATCAGCACAATGAGGAAACACCATGAATAGCATCTTTAAATCATACGTTAAATTTCAGGACATACATTTCAGAATCAATCTATTACATTGATTGCTCTTGGAAACAATGATAACACCACAGCCTTGTAGGAATGACATGCCAGTTTATCTCATATGACCAGTCCTGTAGGAATACTTCTGCCAGCCAGCCAGTCAGCCAGAACTGAGTATATATGTGTTCACATATTTTAAGTACCAATGCTACATTGCTGTTATGGCTGTGGGCTGTGAGGTTTATGTTAGAGGCTTATTTGATAAGCATCAGTAGTGTTTATCCTTATTTTATATCATCATTTACAACACTGCTTGTCTTTCTTTAAGTTATAAGCTTTGCAAACTATCTGCCTTCTCAGTACTTAACACCCATTTTCAAAACAAATTGCCAACATATGTGTTGAACTTATGCTGTACAATCTACACAAATAGAAGATAAATATGTGGAGCACAAAAATATTTAAAGGAAGTAGCATGCCTACTAGCTTTTGAGCATTATCTCTTCTTTTAGCAGTAGTTCACAAATTCACACACACACAATCACACAGATTTCCATACCTACACTCCTATGGCCACAGCCAGACGGAGTATTGGTTGATATTGGGTGCAGTTGTCTGGGCTAATGGAGGTGGAGATGGGGTAGGGAAGAATGCAAGGAGAGGCATATCTTTGGACAGAAGACTACATAGCTGTCAAAATGAAACAGTACAGAGAATAGAGGAAAAATGGTGTAGGAAGAGGAAGAAGGAGAGGTGTCAGAAAAGAAAGATGGTATAGATAGGGAGGGAGAGAGGAGTGAAGGGAGTGGAAGAGGGTGCAGTGATGTGAAAAGAGGGAGAAAGGGGGTGATATATAGAGGAAAAAAGAGGGGGAGAATGCTTGCATGGAAGGGAGTGGAGGAAGAGTGTTGTGAGAATGTGCAATCTGGATGGGGAAGAGTGCTGTGGATATAAGAAACAAGAGAAAAAGTAAGGTGAGACAGATAGAAGGAACAGTTTAGAGGAGATTTAGGCCAGGGGTATTGCTAAAGCACTGTACATACTGAAGAGATAATTGTTCTGAGTAGCTTATGCTGCAAGGGAGTATTCAAATGACCTGTGTAGTGAAACATCTGTTGAAGTATTGTGTCTTATGGTCTGAAGCATGCTGAATGGTCATTAGTGGTTTGCCACAGTTGGGCAGTGGTCATTAATGCAAGTAGACAGTTTGTTACTTGCCATGCCCACATAGAATGCTGGGTGGTACAGTGAGAGTAAGATTTTCATAAAGTTAACCCAGCTAAACACATTGATGGAAACATTATACTGTATTACCTTTACATTTGTTGATACTGGTTTCACCAAGAAAAACAAATAATTCCAGACAACTGGTCATATGAGATGAACTAGCTGGTTATTTTAAGACCAAGCATCCTTGAGCTTTCTTGCATTGTCTGGGTGTCAGCGAATGCTGACCATGGCTAACAGATAACACCACTATATTTCCACCCTTTTGGATAATAATGTAGACTTTTCTTACTGTGGTTCAAGTATACTACAGCTATGTGTAAGGTTGATAGTGTGAAACTTATCTCTGTTTGCTACTTAGTCAGCCAGTTGAACAGACGGTTAAGGTGGTTTCCGTAAATGTCTATCAATAACATTAAAGCTGTGTAACTTATGTATATAGCAAATTTGTTTGTAATCACTTTCAAATATGTATGCAGTGAAGCTGTGTGAATTCTTTTAAATTCCTGGTGGCTCAGTGCAGTTATTTTATTGTGAATTTTGGCTCTTATTTCTTGTTGTAATATAGTTATACTAGTGCAATAAATAATTTTTACCTCAGAAGAGTAAGTCACAGAAGTAATAACTGGCATGTCATTAATTTAAATATAAACAATATAATAAGGACAGTTTACAACTCACCACAAAGACTTAATGACAAGCTGTGACACACACATAAAAATACACACACATACAACATTTAAGCTATTGGTATTGTCCTTTTTCAGAATACAGAACACTTACACAGTCCGATTCGGAGTGCGGCAGCTGGATATGATGGTTGTGTGACTTTGTTGTCTGCCTACATGATTGTGTGAATGTTCTATATTCTGAGGAAGGCCTTGGCCGATAGCTTTTTTTTTTTTTTTTTTTTTTTTTTTTTTTTTGTGCATGTCGCGGATCGTCATTACGTCCTTGCAGTGAGTTGTAAACTGTCATTATATTACTAAATTTCATCCTGGACTTTCCATTATTAAATTCATTAAATATATAACTATAAAAAAATAGAAAACAGATGACTTACCCAAAGGACAGGCTTGTCGACTGGCACAAATAAAATCACACACAAACACACATACAAGCTTTCGCAACCGAATGGTCACTTCTTCAGGAAAAGAGGAAGAGAGGAGAGGAGAAAGGGAAGGATATGGGTTTTAAGGGAGTGGAAGGACTTACCTTAGGGGAAAAAAAGGAAGGTAAACAAATACACACACACTCACACATATCCAAACGCAAACACACCTAGACAGACAAAATGTCTGACAGACAGACAGAAAAATGTCTGTCTAGGTGTGTTTGCGTTTGGATGTAAACCAGATGCAGCCAACATCAAATCCTTCATCAAGCATCTGATTAGCAAAGGCAACCCTTTGTTGCACAGCTCATACGGGTATGGCCTGGTGCGTTTGAATTTTGAACGGAAACATGTGTAGGCTCTTTCTCAGCATTTTCTGCATGCTGGAACACTTCAAACCAATCTCAGATGCAATTCTACGGATGGATGACATTGGATTTCGCTGAATAATTCCAGAAACTGTGGCGATATTTTCAGGCGTAACTGCAGTTTGCTTGCAGCCAACATGCTCCACTAGATCATCTGTTCGTTGAAATTTCGCGAAGAGCGTATGAATGGTTTTCGCATCGGGTCATTTTGGAACATTAAATCGTGCTAAAAACTTCGCCTTGTTGCCGTAGGACCCTCTTCTAACCCGTGGTACTCTAGCACCAGGGAAACGCGTTGTTCAATGGAGTACATGGTTTTAATCTCTTCCTTCAGTACGCTAACCTCCTTTCACATGTCAATAGTGGAACTGATCGCTCTGGGCTTCGGATCACTATTTATACTAGGCATTACGTATGGCGATTACAGCGCCATCTGTTAGCAGCTTTTGTAACTATTATTTTAAACTGCTGTATAAACGTCTTACAGCTTTAACAACAAACATACTGTTTACTGCATTCCTCTATTGATCTTTGTTTTCGAGATATTTAATTTTGAAATCAGGGAGTCCTTTTCTGGACACCCTGTTGAAAGCTGTACAGTGATCGCAGGACAGTTGGTAAATTACATGGCTGCTTTCACAGGTGGCCTGGCCTCTGATAGGGTAGGATAAACCTGTGACAGGACTGGAATAGGAAGTGCTGGGTGGGTGGATTGGACAGGTCTTGCAGCGGGGTCTTCCACATGGATATGATCCCTGTGGCAGTGAGCTGGGTTTTGGGGTGGCATAAGGATGAACTAGGATGTTGTGGAGATTGGGAGGGTGACGGAACACCACTTTAGGAGGGGTGGGAAGGATCTTGGGCAGGATGTCTCTCATTTCTGGGCATGAAGATAGAAAATCAAAACCTTGGCGAAGGATGCAAGGTTAGGTAGCTGTAAGACATGTCGAGTAAATAAAGTTACATGTCAATAGGCAAAAGCAATGATAGCTGTAAAGTATACTGGCAACAAATCATGATAATTGTCAATCTACTGAAACTGATAATTATGGGCATTATTTTATACTTGTGTGGTACTTGCAGGTTAATGGAAGAAATGAGTGAAGTAATGCTGTTAAAACCACTTTAATTACACAATCAAAACAAGGTGTACAAGAGCTAAACACAGACACAATTCAACAAATTCTGTGACAAACAGTAGCCATGAGTCAAACAACTCTATGGAGAAAATTCTATTAAACACATCTGTTGCAGACACCACACATGCATATTAAAAAAAATAATAATTAATAAACAGACTCTTTGAAGGTAGACTCTGCTACTCAGTGGCACTAGTAAACTATTTTTACCTCTAACATGAATTGATTCAAAACAACCTACTGCCCATCTTCTATATACATAAGATAAAATACGAATCTTCTTTTATATGAAAGAAAGAGTCCATTACTTAGTGCCTGTTACCTTGATATGATCAGTAGATGAAACACGGTTGAGCAAACCCTTATGACTTGATTTATTTCATTTATGCATTTACTGATATTGCAGTTATACGCAACTACAATATTTACACATTTTTTTGCTTCCCACAGCTGAAGATGAATATATGGCATTTGGGCTTAGTGGCTCTACTGAGAGAAGCCAGATGATAAATTCTGATGTTGCAGTGACATATGTTGAAACTTACCTAGGACATGCTGATGATTACAACATCACGGCTCAGTCTCCTGTAAGTTCTGTAATTTACTGACAATCTTTGACTCCTTAAAAGTGTGGCATTATTTTAGAATCACTATTTGATAGCAGCAAAACATTTTCTTGATGCCAATAAAAATTATCTGTGTATAAAGTAGAAGAAATAGACAATTTTGAATATTTCTTGGGTATTCAGCCAGGTGGCATCATCCAAAGGCTGAATTCTTACCATCTTATGTGTTGCTGACAACTAACTGATCTGTATTGGGCGCCACCTTTATATTCTGTTCTTCCTTTCTGCTGGCTCTGACCTGTTATGACAGGGCCAGATTTCCATTAAATGCCCAAATAATTTAGAATCCAAGTACAGAATATTGTGCATGCCTAAGTTCAGAGTTGCCAGTCTTCCCAACTCTAGCAGTCTGTGGAGCTTCAACTAGATATTTACATTGTCAAATAGAAGCAATATAATAGGTAGGATACAATATGTTTTGAGATTCATTGTAATTTAAATCACTGTATCATTTCTTTTGAAAATCATTATTGGAGCACATACAAATGGTTGGAAAATAAGAACTCCATGTTGATAGAATTACTTCAGCAACAAGCATTTCAAACTGCTTGTGGCTGAGTGGATGAGCTGATGGCTTACGAATAATAAAGAATGAGCATTCAAATGTAATTGGAGTGAATTGTCATAATTTTGTTTATTTATTTTTAAACTCATATAGGTAATATTTCAAACCTTGATAAGCACAAATTGTGCAATTGCAGGCTTTTCAAGGTTCCATATTCTTGAAAAGATTCCATTTTATAATAGTCTAATTTTAAAACAAACACAAAAATGTTAAAAATATTGAAAATGGATGTATTTATTTTAATTACTCCAACCACATCTGGAGTACTTATATTTTTGGCTAGGAGAAATGTTATCAGCTGATTGGCATATTTTTTCTACGTCCTTAGACAAGGTTTACAAGAGCGAGTAGATTTTTCTTCCAATATATGTTTTATCTATTTTAGTATTCAATCTGTAACTATGGTATAGCTACTTGACTGTTACACTGAAGTGAAGTTCTTATGTTTTAAAATTTGTATATTAATGTTTGTAGTGTCTCAAGCACCACATGCTTTCTCTAGCTACACAAGATGACCAAATTGATTAGTTTTAGGGTATTTATGCTTGGTTGAGTTGCACTAAAGTGAAGTTCTTATATATTAAAACTTAATGGGCATTCGCAATGCTCTGTTTTTGGACTCTAAATCATTTTGGCTGGGCAATCTTTTTTCCTGTCATTGTACATTATTACTGTATTTGTGTCATGCTCAAGGCTGGGCTCAAGGTCTTTCTTAATTGGAAGCTTCTATATTTATTTATTAGTACATTGTGTTGCATAATCTATAAATTAAAAATATAAAATAAAATCCTTAAAGGTGACTGATTGTTGCAACAACTGGTGCTATCATAATTCATGACATGTCTGTGGAAGATGTAGTGCTCTGCTACAGTGGATGTTGTTGGATGTTGTCTATGTGGTTAAAGGGCTCAATGCATCTCTCCTGTACCTGATGATTTGGCCAATAAGAGATGCAGTAAGATCCCAGTTTCTGAAGTCCTATGTCATCCTTGACAAATCTCAATAAGACTTTCATGTTGAATTGTGGGTGGAACATGCAGTAGACATTACGTGCCGGGAGTATATTTCCAAAATTTCTTGATTTATTATTTCTCAGCAGCTTAGTGGTAAATTGATAGACTAAGGACTCCAAGGTCCCACATTCAATCCCTAATCAATCCTTGGGTTTTTACCTTTCATTTACCACTTCTTTCACTTTTGGCTATGTTGGTTGATGTGAAAAATTCCGAGATTCCTGACTCCACATTTAAATGTAGGTCCCCTTAACTGCCTAGATGAGTCACATCAAAGATCAGAAGCAAGCAATGGCATACCACCTCCAACAGGACCATGCATGGTAGTACACAGTTGTGTTCAAACCAATCTTTGGATTTACATTTATTATTATTATCATTCTTATTATTATTATTCATTATCTCAGTTGTTTTGATGCTCAAATATTAAAACGTTTTTACTACTTTTAGTGTCTTGTTTCCAAATATAATTTCCTTGGCAATTCTCATTCTTTCCCTTATCCCTGTTTTAATTATTTTGGTGCTCATAATTATACTAATTCTTTTCAAGACACTAACCATTCCAGTCACCTTCTCTTTGAAGTAGTTGTTCACGATCTGTAATAAATGATTTAATATTGATTTAAGCCTAAGGAAGTCCTTTCTGAAGGCATTGGTATGGAGTGTTGCCTTGTATGGGAGTGAGACATGGACGATAAAAACAGTGTGGATAGGAAGAGGATAGAGGCTTTTGAAATATGGTGCTACAGAAGAATGCTGAAGATTAGGTGGGTGGATCGTGTAACTAATGAGGAGGTACTGAACAGAATTGGGGAGAAAAGAAATTTCTGGCATACCTTGACTAAAAGAAGGGATAGATTGGTAGGACACATTCTTAGACATCAAGGAATTGTGAATTTAGCATTGGAGGGAAGTGTGTGGGGTAAAAATCACAGAGGAAGACCAAGAGATGGATACAGTAAGCAGATTCAGACAGATGTAGGTTGCCATTCTTATGTGGAAATGAAGAGGCTTGCTCAGGATAGGGTATTGTGGAGAGCTGCATCAAACCAGTCTCCAGACTGAAGACCACAACAACAACAATAAATGATTACAACCCTGTCTGGCTCTCTTCTCTAACAATGTTTCCTTTTCATGTCCTCCAACTCTTGTAACTTCGGTCTGGCTTCTGTACAAGTTTTAACCTTTTATTCTCTGTATCTTATACCTTCATGACTTCAAAGAGTATTCAAGTCAGTATTATCATTCTTTAGATCTACAAATGCTATAAATAGTGTTAGTATAGCCTACACATAAGCTGATTCTCCTCAACATTGGAATCTACTGGTTTTGCCATATTCTGTAACTAATTCATGTAAGTATTTTGTGAATTTGGAATCATGTCTTATTAAATTATTGGTTTGGTAAGAATTCTTGATTACAACATGCTCCCTAGTAGTTTTCATCTAGAGAGCCAAATGGGGACTATTTTACTTCTGGAATACTTTATCAAAAAGGATGCCATAGTCATGTAGTGCTGCATGCCATTGGGAATAAACAATGGACGTAATTTACCCTTGCTTTCAGCTGTTACAAGAACCACCACAACAATATGTTGGCCAATGTTATAAGGCCAGGCCAGTCAGTTATCCAGATCAGTACCCCTGCAACTATTGAAAAGGCTACAACAGTAGGTTAGTTTGGTCTCTCTGCAGATATCCCTTCATTGTGGTTGCATATAGGGTACGGCTATCTCCAACTCGGTGAAATCCATTTTCATAATATTTTAACAATGTTAATTCTAGGTTGGAATGTCAATAATATAGTGCTTTATTGCAACTCACCATAAAGGTGACTGCTAAGCAGCAGTAACTATAGGTGGAAGTCATCCCTCAAATTCTTCAAAAAATATGGTAGAACATTTCAGATGAGATCCAGCAGTACAGCTTCAATTTGGCTTCAGTAACTTGCTGACCTAGGCCCAAAAGTGCCAAAAGGTGAATGGTGGCCACTTTCACTATAGTCAGGTTATTACTGGATTTCCTTTTATATGATTTGCTTGTTTGTACCCTAGGCCTCTGTTTTCTGACCCATTTTTATTTACCCCATCCTGTAGAAACAAAGATTTTGCCTTAGGTGACTTGTCAATTGTGAGGCAACATACAGACTAACATAGGTAATCTAGATGGCATTACAACTGCACATAGTTTATTGAGGATGAGTACACATTAGTGATTAACTAATGTGTACATACAGCTAATTTTGTAACAATTTTATTGGGTTATGACTCAACTAATATTATACACTGCAATTAACATTTACTTTTGTGGTATTTTTCTATGTCTGTTTCAGAATATTATGGTTTTGGATTACATTTTCACTGCAGCATTTTATTTATAACTATCAGGTCCATAAAAAGGTAGCTTTTATGTTTAGTTTCAGTCTATGGCTAGGTAACATGTAAAGTGATCTGTAAGCATCACATACTGTTGCAGTACAAATTATCCATAAGGCTGTACTAGTCTAGTGGGTAGAGCTTCAATCTCCTGTCCTGGAGATCCCTGCTTCAGTCCTAGATAGGTATGGTGATTTTATTCATTCCAGTCCCTCCTTGGCAGGCCCAGTTCCACTCAGAGACTACTAAATAAGTACACGGGATCTTTGGGGTGGTGGGGGGGGGGGGGAGGGAGGTTGAGAAGTGAGTGAGATGATGGCCCTGCCACTTTGCACACCTAGTATTATGGGTGAAGAATGTCTGTAGCCTGGCTCATAACCTGTGACAAGTATGTGGCATAAGCAATTTCTTCAGCTAAATCAGTGACTTAAATAAAGTCATAAGCTCTACCCACTAGACTAGTACAGCCTTATGGATAATAAAGAAATTTGGCACTCTTTGTAGTCTTCAGTTTTTTGTCCACACAAATTAAAGTATATTGTGTATAGATTATGAGGTATCATGAACATCAAAGCAAAGTTCAGTTTCAAATTATAATTTTTTACCCATGTCTCCAGTTTTGTAAGTGTGTTTCACTGTTACTGATTAACTCTGACAGTTTTACAGCAGAACATAAAAGGATGATATTATACTACATCTGGCTTGGCATTAATTTATGTAACACAAAACTAATAGTGGCCCTAATATTGAACCATCTGAAACCCATAACTGAAAGTGTTTTCATGCTGAGAGAAATTTTTTGTTACCATTATGTGCAAGTATCATTTGCTTTCTTTGTGCTGAATGTTATTCAACTACTATATGATGCTTCAGAACCATAGCTTATTAGCTTCCAGTGAAGAAGGTACACTGTTAACATGATATGTTGAATGCATGGGATTATGAAATGATAAGTATAGACTACAGTATTATTTTTATCATCATGTTCTGTATGTTCAGATTATTTTACTGGATAAACAGTTCCCAGAATGGGTAGGAACACTTGTTAAAATTGTGATTCGACTCAAAACTTTAATCTGACAATAATACAATACTGGGAAATACTGAAAATAATATATGCAATGCTATGGTAGGAGTAGGGTTGCTGCCATACAAGGACATGCTATTATACTTTAACTGACATTCTGATTGCTTTCCCATTTTGTTCCCATCACTTCATGTATATCTAAAAATTATCAATTACATGATACATGCCCCACAATAAAAAAAGTAAATAATACCAAGACATTGTCTCTTTGCTGTATATTGTTGTACATTTTTCATATTGATCCATAAGTAAGTTCATTAACCATTTAAGTTCTACAGAAGTGAGATAAGAAATTTCCGACTTCATAATGCAAACTTATTTTGAATGTAGTTTTGTTATTCACTGTGGTAAATGCATCTTTTTGTTTGATTTAACCACAGTTGCACATCTCAAACATTTATATTTAAATTTAATTACAGTGTACTAAAGTTCTTGGCCAGTATAAAGGTGTTTGTAAAGATGGGCTTCTTGGTGGAACTGATGATAATCAACTGCACACAGCAGTGAGAGAAAATGGTATTAATATAATAACTTATAGAAGATCGCTGAAGTCAGGTAAGTTCATTTTGTTCCATTACTAGGAATACTGAAGCTGACTATTGTACAGGAACTAGCCTTTCTATTATATAGCGTTATGATAAAATATTACTTCCTGTAATAATTCAATTGCATTGTCTTCTCTCATTTTGAATTTAAAGTGCCTATATTATAATAACACAATAAATAAATTAATAAACATACTGATGTGTTACGAACAGCTGACCCAGGGGACAAGGAATTTCCTTTGGAAGGCTCATCATACCTGGTATGGGCCATAGGAAGACTGGATAAAAACAAAGAACCCATGTTTCATGACCTCTATCCCAAAGGAGATATTAAAGTGGAACTCAACCGAAAAGAGAAGGAGAGCAATTGCTTTGCCTTCACAAGAACTCAGGAAAACTTCAGGTAAATGTCAATGGAAATTACAGAAACTAGTATTTCAGTGGCTGGACTTCTAACTGTGTAATTACATAATTTTCTATACCATAAAAATGTATTAATAGTTCTTTTTAGCTTATCTTAAAATGTTTAAGACATATGCAGATAAATACAGTTCTTGAACTTGGGAGTAAAGATACTATTCACAGAAAAGCTGAGGCATTGAGTTTCAGACTGATTGACATAAAAAACACGAGTACCTTTATAAGCTTTTGAATTAATATTCGTGAATGAGATCAAATAGACACACACATAGTAATATTCTTTAATGAGATGAAGGACACACTAACACACGTGTGCATGCTTAAACACATACACAAACATTTACATAGTGCCAGCCGATTGCACATTGTTCAGCATGTAGACAGTGTGGGAGGGCAGGAGGTGAAGGTGAGGTGAAGAGGACAGGAGGCAAGAAGAGAATCTAGGTGGTGGCAACATGCAGCATAGGGGAAGGGAGTGAGTCTGACAGGTAGCTGGATAGGAAAACAGGGGCTACGGAGTGCGAACTGTGCATGTGCAGCAGTCAAGGCGTACACATGTGGGAAGTGGTGGTAAGATAGTGGAAGGGAAAACTGTTGGATGGAGTGTGCAGGGAGGAAAGTTATCAGAGATTAAGGCCAGGCCACTTTTGGAAGTACAGGATGGGTTGTAAGGATAGCTCCCATCTGTGTAATTCAGGTTTGGTGGGTGGGGAAAGGACCCAGATGGTCCATGTGGTGAAGTAATCTAGTTTGTTATGCTCTGCTATGTGTTGTGCCACACGGTATCCACCTTGCTCTTAGGCTACAGCTTGGCAGTGGCCATTCATTCAGATTTCCCCCTCCCTCCCCCCCTTTTCTGTACAAAAAGTCAGCAAATCTAAAAAAAAAAAAAAAAAAAAAAAAAAAAACTGAAAAACTTACCAAAATGTCTAAGCCTATAAAACACTAACATGAAAATAATAATAATACCCCCTCCCCCCCCCCCACACACACATATGCACTGAACCCCCCATCCTCCCTTGCCATAACTTTCATTAGCTTCATTTGCTGACATCTTGTGTACCGAACACAATCAGCTAAAACACCAAGCAGGTGAAGAAATTTTATCGTGCCCAACATAGTCTCTCCCCAGTCTGTGATGCAGTAACAAAGAATTAAACTTATTTGTCATTTCCATCATAACAAAAACAGAACATAAAACACATAAAATTATAGGAAGGTGAACTAAACTGTAAACATCACACTACTAAAATGTGTAGTTATGCACTCACAATAGAAAACAACTTTGAGAGATGCAACCACACTTCAAGAATACAAAAAAATGTCACACACCGTATGGACATTTCAACCAAAATGACCACGAACCATTTAAGTTACACACAACAGCACTTCACCACATGCCTACACACACACAATTGTAAACACAGACAACTCAGAATTGTTGCACAATGATGACAGCAAGCCAATGCCATGGGTTAAAGCTGATGGGTGGAATCGTGTTCTACAAATTATTCATTTTTGGTTACATTTGGCAGTGAGTCTAGTGGTGAATAGATGGACTCAAGTAACTAAAAGTTGTTAACCACTCATGACATCAACAAGGAAAAGAATTTGTCAAGCATTTCCATAAACTTGTAATTAAAATGTTAATAGATGAAAGTCCCATTGAAGAATGGAACATAGTTCTCATATATCCAGTACACATTAAAGATGAAATAATGGTGTACTCTTAACTACAGGAGAATTTGTCTATTATCTACTGCATATACAATATCCTCCAACATCCTGTGTAACAGGGTTGCACCCTACATTTAAAATGCTATTGCTGATTAATGATTATCAATGTAATTTTTGTCAAGAAAGATATATTGTTGATTAAATGTTCATGATATGGCAAACACTGAAACAATGTATTTTCAGTTGCTATACTTGGCGTCAGCTATGAAGGCAGCCCAGTTTTCAGCTGCTGTGCGCATACCCCTCCACTGCCGCACTGGCAGCCAAATAAATTCATTCTATAGGCATGCGGCTGGTTGCAAGTTACACAGTGCTTCTCCCACAGGCGCAACTGTTGGCACTCGGCCGTAGCTCCTCCCCTCTTCGCTTCCCCTATTGCTCCGCCTCTATGTGCGGAAGCACCTTCTTACATGATGCCAGGTATACAAGCACATAATATGGATATAATCACAAGAATGTCACCAACAGTGAAAGACATTTTTACAAGCCTTGAAACATTTGCTTGAAAGATGAACATACAGATAAATGAAGGGAAAACTTTATACACACCCCCAAGTAAGAAACATAATCTGAATGACCCACCATCCTTATAAACTGGTTCAGATCAGTTTGATGCCATAATTAGCTCACTTACCCTGGATCAGAAGTAAACTGTAAGAACAATTCTAAAGTGAGGAGTTTCCTCATGGCTCACTCTGTCTATTCTGTCAAGGAATTTATGGAAAAATTTAAAAAAATAAGCAAATCTTTGTGTTATGTTTATGACTTTTTTTAATTAGGACTGTCACGTGGATAGGATTGCTAGACATTTCATTTCATCTATTACTACTCCATGACCCTGGAGACATGCTCTACAATTTAGTCCTGTAGAACCTGACAAATATAAAATAAAGATTTTTGACTTACCTAAAGTACAGGCTGGTCGATAGGAACACTAAACACACACAAAAACACACAACCATTCGAGCTTTCGCCACCAGTGGTGGCTTCTTCGGGAAAAAGAGGGAGGAAGGAGAGGAGAAAGGGAAGGATACGGGTTTTAAGGAAGTGGAAAAGGAGCCATTCCAATCCCAGGAGTGGAAGGACTTACCTTAGGGGACAAAAAGGAAGGTAAACAAATACACACACACTCACACATATCCACATCCAAACACACTTAGGCAGACATTTGTACCTTCCTTTTTGTCCCCTAAGGTAAGTCCTTCCACTCCTGGGATTGGAATGGCTCCTTTTCCACTTCCTTAAAACCCGTATCCTTCCCTTTCTCCTCTCCTTCCTCCCTCTTTTTCCCGAAGAAGCCACCACTGGTGGCGAAAGCTCGAATGGTTGTGTGTTTTTGTGTGTGTTTAGTGTTCCTATCGACCAGCCTGTACTTTAGGTAAGTCAAAAATCTTTATTTTATACCATTTTCCTACCTGGAAGGTCTCCTTCTATAATATATATATATGAATCTCAGATATTCAAGAAAAAGAGTGTTGTCTGCCAACAAGCTTTACCATGATCATAGAAAAATCTTAAATGCAAGATATTTTTCAGGAATACTAAAATTAGTTTTAGTAAGGATAGTGCTACCATATGGCTCGGAATCATAAACATTAAAAAAATTTGATGAAAAGCAACTTGGCATACTTGACAGGCAGATTTGAGACAAATTCTTGGACCAGTGGAAGAAAATTACGTGTAGATGAGAAGATTTATTGAGGAGCTCTATAATCTACATAATGAAACAGATATTGCCATTTACATTAAGAGGATGAAGTGTGTGGGACATGTATTAAAAGCAACTGACATAATCATCTTTTTCTTGCCTTTATGACACTACAACATGGTTTTTGCATGTTACGTTGAATTTAGTGTTATTAATTTATTATGGGTGGCTGGATGCCTTTCCTGCTGCCACCCTGTTAACCCCCCCCCCCCCTTACAGGGTATGCAAATAAAATTGGCCTGGATATCAGAGTACCAGGGTGCAAAGAAACACAGCACAGGAAAGGAAATAACAGTACTAACTTGACTATAGCAGATGTTGAAAGTGATGCCCATTCATCTCTTGGCACTTTTGGGCCCTGGTCAGCTAGGTTTGAAGACAGATTAAAGCAGGACTGTTGGTATTGCTGCATCTCATCTAAAATCTTCTGCTGCAGATCCTGAAGTCTAGAATTTGAGGACTCCTCACACAAAGCAATTGCATACTCACTAATTAGGTAACCTGGGTGGCCAGCTAGGGACACAACGAGACTGATCTCTGGTAACATTTACATTTTTGTAAATGTGCTCCAAGGTTCAGCCAATGCTGAAGCTCCATCCAGTCAGAACTAACTGTAGGTCTTTTCCTCCTCTGTTATGTCCATACATTTACATCCAATGATATCCACTCATCCATCTGAGCAACTTTCATTTGTGCTGTGCAAAAATTTTCTAAATGTTTGTGAATTTTGTAAATGAGATGGGACTTATCTAGCAGCTCAGTAATTCACCCAATGATATATGGGAAACTGCTTAAGAACTAAATCCAGGCTGACCAGTACTCTGACCCTCATAATTAATCTGCCGGGTGGATTTGACTGGGGCTAGTGTGTCTCAAAATCCAGGAAGCAGGTGCTTTAATGTGCAAGGCTATCTGGGTAGTCTGAGCAAATGACAGAATTATTAAGAGGCTATCCAATGGAGTGTTTGGAGGAATCAGGAAATTGGAAGACTAAAGTTAAAGTAGGAAGAAGGTGTCAAAGAGGAAATAAGGAAAACTGGAATTCAGAATTTGAGTTTGGCACTTAAGAGGAAAGAATGGATAATCATCTACAGAAGGCCAATGCTCACTAAGTACTGCTAAGCCAATGATGATCATCTAAGTGCAACATATGAAACAGAATAATTAACAAATGAGAAAAAAAGAGGATTCTTGCACTGGAAATAGACTGATGGAGGAAGTGCAGCAGAATATGAAGATTTATATATATAAAAAAATAGATGAAGATTACTCACCAGGTGAAGGAGCACAGGTGGTGATAGTAGCACAAATAGACACACACACACACACACACACACACACACACACACAACCTTTTGCAACCCAGTTGCTTCTTCAAGCAGAAGGGAAGGAGAGGGAAAAGGAAATGATGAGGGTTTTAAGGGAGGGGGGTAAGGAGTCATTCCAATCCCAGGAGAGGAAAGACTTACCTTGGGGAAGAAAAGGAAGGTAAACAAATATACACACACCCACACATTTACACAGATGCAAACACACCTAGGCAGACATACTGTAGAAAGCAAAAAAGTTAACGAGTTAGACAGAGATGCCACTTGAGGCAGAGGCTCTGTCCAGAGAACCAAGGCAAAGATGTTAAAGATGGTGGGTGGGAATTGAAATTTAGCGGGGGCTGAGACCAGGTGGGCAATGGGAAGAGAGAATCTGCTGAAGAGCTAGTTCCCATCTCCGTAGTTCTGAAGGATTGGTGTCGGTTGGAAGTATCCAGATAACCCGGACGGTGTAACACTGTGCCAAGATGCACTGGCCATGCACCTAGGCGTGTTTAGCCACAGAGTAATCCTCATTACCAACAAACACTGTCTACCTGTGACCGTTCATGCAAATCGACCAGCAACAACCCACTGAAGATGTTTCTTATCATAGACTTTAATTTAACCGGCGTTGGTTTTTTTTTTTTTTAATTGTTTCAGAGAACCATGGGAGAAGGCACAGATATTTGACAGATCTGTCAGGACATTCAAGGCAATTTTAGGACCATCAGGTGGAAAAAGAGGTTATCAAGGAATCACTGGTAAGTTTACTATAGTAATTTTTGTATACACATTGATTGAAGTATTCAAAACTATCTGCATTCCCATATGGAACAGTTGCTAGCTATAACTTCCTTTATTTAATTTTTTTTTTAATCTGTTACTGTGAGGGAAAATACTGATTTAGCAATACACATAATGCTTCATACATCATAAATATCCTAATACACTGAGAACCCTTAATGACATGTATTTATTTTATAGTAATGGAAACTTCACATTGCAATTGAACAATATAATGAGAATAGTTTACAACTCACTGCAAAGACACGTGTTGAGCTGCAATAGGTACATAAAAAGACACACATACACATGCAACACAAGCTTTCACCCTTTGTCAGATAAGATATCACTGACACAGACACACAACCGACATCTACAGCTGCCGCACGATGTATGAGTGATGTCTTTTCTGTCAAAAGCTAATGGCTGAAAGCTTTTGTTCTATGTGTATGAGTGTCTTTTTCTTGTATCTGTTGCAGCTTGATGAATTTATTTACGGTGATTTGTGAACTGTCCTCATTATATTGATAAATTGATTTTCACTTTATACTCATCATGAAACCATGTCCACAACAGTATTTTTATGTTTGGTTCTGATACATTTTCTTGTAGCAGTTGTTATTGATTTTCATTGTTGAGGTTTTGGGACTGCTCTCATCTTGTGCAAATTATCCCAGTTTATCAGTCATTAACTAACTATGACAGATTCTACCAAATCTGCTGAAGATTCTTAAAATTTTACTAGATACATCAACATAAGTTCAGCTTCCCTTTAATGTATACTTAGTAATAATTTTAATTATAAGAGATTCAATAGCATTTAATGTCTTTCAACAGGATGCCTTTTCTCCAACTTGCATTTCCCTAACCCCTCCTAGTATCCAACTGAGGAAAGGGAACCTACAGTTTAACGTGGGAACCACATGTCATTTTTGGTGAAACCTTACATTTTCAAGAGGAGGCTAGGTTAAAACTGAAATATCTGTGGTCTGTCTGGGATTTAACTTCCATAACCTTTTGATTTTCAGTTGAGCACATTACCCCTAGACCACCATAATTACAAACTATTGTACTCGGGACTAAAGAGATGACTCACCAAAAAACCAAGGCACTGAGTTGTCGAGAGGTCTACATAAAAAAGGATAAGAAGACTTGCAAGCTTTCAGTTTCTGATCTTTCCAGACTGGATGCCCCAGGTGACATTTCTGTTTGGTAGGTGAATGGGGTAGAGTGGGTGACAGGAAGACAAGGATGATGGAAGGCAGGAAAAGGGGTCATGTGCTTGAAGCTAGTGAGTTGGGGGGAGGGGGATGAATTTGCCAAGTAGGCACCTGGAATGTGGGCTAGGCTCATGCAGCACAGATGTTTGAGTTGATGCAAAGCTGCACCCAATGAGAGTGGCATGTGGATGTGAAGTGGGGATGACAGAGAGAAGTGAACTGTAGGGTCGAGGGTGCAGGGAAGGAAGCTAACGGAGGTTATGTTCAGGTAGGTTTTGGGAGCAAAGGATGAGTTGGAGGGATAGCTCCCATCTTCATATTTTGGAAGGTCTGTAATTCAGGAAGGAACACAAAATGTTGTTTAAAAATAGGGGGAGAAGAAATAGAGCAAGTGCATAGCTTCAAATACTTGGGAAGTATGATAATGGATGATATGTACTGCACTACAGAAATTAAGAAAAGAATTGCCATGGCAAAAGAAGGATTCAAAAGGAAACAGAGATTACTTTGCAGACCATTAAAGAAAGATCTGAGGAAAAGACTTGCCAAGTGTTATATCTGGAGTGTTGAGCTGTATGGTGCTGAGACCTGGACACTGAGGAAGGAAGATGAAAGAAGATTGGAGGCACTAGAGATGTGGATATGGAGGAGAATGGAACAAGTGAAATGGGAAGACCAAATGAGGAAGTATTAAGAAGAGTTGTAGAAGAAAGAAACATGCTGGAAGTCATTATGAAAAGGGATGCTGGACAACATCCAAGGAAATAAACATGAAGAACTGAAAACATTGGCTTTGGACAGAGAATAGTGGAAGAGGATCAACCCATGACAAGAAGAGGATCAACCAATGACAAGACCTGCCGCAAGGCAGAATACAATTGATGATGATGATGATGGTGGTGGTGGTGGTGGTGGTGGTGGGAGGAAGGATTCAGATGGCCTCAGTGGTGAACCATGCATTGAAATCTAGTGTGTTATGCTCTGCTGCATATTGTACCACAGAGTGGTCCACCTTGCTTCTGGCTGATTGGTAGCCACCACAATATTGAAAGGTGGGAAAAGGATGAAGTAGAGCTGGTATGTAATGTGACTGCTTTCACAGGTAGCCTGATATCTAATAGGACAGGATAAGCCTGTGACGGGACTGGAAAAGGAAGTACTACATTGGTGTACTGGGCAGATTTTGTACCTGGATTTTCCACAGGGATGTGAATCCTGTAGCAGAAGGTTGCCATAGGGGTGGACTAGGATATTGTGAAGTTCAGGTGGTCAAATGGAACACCATTCTTGGGGAGGTTGGGAGGATCTTCAGTAAAAATCCAACATCCTAGTCCATCCATTTGCCACTTCCATTTTCAACACCTCATCGCAGGGATTATATCCCCGAGGATGACTCAGGTGCAATACTTGCCCAAATCACCCATCCAGCTCTTCCTACCTCAGTTATCAAAGGCGTATCCTACCCTTTCACAGGCTGTGTTACTTGTGGAAACAGCCTTGTTCATACCAACTCTGCTGCAACCATTTTCCAACTCTGTATATTGGGATGACTACCAATAAAGCTGTCCATCAGAGTGAATGGCCACTGCCAAACAGTGGTCAAAAGCAATGTGATTATTCTGTGATACATGATGCAGAACACCATAAAACACTAAAGTTCAACCCATTA
Organism: Locusta migratoria; assembly: GCA_026315105.1. Classification (NCBI taxonomy): domain Eukaryota; kingdom Metazoa; phylum Arthropoda; class Insecta; order Orthoptera; family Acrididae; genus Locusta; species Locusta migratoria. The sequence goes on along the minus strand of CM048746.1, from coordinate 421,675,616 downwards.
ATGATGGCAGGTCACATATCTCTAGACAAAAACAGGGGAAACAACTCTGCCAGTTTCAAGTGACAGTAGTACACTTACATGTGTGCTTTGCTCTTGAAGAAACCTTATAGACTGCAAATAATGACTCTTGCTTGCTTAGGTAGAATTTATTGCATACCATCAGCAATGACAACTTGAAACAAAAAGAATAAAATCCACGGAATAACTTGCTACAATTAATCAAAATATCCACGGGTGTACTGCTGGTCTATAGTGTCCAACAGGCACAATATTTCGGAGATCATACATGTTGCCATCATCAGGTGAACTGACGGACTGAGCTCCTGGAAACGCGCCAGCACGGAGATCCTCACACTACAGCGGCTCGGAGGGAACTGGGTTCTAGCCCGGTATCGGGCGATTTAAATACCCTCAGCCCGTGGAGCGACCCCTCCGCAGTCCGTGCCCTGTGCCACGGTCGCGCAGAGGTACCGATTGCGGCGGTGTTTGAGATGACGTCGGTGTGAGGGCTTTACTTGGATAGTTTTCTGAGAGGAGGATGGAATTAAGTAAAAGTTTATACACACAGTTTTTCCACTACTTTTGATTAAGCCATTATTGTTAAACCAATCAGAAAGTTTCTTCATAGTGTTATCTGATACTGACTGAAGGTATTTGGGACTATATCCAGTCAGCACTATGCTCATATTGTCAGCAAACAGAATACTTCTGTGTGGGTTCATGTGAACAACAAGGTCTTCTACATAAATGAGAAAAGGTAATGGTCCTAGAACAGAGCCCTGAGGAAACTTTATTATTGATCATGTTCTGTTCATTAATATAATATTGAAGTGATACTTTCTGTCTGCAGTTTTGTAAGTAATAGCATAACCAGCTATGTGCCACAACTCTTCTCTCTCTTTCTTCCAGTTTTTTAAGCAGTATTTTATGCTCTAGTACATCAAAAGCTTTAGAAAGATCCAAGAAAATTCCTGCAGCTATATTATGTTGATCAATTGAGTATAATGTGTGGTATAGAAGCTCAAAAATTGCTGTTTCAGTGGACACAGATTTTCTAAAGCCATGCTGTTGAAAGCTGATAGGAGCATGCTTAGTTATGAAATTTATGTCTGTCATAAAAAAGTTTCTCTAGGGTTTTTGAAAAGATACGTAATATGGATAATGGTTGATAATTGGGTACTAGATCTGGGGACCATTTCTTCAGTAGTGGTGGACTTAAGCTGTTTTGAGAGCATCCAGAAATATGCCTGCTTTTAATGAATGGTTGAATATGGTTGATAATGGGTTTGCTATGAGGGGCACACACACTTGTAATATGAAATCAGGTACTTCATCATATCCACTAGATGTTGTATTATTCAATGTTTTTATTATGTTCATCAGGGTTTGTTTCATAAGCATACATTGAAGTGCTAGTGAAGTTTGATCTATTGGTGGAAGTTGGGAATGGTATCTTGCAGTTTGTCTGAATGAGGTCTTCAACTAATGAGGTGAAATATTCATTGAGTTTGTTTACAGCTGTATGTGGATGTGTGATCTAGGTTTCATTTAGTGATAGGGAGATATTCTCTTTTTTAGGTGTTGAACTACAAGTTTCTCTTTTAATTACTTTCCGCATGGCTTTCATTTTCTTTGGAGAATTTGTAATGAAATCATCATTTGATAACAGTTTTGCCTGTTTAATAACTCTACGATAGGTTTTCTTGTAGGCTTTACAATAGTCACAACAATCTTGATTGACACTGAGTTTTTTGCAACAGTATTGCAGAAATCTATTCCTCTTACTAGAGATTCTGATTCCTTCAGAACCCATGACTTTTTTTTTTTTTTTTTTTTTTTTTTTTTTTTTTTTTTTTTTTTTTTGACCAAAACTTTTGTTTCCAGAGTAACTGCGGTATTAAAATAGTAAAGGAAGGTGTTATGAAAGTTTAAGAACATACCATCAACAGTGGTTTGTGCATAAACACTTTTCCAACTTTCCTTGACTAATGTGGAATTAAATAACCTAATGTTGTCATCAGAGAAGGTTCTTTTCTGAAGTACTTTTTTGGAGCTGATTTCAGTTTTATCTATATCAATGCTGAGTAGCTGTGCATTGTGGTCACTATATCCCAAGCTCAGTGCTCCCCAAGTGAATTTGGAAGTAGATGTGCATCAGTCTCACTGGTGTGGACTGTGGGACTTCGGGTAGTTGAATTATTGCAGAAAAACAACCATGAAGATGTATTATTAAAATGCAGATACATTTTGGCATTTTAATTATGTCATCTTCAAGGTCTGATGAAGTGGTATGTCCAGGCATATCATTTCACAATACAGTTCTCATATATGGGACTTCTTTTGCACCGGTCTCCATTGGAACCTTCCAGACAATGTTAGCTGCATGAACCAACACACTAGAACTGTAATCTTTAGCTATTTCGACCATTCATTCACCTCATCGATTTAAGAGATGGGCCTGTTGGTCTAGCAGTAGAGCATTTGACTGGAAACCAAGAGTTAAAAGGTTTGAAACTCCCTCAGACCACAGATTTTAACTTAGCACTGACCTCTCAATAATATGTGAAATGGCTAGAAACAACACATGGTTGCAATCTATAGTAAACTTCAGGTCTCTTAATTAGAGACCTGCTAGTCGCTGAAGTGGTGTCCAGTTGTAAAGACTTTCAGCAGGTCACTGAGCCTTGCAAAATAATAATAATTATTATTATTACTGGTTTAAAGAAACTGTAGGAAACTTAAATACAGATTAGCATACAAAGAGTGAACTGTTATCTTTAAGCTCTGGTTACTGATATATGCTTTGGTACACCCCTTTTTTTATCATTTCTGTCTTTCTTACTAGAGTAAAGTTCATCCTTCAAATTCAAAGGCTAGTCGGTAACAGAGCACAACACTACACTTAGAACACATTTATTGCTAACACAAGCATACGCTCAGTACAGACTGACTGCTGCTTGGAGTGCTCCACTATTTATACATAGAAAGAATTTTATGGAACTTTCACAGTCAATGACAGCCTGGGATGCCTGAACGAAGTCCCATCCGAGGATGATATTACGACTACATTCTGTTAAAATGACAAATTCAAAAGGCTGTGTCCTGTTGTTGATAGCTACTCTTGCCACACATGTTCCTGCTTGCTGGATGTATTTTCCATTTTTACCTTCACCACAGTTGCTCTTGTATCATCTATAGTTTATGGCAGTAGTCATTTGACAATACAGAGAAGGAAGCTCCTGAATCGACTAGTGCCCGGACAGGTTGTCCATCGATGATGACATCAATGAGATTTCCCCGACATCTTAGCGACTGTCGTCCATGGAGGATTTCAATCTGCGGCAGCCTCACCTCAGTAGATTGTCACCTCACCTAGTTTTCCTGAACACGGCGGCTAGGAAAGCGGCTGGTACCTCTGTAAGGCAATGGTGAACAGAAGCATCGTGTTGGAGAGTGACCACATCCCATAGGTCGACAGTAATCATCTGTAGTTGACTGCCATTGAAAAGACTGCTTCGGTGGTTGGCATCTTGCAGCATAATAATTGTCAAATACTCATCTTCTCTCCCTACAGTTTTGTATGACATGTTTGGGAAGCCCACAGTGAAAACACAATGGCATATTGTTTTCTGTCCTCCAGTGAGGCTTCACAGTTGCTGGACGATTTGGTTGGTTCCTAAGCTGCCATTTGGCAGCTGCGGCATAAGTTGTAGTAGGGTGAGGCCATTCTTCACGTCAGGTGCAACTGGCAAGGCTGACAGACGCTGATGTTTCAAATACATCTTCCTCAGCAGTGCTGGCTCTCTCATGACATACAGGATTGACATCCATGGCCATAATCTGGTGCTCGCTTGGTCCAACAGTCCTGGCTCCCATAAACTGTTGTAATTCTTCTCTCACAATTTGTTGTATGAGAGAAACAAAATCATGCTGGTCTTCCACAATGGCCATAGGGACAACATTCGCGAGTCTTGTCATACATCTTCTGTCCAACCCTCCTCTGTTACATCTCTTCAATTTTCTGGCAGCATTGGATTAACTCTTGTGTCTTCAAAACATCTATTAACAGAAGAGCTTGGTACATCTCTTCCACAATGCCCTTCATCAGGTGTGAAACTTTATCATCCTCCATCATATCTGGGTTAACTATATATCATAGTGCCAAAACACTCTGTATATACAACTGTGTTGACTCACCATGTCATTGGGCCCTGTTCTTCAATTGCTCTTCTGATAAATGGACTTGCCACTGGTGGTCTCCAAGTCTTCTTAAGCTCTTTCTGGAATATTTTTTTTTTTGTCATTATTTTCAAACCATTGCTGGGCCGTCCCATCCAGGTAGAAATATATGTTTGCCAAAGTGATCCCACTTATTTATACTTGGCGATTTGGTCGAATCCTTTCAGCCACTTATTTGGGTCCTGTCCAGTGTCTCCCGAGAATACCGATGGGTGTCAGATGTGCAACTGGCTTACTGCTGCTTTGGTATCCATGGTTCTTTTTAAGACACAGACATTCTGATGGAGGTAATCAGTATACCCTTTGTATTCCGGTTCTTGTCCATGTAAGTGTTGGCTCTTATGCTGCCTAATTGGAGCCACGATGATGTAGATGTATTGCAGAATACCCGGCGCCTCCACCAGAAAGTGTCACGTTGAAAACTCCAGGTGGTCCAGAATTCGAAGGCTGATCGGTAACAGAGCACAACACTTTACACGTAGCACACGTTTATTGGTAACACAAGCATATACTCAGTACAGACTGACTCTTGCTTAGAGTGCTCCACTATTTATACATAGAAAGAATTTTCTGCATCTTACATGTACATCAAACATAAGAAACACATAGAACATTCTAGAAATAGTAAATACAAGGAAATAAATTTTCTTCTTCCCATGGCAGGATTTGAACTGGGGACTGCAAGCACAGGGATCTCCGACACTAACCACTGCACCACGCATGCTGTCGGAAGACTCGCAGCATTTTTTTTACACTCCTGCTGAAGATTTGTTGTCTTTTTTTCAGTAGAGGCTTTTCCTTATACTTCTCACATGTTACACTGGTCAGTTCATAAATTCAGAAGCTGAATTATAGTATATATAACAGTTCTTTCCACTTCCAGGTATGACTTCAACTGGACTAGCATGGTACATCAATGGCTACTTGGTTCCCGAGCTATGGCTGAGACGGGGTCTAACATATTCATTTAGTGTATATGGAGGCAACAATCCACATAGTGCAGAGACATATCACCCATTCATTATAACTGATGAACCATATGGAGGCTATGATAGACTTAGTGAAGAGGCTCAGAGGAGAGTGAGAGTACTAGCAGGAGTAGAATTTACAAGAAGGGGACAGCCAAAACCAACCACAGGTAAAATTTTCATCTCTTATGCAGCAGAGCTCACATAATTAGAATATAGTAAAATCATGGGACATGTAACAAGACTATATTATACAAATGAAAATAACATAAGTTAAAGAGGTTCTTTAAACTATTTCACTGAATTACAGGGTCACTTAACAACAATTTATTTTATTATATCAGATATAAATGTTTCTCTAGAGTTCAAAATTAGTAGGATTAAAGCACACCAAGTAAATTGTAAATGCCAATATGATTTAGACGATCATGACAGTACTGTCTTGCTTGATTTGTGTGTTCTATATATTCAGTTCTTATAGTCTCATTGATTGTTTTGGCCAAAAGAGAGCAACAATATATTAAAAAATTTAAAAATGACAAAGATAAATTTTTTGTTTCTGCTACAGTTTATAGACATGTAACTTTTACCATATAGGTACTCGTAGCTGTAATCACAAGGTAAAATTTTAGATGTTGATTTTTGCTGCTACTAACTGATCTGCTTCCCTTAGATGAAAGAAACTGAAAAGATACACATCTCTTTTCTGTGAGAATGACATAGTAATAGAAATGGGATTTCATAGCTCTTAATCTCTTAAGCCAAGTATAGGGTAGATCATAAGAAAAATATATATGTATGGTTATGACAGAATCAAATAATGGGAACTACAGGTTATTCTGAAGAAGGCCATGGCTGATAGCTTAATTGTTGTATGTGTGTGTGTGTGTGTGTATTTTTTACTGTTGCAGCTCGTCATTACGTCTTTGCGATGAGTTGTAAACTGCCCTTTTGATTGTGACACCATCATATTGTTTTTCAAAACTTTTTATTATAACAACAAAAGTAGATTGATGTTTTCCTCTGTATGTCCTGTTTTTAGGAGCCCAGGTACAACTTTTCCATCTCTGCTAATGAAGTGTGCACTCATAGATTATTTATTTGTGTAAGAATTTGTTGTAGCTGGGTATTAAGTAATGAAAGGGAAACTGCTACACTTTATCACAAAAAGACTTGTAATGGTTTATTATTGGATGAACTAGTTAAAGTTTATTACTTAATTGCTGTTACTTTAATTTTAAAACAAATCTAGCAGCTTGTAACAATTATCTGTAATGATATACTGCCATGAAATAATGACTTAAGTTGCATGTTTTGTATTGCAGCTGGTCCTTTGTGTATTGGAAAACACAATAATCGAGATAGAAGACTGGATGATGATTTTGAAACATTTAAGAAATTTAACCGCTCATTAATATTCACTTGTGAAAAAGGTAAATACTATTTTTATAAGAGATTAATGCCTTACAGGTATATATCATTTTGCAGTTTTACACAAGTAGAATATTTGCAAAAGAAGCATATCTTAAAGTTTTATGCTTGTGATTGGCAATACTCTCAGTGCCATTATGCACACTGAACAACAGTAAAAATGACTATTCAAGAACATGCAGACTGTGAGCTTACATTGTGAGAAACAAAATCACCTATAACATTGGTATGGGACAGATTTAAAAAAAAAAGTTCCCTACTCATCGGTTCAGTGAAGTGTTGTTAAATAGTCATAACAATAATGGTTACCAAAGTTAATAATGTTCTTTGAGAAGGAATATTGTTTAGGAAATCAGTGCTTTTAGATATTCTCTGTGTCACTCACCATATGGTGACTTGGTGAGTATGTGTGGAGAAGAAGATATGGAAGAGAGGAATGGGCAATTAGGAGGAAACACAAATCTGTCAGAGAAAACTATGGTTGGGTTTGTGGCAAGCATATTCATAGTAATAATAATTTTTAATACAGGCTATATGTACACTAATTGTCTCTAATATGGCAATAACCATGTCTGCTTCTAAATTCACGATGATGTATTTTTGTTCATTTAACAGCTATGCTTTTAGAATACAATGCTGTATATGCATTTAATTTATGCCACAATACAATATTAAATTTTGGTTTCCAAACATGACATCCAGAGTTCTGTCCACAAAATTCTTCTGTGCATAGCAAGTAGCAGATTTTGTGGCTTCTTTCTAGATAGGGCAAAGTACCATCTGCAAATTTCCTTTTATTTCAATTGTCATTGCAGATCTTCATCATCTTCATCCTTTCATGGAGTATTCAGATTTGAAAAAGAAAAGGAAAGAAAAAAGTATGCAGGGATCAGGGCAGGAGACTACGGAGGATGAGGCAGCACAGTGATTTTGTTTTCTGTGCAGTAATCGTGCACCAACAAGAATGGATGTGTTATTGAGATGCAAGAGCCACAAATTCTCTTCAGGAACATTTTGTTCTCATTTGTATGGTCCAAAACCTCTTCCAGATTGGGAGACAACAGTCTTTCTGACCTTGACTCATGAGAAGTGGGACAAATATATATATATTAATGATTCGGCCATTGTCTTATCTGCAGAAATCACTCTACAGTTGGAAACACATTTTCGCACTTAAGATTCCAAATGATAATCAATGTCAAGACAGAAAAGTGATTGGTTCCTCCTTATGTTTCTCTTAGGATGGTTTCTACATCAAAAGGTTCATAAAGAAATACTTTGTGCATACACAAAAAACTGGTCAAATAAAGAAGAGTTATTAAGACATAGACCATCCTCTTTGGAATTGCATAAATACAGAATATTTTATCAAGAAGTGAGTAACAAAAAATTGTTCACTTTAAGTTATGCTCTGATTAAAAATGATTATTATTCTCATTACTATTTGACATGTTACACTGTCTGGTTAGGGGTATGGTAGGTCGTGACTTCCAGTTTTTGTTGCCCATCAACATAGGACTGTTGAGAGGTACAACACACTGGAAAGTGAATATATTAAATGCATGGAAAGGGCTGTCTACTCTCCCAACCTAGAGTCTGGTGTGCTCTTGAATATTTTTCAACAGACAACCCATTTCCAAATTGTGAAAAAACTGAAAACCACCTTGAGCGATGGGTAGGGCAGTAACCACCATTTAATCGTCTACAATTTGGTATCCAGCATCAATAACATGTGTACTAGTACCAGAGGAGGATGTATTCCTTACTGAGAATCCAATATAGACCTTTATGTTGGGAAATATGTCAAATACGGATGTTATTTATATCTGTTACCTTGCTTCCCATGTGATGATATCTGTACCATTTTTTTGTTATAAATTTACCACACCATCTCTCTTAAGTATGTATTGTTTTGTGTCATCCATAATTACTGTACAACGATGTCCCTGTTCCTTAGCAGTATATGTTGCACTGTTATGAATTAAAAAGAAAGTTTACATGAATGCATAGAATGAATGAAAAGGGCAGCAACATGAATTCTCCTTTCATCCTGCTATGCTGTCAATCTATAATCAGCATCATTCCAAATTTCTTCTTTAATTCATGGCTGTCTAATTTTATCCTGTCCTTTCCTGTTACTACACATAAAGGAACCTCTGTTGCTCCAACTTAAATGACTTTGTGGGAATAACAGTGTCTCTGGCCAAAAATTCTCTTCAGGAACATTTTGTTCTCATTTGTATGGTCCAAAACCTCTTCCAGATTGGGAGACAACAGTCTTTCTGACCTTGACTCATGAGAAGTGGGACAAACTTGGTGCAAACAAGATGCATTACAAGATGCTGTGTCAGGTTTTCATGACATGATCAAACTGAAATATTACATTCTTCTTGAATCTTTCAGACAGTCAGTCTTTGATTGGCACACACAATTTTGATGGTGTTCTGGACATAAGCATCAGTGATAGATATTGAAGGGTGTCCTGCATGAGGGTGTCTTGTAACTTGTGTTTGGCCATTTTTAAACCACTTGATGTATTCATATCACCCAGTTGGTGTATGCACACATCACTGTAAGTGTCGTGCATCATTTGGCGGGCGTCTGTGAAAGTGTTCTTGAGATTCATGCTAAATTTTATGCAGATTTGTTGCTCCTCTAACTCTGCCATATCAAAATTTGTGGACTGCACAACACAACATTTTACTCAGCACAGCATTGCATTGGACAATAACTGACATACAATAATAAAACAGGCATGTGCAGTGATGCCAACCACATTTTGCATTAACACTCCATTGGTGCAGAATTATGGTTTTGAAATTTTTTTAATTGACCTTTTAACTCATGATCCTGTCACCTATACCCTTTCATTTAAAACCAACTAGAATGAGTTCCAGAACCTCTGTACCAAGATCACAGTACATGTTAGACATAAATTTCATTTTGTTTCATAATGTAACTCAAAATTTAAATTTTACAGGTGATCCAGCAGTTCTGAAAATTACACCAAATACTTCATGGCCTGATGTTGTGTATTACAACAGTTATACTCACCCTAACATGGGGTGGAAAATACATATTGTAGACAGCTATTACCCACCACGTGGTGCTTCTATGAGAACTACTGCAAGCTTTATTTATTTGGTTAATTCACTTATAATAATTCTGTGGACTGTGATGCAAAATTAGTGTTAAGATTTAGTCACTAAAAGAAAAAGAAATCATGTTAGCAGAATCATCTTTTAATGAATTTTATGTTCAGTATTCTTGATTGACTTTTTGTGTCATTAGAAACAATTTGTTTGAGAAGTTGTGTTCATTGCCATATTCAGTATGCTGCATACATACTACAGTTCCTAAATATTTGCTTCAAGTAAGATTGTTCATAAGAAAATTAAACACAATCCATTTCCACTTTTTTATGAATCTGTTGTATTAAACTATGCTCTTTTTTTATACAAAAGTAACAGAATTGTACAAAACTAGTGATTTGTGAAATAAAAGTGAAACAAAAGTCCTATAGCATTAATGGAAAGTAATCTTCACTCATTTCATTCAAGGATAAATAGGCTCTTTGTACAAAGGCAATGATCAATGCATGTCACATTGAGGAAACCCACAGTGATATTTGACCATTGTGAAATACTCTCACTTGTGAAGCACACCACTGTAATTGATCAATGTGTAATGCATGAACACATGTAACAGTACAGAGTCTGTACTACCTTTTGGGTATGTGAGTGACTGTCTTTCTTCATTTTTATTTATTCCATCTTGGAAATGATGTTATTATGATAACATCTATGTAATGATGTTTGTGTGGAAACGGAATGCCTGAAATAAAGTATGTCATTTTGGACATAATTACTGTAATTTCATTTTAGAGTGTATTCCACACATCTTACTAATCAATGTGGTAACCTGATACCTATATTTATATTTTTATTTCTGTTAAATCGGAATAAAGAACTAAACATCAGAGACAAAGAATGGAGTAAAAGATTTTACTGACATTTATGAGCAAAATCATTATGACAACCTGCCCAATACTGTGTTGGTCCATCTTTGGAACACAATAGAGAAGTAATTCTGTTTTATATAGATTCAATAGGTTCTTGGTAGGGTTTTTGGGGGTATGAGGCACCATACAGATCCCTTAAAATGCAGGCTGCCAGTTTGTGGGGTTGGAACTGGCACTAGATTTCATCTTAGGCAAATTCCATTAGTTTCAGATCAAGTGGTGAAGTCATCAACATGAGTTCATCATTATCCTATTCAAATAACTGCAATGCAGTTATAGCATAAAGACATGGACAGTTATCCTCATGAAAGATGCACCTTTATCCTTAACCTAAGTTGCCGGGACACACATTAAAAAAAATAGGGCATGTGAGATATATAAGTATACACCCCACACCAATTGGTGAAAATAGGTTAGTTTTATTCTTGTAATGATAATCACTTTTTCATGAACACAGAAAATCTTATGCTATTTACCAGCCTTTGTTGTACAGGAATTTTGTTTAATGTTGTATCTCTGTTCACATTAAATAAAAGTAAGAAAGGCTCAAAGTATTACTTAATTCCATATTATGTTATTGTTGAAACAATTATAAATGTTTATAATGCTGAACTAGTACTGTTTAGTGCACGAGTCAGTGAATAGTGCAGTGATTTACTGGGTGTGGTTGTATTGCTAGCAGCATGTCCTTGTCTCCCGGTGTTTGAAGGACTTTGCCTAACCATATGCATGGAGGTTACAGTTCAACACAAACTCTGAAACACACTGCATTTCTCATTCTCATATAAACTCATCATTAGTTGGGCCTGGTGGTCTTGGAGTAAAGTGCTCGACTGGAAACCGAAGGGTCGCAGGTTCAAAACTCGGTCGGACCTCAGAATTTTTCAGTCTGCACTTTAACCCATCCTTCACCTCTCAACGATGTGAGGAGTTGCCAGAAACGGCACGTGGTTCGGATTCCACGTGAAGCTGTAGGTGCCCTTTCCCTGGTTGGATAACTGGGGTAGGCTAGGGACACCCAAGTCGCCGAAGTTGCGTCCAATTGAAAGACTTGCACTAGGCCAATGAGCCACACGGAATTATTATTATTATTATCAGAGGAGAAATATGCAAATGCAAGAACTTTTACTCTCTTTGTCAGAAAAGTTCCAGAACAGTCTGGCTCTTATCGAAGTAGTACTTTTGGGTATGTATACACAGCAGCGAATGTTTCTAGAGGTCTTGGAAGCAAGTAGAAAATTTTTCAACTGCCATACTTGTAAGTTCGATTAATATGTAAATTCTTCACAGAGATGATAAATTGTTATTCAAAAGAGATAGAGTGACTGGCCAGTACTTACCTTTTTCCTGAAGGGAGAAAAAAGAAAAAAAAAGGAATGACCTAGGTCATGAGGTTGGTGTTAGGATTGCGGAAGTCAGAGATACTGTGTAGTAGTACTGAGCCATGCCAAAGAGTATATATATATATATATATATATATATATATATATATATATATATATAGAAAAGAAAAGATGAGTGAACTGAATGATGCTGAGGGGTGTGTGTGTGGGGGGGGGGGGGGGGGTGGTTTCTAAAATGTTTTTGATTAACAAGGAAAGATGGAACCCCCCCCCCCCCCCACACACACACACACACACACACACACACACACACACACACAGAGTAGTAGTACTCCTAACAAATTGGCTGAATGGATGAATGGTCACAGATGGACTGTTCACCTGGGGGACACACAATATCCTGTGGCAGAGTGTGGCCTCCAGCATGACTCCAGGGACCTTGGCACCACACGTGCCATTTGGATACTGCCAAATAACACCAATCCCTCAGAGCTACGGAGGTGGATACTTCCCCTCCAACATATCCTCTCCTCCCGTCACCACCCAGGCCTAAATCTATGCTAAACCCTCCCCCTTTTCCATCCTGAACTCACTATCCATTATCTCTTCCCTACCCCCCCTCTCTCTCTGTGTGTGTGTGTATGTGGTTCCATCTTTCCTTGTTAATCAAAAACAGTTTAGAAACCCCTCACCCCTGAGCATCATTTAGTTCACTCATCGTTTCTTCTCTTCTTTTCTTCTCTTCTCTTTACTGCTTGATCTTTCCTCTCTGGTTATTTATATAGATATATCCTATTTGGCATGGCTCAGTACTACTACACGGTTTCTCTGACTTTCTTCAGGCAGTAGGGAAGGAGAGGGAAAAGGAAATGATGAGGGTTTTAAGGAAGGGGGTAAGGAGCCATTCCAATCCCGGGAGAGGAAAGACTTACCTTGGGGGAAAAAATGGAGGGTAAACAAATGCACACATGCCCACACATTCACACAGACACAAGTACACCTTACCCAAGGTAAGTCTTTCCTCTCCCGGGATTGGAATGGCTCCTTACCCCCTTCCTTAAAACCCTCATCATTTCCTTTTCCCTCTCCTTCCCTACTGCCTGAAGACGCAACTGGGTTGCGAAAGCTTGCGATTGTGTGTGTGTGTGTATTCATTTATTTATTTGTGATGCTGTCACACCTGTGCTCCTTCGCCTGGTGAGTAATCTTCGTCTATTTTATATATATATATATATATATATAGAAATGAATGTGAAAAGTAATTCAATTACTGCCTGTAGGTGTACTTGTGTCTGTCTGAATGTGTGGGTGTGTGTGCATTTGTTTACCCTCCATTTTTCCCCCAAGGTAAGTCTTTCCTCTCCCGGGATTGGAATGGCTCCTTACCCCCGTCCTTAAAATCTTCATCATTTCCTTTTCCCTCTCCTTCCCTTCTGCCTGAAGAAGCAACTGGGTTGCGAAAGCTTGCGTTTGAGTGTGTGTGTGTGTGTGTGTGTGTGTGTGTGTGTGTGTGTGTGTGTGTGTGTGTTAATTTATTTATTTGTGATGCTGTTACACCTGTGCTCCTTCGCCTGGTGAGTAATCTTTATATATATATATATATATATATATATATATATATATATATATGATACGAATATTAAGACGAAAAATTCCTAGCAGGAAAAATAAAATATAAAAAATAGACGAAGATTACTCACCAGGCGAATCAGCACAGGTGTGACAGCATCACAAATAAATAAATGAATACACACACACACACACACACACACACACACACACACACACACAATCGCAAGCTTTCGCAACCCAGTTGCGTCTTCAGGCAGTAGGGAAGGAGAGGGAAAAGGAAATGATGAGGGTTTTAAGGAAGGGGGTAAGGAGCCATTCCAATCCCGGGAGAGGAAAGACTTACCTTGGGGGAAAAAATGGAGGGTAAACAAATGCACACATGCCCACACATTCACACAGACACAAGTACACCTAGGCAGACATACTGTAGAAAGCAAAGAAGTTAAGTTATAGAAGTTAAGAAGTTAGACAGAGATACCACTTGAGGCAGAGGCTCTGTCCAGAGAACTGATGCAAAGATGTTAAGAAGGTGGGTGGGAATTCAAATTTAGCGGAGGTTGAGACTAAAACCTCTTTCCTTAATACCCTAGCCAGCTTCATCCTAACCCACAACTTCTTCACTTTTGAGGGCCAGACATACCAACAACTAAAGGGAACAGCCATGGGAACCAGGATGGCCCCCTCGTACGCAAATTTATTCATGGGACGCTTAGAGGAAGCCTTCCTGGATACCCAAGCCTGTCAACCCAAAGTGTGGTACAGATTCATTGATGATATCTTCATGATCTGGACACACAGTGAAGAAGAACTCCAGAATTTCCTCTTCAACCTCAACTCCTTTGGTCCCATCAAATTCACCTGGTCCTATTCCAAATCCCATACCACATTCCTCGATGTCGACCTCCAACTGTCCAACGGCCAACTCCACACATCCGTCCACATCAAACCTACCAATAAACAACAGTACCTGCATTATGACAGCTGTCATCGATTCCATATCAAACGTTCCCTTCCTTACAGCTTAGGTCTTCGTGGCAAACGAGTCTGCTCCAGTCCTGAAGCTCTGAACCAGTACTCCAACAACCTATTAACAGCTTTCACATCCCGCGGCTATCCTCCTAATCTGGTAGAGAAACAAATTGCCAGAGCTACTACCACATCCCCCCAAATTCAGAACCTTCAAAGAAGAATCCCAGAAGTGCCCCTCTTGTCACCGGATACTTTCCGGGACTGGAGCGGACTCTAAATGTGGCTCTCCAGCAAGGATACGACTTCCTTAAATCCTGCCCCGAAATGAGATCCGTCCTTCATGACATCCTTCCTACTCCACCGAGAGTGTCTTTCCGCCGCCCACCTAACCTCCGTAACCTCCTAGTCCACCCCTGTGAAATCCCCAAACCACCTTCCCTACCTTCTGGCTCCTACCCTTGTAACCGCCCCCGTTGTAAAACCTGCCCTATGCACCCTTCCACCACCACTTACTCCAGTCCCGTAACCCGGAAGGTGTACACGATCAAAGGCAGAGCCACTTGCGATAGTACCCACGTGATCTACCAACTGACATGCCTGCACTGTGAAGCGTTCTATGTGGGAATGACCAGCAACAAACTGTCCATTCGCATGAATGGACACAGGCAGACAGTGTTTGTTGGTAACGAGGATCACCCTGTGGCTAAACACGCATTGGTGCATGGCCAGCACATCTTGGCACAGTGCTACACCGTCCGGGTTATCTGGATACTTCCCACTGACACCAACCCGGAAGGTGTACACGATCAAAGGCAGAGCCACTTGCGATAGTACCCACGTGATCTACCAACTGACATGCCTGCACTGTGAAGCGTTCTATGTGGGAATGACCAGCAACAAACTGTCCATTCGCATGAATGGACACAGGCAGACAGTGTTTGTTGGTAACGAGGATCACCCTGTGGCTAAACACGCATTGGTGCATGGCCAGCACATCTTGGCACAGTGCTACACCGTCCGGGTTATCTGGATACTTCCCACTGACACCAATCCTTCAGAACTCCGGAGATGGGAACTAGCTCTTCAGCAGATTCTCTCTTCACGTTGCCCACCTGGTCTCAACCTCCGCTAAATTTGAATTCCCACCCACCTTCTTAACATCTTTGCATCAGTTCTCTGGACAGAGCCTCTGCCTCAAGTGGTATCTCTGTCTAACTTCTTAACTTCTATAACTTAACTTCTTTGCTTTCTACAGTATGTCTGCCTAGGTGTACTTGTGTCTGTGTGAATGTGTGGGCATGTGTGCATTTGTTTGCCCTCCATTTTTTCCCCCAAGGTAAGTCTTTCCTCTCCCGGGATTGGAATGGCTCCTTACCCCCTTCCTTAAAACCCTCATCATTTCCTTTTCCCTCTCCTTCCCTACTGCCTGAAGACGCAACTGGGTTGCGAAAGCTTGCGATTGTGTGTGTGTGTGTGTGTGTATTCATTTATTTATTTGTGATGCTGTCACACCTGTGCTGATTCGCCTGGTGAGTAATCTTCGTCTATTTTTTATATAATTTTTTTAGCCCATATTTCTCACTTTTCCTTCATCCATGTATTATGCCTCCCTCACAACATCCCTACAACAACCCCATTCAGTTTTATTTACATTCCCTCTGTAAACAGATTACGCTCCCACATTCTTTTTATGCAGGCTAGTCTGACATTTGGAATCACTCCCAAGGGCTTCACACTAAAAGTTCCCATCTCTGGCTGTAACCCATCCTTTCTGCCAATGAACACACCTGTCAACTCCTATCCCTAATCAAAATCCTCAACCTTTCCTCTCTCACATCTACACCTGCAGTTCAGAACATCCTCCTTCAGGCCAACCGCAAATTAGATCAGCATGCCACCCAACACCTCAAAAAACTATCCAATCTCCTGGTCACCCACCTCCGGAAAGGCAATACTCTCTCCCTCAACAACCTCTCCAGTAAACCTCAACCTCCTCTTATTGCACACAAACCCAGTCTCTCCCATCTACTTAATCTCCCACTCCCAACTCCTCTCCCCCAAACCTCAAAATTCCAATCCACACAATCCGGAACCACAACATCCCAATTCAGTGGTCAACCTCTCCTCTAAACCTCTCTCCCAATCTGAAACCTCTGTATCCTTCGCCTGGTAAGTAGACTTCATCTATATTTTACATATATTTTTCCTGTTAGGAACTTTTTCCTCTATATATTAGAGGAAAAATTCCTAACAGGAAAAATATACATAAAAAATAGATGAAGTCCATTTACCAGGCGAAGGAGCACAGGCAGTGATAGCAACAAATAAACAAATAATGTGTGTGTGTGTGTGTGTGTGTGTGTGTCTGTGTGTTAATTTATTTATTTGTTGCTATCACTGCCTGTGCTCCTTCGCCTGGTAAGTGGACTTCATCTATTTTTTTACGAAGATTACTCACCAGGCGAAGGAGCACAGGTGTGACAGCATCACAAATAAATAAATGAATACACACACACACACACACACACACACAAACGTAAGCTTTCGCAAGCTTTCCTGTTTGGAATTTTTCGTCTTAATATGTCTGCCTAAATGTACTTGCGTCTGTGTAAATGTGTGTGCGTGTGTGTGTGTGTGTGTATTTGTTTACCCTCCTTCTTTCCCCCCAAGGTAAGTCTTTAAATCTTTCCTGTCCCGGGATTGGAATGACTCCTTACCCACTCCATTAAAACCCTCATCATTTCCTTTTTCCTCTCCTTCCCTTCTGCCTGACGAAGCAGCTAGGCTGCGAAAGCTAGCGTTTGTGTGTGTGTGTGTGTGTGTGTGTGTGTGTGTTTATTTGTCGCTATCACTGTCTGTGCTCCTTCGCCTGGTAAGTGGACTTCATCTATATATATATATCTCTCAAGAACACTTTCACAGACGCCCGCCAAATGATGCACGACACTTACAGTGATGTGTGCATACACCAACTGGGTGATATGAATACATCAAGTGGTTTAAAAATGGCCAAACACAAGTTACAAGACACCCTCATGCAGGACACCCTTCAATATCTATCACTGATGCTTATGTCCAGAACACCATCAAAATTGTGTGTGCCAATCAAAGACTGACTGTCTGAAAGATTCAAGAAGAATGTAATATTTCAGTTTGATCATGTCATGAAAACCTGACACAGCATCTTGTAATGCATCTTGTTTGCACCAAGTTTGTCCCACTTCTCATGAGTCAAGGTCAGAAAGACTGTTGTCTCCCAATCTGGAAGAGGTTTTGGACCATACAAATGAGAACAAAATGTTCCTGAAGAGAATTTGTGGCTCTTGCATCTCAATAACACATCCATTCTTGTTGGTGCACGATTACTGCACAGAAAACAAAATCACTGTGCTGCCTCGTCCTCCGTAGATACTATTTTTATAAGAGATTAATGCCTTACAGGTATATACCATTTTGCAGTTTTACACAAGTAGAATATTTGCAAAAGAAGCATATCTTAAAGTTTTATGCTACAGATATAAATAACATCCGTGTTT
Organism: Locusta migratoria; assembly: GCA_026315105.1. Lineage (NCBI taxonomy): Eukaryota > Metazoa > Arthropoda > Insecta > Orthoptera > Acrididae > Locusta > Locusta migratoria. The sequence continues at coordinate 421,657,537 of CM048746.1, read as the reverse complement.
GACATATTTCCCAACATAAAGGTCTATATTGGATTCTCAGTAAGGAATACGTCCTCCTCTGGTACTAGTACACATGTTATTGATGCTGGATACCAAATTGTAGACGATTAAATGGTGGTTACTGCCCTACCCATCGCTCAAGGTGGTTTTCAGTTTTTTCACAATTTGGAAATGGGTTGTCTGTTGAAAAATATTCAAGAGCACACCAGACTCTAGGTTGGGAGAGTAGACAGCCCTTTCCATGCATTTAATATATTCACTTTCCAGTGTGTTGTACCTCTCAACAGTCCTATGTTGATGGGCAACAAAAACTGGAAGTCACGACCTACCATACCCCTAACCAGACAGTGTAACATGTCAAATAGTAATGAGAATAATAATCATTTTTAATCAGAGCATAACTTAAAGTGAACAATTTTTTGTTACTCACTTCTTGATAAAATATTCTGTATTTATGCAATTCCAAAGAGAATGGGCTGTCTTAATAACTCTTCTTTATTTGACCAGTTTTTTGTGTATGCACAAAGTATTTCTTTATGAACCTTTTGATGTAGAAACCATCCTAAGAGAATATAGATGAAGTCCACTTACCAGGCGAAGGAGCACAGACAGTGATAGCGACAAATAAACACACACACACACACACACACACACACACACACACACACACACAAACGCTAGCTTTCGCAGCCTAGCTGCTTCGTCAGGCAGAAGGGAAGGAGAGGGATAAGGAAATGATGAGGGTTTTAATGGAGTTGGTAAGGAGTCATTCCAATCCCGGGACAGGAAAGATTTAAAGACTTACCTTGGGGGGAAAGAAGGAGGGTAAACAAATACACACACACACACACACATTTACACAGACGCAAGTACACTTAGGCAGACATATTAAGACGAAAAATTCCAAACAGGAAAGCTTGCGAAAGCTTACGTTTGTGTGTGTGTGTGTATTCATTTATTTATTTGTGATGCTGTCACACCTGTGCTCCTTCGCCTGGTGAGTAATCTTCGTAAAAAAATAGATGAAGTCCACTTACCAGGCGAAGGAGCACAGGCAGTGATAGCAACAAATAAATAAATTAACACACAGACACACACACACACACACACACACACACACACACACACACACACACATTATTTGTTTATTTGTTGCTATCAATGCCTGTGCTCCTTCGCCTGGTAAATGGACTTCATCTATTTTTTATGTATATTTTTCCTGTTAGGAATTTTTCCTCTAATATATAGAGGAAAAAGTTCCTAACAGGAAAAATATATGTAAAATATAGATGAAATCTACTTACCAGGCAAAGGATACAGAGGTTTCAGATTGGGAGAGAGGTTTAGAGGAGAGGTTGACCACTGAATTGGGATGTTGTGGTTCCGGATTGTGTGGATTGGAATTTTGAGGTTTGGGGGAGAGGAGTTGGGAGTGGGAGATTAAGTAGATGGGAGAGAGTATTGCCTTTCCGGAGGTGGGTGACCAGGACATTGGATAGTTTTTTGAGGTGTTGGGTGGCATGCTGTTCTAATTTGCGGTTGGCCTGAAGGAGGATGTTCTGAACTGCAGGTGTAGATGTAGGATTTTGATTACGGATAGGAGTTAACAGGTGTGTTCATTGGCGGAGTTGATGTGTAGGTTAGGATTAGGCGGGTGAGGGCTATGGATTGTTCAGTTTGGAATTGGTATAGGGCGGGATGAAAGGATGGGTTACAGCCACTGGTCCTATTCCAAATCCAATGCCACGTTCATCGATGTTGACCTACATCTGTCCAACTCCACACATCCGTCCACATCAAACCTACCAACAAACAACAGCACCTCCATTATGACAGCTGCCATCCATTCCATATCAAACGTTCCCTTCCCTACAGCTTAGGTCTTCGTGGCAAAAGAGTCTGCTCCAGTCCCGAATCCCTGAACCAGTACACCTATAACCTAATAACAGCTTTCACATCCCGCAGCTATCCTCCTGATCTGGTTCAGAAGCAAATTACCAGAGCCACCTCCTCATTCCTCCAAATCCAGAACCTTCCACCGAAGAATCCCAGAAGTGCCCCTTTTGTCACCGGATACTTTCCGGGACTGGAGCGGACTCTGAATGTGGCTCTCCAGCAGGGATACGACTTCCTTAAATCCTGCCCCGAAATGAGATCCATCCTTAATGACATCCTTCCCACTTCACCAAGAGTGTCTTTCCGCCACCCATCTAACCTTTGTAACCTCCTAGTCCATTCCTATGAAACCCCCAAACCACCTTCCCTACCCTCTGGCTCCTACCCATGCAACCGCCCCCATTGTAAAACCTGCCCTATGCACCTTTCCACCACCACTTACTCCAGTCCAGTAACCCGGAAGGTGTACACGATCCAGGGCAGAGCCACTTGCGATATCACCCACGTGATTTACCAACTGACATGCCTGCACTGTGAAGCGTTGTATGTGGGAATGACCAGCAACAAACTGTCCATTCGCATGAACGGTCACAGGCAGACAGTGTTTGTTGGTAATGAGACTCACCCTGTGGCTAAACATGCCTTGGTGCACGGCCAGCACATCTTGGTGCAGTGTTACACCGTCCGGGTTATCTGGATACTTCCCACCGACACCAACCTTTCAGAACTCCGGAGATGGGAACTTGCCCTTCAGCTTATTCTCTCCTCCCGTTGCCCACCTGGTCTCAATCTCTGCTAATTCAAATTCCCGCCCACCATCTTTAGCATCTTTGCCTTGGTTCTGTGAACAGAGCCTCTGCCTCAATTGGTATCTCTGTCCAACGTCTTTGCTTTTTACAAATGTCTGTCTAGGTGTGTTTGCGTTTCGATATGCCTGAGTGTGTGTGTATTTGTTTACCTTCCTTTTTCCCCCTAAGGTAAGTCCTTCCACTCCTGGGATTGGAATGACTCCTTTTCCACTTCCTTAAAACCCATACCCTTCCCTTTTTCCTCCCCTTTTTTCCTCTTTTTCCTGAAGAAGCTGCCAGTAGTGGCGAAAGCTTGTATGTGTGTTTGTGTGTGATTTTATTTGTTTCTATCGACGAGCTGGTCCTTTTGGTAAGTCATCTCTTTTCTAAGACGAAAAATTCCTAGCAGGAAAAATTATATATAAAAAATAGACGAATATTACTCACCAGGCGAAGGAGCACAGGTGTGACAGCATCACAAATAAATAAATAAATAAATGAATACACACACACACACACACACACACACACAAATGCAAGCTTTCACAAGCCAGTTGCTTCTTCAGGCAGAAGGGAAGGAGAGGGAAAAGGAAATTATGACGGTTTTAAGGAAGGGGGTAAGGAGCCATTCCAATCGCGAGAGAGGAAAGACTTACACACACCCATACATTTACACAGACGCAAACACACCTAGGGCCATAGTATGTCTGCCTAGGTGTGTTTGGGTCGCTACAAATGTCTGCCTAGGTGTGTTTGCATGTGGATATGTGTGAGTATGTGTGTATTTATTTACCTTCCTTTTTGTCTCCTAAGGTAAGTCCTGAAGTTAGAGAAGACCAGCATGCATAAAATGGGGCAAGAGAAATTAGATACATGTTATAAAATTTACAAGGGGGTTCTATTTCGTAGAAACAACATTGACAAGTAAGAGTTGTGGTTGTGTTGGCCTGAGGAACATATCCAATCACTTATAAGTTATATCCATTTAAGTCATGGTCATTATGGACCACAAAAATGTCTAGAAATTTTGCAAGATTATGTTTTATTTAACAATATGGATAGGAGAGTAAAAAAGCAGCTAGGTGCATGTGACAGGTGTCAAAATGTTAAGCACAATACTGTGACCAGCCAAGGGGATATGCAAAACATTTTACCTAAAAAAAGTGGGGGAATTGCTGGCAATTGAAATTTTTGGACCATTACCAACCAGTAGGGATGGTCAAAAGTATATCTTGCTCACTGTGGATGTTTTCTCCAAGTTTGTCAGATTGTATGGCATGAAGAAAGCTACCAGCAAAACTATAATCCGTAAGTTGGAGTTGGATTAATTCAAGAAGCACAGAAAACCGACCACTGTGTTATCAGGCAACGGGTCCCAATTTATCTCCAAGATATGGGAGCATTTTATGCCACAGACAGATGTAAAGCATATAAAGATATTGCCGCGAGGCACCATGTAAACCAACTGCCGGCGTGACGCAGGGGATAGTGTCACTGACTGCAGTGCTGAAGGTCGCTGGTTCAATCCCGCCCACTGGCAAAAATTTATTTCTTTGTAATTAACAATTTCAGAATGTTCTACATCTTTCTCATGTTCACTTGTAAATTCTACTTATTTCTTATGTTAACTGTTCTTCTAATTTCTGGTACATTCTGTCTGTGTATAAATAGCAGAGCACTCTGCTCGAGAGGCAGTCAGTGCTGCGTGTATGTTAAGTTCGTAATAAACGTGCTTTCAGTATAAATGCTGTGTTCAGTTGCCTTTGAAGTCAAGCATGCTTCCATTTCAACACGACATTGTTTGGTGGAGGCCTCGGGTATCATATGCAATAGCTGCATCACCGTGGTTCCGATTAGGCAATTTAAGAGCCGTTGCTTACACGGACTGGAACCCAAATATAAGGGATTTACCGAGTACATCCTTCCAAAAGTCCGTATCATCAGAAGAACCTAGGTTACAAAACTAGCGATAAGCCAGCTGCACGTCAGACGCCCGTCGGTGTTCTCTGGAGACACTGGACAGGACCCCAACAAATGGCTAAAAGGGTTCGACCAAGCCACCAAATACAACAGGTGGAATCATACGATGTGCTTGGCCAATGTTTATTTCTAGCTGGACAGAACAGCCCAGCAATGGTTTGAAAACAACGAAGACAAGTTGAATGACTGGGAGACGTTCCAGGAGGAACTTAAGAAGATGTTTGGAGACCGCCAGTGACAAATCCGCTTGCCGGAAGAACAACTGAACAACTGGGCTCAACGACATGGTGAGCTGACACAGTCGAACATACAGAATGTTTTGGCCCTGTGTAACATAGTGAATCCCAACATGACTGAGACCGACAAAATCACGCACCTGATGAAGGGTATTGCAGAAGACATGTACCAAGCTCTTCTGATAAAAGATGTCACTACGACGGAAGCGTTCATTAAGTGGTGCCAGCGTATTGAAGAGATGCAACAAAGGAGGGTTGGATGAAAGAAATATGACAGACTCCCCAATGTAGTTCCTATCGCCATTGTGGAAGATCAGCATGACTTCTCTCATACAACACATTGTGAGAGAAGAATTACAACAATTTATGGCAGCCGGGACTACGGTAAGTGACGAGGAAGCCGATGCTGCTGAGGAAGAGGTATTTCAGGCAATAGCTCCTGTATGCCCCACCAATTGCACCCGACGTGAAAGTGGCGTTGCCCTGCCATGACTTACGCTGCAGCCACCAAACGGCAGTTCATGAACCGGCCGACGCAGCCACAACCAACTTCCCCGGCAATATGTCGCCCCGCAGAAGAACAGACGTCTAGAGGACAGAAGACAACACACCACTGTGGGTGCCCTGGACATGTCGTACGCAACTGCAGAGAGAGAAGGCGAGTATTCAACGATTATTTTGCCGCAAGACATCAGCCATCAGACCAGTTCTATTCCAGGCAGTCACCATCTGATGAGTTCAGTCGACCTATGGGAAGAAGCCATTGCCGTAGCCTAGATGAGGTTGCTCCCCAACGCACCGAAGCCGTTCACAGTCACCGTACAGAGGTACCAGCTGCTCCCCTAGATGCTGCACCCAGGAAAACTAAGCGAGGCGACCATCTACGGAGGTGAGGCCGCCGCAGATAAAAATCCTCCATGCCTCCATGGACGACAGTCACTAAGATGACGGGAAATCTCATCGACGTCACAATCGATGGCCAATCTGTCCGGGCACTTGTTGATTCAGAAGCGTCTTTTTCTGTATTGTTGGATAATTTCCGGCACACACTAAAGAGGACAATGTTCTGTGATACGGTGGAAACTGTGCTGAAGGTCGCGAATGGAAAGTACGTCCATCCAGCAGGAACTTGTGTCGCAAGAATAACCATCAACAACAGGACCCAGCCGTTTGAATTTGTCGTGTTAACAGAATGTAGTCACAATGTCATCCTCGAATGGGACTTCCTTCAGGCATCCCAAGCTATCATTGACTGTGGAAGATCTGAGCTGCAAATTGAAGAAGAAATACATAACACATGACGGATACACATAATACAGAGTTTTCTGGGAAGTTGCCCCATGCCGGCAGTCAGTTTACATGGTGTCTCGTGGCAATATCTTTATATGCTTTACATCTGTCTGCTGCATGAAATCCACCCATATCTTGGAGATAAATTGTAAAGTTGGAAGGTTGCCATTGACAATGTGACGATCCTGCCGTTGATGATGAGATGAGTTGCAGTCACAAACACAGATGAGCGATTAAACTGTGAAGTGCTTGATGATAGCAAAAAGTTTATCAGGCACACCAAAGAAATTTACATACCAGCAGCTATCATAAGTATTACCAGAGGTCGAGGAGAGATTTGGATCACTAATTGTCATGAGCAGTCGCAACTTATCAACTTATCGCTAAGGGAACGTGTATCGAGACAGCTGAACCAATCCAGAAAGGTGAGCTCAACGTCATCAATGAAGACCCATGCTCTGTTGTTAGTACAGACAACACGCTGGAGGAAACAAAAGTAGAAGTGCCAATAGGGCCTGGACTGACCAAGGAACAATGCCAGTGAGTGTTAGCTATACTACATCAATGTTTGGGTACATTCACATCTCATCAGGGGGAAAGTCAGATGAAATGGCCCACGATAAGGCACTGTATAAATACTGGGGATCATCCACCAATTAGCCAGCGCTCGTATAGAGTGTCGCCAGCTGAAAGACAGATAATTTGGGAGGAAGTGGATATGATGTTGCACGATGACATTATTCAACCTTCGGAGAGTCATTGGTCGTCTCCAGTGGTCCTTGTAAAGAAGAAGGATGGCATGTGGAGATTCTATGTCAACTATCGGCAGCTGAACAAAACCACAAAGAAAGATGTCTACCCACTGCCGCGCATTGACGACACCTTAGGCTGCTTGAAAGGAGCTGCATACTTCTCAACTATGGACATGCAGCCAGGTTACTGGCAAATCGAGATTGACAAAACTGACAGGGAGAAGACGGCTTTTATTACACCTGACAGCCTCTATGAATTCAAAGTAATGCCATTTGGATTATGTAATGCTCCGGCCACATTCGAACGCATGATGGACAACACGCTTCAGCACCTTAAGTGGACAACGTGTCTTTGCTATTTAGATGACATTGTTGTTTTCTCGAAAACATTAGAAGAACATCTGAGTCGCCTGTCAACTGTGTTGAAGTGTGTTCAGGCTGCAGGACTCTGCCTCAATCCAAAGAAGTGCCTCTTCGTCGCTTAAGAGATAAAAATCCTGGGGTACCTAGTCAATGGAGATGGTGTCCGCCATGATCCAGATTAAGGAAGGGCAGTCACAGAATTTTCAACTCCTCAGCACATTCGTGATGTGAGAAGTTTTCTCGGGCTGTGCTCATACTATCGACGTTTCATAAAAGGATTTTATAACAAGCACGTACATTACAAGAACTTCTTCAGGGAGATGCTAAGTTTCACTGGGATAAGGCAAAAAAAAAAAGTTTTCCAGGCACTTAAGGAGGCTCTAACCTCTGCACCAGTGGTAGCCTTGTACAGCGAGAATGCAAAAACGGATCTTCACACAGATGCCAGTGGTTATGGGATTGGTGCAGTGCTTGTACAAGTTCAGGAAGGTGCTGAAAAAGTGATAGCCTATGCATCAAGAGTACTTTCAAAGTCCGAGATGAACTACTCTACAACTGAGAATGAATGTCTTGCAGATATCTGGGCTATCAACAAGTTCCGGCCGTATTTATTCGGCAAACCATTCACCATCGTGACAGACCACCATTCTTTATGTTGGCTGACTGGCTTCAAGGATCCATCAGGTCGACTAGCAAGATGTATACTAAGATTCCAAGAGTATGATGTCACAGTGGTATTCAAGAATGTGTGCAAACATAAGGATGACGACTGCCTTTTGAAGAATCCATTAGTGGAACATAACGGCATGATTGAAATTTCAGCCCCCACTGAATGACGTTACAGCTGAACAGAGGGAAGATACAGCACTATTAAAAACGATAGACACCTTGGAGAAAGGAGAACCGACCAATGGAGAGTTCCAGCTTATAACATTGTATAAGAGCAACTACGATCCACTGGGCCCCAAATGGCTACTGGTCATTCCAGCTCATCTCCAGCCAGCTATTCTCAAATATTTCCATGATGCTCCAATATCCGGTCATCTGGGATTTGTGAAGACCTTAGACAGAATCAGACGCAGGTATTACTGGAAAGGTCTCTAACGATCTGTCAAGCACTAAGTGAGTCACTGTAAACAGTGCCAGTGACGGAAGCATGTGCTGCAATTACCTCCAGGGCATCTCATACCGATTCCGCCGGCAGTAGCTCCATTCCACCGAGTTGGGATCGATCTTTTAGGGAGGTTCCCGAAGTCAACAACCGGTAACCAATGGATAATAGTCTGCACTGACTACCTCACACGCTAAGCTGTAACCAAACCCATTCCGACTGCAGAAGCTCCAGAGATAGCAAAATTCCTTGTAGAAGACATTATTTTGAAGCATGGAGCACCACGTGTCATGATATCTGATCGTGGGAAAGTATTCCAGTCAAAACTAGTATCAGAGGTAATGTCACGGTGTGACATCGTCCACAGAATGACAACTGCATACCATCCTCAGACAAATGGTCTTACGGAACGTTTTAACAAGACGTTAGCCGATATGCTGTCGATGTTGAGCAGAAGGATTGGGATTCAATTCTGCCAGTTGTGACATTTGCTTACAATACCGCAAGACAGGACACCACGGGCTTCATGCCGTTTTTCCTGCTCCATGGAAGTGAAGCTGAGACGACGATGGATACGCTGTTCCCGTTGCAACCGGACGACACTCAGGATGACTATGTTAAACAGCTCATCATCAGGGTCGAAGAAGCAAGACAGCTGGCTCGCATACGGAGACTGGACACCCAGGAGAAGGACCATCAGCGGTATAACGACAAGCACCGACCTGTTGTGTACAGCCCAGGAGATCTGGTATGGATTTTTACCCCTGTACGGAAGGTTGGACTGTCAGAAAAGTTATTGAAGAGATACTTTAGTCCATATCGTGTCATACGCCGCCTGTCAGACGTCACATATGAAGTTGAGGATTATAAGCCGTCGTCGAAACGACAAAAACGGAAACACATTGTTGACGTCCTGTGCATGAAGCCTTACTACGATCCTGAAGAGCAGGTAGGCGACAATGGCTTCTTGTTCAAGGACTCTAAGGACAGTAGTGTTACTGATGAAGCCACGACAGAAACGTCTGTTGTCAATAATCGTGGAGAAGGGAAGGATTCTCTTGAACTGCCATACAGAGGACCCATGACAAGGCCAAGATCCAGGACATTTCAGCTGGCTCCACAGGGAAGAGGTCGCTGTTTTTCCAGGAGAGGGAGCAATGCCGCAAGACACCACGTAAACCGACTGCTGGCGTGGTGCAGGGGATAGTGTCACTGACTGAGGTGCTGAAGGTCGCCGGTTCAATCCTGCCCACCAGCAAAAATATATTTCTTTGGAATTAACAATTCCAGAATGTTCCACATCTTTCTTATGTTCACTTGTAAATTCTACTTGTTTCTTATGTTAACTGTTCTTCTAATTTCCGGTACATTCTGTCTGTGTATAAATAGCAGAGCACTCTGCCCGAGAGGCAGTCGGTGCTGCGTGTATGTTAAGTTCGTAATAAACATGCTTTCAGTACAAGTGCTGTGTTCAGTTGCCTTCAAAGTCAAGCCTGCTTCCATTTCAACGCAACAATATCAGTTTACCACACAGAAAGCAATCCAGCTGAGCGCTATATGCATGAGTTAGGACGGTTGTGCTGGACTTAGTGCTGCCATAACCACAAAACATGGGATGAACACACTGCCTCCTTTGAGGATGTTATGAAAAGTGTGAAAAGCAATGCTACCGGTTTTACACCATATGAAATGATGACAAATAAGAAAGCTGCAAATTTGATAGGTGAAAGAACAGAATTCCCACATGGGATTTCAACAAGTCAAGAGGAACGGGTGAAGCTCACGGCTGAACAAATGGCTAAGGTAGCAGCCCTGCGTAAACACAGGCATGACAGTAGATTCAAGCCCATTAAAAATAAGATAAATGACCTGGTATTTGTGAAGACCAAGGAGTGATCGAGCAATATAGATAGGGAGACTAAGAAGCTTTTTGAGCTATATCACGGTCCGTTTATAATAGCAGAGTGCCCACATCCAAATGCGTACCGGTTAGAATACCCTAAATCAAGGGAACCACTGGGGCTAAGAAATATAACTGAGTTGTGATTATATAAGCAACTAGTGTAAAATACATACCTGATTTGACAAGACACTGTGTATAGAATTAAGTTTTTGCCTATAATTTATTGTAAGCAAAGGTATTCGGTAAGGCGGTCTCCAAGTATGATCAGTCTATATAGTAGGATAAGAATTTGTGTAAATTTATTTTTGTAAGTAAAGCAGTCAACAATCCGAAGATTGGTTTGAACACCACTGTGCTTTACTAGGCATGGTCCTGTTTGGAGGTGGTATGCTGTTGCCTTCCTCCGACCTTCGAACTGACTTACCCAGCCAGTTATAGGGGGACCTACAATTTAACGTGGGTTCCGAACCACGGTGCTACTTGGTATTTTTCACAGGAGCAATACTGCCAGAGGTGAAAGAAGTGGAAAGTGACAGATAAAAATCCTAGGACCCGGCGGGGATCAAACCTGCGACCTTCGTATTTGTAGTCTGGCACTCTACCACTGTGCAACCGAGGCACACTAGAATGCACACACACCCACACATTCACACAGTCACAAGTACACCTAGCTAGGTGTACTTGTGTCTGTGTGAATGTGTGGGTGTGTGTGCATTTGTTTACCCTCCATTTTTCCCCCAAGGTAAGTCTTTCCTCTCCCGGAATTGGAATGGCTCCTTACCCCCTTCCTTAAAACCCTCATCATTTCCTTTTCCCTCTCCTTCCCTTCTGCCTGAAGAAGCAACTGGGTTGCGAAAGCTTGCGTTTGTGTGTGTGTGTGTATTTATTTATTTATTTGTGATGCTGTTACACCTGTGCTCCTTCGCCTGGTGAGTAATCTTCATATATGGATGACTCACCCAAAGGACAGGCTCGTCGACAGACAAATAAAATCACACACAAACACACATACAAGCTTTCGCAACCGTTGGTCGCTTCTTAGGAAAAGAGGAAGAAAGGAGAGGGGAAAGGGAAGGATATGGGTTTTAAGCAAGTGGAAAAGGAGTCATTCCAATCACAGGAGTGGAAGGACTTGCCTTTATATGAAAAAAAAAAAAAAAAAAAAAAAAATAGATGAAGTCCACTTACCAGGCGAAGGAGCACAGGCAGTGATAGCAACAAATAAACACACACACACACACACACACACACACACACAAACGCAAGCTTTCACAGCCTAGCTGCTTCGTCAGGCAGAAGGGAAGGAGAGAGAAAAGGAAATGATGAGGGTTTTAAGGGAGTGGGTAAGGAGTCATTTCCAATCCCGGGACAGGAAAGACTTATCTTGGGGGGGGGGAAGAAGGGTAAACAAATACACACACACCCACACATTTACACAAGTACACTTAGGCAGACATACTGTAGAAAGCAAAGAAGTTAGAATTTAGCGGAGGTTAACCGCCCCCGTTGTAATACGTGCCCTATGCACCCTTCCACCACCACTTACTCCAGTCCAGTAACCAGGAAGGTGTACACGATCCAGGGCAGAGCCACTTGCGATAGCACCCACGTGATTTACCAATTGACATGCCTGCACTGTGAAGCATTCTATGTGGGAATGACCAGCAACAAACTGTCCATTCACATGAACGGTCACAGCAGTCAGTGTTTGTTGGTAATGAAGATCACCCTGTGGCTAAACATGCCTTGGTGCACGCCCAGCACATCTTGGCGCAGTGTTACACCGTCCGGGTTATCTGGATACTTCCCACTGACACCAACCTTTCAGAACTTCGGAGATGGGAACTTGCCCTTCAGCTTATTCTCTCCTCCCGTTACCCACCTGGTCTCAAGCTCCGCTAAATTCAAATTCCCGCCCACCATCTTTAGCACCTTTGCTCGGGTCTGTGGACAGAGCCTCTGCCTCAAGTGGTATCTCTGCCCAACTTCTTTGCTTTTTACAAATGTCTGTCTAGGTGTGTTTGCGTTTGGATATGTGTGAGTGTGTGTGTGTATTTGTTTACCTTCCTTTTGAGAGATGGGTAAATTTGGCTACAGTATTAGATTACAATCTCTAAATCCACATACAAATGACAATAAACATGCCACATCTTGAGTTTATTTCTCATTGGAGCGACCTGAGTGATATATAATAAAAGAACAATGTCTTTGGCTTTTCTGCCTTTGAATAGAACAAGTTATTTTATGACCTGAGTAACTTAATGCCTGTGTAACTGTATGAAGTTCTGTAATGAAATTCTTTTGATTGTGCTAAATCTGGATAGTGGAGGGGTGGGGTGTGAATCTGATGGATCCCATATATATATATATATATATATATATATATATATATATATATATATATATTTGTCAAAAGAAAAATCTTTTTTTTTTCTCCTTTTCATTGTTTTCATGCCAGCTGAGAGGACAAGAAAGCTAAAATTATTGCAAGTAGCCCGAGCTGCATCAGCTTACAAACTTAAAGTGCAACACAAGGGATGTTGGAAGTGAAACATTTCAGTGCAACGGGGAGTGTATATTAAAAATGATGGTTTCATTCCATAATGAGACAATAACATGGGTCATACCCATCAATATTAGTGATTTTTTTGGTATGTTCTTGTTGATGTGTGTCACACATACAGACTTTAAATATGTACAATTTCACAAAATGTAATTTGTTTTACTAGTTTAAGATTTTTTTTTTCTTATTGTATTTTGTTACTCTTGTTTGAGGGGTATATGTATGTTATATTTTGGTGCTACTTGCGACATCCTACACACTATTCATGAATGCACGTGGGAAATGTAAGCTTGGGGAACTTCATGATGTAGGTTTTTTTCCGCGGGACTGGAAAAACGGAAGCCGAGTAGCGCGGGGAAGGGGAGAGTCATGTAGACTGCCTAGGACGGCGGAGCGCGGTTGATCATTGCAGCGATTTTGTAAAAATGTGTGATAGTTTTTCGCGGCTTAAGTGCCTTTTTCTGCCTTTGTAGTTGAAGGATTTCAGTGTGTGGGGGAAAGTGTGAAGTTGTGTGGGGGCTCGAGTCGTACAAAAAACATTTTTATAATATTAAATATGTGCAGTGTGATGAAGACAAATTAAACTTATTTAAAATGATAGCTGTGTGGTGAACATTATTCTTTTGCAACTTGCCCTGTATTCCCATAAATGTGCATATAATTATTATGTACTTTTGTTTATTAATTGGAAACTGTATTAAGGCGCACATGGACGGAACAGCACCAAAGCGGGAATCATATAATGTCATCCCCTAAACGACCACAAAACATTTTTCCATCAGAAAGAGGGAAAAGCATGTTCCGCCCCATCGCACACCTTAAGATTCACACTGTACATTTGTTTACCATTCATTTAAAAATAGGTAAGGTTTGAAGCTTAACAATTGTGTATTATTTGATCTTTCTTTCCCATCTTTTAATCATTTTCCTCAAGTTCTTTATTTTACAACTGTATCCTTTCACTGGGACTTTGACAGTAAAGATAAATTTTTGGGAGGTGTCATGACTGGACACATTGGTTTCTGTAATTAAATTAAACCATATCCAAGGGTTCAGCTTCCGAATATGATTACGGTGAGAGAAACCTGGAGGCCCTCATTCTAGTTTTCTTTTAATAATGAAAAGTAATGATTCCTCTGATAATGCTCCTTCAGAAATAAATATTCTTAAATTGACAATGAAGTATTTGTATTTCCATTTTTCATGAAATGTAAGCAAGAAAAAGGTATTATTTTCTCTGTAATTGTGACCCCTCCATTGCCTCTTTTTTTCTAACCCCACAATGCCCCTAACACTGGGAATAAATGATTTGCTACCAACTCATTTTTCTCTAATGTGCAATGTGTTATGTTTGTAACGATGTATGGAACCAATTCTGTTGGTCGGTCTTGTAACCACTTGGTTCTAGCGGTGATTTTGGGAGTTTAATGTTAAATGTTTCTTTCGAGGGAAACCATGCCTGGGCATTAAAGAGGTAACTGCACCTCAGTATTCAGCAAGAGGTATTATTGTTAAATGTATTTTAGACTGCATGTTCAAGCAAAGTACTGAAATACCACACTGTAGTAATATTACAATAATATATTTCAGGAAGTAATAAAGCTTTATTAACAAAGAATATTTCTGATGCAGTGTGCGTGTAAATTTTATATAGGCCTAGTTATAACATTGTAAAATTATTATTAAGTTATTTTGGAAATCTTAAAAGTTACCATAAAATAAAAATATTTAAACCCTTCTTGAAGGAACTTTTAGTGTCACTGTTGGTTGTTACTGAAGAGTCTGTTCAATTGTCAGTCATAGAGAAAAATATTGTTGTGGATCAGTCTCAGTACTATTATTTATTAAAAATGTTAAGAAAAGATAAAACCAAAATGTTTTAAGTGCAACTATTTGCTGAATTTTAATGAAGTTACACAAGACATACAATGATGGAACTTTTACAGATATTAAACTATCTAAGTCAGCTATTAAAATTTCATTGGTGTACAGAACAGACAGCTATATGAAACTATTACAAACTTTCACCTTATAAGCCACTAGTTAATTTGTACAATTATCACAGCGTCTAGTTAAGAGATACTGGCTGCCACCTGCTTATTGAACACACAGTGAGAATATTTCTTGAACTTCTGCCTTGTTATAGCCCTGTGAGGCTTGCAGCTTAACAATAACAGAAATGGAGTTTCACATTTCTAAGAAAATTGAGAAAAAAGAAAAATTAATTGAAAATTAATCTTCCCTGTGGTATATACATCTCAAGAATAGTTTTCATTTTTCCAGCTACTTGCTGAACATAGACTCCAGTCTTGATGCTCAATACACACAAACATAATGAAATATGTTTTACAGTAAAGCAACACATTGGAACATATCACTGAGTGAAGATCTTCAGATTTACATGTCCTCCATTTTTTGTATTAGAATCATAATGCATTTGGATATTATTGGCACAGCATGAAATATCATTATCAAACATCAGCTAATCTCTGCAATTGTCTGTTACTAGTCCACAAATCAACTCTAGAATTTACAATTTTAGAATACGTTTTAGAGAAACAGCTATTGTAATACAGTGCTGTTAGAAATATTAAGAAAGATGTACAGAAGACGATATTATGGCAATAAACAGTAGAATAACAACAATGTGACATGTTATACCCATGGCAGCCAATTGTGGGCAGGTCAGGAACCAAAGGCCTTGGAAATCAACTGCAGAATACTGCACTAACAGTCAGGCTTATATATAGGCAGCTAGGTTCCTGACCCGCCCACAATCGGCTGCCATGAGTATAACATTTCACATTGTTGTTATTCTACTGTTTCTTGCCATAATATCTTCTGTACATCCTTCTAAACATTTGTAACATTATGGTATTGAAGTCGGCCTGAAGATGGTCTCACAAGCAGACAAACTGGTTGCCTAAGAACAATAACAATTCTCTTCCGATCAAGACTGTGTTGTTAAAAATGCAACTCTAGAAAATTTATTTGACAGCTTTATTAATTATTTATCCAAGCTTGACACAAGGAATGATGCTCAAGTCAGAAAATACCCCTCCCCCCTCCCTCTAGCTCCATCCTCCACCCCTACACAGTTTCCTCATAGGCGATAAGAGATTGTAGCACAAAAACACACACATGTTCACGACAGGAGGGACGTCTGTATTGTTTGCAGATCAGGATTTCTGCTGACAGTGTTTGTATCATCAGTACATTACACAGGGTGATTCAAAATCACACCAACAAGCTTTAAGGAAATAATGAGGAGACTTAGTAGATAGTGAACTACAAAGGAACCCTTGTCCAGAAATGTCATCCAATGATGCTATGAACACTCCATCTTTGATACTGTTGAATGTCTCTCTTTTAATGCATGCCCTTTGCTTTCAATTTTTTGCGAAGAGGTACTATGGATCATAACTACCAAAAGAATGTCTAGTAAATACTGGCTCTAAAATTCGTACCTTAAGAGCTATGAGCACTTGACTAGTAGAATTGATGTTTCCAACATATCGAAGACGAAGAAGTGCTGATAGCTTTTTAGGTCAGCATTTTAGCATCCGTGCTTACCTGACTTTTTTTTATTTTTGTCATCCATAGTACCTCCTCCCAAAGTATGAAGAAAAAGAGAGTTTGAAGAAGAAGATATTTGTTCCGCAGAATCAATTTTGAGTAAATGCTCATAGAGCCATTAGATGGCACTTGCAGACAGGATTCCTATGTGAAACTTTATCTACTAAGCCCCCTTGAAGTTTGTTGAACTACGAACAAATCTCTCTTCCTAAGTAGACATTCTGTCTTTAATTTTTAGCATGAACTTATGATGTAGTTTGAAGAATGCTTGGAGATGCAATGGTGGTTATAAATATAATAAGTCCACATGAATGTATAATGCCCTGAAGATAGCAGCTCTCAGCATGACTGATGATGAACTCCTTTCTGTCCTGGATTACATCAGTCATGGGGCACAATGGAATCAAACCTGATGAAAACATGTATCTTATTTTGATATGTGGAAAGTGTAGGAAACGTCAATGCCTGATTTCCCTTCAGACATTTCCTTCTGTTCCATCTTCAGCAAGATCGTAGACCATTATCCTATTTTAATTTTTCACACAGCTATTTTCTGAGTCTTTTCCTCATTTCTGAGGAATGATGGTTCTGGGTTCTGCCCTAGAGACTTGTTTATGGTGTTGAAGCTGATAATAGATACCTTAAGCTTACTAGTTATTTTTCAGTGGTACTTTCTAAATTTGAAGACTAGGCCTGTGAGATAAATGGGCTAGAACTTATTTTTAAGAGGTAAAACAGTACTGTCAATAGACAAATTATGTGCCTGTTGCAGCTCATTGTATGTATTTGCAATGGGTTGTAACTAACCTCATTACATTGTTTAACTCAAACCTGGACTTCCCATTATTAGATTTTTGCCTGATGGCAGTAATTGTTTTATTATTTACCATACCACCAAAACTATAAACGTAGTAGTGCAGCAGGTGCTTTTTCTGGTATAAACCAGTGTGCCACACTTCACTCATTCTATACTTTAGTCATTTCTGCTAAATATTTATATAATACCCAATTAAAATGAAACTCTCTGATAAATTTAGAAAATAATTATCTTCTACTGATGCAGATAAATTTTCTTGTGTTTATTAATAACTTTATCAATAATGTTAGCATAAAAGGTAAAGCAGTCAACAATACGAAGATTGGTTTGAACACCACAGTGCTTTACTAGGCATGGTCCTGTTTGGAGGTGGTATGCCGTTGCCTTCCTCCGACCTTCGAACTGACTTACCCAGCCAGTTATAGAGGGACCTACAGTTTAACGTGGGTTCCGAACCACAACATACGTATATGAATTTGAGCTTCCACTTTGTTCTTCATAAGTTTATTTACAAATATATCAGATAACTTATCAAAATATGATGAAACCAAGGACGTAGGAGGTGGAGGTCAAGAATTTTATGATGACCTTAAACAGTGGCGTGGAATGACTTGGTGACTCAAAACGAATTTTTTTTTAAAAAAGTAATGAAGTGTCAGACTACAGATACAAAAGATGCAGGTTTGATCCCCAATCAGGGATACAATTTTTATCTGACACATTTCTTTCACATCTGGCAATATTGTTAATGTGAAAAATGTCAAGTTATGCCAAGGTTAAGAAACAATGTTAGACTGTACGTCCAATGTGTACTTCAATGATTGGCCAGGAATCTGTTCAGAGGAAGTGTCAACAGGTTTGTGCTGGTGATAGGTAGGTAGTATTTAAAAAATTCCGGGAATCGCTGTCACAGGTTCACAGGAAGATTTCCATAATCAGTCATGAAGACATAATTCCAACCAAAAGTCATGGAGAAATCACTGGTGTATTCAGCAGAAAAGATATGCTGACCTATAATTTGAGAAATGAGATGGAAAAACACAACATACACAAAAACTAAGACAAGTCTAGGTTGGCAACAATACTAGAATAGGTTACGTAGACACATTGTAGACAATCACTAAATTGCAGACAGGCACATGAAAGAGACATTCATATTTACATTGTGCCTCTCTGCAGCTCAGCGATTGTCGTTAAAGGGTTTTGCTACCTATCCGCAATTAACGATAAAGTATGCAAAAATGGTCCAGAATGATACTTTCTCTCTGCAGCATAGTGTGTGCTGATATGAAACTTTCTGACAGATTACAACTGTGTGCCAGAAACGGTATTCAAACCAGTGACCTTTGCATTTTGCACGCAAACGCATTACCGACTCATTTATCCTGACATGCTTCACAGCCCATCCTCAAAGCTTTACTTCTGCCAGTACCTCGCCTCTTACTTTCCCAACTTCACAGAAGTTCTCCTGTAAACTTTGCAGGACTAGTACTTCTGGAAAAAAGGATATGGTGGAGTCATGGCTGGGTTCTAATCCCAGTTCTGGCACACATTTTTAATCTGCCAGGAAGTTTCATATCTGCGCGCATGATTAAAAATATCATTCTCGAAGCATCCACCAGGCTGTGGCTAAGTCAGGTCTCCCATATACTTTCTTTCAGGAGTGCTAGTCCTGCAAGGTTCACAGGAGAACTTCTGTGAAGTTTGGAAAGTAGTAGCCGAGGTACTGGCAGAAGCAAAGCTGTGAGGATAGTCAATGAAGTGTGATGACATAGCTCAGTCAGTGGAAAGCTTGCTCGCAAAAGGCAAATCAAATGTCCTAGGTTCAAACCACAATTCTGGCACGTGTGGCTCAGTGGCCTGGTGCAAGTCTTTCAACTGGACACCACTTCAGTGTCCATAGCTACTCCAATTATCCAACCATGTAAAGGGGACCTACTGTTTAATGTAGAAAACAAACAGCATGTGGTTTCCGGTGATTCCTCACATCGTTGGGAGGTTAAGACTAGGTTAAAACGATTTCTGAAAAATCCATGGTCCACTCAGGATTCGACCCGTGACTTCTCACACATGTATCAAGCACTTGACCGAATCTTTGTTTGTATTTATGTTACATCAATGCTTTGCAGTTGTTTGTATAAGTTCATTATTGGTTGTTCATCGAGTATTTAGCTCAGCTTTTTTTATTATAGACGGTGTTAACACACTGATTGGGCGCGCTGAGCTATGGACCTCGTCATCGATAGACCACAGAGTCCAATTCATTCAATATAAATCTGTCAGTGACAGTGCAAGTGCATCCAGTGAATTCCATGCAACTGACATACTTAAAATGTGCAAGGAAGTTATCAATGAATCGCTTCAAGCCAAAAAGTAGAGATTATGAAAAAATGGAATTTGTAGATGTTTCTTGTAGGTATCTGCCTCAACTGACAACCGGACTACAAGATGCATCCAGATTTTTCTATTCTCCCCCCCCCCCCTTCTTCTTCAGAAAGAAAGTGTGTCTTATACACCAGCAAATACAGTACTTTTTGGGGTTGAAGAAAGAGCTGTGCTAAATTAACTAGATAATTCCACACATGTAATGCACTATGATTCCGAATATCATGTTCTTGAATAAATCAGACAAAAATGAGAGATCCTTCATAAAAGAATTCCTGCACTGCATTGCAAAACTGCCAAAACTTTGTTACAGGAAATTTTCTTCCAAGCTGTATCTTCAGTGTATTTTAAAATGCCAATAACAGCTGTATGTTCCCTAGAAAGAAAAATGTAATACACAGAACATTCCACCACTAAGTTCAGCCAACTTTAACTTGATTTATGAAGTTTATTTTCTCCCAAGACAAAAAAAAGGTGTGACATTTGTTGTAGTTATAGAAGTGGAAATATGAAGATGTTGAACCACCTCACATGATGTAAAGAGTAGGCTAAGCTATAAAATAATCTACATGAAAAATAGGCCTAGCAGAAGGCCTGCTCAGTGTACATCATGGACTTACATGCCATGAAATTAGCTCCACTTTTATGTACAAGTGCAGATTATTAGAAAAACTTTCAAATTTATATAAATATGAAATTATGTTACTGATTTGATTAAATGCAAAGTGAATTCGTCGAATCAAGTTTCGTCTTGTGTATTGTGGACACCCTGTCCGAAATGTTTAAGGAATTTTTATCCATATTATTTTGTATCCTGGTGGCTTAACAAATGTTCTTTTGATATTAGCATTTGATTACCCAAAAACCTTTAGAGATGAACAGTGACTCAATTTACAGCTCACAGTGCAAACTTACAGAAAGTGACATTATACTTCCTAACCAATAAGCCTTCTTATCATCTAAAGAGGGGGGAAAAGAATCAGCATTACAGATTCCATTACCTAGATTCCTCATCTTTTCCAAACCATGCACAGAAAGTTTGTGGCTGTATAGTTAAGCTAAGATCTGGAAGAGTTGTAAAAATGAGCCTATAGTTACAGACCATAGGGTGATACAATAACCATCCATTGGTATTTTGTACTATAAGAGCACTTTCAACAATGCAGCAGGAAATGGAAATATGTCTGAGTAAAACTCTTTGAAAACTTTGTTTCCCAAAACTAAGCAATGGAAGACTGAAAATCAAGAAAGCCAAATGGGAGCATTTACAATCCCGTAAAGCCATTCTTCTGGAGGATTGTCACTGCTTATTATGATGAATGATCATAATCTTCGGGGGTAAGTCTTTTAGGAGTACAGAGCTGTGTAGTTCTCTGTTGTTATTTGAATGATATTGGGAACTTTTTTCTTAAAGAAATGCAGAGATATAAAAAATTATGTCAAATATATGCATATCTGAAGTTGTTTGCTTGATATTCTTAAAAATAATTTGTAAGCCAAAACAATTTTAGCTTATTCAGCATCGAAAACAACATAAAAGTGGTAACTCTACACAAGATTGACAAATATCATTGAAGGAACATATTCTGTCATAAACACCATGACAGATCAGTCCATCTCTCATAATTAAGTTTCCAGAAGATTAAAAAAAAAAGAAATTATTTTCACTTTTAGGTAAGTTCCAAAATTTCATTATATGCAAGTATATGATCCCACAAAACGTATCAGATATATTGTAAAATCAATATTCTGCAACTTCCATGATAGCATTTCTCCACAAACAGTATTGGTGTCCTGAAATATTTTCCCTGATCTGTTCAAATGTAGAAATTGAAATACCTTGACTGAAAACAAGATTTAATATTAAAGTCATGACCATTTTCATGGCAGTTGAAGTATGTGTTGTGCCAGTAATTTTCCATTATGCGCTATTTTTTTTTTTTTTTTTTTTTTTTTTTTTTCCCCTGAAAATCTCACACTGGATATGTACTAGAATGCACATTTCATCACTGGAAAGTCCATTTAATCAGAAAAACATTTCATTAAACAAAACCAGTTATAAAGTCCAACTGGCCCATCAGAACTTAGGAGCAGACCATAATTTCTTTATGATATCTAATGATTTTGCAGATTCCTGGCTAATACAAACCAAAAGCTGTATACAACTCCACCCAATTAACACATGAAATGTCCTGGCAGAATAAAATAGTTTTTAATGTGAAAACTCTACTTTCTGCTAAAATATGCCAAAAATATGTGGCACATGAACTAAATTGAGGCAGAAGACAAGAACAAACAAGAAAAAAGTAAAATAAAACAATTAGACACACACATCACATTGTTACTTGTAATATCACTGAATTAGCCAGAAACAATAATAATGATTTTTGAAATTAAATCAAATTAAATTACACAACTGAACACACAACAAAAAATGCAAAAGCAAATAGGATAGGCAAGTACTGCACTTAGTAAAATAAATCACTCACTATCAGTATCTTCACACTTGCATTTATGAGTGACCTAAAACACTGTAACTCATTAATGATCAAAAGAAACATTTCCTCAAAGAATGTCCTGAATAACAAATTAACATTCTGATACATCAAAGGCACATAAAACAGTACCATTCTGGTAATACAACATATGACAAATTACAAGTTACAAGTTTCATCTTGTGAAATTTACAAATTATTTCATTCATCAAATTCTATAAAATAGTCACATGCTTCTCAGGTACTTGATTTTTCGTTTTTACCAGTTCTTGAAACCTTAATGGTGAGTAGGAACAATGCCTCATTGAAACAACACAGAAACATCAGTATTCATATTTTCAAGATAATTAATTTGTAAATTTTATAACAAGTTGTTAAAGGAGAAAAGTATTTTTTTTATAAGGCAGCCACAATTAATAGAAATCAAATGTTCACAATCTAACCTTTTCAAAATTACATTGAGTATTGCAATTCTGCTTCAATCATTCAAAAGAACTTATTAAATAAGTTTCTGTCCTGTGAGTAAATACTAGCATATATGTACAGTATATAAAATACCACTTGTTCAATATGAAGAATGTGGTTTTAGTGTGCACAGAGTGGTAGTCATGAGCAAATGACGCATTTAATGCACTTAGATTCAGTGTCTACATACTAAGATGTCCACATTTTAACAGATTTGTCGACCTCTTTACCTGATAAAAGAAATCTGAACATCAGCATATCACACAGAGGTCTGGGTATAATAACCCTTACCATACTAAGTTTTGCAAATGTTGTTTCTTACAATGAAGCTTTTTGCTAACAGAAAGCTAAGACCATTACTTTAACTAGAAACTATACTCAAAGATTAATGCACACAGTGTCATATTGTGAACACAATGTGAGCCATTACTAGCCTTTGTAATTCAGGTGGTTTTAGCACCACACTGACAGAATCCAATTGATACACAAACACACACACACACACACACACACACACACACACACACACACACACACAGAATTTGCAAAGCAACTGCTTCTAAGTGAAAGCACTGTATCTGAGAAATTTCAAATGTCAAAATGGATCATGTCAAGGTTCATGAAAACGGACAAAGTCAACTAGAGTGACTGGTATCTGTCCTTTATAAGGAATTTTGTACTTCGCAACAGCTGTAGCTGCCATACACCGCAACGTAATATAGTTTACCAGATGAACGTTGTTCAGGGGATTAACAGCCACAAAAACAGCAGGAGAATCACCAGCTCTATTTGGCGTATCCAAATGTGCTCCATGATCCAAAAGAAGCTGTACAAGCTGCAAATAAAGTTTTACAATAGTTAATATATAGGAAACTAGAAAATTTTGAGTGTATACTGAACACAGAATTTTTTTATCCAGCATTCATTTGAAATTTGTATCTATTGTAAAGACGGTTTCATTATATAATATGTGATATAAACCATCAACCTACCGGGCTGTAGAAATTATAAGGATTTGCTGCTACATGAAGTGGTGTTGACCTTGATTCGTTTCTTGCATTCACTGGTGCACCACAATCAAGGAGAAGTCGTATAACTTCCATATTAGGAAATATCATCTGAAAAGAGGTGGTGTGGAGGAGAATCAAACAATAAGAACATTTTCAAGAACTAATTTTGCTTACATTTTGAATTTTCAAGAAATGTATGAAAACATTAGAAAAATTTAAGCCATCATAAGTCCGAAGATTGTATTGAAGAACACGGTCTTTTACTACGCATGGTCATATTGGAGGTGGTGTAGCTTTGCTTGCCCTTGGTCTCTTAATTGTCTTACCCACACACTTACATGAGGACCTAATAGTCTAACTGCATTCTTCACATCACTAGACAATGCCAGAGGTGAAGGGATATACATAACAACAACAACAATTAAAAATAATTCAAATTCACTTAAGAGACTTCTTATGACACTAAGTGACTTTTTGTACATAGTGCAGTGACAGAAAATTTACTAATTAAACTTTATAATGTTAGATGAAAACAAGGCTCATGATTTTTTTGACTGACAAGAAAAATGTCAAATATCTCCGTTGTAATATTTCTGCACTGGGAAACTAATGTGTAATGCCTTTCGCTATGCTGTTTGAGACTTTAGCAACCTCCAGCTTCAGTCAGCCCAGCAGGAGAGAGAGAGAAAGCAGTGGCCAAGCCAGCTTTCACTGCACACAATAGCGAATTATCTGGGATTGTTTACAACAGGACACTGAGAAATGGGCTTGGCAGAAAAAGAAGTGTGTGCTGATAAAAGCCCTGTTGACAATAGGAAGCTGGACATGGTAAAATTGGACATCCCTGCAAACAATAGCACCAAGAAAGCACTTGCTGACATATGGGAAAGCCTGCTGCTGAAAAAGGTTATCCTTCCTAAAAGGAAACTGCCTAGAGAGCATGTGATTCAGCTCGTGGTTAAGATAAAGCTGACCAGCTTAAAAATGTTTGTTGGACAGGAAGTAGGAAACAAAAAATAATGATGAATGGATCAGGTGAAATACAGCCAAGGGACTCAGCAAAACTCTTCCAGAGTGAGCCTGTACAAAGAACTGCTTCTACAGCTATGAAGGATTGTAGAAAAGATTCTAACAATATGCTGGAGACATGAGAAAAATGCCGGTTCTTGAGTTACAACCCAAGCCATGAAAGATTGGAAATTTCTACTGTGCACTAAGAGCACTAAGAGCATTGTGGGTGGCATTGTAAATTAAATTCAACAATCGCAATGCCAAATGAATGCAAAATCTGAGAAGACTGGGAGCTGAGGGGAAAGAAGGGAAGGACACTGCAGAAACAATAAGACATGGAGGCTAGTCATACCTTCACTGACACAGTCTTCTGACTCGGACATCTTCATACAGGAGCCACACTAGAGAGCTGAGTTTGTCAGCATTGCTGCCACCATCACCACGCCAGATGACTCAGAAATATTGTTGTCATCAGTACACAACTGACTATGAATAACAGTAAGATGACTGATTCCCTGTGCCCCTTTCTTTTTATAATTCATATTGTGTCCATCCCCAAGTCAAATCGGTCCTGAGATTCATAATTCTTATAAAATACGTACCAAAATGAAACAAAACATACGGTAATTCTGTGATTAATCTGCTCCATTCTCATATCTATCCCTCAAAATAAATCAGCGTATAAATTCCGTACCTATATATAAAGAAGGAAATTTTCCTGGTGGGATAAATATGTGTAACACACAGAAATCAAATAACTTACCCAAAGGAAAGAGTCGTAGATAAAAAACAATACACACAAACACAAGATACAAGCTTTTGCAACTGATGGCTGCCTCAGGAAAAGAGGAAGAAAGGATGCTGGTTTTAAGGGAGTGGAAGAGGAGTCATTCCAATCCCGGGAATGGAAGGATTTACCTTAGGGAGAAAAAGGGAAAGGTAAACAAGCACACACACACCCACACACCAAGGTAGACCTAAGGTAAGTCCTTGCACTCCTGGGATTTGAATGACTCCTCTTCCACTCCCTTAAGACCTGCATCCTTTCCTTATTCCCCTCCTTCCTTCCTCTTTTCCTGAAGAAGCGGCCATCGGTTGCGAAAGCTTTATCTTGTCTTTGCGTGTGTTTTTATTTGTATTTTTTGTGTCTATCTACAAGCCTGACCTTTGGGTAAGTTATTCGATTTCTATGTACACACACACACACACACACACACACACACACTCTACTGGCCATTAAAATTGCTATACCAAGAAGAAATGCAGGTGATACACGGGTATTCATTGGACAAATATATTACACTAGAACTGATATGTGATTACATTTTCATACAATTTAGGTGCATAGATCCTAAGAAATCAGTACCCAGAACAACCACCTCTGGTCGTAATAACGGCCTTGATACACCTCGGCACTGAGTCAAACAGAGCTTGGATGGCGTGTACCAGTACAGATGACCCACACAATACCACAGTTCATCAAGAGTAGTGACTGGCGTATTGTGACGAGCCAGTTGCTCGGCCACCATTGACCAGACGTTGGAGAATGTGCTGGCCAGGGCAGCAGTCGAACATTTTCCGTATCCAGAAAGGCCCATACAGGACCTGCAACATGCGGTTGTGCATTATCCTGCTGAAATGCAGGGTTTCATAGGGATCGAATGAAGGGTAGAGCCACGGGTCGTAACACATCTGAAATGCAACGGCCACTGTTCAAAGTGCCGTCGATGCCAACAAGAGGTGAGCGAGATGTGTAACCAATAGCACACCACACCATCAGGCCGGGTGATACGCCAGTATGGCAATGACGAATACACGCTTCCAATTTGCATTCACTGTGATATCGCAAAACTAGGATGCAACCATCATGATGCTGTAAACAGAACCTGGATTCATCTGAAAAAATGATGTTTTGTCATTCATGCACCCAGGTTCATCATTGTGCACACCATCGCAGACGCTCCTGTCTGTGATGCAGCATCACGGGTAACAGCAGTCATGGTCTTCGAGCTGATAGTCCATGCTGCTGCACATGTCGTCAAACTGTTCATGCAGATGGTTGTTGTCTTGCAAACGTCCCCATATTATGACTCAGGGATCGAGCCATGGCTGCAAGATGTGTTACAGCGATGTGAATAAGATGTCTGTCATCTCAACTGCTAGTGATGCGAGGCTGTTGGGATCCAGCATGGCGTTCCGTATTGTCCTCCTGAACCCACCGATTCCATATTCTGCTAACAGTCATTGGATCGCGACCAACATGAGCAGCAATGTCGCGATATGATAAACCGCAATAATGATAGGCTACAATCCGACCTTTATCAAAGTTGGAAACATGATGGAACACATTTCTCCTCCTTACAGGAGGCATCACAACAACTTTTCACCAGGCAACACCGGTCAACTGCTGTTTGTGTTATAGGTGTCACCACCAGCGCCAACCTTGTGTGAATGCTCTGAAAAGCTAATCATTTGTATATAACAGCATCCTCTTCCTGTTGGTTACATTTCATGTCTGTAGCACGTCATCTTCATGGTGTAGTAATTTTAATGACCAGGAGTGTAATTTTTTTTAATGTTTCATTTTAATGTGATAGTTATATAATGTCCCATCTTAAATCAAAGAAATTTTTAGATCATTAAATGTACTGTCCCATTTTGCATCTACTATCACAGAAATTAGTTAGTTATAACATGCAGTAGTAAAGTAAACCAGATATACATAAAACCAAGTACGAGAGATATAGATAAAATTACCTAGTGGGAGCACTACCTCAAACTATCTTCATGTTTTCAAATGCAGAAAAGATACTTAATGCAAGTTATTTCACTAACCCTAAGTTAATTTTATGCCACTAACCATCTGGAAATTTGCTCTCTTGCTATTGTAATTAAAGGTGATAAGGAAGTAAAAAAATCCACTTGTTCAGGGAAATCTGGTCATCATATCCAGATTTATTGTGCCCTTTCTATATCACTTCTGGTATAAATGAAGAACAGTTCTGTAAACCCCAAATAAATGGAGCCGACCTTGGAGAAAACCAGTTTGGATTCAGGAGAAATGTAGGAACACGTTAGGCAATCCTCACTTTACGGCTTATATCAGAAGTTAGTTTAAGGAAAGGGAAACCTACAATTCTATCTTTTGTAGATTTGGAGAAAGCTTTTGACTATGTTGATTGAAATACACTCTTTCAAATTCTGAAATCAGCAGGAGTAAAATAAATAAAGTATAGGGAACGGAAGGTTATTTATAACTTGTACAAAAATCAGACAGCAGTTATCAGAGTTGAAGGGCATGAAAGGTTGGGAAGGGTGTAAGACAGGGTTGTAACCTTTCCCCAGTGTTATTCAATTTGTACATTCAGCAAGCTATAAAGGAAAGCAAGGAGAAATTTGGAGAAGGAATTAAAGTTCAGGGTGAAGAAATATCTTGCATTTTGCTGATGACATTGTAATTCTGTCAGAGACAGCAAAAGATCTGGAGGAGCAACTGAACGGAATGGACAATGTATTGAAAGGAACATTAAAAAGAGCAAAACAAGGGTAATGGAATACAGTATTAGAAGATCAGGTGTTGCTGAAGGAGTTAAATTAGGTAACGAATTGATATAGGTGGTAAATGAGTTTTGTTACTTGGGCAGTAAAATAACATATGATGGTTGCACTACAGAGGATATAAAATGCAGAATGGCAATGGGAAGAAAAAAAGGGTTTTTGAAAAAGAGAAATTTGTTAACATTGAATATTAAATTAAGCATAAGGAGGTCCTTTCTGAAGGCATTTGTGTGGAGTGTTGCCTTGTATGGCAGTGAAACATGGACGATAAACAGTGTGGACAAGAAGAGGATAGAGGCTTTTGAAATGTGGTGTTACAGAAGAATGCTGTGGTGAATCACGTAACTAATGAGAAGGTACTGAACAGAACTGGGGGTAAAAAGGAATTTCTGGCATACCTTGACTAAAAGAAGGGATCGGACTGGTAGGACACATTCCTAGACATCAAGGAATTGTAAATTTAGCACAGGAGGGAAGTGTGTGGGGTAAAAATCACAGAGGGAGACCAAGAGATGAAAATAGTAAGCAAATTCAAATGGATGTAGGTTGCTGTTCTTATGAGGAGATGAAGAGGCTTGCTCAGGATAGAGCAGGGTGGGGAGCTGCCTCAAATCAGTCTCCGGACTGAAGACCACAACAACAACAACAACAACAGCAATGACAATCCTAACTTCAGATGGTGACACACACACACACACACACACACACACACACACACACACACAGTGTGTTCTACTCTTTTTCCACCCCAACTCATGCATTAATTCTATATCTTGATAATGCAACACAAGCTGCCCTTTTCTGAATTTTCTCCAAATCGTCTGTAAGTCCCTCCTGATGTGAATCCCACAACGTGCAGCAATACTCCAAAATATGATGCTCAAGTGTAGTGTATACAGTTCCTTTAGTAGAATTACTGCATCTCCTAAGTATTCTGCCAATGAAACATAGTCTTTGGTTCACCTTCCCACAATATTTACGCTATACAGTGAAACCACATTTAATGTTGCTCAGCTCTACATTTTTCATACATGTACATTGTATACTGTGCACTTTGTAGATGTTGCATGCAAAGTTAGCGCAATTTCATGTTTTCCATTTGTACATTTTTGCATTTTTGTGCTATTATATTTACTCATCCACAATTATTTTTGTCATGCTTATATATTATAAAGACCAAGAATAATCCCTAAAGATTTTGTAATACTGTGGCCAGTGACTTGGTTATTGTTTGCACAAAGTTGTGGTTATTATTGTGGGTCTTAGCTACAGTACAGTGCATATGGCAAGATTGTTCTTGTTGACCTTATGGCAGTCGGTTTTGTGGTGTCGCACACGTCCAAAGTGCGCGCCACCTACTTTCGCCGCGCGCCGCCATGCACACACGGCGCGGCGTTCTTACGACGTCAGCCCCAAGCGCCCTCTGCTTCTAATTTACTCTAGTGTTTCTAGTTTCTGCTGTCCCGCTGGCTGCTCACCTTCGTACCTGCACAAGCGTGCATCCTTTATTCCTGTGTCGGTCTCTTCCAACTTGGCCACCGACACCTACGACGGAAACGAGACACAAAAGCGGCGACGAGGCTGGGACACAAAAGGTTTCAGATGTAACTTAGCAGAGGGCTGCTTCCAATAGTGCCCTTCACACAATGCCACTCGGGAGGGGGGGTGGGGGAGTTGACGGGCCGAGTGGCTGGCAGCCACTTTCAAACAGTTTGCATGAGACATCAGTAGTAGCAGCAGCAGCAGCAGCAGCATCAAAACTATTCACAGCAAGAGCTGCACTTGTTCTCAGTAGGGGCCATATGAATGCAAGAGTGCTGCAGAATAGCACTTCTCAACAATGTCATGTAATGGGGCCCTGAGGAGGAAAAATGTGGCCCGCGCTCTAACAATCACACCGTACTACACCGTACAGTACATACTATTGGCACTTTCTGGTAATGTACATAAGTGTAGAGCACACTGTGGAATCTGAGTGTTTTAATTTTTTTTTAAATTGCACAGTAGTTTCCAATTTTCACTGCATTCAAAAATGATGTGTTCATCACAAAATAATAGATCTATTTCCATGTAGGGGAGAGCAAAGCTATATGAAGTAGTGCAAAGAAATGCTAGTGAACCTAAAGTGAGCAAAGGGAAGTTTATCAAAATCCCCTATTCTACTGACCAATGAAACACAGATACGGTCTAGTGCTTTGAAAGCCAGGCCAAATGGTGAAAAAAAAATGCATGCATATGCAGGGTGGCAAGATTGCATAAATAGAAAAATGCCCACAGACTTGGTTTCAGTAACAATGTGCAGCTAATGTATTTATTTTAGGATAAATATTGAAATAAAAGGCTTTAGAATTCATTAAAATGAATAATGCTGAAAACGTCTATGGTTTTTCTGGTTGGTTACACTGTTTTAATGTAAGGTGTGGTATTACTCGCCGCAGAGTTCGTGGGGAGAGTAACAGTATGGATACAGTCATTGTAAAATGTTGGAAAGGATGTGATCTCCCAAGTTTCTTTTTAATGTTAATCTCACTTGTACATTTATTTTATTATCCCCCTTCACAAACAAACAAATAAACAAACAAACAATGTTCGACTGTATATACATTTGTTGCCTTAGTAGGTAATAAGTATCACACCAAAAATCCAAATGATCAGAGTTCAATCCTAAATTGGTATAAAAGTCTTTCTGTTGCTTATCACTGGTAAAGAATCACCATGTAACTAACCTGGTTATGTCAGTTTAAAGATCAGTGGAATGCAAGG
The DNA here is from genome assembly GCA_026315105.1 of Locusta migratoria. Classification (NCBI taxonomy): domain Eukaryota; kingdom Metazoa; phylum Arthropoda; class Insecta; order Orthoptera; family Acrididae; genus Locusta; species Locusta migratoria. The sequence goes on along the minus strand of CM048746.1, from coordinate 421,626,575 downwards.
GCATACATCTTTCGATATGATAGTAATTAATAATGGACTATGATGTTGAAACCAACCTTCAGATTAATGACAGCTTCACTTGCAGTAAAACACTGATTAAAAGAACACACACAACAAAATAACATCAGATGATACTCTTATAGGACTATGTAGATTATGATACTTTATTTTTAAAATTTTTAACTGTATGTGGTTTATGGCAAACAAAAAATTATACCTAACAAAAATATTGCAAAAGAGGTGTAGAATAATTCAAACAATGCTGGGAAAACTGTTACAGTAAACCACGTCGTAAATTTAAGCAAGCCGCTAATCATAATTTGTGCCAGTATTCACAGAGGCACTACATGAAGCAGTGTTGGTGATCCCAGTGCTACCACAGTACCATGGCAATTACAAGAATTTCACATCACTACAGTCAGTCACAAGTAGATTACTGCCGAAAAATGTGCTTGATCTTCAATGTGAGAAGCTACAACACTTTTAGACCATGAGATTGTGTTTGAACTCCACAGGTGCCTATTTGAGTATTTGGACATGGAGGACACAGTTCAGGATCTTCATGAACAACAAAAAATCACTTCTCTGGATTTTCTGGAGCAATAGAAAGCCTTCATGCCTGCCACCAATAGTTTGTCTGCAACATTGTCAATAGGGATGTTTCCAGAATGAATCTTTCACTCTGCTGCGGAGTGTGCCATGATATGAAACTCCCTGGCAGATTAAAATTGTGTGCCGTAACCGGGACTCGAACCTGGGACCTTTGCCTTTCGCGGGCAAGTGCAGAGTGAAAGATTCATTCTGGAAACATCCCTTAGGCTGTGGCTAAGCCATGTCTCCACCTTATCCTTTCTTCCAGGAGTTGCCCAAGTTACTCCAATATTCAAGAAAGGCAATAGGAGTGATCCCCAAAATTACAGGCCTATCTCATTGACGTCGATTTGCAGTAGGATTTTGGAACATATACTTTGTTCGAATATTATGAACTACCTCGAAGAGAACGACCTATTAACCAATAGTCAACACGGATTCAGAAAGTATCACTCTTGCGAAACACAGCTTGCCCTTTATTCACATGAAGTGTTAAGTGCCATCGACAAGGGATCTCAAATCGATTCCATATTTCTGGATTTCCGAAAGGCTTTTGATACTGTACCCCACAAGCGGCTTCTAATGAAATTGCGTGCTTATGGAATATCTTCCCAATTGTGCGACTGGATTCACGATTTCCTATTAGAAAGGACACAGTTCGTTGTAATTGACGGTAAGTCATCGAGTAAAACAGAAGTGATATCTGGCGTTCCATAGGGAAGCGTTATAGGTCCCCTACTCTTCCTCGTGTTTATAAACGATTTAGGAGACAATCTGAATAGCTCCCTTAGACTGTTCGCGGATGATGCTGTCGTTTATCGGTTAGTGAAGTCAACAGAGGATCAAAAGCAACTGCAAAACGATTTAGACAAAATTTCTACTTGGTGCGAAAATTGGCAATTGACACTAAACAAAGAAAAGTGTGAAGTAATACACATGACCACTAAAAGAAATCCACTGAACTTCAATTAAGCGATAAATCAGTCAAACCTTAAGGTCGTAAATTCTACCAAATACAAATCAAATGTTCAAATGTTTGTTAAGCTTATGGGACTTAACTACGGGGTCATCAGTCCCTAAACTTACAAACTACTTATGAACTACCTTATACTAAAGACGGCACAAATATCCATGCCCGAGGGGGGATTCGAAACCCCGACCGTAGTGGCCGTGCAGACCATGACTGAAGCGCCTCAGTCTCCTCGGCCACCGCGGCCGGCCTACCAAATACCTATGAGTTACAATTACGAACAACTTTGACTGGAGAGAACACATAGAAAATATTGTGGGGGAGGCGAATCAAAGGTTACGTTTCATTGGCAGAACGCTTCGAAGATGCACCAGCTCCACCATAGAGACTGCCTACATCACACTTGTGTGTCCTCTCCTGGAGTACTGTTGCCCCTTGTGAGACCCTCACCAGGTGGGACTCACGGAAGATATTGAGAAGGTTCAGAGAAGGGCAGCTCGGTTTGTTTTATTTCGTTACGGGGGGGGGGGGGGGGGAGAGGGGGGGAAGTGTCATGGAAATGTTGCACGAATTGGGGTGGAAATCATTAAAAGAAAGACGTTATTCATTGCGGCGTGATCTGTTTGCGAAGTTTCAATCACCGACTTTTACTTATGAATGTGAAAATATTTTGCTAGCACCCACCTACTTAGGGATACATGACCATCCCAATAAAATAAGAGAAATCAGATCGAGAACGGAACGATTTAGGTGTTCTTTCTTCCCGCGCACTATTAGAGAATGGAACGGTAGAGAAAAGTTATGAAAGTGGTTAATGAACCCTCTGCCAGGCACTTAAATGTGATTTGCAGAGTAACTATGTAGATGTAGAGTCTTGCATGATTTGCAGGAGAGCTTCTTTGAAGTTTGGAAAGTAGGAGGCGAGGTACTGGTGGAAGTAAAGTTGTGGGGCGGCATCGTGAGTCGTGTCGGGGTAGCACAGTCGGTAGTGTGCTTGCCCGCGAAAGGCAAAGGTCCCAGGTTCGAGTCCCAGTTCCGGCACACAATTTTAATCTGCCAGGTAGTTTCATTGTCAATAGGGGTTCCAGCTCTCTCCACCCCAATTTCCGCCTAATGATGAAGCAGCTGAGGACTGGGACGCCTATGAAAAATGTTTCTGTCTACATTTCCTTGCCTCTGGTGTTGTCAACAAATATTTTTGCAAGTCTCTATCTTGGATTTCTACATGTCTGTATCAATTACTGTTCCTGGTAGCATCTCCATAGGAAGCAGTGTCACTTTCTTTCATAGAAATGTGCAAGTTCTTATCTGGTTCTTATCTTAAATGCGTACATCATTGTGGCATGTGTTAAATTCTAGCACTGTCACAAACAGCCACAACAGTCCTACAGAGCCTGGGCAACTGAACGACACGGCCTCATCCATAAATGTAAGCTTGTTACAGACACTCATCATGAGTCTTTCACAGATTTCAAAATTTGCAACACTATTATCAGATTGGAAGGAAGTATATCAATTAGCCCTTCAATTTGAAAATCTGCCCCTGTTGCAAGTTTAAAGTATTGCCTAGGTCTTTGAATCTTCACGCGTGTGATCAGATTCAGGCTTGGTGTGATGTAGCAGCTAGTGGCCCTTGACACTATCTAAAGGGGATCCACTAGTTTTCGTGAAGAGAAAGTGCAGACATTAAAACTCGACCATCGTGTTAACTAGATCAGCAGCACACAAAACAACAATGGTTTCATTCATCCCTTCCCTCTTGTCTAAAATGCTTTATACATCATGAGGGAGCTGTTGAGCAGTCTGCAAAGCATGCAAGAAAAAAGGATTCATTTCATCGTTTTGTCGGCCTTAGCCACCTACTATTGATACTGATGTGGTCATGAATATGGACGTCAACTCTGTAACACCAGTGCTTTCAAACTCAAACAAAACTTTTATAGATGTGAAAGTATTTAATAAGGATCTATGTATGCAAGTGGACGCAGCTGCAGCAGTAATATTAGTGAATTCCAAAATTTGTGTGTATTTTGCGTCTCCTGGGTAGTCTCCAGTAAGTCGGTGCCTGGTGAATTATAACAAACAGCACATTCCAATTCAAGGGCAATTTAAAGCTTCTGTTATGTACAAATCTGTAGTCTGATCAATGGACTTTCTAGTTTTGGATGACAGACACAGAATATCTACTTGGCATGGTTGTATTTAAGGAGTTTGTTTTCTCTACCTTTGACACTATTTATCTTGTCTCTCATCAAGTTCCATATTTTCTTCTTCTTCCATTAGCACTACATCCTGGTGTAGGACTTAGCCTCCTCCAATAATTTTCTGCCATTCCTCTCTGGACTTCGCTTTGGACCTCCAGTTATGGCATCCAGCTCGGGCAGCATTCTCTCCAATTTAGTAATTCCATCTCAACTTAGTTCGTCTTCTTGCGCTTCTTCTTCTTCCTCCATGTTCACTGCAACAGGCTTTCCTTGCAGGGTCTACCTCACCATCTCAGTCTACACAGCTTTATGAACTTAACCCTCACTCCTTATAGCAGTCATAAAGTTTGTCTTTTCTGCACTCAGTCTTAAAGCGGAAAATACACTTTGTAGATCTCTATGGGTTCTACTCATTAAATCTAAATCATCTGCATACCCCAACAATTGTACAGATTTATAGTAGAATAGAACCTCTTGTCTAAAATTCGCGTACCACCTTTTCAAGTGTCAGGTTGAAAAATAGGCAGGAAAGCCACTCTCCTTGTCTTAGCCAAGTTTGAATGGGAAACTGAGGTGATAGCCTGACGTGCACTTGCACGGTGCACTGGGGAACCTAGATTTGTATGAGGTTTACTCCTTTAGGGAAGCTGGTTTCACTAGGCCTATAGAGCCCTCTCAGCCCTACATTGTGGGACACACTCTGTCTGTCTCCTTTGTCAAGACCACTCCAGCTTGGGTGACCCTTCCAGTAGCTATGCTACCACCGACACAGCTCTTAACTTAATCGGAGACTGCAAGCCCTCCCATCCGGCACTGTAAGTGCTTTCTAGTCAGGTGGGCGGGTAAGTTCCATATCAACAACCGGAAACAAGAGTTTTCCTCCTCATTTTCTGAAGGTTTGGGGATGTTATAATAAGTTTGAAGCACATATCATGTTGAAGCCACCTTTTTCTCCCCCCCCCCCCCCCACACACACACACACTTGTGCCTGATGCCAGTAGCAATGCATGAAAAGTTTAAAGAGGAACTCTATATCTATGTCTTCCTATAAACTGATCTGCTGCGGGTCTCAAATACTTGAGCAATACTCAAGACGAGGTCGTACAAGCATTTTATACTCTGTCTCCTTTGCAGATGAAGTACATCTTCCCAAAATTCTCCTAATAAACCGAAGTCGGCAGTCTGTCTTACAACTGTCCTTACATGTTCATTCCATTTCATATCACTCGGCAGTGTTACGCCTAGATATTAGAACGACACGACTGCATTAACAAGCTCACTACTAACGGTGTATTCGAACATTATGGGATTGTTTTTCCTACTCATGGACATCATCTTACATTTTTCTACATTGAGAGCTAGCTGTCATTCTTTGCACCAACTGGAAATTTTGTCCAAGTCATCCTGTATGCTATTACAGTCAATTAAAGATGACAGCCTTCCATGCACCACAGCATCATCAGCCAACAGCCACAAATTACAAATTACTCTGTTAATCAGATCATTTATATAGGTAGAAAATAGTGGCGGTCCTATCACACTCCCCTGGGGCATGCCTGATGATACACTCATCCCTGATGAACATTCACCGTTGAGAACAACATACTGCATTCTATTACTTAGGAGGAAGTCTTCCAGCCAGTCACAAATATGTGAACCTGTTACTTAAGCTCATAATTTCATTAGCAGTCTGCAGCATGGTACCACATCAAAGCCTTTATGAAGTAGAGAAAAACACAATCTGTCTGTTGCCCTTCTTCCGTGGCTTGCAAGATGTCCTGAGAAAAGGGCAAGCTGAGTTTCACATGAATGATGTTTCCTAAAACAGTGCTGATTCATAGAAAGAACCTTTTCTGTCTCAAGGAAATTTACTATATTCGAACTGAGAATATGCTCCAAAATTCTACAGGAAACTGATGATATTGGCCTGCAATTATGTGGGTCAGTTCTATTTCCTTTCTTATAAACGGGAGTCACCTGTCTTTCCAATAAGTAGGAACTTTGTGCCGAATTAAAGATTCATGATAAATGCTAGCTAAGTAAGGAGTCAATGCCTCAGAATACTCTTTGTAAAACTGAACTGGTATTCCACCTGAACCAGGAGACTTTTTTTGTATTTAGCTCTCTCAGCTGCTTCTCTACACTGGAAATAACTATTACTATGCCCTCCATTTCAGAGTTAGTACTTTGATCAATTGATGGTACACTTATGTGGTCCTCCTGCATGAAAGCTTTCTCAAATTTTAAATTTGGAACTTCTCCTTCCCATTTGCTTCTTCTATTATTGCCCCAGAATGATCAACGAGTGACTGGATAGTCAATTGACTAATGACGTCTGGGGCTACTCAGCCCATGTTCTCCAATGAGTGGTCGTCTCCTTTTGGTAATTGTACATAACCTGAATGGCAAACTGATTGCCCAAGCTATTATTATTACTACTACTTATCCCCTGTCTTGCCAGCATGAGCTGCTTGCAAGACTTACTAGAGGTCAGTATTTCTCTAAAATTGAGTTATCAGAAGTCTATCACCAAGTCCCATTAGATGGAGAATCTAGGAAACTGTTGGTAGTTAACACACCTGTAGGTCTTTACCAATATCAGTGCCTTCTGTTTACTGTCGCCAGTGCATCTGCCATCTTCCAGTGCTTTTTAGAGCAGCTAGCCGTGTCCATTCCTGGTTATATAATTATCAGGATGATATTGGAGTCATAGATGCCTCCACCGAGGAACACCTCCACAACATATGTGCTTTGTACATAGTTATGAATAACACTGGTTTAAAGTGCAACTTGGCTGTGTCACTGGTTTTTCAACCATCAATTGTCTATCTTGCGTTTGAAGTTTCTCAAACCTCTCTGCCAACACAATGAAGCTACAACTGTCCCTCACCATACCAATGTCAAGGAGCTTCAGGTATTTTTGGGCAAAATTGTGTATTACCAAAAACGCGTTCATGGGGCCACAGAAGTAGCTCATTCTCTTTCTAAATTGTTACACAAATGTGAGTCATTTCAGTGGACCTCAGACTTTGAAAGTGCATTCCTGCAACTAAATTCCACACCAGTCCATACCATGCTTGGTCACTTTGCATCTAGGTCATCATCTGGTTCTGGCTACTGATGCATCCAACTATGGCTTTGGGCCCATAAGTACATAGATGGCTCTGAACGACCAATAGTGTATGCATCCAAGACGCCAACGAGGCTCAGTCGCAGTGTTACTTACAAATCGAAAAGGAGGTGCTCCATTGCCTAATACTTTAAAAGTGTTTTTTTGTAAGAGTCTAAATTTCATATCATAATGGACCACATGCTGTTTGTTTCTTTGTTCAGCACATCGGCCACCTTGCCCAATACAGCTGCACTTATAAGTTGAACTAGCATGTGATTTGCAGTGTGTATTATATTATTACTTGCCTGTGTTACAGTAAACTAGTTTTATTGTGAACAGCCTTTTTCAACTATCTCATACCTATCAAATTGTAAATAAATTTCAGCTGACCAGTTGCATAAAATGGTTTATATACATAAAGCTTGACCCAGGTTTCGGCAAAAATAATTTTGCTGTCTTCAAAAGATTTACAATTAGCTCACATTGACGTAGTTGTTAAATAAAACAAACTCAAGTGCCCATATGTGGCTCTCAGCATGTCATGGAATAAAATATAAAAACAATATTAAAACTAATGTCTACAAGATAAAAATTGTGGAGCATTGGCACTCACTGTATACTGGTATATGTGTAGGGACACTAGGAACACTAGTTTTCTGAAGAAGGCAAAATTATTTTCGCTGAAATCTGTGTCAAGGTTCACATATATAAACAATTTTATACAACTGGTTGGGTAAAATTTGTTCACAATTTGATCGTGTTCCACCGTTGCTGAAATGCAGCCATGTTTAAGATTTTGTATCTCATATTTGCTTATTTTATCAAGAAGTCCTGTTATGTAAGTTCCAAACCAACTACAAATACATTTTCAGCTCACAACACAGCACAAAAACACTGATTCTCTTTCCTGGCTTAGCATGGGTCCCAATCCCATTTTTAATCAAGATGAGCTCCAGTGTTTTTGCCTGGATGCGTAAGTGCAGCACACTGTTGATGGGTTTCCCATCACTGGTTTGCAGGTTTCTACAGCTACGGATGTTGATTGTGTTTTGTGCCAGGTAATCCATTACATTCAGCAACGGTGGTCTGACCGAATCCCCTGGCAGGGTCTCTGATCCCTTATGCAACTATTTTGCATTATGTTACCAACTATCCATACAAATATTGTTGAAACGAGATAGAATGGCTGGCCAGTACTTACCTTTGTGCTGTACTGCCGATAGTAACACAAATGAAGAAACGGAAAAAAGGGGACAAAAAGGACAAGCTTTCAGAACACAGTTCCTTCATCAGGTGGGAGAGAAGGGAAGAAGAAAGGATGGGAACAGAAGGGAAAGGTAGTTCATGACCTAGGTCATGAAGGTGGTGTTTTGGGAGTGTGGACGTCAGAGATACTGCATGTATGCACTGAGCCAAGCCAGAGAGGATAAATATAACCAAAGAGGAAAGATCAAGTAGTAAAGAGAAGAGGAGTGAAATGAATGATGCTGAGGGGTGTAGGAGGGGTGGGGGGTTGTCTAAAACGTTTTTCATTAACAGGGAAAGATGGATGGAGACACACACACACACACACACACACACACACACACACAGAGAGAGAGAGAGAGAGAGAGAGAGAGAGAGAGGGCGGGAGGGGGGGGGGGGAGAGAGAGAGAGAGAGAGAGAGGGCGGGAGGGGGGGGGGGAGAGAGAGAGAGAGAGAGAGAGAGCAAGAGGGCGGGAGGGAGAGGGAGAGCAAGAGGGCGGGAGGGAGAGGGAGAGCAAGAGGGCGGGAGGGAGAGGGAGAGAGAGAGAGGTAAGGAAGGGATAATGAATAGGTGAGCTGAGGATGGAGGAAGGGGAGAGGTTAGCGTAGATTTAGGCCAGGGGAGTGGCGGGAGGAGAGCCTAAATCTACGCTAACCTCTCCCCTTCCTCCATCCTCAGCTCACCTATTCATTATCCCTTCCTTACCTCTCTCTCTCCCTCTCCCTCCCGCCCTCTTGCTCTCTCTGTCATTCTCCCCCCCCCCCCCCCCCCTCTCTCTCTCTCTCTCTCTCTCTCTCTCTCTCTGTGTGTGTGTGTGTGTGTGTGTGTGTGTGTGTGTGTGTGTGTGTGTGTGTGTGTGTGTGTGTGTGTCCATCCATCTTTCCCTGTTAATGAAAAACATTTTAGACAATCCCCCGCCCCTCCTACACCCCTCAGCATCATTCATTTCATTCCTCTTCTCTTTACTACTTGATCTTTCCTCTTTGGTTATATTTATCCTCTCTGGCTTGGCTCAGTGCACACATGCAGTATCTCTGACGTCCACACTCCCAAAACACCACCTTCATGACCTAGGTCGTGAACTACCTTTCCCTTCTGTTCCCATCCTTTCTTCTTCCCTACTCTCCCACCTGATGAAGGAACTGTGTTCTGAAAGCTTGTCCTTTTTTCTGTTTCTTCATTTGTGTTACTATCGGCAGTACAGCACAAAGGTAAGTACTGGCCAGCCACTCTATCTCAACGATATTTATCATCTCTGAGGAGAATTTTCATCAAATCAACTATCCATACAGAAAGGTATGGCTCTACTGACTACGGAAGACTCATCCCCGCAACTTGTGATACTGCCACTCTTCAATGAAAGGTTCTACAAATCTTACAGCAGGGTGTAGTGTAACATTGTACACTAATGGTTCCTAACTGGATCCAAGATATTCAATTAGTTTGTTTTATTTGTTTGAACAAATACTGCCAGACAGAATTTATTTCCACAGGTTTTGGCATGTGAATATGAACTCACTTGTATGGAGTAAAAAGACTGCAAAGTGCCAAAAAAGCTCTATAAACTCTGTGATTAATTATCATTTGTTTTACATGTATTAGTTATAATCATTATAAACTGAGATTTCATGTGAAGTACATCAGAACTAATAATGTCAAGCTAATGTAGTAGCTTAGTTCTGAATGTAACAAAGTTTGTGTTTCATCAGTAAAACTATGAAGTAAATTTCCAGATTATCTAATACAGCTGCATCTAATCTACATGCATACTCTGCAATTCACCATAAGATGCATGGCGGAGGGTACACTGTACCACTACTAGGCATTTACCTTCCTTTACGAGGAAAAAAAGAATGCCTATATGCTTCTGTACGAGCCCTAATTTCTCTTATCTTGTCATTGTGATCATTATGCAAAATGTAAGTTGGTGGCAGCAAGATCATACACTCAGCTTCAAATTCCGTCCCTCTAAATTTCCTCAACAGAAATTCACAAAAAGTATTATAGTATGTAATGTTGCTCAGGAGTGCATTCATTGAAAAGAATTAAAAATGGAAACAATTTTAGGTAAAACTGTGTATATCAAGGAGGAAAGACAACAAGTGCCCGCAGAAATGTACTACACTGCTAGGACATAATAACCTAAACTGTTTGAGAATGGGTAGCCAAACTATTTAATTGGCCCACATATTTATAAATAGTTAAGTTCATCATAAATGATGTTTCAGGAAGCCCTAAAACTGGGTCACTGTGTAAACAATGAGTTGTGTGTGTTATGCTGAGCATAATCTTGTTGGACACTTCACCGTGATTAAGCAGAGAGAAAATGTGCATCTTTGTGGATTATGTGCTGCAAAAGACATTTTTATAGTTTCTGCAGTCTGACATTTATTTTGCCTGATTTTCCTAAACAAAATCTCTTTATAAATACTTGCACTTGTGGTTAAATGTCAAAATGCATTGTGCAAAGCTAGAAAAAATATGGAGTTAACTAGTGCAGTGTTTCATGACACAAATCATGAATGCCTGAAGATCGTCCCATTTATATCCACAGACAAAATCTACTCCAGCAGACAAAATCTATTCGAACCTTATAGTGTAGGCCTATGATTTCACGCATTTTTCCACACAAAAGTGAACCAAAATGTAAATCACTTAAGGAGGAATTAGAGTACAAATAAAAACATTTATTTCACTTTATCATAAAAATCTGAAACAACCTGAATTTTTATTTGTCAATTCATGCAGCAAATGAATGCTCACTCATGCACTCAGTATGAAAGTAAATAATTTTAAACACCCAATAACAATTTTTAAGAATAAAATTCTGGTAGAATCAACCACTTAAAAAAACTGTCACTACTATAGAAACATTTGAAAATGACAGTTCATAATATTGCATGTTTTTGATATATCCTGTATATGGTTTTACTGAGAGTGTAGTGTGCCAACTTGCACCTAACCACAGTTTGCAGCCAAGGTCTTCAGCTGATCTTTCCTATGTAATTTCTATAGAAATTAAGTCAACGGCTCATGTAACATGAAACTCATCAGTATCCTGTATAATTTTTGTACATGTGTATTCAGAAAGACTGATTTCTCAACTTTAATTGTTGAATTGGGTGTTAATGCTACTCAGTGACCCACAAAAACTAATGAGTGATACTTTAAAAGGAACAGTAATCCTACACAGAAACTTCCAAGGGAAAAAAGATGAATTCAAATAGTGCTTCACATTATATGCATAATCTTATAACAAAGGAAGGTTAAACATGTGCACCAGAGAGAGCGTAATTAAAAATTTACATCTCATTAATATGATAAAACATGCAACACTGAGAAAAAAATTAAATTATTGTTCTTTTCATGACAAATATGTGTCTGTAGAAATATCTTACCTGGTTGTCATCTTGGAAATAGGAACTTTTGATTGTATTCAACCTTGAAACACATAAGTGAAGCAATGTGTCACCAGTTGAAGCAGACCGGGGGTTTGACTGAATTAACTCTTCCACCATACGAGCAACATGTTTGCGTTCATCTGGTGTTCGAGCAGTTTCCACAAGCAGATAAATTAGGTGAGTAATGCATTTTAGTATTCTGTCGAAACTCTCTTGCTGCCGTTTTTGAATAGGCCGTACCTAAAACAAAAATGTTATTGTCTCTCTTCAATATTTCTGAATATTTCACAAGTTATTGGAGATTGGTACTTCACAATAGGTGGAAATCAGTTCCTACCTCTGCATTCAGCAATAGCATAACAAGTGCAAAACATTCCAAATCAACCAACTAACTGTAAGCTGCAATGTTTACTCTAAAACGTTCCCAAGCCATGACAGCTATAAAATGCAGTAACAGAAATAGTCCATTAATAATAACATGATTAAAATATTGTTGGATTTACAGCCGGATGTCTCTGCAGTGAATAGTGACATCCGACTATATGCCCAACATTATTTTAATCATGAAATTCACTGGGAAACAACAATAATATGAGTAAGAGGATAAAAACATGCAGGTAAATTGTGTGTTACAAAATCAATGAACATGTTTATCCTCGAAAATTACCAAACTGTGGAAATATTATGGCTACTTCTATTTGTAGATGAATTTATTGATAGCTAACTCAATCTTTCAGTTTTCCTGCAAGTGGACATTTGAGCATATGGATGCAAATAAGATAATAGGGGTCGCTTGACAAAGAAGTGATGAAATCTATTGCAGACAGCTTGTGTGGCACATCGTACGGGCAGAACTATTGACCACTGTGTTATTGCCAGGTCACTCAGATCATAATTATGCTGAAACTGACTAGGCTCTAACATATATTTGGCTGAAAACTGCACCATACACTTGGCTGGGTGTGCTGCATGCTTTGGTCACTCGTACTGGTTGCATTTGATTTGCTTCCCTACAGAGTGACTTGTGCATTGAGTTTTTCGCTTTTATGAGATCCATTTCCTACCTTCCAAATCTAGCACCAGCATTGGCTAGATTAATCTGATTAGTGACATTTGTGTGAACAGAATGGTTCATGGCATTAAAATTAAACCTGAATATTCCTCTTTCTTGCTTTTGTAACATCACTACCACCATTATTTTACACACAAACAAAAAATTATGAAATTTTGTTATGGTTATTCTATCAAATATGCTGAGTTACATGTACAATTTAGGAAAATTAATTGCACTAGTTAGAGCAGCTCATGATAAGTGCCTTCATGGACATAGCACAGTTTACAAATGATATCAGCCCCAAACAAAAATTCTTTGCTGTCCGAAATACACATAATACAAATAATTTATGATCGCTCCACTTTCATAAAATTCTTGTAGAGTACACAGAGTGATAAACCAAAATACTTCCCTACTTATTCTACTTAGCATTACTTACCATTTACAGCGCAGTTGATAAGCAAGATTTTTATTTTTGAATTACTGAACACTTCACACATAGCTCTCCAATATGCCAATTTTTTGCTCAAATGTACATTTCAGTTATCCACTATTCAATCCTGTCCTGCTTTTTACTTAGCCATATGACAGGCTGGGAAGACATTAAAAAAAATTGAGTTCACTGAGTGAAGCAAAGCAATATATGCTTCAAATTAATAGCCCCAACACAATTAGAGTGAAAATACATATGAAAATAACCAACAAAAATCTCCATTAATGGCCACAGATATTATTAGTGTTACAAATGACTAATTCATACTTTATAATGAGCCACTACCACAATCACTATCTCGCAACTGGTAATATAAGACCTCTTATAGAATCTCTTAATTAAGAGGGTCAGCAGCCTTTTCAGTAGTTACAGGGCCAACAGTCTGGACGATTGACTGGCCTTGTAACATCAGCTAACATTGCTTTGCCATGGAGTTACTGCAACTGGCTGAAAGTAATGCGAAACAACATTCGTTAATTTTCCCAAGGACATGCAGCTCTACTGTTTGAATTTATGATGATGGCATCCTTTCGGGTAAAATATTCCAGCGGTAAAAAAGTGCCCCAGTCGGATCTCTTAATGGGGACCACTCAGGAGGATGTCGTCATCAAGAAAAACAAAACAGGCATTCTATGGATTGGAGTGTGGAATGTTTTATCCCTTAATCAAGTAGGTGAGTTAGAAAATTTGAAAAGAGAAATGGGTAGGTTAAAGGTAGACATGGTGGGGATTAGTGAAGTTCGGTGGCAGGATGAATAGGATTTTTGGCCAGATGAGTACAGGGTTGTAAATACAATATCAGTTGGTGGTAATGCAGGAGTAGGTCTGATAATCAATAACAAAATAGGAATGCAGCTAAGTTACTATGGACAATATGGTGATAGCACAAAGCCAACACTGTCCACAGTAGTGCAAGTTTATATGCCAACTAGCACTGCCGATGATGAGATCGACGAAATGTATGAGGAGACAAAAAAAATTATTCTGACCGTTAAAGGAGAAGAAACCGTAATTGTGATGGGGGACTGGAACTCTGAAGTAGGAAAGAGAAGATAAGGAAATGTAGTAGGTGAATATGGACTGGGGAAAAGAATGAAAGAGGACACCATGTAGAATTTTGTCCAGAGCACGATTTAATAATTACAAACACTTGGTTTAATCATGATGAAAGAAGGTTATATACGTCAAAGAGACCAGGAGACACTGGGAGACACCAGACTGACTTTATAATGGTAAGGCAAAGGTTTAGAAACCAGGTTTTAAACTGTAAGACATATCAAGCGGCAGATAAAGACTCTGACCATGATTTATTGGTTATGAACTGTAGATTAAAACTTAAGAGACTACAAAAAGGTAGAAAAGTAAGGAGATGGAAGCTGGACTAACAGAAGGAAACAGATGGGGTTGAGTGTGTCAGAAGGAGCATTAGGCGACAATTGGCTGAAACGGAGGAAAGTAATACAGTAGAATAAGAATGGGTAGCTCTGAGAGATAGAGTAGTGAAGGCCACAGAGGATAAAATAAGCAGATGGACAAAGTCTAATAGAAATCGTTGGATAACACAGGAGATACTGAACTTAACTAATGAAAGAAGAAAATATAAAAATGCATCAAGTGAAGCAGGCAAAAGGAAGTACGATCATCTGAATAATGAGGTTGACAGGAAGTGCAGACTGGCTAAGCAGGAGCGGCTTGAGGGGCATGCAAGACCGAAGAAGAATGTGTAACTAGGGGAAAGATAGAGACTGCCTATATAAAAATAAAAGATATTCGGAGACAAGAAACGCAGCAGTATGAATATCAAGAACTCAGATGGAAAACCAGTACTAATCAAAGAAGAGAAAGCTGAAAGGTGGGAGGAATATATAGAAACTTGAAGGCAGTATTCTAGAAATGGAAGATAACGTAGAGGAAGATGGGCTAGGAGATATGATATTGTGAGAAGCATTTGACAGAGCACTAAAGGATTTGAATAGAAAGAGGGACCATAGAGTAGATGATATTCGTCTGAACTGCTATCATTGTCAGGAGAACCAGTCATGATGAAATTGTTCCACCTAGTTTGCAAAATGTATGGGGCAGGGGAAATACCCTCAGACTTCAATACAAATATACTGATTCCAATTCTGAAGAAAGCAAGTGCAGACAAATGTGAATAGTACAGAACTATCAGTTTAACAAGTCATGGTTGCAAGATAACAACACAAATTATTTACGGAGGAATGCAAAAACTGGTGTAATCCGACCTTGGGGAAAATCATCTTATCTAAGAAGAGAGGATAATGAAAGGGAAACCTATGTTTTTAGCTTTTGTTGATCTGGAGAAAGCTTTTGACAATGTTGACTGGAATGCGTTCTTTCAAATTATGAAGATAGGAGGAATAAAATATAGGCAGTGAAGAATTATATTTAACTTGTACAAAAACCAGACAGCAATTATTAGAGTCTAAGGGCATGAAAGGTTTGCAGTGGCTGGGAAGGGATTAAGACAGGGTTGTAGCCTTTCCCCAATGTTGTTCAATCTATAGATTGTCTTGAAAGGAAGATATAATGTGAATATTAATAAGAGTAAAACAAGGGTAACAGAGTATAGTATCAGAAAATCAGGCAATGCTGGGAATAAGATTAGGTAATGAGACAATAAAAGTAGTAGGTGAGTTTTGTTATTTGGGTAGCATGATAAGATCTGATGGCCAACATAAAGAAGATATAAAATGAAGAAAAAGAAAAATGAGTCTGAAGAAGCGAAATTTGTTGACATTCAATATTAGCTTAATTTCAGTTGCTCTTGATGAAGAGAATGGAGGCTGTCATCCAGTTTTTTTTTTTTTTTTTCAAGAATTGACATGGCATGAGGTCCACTGTGCCACTGAGGACACGGAGGTGGTGGCGGTGATGATGATGATGATGATGCTGCAGGTGCACATAATTGAGGAAGTTGTTTTACCTATTTTGACTGGGTGACCACTCCTTTTCCAAGATATCCAAAAGTAAGATCAGGGCACTGAGTTGGCAACCATTAAGGAGCATTGGAGGAGAGGGGGACTGTCAAGTCTTATACTATGAGGGGGGAATGTTTCATGATTTGCTGCTCAAGGTCACAAAGGCAAAAAGGATGTTCTGCCAGTGGAGCTATTGCCATGTGTGTTTAAATAATTCTATGAAATTCCTTCGGGCGGAAATTTGGGTAATTTTAAAACCAGGATGAAAATTTGTGAGACGTTCATCTGGAAGGGAATGGATAAGCAGATTCAGAAATTAGTTCAATAATATAAGGTTTATGGCGTTAGTAAACTGGCTGTGAACTCCCTACAGAAGTTGTTGTCATCTAATGCAAAGTTGTCACCTATGGGTAAAAGCTATGTTGGTATTTATTAAATGGAATATGTTTTGAATCAATTAACTGATAACCTATATTGATTATGTTGGTCCATTTCCTAGATATAAGGAGAATAGGTTCATACTAGTGTATTTAGAACTGTATAGGTGTTTATGCTGGTTACTCCCAATAGGAACATTAGTAAATTGACAACAATAAAACATATGAAGATT
Organism: Locusta migratoria; assembly: GCA_026315105.1. Classification (NCBI taxonomy): domain Eukaryota; kingdom Metazoa; phylum Arthropoda; class Insecta; order Orthoptera; family Acrididae; genus Locusta; species Locusta migratoria. The sequence goes on along the minus strand of CM048746.1, from coordinate 421,609,952 downwards.
ATTTTAGGGACCTTTGGCCCATGTAGAGCTATTGTATCTGATTTTGTGCCTCCCTTGACTTCTGCTATTTTCTGAAACTTTTATTTTCTTATAGGGATAGTTCACACAACTACTGCACCTTATTAGCCAAACCCATCATTCACTGAGGCAATAAACAGGAACATGAGGGTAGCATTTACCACTTTCAATCATAATAATCACTATGTAAGACACATCATTGTATTGGGTAAGTTATGTCCTCAACACCACAATCAATAACACACACAAGGAAGCCCTTTTCAATCTCATGTTTGCATTTAAGCCTACTTCTCCCCCTCTCCAAATTTTGGAATTTAAATGATTTATTAACAGAGAAAGTGGATGCTGCACAAATCCACAATATGTGGAAAAGAACTAAGAAAAATTTAAAAGATCAGTAACCAGTGCTATAATGTAGGGAGACGGCCTACTGCTTTTAAGCCAGAGGATCAAATATTTGTAAGAAAATACGGAGCAGTAAGCAAGAGGGCCCAAGATGTGGATGCAGTTTAGAGATGGGCAATCTGCTCCTGAACTGATTCAAAGAGCCAGATCCTTCTAAGGAGTGAGTGATGGATGAATCCTTGAAAAAAGAGTGGTAGTTCATCCGATCCGAAAAGTCCCTCTGGTGACAGCAATGAGCTGCATAAGCACCCCTTGCCATATGCTTCAGAAGTTTCCTAAACCCCTTCCCATATGCTTCAGAAGTTTCCTAAGCTACAAAATAAATGTGGTAAAGACTGTGTGGAAGTATAAAACTGCAAAAACTGAGCGCCTAAACACGTGCAGCGCCTCTGTGCTGAGAGTCAAGAGTCACCAAGTCACAGAAGCACCGCGCTTCAGTGAGCGCGCAGCTCCTGAATCCCGCTAGCTTGCTGCTCGGCACAACTCCGGCGATCGAGGTGATCCGACCGCCAACTGAGTCGGTGAGTTACCTGGTTCACCTCTCCCAACCACTCTCCCGACTCCGCTCGTTTGCAGAGTCGCCCGTGTGGTGCGCTGCTCAGGGTTCCCCGCACTTTTCTGGCGAACCGCATGGTGCCGAACAAAGCGACTCCACGCATCACTCTGTTCTCTCAACTCCTATGTTCTGATAAAGCTTGCAGCTCACTTACGGAAACGATCATCTGAAGCAACAGAAACTGTCATATAGCCTAATGTCCTATTTCGAATAGTACTCGAGATGAAACATATTTATTTAATGTTACATGTTTTTTCTTAATAACAGGAAATATGCAGTCTGTAGCAAAAACACATTACTGTACAAAATTAAACTATATAAAATTTCCGCAAAAAAGATCCTACTCCATTTTTCTCGAAGACTTGTAGTTTGCATGAAGGGAGAAAGAGAGACAAAGTCTTGTGCAATGTGCATTCTCTGTTCCTTAGATTTTGTAAGCCCATATCACGCAGTTTCCTGACTTGATAGACGAGTATCCTGTAACAAATTATGCGTCTTTTATGCATCTACACTATTTTGGCCCATTGAAAACAATGACTATGTAATCCAATAACAAAGAAAATAACAATATGCATTAATGTTATCTATCTCTAAAACCATTCAGTTTCGGGAATGTGTCCATTTGAAATTTTTGCTGCTGGCCTCAAATCTTTGACAGTAACAACAAACTTGATTCCCAAGAGAGAAAACACTAGGATGTCAAACGAGATGTGTCTAAAATTACGTTTCTGAGTAAAATATCTTGCTATAATGTTTCATTATGAATTTAATGTGTTTGGTACAGCGGGATGTGTGTGTTTGCAATGAAAGATAAAATATATTGAGAAGCAACTGAAAAAGTATTTGACATGCTCTGTATAGAGAATATATAAAACTTGCACAAAAAAACTGGTGAAAGGGATGTAGTTATAGGAATTAAAATACAAGATGGAACGGAAATTGTACCAGCCTGAATGCTACCCCTGTACTACGCCGACTGTAAGAGTATCACTGCAGTTATTTACCTAATTATTTCTTTTGGTAAGACTCTCTTCGAACTTAATCAGTTATTGATGGTTTGTACTCACAAAAGAAAAACTCACTGACAACATAGTCAAAAGCATCTGTACTCATCATCGTATTTTCGAAGAATTTGGCTGGATATCTTCAGTCTTTTTTTCGTATTTGAAATTATGAATGAAATAGTCCACGAACATTTCTCACTTTGTCAATTTAATGGACATTACTCTTTTGACTCCTTATTTCCTAAATTAAATAAAGCTTTATTGCTTACTATGGAGCTATCATTATTTTATTGTTTGTGAGTGCCAGACTTTAGAAACAGGTGATCGGTTCCAGCGGCCATCTTGTAGTGAGAATCTGTCGCGCTCATCTAAGACACCCAGCCATGTCGCCGAATGTCACTGCTTGTAGCTGAATATCGCGTTTTGTCGCTCGCTTTTGTTGCTCATGTAGCACACGGCATTAGTGCGTGCGCATTGCTATTTTGCAGCGGCAGTTGCCACGTCCTGCATGGACCTCCCGCGCTATCACGTTTCATTCAACTCGCTCAAACTCGCAAACTACTCACTGTATAAATATGGAACTCGAAATATTTTATTCTGCAAAATATTCTATTTTTTGAATGAAAGTATACAAATGTAAAAATAATATTTTTTTTTTCTTTTTCCATTTATTTCACCTTCAAAAATATTTAAATTCTGTTATAACATTTTTAAATTTTAATGTAGGTGTAACTAAAAAATTTTAATTCTCGAAACTACCAAGGACTTACAACAAAATTATTACTGGCTGATTCCATAGTCACGGGTGTGACAAATAGACACGTTGAGATCAGCAGTAAAATAATTTTAAAATATCCCATATAAAAAATTCCTCTTTCAGTATATATCATTTAAAAGGAAATTGATTTTATTATTCCATCTGAATATAATTTTTTTTTGGTAGAAGATTAAAACCTATATTATTAAGCAAAATCCATGCGTCACAGGTGTGACAAAATTCAGAAGTACAACCTTACACTTTGACCTTTACAGGGAAAAATCTGTGAATTATATGATTCTATGGAAACCAATTAATAACTGTCTAATGCTGAAAACTCACTTTATTAGCCATGAAAGTATCAGAAAGAATATTAAATTATTTTCATAATACCAGCATAATTTTTGCTGTCACGGGTGTGACATAACTGTGTCACGGGTGTGACATGTACAAATATCTCTCAACATTTCAGAAAATTAAAGGTAACAGTTGATTAAAACCAAGTTTTTGGCAATACAATGCTTAAGTAAAGTGGCGTTTGTGTTAAATTAACAAAAACTCAAATCTTTAATATAAATTTTATAAACAACTCTTTTTTCAACAAAATAATCTAAACTTCTTCAGAATATTGCACAATATGGAGAATTTAAAGTAATGTAGGGTTGAAACAAATAAATGATTGAATATTTAACAACATTAAGAAATATAAACTGGCATACACATTTAAATAACTTTCTCACAAAAATAATAATAAACTCTATTTCCTTTCATTTGAATTGCAGGAGGATTTAGGACTTTAACAACATTCTTTTGTAAAGAAACAACTGAAATGTCATTTTCATTAGCACAAAAGAGTTTCTTTTCTTTCTTGCATGGCTTTAAAAACATCACCTTCATTTCATCGGCCACACAGTCTGACAAACAGCAACAAAATTCTGTCTATTTCCTCTCTGACTTTGAAGCTCTATGTTTAGAAAGGTTCCTGCTGTAATTTCCATGGGATTTATGGTTTAATTTATTTTATTTCCTGATGTTGTTTGTATGTCTTCAGCATTAGACTATTCAGAATCTGAATAAACATCAGAAAATTTCAGCTGTTTTCTGGATTTAGGGATCTCCAGAAAGACTTTATATCTTGTCATTTCACTGCCAGATGTTTCTGCTGCTAAAATGTGGTGACTGTCATAGTTTTTAAAGTAATGGTTAGAATGTACTTTAGGAATTGGAATGACATTCTCCCAAAACCTCGACTTTCTTTCCTTTGTCTTTTCCACATCACTGCTTGAAACAAAAAGTACATGAACTTCATTCAGCTTATCACAGGCATAATCACAAAATTCCTTTGCATTATTCACCACCACTTGACGACTTTTGATTCCTCTCCATACAGTTCTCTTCACAGTCCCTCCTATCCCATCAACAGCACCTTTGCCATGTGAAGCAGCAAAGAAGTTCCACTCAATTTCAACTCCCAAATATGACTTCGTATGGCAGAGATAGGACAACGTAAATTTATTTTTAAACTGTGCAGTGCAGTTGTCAGAAAACATGTGAATTTTTTCTAAATTTGTATTCTGCTGTTTCAAGTTTGCTATTATTTTTTCAAGAAAGCACCAAACAGCAAATTTGTCATGTGAAAGGTAATCACTTGCAATTACATAAGAAGAAACCTTTAAAGTATCCCACACACAGCATGTAAATAAAGTTACTTGTTTATGGCTCCAATGTGCAGCTTGAATTTCATCTTGTGATGTTAATGAAAAGTTCTCAGCAAAGTCAACTTGCATGACAACCTCATTTGGTGCAAGTGCTTTCTTACAAGACTCAAAATATTTGGCCTGTGTCTCCCTTATCCAGAAATGCCTTTTAAATGTTGGTATCTGGTTCTGTAACTCTTCAATGACTGTTTTCAGCGTTGATGTACTTTCCGTTAACTTTGGCACTCCGTCACAGTCCTTCCATTGTTTCCATGACAGAATTTTATCTTGATTTTCATTACTTATCCACAGTGAAAGGTCATGTTTACACTTTGTGCATTTTCCTGTCATACAGTCTTTATTTTGTATGTTACAAGAAATTTCCTGAAGCAACTGTTTAGAAGAATTAGGAAACTCAGGAATTACATGTGAAATGCATTCAGTGAGAAATTTAAAATTTGCATGGTATTTGCATACACACACATTATGAGGTGTTTCTGACACTGGAAGAATATGACTTGGCCTTAGATTATAAAATTTTGACTTTCCTAATGGAGTATCAGGATTAGTTTTCTTAAATTCCTCATAGGCCTCACCAACGGTCATAATCATATACCGTTTCTGAACGTGTTCACGTTTTTCACTTCCGGGGTGTCGAACAGATTTTACGTCACGAATGCCAGGAGTAGCTCGACTGACATCATCCTGACAAAAATACTCAATTACTTTATTTTTTGTTTCAGTTGACAATCTCCTTGATCCTTTAGCAGGTTTCTTAATGTTTCCTTTCATGTCAGCAAGATCCAGATCCTTAACCAGTTTCTTCACAACAGCAGTTCGTTTATTTGGACTGATTGGAAGTGACTTTTTCACCTTATTTACAGCTTTGCCTAAAGTTTGAGGACATTTGTAAGAGCCTAACTTACTAATTTGGTTTGTTACTGTCACATTTTTACGTTTCCTTTCTCTACACAACCTTTGTCTTGCGTTGTCCTTTTCTCTCTTTTTTAGTAGACTACGTCTGTTCATCAGTATTTCCTCTCTGTTCTTCATTCTTCTCATTTTCTCTCTTTCTCTCTCCTTTTTTAAATGTTCTTCATATTTCAGTGGGTCTTCCTTCATTTTATTCCTCATCTTTCTCATTCTTTCCGTTGAAGAACTCATTATCTGGGAATGCAAGATAAATTGGACATTTATTTTTAATGTCAGTAGATCTGTATTTACTTTGTATCTCACCAGTTTAATATTTCACATGAACAGAAAGTGATTGTTAAAAATATTAAACACTGGCATTTCATTCAGCTGGCATGCTTTCAAAAATGTCTGCATTTTGTCACACCCGTGACAAATGTTATGTCACACCCGTGACGCCATTCCTGGATAAAACACAGTTATTCCCAGAAATTAATAGGTTTGGGAGTTAATATATTGCCTTAACCTTACTTTCCCAGAGTATAAATAATTATGAAGTACTTGTTCAGGCAAGAAGCAAACTTTATCTTCTTTTTTGTCACGGGTGTGACAGTGATCCCTCTCAATTTCAAAAAGTGAAATAAAATCAAAAGAAAGCTTACCTGAAAAAATTAGTCAGTGTAGGATATCAAGGAAGCTTATTGTTACATAACAAGTTACTCATTGTTGCAGCAACTGACTTACAGACAGCAAATCAGTACAGCCAATATAACTAAGTTTTATGGTCTTCATGTGTGTGTGTTCAACTACAATCTTTGGGACGGCAATTCATAGTTAAATAGCTCGAATACAATAAAAATGAGTTTCAAATCAATAAATTTAGTATTTTGTTAGAGCAATCACATGCCTAAACCTTTACTTTTGTGATTAAAAAAAAATGACAATTTGGCTCATTTCATGTGGAATGAGCCTACTCTTCTTTCTTCTTTCACAATATGGCCAAATCAGATAAAGGTATAGTGACAAAAAAGCAATGTGACATCGTTTTATGTTTTTTATCAGTTGGTGAGTCGGTGAGCCATGAAAAAGAACTAGTTCATCCCAGTGAATGACTATTTCCGATCCGATCTCTGAAAAGATCGGTTTTGCCCATCTCTAATGCTGTTGCCTTCATTTAACTTCTGGTTACCTTACTAGTGAGGAAACCACGCAACAAGCTAATCTTTTAATGGAAGCCATAGCTGTTGTGGTCGGAGAGCCCCAACAAGGAAGAGTATGCTGCCTGAAAATTGATTACGTGACGACAATGGGCGCAGTTTGCTCCAGGGCTATCTGGCTGTAGTTTTTCCTCAAAGGAACTTTCAGATAGATACTTTTGCCTGTGTGAGCATGCTGTTTTATATGGTTTGTGTGGCTACAGATGTTACGAGTCTGTTGTAGCCTGCAGAGGTACTATGTAATTTAGCTTGGTCATCACACGTTATGTCACCTGAATTCAGATTTGTCTGCTGTCCTAGGTCTGACAATGTCCACATGAAATATTCAGCTAGTCACGGTCTGTTCTATTGGGATTTGAGTTTTCATTAATGTTCTTGGTAATTAACCTGTTACTTATTTATGCGTCAGTTCCTGAGGAATTTTTTATGGCTGTACCAATGAAGCATCCGCTAGCTCATTTCATGAAAGAATTTATTCCTACATTGCTTTGTGGGCATGTGATCTCGCTAGATTATTGTAAACCTTTACTAAAATTTGTGTGTGTGCGTCTTTGTTTTTAACATAGAATTTGCTCATTGGATTTTTTTTTTTTTTTTTTTTTTTTTCCTTATTAATCCATTTATGCATGACATCGCTTTGTAAATGAAATTACCTTTGATGAATTTAGTTTTAATTGGTGAGCACTATTGGTAGTTTCTGAATGAGTGTTTCTCACAGTAATCTGATATTGTACTGATTTGTTAAATAGTTGTTTAAACTAGTACTACTTTAGTATTGGATGCCGCACATTAAATTCACTTAATTTGACCATAGGGTGAAAAATAAAATATTTAAAATTTTTGTTTGAGTAAAATAAAAATAATTTTAGCAAGGGGCATAGAACACATACAGCTTAACCCAGTTCCACCACTCCCTCTATGGGTACAAGGGCGAGAGGCTGATTTGTAATATTTCCGGAGGTCTAAGTTAGGTTGGGAGTCAACAATTTGGTTGTTAAATGGGGAAGTCAAAAAAAGTAAAAGCAAAAAATATGATTGTGATAAATATGCTATCTTAAGATTGAGCATTTGAAACTAGAGCCTCATTTAAGCTGCACAAATTACCTATTCCACAATTTTAGCTTGTGGTAGGCATTACCAACGTACTGTATGTTTCATGGGGCCCTTTCTAGCCTTTCACCAAAGGGTCAGTTTCTCTGAGTGACAGATATAGTTACTAAAGAGTTGAGTTGCAGCATTTTGAGCATGGACTACAAGATGTGATAGAAAAGAAATCAGACTGGCAACAATGCGGGCTATCTGACAACATTGTGTCGAATATCCTGTGCTAAACTGGTTTGTTTATCCCTTCCAATTCCTGTTGTTTTATAAAAGTGACCTTGAAAGGCTCAGGAAAAATGTGATTCATGTGAGAACAGACATTGCAGCCAAGTAAATGCTGCATCATGACAATGCCCCGTGTCACACAACCCTTTCCATCAGTGAATTTTTGAACTCAAAATGTATTACTATTGTTCCTCAACTCTCCTATTCACCTAATTTGAGTCCTTTTGACTTTTTCCTTTTCCCAAAATTGAAACATGTCCTAAAAGGATGTCACTTCAGAACTCTGGAGAACATTCAAAAAGATTGTTACCAACCAATTACAAGCCATACTATTTGAAGACTTCCAGTGATGCTACCAACAGTGGGAACAATGACTCCATCAGTGTATGGCTGTTCAAGGGAACTATTTTGAAGGGGATAACACTGTTGTTTGAAAAAACTAAAACCTTTAGTAAGTACAAACTCTCATTACTTTTCTAACAAACCTCGTAATGGGATTTTAGCAAAATATTTGCAAGATATTAAAACAACAGCTCACTGCTTTTACCTAGTAGAGTTTCACTGTTTTACAACTGCAACTCCATAATATTACAAAAATTCTTTGTAATATTAACTACAATAGCATCTAAAATACTTCAAATTTGGCAATTTGAAAAGCATATACGCAACCATGAAATAAAATTTGGAAAACTAGTCTATTAATAAAGAGGCATAACATACAGCTTAAGGTATAAGCATGATTTATTCCAAATTTATAAAAACTGTAAATAAAGACAAATAAAAGTATGGCAATTTCTTTTGCTCCGTAATATTTATGTTCTAATATACAGGACTTTAACCTTTGTAATTACCTCAAGCAGCTTCCTCATCTCTGGAAGTTCACGTCCGAGTAACTGAAACACGGCAGCTACATCTTCAAAACGAGGTTCTCCTTCTGGCTGTCCAGCACCGAGTACTTCAAGATTCTTTTCATTCAAGTCAACAAACAAGCGCACAAGGGCTTGTGCAGTGAAGCAAGTATCATTATACAATATCTGTTGGATGAAAGAAAAAAAAAAAAACGTGTTACTCAAATAACAGACAAGTCAATAGGCTAAATCAATCTTAATGGGGACAATTTTAATCATCTGAGAATAGCTGAAATATTATTAGCAATCAAGACCTTTTTCAACAACTATTCACATTCAGATGATTGAAATAGTTTCAAGGGGTTGTTCTTCCGGGGGCACTCCGGCCACAATCAACATTACTTCATCCAATGAAATAGAATGGTTTTTTTTGCATATATCAGCAGAGACAGTAAACAATTTTTCAAAGTAATAAATTGTTAATTTCAAAAATTATTGCAAATGAGAGGTGTATGCTGACTGCAAGTACCATAACTGTCTATCTAATACCCAAAGAAAAGTCTTACTTTATTAAATTAAAATGTTTATAAAGAATTTTGTAAACATAATAATTATAGGTATTACAAGTTGACTGAATCATTACAATTCCAAAAGAGTCATAAAACAAAATTTAATTCAGTATTACTAAAGTTGCCTGCTTGTCCTGCATGACAAATAATGGTAAATTAATCTTAAGTAGTTTAGGGCTAAGATGATCCCTCGGCACACATCTGCTGGAGCCTGATGCATAACAATCTTGAATCTCTGGCTCAACGCATTCAACAAACACGACACAATTACAGGTAATAAGGACTGGGGGAGTATTATTTTGAAAGTGACAATGAGAAAGTCATCAGAGCTTGAGCACTTGCTTCTACCAGACACAAATGGGGCAGGGAAGTTGCCACAGCTTTTAGTAAGGAACTATCCCAGCAAGTGATGGCAACAATCACATGAAACCTACTAGTGCTGGTGTATAAGTGGATATTTTAACCCCAAATACCTCAAATGTTACTGTGTAAGCCAAAGGGGAGTGGTTCTGATAACATGTGAGAAAGAACAAACAAACAAAAGAAAAGAAGGAAACCATAGAATTAATGGCAATTGTGCCTAAACAGCATTGTGAAAACTTAAGCTTCATTGTTATTGAAGCATCTTTTGTATGCCTAATGAAGAAAAGTTCAAGTTGGAATTCCTCCCCTGCCACCCTTTCTCTGCTCCCCCTTCCTTTAATGAATTCCAAACTGCATATCATATTCTCTCTTATTAGTAACTTTACACTCTGCCAGGTAGAACACAATGTTCCATCCAACCCTTGCCCTGCAACCTTACCCCTCTAGTGAGTAGGTTTATAATGGCCCTAGATGGCAGTCATTTGAGCATAAGCTGTGCCTGAGTATATGTATGTAAGATCTTTTTTTGATGAAGGATGTGAGTTAATTTAAGTTGTGTGATTGTCTTTTCTACGTGCCTGCCTGCAGTTAGGTGATAAAATTCTATATGTTCGTGAAGTTGATAACTATTGTTACAGGGACCATGAATTAGTTTTATTCTTTTAAAAATGTCCATGTTATTTTCTCACAAATTAAGTTTTACACACTTACAAAATTATAAAAATACAGACACATAAAGAGTCTTTTGGGTTATGTTAGATATGACATTATCTCTCTTAGAGCATAAAATGGAATAATGGTGTAATTATACTCAAAGTTAAGGGCTACCTATTTGTGGGATATCAGTGAATCAGAGCTCTTAGTGTCACATGTGAATCGTACAGCACATGCTACAATAAGTAGTTCATATATTATCATTTGTACCTTGGTGCATGTAGGCCAATATAATTTATTATTTGCTTGTCATTGGGAGCTCCAATGTTAGGCAGGTTGATGGAGCCCCTTAGGGAAATAGCTGCAAAGTCAGGAAAGAAGGCCAGTGTGCACTCTGTTTGCTTCGTGGGGGTATCATCCAAGATGTGGAAAAGGCTCTGCAAGTGGCGATAGGGAACACTGGGTGCACCCAGCAAATCATTGCTCATATGTTAGCTACCAATTTGCAACATCATTCCCAGAACTGCCCTAGATCATCTGGTTAGGAGTTGAGTGGAAGGGTTAAAGCAGAGGCTCAGTAGATTCTGTGGTGATCTTTGACAGAAATTTATCAACCTCCACGATTGGGTGGAGAAATGCAGTATATCCTCCTAGAATATGTCACGCATGCACAATACACAGGAAGCAGCTACTAGTGCAGTGGAATACATGTTGAGTGCACACGAGGGATTTTTCGGGTTAGAGAAATATCTCCACAGGCCCCATAAAGATACCTGCTTATTCCAGTCAGAGCAATACTCAGCACAGCAGAATGGAGAAAGAATAGGTTAATACAGTGATAGTTCATTGCAGGAGCATCAACGGCGAGGTCCCACAACCACCCTCACTTATAAATTGACACAATGCCCATGTAGTACTGCAGATGGAAATCTGGCTGAAACCCAATGTCAATAATAGTGAAATCTTAAACTCAGACTGAAACGTTTCTTTAAACTCACGCTAGTAACAAGTTGATACTTAACTCTCTACGATCAATTGTTGATTTGTTAGGACGGATAGGATGTGTGACTGCTATGTACGGATGCAGGAGGAGCTGCCCACTGTTCGTGACCAGCTGAGCGTGCTGTTGACTACGATCAACTGTCTTTGGGCTACTGCCTCAGAGTGCTGCGGCAGTAGGGAGTCTGGTGCATTGCATGGGACAGCTCAGGGTTACATGCTTCACTCATGGTCCCCAATGCTGGACCATCTTTGCATGTACCAGGCACAGTTGAGCCACCCTCTCCACAAGGGGTGAGGCGGATTCAATAGGATTCACATCGATCGGGTCAGAAGGTCAATGTGGAGGCTGGCCATGTGGCATCGCCCGTTCTGCCTGTGAGTCGACATGTGACCGCTTCTTCAACAGAGTGTGATCAGGCACACGGGGGTGGGGTTTATTAGTGATTGGGAGCTCCAATGTTAGGCAGGTGATAGAGCCCCTTAGGGAAATAGCGGAAAGGTCGAGGAAGAAAGCCAGTGTGCACTCTGCTTGCTGGGGGGTCTCACCCGAGATGTCGAGGATGCCCTTCCGGCGGCGATAGAAAGCACTGGGTGCACCCGACTGCAAATTGTTGCTCATGTCAGCAGCAATGACTCCTACCATCTGGGTTCAGAGGTCCTCAGCTCATACAGGGGATTGGAGGAGTTGATGAAGGCAGAAAGCCACACTTCTGGGATGGAATCTGAGCTAACTATTTGTAGTGTCATTCCCAGAACCGAAAGCGGCCCTCTGGTATGGAGCTGAGTGGAAGGCTTAAACCAGAGGCTCAGACAATTCTACGGAGATTTGGGGTGCAAATTTCTCATTCTCTGCTATGGGGGAGGATAAATGTAGGGTCCTCCTGAAAAGGTCAGGTGTGCACTACACGAGGAAGTGGCTACAAGGGTAGCAGAGTACATGGTGGAGTGCACATGTGGGTTTTTGGGTTAGAAAATTCCCTCCTTAGACCCAACAAGATGGCTCTTGAACTGCGACAAGGTAGTAGTAGGCTACAAGGAATGATAAGATCACTGTAGTATTAGTTAACTGCAGGAGCATCTATAGAAAGGTCCCTGAACTGCTCTTATTAATAAATGGTCACAATGGCCACATAGTACTAGGGACGGAAAGTTGGCTGAAACCAGATGTAAGCAGTAATGGAATTCTAAACTCAGATTGAAATGTATACCGCAGAGACAGGCTGGACAGTGAAAGGGGAGGCATGTTTATAGTGATAAAAGGTGCAATCGTATCAAAGGAAATTGATGGAGATCCGAAATGTGAAATAATTTGGGTGAAGTTCACAGTTAAGGCAGGCTCGAACACAGTAATTGGATGTTACTATAGGCCTCCTGGCTCAGCAGCTGTTGTGGCAGAACACCTGAAGGAAAATATTTCGAGTAGATTTCCTGATCTTGTTATAGTTTTGGGAAAGTATTTTAGTTTATCAGATATACACTGGGAGACACAAACATTTATTATGGGCGGTAGGGACAAAGAATCCAGTGAACGTGTTTTAAGTGCATTATCTGAAAACTACCTTGACCAGTGAAACAGAGAAATGACTCGTGGCGATAACATATTAGACCTTACAGTGACATACAGACCCGAACTATTCGAAGCAGTTAACGCAGTACAGGGAATCAGCGATCATAAAGTGGTTACAGCATCAATGATTTCCACCACAAATAGAAATGTTAAAAAATGTAGGAAGATTTTTCTGTTTAGGAAAAGTGACAAAAAAGCAGATTTCAGAGTACTTGACGGCTCAACAAAGAAGTTTTATCTCAAGTACAGATACTGTTTAGGAACAGTGGACAAAGTTTAAAGCCATCATACAATATGTATTACAAGAGTATGTGCCAAGTAAGGATCATAAGAGATGGAAGGGAGCCACCATGGTACAACAACAGAGTTAGAAAACTACTACAGAAGCAAAGAGAACTTCAATGCAAACAAACATAAACAAAGCCTTGTAGACAAACAAAAATTACACAAAGGTAACTGTAGCCTGAGGAGGGCTATGCGAGAGGCATTCAACAAATTCGAAGTTCTATGTACTGACTTGGCTGAGAATTCTAAGAAATTTTGATTTTATGTCAAAGCGGTAGGTGGAACAAAATAAAATGTCCAGACACTGTGACGAAAATGGTACTGAAACAGAGGACGACAATCTAAAGGCTGAAATACTAAATGTCTTTTTCCAAAGCTGTTTCACCGAGGAAGACTGCACTGTAGTTCCTTCTTTAGATTGTCACACAGATGACAAAATGGCAGATATCGAAATAAATGACAGAGGGATAGAAAAACAATTAAAATTGCTTGAAAGAGGAAAGGCCGCAGGACCTGATGTGATACCACTTCAATTTTACATAGAATACACAAAGGAACTTGCCCCCCCCCCCCCTTCTTGCACTGGTGTACTGTAGGTCTCTAGAAGAGTATAGCATTCCAAAAGATTGGAAAATGGCACAGGTCATCCCCGTTTTCAAGAAGAGATGTCAAACAGATGTGCAGAACTATAGGCCTATATCTCTAATGTTGGTCATTTTGGAACATGTATTATGTTCAAGTACAATGACTTTTCTGGAGACCACAAATCTATTCTGTAGGAATCAGCATGGGTTTTGAAAAAGGCGATCATATGAAACCCAGCTCACGCTATTCATCCACAAGACTCAGAGGGCCATAGCCACAGGTTCTCGGGTAGATGCCGTATTTCTTGACTTCCGTAAGGCGTTCGATAACAGTTCCCCATTTCCGTAATGTTTTCATGATTACTAAATGATCCTGTAACGAAGTGTGCTGCTCTCCATTGAATCTACTCTACCCCTCCTGGTACGGATCCTATACTGGTGAGCAGTATTCAAGCTGTGGGGAACCAGTGTACTGTAACCTACTTCCATTGTTTTTTGGACTGCATTTGCTTAGGATTCTTCCAATGAATCTGTCTGGCATCTGCTTTACCGACAATTCATTTCATATGGTCATTCCATTTTAAATCACTCCTAATGCTTACTCCCAGATAATTTATGGAATTTCAGTTGCTAACCTGATATAGTGTAGGTAAATGATAAAGTCTCTTTCTTTCTATGTATTCGTAACACATTACTCTTGTCTACATTGAGATTCAATTGCCATTCCCTGCACCATGCGTCAATTCATTGCAGATCCTCCTGCAAAAAGCCTCAGCGAACTTCAGATGTTTTATATATATGACCTTGTGGATAACATCCGAAATTCATAAACTATCTGGGAATAAGCATTAGGAGTGATTCAGAATGGAATGACCATATAAAATTAATCATTGGTAAAACAGATGCCGGGCAGATTCATTGGAAGATTCGTAATCAAATGCAGTCCAAAAAACAATGGAAGTAGATTGCAGTACACTGGTTCACCTACAGCTTGAATACTGCTCACCAGTGTAGGATCCATACCAGGAGGGGTTGATAGAGGAGGTAGAGAAGATTAAACAAAGAGTAGCACACTTCATTACAGGATCATTTACTAATCATGAAAACGTTACGGAAATGATCGATAAACTCCAGTGGAAGAGTCTGCAAGAGAGATGCTCTGTAGCTTGGTATGGGCTTTTGTCATAGTTTCACGATGATATGTTTACCAAATAGTCTAGCAGTATATTGCTCCCTCCTATGTATATCTTGCGAAGAGATCATGGGGATAAAATCAGAAAGATTAGAGCCCACACAGAGTCATACCACAATCTTTCTTTCCGCAAACAATAGAGACTGGAATAGGAGAACCGACAGTGCTACTCAAGGTACCCTCCACCACACACTGTCAGGTGGCTTGCGGAGTACGGATGTAGATGTAGAACGTATACAACAGAAATAGGCTGAACACTGAAAGGAGATAAAAAAAACATGATTGTTTCAAGTGAGAGTATTAAAGATCCAGTTCATTAAATAATTTGGGTGAATATGAAGGTTGAAAGTGGATTGAACATGGTCCTACGATATTTTTTGTAGACCACCTACCTCTGCAGCAGTAGTAACTAACACTCGAGGGGCAACTTGGAAAATATTCCCTGTAGATTTCCTAGTCATGTTACAGTTTTAGATGGAGATTTTAACTTAAAAGACAAAGACTGGGAGATTCGCTTGTTTAGAAAGAAGACAGGGACAGAAAATCAAGCAAAACTGTTTTAAGTCTTTACCTGAAAATTACCTCAAGCAGTTTAATAGAGAGCCAACTTGTGGCATGTAGAGTCTCATACCTACTGAAGACAAATAAACTTGAACTTTTCGACTCAGTGTAGAACAGGAAATCAGTGATCATGCAGCCATCACAGATTTGAAAGATACAGCTGTAAATATAAATACCAAGAAAAGTAAAAAGATCCTCTTATGTAACAAAAGCAAAAAGGGACAGAATTCGGAGTACTTGACTGTTTAACATTTAGTAACTAGTACTGTTTCGAGCAACTGTGGATGTAGTTCAAGAGCACCATACAATGCACATTAGATAAGGATGTGCTGAGTAAAATTATGAGAGATCCTCCATTATTCAACAGCGGAGTTAGCAAAGTTGGGTGAACTGAAGACTAGGATACCACCCATCAGGTTTGACTCTTGACATCAACTTCTTGCAAGATAATTTTGAGTCGTCTGTGTTTACAGGTGGTGGTGGTGTGTGTGTGTGTGTGTGTGTGTGTGTGTGTAGGCATGTGGTGACGTGCACTTGTGGTGGAAGTTAAATAGTTTGTGGTTGATTTTGGTTGTAATGTCCATATGGCGTCATTCTTCATGTGCGTGTGGTGCGGTTGCTTCTCTTAAAGTTGTTTTCTGTCATTTGTGCCTTCCTACATATTTTAACACTGTGATGTTTCAGGCATAGTTCACAATTTATAATTTCATATGTTTTGTTGATCTGTTTTTGTAAGGATGGACATGACAATCAATTATACACCTAATTCTTTCACATTGTGTGACGCACTGAGGAGAGACTATAATGGCCACGATAAAATTTCTCAGCTGCTTGGTGTTAAGAGCTGATTTTTGTGTGTGTGTACAAGATGTCGGCAACCAATGAAGCTAACGAAAGTCATGGAGAGGGAGGGTAGGGGGAGGGGGTTATGTGCCTATGTGGGTGTTGTTTACTTTTCACTGTAGTGTTCAGTACACTGGGGCACATTTTTGGTAAGTTTGTTTTAATCTAATGACTTTTTGTAGTGTATTTTCTATTGGTGTTGGTGGTAGTTGGGGATGTCTGTGTAAGTTTCAGATCACTAATGGGGATTTTCAAAGGTGTTTCCGTAGCGTGTGTAGGTTGGCAACATACCATATTGCTTGTAGGCAATGTGGTGTGATGTGAGTATTGATTTTGGCAAAGCCAAAGAATTTGAAAAGTGAGAAATTGGTTGTGATGACAGAGTGATCTGCAGCATAGATCAAGGTCTAGGTTAGGTTGGGAGGTGGCAATTTAGTTGTGAGTTGAAAAAGCCAACAAATGTGAAAATACAAGAGTGGCTGTATGATATGATTCTTTACTTGAAGTGTCTTATAGATCAATTGAACTATTCGATTCCATATTTCCATGTATAGTTTTTATGTCCCCACTCCAAACACCTACATACCCGTCCTTGTTCAGATACTCATTTTATTGATTTTACGTTAAATTTTGCGCGTTTATATGTGCATTGTTAGTGCTTTTCGTGATTGTTTTGCTCGCTGTATTGGCAATGAGTATATACGTAATTGCCATCATGGGTCAAAACTGACAGTGGTAACCCGGTCTTCAGTTATGCCAAAAACTGATGTGAAAGCTAAGATAACTTTATTGCAAATTTAAACATAGTTAATGTCTTGGGAACTTCACAAATTGAAACAATGTGGGAGTACTGTCTACGGAATGCATGGCCGCTTCCCATCAGAGGTTCAACTCTTCTCTTGGGCATGGGTGTATGCATTGCTCTTAACATAAGGCTGCTTGTGACAGCAAAGTTCTGTGTGCAGACTTAACAGAAAGTGCTAAGAAATTTTGGTTCTACGCCAAATCAGTAAATGGTTTAAAACCAGATATCTAGAAACTCTGTGATCGTAATGGTGTTAAAACTGAGGATTACGCACAAAATATCAAAATACTAAAGGTTTTTTTCTCATAGTTGTTTAACATAGGAAGACTGCACTGTAGTTCCTCCTATAAAGCATTTCACTGGTGACAAAGTGACAGACATTGAAAAAATGTGAAACAGAAAAGAAACTGGGTAAAAATCTACCAACCATTCTGGCGGCCTCACATGATTACGTCCTTTTGTACAGACCATGAAGTATATAATTAATTGTGCACCTGCTCTGTGATTAACAGGTTCTTGTATGAATCCTTGTCCTCTCAGTAAAAGCAGTAAAACAAAGATTTCAGGATGACAGTTTTGCGTTGTCATGAGATTGGCTACTATCAACGTCACATGAGTGGCAACATTATCACATGGGGCTGTCAGGATGGCGAGTAAAATTTAACCAGAAATTGAAATAGCTTGACAGAGGAAAGACAGCTGGACTTGATGGGATACCAATTTGAGCAGCATACTGAAAAAGCGAAATATTCCTACTGATCAGAAAAAAAGTGGAAGTCATTACTATCATGTGTGCAAAACTATGGATGTACATCTCTGAAATTGGTGAGTTGCAGGACTTTATGGGATATCAGAACAGCTGTGAGACTAGATTGAAGAGCTTCTCGCTAACAGAATGCAGCATGACATTCTCAATGTTGAGCTAAGTTTTCAGACATGAAAGTGATTTATGGCATGCCCTAGGGGAGTATTAAGGACCATTGGTTTTCACAATTTATATAAATGACCTGTAGTTAACATCAGCAGTTCAATGAAACTTTTTGCAGATGATGCTGTAGTATATTGTGAAATGGCAACACTGGAAAAGTGTAGTGAAATGCAGGAGGATCTGCAGCATATCAAAGCATGGTTCAGGGAATGGCAATTGAGCTTCAACTTAATCAAATGTAAAGTGTTGTGTTTACACAGAAAGATTCTTTATTATAGCCTATAACTACACACTAGCAGGCCAAGTTCAGTGGAGGCTCACCTGTAGACAGGGATACCGCCCGCCAGTTTTGACCCGTGATGTCATCGCAGTGCGGTAGTTTTGAGGTACACGCGTATTTGTAGAAGGCGTGAGTGATTATGTGGTGGTTGAATTGAAGATGCTAGCTTTGTACATTTTGTTATCTATAATAACAACAGATTAGTTGTATGTACAATACAGAAGTATTAAGATATCACATATACTGGTTTTCTGACAACTTGATGATGTCATGGGTTAAAGCAGATGGGTGGTATCTCAGTCTACAGTTATGTCCCTTAGGAATTGTCGTCCATCAAGAAATGAAGTATGTTACAAAACTCTTGTTCGGCCAGCTCTCAAGTATTGTTCATTAGTTTGGGATCCGTACCAGGTAGGGTTAATAGAAGACAGAGAAGATCCAATGAAGAGCTGAAAGCTTCGTTAAGGGCAAATTTAGTAAGTGCGAAAGCATCACTGAGATCATTAGGAAACTCCAGGGCAGACACTGCAAGAGAACATTATGTATCATGACATGGACTTCTGATAAAGTTCCAAGTGCATGCGTTTCTTAGGCATTAACCAATAATTTCCTTCCGGTTATGTATAGGTCACAAGGATAAAATTAGAGACCACTCAGCAGCATACAAGCAAATGTTTTTTCTGCGAACAAACTCGACAGGAATAAGAGAGAGAAGTGACAGTGGTACACAAAGTACCATATGCCATACATCGTAAGGTCTCTTGCTGAGTATGGATGTAGATTATCTTATTCTGTCCACTGTTTGACTATTGCTGCTGACATAATCTAATAACACATAACACAGTGGAAAGTCTAGATTGGAATTAGCAATATAGTAATAGAACAGCTTACAACTCACCACAAAGACGTGACGACGAGTCTTTTTTGTGTGCCTGTCGCAGCTCGTCGCCATGCCTTTGCAGTGAGTTGTAAACTGTACTATTATTATTATTATTATTTATATATATATATATATATATATATATATATATATATATAGTGCTTGCGTTTCGATATGTCTGAGTGTGTGTGTATTTGTTTACCTTCCTTTTTTTCCCCTAAGGTAAGTCCTTCCACTCCTGGGATTGGAATGACTCCTTTTCCACTTCCTTAAAACCCATATCCTTCCCTTTTCCTCCCCTTTTTTCCTCTTTTTCCTGAAGAAGCTGCCAGTGGTGGCGAAAGCTTGTATGTGTGTTTGTGTGTGATTTTATTTGTTTCTCTCGACGAGCCGGTCCTTTTGGTAAGTCATCTCTTTTCTATTTTTATTTTTATTTATCCCACCGGGAAAGTTTCCCTCTATAATTTTCGTTTCATCAATTTATATATATATATATATATATATATATATATATATATATATATATATATATATATATTTTACAATGGGATTCATTTCCTCTTCAACTGAGCCTTAACTGACAAATGATAGGCCTAAACTATGTTTGTGGAAATATTGAAGAGAAAGATTATAGACATCAACTAACATTAATCAGAGTACAACCTGCTTTTGTGTTTCATTCCCAACAAAAGGCCACACATAAAAATAAGTATAATGGAGAACATTATCTAACTATTGTCGTCCACTACGTGGCATTTACAAAATGACAAATATTAAAGATACAATAATTCCCCTACAAGGGTGGTGTGGTTTTTTACCAGTTTTTATGGTAGGCCTGTATATGGAAGGTGTGTTAGTGACAGAGTAATATGCTGAACAACTGACTATTTACATGTAGTATTTATGAGGAAAATTAATTTACTCACTGGAAAAGGATACACCAACAAGCTGTCACCCATAGAGCAGGAACAGCAATATATATTTTCATTAATGAAATATTAAATGCTCTGGATAACCGTAAATCACCCGTTGGGATGTTTGTGATCTATCAAAGACCTTTGATTGTGTTAACCATGGAATTCTTCTAGATAAGCTTAAGTATTGTGGTATGAGTGGGAAAGTGCAGAAATGGTTTAAATCATACCTAACTGGAAGAGTTCAGAAAGTTGATATAAGTAATTCAAATAATATACAAAAAACAGTAGAGTCCTCAAACTGGGGAACTATCAAGCATGGGGTGCCACAGGGTTCAGTAATGGGACCTTTGCTGTTCTTAATATATATTAATGATTTGTCTTTCTATATTCATAAAGATGCCAAGCTAGTTCTCTTTGCTGATGATACAAGAATCGCTATCACATCCAAATCACAGGAATTAACTGATGAAATTGTCAATGTAGTATTTCAGAGAATAATTAGGTGGTTCTCTATAAATGGACACTCTTTAAATTTTGAAAAAACACAGTATTTTCAGAGTCACACAATAAATGGCATCACACCATTAATTAATATTGACTTCAACCAGAAATCTATAGCTAAGGTAGAATATTCAAAAATTTTAGGTTTATGCATTGATGAGGGATTGAATTGGAAGAAACACATTAAAGATCTGCTGAAACGTTTGAGCTCAGCTACTTATGCTATTAGGGTGACTGCAAACTTTGGTGATGTACAACTGAGTAAACTAGCATACTATGCCTATTTTCATTCTCTGCTTTCTTATGGCATCATATTCTGGGGTAATTCATCATTTAGTAAGAAAGTATTCATTGCCCAAAAGCGGGTCATCAGAATAATTGCTGGAGCCCACCCAAGATCATCCTGCAGACATTTATTTAAGGATCTAGGAATCTTCACATTAGCTTCACAATATATATATATATATATATATATATATATATATATATATATATATATATATATATATATATATATATATATATATATTCACGCATGAAATTTGGGCTGAAGTGCAGTTTATGAGTCCGCGAGTGGCGTTTCATGTTTGGACGTTGGCAACGGCGCCGGATCCAATCACCAGTCGCGTTCGCGCGGCCAATAACAAATAGCTTTCTCTTTATGGTTCATAAACAAGTCAGCATAGTGGATGTAATGATCTTTAGATCAACATATTGCATTGCAATAAATGGATTTATATTTACATTCTATAATGGAGATTGAGAGTATGGCTGTACTATGTAGTCCAAATTATTTTCACCAGTGATTTTAGTTGTGGTGATTGCATGACTTTTGCAGCCTTTACGAGCGCAATTACTTATACTGAGCGGTTCTGAATTGGATATTCAGGCGCTACTACGAGACAAAACTTCTTGTGTTACCTATGTATCTAACCTTAAGGCTGCGCTGGCCTGTTGTTTTTGAAGTTATCAATAGTGTGTTAAAGAGTAGTCTGAAGTCTGTTGGAAACATCCTTTCATTTAAAACAGTGATTTGTAGCGTAGCCTTCAGATGGTTAGGTATAGGTTAAACAAGAATTTTTTTTTAGTATGTGAGGGCGCGTAACGCCCGATTCTCTGGTTCAGAACCGAAACTTTGAGATACACGATTCTTCCAAATTAACCAACATCTCGTTTTTTCTTAGGGAAGTGAACACTAATTTTAATAACTTTCATTATTCACGTATTTGAATTCACTGGAAAAATGTTCAATCATATTACTTGAGAGAGAAACACAATTGAATTTACACTGCAAGAAATTATTAAATCTGAACGAAAAAGCACGTGAAGAAAGGCCAAATTCACAACACATGAAATGCGAAATCTGGCTGGCTGCCTTCACCTGCGTCATTCATCGCGCCGTTACCAACGTCTACGCTTGAACCACAACTCGCGGACTCATAAACTGCACTTTTACCAAAATTTGTTATTAACAGTTCAACTGAATTCAAATGTAATAGCAGTATGCTAGGAGAAAGGGTGACCTACACTATTCAAGGTTAAATTTAGCTCTGTCACAGAAAGGGGTTAATTATTCTGCCACAAAAGTCTTTGGTCACTTACAAAGTAGTATCAGAAGTCTGACAGATAGCCAACTAGCATTTAAAAATAAATTAAGAGTGTTTCTGAATGGCAATTCTTTGTACACATTAGATGTATTTCTAGATAAAAGTTAGTACTTTACGGAAAAAACCATACATAAATAAAAAATAATAATAAAGTAGTAAATAAAATATTCATATATTGAGTGTCATGTAATATTATGTATAGATATATTTCATTTAACTGACATGTTCCACATCATTATGAAGTGTTGTATTCATGATCTACGGAACAAGTATTAATCTAATCTAACTTCAAATTATATATTTCAAGGTGAACAGAAAAGGTACATGCTCTTTCACAACCTACTGACAGAGAATGAGGGGAATAATCTTTTGTGTCCACCATGAAATCAATAAAAAAAATGCTGTTTCTGCGGGTGACAGGTTCTTGATGTACCCTTGTCTGGTGAGTATATTAATTATCCTCATCAGTACTACATGTTTAAAAACCATAAAGACTAAAACTATTTCTTATTGGCTGCTTTCACTTCCTGTCATCCATTGCGACATTGCCAATGTCTACACATCAAGCACCAGTCGTGGACTCATAAATTGCACTTTAACCCAATTTGGAGATGAGATAGCCGTATAATAATCTGAGACTAAAAGAGTCTGATTGCAGCTACCAATCATGTCTTTGAAGACTATAATAGGCTACACGGTAAAATTAAATTATACTTTTAGGACAGCGGTAGTGTAATGTTGGCAATGAAATGTTTACATTATGATGATAATTTATTTACTGACCAGACAAGGGTAGGCCTACATAAATAACCTGTCAAGCATTTATTTGTTTCAAAGTCAACACAAAAAGATTATTCCCCCCCCCCCCCCAATCTATGTGACTGGGTTAGAAACACACACACACTCTCTCTGTCAGGTAGGCCTACTTCCATTCCATTTGCAGAATAACAATTCATCCAGACAGAATGAGTATAAAATAACTTTTACACAAAGACATGAGAACCAGAATGCAATTACAATATCAGAATCCATCTATGCTGTAGATTGATTGATAGGTTGTGGAAAAACGTTCAGAGCAAGTTGAAAACAATCCAATTTGAGAAATTTAAATGAATGTGTCATCTTATACAAACAATTGGCACCCTGAAGCTATGCAGTTTCCACTACATGTTTACAAGAGAATGTTTCTGTTACTAAATTTCATTGTTTCTCCCCTTTTATAACAAGTACACAAATAACATTCATCTAAAGTGGATCAAAGTGTGAAGCACGACACTAAATGGCATAATTTTACAATGTAGTGCCACCTGTCTGCTTTGACCACTAAAACAGGAAACTGTATTTAGCAGGTTAGGAAAGCCTTGTAAATGAAGTTGTGTCTGGTTTTTGAAAATGTACAAAGTAGCAATTAAGGTGATAGTATCAATGTTTCTTTCTTAAACCATGAATTCAGGTGTGCATAAAATTTATTATGCTACTGTTTTTTCCTGCCTATTTTATGTCAAATTTGAGATAATTTACCTTCCTCATAGTTAAGTATATAGCAATGCATTTGAAACTTCACAATACTGTGCAGAATGGTAAAAAAAACGCATAAACTAAAATATTTGTCTCCTTATACTGATAACATATATACTATTTGATTAAAATAATAACTATCATACTGAAAAAGTAGGTGCACTTCTTTAAAATACTGTGATGGTCTTATGAGCAATCGCGGATTAACTTGATACACTTAACTGAAACGAATTAAGTTAATGAAGGGAAGTTTAGAACTTAATTTATATTTACTACAAACATTTTTCGTATATCCTAAATTAAATGTATGCTACTTACTGTATCTTTTTCCACTCTTATTTCCAAGGCACGTCGCCAAAGGTCTATACAACACTGATATCTAAGTGCATCGGCGTAAGCTGCACCTCGATACATCAACCTAAACAAAGTATCTTTATGATGAGGCCCCAGGATTCGTTCGCATATCAACAAACTCTGGTATCGCATGGCATCGAGATCAAAAGATACATTCATAAGATCTTCGAATGTTCTGAATTCTGTGGCGTATCGGAAAGCCGCTCTTGGGGGCATAACAGGACGTTTGGGAAGAGGTTCACCGTCGACCCCATGAGTAAAGCGAATTCTCGTGGCAATTCGCCAATGCTTCAGAGCTGTGGATGTATCATTATGTTCGTCAAGAAATGTTGATCCCATCAGTTCGTGAGCATTTGCTAATGCTTCAGGATCATACTTTACACGGTATATCAAATAATCGAAAATCTGCACAGCCCCCTTCAAACAAGCTGTCTGGAGCGCATCATCATTGTATCTACTTCTAGCGTGTGGGTCTGCACCATGATCTAGTAACAACTTAGTGGTCTCAAAACGGTGTTCCTGAATAGCATAATGCAGTGCTGTTTTATTTTGAATGTCACGCGTATTCACAGAGGCGCCGTTTTGCAAAAGGTACAAACAGAGCTGTACACTCTGAACTGAATTGATAAGGCAAGTACCACCATTATAATTTGGTCTTAGAATATCTGCACCATGCTCTACCAAATATGATACTATATCCAGATGTGTCATGAAGCAAGCACTTCGTACAGGAGTAGAACCAGAATCAGAAATGGCATTGATATCAGCACCATGTTCAACCAAACATTTTATTACAGGAAGACGACCAGTAACTGCAGCACACCACAAGGGAGTCACACAATGAACAGAATGATCATCAGGCACTTCATAGAGACCTTTCTGTTCCACATCTGCGTCGCATACTGTTATTAAATATTCGACGATTTCCACATGACCTCTTTTGCAGGCAATAAACAACGGTGCACAACCATCCTTCAGACGGCACACAATTTCCTTTCTTTCTTCTCGACTGAACTTTTCCAGTTTAGTTCTTAGCTGATAGGACAACCTAGCACCTGGAGCTGCATGTTTACATTCTTGCATAAGATCGTTGAACAATGCATCCTTTTGGTTAGACAGGTCCAGCTTCCCTGTAAACCACATATCCAACCGTTTTCCCAGGCTTCTGCTCAGCATAAGAAATGGCTTAATTTTCTCCTCAATTATTTTACTCAATCACAACCATGAAAACTGACACCATCACAGATAAATTTTAAATTTAGCACATTACTGACAGCATGATTTTCGTGTTGCAATTAATGATACAGAAACAACAGAATAATACACGAAAGAAAACAACACACCGCACTACACAATAACAACTCTACTTTCCGCACCATTCACTGCCAGACGCACTTTACGACTAGACGCTTTTCCTACAGTCAATACACACTACCAACATGAAGGCATAAATATGTTGTTTCGGAGATATTAAATGTTGCATGGCGTGCTTTCTCACTAGTAAATTTGAAGATACTTATAACAACTGTTTTGTGTTCTAGTTACTACAGTACACGCAACAACTACTGTTCACTTCTAATATTTTTCATTTCATTTATCTGTGGTAACTGATGTTGGTAAACCTTCGCGCCACAGATATCTTCATTGTCACTGAACCTTTGCGTGCGAGAACGAGCTCGCTGGCGGGCGACGATCACAGACATATATGTCTGTGGCGACGACGTCCCTTCATCGAATTAGTAATCAGTATCTACCTGTGATAGCTATCATTTAAGAACGTTATCTACAGGACAAATTATTAACAACTGTATATGGATTCAGTTGAAATAGACACTGTCAACATAAAACAGAATTACTCGAAACAATAAAAATCCGTGGAAGTGGTTTCTCACCTCATTTGGAACGGTTCCGTTCATTAAGAGTGATCGTGATTAGTATACAATTTGTGTCTTTTAGTAAAATACGTCTGCCAAAAAGTTTAAAATTTGATCATAACAAAACGTTAACGCGCATATTTTTACACACTAGGCCGACTATATGTAGTTATACCAGGTTCTCTGAATTTTTATTTTACAAAATCGAACTCCATTATTAATATTACCAAAAAAAGACGTACATACATTTCAGAGTAGTCCACAATATACGTTTCTTTTTATGTAATTTTTCCCCATCACTACATGATACATTTATGCAGTTTATGCTTTATTGCGATTTGTAAACGTTATTATCGTACAATATTAGGTGTTACCCCAAGTTCTTAATTTCATACGTCAGTGTGTGCACCCTTGTTTTAAACCGAATGGAGGCTACTAGAGAGGCCGTCGATTCTGTGACTTGACTGCAGATTTCTTGAACAGCGGATTAGTAATGACGTGGAGAATTGTAGGATTCCTTTTTCTAGACCAGGGGTGATATATACAGTCAAAATAAATAGTCGGGCAGCAGAATGAAGTACACACGGTCGTTCACTAAGGCTCTGTGTCAGTTTCAAGTTCACTTATAAACGCTCGCCAGTCAATATCGGTACCTAAAGAGCGAAATTGGACCGCGTACGAAGTGCACCTACAAAATAAAGAAATTAACAGTAAAATTACAGAAGCAGTCGATTAAAAAAAAAAGTCATCGATTTCTTCACTCTACAGAAAAACTATCGCACTCAAATTACGTTTTCTTTCCTTAAAACTGCGTTAATGTGCTAAATATTTGACTTCAAGCTTGTGATCGCAAAATAGAAATGGTTTGAAACTGTGTTTAAGGCTGGTTGGAAGCGTGTAGGCCTAAGTGCTTTCATCATCGAACGCTAGATGATTATAGGGTATTTTGGAAAACTGGTTTTTCCCGCATCTCAGTGTTCATGACGTCATATCACTGGGAACTATATGTTCAACCTTGATGTAATATTGGATGTAGATGAATTGTATGTCGATAAAGAAGTAATAAATTAAAACGTAAAGCCTGATGCTAGAATTTTATTACACGTCAATGTGAGTAGAAGGTAAGTGTGACACGTTTAATGGTCTCTTGTCGCACTTCCTAAACCATGTGCTGCACACTGATGTAATTTTGCAAGTACATTCAATAATATACCTCCTTCCATACTATAGTAATACAAAATAAAAATGTAATGATACATGCTGAAATTGACCGCACGAACAGCGAAAAATACAGTAGGCGATAAACTGTTTTCCTTTCATCATTTTGTCATTGTTTCAGTGAAGATAATTTCCTAAAGATTTGAAATGATATGTGAAGTTTGTTGCAAGTACCGATAGTTAACCACGGCGTCGTGTAGAGATCACTGCGGAGATCACGGACAAAACGGTACTTTCCCAGAAACCTTCGGGATAGAAGCCGGAGCAACATGTCACTCGAAACAGCTCCTTTTACACGATCGACTCATTCACTACGTTTACAACACACCGTTTACATGGGCTCCCAAAACCGGATTTCGTAAACCGATTTTCCAATTCCGCTTTTGGTTGGTCATGTAAACACTCCAAAATCGATTCTGGAAATCCGCTTCTCTAAAGCGGTTTTCCAGTTCCACATTCGATTTTCGTGCCCATGTAAACGAAACCGTTTTAGAAGCGTTCTTGGCTTGTCAGATTGTAATTTTTTGGTAAGAATTTTCGGCACATATCGTCAGAGTGATATTTTCTAATGTGAAATAAAGGTATAAATATTAGTGTGAGCATGAATCTATGTATTTAAATAAAGAAAAATAAGTGATTGAGCAGACTAAATAAGGAACTGAATCAGCTGTTTTCCAGCCGCCATGTTAAGTGCGGATTTCCTACCTCACTTAACATGGCGGCTGGAAAACAGCTGATTCAGTTCCTTATTTAGTCTGCTCAATCACTTATTTTTCTTTATTTAAATACATAGATTCATGCTCACACTAATATTTATACCTTTATTTCACATTAGAAAATATCACTCTGACGATATGTGCCGAAAATTCTTACCAAAAAATTACAATCTGACAAGCCAAGAACGCTTCTAAAACGGTTGCGTTTACATGGGCACGAAAATCGATTGTGGAACTGGAAAACCGCTTTAGAGAAGCGGATTTCCAGAATCGATTTTGGAGTGTTTACATGACCAACCAAAAGCGGAATTGGAAAATCGGTTTACGAAATCCGGTTTTGGGAGCCCATGTAAACGGGGTGTCTGTCTCTTGCCTCAGTTGACTATTCGAAACGAAAGGGCCTACTGCAGCGCCCCTGGCGTGTTTTTCCCGTACTGCGTCTCGCATGTATCGAGTGGTCGTTTTCGTCAAATGTACGCTATTTATTTTTGTTTGCACGTCAGCACAAAGCTGTAGAGCTGTCTGCTATGTAATTTCGCATCCAAACGATGTAGTGAGGTTAAGGGAGCACTTTTGCGTGGGAGCAGGATATGATATTGAGTTCATTAATGAGTAAAGGAAACACGTAGTTGATATTCTTGTCAAATGTCATATGGTAAATTCTGTACACTACTGAGGACCTAAAAAGTAGGAAAAGTGTCGTCCAAACATTTCAAACCTTTATATTTATTTGTTGAAAAAAAAAAAAAATGTACACTTCTAAACACATCAAACAATATCGCAAATTCAGTACAAGCGCCTGTTTACTTTTGTTTTCATATTTTATTTTCTTGCTAGCAGTCAAATTACGTTGAAAATATTTGTTTCTTCTAATAATTCTGATTTTTTCCCTAGTGAAATGATTTTAAAAAAAAATGATCAAATGTTTGTTAAGCTTATGGGACTTACCTAAGGGGTCATCAGTCCCTCAACTACTGAACTACTTATGAACTAGCTAATCCTAAGGACGGTACAAATATCCATGCCCGAGGGGGGATTCGAACCCCCGACCGTAGTGGCCGTGCAGACCGCGACTGGAGCGCCTCAGTCCCCTCGGCCACCGCGGCCGGCTGAAATAATTTTCATTAAAGCATATTTGTATTTATACTTTCGTATTTATGCACAGTGTAGCCTTTTTCCATGTAAACAACACCACCTAGAAGACAAGGCCTGACAACTAGCCATGCCTACGTCACACCAAGAGGCGGCGGCTGCCAGCTGACTG
This sequence comes from Locusta migratoria, assembly GCA_026315105.1. Classification (NCBI taxonomy): domain Eukaryota; kingdom Metazoa; phylum Arthropoda; class Insecta; order Orthoptera; family Acrididae; genus Locusta; species Locusta migratoria. The sequence goes on along the minus strand of CM048746.1, from coordinate 421,580,730 downwards.
GCTGGCCGCTGGGGCATGCCCTCCGCCTCGTAGCAACCAGCCAGTCAGATTGCGTTCACCGCCTCTCGGTGTGACGTAGACACGGCCAGTTGTCCGGCCTCGTCTTCTAGGCGGTGTTGATGTAAAACGTAAATATCTTTCTGTTTGTAGATATTTCCTCTCTTTTGAAGGAGAATGCAAGTAGAAAAAAGAATACTAGGCTTGATTGCAACCTCTTTTGTGTGATGAGTAACAAAGCCAACAAGAGGATAAAGTTTAAGAAGAGCCGATAGCATTGTACAATATAAATGACCTCGACCAGAGTAGGTTAATCCCCAATGTTAGCAGACGCCACTACGGTTCCTTGCTTCTGCGCATGCGCATTCTAAAGGACACTCGAAAAGGTGCGTTCCAGCAGCTGCCAGTTGCCAGATTATAGTGGAGTGTGCATGCGCAGAGCTGATGCTGAAACTCGATAACAGCTCTGCGCGTGCGCAGCTTACTGGAATCCGGCAACTGCTGGAACGAACCTTCTAACTTCACACTCGGCACAATCTATACATAGATCATATAAGTTACAGACGCACTCGTGATGCGATTTGCGGCTGATTTACACGCAAGCACGAAAAGCGAACACAGTTCGAGTAGTCGATTTTTAGGAGAAAGTCGCGTGTGTAAAACGGGCTTTACAGCCGAAACGAGTGACTGTTGGGGCAGTGATTTTGGACGTCGCTTTACGCAGTGACAAGGGTATGCAGTATAATGTATTTGCAGTGGCGTATCCAAGGATAGCCCCCCCCCCCCCGGCAACAAAGACACTATGAGTAAAGGCACACCCCCTCCCTCTTTTTTTTTTTTTTTTTTTTTTTTTTTTTTTTTTTTTTTTTAATCACGTCAGCTCGGCGATTGTCCTCAGCCCCCACCAGACCACGATCCTGGATACGCCACTGTGTATTTGGCTATTGTTTTTCCTTGTCAACAATGAATTACACGTAACGTCCAATTAGCAAGAAGATTAGAATACCGAGATACGCTCTTACGCTGAAAAGGTGAAACCTGTCACCAACCATATTGCCGAGTCACAGAATAGGGAGTGGCCGAGTCTTGGAGAAATGTTCGTATTGTTGATGCCTGGCGTCACGTAAACAGGAATAATACTCCCGGCGGTTTTGCCGTGATGTACACAATGTTAGAAGTGTGAAAAATAGAGTATGTCAGTGGTGTAACTAGGACTTGGCTTTGGGGGGGGGGGATAGATTTGCTTGACGAGCAATATTTTAGTTAGTTTCCAGACAAACTACCATCTACCACTCCCATTGAAGAAACTAATTCACTCCCATCCAATGAAAGATTAGGTAAAACACCCCAAGTTTTCAATCTTCACCTTTTTTGGAGTGGGATTCTGGGAGGGGGGGGGGGCGGTTCTATCCCCGTCATCCCCCCATAGTTACGCCACTGCAGTATGTAATTAAGTTTTTAAAAATCTGATGATAATTATTTATCCAGTTAAGTATATTGTTTGAAAGCACATACTCTGTGCTATTCAGTTAACAGAAAGAGGGTCAGTGTAATCCATGGTCAAGATGGAGGCAGCGGCTTGTGCATAGAGGCTCAAATCTGGCAAAACTGCATCTCATTGGGATATCCAGAATCTCACACTAAAATAGTGAGTGAGGTAAATATAGAAAAGGTTGGGAAATGCCGGCCGACGATATTATATCTCCATACTGCTTCAATAAACCTTTCAATATAACAATTGGAAGGAGGAAGCAGTGGGAGAAAACAGTTCGACATCGTATAAGGACCGTAGCATCTACATTTATTCAGACAGCCAGGTAGCCTTGAAATCACTGGCAGCCTTTGCAACAAGATCTAAGATTCTGGTGGAGCTAGGGGAAAACAATAGGGTCCCTTGCCACACAGGGATCAGTGGCAATGAAAAAGCCAACAGATTGGCCAGGATACGGGCAGAGACTCCATTTATTGGACCACAACCTGTCGTGACTGTCACCAAGGCAACGATCAAACTGGCTCAGAAGACAGCCCATAGAATATTGGGCCAAGGTCTATAGACAAAAACATGGTAAGGTGATGATGCCAAAGCCATGGTTTGAAAGAAGCTCTGTAATCCTAGGCCTGAACAGGAAAGAGATTAAACGCATGGTTGGACTGGTGACAAGTCATGGGAACTTCAAAAAACACCTTCATACAATGGGCATAACGGAAGAGGACTCTAAATTTAGGATCTGTGAAGATGGTGAGGAAACTGCATCACACCTGATCTTCGAAGGCACTGCATTGGAGAGCAACAGGCACAGAACATTCGGGAAAACCAGACCTGAAGAAATTGTGCCTAATAAAGAACAGGTAAAGGGACTCCTAGCACTGCTTAAGGTCACTGGTTGGCTTTACTAGATATACCGGGAGCGATACTGCACAATAAAGTCAGTTTCAGTTCGGGCAGTGGCGGGTTGGACGAAAACTGTTTTGGTTTCCCTGTTCAAATCAAATCAAATCATGGTTTTAAGCAAGAAATAGCATTCCACGACTCGCCAAATAGCGGACAGGTTTCAACTGACTTCTGTGCACAGCGCAGATAATGCCATCTCCCATTTATCTTAACCTCCTTGGCTGTCAGACAAAGAGCGATTATACTGGAATGTCGACATCTAATACTCTTCCGTGGCATTCATTGATTTCCGTATTGGGTACTACTGTTAAATCCTTAGACTTCTATAGGCAATATGGGCCTGTTAACTAATCCCGAGGATAAGAAAATCTGCGTAGACTATCACTACGAAAAACTGTAAAGCTATACAAGATTAGTATTGAACTCATATAGATTCCCCTTTCACACTGCACAAAGTTTTAAGTAGAGAACAATAGAAGGATGATGTCGCTAAAGAGTGAGGTGAGTGACAGAACAACTTGAATTTATGTTAATACATTTCGAAATACGTCATTCCTTTGTCGACTACATTCTCTATGCACAGATTCGTCCCTCCTTCGATATACATTATTCGCGGTTCCTTAGATGAGAGTCTCAAGTCATTCGAAACTAACAATGTGAGTGTAGATCAGATGTAGCTTAGATTGAAAGAAATAATATCGACAGCTATTGACAGATTTGTACCAAATAAATTAACAAAAGAGGTGGCTGACCCCCACCCACCCCCCTCCGCCGTGGTCAGGGGTCAGCAACACGTCAACCGCGATCTACCGATAGATCACCAGTGCCATCGCCCGCTAGTATACTCCCAGCCTTCCCACTTCGCTCGGCTTACGTGTTTTGTTGTGTACATCAAGAAGTTACTGCACTGGCCGCTGCGGCGCTAGTAGCGAGCCCCAAACCCGCGCTGCACTAATATTGTAATCGACAGTAAAAACTAAGTAAACAGTGTAATTTCTTGTTGTTTGACTGCCTAGACTAGCAAGACTATACTGAGGTATAGTCAGGGAAGTACAGTGGATTGATTCCGTAATAAGTAGGTATGTAATCGTAGTAGATTGTTATTAGAAAACCATTACAGGGTTTGTAATAATCCAATCTTCATGTTTCTTCATACGCGCTTTCTAATTTTCTACCCCATCGGTAATCTGGCCTGATTAGTTACTTTTTATGATCTTATCATACGTATATTACTTTAACACAGTAACGTCTCATTACAGGTTTTAATTTGTCAATAGCAGTGGTGTATTGCTGCACAAACCGAAGTGGGGTTTAAATGTTTTTATCGGTCGAAACTGCGTGGCCATCAGTCCGTAGCTTACAAACTAATTAAACTAAAGTAAGCCGGCCGCGGTGGCCGAGGAGACTGAGGCGCTTCAGTCACGGTCTGCACGGCCACTACGGTCGGGGGTTCGAATCCCCCCTCGGGCATGGATATTTGTGCCGTCCTAGTTCGTAAGTAGTTCATAGGTAGTTTGTAAGTTTAGGGACTGATGACCCCGTAGTTAAGTCCCATAAGCTTTACAAACATTTGAACTAAAGTAAACTAACCTAAGGACAACACAAACACCCATGCCCTAGGGAGGATTCGAACCTTCGACGGCGAGTAACCGCGCGCTCTGCAGCGAGGCGCCTTGGCTACTTCACTGTGGCTGGTAAAGCGAAATGAGTAGACGAATTTCCCAGCAAAAGTGATGTCAGAGAGCAGTGGCTGAAAGCAATATCAAGAACAGATTTTACGCTCTTTCAACTTTAGATCGTGTATGGTATGTAGCCTTCATTTCCGAGATTCTGATTATCAGTCTGGGTTGTTAAAAATTAAGAAATTCCTGGATGCTGCTGTTCCCTCTGTTTTTCCTTCTTATCCAGCTAATAAAGTTGTACAAGAAAAAGAAGTGCGTAGAATTATTAAAATACCCTACAGTGAATATTAAAATATATATATATATATAAAATAAAATAAAAAAAATTATGAAAGCACTGAGGTAACCCATGATCAGGGCATTAATTCCAATGTACAACTGCTCGAAAATCTTGGCAGTAATAGTTGTCGTTCTTCCAGTCACATCCAATGTGATATTTTACACGAAAAGATAATACAAATAGAACAAAATAAATTGCGTGTTAAAGTGTGGAATTCTAGAGTTAAAGTTTTACATCTTGAAAAGAAACTTAATGAAATCATTCATGAGCTGCCAAATTTGTGAGCACTCAAGCTTAATAGTAACTTCTTCAGTTGTCAATGCGAAGGTTTTAGAGTGCACAAGTGAAACTTCAGGACATACAGAAAAAATAGGCGAGGTAACATGTAAAACAATTAGACCATCGTCTCAAAAAACAATGGAGCACAAGTGAATGAACTTTTGGAACGGGCGAAGTATTTAAATAACAAGCCCATAAACAGAAAAATAATCCGAATGCAACAAATGTCATAAGTGCGTATAGCGACGGACGGCTTTACTAGGGCAGTGCTGTAACTAGGGCACGCTTACAGCGCTCCAGTGGCGAATGTGAGTACTTCCTGACTTTCGGTGATTTTCCCGGAGTGGGGAGGCTGGGAGTATACTAGCTGAAGATGCCAGTGCTTAACTCTTTCAGGGGCAGTGGTTAGCAATGTTAACGGCATATTTTTATCCCTTTGAGGGGCAGGAAATTTTTTAAATTTGCCAAAATTATAAAACTTCATGCCAAACAGAACAATTTATTTTAATACATTTTTACAATATTTTGATTACTTTTTTAATTACAGTCAATTAAATTGTGGTAACCTATGTTAACCACCGCCCATTATACTCACTAGTTACTCATTTGTTGCACAATTTTGAGAGGTAAAATTTGGACTTAGAAAATTTACACAAACAACTCCAAAGTACATTATTATTAAGAGTGAAATGTCTGAAAGCAAGTTTTGCCTTTTCGTAGACAAAGAGGCACATTACATGAGTGAGGGAAAAACTGAATCTTTTACAGTCATCAAGTCATATATATGACTCATTTAAATCTGGAGATGAAGACCAATAATCTCGATAACTTTGTAATTTTTTGACACTCATAAATAGATGCCTAATAAAACCCTCATCTTATCTTCAGTAGTTGGGATGAAAGGCTTTCCTTTTTGTGTGGCATACAAGTTGGTATGAAATGTAATATGTTTTACCATATCATCAGTAAAAATTTCACAAAATATTTTATGTGGTGACGGATTTGACATCTCTGTAAAAATAGCTGTAGAGCCACTTTTTCCACAAAATTAGGCAGTTCTTCAACTCTGAAATTTTGGCTCCATTGTGGAGGGACATGTTCAAATGTTTGTAGAGTCTATGGGACTTAACTACGGGGTCATCAGTCCCTAAACTTACAAACTACTTATGAAGTACTTACAACTAAGGACGGCACAAATATCCATGCCCGAGGGGGCATTCGAACCCCCGACCGTAGTGGCCATGCAGGCCGTGACTGGAGCGCCTCAGTCTCCTCGGCCACCGCGGCCGGCTGGAGGGACACCCTGAACAATAGGTAGACTTCCAGATCCACCAGAGGTACCAGAATGATTTGAGATGTTTCGCTGTCTATGTGCCACAGTTGTTGCTATAGCCAATGGTGGCATGGACAGAGAAAGTGATTGAGCCTGAAGAATCATCATTTGATGGCGTTTTAGCCATGCAAGGTTATATATTATCGCACAAGTGACGATTACATTCTGGTAAATTATCAACTGCTTCATTGCTACTCTCTTCGGAACATCATAACACAATATAATCATTGTCAGGTATATATGTAGGATCAATGTCAGAGTCTTTAAACAAACTTACATCACTATCTGAGTCTGATGGAAAGTCCTCAAAGAGTAGTTTTTGTATTTCACTATACTAAGACACCTCCTAGCCATACTGGAAGAAAGCCGTGTACCAATTGCGCGGTGGTTAGCAGCGCTAACCAAGATGAAAGTAAGAAAAATATGAAATAAATGAACTTGTTTCGCGTAACTATTGCACTGAACGTAATTAGCATGAACTAAATTTACATATGAAAATACTTACTTGGAAATGAAAGTAGTATATATCTGTCAAATTTGCCCTCCAAAACGTACACCAACTAAACTGCGCAAAACTGCTGCAAGGCAACAAACAAACAGTGCTGTTCCAACAATAGGAAAGCAAAATGCTTGATATCCAATGCCGCGCCATCCAGGGAGAAGTCCCTCAACTAACTGTGTGGGTCGCAGTGACAATTGGTGCCCCATTCCGTCACCAGATGTCGTTAAACAAGTGGTTAACACAGAGCCCTGTATTGGGAGAGTGCCGCCAACCGGGCGAGCGCCGCCATTGTAGGCCTATCTCGCAATAGCAGCGCTATGGGCGGCACTGTTAAATTAACATTTATGATGAAGGGAACCGGCCTGTACATAGACGTGGTGTTACAATACGTTAAGTAAACAATGAACTTAAGTTTTTAATCGTTTCATCACATTGTTGTTATGGTCTTCAGTCCGGAGACTGGTTTGATGCAGCTCTCCACCCTACTCTATCCTGAGCAAGCCTTTTCATCTCCTCATAAGAACGGCAACCCACATCTATTTGAATCTGCTTACTATACGCGTATCTTGGTCTCCCTCTGCGATTTTTACCCCACACACTTCCCTCCAATGCTAAGTTTACGATTCCCCGATGTCTAAGAATGTGTCCTACCAAGCGATCCCTTCTTTTAGTCAGGGTATGCCAAAAATTCCTTTTCTCACCAATTCGGTTCAGTACCTCTTCATTAGTTATGCGATCTACCCACCTAATCTTCAGCATTCTTCTGTAGCACCACATTTCAAAAGCCTCTATCCTCTTCCTGTCCGCAATGCTTATCGTCCATGTTTCACTCCCATACAAGGCAACACTCCACACAAATGCCTTCAGAAAAGACTTCCTTACACTTAAATTAATATTCGATGTTAGCAAATTTCTCTTTTTCAAAAATGCTTTTCTTCCCATTGCCATTCTGCATTTTGTATCCTCTGTACTACGACCATCACATGTTATTTTACTACCCAAGTAACAAAACTCATCTACCACCTTCATTGTTTCGTTACCTAATCTAATTCCTTCAGCATCGCCTGATTTTCTAAGACCGCATTCCATTATTTTTGTTTTGCTCTTGTTAATGTTCATTTTATACGCTCTCTTCAACACACTGTCCATTCCATTCAACTGCTCTTCCAGGTCCTTTGCTGTCTCTGATAGAATTACAATGTCATCAGCAAAACGCAATGTTTTTATTTCTTCCCCCTGAACTTTAATCCCTATTCCAAATTTTTCCTTGCTTTCCTTCACCGCTTGCTCGATGTACAAATTGAATAACATCGGAGAAAGGCTACAACCCTGTCTTACTCCCTTCCCAACTGATGCTTCCCTTTCATGCCCTTCGAGTCTAATAACTGCGATCTGGCTTTTGTACAAGTTGTAAATAACTCTCCTTTCCCTGTATTTTACCCCTGCTGACTTCAGAATTTGAAAGAGTGTATTCCAGTCAACATTGTCAAAAGCTTTCTCCAAATCTACAAAAGCTAAAAATGTAGGTTTGCCTTTCCTTAATCTATCTTCTAAGATAAGACGTAAAGTGAGTATTGCCTCCCGGGTTCCTACGTTCCTCCTGAATCCAAACTGATCTTCCCCGAGGTCAGCTTCTACCAGCTTTTCCATTCTCCTGTAGATAATTCGTGTTAAAATTTTGCAACCATGACTTATCAAACTGATGGTTCTATAATTTTCACACCTGTCTGCGCCAGATTTTTTTGGAATGGGGATTATTACATTTTTCTTAAAGTCTGACGGTATTTCGCCTGTCTCATACATCCTACACACCAGTTCAAATAGTCTTGTCATGGCTGGCTTTCCCAGAGACTTTAATAGCTCTGCGGGTATGTCATCTACTCCTGGGGCCTTGTTCCGACCTAGGTCTTTCAAGGCTCTGTCAAATTCATCTCTCAGTATAGTATTTCCTATTTCATCTTCATCTACTTCCTCTTCCCTTCCTACAACATCGTCTCTAAGTTCATTTCCTTTGTAGAGCTGCTCTATGTACTCTTTCCACCTTTCAGCTTTCCCTTCTTTGCTAAGAACTGGTTTCCCATCCGAGTTCTTGATATTCGTAGAGCTGCCCTTCCTGTCCCCAAACGTCTCCTTTATTTTCCTGTAGGCGGTATCTACTTTTCCCTTTCTTATACATTCTTCTACGGATTTGCATTTGGCTTCTAGCCACTCCTGCTTAGCCATTTTGCACTTCCTGTCAATCTCATTTTTTAGTCGTCTGTACTCTATTTTGCCTGTTTCATTTACTGCATTTTTATATTTTCTCCTTTCATCGATTAAATTTAGTATTTCCTGTGATATCCAAGGATTTTTTGTTGGTCTTGCCTTCCTACCTATTTTGTCCTCTGCTGCTTTCACTATTTCGTCTCTCAATGCTACCCATTCCTCTTCTACTGTTTTATTTCCCCCTGTTTCTGTCAATTGTTGCCTAAATCTCCCTCTGAAATTCTCCAGAACTTCACATTCCTTCAATTTATCTAAGTCCCATCTCCTTATTTCCCTACCTTTCTGCAGTTTTTTCAGTTTCAGCCTACAGTTCATGACTAACAAGTTATGGTCAGAGTCTATATCTGCCCCTGGGTATGTCTTGCAGTTTAGGACCTGGTTCCGGAATCTATGTCTTACCATTATAAAATCTATCTGATACCTTCCTGTGTCTCCTGGTCTCTTCCACGTATACAACCTTCTTTTGTGATTCTTAAACCATGTGTTTGTTACGATTAAATCATGTTCCGTGCAAAATTCTACCAGTCGACTTCCTCTTTCATTCCTCCTGCCCAGTCCATATCCACCTACTATTCTTCCTTCTCTTCCTTTTCCTACTACCGAATTCCAGTCTCCCATAACAATTAAGTTTTCCTCTCCCTTAACTGTCTGAATAATTTCCTCTAGCTCCTCATATATTTCTTCGATCTCCTCATCATCGGCAGAGCTAGTTGGCATATAAACCTGTACTACTGTTGTTGGTGTTGGCTTCGTATCTATCTTGACAATGATAACGCGATCACTGTGCTGCTCATAGTAGTTTACCCGCATTCCTATTTTCTTATTCATTATCAGTCCTACTCCTGTGATACCCCCAACTGATTTTGTATTTATAATCCTATACTCACCTGACCAGAAATCCTGTTCATCCTGCCACCGAACTTCACTAATCCCCACTATATCTAACTTCAACCTATCCATTTCCCTTTTTAAATTTTATAATTTTCCTACCCGATTAAGGGATCTAACATTCCACGCTCCGATCCGTAGAATGCCAGTATTGTCTTTCCTGATGACAACATCCTCCTGAGTAGTCCCCGCCCGGAGATCCGAATGGGGGACTATTTTACCTCCGGAATATTTTACCCGAGAGGATGCCATCATCATATGTTCATACAGTAGAGCTGCATGTCCTCGGGAAAAGTAACGGCTGTAGTTTCCCCTTGCTTTCAGCCGTTCGCAGTAGCTGTGTGGCAAAGCCACATTAGCTGATGTTACAAGGCCAGCTCAGTCAATCATCCAGACTGTTGCCCCTGTAACTACTGAAAAGGCTGCTGCCCCTCTTCAGGAACCACACGTTTGTCTGGCCTCTCCACAGATACCCCTCCGCTGTGGTTGCACCTACGGTATGGCTATCTGCATCGTTGAGGCACGCAAGCCACCCCACCTCGGCAATGTCTGTGGTTCATGGGGGTAGTTTCATCACATCTACAGCGTATATTAAGGAAAAATTGGTAATCTGAGACCAAGACCTTTATTTTTGAGCAAACTAGTTATAAAATTTAAACCCTGTACCAAATGCACTGCTTTCGCAATAAGTGACGTTCCTGCTTTCAAATTAGCCAAGGACTGACGTTTTTATCTGTAATATATTGGTTTTATCAAAGTAGATGTAATTAATACATGTTGCTTTCCATTAATCCAGTGCCTAATGTTGATAGGTGTCGTGTGCTAATATTATCACATAACATTAACTGAGCTAACATTTTGGGAAGGTTTAAGTTTTTACACATTGTTATCGCACTGCTGGGTACTTCAGTAAAATAAACTTTATCTTAAAATTCGAGTTTTGGAGATCTATTTAATGGGCGGTTTCATTTACCGCCGAAACTTTCGTAATATGCAGGCTAAGTACAAATACGTAATTCGTCAAATACGGCACATTTTGTTAGATTTTCATGTATTTATATCTTTCAAAATATCTTTTCTCTTAAATGTTTAACCTTCCAACATTGCTCGCAAGAAACTTTGTATGAACAGATAAACCTAGAAGTTTACTCGATATTTGAATACAAATTTACTTACTTCGCAAAATTTTGCATTCTCGCATGGAAATGCATTTTTTCTTCCAATGCGGTGGACCAACAATTCGCGTCTTTTCGCATCTCTCTCGCTCTGTGGAATGCGTAAAACTTACTACCTCGGACTGTCTTAGTATAACAATGCACTGCTAACAATGCGGCATTTTTCACCATATAAAAATGGAATATGCTACGTTAATACATAATGAGTCTACACATTTCCAACACCTCTAAATGCTAAAATAGCAGCTAGTTAAGTGAAATATGCCTTTTACTCTGATGGACTGCTTAGGCCTAAAATGGCGGACGTGCCCCACCCGCGCTCAACTGACCAATAGCAGCCGGCGGTTGTCGGCAAGCCACACATAAAAGGTTGGCGCTACTCTCCCAATACACCCCACCCTGAAGTACCTTGGCCTAACCCTCGACCGTAACCTCTCCTGGGCCCCCCACCTCCGCACTGTCCGACAGAAAGCCCTCTCCCGCCTTAACCTCCTCAAACTCCTCACCGGCCGGACTTGGGGTCTCAGCCCCTCCACCATTCTCTACACCTACCGGTCCCTCATGCGTCCTGTCCTTTGCAGCTTCCATCCTGCCTGGATCTCCGCTCCCACATCCTACTATAAAACCCTCCAAGTCCTCGAGCGCCACGCCCTCCGCCTCGCCTACCGCATCCGGCTCCCGTCCCCCACGCGGATCCTGTATGACCTGATCCCGTTTCCCCACCTCCTCGAATATCTCCAGCGTATCCGTATCCTCTATACCACCCGTAAAATTGACTCCCGCAACCTCCTGGTCCACCCCATCCTTACCAACCCTGGGCCTCTGCCACGCCTCTACCGCGTTATACCCCCTTCCCTTCATCTCCACACCCTCCATGTCCTCTCCCAGGGTAATTTCCGCCGCCTCCCCCTTCCTGATGACGTCCTCCGTTCCGACATCTACCCGTCCTACCAGCTCTGATCCCCCACCCATAGATAAAGTGCCCCCTCTCCTCCCTCCCCTTCCGCTCCCCCGCTTGGCTACCCCCCTCCCTGCCCTGGAGTCCCTACGGCTCTTCCCTGCCGCCCCCCTTTTCTTCACCGCCGTTTTTTTTTTCCCTCTCCCCCACGCTTTGCTCCGCCCCCTTTTTATCGGGGTCCTGGACCGACAGTTTTACAAGTGCTACGTCAAGTGTTGTGTATTGTGCTACAGTGAAGTGTGTGTTATTTAACTGCGCCCACCGCAACCAGACAAGCGTCGCACCGTGTATTTTACTTAGTGTCTCCGTGTACTCGCCGTCCTGTGTTCTTGTCGTCCAACGTGTGCTTTTTAAGTCACCGTGGCTCCTCGTTTTTAACTGACTACATCCGGTTTTTGTTCACCTGTCAACTGTTTGTACCTCCAATTGTCGCCATGTACGTGTCATTGTTCCTCCGTTGATTCTTCGCCTGTCATGTATTTTAAATTTCATCTCATCAATGTATTTTATTCTCTCGGCTGAAGAGCAGCCTCTGGAGCTGCTGCCAGCCTACTGGTGTAATCGCTGGTGTAGAAATACAATAAAGAAAAAAAAAAAAAAAAAAAAAAACCTCCCAATACAGGGCTCTAGGTTAACATCGGTAACCACCGCCCTTGAAAGAGCTGATGCCTGGTCAAGGCCACTGCCCCTCAAAGAGTTAAGGTAGATCGCGAGTTCTGAGAGTTCAGAAGAAAAGTTTATTGATTAAAATTGACAACTGTTTCTCGTTGCAGATAAAATGCGCACTTGTTTGACAAAAGTTTTTTTTTTTTTTTTTTTTTTTTTTTTTTTTTTTTTTTTTTTTTTTTTTTATTGACAATCACATAGAATTGGTAGCAACATGTACCTCGAATCTCTAAATCTGTTTTTCCCGCATTAGTTCAATAAGCCGTGCCGCGTCACCCGTTACTACAGTATTTCATTCATCTGTGGACAATGTGTAGTAATGGTACGGTATGTGGCTGCAGAAGACGGCGAATTTCGTGCCTCGTACTGCTCAAGAAGGTTAGAATATCAACTTCTTCGGTGCCACTGTGGCGAACTACTAACTTCTGCGTTGATATAGGGCGTGGATGGGATATTTTGCGATTAAGATCATGACTTTCAGGGATGATTTTAATGACCGGTTTCTAGATTTTCAAAATATGTGGTAGGGCTTAACCTTTGACTAATGTGTTTTTGTCGTAGATACAGAAGCTATTGAACTTCAAATAATATCGTTAAAATTATTTGTATCTCTAAAGTGGTGAAGAATCAAGAAACTGTTGACCTGTAATTCGTCAAGAGAAATACTAAGGCGGCGTTCAGACATGCGGGAATCGCGCGGTTTAAAGTTTAAACCGCGCGGTTTGAACCACAAAATGACGGCCTGTGTGTTCAGACAGGTGCTCTCCGGCCGCGGTTAGTAAAGCGGTTGTCTTTCGCGGTGTGTAGCGGGAACTGATAGTGTCAAATTGGAAGTTGAAGAGAAATATTATGTTTACTCTTGTTGTTTAAAAGAAAGAGAGAAAGAAAGAAAAAGGCAGTACTGGGTGCATCCTATACTAAGTGATCGGCTCGTACACGGCCAATTCGTAACGTTGTATCCTACATAAAGAATGTATGGAGAAAAATACTTTGACTATTTGAGAATGGCAATAAATTCTTTTGACGAGCTACTTCAATTAGTCAGGGAACATATTTCAAGTTCTGTTCAAAATGTTCAAATGTTTGTTAAGCTTATGGGACTTAACTACAGGGTCATCAGTCCCTAAAACTACTTATGAACTACTTACGAACTAGGACGGCACAAATATCCATGCCCGAGGGGGGGGGGGGGATTCGAACCCCCGACCGTAGTGGCCGTGCTGACCGTGACCACAGAATAGGGAGCATACAGAACGGAAAGCTGGAGGCGGCGCCTTTGATCTGTATGTTACCAAGCGTTGCGCTCGACGCCATATTGAAAAGCAGTAAACGAGGAACTATAGCCACTTAGTACTTTGGCTGGAAATGGACTTTTTACGAACTGCAGCTAACCTCACCGACTTTTAAGAAAGGAACGGCTTTTCATTATGCTCTCCTCTATTTTGCGCCCTGTTCTTGCGCCTAATTGTAATCCAACGAAAAAAAGTAGGCCTAAATTTTAATACAACTCCGAAAATGTTCGGTGGAATCGATGATCGTTTTATTTGGTGCTTATCTCCAGAAGAATCCCAAGCAACGCGAAGTTATGTTTGGGAAATTAGTTATAAAGAAGAAAGTGACTTTACAACTGCCAGATTTTATTTGACACGAATAAATTTGCACAACTCAGACTTAGCAGTACAATGTGATTACACAGAAGTAATGACGTCTGGGCAAATATAAAACTGATAAATTACACATAAATGAAGGGCAGGTAGCGGAAACATAAAACTACATAACAATGGAACACATTGTTTCAGTTATAGCAAAGGAAAAAGTGTTCATCCTTGTCAATATGCATTCACTAGAACATTACACACCATTTGTACCTCACAGATGGGTCACTTTTATCACTTTGATTTTTTTTCTTTTTTTTTTTTTTTTCAATTTAGGTTTTACATTTCAAGTCTCTGTTTGTGAACTTCAAGAAATAGAAAATTCTCACTCTGACAAAAAGTTTTACTAAATATTGGAGAATTATTTTTAAGTAAATCAGCTCTCCTTGAATTCACAGTCCGTTTCTTAGCACTGGAAATAAATATTGCCTATAAAACATACCTATATGCAATATTTTACTTATGGCAGTGGTGTAGTTGTGTTTCAATGTTGGAAAAGTTGTATTTGCTTTAGGAGGATAATTAATTTACTGATCGGAGAAGGGCATATAGAAACATCTGTCAACCATAGAGCAGGAACAGCATAAAATAATTATTCCCCTTAATCTATTTGTTTCAGTATCCGAAGAGCATTTATTGCCAACATTAGCACACTACGCCTCCATTGCCGTAAGTAAAATTTTACCTGCCTAAGCAACGTAGAACAAGGGTAGGAGGCAGGATGAGTGTTATAGATTTGACTGGTTCATTTTTACTTACGGCAGTGGAGGAGTAATGTTTTAATGTCGGCAACATAATGTACGTTTTACGAGGACAGCTACATTACCGAACAGAGAAAGGTAGATACAAGAAACTGCCAACCATAGAGCAAGAACAGCAAGATTATTCCCCTTATTCCATTTGTTTGAATATCGTAACAAGGGGAGGTCGGCAATCGGAACCCGCCGATTTCGCCCAAGTTACGTGTGTAGAAGGAGGTGGGTCTCCACATAAAATGCCTGAAATATTTCGCGTGAGTGGGCCTTAGGAAAGGAGGAAATGCTCTCGAAAGTTTTTCCGATAGCACTGCACATGTTATTCAGTGCTCTGTTCGTGAATAAACGGCGTAGCGTAATGTAACATAAATAAATAAATAAGGAAGGTCCTGTAATTGATCCCAGGGCACCTGTTTCGCAAGTAATTCGGTTGACCATTACGCTACGCCGTTAGTCACGAACAGATAGCTAAATAGGATGTACAGTACTATTGGAAAAACTTTCGAGAGCATTTTCTGCTGTCCTAAGGCCCACTCAGGCGAAATATTTCAGGCACGTTATAGGGAGACCAATCTCCTTTTACAAATGCAGTTTAGGCGAAATCGGCGGGTCCCGATTGCCGACCTCCCCTTGTAAGAGGATTAACGGTCGTTAACATTAGCACGCTATGCCTCCGTTGCCGTTAGTAAAATTTTACCGTTTGCATAAAATTATGTGAAGGTGAGTAGGTAGATGAGCCTTAAAAATTCCTGAAATATCTCGCCTATGTGGGCAACCGGTAATGGGAACGCACGCGCAAAATATTGAAGTCCCGCTACTTACGCACTATTCTTTGTCTTTCGTTTTGTATTATTCCGACGTTAAACTTAGAATTACAAAATATAAATGTACTTCAACATTTCGATGCTGTTGAACTGCTACAGCAACAGTAACAGTGAGAGTTATCGTCAAGAGAAGAAGCAAGGCTGCTTTTAATAATTCTGCACACATTGCTCTCATTCGAAACTGATAACATTTAACTTTTACTACACATATAGCGACGTTCTATAACCGTTCAACATCTTTTGGGAAGGTGAAGAAGCTTATATCCTTATTTGTATGAGAATTATTGCAGCAATTAGGTGCTGAACACCATCGGCCGCCTTTACTTTTATTGCTGCTCGTAACAAAAACGGAACAGCTTCACCTACTGACACACAGTTCTTTCTTTTCATTGCACCAAATACTTGTTTACTTTTATGCGATTCAGGCAGCTAAAATACACGATTAACAAACAAAGACGGCGCATTACCACGCTACAGAGTAGGGAGTGACCACGCTTTTCAAGATGGCCGATTCCGCGCATGCGCACTAAATTTTGGACGACAGACTGCAGGGGGAGTTTCCTTTCTGTATACTCCTTATTCTGTGCCGTGACTGGAGCGCCTCAGTCACCTCGGCCACCGCGGCCGGCTTCAAGTTCTGAAGCACACATGAGACAAAAATAAGATTCTATGTAAATTCATTTTTGTTCAATTAAACACCTACTTACCAACAGTATTCTTTTTTTCAACCCTATCTTCATCATTTCCAATTGTACCCACCAACTCTTGCCAAGCTTGGTTATTGGCAGTTTTATTAGAATATTCATCGCTCTGAAGGCCCCATAATGCACTTCGTTTCTCCACTTCATCAATGAATAATTCATTTTCGAAGCGATCCATTGCAAGTTGTGGCACTGAGAAGTCCGAGCCGCGCGATGCCCGCAACCAAACGGAACGCTCCTATAGGATTACATAGAAGTAGAACCGCGCGGGGCCGCGCCATTGTTTTTCCGGCGGTTGAAACGAGGCTGCCGCGCTATTGGACTAGCCGCTTGGTTACGTGGGAACCGTTAAGCCGTCGGCACACGGAGCATGTGTCTGAACGTGTGTTGTCAACGTGGCTAGTCCAACGTGCGGCTGAACTTGAGCATACGAGACGTATGCCGCAACGAGCTGCACGCGACCACAGCGCGCTTGGGCGACAGTTGTCGGCGTTATCAGTTGCTGGAATCACAATGTTTACCAAATCAAAAGAGTGGAATTCCTGCTTTAAATCTATTAAATCGCTTATTTTCGCGCTTGTGCTTATGTTCGTTATGTTCTGTGATAATCCTAAATAAATAACAACAACAAAACACCTATGAACATAAGACTCTTACAAAATTTGCATTTTATGTCAATAAGTGCAGTGAATAATAAAAGTTTCATGACAAACCTTGCGATATAAAATTAGAATAGGCCTTCACAACACAAAGATTATTGCATGAGTCTCGCCTTTTAGTATATCTTAAGAGATAATGCTTTCACGGTCAATGTTACTGTTCAGTAGAAGAATGTTAAGAACGTGTAAAATGCAATACGTGAAACAATAAGTGCATATTTTACTCTAAGTGAGGTGTAAACTGTGTTGTTCATAAAACGAATCCAACAAACTCACTCCTCAGAGGAAGCGCACTTATGTTTACATAGCATCGAATATTATGCATTATACTTCAAATACTTCAAAGAAATTTATAGGAAAGTCTTTTGCGTCTATCAGAATAGCGAATTAAAAAAAGAAGAAATTTGCTTATATACTTTTTTTAATTAATTAATTAATTAATATTTTTAATAAAAGGAAAAAGGGTTATATAATTTAAACCAACACCGCAATTTCAGGTAACTTCACAGTTCACGACTTACCCCCTACACTACGGCCAGTTACAATACCAATGCACCAATGCATCCTCACCTACGATAGCCTATTAGACATCGTATATGCTACTGGGCGATATGTCGATTTTTGACTTGTAATTACAACAAATGATACAAAGAACTATTCGTGTTGGTAGGAACGGCAGATTACTGTAATAAGGAAATTTTTTAACCACGTATAAGACGTTTCCAGTCTTTTATTCCAACACATAGTACCTTAATGGCCAGTTTCCGAAAGATTCTCAATTCAATCAGTTACTTTTACTTGCTTTGAAATGTCATACATTCATAAGACCTAAGTTATAAACATAAAACCCACGAAATACGACGACCAACATGGCGTCTTCGTCTCTCTACCGTAAAGATCTGCCCCCCTCTCCGGATAGCCACTTGGTGTGACGACGGTAGCGTTCTCCCACTTTATTGGTGATCGTTCAGACGCTCGTTGAGAATATCTGACATGCTTGACATTGCACCACACGTTGGGAAAGCCTCGCAAACGTGCGGTTCCAGGGTTGCCAACGTCAGTGGTTTCCCACCGAATCTGGTGGTTTTTTAAAGCCGACGGTGGGAAAAAATCTGAGTCAGTGGGAGGTGGGAGAGTTGGTGGATTTTAATTAAAAAAAAAGGGTTACAGAAGTAATATAATCCAAATTTGAAATTATTGAAGAATATGGACAGATAAATGACTAGGAAATGTATCACATTATTGGATAAAATGTAAAATTCTTAAGGGTTCAAAGATATTAACAATGGTATGACTCATTGCTCATTGTTGTATGCCGTTAGTTCAGTGTTGACTTCTCCAATCTCCATGGAGAGGAAGTGTTCTACTTGCATCACACACTGACATTGTGTTAATAGTATGTATTTGTTGCTACAGCACTTTATCAGATTTTTCTTGTTGTGAAAATGACTGAACATTGCAGACACTTAATATGTGACTGTACTTTCATTGTTAACTTTCTTTTTTCTCAGATGTGATTACATTGGAATACAGCTGAAATCTAGATCTTCTGACATAAAATAAAGACAATAGAATGACTGACGCTGACCTCCTTTCCAGACTGGATTACTTTCTGTTTTCAAGTTCAAATATTTCACAATTTGCTGTCTGTACCCGACAAGCATTACAATGGCTCAAAGTAATTATTGTTTGTTTTTATATATAACATGTTTACTGAAGTGCTTTTGAATAAACAATATTTTTTGTATTTCCGTCTAGTGTGTATATAGATAAGTCAGGTACATAAAAACTCCTCCTTTAAAATGCATAGTGGCGTCCAAATTTCAAATCAGTCGGTCAAGCACAAACGAATAGACAGTGTTTTTTTTTTTTTTTTCCCATGGGAACTTCGCAAAGTTCGGTGGTTTTTGGTGGGATTTTACGGTCACTTCGGTGGTTTTTATCGTGACGTCGTTGGCAACCCTGTGCGGTTCGCACGTTGTGACGTCAGAAACTCGCCACGTTGGCCACACTCGTTCAGATACACGCTCCGTGTGCCGACAGATTTACGACGGTTCTTAAGTAAATAAGACCCGCGCGGGTACCGCGCGATTCAAATTAAAATGTTCAAATGTTTGTAAAGCTTATGGGACTTAACTGCTGGGTCATCAGTCCCTAAACTTACAAACTACTGATTAACTTATACTAAATACGGCACAAACATCCATGCCGAGGAAGGATTCCAACTTCCGAAGCGAGAGGCCGCGCGATACGCAATGTGGCTCCAGACCGCTCGACTACTCCCGCGCGGCAACCGCGCGATTATCGCCGTGTCTGTAAATTGCCTTTAGAGCCAATGTTGCGACTAGAATAATGCTTCTACCTATGTGTGCGAACCATTGTTTTCAAATGAATTTTATTAAAAATAAACACAGAACAAGATTAACTGATGAACACTTGGTCTCCTGTTTTTCAGCAATTGTTAAATGTTATACACTAAATATCAAGAACACTGTTAAGAGAGCATCTACTCAAGTTGCACATTACATTTCAGATAATAATATCTTAAAATATTACGAAATAAAATGTTTATGTTTTGAACAAATAGTGAAGATTTAAAAGTTTAATTTTTTAAATATGGTGGTTCTACAGAATTGAAAAATTAAAAATCCAGCAATTACTATACTTTTGATACAGTGGTATGAAAATAATAGATCCCGGAGACTTTGTGGTTGCCTACCCCTGGGTTAGATCATTCTTGCAAAAGCAAAGAAAAGAAGTATGCGAAGTTTAAACGACACAAAATGCCAAGATTGACAATCTTTTAGATAAACTCTAAATTTAGCGAGAAATTCAATGCGAGAAGCTTATAATAGTTTCTACAAGGAAACTCTGTCTCGTAATTTGACTGAAAGTACAAAGAAATTCTGGTTAAATGTAACGTATAATAGCGACAAAATTCAATCAATACGTACATTATACGATAACAATGATGCTAACAGTGATGTTGTTATTGTTGGGATTTTTAGGGGGACAAAACTGCAAGGTCATCAGTCCCCCGATGCTAACAGTGACAGTGCTGCTAAAGCAACATTGCTAAACACAGATTTCCGAAATTCCTTCGCCAAAGTAGTCGAATGAAATACTCCAGAATTCGAATCAAGAACAGCCACCAGCACGTGTAATTTAGAAATTGATACCCTTCAAGTAGTAAAGAAACTTAATTCAGTTAACAGAAGCAAATATTCTAGTCCAAATTATATACTAAATAGGGCCCTTATACTGATTCAATAGCTCCATAACTAGCTGTCTTGTACAACCGGTCGCTCAGCGATAGATCCGAACCCCAAGACTGGAAAGTTGCACACGTCACTCAGCTATTTAAGAAAGACAATAGGAGTGATCCATAAAATTACAAGCCTATAATATTGTCATAGATTTGCAGCGGGACCTTGGAACATATACTTTCTTCGAACATTATGATTTATTAACTATAAGAGGTTCAAAATGTTCAAATGTTTGTAAATCTATCGGATCAAACTGCGTGGTCATCAGTCCGTTGCTTACAAACTACTCAAACCTAGGTAAACGAACCTAAGGACAACACACACACCCATGCCCCAGGGATGACTCGAACCTCCACGGCGAGCAACCGCGCGCTCCGCTCGGCTACTCCACCGCGGCAACTATAAGAGGTATTCCGTCTTGGGCTGAATGCGTTTAAAACATTTGTTTTACACTAGACGCATTTCGATATTTATTTTAAAAGAATCTTCTGCAGTCTGTAAATGATACATAGGTTTGTACGATTTGTTTCGTTCATATATATTAAAATCAGGTTGACATTTTGTGCATGTTAGGCCTGGATGTTAACCTCCACCTTACTGATGGCTCTATCCACATTAAACCTAATAATTACCAACAGTACCTGCACTTTGATAGCTGCCATCCATTCCACATCAAAAAATCCCTCCCATACTGCCTTGCCACCTGTGGACGGTGAATTAGCAGTGATGAGAAGTCTCTCACCCATTATGTCGAAGGCCTTCACAGACAGACATTACCCTCCTGATCTAGTCCGCAAACAGATTTCCCGTGCCGTATCTCCGCACACCACCAATCCTCTTTCCAACCCCAGTAACCAGTCACAAAATAGTCTCCTCCTTGTCACCCAGTACCATCCAGGACTGGAACAATCTAATCACTTCCTTCGCCAGGGCTTTGATTTTCTGTCATTGTGCCCTGAAATGAGAGACATCCTACCCAAGATCCTTCCGACCCCGTCCTAAAGTGGTGTTCTGTCGCCCACCCAACCTCCACAACATCCTAGTCCATCCCTATGCCACACCCAACCCTAACCCCTTACCACAGGGATCATATCCCTTTGGAAGACCCCGATGCAAAATCTGCCCAATCCACCCAACCAGCACTTCCTATTCCAGTCCCGTCAAAGGATTATCCTACCCCATCAGAGGTCGGGCCACCTGTAAAAGCAGCCATGTGATATACCAACTCTGGTGCAATCATTGCATAGCGTTTTATATCGGTATGACGACAAACTAACTGTCCATCAGGATGAATGGGTACCGCCAAACTGTGTCAAAAAAACACGATAAACCACCCTGTGGCACAGCATGCTGCTGAGCGCAGCACTCTGGGTTTCAATGGCTGCTTCACTAACCGAGCAATCTGGATCCTCTCCTCCACCACCAGCTCTTCTGAACTGCGCAGATGGGAGTCGTCCCTTCAACACATTCTACGGTCCTGCAACCATCCTGGCCTCAATCTAAGATAACGTCCCAGCCTAACTTCTTCTCCCCCCTCATCCTTCCCCACCCATTATCCTGAATCCATGTCTTTCTTACAACTGTGTATCACAACTTACAATGTCCCCTTAATTTATTACTTTTTATATATACATGTGGCGTCTGTTCCGAAAGAACAGACGTCACTTTTGATCCTGAAGTTGTTATTTTTTCATATTCACAGAATATATTACATCAACTGCGAATGGGCAAAGCTGAAAATGTGTACCCAGCCGGGATTCGAAGCCGGGTCTCCCGCTTTCTAGGCAGTTGCGCTGACCTCTACACCACTGGGGACACAGTGATCACCGCACCTGCAAGGACTACCTAAGCACGCCTCCTGCCAGATACAAATTCCCAGCTTTGCCCATTCGCAGTTGATGTCATATATTCTGTGAATATGAAAAAATAACAACTGCAGGATCAGAAGTGAGGTCTGTTCTTTCGGAACAGTCGCCACATGTATATATATAAAATGCCGGTGACGGGCAATGATCCTATCGTTAGTGGGGAGGGGTGGCCAAAGTTTGAAGCCCTTACTCTTACGGGAATTAGTACATAGTGACCATGAGTTTGAGTACTGTGGGCAGGGTGGAGATGGAAGTTTGTATCTGGCGGGAGGCGTGCTTAGGTAATCCTTGGAGGTGCCGTGATCACTGTGTCCCCAGCGGTATAGAGGTCAGCGCAACTGCCTCGCAAGCGGAAGACCCGGGTTCGAATCCCGGCTGAGTACCTACACATTTTCAGCTTTGCCCATTCGCAGTTGAAGTCATATATTCTGCGAATATTTTTACTTATATTTCATTCTTTCCTATTTCTCCTAATTTTATTTTTCCCTATTTTTATTTTTCCTTATTACTTTTATCATTTCTTATCCCCCCCCCTCACTCTTCTACACCTCCCTTTTATCATTTCCCGCCCGTTCTCTTCACTGTATTCATTGCCGCAATTCGGATTCCCGCCTATCATAGCCTTTAAAATCTATCACGCAATGCGGAAGTTTCCATTTCCACTTTTTCCCAGCATCCTTCCCCCTCCACTCCCAACCTCACTCACAATCTAGCTTGCTTCGCTGGACTGGCCGGACATGATAGTTGTGTGTGTATAGTTGTCTGAGTGATTGCGTGAATGTATGTGTTTCTTTTCCTGACGAAGGCCATGGCCGAAAATTTACGTTGTGTAAATGAGATGTCTATTTTCGTGTCTGGCAGCAGCTCAGCGAGCCTCTTTACGGTGAATTGTAAACTGATATTCATTCTTCATTGAAATTTAATGAAGTAGGCCTGTGATGAATCTTCAATGTACTATTGCCTTAAAATGGTATATTGCCACGATTTGCATTCCAACATGTCTTCTGCGTAGCAGAGATCACAGATACCACTGTTACAAGCATTGATCAGTGATTACAAGTGAGCACAGATATGGTACGACAGAGCTTCCGGCATTCGCGGTATTTAGCGACCACTGCGCGAAGCTACCTGCGCCGACTGCCGACGCCAGGCCGGCCGACCGCTCTTGACCACCGCCCCTGTGTCTTCCGCTGCCGACGCCCAACACCACCTAGAAGACAAGGACTCACAACTGGCCGTGCTACGTCACACTGACCAGGCTGCGCCCGCCAGCTGAATGGCTGGCCGCTGGGGCACGTCCCCTACCTTGTAGTGGGCAGCCAGTAAGTAAGCTGGCGGCCGCGGCCTGGTCCGAGGCCAACGAGAGAGACAGGCCGCGGCGCGCCTGTCAAATTACGTAATCAAGCTAGGCCTGAGCTGGCGCGATCGCTAGCTCAGTGGCTGGCCGCTACGAGGCAGTGGGCAGTGCCCCCGCGGCCGGCCAATCTGCTAGCGATCTCGCCAGCTCAGGCCTACCTTGATTATGTAATTTGACAGGCGCGCCGCGGTCTGTCTCTCTCGTTGGCCTCGGGCCTGGTCAGTGTGACGTAGCACGGCTAGTTGTGAGCCCCGTCGAATCGTCACCGCTGCCAGCTGCCTCCAGCCATTGGACACCTTTGGAGTCGTTGCCGACCACACCAATGACATCGCTCTGGGTTCTACAGGGGATGCAGATATACCAGTCATGTCCTGAAGCCACCGTCGTTTTCTTTTCTGCCCTCGTCATCGGAGTCCACATTGATCTCCAGCCGCGGCGAATTAGCCATTCGCATTGGGGCGCCGTTCGCCGTCGGAGGTCCGAGTCTCCCACTCGGGCATGGGTCTTTACGTTGTCCTTAGGTCAGTTTAACTTAGTTTAAGGTAACTTGCTCGTGGATCCTCTTAAAAAATCGAGTTTTTTGTTCTTAATCTTAAATTAAGGTTTAGACTTTTCTGAAAACAGTGTTGTTTAAAACATTTAAATTGGACTACGGGAAGTTGTTTAAATAACAATTCAAAGATCACTGTGTGCAGCCATGCCTGTTTTTCTGCTACTCTCACACGTCGATTGTAACCATTTTATTTCTCTCCCAAAAACGTAAGAACTTTTTTTTTTTTTTCAAGTTGGTGGCGCTTTGGTTACCGAGCGTTGTTTTGTTTATTAACATTTCTGTAGTTTGATTTAGTGGTACCTCAACGTTCTCGGAAGTTGCTGCCTTCTAAAAAGTTTTACGGCAATCTGTTTGTTTTTATGATGGGGCAGTAAACATATGTCCAATATGAAACTATCACTGGTGGCAACTGTTGAGAGTGGGCGAAGCTGAAAAGCAACAAGAAGCAAGAAAAGAAAGAGAGATGATGAGGAACATATAAACCAAGAAGAATATGGACCTGGAATGCATTAGGACCAACACAGATGAGTTGTAGATAAAATATATTCTTTACATAGAATTTCTCGACAAATACATTTTCTGACTTGTTTATTTTATGCAAAAATAAACGATTTGAGCTAGAGATCATTTTTTTGGAATGTTTCAGGATACTTTTTGGAGAAAAGTAGACTATAGACACTAACCTACTATCAACAGGTGCAAAAATATCTACTGATTAATCATAAAAATGTAGCGTTTGTTTTGAACATCAAATGTAAGTATTTTTAGAATTAAAACTTGTGAATCAAATTACATAATTGTAGTCTACTTTCTAGATAAACGTGTTACTTATATGTACCTAAAGTTTCAAGTGTCTAAGTAAGACGGTTAGTCAATGCATAGAATCGAAGTATGAACCGGCAAACAAATCATTTACTGGCTTTCACAAAAAAAGAAAAAAATCTAAAAAGTTTAATATATGAATTAGTGAAACTACCTGTATATCAAATTGTTCAGATGGAGAGATGAAAATTGTCTTAAGTAGTTTGTGATCTATGGACTAATAACCCAGCAGATTTGTCCGATAGATTTACAAACATTTGAACATTTCATCTCCAGTGTCGTTCCTGTATTTCGTTGATCATCGATGTAAGTGTCCCTCTTCCCTGTAATCATAACATCTTATTACAACACATAGAGTCCCAGAAGCAAATAAAGTATCTTTTTAATTTCCCCTTTTGCTGCTCCCCTCTGATCGGGGATGTTTATTTCATCTCCTGTCTATTAAGCTATGATCAGGGCGAAGAAGGACAATAGAACATTTCATCGTTTATCACTTTCTTTCAAGTCAACCGCCATTGGAATCGGACATGTTGATGCCTTCTTCTTTTACGCTGTAGAATATGATGTGAGATGGACATGGTTTATTTAAATAAATTGCTTAAAGATTATTTTCTTGAATCATCATTTAATAGATTTTTTTCCACGAATTTTTTGTTAGTAATTCTGTTTCACAAATAATTGTAGTTTGGCCGCCATTTTCACACCCTGCATCTTATGCCAATACGTCAACATTCTCTTTCATCTCTCGAGTCCGATTATTATTATTATTCTTACACAAATGCCGCTACCCGCGGAATTATTTTGTTACTTATTAATGCACAGTTATAGGCATAGAACAGGTATTGCTGAGATTGGCGTCCAAGTTATTAACTACGACAGGATTTATATCTATTTTAGCTTTTCTCCATAGTATAATTACATCGTAAAACCAATATTTAAATGAACAGAATAAGTAACAGTGGCGTAACTAGGACTTGGCTTTGGGGGGGATAGATCTGCTTGACGAGCAAAATTTTAGTCAGTTTCTAGACAGACTACCATCTACCACTCCTGTTGAAGAAACTAATTCACTCCCATCCAATGAAAGATTATGGTAAAAGACCAAAAGTTTTCAATCTTTACCTTTACCAGATTGCTGTCATACGATTTATTTTCTTTCTTTTTCTTTTTTTTTCGGGTTCTGTGGGGGGGGGGGGGGGGTTCTACCCCCCTCATCCCCCCTCCCCCATAGTTACGCCACTGATAAGTAGGTGTGGTGTCGCACAAGTCTGAAGTGCGCGCCACGTCCTTTCGCCGCGCGCCGCCATGCAAGCACGGCGCGGCGTTCTTACGACGTCGGCCACGAGCGCCCTCCGCTGCAACTCCGCTCATGGCCACCACTGAACTGGATTGGTCACTTGGGATTACGACAGGCACTAGGAATCTTCAGTAGGCAGGCCTCTACTTAGTTAACCTATGTCTCAGCAGTACACTTAGTTGGAAGTCAAGAACTATGTAAAAGTTAGGTATTACCCTGTTTCTACGAAATACATATCTTGTTCTAATCTAGCTTAGTGTTTCTAGTTTCTGCTGTCACACTGGCTGGTCACCTCAGACTCTGTACCCGCACACGCGTGCATCCTATTCCCTGTGTCGGTCTCTCTCTACTCGGCCACCGACACCTAGGACAACCGGCGGCAACAAGACACAAAAGTGGCGACGAGGATGGGACACAAAACTAGGTATAAGCTTGTCGTATTTTTATATGTCGTTATCTACAAAATCCCTTTAACAAAATTAAAATACATTTGTTTCACATTTTTCCGATTCTTATCACTAATTTACTTTGCATTGCTTATCAGATCAGTCATTTGACAAATTATATAACGTGGGAATTTTTTATGATTTATTTTCGTCCCATTCAGCACTGCGCCCTCATCTCCTGCACTTCCTCCTCACACCTCCTCCCATCCACCACCCCATCTATCCCTCTTCACAATCACATCTCCGCCCGCAATCCTATCGTTGCCAAAAGTGCCTAGTTTTCAATGACTACCTCACTGAAAATTGTAAAGCCCCCATACCTGTCCCCAAGGCAAAGCTCATCATTTCTTTAAACACTGTCCTAACCTCACTGTTCCTTCTCCTCCTGCAACACCTGCGGCCAGGCACACCCCACCTATTCCTATAAATACAAAGCTAGACCGTTTCCTGTTTCCTCCGAACTGATTGCCCCTGTCCACCCAGTTGATTACTCCCTAAAATTACCTTCGCCCCACTCCCACAGCTGAGGACATCATAATTTTAGTTACCATCATCCTTCAGAATGTCCATCCCTTCCCACATCTCCAAACACTCCAGCTAATAGCCCTTGCTACTTGCTCAGTTTATCAATTAAAAATGTTCGCCACATATTCCTACAACCAGGCACAATTTACCTTTTCCCACCTCAACGTTCTAGTCTAGTTCCCTTCCCTACTCATAGCCCTCTCTCTCACCTTCCCTCCGCCTCTCTTTCTTTCCTTATGGTGCAGCAGATCTAGTCAATCCTTTACAACAATATCCGCTCCCTCTCTATCAATAAACACCTATTCATGAACAACCTCCTCCACCACTGCATGGGTGCCTTTATCCTTTCTCCAACCCTGGAATACCATCAGTACCACCCCCTACCTCCTCCACTGCACTGGCTACCTCTTCTGTTAGTATGAGGTGGGGTTTCCATTGGCCACCTCCATGTCATCTAGTTCACCTCGATACTACTCAATGATATATCTGAACATCTGATACTTAGCCTGTACCTCCCCTTCATCACTGTTATTCTCGCCACAATGTATGTCCATTCTTCCACCCCTCTCGCTTATGACTTACTTACCCCTATTGGACAAACCTTCTCGACGAATCTCCACCAACCTCAATTATCAATTCCCAAATTCCCTCAGAACTCCAAAGGTAGCATCAGCTCCTACCCATCATCCAAGGTGACATCCCCTTCCTCATCACAACTGCCCTAACCACAACACTATCACTAATGTTGTCATTGCCTCCCCCCCCCCCCCAATCTCCTTGGGTGTGTCAGTGCCAAAGTCCTTGCCCATCGGCAGTGACCATGTACTCGACCTCTCCACTCACAGGGTGAATATCCAGCTGTTGGGTGATGGATTGTCTACCAGCAATGCATCACCCAACAGCTGGAAATTCACCCTCTTTCTATCCATAGACCTGAGAATACTGACATGACACTAGCCTTGTTCTTCCAACAGACATGACAGCGACTCTGCTTATATTCCCCCCTCGCCAAAAGCCTTACATCCACACCGCCCCACCCTTCCACAGGCTGCCTTTTCCTCTGTGAATCTCCCCCACCGCTATCATTCCTTTCTCTGCACTTCAGACCATGACACACTCCTTCACCACCACCAACTAAAATAAAACATGTGCAGTGTTAAGACTGTGAAGAAACGCTGAGACTTGCGAGAGACGTGTACATGGCTTAACGTCCATCTCCTCATTCACTCCTCCAAGTATTGGAAAGCCTTCCACCAACAAACTGAAAACAAACCCAGCCCCCATATCTCTTCATTCACCTTGACTGCCCTCTTCCTGATAACCTCAGTAAAGTAAACCATATCGCTTCCTTCCTGTCTGACATCTTCACCATTCATTACAATCCCTCCTTTGATTATTCCCTCTTCCCTGAAGTCTGTGACTGGACAGATACCATCTGCCACAGTGGAGTGGCCGAGCGACCTAAGGCAGCTTGCTGCGGGGTGCGCTATTGCTCGCCATTGGAGGTTCGACTCTTTCCTCGTGCACATGGACCACATCCCCCCTCTGAACTCAATACACCCATCACTATACACGATATCCAGTTGAAATTTCACACAAAACGCACCACCGCCCCCAGCCACGACTACATCATTTAGCGCCCCCTCAATCAAAGTCTCCACCTTTTGCTGGCTGCCCCAGGCTCCATTTACAAAATCATCCTCTTTCTGGATACTACCCAAACCTGCAGAAAATCTCCTGCAGCCTCAATTTTTCTAAACCAATAAACTTCTCTCCGATACCTCTTCCTTTTGTCCACCTGTTTTACCCTCATGTGCAGCAAGGTCTTTGGAACCTTCCTTTCTCATCGAATCTCCACCAACACCATCTACTTCTCGATACCCAGTGTGACTTTTGACCTTTCTTCCCCATCGACGACCAATCCTCTGCCTCACTCACGTCTTGTCCCTCCAACCAGGTGTTGCATTCTGGTCTGCTCTTCAAACAGGAAGTCTACACTCTTCTCATCAATTACATCCGGGTCATTGCCTTCTTCCTCTACCATCCATAATTTTGGCTCTCGCACCTTCTACCCCCTTGCCGGTGTGCCCCACAGATCCATCCTCTCCTCTCTCCTCTACCTCCTCCACATCTCCACCAATGGCGTAGCTAGCATGGGTGGCTCCCAGGGCGGTTCTCGGCGGTGTCGCCCCACGAATAAAAACTTTAAACATAAATACAACTAAATACAAGTATGATTTTAATTAATACAAAAGAAAGTAATTAATCATCTAATTCCAATTTAAAATACATTAATATTTTTTTATTATGCATTATACATTATGAAACAATATTATATACACTGCAATAGTATAAATTCTTCAGAATACTAACTACTGAAGAAAGATACACTTAAAATTTCTATCTAGCTTTAACAGCAGCTCCGAAACCACATCTTTAAAATTAATGTTTTGTGTTGCCTCATGTTCGATAGTTAACCTGGCAAGATTATTTAACCTCGTGTTGCTCATTGTTGTTCACCAGTAGTTTTTAATTAACTTCAGTTTACTTAAACTCCTCTCACACGAAGTAAATGATACGCAAATCGTCACAAATAAATTTAGAGAGAGCATAAGGTTTGGAAATAGAGTCTCTAAAATTCTATTTCATAATGAATTTTGAGAAGTCTAGACACACCCAGTTGGAAACAGTAACATCTGCAACTTTCAAATATCTTCTCAGTCTTGGAATTACAAAGAGGAGTTCTGCTTCTGATACTTCATAATAAAAACCAGTAATTTCAGCTCCTCGTTGTTTGCCAAAAGCAAGGTATTTGGCTGCACAACCTCGAATAATGAGACGACGTCTTGAACTAACTTTGATCTTGTTCAGAATTCAGTACTGTAACGGGCAATACATTCCAACATATCGTTTGATGTTCTGCTCTCAGTGAGAATTCTGCATCGGTGGTCTGTTCACCTGCCATTTTTTTTTTTTTTTTTTTTTTTTACGACGATTTCGTCTTTCTACTGGAATGTCGTAGTTTTCCGATTTTTCTCAGCAAGGCCTATTGCCTCTTCCACAATACGAACTCGATTTCGTTCCATATAAAGACGAAGTGACTCTAATTTTATAACTGACTGATCAAGAATCAAGCCTTTACTTTGACAAACAACCTAAGTACACTTGCAGTCGGACGTCACTTCCATACAGGTGACACACGGGGCGCTCCGCTCCCACCGCCAACCCCCTCGGTTACGCCACTACCTCCAACCACAGACAAAAATCCACAGACTGGAAACCTCCGTAAGGGCCCGGTCACACGCACAGGAGTGCTGGGTGGGGGGTTTAAGCAGTTGTGTAAGATGTCCCATGATGGCGCTAAGGTCAGAAACAGCCCAATTTATGTAGTCTAGTTTAAATATTTTAATTACTCTTTGAATAGTATCTTGTCTTAAGGTTGTAGAGTGGCACTTAGACCCGCTGCCAGCCCGTTTGTACATTATATGTGAATCAAAATAACAATAAAGGGGAAAAAGAGGTAAGCAAGTTATTATTTATCCTGTACTAAATTCGTGTGCAAAACATGAAATTGCTGGCACACTACGGTTCTATCACAGTCGTTATACATCCAGGTTATATAGAGATCACTGGGTAAAACTCATTGATCTCTATTCCACCTGGATCACAGACATACATTAAGGTATGTACACCGTCTATCAGACAGTCGTGAAATTATCTAGGAAAAAATTGCAGCTAAAGCGATACTAGCGCTTCAAGCGGCCAGTAGGGAATAACAGTGGAATGGCATGATACAAACTGACAAGTTGCCGTTTTTAATGTTTTTACTTTTCACAATTCCCTAGTCACTGAACGTTGTTGTGCACTTTCTAATACAAAAACATCATTAAAGTAATTTCACTGCTTTTCTTAATGGCAGTCTATAGTAACAAATTGTCAGGTTAGTGTGATTCATACAGTTCACAATACCCGAGTCATATTCATATCGTCCAAAACTTTTTGTAAGCAGAAATGAATTGCAACCTGATGTGCTGAAGTACGTTAAAGGAACTTATTATGATTATGTTCGCGTGCTTGGTGTGTACTGACATGCTGCACGAGTTTTGTTTTAGCGGATTTCGGACAAGGTAATATTTTCAAAAGTAGAAACATTGTAGGGGACTACATCGCCGAATAAACCATCTTTTCACCTTGACCTTTCTACTGTGCCTTTCGTGTACCTATGATAATTTTCTTAGCTACTTGGCAGGTATCAAACTGAATATCTTCCAGAATGTGACGTGCTAACATTAACAGTTTATATATGGACATATTATTTATTTTTAACTACATATTTACTTTATCAAACTAATAGGTAACCGCCAAAGTATGTTATTATACAGGCTTATCATTTTTACGAAACTAAGCAGGCTCTACTGAAATAGTTGATTAACTCCTACTGGAAGCATTCAGAAATTCCTTTATACAGCAGTAATATTATGAAATAGTGTTCAAGTATTTTCGATTCTGATTGAGAGCAGCAGCAGAATTAATTGTTGAAGATTTACTTCTATGCCTAAAAGTTGTGATGATACTGCTGGCCCTCTCATATCAATGTTATCGTACGATACCGTCTGCGTCGGACCAGGAATCGTGTGGTTTAATAATGATATATGTTGCGTGTGACGTTAGTTACAAACGAAATAGCCACCCTAGGAATCAGTGTAGGACAGTGTCTCGGTGATACTGTGATTAGTTAACAAGTGATAGATTGCATTAATTAAGAGATTCATACATTTTATTTCCAGACAGTTCTATAAACAATAGTTTCGTCATTGTATGTTATTTCAAGACTTAGACAGACAAATCGTAAAAACCTTTGTAAAACAAAAAGACATAAAAATAAATAGCATTGTATATATGTTAAGCTCATAAACAAGTTGTGTTGACCAGCTAATTGTGTTAATTAATGTAATAGTCGAAATTTCAATATTGTAATTCTTTGTATATGTTGACTGACGTGAGATTTTGAACTTATTTTGAGAATTGCCAAGATATTTGATAGTTCAATATATATTAGGAACATGTATGAGGTATTCATTAACAAATTAATTGACATTTAACATTGCTGTTTGTTGTCAAACAGAAAGAACCAAAATTACGACTTAAAAAGATATGCGCCATCTAAAATTATTGTATGTATATTTTTCATTTTATATTGTGATTATTTTTGTGTACATGAAATGTTTTATCTGTATGTTCGATAATTGTAAACTAGTATATTCAATTGTTATGAACAATATATAATGTAATGTCATTATTGTCGATGTTATATATTTGCCTCACCGCCTTGCGTGGGGAGTACGAGTTTTGGCGATCGTTATGGGCTCTGGAATCTATGTTAGTGTGCGTTTTAAAATGGAAGTACTATCAGCTAAATTCTGTTGCATTGTGTATGTTATGAAGTTGTAATGTTTTGGTGGAATAAGAAGCAGTTTGTTTGGAAATCAAAGAAGAAGTGAAAAATAGTACCTACGAGTATTTATTTCTACCACGACGCCCCAGGTGAATAATTTTGCAGCGAGCAGAACCCCCATACATCGTAATGTTGAAAAGCTGAGTATCATGTTTGAAAGTGGTAGAATGAATTGTAATTACCTAATAAACTAGTAAACGTTATCAAGTATAACTAAACACTGTAAACGAACACTATTCATTCATAACATAATTCTTTTTAGTTCTGAGCATCCTTGGCAAAGGAGAGTTTTCTGAATCACATTTTTGATAGTTGATACAATTTATAGCGCCACAAAAGCTCGTAAATACGAAGATATTTTGAATATGTTGCTGCACTCCAAATACACATTAATTACTCGATCGTTTCGCGGTAGGTTTATACGACCCAGCCGCTTGGCAGTGCTGCAGTCGCGAATTTGCAAAAATTGATTGGGAGTTTCGTGACTTATGTTCGACTCTGGTGTGTATGTCTGTGACCTGGATGTTGAACTTAAGCTGTTTAAAATGTTCAGATGTTTGTTAAGCTTAAGGGACTTAACTGCGGGGTCATCAAATCCCAAACTTACAAACTACTTATAAACTACCTTATAGTAACGACGACACAAACGTCCATGCCCGCGGGGGGATTCTGACCCCCGACCATAGCGGCCGTGCAGACTGTGACTGGCGCGCCGCAAACTGCTCGGCCACTGCGGCCGGCTTAAGCTGTTTCAGCGGGGTGATTCTATTTACACTTCGGTAAAATCAGACGTGACGTCATTATGACGTATCCACACTATCGACGTCCAGAAGAGCGGCGCATCGACTTTTGCGGTCGTTCGAGACGCTGCTTTTGAGCGCGAACAGTACAAACAGTCGTTGATTGTCTGAACTAGAATGTTGCAGCATAGATGAGTACCCAGTTTTACGAAATGTGTTACCTGATGTTCGCAGAGCCTCTGTAACAAATGACTGTATTAATATCCAGCTCATTTGATTTATAGTTTCAGCGAAAACATACATATACATTCTGGATACATATACCTACGGCGACAATATGTTGTTTTTGTATGTCGCATATTTTGACATGTCCAAGTACACATTTTCTCTCCATAGCCTGGTAACCTTACTTTTGAAGATATTATCAGCTACTCCTTTAATTCGTCTGCTACAATTGCAACCGCAGTTTTGCGTCTAGAACGACGACCACACAAGTCGATCATGGCTCCAGTCGTCTTCGATAGTGTGGATACGTCATAATGACGTCACGTTTGATTTTACCAAAGTGTAAACAGAATCATCCGTTTCAGCGTGCCAGCCATATATGTTCCTTTTCTGTTTCTAGCTTCGACCATAGATGGTAGAAGGTTTGTAGCCAAATTCAGATATGGCTACTATGAGGTATTAAAACGAAAACGAAAAGAAAATACGTTTAGATTTCGCTTTCATATCTGTCTGTTATATCGTAT
Source organism: Locusta migratoria (assembly GCA_026315105.1). Taxonomy (NCBI): domain Eukaryota; kingdom Metazoa; phylum Arthropoda; class Insecta; order Orthoptera; family Acrididae; genus Locusta; species Locusta migratoria. The sequence goes on along the minus strand of CM048746.1, from coordinate 421,546,641 downwards.
ATTGACATAAATTTCAGTTCAAGAGGTAAGCAAGCAAGCAATCCTTAATCACTTAATAAACGACGGCAAGTCGTTTGCCAAATTAAATCACGGCGACCAATGACTGTCCAGGTACGCTACAGTTCTTTGTTCAGACACCAGAGTTATACATCCAGGTTATATAGAGATCACTGGTTAAACTCATACAGGGATTTCCGGTAACAAGACATTACTTCACCTCCGCCTCACTTGTAGCGCTGTAAGTTTCATCTGCCTGACATCTTCCTTTCAGATTGGTTGTTTTATAATCTTCTATTTTGTTTTGGTTTAGAACAAATGTTCAAATGTTTGTAGAACTTATGGGACTTAACTACGGGGTCATCAGTCCCTAAGCTTACAAACTACTTATGAACTAGCTAAGACTAAGGACGGCACAAATATCCATGCCCAAGAGGGGATTCGAACCCCCGACCGTAGTGGCCGTGCAGACCGTGACTGAAGCGCCTCAGTCTCCTCGGCCACCACGGCCGGCGGTTTAGAACAGAAAATGAATTAATAACACCGTGTTTCTGATGACTACTTTGTGTGTGTATTGCACTCTTGCTGTGTTCAAGTTTTGATCGTAGTGGTAAAATTTCGTGGAGTAAAAGATAGCAATTTGACTGTACTTTACATTAAACATAATCTGGTTTTGGCACCAGTGTTCTGTAGACTTTTGTTATTGCCTACGAAACCGTGATTTAAATGCGTTGTAAATGTATCGTTCTGCTTTATTTTAATTCGTATCCGTTTTTCGTAATTTCTCTGATTCAGTGGAGAACTGCATGTTAGCAGCGGTTGACAGAATTGTTATGCAACTTTATTACGTAGTGTCACAGAATTCTATGTATTTATGCTTTCAGTGGCGTGGAAGAATGATTCTAGTAGGTACAATGATTTCTGTTAAAATGTATTCTTTGTAGTACGTACATGTTAATAACATGCAAATTTTTTGTGTAACTACTGTTGCATTTTTTGCATTTGCTAGCTAAAATACGTTAGGCACTAAGGCTACGAAGCACATTGATTGTCAAGAAACGACACTATTCAAAGCAGAATTACACTCGTTCTGTAACAAGATGTATTAACATAGAATAACAAATACTATTAAAAGTCATCAGCATGGAGTTCTTCATTAAAGACGAGAAAATACGAAAAAAATGCAAACTAAAATACTTATAATGCATTTCATTGAAGCACATTTTCTTATTGAATGAGCATACAAAATATTATGTGACGAAACCAGCTTATGTTTTACATGAAAAAATGTAATCATTTACTCTACACAGTATTAGGTACTCATACGAAAATAAAGCAAAGTATGAGCAATATATTGACACTGCAATCCAAAGAGTGCAGTACACACGACGAACCGTATCTGTAAAACTGCTTGTCATGCCACATGATTTGAGATTTTCACATGTGCTAAGTTGCAAGTATGACCACTTAATAATGGCCACACAGTAGAAATTTGGAATATTGGCCTTTACAAATAAATAATATTGCAACCAATAGCTACGATAGGCTAATCTTAAGTTTTTAATCGAGATTTCTAGAATATATTGGTTTTTTTAGGCCCCAAAAAAACTTTTCTGTTCCCAGATAGACAATACTAATAGATCATAGTCCAAACCAAGAAGTAACAATTGGAAAATATTGTCATCTAAATCGCCTATTTCGAAATAAAAAATGTCGATATCAACACTATGTTTTCTCGTTTTCGAAGTTCACCTTCTCCTCACTTGGAGGGCTGCTGTCGTACTCTGTTTTTTCCGTATCGTAACAAGTGCCGTACACTTCTTGTATATTGGTGTTCCATGACATACGCCCTGATCTGAAACCATCCAGCCTTCCAGCAACATATGACGCTGCTCAGGGGACCACTCAACATAGCAAAACGAGAATATGAACTATCAATTCAGCGACTGGTGGACAGATTTTGCATGGCAAACGACCTATCCCAATCGCTCAATACGTAGTGATGTGTGGAAGATAACAGGACGACTTTACTCGAACAAGGCACCCGAGTGGACAAAATCACTAACTTACACCTGAAGAATTTACCACGAAACCCTTAGTGCTGCCGCGCGGAGCGGCCGAGCGCATTGTGGCACTGTTTTCCGATGCGCGAGGCCGTTCGAATCTCCCTCGGGCGTGGATGTTTGTGCTATCTTTAGCACGTCAGTTCACAAGTAGTTTTTAAGTTTAGGGACTGATGAAAACGCAGTTAAGTCCCATAAGCTTTACAAACATTTGACTCCCACTTATATAGGTAGAAATGATCATCAGAATAAAATACGAGAAATCAGAGCTCGAACGGAAAGAGTCAGGTGTTCTTTCTTCCCGCGCGCTATTCGAGAATGGAATGGGAGATAAATAGTATAAAGGTGGTTCGATGAACCCTCTGCCAGGCACTTAAATGTGATTTGCAGAGTACCCCATGCACATGTAGAACATTTGAACCCTTGGCGCTATTGACTCGCTATATGATGGATGTCTTCTCGCCAAATACTTTACAACGACGTGGACAATTACTAAAATAGTCCCCTTACCAAAATCCAGAAAGGACGCGACCATAGCGACAAACTACCGACCTGTCAGTCTGTTAAGCGCACTCTGGAAAACTCTTGAACGAGTCGTTCAACGACGTATCCTCGAGACACTAATCATCGAAGGCACCACGAGGGTGGTGCGTAAGCTTTCAGTGGAACCTCAAATCCTTACAGTGGCGGAACACATTGCAAGGAACCTCAACATCTTCATTGCTACTGCAGCCATGTTTTTAGATAATGAGAAAGTTTACGGCAAAGTGTGGAGGGAGCCGTTAATCAGGAATCTCAACGAGAATGCAGCTATACCAGATTGCTATGTCAAATTAATCAGCACTTCCCTCGCAGATGGAAAAATGTTCGTAAACATTGAGGGACAATCTTCAGACACCAAAGCTGTACTCTGTACTTTCACCAACCTTGTTTAACGTCTATATCAACGATATGCCAACGGTGGAGAGGGTCGAAGTGGTTCAGTTCGCTGATGATATAGCCTTTATCACCAGTGGGCGACACATCCAAGCTAACCTTCGACGTTTACAACGTCAACTGGAGCTCACGGCGGACTGGTGCAAGACTAACAAGATCCAACGTAATCCGGCAAAGACTTCGGCGATCAGGACACAGCGGCCACTGACACCGGCGACACTTACCAGGACATCCAGTGGGCGACTACCGTCGCCTATCTTGGAGTCACCTTCGACAAGACACTTTTTTATTTTTTATTTAATTTTATTATTATTATTATTTACACAAATTCGCGGAGGCGCTTCGGAACAAGGCTTTCAGAATGTTGAAGAGCGTATTTCCCCTCTTCAGAAGTAGGTATAGGCCTGAGCACCGCAGCGTAGCTTCGACTTTACAAAGCTACAGCTCTCTCTAAAATACTGTATGGCAATTCAGTCTTGGAACTATCCAGCTCTTCCCAATTAACTCCAAATCCTTCAGAACATGGTTCTGCGATGGATTTTAGGGGCAAGTCGCTACACCAGGATAGTAGACCTCCACTATGCACTGACCATCGACACCATCATGGAGGCTGTTACAAAACGGACCACCAAATTACATCGTAAGATTCGACAGCCTATGGGATTCGCCACGCTACATCAGAACCCTTGGCAGACCGATACCACTCCCATGCCATCGCTACAGGGTCCCAAGGTCCTTGATTTGATTTTTGATTTGATTTTTTTTTTTTTTTTTTTTTTTTTTTTCAGGGAAGCGAAAACGTCTTGGTCCAACCCGCCACTGCCCGCACCGAAAGTAAGTTTATTGTGCGGTATTGCTCCCTGTATATCTAGTAAAGCCAACCAATGCCCTTGAACAGTGCAAGGAGTCCCTTTACCAGTTCTTTATTAGACACAATTTCTTCGGGTCTGGTTGTCCCAAATGTTCTGTGCCTTTTACTCTCCAATGCAATGCATTCGAAGATTAGATGTGATGCAGTTTCATCATCGTCATCACAGATCCTACATTTAGGGTCTTCTTCTGTTATTCCCATTGTATGTAGGTGAACCCCCCAAGGTCCTTACTGCAATAATTTTAAAATTGTAAAAAATTACCACATCAAGCAGCGGTACGTTACGGACCGATAAACAAGCCGTAATAAGTTAACCGCTCTAGTTTACTGTAAACTAGCTGTAAACCCGGCGTTGCCCGGGAGTTTGTTTATCCTACACTCTCGTAGTCCACAACCCCTTCCCCCCTCTCTCTGCATCCACCTCTTTCTCTCCCATCTATCTGTTCGTTTACACCTTTCCCTCTCTCGGAAAAATTTTCTGCAAGGTGCCCTCTGTCATGTACCATACAAATATTTATGTACCCAGTGATCTTCCTATTGCTTTGAACGTCATGTGTGCAAAAAGTCACAAAGATTGGAGCAAAACTATGCATTTTGTAAAATTCCGTAAGTTAAGTACCCTCCACCATGCACCAAACGAAATTTTATACAGGCAGTGACATTCCCATTGTTTTTAAGGTGGAGTGTGCAAAATTTCATCAATATCTGAACAAAATTACACATTTCTTAGCAACAGAAACGCAGGGTCAGAATTGATTGAAAAAAGCACTGATGTTCTCAAATATTCCAGTTTTATTTCATACAACCATTGTTCAGAGAATAACGAAAATAACAAAAAGGATCTGTGAAATCGGTCGAGCCGTCCTCAACCTCTTGTTTTGAAAGTCAAGCGTGCGAAATTTCCTGAAGATCAGAGTGAAACTGTAGATTTCGTGAGTCTAAAAAAAGAAGTATGCTCCACCATGCACCTATCACAAAATACACTCTTAGCTGATGTTTTCTACCTATAAACTACATTCCTGCCAAATTCCAGCTTCATAGGTGAAGTAGTTTCCGAGATTTCGTGTTTAGTCAGTGAGTCAGTGAGTGAGTGTCCTTTCGCTTTTATATAGATAGAGATTAAGAAAACAGATTGCTTAATTTTGGATGCAAGAGAATTAAGGGAGACTTGCAGACAAAAATAAATAGTAACATGCAAATCTGTAATGCCAACTTGATCTGATACAAGGTCATGCCTGATGCGACAGTTTTACGGCATCTACAGCGAAACTGTTGTGAGCGGTAGACTTCTTTTCGTTTCATCAAAAAATGTTCAAATGTTTGTATAGGTTATGGGACTTAACTGCGGGATCATCAGTCCCTAAACTTACAAACTACTTATCAACTAGCTTATCCTAAGACGGCACAAATATCCATGCCCGAGGGGGGATTCGAACCCCCGACCGTAGTGGCCGTGCAGACCGTGACTGGAGCGCCTCAGTCCCCGCGGCCACCGCGGCCGGCTTCGGGAGGGGGGAGGGGGGATTGGTTACAAAACATCCGAAATTACATGAAAACTTTGTTGCGGGTTATTAACTATTCCTATTTCCCAATAATTGATGCATAAATCTGGGTATTCTCACGCGGTGGCCTCTCATTATTTATGACGTCTATCTCCCGAGCTATGAGTCGTGCTCTTTTGTTTTTGGGTCAGGAGCCTTCGTGGGCGTACGGTGAACAGTTCACCAAAGTTTCATTCCACGGAATGAATGGTTTATGACGAAGAAGACATATAGACAACATTGTAACGATTCATCTCAATGTCATCCTACGATACCGTCTGCTTTGGATCCGGAATCATGTGGTTCGATAGTGATAAAAGTTGTGTGTGAAGTTAGTTAAAAACGATATAGCCAGTCTAGGAATCAGTTTAGGACAGTGTCTCGGTGATACTGTGATTAAAACAAGTGATAGATTTCATTAATTAAGAGATTCATATATTTTCTTTCCAGACAGTTCTATAAACAATAGTTGCGTCAATGTATGTTATTTCAAGACTTAAACAGACGAATTGTAAAATCTTTTTTTTTAAACAAAAAGAAATGAAAATTAATAGCATTGTGTGTTTGTTAGGCTTATAAATCAGTTGTGTAGATCAGTTAATTGTTTTAATTACTGTAAAGTCGAATTTGTATGTTGTGTTTCCTTGTATATATTGACTGACGTCAGATTTTAAACCTAGTTTCAGAACTGACAATATAATTGATAGTTCGATATATGTTAGGAACATGTATAATGTACTCGTTAACTAACTAATTGATATTTAACATCGCACTTTGTTGTCAAACAGCAAGATCGGAGATTTCAATTCAAAAAGAAATGTGTCATTTAAAATTATTGTATGTATAGTTTTCATTTTATATTGTGATTATTTTTGTATACTGTTGTGTTCGTTAATTGTAAATTACTATATTCAATTGTTATGAACAATGGATAATGTAACGTCATTATTGTCAAGGTTATATATTTGCCTCACCGCCTTGCGTGGGGGAGTTAGAGTTTCAGTCGTTTGTCAAGTGCTCAGGAAGCTACGTCAGTTTTTGTTTTGAAATGGAAGTACTACCGTTCAGATGCTTTGTTCATGTTATTAAATTGTAATGTTTTGGTGGAGGAGAAGTTTGTTTCAAATTAAAGAAGAAGTGAAAAATTCTACATATCGAGTATTTATTTCTACCACGACGCCACAGGAGAATAATGTTGCAGCGAGCAGAATCCCCATACAACGTGATATTGAAAAGCTGAGTATCGGTAGAATAAACTGTAATTACTCAAAAATGTAGTAAAATGTTATAACATGTATACCCTAACCTTGTTATTCCTTGAAGTGTATATCGTCAATGACGATGGGACTTCAATCTCTGTGCTACATTACAAAACAAAGAGGAAAAAAGCTCCGATGCAGATATCAGGTAGCAGGGAATAGGTAGTTTACGCAAAAAAATTGATGAAGGAATAAAATAATGATTCTTGCTGAGCAGGTTGTGCGAATAGCGTGTGGAGTATCGCCATTAGAAAGCCAAAGAAAAGAGCAGAGCCTCTGAAAGCTGGAGGCAGCTAGCCTAATGACGGGTGTCGCTGCTGGGACACTACGTGCAGAACTGCGGTGCCCCGCATCAGTGCGAAGCGAAGCGGCGAGGGAGTGACGCAACATGTGGAGCGGAAGCCGCAGCTTTCACTCCGGTGACATAAAAAGTCGGAAGGACGCGGGTGAAAGGCTCAGACGCGCCTTCGCAGCGCGAAACGCTTCGCACTGGCTCTGGGCGAATCAAAACGGAAACCTTGGTTTGGAGGATTTACAGCCATATAAAACATTTCTATGGTATTTAAGTAATTTACATTTTCATTCTACCACTTCCAAACATAATACTCATCTTTTAAACATTCGTTGTACGGGGGTTCTGCTCCCTGCAATATTATTCTCCTGGGGCGTCGTGGTAAAAATAAATACTCGTAGATACAATTTTTCACATCTTCTTCAATTTGAACCAAACTTCTCCTCCACCAAAACATTCCAATAACGTACACAAATTACCACAACAACACAGTGACTGACAGATTCCAAATTACTCGACAAAAGACAAAACTCGAACTCCCCCACGCAAGGCGGTGAGGCAAATATATAACATCGGCAATAATGACCTTACATTATGCATTGTTCATAACAACTGAATAACTGATTTACAATTACCGAACATACAAATAAAACATTTTATGTACACAAGAATTATCACAATATAAAATGAAAACTATGCATCCAAAAATTTTAGATGGCACATGTATTTTTAAGACGTAATTTCCGATCTTTCTGTTGACAACAAAGTGCGATGTTAAATATCAATTAATTAGTTAACGAGTACATCATACATATTCTTAACATATATTGAGCTATCAATTATCTTGGCAATTCTCAAACTAGATTCTAAATCTCGCGTCAGTCAATATAAACAAAGAATTCAATATTGATAATTAATGTAATAGTCGAAATAACACAATTATCTGGTCTACACAACTTATTTATGAGCCTGATATATATACAATGCTATTTATTTTAATGCCTTTATGTAGATACAAAAGTTTTTACCATTCGTCTGTCTGTCTATTGAAATAACATACAGTGACAAAACTATTGTTTATAGAACTGTCTGGAAAGCATCTAAACAAATCTCTTAGATTTCATTAATTATCACTTGTTTTAATCACAGTATAACCGAGACACTGTCCTACACTGATTCCTAGACTGGCTATTTCGTTTTTAACGTCACACGCAAAATGTAACACTATTGAACCACACGATTCCGGATCCGACGCAGACGGTATCGTAGGATGACATTGAGATGAGAGGACCAGGCAGACGTTAGACATATACAGTAAAACTTCTGAATAACGGACACCAATGGGGAAAATAAAACTGTCCGCTTTTAAGAAGTGTCCGCTGTTAAGAAAAGGATAAAATACAAAATAGTAAACTACCGTTTATCCGAAATGATCGGTATGGCGGCCGGTTCGGATAACGAAAACTCGGATAAAACCAAAGTCTCCTGTTTTCATGCGTGAATCACACCGAATTGCGTCAATACCGCTAAGTATGATCGTAAAACATGCGAATGCCACGCCGCTTCTTGAACCGATCCAGCCAGCCAAAATTTCCGTGGAATTCTTACTCCTTTCCTTCAATGAGGGCCGGCCGCGGTGGCCGAGGGGACTGAGGCGCTCCAGTCACGGTCTGCACGGCCTCTACGGTCGGGGGTTCGAATCCCCCCTCAGGCATGGATATTTGTGGGGTCGTAATTCGTAAGTAGTTCATAAGTAGTTTGTAAGTTTAGGGACTGATGACCCCGTAGTTAAGTCCCACAGACTATACAAACATTTAAACTTCAATGAGGTCATAAAAAGTCACAGCTTTTTTAGGAAGTAGAGGACCTTAACTAGCACACGTTCGGCTCTTATTTGTTCATGTCACAAAAATAAAGTCCCTTCTAACTGAGGATGTGAACCTTTTCTCATTCTTTTTCGAGATTTCATTGCGCTGCCTCACGCTTGAGTGGAACAACATGTTTAAATTTCTGAACGTTTTGTTTTTCAATTAATAATCGCACTCATACCGACGTTCAAATCCGCAGCAACTTTCGCGGGTGGCTCACCAGCATCAATTTTCTGCAAAGTGCGAAGCTTTTCTTACAACGACATCACATTATTTTTCCATTTCGCGCCCGTAGTCAGTGTTTTTTTCTTTTTTTACCGGCACTCGAATGATTCCTTTTTGGTATTTGGCCACTTTTATCTCTGGGTATGTTAAAGCATGTAGCGCGAGCACGTAACTTCAAATCGAAAACACACAGACGAACGACAAGAAAACACTCAAGACGCATACGATAAAGTTTTTCACTTTTAAACCAAGCTGTGGCAACCATCGAATGAAATCATCCGATACACCTATCGTCTCTCCCCTGTCCTACCCAAGCCCATGCTGCAACACAACAGTGCATTAACTATTGAACGCTTGACTTCGCTTGTCGTACCGACAACAGGCGGAAAGTGTTTGGCGCCGCACTCTCATCGTCTGTTTCTGCGCGGCGTGAACCAATACTGTTCGTACTGTACTTCCGAGAAGTTCCAATAGATGGCAATGCCATGAAACCACGCAATACGAACAAGAAACACGCTAAATCTTCAATCAACACACGTTAGAATTGACTAAAGCAAGAGTGCACTGATTATTTCACGCTGTCCGTTATTTGGAAGTTTTGATTGTTGTTGGGGGACATATTACGGTGTCCGAGTCCGTTATTGAGAATGACCGTTATTTGGAGTAATTTTAGCATAAGGGCTAATGTTGTTTTGCAGGGAAATTTTAAAATGTCCGCTATTGAGAGAAGTCCGCTATTGGGAAGTGTCTGTTAAGGGAAGTTTTACTGTACTATCTGATCCATAGCCTGTTAGTGAGCACTGATAGGCGGTGTGTCCACCTTTTACCATTACGGCACTTTAGTTTCTGCTGGGGACAGCTTCAGTGAAGCGTGTAAATGTCTGTGAAGGAATGGTAGCCCATTCTTCCTCAAGAGCCTAAAATGGAGAAAGTATTGATGTAGGGCGCTGGAGTGTGGAGTGAAAGCAAAGTTCTTACAAAACCAAAGGGTGTACTATTGGGTTACCTGCATCTATATTCATAGTCCGCAGGCCGCGTCACGGTGTGTGGCGAAGGGTATTTTGCGTACCATTGTCATTTCCTCTTATTCCAGTCGCGCATGGATCGCGGGAAAGATGATTTCCTATATGCCTCCGTGTAGGCCCTAATCTCTCTGATCTTATCCTTGTTGTAGCTTCGCGAGATATACGTTGGAGGAAGAAATATATTGGTTGACACTTTATGAAACGTACGCTCTCGGATGTTTGACAGAAGCCCATTCATCGATACAGATCTATCTTCAAGTATCTGCTACTGGAGTTTCCTAATCGTCTTCGTAACACTTTCGCGCTTACTAAATGAGCCCATAACGAAATGTGCTGCTCACCGTTGAATCTTCTCTATGTCTTCCGTTGACCCTACCTGGCACAGATCTCACAATGATGAGCAATACTAAAGCGATGGACGAGCGAGAGTGTTGTAACCTACTTTCCTTTGTTGACGGACTACACTTCCTGAGGATTCTTCCAATGAATGGCATCTGCCTTACCCACGATTGATTTTACATGGTCGTTCCATTTCAAATCGCCCCTTACGTCTACTTCCATATATTTTATGAAAATGACAGCTTCCAGTGTTTGTCCTACTACTGCATAGTTGTATAATAAAGCATCTTTCTTTCTATTTAATCACCGAACTTTACACTTGTTTATGTAGAGGCTTAATTGCGATTTCCTGCATCATGCGTCAATGCTACAGATCCTCCTGTATTTCGCTATGCACTTCCAATGTTGCGACTTCTCGATAAACTACAGTATCATCCGCAAAAAGCGTCATTGTGTTACAAAAAGGTACGGCCAAACTTTTAGCAAACATTCCTCACACACAAAGAAAGAAAATATGTTATGTGGACATGTGTCCGGAAACGCTTAATTTCCATGTTAGAGCTCATTTTATTACTTCTCTTCAAATCACATTAATCATGGAATGGAAACACACAGCAACAGAAAGTACCAGCGTGACTTCAAACACTTTGTTACAGAAAATGTTCAAAATGTCTTCCGTTAGCGAGGATACATGCATCCACCCTCCGTTGCATGGAATCCTTGATGCGCTGATGCAGCCCTGGAGAATGGCGTATTGTATCACAGCCGTCCACAATACGAGGCACGAAGAGTCTCTACATTTGGTACCGGGGTTGCGTAGACAAGAGCTTTCAAATGCCCCCATAAATGAAAGTCAAGAGGGTTGAGGGGCACATGATATAGATATTTTGTGATATCGTCGCCTTTATTGTATTTAACGGATGGATACCATAAATGCAAGGAAATGAGGAGGTGCAATACGTGTAGGATTGGCCTAGCGGCAGGCGCAAGCTCCTGTAATTTTCACGCTCGGTACCGTTAGACGAGTCGCCAGGTATGTTTAGGTCCAAAAAATTGCAGGAAGCTGATTTTTTCGTATGTTGTTAGGACATGTTACAGTTGTATCAAACCAAGTTTGCAACTTCGAAATCCTTTAGCTTAACTTTCAAGAGTCAAAAAACCTCGAAATTTTCGGACTTTTTTCTGTTTTTGGTTTATAGCTCGTGAAGGGTGTTATTTATCTATTTACGATAAGTCACTCACACCTCTATTAATGTAGATAAAATATTCTAAAATTTAAGCCCAACCGCAGCTCTGAGTCCAATAGTTCCCGAGATACTGGACTTCAAAAACTGACTTATTTCTCCAAAAAGTTAAAATTTTTGATTTTACTCTTCTTTCGGCTAGAATATTGGCTCTAATGATCACCCCACGGGGAAAGTCACAAAAAAAGTTATAGAGCAGCTATTTAGCATTAATATAAGAACAGAACGAAGTCCATACGCCTACTAGGTTTCAAATTATCGTTAAAAAACTGAAAGTTGGGAAAACTAGATAGTTCAATAAATTGGTCCAGATGATTAATTTTTAAGAAAAACTAATTTGTATTCACTGGTAGCACTATTTATTACACAATGTACATGTAAAAACTTAAGTGGTAAGTCGAGTCGAGGTGAGAGTTGTGGTGGCCGGGGAGGGGGGGGGGTATCATCGAAGGAAACGCCTGGTAACTCCTGCAGCAGATTTACACCACAACATAAATTGATTTCCAGTCCATGGTGTACAGCAATCAATGAGAATAAATATTCCTTCAATAAAAAAAAAACTGTCTTGATTGCAAATATTTGCATTCAAGACGGTTTTTTACTGAAGGAATACAACATAAATTTGTAGTAATGTAATGCGCTACAGTTCAATTTTGAAGCTGCAACGAACTAAAATATAATGCAGTACCTACCTACCAAAAATGTCTCTTCCTTCCGGGCTCGGGCTACGTTGTTTCTTCTGTCTGTTAGAGCTCTGTAACCGAAGTTGGTTCGTCCACATCTTTGTCTTCCTCTTCCGAATCTGCCGAGACGTTCGGGGTGTTGCGGCAAGTTTTGCCCTGGCATATTCGGCAAAGGAACAGAGCACTTGAGCCCTGCTCTTTGGAATGAGAATGTCCCGTTACCACACCCTTTCCTACATTTGCATATCCACCTTCATTAGTGCTGAGGGCACTGGGTCTTTGATTGTGGTAATATGGAGTTAGCCCTTACTGGCTTCTTGTCCAACCCCAGTCAGAGGGCTCTTTCTCGATGTCCAGCCACATCTGAACCTGGCGGTATGTTCTGTAAAAGTGCTGGACCGCTGCTTCTTGGGTTGGGTTAGACGAGCAAGCCGGACTTTTGCACTGTCAGCAGATCTGTGGGAAAGTTCGTAGCAGCGAGTTTGAAGGTTGTCGTCCTCTCCACCACCGTATAGGGCGACTGAGCACTTGCAGCTTGCAGAGGCTATCTCTTCTATAGTGGCATGTGGATTAAGGAATGTGGCAGCCACGCCAATCAGCTGGAGATTCTTCTCAATTATGCCCATTATTTTTGTTTTTCCCTGCCCGAAAATCGCAGACACCGTGTCGCAACCAGTGAACGCACGGAGGAACAGCTCTAATCCAGGACGGAGCGACATTTGTCCTCGATTGAAGGATCGAGAATTGTTCACAACTAGCTCCACCCCTTCCACCTTTTTGGAGGAATATGTTCCTTCTATTAGAGTCCAACCCATTGAAGAGGACCAACAAATCGACATCCTCTCATGTTGTCGGCTCTTCTCCAGCGCTGTCCTGACGATAAGGCAGTCAGCATCGTCGGTAGCTTGCTTGGTCTCTAGTCCTTCACTCTTCATTCCGTTGGAAAGAAATTTTTTCTGAGCCACTTTGATCACAGTATAATCTTGGAAGATTATTTCGCTGCATGCAGATACTGCAGAAGTACATCCCAGAAGTACTCCAAGCCCTCACAGATATTCAGCATATAAACCATTACACCAGTCCAGCGAGCAAGGACACTGCTGGAGATCCCTCGATCATGTGTTAAGCCTTCCTGACTTTTCATGGATCTCATCAATCGTGAGATCTGTCCAAAGACCCAACCAGAATTTATCAGAGCTGCGAATGATGAACTCTACTCCTTCTGTGAATGAATGGAATTCTGAGGGTTTCATTATTTGTTGAAGGTTGGCCATGTCCTGCAGGTATAGACGTGCACTCTTTGCATATAGGAAGTGACCTGCAGAGTGAAAATAAGGAAGCATGCTCTTTATGGTAACCAAATGGAGGTCCAAATCTCCAATTCTCTCAGCTAGAATGAACTGCTTCATTAGTGTAGTCATTTTGAAATACTGCAACTAGAGCGTGAAGGTGGGACGCCTTTGTTCCAAACGTTTCATGGCACCTACGAACTTAGCACACATAATCTGAACGTTTTCATTTTCAGCGGCATGCAGTTTCTCACTCTTCTCCCCTGTAAGTAGCAGGTTTTCATATGCCGAGTGTTCCTCTTCAGTAAACTATATTTCACTGTTAAAAATCAAGCTCGCCAATGTGGCATTTGTGAGCATGTGTGCTCTAACAGCTTGTGAGTATGCATGGCCATTCAGGATTTTTTCAACACTGTTTTCAGCAAATATTGAACAGAGAAGTTCCTTAAGTCCACTTTCAGCCATTATGGCACCGATGGCCCCCAAGAATGTCATGAGGTGAAAAACTTCAAGCCTCACCACTATGTTGACGAGTTGAGGATGCTGGTGGCTCTCGACAATGTCTCGGGCTTTCAAGTACAGTGGTTGGTCGCAGGTCATAAAACATGTTTCCTGACCGTAAATGCTTGTTCTTTCACTGACTTCCAAAAGTGATGTTAAAACAGTGTCGTAGTCGGTTGGGGAAGCATGGATAAAAGGAAGATATACAATCTTTGAACGTTTGTAAGGAAGATCTTTTGTCACTTGGTCCACGAATCCATTCCATCATGTGATGCCTAGCATGTTAGTTGCTTTTCCAAACAACCACGGCAGGTCTGGGGATTTTGGCAAAATGTTTTCAGCGATTTTCACTTCGTTAATTGAAATGGCTGACAAGCCAGATTTCTTTCTCATAGAAGAATGTTTAATATGTGTGGCAGTGTGTGAACTGATAGACTCTGCAGAAACAGACTTCAAACGTAGTATGTTTTTGTCTGGGTGAACGGATGAGTGAGGAGTTACGATAATTATACCACACATTTTATGGAACGTATTTTCTCCATCAATTGTGTTAACGTACACATCTACATTGTCGAACAAAACCTGCATAAAAGCTCCTTTGTCAACTAGTTGGGTCACTTCTCCACAGAGGATAGCGGAACTTTCCAATCGCATAGCCTCTGTATATGTACCAAAAATTCTCATACTGTGCAAAATTCAACAAGGTGCTTTGATCCAAATTTTCAATACAAATAGGTTCCAAACCTACGCTTAAGTAGTTTGTAAGCTACGGACTGATGACCACGCAGTTTGGTCCGAAAGATTTACAGACATTTGAATCTGAACCCTTATGGAAATTGATTTTCCTCTCTTGTTTCTGCAAGGTATGCATATATACGCTCCATACCCTCGTTAAGGAGGGGATGTTCAGGACACCCTCGTTTACCTCCTGCACACAGTAGATCGTGACAGGGAGTGAAATTTTAGGTAGCAATGTTTGTGGTACTTACCCTCAGCAGCAACAAGTTCACATATACATGAAAGACGCTGAAGAATCTGTTGTCCCCATTCACCAGCTTGTCTAGCTTTTTCCACAATCGATTTTTTCACTTCCAGTGTTTCCACTTATGGAGTTTATCCCGTAGATATTTGGGAAATTTCATCTGCTTCTCGTAATATTCCTTGGAGAATTTTTCACCATAAAGGACACAACAATCTCCAATGATGTGACGCCTTGAACCCGACACACTTCTCAGCCTTTCTCCAAGCGAAGACGATGGTTGATCAGATGAAACATCTCCTCCTCGCTGGACAGATGCTTTCACATTACTTTCCACAGTGTACCTCTTCCTGCATGCGTCATGTACGGCCACTTCATTTAAATTGCACCAAAACCCCATGTTTCCTTCAACTCCACGTTTCTCATTTTTATCAGCGTCTGAATTCCACGATTTTTCACTGTCACTATTCCCTCTCCAAGCACTTCCCGACACATGGAACAAACATCCGACGGGGGTAGCTCCGACGTATTGTAAAGAAGAAAGTACTTAAAATACCACCACGATCGAGATTTAGACGGGGTTGGGGAGGGGGGGGTGCCTTCGCACAACAAAAGGCCTCGCTACGAACGAAAGTCGCAATTCCCTAGTGGCTGACCAATACCCACAAACAGAGTCTTTCGTTGTTTTTACAGCAATACCTACTTTCACAAATATATTGGTATGCACTAACACATAAATTAAACCTATTTATATACAATGCGTTAATAATCATCGTCAATGAGTAATTCCTCCTTTTTGTTTAACATATATAGGTTAAGAGGACTGCATCGTCTGGGTCAGTTTATTGAACTATCCGATTTTCCCAACTTTTCGTTTTTTAACGATAACTACAAACCTATTGAGCCTATGGACTTCGTTCTGTACATAGATTGACGCTAAATAACTGCTCTATAACTTTTTTGTTTGTGTCTTTCCCCGTGGGGTGATCATTAGAACCAAAAGGTGACTAAAATCGAAAATTTGAACTTTTTGGAGAAATAAGCCAATTTTTGAAGTCCCGTATCTTGGGAACTATTGGACTCAGAGAGCTATGGTTGGGTTTAATTTTATAATATTTTATCTACATTAATACAGGTGTGAACGACTTTTCGTTAAAAAAATAATAAAAAGAAATAAACGCCCTTCACGAGTTATAAGCCAAAAACAGGAAAAAAGTCAGAAAATTTTGAGGTTTCTTGGCTTTTAAAAGTTGATCTAAAGGGTTTCGAAGCTGCAAATTTGGTTTAATACTACTCCAATATGTGCTAACAACATACCAAAAAATCAGCTTCCTGCAATTTTTTGGGACCTAAGGCAATTTTTTTGTCTACGTCGACTGGCCTACGTCGTTGGGTGACGTTTCTTGACATGGGTTCCCTATGTGACTGCGTAGGCTTTCCCGGCGTAATGCTTCATAATATTCTTCTCGGGTTTGCTGCCGGATCAAAACGTCATCTTGACACGATATTTCGGCGGTCCACCTGGCCGCCATCCTCAGGTGACAGTGCTGGTACACCGACTCGCCGAGACTGAGTACAAGCCGCGAGCGGCGGCCCCTATATACGCCGCGGAAGGCCGAGGGCGCGTGCGCAAAAATTGACAATTCTGCCCTCTACGTTTCAGCGCCGCCAGTGGTGGAAGCCGGCGTAAACGATAGATCGCTATTCTGCAGAGACCGTTGTTTTTTGATGTCAAATAATAAAGGGTTCCACATTCTACTCAAAGGAAAACCCTTATCTCTGTTTATAATATTGTCAGTAAGACGAATAGCAATCGATTCTTTTAAAATACAGTCCCAATAGCGAGACGCTGAAGCAACCATTTGTGTTTCATCATATTTCATTTTATGTCCCTCAGTAAGACAGTGCTCAGCTACTGCAGATTTCTCTGGTTGAAGCAATCTTGTGTGTCGATGGTGTTCAGTACATCGATCTTGAATTGTGCGAATTGTCTGGCCGATGTAAACTTTTCCACAGTGACAAGGAATTTTGTATACACCGGGTTTCCTCAATCCTAAGTCATCTTTTACTGTGCCCAGGAGTGCTCTAACCTTGGCAGGTGGACGAAAAATGCATTGGATGTCATGTCGTTTCAAAATCCTTCCAATTTTAGATGAAATGCTTCCAGAAAACGGTAGGAAAGCCAGCGACTTACAAGTTTCTTCTTGTGGTTCCCGCTACGGTCCAAATTGAAAAGCACGGCAGATCTGTTGGTCCGTGTAACCATTCCCCTTGAAAACCGTTCTCAGATGGTCCATCTCTTTAGTTAGACTTTCAGCATCTGAAATGGCAAAAGCTCTTTTTGTCAGCGTACGCAGGACACCAGTGCGCTGGTAAGGTGGATGACAACTTGTTGCATGCAAGTAGCGGTCCGTGTGAGTGGGCTTTCTGTAAACACTATGTCCCAATGTTCCGTCACCCTTTCTGTACACCATGACATCTAAAAATGGAAGCTTCCCATCTATCTCGACCTCCATAGTGAACTTAATGCTAGGATGGAGGCAATTAAAATGGTCCAGAAAACGGTTCAGAGCATCTCTCCCATGTGGCCATACCATGAAAGTATCGTCAACGTACCTCCAGAAACATGTAGGTTTTAGAAACGACGTTTTCAGCGCCGTGTCCTCAAAATCTTCCATAAATAAATTGGCGACTATGGGGGATAATGGACTCCCCATAGCCACTCCGTCAGATTGTTCAAAATATTAACCGTTGAATAAAAAGTACGTCGACGTCAGCACATGGCGGCAAAGCTCCGTTGTCTCCTCGTCCAGAATTTCACTAATTAGTTGCAAGGATTCTTCCAGAGGAACCCGGGTAAAAAGCGACACCACATCGAAGCTAACCAGCAAATCACAGGGACTCAGACGCAAAGACTTCAGCCGCTGAATAAAAACTGTGGAATTGGAAATATGATGTTCACATTTACCGTCGTAAGGGCTGAGAATCGATGTCAGATACTTGGCCAGGTTGTAAGTGGGATCGCCCAAATTACTCACAATCGGTCTCAGTGAGATTAGAGTCTTGTGTACCTTAGGCAGACCGTACAATCTAGGTGGAACGGCGGCACCAGGACGAAGTTTTTTTGAGCTCGTCCTCAGGTAAGGAACTCTTCTTCAACAGTGAAAGCGTCTTTCTTTTGATCCGCTCGGTTGGGTCATTCTGCAACCTACGGTATGCTGTGTCCTCAAGTAAAAGATCCATTTTCCGCAGGTAATCATCACGTGACAGAACCACCGTGGAATTACCTTTGTCTGCTGGTAAAATTATTAAATCCTGATCTTCTCTTAAGGACCGGATGGCAGCTCTTTCATGCGAGGAGATGTTACTCCGTGGAGGCGGCGCCCGACGCAACGTATGTGAGACCTCATGTCTTATTACTTCTGCCTGGTCTTCAGGGAACTTTGATACCGCTTGCTCAACCGCACAAATGATTTCCGTGACGGGAACATTCCTCGGTGTGGGAGCAAAATTAAGGCCCTTTTCCAACACAGATAGTGTGGCGTCATCCAATTCCTTATCTGTGAGGTTAATCACATTCCGTCGGTGGGTTTCGTCATCCAATATCGTAGCTTTGGAACAAAGCCGGTCAAACTTGGAAGATTGCCTAGTGGCAGCATTCCTGTGGGCCCAGTCGGACATAGCCCAAGAAGAAACATCCACCCACTCCCATGAAACAGACGACAGTTGCGAAGATACCTCTAAGTGCAAATAAAACAAATCTTTGGATATGAGATCCAGTTCTCTGCGAGTAAAACGAATACGCTCCCTCACCACGCTGAAACGTAGAGGGCAGAATTGTCAATTTTTGCGCACGCGCCCTCGGCCTTCCGCGGCGTATATAGGGGCCGCCGCTCGCGGCTTGTACTCAGTCTCGGCGAGTCGGTGTACCAGCACTGTCACCTGAGGATGGCGGCCAGGTGGACCGCCGAAATATCGTGTCAAGATGACGTTTTGATCCGGCAGCAAACCCGAGAAGAATATTATGAAGCATTACGCCGGGAAAGCCTACGCAGTCACATCAAGAGCCTGTACGGGGAGGAGATGGTTCAGCTGGTAATGAAGTTTGATAAACTTCGGAAGAAGAAGGGAAAGCTGCTGAGTGCCCTCGCTTTTCTACTGAAATGCCGCAATGAAGGTATTATACCGAATTTTGCAAAAATTTCTCATTTTATTGATACTCAAATGGCCAACAAGATAAAGAAGCGTGCTAGTTTTGCTTTGGTGAGGGAGCGTATTCGTTTTACTCGCAGACAACTGGATCTCATATCCAAAGATTTGTTTTATTTGCACTTGGAGGTATCTTCGCATCTGTCGTCTGTTTCATGGGAGTGGGTGGATGTTTCTTCTTGGGCTATGTCCGACTGGGCCCACAGGAATGCTGCCACTAGGCAATCTTCCAAGTTTGACCGGCTTTGTTCCAAAGCTACGATATTGGATGACGAAACCCACCGACGGAATGTGATTAACCTCACAGATAAGGAATTGGATGACGCCACACTATCTGTGTTGGAAAAGGGCCTTAATTTTGCTCCCACACCGAGGAATGTTCCCGTCACGGAAATCATTTGTGCGGTTGAGCAAGCGGTATCAAAGTTCCCTGAAGACCAGGCAGAAGTAATAAGACATGAGGTCTCACATACGTTGCGTCGGGCGCCGCCTCCACGGAGTAACATCTCCTCACATGAAAGAGCTGCCATCCGGTCCTTAAGAGAAGATCAGGATTTAATAATTTTACCAGCAGACAAAGGTAATTCCACGGTGGTTCTGTCACGTGATGATTACCTGCGGAAAATGGATCTTTTACTTGAGGACACAGCATACCGTAGGTTGCAGAATGACCCAACCGAGCGGATCAAAAGAATGACGCTTTCACTGTTGAAGAAGAGTTCCTTACCTGAGGACGAGCTCAAAAAAACTTCGTCCTGGTGCCGCCGTTCCACCTAGATTGTACGGTCTGCCTAAGGTACACAAGACTCTAATCCCACTGAGACCGATTGTGAGTAATTTGGGCGCTCCCACTTACAACCTGGCCAAGTATCTGACATCGATTCTCAGCCCTTACGTCGGTAAATGTGAACATCATATTTCCAATTCTACAGTTTTTATTCAGCGGCTGAAGTCTTTGCGTCTGAGTCCCTGTGATTTGCTGGTTAGCTTCGATGTGGTGTCGCTTTTTACCCGGGTTCCTCTGGAAGAATCCTTGCAATTAATTAGTGAAATTCTGGACGAGGAGACAACGGAGCTTTGCCGCCATGTGCTGACGTCGACGTACTTTTTATTCAACGGTCAATATTTTGAACAATCTGACGGAGTGGCTATGGGGAGTCCATTATCCCCCATAGTCGCCAATTTATTTATGGAAGATTTTGAGGACACGGCGCCGAAAACGTCGTTTCTAAAACCTACATGTTTCTGGAGGTACGTTGACGATACTTTCATGGTATGGCCACATGGGAGAGATGCTCTGAACCGTTTTCTGGACCATTTTAATTGCCTCCATCCTAGCATTAAGTTCACTATGGAGGTCGAGATAGATGGGAAGCTTCCATTTTTAGATGTCATGGTGTACAGAAAGGGTGACGGAACATTGGGACATAGTGTTTACAGAAAGCCCACTCACACGGACCGCTACTTGCATGCAACAAGTTGTCATCCACCTTACCAGCGCACTGGTGTCCTGCGTACGCTGACAAAAAGAGCTTTTGCCATTTCAGATGCTGAAAGTCTAACTAAAGAGATGGACCATCTGAGAACGGTTTTCAAGGGGAATGGTTACACGGACCAACAGATCTGCCGTGCTTTTCAATTTGGACCGTCGCGGGAACCACAAGAAGAAACTTGCAAGTCGCTGGCTTTCCTACCGTTTTCTGGAAGCATTTCATCTAAAATTGGAAGGATTTTGAAACGACATGACATCCAATGCATTTTTCGTCCACCTGCCAAGGTTAGAGCACTCCTGGGCACAGTAAAAGATGACTTAGGATTGAGGAAACCCGGTGTATACAAAATTCCTTGTCACTGTGGAAAAGTTTACATCGGCCAGACAATTCGCACAATTCAAGATCGATGTACTGAACACCATCGACACACAAGATTGCTTCAACCAGAGAAATCTGCAGTAGCTGAGCACTGTCTTACTGAGGGACATAAAATGAAATATGATGAAACACAAATGGTTGCTTCAGCGTCTCGCTATTGGGACTGTATTTTAAAAGAATCGATTGCTATTCGTCTTACTGACAATATTATAAACAGAGATAAGGGTTTTCCTTTGAGTAGAATGTGGAACCCTTTATTATTTGACATAAAAAAACAACGGTCTCTGCAGAATAGCGATCTATTGTTTACGCCGGCTTCCACCACTGGCGGCGCTGAAACGTAGAGGGCAGAATTGTCAATTTTTGCGCACGCGCCCTCGGCCTTCCGCGGCGTATATAGGGGCCGCCGCTCGCGGCTTGTACTCAGTCTCGGCGAGTCGGTGTACCAGCACTGTCACCTGAGGATGGCGGCCAGGTGGACCGCCGAAATATCGTGTCAAGATGACGTTTTGATCCGGCAGCAAACCCGAGAAGAATATTATGATGGGTTCCCTACCTTGTTTCGTTTCCCAAGCCATCCTCTACCACCCTATGACTGTCATTATTTAGAAACACCCCGTATATTGATAAAAGCAACAGTCCTATAAACACTCCCCTGGGGCACGCCTAAGATCACTTTAGCGTCTGATGACTTCTCTCCCTTGAGAATGACATGCTGCTTTCTGTTAGCCAGGAACGCCTCAATCCAGTCACACGGTTGGTCTGATATCCATATGCTCGCACGGTGCGGAACGCTATCGAATTGCATTGCGGCATTGCGGCAGTCAAGAAACATGGTACTTACCTGCGATTCTGTATCTACTATTGCTTTCTAGAACTCGGGGATGAATAGCGCGAGTTGTTTCACATCATCGCTTCTTTCTAAAACCATGTTGATTTCTTCAAGCGAGATTTCCGGTCTACAGAAATGACATACTATTCGAAGATAAAATATGTTCCCAAATTTTGCAACTGACGAAATAAGTCTATAGTTTTGCGCATCTGATCACCGACCCTTCTTGTACGAGGGGCGTTTGTGAAGTTCATACAAAAATAAAAACTACTAACGTGTTTGGGGAAAACAATTTTTATTTTTCGACATAGTCTCTTTTTAGGATTATACACTTCGTCCAACGCTGTTCTAACTCGTTAATTCCTTCCGAATAATAGGAATTGTCCAAGCCTACAAAATAGTTACTAGTTTCTGCAATCACTTGAATGAAACGTTCATCCCCCCAGCCATTTCTTCAAGTTGGGGAACAAATAGTAATCCAAGAGCTAAGTCTGCCATGGATGTTGACCACAACTGCTGAGGCGTGAGCTGGTGTATTGTCGTGATGGAAAAGGGATTATTTTTGTGGGACAATCGCCGGCGTTTTTCTTGCAGCTCTGTTTACAAACGGTCCAATAATGATGAATAATATGCACTTGTAATAGTTTTACCCTGTCCCAGACAGTAAATCAAGACTATCCCTTGCAAATCCCAAAATACCGTTGCCATAACCTTTCCGGCTGAAGGAGCGGTCTTCGTCTGTTTTGGTGCAGATTTTCCTTTGGTAACCCATTGTTTAGAGTGTTCTTTGGTCTCAGGTGTATAGTAACATATCCATGTTTCGTTCACAGTGAAGAAACGACGCTTCAAGTCCTGCAGATTCTTCCTGAACAGCTGCAAACCTTCCTTGCAACACTTCAAACGATTCCGCTTTTGGTCGAGTGTGAGCAATCGCGGCACCCATCTTCCGGATAGCTTTCTCATGTCCAAATGTGTATGCAAAATATTATGTACCCGTTGATTCTAGATGCCCACAGCACTAACAATCTCACGCACCATATCATGGATTTTATCAATGATTTCTGGAGTCGTAACGTCCAGATCGTTCAGCGTCACTTGTGCCCATATGGCCAGTCCGAAAATTTAGAAAACACTTATAAACTGTTCTAACCGAAGGTGCAAAGTCACCATAATGTATATCAAACTTCTCTTTAATCTCCCAAGGCATTTTGCCTTTCATAAAGTAATGTTTAATCACCACACTAAATCCGTTTTCATTTCATTTCATTTGGGCCTGCAGCATTGTGTATGTCTTTTAAGGACATATTGTTAATCTATGAAAAGCCAAAATGCTGCTTCACTTTATAGATGTTAAAAAACTGTTTATTATCGCAATAGGCCTATTTCGGCTCTGTGGCCATCATCAGGCTATTTCCATATAGCATCGTGGAGGTATAATTGATTATAATGACTGCAATGATTGCAGTATACATGTTCTTCAGATGCTATATATATTACGTAAATCAGGTCTTAATTCTTAACAGCTAAACTGTCAGTTAAGAATTAAGACTTGATTTACGTAATATATATACCATCTGAAGAACATGTATACTGCAATCATTGCAGTCATTATAATCAATTATACCTCCACGATGCTATATGGAAATAGCCTGATGATGGCCACAGAGCCGAAATAGGCCTATTGCGATAATAAACAGTTTTTTAACATCTATAAAGTGAAGCAGCATTTTGGCTTTTCATAGATTAACAAATCCGTTTTCGTCCATTCTTTGACAATCACTCGACTTCCTTGATTCACACGAATGCCAAACACAAAGAAATAGACTGAAACTTGGCTGAAACTTTCTGTGCGTTCTTTCCAAAGATGCTACTAACTAAACATAACTTCGATAAGTGTCGGTGGTGCCATCTCTCGGACTTTGCACGGACGTTTCAAACGCCCCTCGTATACAGGAATGACGTGCACTTTTTTTTTTGCAATCCTTGGGAACACTTCGCTCCTCTAAGAGACCTTCTCATTGGTACTAGAAGTGTAAAATCGATTTGCTATTCCATTAGGTCCAGCGGCCTTTACTCTGTTGAGCGATTTCAATTGCTTCTATCCCTTCTTCTGTTCTTCGCGGGTGTCCAGGCCGTGGTAAATGGAAGTATCGGCTGCTCCAACACTACTGGCCGACATCTACATAAATACTTCGCAAGTTACATCGAAGTGCATGGCAGAGGGTTCATTGAACTGCTTTTAGGGTTTTTCTTTACAGTTCCACTCTCTAATAGCCCGCCGTAAAATGAAAATCTAAATCTTTCAGTTTCCGATATGATTTCTCTTATTTCTTTTTGAAATCATATATTCCTATGTATGTGTGGGGGGGGGGGGGGGGGGGAAGAGGGGAGTGCTAACAAGAAGAGAATGTTAGTGAAAGGAATTTGGCGATTAGATCGCAAGGAGTAACGCCTTTCTTGTAATGATTTTCACCTCAACTCTTGCATCATTTCCGTTACACTCTCCCTCCTATATCGCGATAATAAAAAACGAGATACCCTTCTCCGAACTTTCTCTAAATTGTCTGTCAGTCCCACTTCGTGGGGATCCCACAATGCGCAGCAATACTCCAAAATAGAAAGCACAAATATGGTGTAGGAGGTTTCTTTAGTAGAACTGTTACATCTTCTAAGTGTTCTGCCAAAGAAACGTAGTCTTTGGTTCCCTTTCCCTACAATATTTTCTATGTGTTCTTGCCAATTTTACTTGTTTGTAATTACTACTCCTAGGTATTTAGTTGAATTTCGGCCTGTAGTTTTGACTGATTTATCGTGTAAATGAAGTTTAATGGGCTTCTTTTAGTGGTTGTATGGATGACTTCACACTTCTCACTACTAACGATCAGTTGCCATTTTTCGCACCGTCATGATCTCTTATCTAAATCATTTTGCAGTTGCTTTTGTTCTTCTGGTGACTTTACTAACCGATAAATGACATCATCTTCCACGAACAGTCTAAGAGATCTACTCAGATTGTTTCCTAAATCGTTTATAAAAATAAAGAACAGTAGGGGCCCTATAACACTTTCCTGGGGAACGCCATATAACACTTCTACTCGATGACTTTCCGTCAATTAAATGTTCTGTGTGACACAACCTGGGCTTCGACGTCCTCCCACCGCCCGTGCACGCTACATGGTACCGTATCGTGCATCGCACCTTTCCCACCTTCCTTTGGTAACCCATTGTTTAGATTGTTCTTTGGTCTCAGGTGTATAGTAAAATATCCATATTTCGTCCACAGTGAAGAAACGACGCTTAAAGTCCTGTGGTTTCGTCCTGAACAGCTGCAAACCTTCCTTGCAACACTTCAAACGATTCCGTTTTTGGTCGAGTGTGAGCAATCGCGGCACCCATCTTCCGGATAGCTTTCTCATGTCCAAATGTGTATGCAAAATATTATGTACCCGTTCATTGTAGATGCCCACATCACTAACAATCTCACGCACGTTATCTCTTCCGTCATCCATCACCATATCATGGATTTTATCAATGATTTCTGGAGTCGTAACGTCCAGATCGTTCAGCGTCACTTGTGCCCATATGGCCAGTCCGAAAATTTCGAATAGGCCTCGCGCGATCTAATACCTGCGACATGTGCGCTGTTCAGTGCGCCCAGGAACACCGCTTTGTGTGTCGCCGCCATTGTCTCGTGTGGTATGCTGCCAGGGACATGATTAGCTACTGATTAACTCAGTCGATACTCACGACGTCAGGTGTCTGATGCCCTGATAGCACAGTGTTGTTTGATGTTCAAATGTTTGTAAATCTATCGCACCAAACTGCGTGGTCATCAGTCCGTAGCTTACAAACTACTTAAACCTAGGTAAACTAACCTAAGGACAAGACACACGCCCATGCCCCAGGGAGGACTCGAACCTCCACGGCGAGCAACCGCGCGCCCCGCAGCGAGGCGCTTTAGACCGCTCGGCTACTCCACCGCGGTATACCACAGTGTCATACACTTCCTTCCACTTAGCGGAATGCCATGGCTACTCGGACACATGATTTCCGTGATTTACTTCCTGAAATTAACTACTATTATTGTTTTTTTGACACACTTTGATTATGACAAGATTCAAACCCTACTAAGACATCAATTGAAGTTTGCAAATTTTGTTAAGGTTTGTACTTCTGCATTCTTTCACCAAATTAATGAGGGATCTTACCTTCAATTACGGACTTGATTGGATATAAGCTGGTGATGTTCGTACAATTGTGTTATGATGGAATGAAAAAAAAAGGGGGGGGAAAGAAAAGAAAATGTAAGTTCATCGTTGTTTTGACAATACGTTTGTTTTCGTTCCGTTGTTTTCTTTGCGGCGAATACGGTTTTTTTTTTTTCAAATCAGGAGAGTTAATTTCAATTTCTCCTAAGTCTCCCTTATTTTTTGATTTGCTGTTTTTTTCCTCTAAATTAATTACCATGGTTTAATTTATGAGAGAGGAAATACAGTGCTCACGGCTTAGGGCTTTCGTAGGCGATGTTGTTCACATCGGGCGGCGATGTTTTACGTTGTTTTTATGCTTTTACCAATGGCTACGTCGATAATTTTGTGTTTTGTTGTCAATTTCTCTCTTTTTACATCTACATACGTACTCCGCAATTCAGCGTAAGGTGCGTGACTGAGGGTACACTGTACCACTACTAGGCATTTCCTTTCCTATTCCACTTCCAAAAAGAACGAGGGAAATAATGTTTATACGCCTATGTACGAGCCCTAATTTGTCTTAGCTTGTCTTTGTGATCTTTACGCGAAATGTAAGTAGGCGGTAGAAAGATCGTTCTACATTCAGCTTCAAATGCCGGCCCTCTAACTTTCCTCAACAGAATTTCTCGAAAAGAACGTCGTCTTTCCTCCAAATATTCCCGTTTGATTTCATGGAGCGTTTCTGTGACACTCAATTGGTCGAACCTACCACTAATGAAGCTAGCTGATCGCCTCCGAATTGCTTCTATGTCTTCCTTTAAACTGATCTGCTGCGGGTCCCAAACACATGAGCAATACTCAAGACGTGGTCGTACAAGCGTATGATACGCAATCTACTTTACAGATGAAGTACATCTTCCCAAAATTCCTCCAATAAACCGAAGTCGGCTGTCCGCCTTACTCACAACTGTCCTTACATTTCAAATCGCTCTGCAATGTTTCGCCTAGATATTTGAACGACCGACTGCATCAAGACTGCATCATTACTAATGCTGTTTTCGTACATTATGGGATTGTTTTTCCTACTCATTTGCATCACCTTACATTTTTCTGCATTTAGAGTTAACTAACATTCCTCACATAAACCAGAAATTTTATCTAAGTCATACCATATGCTATTAAATCAATTAAAGACGACACCATCCCATACACCACAGCATCATCAGCAAACAGCCGCGGATTAAAGATCATTTATGTAGATAGAAAATAACAGCGGTCCTATCACACTCCCCTGTGGCATGCCTGACGATACACACGTCTCTGATGAACACTCGCCGTCGGGAACAATGTACTGCGTTCTATTACTTAAGAAGTCTTCCAGCCAGTCACTAATCTGTGAACTTATTCCATAAACTCGTGTCTTCGTTAGCATTCTGCAGTGTGGCACCGCGTCAAATCCCTTTTTGAAACCGAGAAAAACACAATCTGCCTTTTGCCCTTCATCCATGGCTCGCAAGATGTCATGCGAGAAAACGGCAAGCTGAGTTTCACACGAACGATGTTTCCTAAACCCTTGCTGATTCATAGAAGCTTTTGTGTCTCAAGAAAGTTTACTATACTCGAGCTGAGAATATGCTCCGAAATTCCACAGGAAACCACGTCAACGATATTGGCCTGTAATTATGTGGGTCAGTTCTTTTACCTTTCTTATAAACGGGAGTCACCTGCGCTTTTCTCCAATCACTAGGAACTTTGCGTTGAATTAATGATTTGTGATAAATGCAAGCTAAGTAAAGGGCCCATGCCGCAGCATACTCTTTGTAAAACCGAAATGGTATTCCATCTGGACCAGGAGATTTTTTTGTATCCAGCTCTCTCAGCTGCTTCTCTACACCGGAAATACCTATTACTGTGACTCCATTTGGCAGTTAGCGCATTGATCAAATGATGGTAAGTTAATACGGTCCCCTTGCGTGTAAGATTTCTTAAAAGTTAAATTTAGAACATCTTTGCGTTTGTTTTCTTCGATTACTGTCCCGGAATGATCAACGAGTGATGAACCCGCTTATCGATTTTACATTGGACCAGAATTCTTTCGGGCGTAAAGATCTTTTGCTAAGGTATGGCTGTGATAATTATTGTAGGCTTCGTGCATCGATCTTTTTATAGATGTACGAATCTCTACTAACTTTTGTCTGTCTTCGTTGGCGTGCTCTTTTTTGAACCGAGAGTGCAACAGCCTTTGCTTTCTCAGTACCTTTCTAATATTATTATTATTTTGTGGTGGATCTTTTACATCATTAATCGACTTTATAGGCACATATTTCTCTAGCCCTTTACTTACAATGCATTTAAATTTAGTCAACATTTCCTCTATATACACTGTACGGGAACTAAATGATCATTCATTTTCTAAGTGTGATGCTAACAATAACATTGGGGCACATCACTCGATATATACGATGTGGGATACTTTACCCGACGTGGGACTTATCAATACTGTTTTAATAGTTCAATTATTTCTTTTACTGATTCTTGTTCTAATAATGCACTCCTGGCCATTAAAACTGCAACATAACGAAGATGTGGTGCTACAGACGCAAAATTTAACCGACATGAAGAAGATGCTGTGATATGCAAATTATTAGCTTTTCACAACATTCACACAAGTTTGGCGCCGGTTGTGACACCTACAACGTGCTGACATGAGCAAAGTTTCCAACCGATTTCTCATACACAAACAGCAGTTGACCGGCGTTGCCTGGTGAAACGTTGTTGTGATGCCTCGTGTAAGGAGGAGAAATGCGTACCATAACGTTTCCGACTTTGATAGAGGTCGGATTGTAGCCTATCGCGATTGAGGTTTATCGTATCGCGACATTGCTGCTCGCGTTGTTCGCGATCCAATGACTGTTAGCAGAATATGGAATCGGTGGATTCAGGACAGCAATACGGAACGCCTTGCTCGATCTCAACGGCTTCGTATCACTAGCAGTCGAGATGACAGGCATCTTATCCACATGGCTGTAAAGGATCGTGCAATCACGTCTCGATCCGTGAGTCAACAGATGGACACTTTTGCAAGGCAACAACCATCTGCACGAACAGTTCGACGACGTTTGCAGCAGCATGGACTATCAGTTCGGATAACATGACTGCGGTTACCCTTTACGCAGAATCACAGCCAGGAGCGCTTGCGAAGGTGTACGCAACGACGATGCTGGGTGCACGAATGGCAAAACGTCTTGTTTTCGGATGAATCCAGGCTCTGTTTACAGCATCATGATGGTCGCATCCGTGTTTGGCGACATCGCGGTGAACGCACATTGGAAGCGTGTATTCGTCACGCCCTACTAGCGTGTCACCTGGCGTGATGGTATGGGGTGCCATTAGTTACACGTCTCGCTCACCTCTTGTTCGCATCGACGGCACTTTGAACAATGGCCGTTACATTTCTGATGTGTTACGACCCGTGGCTCTACCCTTCATTCGATCCCTGCGAAACCCCACATTTCAGCTTGATGATGCACGACCGCATGCTGCAGGTCCCGTACGGGCCTTTCTGGATACGGAAAACGTTCGACTGATGCCCTGGCCAGCACATTCTCCAGATCTCTCACCAACTGAAAACGTCTGGTCAATGGTGGCCGAGCAAGTGACTCGTCAGAATACGCCAGTCGCTACTGTTGATGAACTGTGGTATCGTGTTGAAGCTGCATGGGCATCTGTACCTATACACGCCATCGAAGCTCTGTTTGTCTCAATGCCCAGGCGTATCAAGACCGTTATTACGGCCAGAGGTGGTTGTTCTGGGTTCTGATTTCTGAGGATCTATGCATCCAAATTGCGTGAAAATGTAATCACATGTCAGTTCTAGTATATTTGTCCAATGAATACCCGTTTATCATCTGCATTTCTTCTTGGTGTAGTAATGTTAAGGGCCAGTAGTGTAAGAAGAGGTTCCCGCTAGTTTACTGTTGTTAAGCACCGTCGGGCTTGGCTAGGACTTGGATGGGTCATCGTCCGGGTCTGCCGCACGCTTTGGCCAGCGAAGAGCACTCAGCCCTTGTGAGGCCAATTGAAGAGCTGATCTGCACACGAAAACCGACACAACGGCAGGTAGTTGACACTTACCGCCTCCCCCCCCCCCCCTCGCATAGCACATCTAATGACGTCTTCGGGCGGAGGATGTCACGTTGGCCAATCGGTATTTGGTAGGAGTGTAGATGCGTATGTAATGGAGTTTCCACTTTACAGAATTATAAAAGCTGTGATTGTATCGGTATCAGTAACGTGCGACTATTAGTTGTTCGTGGTTCTAATGCTAGTTTTGACAGAGCCCAAAGTGGACGACACCCTTTCCAAACCTCAAGGACCACTTACGATGGTCAGAAAGCGGTGCAAGTGTGGATGAGGACGTGACTGTTACAATGTCATACATTCTACGAGGTGTTTTCAAAAAGTGACTTTGTATTTCTATGAAAAATATTTATTTATTCCTCAATTTACTTGTTATCTCCTTAAAAGTAATCCCACTAGTTACAATGTACGTGTGAAAACATTTATTCCAATACACGAAGCACTTTTTGGTACAGTCTTGAGGATTTTCAGCGATTCAATTTTTATTTCTTCATCCTAGCAAATTTTCGTGCTTTCATAGCTCTCTTCAGTTTTGTGAACAGGAAATAGTCGCAGGGGACCAAATACGGTGAATATGGTGGATGAGGCATTATTGGCATGTTGTTTTCGCCAAAAAATCTCTCACAAGCAACGATGAATGAACAAGTGTATTGTCGCGATGCAATAGCCTTGAAATGTTGTTTTACAATTGTGGACGTTTTTTTGGACATTGCCTCTCGGCGCATAACATCAAGGGAGAAGTGATTCAACATGGAGAAGAGCTGGAAGAAACTTGAGTGAAATTAAATGTAATACTGTTATACTGTCAACATTAAGAGTGCAGTGGGAATTTCACTTTTAAACACAGTAGTCTGACTGCACATGTGGAAAGAGTGACCTGTCTGAGAATTGATATAAGAGGAATTAGGAGTCGATGTTGATGATACAGGCGACTCAGAATGTTTACATCTACACCTATATCTACATGGATACTCTGCAAATTACATTGAAGTGCATGCCAGAGGGTTCACCGAACAACTTTTATGATATTTTTCTATTGTTGCATTCTCTAATAGGTTTCGGAAAAAAGGGACACCTAATATTTCTGTTTTAGGTCTGATTTATTTTATTACGATGACCATGTCTCCCTATGTAGGTGGGTGCTAACAATATATTTTCGCAATCGGAAGAGATGGTTGATGAAATAAATTTCTCGCCTTTTTTAAAATGATTTCCACTCCAACTCGTGCACCATTTCCGTGACGCTCTTCCCCCCCCCCTCCCCCTATATCGCGATAATACAAACGAGCTGCCCTTCTCTGAACTTTCTCTAAATCGTCAGTCAGTTCCTCCTGGTGTGGATCTCACAATGAGCAGCAATACTCCAAAATAGGACGCCAAGTGTAGTTTAGGCAGTTTCTTTAGTAGAACTGTTGCATCTTCTGAGTTTTCTGTCAATGAAACGTAGTCTTTGGTTCGCCTTCCCTACAATATTTTCTACGTGTTCTCTCCAATTAAAGTTGCTCGTAATTGTTATTTTTAGGCATTTAGTTGAATTGATGGCCTGTAGATTTAACTGATGTATCGAGTAAATGAAGTTTAACGGATTTATTTTAGTGGTCATATCGAAAACTTCACACGTATTATTATTAAGAGTACTTGAAATGATTGGACTGAGTTCTCAGCAAGTAATATCTTCACTGAAACTTCCTGGTGGATTAAAACTATGTGCCGGTGACCTTCGCCTTTCGCGGGCAAGCGCTCTACCACTGAGCTATCCCTGCACGCTTCAAGGTCCGTTCTCACAGCTTTACTTCTGCCAGAACCTCGCCTCCTACTTTCCAAACTTGACAGAAGTACTCCTACGAAAGTTGCAGAACTAGCACTCCAGTAAGAAAGGCTATAGTGGAGACATGGCTTAGCCACAGCCTAGGAGATGTTTCCAGAATGATATTTTCACTCTACACTGGGGTGTGTGCTGACATGAAACTTCTTGGAGGAGGAAAGTAGGAGGCGAGGTACTGGCGGAAGTAAAGCTATGAGGACGGATCTTGAAGCGTGCAGGGATAGCTCATTGATAGGGCACTTTTCCGCGAAAGTCAAAGGTCCCTTGTTCGAATCTCGGTTCCGACGCACAGTTTTAATCCGCCATGAAGTTTAATATCAGCTCACACTCCGCTGCTGTTGCTCACACTTCATTACAGGCTTTTTGTGGTTTTTAGAAACAGAAAACAGAATATTGCATACTAATTTCTATGATGGTTGCAATAAACGTTTGCGTTCACTTCGCACAATTAATTCGATCTCTTACCCAGCCCGACATATTCAGTTCCTCTCTTCAGTCCATCAGTACTTTCGTAATTTACGAAGGGGCATTCTGTGTAATACATTAGCGTCTCTAAAGAAAAAGAGTGTCTCACGAGGTAACAGTTGACATCTGCGAAGTTCTCATGCCTTTTTCACAGACATGTGGGTCACCCTTTATACAATGCATATTTTTCTCTCACACACAGTGCGAGTTCATCTGACACCGTTTCTTTGTTCTTCCTTTCCCCTAGCGTTCACGCCGTCTGGTAATGGCTCCACTTTTTCAGGATTATGCAAATTATATTTTATTATTTAATAATGCTGACGGACGCCACTGGTCAAGATAATATCCCCTCGAAATTCGTGAATACTTTATTCTCTGAGTCGTCATACAGAATGCACTCAGCAAGAAGGAGGGGAGATTTCACAATCTACATCTACGTATATATTCCGCAATCCACTCAAAGGTGCGTGCCGGAGGGTGCATAATACCACCACTAATTACTTGCTTTCCTGTTCCACGAATGCTTGTGTGCACATGTACGACCCCCAATCACTCTGATCTTATCTTTGTGGTATTTACGCGAAATGTAGGTTGGCGACAGTTGAATCGTTTTGCAGTCCGCCTCAAATCCCGGCCCTATAAATTTCTTCAACAGTGTTTCTAGAAAAGAACGTCGCCTTCCCTCCAGCGACTACCAGTTCCAGAAGAATTTCAGTAACACTCGCGCATTGATCAAATCTCGCAGTTACAGACCTAGCTGCCCTCCTCTGAACTGCTTCTATGGCTTCCTTTAAACACATCTTTCATTGGCTGCATCCACTTTTAGAGGCAAAAAATATCTCGCATCGAAATACAGTATATGTGGACTATGAATGCAATATTTTTTCAACAGTTATATCATTGATAGCCAACCTCGTGAAAAAATATATAGGCAATTGTGTGCAGTTGCTCAGTGACCGGCGGCCAGTGCACACGTGACCAGCAGCAGCTCTACATTGTACGGTAACCGGCTTCTTAATAGAAGCGACTTATTTACATTTCGTGTGTACTTTCTCTTGCAGCTCTTTATACTTTAGTGTGCTCGCGTGTTTGTTTATTAAGAATCGCGTTTATTTGTCAGCTCAGTTACTGAATTTTTTTTTTATTTATTAGCTCGCGTATATATTTTTCAGATTCGCCGTTAATAAACAGTTCAGCGTTAGGTTTATACCTTGCAAAGCTCGTTGTTTATCAAACTACTGAGTCCTCTGACGTACTTACTTGGAAAAAACAAAGGTTTTTAGAATGGCTAGGAACTGTGACTGCTGCGAACGGATGGAGGCAGAGTTGGTGACTCTTCGCTCGCAGCTTCAGGCGGCGTTGGCTTCGCTGGCATCGCTTGAGACTGCGGTGGGTGGGCGCCGCTGTTGTGGGCCGCTCGCGGGGGTACAGCAGACGCCCTGTGCGTCTGTTGTGCCCTCCGATCGGCCTGCGGCTGTGGCCAGCCCACTCACTGCCCGCGAGGAGGTAGCCCCCCAATCCGTGGTGAATTGGGAGGTCCCCTCAGCGCGTGTCAGGCGGCGTAAGACTTCCCGGGGGACCGAAGTGGAGGCCTCCCCGGTTAGTCTTGCCAACAGATTCGAGGCGCTGTCTGTGGCAGGGGATGTTCCTGATGCGGATGGTGTCGCTTGTCCTGTACTCGCCCCTCTGCCTTCAAGATCCGGGCACTCACAGAGGGTGGGTTTGTTGGTAGTTGGGAGCTCCAACGTTAGGCGGGTAATGGAGCCCCTTAGGAAAATGGCTACTAGGGAGGGGAAGAATTCCAATGTGCACTCTGTGTGCATACCGGGGGGAGTCATTCCGGATGTGGAACGGCTCCTTCCGGATGCCATGAAGAGCACAGGGTGCAGCCAACTGCAGGTGGTGGCTCATGTTGGGACCAATGATGTGTGTCGCTTTGGATCGGAAGAGATCCTCTCTGGTTTTGAGCGGCTATCAGAAGTGGTTAAGACTGCCAGTCTTGCTTGCAAGATGAAAGCGGAGCTCACCATCTGCAGCATTGTCGACAGGACTGACTGCGGACCTTTGGTTCAGAGCCGAGTGGAGGGTCTGAATCAGAGGCTCAGACGGTTCTGCGACCGTGTCGGCTGCAGATTCCTCGACTTGCGCCAAAGGGTGGTGGGTTTTCGGGTTCCGCTAAATAGGTCAGGAGTCCACTACACTCAGGAAGCGGCTACACGGGTAGCGGGGGCTGTGTGGCGTGGACTGGGCGGTTTTTTACGTTAGATGGCCTCGGGAATACACAAAATGGGTTTCAGTCTCAAAGGGGGCAGGTCAGACACGGGAAGAAAGTAGACATAAAAACCATTGGTGTAACAGTTGTAAATTGTCGTAGCTGTGTTGGGAAAATTCCAGAGCTCCAAGCGCTGATAGAAAGTACTGAGGCACAAATCGTTATAGGTTCTGAAAGCTGGCTGACGCCTGAGATAAATTCGGCCGAAATTTTTTCAAAGGGCCAAATGGTCTTCAGAAAGGATAGAATAAATAAAACAGGGGGTGGTGTGTTTATTGCTGTTACAAACGGTTTATCTTGCAACGAAATTGAGGCAGATACTTCCTGTGAATTGGTCTGGGTAGAGGTTATACCTGACCACCGAAATAAATTAATAATTGGATCTTTTTATCGGCCCCCTGACTCAGACGATGCGGTTGCAGAAATGTTCAAAGAAAGCTTGAATCATATTTCAAATAGGTATCCGAAGCATACTGTTATAATCGGTGGCGACTTTAATTTACCCTCGATATGTTGGCATAATTACGTATTCAAAACCGGGGGCAAATATAAAACATCGTCCGAACTAGTTCTGAATGCTTTTTCTGAGAACTACTTCGAACAGTTAGTTCATGAATCCACTAGAATAGTACGTGGTTGCGAAAATACTCTTGATCTCCTAGCAACAAATAATCCCGAGATAGTAAAGAGCATCAAAACAGATACAGGGATTAGCGAACATCGAGTTGTAGTAGCGAGACTGAATATCGAAATTCCCAAATACTCCAAAAATAAACGAAAAATATATCTATTCAATAAAGCAGATAAAAATTCGCTTCACGCTTTCCTAAGTGATAGTCTCCAGTCCTTCAAAACTAAAAATGCGAGTGTAGATCAGTTGTGGCTTACTTTCAAAGACATAATATCAGTAGCAATCGAGAGATTTATACCAAATAAATTAATAAAAGAGGGGGCTGACCCCCCGTGGTACACAAAACAGGTCAGATCACTGTTGCAGAAACAAAGAAAAACGCATGCAAAATTTAAAAAGACACAGAATCCGCAAGACTGGCAATCTTTTACTGAAACTCGCAACCTAGCGCGGACTTCAATGCGAGAATCTTATAGTTGTTTCCACAACGAAATCCTGTCTCGTAATCTTGCAGAAAATCCAAAGAAATTCTGGTCATATGTGAAATACACTAGCGGCAAAACACAAACAATACCTTCACTACGCGATAGCAATGGTAATACTACCGACGACAGTACTGCTAAGGCAGAATTACTAAACACAGCTTTCCGAAATTCTTTCACCAGAGAAGACGAAGTGAACACTCCAGTATTCAATCCAAGAACAGCTGCCAGCATGCGAAACTTAGAAGTAGATGTTCCTGGAGTAGTAAAACAACTTAAGTCACTAAACAAAAATAAATCTTCCGGGCCAGATTGTATACCAACTAGATTCCTCTCAGAGTATGCTGATGAAATAGCTCCGTACTTAGCTATAATTTACAACCGATCACTCAGCGAAAGATCCGTACCCAAAGACTGGAAAGTTGCCCAAATTACTCCAATATTCAAGAAAGGCAATAGGAGTGATGCCCAAAATTACAGGCCTATCTCATTGACGTCGATTTGCAGTAGGATTTTGGAACATATACTTTGTTCGAATATTATGTACTACCTCGAAGAGAACGACCTATTAACCAATAGTCAGCACGGATTCAGAAAGTATCGCTCTTGCGAAACACAGCTTGCCCTTTATTCACATGAAGTGTTAAGTGCCATCGACAAGGGATCTCAAATCGATTCCATATTTCTGGATTTCCGGAAGGCTTTTGATACTGTACCCCACAAGCGGCTTCTTATGAAATTGCGTGCTTATGGAATATCTCCCCAATTGTGCGATTGGATTCACGATTTCCTATCAGAAAGGACACAGTTCGTTGTAATTGACGGTAAGTTATCGAGTAAAACAGAAGTGATATCTGGCGTTCCACAGGGAAGCGTTATTGGTCCCCTACTCTTCCTCGTGTTTATAAACGATTTAGGAGATAATCTGAATAGCTCCCTTAGACTGTTCGCGGATGATGCTGTCGTTTATCGGTTAGTGAAGTCAACGGAGGATCAAAAGCAACTGCAAAGCGATTTAGACAAAATTTCTGCTTG
The DNA here is from genome assembly GCA_026315105.1 of Locusta migratoria. NCBI lineage: Eukaryota > Metazoa > Arthropoda > Insecta > Orthoptera > Acrididae > Locusta > Locusta migratoria. The sequence goes on along the minus strand of CM048746.1, from coordinate 421,509,577 downwards.
GTGCGAAAATTGGCAATTGACACTAAATAAAGAAAAGTGTGAAGTAATACACATGACCACTAAAAGAAATCCGCTGAACTTCAATTACGCGATAAACCAGTCAAACCTTAAGGTCGTAAATTCTACCAAATACCTAGGAGTTACAATTACGAACAACTTCGACTGGAGAGAACACATAGAAAATATTGTGGGGAAGGCGAACCAAAGGTTACGTTTCATTGGCAGAACGCTTAGACGATGCACCAGCTCCACCAAAGAGACTGCCTACATCACACTTGTGCGTCCTCTCTTGGAGTACTGTTGCCCCTTGTGGGACCCTCACCAGGTGGGACTGACGGAAGATATTGAGAAGGTTCAGAGAAGGGCAGCTCGTTTTGTTTTATCACGTTACGGGGGGGAAAGCGTCACGGAAATGTTGCACGAATTGGGGTGGAAATCATTAAAAGAAAGACGTTATTCATTGCGGCGTGATCTGTTTGCGAAGTTTCAATCACCGACTTTTAGTTCTGAATGTGAAAATATTTTGCTAGCACCCACCTACTTAGGGAGACATGACCATCCCAATAAAATAAGAGAAATCAGATCGAAAACGGAACGATTTAGGTGTTCTTTCCTCCCGCGCGCTATTAGAGAATGGAACGGTAGAGAAAAGTTATGAAGGTGGTTAATGAACCCTCTGCCAGGCACTTAAATGTGATTTGCAGAGTATCGATGTAGATGTAGATGTAGATACCTTGATGCAATTTTTAAATAAAAAAGCCGGACATGTCAAGAAAAAGTCGGACGGTTAGTAACCCTAGTCATAGCCCACGCGTACTCGATTGGAGACTCGTCCGGCGAGTTGCTTGGCATGTGTAAATGTAGAAAAATGTAAGGTGATGCACATAAGCAGGAACAATCCCATAATGTTCGAATACAGCATAGTAGTGAGCTTCTTGATGCAGTCGCGTAGGCGTAACATTGCAGAGTGATATGAAATGGACTGTTGTGAGTAAGGCGGACAGTCGACTTCGGTTTATTGGGAGAATTTTGGGAAGATGTACTTCATCTGTAAAGGAGACCGCGTATCCACGTTTTCAGTATTGCTCAAGCGTTTGAGACCCGCAGCACATCAGTTTAAAGGAAGACATGGAAGCAGTTCAGAGGCGAGCAGCTAGGTTTGTTACTGGTAGGTTTGAGCAATGCGCGAGTGTCACAGAAATGGTCCGGGAACTCAAATGGGAAATCGCTGGAAGAAAGACGACGTTCTTTTCGAGAAATTCTGTAGAGGAATTTTAAAGGGCCGGAATCTGAAGATGGCTGCTGAACGAGCTTGCTGCCGCGTAATTACATTTCGCGTACAAACTTTTTCCGTCGCTCTACTTTACAGTGGGTTGCGGAGTATGTATTTAAATTTATTTCGGAGCGCGTTGGGAGTTTCATACGCAGTGGACGGGCGAACGGTATCCTGTCCGAACAACACATCAGCTTCCTGTTGCGAGATTTGCAAAAGAATGAGCCTTACAGCATTCTGCACGTTCCGAGCGCTGGTCAGCGTTCATTCGTCAGACACCATAGGGCCTGAGGTGGAGCTGTGTGTCTTGGAAAAATACACTCTGCACTCTACGACAATGTCGTACGTGCAAACGACCATTACCTGCGTGCAGACAGAATTCGTTTTCATCGCCGTAGGACATGACCCGTCGTTCCAAGTGATCCTTTGATGGCACCAGTCTTGCCATGCGAGTGTAGAAGACGGGCTAGACGCGTGTGTGCCCTTACTCCCACTGCTAGTAACCCTTTGCAACAGTACGTATTGACACTTCTGCTGCCATGAACCCTCTTATCAGTGCTGTGGTAGCTGTTTGATATGCCACTGCTGCCCTTATAATACGGCGATCTTAGCGGACGTCTGTGCTGCGTGGACGTCCAGAATTTTGTCTGCCGGTGTGAGCGTGTACACGTGGCAATAGCAACCAGCATCGTTGCGCAGCTGACGCAGCACGCACTAGTTGTGTGCCAATTTTGCAAAAGGACCATCCCGCCAATCTGAAGGTCAAAAGTTGACCCCTTTCAAACTAGTTCACATGGCTGTAGGAAGGACAATTGCGTCTACTTATGTATAGCGCCTGTTTGCTTCACTTGTTGATATCACACTCTGTTAATCTTTATACATAAAGCATAGTGTCCGTGTGTTTATTTGTGTGTACGTGTTGCATACAAATCTACAGTTTTGTTCCAGTCTGTATGAAAAATTGTACACGTAAGCTTTAATCCATGAGGATGATCGCCGTAAGTGTATCACGTACAATATATCAAGTCTCTGTATATCTATCTTAGACGGATGACGAGACGACGGCGATGTTTTAATTTGGCAAATGAAAAACCTTCCGCAGTTATTTTTGTAAATTTTAATCAAATACATGTTTCGAGAAAACATGATTCTCATCTTCAGACCCTTATAAGATCCATGCAGTAATACGAGAACTAGCCATCCATTGATACATCTTCATCTTGGTGCGAGAGGGTGTAATGCAATATTATAAATGGATGGCTAGTTCTCGTATTACTGCATGGATCATATAAGTGTCTGAAGATAAGAATAATGTAATCTCGAAACTTGTAACTGATTAAAATTTCAAAAGTAAGGACTGAAGGTTTTTCATTTGCCAAATTAGATAGTTCACGTGATTCGACGTCATAAATAATGAAGATGCGAGAGAAACTTCTACATCACGCGACAATGTTGCACATCTCCTCCTAAACCATTGGATCGATTTCAACCAAATGTGATACACATATTTCTTACCGTGAGGTAACAATTTCTGCAGTGTTAAGAATCATATACGACACATGTTTAGGAGATATGAAGTCATAAACAACAGGAAACGCAAAAAAAAAGTGTCACATAATGCGATGAGACTATTCATACACTGTATCAGACTGAGATTACTTAGCGACCTGCAAACACATTAAACATAATTTCAAACGTTTATTGAACTTTTTCTCGCTGAGAAGCACATCAAAATACTCAAAGGAAAAAAGTTTCTCACTTACTACTTTTCCCTGTCCATGAAGTAAAACTACGGCATTCGGTATGACTTGACAATTTATTATTTCTACACTACAAATTGTAGCTGTAGAAAATTTAACAAACTGTATACACACATACAGCTGAATGTATCTTCGAAATTGTATCACAGTACGACACGTAGTATATGAGATATGAGCACATACACAGTAACGTTCATGGAAACCGCCCCATCACGCACCGAGTTTTAATCTGTTACTTCTGTACTAGTAATTATATTCGCAACAGATTTTACAGACATACAGCACTTATACACATGAATATCTAGCTGAAAAATTATACGATTGTACAACATGTAACTCAATCAATATGAGATCGTACGAATTTTATATGTCATTTGTATTTTGATTACTATCCTTCTTTGTTTGGATACTACACTTTTAATTTTATACATTATTCAAGACAGCCTTATTTCTTATATAGTCTCCGATAAATATAACATGTTCTTTAGAAAGAGAGAGAAGAATTAGGAGAAGTACTAACTCAAGGAAGGAATGTTCAAATGTTTGTAAAGCTTATGGGACTTAACTGCGCGGTCATCAGTCCCTAAACTACTTATGAAATAACTTATACTAAAGACAGTACAAACATCCATGCCCGAGAGGGGATTCGAGCCCCCGATGGGGAACGGCATCACACATCGGAGCACAGCGCCACAATGCGCTCGGCCGCTCCGCCGCGGCAAGGTAGGAATAAATAAATAAACACCCGGACAACGCCGCGTTTTCAGTTAGTGTATAAAGTCCATGTTAAGTGGTACACACAGACGGAGGTATAGCAGCTCTATCACTACGGTCTCTTTTGGCGGACGACGTTGAAACCATTATCAGTAAATCTGCTACCTCCCAGGCGGCATCTTCCGTCTTCGGATCAAAATCGACGGCGTCTTTTCAGATGTAAATGTTTGTTTTTCGCGGCTGTGTACACCTCACTACTACTGCCATCCATGAATGAATGTATAAATTGTTGTAATTACTTAACACTTCATTTACATAAAGCATTTCTACAAAGCGGTCTGCATAAGGGATGATTACAGTAGGTACCATTTTCAATTGCAAGTCATGCGGTGAGAACCAATGTGTGGCCACTACAGATAATTGATTGTCGAGTGCGTTCACAGCACATGGACTGTCCTCTTCGCTGAATGCAGTGTCTCCCTTGGCGGCTGGAGGCGCAGGTACTGTACTCCGCTGTCACTGGACACCGGATGTTTCCAGTTACCGCCCGCCAGAATTCCACTGGGCACTTAACCTACATAAAAGATCGTCGCCTAGTTGTTTTCCCACGCGTGGAGAACGTGGCCAGCATGAAGTGGGAGAGCCAGCTCTTGAAAATGTACCTGGATAGAACCAACTTTCACCTTCTGCTAATGGACAGATATCGTATGTGGTAGTCCTTCCGCCGCGGTGGAGTAGCCGAGCGGTCTAAAGCGTTTCGCTGCGGAGCGCGCGGTTGCTCGCCGTGGAGGTTCGAGTCCTCCCTGGGGCACGGGTGTTTGCCTAGGTTTAAGTAGTTTGTAAGCTACTGAATGATGACCACACAGTTTGGTCCGATAGATTTACAAACATTTGGTAGTCCTTCCCATTAGTGACCAGCGGTACTTACTAGTTATAAGAGGTCAGAGTGTGTTAACCTGAGCCGTCGTAGAGTAGCCGAGCGCTCTAAGGTGCCTAGCTTCGTAGGGCGAACATGCTTGCCATCGGAGGTTCGAGTCCTTCCTGGGGAATGGGTGTTTTTGTGTCCCAGCCTCGTCGCCACTTTTGTGTCTCGTTTCCGTAGTAGGTGTCGGTGGCCGAGACCGACACAGAAATAAAGGATGCACGCTTGTGCGGTATGGAGGTGACCAGCCAGTGGGACAGCAGCATCTAGAAACACTAGAGTAAATTAGAAGAGATACATATTTCATAAAGACTTAGTAATACTTAACTTTTACATAGTTCTTGACTGCAGAATGCTGATACATAGATTAGATAGAGGCCTGCCTACTGATGATTTCTAGTGCCTATCCGATAGCCAAATCTTAACTGGTGCCTATCTAATTCAGAAGTGTTAACTGGTTCCTATCTCAGTCCCAAGTGAACGATGTCATTCAGTGGTGGCCACGAGCTGGATAGCAGCGGAGGGCGCTCGTGGCTGACGTCGTAAGAACGCCGCGCCGTGCGTGCATGGCGGTGCGCAGCGAAAGTAGGTGGCGCGCACTTTAGACTTGTGCGACACCACAGGTGTGTTTGTCGTCCTTAGGTTAGTTGAACTTAGTTTAAGTAGTTTGTAAGCCAGTTCAGTCCTGCAGATTTACAGACATTTTTTTTTAGTTAACCTGAAGAATGCCAAAACGCTGCAGATGAAAATGCACGGGATGCTAAATTTTCTTGTCTAAACTAACAAATATGATGATGGAGAGAACAACAAATATCGTTGAATAGTTAACCAAATTTCGAAACTGCATATTCCTGGGGTAAAAATTATATAGGAGGCAACTGGGTACGACTGACAAAGAAATAATGTTAATTGTGTATCAGTCCTTTATTGTTCTTATAAGTGTTGCGATAAATATACAAAACGAACACCATTAACTTCAGCGCATAGCGGGTATTACCTAGGAATGCATCTCGTTTCCGATTGTATTTATGTGGTGATCTGAATATATGAGTGGCTAGAAGAATTCAAATGCTGCCAGTTGTGAAAATCAGAGAAATCTCAGTTTAATAAGTATTGTTGCTGTGGTCTTCAGTCCGGAGACTGGTTTGATGCAGCTCTCCACCCTACTCTATTCTGAGCAAGCCTCTTCATTTCCTCATAAGAACGGCACCCTACACCCATTTGAATCTGCTTACTGGATTCATCTCTAGGTTTCCCTTTTTACCTCACACACTTCCCTCCAACACTAAATTTACAATTCCGTGATGTCTAAGAATGTGTCCTACCAATCGACCCCTTCTTTTAGTCAAGGTATGTCAGAAATCCCTTTTCTCTCTAATTCTGTTCAGTGACTCCTCATTAGTTAAGCGATCCACCCACCTAATTCCACCCACCCAGCATTCTTCTGTAACACCACATTTCAAAAGCCTGTGACTTCTTCCTGTCCGCACTGTTTACCATCCATGTTTCACTCGCATACAAGGCAACACTCCACACAAATGCCTCTAGAAAATAGATTGCTTACTCTTAAATTGATATGTTAGCAAATTTCTATTTTCAAAAACTCTTTTCTTCCCATTGCCATTGTGCTTTTTATATCCACTGTAATGCGACCATCATTTTACTGCCCAAGTAACAAAATTCATCCACCACCTTTGTTGTTTCGTTACCTATTTAATTCCTTCAGCATCGCCTGATTTTCTAAGACTGCATTCCATTACCCTTGTTTTGCTATTGTTAAAGTTCATTATATACGCACCTTTCAACACACTGTCCATTCCGTTCAACTGCTCTTCCACGTATTTTGCTGTCTCTGACAGAATTACAATGTCATCAGCAAAACGCAATGTTTTTATTTCTTCACTCTGATTTTAATTCCTTCTCCAAATTCCTCCTTCCTTTCCAGAGTTTGCTCAATGTACAAATTGAATAGGATTGGAGAAAGGCTACAACCCTGTCTTACTCCCTTCCGAACCTCTGCATACCTTTCATGCCCTTCAACTAGGATAACTACTGTCTTGTTTTTGTTCAAGTTGTAAATAACCTTTCCGATTTTGCTCCAGCTGATTCAGAATTTGAAAGAGTATATTCCAATCAACATTTCAAAAGCTTCCTCCAAATCTACAAAACCTAGAAATGTATGTTTGGCTTTCCTTAATCCATCTTCTAAGATAAGTCGTTATGTGATTGTTGCCTCCTATGTTCCTACATTGCTCCTGTATACAAACCGATCTTCCCCGAGGTCGGCTACTATCAATCTTTCCATTCTTCTGTAAATAATTCGTGTTAAAATTTTGCAACCATGACTTATGTGACTTATTAAAATGACGGTTCAGTAATTTTCACACCTGACTGCGCCTGCTATCTTTGGAAGTCTGAGGGTATTTCGGCTGTCTCATGCTAGGTGAAATAGTTTTGTCATGGCTGGTTCTCCCAGAGACTTCAGTAGCTCTTAGGGAATGCCATATAATCCGCCCGGTCGCGGTGGCCGAAGGGACTGAGGCGCTCCAGTCACTGTCTGCACGGCCACTACGGTCGGGGGTTCGACTCCCCCCTTGGGCATGGATATTTGTGCCGTCCTTAGTATTAGTTAGTTCCTAAGTAGTTTGTAAGTTTAGGGACTGATGACCCCGTAGTTAAGTCCCGTAAGCTATACAAACATTTGAACCATACACTACAGGGGCTTTTTTCGACTTATCTCTTACAGTGCTCTGTCAAATTCATCTCTCAGCATAGTATCTCATATTTTATCTTCATCTACTTCCTCTTCCCATTCTACAATATTGTCTCGATTTTCATTACCTTTATAGAGCCCCTCTATATACTCTTTCCACCTTTCAGCTTTCCGTTCTTTACTCAGAACTGGTTTTCCATCTGAGTTCTTGATATTTATACTGCTTTTTTCTTGTCTCCAAATATCTCTTTTATTTTCCTGAGGGCTGTATCCATTTTTCCTCTAGTTATAGATTCTTCTACAGATTTGCATGTGTCGTCTAGCCACTCCGGCTTAGCCCTTTTGCACTTCCTGTCAATCTCTATTCTTCTTCGTCTGTTCTCCATTATTTTCTCCTTTCGTCAATTAAATTTAGTAATTCCTGTGATATTCAAGTTTTTTTGTAGATCTTGCCTTTCTACCTATTTGGTTCTCTGCTGCCTTCACTATTTCATCTCTTAAAGCTACCCATTCATCTTGTACTGTATTAATCTCTTTCGTTTCTGTCAATTGTTGCCTAAATCTCCCTCTGAAATTCTCAAGAACTTCAGGTTCCTTCAATTTGTTCAGATCCCATCGCCTTATCTCATACCTTTCTGTAGTTCCTTCAATTTCAGTCTACAGTTAATAACCAATAATTTGTCGTTAGAGTCTATATCTGCCTCTGATATGTCTTATACTTTAAAACTAATTTTCGTAATCTATGCCTTACCATTTAAAAGTTATCTGGTACCTTTCAGTGTCTCCTGGTCTATTCCACATGTAGAACCTTCTTTCATGATTCTCGAACCAAGTGTTATTTATGATTAAATTATGTCCCGTACAAAATTCTACCTGGCGGATTTCTCTTTCATTCCTTTTTCCCAGTCCATATTCACCTACTACATTTCCTTCCCTTCTTTTCCTACTAACGAATATCAGTCTCCAATCACAATCAAGTTTTCCTCTCCCTTAATTGTCTGAATTTCCTTTACCTCCTCATACATTTCTTGGATCTCCTTATCATCGGCAGAGCTAGTGGGCATATAAACTTATACTACTGTAATCGGTGTGGGCTTCGTATCTGACTACGATAATACGATCACTGCGCTGCTCGTAGTAGTTTACCCGCATTCCTATTTTCTTATTCATTATCAGACCTAGTCCTGTAATACCATACATTGGGTTTGTATTTATAATCCTGTACTCAACTGACCAAAACTCCTGTTCCTCTTTCCACCAAACTTCACTAATACCTATTATACCTAACTTCAACCTATCCATTTCCCTTTTTAAATTTTCTAACCTCCCTACCGCCCGTAGAATGCCAGTGTTGTCTTTCCTGATGACCACATCCTCCTTAGTAGTCCCCACCCGGAGATTCGAATGGGGGACTATTTTACCTCCGGAATATTTGACCCGAAAGGATACCATCATCATATATTCAAACAGTAGAGCTGCATGTTCTCGGGAAATGTAACGGCTGTAGTTTCCCCTTGCATTCAGCCTTCGCAGTAAATATATGGCAAAGGCACGTTAGTTGATGTTACAGGGCTAGCTCAGTCAAACATCCAGACTTTCTCCTGTGAATATTGAAAAGGCTTCTGCTCCTCTTCAGGAACGAGTGGTTTGAATCGCGTCTCCACAGATACCCCTCCGCTGATGTTGCACCTACTGTACGGCTGTTTCGCTGAGTCACGCAATACACCCCACATTGGACTCAAATATGTCAGAATAACAATTGGCCACCAGAGCGAGAAAAGCTTCCATCACAGTTCAATAAAGGACTAAAATATCCTGGCCAGATGTTCAAATGTTTGTAAACCTTACGGACAAAATTGCAGAGGACATCGGTCCCTAGACTTGCTACCTACTTAAACTAACGTACGCTAACACACATCCATCGTCTAACCTCCTACGGGAGCGACTGTGTAATCCGTGAATGGCCCTTAGATTTCGCGACTATTTGGCTATTTGTGGATCTACTAACCACAGATATAAGGGGGTAGCATGTTGAGGTTAGCCCTTGCCTCAGCAATGATTTATATACCTGTCAAAAATCAACTTAATGTAGCTGTCTACAGTACATGGTCAACATTAGACACTTTCAGTAGCCCAGCCAAATTGATACATGATGATTGTTTTAGGGCAGACATTGTGGCGGACAATACGGGCGGTTCCTGAGAAAACCACGAAAAATGGTTGTTTTTTAAAATCTTTTTTTCTCTGATCCACCAAATTTCAATAGCTTCTAATATCTTTTTGTCTGGACGCTCTCTTGGCCACGTTTCACTCCCGTACAATACTACAATCGAGGTAAACGCCTTCAGAAGAACTTTCTAACTCTTTTACTCGATGTAAAAACGTTGCTCTTCTTCAGAAATATTTTTCTCCCCATAAGCAATGCTACATTTTATATGTTCTCTACCTCGACGATCATTAGCTACTTTACTACCCAGATAAGAAAACTCATCTACAAAAAATCGTGAATATTGTCATACGTGTTCCTGCATTTCTCGTAAATCCAAAACTAATCTTCTCTAAGATCGGATTCCACCAGTCTTTCCACTAGTCTGTAAATAAATTGTGTTAGTATTTAGCAACCATGACTTATTAAACTGATAGTAGCAAAGGAGGAATGGCAACTAGAGCGCTGAATGTATAGAAATGTAAAGTGATGCAGATGACTAGGAGAATCAATCCCGTAGTGATGGAATACAGCATTAGTAGTGCACTTCTTGAGAGAGTTGCGTCAATTAAACACATAGGCGTAACGCTGCACAGCGATATGAAATGGAGCTTATGACAGTTGTGGGGAAGGCGAATGATCGACTTTATTGGGACAACTTTGGGTAGGTCTGAACCGTCTGTAAAGGGAACCGCATATTAAACGCTTGTACGACCTTTTGATAAATCGACATCGAGGCAAGTCAGACGCGGGCGACTAGATTTGTAACTGGTGCGTAGCTTCGATCAATGTGCGTGTGGTACCATAAACTATAAAATGTGCGTGTGTTACTAAAATGTTGAAGGAACTCAACTGGGAGTCTCCGGAGGGGAGGCGACGTTCTTTTCGGGGAACACTGTCGAAGAAATTTAGAGGGCAGGAATTTGTGGCGAACTGCAGAACGATTCTGTGGTGTCGCACAAGTACAAAGTGCGCGCCACCTACTTTCGCCGCGCGCCGCCATGCACGCACGGCGCGGCGTTCTTACGACGACAGCCACGAGCGCCCTCTGCTGCAACTCCGCTCGTGGCCACCGCTGAACGACATCGTTCACTTGGGATTGAGATAGCAACCAGTTAGGACCTTCGTAATCAGATAGTCACCAGTGAAGACTTGGCTATCGTATAGGCACTAGGAAGCAGTACTAGGCAGGCCTCTAGCTCAACTATGTATCTGCAGTACTCTGTAAAAGTAAAGTATTGTATAAATTCTGTGCAATATATATCTCATTCTAATTTACTCTAGTGTTTCTAGTTCTGGCTGCTCCCCTCCGTACCTGCACCAGCGTGCTATCTTTATTTCTGTGTCGGTCTCATTCCACTCGGCCACCGACACCTACAACGGAACGAGACACAAAAGCGGCGACGAGGCTGGGACACAAAAGATTCTACTGCCGCCAATCTACATTTCGCGTCAAAATCATAAGAATAAGATTAGAGAGATTAGGGCTCGTACGGAGGCATACAAGTATTCGTTTTTCACTCTTCTATATCCATTTCAGACTCTGCTCGCACAATTGTGCGTTTCCGGTTTTGCTCGCTTCATTTCTTTGTGATTCACGCTAGGAAGTTCGGGCCTGCATCCAACAATCGTGGATGGAACGTGGTAACGTGTATACCGTGTTTTAGTTCCATGTTTTTACACTGTGTGGTACCAGCAGTCGGCAAACTTCCAGTACACTTACAATGGTGGCAAGAAAGATTCGCTGACAAGGTGGTGTTATCGTTGTTGTGACATGCGAAGCCATCATCTCTGACAGCCAGTTGATTTTATATGATCCTGTGATGTTATTATGTCATTTCTTTCAAAGGACTGTAAGATGGTGCAGATCATATAAATTTGTAGTGAAGTCCCAAAACAGACAACTTTGTAGGTACAAAATTTTTGAAAATATATTTTTTTCTTTTTTGTCCCCATTTTCATCTTAAACGTGCCTCTCTATATTAATGACACATTACCTACAACCTAGGGTCTGAAAGGGATATGGGAGCGGAACAAGTAATTAGCAGTGGTACTGTGTACCCTCCGCAACGCGGCTTTGGATAGATTGCGGAGTATGTATGTAGATGTATGATGTTAAGAAATGTAGCTTGCCTGTCTCTTAGATCACTGCTGTGACTATGTATAATAAAACTGAGCGTGTTGTGGCTATATATAGGATGAATCACCTAACACAAATATTGCGCAAACGGAAAGTGCGTTTGTTGTGCGGTTTTCACAGAATGGATAGGTAGTCAAGGACTCGTATTGTCAGCCAATAAACAGATTGTAAAAATACCTCGAAAGTGTATTTTTATGCAAGCATACAATTTTTCAAATGGAATAACGGTTGTTTCTATCATGGACTGGATTTTTGATCCCATCTGTGTACAAAGAATTTTGAATGACATTTTAATCACGTTTAGTTTGACAGCACGTTTAGTTTGGGAGCGGAGGCTACAACAGCGTATCTGACTGGCTAGTGGTCATGAGACAGTGGCCCGTGCCCCAGGGGATAGCCACTCGGTCAGTCAGCTACGCTATCGCAGCCTCTACCCCCGAAACTTTGAATGGTAGTAGCTGACAAACTAAACCTGATAAAAACGTCATTCAAAATTTTTTGTACACAGCTGGTGCCAAAAATTCCATTGCATGATAGAAAAAACCATTGTTCCATTTAAAAAACTGTATGTTTGCATAAAAATACACTTTATAGGTAATATTACAATCTGTTTGTTGGCTAAAAATGCAAGCCTCTGACTACCAATACATTCTGTGAAAACAGCACATCAATCGCACTTTCCGTTACCGCAATATTTGCGGTGCAAGTGTTACACTGTGTTTTCGTATCACAGCGCTAGCGACTATGTTTGTGCAAATTTCTCTCTCGAATGTTTGAGAATTTTAACAGACAATTAACAACCCAATGAAGCAGGTTATTATCAGCTAGTACGGAAATAATGTTACCGAACGGGTACGCGAGGGTATCCAAAAAACGACGAAAATAAAGCTCTGCGGTAGAGGGTTAACATCTTCCAAGATGTTGTGTCGTGATCGAATAGATTTTCTGGATAAGCCTCACATATCGTACCTGTCTGCAGACCTCGTATTCGTAAGATAGGGAGAGGCGCAATAGGATCGCGGATTCGATTCAGTGCACCACAGTAGGTCGATGAAGACTGAAGCGAAACTTCATAGCAAGGAAAAACCTCTTCGGATCGTGACCCCGCGTTTTTTCCGTGTTTCGCGGAATTAGAGCGCGGTGGAGAGTTTTTGCTGCCTTCCTGCGGCGGGAGACTGGTGGACGGAAGAGCCCGCGGAGAACTGTCTGTAGACCTGGATTTTGTGTTCTGAAATACCTCAAAGAAGAATCTGAAAACCTCGATAATACGTCGTAAAATTATACAAAACACTAAATGTGCTTTAAATTATCTAAATCAAATACATAGGGTGTATCTAAAGATACCTATGTATTATTAAAAAAAATGTTCAAATATTTGTATAGTCTATGGGACTTAACTACGGGGTCATCAGTCCCTAAACTTACAAACTACCTACGAACTACTTACGAACTAGGACGGCACAAATATCCATGCCCGAGGGGGGATTCGAACCGCCGACCGTAGTGGCCGTGCAGACCGTGACTGGAGCGCCTCAGTCCCCTCAGCCACCGCGGCCGGCTACGTATTATATACAAAGTTATAGTTAAGGGGCGACCAAAATTTATATAAAACGCACTTACTTCAGCCTACATCACTAGTTTATTTTTTTTATTTTTTTTACCGGTTTCGTTGAACTATGTCATCATGTTCAGATTTTATTTAATACAATTTTCTCCTATTTTCGATAAAATAGTTACTTGTGAAAATGAAATACAAGAAAAAGAACATTGTCAAACGATTAAAACTTGCATCACCAAAGTGGATCGTCATCTGTATTGCACGTTTAAAAATTGTTCAAAATGTTCAAATGTTTGTAAATCTATCGGACCAAACTGCGTCGTCATCAGTCCGTAGCTTACAAACTACTTAAACCTAGGTAAACTAACTTAAGGACAACACACACACCCATACCCCAGGGAGGATTCGAACGTCCACGGTGAGCAACCGCGCGCTCCGCAGCGAGACTCTTTAAAATTTGTGTGTGTTTTTGCCACAAGTAACAAGGAGACAGTCTCCTTGACAATGTTCTTTTTCTTATATTTCATTTTCACAAGTAACTCTTTATTTGATTGAAAACAAGAGAAATTGTATTAAAAAAAAAATCTGAAGCTGATGACATAGTTCATCGAAACCGGTAAAAAAAAGATAAATAAATAAATAAACTAGCGATCTTGGCTGAAGTAAATGTGAATTATATACAACTGCTCGCTCAGCAATAGATACATACCCAAAGACGGGAGAGTTGCACAGCTCACTACAATAATGTAGAAACGAAGTAGGAGAGATACGCAAAATTACCGGCCTATATCACTGACGTCGGTTTGCAGCAGGGTTTTAGAACATATAGCCTACTTGCCTCAAATATTATGAACTACCTCGAAGAGAACAACCTATTGACCTATAGTCAACACGGATTGAGAAATTATCGTTCTTATGAAATACAACTAGCTCATTACCCACATGATGTAATGAGTGCTATCGAGAACGGATCTCAATTAGATTACATATTTCTCGACTTCCGAAAGGCTTTTGACACTGTACCTGAAAAGCATCTTCAGATCAAATAACGTATTTATGGAATATAGCCACAGTTGTGCGATCGTATTCGTGATTTCCTGTCAGAAAGGAAACAAAATTGATGGAAAGAAACTGAGTAAAACAGAATCTGTCGTTCAGTAGGGAAGTGTTATAGGGCCTTTCTGTTCCTTATCTCTATAAACGATTTGGAAAACAATGTGAGAAGCTCCCATAGACTGTTAGCGGAACATACTGCCATTTATCGGTCAGTAAAGTCAACAGAAGATCAGAAGCAATTGTAAAATTATTTAGATATGATACATGCATCGTGCAAAAATTGACAATTGTTCCTAACTAATAAGTGTGAAGTCATCCATATAAGCAACAAAAGAAATCCGTTATACTTCATTTACACGATTTTTGTTGATGCACATTATAGGATTCGTACCAAGTGAGACTGACGGAGAAAATACAGAAAGTTAAGAGAAGGGCAGCTCGTTTGTATTGTCGCTTGTAGCGTTATACGATGGGGGGGGGGGGGGGGGGCTGTACGAGTTGAGGTGGGAATCACGAAAGAAAGGCGTTATTCGAAGGGGCGAGATTTATTTGCGGAATTTCTTGCACCAACTTTCTCTTCCGAATGCGAATATTTTTTTTTGGCACCCACCTACATAGGGAGTAGAAAATGGGACAGTAGAGAAATATCATAAAATGCTTTCCTAATCAAATATTTTGATGCAACTTGCCACCCCCTATTGCACCGTTGATAACATAATTGAAAACATTCCGAAAGACATTTTTTTTAAAATTCTAACCATCGATCCAAATCAAAATTTTCGAATGTCTTAGTAGCGCCCTTTTATTCTGATGATCATTTCTACCCATGTAGGTGGGAGTCAACCATATATTTTCGCATTCGGAGGAGAATGTTGGTGACTGGAGTTTCGTAAGTACACCACGCCGCAGCGATAAGCGCCGTTGTCGTAGTGATTCCCATCCCAGATCCTGTATCATTTCCGTAACGCCGTCTCCCCTGTATCGTGACAATACGAAACGAGCTGCGCTTCTTTGGACTCTTTCGATGTCCTCCGTCAAACCTACCTGATAAGGATCCCACACTGGACAGCAATACTCCAAAAACGACGTACAAACGTAGTGTATGCAGTTTCTTTAGTAGTTCTGTTGCATCTTTTAAGGGTTCTCCCAATAAAACGCAGTCTCTGGTTCGCCTTTCTCACGACATTATCTACGAGTTGTTTCCAGTTTAAGTCTGAAGTAATAGTAATTCCTAGGTATTTAGTGAAGCCTTCACATTTGATTGATTTATCTTGTAAACAAAGTTTACTGGATTTCTTTTCGTACTCATGTGGACGACTTCACACTCCTCATTATTTAGAGTCAATTGCCAATATTTACACCATAGTGCTATCTTATTCAGATCGTTCTGCAGTTGGTTTTGATCTTCAGATGATTTTACTAGACGGTAAATGACGGCGTCATCTGCAAACAACCTGAGAGAGCTACTTATTTTTCCCCTAAATCGTTTTTGTAAATAAGGAACAGCAGAGGACCAATAACACTACCCTGTGGAACGCCCAATATCACATCTGTTTTAGTCGATGCCTTACCATCGATTACTACGACAGGAAATTCCCTACACAGTCGCAAATTTGAAGCGATATACCATAACCACGCAATTTGATTAAAAGCCGTTTGTGAGGTACGGTGTCAAAAGCCTTCTGGAAATCAAGAAATACGGATTCGATTTGCGAACCCTTGTCGATAGCACCCATCACTTCATGTGAATAAAGAGACAGTCGTGTTTCGCATGAACGATATTTTCTATATCCGTGTTGACCTTGGGTCAATGGAGCATTCTGTTTGAGATAATTCATAATATTTGAATACAGGATTTGTTCCAAAACCCTGCTGCAAATTGACGTCAATGAAATAGACCTGTAGTTTAGTGGGTTACTCTTACAACCTTTCTTGAATATAGGTGTGACCTATGCAACTTTCCAATCTTTTGGTACAGATCCATCTTTGAGAGAGCGGTTGATATGGCTGTTAAGTAAGGAGCTATCGCTTCAGCATAGATAGAAATCTAATGGGTATACGGCCCAGAAGACATCCATTGCTCTTGCGGACACTCTTATTAATATACTAAAATTTTGGGTTAAGACTAATGCTACATTATACCAATGAAACGAAGAGTGTTACTTTTAATACGCCACAATAGACACATTATTGTGATTCTTTTTCCACCGAGTTAGAAATAATTCTATCAGGAAATGGACGGCACATAATTTTGTTGTCATATGGAATTACAATCCGTGTTTACTAGAAAAGAATGTTCGTTTCCTCGTTTCTGGGAAAGATAAAGAGAGGCGGTGAGACTGCCGACGTAAGGCACACGGCGAGTTGGTAACGAGGTCCGGCTCCCATCGAATGGTTAAGATAAAGCGCAGCTGTGTAACTGCGCCGCCTGTTTATTGGAAAACTTGCGTGCGGGGCTGTGCTGTGACGTCAAGTCGGCCTCTCACTACTTCACACAGCCGCCACTGCTCGTGACGTCACGTTGAGGAGCGCGTGCATCGATCGCCGGCTCAAGATAACCATCCACAGCCCTCTACCCCTCCGAGGCGGAAATGTGCCATATGTTTGACTAGCGTATTTACCACTGATGGTCACGTCAGCATAACTGCTGGCGATCAAAGTCGCCTGTGATTACCTACCTTCCAAGACTGTACACTTGACGTTCTTATTTTATTATTTACTAGCTTAAACCCGCAGCTCCGCCCGCGTTTTGGTTGATTGTGACAGATAGTGCGCGAAACGTGAAATCGATTTTTTTTAAAGAGATGTATTAAAAGAAATTTCTTTTTTACTGCTTTATTTATTTATTCTTATATTTCCTTATTCGTATGTTTATCCTTACAGAGAAAGAGCTGAAGATATTGTAGCACGCATAGACCAAAGATATGGTCTGTGACATCACGTTTCGCTGTATGTAACCTCCTTGCTATAGAGTCGCAAACGTCATCGCTGGCATTCAGTCCAAATTTTTTTATTATTTGACGACTTTCAACCACCATATCTACCACCCCCTTATAGCTATCGGCATGGAACTGCTATGGTGTACAACGGGAGACTTCGGACAATTACACACAGACCATTCGTTTGCGTTCTGTAGCTATAGCTACAGAGCGAAATATTAACAAACACACATACGTAGAATTTTACATACACCGATAACTTTCCATCTCAATATGCTCCATCCTTTTATCATTATCAACCCTCAAGCAACCAATAAAACCATTTTCAAAGAGTAAACATAATTTTCAAAGAGTAATTATTGTTCTGCATTTCGTGTTCTTCAAATTACTAAATATCTATCAGATCGCTATAAACCGTGCCTAAAACCTTCCTCACGTATAAATTAGTAACTGTACAAATAATTAAGTCTCCGCGTCTTGTCGTACGGGTGTGATAAGAGTACACCGAACAGACATTCACATTAGCTATCCGATCGCTATAAAACCGTGCCTAAAGCGTCCCCGGGTAGACATTAGAAACTGTACAAATTTTTAGCTCTTTATGTCTTGTGGTTCAGACGTGATAAACGTACACCGAACAGACATGCACATTTATAGATATAGATTACTCACTTATGGGCCCACTAGGGCCACGTGAGGTACAGTCAATGTCGCTTTTGATGGTTGGCCTTACTTTGTGTCCAAATTTGTTTCATCCTTTCTGAATGAAGTCTCCTTTCATCAGACCACAGTGTTCCAGTCTGTTTTTCTAATTTCCCCTCTGACTAACTTTTCAGTCAAACACCTTTTGTGTGGATGTTTTTCTATCTATAACATCTGGCTGAGCTACTTTATGATCGCCCCTAATCGAAGCGATCCATTCAATTAGCTGTTTCGCCCTGATACCTGTTTTCGTAGAATTTTACTATTTGTTTTGTCAACCTAGTGGGTGCCATTCTTTTGATGTGCCCCTAAAATTTGAGTCATGGTTTTCTCATGACACCAAGTATGTCTGTGAATTTTTCTATTTCCTTATTACTTCTCAGCCGATAATAATCTTTCTCTCTTTCTTTTGAATTTCTTCAACATACCTCTTTCTATTTAAAATTAAAGTATCTGCTCCATAAGGACATTCAGGTTTGATTACAGTGCTGTAATGGATAACTTTACTGAACTTAGAAAGTGAGTTTTATTATAAATATTTTGTGTTTCTCGATGCAGTTGGCATTTTTTCACAGCGAACTTAGTTTGCAGCTTTGTCAATACCATTTTATTGTGTGATTTCTCCCAAGTATTTAAATTGAGAAATCCTTTTTATTATTTCATGTTTTTGATTATTTTTTATTGTATCTTAGATAACATTATTACAATGCATTGATCATTTTACATTAATGTCGTGCAGGGGAACCTCTGTCCTGTGGTAAAAAACACATCCTGTGCGATTCATTTCTCAGTATAACACCATAAAATATTTAATACACGTGTCTTCATTTAGAATCCATAATATCAGTTTTAAGATTCATTATGAAGATAATGTTCGATGGAATAAGCTGAATTGGGAAACAGTGCATTATTTATACCCTCTTAAATCTCCCTAACAGTTCGTTCAGATCTCGAAATATAAGTCGTTAAACATATACAGTGTGACACAGCAAGATTGGCAATATTCAAGGATATGTCAGTAATGATCATTGGAGGTAAAAAAAAGTCTAACAGACATGGGCTTTAAAATGCATACCTTACGAGGAATGAGCATTTGTTCAGTAGACGAAACGTGTTCACAGCAGCGAAGATGAAAGAGTTTTCACAGCTCTTTATGAAAGCTCTTTAAATGCTATGTAAATCGCACATTTCTTTCGTGTTGCGGCCTGTATTACCACCTACAAAAATATGGACAACAAAGACCTTTGTTTCGCTCTCAATGTTTATATTTTAGAACCCTAGGTTACAGCCGATTTTTTTTTCCAAATGATCGTTTCTATCAGAACTATGAATACTGTCCGTTCCTCCTGGACAACCTTTATAAAATTTCTTCCCCTTCTGTTCCTTGAAGTCTTTCTTCAAACTACTTTGTAATTTATAGTATGGGTATTATCCTTCAAACCGTCAGGAATGAAAGGTGTTGCCTGTGAGCTGAACACAGGGTGTTTATACAGTATGTTACCGTCAGTTTTGAACTTGTTTTAAGCTTGGCAAGACTGTCATATGGAGCTCCTTTCACAGAGGAAGCAGTATCGAATTGATGAAAGTAACTTGACTTTTTTTACTAGATTGGGACAATGTAACTACAAAGTTGAATAGGACTGACCACTCTAAAACGCAGAGTATTGCACAACTTGGTCGAAAAACAATTGTTGTCCACAATGATACCTACATGATCATGTTTTGTAACGTTGTATAGTACAGTAATACGTTCTTCTAACCATTTTCATAATTGTAATATATCCTATTTAATATTTCTGTCTTAACCTTGTATTTTTGCTTTTAGCAATAAAGAGCACATGAGAATGAAGGCATAGAACATCAAAACTGGTTGTTCATTAGATTTGAGGTCATTAAAACAAATTTTTAACAAGCAACTGCGGCTTGAAAGACATTTTATGTTTTCACTTCAAACAAAACGATTATATTCCTAACTGTTTGCAAAACAGTCTAGACCAGGCACTGAAGGAGTCTTCACCCAACAGCTCCCAGAGAGTTTAATGCAAAACCGTAAGGAGTCACAGTGTGTTTAGATAGCAAGTACATAGTGCAGCCGATGGCGGGGTACTCTTGAAGGAGAACGACGATCCCAAGGTAACCGGGGTAGTCCCACAGAGTAGCGAGGCGAAGTTTTCTCGGTTGAAGCTTCGGAGGTAGGTCCAGTTCTTGAACCTCGTGGCTGCACTAAGCGGAAGACGAAATGGCGAACTCGGGGCCCAATTTTAGCCGGCTCCGGCCAATCGGAAGTGAGTGTATCGATACATCGAGGCCGGGTTTGCTTTGTCAGCACCAATGAGTTTAACATTTCACAGAGTGGCGATAGGTCCGCCATGTTTGAGGCAAATTGAACTGGCGTCCGCCATGTTATTTGGGGCATCGGCTGACATCTGGTATGCCACACGACAATTTTACCTATTTACAGTTACACGTTTTAAATAAAGATTGGCTACTGAATACGGATGTGCATCAAGTTACGTCAGACTTTTTCGAAGCTGCGAATTGGCGAGCCTGGTAGTAAATTTCCTAAAAATGTGGCAATGAAATATCACGAACCTGTCAGTTCCAGTTCCATTTCGAAGTATAACACGTAGCTGAGGTTTGCTATAACAACGAAAGTGCGCTGAGAAAATATTTGTGTTAGTTTTAATGCAAGTACATGTTCTAAACGAGCTGCGAAACATACAGTGAACAGTAATTGTTATGAAGAACAATCACGAACATGGATTTCCATCTGCTGTTTATGTGTTATAATAAATACTTTCATAAATTAAGCCTACATACTTGTAAAATTGCTGTTAATAAGTTGGTTGTAAACTTTGGTGTACGAACTGTTAGTATAAACATGAAACTGACAACAAACTACTGCAATTAAAAATGCACCTAGATCATCTGCCACAAAAGATTTCAATGTCGAAATAAGGTGTCGTTAATAATTTTTTGTTGTTGCCATGTTGAAGCAAGTAACGTCTGGTACTTGAAATTTGAGTACAAAGACGAAAGTGACAACAGAATATTCCAATAAAAATGCGCCTGTTTGCAAAGAACAGAGACATATACAAGTTAAAAAATTCTGGTTATCACTACAGCTTTCATTCTTTGCACTGGTTGCATGTCAACCATGCTCGATCAAGTATTATCAATAACAAATAAAAATGTTTTTAAAGAAGGTGTAGAAATTCAAAAGTGTGGTTTCAACAAGCACAGGAGCGACAGAAGAAAAAATATCTCAATAACACATCAACACTATGTAGAAAACTGGGCATTTTTTATGGTGTTTTTCAAGGGCAGGATAGGTCATCTGAAGCTTCACTCTTGAGGCAGCTAAGTGCCATAAGGCAGAAATTTTGTTCGAGTATAGACAGACTGAGATCAGATAAGGAAAAACATTTGGTGTTCTTGCACGAAGAAATCACTTTGATTTATGTATTTAAATGCTGAACACGCTTTAGGCATATTTCAGCAGAAAAAATGTACAGGCAAATGTATACTAAATACAGCACTTCAAGCTCAACAACAACATACGAAACACTCAAGTGTACTGACCAACAAAAATATGGCGGCCGAGTTTACAGAGGTTGCCGCAAAGAGCGCTGTAGCTCGTGAGTCAGCCACTCTATGAAATTTAAACTCTTTGGTCAGCACTCTCTATTGCAGCTGGCTCCCTCTGCGAGTAGGAGTACGTATAAAACTTGTTTGTGTTGTTGTTTCCGTCCAGTGTACCGCGACACGTTTCCTGGTTGATGAGATACTGAGCAGGGCGTTCGCCTACTGAGTATGTTTCCCGGTACACCACTGTGCTATGAGGGTTGCCGGTCCACAGGGGCCGTTCTATGGCCGGTTTATCAAATACCATACCGACATACTCAACATGTGTAATTACGTGCGCCATGTTTACAATGGAAAATAAAGCACGGCTTCCCAACTTGACCATAAACACTCCACTGCTGACAATCAATTAATACGCCCATTGTAATACATACTAACACACTAAACGAAAATGTATTGAACTTAGCTGTGTTTAACTCAATAAACGTTATACACATATTATGTGGCATTTTTATTACAATTAGTATAGCCTACCATCTCTTAGAATATTTACTATTCCTCCTGTATAATAATTTTGCTACTCAAAATAGTTAAGGGTGGGCTATCATACACAATATACTTATGGTACTCTATTTTATTCTTTTGTTGGTTACAATTATAATTTATATGGGAGGCGCCTCGGCTGCGCAGTGGTAGAGTGCCAGACTACAAATCCAAAGGTTGCGGTTTCGATCCCCGCCAACTCGCAGGATTTTTATCTGTCACTTTCCACTTCTTTCACATCTGGCAGTATTGCTCAAGTGAAAAATACCGAGTAGCACCGTGGTTCGGAACCCACGTTAAACCGTAGGTCCCCCTATAACTGGGTAAGTCAGTTCGAAGGTCGGAGGAAGGCAACGGCATACCACCTCCAAACAGGACCATGCCTAGTAAAGCACAGTGGTGTTCAAACCCATATTCGGATTGTCGATTGCTTTTTTTTTACAGTACGATATTTTGCTGTCTCAACTCACTTGAGGTTTACATAGCGTGTACTTAGAGCGAGGCACCATGGGACCACCATAATTACGCGACGGAGTGGCCGAGCGTATTGAGGCGCTATGCTGCGATGCGCGTGGGCGTTCCTCGTCGGGAGCCCGAATCCCCCACTCGAACATAGATGTTGGTGCTGTCTCTTGTATAAGCTAATTTATAAATAGTCTGTAAATTTAGGGACTGATGACCCCGCAGTTAAGACCCATGAGCTTAACAAACATTTGAACCCTTTGTGCTATTGACTCGGATGTATAATGGGTGTCTTCTCGCCAAACACTTTACAACTACCGTAATACTGACAAACTCATTCTCGTTTCCCTCTAAGACTGGTTGCACACACACCGATTTTGTACGGCCGGTAAAATATCGGCCGTCCACATTCCAGTAGTGGACCATTGGAGGGCATTGTAGCTCGCACACTGGCCGGCCACGGACCGGCACCGGCAAAAAGCCGGTCAGCTGCCACTGTAGGCGGCTGACAGCAGAACGCTGGCGCCGGGCCGGTGCCGGCCATACAGTAGAGGGGCACACGTCACCAAACGGCAGCTGTAGTGTAGTGTAGTGGCACACGCAATGATTATTTACCGGTCATCCTCCATGCACAGTTCTCACTGTGCCTTCTCGCCATACAGTCGACGTAGCGCATATAGGACTAAAGTACTAAATATTGATTTAATAATGAGTTCTGTATACAATAAATTTCAAATATTTCAAAGCCTCGTCTGTTCCAGGGCACTCAATTAACCCTTTAATGCATGCCTTTTTATTTGAAGCTATAAAAACTACCACGATTATAGTATAGGGCGTAAAAGTATTGAATAAAATTCCTTAAAATTATAATGCGTTACTAGCAACAAGACGTTCATTGCTGGTAAGCTATATAGTGCTTACATGAGGTACCCGTTGCAGTAAATGTTACTATTATACCTCTAAACTTTTCGGAAAGTAACTCATAATGCAACAGTAGTATATGATTGATAACTTTTACATTGCAGAGGAGGAATACTAAAATAAATAAACGCACATGTTAGGAGTAACTCAGTGCAGCTAACTGTCGAACAGCAATATGTAATTTCTAGGACGAGCTACTTGCATATGTAACACTATGTATAGAAACAGCTACAAATGAATTTGTGGTAAATTTTTGCTCATTTTGGAAAAAAAAAGGAAAAAATATGGTATGTAGCTGATCCGCACCACTATGCATTAAACGGTTAAAATCAATGCCGAAGTTGACATTTTGTGCCAGACTGGGACTCGAACCCGTTCTTGTGAGGGTTTATTATTATTATTATTATTATTATTATTCGGGTCAGCGGCGGATTTATCAGTAGGCTAAATAGTCTGGAGCCTAGGGCGTCAGATTTTAGGGTCGGCAAATATTGGGCCAAAATGTTTAAACTGTAAGTGTAATAAAAGTTATTTCATTACGTTTACCTAATGTATATTAGGCCATTGTGTAAGAAATATTAAGGCATACCTTACTCTCCCCCCGTCTCCGTTATTAATTGTATGCGACTGTACTTTTATTAGCTCAGAGATATAATCGAAAACTGTTTCATGTGCAGCTCAAACCAAATAGTTCGGATGTAAAAATAATCTAGGAAGTGACACGTCGATCCTCTAGTTCACAGTCAAACTAATTACAGAAAATCGGTGGTGTAATTAGGACGATAGTGCACAAAACAAAAAGCTACAATTTCATTGACAAAAAATTATAATTAGTAGTATTGTGAAATAGGGTATCGAATTATAGAGCTCGGTAGGGGCGGCAAAAGTTTGAGCAGTCTACTGGCGGAAAATGTGAAAATCCGCCACTGCTTCCGAAACACCGTGTCTTGTTTTATAATGTTCTCGAGATCTTTGTTTATTACAGAGGGCTGCTAGTCCTCTGAGCGATCGGCTATCCACATATGTTTCTAGTCCTGCTAAAATCAACTTATCGCATACTACGAGTGTCCATAATTCCAATTTTTTGCAGCTTTATCTGCATCCCCGTACGTGATCGAACTTTCTATATAGAAATAGTCATTTTAGCCATTTTCCTGTTTGAGGCATACATACAATCATATTATGCATACGTTGCCATTGAATTGAGAGATAAGTGATACACGTATTTTGGTAGTGGAAGCACGAACAGTTTTGCGGAAGAAAGCTTGGGGCTCGTTTGCAGATAGAAATGCGACTAGACATTCATGGAGACAAATTACCCGAGAACTGAATGAGGGTTTTGAAGAAATGGAGAGCAAAGAAAAAATACATTTCGTAACTGATATACTAATATATGATACGGTACTTCATAAGTTCTTTATATCATGTCAGCAATATTCGTCATGATATTAGGAAAAATATTTGGGTTTCTTTAATTTATGTTTGCAATCAACCTTACTCGGCCAGGATAGCCGAGCGACTGCCCGTTTGACCGATAAAATTCCGGCGTGTGTGCAAGCAGAGCTCCGCTGATAAAATACCGGCCGATATTTTACCGGCCGTTCAAAATCGGTGTTTGTGCAACTAGCCTGTATTATGTGTGATCCCTCGGACGGGCAGTACAGTTGCACACCTGCGTGGCATGGACAGCATGACTTAATCAGTCAGCTCTTGACTGCTATTTGGCCATTCTTTCACGAGTGCAATATCCAGCTCCACAACCGTTCTGTGAAGTACTGTCCTTGATACAATGCGTCTGCCAAGTGCTGAATCGAAGTCCAATGAACATGCTGGCCACTCCGTTCGTTTACCTCAGTTTCAAGGATGATTTTCACCAGTGCAACTCTGTGGGGACGAGCGTTATCGTCCACCAAAAGGAACCCATCTCCTAATGGCACCAGCGTAGGGCACAACAAAAAGTCG
The DNA here is from genome assembly GCA_026315105.1 of Locusta migratoria. Classification (NCBI taxonomy): domain Eukaryota; kingdom Metazoa; phylum Arthropoda; class Insecta; order Orthoptera; family Acrididae; genus Locusta; species Locusta migratoria. The sequence goes on along the minus strand of CM048746.1, from coordinate 421,484,121 downwards.
AATGATGTCTCTATATTTCTGAGCAGTCAAAGCGACATTCTCAGCGACTTATAGGTCCGTACGTCCGCCAATACTGACTCCTGTCCACACCGTGCGTCCATCACCATGATATGGTGATGTTTCCAACCATATGCAGGATTGTTCCGAGTTCCATGTTCTCTTCAAATGAGGGAACAACGATTGTCTGGCTGAACACAAAATCTTGACTCACGCGTGAACTGAACGCGGCACCATTCGTTACAAATCGAATCCTAATGTTCTCCCGCCCAGTTTCTGCTGGCTAAACGGAGTTGTCGTTATAATTCGACATACACCAAAAGCCTTTCTTTCGTAGAGGCCACATTCCAAAAGGCGATTTCGGACTTTGTGTTGATATTGCGCGTCCTGTTGCTACGTGGAAGGTGGGTTACAGCTGAGTTGCATTCAGCCTCCTGTCTCGACGGGCTGCTAATCGGAGATGACGGTCATCTCCTGCTGGTCTTATTCGTAGACGACCTTGACCTTGTCTTCTTTTCCTGCTGTGTGAAATCGCGCCCAAGTTCTGGAAATTACACTTTGGAACACTCCAATAGCTACAACCACCTCCTTCTGTGACTGTCTCGCTTCCAACCTTCTTATGGCTCTCCATGCCATGCCTTCAGCAAAGGTTGTTGTTGCATTGCACTATCTTCTCACTGCACTATCTGAATACAAATATTTGTGTAATTCGTTCGGTAATCACAAGTCAACACCAATCCCCTATACATCAACTTTCTGTTATTATTACTATCTCGGTTGCCATAATGCAGTTGCCTCCACTCCGTAGAACCGACAGAACGACGTCGAACAATTTCAGTTCAAATGTTTGTAAATCTATCGGACCAAACTGCGTGGTCATCAGTCCGTAGCTTACAAACTACTTAAACTAAGGTAAACTAACCTAAGGACAACACACACACACCCATGCCCCAGGGAGGACTCGAACCTCCGACGGCGAGCAACCGCTCCACAGCGAGGCGCCTTAGACCACTCGGCTACTCCAACGCGGCCCATTTTAGTTCATTGTGCCGATGACAATACTTCAGAACCTAGATATCTCAACTGATCGCGTAATTGATTTGACCAGTGTAAATTAACAGCTGACGTCGGCGGTTTTATCAAGTGCCCACTTTAAGCAAACGTGCAGGAGATGATTGTGACCACACTTTATGCTGACATACAGTCTATAGATTTACTGGAACAGAACAGTCCTACACTTGGTCTACATCAATGCAGACAGTGTTTCAAAGTTGTTACTTCTTTCTTTATATGCATCTAAAGCTCAAAACGGAACAACACCGGAAACAATCGTGGAATCTCGTCAACTGTTAAAACATCGAAATTCGTGTTTTGAGATCCAAATTCCTTACATCTTATATGTGGTTCAGTCCGAACAGGAAAGTTTCATAATTGCCATCAATAACATTCTAAATCGTGAGAGATTTACCAATATTTCTACATACAATACTGGCTATTAAAATTGTTACACCAAGAAGAAATGAAGATGATAAACGAGTATTCATTGGACTAAAACTGATATGTGATAACATTTTCACGCAATTTGGGTGCATAGATCCTGAGAAATCAGTACCCAGAACAACCACCTCTGGACATAATAACGACCTTGATACGCCTGGGCTTTGAGTCAGACCTTGGATGGCGTGTACAGGTACAGATGCCCATGCAGCTTCAACATGACACCAAAATTCATCAAGAGTAGTGACTGGTGTATTGTGACAAGCCAGTTGCTCGGCCAACATTGACCAGACGTTTTCAATTAGTGAGAGATCTGGAGAATGTGCTGACCAGGGCAGCAGATTTTTCGTACAGGATCTGCAACATGCGGTCGTGCATTATCCTGCTGAAATGTAGGTTCTCTCAGGGATCGCATGAAGGGTAGAGCCACGGGTCGTAACACATCTGAAATGTTACGGCCACTGTTCAAAGTGCCGTCGATGCGAACAACAGGTGACCGAGACGAGTAACCAATGGCACCCCATACCATCACGCCAGTATGTCGATGACGAATACACGCTTCCAATGTGCGTTCACCGCCATGTCGCCAAACACGGATGCGACCATCATGATGCTGTAAACAGAATCTGGATTCGACCGAAAAAATGACGTTTTGTCATTCGTGCACCCTGGTTCGTCGTTGCATACACCACCGCAAGCGCTCCTGTTTGTGATGCAGCGTCAAGGGTAACCGCACCCATGATCTTCGAGCTGATAATCCATGCTGCTGCAAAAGTCGTCGTACTGTTCGTGCAGATTGTTGTTGTCTTGCAAACTTCCCCACCTGCTGACTCAGGGAACGAGACGTGGCTGCACTATCCGTTACAGACATGCGGATAAGATGCCTGTCATCTCGACTGCAAGTGACACGAGGCCGTTTGGATCCAGCACGGCGTTCCGTATTGCCCTCCTGAACCCACCGGTTCCATATTCTGCTAACAGTTATTGGATCGCGACAAACGCGAGCAGCAATGTCGCGATACGATAAACCGCAATCGCGGTGGGCTACAATCCGATCTTTATCAAAGTCGGGACGTTATGGTACGCATTTCTTCTCCTTACACGAGGCATCACAACAACGTTTCATCAGGCAACGCCGGTCAAATGATGTTTGTGTATGAGAAATCGGTTGGAAATATTCCTCATGTCAGCACGTTGTAGGTGTCGCCACTGTTGCCAATCTTGTGTGAAAGCTCTGAAAAGCTAATCATTTGCATATCACAGCATCTTCTTTCTGTCGGTTAAATTTCGCGTCTGTAGCACGTCATCTACATCTACATGGGATACTCTGCAAATCACATTTAAGTGCCTGGCAGAGGGTTCATCGAACCACAATTATACTATTTATCTCCCATTCCATTCTCGAATAGCGCGCGGGAAGAAAGAACACCTGAATCTCTCTGCTCGAGCTCTGATTTCTCTTATTTTATTCTGATGATCATTTCTACCTATGTAAGTGGGAGTCAACAATATATTTTCGTGGTGTAGCAATTTTAATGGACAGGAGTGTAGACTGTTTCGTAGGCCATTGTTGTAGTACATGATCATCAACTTTATGGTGGAGAATGAATGACTGTAGGTACTTTTCTTCCGAAAACAATATCTGCTTTATACTAGATTCTCAGAGTTGGGACACTTATTGCAATTGAAGCGCCGTGCTGCGGTGCACGCGGCCGTTCGTCTACGGGGGTCCGAGTCCTGCCTCGTGCGTGCGTGCGTGTGCGTGTGTGTGTGTGTGTGTGTGTGTGTTTGCGTTGTCCTTAGGTTAGTTTAACTTGCTACGGACAAATAACCACGCTGTTGAGTCCCATATATTTACAAACATTTGAATATTTCAAACTTGCTGCAACTATGAACAGTTGGAGAAAGTGTGGTATCGCACAGGTCTGAAGTGCGCGCCACGTACTTTCGCCGCGCGCCGCCATGCAAGCACAGCGTGGCGTTCTTACGACGTCAGCCACGAGCGCCCTCTGCTGCAACCCTGCTCGTGGCCACCACTAAACTGTATCGGTCACTTGGGATTAGGACAGGCACTAGGACTCATCAGTAGGCAGGCTTCTACCTAGTTATACTATGTATCTGCATTCCACTGGTCTTCAGTTAACGAAGTTAGGTATTATAATGTTTCTTCGAAATATATCTCTTGTTCTAATCTAGCTTAGTGTTTCTAGTTTCTGCTGTCCCACTCGATGGTCACCTCAGACTCTGTACCCGCACACGCGTGCATCCTATTTCCTGTGACGGTCTCTCTCTACTCGGCCACCGACACCTAGGACAACTGGTGGAAACGAGACACAAAAGTGGCGACGAGGATGGGTTACAAAAGAAAGAATTCATTCACACTTTGTCAATGACAATTTCCAGGGAAGGCGGAAACAGAAACAGAAACATAAACAGTTTTCACGTTTGCAAACTTCAGTTGTGACATTCCGCCTCTCACAGAGGTGAGAGTTTTATCACTATTGAGAAACAGTACTATCTTTTTGAAGTACTTTCGATCATTATCCGTGGCGAGATATCGCTTTATCTAGGAGGAAACTTCAGTATCTCCCTCTTGGTCATTTAGATAAAGCTCTGCCTTGCTAATGCTCCTGTCAGTTGTGACAAATTTATTTCACTTACACGATGTGGTATTGTAAAACACATTCGTAACTACCCCTTATATACACTGATTTTAACTAATCGTGAAGAAATTATAGAAATTAAAATAACTACTATTGGTTAACGCATGAGAAGAAATTGAACAAAAAGAACAAACACACGAAATGGCTTAACGAAAAATGAAATTTTAAGGCAGTCACTTTTTCTTTGAACATAGACATCTAGGAAATTCACAGCGTGACCCAAAAGTTAATAAAGTAAATTAAAAAATGAAGAAAATTATTCGCCAATGAGGAGTAGTTTATTATTATCCCATTTTGATTAGATTTACTCTGCTCTGTAATGATAAGAACTCCCAACATAATGCATTAGTGTGTCACCGCCTTGTTGTAGCGAAGTTGGTACCATTAAACTGGCTTAAGTGAGACAGCTGTAAACGACGTTTATTTACATTACAAAGCACCCACAATGCTTCACGGACGCGTTAGACAGCCTATCCACAAACTAAATGTATTTTACAGAGTGTAAGATCTCCGTATTTTTTGAACTACGTATACGATCTGAGTTTCACGCAATTAGCGCGAACTTTCGCTCTGGAAGAGCAACGGTAGTCACTTTGTCGGTTAGCTGAGACAGATAATGGTCGGTTAGTGGCAAACAGGAACCTGTTGTAGACTATGATGAGAAAGACGACTGAAGTGTAATTGAATAATAATCTTGGAAATTTATTTCTTATAATGAGATAATAAATAGTTAGTGTATTTGAAGAGATTAACATTTGAGGTATGTGCTGGTGGTCTCACTGTAGCTATAGAAATAATCCAGTTTCTCATTAAACTTAAATGTTTACTCTTGTAAATTGTTCGTCCTTGTAGAATTTGATTTCTAATGCATTAAATTAGTTTTAATACATAAAATCCGTAAAACTGAAATATTTTCTGGTTTTCCTTTTATTATTACGTCTCCATCCCATATGAATCTCACTGCACGACGTAACCTTATATTTTACACCAAGCATTTTCAGTGTAAAGCACCTTCTTCCCATTTTCTTCAATGAATGCCTGCCACCTATTGCTGCTGCTACGCGTAGAATCACTTTCAAGAGAGGCGTTATCCACGAGGTAAGTGCAAAATTCAGGACCGTTACACTTTTATGTTAGGAGATATTTTGGTGAACATAAAACAGCTCTGCTGATGGATTTCATTACAGTTTTCAAGTGAGGGGTTATGTGGTAACATCTCATAAACTACTCTGTCAGGTTGTAGCAATACATTAATATTTTTTTAATTGAAAATTATATCTGCGACGCTTGTCGCAAGCATCCGTTCTCTCTGCCAATAAATCTCTGATTATCCTTGTTTCAATTTGTACCTTCAACTATTTCAAACGATCTGGAGAGAAAACGGAATCGCTTGTCGTCTTTCGTTTTTCTACCTTTATACTGAGCGGATGTATTTTACTCGACCTCCATAATGATGTAAGTGAGCTCTGGTTAGCACCCATTTACGTAATAAACTTTAAATTTCATTTGGAATTCCTATTTTATTTAAATAACGACTATTTCTCCCCATCTTTCATTTAATTGATGACTTATTTTCAGGAATATTAGTAAAGTGACGCTTGGTCATTGTTGCCTATTGTCACATGATGACAAAAGAACATCTTGATGCAGAATTTATTTACTCTCATTTTATATTAAACATTGAATTCGATGCCTGCAGGAAATCTTCATTCTGTTAAAAGCGAAGTCCGATAATTTCTTTAACTTTCGATAACCATAGTGATCAAAATTGCACACGGTCTTAAAACTTTAATAATTAATAGTCATGAAAGCAAGCATCAGTATACGAGAACGAAGATATTAATCAATTGATACAAGTTCAACTGCAGTGTCACGGCTTCCACCAATGAATGCATACCAGGTAACTGATTCCGCTATTTTTTAATGTAATGGTGCTTTCTGGTGTTGTCGTAATATTTAACTTACAATGCCGCTGAGAACTGATAATCATTTCAAAAATTAATATTCATTGCTTACGGTTAGTTAAATTTCAATTCCGGTTTTCAACTTTGATCTTGTGACAACATCAGCGATAAAATAAAAAAAAATGTATCATTACATAAAAATTGGCGATTGTGACAGGACCTAGAATGGTCGTAAAAAAAGTAATTTATGTGAATTAATTATACCATTGTTTGAAATTTTTTTATATTTGTAATCATTCACCAATGTATGACATCTAATTTTTATAATGTGTTTATTTTTTTATGAACAACTGCTGACCGATTGTGACATGAAAATCATAATTACTACCCAGGAGAATAATAAAATAAAAATTTGGAGCCACACCCGATCACGAGAAATTCAACCGCAGCCAACAATGAAAATTGCAACACAGGTAAGGACAGACTAATTATTTCGCTTATTTGGTGCTTTCTACTTTCTCTTAATCTTTCGCAAGTACGCAATTTCCGATTCAGTACTTCATTCTATTAGCAAAAATCTATTTTCAAAATTTCTTTTGTAGTCAGATATTTATTTTAAATCACAAGTTGGAAAAAATGGCCATCATGGCTGCTAAATCTATATAACAAAGCGATCCTCACTTGTCTGTCACTCGAAGCGTCTCGCATGCGTGTGACGAATATTAATAGTGATTTAACTGTTTCATTGCTTAAACAGTGCTGATAAAAGAAATTTTTTTGCGTGCGAAGTGTGTAGATTCCCCACACTATTCCAAATTTTTGATAATTTATTAGTATGGTTAAAACCCGTAGACAAATTACTACAATGGAGTCAGAACATAACACTAATGTTTCACAGCTCACGCAAAATGTTGAAAATAATGTGGCTGCGAGATCAATTGAAATGATTCCACACATAGTGGAGGAAAATCACACGTAGCAGATTTTCCCACACAGGCAGTACACCAATCTGAAAATCCGCAAAAAGATTGGTTAAAACGATTTGAGATATTATTTGCTAACATGTCGCAACAAATTAACAATTTACAAACATCTACTAAAGACGAACTAAACAATTTGCAAGCATCTACGAATGCTACACATGCGAACATGTCGCAACAAATTAACAATTTACAAACATCTACTAAAGACGAACTAAACAATTTGCAAGCATCTACACATGCAACAAACAATCAGATTTCAGGCTTGACCGATCAAATTAATCATTTGCAGACAACTACAAAAAATGAACTTAACACTTTACAGGCCAACACGAAACATGATTTAGAGCAGTTGCAAAATTCCACCAAGCAACAATTAGAGTAGAGGAACAGCAAAATCAAATCGCGGCTCAAATGATAACTCGGGATTAATTTGAGTCGAGATTTAAAAATCTAGAATCAGTACAACAAAATTTACCCTCACTTATTTCTGAGGAAGTAAACAAACAGATAGATGCACAGATTCTCAAAGTCGAACAGGCTATCAATGGTAAGTTTTCTGAAGTACAAAACAAAGTAGTGGATCAAATCATGGCCACAGTAGATGCAAAAATCGCTTCTGTAGTAGATGATGTAACTAATTGCAAAGAAACTGTTAAAACATTACCAACAGCTATTGACAGTCTCACACAGAATCTTACACAGCTTAAAATTCAACAAGAAAACTTGGAAACAACTGTTACGAGAATTACGAGTCAGACAGAAAACATAGTCGAAGAAAATCATGATAGGGTTCAACAATTCTTATCTAATACAGAAGCGAAGTTGAATGAAAAGATAGACGCAGAATTAACCACTGTAATTCAAGACGTAGCTACTAAAGTGTATGAAAAACATGGAAATACTGTTAAAGCTTTACAAAAAGATATTACAGACGTGAAATCAATTTTAAATACACAGATGACACAATCTAGGCCAAATGAACCCGTGACAAATATGTTCCATGATTGGAAATCTCCCAGAGTTGCAACAAATATTCCACGCTCTCCATATAATCCGGGTACATCTAACAATTTGACGTCAGACAGGACGCAGACTGACTTTTGCTTGACGACCTCTAATGACCTTGACCGACTAGGTCGGGAAATGAAATCAAACATACCCCCCTCTTATTCACCACGAAATCATACTACTGCCGAAGAACTTGACGAAGGTATGATACAGCACCACCAATTTCAAATCTTTATTAATGAGAACCGCACTGTGCACCCAGTCATTTTCCTACAATCTTTTAGAGGTTTATTACCTGAATCGTGGTCCGAAAAAAGAAAGATAAGATTTGTTGTCGGATACATTCAAGGTGAAGCGGGAATCTGGCTGCAGAAGCCCTACAGAGTTGTGAAACTTATGGTGAGTTCGAAAGGGCACTTTAGCCACCTTTTGGTCGCCTGTTGTGCAAGAAAGGTTTCGAAATGAAGTTCATAATCCGCAACCTTTCAATGAACGAAACGGGAGTCTGCGGAGATATTTCGAGAAGTACATAAACGAAGCTAAATTCTTTGATGACCCCCTCCCGCACAGGGAAGTACTACGCGTATTAAAAAACAAATTGCCTACACGGTTGCGGTTGCAACTAGCACACGTTTCAACAGAAAACTTAGAAACTTTTCTCACTGAGGTGGACACACTAGATTCAATCTTTGAAGATGACCGAGCAAGAAATAATAAGTTACAGGTACGGTAACGCAAATAATTACTTCAACTATCCTAGTAATCAGCTGATTCATGTCAGCCAGCCGCAGCCTAATAATCAAAACATGTCACGCCCTCCACAGATGTTACCGCAACAGTAATTTATTAGCAATACCGGACAGCCGCAAATGCAACAAGTGACTAGTGGAGTAAACAGTGGAAACGCAGTACGAAACGTACCTAACGGCGGTCAGTATTACCGACGCCGTCGTGACAACAGATTTAATCCGGGCTACTTCAATCACAATAATAATAATTTCAATAACAATGCAGCTACTTTCCCTAACCAATATAATGGTAACACACAACCGCTCTGGCGTAATGGAAACTACTACAATAATAATAACAGAAACAGAAATTTTTTTCCAAACAATAACGGTAATCAACAAATTCCGAACTTTTCTAATACCCCTGAACAACAACCAAATGTCAATCAAATACCAGTGGCAACGATGACGACTGACAGTACAGATCAAACAAACTGGACACAAAATGAATCGACCGTGACTATAACTGACGTGACAGAGACTTTAAATCAACCTCAAAGACATTCTAACGGGACGCAGGCGTCAAACTAAATCGGCTCGTGTCTGGCCCTCCGACATTGAGCGACAGAGGTAGTGAGGGCACAATTCTCACAGTAAATATGCTGCGTTACAATATCGATATCAGGGAAGAGCTACTCCAGGAACAAACACAACAAAACAAAGTACCTATAGTTGCCTATCAAGCACACATCTTAATAACAGTAGGAGGCATACCTACATCGATTTTAGTTGATACTGGAGCAGCTGTTACCGTTATTGTCTTACAGTCTATTTAAAAGCATAAACAACATTCAGAGGTTACCTACCTTTCCTGTACAGAACTGTAAAATCATTGGTGCAGTAGGTGCAAAATCTAAGCCAGTTAAGTTACAAACATTTCTTCAACTACAAACCTTAGTAGCCCTGACTGATACAGCTATAAAAAGAAAAGCCTACTGGGATAAGCAGCTGAAAAGAACACAAACATTTAATATCGGAGACCTAGTACTTCTGCGAAATCATCCTAAACCATCAGCTATCTTAAAACGTAATAAAAAGTGGCAACATCTATTTTCTGGACCCTTCAGAATTGTTCAAATTCCGTACGAGGGAAGTTATTTATTATCTACAGTACACTCGGGAAGAGTGAGAGGTTCATATCCACACAAGCATTTGAAAAAGTTCTATGCTTAGTTTTTAAGCTGATCACTGAAGCAAGATAAACAAAAATGATAAATTGACACCTCGTTCCTAGTGAATAAGTAACACATTCACAATTCCAAGGAGAATAAGCTGAACAAAATATTTTTTCTCTTACAATGTTACGTAATGGACAACAAATATTAACTGACGGTGTAACTGTTCTCATGTCAAACACTTAGCAAATACACAGGTATATCGAACCACTGTTATGTTTAATACAACATAAAACACTTACTATGGGCATTAATTATTATAATTATTAGTATAAGAGAATATTTATGATGATGAAAATGAATATATGGAGCAAATGATTTATTTTAATACGATGGATCTGAAGTAGGAGGATTTTTTTTATCAAAGAAATGTAGTGATAAGGATATATTAATGTTTTGTTTGCCCAACGGCTCCTAATACGAACCACACATACACACACACACACACACACACACACACCACTCAAATCCAAACAATGTTGCTATACTAGACATGATAACGTAACGTATTTGCAGTCATCTATATTTTCAAAGTCAGTACAAATGATATGAAGTTTTATAAGCCACTAGGAACCTGTAGATTAATGTTGATCAGCTGACAAGTAACACACATGTCAACAACTGTGCAATTTATTTAAGAGGGAACATATGACCTTTAAAGACATCTAAGTTTATTGAACAATTCTAGTTACGTATTGTGAAAAAAAAACCTTTCTAAAAAAATTACACAAGAGTTTATGCTGATGCTTATGAGCTTGGCAGTAATTAAGATGACAGTGTCATTACGATATTGCGTCAATGCTACTATTTACGTATCGAAACACTTGCAACAGATATGAAATATTTTGAACAACATTACAAGCTGATGTGTCAGAAGCGTTCACTAATTGAAAAATCAATCTTTAGACTAAACAACCTTTAGTATAAGCAGTAGTTTAAGACTTCTTTTTCAGCTGACGACGTGCACGAGAATTGTGTTCCTGCCAACGGTAAGAAGATCGACAACTCAACATCAAAATGACGCAGCAGACACACACACACACACACACACACACACACACACACATATATATATATATATATATATATATATATATATATATATATATATATATATATATGACTATTATTTTGTTTTAAGACACTTTAAACACACACACGTACAACACGATGATTGAAAATATTAGACACTTAGCATGATGTTTCTAGACTACAGACACGTTGTATTTAAAACAGAAAATCTCAACTACACATTTCATTTCTGAAAAGGAAAGAACAGGCAATAGCAGGTCAGACCGCATACAAAACTTAAAGCAATGTGAGAGAGAAGCATGGAGTGCTTTGCTATGAGAGACGTTAGAATATTTTAGTTTGACGTAATATTTTATAATAATAATATAAATGGTAATTTTTGCAAATGATGGATTGATGTGCTGAATTTATGTTGTGTGCTATTTTAGAGACTTCTCTAACTATAATGCTGTTTTTCTCTCTCTCACTCGATCTTTATTCTGAATGCTATTTAGCCCGAATCTGTGCACCAAATTAGCTAATGAGTCTGACCTTGCCTGTGTCAGCAAAATTTATTTGCATTACCTGTTTAAAAAAATGTTAAAAACCATCCCAATTTATACGCTAACTGCTAATGTTGTATGACAGACTTCACCTTCCATTTTAATACTCACAAAATCCGATATAAAAAATTCCAAAGATACATTTCTCAATCTTTAAAAAAAAAAAAAAAAAAAAAAAAAAAAAAAAAAAAAAAAAATCTGACATATTCAATGTGGTGATATGAATGCTTAATGATGAACCTTTAAGCTCAAAAATAAAAAAGATTATGAGGAATAATATTACTGAAAACAAGGGACCCCTCCAACCGACCTCTGACATGAACATAGGCCGCGACTTATTGTTCAATGCACTATATTGTAAAAAAAAAATATATATATATATATATATATATATATATATATATATATATATATATATATATATATATAATGATGGCTAAATAATAACCAAAAAACGAAAAATGTTTCTTGTGTGTCATTTGAAGATTTATGAACCCTGTTAATGACTAGTATTTCAGAATAATTTGTCACTGTATATAACCTTTGTAAATAGTAAAGTAACGATAGGTTAATATGAACTGTATAAAATCCAGAAGATATGTGCAGAACGTGATAAAACGAACTGAAAAGACAGTGTAAGGACAGTGATACTACTGTGAGAAATTAATGACAGAAAACTTTTAGTGATAAAACTATCCACACCAACAGTGTTTGAATTCACAAAACTAGGACGCATTTATAGACGGAGTGCGCAACAGAAGTCTATGAGTTCATGAACATATTAATTAACTAGTGAAGTGATTTTGTCATTGACAATAGTGAGCTCGGACTACAAAAGGTAGCACTCTCATAATAAATTCAAGTGATAAGTGAACGTGTAGACTGACAAGTACTTGACTTTATGTATATCAGCATTATGGTGATGGACACTTAAATAATGTGATCTGAAATAAACCGCAAAAACTTGTTACGTGCGGCATACCGACATAAACAGTCATGATAAAAAATCGTGCAGTGAAGTGACTTTCGAAGTGCATATACGAAGTGATGGCTATTCGTAAATATTTGCATACGAAGTCGTAGGTCTTGTCTCAGCTAATCGACTTTGATTAAGGCAGCTGAGATGACAACCTAAAAATAAATGAAGAATGCGCAGCAAGTAAGCGGACCTAACCACCTTAATATAAATAATTAGGTACTCACCACGCTGCGACGATCTTCACTATGAACTGTTATGGATGAATCTTCTATTCTGGAAGAAAGATGAAATACACACGCGAAAACACAAAGTCGGCGAGTTATGTGCTTTAAGCAATACTCGCGAGGTTGCCGCTGCCACGTTTGAACGAACACTGTTGAAGCTGGCCAGCGATAGCAATTTATTCATTGTTGACGCTTGACTATTGCGTCACGCACCCAATGGCGATCCCGCCGTGTGAAAATTCAAACTAGCACTGAATCAGGGCCGGCGCAAGCCCAAGTGCCGCCCCGTGCGAGCTGCTAAATTGCCGCCCCCCACCCAGTTTTATTTCTGTTTTTCAAAACGTTTGTAAAATTTTATTTAAACAAATCTGTAGGAAATGTCAGTAATCAATCGCAATTTCTGTTTTTACTTTTCAGATCTACCAATATTTCGGCCACTGAGTGGCCAGTCTCAAAGCTTTTAATATCTGCTTATGTCTAAACCGTCATGTTGACAGTTACGTTCAGTATGACAGTATAATGTTCAAATGTTTGTACAGCTTATGGGACTTAACTACGGGGTCATCAGCCCCTAAACTTACAAACTACTTATGAACTACTTACGAACTAGAACGGCACAAATATCCATACCCGAGGGGGGATTCGAACCCCCGAACGTAGTGGCCGTGCAGACCGTGACTGAAGCGCCTCAGTCCGCTCGGCCACCGCGGACGGCATGACAGTATAGGTGTAAACATATCTCAAAGCATTGACAACAGCCACACTGTGCCCGAAATGTACATAGATCTGGAAAATAAAAGCAAAAATTGCGACTGATTGATGACATTCTCTACAGATTTGTACAAAACAGCTGCTGGGCACTAGCTCAAAAATAGAGTCAAACCTGACTGAAGAAATCTAGCTAATTTTAATAAGTCTTGTGAATTTACGAAAATGTTCAAATGTGTTTGAAATATTACGGGACTTCACTGCTAATGCCATCAGTCCCTAAGCATACACACTATTCAACCTCAATTATCCTAAGGACAAATACAGACTCCCATGTCCGAGGGAGGACACGAACCTCCGCGGGACCAGCCGCACAATCCATGACTGCAGCGCCTTAGACGGCTCGGCTAAAACATAAATAAACATTGAGAACAGATTATTTATTGAACGTTAAACTGTATACAGTAAATAAATTTTGGAAAAGTGTTAGTGGGCGAGTAGTATTGTCAAACAAAAGTGCCGGTCAGAGTTTAAATGTTGTTCATACAGGTGCAGACAGGTGTTTCATGGCTCAAAAACCAAAACGTCCGACTATCACTCAGAAACGGATACCAACAATTTTGAAAAAAAAAAAAAAAAAATGCTTCGAAACCTAGTTTATGCCAGTCTTACTACCAATGTTTTCATCCCTTGTAATTATTAGCAGCGTATTTACCCATTCGATATACTTCTAGCCATTGTAGGTGTTGGACATGTTTGCGTGTAGTAATATTCAACGATTTTTTTCCATAAAGCGGGAAGAATAAAACATTCGAAAACTGCCTTTGAAGGGTTCAGCAAAATTGCTTCAGGCTTAACATGGAACCGCAGTGTCGAATATTCCATTCGAATTTCCAAATTAGGTTTCGTCTTCTGCAAAATTAGTTGTGAGTAAACACAGGGCGCTTAACAGACTGGCAGCGCTCCACTCATAAGAATAGTGGCCGGGCGTGGACACCAGACTTCTAACCCCCTCTCCGCTCCTCCGACGTAAACATGACGGCGCTGCCACAGTGGCGAGGAAGGAATTAGTCCTCCTCCCTCCCTTGTTCAAAAGGGGCGGCCGGCAGGTAGTCGAGAAGTTGTGCCACAGTTCCCGAAGCCGCTCCTTCCGAGGTTTGGTTTCGAATCCCCTCTTGGGCATGAATGTTGAGTTTGTCCTAAAAAAATAAATAAATAAATAAATAAAAAGGGCGGCAGATTTGCCGCCCCTCGAAAAGAGCCGCTCCGTGCGGCCGCACGTTTCGCACGTGCCTTGCGCCGGCACTGCACTGAATGGTTTCAAAATAAACAAAATGTATCTCACATTTGTATAATGAACACAGCGAAAACCGCCTCTGCGGCATTTCCCAATCAAAGAACTGTGCTATGATACGTTCAAAGAATACCCTATGTCAGAAAAATAAAAAAAGCTTAAATTCACTAAAATGTAACATCTAGTTACCAATGTCTATATGTAAATTAGTATGTAAGTCTTAGTAAATAATTTCATGAACGATTAAAGCTCCCACAGTGAGCCAAAAAAAAAAAAAAATTTTTTTTTATTTACGTAATATGTTAATTACAAGTTTTGGTAAAGTCATAAACTGAACATATGCCTTGTATATAATGTAGTTTCCATTAATGAATTTATGTCAACAATGGGCATATGTTCATGTCAGTTGGTTGCGATAGTTGCTATTAAAAGCAAAGCTCACACATCCGTTCGCTAAAAACTATAATAGTCCTGAAACACACAACTGAATAAAACAAAAATAAACTCATTCAGTAATCAAACCTGTAATTTTTACTTAACCCTCCGTCTGGCGCAGTCGGCCTCACAGGCCATCAAAACACTATTTGGTTCCCGTGCTTAACAGTGATGGTCCAGAGGCCCGCCTCTCCGTTTACTCGCGTAACTTTGGGAACCTCAGACAGTGCCGATCCGCAGGCTGCCATTGATTTCCACGCGGATCACGGAGAACTCCTTGAGCCTCACAGGCCGTCTACGCCCGATTACGTTGTAGTTTTTAAGGTGAGATTTTTCAAGATATTTTTATTTTATTACTTCGTTTCAATCAAAATAAGTCTGTCCTCTGTGATTTTCACCGTTACCTTCGGAAAAAATAAGACTTTGACGACCCTGGCCCATCAGACCGAGTGCGCCTGATCGAGTTCTAATTTCAGTTTTCCTCTCTTTTCCTACGTTATCACATCCATATATTCTGCTGAAATGTCCATAAAAGTATATTATGCCTCTAAGCCAATGATCTTGTGGAAATATGCGCCTCCTCGAGGACGAAACTGCTCGAAGATTTAGTCGATGAGAGTGACACCCACTCTCAGGATGAGCTAGGAGAAAGCAAGGAGAACTCAGCAACTGAAAAAGAAGTTTAGGGAACAGCTCGGGAATATGAAGAAGAGAAGAAAATATGTGAAGAGTTTTTATTTTGGAAACGATAAGACGACGAAGTAGTCTAAGTAGATACCTTCCACTATTCATAGTGTGAAGAGTCACATCAATATTACACAACATCCAGTGTAAAAGATATTGCTACAAATGACGCCACTAATTGCAAAACCTTGTGTCATCAACTTCTAACTGGACAATTTAGCATATATATGCTATGAATATATGTGGAATGTCGATTCGGCTGCAAACTCGACTGAAAAAATTTTTACCCCACAAGGAACGGGAAAGTTCTCCCACATTACCTCCCAAATGACTAAAACGTCGACCATGCATGGCTAAAACAAGAGTTAGGAGGATGAAGAATCACGAATGTTCAGCTTGTCATCAACCAATCTGCTTGAGCGACGTATACCTTCTGTGCCTGTGTTTCAGCTGTTGATTTGAGAGCTATAGTATCGCTTTTTGGCTGCAAATGTGGCGAGAAAAGATGATTCCATGTCAGAATAGACTGCCTAATATCCTTTAAAAATAACTTCATTACTTTTATGGATGTCTGTTCGACCAGTTTTAATGCTCTTTGTGGGAAATTGGTAATTTTGGTCACTTTAGTTTAAGGTGTATTGTGTTCAATAAATCCATTATTATGCTTTAAGTTTGCTGTAATTCCTTCCTCTAGATCCTCTTCAAGACTAGCCAATACGCATTTTGAATTTGATTTAACATGGCGGAGCTAGTCCACAAAATATGTGGGTGGCCTCTCAGGCCGGGTGCGCCTGATTTTGTTTCATCTGGAGGTGCGCCCGACGGAGGGTTAAGGGATAAATTTTAATGGCATATGTACAACTTTCATTTCATGTAAAACCACACCGAGGCGATGCGGGAAAAGCAGTCCGTGCTCTATCTAAGGGCACCTCATCCTGGCATCTCACCCCACCACTACGCTGGGGCCGGGTCTGCTGCGCATTCCACCGACATCAATCGGCCTGCCGCCTTGCACCGCGTCGCCGCTGCACCGCCACGCCCACGGGACAACAATCCGGGCGCGCTGGGGACCGCTCGCTGCACCCTTGGTCCGACCAGCGACGCTTCGCATTGTATAATTTGAATATGAGATGAAAAAATTAATGAAAATTGTTATATATATATATATATATATATATATATATATATATATATATATATATAGGAAAAAGACGCAATTGTAACTTCCAATCTCATATCTAGTGGGCTCACACAGTCTTAAATAATCTGTTAAAAATTGTATAGCAAGAAATGATATAACAAGAAATTTATGATGTCTTTGAGTCGAAAATATGCATTTGCCAACTCAAAGCCAGAGGGGGCAAATGTAGCAATACATTAATATTTTTTTATTGAAAATTATATCTGCGACGATTGTTGCAAGCATCCGTTCTCTCTACCAATAAATCTCTGATTATTCTTGTTTCAATTTGTACCTTCAACTATTTCAAATGATCTGGAAAGAAAACGGAATCGCTTGTCGTCTTTCGTTTTTCTACCTTTATACTGAGCGGACATATTTTACTCGACCTCCATAATCATGTAAGAGTGAGCTCTGGTTAGCATCCTTTTACGTAATAAACTTTAACTTTCATTTGGAATTCCTATTTTAGTTAAATAATGACTATTTCTCCCCATCTTTCATTAATTGATGACTTATTTTCAGCAATATTAATAAATTGATGCTTGGTCATTGTTGCCTATTGTCTCATGATGACAAAAGAACATTCTTGATGCAGAATTTATTTACTCTCATTTTATATTAAACATTGAATTCGATGCCTGCAGGAAATCTTCATTCTGTTAAAAGCGAAGTCCGATAATTTCTTTAACTTTCGATAACCATAGTGATCAAAATTGCACACGGTCTTAAAACTTTAATAATTAATAGTCATGAAAGCAAGCATCAGTATACGAGAACGAAGATATTAATCAATTGATACAAGTTCAACTGCAGTGTCACGGCTTCCACCAATGAATGGATACCAGGTAACTGATTCCGCTATTTTTAATGCAATAGTGCTTTCTGGTGTTGTCGTAATATTTAACTTACACTGCTGCTGAGAACTGATAATCATTTCAAAAATTAATATTCATTGCTGATCTTACGGTTAGTTAAATTTCAATTTCCGGTTTTCAGCTTTGATCTTGTGACAACACCAGCGATAGAATAAAAAATAAAAAAATAAAAAAATAAAAATAAAAAAATAAAAATAAATAAATAAAGTATCATTACAAGGTCCATAATTAAGGTGTGTCACCTAGACATTTTACCATTTTTTTCTTATTCATATTGATAGCATTGTACTTTGGAAGGAAGATGGACGACATTAGTTGAATTATTTTTGCATTTATTCAATCCTTGGAGCATATCCCGTTACCCTATTCCCATACGGCCATGCGTTGACTAACAAGAATGTTTGTGAGGTATGTGTGCGTCTAGCAGAAGGTTTTCTGCTAGCCAGGAAGACAGTTCAGAGTAGTGCCAACCTAATTTACTAAATGGTTCAGCCAGAGTAGGCCGGCGAGGCAGCAGCCGGTCGAGAGGTCCGCGGTTGTGGTTCAGACGTGATAAACGTACACCGAACAGACATTCACATTTATAGATATTGATTTATAGAAAGTTGGTAAATATGGTGCTAGTTCAAATATTGAACGCATTCTCTTTCAGCTCTACGACAGTGGTTTTGCAGTCATAATCATGTTTTGACATCAATTAAATTCAGTTGAGTCAGTTCATTGTGTCGTCCCTTGTTCACTTGGAACAAAGGGAACGACTAGTGCCGCGGCGGAACGGCCGAGCACATTGAGGCGCTATGCTACGATGCGCGAGGTCGCTCCCCGTCGGGGATTCGAATCCCCCCTCGGGTATGGATGTTTGTGCTGTATTTAGTGTAAGTTAATTTATAAGAAGTTTGTAAGTTTAAGGACAGATGACCTCACAATTAAGTCCCTTAAGCTTTACAAACATTTGAACATTTTGAATTATAGCATTAACTATCCCATGTGGTTTTCCTTACTATTAAAATGTGTCATAAAGTATACGTTTAATGCTCTGTTGATTTGGTGGACACTTAAATCATTCTCAGGATTTGCCTCTGCTTCAGTTAAAGCTTTAATTGAAGCAGTGAAGCAGAGGCGAATCTTGATATTGACATAATGTAAGTTTCGTAAATAAATTAGACCTAATATATCTAACAAAGTTGTCAAATCAATAACTCGTACAAATCTCTGTATAAACCAAAGTGTGTAATATTTTATTCTAGATAATAAAAGGCAAAAACCTTCGGAAGATGGCACAATAAGTGCCGAAACATGTTTGGGTATTAAAACAAAACAATGTGTCTTTCATAAGGCGGATTTCACCACAACTTACAGTGTACGATGTTTTGATTTCCACTACTAACCCACTGGCTACTGATTTTTCTCAGCAGAGCTCCACGCGATACCGAGGGCGATGGAGCAAATGCGGTGTGTTCGGGGCACTCGGTTTCTTATATGCTCTGTTTCCCTCAGCGCGTTGCAATCTTTCCAAAATCTGTATCTAACTGAGAAGATAGTACAGCTCATACACGACCAACTCCAGCAGCGGGAGGAAGCAAGTGTCATTTTGTTGGGTACTGGGACATGTAGGAATTCAGGGTAATGAAATGGCTCATCGGGTTGCTAAAGAGGTCTACAGAGACTGTGATATCATACAGTGTGATATTCCCTTACAGGACACCCTGTCTTTGGTACCGCAGAGGTTCCTTCAGTTGTGAGAGGAGACATGAGTAGTATACCATTGGCGGTATGGTCCCACAGAGATACTACCCATGATGCACTGCGCGAGAGCCGGCCGCGGTGGCCGAGGGGACTGAGGCGCTCCAGTCACGGTCTGCACGGCCACTACGGTCGGGGGTTCGAATCCCCTCTCGGGCATGGAAATTTGTGCCGTCCTTAGTATTAGCTAGTTTGTACGTTTAGGGACTGATGACCCCATAGTTAAGTCCCATAGACTCTACAAACATTTGAACATTTTGAACTGCGCGAGATACCGTTACCTCCCCCCGCCTTTCCACCATCGGACACTTGCCCGAACCCATCCCCCAAGAGTCGCGTACTTAAACTCCCTATGCCCCATTTCCATCCCCACCACCGCCACCCGCCCCCACAAATTGTCACTTTTGCGAGTGTCGCCCCCACTACCTCATGACTGCCGCCCCCAATTCATTTTTGTTTATTTGCATATCAAATTAATTTTGAGCAACGACAATTGACCGCCTCCATAACTGGTCACTTGGGCTACTACCGCCCCCGCCCACCGCTCTCGATTATTTTTTATTCCTAATTTGCATTTCAAATTAATTGCGACATCCTAAGTTTTTGCATTAACAATTACAATATTCCATTTTCTCTCGGAAATCGTCAGTGAGCAACAGTAGATGTCTTGCTCTTCGTAAGTAATGTTTAACAACAATTGCTTATAAACAAATACCAGTAAAGTCAAGGGATTTGTATGTACATTACATTCAACGTGTTCGGCGGTAGATTAATTGGGAGGAAGGAAACATGATGAAGGGATCAGGTAGGAACATTGAATCAATAGTACTGGGTACGAAAGCTGATCAGACCATCCACCACATAATTTTCTTCTGCAATTAAAGGGGTAGAAAAAATATCTACGTACATTCATCAACAATTATTTAAAAACAATTACCTGTAACGTGAAATATTTCGGAGGGAACTATGTTTACATTAACAAATTCTGAAGAAAAAACCATACTCTTTCAGAACTCGTTCGCCACCTAAGGTCTCTGGACATAAAAAATTGTGTACTACATCTTGCTTCTTATCTAATTTTCATATAAACTGTGGCAACCTATGTAACAATTTCCGAAAGAACATTTAGTTTTATTGGAATCGGTACATACAGTTTAAGTAACATAATATATAGAACCTTAATTACATCTCGTATGGAACGCAATTTTGCAGGTAAATATAGACGTGGTATAAAGAAAACCATGTATTATTGTTGGAGAAGTTAATACATGAAGAAAAAAGCAACATCAGAATATATTCCTCTTCTTTGCCACTATTAACAGCTGCGTACACACATGATTGTACACATCTATTACTAAGTTCTTTCTGAAGTGTATAATGAATATTACAAATGGGTAATTCAATTTTCGTGTTACCATATTAATATTATGATGTAATATACTTGCCATTTATTCAAAGATTTTTTTGTAGCCGAGATAAGCTGTAACTTCAGTGTTAACAAGGAGTTAATAAGAGAGATGGCTTTCTCTATGCATTGGTTGAAGCCAAGGGACCATGTTTTAGTGGCCAAAACAAGTATTTATGACTTAATACCTAGTGTGAAACTTGTCCTCTTTTCTTAAAGGCACTAAATTAACAGTCACATTGGAGTAAGTGCTTAGATTAGACGTACGTTTCAAAGGCCATAAGTACAATACACACACAATACGGCGAATGTTTTGGGCACCAAGGAAAAAAAAAAAAATAAAAAAAAATAAAAGGCGGTTACGTAATTTTGTTGGCTTTCCTTTTTCATGTTATGACATCTCCCGATACTAGCCTCTCTGGAATTTGAGAAAAAATCTTTAATTTTTATACCCGTCGTTTTCTTTTATGTGAGTTTTGCACTCGCCTTTTTTGCCGTCAATCTCGGCTAGGACAGACATTCTGTTAAGTGATTGTTGTTTATTTGTACTAACACACTATGCAGAATGTTGTTTTCACCCAACATTTCCTATCCCAATTCCCAGTGTAAGTATGCCTTATTCAGTTACCGCAAAAATAACTGGAACCTATATTTGAGAGCAATGGGTGCTATTCTTTATGCTGCCATTATAGTATCTTTTGTGAAAGGCGAGTATTACAACAGCAATCAAACCGTGTTTCTTTTTCCTTTAAGGAAGTCCTTTATAGTTGCGTGAATAAAATTCTTATGGCTCATGCATTTCACTTTACATATAAGGTCGTGTTTGCCGAGCTCACAAAGCGTGCTTAAACATAACTGGGCTATCAATTAATGAAATTATCTTTTATGATTACGACGAATATTAGGAATTTCCCTGAGATTAGCAGTTTGTGCTATGTGCATAATTAAAGAAATACTCCTGGCTCCCTCAAGAATAACCGTCGATACAATCTCTCCACGCATAATGAAAGAACAATGATTATAAGGCTGACGAAAGCCTTAAAATACATTCATTTGATGAGTTTCTACGCACGATGCGTAAAAATGGAAGATAATACACACTATAGACTGGATATCCGTTTTTGGAAATAAAAACTGCGTTTTCTTGCTGCTATCTATTTATTTTTCCCAGGCGCGTTTCGCATTTTTAGTTTAAGACATCCTCTTTGGGTTTTTGAGATTTCATTTTAGTTTTCAGATGTAGTGTTTATAGGTTCCAAACAGTTTAAGTCTTTTTTCTAATGTAAATATTTGGATAATTTCAGTTTATCACCTTTGGGGTTTGAATTTTTCGGCTTTCCATGTAGTCACAGTCTGATATCGCACAAAGATAACAAATGGAAAAATCAGACTGTGCCACAATAGGAAGAATCGAAAAATCCAAACCTTAAAGACGATAAACTGTAAGTAACCGCTTATTTACATTAGATAAACGATGTGGACTGTTTATACTCTATAGGGTAAGGTGATAGAATTCCGATCATTTCAGACAAATGTTATTGTAACTGAAAATATATTGAGAAAAGAAATAATTTTAACTATGGCACTTGTTCTTGGATGTTTAATGAGTATGTAACAAATATTAGACAATTACAAATGTTGGTATAAACACAAAACAAGGTTACAGAATTGAGAAAAATCGATCGAAAATGTACAACAATAAGTAAAATTGTGATCATTTCCTGTACAATTTTGATTACGGGCATCTTCCAAATAAAAAAAATATTTCGGAGTAATATGCCCTCAATCGGATCTCTGGGTGATAACTGTCCCAGGAAAACAGTGCGCTGAGAGATTAAACAAGAAAATGGCTGAAGTTTCTGAACTGAGGATTATAACTTGTATTGTGAAAACAATGAATGAGAAAGGTAAACTAGAAAATTTGAAAAAATACATTAGGAGATATGACATCAGAACTTTAACACTTTGTGAAGTGCGATGCGAAGGTTAAGGAGAGTTGGTTTCTGGAGGATATAAGATAAGGGGGGGGGGGGGGGCGACCAAAAAGAAAGAGGAGTGGCCTTATTGTACAAGATAAAGCTGGATAACAATACAATCAAGATAACGCTGTCATTGTTTGGGTAATATCAATGAAGTTGTTGACTGAACGTGTAAATGTATTGTTTGTTCAAGTGTACATCTCAACGTGGAAAGCAGATGAGGATGAGGTAGAGAAGATATATATGAGCAGATAGAAGAAGTTTTTGAAGAAAATGAAAAGCTATGCAGAGTACTGGAAACTTTAAAGAAAGAATTTGGAAAAGTGGAAAAAACTAAATGGATCACACAAAATGTACTAGACAAAATGGACAATCGGAGAAATAGAAATAAATGACTCTTAAGAAGAAGGAGCACAACAATATAGAAAACTGAACAGTAAACTGAGGAGAACGGCTGACAAAGAAAGGGAGGAGTGGATGAAAAAGCAATGTGAGGAACTAGAATCATTAGAAAGGCAACGAAATATAATTTAAATTTAGAAATTATATAACCGCGAAAAAGCAGCAAGCGAGAAATGTTAAACGAGCAGGGAAATTATAACGAAAGAATATCAAAGAGAACAAGGATGTATGGAAGACACAAATCAAATGTTCAAATGTTTGTATAGCTTATGGGACTTAACTACGGGGTCATCAGTCCCTAAACTTACAAACTACTAAGGACGGCACAAATATCCATGCCCGAGGGGGAATTTGAACCCCCGACCGTAGTGGCCGTGCAGACCGTGACTGGAGCGCCTCAGTCCCCTCGGCCACCGGGGCCGGCGGAAGATACACATAGAAAATCTATATAATTAGGTATCCGATCATGAAGATTTAGAGGATGAACAAGAATCTGACGAAAACCACTGGGGATCAATAATAGGAAAATGGGAGGTGGACAACGCAATCCAGGATCTTAAGCAAAGGAGGTGTGATTAAATACCCTGTAAAGCACTGAAGGACTTAGGGAATGGTGCTAGGTTAGGATTACAAATCTGTTTCAATAGAATATATGGCACAGGTATTTAACCTGAAGACCTCTTAAACATGATAGTTGTTCCATTACCAGAGAAATGCAATGCCAAACAGTGTATAGATTAAAGAGCAATTAGTTTTATATGGAATGTTACCAAAGCTGTGACCAGACGAGTGCTGAGAAGAATAGAGAAGAAAATACAAGAGAATATAGGAGAAGATCAGTTACAATTCAGAAAAGGAAGCGGGACCAGAGATGCTGTTGGGTGTCTGAAGACGTTGGAAGAAAGATTTTTGGAAATGAAGAGAGAAATATGTGTTTGTTTTTTGCATCGGGAAAAATAATTTAATAAAATTTTATGCCGTGTGTTTTTGAAGATTCTGGAAGACACTGGTACAGACTGAAAGGACAGAAAGCAGGTAAAGATTATGTGGGGCAATAAGTGAAAGTTAGAATAGATCAATATGAAACTGAAGAGGTCAGTAATAAAAAAGATGTGATACACCAACACATTTGAAGATGTTTTCTGGAAAGTTAAACAGTAAGGACACGGAAAAAGCGAAGAGACTTATAGCAGAAAGAGTAAAAACTAGCAGGTATGCAAATGACATGAGTGTACAAGCAGAAACGGAAGAAGACCTTCAGGTAATGATACGTAACCAAAAGGAAAGAGTTTGGAATGTAATTAAACACTGATAAAAACAATGCGATAAAAACCGTAAAGTGGCATGAGCAATGCATCACTAGTTGGTAGGGTATTACGTTCATTCATTTCAATATTTGGGGAGCTTGATAACTCTCAGCGGAAGATGTACAGACGAATTGAGACTCGGAATCTTCATGGAAAAGAAAGCTTTTGGGAGAGTGAAAGATTTGGTGACAACCAGAAGCATCTCCTTTAATCGTAGGAAGATGTTGGATAAATACTTTGCGCAGAGTGTGGTGCCTTATGTTTCTGAAACGTGTACAGTGACACAGAAGCAAAAAGATATAGAGAGTTTTAGAATTTGGCTATGGATAACAATGTAGAAACTGAAATGGACCGAAGGAATAAGAAATGTTGATGTTGAGTTTTCGTCCTGGCCTAGCTTTCAGAAAAGGTTCGGTGCAGGATGTGTGGTCATCTATAACAACTTTATAGATTATTAAGACGTTATATTTACTGAAGAATACAATACTCAACTTATATCTCTCTTCTCGTGGCATGGTCTTCTGTTTGATCTACTTGTGCAGAGTTCTCGTGACTGCCTAGTTCGTAACCGAGTTCTGCCGGGTCTTCCAGACGCATGTCGGTCTAGATATAGCCGCTTGTAGAGGGCGCGCATCTCCGTTACTGACTCCAAGACTCCAAGAGGCGCGCCGGCGGCGTGCGATTGGCTGCTGGACGACCGCTGCCTTCTCCACGGTCGTTCTCTTGCATCTGGCGTGTAGCGCTGACTTTACATCACATTCCTCCCCCCCCCCCCCCCCCCCCCACACACACACCAAAGCGCCGAACTGTTGTCGTGTAGCGAGCTTGACAGTTGGGGGAGGAGGCAGGCTCGTGGACGTCATGTGATGGACCGGAGTCTGTAGCTGCGGAGGACGTCAGACTACCGGTTGGGCCCCGCCATCCGGCCTGAGCGCACTAGGGAACGTCCTCCTCCGAAGGGCCCACGTCCACGACCTGTGGCCCAGGTGATGACGTAAACAGTGACATCGGTGGCAACATCGGCGTCGGATGCTGCATGGCGTGCTGGTCGTGTGGGTCGAGGTCCATGGGGATGTCCAGTGGAGTCGGAGGTGGCAAGGGCTTCGTGTAGTGTGTTAATCTGCCGAGAGAAATGCAGAAGGATCACAGGGTACACGACAAGGGCGAATTTGATTGTGGTGCCTGCGAACTACGCATCAGGTCCTGAAATTTCAAACATGTAAGCACCGAAACATTTGATGGTCTCGCCCCGCTCTCACCGTCTGCGACCGCTGAAAACTCTGAAAGAGACTGGGTTACGCGGAGCGAAGCGATACTTGCGTGTCTTCGGCTGCTGGTCTGAGGTCTGGGCAGCGTGGTGGATGGAACAAGTGGAGCAGGGTGCGGTGCCAGCGGCCGTGCAGAAGTTCGGCCGCCGATGACTCTTCTCGTGGATGCGAACGATAGGAGGCGAGGAACAGTTGCAAAGCTGCGTCCCAAAGTGCTCCGAACGAAGTCTGCATCTTTGCTGCTTAAATGTCCGGACAAAGCGTTCCGCAGCGCCGTTTGACTGTGGGTGAAATGGTGCACTGGTCAGATGCTTAATTTCATTTTGGGCTCTCTGGATAGCTACAGTAATGTTGAGACTATTGAATGCCGGTCGAGCGGACGATCAGCTGTTCATTTCATCCGTTATGTTTCAGGGCAAACGCGGCAATTCATTGTTAGCGGTTCGTGCAGCCAACTAGGCTACAAAATAGTCTTGTCGTTACTGATAAATACTCGTGTTCTGTGTAAGCAAAGTGAATACTTTCAATATGGAAGGTGTTACACGAAGAATGTACTAAATAAAAACATTTATATAATTATTAAATCATTAATTATACAAACCGAAAAATATACGATAAATTAATGGTAAAAATACTTAAAAAGAGAGATAAGTTACAAATTCCTTGACATTACACTTTATTTTGCACTGTGTCTGTATGTATATATTTTTACTATTTTTAAATTAACCTTAAAATCCACCTACTTGTACCAAGCCCTACACTGAGCCACGTTTTAAGCGACACTTTAAAAATGTTATTGCGACATATTGAAATATGAAAATAAAATTAATTAATTACTAGTTACAGTTTCACAATTGAAATATAACTCTTGCCTAGTAATATTGTAATGCGTATTGTAAGTAGTAAAATGACGGAAACTATAGTTTCTCCACAACTAAGAAAAGGACAGAAGTGTCCAAGCCGCGATTACTATTATCCAGTCTACTACAAATGATTGCATTCCAGTTTCATATCTTAAACTGAATATTTTTGTTATTTTTAACTGAAATTTTTAACGTTAAGAAATAAAAGAAAAAAGGAAGAAGATGGTGAAGTTAAAAAGGAGAAAACGACAACGTCAAATTATAGCAACAAACATTTTACTCAATGAATAATTATTATGATAGCAGAAAAATACTTTTGTAATATTTTCACATTCTCTTCTGTCCTCTATTAGTTCCTGTTAACAAGCTTTACATATTCTGAGCTAATACGAGGGTTGGAACTTAAATAGTGGCAACTATTTATTCACGACCGATACATGTTTGCACCTGTTACTGTCCTTCAAATTAGTCACCAGCGTTGTGTAGACAGCGTTGCCACCGATATGGAAGGCGCAGTATACGTGTTAGCAGAGTCTGTTCTGTTGATGGTGCGGATGGAACGGTCTACTGCCTGTCGAATCTCTGGAACAGTTCTGAAATGAATGCCACAGAGTGAGTCCTTCATCTTCTGACTCAAA
Organism: Locusta migratoria; assembly: GCA_026315105.1. NCBI lineage: Eukaryota > Metazoa > Arthropoda > Insecta > Orthoptera > Acrididae > Locusta > Locusta migratoria. The sequence continues at coordinate 421,456,545 of CM048746.1, read as the reverse complement.
TCAAAGTCACATGGATTTAATACTGGGGGGAATATGGTGAATGGTACAATGCTTGACCGAACAGAGCACCACAGCTTGCGCTGTATGCGCCCACGCATTGTCGTGTAAAATGATGGTTGGGTTGTGCAGAAAGCGTTGCCGCTTCTTTCACAAAGCTGATCGTAGGTGAGACTCCAAAAGTCGAAAGTGTGTCAGAGCCCCAGTATTGTGAAAATTATGGTGATTCTCGTTTACGACTGTGATGGTGATAACCTAACGCAGAGCGTCTTTGCCCAGTATTACTGTACGTTTTCTGATGGCCAACGAGTTTTTTATTTGTTGTCTTGTTAAAGAAGATCATTTAGAATGGTTATGAGATGAAAAGCGTTTCTGAAGAAGCGAAAATTTGGTGACACCCAACAGTAGTTAAATGTTAGGAAGTCCTTTCTGAAAGCATTTCTCTGGAGTGTAGCATTGTGTGGGAGTGAAACGTGCACGATAAGGAGTTCAGACATTCGAAATGTGGTGCTAGAGACAAATGATGAAGATAGATGGGTAGATCACGTAACTAATGAGGTGCTCAACAGAATTGGGGAGAAAAGAAGTTTCTGCCATATCCTGACTCGGAGAAGGGATACGTTGGTGGGACACATTCTAAGACATCAAGGAATCGTCAACTTAGCATTAGAACGAAGTGTGTGGGGTAAAAATCGTAGAGAGACCGAGGTATAAATACAGTAAGCAGATTGAAAATGATGTAGCTTGCCGTTTGAAGAGGTTTGCACAGGACAGGGTAGCATGGAGAGGTGCATCAAACCAGTCTGCAGGCTTAAGACCACAACAATAACATGTTGTTTTCACTGCATACCGAAGCTTCTGCAAAAGCTGTGTTCTTTCTACTGTGCTACTATTGCTCTGTAATCCACCAGTTATCTTTTCTCCCAAATAACGAAAACTGTCGACTTTCTCAACTACTTGGCCATCCATCTTCTAGTCAGAGACAGAGTTTAATGTCTTGGTCTTGTTATAAGCAATATTTTTTGTTATTTGGGTTAGATTTTTTTGTTTTGTTTTGAATGTAAGTTATGCAAAACTGTAGATTTGCATGAATTAAAACTAAGCAAACGGTCACTTTTCTACGTATACATAGAAATGTTTTTCGATTTAACAGGTTACCGATATTGTGGTGAGGAGAAAGGTTTTCCCACACACACTTCTCTGTTTCTCGCTGACTGTCTTACACAGCCCGATGCGCACGCTCGCGATCGTTAGAAAAACTCGGCTCCTAACGAGGCAATTATGTTTCTTGCCCTACGGTCAGGTAGAAAGCGTCGAGGTGTCACGAAATGCAACTGGTCTGGAAAGCACCGAAGCAGCCAGTTGCACATCTGGGACAAACGTCCTTTTTCCGCACAGATTCTCTTTACTATGTTCCACAAACAAGGAATAAGTGACTTCTAGGTTCAATTACACGAAAGTCATGATTATTACTTTTACTGGAACGTTTCAGTGTGGATGGGGATTATTCCGGGATGGTAGTCAGAAATTGGAATCTTTTGTGAGTCGTCGATAATTTTAATAGTGCATTCCGTAATGTAATACAAAAGTGATGCCATATTTGGTACAGAAGAGATATGGGTACAAGAGGTCATAGCAAGGAGGTTCAAATCTCTGGAGATGTCCAAACACTGAAAAAGTGAACCCAGGAAACTGGGCCCTCCGGCATTTGTTTGTGCCCAAAACAATTATCGTTCTGCGTTATATACGAGGCCCGTCCAGAAAGTAAGTTCTATTTCAATTTATCTCCGCTGCAGCGCTGGGATTGCAGTTCCGCACATGTGCTGTAGACGATGTGTATCAAGGAGAAGAACGTGCGCCATTTGGCGATCGCTGTCATTTATGTACGCTTTGTTGTACTTGTTTGAATTTTCGGCGTTGATTGAAAATCCCGCCGCCTGTGAAATCAGGTCGGTGATTCGGTTTCTGAATGCGAGGAAAGTGAAACCAAGTGAAATTTATCGGCAAATTTGCGATGTTTACGGACCAAATGCGAGTGATTCGATGGTGAGAAGATGGGTCCAGGTTCACGCGATTGATGACAAGATCCAGGAAAACGTAGGTTTACAATTAGTGCTCTCGCTATGCACTTCCCCCAAATTTCACGATAACTGATGCATGAAATTGTTACCAGACAACAGAAAATCCATAAACTTTGCTCACATTGGGTACCAAAGATTCTCACTGAGCAACACAAAACACAACGAATGGGTAGTGCACTTGAGTTTTTGACCCGATATGCTGAAAGCGGCGAAGAATTTCTGAGACGGATGGTCACAGGAGATGAAACGTGGCCGGCCGCGGTGGCCGCGGGGACTGAGGCGCTCCAGTCACGGTCTGCACGGCCACTACGGTCGGGGGTTCGAATCCCCCCTCGGGCATGGATATTTGTGCCGTCCTTAGTGTAAGGTAGTTCGTAAGTAGTCTGTAAGTTTAGGGACTGATGACCCCGTAGTTAAGTCCCATAAGCTAAGAAAACTTTTTTTTTTTGATGAAACGTGGGTTTCTTACTACACTCCAGAGAGTAAGCGGCAATCAATGGAAGCCGAAGCAAATCATGACACCTCGGAAAATGATGTGCACAGTGTTCTGGGACTGGAAAGGCATCCTACTTATTGACTTCTTACCGCGTGGTCAAAGCAGATGCTTATTGCGAGACACTTCGGAAATTGTACCGTGCAATTCAGAATACGCGCCGGGGACTGCTGTCAAAAGGTATTGTTTTGCTTCACCATACACACTAAAAAAAAAAAAAAAAAAATAAAAATAAAAAAAAAATAAAAAAATAAAAAACCCACGCTAAAGTTTGTAAATCTATCGGACCAAACTGCGTGGTCATCAGTACGTAGCTTACAAACTACTTAAACCTAGGTAAACTAACCTAAGGACAACACACACACACACACATGCCCCAGGGAGGACTCGAACCTCCACGGCGAGCAATCGCGCGCTCTGCAGCGAGACGCTTTAGACCGCTTGGTTACTGCACCGCGGCCACACACTGCAAATGTGACGAAAAAACTCCTACAGGGACTTGGCTGGGACGTGTTTGACCATCCTCCGTACAGCCCTGACCTTGCTCCTAGCGACTTTCATCTGTTCTTACATCTCAAGTCTTTCCTTGGCGGTCATCACTTCACCAGTGACGACGAGCTGAAAGAAACTGTTTCCAAATGGTTGAAGACACATGCGGCAGATTTCTATGAAAAAGATAGACAAAACCTGGTACCACGCTATGACAAATGCCTACAAAATTTCGGCAGTTGTGTGGAAAAGTAGTTTAAAAGTTGTAGAATTTTGTGCAATAAAAATTTCTTCTGTATCTGTGTACAATTTCATTTTATTACCAAACGGAACTTACTTTCTGGACGCGCCTCGTAGTAGTTCTAGTCGTTACAGTGTACGTCGTATCTAAGTAAATACTCCTATATGACTGTCAATTTAGTGACCTTACGTAAAGAGGAAAATATTCACACAGCGTTTAAGTGAGAAATCTTTGTTTTAGGCACAAAAGTATGGCGCTTCTGGCTTCAAGCAATTCTGTTCCCAGCATATATAATGCTACCTCTCTTTATTCTAAACTCCTTGGCCTATAGTGTTATTCGCCATCTATAAACTTACATATATCTTTGGGCACCGAAAACAATGACACAAAAAAGTGAAAAAGTAAGCCGTGTCATATGTACTACAGTCGGATTCGAACAGGCAAAATGAAGGTCATAATATAAAAAGAATCTGTCATTGCTGTTTGCACACACAAATGAATATTTTTGTAAATGGAACAACGAGTGAGTCATGCGCTCAACTGTGCCTTCACTCCCTCTATGTCTTTATAGTGTAGTAGCCACCAGTAACAGATTTATGTTTCAAGAAGGCAGTTTAAAGTACTCTTACGCATTGTGGTATTCCCATCATGTGGGACTGACGGAGAATATAGAAAATGTGCACAGAAGGGTAGCTCGTTTTGTATTATCGCGATATAGGAGAAAGAGTGTCACGGAAATGATGCACGAGTTGGGGTGGAAATCGTTAAAAGAAAGGCGTTATTCGTTGCGGCGAGATTCATTTAAGAAGTTTCTTTCACCAACTTTCTCTTCCGGTTGCGAACATATTTTGCTAGCACCCACCTACATAGGAAGACATGATCATGAAAATAAAATAAGAGAACTCAGATCGAAAACGGAAAGATTTAGGTTTTCTTTTTTCGGGCGAGCTGTTGAAGAATGGAACCGTAGAGAAACATCATAAAAGCGGTTCCATGAAACCTCTGTCACGCACTTGAATGTGGCTTGCAGGGAGTATTTATGTAGATGTAGATTGCACTACAAATCATCGAACGTGGACAGTAGCTTACTGGCAGGACGTAATGTGGTCTGTCGGATCACATTTTAGTCTTTATTCCAAGCATGTCATCGATTGCATCAAAGGCTAAATGAAGCGTTTATACCTGAATGTGAGGCCATGTAGAAGTCAGAGGTGGGTACGAAATGTCTGAGGAGTTTTTCGTATCGTTTTGCTTAACGAGTGTTTCGTATTGCAGACGTGACACAGACGCGGGTTATGGTCCTTAAGAAAGTTCTCACTGTATAGATAATTTGTAACAGAGTAGATATCTTCCCACATTTTTCAGAATTACTCTTGCATCTTTTTCATTTACTTATCGATTGGTTCAATTTATGGCATTAATTGCCGTAAATATCGGTTTATTATAAACCTATCTACATTTTACTCAATTCACAATCAATGTTGAACAAGGAATTACATCTATGTTCCTGGCATATTAAAACTGTATGTAGGAGCAGGATTTGACCGTTGGACCTTTGCCTTTTGCGGGCAAGCGCTCTACCACTAAGCTATCGCGACACGCTTCACGGTCCGTCTACATCTACATCTACATACATACTCCGCAATCCACCGTAAGATGCGTGGCGGAGGGTACACTGTACCACTACTAGGCATTTCCTTTCCTATTCCACTCCCAAACAGAACGAGGGAAAAAAGAATGCCTATATGCCTTCGTACGAGCCCTAATTTCTCTTATCTTGTTTTTGTGATCACTACGCGAAATGTAAGTAGGCGGCAGCAAGATCGTACTACACTCAGCTTCAAATTCCGGCCCTCTAAGTTTCCTCAACAGAAATTCACGAAAAAAACGTCGTCTTTTCTCCAGCGATCCCCCAGTAGAAATGCCGAACATTTCCGTGACACTCGCGAATTGGTCGAACCTGCCAGTAACAAACCTAGCTGCTCGCCTCTGAACTGCTTCTATGTCTTCCTTGAAAATGAACTGCTGCGTGTCCCAAACACTTGAGCAATACTCTAGACGTGGTCGTACAAGCGTTTTATACGCGGTCTCCTTTACTGATGAAGTACATCTTCCCAATATACTCCCAAAAAACCGAAGTCGGCTGTCCGCCTTACTCACGACTGTCCTTACATGTTCGTTCCATTTCATATCGCTCTGCAATGTTACGCCTAGATATTTCAACGACGCGACAGCATCAAGAAGCTCACTACTAATGCTGTATTCGAACATTATGGGATTGTTTTTCCTACTCATGTGCATCAGCTTACATTTTCCTACATTGAGCGCTAGCTGCCATTCTTCACACCTTTCGCCAGTACCTCGTCTCCTACTTTCCAAACCTCGCAGAAGTTCTCCTGCAGAACTAGCACTCCTGGAAGAAAGGATGTGATGGAGATATGGTTTAGCCACAGCCTAGGGGATGTTCCCAGAATGATATTTTCACCCTGTAGTGGAGTGTGCGCTGATATGAAACTTCCTGCCAGACTAACTGGAAATCGAACGTGGGAACTTTCTTTCGGGGCAAGCGCCCTACCATATGAGCGCATACTCCACAACAGAGGGAAAATACCGTTCTGGAAACATGCCATAGGCTGTGGCTATGTCAAATCTCCACCATACCCTATTTACAGGAGTGCAAGTCTTGCAAGGTTCTGTGAAAGTATAAAGAGGTACCAGCGGAAGTAAAGTTACAAGGACGGGCCGTGAAGCGAGCCAGGATAGCTCATCGGTCGAGCGATTGCGGTCTACCGCCTGTCGAATCTATGGAACAGTTCTGAAGCGAATGCCACGAAGTGGTTCCTTCATCTTCGGAATCAAATCTAAGTCACAAGAACTTAAGTCGGGGAGTATGGTGCATGGTACAGTACTAGTGCCATGGGCTGAACAGAGCAGCCACAGCTTGCGCTATATTCGCCCGCCTATTGTGCAAAATGATGGATGGATTGCGCAGGAAATGTGCCGCTTCTTTCGCAAAGCTAGTTGCAGGTGATGTTCTAAAAACGAACAGCAGTACTGTGCATTGTTGTTCCTGTTTCGAAAACATAGTGACACCGTTACGTTTGACCATTCCCTCACAAGTGACTATGATTCGCTGCGCGGAAGTAACCGAGCGGTCTGGAGCGCCACGTTGCGGATCGCGACCCACCCGCGTCGGAGGCTCGAATTCTCCTTCGGGCATGGATGTTTTTGTTGTCTTCAGTGTAAGTTAGTTCATAAGTAGTTTGTAAGTCTAGGGACTGATGACCTCGCAGTTAAGTCCCGGTAGCTTAACAAACATTTGATTTGACTGTGATGTTGGACGGGCAAGTGCATTTGCTCGGGGATGAGGTAGGAATGTCAACAATCTCAGCGACAATAGTACATTCCATTGCATAGCGTTTCCCCAGCCGCGTTGCTACTATTTAATTTTCAACCCTCGTATTTCGTCATAGTTGCACGGAAACGATTTCGAAGTACTTAATCGTCTGTATTATTTCATTTAATGTAATGCTTCTCGCCAGTGAATTCTTTGAAAAGAATGAAAAATGAAAACAATTTTAGATGAAAGCGTGGATGTCGAGAAGAAAAGATAAAAAGTGCTCGCACAAATGTACTTCATAAGCTACACTGCCAAGAAATAATCACGAAAATTGTTTGAGAATGGGTGAACAAACATTTCAATTCGCCCACGTTTTTATAAATACTTAAATTCAACGTAATAGATGTTTCAGGAAGCCCTAAACGGTGTCAATGTGTAAATAATGGAACACTTAAACATTACGTGTGTCACGCTGAACTTAACCTTGATGCAGAATTTATCATAATTAAGTAGAGAGGTTATTTTCGTAGTTCTTTCATATTATGATTGCATGCGCATTATTCCGCCTTATGCGCTACATAAGACTTTTTATAGTTTACTATAGCTTTATATTAATTTTTCCTGATTTTCCATAACATAAAATATAAACATAAATACTTGCATTTAAAGTTGAATGTCGAAATTCCCGCGCGCTATTCGAGAATGAAATAGGAGATGAATAGTGTAGGAAGATGGTTCGATGAACTCTCTGCCAGGCACTTAAATGTGATTTGCAGAGTATCCAATGTAGATGTAGATGTAGACATACATCTTAGAAAGCAAGAAAAATACATAGCTACCTGGTACAATGTTTCATTATAAAAGCCGGCCGCGGTGGCCGAGGTGACTGAGGCGCTCCAGTCACGGTCAGCACGGCCACTACGGTCGGGGGTTCGAATCCCCCCTCGGGCATGGATATTTGTGCCGTCCTAGTTCGTAAGTAGTTCATAAGTAGTTTGTAAGTTTAGGGACTGATAGCCCCGTAGTTAAGTCCCATAAGCTTAACAAACATTTGAACATTTTTTCATTATAAAATCATGAATGCCGTTTCTAGTGAAGATCGATTTATAGCAACAGACAAAATCTATTCCAACAGGTAGTGAAATACACGAATCCGACAGTGTAGGTCTACCATTTCACATATTATTCCAGACAAACTTGAACGAAAATATAAATCACTTTAGGAGGACTGAAGAGGTTACGTTAGTGTACAAATCAAAACATTTATTTCAGTTTTGGTTCTGTATATATCCATCGGTCCATTTAATTTCTTCCTTAATATTATCCACAGTGAGCCACTCTGAATATAACTGACGGCAGTAGCTTTCCCTTTATTCGATTCTAAGGAATTAGTTCACAGTTTGATACCAGCCGTCAGCTTTCGAATGTCACGTGAAATCAGCCAGTAAGGAGTGGGTATGAGGCAGCCAATAGGATCGCATGTTTCAAGTCTACGTTAAGTGCCGTCTATCTTGGAAATATTTTTCACATTTACGTATCGTTTTCAGACGTACCTCTGATGAAAACCTCAGCAATGAACATAATTCAGTTTGAAATGGATTAGTATAAATATTTCTGCTGAAAGTTTTCCACTGATTATTCGTTGCTGGCAGAAAGTAAACATCTGGCGTACATTAGCGATTATCGGTACACTAATACAAAGACGATAACTTACTTCGTAGCAAACAAATCACAAACTAATAACATTAAAATCTCCAGATTATACCGTAAAACTGTAAAAGCCTAAGTAAGTAATACATTTGTTTATGGTGAATCTTCGTGTACTTGTTTCAGTTTCTATTTATATTTATTAAGAAATAAAATATAATTAAAAAAAAAACCTCATGAGGTAGTAGGTGGATGCGTGAAAATAAACAGATACATTTATATTAACGGATCCTCCTATCCAGTCCCACGAACTCATGAAAAGTGGTTAGTTTACAGTTTAATAAAACCCAGATAACGTAATAATTTGTGTTTCTATTTATTTAAAAAAAATCTCGGGATAGTAGATGGATTAGTTTACAGTTTGATACCAACTGTATAACGTAATAATTTGTTTATATTTATTAAAAAAGTGACGGGATAGTAGGTGGATTAGTTTATAGTTTGATACCACTCGTATAAGGTAAAAATGTGATTCTATTTATTTAATAAAAATTCAAGAGATAGAAGGTGGATTATTTTACAATTTGATACCACCCATATAACGTAATAATTTGTGTTTCTATTTATGTAAAAATCACTGGATGCAGACAGATCTATATTTTATTGCAGATTAATGTAAGATCAACCGCATGCGCACGTTCAAGATATCGTTTCAGGCCCGCTTATTTGGATTGTAAATATTCTAGCAAATTACCAAAAAGAAACTTTGTAGCGAAAAGTACGTAATTAAAACAAACTGTTAAACCCCTGTAGTGGCTGTTTCTCGATGTACTTTAACATACACGTAACTTTTGGATGTTCAACTACACAAATAATTACTACCGTACGCGAGATTTATGTATTGTGCGTTTAATACAAATCGAGCGGAAAAGTTTAGACAATAACACTTATTGCATATCATTTCATAGATAGTGGAACTCATTTATAATGTTTCCATCACCCGTAAATCTTAAAGCGATACGTAAATAACAAAACAAAATGTAATGTATATGCCAATTCATGTCGCCTTGAAACACTCCCTCTTATTAGCTGCCGGAACTCGACTCGACTCGAACTCGCGACACTCCAAACCTGATGGGTGGTGTCAAGCTGTACACTATACCAGATTCCAACCTCGTATTTTATTAAATGTGCTTTGTATTAAGAAATATTCCGTACGCTTCACACTTGGCAACGATCACTGTGGCAGTAGCCTCGCAAGCAATTCACGTTGACGTTAATTTGAAGGGTAAAAGGCACAAAGCAAGGAAAGACGCACGTATACAATGGCGAACTTTCATAAAAGCTAGCCGCGGAGGATTAGCGGTGCGCAAAGGGACGCCGTGCTGCGGTGCTCGCAGCCGTTCGCCATCGGGGGTTCGACTCCCCCTTCGGGCATGTGTGTTTGTGTTGTCCTTAGGTTAGTTTAACATAGTTTAAGTAGTACATAAGCTACGGAATAATAACCCAGCAGTTGAGTCCGATAGATTGAAAAACATCTGAACATTTTTGAACATATAGGGATTGACGACCCCGCAGTTAAGTCCTATAAGCTTAACAAACATTTAAACAACAACATAAACGCTAGGCCTTCGCTCTAGATTTGAGCAAATATCTAATATATAAAGCAGAGTGTCCGTATGTTTGTACGTGTTGCATACAAATCTACAGTTTTGTTCCAATCCTTATGAAATTTCGTACACGTAAGCTTCAATCCGTGAGGACGGTCGCCGTAAGTGTAAGAATCACGTACGATACATAGTTCACGAGATGTGACGTCATAAACAATGAGATGCGCAGAAAACTGCTACATTTAGCGACAATTCCGCTCATTTTCTCCTAAACCACTGGACCAATTTCAACCAAATTTGGAACACGCATTTCTTACCGTGAGGTACAATTGCTGCAGGGTTAAGAATTATATACGAGACATGATTCAGAAGATATGACGTAATAAACAATAGGATTTGTAAGAAACTGCCACATAATGCGGCGAGACTTTATAAGTACGCTATACGTGAATCGAGTACTTAGTGACTTGCAACAAACTTTATACATAATTTCAAACTTTTATTAAACTTTCTCTCGCTGACAACCATAGCAAAATGGTGAAAGGAAAAAAGTTTCTCGCTTACTACTTTTCCGCTGTTTATGGAGTAAAACAACGACTCTCGGTATGACGTTACAATTTATAATTTCTACACTACAAATTATAACCGCAGGAAATTTTACAGACAGTATACACGCATATAGTTGAATGTACCTTCTAAGTTGTATAACAGTACGACAGGTAGTTTATGAGATATGAGCACATAAACAGTAACGTTCGTGGAAAACCGTCCCATCACGCACCAAGTTTTAATCTATTACTTCTTTACTACTAATTGTATCCCTAAGAGATTTTACAGACATACACCCTTTATACAAATAATTTGTTGTTGTTATGGTCTTCAGTCCAGAGACTGGTTTGATGCAGCTCTCCACCCTACTCTATCCTGAGCAAGCCTTTTCATCTCCTGATAAGAACGGCAACCCACATCCATTTGAATCTGCTTACTATACGCGTCTTTTGGTCTCCCTATGCGATTTTTACCCCACACGCTTCCCTCCAATGCTAAATTTACGATACCTCGATGTCTTAAGAATGTGTCCTACCAAGCGATCCCTTCTTTTGGTCAGGGTATGCCAAAAATTCCTTTTCTCACCAATTCTGTTCAGTACCTCTTCATTAGTTATGCGATCTACCCACTTAATCTTCAGCATTCTTCTGTAGCACCACATTTCAAAGGCCTCTATTCTCTTCCTGTCCACACTGCTTATCGTCCATGTTTCACTCCCGTACAAGGCAACACTCCACACAAGTGCCTTCAGAAAAGATTTCCTTACACTTAAATTAATATTCGATGTCAGCAAATTTCTCTTTTTCAAAAATGCTTTTCTTCCCATTGCCATTCTGCATTTTATATCCTCTGTACTGCGACCATCGCATGTTTTTTACTACCCAAGTAACAAAACTCATCTACCACCTTCATTGTTTCGTTACCTAATCTAATTCCTTCAGCATCGCCCGACTTTCTAAGACCGCATTCCATTATTTTTGTTTTGCTCTTGTTAATGTTCATTTTATACGCTCTTTTCAACACACTGTCCATTCCATTCAACTGCTTTTCCAGGTCCTTTGCTGTCTCTGACAGAATTACAATGTCATCAGCAAAACGCAATGTTTTTATTTCTTCCCCCTGAACTTTAATCCCTATTCCAAATTTTTCCTTGCTTTCCTTCACCGCCTGCTCGATGTACAAATTGAATAACATCGGAGAAAGGCTACAACCCTGTCTTACTCCCTTCCCAACTGATGCTTCCCTTTCATGCCCTTCGAGTCTAATAACTGCGGTCTGGCTTTTGTACAAGTTGTAAATAAGTCTCCTTTCCCTATATTTTACCCCTGCTGACTTCAGAATTTGAAAGAGTGTATTCCAGTCAACATTGTCAAATGCTTTCTCCAAATCTACAAAAGCTAGAAATGTAGGTTTGCCTTTCCTTAATCTATCTTCTAAGATAAGACGTAAAGTGAGTATTGCCTCCCGGGTTCCTATGTTCCTTCTGAATCCAAACTGATCTTCCCCGAGGTCAGCTTCTACCAGCTTTTCCATTCTCCTGTAGATAATTCGTGCTAAAATTTTGCAACCATGACTTATTAAACTGATGGTTCTGTAGTTTTCACACCTGTCTGCACCTGCTTTCTTTTAATTATATACCTGAAAAATGGCAGGAATAAATAAATAAATACCCGGGCAACGGCGGGTTTTCAGCTAGTCTTTTATAAAAGGAGTCTTTTTATAAAACATGCCTTAGTACAATGTCATAGATTTGACCAAATGGTTCTGTTAAAAGAACTTTATAAGTTTATACAGGACAAGTGATCCTATTCTCTGCTGGAATCCTGACGACAAACTGTCTCCGATGAACACACGCAGTCCACGACATCTGACCTCGTAACCTCCGAAGAAGTTTCCACATTTCATCGAGCAGAGACGGGTGCTGCCAGCGGAAGTCGTGGTGCACGTGAAGGGACATTTATGTGGGGACTCGTGACAGACGCCAGTGCGGACTCGCTTGCGGCGCTGTGGCAGAGACACGACACGCCAGTGGCAGCTCCCACAATTGTGCTCCGACGGAGAAAGCGCCGTCCATCAGGGCGACTGAATAACGCTGCACGCAGCCGCCGTCCTCGACGTCAACAAGCGCTCTTGGAGTGGCCTAGCTTGTGACAACAATTGTGATAAACGACAAGTTGTTAACTGGAAGTGCCTAACTGTCACTCGTGTGTGTGTACGGAACAACAAACTTCTGTCTTTCTTTATGTAACGCTTTTTTGCGCTTGTGTGCGGTTTACTGGTTAACTACTGGTTTGCCGTCGTTAATTTAAGGGGCGGCTGAAAGTCCTTGTCACCACCCCATCCGCCCCCCGGTCCTTCCCTAGGGTGTAGATATTTTTATTTATTTTATTTATTTGATTGTTTAACCTGACCAGATTAGGGCCATAGGGCCCTCTCTTACATCTGATCAGGAACAACATAAACAAAGGATTTAATTACATAAAACACTAATAATAATAATGATAATAAAAACACAAAAATCAAAGTAATACTAATAATAAGAGATATTTACGTGGCGATAGATGTTTAACACATTTGAATTAAGTTTAATATAAACAGAAGGGGGAAAATTATTAGTGAAAGAGGAGAAGATTGAAAAATATCAGTGCCAATGGATGTGAAGAAGTGGAGATATACTGGGTGTTTCACTAAGTGTGTTTGCCTCTGTAACTTATAAAATAATAGGTGACGGGAAATTTTAATGCGGTAGGTCAACACAAGAAATGTTACACTTTCTGCGGAGCTATGAACATAGTTTATTGTATCATTTTCCAAAGAGTTACACCACAAAGATATAATTTTTCAAATGGAACAATAGTTTTTTTCTATCGTGTATTGGATTCGTTTAAACCAGCTGCGTCCAAATCAATTTAAACTACATTCCTATCACTGTTAGTTTGGAAGCTACAACCCTTCAAAATTTCGGGGGCGGAGGCTGCGATAGCGTAGTTGACTGGCCGAGTGGCTATCCCCTGGGGCACGGCCCACTGTCTCATGACCACCAGCCAGTGAGCTACGTTGTCGTAGCCTCCGCCCCCTAAACTTTGCAGGGTTGTAGCTCCCAAACTAACAGTGATAGGAATGTAGTTTAAATTGATTTGGACGCAGCTGGTTTAAACGAATCCAATGCACGATAGAAAAAAAAACTATTGTTCCATTTAAAAAATTATATCTTTGTGGTGTAACTCTTTGGAAAATGATACAATAAACTATGTTCATAGCTCCGCAGAAAGTGTAACATTTCTTGTGTTGACCTACCGCATTAAAATTTCCCGTCACCTATTATTTTATAAGTTACAGAGGCAAACACACTTAGTGAAACACCGTGTATATGAATAGAGATCTCTGCTGAGGAAAGGAAAGGGAAATATTTATGGGGGGAGGAGGAATTGACAACAGTGGGCTACAGACTGGTAAGTGGAGAAAAAGATGGCTATTGTGACAGAAGGTGAACCCTTAGCTGTCTTTTAAAGTTTTGAATTGATTTTATCTCTCTTTGGAGGAAGATTGTTCAACAGTCATGTTCCCAATACAGAAAATGATTTAGAGAAGATTGCAGTGTTATGTGATGGTACAGAGAGAGTTTTATTTTGGTGAGAGCGTGTGTTTCTGCTGTGCTGTTCAGATAGTAATATATTCGTTGAGGATAAGTAAGAAGGTTTGCAATGATTGAGAAAGCGACGCAGCAAACATAATGTATGATAGCTTCGACGCTTATCTGCACGTAGCCAAGATAACGGCTGGTATGCGGGACTGATGTGGTCGTAGAAACGTAAGTTACAAATGTATCGGATACAAGAATTCATCGCCAGCTCCAGCCTACGTGAATTTTCGTGTGACAGTCCTTGCAGAATAGCCTCACCATAATCTAGATTGGGAAGTATTAGTGTCTCAACGAGCTTCTTATACAATGTTATTACATTTTGCCCGCGGCTTCGCTCGTGTTGATGTCCTTGCATACTTTTCAAAGACCATTGAAAGAATAATTATTTCGCAATTTTGTCCTTATGATCAGGATCGTCAGGATAAAATTTTGCAATTTTCCTGTTTAAATATAAGCCGTGCGTAGAATGACTGTATAGGCTGTCCTCTTTTATCGAGACGATAATCAAGATATTATTAAATACGGAAAGAAACTGTGTTACATGGTGATTAAACCCCTGACTGAAGAAGCTATACGTCATATAGCTTGTATATTATGCTGGATTCATAAGTCATCGAAATCGGTTTGACGGTTTGAAGACTTTATGTGTAACCATTGTATTCATTATGTTGAGTCGTTTAACGTACAACATTGAAACCATTAAAAGTATTTTAATAAATGTGATAAATTTCAAAAGTGAAAGAATAAAATAATAGCTTTTGCAAGGAGTCTTCAAGCGTTTCAGTAGTTATAAGAGAAACGTTGATGCTCAGCTGTTCGATATTTCAAGTTATTTGCTTACACCTTTCGCCCCTGGCGAAGTGAATAAGGTACGTATGTTTTATACATCCTTATCTCTTTATGAAACACTGTGCAACAGTTGAGGTCTAGTGTTCTGAATATAACATTTACTCTTGACATTCTGAGAGTAACAGCTATCTTTTAGTGGTTGTACTGAAAACTCTAGTAGAAGTCAAGATAGTAGAAAGAAAAATAGCTCCTCCTGGTAAGCATATTATTTTTACCATATACCAGCGTATATGTACTTTTTATTAGCAATGTTTTATTCATAAATTCATTTGAAACAGTGATATAAAACTATGACAATACATAAATTTTTTAAACTATTTACTCCATTTGAGACCAGATGTTTTATTTATAGTTTGAACAATAATTTTCAAGTTAAGCGCGAAAAAGTTTGATTTTGGACATTTTATTTTAAATAAATTCATTATAATGAGGAATATAAGGTTTCAAATTTACTGTATGAAAAAAAAAATTCAGGGCTGAAGGGTAAAAATCAATAAATATCTTGAATGAAACACTTTCTAAAGTAGCCTATTTTCTTCTTCAGCATTCAGGCTATCTCTTCATATCCAATTTCATCAAGATCGCTTAAGAGGTTTAGTCGTGAATTCGTAACACGAATTTATAATATTAGTACCTACACATTCAAAAGTGTGGGAAAGTTTTTCTAAACGTTTGTGAATCGTGTAACTGAGGCGGAGCTTCTGTACCACCCTGGTTTTCACGTAGATGGATGTGGAAATCCATCTAGAAACCACATCCAGGCTGGCCGGTACATCGATTGTTAAACTACCGAGCGGATTTGAAATTGGGGTGGTATATCGACCCGTAACGGAAAGCGGGGCTTTAAAGCACGTATATAACTGGGTGGGATAAAAGATAGTCTTCTGTACACCTCAAATAAAAATCAAATGCTGTTGGTTTGTAACCTCATCAATTGAGAATAGCTGAACCGATTTGGCTATGTTTTAAAATGTTCTTAATACTTCGATTAACGATTTTAGGGAAAGAAAAGAAGTTAAACGCATTTAAAGATTCACATGAGTAATTTTGTTTTCCGTACTTTATGCTGCTGAAAAGTTTTTCAGAGAAACAGTCGGGAGAATTACAAAGGCAAGTCGGTAAATGGGAAGAAGTTACAAGAACAAAAATTATGTATGTACTCTGGATCATAAATGACGGTAGGAACTACACGAATAAAAAGAATTGTTGCTTCACCACGATTATGATCGTTCATGACCCTTTACATAAATATCGAAACAGCATTTCAGTTCTCTTTATTGCTAAAACAAAAATTGATAAGTTCTACCACAAGACTAGAGATCCTGAATTTGTGTTTCACATCGCAGAATACACCAGTACAGCTAATACCCGATTCCACGTCCTCTTACACTGACGCATGCTTGTATTCCTCGTGGCATACTGTCCACTAACTAGAGCCGTGCTCTTCAAACTGTGGGTCGCGACCCCCAGGGGTTCGCAAAGTCTTGTTTGAGGGGTGCGGGGGGAGATGGTCGCCACAGGACGAGGAACTTGCACCATAAAACAACCAGGAAATCAGCAATTACAAAAACCGTCTAAATTGAATTTATTTCATGTTAAAATTACGGACTTCCTTTTGTAACAATCATTATGAATTGAGTTAATCAAAATATCCACGGGTGTACTGCCGGTGTATAGTGTCCAGCGGGCACAATATTTCGCTATCATCAGGTGAACTGACGGACTGAGCTCCTGGAAACGCGCCGGCACGAAGATCTGCACGCTACGGCGGCTCGAAGGGAACTGGGTTCTAGCCCGGTAGCGGGCGATTTAAATACCCTCGGCCCGCGGAGCGACCCCTCCGTGGTCCGCGCCCCGCGCCGCAGTCGCGCAGTGGAACCGATTGCGACGGCATCTAAGATAACGTCGATGTTAAGGCTCTGTCCGCCGTGGTCGTCACTTCGTTACGTTTGCTAGATTTACTCTTAAGTAACCCAATCGCTGGTTCCCAGGCTTTGCTAAGATTATAGCCACAGTCACGGTTTATGAGGTCGTCACTTTTGCGAATTTCAATAGCCTCACTAACGACGCAGTCCCAGTATCTCGACGTCTATACCAAAATCCTAGTGCGTTCATACTCCATCGCGTGATTCTCCGACAAACAATGTTCAGCGACCGCCGACTTGCTCGGATACATCAATCGTGTGTGGCTCTGGTGTTCAACGCATCGATCCTCGACGGTATGCATCGTCTGTCCAATATATCACATGAATTGAGATTATCATAGTTTTTTTTACAATATATTGTGTTAATGATGTATTAGCGCTAAGTCCGAAAATCTGTTTTCTAGAACTCAGGAACCAATCTATAGGTAAAAGAACATGACACAATACGTAATTCTGAAAAATTCGAAAAAAAAATCTGCTTCTTTATAAATTGTCTATACAGTGGGCACTTTCTTAATGAGGCTTATTCGCTTCTGAGTCTTGCCTTAAATGCGAAACACTTGTTGAGCAAAATATGTCTATTTTTGTCGGAAATTATAATTTCATTCCGAAAATACACACACACACACACACACACACACACACACATATATATATATATATATAAATCGCCCAACAATTTAAAAGAAAGCGGAAGTAACAGAAGAAGATTAAATGTGTATCCTTTGAGATAAATTAGTTTTGTTATGGTTCGTGAAAAGTGGGTCGGGGGGGGGGGGGGGGGACGTCGCCAGAATATTTTTATTTGAAAGGGGGTCGCATATGGGAAAAGAAAAACACTGCACCAGATCATAAAGGGGCTGTTCGTCCAGATTGTGCCACTCTTCAAACGGTGATTCGGTATAGGTCTCTCAGATTAATTGGTGGGATGTCATATCCACAAACAGCCCTTTCCCTTATATCCCAGGCATGTTCGATTAGCTTCGTGTCTGGAGAACACGCTGGTCATTCTAATAATGCATTGTCGTTGTCACGAATGAAAGCATTCACAAGATGCGTACGATGAGCGCGAGAATTGTCCTCCATTAAGAAGAATCCGTCACCGATATGCTGCCTATGTGGTTCCACTGTACGTCGGAGGATGTCATCCCTGTACCGTATAGCGGTTTGACTGCCTTCTACGACGGTGGTCTCACACAATGACTCCTCAAATCATCAGGGAACCACCACCTTGCTGCACTCGTTGGACGGTGTGTCTAAGACGTTCAGGCTGACCGGGCCGCCTTCAAAAACCTTCTCCAACGATTGTCTGCTTGATAGCAGATGTTAATCTATGAACAGCACTTGATACCAATTCTGACGGATCCATTCAGCATGCTGTTGGACCCATCTGTACCGCGCTGCATGGTATCCAGGTGTCAAAGGTGCACCTCGTCATGGACGTCGGGAGTGAAGTTGCATGCCGTGTGGCCTATTACACACAGTCTGTGTTACGTCCTAGCAAATACAATTAAAAATACTAACTGTACTGTTACTTGAAATGAAATTTGCTGAACTATTATGAACTGTATTAAGTGCATTACCCAAAGAACAGATTTTAATTTAAATAAATAAATAAATAAGGCTGAAGTTTTTCGTAACTATTACGTTAAAAATTGATGCAACAGTATATTAACCCAGATAGCGCAGAATTAGTTTTTGTTTAATTTTTTTTCTCAGAAGCTATTAATTACCTTCATATGACTGCACAAGTTCGTTACAAGTGATTTTTTCACAATCACGTCATTAGTTTTGCAACACTGCTCTTCTTTCTGAAATGATGTCAAAATGAATGTTTCATAATTTTAATCTGATGAATCATTATTATTAAAACAACATTTAACATGAAATATTTACATATAAATGTCTCAAAAATTGAAGAAAGTTCAAGAAATATAAACCCAACTACGAGGAAGTCGAATATCTTCTGTATGAACCGCAACTTTGCAGCTGTATTCGACCACTCGACAATACAATCTAAAATTGATCTACAATGGGAGCAGGCTATTCAAAGAAATAGTATATGACACTGTACACGAATACTTGGAGACAAGAATAAAAAAGTAAGCTGCCGCTATCGTTCTTGTGGAAGGAAGTCAGCGCTATCTGGGTCAAATAAATTAAATCAAAAGTTTCACTAATAAATGGCTAATCTCAGTCTCTTAAATGTTTTTATGCATGAGAATTGCCTATCCGGTATATTACTGTTGTTTACTCACGATCAGTCCCATGCCACAATAGGAAAATAAAACACTTCTATAATCCTTTTTCTGTGGTCCGTAGACCTACTTATGTAAATTTCATTAATATCTGAATAATTAAAATTTATTTCCCAGCCGTCCAAGCTGAAAAAAAAATTCTTAAAAGTCTTATTTCATTTCAACTCCCCTGCCTGAATCATTTAATAATCATATACTTGAATTAACTACGAAATGGCAGCCGGCGTCTACAGTTCAGGCGCCACGCGGAAGTAGCCGAGCGGTCTGGAGCTCTATGTTACGGATCACGAGGCCTCCCGCCTCAGAGGTTCGAATCCTCCCTCGGGCATGGATGTGTATGTTGTCCTTAGGTTAGTTTAACTTACTTTAAGTAGTTTGTAAGGCTACGTACTGATCACCAAACTAGTTTGGTCCCGTAGAATTACAAACATTTGAACATTTTGCAGTTCAGGGGCAGATGTTGAAGATGTTGCATCTGGAGCTGAAATCCTGAAAATAGTTAAAATCTCTGTTTCGGTGATGTTACTATGAAGAGCACGATAATGTTTAACATTTCTATTTAAGACCATATCTCACATTTTACAATCATTTAACAGACCTTGAATATTCTTCCAGAGAAAAAAATCTAACAGCGACTCTCGCAAAATTATGATAATATCGTCCTTTCAGACATGACATGACAGATACAAGAACAAGATAAGACAAAAAAGATTACACCCTGTGCAATTGTTTAAATCGTACTCGAATAAAGAGCTGAGATAACATTTACGACGAATTTAATATTTTCAGTTCATGCAAGTCGTTGGTTATATCTTTGACATCACTGCGATAATGTTTTTGATTAGAGTCTAACATGACGTCACTTATTATTGATATCTTTTGTGGCAGCGTAATTCTTTCTCTGCCAAAATTAGATTTAACCTTGAATAATGAATATCACCATTTCTCGTAGTGTTGTAGATATGAACACTACTGTTACTTTTGAATTGCATCGGATTGTTAATAACAAATTTTATGAGCGATATACTGTGATATAATTTCGAAGGTACATTCAGCTATATTTTGTGTGTATACTGTCTGTAACATATCTCGCGAATGCAATAGTGTACGAGTAATAAATTATAACGTGATGCCAAATGCCAAAATGTTACTGCATGAACGTCGAAAAAGTAGTAAGCGATAAACTTTTTTTCTTTCATCAATTTTCTGGTGTTGTCAGAAGAAAAAGTTTTTCAAAGGTTTGAAATTATGTTTAAAGTTTGTTGCAAGTCGCTAAGTGCTCTCCTTCTCGAATAGTGGACTGATAAAGTCACAACTTCACGTGCCGCAAGAGGGGGAAGTTTTTTTTTTTTTTTAATTTTTTTAATTTTTTTTATGACGTAATATCTTCTAAGCTATCGGCCCTATCGCAAAATTCTTAGCTGACGTCTTCTACCTATAAACTGTAAATTTCAGCTTCATAGGTGAAGTAGTTTTCGAGATTTCGTGTTTAGTCAGTGAGTGAATGAATGAGTGTCCTTTCGCTTTCGTATATATCCCTCCACCATGCATCGTAAGAATTACTAATAAAGTGACCTTCCTCTTGTTTTCAAGGTCAAATGTGCAAACTCTCACCAATATTGGAACAAACCTGTAAATATGTACGAAATACAAACACACATACACACACACACACACAAATACTCGAAAGGAACATAGTGATTGCTACACAATCAGTAAAAGACTCAAATTGGTTCGTCATCAGCAACATCAATATCATTAACATATATTTGCTGCACAAATCTTGAACATCATTTGTAAGATAGTAAATTTCCTTGACAGGTAAAAGCTTTTGCCCTTCCACCAGCACAGCTTTATGAAGTATCGATCGTGCGAAACCCAGCTTTCCCTTTTCTCTCGTGACATCTTGCGTGCTGTGGATAAAGGGCAATAGGCAGACTGCATATTTCTCGATGTTCGATTTCGCGTTCGACACGGTACCGCACTACAGACTGCTAATGAAGGTAAGGGCTTATGGAATTGGTGCCCAAAAATGTGAGTGGCTCGAAGACTACTTAAGTAATAGAACCTCTTTGATGGCGAGTGATCAGAGACTTGGGTATCGTCATGGATGCCCCAGGGAAGTGTTACAGGAGCGCCATTATTTTCTATCTATATAAATGAGATGGCGGCAGAGTTAATTGCAATCTGCTGCTGTTTGCTGACGATGTTGTGGTGTACAGAAGGGTGTCGTCATTGAATACCGTAGTAGGATGCAGGATGACTTGCTTCAAATTTCTAGGTGGTGTGCAGAATGGCAACTAGCCCTAAATGTAGAAAAACGTAAGGTGATGAAAACGAGAAGGAGAAACTATCCCGTAAAGTTCGAATACAGCATAAGTAGTGTGTTGATTGACACAGTCGCGTTAATTGAATACCTAGGTATAACGCTCGACAGCTATATGAGATGGAACGAGCATATAAGGACAGTCATAGGGAAGGCGACTGGTCGACGTAGGTCGACTGGGAGAATTTTAGAAAGGTGTGATTCATCTGTAAAGAAGTCCGCGTGTTGAACGATTGTACGACCCGGTCTTGCGTCTTATTCAAGTGTTTGGGATCCCCACCAGATCGGTTTAAAGGAGGACATAGAGGTAGTTCAGAGGCGGGCGACTAGGTTTGTAACTAGTAGGTTCGATCAATGCGCGAGTGTTACTGAGATGTTTCGGGAACTCAAATGGGAGTCGCTGTAGAGAAGGAATATATGTATTTCCGATTTTTAAGATTACCTTAATAGAAGCTTCTATTAAGGTAATCTTAAAAATCGGTTTTGTTCAAAATGTTTGTAATGTCTATGGGACTTAACTACGGGGTCATCAGTCCCTAAACTTACAAACTACTTATGAACTACTTACGAAATAGGACGGCACAAATATCCATGCCCGAGGGGGGGATTCGAACCCCCGACCGTAGTTGCCGTGCAGACTGTGACTGGAGCGCCTCAGTCTCTTCGGCCACCGCGGCCGGCTCGGTTTTGTTCCTCACATCTTTACCGAGTATGTTCCAACTGTAATTCGTTGTTACCCGATCATTTGTAGGGCTACAAGGCAATACATATATTCCAGAAAAATAGAAACACCGCAATAACAACTTACGGTGTCACACCACGGAGAGCGGATTGTAAGCTTTGTTTACCATGTATACTGTCTTCTTAACACAAAATAAGCCCATGTACCATTACACCCGTTTGTAATTCCGCCTTGTAATTTTGTGTAAATTCTGTCACGCAGATAATCTGAAGATGTCCTGCTAAAGAGAGAAACGCGTCATTAATTAATAAAATAATTCGCAATCAAGGCGGTTTGAAGTAATATTCAAGCTGAACTTTGTTATTTTATTATAATTTTGTTTGTGCTTTTACCTCATCAGCTGCACTAATTTTATAGATAGTTGCTGTCAATACTTTACATCTATTCCTTGCCTGCGTCTTCATTGTATTTAGGCATCAGTACTGTAGTCGATGTCCATGAGCAGGTATTTTTCGCTACCTGTTCGTCATCCACCGTTACTGGGGCATGTCGGCGACGTTCGCTACTATGCCTTTTACCTGCACTTCCTGTAAAACGAGCCGCAGAGCCTGCTGAGTCACCGTCGGTGAAGGCCTCGTCCTCTCTACTGCCAACGGTTCAAACGACTGCTTTCACACGTATTACAAAGACAAAACGATTCTGCAGTTTAACGTATCATTCGTTTGCAACAGGATGTCCCGTGTATGATGCAGGAAAATCTGTAAATTGGTTCAAATGTCGAAACGTAAGTAAAGCTAAGGGACTTAACTACGTTGGTAATTAGTCCCTAGGTTTACAAACTAGATGAGAAATGCAGTACTCTTCTCGCCTCTTACTGATAAGTACTAAGTCACCTTGAGATCCTAAGACACTAAGTCATCTGCGATTCGATTACTCAGATTCTCATTTCCTAAGCCATCCATTCCTCCCTTGATTACCAACAAATCTAAAAAAAGGTGTTTTTATTGGGAATATTGGCCCTCCTGAATCAACAAAAGAACATAGCAGACCTCGGCGTAAACGACAAATGTTCCATTACTATCGATGAAACTAAGGGGAGAGCAAAATGCTCTTCATAATTAATTGTCGCTGTAAATTTGACTGCACTTTTAATTACAATTAAAACCGACGCTGACACACACAACCACGCACAAGCACTCACGCACACACACACACACACACACACGCACACACGCACACGCAACAAAAGCTCTGTCCTTTCTGCAGAACGTAGAGGTTGTTCCCTGCATTGTTTTCCGTAAATGCCAATAACCAGACAGTAACCTTCCTTATCAGTCATATTGTATGTTTACTTTGTTAAGATCAGTGTACACACAGGTATACATAAAAATCTTCATCTGAATCGTAGAACTAGCTATTTAGAACAACGAAAGGAGGCCTAATGGCATTACGTTTCCGCCAAATACTTAGTTTATCCAACGCTCCACCTGCCTTGCAATATAGAAATATCTATCGATAACGAATTGAGATGACTGTACTTCGCCGGCCGCGGTGGCCGAGGGGACTGAGGCGCTCCAGTCACGGGCTGCACGGCCACTACGGTCGGGGTTTCGAATTCCCCCTCGGGCATGGATATTTGTGCCGTCCTTAGTTGTAGCTAGTTAATAAGTAGTTTGTAAGTTTAGGAACTGATGACCCCATAGTTAAGTCCCATAAGCTATACAAACATTTGAACTTTTTTTTTTACTGTACTTTCGGTTAGGCCTCCAGACGAGCACAACATTTTATCCGACTGCGGTGGTTTTTAAATTTGCAAAAAGCAATTTCTGAATATTTTTATGCAGGTCACAAACGGATTACTTTTTTCTGTTTTGTAGGGATTCTTTTTGGTGTCATCTTCGACTACGCACAGCCGTTCTAAGCGCGTCTGCTCCCCGTCGGAGCACGGGCATGTTTGTTTTCCTTATCATAAGTTAAAGCAGTTTGTATGTCTAGAGATTGATGACCACTGAAGTTCAGCACCACAGCTTTACAAACATATAAACATTTTTGTGTACCCGGAATGTCAGCATTCCAACCACTAACTTTGCACTTCCAAACAGAACCAGCACTGAGTCTGACCATGTCACGCATATCATAGTACTTACATATCGTAGCAGGTGACAGTGCCTCTTCAGTGGTAGTTTCGAAAGTTGGATTCTGTTTGGTCTAGTGATAAATGCATAAAAAAATAAAAAAATAAAAGAATAAAAATAAATAAATAAATACTAACCGGCTAAGATGCCACGCGGCAGTAGCCGAGCGGTCTGGAGCACCACGTTGCGGATAGCGCGGCCTCCCGCTCCTGGGTCCGAATCCTCCCTAGGGCATGGATGTGTATGTTGTCCTTAGGTTAGTTTAACTTAGGTTAAGTAGTTTGTAAGCTACGGACTAATAACCACGCAGTTGAGTCCGATGGATTTACGAACATTTGAACTTGCTAAGAAAACTAAAAAGTCTCCCATTTACATTAATATATGTGAGTATATTTCAGACGCGAAAAGTGGAATCCGCACAATTTAGACTGATTACGTAACTCGTTGACTTAGAAACGATGTAGGCTGATTTTCCAAGTTCGCAAATCACAGGTTTGTGTCATGTAGGCTTATGTCATTTGTGACAATGTTTACAGTAATGCAAGATCACCTTCTGGTAGCCCTGGACGAAAGTTCAGTGATACGAGGTGTCAGGATGAATAAACAATTGCAGGTAGTATATCGCTTCTTCCTAGCGAGTGAGGAAAACATCTGGATGTGTTTGCTCAGTTATTAACAACACAACATTCTGACCTGGACTCCCACGCATCTAAATCAATCCACGGTCTTGGATACTGTTATGTTTTTACATTTTATTTTAGACATCGTCTTGGTTATTCTACTGCTTGAAGCAATTTTAACTGATCATTTTGATAATGACAACTTTGGTGTACCGACCACGGAAATTGGGAAATTCTGGATACGCATTATGTTGACAATATACCTATCAATATGGTAGCTGCCTACGTCTTAGGGATGATGATGACACATCTGGTTGTTACCGTTGGACCTTCTGACGTCTGTTCTTTAGAATTTAGAGTTTAGTATTTTTAGTTTATACTTCATAACGTATGCCCGTCTATTGTTGATGTGGATGACTAGTTCCTGACGGACATGGCGTCTAAGTCAGATTTTGTGTCGTATTTCGAGTCTCATAGAATTAACATGGCGTAGGTTTCCCGATTGGTTTTCCTCTTCTCTAACTTTGAGGGCGAAAAGTCGACGAAGTTCTTTACGCAGCCATCCAGATGAAGAGTCCAGGGTTCGACGAGGTCACCGCAGACGCTCCTGAGCTCTCGAACCGTTACCATCCGCGGGCTTTCCACGGATTTCTCCCACACAACAGCTTCGCAGTAGCTTGAATTACAGGAGTGAGTCAACACTCCCAGTCGGTGGATGACTACTTTCAATGAAATATTCGGTAATTTCTTGTTGCAGAAGGAAGCACTACTTGAAACAAAAATTAAAAATAATCAATTACAGGCTATAAAGTTGTCTCTATACAACTGATAGGCAAAACAATATGAACACCGTGCAGTATATTACGAGGGGTAGTTGGAAAATAACTTTCCACTGTCAACTGTTGGCAGAGTTATGCATGAAAGGATAAAAATTGAATGAGTCATTATTTCCAAGTACATAGCGACGTTTGTCAAACCGCTTTATAAGCTTCAAAAAGCCGTCCAGGATAAAAATAAATAAATAAATAAAATCAGGGCGTTGCATACGGAAGAAGCGTTGAACGGCTATGGAGTGGAAACATCCATCATCACCTGTCCGAAAGAAGTTCCAAAGCACTCCGTTTGCAGGTAAAGTGCTACTCACTGTTTTATGGGACGTCCAAAGAGTTTTGTTGATGGACCTTTTTGGAGGATGCAACCATCAATGCTGCGCGGTACTGTGCCACTCTGTCGAAATTGAAAGTCATTCGGAAAAAGCGGCCTGGCCTTCTCAGATCTGGCGTTCTTCTACTCTTGGATAACAATGAGAGACACCTAGGTAAAACCGTATTACGACATTTGGTTTGGAGCGCCTACACCATCCGCTATACAGTTCTGATCTCGCACCAAGTGACTTCCATCTGTTTCCACCTGTAAAGAAGACTCTCGGCGGAAGGCGCTTTGTAAGCAATGCTGACGTCAAACAAACCGTTCGACGATTCTTCCGTATGCAACGCCCTGATTTTTACCTGGAACGCTTTCTGAAGCTTATAAAGCGGTATGACAAATGTTACAAAGTACTTTGAAATCATGTAGAAAAATAAAGATAAGTCTTGACTCTCTCATCCTTTTTTTTTTTCATACGCAACTCTGACCACAGTCAACGGGGGAAACTTTTTTTCCGATTCCCCCTTGTACATCCTGTTGCAATAATGGCAGTACTGATCACGTGTCAACACAGAGAGACGCTACCGCAGTGCACACGAGGTCTTGGACATTACCTTGCAGCATTAAATGTTGAAATGTTTGTAAATCTGTCGGACCAAGCATCGTGGTCATCAGTCCGTAGCTTACAAACTTCTTAAACTAAGGTAAACGAACCCAAGGACAACACAGACACCCATGCTCCAGGGAGGACCCGAACCTCCGACGGCGAACAACAGCGCGCTCCGCAGCGTGGCACCTTAGCTCGGCTAGTCCATCCCGGCTACCTTGCAGCATGTTATCAGAGTCTAATATACAGGGTGTTTCTAAATGATGCGAGAAAGTTCGTGGGGTGGTAGAAGATGGCTTAAGGAACAAAATGAGGTAGGGAACCCGTATCCGGAAACGTCACCGCCGGCCGCGGTGGCCGAGGGGACTGAGGCGCTCCAGTCACGGTCTGCACGGCCACTACGGTCAGGGGTTCGAATCCCCCCTCGGGCATGGATATTTGTGCCGTCCTTAGGATTAGCTAGTTCATAAGTAGTTTGTAAGTTTAGGGACTGATGACCCCGTAGTTAAGTCCCATAAGCTATACAAACATTTGAACATTTGAAACGTCACCCAAAGGCGCTACCGAGCGTCAAAATTATAGGAGCTGGCGCCTATCGCTAGGCCACCACTCCGGCGGCGAACGCGTCATTCTATGGACACACAGACCGCCGGTGGAGAGGATGGAGCTAGAAGCTGTATGGTCAGGCCCTGTTTCCTATGAATGCAATGCTCTCTTGCCATAATAGCTGATGGTGACGTACTTGGCCTTCTCCCCATGGTTTATTGCCTCTCGAAACCTCCAAAACAATCTCCAATGTTATTACGTAGGCTTCCGCGGCCAGAGTCAGATGACATAAAAGTTTTCTGGGTATGGTACCGCGTCATGATGTAAGGCTATTACTTAAATAACCAACGTTTCGGCCAACGTTACAGTGGCCTTCATCTGGGTAACTGGTGTGAGCTGGTTGTTACTACACTTTATATTACTTTCATTTAGACATTACGTCATAATTTTTTAAAATAAGCGATGTTATTGGTGAATGTATTGCGGAAGAGTGGAACTTTATTTTTGATAGGATTCTGAGGTGGAAGGGGTGGGGGTTAGCCGTTGCCTATTGCTTCTTGCATAGCGAGACATGGTTGGTGTTCATCGGCGAATGGGGTGAGGGCTTCCGTTTCTCTCCTGCTGGCCGTGGGCCGCGCGGCGGCAGTAGCTTACTGGTGACGCTCGCGTGTTGTGATGTCAGTGCGGCCTATTACGCTGTGATGGCCGGTAGCCAAGAGGGGGCAAGCCTGAGTCCATCTTCTCTATTCATGTTATTGGGGTGTTTAACAATTTCGATGGCTTCCCTTATCTTACGTTTGACCATCCCTGGTTGCTTGGCGAGTATTCTGGCATCGTTAAATTTTATCTTCCTGCTGCAATCTTGCTGGTGTTCGGCTACTGCAGATTTATTGTGTTGGCCTAATCGAATGTAGCGTTCATGTTCCCGTATGCGTGTTGCCACTGCCCTCCCTGTCTCACCTATGTACACTTCCCCACACTCGCATTCCACCTTGTATACTCCTGATGCATGTAGTGCGTCTATGTTGTCCTTTGTAACATTGGCCGAAACGTTGGTTAATTAAGTAATAGCCTTACATCATGACGTGGTACCATACCCAGAAAACTTTTATGTCATCAATCTCCGATGTTGTACGCTGTAGCGTTGACAGCGGTACTCTGTTGTGTTTTATAGCCTAGTGGCAGGCGCCAGCACCTATAATTTTCACGCTCGGTAGCGCCGTTGGGTGACGTTTCCGGACATGGGTTTCCTGCCTAATTTTGTTCCTCAAGCCATCCTCTACTACCCCACGAAGTTTGTCGGTATCATTTAGAAACACTCGATATATAGTCACGACACTTCAAAGTGTTTGTAATTCTATGGGACCAAACTACTGTGGTTATTAGTCCCGTAGGCTTACAAACTACTTAAACAAAGTTAAACTAACCTAAGGACAAATTACACCACCTATGCCCGAGAGAGAACTCGAACCTTCGATGCGGGAAGCCCCGCGATCCGTAACGTGTCGCTCCACACCGCGCGACTACTCCCGCGTGGCCGCGACACTTCCACTTAAATGTTCAAATGTTTGTTAAGCTTATGGGACTTAACTACGGGATCATAAGTCCCTAAACTTACAAACTATTTATGAACTAGCTAATACTAAGTACGGCACAAATATCCATGCCCGAGGGGGGATTCGAACCCCCGACCGTAGTGGCCGTGCAGACCGTGACTGGAGCGCCTCAGTCCCCTCAGCCACCGCGGCCGGCACACTTCCACTGATTTTTGTTGTACGCTAAGTGAATAGCGCACCAAGTGGCTGTCAAGATACATTTCTGAATACGATATCGGATGAGTGTGAATAGTACCGTTGAAATTGATTTTACCATACTTTTTACAACAGGGAAGGTACGTAGTGGGGAAAAAATCGGCAATAACAAAAAAATACATCTGCATTTGTCTCTATTAGGTTTCCTAATAACCACCGGAATGCATGAAAAGGTTCTTTGCAGGACAGTTTATTTAAGATTATCTTGAAATTTACGACTTTTTAATCAAGAATTTCATTTTCCATTAAGAACAAAAAATTGCTAATGAACAACAGAAAGCCCAACCTTCTGCAGAAAGGTTTCTTAACTACAATTCCAGACAAATCAGGAAGTGTTGAACGTAAGAAAACTATGTTGAATGCTTTTAAAGTTTTCAAAATGAAATGCCAATATCGCACATTAATAATTTCTTCACTGACCACCGGTTTTGGTGAACTGCGTCACCATCATCTGGTCACATACATATTACAAGCTGGTCATCTTGTTAAAAAATTGGGTATAAAATAACAAGTGCAACATTGTACTTAGTCACTATATAAAAATACACAAGTTAAAAACACGACAGCTTACAAGTGTGACTAAGTGCAATATTGCATTTGTTATTTTATACCCAATTTTTTTAACAAGATGACCAGCTTGTAATATGTATGGACCAGATGAAGGTGACACAGTTTACCGAAACCGGTCGTCAGTGAATAAATTATTAATGTGCGATCGCCTCCAAACTATGTCAGGTAATCTTATATTGAATGCAATACCACCACAACTGAAGTAGAATCCTCTCAAAATTGCCAATAAAACATCGAGGGGAAAAAAAGAGAAAAAGTAAGTTTCTCAACAAAGAAGACATGACTGCAGTTCACAATTGACGTAAGTAGCCTTACAGCCATATTTTTTTTATATATACAGGGTCGTAAAAAAATGTTACACCTGGGAAAACGAACTGGATTAATATCCAAGGACGGCAGATGAAACCTGGGGAGTAATGGTTGTACTGATAATGGTTTCAATGTCGTCGGCCAGCATGTAACGTGTATAACCTTTAATAGGGAACACCTTCAACCATTATAACGCCCAGTGTTATATCAACGTGTGAAGCACAGAGGCACCATACCACTGTGACACACTCGTGCTTTCTTCTTGTCCACTAAGCGAGTCTGAAAGGACTCAAATTGTAGCCTTCAGAGTGGCGGGATAAACCATTCGGAGAGTTGGACATGCTGCATCAACTGCGCAGCGATATTTGTTACAATGGTGAACATTTTCACACCCATATCCGAGGACCTGGATGTCCACGCAGCACAGACGTCTGCGAAGATCATTGTATTGTAAGGGTTTGAGAACCCAGAAGTGTCAACACGAACTGTTGCCAAACGGCTATTAGCAGTGGGTCTAAGGGAACGCACGTTTCCAATCGCGCCACAGCATCGACGTGCGTGGGTCGACTGTTGCCGTCAGAGGATCACCTGGAAGATGGAATCGCGGGCAGCTGTCTTCACCGATGAAATCAGTCTGCCTGCACGCAAGTGATGGTCAGTTGCGCGTACGAGGTAGCCGTGGCTGGCGTTATTGACTTACCTGTCAACACATTGATGTACTCAGCCGGGCGTAAATGACAATAGCAGGAATAGATGTGAGACATTTACAGACATTTCGAGTGTAGTTTCGTTTGGGCTCTTCTTTTTGAATGGTTCATTTTTCACATTAGTGTCTGCGAGTGAAATAAACCACAGACGAGTTACACAACGATTCTTCTGCGACCTGATTGCTTCCGACTTATGCCGACACAGATTTCGTTGCCAGGTCAGTACCTCGGTAAAAGGCAGTGACTTGGCAACTTTTAAACTGCTAGTCATGCTGATCCTCTGCCTCGAGTTCCCGAAAAGTGAAACGTAAAGGAGAGGAGAGGAGGAGGGGCAGGGGGTCGGGGGGGGGGGGGGGCAGAACAAAATGTTGCACAGTGAAAGAAGTACAAAGTTCATTTTGTTAACATTTGTGAGTTCCGAAAGACTGTAAACAACCGTGACACAAATCATTTTCCTAGAACTCAACAAGATGGTTATTGATGTTGTGGTCTTCAGTTCGCAAACTAGTTTGATGCAGCTCTCCACACTACCCTGTCCTGTGCAAGTCTCTTCATCTGAGAATAAGCTCCACTGTGTCCGGACACTTGCCACGCCGGTCACTGGCCACGCCGGACATTTGCCACACTTTTACCTGCTCCGAAGGGTCGGGTGCCTCTGGCTCCTCGTCCTCCCTCCCCCCCCCCCCCCTCCGGCCGCCCGGCCCGAGAACTCGGTGGACGGTATCCCGACATATGCACACTGGTCGCTTCTGTATTTCGTAGTACGGCCGTCAGTGTAAAAGTTATTACAACGACCAAGGGCAGGCCTTTTCCTCACTACAATGGTTACGCGATAATAAGGTGTGGATGTGCTTACGCCGAAAACAGGATCATTGCAAGGGAAAGCTGCTTCCGAAGAACGAAGACGAAACGTAGAGAACACCTGTGAGGACCACCTAACGATGCGACCTATATAAGATGTAAAAAGAAAAAGAGTGCATCAGACCTCAGTATCCTTAAATAACTTAATGGTGAAGCTGGCTGGTCACAGTTCGGTTCACTAGCTTTTAATCAAAACACGGTGAAATTTGACTCAACGAAGCAAATACATTAAAAATCACTCAAATGATCCTCCTGCACACAGAACTTATAGTTAAATCTAACGCTTTTCAATTTGCAATTTCCTATTTAGGTAAAAACTCCTACAGTTCACATGTAAGAGAATTTTTTTCTACCTTCTAATATTAGGCCATACCGTCAATGATTGTAAGTTCTAAAATTATCCCTGTAACTTCAGAGCCGCAATTAGCTCCTAAAAATATCATTTTTGTTAAACTGATAAGGTACACTTTAGGTTTTAAAAAGAATATGAACTTTAGAATTGCACCTAAAACACACACCCTAAAACAGATCTGCTCTTAAGATTGACAAGTTCGGCAGCTGTAGTGTTGAAATAATTCCCATATCTCCAAAATTAGACAAGGATAGAAATAACATAATAGCAGACGTAGATCTCATGAAGTACATTTAGCTGTAGTCCTTAAAAATTTAAGTTTCTTACCATGTTGTTGATTATCTTTGATCAGGTCAGTAAAAGCTATGGAAACAAGGCAAGGAGCTTACCGTTTAAAAATAATTGTTACAAAAGAATATCATAAACAAATGTATTAGATGTATTTTTCTTATGCATGAGAAACTTTTGGAAACATATTTGATCATTTCGTCTGCAACATCATTTATTTGATAGGGTGATTTGCTTTGGATCACCAAGGGTATTTACTTTTATGTCATGTTTGCAGCAGTTCTCATTTCGAATTGTGGAGTATTTACTTCGTCTTATTCGATAAAAGAATTTCTGAAAACTGCATTTAATAACTCCGCTTTAGTGGCACTGTGTTCAGTAACATTACCGTCGCTATCGCGCAATAAAGGCATTCACTTAGTCTTTGCGCTGCTGTAGATAACATAGGACCAGAATCTCTTTGGATATTCCGCTCATTTCTAAGAAGATTTTCGTTGTGAAAAATATTAAACGAATGTCACATTAAGGCCGCGCTAAATTTCGAGCTTCAGTAAAACATCTGCAATCTTGGGGATTTTGAATTCGTCTAAATTTTCTGCGAAAGCTTTCTGTACTGTTTTATCTATCATGGGGGACCAGTTCAATCTCTTATAATTTATTTGATAGGAATCCAATGCTGTTGATACTATTCCTTTGAATGTAAGATGTAAGCCACATATGGTCTTCTCTTACATAGTTAATTTACAAAAAATGGAGACTGTCTCCTAGTAAGATCTTTTTTTTAGTAAACGTATTTAGCGTTTAGTTTTGGTGAAAACCTTTGTTACAGATTTGAGCTCGCTACAACTTTGTTTTCACTTATCCCTGTATCAGTCGTGATGCTCAGGAGTATTTGTGACGAAGAGCTTAAGTGTGTTTCCCAAAGCATTTACAATTTTAATGGGCTCGTGAACTAAATGGTCCAAATTAATTTAAAAAAAAAAAAAGCATTTAGAACAATTTCGGAAGATGTATCTGGTCAGAAGGTGTATTTTTGTCAACATACGGATGGTAGATTTAAGTCACCGCCAACATAATTGTGTGAGTAGTGTACCTATTTGTGTTGAGACTCAAGTTTTCTATGAACTGTACAGCGGCTGCATTATGAGAGTGCCGGGGTCGGTAAATTAAACTGTTCAAATGTTTGTTAAGCTTAAGGGACTTAACTGCGGGGTCATCAGTCCTTACACTTGCAAACTACTTATGAGCTACCTTATAGTAAAGACGACAATAACATCCATGCCCGATGGGGATTCGAACCCCCAACGGGGAACGGCCTCGCGCAACGCAGCATAGCGCCTCAATGCGCTTGGCCGCTCAGTTATTGATTTATTCCGGTAGTGGAGTATAACATCTGCTCACACTAACTAACAGGAACTATCGAATTCAGTTTCGCTTGTGAGCTAGTACACATATTACATTATGTTCAAATGTTTATATAGTCTATGGGACTTAACTACGGGGTCAACAGTCCCTAAACCTACAATCTACTTATGAACTACTTACAACTAAGGACGGCACAAATATCCATGCCCGAGGGGGTATTCGAACCCCCGACCGTAGTGGCCGTGCAGACCGTGACTGGAGCGCCTCAGTCCCCTCGGCCACCGCGGCCGGCATTACATTATGTTTTTTGTTTCTTTTGTAGTGCAGATCATAGGAATTATGGAATTTCCATTAAAAAACTGGAGTATTTCCTCTGCGACAGCTAAACAATGTAGACCAACAGTGTACTTTACAATAATTCTATATTCCTTCATTTCTTTATTTCAAATCTGCATGTCGTTTTTAGGTGATCTGTCAAACATAGACGCTCTTATCTATTTTTGTAAACGTATTTTCTGTCATTGATTTGAACATTGTCCCAATTCACTTTATTAACCAATATTTCGCCACAAAAGAGTAAATTTATGAGGTGTATCGTTCTTCTTTCCTCCTTTTTTTGGTCACCCAGTTGTAGCAATTAATAAATGCAAAAATGCAGTGATTAAACTTGAATAATAAGCGTTCATTCGAATTACCTTTATATCGTTCCTTTCGCGTTCCTTCCATGCCGATGGACTGTTTATATCGCAATCAGTAAGTGTGGAGGAAAGCAACCGTACAAACGGAGGGAGAATGGATCCATATTTGTGATTGGAAGAACCACACTGACATAGCCGACGGTATTGCTTTCGTTTCCCAAAAGTGATAAATATTTCGATTCTGGGATATTGAAAAGTTGTACATTTCGGCGAGATGTCGAACAAAAATATTTCTTTCGTATTGGCTGTTTCGTGTAAGATTCGAGACGGAGGTTTGGAAGCAAACAGCAGTAGTACGGGGAAGAGCGTCCCTTGCCTGAGGGGCCGCTAATCCGACTACCTGGCGAAGGGTCAGGTGTGGCAAGTGTCCGGCGTGGCAAAAGTCCGGCGTGGCAAGTGTCCGGCATCCCATCCCTTCACTGCTTGTTCATTGTACAGATTGAACAACATTGGGGAAAGGTTACAACCCTGTCTTACTTCCTTCCCAACCTTTGCATCT
The DNA here is from genome assembly GCA_026315105.1 of Locusta migratoria. Taxonomy (NCBI): domain Eukaryota; kingdom Metazoa; phylum Arthropoda; class Insecta; order Orthoptera; family Acrididae; genus Locusta; species Locusta migratoria. The sequence continues at coordinate 421,421,901 of CM048746.1, read as the reverse complement.
CTTTCATGACCTTCGACTCTAATAACCGCTGTTTGGTTTTTGTATTAGTTGAAATAACTCTTCGCTCCCTATATTTTACCGCTGCTACCTTCAGAATTTGAAAGAATGTATTCCATTCGACATTGTCAAAAGCTTTCTCCAAATACACAAACGCTAAAAACGTAGGTTTACCTTTCCTTAGCCTATCTTCTAAGAGTAATGTTGGTATTCCACAAGTTTTTCCATTCGTCTGCGAATAACTCGTGTTAGTATTTTATAGTATTTAGTTAGTATTGTATAGTAGTTATATATTACACTACTTATTTTACAGTAGTTACTGATACGGTTTTCATTTATATGGACAAGGCCGCGATGGAGTGGCTGAGCGCTCAAAGGTGCCTTGCTACGGAGCACGCGGTTGCTCGCTGTCGGGGTTTCGAGTCCTCCCTCGGGCACGGATGTCTGTTTTGTCTTTAGCATCAGTTAATGTTAGTTTAAGTAGTTTGTAAGCCTAGAGACTGATAACAGCAGAAGTTAAATCCCTTAGATTTATAAACATTGCATATGGTCATGTCAGAAAGAACAGAGACCATAACTTTATATATGTCACCAACAGGCAGTTGCCAGTATCTGTCCGACTGCATTAATTCGGTGGATCCTTTGCGAGAGTCCAGAGTTGCCTGCGAACCAGAGAAACCGATGAGCACGGGGCACTGCCATCGTACTGTGCTGTATGTTGAAAATTTGGGCCGGCCGCGGTGGCCGAGGGGACTGAGGCGCTCCAGTCACGGTCTGCACGGCCACTACGGTCGGGGGTTCGAATCCCCCCCTCGGGCATGGATATTTGTGCCGTCCTAGTTCGTAAGTAGTTCATAAGTAGTTTGTAAGTTTAGGGACTGATGACCCCGTAGTTAAGTCCCATAGACTACACAAACATTTGAACATTTTTATTTATTTTTTATTTATTTTATTTTATCTTTTTTATTTATTATTATTATTAATTTTTTTTGAAAATTTGGGCAGCTGAAGAGCAATATAGTAACTTGTTCTAACTACACATTAATTCGTTGAGTGTTCCTCCTGAAAACAGAAAGGTATTTTAATAGTGATAATGTTTGAAAAGTTATTGAGTCTGCTACTACAAGGCGATGACTTTCCACAATCATACCTTCTACAAGCATATTATTCAGAACACTAAGCATATCAAGACACCTGCGCAAGCAATAAATATATTAGGCATCCTGCACAGATACGTTGATGTAATTGACCGCTATGTAGTTACCCCACTATCACGCAACATCCATCTCTTTAAAAATAGCTACTATGCTTTTTAATAGGAGACGCAACCTTAAACCTTCAATTAAAAAACGTTAATAATAAGTCAATGAGTATTTTACATACTTGAAGCGTTTATTCGTAGACCCCAAAACGATTTGGCTGTATTCGAATTACTGTATGTTGTAGAAGTCTACGCCGAACCTAATTATAATCATACCTCTGAGGAGAGAACGTTGTTTGCACTTCTGCGTTTCCAGTCGGCCGTGCTGTGCTACGTAACGACATCGTAACGTTCCATTTTGCCGAGAGCTATATAAGTATTGGTGTGATGTCTGTTCTTTCGAAATAAGTCATCACACCAATATATGTATCATTTAGACGCAAAGATTCTGGGTTCTGTTTTCATCGCTAACGCGATTAACAACGTTAGACCTTGTGTGTAAACAGTTAAAGATTATGTGTACCACTGGAAAAATGCACAAGTAACACATGTTTTCTGAGACTTGAAGATGACATGGAATTAGCCGAAATCGATATCTCATAATAAACATAAGGTGTAGCTGTCTACACTTCACAATGCAATTCCTAACATATTTAAAAGCTGCTCAAAACCACCTACAAAAAACCTTTATAATGAGATTGTATATAATTCCACGATCAAATTGTGTTTTAGTTATTTGTAGTAATACACCCAAAGATCTGCCCTTGCTTTTAGTGCCTTGATCAGCTGTTTCAGAGGTATTACTAGGGACAGGAAAAATTCGCATTTGCGATAAATGCGAATGTAGATGCGCTCGTTGGGCCTTTCCCTGAATACGGCACAGATAGCGGCTGGAGGGCGTGGAGTAGGGGTGGTGTATCCCTACTTCTGGAACACCCTGTTCACTACCTTCAGCGTCCGGGTCTCCTCGAAAGTGTCCACACATTCCCTTTCCCCGCAAGTGTCACTCCCGCAAGTGTCACAAACTCGCTCCAGTCACGGTCTGCACGGCCACTACGGTCGGGGGTTCGAATCCCCCCTCGGGCATAGATATTTGTGCCGTCCTTAGGATAAGCTAGTTTATAAGTAGTTTGTAAGTTTAGGGACTGATGACCCCGTAGCTATACAAACATTTGAACATTTGAACCAATAGGTTGAATTGAACATGTGGGTCTAAGTGTTACAGTTAAGTACGACACATTCTTATTATACTGCCACACTCTTGAAATTAAATTAAATTATAATGCTGTAACATATTGGTCTTAATGTATATGTATTCAGGATTAGTAAGCACTTCGTTACCTGTCACCTATATTACACATTTCATGCATCACGATGCGTGTATGAAGCTTTGCTCTGTTACCATATGACGGATTCTTTGCACCGTCGTATTGTATCAGTGAAGCAAGAAGGTCCAAGTCATTCCAAAATGTTTGCTCCTGAACTACATATTTTTCTCGAAAAAATAGTGTCTTTTTTTCCAAAACAGTAAAAAGTTTTGAACAATGCAACTACAGTAAGCGATTAAGGCAGCAGACAGATGGAGTGCTCGGAGGCACAGCAGCGCCTACGTTTGTGTGACTGGAAAAGATAGCGTGATGCCACACTCAGTTGGTTTAAACACGATGAACGATATGGAAATATGTAAACAAGTCCAGTAGGAGACGTCAACATAAGTGAACTTCAAAATCAGTACGTGAGTTCAACAAGTCAGAATAATTGGTCTTTCGTACGCCCATTTTACATTCCGTGACATCGCGGCTAGCACAAGAACACTGCTACGGCAGAAATGCCTGTGTGGAGCCAGTCGATAGAAGGGGCGTCGAGCGGGTACTGGACTATGCATGTGTGAGATGACAGCTACGTTGTATGACCGTATAGGCCTCAGTGTAATACTGGAAAGGGTGTGGACATATCTGCGTCAATGGTTCGACGCCGTCTGCTGGAAGGTGGACTGGCGATATCTATTACAGGTGCGTTGGCTTCTAATGGCCAGAAACAATCAATGCTCGAGAGTTTCCTGGCGTGCTGAGCAGGAAAGTTTAGTGCTTTAGGACGAGCCTCGCTCCAAATTGTCCTACAGTCACATACGTCTTAGGTCAGGCGTGGGCAAATGCGGTGATGTGAGCAAGGGTGCCCGCGAGCGCTCACATTGCTTGCCCCCACACACCGCCAGCAACGACTTCCGCGTCATATGGCTGCTAACATTCCATGATTGCTGGCGCAAATACTGACATACGGGCTTGTTCACCTAGTGTAATTAGTACAATGGTATCGGTGTCAATTCCTTCTTGGCGTTCGAGCTAGGACAAAATTAGTGAGAGGAAAAAGAATGTGAAATATGTAACAAGAACTGGCTTCCATTAGATTTTCCCTAGGTGTTTAGACTAGCTGCTCGAGTCTGCAGTGTGTTCGGAACTAAAATCTGTCAAAGTTTTTTTCTCCATTTTAAAATGAAATTAACGAAATTGAAGATCAGAAATACTCTTACTGACGTTCAATTGACTGGAGCACGACTGTTAATAACCAGTAATCTCACTCCAAGCATCGAGATTCTAAGAAAAAAAAAATTAAACGGAATTAGAGACTGATTAAAACACACTTATAATTCTTTTTCGAAAGTACTACGTCAGTTTTGAATTTTACACTTCTCAGTCATATAGTGTGATGAAGTTAATTAACAACGGTTTAATAAAAATTCATGTATTCCTTATTTTTTATGTTATGTCTCTATTGTGTGTGTAAGCTGAAAATTAACTCGACGGGAATGACAGTTTATTTTTAATTTTTAATAGTCTATGGGACTAAACTATGGGGTTATCAGTCGACAGTTTATTCTCCTGTATTTATTAGTATTAGTCCCTCATCCTTCCCCTGCCGAAATGGAAGATATAATTTTGAACGTAGTGGCTGTCAACCTACGCGACGTAATATTATGCGATACTGCTGTCCCCATTACAGCATCACGCAATGAAATTAGTTTTTCTTCATTTGATCCTTGACGTTCTGTTGTGCTTCTATCTCAATTTAAAAAAAATTTGTAAATCTATGGGAGTTAACTTCTTTGCTTATTAGTCCCTAGGCTTACAAACTACTTAAACTAACCTAAGGAGGAAACACACTCCCATGTCCGGGGAAGGACTTGAACCTCCGACGGCGAATAACCGCGCACTCCGCAGTAAAGCGTCTTAGACCGCTCGGCCACTCCAGCACGTCTGCCTCTATCTCATATAATTATTATGAGCTTCCTCAAATACTATGCATGTTTCATGCTAAATATTCATTGGAGTGTCATACTGAAGTTATTATGAGAGGGCAAAGAATACTTGTAACTGACGCGTCAACTGTCTATCGTGTATTATTAGAAGTCTTCGACGCTGTTCGCCCACCCCTGTTTTAGACGCTACCTTGGTCAAAGCAGTAGCCAGACTGCCCTGTAGAACCACATAGCGAACAAATTCGTTTGCGGAAGCATTGACGGTAACGCTTCCTTCTTTTTGAGGGCAGTTTCAGACAATATACATTAGGTAGGTTTTAGAACCCGAACATTGCCCAGCATGCCGACAGCTCCCCTTTCCAATTTTCAGTAGCGAGAAATGAACCAGCGTAATGAAACGAACGACGAGTTCCACTACTTGCCTGCCCTGCAAGTTCGTCTGACAAATCGCGTGTCAAACGTGCCTGTCATATGGTCCGTCGCCAACTTGTTCATACCAGTCTACTTGCAATTACTGTCATCGTTTCTTGAAAGTGCCTACAAACCGCGTGGCAGCATGTTTCTCAACAGCAAATCCATACCCTCTTAGACTTCCGGTAAGACATCTAGAGTAAGGCGACCAACCGTCCCGGCTTCTGCGTGACATTTGTACTCGTAGCTACGCATTGCGATAATTACCGACAATGTCCCGCAAAATGACAAAAGTGTCACGCATTTGCGCATTCAAGTGATTTTTAAATTGTTCGTCTAAGAGCACAAGCCAAAACTATCTGTGGACGGCACGCTATGTCACACTGCTTTCAACTCAACTCATATACGAATTCATGACAGTCACAAAAAAAAAGACAATACACACACACACACGCGCGCGCGCGCGCGCGCACACATATCATCTATTTCAAAATGACAAATTCGCTAGCAGTGGAAGTTGTTTTGTTTTAAGCTGATACTGAGTTTGGTGATAGGATAACTAATTTAAAAATTTGTTTTGGTGTTTTTTCTGCGCCTTCTAAAGTACGTTTCAATAATTGGAATATTTTTCGGTTCTGAAGGTGGCAAACATGATACAATATTACCACAGTCTGTATAAATGTATTTAAAATCTGACAAGAAAATACAGTATTAGCATTCATCTTACTTCCTTCAGGAATAAAAAGGTGGTGAAATTCTGAAAATGCAACAACGAAACTGAGTGAGCATTGCATGTTTCAAGGCGAAAGAACTTCATCGAAAGAACTTGTGTAATATAGTAGTTCAAATGGTTTTAAGAAGTAGTTTTTATCAAGTTCAATTCAAGGTTTTTGCAAAAAATAATTCTTTGAGCGGAGTGAACTACTGATCAAAATGTGTGGAGCAAGATGCTCTAACAGCTGGAAGAAATAAAAGTAGTACAGACAACGAAGGTGATCGGAGAAACCTTACGGAGGAAGAATATGTAAAAACTGTCAGACTCTAAAATTCAAAAAAAAAAGGAGAATGTGAAAATATATAGCGATTAATAATTAAGAATAAAATGTTTGATGTGTTAAGTTAAAAGTAAACGAGTAGCATTACTCGGCTCGCCTAAATCTTGCCTAGTTTCAGAATGACTGGCACAATTAGTCACGTAATCTTAGTCCTCCTTCACATCCTCGAAATCGCCCGCCTTAATCTAGAGGCACTGACTGGAGCACTGTGTGGCTCAAAACCGAATGAATTCTCACGATAAAAGCGCATGTACCGTTACGATATTCTAATCACTTCTGTAATGTCAACTTTATCGTTGCAATTTTAAGTAACACTATTGTATTATGCAGTACACACTACTACTGAGATGTGTTAAGTATTAAATTTCGCTTCAAGAAAGGGGAATCCGATAACATGCAACTGACTAACATTATAACTCTCTTTTACTTTATAGAATACGTCCCATCAGCTGTGTGTAATGTATTTTACGAAATATTGTTAATTTATTTCAATACTTTTAGCGAAGACATACTAGAGATTGGACGGAAATGATTGTTTTAAGAGAATGACTTTTGTATTAATACAGTTGTTGGCTGCCATAGAAGCACTGCCACTTACAGACGCACTCATTCTAAGAACCGTAGTAGTTATTCACAGAGAGGTACTGGTGGCCGAGCGGTAGGTTCCCAGCTTTATGTCAGGATGAGGCGAAGATACATAGTGGAGCGCCAGAGGATGCTAGTAAAACAGTATTAATGTTTAAAGGTTTGTTCAGTTGTTACAAGATTTCCTGGTGTAGGAGCTAGACTTGCGGGTGACGCCTTCGGTTGCGTCAGCTCTCCGTCTCGCTGCGCCTTCCATGTGCCGGCTGCCGAGAATCGTGTGAACGGGCGGTACCCGTGCCGTTGCGTCTGTGAGTCGAAGAAGAAACCTTCAGAGAAAGTGTACTCGGTCTCACTTTCGGTCTATGCAGCTGCTTGTGGGTTCATGCCTGGAACCACTGGATTCGAATGCCGCGGTGACAGATGAACTCTTGATAGCGACTAACAGGGTTAGAACGAGAGCGTTAGCGCGCCGAGGGGATCATTGGCCTTTGACGGGACCAACCAATGAGCTGTCCTCAGGCAGCAACCATACTCAGCGTTGTGAAGACGGTAGTTCCTCGCTTCACCATCTTCCCTAGATGATGATCAGTTCGTAGTTCTGGGGCTCCATCTCCTAGCTGTGTCAAGAGGCTACTGTTTTACATCTACATCTACATAGATACTCTGCAAATCACATTTAAGTGCCTGGCAGAGGGTTCATTAACCACTTTCATAACTTTTCTCTACCGTTCCATTCTCTAATAGCGCGCGGGAAGAAAGAACACCTAAATCGTTCCGTTTTCGATCTGATTTCTCTTATTTTAGTGGGATGGTCATGTCTCCCTAAGTAGGTGGGTGCTAGCAAAATATTTTCACGTTCATAAGTAAAAGTCGGTGATTGAAACTTCGCAAACAGATCACGCCGCAATGAATAACGTCTTTCTTTTAATGATTTCCACCCCAATTCGTGCAACATTTCCGTGACGCTCCCCCCCCCCCCCCCCGTAACGTGATAAAACAAAACGAGCTGCCCTTGTCTGAACCTTCTCAATATCTTCCGTCAGTCCCACCTGGTGAGGGTCCCACAAGGGGCAACAGTACTCCAGGAGAGGACGCACAAGTGTGATGTAGGCAGTCTCTTTGGTGGAGCTGGTGCATCTTCGAAGCGTTCTGCCGATGAAACGTAATCTTTTATACGCCCTCCCCATAATATTTTGTATGTGTTCTCTCCAGTCAAAGTTGTTCGTAATTGTAACTCCTAGGTATTTGGTAGAATTTACTACCTTAAGGTTTGATTGATTTATTGCGTAATTGAAGTTCAGCGGATTTCTTTTGGTGGTCATGTGTATTACTTCACACTTTTCTTTATTTAGTGTCAATTGCCAATTTTCGCACCAAGTAGAAATTTTGTCTAAATCGCTTTGCAGTTGGTTTTGATCCTCTGTTGACTTCACTAACCGATAAACGACAGCATCATCCGCGAACAGTCTAAGGGAGCTATTCACATTGTCTCCTAAATCGTTTATAAACACGAGGAAGAGTAGGGGACCTATAACGCTTCCCTGGGGAACGCCAGATAGCACTTCTGTTTTACTCGATGACTTACCGTCAATTACAACGAACTTTTTCCTTTCTGATAGAAAATTGTGAATCTAATCGCACAATTGGGAAGATATTCCATAAGCACGCAATTTCATTAGAAGCCGCTTGTGGGGTACAGTATCAAAAGCCTTTCGGAAATCCAGAAATATGGAATCGATTTGAGATCCCTTGTCTATGGCACTTAACACTTCATGTGAATAAAGGGCAAGCTGTGTTTCGCAAGAGCGGTACTTTCTGAATCCGTGTCGACTATTGGTTAATAGATAGTTCTCTTCGAGGTAGTTCATAATATTCGAACAAAGTGTATGTTCCAAATCCTACTGAAAATCTATGTCAGTGAGATGGGCCTGTAATTTTGGGGATCACTCATACTGACTTTCTTGAATATTGGAGTGAACTGGGCAACTTTCCAGTTTTTGGGTACCGATCTTTTGCTGAGTGATTGGTTGTATATGATAGCTAAGTATGGAGCTATTGCGCCAGCATACTCTCAGAGGAATCTAGTTGGTACACAATCTGGCCCGAAAGATTAGTTTTCGTTTAGTGACTTAAGTTGTTTCACTATTCCAGGAACATCTACTTCGAAATTTCGCATGCTGGCACCTGTTCTTCGTTCGATTTCTGGAGTGTTTTCTTCGTCATCTTTGGTGAACGAATTTGGGAAAGCTGTGTTTAGCAATTCTGCTTTAGCAGTACTGTTATCGGTAGTATTACCGTTGATATCGCGTAGTGAAGGTATTGTTTGTGTTTTGCCGCTAGTGTACTTCACATATGACAAGAATTTCTGCGACTTTTCTGACAGATTACGAGACAGGATTTCGTTGTGGAAACTATTATAAGCTTCTCGCATTGAAGTCCGCGCTAGTTTCCGTAGAAGATATCCAGTCTTGCGGATTCTGTGTCTTTTATAATTTTGAATGCGTTTTTCTTTGCTTCTGCAACAGTGATCTGGCCTGTTTTGTGTACCACGGGGGGAGGGGGGGGGCAGCCCAGTCTTTTATTAATTTATTTGGTATAAATCTCTCGATATTATGTCTTTGAAAGTGAGCCACAACTGATCTTCACTCGCATTTTTAGTTCTGAAAGACTGGAGACTATCACTCAGGAAAGCGTGAAGCGAATTTTTATCTGCTCTTTTAAATATATTTTTCGTTTATTTTTGGTGCATTTGGAATTTTTATATTCAGCCTCGCTACTACAACTCTATGTTCGTAATCCCTGTATCTGTTTTGATGCTCTTTACTAGCTCAGAATTATTTCTTGCTAGGAGATCAAGGGTATTTTCGCAACAATTTACTATTCTAGTGGGTTCATGAATTAAATGTTCGAAGTAGTTTTCAGAAAAACATCTAGAGCTAGTTCGGACGATGTTTTATATTTGCTTCCGGTTTTGCCAACATATCGAGGGTAAATTAAAGTCGCCACCGATTAGAACAGTATGCTTCGGGTACCTGTCTGAAATGTGATTCAAGCTTTCTCTGAACATCTTGTTTAAATGTTTGTATAGCTTATGGGACTTAACTACGGGGCCATCAGTCCTTGAACTTACAAACTACTTATGAACTAACTAAGACTAAGGACGGCACAAATATCCATGCCCGAGGGGGATTCGAACCCCCGACCGTAGTGGCCGTGCAGACCGTGACGGGAGTCCCTCAGTACCCTCGGCCACCGCGTCGCGGTGGAGTAGCCGAGCGGTCTAAAGCGTCTCGCTGCGGAGCGCGCGGTTGCTCGCCGTGGAGGTTCGAGTCCTCCCTGGGGCATGGGTGTCTGTGTTTGTCCTTAGATTCGTTTATCTATGTTTAAGTAGTTTGTAAGCTACGGACTGATGACCACGCCGTTTGGTCCGATAGATTTACAGACATTTGAACATTTCGGCCACCGCGGCCGGCTGAACATATTGGCAATTGCATCGTCTGAGTCAGAGGGCCGATAAAAAGATACAATTACTAATTTATTCCGGTTGTCAGATGTAACCTCTACCCATATCACCTCACAGGAAGCATCTGCCTCAATTTCGCTGCAGGATAAACCGTTTGTTACAGCAATAAACACGCCAACCCATTTTTTATTTATTCTATCCTTTCTGAAGGCCATTTGGCCCTTTGTAAATATTTCGGCCGAACTTATCTCGCGTCAGCCACCTTTCAGAACCTATAACGAATTGTGCCTCAGTACCTTCTATAAGCGCTTGGAGCTCTGGAACTTTCCCAACACAGCTACCGCAATTTGCAACTGTTACACCAACTTAAATGTTGGCCAGTCAGGTGTATCCGTTAGAATTTATACCTGATTGGCCTACATTTAAATTAGAGGATGGAGCTTACAGTATATAAAGAATGACTGCAACTACGTGTACAGCAGTCAACATTAAACCTTTAGGCAGCTCCAGCTGAAAACATCCGGAGGCTAACATTACGGTATACTTTATTCTTATTTTAAATACTCAAGTTAGAATTGATTTATCTTTCTAATAATATATTATGTGTCATTACAGTTGTGGTCTGATGGTCATGTAAATGACCGAATCCGATTACCAGTGATGTTTGTTTGTTTGTAAATCTATCGGACCAAACTACGTGGTCATCAGTCCGTTGCTTACAAACTACTTAAACCTAGGTAAACTAACCTAAGGACAAACACACACACCCATGCCCCAGGGAGGACTCGAACCTCCACGACGAGCAGCCACGCGCTCCGCAGCAAGACGCTTTAGACCGCTCGGCTACTCCACCGCAGCATTACCAGTGAAATAAAAGAAATTGCGATCTAGACTGCCTTGAATTAATAATTGCATATAATATCGCTGTTATCTACAATGTTCTCAAAAACAAATATTTTTGTAATGATTATGGTCCATACATATGCTTATAGGCAGTCGTTATTATCCCACGAGCCACATGCGACTGGAATGAGGAAGTGACTGTGATGCACAAAGTACCCTCCACGAAATGCCGTCAGATTGCTTGCGGAGTAGTAGCTGTAGATCACTGCTTATCAACCTTTCCAAGTAAAAATATTCTGGCGACTCCCCTCCTCACTAATCATAACAAACTATGTTTTCTCAAAGAAAACAAATTTAATCTTCGTTTCTTTGGTACAGCTTTCTTGGACGATGCTTTATGAGTATTTTTCGGAATGGAACATATTATCCTATTTTTACATGAATTCCGACAGAAAAATATGTTTTCTTAATGAGTGTTTCGCATTTCACGCAAGACTCAGAAGTGAATTATGCTCTTTAAGAAACGTCCACTGTATATACAAAGTAGATCTTTTTTTAGATTTTTTTTTCACAATTACATATTGTATCATGTTATTTTAGCTATCCATTGGTTACTGAAAATTTAGTTTTCAGGCTTTGCGCTTCTTCATCATTAACACACTGTGTGATGGCGTCGATATTGGCCACAACGCAGGCGGTCCGCGCAAGTCGCAGCGCCAGTAGAAGACGAGCGATAACTCCGTCTAAGGTACTTCGACCGCCGGGGGCACCTTCAGTCTCGTTACCTCTCAAAGACGTTCTAAAAATTAACTAGACTCACCAACGGCGCTGCTGTCCCGGGATAATTTGAACATTCGGCCGGCCGCCATGATAGTGGCAAGCATCAGATAAGTGTGAGTGTTGTTCGGACATAAATTGTCTATTATGTAGCTACTGCGGTATATATACTCAGTTGGTAGTTTCGTCTGTACTGTTTGACTATTGCAGTATACATGAAACACGATGGTGAAGAGCTGCCCAGCGTTTAAATGCACAAATCGATTTAAGAAAGCAACAAAAAGAACGAGTACTGTCTTCCCATTCACATTTGTCAGGAATACAAGTCTCCCTACTAATGGTGTTCAGATTTAGTTACTCTTTCTTAACAGGCTGTTAGTCAAGACAATATAGAATTGAATGAAATATAAACAGGTTTTTACGATACTGGTAGCTCTTCGAAACGAGCTACTTTAGGCAGTACTGGTGGACAGGAAGCGTGATTCTGTAAAATAACTATTGGGGGCACGAGATCAGTTGCCTCAATGTAGTTCGAAGTTTTCTGTATGAAATTAATATTAGCAGCTTGTAACATGGAATTTACAGGTCATAAGCTTTACAAATAGGTATAACAACTGAAAGAGGTTTCTAGAATTGTATACAGTTTCATACATGAATGACACATAGCCACAATGGTTGCACATTGTGAAGTTGAACCCTATGGCGATAGTTGCTGACTCTTGAGCTGTTCACGCTACTGTAAGATATATCGCTAATTTGCTTACAGCATTTAAAAGCAAATATTCGTGCAAGATACCCTGATGCTAGTGTTAGATGCACTTAGTTAAGAAAAAGTTATGGCATACTTTGTGTTCTAAAAGAATTTGACAGTGGCTGCTTGCTGTATTCACAAGACACTATTTTACAGTTATGTATATGATGGGACATTTCGTTTTCATAGTCAGTGTTTTAACATTAGCTGTTTTAGGAAGCTCTGTTTCATTTTTTGAGGCTATAAAATGTGTAAATATTGGAGAATACAGCGGGCACTCAAACAAAGACGTAAAGTGTTGCGAAACTCTTCTGTAATTAATGTTTGTACAGAAGTTTCACGATCGTAGAATTTACTGGCATGCCCTTCAGCATGACTCCAGGGACCTTGGCACGTGTTACATCACACTTGCCATTTGGATACTACCAACTAACACCAGTCCCTCAGAGCTACGGAGGTTGGACTATTCATTATCCCTTCCTTACTTCTCTCTCTCTCTCTCTCTCTCTCTCTCTCTCTCTCTCTCTCTCTCTCTCTCTCTCTGTGTGTGTGTGTATCCATCTTTCACTGTTAATCAAAAACGTTTTAGACAAACCCTATATCCTCTCTGGTTTGGATCAGTACTGATATGCAGTATATCTCACTTTCCTAAAACACCACCCTCATGACCTAAGCCGTGAATTACTTTTCCGTTCCGTTCCCATCCCTTTTTCTTCCCTTCTCTCCCACCTGAAGAAGGGACTGTGTTCCGAAAGCTTTTCCTTTTTCGCCCCTTTTTTTCTTTTTCTTAATTTGTGTCACTATCGGCGGTACAGCACAAAGGTAAGTACTGGCAGGCCAATGTATCTCGTTTGAAAAATAATTTACTGAGAAAGCGAGACACGCAAGTCGCCGAAGTGGCGTCCAATTGAAAGACTTGCACCAGGCCAATGAGCCACACGAAATTATTATTATTATTATTATTATTATTATTATTACTGAGAAAGTGCCAGATAATCGTGTTAGACGATACATTCCGTTCATAACTGCACTTACAACGGTAAAATACTAAATAATTCGTTTTAGTTAGGAAGAAGAAACGCTGTTGGCCGATTTCTACACCATATGTGTAATAAATATACACACAACCAATGGTTGCTGTATAGTCAAAGAGTATGAAACCGTTTTGTAGTTATATATTTAAGGGAGACATAGTTTTCGCGACTTTACTCGAATGAATACACACTCTAATCAAAAGAGTCTTACGCACATTTAAAGTTCGCGCGGAAGTTTGCCACCATAATGGCCGCCGACGCACTGTTCAATTTGCCCACTGATGGCGGTCGGCCGCTTATGGGATTGTAGGGACCTAGGAGGTGGACTAAAGGGAGATGGCATTATCAATGCCGAGCACATACGTCAGTTGAAGCCTCTCCGCCATCTTGGTCAATTTGGGAATGCTATTTCTCCGTTCAAACTATGTGTTAAATCGATCCTCTTACTGTTAGTGCACTGAACTGACAGTCACTGCAAAGTATTTACTTTCAAAAATGTTCAAATGTTTGTACAACTTATGGGACTTAACTACGGGGTCATCAGTCCCTAAACATACAAACTACGTATCTACTACCTTATACTAAGGACGGCACAAATATCCATGCCCGAGGGGGGATTCGAACCCCCGACCGTAGTGGCCGTGCTGACCGTGACTGAAGCGCCTCAGTCACATCGGCCACCGCGGCCGGCTATTTACTTTCAAACAATATACTTTCTTGAATAAATAATAGTAAATACTCATCATAATATATATTTGAAAACTTAATTTTAACGGCTAATTTGCACTCTTTTACCACGTTGTACATCACGGCAAAACCGCCGGACGTTTTATTCCTGTTTCAAGTGACATAAAACCTCAGCTCTACAATATGAACGCTTCTCCATAACTTAGCAATATGGCGGAGGCAGGCTTCACTTTTTCAGCGTAAGGCCGCCTCCCTGTATTCTAATCTCCTTGGTAGGGCCTTCTAACCTCGCTGCATGCTTCGCGCGCCGGCGTACCACAGCCACGACAGCCAATATAGCAGTCAGTACGAAGCAGAACTAGGAGTGCTACAGTTACAGGAGACACGTCCACAGCGATCCAGCAGTCTGCATTAGCTCAAGCCGGAACACAACTATTGACTGATGTAGGAGGGATCATTGCAGAACTGTATTGTAGCTAGGGATAAAATATCCGACATAAGAGTTGAGTATATGTGAACTAACCACTTCTTTTAGGCCTTGTCCACTTTCTTGCTACTCACAGCCCTCCTCCTTCTGCTGCCGCATCCCGAAGTTATAAAGCATTGTATTATAACGTAGTCTGTAATCTATTCAGTTCAAATAATTTTCTGAGAAGGGCAACCACAGTTTAAATAAATGAAATATATCGCAATTTGCAATCAGTTATGGCTTCATTGTACTAGGTTTAGATGGAATACCAAAGTTCGGCGAATGAAAATTTGTGCCCGGCCGGGATTCGAAACCGGGATCTCCTACTTGCTCCGTCACCGAGGACACAGTGACCAGCCCGGCTGCAGAGGACTCTTCCCTGCAAGTCCCCGTCACACCCAAATCTCCATTCGCCACGCTGTCTCTTTCCTACACCACAGCCTATTTGTTCTGTAATGCTCGGAGCCACAATAGGAAAGAGACAGCGTGGCGAATGGCGATTTGGGTGTGGCGGGAGACGTGCAGGCAAGAGTCCTCTGCAGTCAGGCTGGTTACTGTGTTCTCGGTGGCGGAGTGGTCAACGCGTCTGCCTAGTAAGCATGAGATCCCGGGTTCGTATCACGGCCGCGTATACATTTTCATTCGCCGCACTTTGGTATTCCGTCTAAGCCTAGGACAGTGAAGTCATAACTGATCGCAAATTGCTATTTATTTCATTCATTGAACGCTGTAACGTCGTCAAAATATATATCAGCTTAAATACATTTTGATAAAATTCAATACGCAAAAACCACGCCGGCCCCGGTGGCCGAGCGGTGTGCGGCGCGCCAGTCACAGTCTTCACGGTCGCTGCGGCCGAGGGTTCGAATCCCCCCTCGGGCATGGATGTTTGTGTCGTCTTTAGTATAAGGTAGTTCATAGGTTTGTAGTTGTAAGTTTAGAGACTGATGACCCCGCAGTTAAGTCCCTTAAGTTTAACAACAATTGAATATTTTTTTGAGTAAACACCACAAAAACTAAAAATTAACTACAATAATATGAAGTCCTGGGTGCAGATGTATTGAGATAAAATCGCTTTGCAGTTAAAACGTGTTTATTTAAACACAACCAGTTTCACATCGATATAGATGCATCTTCAGGTAAAACATCTGTGAATAGAAAATACATCTGAACTAATCTAAAAGGAACAATAACTCTAAGAATTTTTAAATATTTCAAAAAATGTTATCAAAAGGATTGCCGAAAATACTTACTAAAAATGATTGCAAGATATATAAGAAAAAAAAACAGCGTCCAGCGTTAAAAAGGCCTTGCTAAAATACTCTCACAATAGAGTGTAGACGTCATTTGATAAATAACATTCCCGATTTATCCATTCCGAAGAAACCAGCAATGTGAGTCTACAATCGAGAACACATTACGGTCAGAATTGCTACCCACGGTCAACAAGCTCACTGTAAGTGGTCAGTATAAACTGCGTAAAAACAAACTATTAGAAAAGCGTGTGATAGGAATCATACCTTGAACCGCTTACCAGCAACAGACGGCACCTCCAGAACCAAGACGTGCTGCGATCGCGGTACGTACCAACAAGTGCATACTGAATCAGACAAAAGTGCTAAACGTATTATATGAACAACGAAAACTGACGTAACACGCCGTTGACGGCGGACAAATGAAGCCTGGGCACCGCGTACAGAATTTACACTGCTGTTCTTTTAATGATAAAATCCAAATCATAAAATATACAAATGATCTACTAAATTATATACTCTTCTTTCAACATGATAACTTGTCAGTCACTTGAGCAAAGCTATCGTGAACACAAATAATGAAAATTTGCTAAGGCATTATAATGTCTCAGTTCTACTTTGTTGTTAAGGGATGAACCAGGAGTCTGCTTAAATGCTTTCATAATGTGCATCTCTTCCATGATATTCGACGTATTACTTTTCACCCCTAAATAAAATGTTCATGTTACTCTCTATTTTGGAAACTGAGTGGCCATTGTCTTTTTTGGCCGTTTTTGGAGCCCTTCAAGTTTACATGTACTTGAAAACGAACGGCAAAGCTACGCCCAGTCTGCCGATATATTTCTGTGGGAAGTCATTACAATAAATCTCGTAAACATCCGCGCCCCTATATTTATTGTTTGCAGCCTTTTCTTTATACCTGTATCTGTTACCTACATTCTTAGGAATAAGGAACGCTGGTCTGATGCCTTTCTTTACTAACCTTCTACCAAAACGTTCCGAAACTTGATTAACATATGGTATCCTCTGATATCTACATTTACAAGAGCAATCTAGCGGTCAACGGCGTGTTATCCTGAGTTCATATCACACATTTAGCACTTTAGCGCTTCAAATGTTCAAACGTTTGTTAAGCTTAAGGGGCTTAACTGCGGGGTCATCAGTCCCTAAAGTTACATTGTGAACTACCTTATACTAAAGACGACACAGTCATCCATGCCCGGGGAGGGATTCGAACCCCCGACCGTAGGGGTCGTGCAGACTGTGACTGGCGCGCCGCAGACCGCTCGGCCACTGCGGCCGACCACAGCGCTTTCTGGTTCTGGAGGTGTCGTCTGTTGCTGGTAAGCGGTTCATTGTATATTCCTATCACACACCTTTCTAATTGTTTGTTTTTACGCAGTTTATACTGACCACTTACAGTGAGATAGTTGACCGCGGATAGTAATTCTGACCTTAATCTGTTCTCGATTTTACACTCACATTGCTGGTTTCTTCGGGGTGGAAAAATCGGGGATGTTATTTATCAAATGACGGCCACATCCTATTGTGAGAGTATTTTAGCAAGGCGTCCTGAAAACTGGAAGCTGTTTTTTAAATATCATGTACTCATTTTAAAGTAAGTAATTTCGCCACTCCCTTTGATAAATTTTTTTGAAATATTTAAAATGTCTTAGAGTTATTGGTCCTTTTAGATTAGTTCAGATCTAATTCCTATTCACAGATGTTTTAGCTGAAGATGCATCTATATCGATGTGAAACTGGTTGTGTCTAAATAAACACGTCTTAACAGCTAAGCGATTTTATCTCAACAGGTCTGTACCCAGGACTTTATATTATTGAAGTTAATTTTTAGTTTTTGTGGTGTCTTGCACTAGCCGTCACTGACTTATAAGATCGTCAAAACTTTGCATTTCTTTAGACTCGCTAGGGGAAGTGTAAAATCAAGTCAGCGTTAGCGTTGTTACAGTTATTCAGTTACATGCAGGTGGTGTGGCGAAAATAAATGAAAAATCACCAATTTCAAGACGTACTTTTTAATGCGTCCTCACACTCCAACAGCCCAGCGGAAAAAGAACGTGAGCATCCGTTTTCGGGTCCCGCGCTACGTGCGCTCCTTTTTCATACATAAAATAGTTCCCACTAGAATATAATTAAACATCCTTACAAGTATTGCATAAATGTAAAATGTACATAGAAGCAAAATCTGCTTCCGATTAACAATAATTTCCAGTTGTATTCAGTTTATTTAACAATATTTTTCGCCCGATATGGCGCATTAATACAAACTAGCTGCCCCTTTTTTTCCCTATCGATTATATTGTCGCGATATTCGAATACTTGAATATCGATCCAGTAACATTATATCTGACTATCGATCCTATACGAAAACCAGACAGCGGTGATTACAGTCGAAGGTCAAGAACGGGACGCACAGGTTGGGAAGGGAATAAGACAGGGTTGTAGCCTTTCCCCAATGTTGTTCAATCTGTACATTAAGCAGGCAGTGAAGGAATGGAGGGAAAAATTTGGAGTGCAGGGAGAAGAAATAAAAACACTGCAGTTTGCCGATGATATAGTAATTCTGTCAGAGACCGCAAAAGATCTGGAAGAGCAATTGAATGGAATGGACAGTGTCTTGAAAGGACGATATAAGATGAACATTAACAAGAGTAAAACGAAGGTAATGGAATGCAATGTTAGAAAATCAGGCCATGCTGAAGGAATTAGATTAGGTAATGAGACAATAAAAGAAGTAGATGAGTTTTGTTATTTGGGTAGCAAGATAACTTCTGATGGCCGAAGTAAAGAAGATATAAAATGCTGAATGGCTATGGGAAGAAAAGCGTTTCTAAAGAAGCGAAACTTGTTAACATCCAATATTAATTTAAATGTTAGGAAGTCCTTTCTGAAAGCATTTATCTGGAGTGTAGCATTGTATGGGAGTGAAACGTGAACGATAAAGAGTTGAGATAAAAAAGTGTCAGAAGCTTATGAAATGTGGTGCTACAGACGAATGATGAAAATTAGATGGGTAGATAACGTAACTAATGAGGAGGTGCTTAACCGAATCGGGGAGAAAAGGAGTTTCTGGCATATCCTGACTAAGAGAAGGGATAGATTGGTTGGACACATTCTGAGACATCAAGGAATTGTCAACTTAGCATTAGAAGGAAGCGTGTGGGCTAAAAATCGTAGAGGGAGGCAGAGGGACGAATACAGTAAGCAGATTCGAAAGGATGTAGTTTGCTAGACGTATTCTCAAATGAAGAGACTTGCACAGGACAGGGTAGCGTGGAGAGCTGCATCAAACCAGTCTGCGGACTGAAGATCACAACAACAACAACATCGATCCTGTAACACTATAGGTGTTTGTGTATTGAATTTTATCAAAATCTATTCAATTCCTGATAAAAGTTGTACAAGGAACTCCGTAATGTTAACATTAAATACATTTGACTTAGGCATACATTTTTGTATTGGTGAACCTCTAGATATTGTATGGTACAAGTACTTCCTCCTGTGACGGGGACTCCCAGAGGAAGATTTTCCGACCTTCCTGGGGGTCGCGACCCACAGGTTGAAAAACACTGGTGTAGATGAACGCCGGATAGTAAACAGGAGTGTCGGTCCCAGAGCCTGGGAAAGCGGCCTTGATGAGGCTAGGTAGGGGTCGAGGTCGCTGGAGGCTCCAGAGCGGCGCAATAATCGCCCGCGTCGGGCAGCGCGGCTTCCAGCTCCAGCGGCAGGGAGCGGCGCGCCCACTTTCTCCAGCGGCCGCCTTTTTCCGCTGGAACCGGTTGCCGGCTCCACATTTCGTGCTTGCTTACCCCTTCGCCCCTCTGTCTTCCTCTCCCGCCACATCCCCGTTCCCCTCGTCCCGCCGGCTTTCTCCGGTGCGTTAGGCGGCGAAGAAATTTCTAAAATTCTCGGCGTAAAAAACAAATCCTCGTGAAATCTTCGCCGTCAGTCGAGGAACTCTGGGCACCCTCGGGCCCTCGGGGAACCCCTCCTCCCGTAACCCTGCTCCGGAAGGCAGCGTGCACCACGTTCCGGCCGTATCGGCTCGCGAGGTCCACCAGAGGGAGGGATTACGAAAGGAGGAAAGTGAAGATGCCGGCTGGCGTCACGTGCCGGGGAAAGGGAAAGCACTCCGGCAGGCGCGGGCGGTAAAACTCGGTGGCCGGGACGCGCTGCGGCTAGTGGTCCGGAAGACCAGAGTGCTAGCAGACGCCACACCACAGCACAGCACCTCGAGATGAGCGCCGTGGCCGTCAGCGGGAGCGTGCCGGCGGCATGCGCCGACAAGAAGCAGGACACCAACAGGTACGTCGCCTCCCATTGTTACGAAGTCATCCTGAAGCCTGGAGCATCGTCACGGAGTGGCTACATCGCGGTCTTCTTGAGTAACAGGACGCAGAACATTCACCTGCAGAGAGAGAGAGAGAGAGAGAGAGAGAGAGAGAGAGTAGCGATGACAAGGGATACTGGCAGGAGTGTCCCACCGATGAACAGGGCCGTTGCAGTTCATTTATAAAAACCGTCCGGTTTCGGTGCTCCAGAAGCACCATCTTCAGGCCCCATACACGTACTGATAGTTCCAGATCAAAAGTCGTGATAAAATAGGGGCCACTGTGATAACCGGCTACTGCCGAAACCTTCAATAGGCATGGCTATTGAAGAATTTGTGCAAGTAAAAATTTTTTGTTGAACCTTCTGGTTGTATGAAATAAATCGCTATTCGCGATCAGTTATGGCTTCACTGTTCTAGGTTTAGATGGAATACCAAAGTGCGGCGAATGAAAATTGTGCCCGGTCGGGGTTCGAACCCGGGATCTCCTGCTTACTAGGCAGACGCGTTGACCACTCCGCCACTGAGGATACAGTGACCAGCCAGACTGCAGAGGTCTTTTCCATTTGCCACACTGTCTCTTTCCTATATCACAAAAAATGTTCAAATGTTTGTTAAGCTTATGTGACTTAACTACGGGGTCATCAGTCCCTAAACTTACAAACTATTTATGAACTACTTACGAACTAGGACGGCACAAATATCCATGCCCGAGGCGGGATTCGAACCCCCGACCGTAGTGGGCGTGCAGACCGTTACTGGAGCTCCTCAGTCCCCGCGGCCACCGCGGCCGGCCCTATATCAACAGACTATTTGTTTTGTAATGCACGCGTAACGCACGCAGCCACAATGCTGTATTCTCGCACCAGGGAGACCATTCCGGTTGTATGGTCGTGGTCGAAGAAACATTTCTGCTCCTGACGTTTCGTTCAAATGTTTGTAAATCTATCGGACCAAACGGCGTGGTCATCAGTCCGTAGCTTACAAACGACTTAAACCTAGGTAAACTAACGTAAGGACAACACACACACACACACCCATGCCCCTAGGGAGGACTCGAACCTCCACGGCGATCAACCGCGCGCTCCGCAGCTTTAGACCTCTCGACTACTCCACCGCGGCTGACGTTTCGTCCAGAACTGCGCTGGACATCTTCAGAGGTGCTTCTGGTAGCGGTGAGTCCGTCCGACTGCTGTCTAAAAGGGGCGTAGTCAAGTGTTCACGCGCGCAGCAGAGATAAGGCTTGTCAGAGATAAAACAGCAACTATCGAAAGTCGATTGTCAAGGATAAAAGCGTAACTACCTACTCTGAAGAGCCATATGTCAATATGTCACTAAGTTTCATAGCTTCTTTCTTTCTATTAAAATTATCCCCATGTTTGTATATTTCGATTGCTTCTCTGTACAGCCGTGGACCCAGAAATCTCATTTCGGAAAACTTCATTTCGTAATTTCCTGATTGAGAAACGTGATCAGCTACAGCTAATTTCTCAGTTTTACCTAGTCAGCAAAGATTTTTGTGTTCTTTCAGTCTTGTATTCACCCTACTTCTTGTAGTATCAATATACACTATTCCACAAGAACAGGGAATTCTGTACACCCCACTACATGATAGAGGAGGGCGTTTGTCCTATACAGATTGGAGTGCAAATCAAAAATGTTTGTAAATCTATCGGACCAAATTGCGTGGTCATCAATCCGTAGCTTACAAACTACTTAAACTAAGGCAAACTAACCTAAGGACAACACACACACACCCACACACACACACACACACACACGCGCTCCGCAGCGAGGCGCTTTAGATCACTCGGTTACTCCACCGCGGCGATTGGAGTGCCTTACGTATCTATTTTTGTTGGTTTAAAAACCGGTCTGATAACGTATTTTTGCAAAATCTTTCCTATCAGACCCGTGACTGTTTAAATAAAGGGGAGAGAAACCGTGTTCTTCCGCCGCTGTGTTTTATTGCTGCCTGTTTGTCTACTGTTTCTTCCACCACCACCATACAACCCGTAAGATTCAACAGCAACTATTTCAGCCGGTCGTGAAAGCCTTGACTGTATAAATTTTAAGTTGCTTGTCAGTTTTAATATTTACATCAGTGATGATGTATATGATGGAGGTATTAACCATTTGTGTCTCAAAACGCCGTTTGAGAGCTTGTGGTGAATTCCCTGTTTGACAATATCACAATTTTCGGCGGTAACTGAAGAAAAAAGAAGTGACAACATACGAGTGTATTTGAACAGAAACATAACATTAGTAGCTAACGTAAGACACACTTGTGCCACAAGCTGCTCGTGTAGATAAAGCTAATTAGAAATTTCAACTATCATTTGTCTCGGAAAATGTTCAGTGTTGGCACCTATGAGCCAAAGTAGTTATCCTCTTATTTTCACCCTTCTTTAGCTTTATAAGTTTCGAATTAACCTAACAATCGTCGTTGTAAGCAATCAGTAAAATAAAAATAAATAAAATATGCACAATATGTGGAAAGAGATTAGTATGCAAGATAAATTTGCGTATAGACACATTGATGTGACAAATTTTTTAATAGAACCAAATTATATGAGAGTCCTGCAAGCCACTATACGGTGTTCGGCGTTACTACTCATTTCCTTTCCTGTTCAAATGTTTGTAAAGTTATGGAACATAACTGCAGTGGTTATCGGTCCCTAAACTTACAAACTAACTTATCCTGAGAACAACACAAACACCCATGCCCGAGGGAGGACTCGAACCTCCAACGTGGAACGGCTGCGCGCACCGTAGTGCGCTCGGCTATTCCGCCGCGGCTTTCTTTCCTGTTCCATTTCGGATGTGCTGCGAGGGAAAAAACGACTGTCTTCCTACGAATTCTAGATTTTCTTGTCTTTGTGGCGTACGATGGGGGACAGCAATCTACTTCGAATATAGCTCTTCTAAATCTCTCCAACAGCGCTGCACCAAAAATGCGTCTATTCTAGTGCTCCGTACCTCAGTGAAAAATGAACCTCTGCAGGATTTATTATTTGTTCGTCCGTCCCTACGTCTGTGTATTTGACTGTTAAGGCACCTTTTTCTCAAAAACGGATAAAGACGTAAGTTTGAAAAATACGACACAAATTTACGAAGATCTATTGTCTTTTGGAAGAGTCAAATAATGGGCCATTTTCGGTACTTGCACATTCACTTATCAAGACCCATAGGGTACTACCCTGTGACACATAATCATGAAATTTGGCAAGATGCATGATTTCGCCGCGCAGGAGTGGCCCTCGGGCATGTGTGTGTGTGTGCCATCTTAGCATAAATTAGTTTAAGTAGTTTGCAAGCCTAGGGACTGATACCACTGCGGTTTGGTCCCATATCTTTACAGACATTTCAACATTTTATTTATTTTTCGCAGTGCAAGTGAAGCAGAAAACTAGTTTGTAATTATACGATACAAAAACTATTTTGTGGTATTATAAAATTAAATTGTATTTGTAATCTGTCAAAAATCTCAGTAGGGACTTTGATCTGATTTTCAGCACTAGGTGGCTTACAGTAATAGGTAGAGTGGATCGCGAACTAGATTTGTATAATAATTTACTAATACCGCTACTAAGTGATAATCGTCTGAGCTAAGACAAAGTGACGTCGCAGCTCTGTGAAAACGGAAGGAAGAAAGATAAGGGTTAAACGTACCATCGACATCGTGGTCATCAGAGACGCTCTGTGAAAGCGACGCCTTTACTATCTGGTGGCGATAGACGTCAGGCCACACAATTTCCGCATCACGTAAGCTCATTCTAGATACAAACCTTTTCTGGGCGGTCTGTGTCTATAACGTATAGAACATCCGTAATATGTAAAATCGAAGTAATTTCGATAATTAATGTAGCATTTTATACCCATTATGTGGATGGTATTTTGATATCTCATAAAACATGGAACAAAGTGTTCCGCAGAACAGTTCGACATTTGAACAACCAACTTATAAAATTGAATGAACATGTGATTTTTGAAGTTTTTATACGGAACATTAGGCAAAGATTGGATGAAGCAGGGGATAGTAAGTAAAACACGAATGTGTAGCTTTGAGTGATGAAATAAAGAAGACAGTGGAGCTCAAAATAAATAAAAACACGAGGCATAGTAGAAATCCTATGACACTACCGGAAACACTAAATTCAATTAATGAGAACGGAAAATATTGAAAGACATCAAATCAGCATGGAAAATGGATTAAAGACTGCTAAAAATTTACAGGAAGTGTAAATAGCTATGCAGGAATGCCGAGAATAAATATGTAAGCATAAATACCTATGGAAAACATAGATACCACGGATACAACCGATTAAAGAGACGTTGGGAGGAAAGACAAGGAGTTACATGAGTATCAAGATCTCAGATCTTAAACCAGTACTAAACAAAGAAGGAGTATGTAGAAATAAACTTGCAAGTGAACAGAATAGGAAGTAGATAAGATGAGATAGGAGATATACGATACTGGGAGAAGAACTGACAAAGCACTGAAGGACCTAAATAGAAACCCTGATGTAGGCGACATTCTCCGAGAACTACTGATGAACAAACCCAGCCATTACAAGTAATCTTCCTGGAGTGCAAAATTAAGAGACAGTGAAATATTTTCAGACTTCAAGAAGTTTGTAATAATGACAATTCCAAAGGAAGCAGGTGAAGGTAGGTGTCAATATTGCAGAAGTTCAATAAGTCTTGATTTCAAAATACGAACACGAATTATTTACAGAAGAATGGAAAAAAAAACTGGTAGAATCCGATCTCGGGGAAGATCAGTTTGGATTTAGCAGGGAACACGGGAGGCAATACTCACCTTACGTCTTATCGTGGAAGATCATTTAAGGAACGGTAAACCTACATCTATAGCTCTTAGAGAAAGATTTATACCATGTGCGTTGAAATATCTTCTTTCAAATTCCAAAGATAGCAGGGTTAATATGTAGGGAACTAAATGTTAGTAATGAGGGAGCAGTTATGAGTCGAAAGGCATAAAGGGACGCAGTGGTTGGGAAGGGAGTAAGAAAGTATTGTAGCCTTTCCACAAATGTTATTCAATCTTTACATTGTGGAATCTGTGAATGAAAGCAAGGAGACATTTGGAAATGTAATTAAAGTTCAAGAAAAAGAAATAAAAACCTGATGAGGTCGTAAATCTGTCGGAGGTATCAAAGGACCTGGAAGAGTAATTGAACGGAATGGACACTGTCTTGAAAATAATGTATAAAACGAACATTACTAATGGAATATAGTCGAATTAAATCAGGCAACGCATAGGGAATTACTTTAGGAAGGGAGGTAATATAAGTATCAGATGTCTTTTGTTGTATAGGCGGTAGAGAACACCCATAATTCAGACTGGCAATTGGAAGAAAAGCATTTTGTAAATGAAAAATTTTTCAACATCGAATATGAATTTACGTATTATGTTTGCTGAAGACACTTGTCTACAGGGTATCATTGTACGGGAGTGAAACGTGAAAGGATAAGCAGTTCAGACAATCTTTTGAAATGTGGTGCTACAGACGAATGCTGAAAATTAGATGGGTAGATCACTTAACGAATGAGGAATTACTGTACAGAAATGGAGGGAAAAGAAATTTGCTGCATAACTTGACCAAAAGAAGGAATAGATTGATGGGACACATTCTGAGACACCAAGGAGTTGTCAAGCAAGTGTTAGAGGAAGAGAGCTGCATCAAACCAGTCTTCAGACTGAAGAGCAAACAACACAGCGAAAATACGAATCACGTGGAATTTGTCTGTAACTTTCATAACTGAACTTAAAAAAAGGTGTCCTTTTGAACCTGCAGTCAACGTAATACCGTATTTTACTGATTCCACAGAGAAACCTGCAGCATTTGAACAAGGAAGAAACGTTGCAAGTTATCCGCTCAAGAACTCTGTGGTACTGACTCATCCTGTTTTGTGAAAGATAAGACTTTTTGACCTTCCTGTGAAGGAAGGACAGTTCAGTGTAACATACCGCCGACATCGAGGTCGTTGGATTCGCAGCACAGTTTCGCTGGAAAAGGAAATAGGATCACCTATATTGGTGAAAGAACCTGCCCCATCGCCTTCACTCTTCCTTCTTTCATATTTCCCTAAGAGATTTACGTAGGTTATACTTTTATTTATTGTAGTTGATAGAGAACTATTACTAGCTATTGTTATAACAACATAATTCGAAAACTGCGTGCTTTTTCTTGGGTTGCAAGTGCTACTACTCTACGCTGCTCAGCTCTATGTTTAGTTTATTGAGGGGTATGGTGCCCCCGTCTGGGTGAATTGTCCTCAAGTGAAGGGAATACATGTTAAATGACACAATGACAATGATCATGGGTATGATCAGATCAACTCCAACTCAGTGGTCGCCCGTACTAAGCCATATTCCTCCACCCCACCTTCGTAGATGCATTGCTCTAATGAATGAATACTGTATGATCCAGAATAATCAAAGATTGCCCATTATGAGGATATTCCCCACCTACATATAGGCAGACTGAAGTCAAGATGCCCATCCATCTGTACGGCGGAGAACCTTTTAGCCAACAATTTCAACCTGACTAGGAGACGGTTTAATGTATGGAAACAATTTCCTCAGCAGAATCTTTAGACATGGCATGGATTACATGGAAGGTACCTGGCTTTGAACAACCTCGCAAAGTATAGTCCAAGTTAAACCGGATCCGGACTAACCATGGTGTATGTGCGGATCTGGTGAGACGTTTCAATGGAGAAACAAGTGAAGGTTTCCTGCTGACGCCACGGGCTATTTCCTTTGTAAATAATGTAGATGTAAATCTGTAAATTAGTGCACTGATCATGTATACGCCATACGATAAATAAATATTACTAGCTTAACTGTAAACTTAGGTGTAACGGTACTTTTCACACTGGACTCGCATTCGGTTCAAATGCGCATCATTCCATGCTAATTTGTGTTTTCTTTTTATTTCCCTAAATCACTACAGGTAAAGGCCAGAATCGTTCCTTACAGAGAGCTGGCCGATTTTCTTCCCTACACTTAAAAAAATGCTCCCAAATTGCGTGAAAATGTAATCACATGTCAGTTCTAGTATAATATATTTGTCCTATGAATACCCGTTTATCATCTGCATTTCCTCTTGGTATAGCAATTTTAATGGCCAGTAGTGTATAAGCAGTACATCAAACATTTCTTACTGTAGTCAAATGTTCAAAATGTTCAAATGTTTGTAGGACTTATGGGACTTAACTACGGGGTCATCAGTCCCTAAACTTACAAACTACTTATGAACTACCTTATACTAAAGACGGCACAAATATCCATGCCCGAGGGGGGATTCGAACCCCCGACCGTTGTGGCCGTGCAGACCGTGACTGGAGCGCCTCAGTCCTCGCGGCCACCGCGGCCGGCTTACGGTAGTCCCCGCAGCAGACGACGCGTACATGTGCAAATGTTAACACCACGACAACTGGAACTACAATTGAAATTGGCACGTGACCATTGTCATCGGGCGTTGGCGCAGTAGCAGAGTGTAGCATGGTCTGGTGGATCCCGATATCTCATCCATCATGGCGGGATTCGAATCTCTCGTCTTTCATAGGAACGACTGCTTAGCAGCTGTACTACAAGCTGATGGCGGCTGATTTATGCTCTGAGAAACATTCACATGGGCATTCATGGGTGTTTATGAAAGGCACCATGACAGCCAAGAAGTATCATACACTTGTTACAGATCACATACTCTCTTACATGATGATCATGTTTCTCAACGACAGTGGCGTTTTTCAGTAAGATAATCAGTGGCGGCTGGTGACTGGGGGTTCACTTCTTTGAGTACCTCACCCCGCTCGGTGTCCAAAGAGACAATTTGGAGCACCTCTGTGTGTGGTGCCGGATGAAAGCACCCAGGTTTGACCCCCCCCCCCCCATTTAGGTATATTTTCATTATAAAATCTACAGAATGTCTTACCTTGGCTTGTTTGCGCTTGCTTCAACTCGAGCTGAAGCATCGGCCTACCGGGCTTCTCTATATAGTCACCTTTTTTTATTTTTATTTTTTTATGGGAATTAACTACGGGGTCATCAGTCCCTAAACTTACAAACTACTTATGAACTAACTAAGACTAAGGACGGCACAAATATCCATGCCCGAGGGGGGATTCGAACCCCCGACCTTAGTGGCCGTGCCGACCGTGACTGGAGCGCCGCAGTCCCCTCGGTCACCGCGGCCGGCGTCACCCTTTCATTCCAACTCTAAAGCTGAGCAATTTGTTTCTAAAAGGCACTGAACATTTTTCTTTGATAATAAAATCTAGGAACATATGAATATGCATTTGAACACTAAGACACAGTACATAACTGATAACGCTGTTAAGTGTCTAACAAGTCTGTTACGATAAAGAGGCTAGCTACCTTTGGGTTACGTAACACTATAAGCAGTACACCCTCCTAACCTTACGCTTGCGCAAAGGCTGCTCTTCCCCACATCTTTTCAAACAGCTAAATATTTGTTACAACGAAGAGAATAATGTCATTTACCCTCAAAATCGCGGACATTCGTGAAAACGACCAAAGATATGTGGCAGGTAACAATACAAAAGTCATTGTTCATTCCGTATCAGTTAAAAAAGAGATTGAATTTTAAAACAATTGCTTGCAATAAGCTCAAATCCACTACCATTGACACAGCAGTACGATGCCGCTAAACACGCGGCTATTCTTGCTAGGTGTGTAGTAGTGGCTTTATTATTTTTCATGATCGGATCTTCTGAAGGGCCGCGGTGGACTGTCCGAGCGCATTGAGGCGCTATGCTGCGATGTGCGAAGCCGTTCCCCGTCGGGGGTTCGAGACCCCCCTCGGGCATGGCTGTTTGTGTCGTCTTTAGTATCAGGTAGTTCATAACTAGTTTGTAAGTTTAAGGATTTATGACCCCAGCAAAAAAACGTAAGAGAGCCACTACAATAACATTAAGATACGCCACAATTCCGGATTGAACACATTTTTTGAGGTTATAATTCACGCCTAAAAATTCTGATAAAGAATTTAACCAACTTGGGGTTTCCAATAAACTGTAATATTAGACCATAGATTCCGAATTATAGCCGCGGTGGAGTAGCCGAGCGTTCTAAAGCGTCTCGCTGCGGAGCGCGCTGTTGCTCGCCGTGGAGTCCTCCCTGGTGATGGTACGCATGGGTGTGTGTGTTGTCCTTAGGTTAGTTTACCTAGGTTTAAGTAGTTTGTAAGCTACGGACTGATGACCACGCAGTTTGGTTCGATAGAATTACAAACATTTGAACATTTCAACATTCCGAATTATATCCCGATTGTGATATTTATCGTCTTTTCTTTTCTTCTCTAAGCCTATCGGTTTCTCACTATCCATATCTAGCAAGTGAGAACGTCGGTCGATTTGACCGAAGATAACAATCTGATTTGAATTTCACCGACTGTCTTCCGAAGTCTCTGCGTTCGGGCGATGAGATCGGCTACACTGTAACCGTACCCATAGTGGAGTACTGATTTGAAACGATCGGCCGTTTTCCGCAGATGTCTGTCGTCGGTAAAACCCTCAGATATCGAGGCCACTGTGACCACAGCCTCAGCGTTCTGGAGAAAGAATGCCTGCTGTGTGCACACCGCACAGCTGTCTTGCGTTGCGTAGCAGTGCGTTGGCCTTGCCGCAGTTTGCGGTTCTCTTCCGTAACACCACCTGAGTAGCTGCGTAAATCAC
Source organism: Locusta migratoria (assembly GCA_026315105.1). Classification (NCBI taxonomy): domain Eukaryota; kingdom Metazoa; phylum Arthropoda; class Insecta; order Orthoptera; family Acrididae; genus Locusta; species Locusta migratoria. Next base: position 421,392,042 of record CM048746.1, on the reverse strand, counting down.
TCCTACGCTTGTGCTGGCACGACGGAGAAAGGAGAAAAGTGGCTGCTACATAATGGATGAGACATTTACAGTTGAGCGCGTGTCTAACTGAACCACTCGGCCTGACAGTGAAATTGCAGTTCCGCCGTTATTTTCACATTTATTCTGTTTTACCGAGCGAGGTGGCGCAGTGGTAACACACTGGACTCGTGTTCGGAAGGATGGTGGTTCAAATCCACCTCCGGCCATCCAGATTTAGGTGTTTCGGGATTTCCCTAAATCACTCCATGCAAATGCCGGGATGGTTCCTTTCAAAGGGCACGGCCGATTTCCTTCCTCATCGTTACCCAAAAACCTGAGCGGGAGCTCCGTCTCTAATGACCACGATGTCGACGGGACGTTAAACCGTAAGCTTCCTTCCTCCTATTCTGTTGTTTTGCACTCTCATAAAACAAAACGACAATATTTGTAGTCGTCTCGCGTTGAGGTAAACTGATTAAAAAATATTCCCGATCCGATTTATACAATCTGTAGTGACTGGAACAAATAAGTGAAGGAAAATAGTTCTGTATTTCTTTAGCGAGAGAGAAAATGGTATTTCTGTAGCAATTAGGAGCAAATGCAGAAAGAAATCTGAAGTGAAGGAAGGTATGACCTATATCCGTGCCGAACACTAGGTTCGTATGAAAAGTGCGAGAATGGAATTCAGTGGCGCTGAGAACTTTATCATTTTTTTAATGAAGACATTTAAACAATGTACTTATGTGCCACAGTCGCTATATTACTTATAACATTTCTTTATTATGTACAACTAGTTTCAGTGAAGCTATGTTACCATTTTCAAGTACTTCGGTATCACGAGAGACATTTTTTATCCTTTACAAAAAAACCTCTTCACAAAATTAAACTAAAGCACTGACTCTGTACTAATACAAGTGATTATAAAAATAAAATAAAAAAAATAAAAAATCAAACATCTCGTCTAAAACAATGGATTCCTACATCAGGTTGTTTCATCATTTATGTTATAAGAGAACATGTCTGGGCTGAATTATTGTAAGCTTTGTTCCTATGAACTCTTACTTGTTCTTTTGCTCAGACGAGATATTTGATTTTTGTTATTTTTTTTATAATCACTTGTATTAGTACAGAGTCAGTACTTTCATTTTGTGAAGCGGTTTTTTTGTAATGGATAAAAATGGCTCTCGTGATACAGAAGTACTTTAAATTGGTAAAATAGCTTCACTGAAACTAGTTCTACATAATAAAGAAATGTTATAAGTAATATAGCGACTGTGGCACATAAGTACATTGTTTAAATGTCTTCATTAAAAAAATGATAAAGTTCTCAGCGCCACTGAATTCCATTCTCGCACTTTTCATACGTACCTGTGTTCGGCACGGATATGTCAGAGAGGACACAGTTCGTAGTAATCGATGGTAAGGCATCGACTAAAATAGAGGTGATATCGGGCGTTCCACAGGGTAGTGTTATTTGTCCTCTGCTATTCCTTACTTACATAAACGATTTAGGGGAAAATCTAAGTAGCTCTCTTAGGTTGTTTGCAGATGACGCCGTCATTTACCGTCTAGTAAAATCATCTGAAGATCAAAACCAACTGCAGAACGATCTGAATAAGATATCAGTATGGTGTAAAAATTGACAATTGACTCTAAATAATGAGAAGTGTGAAGTCGTCCACATGAGTACGAAAAGAAATCCGTCTAACTTTGTTTACAACATAAATCAATCAAATGTGAAGGCCGTAAACTCCACAAAATACCTAGGAATTACTATTACTTCAGACCTAAACTGGAAAGAACACAAAGATAATATCGTGGGAAAGGCGAACCAGAGACTGCGTTTTATTGGCAGAACCCTTAAAAGATGCAACAGAACTACTAAAGAAACTGCATACACTGCGCTTGTCCGTCCATTTTTGGAGTATTGCAGCCCAGTGTGGGATCCTTATCAGGTGGGTTTGACGGAGGACATCGAAAGAGTCCAAAGAAGGGCAGCTCGTTTCGTATTGTCACGATACAGGGGAGACAGTGTTACGGAAATGATCCAGGATCTGGGATGGGAATCATTACAACAACGGCGCTTATCGCTGCGGCGTGGGCTACTTGCGAAACTCCAATCGCCGACTTTCTCCTCCGAATGCGAAAATATATTGTTGCCTCCCACTTACATAGGTAGAAATGATCATCAGAATAAAATAAGATAAATCAGAGCTCGAACAGAGAGATTCAGGTGTTCTTTCTTCCCGCGCGCTATTCGAGAATGGAATGGGAGATAAATAGTATAATTGTGGTTCTATGAACCCTCTGCCAGGCACTTAAATGTGATTTGCAGAGTATCCCATGTAGATGTAGATGTAGATGTATAGGTCATACCTGCCTTCACTTCAGATTTCTTTCTGCATTTGCTCCTAATTGCTACAGAAATACCATTTTCTCTCTCGCTAAAGAAATACAGAACTATTTTCCTTCACTTATTTGTTCCAGTCACTACAGATTGTATAAATCGGATCGGGAATATTTTTAAATCAGTTTACCTCCACGCGAGACGACTACAAATATTGTCGTTTTGTTTTATGAAAGTGCAAAACAACAGAATAGGAGGAAGGAAGCTTAGGGCTTAACGTCCCGTCGACAGCAGAAAAAAAAACCTTTTTCAGTCGCACTCCTCATATGCAATGTCCGATAACTTTATCATTGTTATCCAGACAAATTACTACGCAGGAGGCTGATTTAGAGAGCAGAGAATCTACACTCCTGGCGATCCAATATGCAACACCCTGAAGGAAGTGTCAAAATCAGGTGAAACTTGCAGCATGCGTTTACGAGGACGAGAGATTTAGATGTTTAGTATAGGGTGTTTAGTAACTAACAATGCAGTTCATAACTTGCCGTATCAAAGAGAAGCTGGAAGTGATTCACTTGAAGTTGATGACACAGTTGCACACTTTTGTGCATTTTCTAGAACTCGCTGTGCAGAACATCGGCAGCGATGTTGCGCATGTGGTGTGTCATTGCAGCTCGGCGTACTTGCATGGTGTACGGATTGCCTTCCTACGCTTTTCCCTTCAACATACCGCATAGAAAGTGATCCGGTGGAGCCAAGTCGGGTGAACGTGGAGGCCTGAGTCCTCGAGAGATGATGCGGTCACCGAAGGTGTCCTTTAAAAGTTCATCGACTTGTGGGCGGTATGTGCAGTCTTCCCATCCTGTGGGTACCAGGCTTCTCAGTTTCGTCCTGATTCAGATCACCTAGGGAGTCTCCTGAATGTAGGTTCAGTATAGTTCTGCATTTATGGTGCCCTGAAAGAAGATTGGTCCAATGATGCGTTTACCACTCACGGTGCTCCAAACACCTGTCTTTTGATCATACAGTGGGGACACCTTAAATTCATACGGATTCTTCATAGTCCACACACGACTTTCTCTGGCTATTCACGTAACCGGAGAGGTGAAATCATGCCCCACCTGTGAAAAACGTTTGTCTAGTTCCCCTCACCATTGTCCTGCAGGAAGGACAGACCAGTTGCAAAAGTTCACATACACCGGCAAATCGATGTCTCTCAGTTCATGTACGACCAAAAATTTGCATGGATACCTGAACAGTGACTTCGGGAGCGTTATGAGCGTAAGCAGTGGATATGTGTGTCTTCTGAGCTAGTCGCCTAACCGATTACTTTGGACTTTGCAGCATCATTCCTTCCATTTCCACTGCTTCTCTTTGGATGTGGATAGCCTGCCTTGTTTTGTAGCATTATGAACGCTTCCGATCATTAGAAACTTGGTGATGAGGTTCCGCAAAGCATTGCGGTTGGGCATCTTCACTCCTGGGAACATTGCTGCAAATACAGCTTCTACTGCTGAGGTAAACTCGTCTCCATTGGTGAACACATACTCCACAAGAAACATTCTTTCTTTAAACGTCAGCTTCATGACCTGGATTACAATATGTAACACTTCGCCTGCAATTAACCTGGACCTGCGAACAAACGCAAATTCTTTTTTGTAGTGTGGTCAAATATGGTTCAAATATGTTAAACAATGGAAAATGGTGGTACTGATAACTGGCAATCATATTAGCCATTACATAGCACGCCACATAATAGCACCGCATAGTTACTTTTTAAACACCCGGTATTTCAGTGCAGGGGCACATCAATGGCTCCAACACCGCGTCATGCAAACAGTATATAAAGAAGGAACAGACGGCTGTGTGGACGTAGTAGAATTGTCGTACGTGCTTTTATTTATTAGAATGAGCTACAGTACGCCTTGAAAGCGAGGGTCTTTCGTGAGCGTGCCAGTGTCTAGCCGAAGAAAGTTAGTTGGCTGTTGACGTTATAGATTATCCTTCAGAGAAATAACGAATCCTGTCCAACGTAACAAAGCAACTACACTACTGGCCATTAAAATTGCAACACCAATAAGAAATGCAGATGATAAACGGGAAATCATTGACAAATATATTATACTAGAACCGACATGTGATTACATTTGCACGCAAATTGGGTGCATAGATCCTGATAAATCAGTACCCAGAACAACCACCTCTGCCCGCAATAACGGTCTACGGACGCCTGGGCATTGAGTCAGAGCTTGGATGGCGTATACAGGTACAGCTGCCCATGCAGCTTCAACACGATACCACAGTTCATCAACAGCAGTGACTGGCGTATTGTGACGAGGCAGTTGCTCGGCCACCATTGACCAAACATTTTCAGTTGGTGAGAGATCTGGAGAATGTGCTGGCCAGGGCAGCAGTCGAACATTATCCGTATCCAGAAAGGCCCGTACAGGACCTGCAACATGCGGTCGTGCATTATCCTGCTGAAATGTAGGGTTTCGCAGGGATCGAATGAAAGGAAGAGCCACGGGTCGTAACACATCTGAAATGTTACGGCCACTGTTCAAAGTGCCGTCAATGCGAACAAGAGGTGACCGAGACGTGTAACCAATGGCACCCCATACCATCACCCCGGCTGATACGCCAGTGTGGCGATGACGAATGCACGCTTCCAATGTGCGTTCACAGCGATGTCGCCAAACACGGATGCGACCATCATGATGCTGTAAATAGAATCAGGATTCATCCGAAAAAATGACGTTTTGCCATTCGTGTACCCAGGTTCATCGTTTCGTACACCATTGCAGGCACTCCTGTCTGTGATGCATCGTCAAGGGCAACCACAGCCATGGTCTCCGAGCTCTTACTTCATGATGCTGCAAACGTCATCCAACTGTTCGTACAGATGGTTGTCGGCTTGCATACTTCCCCATCTGTTGACTCATAGATCCAGACGGGGCTGCACGATCCGTTTCAGCAATGCGGATAAGATGCCTGTCATTTCGACTGCTAGTGATACGAGGCCGTTGGCATACACCACGGCGTTTCGTATTGCCCACCTGAACACAGCGATTCCATATTTTGCTAACAGACATTGGATCGCGACCAACGCCAGCAGCAATGTCGCGACACGATAAACCGCAATCGCGATAAGCTACAATCCGACCTTTATCAAAATCGCAAACGTGGTGGTACTTATTTCTTCTCCTTACACGAGGCATCACAACAACGTTTCACCAGGCAACGCCGGTCAACTGCTGCTTGTGTATGAGAAATCGGTTGGAAACTTTCCTTATATCGGCACGTTGTAGGTGTCGCCACCGGCGCCAACCTTGTGTGAATGCTCTGAAAAGCTAATCATTTGCATATCACAGCACCTTCTTCCTTGTAGCACGTCATCTTCGTGGTGTAGCAATTTTAATTGCCAGGAGTGTAGAAAATGACGTTGTAGTTCTACCCCTCTCTGCTTCTGCGTACCTGGGAAATATTGCTGTTCTTTCCAGTGACATAGTCGATAGAAAATTTGATCAGCTGAAAGCCAATCAAAAAATGTTCAATGTTTGTTAAGCTTATGGGACTTAACTACGGGGTCATCAGGCCCTAAACTTACAAACTACTTATGAACTACTTACGAACTAGGACGGCACAAATATCCATGCCCGAGGGGGGATTCGAACCCCCGACCGTAGTGGCCGTGCTGACCGTGACTGAAGCGCCTCAGTCACCTCGGCCACCGCGGCCGGGTGAAAGCCAATCATTACGTTTTTCCAGGTATGGCTGATAACATCAGTGTTCTACGTCATTTGCCCCCACTCTGAACGCACACCAGGGTTAGGTCGTGCTACAAGCCGTTTTTCTCATTTTCCCTCTCACTCTAACCCACGTGAACCCTCTGACATTGCTGTTTACAGTAGGTTTTCTTCGCATGTGAACATGTCTGTTTGCGAGAAAGTACATTCGTGACATCTGACGTCTAGACCAATGCTTCCCAGAGGTGGTACGTGTACCACTCTGGGTACGCAAGGACATTTCAGGTGGTACGCGAACAAGTAAACAAAACAAGTAGTAATATAGTAAATTTCCTTGAAACGGAAAAGCTTCTTTCCATGAATCAGCACGGGTTTAGAAAACATCGTTCATGTGAAACTCAGCTTGCCCTTTTCTCACATGACATCTTGCGAGCCATGGACGAAGGGCAACAGGCGGAGTGTGTTTTTCTCGACTTCAAAAAGGCGTTCGACGCGGTGCCATACTGCAGACTGCTAACGAAGATACGAGCTTATGGAATAGGTTCACAGATTTGTGACTGGCTGGAAGACTTCCTAAGTAATAGAACACAGTACGTTGTTCTCGACGGCGAGTGTTCATCAGAGACGAATGTATCGTCAGGCGTGCCCCAGGGGACTGTGATAGGACCGCTATTATTTTCTATCTATATAAATGATCTTATGGACAGAGTAAGTTGTAATTTGCGGCTGTTTGCTGCTGATGCTGTGGTGTATGGGAGGGTGTCGTTTGTAACTGACTGTAATAGCATACAGGTTGACTTAGACAAAATTTCTAGTTGGTGCGAAGAATGGCAGCTAGCTCTCAATGTAGAAATATGTAAGGTGATGCGCATGAGTAGAAAAAACAATCCTATAATGTTCGAATACAGCATTAGTTGTGAGCTTCTTGATGCTGTCGCGTCGTTCAAATATCTAGGCGTAACATTGCAGAGCGATATGAAATGGAACGAGCATGTAAGGACAGTTGTGAGTAAGGCAGACAGCCGACTTCGGTTTATTGGGAGAATTTTGGGTAGATGTACTTCACCTGTAAAGGAGACCGCGTATAAAACGCTTGTATGACCACGTCTTGAGTATTGCTCAAGTATTTGGGACCCGCAGCAGATCGGTTTGAAGGAAGACACAGAGGCGGTTTAGAGGCGAGCAGCTAGATTTGTTACCGGTAGGTTCAACCAATGCGCGAGTGTCACGGAAATGCTCCGGCAACTCAATTGGGGATCGCTGGAAGAAAGACGACGTTCTTTTCGTGAATTTCTGTTAAGTAAATTTAGAGGGCCGGAATTTGAAGCTGAGTGTAGTACGATCTTGCTGCCGCCTACTTACATTTCGCGTAAAGATCACAAAGACAAGATAAGGGAAATTAGGGCTCGTACGGAGGCATATAGGCATTCTTTTTTTCCTCGTTCAATTTGGGAGCGGAATAGGAAAGGAAATGCCTAGTAGTGGTACAGTGTACCCTCCGCCACGCACCTTAAGGTCAATTGCGGAGTATGTATATAGATGTAGATGTAGAATTGCTGATAATGTATATTAATCTGTATTTGTGCAGATAAGGCCAAGGCAATTAACAGGGCTAGCAGAAAGAGTGAAAAAGTTGCACCTGATTGTCGGAGCACACACAGTATAATACAACGAGAAGCATTGGCTTCTGACAAGGCTGAAACTATTTATTCTGTTTTGACAGACACTGTAAATTTATTTGTATATGGGCCTACAAGGACGAGGCACAACAGTTTTCTTAGCAGATGACAAAATATCGTCTTTCAAAAGCAAGTTAACTCGTTTTAAATCACAAGTATTGAACAATAACTTCGCATTTCCTACTCTTGCATTATTTGGAGGACAATGAACTAGCTCAAATAGAAGATTTAGTTCCAGAAATTACTTAACATTTAGAACCCCTTCAACTAAGTTTGGAAAAATACTTTCCCGATGATTACTCAATATATGACTGGATAAGAAATACATTATCAGGAAGCCGGCCGCGGTGGCCGAGGTGACTGAGGCGCTCCAGCACGGCCACTACGGTCGGGGGTTCGAATCCCCCCTCGGGCATGGATATTTGTGCCGTTTTTAATCTTAGCTAGTTCATAAGTAGTTTGTAAGCTTAGGGACTGATGACCCCGTAGTTAAGTCCCATAAGTTGTACAAACATTTGAACATTATCAGGAAAAGTACCAGATAAAGTAATCAGGAAAGGAAACTTCATCGACATGATTAAAAAAATGTTCAAATGTTTGTATAGCTTATGGGACTTAACTACGGGGTCATCAGTTCCTAAACTTTCAAACTACTTACGAACTAGCTAATACTAAGGACGACACAAATATCCATGCCCGAGGGGGGATTCGAACCCCCGACCGTAGTGGCCGTGCAGACCGTGACTGGAGCGCGTCAGTCCCCTCGGCCACTGCGGCCGGCCATCGACATGATCAGCAACAGTTCAACGGAAGACGCGTTCAAACAGAAAACTCTGGTTTCTTTTTGAATGGGAACAAAAACGGAATATTCTTTTCAAACAAGCAGTCCGAATTTTGGTGCCGTTTCTAACTTCTTAAATGTGTGAAAGTGAGTTTTCTAAGTTACTGTACACTGAAAATAAATGCAGAAGCAGCGTGTTGAAGAATATTTGAGAGTTAAGTTGAGCTCAATCGAGCCAGACATTTAAGCTGTGAATGAAGATAATGACATGCTTCCAACTGATTATTAGTGGACTATAAATTTCTATGTCCTTTTTATTACTGTCTTGCACAACTGGTTTAATTTATGATGTAATATTTAAAATGTCATTCCTCTTTTACTCACTTAATGTTCAATATTGATACGAGAACCTGCGTAATTTAATTTTATATTATTTGTTGCAAATAAGTTCAACATGTGATCATAAGGTCTAAGTGCTTCTACGATATATTATTGGTTGTGTTGTCAGATTTCTGCTATACATAGTTGTTGATCGGCACGTCTCAAAAACATATGTATGTTGTTAGCACTGAGATTGTGAAATCCTAACTACTGCGGCAGTCGTCATTTGTCGTTCTACCCTCTGTATTGCGCCTCCCCCCTCCCCGTCCACCTCCTCAGTAATCAAACAACCAAATAATCATGTTATAGTGGTACGCCGAAATATCTAAAAATGATTAATGGTACGCAGCGACAAAAAGTTTGGGAACCCCTGGTCTAGACGCTTTATGAAGTTATAAATATATGGACCATGTCTCCTCTCCTGGGCGAAGAACTTCATCAGTTCGTAAGGTCCTTACTTCACTGCTAGCTTACTGTAACCTAAACTCTACCAATTCTGCCCGCGATATGCTTGTTCTCTAGTCCCTATTTTGGAGTACGACCCCTTTGCTCTCAGAGCCTCAGCATGACATCATGTCATTGTTCAAACAGCTTTTCATTTGCTTTTATTTGTTTTTATTTTTTTTATCGTTTAACCCTTTCACTCCGGCGCGTGGACGAGCGCCAGTCGCGCCCGGCCGTGCCCGCTGTACGGCGCATTTTCCGCACTCCCCACGGCGCTACTCTGTCCTGCTTTCACACTCTCACTGTTATCGCAATTATTGGACTTTATAATATATATTGTGTTTCTTCGGATTCAAGTTGTCATTTTTCCACTTTATTTTTTACTTTTTCGGTGGTTCTGCTGCCTCTTCGTCTATCTCATTACCTGTAGATTCGTCTTCTGTGCACAAATCCAACTCTTTGGATGTCAATGGAACAGCAGGAGAAGCACATGTATGTGATGCAGCTACAATAGGCGTTTTATGTTCATCATCAGATTCGGACGATGATTCACTTTCATCCTCAAAGTCACTACCCAGTATTAGGGAAAGAGCTTCTTCCACAGTATATCTCTTCTCTGCCATATCACTTCTAGTAGAAACTGAGGTTAACAACACGTCAGATATAATCAAGGAGGGAAACGAGCAGTACAACTTAAGCAAAACCAACGCTTTGAAACTGAATGCAACTGACATCTAGTGAACTACAGACTATCAACAAAGCCGCTGGATGCTGCATAACTCAAACTTCCACACAAGTCGAGCGGAGAAATTGACGCGAGGCGGAACTGCTACAGCAGTCCACCGGCTGGGCGGCACAGGCAGCACTCGACTGCTGCAGCAGTCCACCGGCTGTGGAGCACATTCGCTCCCGACTTCTGCAGAAGTTCACTGTAGCGAAAGGGTTAACTATTGGAGATTACCTTAGTTACTATGTTCTCTTCCTTTGCTCTCTTTTCTCCCTTGCTAACAAGCAGGATTCTCTTTGATCACCAGTCACCCAGAACTTGGCTTCTTTTAATGTTTTGTGTTCTTAGGCCAAATCTTTGCTTATAGCGGTATCGATCGCAAAAACTAGCAGGTCGTCAAGATGAAGTTGGGAAACTGCAGAGCCGCAGATGGTCCAGGTGTCTGTTTCTGGTAGCCTTCACAGGCGCACCAGACCGGTGACTCGCAGCGTAGCTCGACACGCTACGAGGTCGCTTGCCGTGGCAGTTGCCCGTGCAGCTAGCGTATCGCCTCTCGTCGTAGTGCACGCGGACGGCTGCACACTGGTTATTGTTTGTAAGGCGTGCTTGTTCCCGCCATAAAGCAGATAATCTGCGATCAACCATCGGGAGTAGCTCGCAATTGGTTCACCTCTTATTTTAATAACAGACAGCAGTGTTATATACTCCTGGCCATTAAAATTGCTACACCACGAAGACGACGTGCTACAGACTCGAAATTTAACCGACAGGAAGAAGATGCTGTGATATGCAAATGATTAGCTTTTCAGAGCAAGGTTGGCGCCGGTGGCGACACCTACAACGTGCTGACATGAGGCAAGTTTCCAGCCGATTTCTCATACACAAACAGCAGTTGATCGGCGTTGCCTGGTGAAACATTGTTGTGATGCCTCGTGTAAGAAGGAGAAATGCGTACCATCACGTTTCCGACGTTGATAAAGGTCGGATTGTAGCCTATCGCGATTGCGGTTTATCGTATCGCGACATTGCTGCTCGCGTTAGTCGCGATCCATTGACTGTTGGCAGAATATGGAATCTGTGGGTTCAGGAGGGCAATACGGAACGCCGTGCTGGATTCCAACGGCCTCGTATCACTAGTAGTCGAGATGACAGGCATCTTATCCGCATGGCTGTAACGGATCGTGCAGCCGCGTATCGATCCCTGAGTCAACAGATGGGGACGTTTGCAAGACAATAACCACCTGCAAGAACAGTTCGAAGACGATGGAGCAGCATGGACTATCAGCTCTGAGATCATCGCTGCACTTACCAAATGTTTTCAAATGTTTGTATAACTTATGGAACTTAACTACGGGGTCATCAGTCCCTAAACTTACAAAATACATTTGAACTAGCTAATCCTAAAGACGGCACAAATATCCATGCCCGAGGGGGGATTCGAACCCCCGACCGTAGTGGCCGTGCAGACCGTGACTGGAGCGCCTCAGTCCCCTCAGCCACCGCGGCCGGCGCTGCACTTACCCTTGACGCTGCATCACAGACAGGAGCGCCTGCGATGGTGTACGCAACGATGCACGAATGGCAAAACGTCATTTTTTCGGATGAATCCATGTTCTGTTTACAGCATCGTGATGGTCGCAGCCGTGTTTGGCGACATCGCGGTGAACGCACATTGGAAGCGTGTATACGTCATCGCCATACTGGCGTATCACCCGGCGTGATGGTGTGGGGTGCCATTGGTTACACGTCTCGGTCACCTCTTGTTCGCATCGACGGCACTTTGAAAAGTGGCAGTTACATTTCAGATGTGTTACTACCCGCAGCTCTACCCGTCATTTGATCCCTGCGAAACCCTACATTTCAGCAGGATAATGCACGACGGCATGTTGCAGATCCTGTTCGGGCCTTTCTGGATAACGGAAAATTTTTGACTGCTGTCCTGGCCAGCACATTGTCCAGATCTCTCACCAATTGAAAACGTCTGGTCAATGGAGGCCGAGCAACTGCCACGTCACAATACGCCAGTCACTACTCTTGATGAACTGTGATATCGTGTTGGTGTAGCAATTTCAATGACCAGTAGTGTATCTATTCCTATTCACGGAATGCACGACACCCATTCGTAGTTGGTGTCGTGCATTCTGTGAATATCACTGTACAACACGTCAGCGCAAGAAGTGTATGTTTCTTGTGTGCGATTGTGCCTCAAAATGTTTAGCATTCTTCTAATTTCGTGGCACAACGAAAAAATTTAATTTACAGTAGCATTACAATTCCTTCCAAGCGTAAGATTATGGGCACTTTCTTGCTAAATGAAGAGCGGGGAGCAGAGGTCCAAAAATTAAAAAACATACTACTAAGCGACGTGACAGACGTGCATTAATTGTTGCACAAAACAAAAAAAGAAATCAAAGAAGAGCTGTATAATTTTTCTCCAATAATTTTACTATTGAAATGTATATTTTCAAGAGGTACTCTCAACAAACTAATTTGCAGTTGGAGCTATTAACACATCAGTCTTCACATGGTCAAAGCATTGCCGAGAGCCTGCCATAGTTCACTGCTGTGTCGCGATCGCGAGCCAGCTCGCTCGAGCGGGTCTCTGAAAAGGTCTTATGAAAACGAATGTTCGACGGAGAATACAAAATACTACATGTCAACAAGTGTCCAGGTTTTATGATCGTGACACCTTCCCTTTGCAGCTTTATTCGAATGTTTGTTAAGCTTAAGGGACTTAACTGCAGGGTCTACAGTCCCTAAACTTACAAACTACTTATGAACTTACACTAAAGACGGCACAAATATCCATGTTCGAGGGGGGATACGAACCCCGGCCGTGCAGACTGTGACTGGCGCGCCGCAGACCACTCGACCACTGCGGCCGGCCTTTGCAGCTTTATGTTAGCACTAGCTGAAAATACGGCGTTGCTAGGGTATTTATTTATCTATTTATTCCTGCCATTTTTCAGGTATATATTTATTTGTATAAGGGCTGTATGTCTGAAAACCTCTTGGGATTACAGTTAGTAGTTTAATCTGCCAGTAAGTTTCATATCAGCGCACACTCCGCTGCAGAGTGAAAGTTTCATTCTGGAAACACACCTTAGGCTGTGGCTTAGCCATGTTTCCACCATATCCTTTCTTCCAGGAGTGCTAGTCTTGCATGTTTCGCAGGAGAGCTTCTGTGAAGGTTGGAAAGTAGGAGGCGAGGTACTGGCGGAAGTAAAGTTCTGAGGCGGCATCGAGAGTCGTGTCGGGATAGCTCAGTGGGTGCCGCGCGCCGTGGCTCAGCGCGCCCGGTCAGCGGTCTAAACGGCCTCTGTAATAAAAAAGCTGAGCCAAATATTGACCGAACAACAACGAACAAACTGAAACAACGACCGCAAAGTATACATCTACCTGAATAATAATAATAATAAAAAAAATAAAAATAAAAAAAGGTTGGTAGAGCGCTTGCCCGCGAAAAGCAAGGGTCCAGGTTCGAGTCCCGGTTCCGGCACACAATTTTAATCTGCGCTTGAAGTTTCAAAATACTTTATGTCAACATGTGTCCAGATTTTATGATCGTGGCACCTATTCCCTTGCAGCTTTGTTCCAATGTTTGTTAAGCTTAAGGGACTTAACTGCGGGTCATCAGTCCCTGAACTTACAAACTACTTCTGAACTTACACTGAAGACGGCAAAAATATTCATGTTCGAGGGGGGATTCGTACCCCTGACCGAAGCGGCCGTGCAGACTGTGACTGGAGCGCCGCAGACCACTCGACCACTGCGGCCGGCCTTTGCAGCTTTATGTTAGTACTAGCTGAAAACCTGGCTTTACGAGGGTATTTATTTATCTACTTATTCCTGCCATTTTTCGGATATATATTCATTTGTATAAGGGCTGTATGTCTGTAAAATCCCTTGGGAGTACAGTTAGTAGTAAAGAAATAATAGATTAAAACTTATTGCGTGATGGGGCGATATTTCATGAACGTTACTGTTTATGTGCTCATATCTCATGAACATCTTGTCGTACTGTGATACAATTTCTAAAGTACATTCATCTGTATGTATGTAAACTGTCTGTAAAATTTCCTGCTGCTACAATTTGTAGTGTAGAAATTATAAATTGTAACATCACATTTTAGTCCATGAACAGCGGAACGTTACTATTTATGTGTTCATATCTCACGAACTACGTGTCAGAATGTAATACAATTTAGAAGGTACATTCAACTATATATATGTATACTGTATGTAAAACTTCATACGGCTTCAATTTGTAGTGTACAAATTATAAATTGTAATGTCATACCGAATACTGTAGTTTTACTGCATAAACAGCGGAAAAGTAGTAAGCGAGAAACTTTTTTCCTTTCATCATTTGGCTATGGTTGCCAGCGAGAAAGTTTAATAAAGGTTTGACATTATGTTTAAAGTTTGTTGCAAGTCGCTAAGTACTGTCATTCTCATACAATGTATTTCGAAAGTCTCGCCGCATTATATGGCATTTTTTCGATTTCTATTGGTTATGACGTAATATCTTTTGAACGATGTGCCGTATGTGATTCTTAACCATGCAGCAATTGTTACCTCACGGTAAGAAGTGTGTGTACCAAATTTGGTTGAAATCGGTCCAATGGTTTAGGAGCAAATGAGCAGCATTTTCGCAAAATGTAGCAGTTTTTCGCACATCTAATTGTTTATGACGTCATATCTCGTGAACTATATATCGTATGTGATTCTTACACTTACGGCGATCGTCCAAATGGATTGAAGCTTACGAGTACAAAATTTCATGAAGATTGGAACAAAACTGTAGATTTGTATGCAACACGTACAAACATAAGGACACTCTGCTTTATATATTAGAAGATCTATTATTTAGGAGTTACCAACAGCAGCCCTTCCGTGGATGTTGAGCACCATCCGTATTTATCGAAACAGTATTACCCAATAGAGAGTTTTTTCTACTGGTAGGTTTGTGTTGTTTGGCCTCAGCCGTGCTTAATGGTCTTCGGTCAATTATCTTCCTCTTGTTTAATGATGCTTTCCCTTGTTTTGTGTGCGCTGTCATTACCGAGGATACTGCCGCAAGTGAAACGTGAAACAACGCAGCTGTTTTCGTCACAGATGTCCCCCTAACAGCGCACAATCGAGTAGGTCTCTTTGGATATCTAAGAGCTCACACATTTGAATGATCATTTGTGTAGAAAATCGCAGAACGAAACGTTCAATACACTACCAATTAACCCGCAACACTTAATGTACGAATGGTGCACTGCGGTCGCATATCAGTGTCAACACGTACCCACCTTGCAACAAGATGTAGTATACTGCATGATCATCATATTATTTTGTACAATGTCCGGATATTCGTTCCAACAATTTGTATTTCAATTTCTTCAGTTCTTCCATCGATCGCGTTGGCGGAAACGATCAGTCTTCTCAATCATTTCTTTTGCAGTC
Source organism: Locusta migratoria (assembly GCA_026315105.1). Lineage (NCBI taxonomy): Eukaryota > Metazoa > Arthropoda > Insecta > Orthoptera > Acrididae > Locusta > Locusta migratoria. The sequence continues at coordinate 421,376,483 of CM048746.1, read as the reverse complement.
CCAACGTCGAACCGTTTATAACATTTCACTGATGTGTTTTTCCCTTATTATTCTCCTGACCGTACATACTATAGAGTAAAATTCTCTCCATAATCAATGGGTTGGGACTACAGCTGATAAATATAAAGATATAAGAAAGTAGCAGCAGCTGTGTTAAGATTTATTCATTCAATTATGCGCCCGGTTTCGGTGCTTCAGGTCCCCGTTGTGTAACTGTCAGCAATTGCACATTTGAAAGGATGGCCATTGACGCCGGTAACCGTAAACTTCTTTGTCCTTTCATGTCAGAAATCAAACGACGATTTACGGTTACCGGTGTCAACGGCCATCCCTTTTAAATGCGCAATTGCTGACAGTTACACAACGGAAGCCTGAAGATGGTGCGAATATAGAACCGAAACCGGTCGCATAATTGAATGAATAAATCTTAACATAGCTGCTGGTACTATCTTCCATCTTCATACTATAGATTATTTTGCCCCATAGTCACCATATCGGTTTTGGCACTTATCGCTTCGTGCGACGATTCTGAATATCCCAGCCTGCTAACAGTACCGTTCTTGCGTGTTCAGCCACGTTGTCGCGAAGTGTTTCGCCTCCTTAACTGAAGCAAATACTCGGCGTACTATTTAACCTTCAGGTGAAAATTAAATTTATGGCTTTAATTGGCTGGATTATCCACATTGTGTTTTGGATGCATACTACGAATCTTTTTAATTGACGCCACTTTGTCGACTTACACGTCGATGATGATGAAAGTGATGATGAGGACAACCATATAATATCCATTTCACTGCCGGAAATCGGGCCCAGACCCCCTTACACGTCGGTCTACTGAGTAACGAAGGCAGACATCGCTTCAGGTGGGAAATAAGGTGTAAACAGCAGACACAGTAGCACTGACGCACTGCCTGAACATTCGCAGCAGGAAACACCTTCCCCTGGATGCTAGTTGCTGAATGGCTGTTGCTTTCCAATCAGACATAAGATTTTGCCTACCAATCACTTACAGGGTAGCAAACGTAAGAGCCTTCTGATACGCTACTGCCAGCCAGTCACAATCTTATTTGTATGACGTCGGTAATAGATAACCGAAAAATTCACAGTATATAAGGGTGTACATTCAGCAGCATCCAACAGTTAGCCGCTCTGAAGAGGACCGCTGCACAGTGATCGAAACGTCGACTGTTCATTTGCTAAGTAAATATGACGCGGCCTAATACCCAGAATTGTTTTATTGAAAATGACACCGGCCGTGGAAGCCTACGAACTTATATAAGGTAAACTTATCTTAGGGCGAGATCCAGCCTATAGGCCGCAGCTGAGCGGTCGAACGCATTGAGGCGCTATGCTACGATGCGCGGGGCCGTTCCCCGTCGAGGGTTCGAATCCTCCCTCGGGCTTGGATATTTGTGCTGTCTTTAGTATAAAGTAGTTCATAAAGTTTAGTGACTGATGACCCGCAGTTAAGTCCCTTTAAGCTTTACAAACATTTGAACATTTTCATACCTGCCGCGGTGGCCGAGCGCTCTGCGGCGCGCCAGTCACAGTCTGCACGGCCACTACGGTCTGGGGTTCGAATCCCCCCTGGGGCATGGATATTTGTACCGTCCTTAGTATTAGCTAGTTCATAAGTAGTTTGTAAGTTTAAGGACTTATGACCCCGTAGTTATGTCCCATAAGCTCTACAAACGTTTGAACGTTTTGAACATTTTCATTTCCAGCCTTACGGTGATCGACGAATTCCCAGTGAAAATGCTTCAACCACGTTATGCTCCATGTGCCACACGGTCTGAGGCGCCATGTCAATACTGCACGATCGCTCTCCCGTTGGAGGTTCGACTCTTCCCTCCCGTGTGTGTGTGTGTGTGTGTGTGTGTGTGTGTGTGTGTGTGTGTATGTGTGTGTGTGTGTTTGTGTGTGTGTCGTTGAGTTTGTGTAAGCCTAGGGACCGATGACTTCAGCAGCTTGTTCCCTTACGTTCACGATTTTTGAATGTTTTATCGACCACAGAAATGGTATAACTGAGAAGATTTCTTCGTTCGGCCATTTTTCCAAACGAGTCGCCATTTGTTTTTACCTACGACTAGTGTTGTAGGCTGCGGGTTGCTCAAACTCTGCACTTTTGCTACCCGCATGTATCAGAATTACGGAAGACTACCAAAGTATCTGTAATAGACGTAGATCCAGATATAATAGCATTGTGAGCTTAGTTTCCGACCACTCCTCGTATAATATGTGACAAGGCTGTACAAAAGTTAAATCAATGCCATTTTAAAAAATAAACTCTTAACTAATTCCGCTTAATGAATTTCAGGCATTCAAGGATTCGGGAATATTTTATTAACACTTATAGGATCAATAAATGACATTATTACTCAAATAATAACAAGACTGCTTGCTTTTTTTATACATTTTAATTTACCAGACCGGTTTCGAGCACTTGGTTATCATCAGCGGTCTTAAATTTTATTTCTGTGCGTTCATGTAAGTTTTACGGATGTTATATTAGGTGTTGTGTTCTAGAACTTTCTATATTACTTAATATGAGGAAACGTGTGTAAAATTTTTTTGAAGACAGAAATAAAATATAAGTCTGATTACGATGAGCATGTGCTCGAAACAGGTTTGGCAAATTAAAATATATAAAAAACAAGCAGTTTTGTGATACACAGTATAATAACGCCATTTAATAATGACACGAAGATTGCAAGGCATCTTGACTGTCTTTATCTATCCGACTGTTATAGACCTTATAAGGTCCTTACAAAGCGAGGTCCTTTTATGTCAGATATTCGTGATCTCGAAAATTCAAGCGTCAGGACGTACTTGGTATTTCTCGTTGATCTCGATCACGAAATTACAGGAAGAAACTCGAAAATCGTTATAATTACATCACAAAAAGTATTTTTATGTCCTTTGTCGTCCATTTGACTGTGTATCTGCTTCAGGTTGAAATTTATGCTCAGGGCTATGGTTTTTCGGAGTCTTGGCTATGTAAAATAATTAAACTTCTACATCAGTGCAATCAAAAGATACCGTCATCTCTAATGTGTAGACACGTCAAGTAGAAATTAATGTAGAGTACTGAGGTCTACGGACCTTTGGCGGTGCATAAAATACAGTGGAGTATGTAAGCGTGGGAGCCCCCCCATCCCCCACCGAAATAATGAATTATTTTAATGAATGATGCGTAAAGGCATCGCCGTGGTAGATAGTATTGGAGAGGGGGATGGTGCAGTGGCAAATCCAGTATTTTGGTGGGGGTTGGGGGATCTGAGCTAATACAAATTTTGTGACAGATCAGACAGATATCTGAAAAAACGTCATTTAAGGTCCTCATATACCTCAAATTTTGATACAAACTCACTTACCAGTCAGAAGGAACGACCACACATGTCTCACATCTACCGGGTGATCAAAAAGTCAGTATAAATTTGAAAACTTAATAAATCACGGAATAATGTAGATAGAGAGGTAAAAATTGACACACATGCTTGGAATGACATTGGGTTTTATTAGAACAAAAAAAAAAAAAAAAAAAAAAAAAAAAAAAAAAAAAAAATTGCTAGACGCGTGAAGATCTTTTGCCCGCGTCGTTTCGTTTGATGATGATCGAGTGTTCAGCCGCCACTTTCGTCATGCTTGGTCTCCCAAGTCCCCAGACCTCATTCCGTGCGATTATTGACTTTGGGGTTACCTGCAGTCGCAGGTGTATCATGTTCGACAGACATCTTTAGGGATGCTGAAAGACAACATCCAACGCCAATGCCTCACCATAACTCCGGACATGCTTTACAGTGCTGTTCACAACATCATTCCTCGACTACAGCTATTGTTGAGGAATGATGGTGAACATATTGAGCATTTCCTGTAAAGAACACCATCTTTGCTTTGTCTTAATTTGTTATGCTAATTATTGCTTTCCTGATCAGATGAAACGCCATCTGTCGGAAATTTTTTGAACTTTTTTGTTCTAATAAAACTCCATGTCATTCCAAGTATGTGTGTCAATTTTTACCTCTCTATCTACATTATTCCGTGATTTATTAAGTTTTCAAATTTATACTGACTTTTTGATGACCCGGTAGATAAACTCACTCATCTCAATCTACAGATGAACTTCGTTTGTATAAGTCTGGCTTCGCGGTGCTGGTACGTTATATCAGTATCTTCGGTTATCTTTGTAATATAAATAAACGAATACGTAATCATTAACTGAACAGAATTGGGGAGAAAAGGAATTTCTGGCATACCTTGACTAAAAGAAGGGATAGATTGATAGGACACATTCTTAGACATCAAGGAATTGTGAATTTAGCGTTGGAGAGAGTGTATGGGGAAAAAATCGCAGGGGAAGACCAAGAGATTGATACAGTAAGCAGATTCAGACAGATGTAGGTTGTCGCTCTTATGTGGAGATGAAGAGGCTTGCTCAGGATAGGGTATTGTGGAGAGCTGCATCATACCAGTCTCCGGACTGAAGACCACAACAACAACAACAATCAACATTTTAAAGGGTTAGTTTGCAGAATGTGTCATGAGACATCCTCACATATCAAATGATGAAACATTTACGAAGAAAGAAATAGATAAGAAAAGTGGCCTATAGAGAGGCTGCAAACTTAGAGGTCGCATGATCGATTCTCGCTCGCACCACGGATTTTTCAATCATCGTTTTAGTCTCTACCTGTTAACGGCGTGTGGGATCGCCACGAATTCCACGTTAAACTGTAGGATTCCTTCCCGATTAGTTAACTGAACTAGGTGTGTGAAACGCAAGTCACCAACGTGGCGTCTAATATAGGGACATTTTATCAGACCATTGAACTACAAGAAATAAGTATCATTATCTACGTACATCTTGTGCGGAACCCTACTTGCCCTTTTCTTTTTTTCTTTGAGTGTATAGAGGACATATTTCGTCTCTGGTAGTGGTTCTATTATTTTTGTTGTGAATCAGCATGTCTGGCTGATTAGGTACATTCCTGATCAGATCTGAACGTCTGCGAGACGCTGAAGGTTGTTCAGTCGTCCAACTGGTAGACCTTCGGCAGTGGTGCATGTTGGCGCCTTTTCCTGGCCAGTTCTCAACAATGTCCTGATTGCCAAGTTTAGCAGTAGGTGACTGTGAAATGGGCACATGTGTCATTGTACAGGAGTTACGTTTCTACCGATGATCGGACCGAGAGAGACGAGAGGGAGGACTTTCCTGAAAGATCGGTTTCAAATATTCAACTTCCCCATTGATGTAATTTATCATCCAGTAGCAGGTAACGTTGTTAATTTCTTTGTATCTTGACGAATATTTTCGTCTGTAGCGCCGACCGAGAAAATTAGTTTATTCGTAAGGGAGTGAGCGTCAGTTCACAGCTGCCCTAGAGACCGTACTTCAGTACCCAGCATTGTACTCACAGCCTTTAAGCATGTGGCATGTGGCGGTCGCTAAGTAATACTTCTCATCCGAATAAAAAAGCAACTGTTCGTTTAAAAATTTTGATTTTTGCAGAGAAATGAGTAAGCATGGTAAACCCTCCTGCCCCTTCCTCCAACCTCTACCGCATCCCCACACGTACAGCACCGTCTGCGCAGTTAGCAGACAAGTAATATCCTGTGCAATCTAACGTACTAGTAATTGAGCCATCGAGAGGCCAAGGAATCTAAATGACACATTTGAGAAAATTATGCTCAAAGTTTAGAGGTTATAATTAATTCCAAGTAAATGTTTCATACTACAACTTTATATTTCTATCATCAATATGGTTTTGCTTACCTCTTTCCAGAAATGCAATGTTGTTCAACCGACGTTATCAATATTATCAGTATATTTCTGATACGATGCCTCATACCTCCGTTGGCGGCGAGAAAAAGTGCTGCATATATTTTTGAAAATATTCTTACAATATTAACACAAAATAACACAAGAATTAGCACAGCAAATAATACTAAATGATAATCTAGTATGTTTCTTTATTTTTATGAGAGGGCACTTCATTTTCGATGAAAATCAGTAGTATAACTTTGTTATTGTTCCTCACTTTCTAGCTTTTCTTCCTCATTACAATTCCTTTCGTCACACTTTTGTTTGTCTTTTGTTCCTTTCTTTGCTGGCTCTGCAATAGATGGTAACGCCTTGTAGAATTTGTGGTAGCGAAATAAAAAATTTAAAAGCTTTTGAATATCATTGTATTTTGTTAATTTCTTTGCATTTGATGAGGATTTTCGTTCTAGCTTTGTGGATCTTTGAAGTTCTCTTAGGTATAAGATCTGTTTTGGGAAAGTCATGGGTACACTAAAAGTGTCTTAAAAATTGAAGTAAAAGTATCTTTCTTTTCTAGTTCAAGCCATGTCATCGTTTATATTTCTTGTACTTTCGATACACGGTATCTGCGTAAAGCGCCTTCCAAGTTTACTCCATCCATCTCTACTGGTCAAAATGTTCACATGTTTGTAAATCTATCGGACCAAACTGCGTGGTCATCAATCCGTAGCTTACAAACAACTTAAACTAAGGTAAACTAACCTAAGGACAACACACACACACACACACACACACACACACACACACACACACACACACACTCATGCACCAGGGAGGACTCGAACCTCCGACGGCGAGTAACCGCGCGCTCCGCAGCGAGGCGCCTTAGACCGCTCGGCCACTCCACCGCGGCCCTACTGGTCACTAAAGAAGCTTTACCTCTGTTGGCTTCCAAAGATATCACTTAGTTGCCATTCCGCGCAGCAGTACTTTTATAATTATGTTCAAAAATATGCAATCCAGCAACCAGTAGTGTAGTTTGTTTTGTCCATTGACCAGTTTTCGTTACTTCTAATGGTAACTTCATCAAAAGGTAAGAAACAACATAACATCAAAATTATACATTACGAGTAGGGTTGCTTGGGTTCGATAATCTTAATATAATAAATATAAAAATTGAGGTGTTTGTGCCTATATTTTACTCTGCAGCCAGAACTACACATCGCAAACGAATGGTGTTGGTATGTGGTAGTAGTTATCAGTCTCCCATTGTGAACTATGGTGGTAGAGAGTTGATAACGAAAAGGGGTTGGAAGATACGGGAGTTGAAAGTTACCGACTCATATAAAATTCTGCGTTTGGATGTCAATATTTTGCTCTTCAGCAAAAGCTCCACACAGGAGACTAACTATCTATAAGTGTTGTTATAGTACAACGTATCCCGTTGTACACCATAGCAGTTCCGTGTCGATAGCCATAAAATGGTGCGAGTTATAGTGGTTGAAAGTCGTCAGCTTATATAAAATTCGAAGACCAGCGATGTCTGTTGACACTATAATAGCAAAGAGGTTACATACAGCGAAACGTGATGCAGAATACAGGGAGATGCCCTTACTCTGAAAAAGCCTGCCTTCGCGATACTCCTAAGTTCTGGAGAAGTGTTCGTATTGTAAAGCTAATATTTTATCTCACTTAAAACAGCACTAAACGTCCGATGGTTCTGCCGTGATTACAACGTGTTAAAAGAGTGCAAATTAGCCGTTAAAAATTAAGTTTTTAAATATATTATGATAAGTATTCATTACTATTTATTCAAGAAAGTATATTGTTTGGAAGTACATACTTTGCAGTGACTGTCAGTTCAATGCATTAACAGTTAGTTCTAAAACTGACCAAGATGGCGGACAGGGTTCAACTGAAGTGTATGCTCGGCATAGATAATGCCATCTCCCTTTATTCTAACCTCCTTGCGTGATGCACATTCTTCAGTTGTTTTTCTGCAACAAGCGTACGAATAAAGAAAAATAAATGTATATTCCACTTTGAAAAGTAAAACTAACAAGAAAGATGCAAAAGCGTAAGAAAGAAATTTCGCGTTCTCGATCCGTTTCTAAAAGACAGAAAACGTCGCTGAAACCTGAATCTACAGACGATAGAAACTTGAAATTTGTAGACGTCGTTTATCTTACACAGTAGGCATCAGCGATTTTTCGATATTTCCATCCCTAAGGGGGTGAAATAGGGAATGAACGGTTTTTTGAAAACAAGTTGCTATTCAGGCAATCTTGAAGCAAGAAATACAAAACTTCCGATTTAGATTTTTGATTGAAATTTAAAAAAAAACAAGTGTTTAGATATTTTTGGAAATTCAACCATTAAACGGGTGAAATAAGGGAAATTCTTTTAAGGGTGCAATTATTTCGTGCTATAAATGCGAAAATTTGGATTTGGAACCATGGTTAGGATTTTAAAAAATATATGTTTCGGGATGTTTTGAATTCTCCTATCAATGGTGCAATAGGGGGTGGCAAGTTGTATTTTTTAACTATGAAAATTTATATTTAGAAGTAGAAACAACCAATGCAGACCATCCAGGCTAAGAGTGCTTAGCAGCGGGAATTAAGCTAGTGTAAAATATAACATTGTGTCCTTCAAAAAGTAAATTACACACACCGTGCATTTCATTTTATTGTTTTACTGTTTGAAGGACATAATGTTATCTTTATATATAAAAGGCAATCTCCCGACTGACTGACTGATTGACTGTTGATGTGCTGTCTTTAGTATAAGGTAATTCATAAGTAGTTTGTAAGTTTAAGGACCGATGACTCCGTAGTTAAGTCCCATAAGCTTTACAAACATTTGAACATTTTTGAAAATGAAATGTTCAATTGTTTGTAAATCTTAAAGATACTTAACTACGGAGTCATCACTTCGTAAAAAACTAATTAAACTGAGTCAGACTAACTTATGCTAAAGACAACACAAACACCCATGCTCGAGGGGCGAAGCGAACCCCCGACGGCGAACAGCAGCGCGCACCGCAATATGGCGCCTCAATACGCACAGCCATTGTGCCGAGGTTACAAATAGTATCACAACATTTAATTATGGTAGTACTTTTGTTATATCTAAGAAAATTTATATTAAGAGGGAGAAACAACTGGTGCAGACCAACCAGCCTACGCACGCGAAGCAGCGGGCGTTAAGCTAGTATTTCATATAATCAGACCTTAGCAACCCTTCTCGTAATGTGTATGAAGTTATCCTTAGGGATAACAAATCCTAGTCAAGGGACAAAAATTTGGCTGTATTATTCTTTGAATCTGGATATACGGTTGCTGTTATTTACGTTTCTAATTATACTTACTGAGGAGCGTAGTTTATATATTCTTCTGGGGGGATGCGAGCAATTGGCAGAGCTGTTCGGGAGAGGGAGAGGGTTTCGTTTCCCAGTACAGGTTCATTTAGATAAGTATCCAAAAGGCCAGCACCAGTCGTTTCAACATTTAAAACTAAAACACAGGTTACAATTTAGCGAACAAAAAATTAAAAAAAAAAAAAAAAAAAAATTAAATTAAAAGTAAAATATTTGGGATCCATTCACCTCTCGTTATCTACGCTCCAGAATTAACCACTCATTTTCGAGTCTGAACACATATTTTGTCTTCTGAAGCAACACGAATAGGTTGTCGTAATAAAATTTGGGAGTGAAAAGAAATTCATCTGGTTACTGTTTTGCGCCTCGGTTGCACAGTGGTAGAGTGCCAGACTACAAATCCAAAGGTCGCGGGTTCGATCCCCACCAGGTCCTAGGATTTTTATATGTCACTTTCCACTTCATTCACCTGTGGCATTATTGCTCAACTGAAAAATACCAAGTAGCACCGTGGTTCGGAATCCACGTTAAACTGTAGGTCCCCCTATAACTGGCTGGGTAAGTCAGTTCGAAGGTCGGAGGAAGGCAACGACATACCACCTCCAAACAGGACCATGCCTAATAAAGCTCTGTGGTGTTCAAACCAATCTTCGGAATGTTGACTGTTTTACTTTACTTTTTTACTGTCTATGTAAACTTGCATGAATCTGATGTCATGTCTTATTCAAATGCCATAGTTTTATGCAATACGATATCAGAGGAAGGCCTTGGAGTTGGCAGAAAACCTGATCTTGTGTCGTGCCACCCAATACACAGTAGCTCTTGTACACCATGTACTGTGGTACTCCTTCGCAACCTCATCGTAACGGATCGCCGCAAGGCTCATGTTGCGTTGTTGTAGCCACGGAACTGTCTCTAACATGCCGAGATGTATGCTGTAACTTTAGCAGTCCCTTGCGTAATTACAGAACAAGACGTTTTTCTTCAAAATTAACAATTCCACAATTTCACAATTAAAAAATACACAGCCTAAAAAAATGCATCTCCCTTAAGGACTGTATTCAGAGGCACCATGGTACAATCTTTATTTATAAATATTATAAAAGTTGATGAATGTATGTATGTTTATATGTTCGACATCTCCTTTTTAACTAATGGACCTATTTTAACCAAATTTCGTACAAAATTTCTTTACCGTCAGCAAACAATCACTGTGGCAGTAAAAACTACCTAAGACTCACAGTTCAGCCGATATGACATAAACAATGAGACACGTGAGTAAAGACACTGTCTTCAGCCAATATTTGAAAATGAGAGCACTTAGCGCCTTGGAATAAACTATTCAATTAATTTTGAATCTTTGCGAAACTTTTCATCACTGACAACCCAAACATATGAAAGACATGCAGTAAAAATACAACATTTGGTATGACGCTGCAATTTATTATAACTGTATTCGCGAGGCACTTCACATACAATTCACACACATACCACTGAATGACACTTGGAGAGCTCATAAACAAAAACATTTATGAAAAATTACCCACTCTTGCAGGAGTCTTTCTGGAATCTTCTTGCCTTTTCCATAATCAATCCTATATTGGCAATTTGATCTCTGGTTCCTTTTCCTTTTCTAAATGGAGTTTGCTCTTTCAGTAGCTGCCGACAGAGATATTGGCGAAATCTGTTTTGTAGGATTTTTAGCATGACTCTACGCTAGCAACGTATTACCTCAAATATAATAATAAACAAATATGAAATGCAATACCTACATTATCTAATGTACTAGATCAGCCACCATAGCTATAGCCGAAGGAAAAACCTCGCAATTGCGACAATAAAACATATAAATTAAAAAAAAAATTACTCCGACGGAGCAGAAACCAGTCCACAATTGTAGCGATATCTGAACCACATCGGCAAGAATCTTTAAAAAGCAAAAGTAAATGCAACTCGAAAGTATATGTGTTTTGAGTGAAGTGTAAAAATGTTCGAATCGTTAGACTCCATACCGTAATGTTACAAATCAAAGAAAGTGCCTGAAATATAAGGTCCGCCACAGAAACTTTGTTTATTACGTCCTCAACAATCTGATTTGACTGGACTTGTCGTGAAGAAACCTTGACGTTTCTGAGCTAAAACTGACGTCTCTCTGAAAAAAAAGTCATATCTTCTGTTATTTATTAGCCATTTTTCGTTCTTAATAGAAGATGAAATTCTTAATTAAAAACTCGTAGATTTCAAGAGAATCTTACATAAACTGCCCTGCAAAATACCGTTTCATGCATTGCAATTGTTCTTAGGAAACTTAATAAACACAAATAGAGAGTTATTTTGTAGTTATTACCGATTTTTATGGCACTACGTACCTTCTCTACAGTAAAACGTATGCTAAAATTATATAGGTCTACCGACTGAGTTCTACCGGCACGCTTCACGGTCCGACCTCGCAACTTTACTTCCACCAGTAACTCGCCTCCTACTTTCCAAACTTCACAGAAGTGCTCCTGAGAACCTTGCCATCCTGGAAGAAAGGATATTATGGAGACATGGCTTAGCCATAGCCTAAGCGATGTTTCCAGAATGAAACTTTCACTCTGCCTCGGAGTGTGCGTTGAAATGATGTTTTTCCTTTTTTATTGTATTTTTAAGCTAACTACATACATAGTCAGGAGGCTGGTAGCAGCCTCCTACGCTTCTCTTCAGCCTTGCGTTTTAACAAAATGGACATGAAGTTTGTTTTAAAAAACATTGACATGCAGTTAAAAACACGATGATTTAAAAATATGAATAAGAAGAATTTTTTTGAATACATATAGAACAGAGGATAAAAACAAGCAGTAGACTTAAAACTTGTGCCAAGGTCGCACATTGAAGAACACTGGACCACACATGAAGACTCTGACAGAGACACTGATAAAATAATGGATGCGACTCTTGTTCTTGTACGGTGGATGCACTGCTAAAACACAATAACTGACGCTCTGAAACAAACATTGGACGGTCCACTGATTAAAATGATGCTATGTGGAGGACCCTGCAGGGGAGGGGATGGTGGGAGGGGAGGCAGCGCAGAAGAAGGGGGAGAGGTGGTGTAGGATGGAGAGGGGAAGAAGCATAGGGACTCCAGGAAGGTGAGAGGAGGGGAGGGGGAAAAGCGGTTGGAGGTAAAAGGATGGGAGGGATACTGGGGGCATTGCATCCACAGGGAGAGGATCAGGGTTAGTAGGAGGGATAGAGTTCAGAACAGAGGGCGTCATCTAGTAGGGGGAGGTGGCGTAAGTTACTCTGGGAAAGGATAAGGGGAGTGTGGAGGTCAAGGGAGTGAGGGATACAGGGGTGAACGCGTGGCAGAGGCCCGGTATTGCTGAGGATGGGGTATACCAGCGAGTTATGGGAACCTATTTTGCGGGTAATGTAAAGGAGCTGGATATGTTCAAGAAACTGTACGAGATTGGGGAATGAGTTGAGGTCGTACAGGATCTGCGTAGGGGAAGGGAGGTGGATACAGTAGGCGAGGCAGAGAGCGTGGGGTTCAAAGATTTGAAGGGTCTTGTATTAGGTAGGAGGAGCGGAAACCCAAGTGGGAGGAAGTTGCAAAGGACGGGATGCATGATGGATCTGTAGGTGTATAGGATAGTAGATGGGTTGAGGCCCAATGTCCGGCTGGAAGTAGTTTGTGAAGGCTGAAGTGAGACATGGCTTTCTGTCGGACTGTGCGGAGGTGGGGGGGAGGGCAGGAAAGGAATCAATCAAGGGTGAGGACAAGATATTTAAGAGTGGGGGTATGACGAATGGGACGATCGTGGAGGGGAAGATAAAAATCATGGAGGCGGAAGGAGGGAGTGGGTCGACCTATGACAATCGCCTGGGATGTATGAGGTTTGACGGAGAGGAGCATATTCAAATTCAAATGTTTGTAGAGCTTATGACTTAACTACAGGGTCATCAGTCCCTAAACTTACAAACTACTTATGAACTAGCTTATACTAAAGATGGCACAAACATCCATGCCCGAGGGGGGACTCGAACCTCCGACCGCAGTGGCCATGCAGCCTGTGACTGGCATGCCACAGACTGCTCAGCCACTGCGGCCGGCGGGAGAGGAGCCACAGGTTACATCATGAAGTGAGATTGGAGGAAATATTGGGAGTGCGCGAGGGAGGTGACGATGGCTGGGAAGGCGGTGTCATCAGCGAACTGCAGAGAACGGAGTAGATGAGTTAAAGGAGGGAAGAAACAACAGAGCCTAGGGGCACTCTGGCGGAGGGGTAAAACAAATGAGTTGTTGACAGTGACACAGGAGGGGCGATGGGTGAGGAAGGAAACAATGAGTCAGACATAGTTAATAGGAAGGGCATAGACCTGGACCTTGAAAAAGGAGACCAGTATATCAGACACGGCCGTAGGCTTTCTCGATGTCAAGGGAGACAAAGATAGCAGAGCGACAGGAGTTAAGCTGGATGGAGAGGAGATGGGTGAGACGCAGGTGCTGGTCATTGGCAGAGAAGGAGGGTCGGAACCCACATTGGGAGAGGGGGAGGAACTGGTGTTGGAGGAGGTGTTGATGGATACGGTGGGAGAGGATGGTTTCCAAGACCTCCTTGAACACGGAGGTGAGAATAATGGGACAGTAGGAGAAGGCCTGGGTTAGGGTTTGGGAAACATTAGAATAGGGGAGATCTTCCACAGGTATACGTAGAAGCAAGTATACAGGATGATTCTTGGCAGGAAGTTTCATATCAGTGCACACTCCGCTATAGAGTGATTCATTCATGAATAAGTTATTTGTTTACATCAGTGAATCAGTGAAATTCTGCTGTCTTTGCATTTATTTCGGTGTTCTATAATGCTTGGAACGCAGAAATTACGGAAACTGTTTGGTTAATTACGTAGAAAAGTAATTATAAACAAACATTATTCTTATGGCACCTTGTCCACCACTAGGAGTGCTAGTGTCGTTGCAACTGTCAGTTGATACCAACATTCACAGCAGTGAGTGCTGTGACTGTGTATATTAGACTGTGGCATCTTGTATATGCAGACCTCTCTGAATGGCGGTTGTTACGGTCCATTTCAGGCCTCAGCTGGAGTTTCGCCGGCTGGACGGCGAGGCGGGCCGCCGCCTGGACGCCATGTTCGGCGTCCCCGACTGCCTGCTGGAGGTGAACCCAGGCCGCGTGCTGCTGCCGCCAGAGTTCAAGGACATGGCTGACCGCATCCTAGACTTCACCGTCTACCCGGACGACACCTGGCTCGTCTCCTACCCTCGCACAGGTACTTCACTTATTTCCTGCCTCATTACATTTACCATTTGCATCGATGCCAACGAGAGAGACAGGCCGCGGCGCGCACGTCATGTCACGTAAGCAAGGTAGTCCTGAGCCGGCGCGATCCCTAGCTGATTTGGCCGGCTGCTGGGGCACAGCCACCACGCGGCACTCTCGTGTGACGTCAGACAGAGTAGGTTGCGCGCGCATAGCTGACTGGCCCGCTGCTTCGGCATAGTGGCTCGTGCCCCAGCGGCTACCCAGTCAGATATGCGCAACCTACTGTGCCTGACGTCACACGAGAGCGCCGCGGCCTTCTCTCTAGGTCTTAAGGAGCTGAGGTACCAACAGCCGTAAGTATAATGAAATATTTATTCAATTGCAACCAGTTTCGGCATTTCACTGTGCCATCTTCGGGTCCCTACATCGGAGCATGATATCCAAAGGTAGGGATATTAAACTGGATTCGTGGATTTAGTCTCTTAGTTGGAAACAACAACAGCAACTGTGACACCAAAGACTCCTTGGTGTCACAGATACGGCTGTTGCTACCTCAATTTCTTAAGACTCTTGACCAGCCGCTGTCCCGTTTCCACCACCGACGATGGATTCAATAAGATTCTCTCTATGTGGCGTTGGCACAGCCCACTGCCTCACAGCGACCGGCCACTCAGCTGGCGATTGCGCAGACTCAGGACTAACTTGCTTACGTGACATGAAGTGCGCTTCACGGCCTGTCTTTCTCGTTGGCCTCGATTTGCATAGGCATAGCCAGGATTTAAATCAATGAAAGTTTTGAAGTTCGAATGTTTGAATGTTTGTAAATCTATCGGGCTCAACTACGTGGTCATTAGTCCGTAGCTTACAACCGACTTAAACTAAGGTAAACTAACCTAAGGATAACACAAACACCTATGACCTAGGGGGAAATCGACCCCTCGACGGCGAATGACAGAGCGCACCGCAGCACGGCGCTCCAGTACGCACGGCTAATCCGCCGCGAACAAAGTTTTGAAACAAATTCTACCAGGTTATACAAACTACATTAGGAAACTTCTTAAAGAAACTGCAATAAAGTATACTGTAGATTAAAAGACACTTTTAAACAGCGGCCCAGTTGCATAAAACTGAATCTACGTTCAACTATCTGAAACTGATCTCCAGTCAAGCTGAACTTACGAATGATGTTGTATAAACTTTAATCCAATATAATTCCCCCCTCCCCCCCAAATCTAAGTTTAAATTTGACTCTCGAATATTCTCCGATTAAAGTGGTTGAACTAAATTCAGAGGAAGGATTGTTAAAAACTGTTTCAGTGTTTGTATCTGTCTACAAGTTAATAATCACTTGAAATAAAATGGTAATGCTATTTTTAATTATTTGAATAATAATCCTACAAGTTGTTTGTTACCAACTGTTTCATACGCATGGTCTGTTACCTTCAGCTTTCAGATTACTCTGATGTTTCGTAATTTCAGAAACTTACATTCCCGCTGCACCACTTTCTGTAATTGTAAATTACTCGCAATTTGCCTCCTTATCCTTAGTAGTGAAGGGGTCCGTCTTTTATTTTCAACAACGGACTTCTATCGTAAGAAGATATCATTAAACTATCTTTTTCCTCTTTCTTGAAATTTGCCGTACCTGTTTTCTTCTCCATTTCCCGTTTTTCTTTACGTACGCAGACAAAACTCGAATGACGTCGAGAATTGTCAGTCGTTTCTTTATAAAACGCAAGTGCTATACAACTCTATTCGCTACAATCGCAATTATCTCTGTTACTTAGCGTTGTTGTCAACTATGTTTCGCTGACCTTAGTTCAATACTTAACCAAGTGCAGTGATCTAAGATTAGTGTTACTTAACTCGCACAGAGAAAAGAACCACATTCATTTCTGATCTTCGATAAAAACTGAACTACGATTAGCGATGTTTATGCAACCCGCCCACAGCGAGTCTCGGGGTAGGTATAAGCGTGGGATGTCAGAAATGACAAGTGAAATTTAACAGTCCGTAAAAATCTGGAGACATCAAGGAATCGTCGACTTAGCATTAGAAAGAAGTGTGCGGGGTGGAAATCGTAAAGGGAGAACAAGTAAGCAGGTTTAAAAGGAAGTAAGCACGGTGGACTGGCCGAGCGCTCTTATGCGCCTAGTTGCGGATCCCGCGGTTTCTCGCTGTCGGAGGTTCGAGTCCTCCTTCGGGCATCGGTGTGTGTGTGTGTGTGTGTGTGTGTGTGTGTGTGTGTGTGTGTGTGTGTGTGTGTGTGTGTTTTTGTGTTGTCCTTAGCGTAAGTTAATTTAAGTAGTTTGTAACGCTAGGTACTAATAACCGCAGTAGTGCAAGACTTTTCATCTCATCATAAGAACAGCAACGTACATCCACTTGAATCTGTTTACTATATGCGTCTCTTGGTCTCCCTCTGAGATTTTTAACCCACACACTTTCCTCCAATGCTAAATTCACGATTCCTCGATGTCTAAGAATGTGTCCTGCCAAGCGTCCCTTCTTTTAGTCAATGTATGCCAGAAATTCCTTTTCGCCCCAATTCTGTTCAGTACCTCTTAATTAGTTGCGCGATCTACCCATCTAATCTTCAGCATTGTTAATAGCCTCACATTTCAAAAGCCTCTATTCTCTTCCTATCTACAATGTTTATCGTCCATGTTTCACTCCCGTACAAGGCAACACTCCACACAAATGCCTTCAGAAAAGACTTCCTTACACTTAAATTAATATTCGGTGTTAGCAAATTTCTCTTTTTCAAAACTTCTTTTCTTCCCTTTGCCATTCTGCATTTCATATCCTCTGTACTGCGACAGTCATATGTTATTTCATCTATTACTACTCTTTTCTTACAATCTGATGTACTGATTCGTTCTATGACCATTGACATTTGATCCTCAATTCGCTCCTATGTAATGTATATTTTCTTAATTCGGGGGCGCAGACAGTTTCCTGTAATGGAGTGGGGGAGGGGAGGGGCACGGGAGTAGACATGTAGTCTGGTCTGGGAGGACGCTTCCGCCGGAGGTTACAGTCCTCCCTCGGCCATGGGTGTGTGTGTGTGTGTGTGTGTGTGTGTGAGTGTGTGTGTGTGTGTGTGTGTTGGCAAAAGTGTAAGTTAGTTTAAGTAGAGTGTTAGTCTAGGGATTGATGACAATAGTTGTTTGGTCCAACAGGTTTACAAACATCCCGAGGAGGGGGGGAGGGAGGGTTCAGTTGACTTCCTGGGGGGGGGGGGGGGGCGAGCGAAGAAAAAAAAATTGAAAAGTTGACGTGAGATTTTCATTCACTCCCTCCTTCCTCCCAGTCTGAGATCACATAATCAACGAACGTCCCCTAGCTTACATTATTCTTTGTGCAACATATAACAGTTTCTGCTAAATACCTGGAAAATCACCCTGTCCCGACAGTGGTTGCCCTCACAGGCGTCTTTGTAACTCGATCAGGAGAAACCCAGCTTGTCCTTTTCCCTCGTGACACCTTGCGTGCTGCGAATGGATGGCATGGCAACAGGCAGACTGCATATTTCTGGATATTCTGAAGGAGTTCGACACCGCACCGCATTCTGCTAAAGAAAGAACGAACGTATGGTATAGGTCCAAATATCTGAGTTACTCGAAGACTACTTAAGTAATAGAACCCAGTACGTTGTCCTCAATGGCGAGTGTTCATCAGAGAGTGTGGTATCGTCAGGAGTGCCTCAGGGAAGTCTGAAAGGACCGATATTGTTTTCTATCTATATAAATGAAGTGACGGTCAGAGTTAGTTGCAATCTGCGACTGTTTCCTGATGATGCTGTGGTGTATAGGAAGGTGTCGTCGCTGTAGCAGGATACAGGATGACTTGAACCAAATTTGAAAGTGTGTGAGGAGTAATGTTCGAATACAGAATTAGTAGTGTGCTGCTTGACAGTTGCGTCAATTAAATATGTCGGCGTAACACTGCACAGAGATATGAAATGGAACAAGCTTACAAATAAAGTCGTTGGGAAGGCGGATGGTCGATTGGGAGAATTTTGGGAAGGTGTGATTGATCTGCAAAGAAGACCGCAGTATTGCTCGAGTGTTTGGAATCCCCACCAGCTCGGTCTGAAGGAGGACACAGAAACAATTCCGAGGCTGGTGGCTAGGTTTGTTACTAGTAGATTCGATCAGTCCGCGAGGGTTACTGGAATGCTTCGGGAACTCAGAGTGAAAGGCGACATTCTTTCCGAAAAACACAGTAGAATAAATTTAGAGAACCGGATTTGAAGTGCCGCAGTGGAGTGGTCGAGCGTTCTAAGGCGCCTCGCTGCGGAGCGCGTGGTGGCTCGCCGTCGGAAGTTCGAGCCTTCCTTGGGCATGGCTCTGTGTGTGTGTGTGTGTGTGTGTGTGTGTGTGTGTGTGTGTGTGTGTGTGTGTGTGTGTGTGCGTGTGTGTGTGTGAGTGAGTGAGTGAGTGTGTGAGTGTGTTCTCCTTAGGTTAGTTTAAGTAATTTGTAAGTCTAGAAACTTGTGACTATATCAGTTTGGTCCAATAGTTTACCAACATTTGAATTTTAAGCTGACTGCAGAAAGATTCTACTGCCGCCAACCTACATTTCGCGTAAAGACCACAAAGATCAGAGGGATCAGGACTCGAACAGATGCATACAAGCATTCGGTTTTCCCTCGTTCTGTATGGTATTGGCGCAGGAAAGCCAGTAAATAGTAATGGTACTACGTACCCTCCACCACCCACCTTTGGGTTGATTGCAGAGTGAGAATGTAGATGTAGATCTGAAGTGCCTAGAACAGATTAGGGTAAGCTAAGACAGCCCTAATAGGCGGTGCGTGACAAAAATCCGTCACTGATCTCAAGTGTTGTCAAAAAGTTGTTTCAAAAGACGTTACTGCGCATTTGAAATAGAACGTCTTAGACCCGCAAACTTCGGGAATCACAGCAGTGGGAACTTGCTCAGTGAGACCAAAACACTAAACACGTGTAACTGGTGAAGTTTTTCTGAGGAGGATTAAGCAAGAAGGGTTGCTGCCTATCGCCTTTCCTCTTAGACAGAAAGTTTCACTAACCTGCTGATCTGCTGTTCAAAAATGTTTGTATAGCTTATGGGACTTAACTACGGGGTCATCAGTCCCTAAACTTACAAACTACTTATGAACTAGCTAATCCTAAGGACGACACAAATATCCATGCCCGAGGGGGGATTCGAACCCCCGACCGTAGTGGCCGTGCAGACCGTGACTGGAGCGCCTCAGTCCCCTCGGCCACCGCGGCCGGCTAATCTGCTGTCCTTGGACCGTAAATGCGTCTTCTCTTGGCTGGTGTTTCGTCGCCTTATTGAAGATTCATTAATTGAAAAGAGGACAGTAGGAAAGTTACAGAACAAATAGGCAGAATTGTGTTGAAATCTGTATTCATAAAGATATGGCGAATTTGAGGTAGCTCTGTCGCATGTTTAATATTATTTCACAAATAAGACTATTTTGCCACGAACGCACCTTGCTGTAGGTCAAGGAATTACTAACAATAGTCAAGAAATAAGCACATTTTATACATATACATTTGCAGTCCCTAGGGAGAGCGGATAGTGGTTAAATCAGAGAGAATGTTTCTAGCCATGAAGTCGTAATACTAAAATCAGAGCAGGGGTCGAACGGCCAAGCTTACCTTACTGTAAACTGAATGGTAAGTGTACCGGATGCTTCCACTCGCCCATCATTGTAACAGACGCGGACGGTCCTCAAAGTCACACTTTACTAACATGGCAGCAACTTCCGCCCTAGACTGTCCGCGAGGTGGATACTTCGAAGCTTTGTAACCGAATGGTGGTGCATATCTGTTCGCCGGGAATAGCACCGCAGTGTGCTTCCGCTGTTGAAAAGTAGTCCCTGTAACCAACCTTACAGCTAGGGAAGAGAAACCGTTGGGGAAGCTTAACCCTTGCGGGCGGCACTATGTCTCGGACACTCAGGTTGGGACACCTGTTTGCAGCGCGGAAGAAAGCTGGTATGCCTCCGCCACGGCGTCGCTTCCGGTCGCTTTTAAATTTAACGGCTACAGGAAATTATCCATTTTGAGCAATTTCTAGATTAACCAAACGGGTAATGTAGAAATTACTCTGTCCCTTCCATTCGATTGTCCTATAAGTAAGTAATCATTCTGTGATGCTCCTTGGTTGGTGAAAATTGATAAACCGTCCTAAATTAATTGTTTTGATTTTGCTACTTTTTAATTAAGGTCCCGTCCGGTCTGTTATTGGTATGTAATTGTTTGTAATTTTATTGGCAACTCGAATCCGTGGTCTGAATAAAATATTAATTTTATTTTACTGTTATTTCTTTCTCATGGCACAGCCGTTGCGGCCGTGTATTGTGTGCCCTCAAAAAGTCTGTGCGTTACGCACACAGCCACCTGCGACACTTATACGAGAAGAACCTTCGGGGAAGAAAAATGTTTGTGGAGACACCTAGCGGCTTGCCGCGGTGGAGTAGCAGAGCGGTCTAAAGCGTCTCGCTGCGGAGCGCGCGGTTGCTCGCCGTGGAGGTTCGAGTCCTCCCTGGGGCATGGGTGAGTGTGTGTTGTCCTTAGGTTAGTTTACCTAGGTTTAAGTAGTTTGTAAGCTACGGACTGATGACCACGCAGTTTGGTCCGAAAGATTTACAAACATTTGAACATCTAGCGGCTTTTTAGCGAACTGGTTCAAATTTCTCGAGTTCATTTGGTTACCACCTCGTATCCAGCTTCTTGGGGATTCCGACTGGCCGGCCGCGGTGGCCGAGGTGACTGAGGCGTTCCAGTCACGGTCAGCACGGGCACTACGGTCGGGGGTTCGAATCCCCCCTCGGGCATGGATATTTGTGCCGTCCTAGTTCGTAAGTAGTTAATAAGTAGTTTGTAAGTTTAGGGACTGATGACCCCGTACTTAAGTCCCAAAAAAAAAAAAAAAAAAAAAAAAAAAAAAAAAAAAAAAAAAAATTCCGACTGATCTGATGCCAAAGTCGACGGTTCAGCAGGTTTTCTGTGGGCCCACTTCCTGGACATCGTCTATGCAGCGAAGTCGGCTTTTCAGAGTGGACGGGCTCCCTTCTCGCGGCTTCCACTGGGTCCGGATAGTGAGATCCGGTGCGTCAGCGGGTGACCGCGAGGTGGGCCCCGCCCACGTGGCCTCCGCTGCCCAAAAGCGTCGACCGCGCCGCCGGCCGCCGGCCGCCAGCCGTATCGACCTTCCCGCGGAAGGTCGCCAGGTCACGGCCCGAGCCGTCTCTTCCTGCTGCCGGCCCCGTCCGCAATACCCTGTCCCGCAAACCCCTAGTCTGTGGCGAGCTAACACATGCCAAAACGTTCGGCAGGTGCCATTACCACCACCACCGTCGTACCATCATCAATACGGTCAACCATTTCACTGAAGGAGAATTCACATAGTCTGTCACGTCACGGGACCGTCACGTCAAGGCGCATTCACACTGTCCGTCACAATTCGCTTAGTCTGAAACCCAGCGTTAAAAATGAAGTAAAAAGTAATAACAAATAATTTTCCGAAAAGGGCAACCAAAGCTTCATCTACATCTACATAGATACTCTGCAAATCACATTTAAGTGCCTCACAGAGGGTTCCTTAATCACTGTCACAACTTTTCTCTACCGTTCCATTCTCTAATAGCGCGCGGGAACAAAGAACACCTAAATCGTTCCGTTTTCGATCTGATTTCTCTTATTTTATTGGGATGCTCATGTCTCCCTAAGTAGGTGGGTGCTAGCAAAATATTTTCACATTCAGAACTAAAAGTCGGTGATTCAAACTTCGCAAACAGGTCACGACGCAATGAATAACGTCTTTCATTTAATAATTTCCACCCCAATTCGTGCAAGATTTCCGTGACGCTTTCCCCGCAGTAACGTGATAAAACGAGCTGCCCTTCTCTGAACCTTCTCAATGTCTTCCGTCAGTCCCACCTGGTGAGGGTCCCACAAGGGGCAACAGTACTCCAGGACAGGACGCACATGTATGATGTAGGCAGTCTCTTTGGTGGAGCTGTTGCATCTTCGAAGCGTTCTGCCAATGAAACGTAATC
Source organism: Locusta migratoria (assembly GCA_026315105.1). Taxonomy (NCBI): domain Eukaryota; kingdom Metazoa; phylum Arthropoda; class Insecta; order Orthoptera; family Acrididae; genus Locusta; species Locusta migratoria. The sequence goes on along the minus strand of CM048746.1, from coordinate 421,354,017 downwards.
TTTGGTTCGACCTCCCCACAATATTTTCTATCTGTTCTCTCCAGTCTAAGCTGTTCGTAATTGTAACTCCTAGGTATTTGGTAGAATTTGACTGATTTATCGCGTAATTGAAGTTCAGCGGATTTCTTTTAGTAGTCATGAGTATTACTTCACACTTTTCTTTATTTAGTGTCAATTTCCAATTTTCGCACTATGTAGAAATTTTGTCTAAATCGCTTTGCAGTTACTTTTGATCCTCTGTTGATTTCACTAACCGATAAACGACAGCATCATCCGCGAATTATCTCCTACATAGTTTATAAACACAAGGAAGAGTAGGGGACTTATAACGCCTCCCTGGGGAACGCCAGATATCACTTCTGTTTTACTAGATGACTTACCGTCAACTACAACGAACTGTGTCCTTTCTGATAGGAAATCGTGAATCCAATGGCACAATTGGGGAGATATTCCATAAGCACGCTTTTTCATTAGAAGCCGCTTGTGGGTTACAGTGTCAAAAGCCTTTCGGATATCCAGAAATATGGAATCGATTTGAGATCCCTTGTCGATGGCACTTATCACTGTGAATAAAGGGCAAGCTGTGTTTCGCAAGAGCGATACTTTCTGAATCCGTGTTGTCATTTTGATAAAATTCAATACACAAACACCACAAAATCTAAAAATTAAAAATTAACGACAATAATATAAAATCCTGGGTGCAGATGTGTAGAGAAAATCGCAAAGCTGTTAAGACGTGTTTATTTATACACAACCAGATTCACATCTTCAGGTGACATTAGCAAAATGATTACATGATATTTAGAAAACAGCATCCAGCTTTCAGGAGGCCTTGCTAAAATACTCTCACAATAGGGTGTGGTCGTCATTTGATAAATAACATCCCACAAGTACATACCGCAGCACTTCCTGGTTCTGGAGATGCCGTCTGTTTGCTGACTCACATTGCTGGTTTCTTCGTAATGGACAAATCGGGGATGTTATTTATCAAATGACGACCACTCCCTATTGTGAGAGTATTTTAGCAAGGCCTCCTGAAAGCTTGACGCTGTTTTCTAAATATCATGTAATAATTTTGCTTGTGTCACCTGAAGATGCATCTATACCGATGTGTAACTGGTTGTATCTAAATAAACACGTCTTAACAGCTTTGCGGTTATAGCTATGGTGCCTGTGTATTGAATTTTATTAAAAAGTAATAGTTTAATAATGGAATTGAGAAAACAGCAACGTTAAATTTTACTGGCGGCCAAAGCAAACTTGAAAACGTATGTGGGTCGTTCCATGTCAATTCAACGCACCTCTCAACCTGACCCTCTCAGATTTCTTTCCAATTTTCTACATTCAATAACCCAGATAAGAGATAGAAAAATACCAATTTGCAGGGTTGCATTACAAACTGAGGACTTTCTTCAAACTGACGTCACGGGACCGTCACATCAAGGTGCATTCTCACTGTCCGTCACAATTCGCTTAGTCCGATATCCAGCGCTGAACGTGAGGTTATAAGCTACCATCCATTAGGTAAAAAACTAATGGTTTAATACTGTAATTGAGGAAACAGCAACGTTAAATTTTATTGACGGCCAAAGCAAACTTGAAAACATATGTTTCTTGGCAACATAGTGTGGTAAAGTGCTGGGAAGTGAAACATTTAAAAACACCGACATGTATGGATATGTATCATGTGACAAATTATGTATGCCATACGATAAATAAATAAATGTGCTGAGGTGAGTGGAACCACAGATATTGAACAAAGGTCTCCAAATCCTCTACATCTACAGAGTTCCAATACCTTATACGGGACAAGCTCAGGGAGCAGGTTGCCCATGGAAGAATCATAAGAAGTCTTGAGCAACCAGAGCTGTACACGCACAATGATTCTTACTGGAACAGTATCCCAGGTAAGTCATGTAGGGAAGGTCGCACTTTTACATGCGGTTGAAGAATGTTATCAACATAACGCCTCTCCCGTTAAGGTTTAAACAACATATGGCAGTCCTCGAGGCTCTGGCGTGGTGCCACTGTAGACCGTCCGATATCTCGGTGTTAACAGATGAACAACACAAGGACGCCTGGAATGCAAATTTGCACCCGTAAGGCGCCTGTATAAGATTGGTAAATAACTGGCCTGTAAGGTGGAGAGAGTCACTGCACGCTCCCTGATCGCTCGTCGCACGATCCTCCGATCCTTTGCCTCGTCTTCTTGGTCTCTTGAGACCCGGCACGTCACGAGTGGGTACCACTTAGTGTCCTCTGCTAAAAAAAAAAAAAAAAAAAAAAAAAAAAAAAAAAAAAAAAAAAAAAAAAAAAAAAAAACGCTGTATGACGAAACACTCCGAACTAGCGACTAGGTTGAGCCACAGGGCCCGTCCAACAGCCAGTGATTTTCATGTCTATCCTTAGGCCTGTCTCAAACTGCCTTAACAGTCAGAAACAACTCCTAACACGTCTACCTGGCATTCAACATCTACATAAATACTCAGCAAGTCACACTGAAGTGCATGGCAGAAGGTTCATCGAGTCTCTTTTATGATATTTCTCTACAGTTCCATTCCCTAATAGCATACGTGGAAAAAGAACACCTACATCTTTCAGTTTTCGATCTCTTATTATATCTTCATGATCATGTCTTCCTACGTAGGTGGGTGCTAACAAAACATGTTCGCATTCGGAAGAGAAAGTTGATGAAAGAAATTTCGCAATTATATCTCGTCGCAACAAATAACGCCTTTCTTTTAATGATTTCCATCCCAACTCGTGCATCATTACTGTGACACTCTCTCCCCTATATCGCGATAGTACAAAACGAGCTGCCTTTCTGTGAACTTTTTCTGAATCGTCTGTCAATCCCACTTGGTGGGGATCCCACAATGCGCGGCAATACTCCAAAATAGAACGCACAAGAGTAGTGTTGGAAGTTTCTTTAGTAAAACTGTTGCATCTTCTAAGTGTTCTGCCAACGAAACGTAGTATTTGGTTCGCTTTCCCTAAAAAATTATTTCTATGTGTTCTTTCCTATTTAAGTTGTTTTTGTTACTCCTGGGTATTTAGTTGAATTTACGGCCTGTAGATTTGACTGATTTATCGTGTAAATTAAGTTTAACGGGCTTCTTTAAGTGGTCATGTGGACTTCACACTTCTCATTATTAAGGGTCAGTTGTTAATTCTAGCACAATGCTGATATCTTATGTAAATCACTTTGCAGGTGCTTTGGTGACTGTACTAACCAATAAATGACATAATCATCCGCGAACAAAGAGGACTACTCAGATTGTCTCCTAAATCTTTTATAAAAATAAGGAACATTCAGAGCCCTGTAACACTTCCCTGGGAAACGCGAGATACCACTTCTGTTCTAATCGACGACTTTCTGGCAATTACAACGTACTGTGTCCTTTCCGGCAGTAAATTACGAATCCAATCGCCCAACTATCGCGATATTCCATAAGCACGCAATTTGAATAGAAGATGCTGCGTCTTGCGTTGTATTACACGTCCAATATGCACCATTTAGTAGGGTTTCTTGTCCGATTGTAGTGACACTACAGGATCTATGGCATGCAGTTTAACTCCTTTGCGTATCCGATCTACTGTACTTATTTGCGAAGTTTCCCACATGTAAATCTCTTTCCTCTGGTCGTGCTATTTACAATGATTCTGATTGTTAATTTTGTGGTGAGGCCTCTGCCACACTCCCATGTTATAATTTCCCTGACCGCATGGGTGCGTTAATTATTGTTATGTCTATACTGGACTCCACAAAAAGTCTAGATATTTGTAAACCTGTGGGACCAAACTGCTACGGTCATCAGTCCCTAGACTTACAAACTACTTAAACTGACCTACACTAAGGACAAGACACACACCCATTCCAGAGGGAGTATTCGAACCTCGGCGCAATCCGAAACATAGCGCCCTAAATCAAGCAGCCGTTCCCCCACGTAGACGGCACACAAGTCTTCTGTTGGCCGCTTCCAACATTTAATTCCATTATGATTTCCTGTAGTGAATGCTTTTTTTCATACTGCGGTGAACTGAAGCATAGTCTCGAGTTAGCTTTCGCTTCCACGTCCTTTGTCCAAAATGACTAATATCTTTCAAGTGACATAGAAGTTTTCTGGATGTTGTACCCCGTCAAGATGTAAGATGGCTGCTACTTTAATAATGAGCGTTTCGGGCAAGTTACTGTTCCCCTCTTCTGGGTATACTGATGTATACGCAGTGTAATCAGAAGAAGGCCACTGTAACGTTGCACGAAACGTCGGTTATTACAGTAACAGCCACCTTACATTACGTCGCTGTACAACACCCAGAAAACCAACCAAGACTCTTATTACCAAAAATGAAAACTTTTATGTAAACAACCCTGGCCGCTGAAGCATATGCAATTATATCTTTAAATTGTTCTGCATATTCGCAAATACGGTATGCAAATCAACATCGAGGTGAATTTGTTGTTAAATTTACTGCTAGATTTACTACACATAAACATTTTACCGTATCAAAAGTTGTGAGGTGAGGAGACAATTTCGAAATAGATCAGAATATTTAAAGATGTGATTCCACAGTTATTACGTACGGCAGCAACCATGGAAATTATGTTTCAAGATATTTCTTCTGTCTGCTACTGTTTCGAGGATATGTGTTTACAAAGATAATAACCGCGGTTTCTTCGAAATGGTTTTCACCTCCTCATCGGCCTATGGATACATATATAACATGTCTCATATTTTAACCTAGGCTATATATAATATATTCGAAGTGTATCGGAATTGACCTTTGGCACTTGGGTAATGTTACTTATAAGTGATATCATTTTCGAGTAATGAATGAAATGAATTCCGTCAGCTTCAAGGTCAACACTGTTTCCGATTGTAACACTTGTATCATCATGTTGAACTTTAAATAATACTATTCCTCTTAATCAGTCCTCCTTGATACTGACAGAGGTTGAGATTGAGTCAATAATTAAATCACTAAAGATTAAGGACCCTTATGGATATGATGGGATCTCTAGCAGAATACTTAAATATTGTTCCGTCTCTGTTAGTCCAGTACTTAGCCATGTTTGTAATTTTTCCTTTCGGAATAGTCTGTTTCCTGGCAGATTAAAGTACTGAGTAGTACAACTTTATCAAAAGGTGGAAAGGAATGATGCAGACTAGATTCATTTCTGTGCCATCAGTTTTTGCTAAAGTTGTTGCAAAGGCTGTTTGTTCACCGTTAATTGAGCATTTCAGTTCCCGTAATTGGCTGTCAAATGTACGGTTTGGTTTCGGAAGTGATAAAAACCGAAAATGCCAGTCGCTTTTCTCTCTGAGGCAATATTAAGTATTAAATAGTAAGTATTACAGTATTAAATAATAATAAAATCAAATTCTTTGATTTAACAGGAGCATCTGATTGTGTTGATCACAAGATAGTGTTCCAGAAATTGGAACATAATGGAATGAGAGGAGTAGCTCATAATTGGTTCGCTTCTTACTTAAATAACAGACAGCAGAAGGTGATACTCTGCAGTGCAGAAAAACGGCTGTGATACGCACTCACAATGGGGCACAGTTAAGTGGGGTATCCCAGCGTTCTGTTGTAGGGCTACTGTAGTTTCACATTTATATAAAAGATCTGTCCTCAAGTATTACAGGCAGGGCCGGCCCGAAAAAATTCGGCGCCTTACGCAAATTATTCTAATGCCGCCTCGTGAAATAAAATCACAATGTAAAATACACATTGCTTCTTTTTTAATCAAATACATAATCACATCATACGCTTTTATATAACAATGTTACTTTTTCATCGTTTTTACATTTTGTAGTAACTAAATTAAGTGCAATTGTTGATATTTGAAATGTAGTCATTGAAGAAAAGATGTTGGTTATTTCGAAAATGGCGGAGGTTGTGCCACACGCGATTAAAGCATGGAGAAGGAGGAGGAGGAGGGTGGCTTCATCAAAAGACAGTTGCTCGAATTTGTTTGTTGAAAACATTTCGGATTCAGCCTTGACCCTGCCTGGCTTCATGATGTGTATGTTGGTGTATGTCAATGAATAAAACAACTAAGTTGACGAATTCACTTATTATCGTGACAGTGGAATGCAAGACAACATTCTCTAACGCACGTCTCACTATTGTGACAAAGTAATTATTACATGTGTTTTCTGATTCGTGAACGTATCTAAACCATTGAATGGCATTATAAGTAAATAGTGCGATGTTAGAAGCATACCTTAAAAGGCTCTGGGCAACGCTGTGCTTACTCCATATATATATATATATATATATATATATATATATATATATATATATATATATATAAAGTTGTCTCGTTCAGTCACGGAACAGAACTGGACAGAAAACGCTGGGAAGAGTACAGTCGATCAGTCTGTGCGTAAACTACACTTACTGTTTCAAGCGCCTGGAGGGCAAGGTGTCCTGAAAAGTGCCGTTGGTGGGGGTAGCTGACATCTCACATGTTAACTGAAATGCTTCGTCCTGTTCCATCCTGTATTCTTTGGACGTATAGTTCTACCACAACGAACATACACAACTGGGAAAACCCTCTCCTGCTTCACTTGATGAGATACAGCCTATCTCTTCAATGGCAGAGGCACAAACTCGCATTGTCTTTGTGCATCACAAAACCATACTTGCACCTAAGAATAATTACTTGTAGCGTCATTGTGAACAAATAGAAGGGGATCTTACTTACCCAGAAACTGATAACCTGATGGCAGCAGTAATATTCAGGAGGGCTTAAGTATAAAATTATTTATTGTATTTTCCCCTTTATGTACAAATGTAAGGCACGACCTGTGTTATTTGGCGCCCTAAATCTTCTACTCTTTCTTATCAATGATGATGTGTGAGATCATCAGCACCCAGAGAGTGCAGAGCGGCGGACTGCGCGCGGCCGTGAGGGCGCCCCAGCTGCCACGATGGGCGGTACACCAGCTGTGATCACGGGATGATTAGTTGCGAACTGCTACTCCTCTATTCATTACTAGCGAAATTCTGAAGAATCAAAGAGAATGCATGTAACATTGACTTGCGTCTTGTATCTTGCCTGTTGCTCTGTCTACGTGTAGTAACCGGGAATTCGTCGCTCCTGGAACCGCAGCGCAACAGCAAAGTAAACAGCATTGCGAGCGCACGAGGGTTGGTCGCGCACGACATTTGCCGCCTCCCAAATTCGAGCGCCCTAGGCAATTGCCTAGTTTGCCTATATGGACGGGCCGGCCATGATAACAGGTAGTTTTAAGGCATAGCTCGTGCAAGAAGTCATGGCCCCTGCAATCTCAACTTGGGCGCTGGGCGAGTCCATTCCTGTGTTCTGGAGAGGCGACCGTCTCAGTCGTGTGATGCCTACTGGCACAGAGTAACATATACAGAGAAGCAGCCCCCTCTAAACCACTGTCCTTTGCCGCCTCCCAAATTCGAGCGCCCTAGGCAATTGCCTAGTTTGCCTATATGGACGGGCCGGCCATGATAACAGGTAGTTTTAAGGCATAGCTCGTGCAAGAAGTCATGGCCCCTGCAATCTCAACTTGGGCGCTGGGCGAGTCCATTCCTGTGTTCTGGAGAGGCGACCGTCTCAGTCGTGTGATGCCTACTGGCACAGAGTAACATATACAGAGAAGCAGCCCCCTCTAAACCACTGTCCTTTGCCGCCTCCCAAATTCGAGCGCCCTAGGCAATTGCCTAGTTTGCCTATATGGACGGGCCGGCCATGATAACAGGTAGTTTTAAGGCATAGCTCGTGCAAGAAGTCATGGCCCCTGCAATCTCAACTTGGGCGCTGGGCGAGTCCATTCCTGTGTTCTGGAGAGGCGACCGTCTCAGTCGTGTGATGCCTACTGGCACAGAGTAACATATACAGAGAAGCAGCCCCCTCTAAACCACTGTCCTTTGCCGCCTCCCAAATTCGAGCGCCCTAGGCAATTGCCTAGTTTGCCTATATGGACGGGCCGGCCATGATAACAGGTAGTTTTAAGGCATAGCTCGTGCAAGAAGTCATGGCCCCTGCAATCTCAACTTGGGCGCTGGGCGAGTCCATTCCTGTGTTCTGGAGAGGCGACCGTCTCAGTCGTGTGATGCCTACTGGCACAGAGTAACATATACAGAGAAGCAGCCCCCTCTAAACCACTGTCCTTTGCCGCCTCCCAAATTCGAGCGCCCTAGGCAATTGCCTAGTTTGCCTATATGGACGGGCCGGCCATGATAACAGGTAGTTTTAAGGCATAGCTCGTGCAAGAAGTCATGGCCCCTGCAATCTCAACTTGGGCGCTGGGCGAGTCCATTCCTGTGTTCTGGAGAGGCGACCGTCTCAGTCGTGTGATGCCTACTGGCACAGAGTAACATATACAGAGAAGCAGCCCCCTCTAAACCACTGTCCTTTGCCGCCTCCCAAATTCGAGCGCCCTAGGCAATTGCCTAGTTTGCCTATATGGACGGGCCGGCCATGATAACAGGTAGTTTTAAGGCATAGCTCGTGCAAGAAGTCATGGCCCCTGCAATCTCAACTTGGGCGCTGGGCGAGTCCATTCCTGTGTTCTGGAGAGGCGACCGTCTCAGTCGTGTGATGCCTACTGGCACAGAGTAACATATACAGAGAAGCAGCCCCCTCTAAACCACTGTCCTTTGCCGCCTCCCAAATTCGAGCGCCCTAGGCAATTGCCTAGTTTGCCTATATGGACGGGCCGGCCATGATAACAGGTAGTTTTAAGGCATAGCTCGTGCAAGAAGTCATGGCCCCTGCAATCTCAACTTGGGCGCTGGGCGAGTCCATTCCTGTGTTCTGGAGAGGCGACCGTCTCAGTCGTGTGATGCCTACTGGCACAGAGTAACATATACAGAGAAGCAGCCCCCTCTAAACCACTGTCCTTTGCCGCCTCCCAAATTCGAGCGCCCTAGGCAATTGCCTAGTTTGCCTATATGGACGGGCCGGCCATGATAACAGGTAGTTTTAAGGCATAGCTCGTGCAAGAAGTCATGGCCCCTGCAATCTCAACTTGGGCGCTGGGCGAGTCCATTCCTGTGTTCTGGAGAGGCGACCGTCTCAGTCGTGTGATGCCTACTGGCACAGAGTAACATATACAGAGAAGCAGCCCCCTCTAAACCACTGTCCTTTGCCGCCTCCCAAATTCGAGCGCCCTAGGCAATTGCCTAGTTTGCCTATATGGACGGGCCGGCCATGATAACAGGTAGTTTTAAGGCATAGCTCGTGCAAGAAGTCATGGCCCCTGCAATCTCAACTTGGGCGCTGGGCGAGTCCATTCCTGTGTTCTGGAGAGGCGACCGTCTCAGTCGTGTGATGCCTACTGGCACAGAGTAACATATACAGAGAAGCAGCCCCCTCTAAACCACTGTCCTTTGCCGCCTCCCAAATTCGAGCGCCCTAGGCAATTGCCTAGTTTGCCTATATGGACGGGCCGGCCATGATAACAGGTAGTTTTAAGGCATAGCTCGTGCAAGAAGTCATGGCCCCTGCAATCTCAACTTGGGCGCTGGGCGAGTCCATTCCTGTGTTCTGGAGAGGCGACCGTCTCAGTCGTGTGATGCCTACTGGCACAGAGTAACATATACAGAGAAGCAGCCCCCTCTAAACCACTGTCCTTTGCCGCCTCCCAAATTCGAGCGCCCTAGGCAATTGCCTAGTTTGCCTATATGGACGGGCCGGCCATGATAACAGGTAGTTTTAAGGCATAGCTCGTGCAAGAAGTCATGGCCCCTGCAATCTCAACTTGGGCGCTGGGCGAGTCCATTCCTGTGTTCTGGAGAGGCGACCGTCTCAGTCGTGTGATGCCTACTGGCACAGAGTAACATATACAGAGAAGCAGCCCCCTCTAAACCACTGTCCTTTGCCGCCTCCCAAATTCGAGCGCCCTAGGCAATTGCCTAGTTTGCCTATATGGACGGGCCGGCCATGATAACAGGTAGTTTTAAGGCATAGCTCGTGCAAGAAGTCATGGCCCCTGCAATCTCAACTTGGGCGCTGGGCGAGTCCATTCCTGTGTTCTGGAGAGGCGACCGTCTCAGTCGTGTGATGCCTACTGGCACAGAGTAACATATACAGAGAAGCAGCCCCCTCTAAACCATTGTCCTTTGCCGCCTCCCAAATTCGAGCGCCCTAGGCAATTGCCTAGTTTGCCTATATGGACGGGCCGGCCATGATAACAGGTAGTTTTAAGGCATAGCTCGTGCAAGAAGTCATGGCCCCTGCAATCTCAACTTGGGCGCTGGGCGAGCCCATTCCTGTGTTCTGGAGAGGCGACCGTCTCAGTCGTGTGATGCCTACTGGCACAGAGTAACATATACAGAGAAGCAGCCCCCTCTAAACCACTGTCCTTTGCCGCCTCCCAAATTCGAGCGCCCTAGGCAATTGCCTAGTTTGCCTATATGGACGGGCCGGCCATGATAACAGGTAGTTTTAAGGCATAGCTCGTGCAAGAAGTCATGGCCCCTGCAATCTCAACTTGGGCGCTGGGCGAGTCCATTCCTGTGTTCTGGAGAGGCGACCGTCTCAGTCGTGTGATGCCTACTGGCACAGAGTAACATATACAGAGAAGCAGCCCCCTCTAAACCACTGTCCTTTGCCGCCTCCCAAATTCGAGCGCCCTAGGCAATTGCCTAGTTTGCCTATATGGACGGGCCGGCCATGATAACAGGTAGTTTTAAGGCATAGCTCGTGCAAGAAGTCATGGCCCCTGCAATCTCAACTTGGGCGCTGGGCGAGTCCATTCCTGTGTTCTGGAGAGGCGACCGTCTCAGTCGTGTGATGCCTACTGGCACAGAGTAACATATACAGAGAAGCAGCCCCCTCTAAACCACTGTCCTTTGCCGCCTCCCAAATTCGAGCGCCCTAGGCAATTGCCTAGTTTGCCTATATGGACGGGCCGGCCATGATAACAGGTAGTTTTAAGGCATAGCTCGTGCAAGAAGTCATGGCCCCTGCAATCTCAACTTGGGCGCTGGGCGAGTCCATTCCTGTGTTCTGGAGAGGCGACCGTCTCAGTCGTGTGATGCCTACTGGCACAGAGTAACATATACAGAGAAGCAGCCCCCTCTAAACCACTGTCCTTTGCCGCCTCCCAAATTCGAGCGCCCTAGGCAATTGCCTAGTTTGCCTATATGGACGGGCCGGCCATGATAACAGGTAGTTTTAAGGCATAGCTCGTGCAAGAAGTCATGGCCCCTGCAATCTCAACTTGGGCGCTGGGCGAGTCCATTCCTGTGTTCTGGAGAGGCGACCGTCTCAGTCGTGTGATGCCTACTGGCACAGAGTAACATATACAGAGAAGCAGCCCCCTCTAAACCACTGTCCTTTGCCGCCTCCCAAATTCGAGCGCCCTAGGCAATTGCCTAGTTTGCCTATATGGACGGGCCGGTCATGATAACAGGTAGTTTTAAGGCATAGCTCGTGCAAGAAGTCATGGCCCCTGCAATCTCAACTTGGGCGCTGGGCGAGTCCATTCCTGTGTTCTGGAGAGGCGACCGTCTCAGTCGTGTGATGCCTACTGGCACAGAGTAACATATACAGAGAAGCAGCCCCCTCTAAACCACTGTCCTTTGCCGCCTCCCAAATTCGAGCGCCCTAGGCAATTGCCTAGTTTGCCTATATGGACGGGCCGGCCATGATAACAGGTAGTTTTAAGGCATAGCTCGTGCAAGAAGTCATGGCCCCTGCAATCTCAACTTGGGCGCTGGGCGAGTCCATTCCTGTGTTCTGGCGAGGCGACCGTCTCAGTCGTGTGATGCCTACTGGCACAGAGTAACATATACAGAGAAGCAGCCCCCTCTAAACCACTGTCCTTTGCCGCCTCCCAAATTCGAGCGCCCTAGGCAATTGCCTAGTTTGCCTATATGGACGGGCCGGCCATGATAACAGGTAGTTTTAAGGCATAGCTCGTGCAAGAAGTCATGGCCCCTGCAATCTCAACTTGGGCGCTGGGCGAGTCCATTCCTGTGTTCTGGAGAGGCGACCGTCTCAGTCGTGTGATGCCTACTGGCACAGAGTAACATATACAGAGAAGCAGCCCCCTCTAAACCACTGTCCTTTGCCGCCTCCCAAATTCGAGCGCCCTAGGCAATTGCCTAGTTTGCCTATATGGACGGGCCGGCCATGATAACAGGTAGTTTTAAGGCATAGCTCGTGCAAGAAGTCATGGCCCCTGCAATCTCAACTTGGGCGCTGGGCGAGTCCATTCCTGTGTTCTGGAGAGGCGACCGTCTCAGTCGTGTGATGCCTACTGGCACAGAGTAACATATACAGAGAAGCAGCCCCCTCTAAACCACTGTCCTTTGCCGCCTCCCAAATTCGAGCGCCCTAGGCAATTGCCTAGTTTGCCTATATGGACGGGCCGGCCATGATAACAGGTAGTTTTAAGGCATAGCTCGTGCAAGAAGTCATGGCCCCTGCAATCTCAACTTGGGCGCTGGGCGAGTCCATTCCTGTGTTCTGGAGAGGCGACCGTCTCAGTCGTGTGATGCCTACTGGCACAGAGTAACATATACAGAGAAGCAGCCCCCTCTAAACCACTGTCCTTTGCCGCCTCACAAATTCGAGCGCCCTAGGCAATTGCCTAGTTTGCCTATATGGACGGGCCGGCCATGATAACAGGTAGTTTTAAGGCATAGCTCGTGCAAGAAGTCATGGCCCCTGCAATCTCAACTTGGGCGCTGGGCGAGTCCATTCCTGTGTTCTGGAGAGGCGACCGTCTCAGTCGTGTGATGCCTACTGGCACAGAGTAACATATACAGAGAAGCAGCCCCCTCTAAACCACTGTCCTTTGCCGCCTCCCAAATTCGAGCGCCCTAGGCAATTGCCTAGTTTGCCTATATGGACGGGCCGGCCATGATAACAGGTAGTTTTAAGGCATAGCTCGTGCAAGAAGTCATGGCCCCTGCAATCTCAACTTGGGCGCTGGGCGAGTCCATTCCTGTGTTCTGGAGAGGCGACCGTCTCAGTCGTGTGATGCCTACTGGCACAGAGTAACATATACAGAGAAGCAGCCCCCTCTAAACCACTGTCCTTTGCCGCCTCCCAAATTCGAGCGCCCTAGGCAATTGCCTAGTTTGCCTATATGGACGGGCCGGCCATGATAACAGGTAGTTTTAAGGCATAGCTCGTGCAAGAAGTCATGGCCCCTGCAATCTCAACTTGGGCGCTGGGCGAGTCCATTCCTGTGTTCTGGAGAGGCGACCGTCTCAGTCGTGTGATGCCTACTGGCACAGAGTAACATATACAGAGAAGCAGCCCCCTCTAAACCATTGTCCTTTGCCGCCTCCCAAATTCGAGCGCCCTAGGCAATTGCCTAGTTTGCCTATATGGACGGGCCGGCCATGATAACAGGTAGTTTTAAGGCATAGCTCGTGCAAGAAGTCATGGCCCCTGCAATCTCAACTTGGGCGCTGGGCGAGCCCATTCCTGTGTTCTGGAGAGGCGACCGTCTCAGTCGTGTGATGCCTACTGGCACAGAGTAACATATACAGAGAAGCAGCCCCCTCTAAACCACTGTCCTTTGCCGCCTCCCAAATTCGAGCGCCCTAGGCAATTGCCTAGTTTGCCTATATGGACGGGCCGGCCATGATAACAGGTAGTTTTAAGGCATAGCTCGTGCAAGAAGTCATGGCCCCTGCAATCTCAACTTGGGCGCTGGGCGAGTCCATTCCTGTGTTCTGGAGAGGCGACCGTCTCAGTCGTGTGATGCCTACTGGCACAGAGTAACATATACAGAGAAGCAGCCCCCTCTAAACCACTGTCCTTTGCCGCCTCCCAAATTCGAGCGCCCTAGGCAATTGCCTAGTTTGCCTATATGGACGGGCCGGCCATGATAACAGGTAGTTTTAAGGCATAGCTCGTGCAAGAAGTCATGGCCCCTGCAATCTCAACTTGGGCGCTGGGCGAGTCCATTCCTGTGTTCTGGAGAGGCGACCGTCTCAGTCGTGTGATGCCTACTGGCACAGAGTAACATATACAGAGAAGCAGCCCCCTCTAAACCACTGTCCTTTGCCGCCTCCCAAATTCGAGCGCCCTAGGCAATTGCCTAGTTTGCCTATATGGACGGGCCGGCCATGATAACAGGTAGTTTTAAGGCATAGCTCGTGCAAGAAGTCATGGCCCCTGCAATCTCAACTTGGGCGCTGGGCGAGTCCATTCCTGTGTTCTGGAGAGGCGACCGTCTCAGTCGTGTGATGCCTACTGGCACAGAGTAACATATACAGAGAAGCAGCCCCCTCTAAACCACTGTCCTTTGCCGCCTCCCAAATTCGAGCGCCCTAGGCAATTGCCTAGTTTGCCTATATGGACGGGCCGGCCATGATAACAGGTAGTTTTAAGGCATAGCTCGTGCAAGAAGTCATGGCCCCTGCAATCTCAACTTGGGCGCTGGGCGAGTCCATTCCTGTGTTCTGGAGAGGCGACCGTCTCAGTCGTGTGATGCCTACTGGCACAGAGTAACATATACAGAGAAGCAGCCCCCTCTAAACCACTGTCCTTTGCCGCCTCCCAAATTCGAGCGCCCTAGGCAATTGCCTAGTTTGCCTATATGGACGGGCCGGTCATGATAACAGGTAGTTTTAAGGCATAGCTCGTGCAAGAAGTCATGGCCCCTGCAATCTCAACTTGGGCGCTGGGCGAGTCCATTCCTGTGTTCTGGAGAGGCGACCGTCTCAGTCGTGTGATGCCTACTGGCACAGAGTAACATATACAGAGAAGCAGCCCCCTCTAAACCACTGTCCTTTGCCGCCTCCCAAATTCGAGCGCCCTAGGCAATTGCCTAGTTTGCCTATATGGACGGGCCGGCCATGATAACAGGTAGTTTTAAGGCATAGCTCGTGCAAGAAGTCATGGCCCCTGCAATCTCAACTTGGGCGCTGGGCGAGTCCATTCCTGTGTTCTGGCGAGGCGACCGTCTCAGTCGTGTGATGCCTACTGGCACAGAGTAACATATACAGAGAAGCAGCCCCCTCTAAACCACTGTCCTTTGCCGCCTCCCAAATTCGAGCGCCCTAGGCAATTGCCTAGTTTGCCTATATGGACGGGCCGGCCATGATAACAGGTAGTTTTAAGGCATAGCTCGTGCAAGAAGTCATGGCCCCTGCAATCTCAACTTGGGCGCTGGGCGAGTCCATTCCTGTGTTCTGGAGAGGCGACCGTCTCAGTCGTGTGATGCCTACTGGCACAGAGTAACATATACAGAGAAGCAGCCCCCTCTAAACCACTGTCCTTTGCCGCCTCCCAAATTCGAGCGCCCTAGGCAATTGCCTAGTTTGCCTATATGGACGGGCCGGCCATGATAACAGGTAGTTTTAAGGCATAGCTCGTGCAAGAAGTCATGGCCCCTGCAATCTCAACTTGGGCGCTGGGCGAGTCCATTCCTGTGTTCTGGAGAGGCGACCGTCTCAGTCGTGTGATGCCTACTGGCACAGAGTAACATATACAGAGAAGCAGCCCCCTCTAAACCACTGTCCTTTGCCGCCTCCCAAATTCGAGCGCCCTAGGCAATTGCCTAGTTTGCCTATATGGACGGGCCGGCCATGATAACAGGTAGTTTTAAGGCATAGCTCGTGCAAGAAGTCATGGCCCCTGCAATCTCAACTTGGGCGCTGGGCGAGTCCATTCCTGTGTTCTGGAGAGGCGACCGTCTCAGTCGTGTGATGCCTACTGGCACAGAGTAACATATACAGAGAAGCAGCCCCCTCTAAACCACTGTCCTTTGCCGCCTCCCAAATTCGAGCGCCCTAGGCAATTGCCTAGTTTGCCTATATGGACGGGCCGGCCATGATAACAGGTAGTTTTAAGGCATAGCTCGTGCAAGAAGTCATGGCCCCTGCAATCTCAACTTGGGCGCTGGGCGAGTCCATTCCTGTGTTCTGGAGAGGCGACCGTCTCAGTCGTGTGATGCCTACTGGCACAGAGTAACATATACAGAGAAGCAGCCCCCTCTAAACCACTGTCCTTTGCCGCCTCCCAAATTCGAGCGCCCTAGGCAATTGCCTAGTTTGCCTATATGGACGGGCCGGCCATGATAACAGGTAGTTTTAAGGCATAGCTCGTGCAAGAAGTCATGGCCCCTGCAATCTCAACTTGGGCGCTGGGCGAGTCCATTCCTGTGTTCTGGAGAGGCGACCGCCTCAGTCGTGTGGTGCCTACTGGCACAGAGTAACATATGCAGAGAAGCAGCCCCCTCCAAACCACTGTCCTACGCTCCCCTGGTAGTTCCGTAACATGACGTGTGGTCCGCCAGGAAGCCGCGTACGACGAAAGCGGTCGGGTCTTCCGGAGCTGTCGGTTCCTGCTGGAGACCACTTTCTCCCGGAGAGCCAAGAAAAGTGAAACTCGAGTGCGCGGAGAGAACTGGTCGGAGGCAGGTGCCCGGCTGGTCGGGAAGGAAAAGGCATTTGGTGGCCGCCGCCTTCCTGGGAAAGATTGCGTGACCGCGGCGCCTGCGCAGTGCACGTGTGTCCGGCGTGAGCGTTACCAAAGGTCACCCGAGCTGGCGCAATATTAGCTCGCCACACGCCTATGATGGATGCGCTCGCCACCGACGCTTAACTGCGCTTCTACCTGCTGCGCACTAGAACCGAATACTAGAGCCAGAGTTAGGTATCGCAAAATCTCGTTAACTTTATTAGCAGGTTCTTCTTTATTATTACTAATATATATCTATAAATGTGAATACCTGTTCGGTGTACGTTTATCACGTCTGAACCACAAGACATAAAGAGCTAAAAATTTGTACACTTACTAATGTCTACCCAGGGAAGGCTTTAGGCACGGTTTTATGGCGATCGGATAGCTATTTATATATATATATATATATATATATATATATATATATATATATATATATATATATATATAATGTGAATGTCTGTTCGGTGTACGCTTATCACGTCCGAACGACAAGACGCAGAGACTTAAATATTTGTACAGTTACTAATTTATACCTGAGGAATGTTTTAGGCGCGGTTTTATACCAATTTGATAGATATTTAGTAATTTGAAGATACAACGCGAAATGCGGAACAGTAATTACTCTTTGAGAATTATATTTACTCTTTCAAAATGGTTTTATTGGTTGTATTGCTGCTTGAGGGTTGATAATGATAAAAGGGTGGAGTACAGTGGGATGGAAAGTCGTCGGTGCCTGTAAAATTCTAAGCGCGCGCGCGTATGTGTGTGTGTATTAATACTCTGCAGCGAAAACTATATAACGCAAAAGAATGGTCTGTGTTTAATTGTTATCCGAAGTCTCCCGTTGTACACCATAACAATTCCATGCCTATAGCTATAAGGGGCTGGAAGATATGGTGGTTGAAAGTCGTCAAATTATTTAAAAAATTCGGACTGAAAGCTAGCGTTGACGTTTGCGACTCTACAGCAAGGAGGTTACGTACAGTGAAACGTGATGCCACAGACCATATATTTGGTCTATGTGTGCTATAATGTCTTCAGTTCTTTCTCTGTAACGATCAGCATACGAATAAGGAAATATAATAATAAATAAATAAAGCACTATAAAAATAAATTTCTTTTAATACATCTCTTTAAAAAGTTCTTTTGTGTCCCAACTTCGTCGCCGCTTTTGTGTCCCAGCCTCGTCGTAGGTGTCGGTGGTCGAGTGGAATGAGACCGACACGCTGGTGCAGGTACGGAGGGGAGCAGCCAGAAACTATAAACACTCGAGTAAATTAGAAAGAGATATATATTGCACAGAATGTAACAATACTTAACTTTTACATAGTACTGCAGAATGTTGATACATAGTTGTTAGAGGCCTGCCTAGTGCCTGTACGATAGCAAAGTCTTCAATGGTGCCTATCTGATTACGAAGGTCCTAACTGGTTGCTATCTCCGTCCGAAGTGACCGGTGTCTTTCCGTGGTGGCCACGAGCGGGGTTGCAGCAGAGGGCGCTCGTGGCTGTCGTCGTGAGAACGCCGCGCCGTGCGTGCATGGCGGCGCGCGGCGAAAGTAGGTGGCGCGCACTTTGTACTTGTGCGACACCCCCCCCCCCCCCCAAACCGCCGCGCCGTCGTGGCGTAGGGCTGAGGGCCACGGCGACGGCACTGGGAGGAGGGCCTGGGCGGGGGCGTTACTGGTGGGACGGGCGTCGTAGCTGAGGCTGGGATCGAGACGCCGTCCGCGCCCCGGCATCCGCCTTGCGATCCTCCAGGGAACCCACCGAAACCTGGGGAAGGGCGCACCCCCCGCCCAGAGGGAGCAGGTCATCTTCTTCTGAGGTGCGTGGCCCAGGCGGCGGCGGCACGCACGATCCCGGAGTCCCTCTCGGTGACGCTGTCATCTGCGGCGGCGACAGCGGCGGCGTCGCGTCGATCTCCATCGGAACGATCTCGTAGTCCGGGGACGCTGGACCCGTTGACGAACGATGTGGTTGTGCTCCCTGGCGGTGAACTGGGTCTGGAATCAAGAAACCGGAGACAGGATCGCGCGGCCTATGCAGACGCAATTGGTTTGCGTGGCGCCGCAGCTCCGACCCTGTGGAAGAACGTACAACATACATATTGCGACCGAGCACGCGCTGAATGGTGCCCGGCAACCATGTCTTCTTGTTGCCAGCAAACACCCTGTACAGCACCGGCGTAGAAACCTGAAAACGCGTAGCGCCATACGAACCGACTCGCTGCGTGGGAGGCTGCAGCAGGTGAAGGAGAGTGCGGTGACGGCGGCCGTGTAGCAGCTCGGCAGGAGACGGGCCGTCACGTGGCATGCACCGATACGTAGTCAGGAAAATTTGAAGAGCTTGATGCCTGGAGTGCTGACCTTTCATCTTCTCCATGTGAGACTTGAATGTTCGAACGAAACGTTCTGCTTCACCATTGGACTGAGGGTGAAAAGGTGCGGTGGTGATATGCTGAATACCATTCACACGACAAAACTGTTGAAATTCCGCACTAACAAACTGAGGTCCATTGTCACTGACGATAGTTTCATGCAAGCCTTCGATGCAAAACACTGATGTTAAGGCACTGATTGTACTAGAAGCTGTCGTTGAGTTCATGGCAATCCCAAAAGGAAACTTGCTGAAAGCGTCTACAACAATTAACCAGCGCGTATTCCAGAAAGGTCCGGCAAAGTCAATATGTAAACGTTGCCATGGTCCCTTGGGGCGTGGCCAGTCTGAGAAACGCTGTGGAGGAGCCGCCTGATGCTCCGCACAAACTGTACACTGTGATGTCATGCTCTCTATCTGAAAGTCCATACCAACCCAGGTACAATGACGTCTGGCCAGTTGCTTTGTCCTAACAATGCCCCAATGTCCTTGATGCAGGAGGCGTAACACTTCTCGTTGCAGGGAACGAGGAACAATCACTCTTGCTTGGTCGTTGTCGGTATGCAACAACAGTACACCCTGACTTAAAGATAATGCATGACGTTGTGCAAAATAACGTCGAACCAGAGGCCGATCAATGTCTTTGGCTCTGGCAGGCCACCCTGAGCGAACAAAACGTGCTACCACACTTAAGTCTGCATCCGCAGCTGTTTCCTGTGCGACCCGACGAGAGTTCAAAGGAAAGTCTGCGACAGCGGAAGCATCTCTGGAGTCTATCTGACAATATGCCATTTCTGAAGAATCAAATGATACATCCTGGCCAACCGGAAGTCGGGAAAGTGTGTCCGCGTTAGCATGTTTAGTGGTAGGTCGGTACAAAATCTCATACTGATAATTTGACAATATCAAGGACCATCTCTGAAGCTTTTGTGCCGTTCGTGGCGGAATTGGCTTTGTGGGTGAGAACAACGACGTGAGAGGCTTGTGGTCTGTCAACAAATAGAATTTTCTGCCATAGAGATAATGATGAAACTTTGTGACGCCGTAAATGATTGCTAAGGCCTCCTTTTCTATCTGACTGTAATTCTGTTGCGTCGGCGTCAGTAGCTTGGATCCAAAGGCAATAGGACGATCGTGACATCCAATACGATGCGACAGAACGGCACCCAGACCGTACGACGAGGCGTCAACTGCTAACACTACAGGCTTCTGTGGGTCAAAGGGAATCAAACATGCATCACTGAGTAGTGCAGACTTTAGTTTGTCAAAGGCAACCTGACAATCTTTAGAACATACAAAAGGAACATTCTTCCTACGTAAGTGATGCAGTGGAGCTGCCATCTGAGAGGCATTGGGAATAAATCTGAAATAATAGTTCAGCTTCCCCATTACTGCTTGCAATTCGTGCACATTCTTAGGAGGAGGCAAGTCTTTGATTTCTCGAAGATGTGACTGTAAGGGATGAATTCCTTGGGCAGTAATCACTTGGCCTAGGTACTCTATTTCAGTTTGAAAAAACGAACGCTTTGCTTTATTACAACGTAGACCTGCTGCAGTCAACACTTTGAAAAGGCACTCCAGGTTTGCTAAATGTTCTTCAACTGTACGTCCTGATACCACAATATCACCTAAATAGTTCGAACAACATGGTACAGAAACTGTCAGCTGTTCCAAAAAACGCTGAAAAATAGCGGGAGCGGAAGAACTGCCAAAGGGTAGGCGTTGAAATTGAAAAAGGCCCATGTGAGTATTAATGACGAAAAACTTTTTTGACTCGTCATCAAGTGGAATCTGTAAGTATGCCTCTGCTAAATCAATCTTAGAAAAGAAACGAGACTGTCCTAATTTGTCCATTAGTTCGTCAGGTCTGGGCAGGGGATAAGTGTCTACAATTGTTTGACTGTTCACTGTTTGTTCAGCACGACCTATACTATTGTAAGAATCACTAGTGCTACGGCTAGGAAAGCGTCCGATGCGGCGCACAGAATTAACACTGTGGCTTTGCATTTCTACATCTGCTAAGTCAAAAGTATCATGTGCTTCTATAAGCTGCAGTACACTGTCTAATGAAGGGTCAGATTGTTTTAGAATTGCTGCTCTAATTCTGGGGTCCTGAATATTCTGCGTAATCGCATCCCTCAACATCACGTCACTATACGAAAGTCCACAAGAGCAAGTAAATTTACATTTGCGGGTTAAGCCCTTCAACTCAGTGATCCATTCCTGGTGTGACTGGTGCGGTAATTTTTTAAGTCTGAAAAATCGGTATCGTGCAGCGGCTACAAGAACTTTTCTCTCATAATGAGCATTTAGTGCCTCTACTATTTGTTGAAAGTCTACATCACGAGGAGATGCTTGCGGGAATAGTTTCTGCAGTAATACGAAGGTCTGGGGGCCCACAATCGATAAGAAAAGGTTCTTCACTCTCTGACCTGTAATTTGATGAGCCGCGACGAGTTCTTGAAACTGTGCGAAATAGTCGCTCCATTCTTCCTCACGTTCGTTGTACTGGCGAAATGTAGGAAGCGGTGCAGCGGCAGGTGTGGGCTGCTGATGTGAGGGCTGTTGTTGTTGGTGAGCAGCCTGTGCCGTCAACTGCGACACGGCCTGCAGTAGTTGAGTGATTTGCGCCGTCTGTAACTGAATAATTTCCATTAAGTTTGGGTTCGGGGTAGTGGCCATGCTGACCGATTAAGCGCCGCGCATACAAGTAACTTATAACAAAACACAAATGCAATATGAAAGATGACGCTCTGCAACAAAAAAGTCCACAAAACACGTAACTGAAAATGTTCCCCCAAAAATCTTATAATAAGGGTGGGTGGGCGGGAGCAATTTCTGCGTGCTCCGACTGCTGCTGCAAGCGGGCTGGTCGAAGGTTCTATCGCTCCTCGTCGCCAATTTTGTGTCCCAACTTCGTCGCCGCTTTTGTGTCCCAGCCTCGTCGTAGGTGTCGGTGGCCGAGTGGAATGAGACCGACACGCTGGTGCAGGTACGGAGGGGAGCAGCCAGAAACTATAAACACTCGAGTAAATTAGAAAGAGATATATATTGCACAGAATGTAACAATACTTAACTTTTACATAGTACTGCAGAATGTTGATACATAGTTGTTAGTGCCTGTACGATAGCAAAGTCTTCAATGGTGCCTATCTGATTACGAAGGTCCCAACTGGTTGCTATCTCCGTCCGAAGTGACCGGTGTCTTTCCGTGGTGGCCACGAGCGGGGTTGCAGCAGAGGGCGCTCGTGGCTGTCGTCGTGAGAACGCCGCGCCGTGCGTGCATGGCGGCGCGCGGCGAAAGTAGGTGGCGCGCACTTTGTACTTGTGCGACACCACAAATTCGATTGGACGTTTCGCGCATTACATCAGGTGACCGATCTGTGATGTTATTACAATCATTATTGTTGAATTTCGTGATCGGAATCTTCGAAACAAGTGCATTTTTACGTGTGATTTGATCTACACTACTTACTTTCCTGATAAATAGGTAATCAACCAACACGCAAGCAAGCCGCGGGTTTAAGCTAGTCTCTATATACAAAAATAATTGTTTGTCTATGTCCTCTGTAAACTCCAAAACGGCTGGAGCGATTTTGATGACATCATTATACAGTATTCAGATTAGCCCAGAGGGTGTACCTGTGAAGTTTGGTAGCGATCGGATCAATTTTTTTTTATTTATTTGAAGGTATTTACTAATTACAGGCATAATGCGGCAGCGTGAGCAATATACGGATCGTGCGGGTTGCGTATCCTCTAGGCGTCAAGTCTCAAGCAGCGTAATGTCAGAGTCTAACATATACATTATACAGTCGCGACACTACCACAGATTTTTGTTATACGCCGCGAGAGCAGCGTTCCAAATGGCCGGCAAGCTACATTTCTGAATACGATGTTTGATGAGTGCGAATGGTATCGTTAATAACGATTTCAATATCATTTTTACGTTAGGGAACATATGTAGTGCCATAAAAATACGTAGGTAATAATTTAAAAATAGCTCCACATTTGTCTTTCTTAGGTTTCTTAAGATCCCTGTCAAGGTACCAAACGGTACATTACAGGACAGTTAATTTACAGTTACATTGTAACATACAGCCTTTAAATGAATCATCTCAGTTTCTATTAAAAATAAAAAGTACCTAGGGAACACCAAGAGACTTGCCCTTTAGCAGAGACGTCAGTTTCAGCACAGGAACGTTAAGATTTCATTATCACAATTCCAGTAAAAATCGGTGAGGTTAGGACGTAGAAAACGTATACAGAATGCAATAAATACAGTATTTAACGTCCAGATCAACCACCACACCTTTAGGTGAAGAAAAAACTTCACAGAGGTGGCAATAAAACGATAAAGGCAACCTAAGTGTTTTCGAACAAAGAAGAACACAATTCCACAATTGTTGCTATATCTGAACCACAAACATCAAGAATCATCAAAATATTGTTTTTTTAAGCTAAAGTAATTACGCCTAAAAGAATATGCACGTACAGGAAAGACGAGTAAGGTGTAAAAATCTGCTAATCATTAGATTCCATATCGAATTGATACACGTGAAAAACTGCCTATATTGTAAGAACAGACCAGAATAGAATTTTTTATTTCCTTATGTTTATATTCTACTTACTTTCAGCGTAATAACCTGTAAATATACACTTAATCGTAAGTATTTGTTCGTGACGAAGTCGTTCTTTATACCACTGAGTCTATTAAGTTCAGATATTTTTATATTAATTTCCACATTATGTTTGTCTCTCAATATTTTATAATTCTTGTAACGCAAAAATTATAGTAACTATTTCGTTAATTAGGTACAAAAATGATTATAAACAAACATCACTACTTCGGAGGCTTGCCCACCGCTAGGAGCGCTAGTGTCGTTGCAAGTGTTAGTTGCTAACAACTTTTACAGCAGTTAGTGTCGCGACTGTATTGTTAGACTGTGGTAATGTACTAATATTCGCAACGAAATATTCGCTTTCCGAGGATAATTATTTTACTGACCGGATAGGGATACATGCAAGAACCTGTCATCCAACCATACACTTTTTTTCTTTCCATGGCATTGTGAAACAGCTATTACGTGCATAAAAATGAATCCCTATTTCCCATGGTCGGTTAGACCGATTTGCTTCATCTTTTTCTTTTTTTGTTGGTTCGAAATTTCAGAACAAGATTTTTATGTAATAATGTTTTTGGAACTCCACTGGAAAATTAGAAAATTGGAAAATTTTAAAAACTGAAAGTGCGTTTTTTAATGTGTCCGTGTTTTTCTATTGCGTATAGATATATATAGTTTTGCTTTACAAGTTCGACGAAAATTTTCACACTTGATCTTCAAAACAAGATGATGTTCACTGTCTACATAAAATTTTGTAGCCTATTGTGCACGGCGGAGGGTAAGTGGCAAAAGACTGATGACCACAAAAGTTTCTAGATAGGGGGAAGACGACACATTGACGAAGGAGGAAGGGGGAGAGGGGGGGGGGGGAAGTGGAAGAAATGGGTCAAGAGAGGCGAAGGTGGAGACGAACAGAGAGATGAAGAGATGGATAGAGAGAGAGCAAGGGAGGGAAGATGGACAAGGGTATAGAATAAATACCCGGGCAACGCCGGGTTTTCAGCTAGTAACGAGATAAAAATAAGGCGTTACTGTAATTTCAGAAAAACACTGCGGTACATTAAAAGTGAGCGCTGTCATTTAAAATTAGAGTAACGAAAGCTACACTGCAGGAAATAAAAGGTGCACCTGGAAAGACGAAGTCGATTATGATCCGTCGACGGCAGACTCCATCTGTGGGATAGTGGATGGACTGTCCAGCAACAGGCGGCATAGTGACGTACCTGCGAGAGCGCCACGTAAGACTCACAAGTAGTGGACGCCTCCTCGTAATCACCGAATTCGTCCAAATTTATGATACCTGTAGGGCGTGGCGAGACATGAAAGTGCCCAAGTGGGAACTACATATGGCCAAGAAAACAAAAGGAATTTTGATACGGATCTGAGGAAGGAAAGAGGCTTACTGTTTAACGCTCCGTCGACTGCGTGGCCATTAGAGGCGGAGCTCACGCTCGGATTTTTCAGATAAGGATATGGGAGGAAATCGGCCGAGCCCTTTGCATTTGCCTGGCGTGATTTGAGGAAATCACGGAAAACCTAAATCTGGAAGGCTGGGGGTGGATTTGAACCACCGTCCTCCCGAATGCGAGACCAGTGCGTTACCACTGCGCCACTTCTCTCGGTCGATACGGATCTATCAACATCTTATCAGTTCTCTCAGTGAGAATAGGCTTAGGAAGCGGTGTTTGGCCCGTAGTATTATCGCAAGAACTTAACCTGAAAACGTATCTCCGTCTATACTATGTAGATCAGGTATATGATTCTTCCCACAGAAGAAAAATAACGCAGTATACTGGTTACTCGGAAAATACCTGACCTATGTGATTAACAATCTTGGACCGGACACCACCACTGACTTGAAACTATACACGCAAAACGCTCAAATTTGGCAAGTATGTTCACCAAAAATTCAAATATGGAAACATGCTTATTATCGTATTTGAACGAATGGGGCTAGGTTAATATATATACATGGATTCATTTAAAATCAATCTGCCGCGGCGGAGCGGCCGAGTGCCTTGAGGCGCTATGCTACGATGCGCGATGCCGTTCCCCGTCGGGGGTTCGAATCCCTCCCCTCGGGCGTGGATGTTAATGACGTCTTTAGTATAAGGTGGTTCATAAGTAGTTTGTAAGTTTAGGGTATGATGACCCCGTAGTTAAGTCCCTTAAGCTTAACAAACGTTTTTTTTTTTTTTTAATCAGTCTAATCCATGGTTACAAGCAACTGAGAGTGTTTTGAAAAGCCTAAATTCTAAGACAGAAGGTTAACTTGTTTAAATCTGAACTGCGAAGTACGAGTCAATCAATATGTTGTCTTTCTGATTGTGTGAATCAAATCAAATGTTCAAATGTTTGTAAAGCTTATGGGACATAACTGCGAGGCTATCAGTCCCTAAACTCATAAACTACTTATGAACTAGCTTATACTAAAGACGGCACAAATATCCAAGCCCGAAGGGGGGATTCGAACCCCCAACGGGGAACGGCCGCGCGGATCGTAGCATAGCGCCTCAAGGCACTCGGCCGCGATTGAGTGAATACTGTAGTTAAGAGAACCTGTGTAAAGTTGAAATGTCATAACTGTAGTTACTATTTTATATATATATATATATATATATATTAGAATGCATACGAAATAAAATTTTGTGATGTAATTTAAAAAAAGTGTTAAGAGTAAGTTGTAATTTGCGGCTGTTTGCTGATGATGCTGTGGTGTATGGGAGGGTGTCTTCTGTAACTGACTGTAATAGCATACATGATGACTTAGACAAAATTTCTAGTTGGTGCGAAGAATGGCAGCTAGCTCTCAATGTAGAAAAGTGTAAGGTGATGCGCATGAGTAGAAAAAACAATCCCATAATGTTCGAATACAGCATTAGTAGTGAGCTTCTTGATGCTGTCGCGTCGTTCAAATATCTAGGCGTAACATTGCAGAGCGATATGAAATGGAACTAGCATGTAAGGGCAGTTGTGAGTAAGGCGGACAGCCGACTTCGGTTTATTGGGAGAATTTTGGGAAGATGTACTTCACCTGTAAAGGAGACCGCATATAAAACGCTTGTACGACCACGTCTTGAGTATTGCTCAAGTGTTTGGGACCCGCAGTAGATCAGTTTAAAGGAAGACATAGAGGCGGTTCAGAGACGAGCAGCTAGATTTGTTACCGGTAGGTTCGACCAATGCGCGAGTGTCACGGAAATGCTCCTGCAACTCAATTGGGGATCGCTGGAAGAAAGACGACGTTCTTTTCGTGAATTTCTGTTAAGTAAATTTAGAGGGCCGGAATTTGAAGCTGAGTGTAGTACGATCTTGCTGCCGCCTACTTACATTTCGCGTAAAGATCACAAATACAAGATAAGGGAAATTAGGGCTCGTACGGAGGCATATAGGCATTCTTTTTTTCCTCGTTCAATTTGGGAGTGGAATAGGAAAGGAAATGCCTAGTAGTGGTACAGTGTACCCTCCGCCACGCACCTTACGGTGAATTGCGGAGTATGTATGTAGATGTAGAGAACGGATTCGTATCGAAAATGTCGTGTGTTCCACTCCGCCCAGCGGCAAACACTTTTGTGCTCCTCTGAAATGCGTACACTACTGTCGTGACAATTAACCGCAGCATCATACAGTTTATTTTGTACTTATATCTGTCAATCAAATTTGTTTTCGCCGCGGTGGAGTAGCCGAGCGGTGTAAAGCGTCTCGCTGCGGAGCGTGCGGTTGCTCGCCTTGGAGGTTCGAGACCTCCTGGGGCATGGGTGTGTGTGTGTGTTGTCCTTAGATTAGTTTACCTAGGTTTAAGTAGTTTGTAAGCTACGGACTGATGACCAGGCAATTTTGTTCGATAGATTTACAAACATTTGAATTTTTGAAATTTGTTTTTCTATTGACACATTAAAAAAACCATGCCACTGGAAAAAAAGGCGGCGCTTATAACTTGCGCATGAGGTTGTCAATCAATAAAAATTATTGATTGACTTGCCTGAAAGCAGGGATAGTTGGTGAATAATGTGTCCACTTAATCGGTCTGTTTAGCTTACAGTCCGTGAAGATGGTTTAGAACCGAAACCGGTCAAAGTTATAACTATAATAAAGAGCTGATGGTTCATAATATATGCATTTCCTAAAATTTCAAATAAAAGTTTTCGGAAATAACCGATTTTCAGTTTTGGTTGCTATCGTTTCGAGCAATGAACATAAAAAATCAAACAAAAGTCGAAAAATCTAATGACGGTGAAGAAGTAGGAGATATTGATTAATTTGAGGTTGAGGTTGTGTCCAAAATTGCTCTCGGCGTCTACAGTAGAGATTCCGATAGAGAAAGAGGCAGGAGTGCAACGGCGAGAGCGAAAGGTCACCGGGTGATGACCTTCACCGCTTCGTCATTTTTAGATGATATCAATTTTTCACTCTGAAGCAACCACATAAATGTTATTTATTACCAAAGGTTTATAACATGTTAATAAAATTATAGGTGTATCAATGAAATTTACCTTCTTCTCCGAAGTACAATGTGGATGTTTGCTCCTTATAAGTTGTTGCACTTTTGTTACGCTTCCCTCCGATTTTTAATCTTTTAAAGCAAATGGAACATTGTACATTATTGGTCCCAAGTATCGAAAGATATTTTCAAAAATGATGGTGTCATTCTGCAAACACTACCCAAGTCCGAGGACTTCCCCAGGGAAGTGTTAAAGGGCCCCTACTGTTCCTAATATTTATAAACGATTTATGAGACAATGTGAGGAACCCTCTTAGAGAATTCGCGGATGATGCTGTCGTTCATCGGTTAGTAAAATCACCAGAAGATCAAAAACAGCTGTAGAATGATATAGATAACTACGTGGTGCAAAAATTGGCAATTAACCTCAAATGATGAAAAGTGTGAAGTCATCCATGTGAACACTATAGGAAATCTGTTTAGTCAAAATCTGAAGGCCTTAAATTCAACTAAATACCTAGGAATTACAATTACGAACAACTTAAATTGGACAGAAGACATGGACAATATCGTAAGGAAGGCGAACCAAAGGCTACGCTTCATTGGTAGAACACTTAGAAGATGCAACAGTTCTACTAAAGAAACTGCCTACACTGCACTTGTGCATCCTCTTTTGGAGTATAGCTGCGCATTATGGAATGGAGTGACACTGACGGAGGATATGAAGAAAGTTTATAGAAGGGCAACTCGTTTGGAATTATCTCGAGATAACGGATAGTGTCACGGAAATGATATACAACTTGGGGTGCAGATCATTAAAGGAAAAGCGTCATTCGTTGCGACGAGATTTATTTGCGAAATATGTGTCACCAAATTTATCTTCCGAATGTGATCATATTTTGTTAGCACCCACCTACATAGGAAGACATGATCATCGTAGTGAAATAAGACAAATCAGAGGCTGCGGCGGAATGGTCGTGCGCACTGAGGTGCCTTGCTACGGTGCGCGCGGCGGTTACACATCGAAGGTTCGAGTCCTCTCTCGGGCATGGGTGTTTGTGTTGTTCTTAGGATAAGTTAGTTTAAGTAGTTTGTAAGTTTAGGGACCGATAACCAGTGCAGTTAGGTCCTATAACTTTACAAACATTTGAACATTTTTGAGAAATCAGATCGAAAACGGAAAGATTTAGGCGTTTCCTTTTCCCGCGCGCTATTAGAGAATGGATCGGTAGAGAAACATCATAAAAGCGGTTGGATAACTTTCCGCCATGTGATTAGCTGAGTATTTATGTAGATGTACCGGTTGATCAAAAGTCAGTATAAATTTGAAAACTTAATAAATCGCAGAATAATGTAGATAGAGAGGTAAAAATTGATGCACTTGCTTGAAATGACATGGGGTTTTATTAGATCAAAAAAAGCGGGGGTGGGGGTGAAAAAATGTCCGTAAGCAATAATTAGCATAACAAATTAAGACAAAGCAAATATGGTGTTGTTTACAGGAAATGTTCAATATGTTCACCATCATTCCTCAACAATAGCTGTAGTCGAGGAATAATGTCGTGAACAGCACTGTAAAGTATGTCCGGAGGTATGGTGAGGCACTGGCGTCGGATGTTGTCTTTCAGCATCCCTAGAGATGTCGGTCGATCACGATACACTTGTGACTTCACGTAACCCCAAAGCCAATAACAGCACGCACTGAGGTCTGGGGACCTGGGAGGCCACGCATGACAAAAGTGGCGGCTGAGCACACGATCATTACCAAACGACGCGCGCAAGATATCATTCACGGGGTGGAGCGCCATCTTACATAAAAATCATACCTTCGAGCAGGTGCTTATCAGCCAGACTGGGGATGATGCGATTCCGTAACATATCGGCGTATCTCTCACTCGTCACGGTAGCAGTTACAATACCAGAATCACGCAGCTCCTCGAAGAAAAAAGCCCCGATAACGGTAGATGTGGTTCTAATAAAACCCCATGTCATTCCAAGCATGTGTATCAATTTTTACCTCTCTATCTACATCATTCCGTGTTTTATTAAGTTTTCAAATTTGTATTGACTTTTTGATCACCCAGTAGATGAACAGGTCGAGAAATTCTAATACAATGCACGTACATAGATACCATCGAATAGCCCACACCACATCGCAATATGTAGGTTATTATGTCAGCTGTGGTGTAAAGATTCGCATGTCATACGTTTGTTGCTACCTGTCTGTAAGCAAGATTCCGTGTTTCGGCACTGGATGAGCAGTCGAGACCGATCGACCGCCGTGTCATCCTCTACCATTGGCGATTGGGGCATGTATACAGCACACCGCTAGCTCCGCTAATGTTCTTTTTTCTTTTTTCTTTTTTTTTTTTTCCAGCTATCGAATCCCAGACCTCCGCATGGTAGCTTGCCACGTTGACCCCTCAACTACAGACTGTTGGCGTTTAAATTAAAATAGAAATTTTAATTAAGGACAACAGTCGAGATCGCTTTAAATTTTTATTTAAATTATCGGATTTGGCAGATTAAACTGCCATCTTAAGATGTTTCATTTCATTCCTCATAACACAAATAAAAACTTTTAAAAACACACGTATTCCCTAACATTATTGTTGGCTTGTCACCATACAAAAAAAAAAAAAAAAAAAAAAAAAAAAAAAAAAAGAGCCTCGCGCTGTAATGTGATGTGCAGGGCTGGCCTTGGGCGTGTGCAAGCTGTGTAGTCGCACAGGGCTTTGCGCTACGGAGGCTCCGTGGAAAATATTAGAACGTAATTGGAAAACTGCCGTCCGAATTTTTTTTATGAAATTACTGTTAATGTAATGTAATTAAAGACTTTACCCTCCATAACATGACTATGACCACTTAGAATTCTTCTTAACAGTGGCGGACTAACACTGCCGGAGGCCCGGGGCAACGGCAACGGCAACGGCAAAAAAAAAAAAAAAAAAAAAAAAAAAAAAAAAAAAAAAAAAAAAAAAAAAGAGGCCCCTGTCCACATGAAAATACAAATACATGTAATTTCTGAGATTTGGAGGCCCCAAAACAAGAGGGCCTAGATCACGCTTAAAATAAAAAATAAAATAAAAATTCGAGGTATTTGGAGGCCCCCCAGACGAGAGGCCCGGGGCGGTCCGCCCCCTCCCCCTCCTTAGTCCACCACTGCTTCTTAACGTGACAAAGGTGTATAATCCCTGCTAGAGAGGGGAGGGGAGAGGAGGATTTAAGGCCAAACGCAAGATAGGCTATTAGAGTTGTGGTTATTGAGTCAGTTTTGTTTTAACTTACTGATAACATCTCATTACAGCACGAGGTTTCATTTGTAAGATGACAACCCAACAATGCTGATGAAGAATAAGTATGTTTTTAAAAGGTTTTATTTGTGGTCTGAGTAATTAAATGAAAGATCCGAATATGGCAGTTTAATCTGCCGAAACCGGTAGGCCTAATCTAAATAAACATTAAAAGCATTCTTGGCTCTTATCCTTAATAAATTGGAGTAGATCATAAACATAGTCATAATCGTTGTGAAAAACTGTTTAAAACTCTATGTTTCTACTCCATATTGGCATGTTAATATATTCGTAGTTTTACTCTTACTGTCAGAATAAGACTCAATTTTCACAACAGTGAGATTAAGGTTTTTTTATATAATTATCGATCTTGTTGTAATGTAAACCTTTTTAAGACGATGATCACTCTCGTTTTATTACTAGTAACATAATACATTTACGTAGATAGCATTTAATGTTGGAAGCTGTGACAATGTTTAATTGCACCACATGTTATTTGTTGAAGTAACTTTTAATATACACCCAATTTTTCAAAACTTGTTGATCACTGCACTTTGTAACTTTGTTTACTTAGGCTGTAACCAAAGATAGTCAGTTTGGAAAACATGGTTTCCTTATTTGAATAAAAAAAAAAAAAAAAAAAAAAAAAAAAAAAAAAAAAAAAAAAAAAAAAAAAAAAAAAAAAAACGGCGAATCTGTAATTATTTAAAGCTAAAAATAACAGTCTAGTTCACAAAATTTGACAATTTATTACTACAGGTAACCGGTTTCGATCTATAAGATTAGCAGACCTCTCGCTGTAGCGCTTAGATCGAAACAAAGTAGTCTGATACTTCCACCTTTACAACTTATCTGTACTATTTTGCTTCTTACTTTATTTTTTATTCTGTACATTCATTATTTTAGTCTGTACTTTTGTCTATTTTGTCTATGATGATGGTCCTGGACCTAACTTCCTTGTCCTGGACCGAAACTAGTCGATTTTAAGGATTTAATAAAACAGCTGATGGTTTTATTAAATACATGACGGCTGATAGCACTCGCATTACCAAAACTTTGTCTTTGTTCATTCTCCATCCTCATTGTCAATGTCTCCTTCTTTCTGCTTCCAGTTTCTTCATTCACTATTGCCTCCTATCTACCAAACTCCTTGTAGATTGTTTGCTCGGGCATGTAACCGCTAGAAAACTTTAATATATGCATATAAGGGGTGGAGGAAAGTGGATCCATACCCCCAGACCTTATCTGTAGTCTCCATACACATCACTTTTTTATTCCCATGGTCTGAAATGTTCAAATTTTTGAGAAGCTAAAGTACCAACCTATTTATGTCATCTGTTGCTAGACTTACAAATTACTTAAATTAACTTATTCATTGCCCAGAGGATTGGAACCTCATGTATTTCAACTTTGCACTTACTCCAGATGTAAGTGACGTATTGTGATGCAACCAACGTCATTCTCATTCCTTTTGTGATTTTTCATGCTATTGATTAAAAAAAATGGTATGGGATACCTCTTTAAAAACATAATTATGTATTTCAAATTATATTTGTTTACGTTATGGACGTAGTACCTACCTTCATAAGCCTGCGCTGTATGTTTGAGCTCCTGAAAATCGTTTATCAATATCTATTGTTGTTCTACAGATATTGGGTCACCATGTAGATAAACTACGCAACAAAAGAAAAGACTCAATATCTTCGAAACCTTGTTCCTCTGAAATGGCGGAAAAGCATGGTATTGAAAAATGCTACCCTTGTGCTCGGCTTCTCTTCAAATGGAAAGGTGTCGACGCTTGTGGGGAAAACAGCTAGAGCTCACAATTTGATGTCAGTCTAAAGGTGCTTTCATGGTGTCACAGTGGTACGAAAATGTCATCAGAGTTCTGCCTAACTCCACCGTCGACTTGTAACATGATACGAAGGTCATCACTACCCCTCTTACAGTTCACTCCTTCTGTGATGGTGGTTAGAGCTGCTACACACCGTGTTAAAACGGGGTGGCCAAGGAAAACCCTTCAGTCACATCGCCATTCATAATCTACACGAAAAGCCTTGAAGGCATGGCATAAGGTCGTCGAC
This sequence comes from Locusta migratoria, assembly GCA_026315105.1. Taxonomy (NCBI): domain Eukaryota; kingdom Metazoa; phylum Arthropoda; class Insecta; order Orthoptera; family Acrididae; genus Locusta; species Locusta migratoria. The sequence goes on along the minus strand of CM048746.1, from coordinate 421,320,776 downwards.
GAAACCACCACTTCCTTACAGCAATGATTACCACACATTTCAAAGTTGAAAATTATTGTCCACACTGCAGTGAGCAACAACACAGTGTTCTTGAAACGTTCAAGTCATACCTCACTAACAGGAAACAAAGGGTGTCAGTGCAAGTCATTAGACATCATCAGATTGGGAAGATGTTACTTGTGGTGTCCCACAAGGCTCCATTTTAGGCCCATTGCTTTTTCTTCTCTACATTAATGACCTTACATTAGCTACATTGCCAGAAGGAGACTTTGTTTTGTTTGCAAATGATACATTTATTGCAATAAATAGAATGTCAGACGAAGGTCTGCTAATGATATTTTCATGGACATTAATGAATGGTTTAAAACCAACTCATTGGCATTGCAATTTCAAAAGACTCACAACTAACATGTTTCAATCCAGCAAACGCATAAAATATGAAGAAAAGCAGACAGAAGAGGTTGACAATATTAAATTCCTAGATTACAACTTCAGTAAAATCAGTTGAGAGGAGCACACCACAGAACTGGAGAACCACATTAACAAATCTATATTTGCAATTCAAGTGTTATCAGATGTAGGCAACATAAAAAAAACTTGCACTCTTTGCTTACATTCATTCCATAATGTCATACAGCATAATATTTTTGATAACTCTTCAAGTCAAGCCAGTGGCAGTCTAATGGTGGGGGGGGGGGGGGGGGGGGCAGATCGTAGGGGTCAGACTGCCCCAGGCCTCTGTCTTGGTGGGCCTCCAAAACCCTCAATAGGAAGTGTTGGCCTCTCTTGTCATGGGCTTTTATTGCTAGAAAGCTAATTTTCTTAGGCCGTCCCTCTTGTTACGGGCTTTTATTGCTAGAAACCTATTTTTCTTAGGCCGTCCCATGCCTGTAGTCCTGGGGGCCTCCAAATCTCAAAACTTAATTTTTTTTTGTAGTAATACATGTATTTCCAAGTGGATGGGGGTGCCTCATATTGTATTACCTCTGCCCCGGACCTCCAAGCCTTAGTCTGCTGCTGAGTCAAGCAAATATTTTCAGAGTCCAAATTGTGTTATACATATTATTTGTGGAGTAAACTCTAATAATGGAAAGTCCAGGTTGAAATTAGTAATGTAGTAATAGGCCTAAGGATAGTTTACAACTCACCGCAAAGACATGGCTGCAACCTGCGACAGGCACATAAAAAAGAGGCACATATACACTTTCAGCTATTGACTACGGCCTTCTTCAGAAAATATAATATTCATGCAAATAGATGTATTACAATTGGGGGGGGGGATGCTTTCGAGCTAGTCTGCCACTAAGAGAAAGTTCTGCCATGCAATAGCTGAGACACAGTATCTACTGTATTCTATGTCCTCTGAAGAATCAGATTTAGCTGTTTTTCACACACTCTTTGTTTGTAGAATCAGTGTCAATTTCTGGAGAGAAGACTTTGGGTCATGGTGTTATAAAAGATATTCTTAATGTCAGTGGCATATTGAACTCCACTGTGTAGGACCAGAGTTGTGTACATTTATTGGACAGCTCATTTTGAAAATGCCTGTCATCTGTGGACTATTGCAATAAATAAGAATGCTGTTGTTGGTAAACATTTTTTTTACACTGTTCTGCCTGTACGTCTATTGGATTACAACAGAAAAACAGCTAGTATGATTTCACCAGCTGTTTTGATTTTGTTATTGGATGTACCAAATTACCATTTAGTACAAAATTAACAAAGTAAATATATCAAAATATTATTAAGAAAGACTTGTTATTTAAAAGATGTTTATATTCACTCAAAGATTCCTGAACTCAGTTATTGATAGTACTGGTACTACTTTTGTATACTGCTGTAAATTAGTAATAAACTGTAAATGTTTTTACAACAGCACTTATGTAATGTGCTGTTTACAGTATATTTTAATTATATTTATAATATGATATCATCTTTGTCACTGTTCATGACTGATTTCCAAAACTGTAAAATTATTATAAACTAGTTACATTTATTAGTATTGTTACCATTATTATTACTCATGTTAACATGATATGTGCATGGGGAATGTTTTCTCATTGGGAATAATGTTAACAGGTAGCACATGGGCCCAAGAAATGGTGTGGTGCATAGGCAATGATCTGGATTTCAAAAAAGCTAAAGAAACTATGCAGCAGTTGAGGACTCCATTACTTGAGTAAGTGTTTGATCATAAACAGCATAAGCCAATGTAACAGAACAATGAAATGTTACAGTACCTTAACTCTGCTAACATCTATTTTCTGAAGATAAAATAATTATATCTCTTTATTTATATGCATAATTTTCAATTATTCCTGTGTTAACATGTTACTGTAATGTTTACCAGGCTTTCAGCAATTATGGTAGATGATAATAAGGAATGGATGAAAGAACTTGGAAATTCTGTTGATTTGGTTGAAAAAATGGCAAGACCTCGCTTCATCAAAAGTCACTTGCCTCTGGAATTGTTACCCACACAAATTCATATCGTGAAACCCAAGGTAATTAGGTTATGCATAGTAGTTTAATGTATTTTGATGTATCGTCTAAAAATTGTTTTTAAATGTTGTTTTTGTATAAACAACAACATTATGAAATGGTTACATTGCTACTCATCATGCAGATGGCGCAATGAAATGGAGACAAGCATAGTGAAAAACAAGTTGCACATGAGCTTTTGGCCAAATAAGTCTTCTTTCAGAAGGAAAACACACATACATACATACAAATCATGTACAAATTAAAATTGGAAGAACCAGCTTTGGCCACATTGAAATCTTTATTTTTTATATATACCGTAATACAGATCTATTTCAGTCAGTGTCTGACCATCCTCAGTGCTAGAATCCAAGCTCTGTGGGCCCACAAAAACTTGCACTTTGCATGTTAACATCAAGTAGGCAGTACATAGGTAGAATGTCAATCATAAACTCAGTGCAAGTTTTTGTGGGCCCACAGGGCTTGGATTCTAGCACTAGGATGGTCAGACACTTATTGAAATCGATCTGTTGTATAGAGGAAAAATTCCTAACTGGAAATATATATATATATAAAAATAGATGAAGTTTACTTACCAGGCGAAGGAGCACAGTTAGTGATAGTAACAAATAAAACACACAGACACACACACATAAACGCAAGCTTTTGCAACTTAGTTGCTTCTTCAGGCAGAAGGGAAGGAGAGGGAAAAGGAAGTGATGAGTGTTTAAGGGAGTAGGTAAGGAGCCATTCCAAGAGGAAAGACTTACCTTGGGGGAAAGAAAGGAAGGTAAACAAATGCACCCACACATATACACATACACAAACATACCTAGGCAGACATACTGTAAAAAGCAAAGAATTTGGAGAGATACCACTTGAGGCAGAGGCTCTGTCTAGAGAACCGAGGCAAAGATATTAAAGAAGGTGGGTGGGAATTTGAATTTAGTGAAGGTTGAGACCAGGTGGGTAACAGGAAGAGAGAATATCCTGAAGGGCTAGTTCCCATCTTTGGAGTTCTAAAGGATTGGTGTCGGTGGGAAGTATCCAGGTAACCTGAACAGTGTATCACTGTGCCAAGATGTGCTGGCAATGCACCAAGCCGTGTTTAGCCACAGGGTGATCACCATAACCAACAAACACAGTCTGCCCGTGACCGTTCATATGAATGGACAGTTTGTTGCTAGTCATTCCCACATGGAACACTTCACAGTGCAGGCATGTCAGTTGGTAAATCACGTGGGGTGCTATCGCAAGTGGCTCTGCCCTTGATCGTGTACACCTTCCGGGTTACAGGACTGGACTAAGTGGTGGTGGAATGGTGCATAGGGCAGGTTTTACAACGGGAGCAGTTACAAGGGTAGGAGCCAGAAGGTAGGAAAGGTGGTTTGGGGATTTCATAGGGGTGGACAAGGAGGTTATGGAAGTTAGGTGGGCAGCGGAAAGATACACTTGGTGGAGTGGGGAGGATGTCATGAAGGATGGATCTCATTTCGGGGCAGGATTTAAGGAAGTCGTATCCTTGCTTGAGAGCCACATTCAGAGTCCGCTCCAGTCCCGGAAAGTATCCAGTGACAAGAGGGGCACTTCTGGGTTTGTTCTGTTGAAGGTTCTGAATTTGGGGGGGGGGGGGGGGGGGATGAGGAAGTGGCTCTGGCAATTTGCTTTTGAACCAGATCAGGAGGATAGCTGCAGGATGTGAAAGCTGTTATTAAGTTATTGGTGTACTGGTTCCGAGATCAGGACTGCAGCAGACTCGTTTGCCACGAAGACCTAGAGAGACCCCAAGGTAAGTCTTTCCTCTTGCTGGTTCTTGCACTTATATTAATAATTCTAATGTGGTCACTCTGCACCACACTCTGGATGGAGTCGCCTGCATGTCATGTATACATGCTAAAACACAAAGCAAGGTGGTGCTATGGTAACACATTGGACTCACATTTGGAAGGTTGGTGGTGCAAATCCACCCACTTTCCATCCTGTTTTAGGTTTTCCCGGAATTTCCTATCTCACTCCATGCAAATTCCAGTATGGTTCCTTTCAAAGGACAAAGCTAATATCCTTCTCCATCCTTGACAAAAAGTATTCAAGTATGTCATCCAACTCTAATGACCAAAATGTTGATGGGGACATTAAACCTTAATATTCCTTCTTCTCTGCCTGGAGCATCTGATGCAGAAGTCATGTGTAGATGAGTTGTGTGGATGTGTGTGCATTATCTGCTTCTGAAGAAGTCTTGGATAATAGTCTTTTCATATGCCTGTATGCAACTATTTGTTCTATATTTAAGGTAGGTAGCAATGTATCCTCATAATATTGCTGATATTCTAACTTGGCCATATCATCTAAATGTTTGACAATGATTTTAACATGACATACTGTATACTGTTATTCGTATGGCTGGATATAATTTAGTTATTAACTGTTCAGTTTACCTTTGCCTGTCGGTTAGCTCTGAATCATCAGAATACTAAACATTTTATGATGTACAAGTAACTACAGGTATCATAATTTTGATCTTGTATAATATTATGAATGATATGCTTTTCATATCTATGTAATTAAGAATGATTATTGAGCAAATGAAACTAGTTTTAAATAAATAAAAAACTAATACTTATCACTGAATGTATTATCATTAGTGCACATAGCATAGTAGCTGCTGTCCCAATTAGGGGTGACCAACTCTCCCATATTTCCCGGGATATCCCATATTTGAACATAGTTTTTCATAATCTCCCGGCTCGTGTATATTCAGGCTTAGTGACCATTCCCCCCCCCCCCCCCCCACCCCCCCATGTTTAACTATTTTCTCTTGTTTTATTTTTTACTTATGTACAAATATACTTTTCAAACATTTAATTTTTATGCACACTGTCAGAAGTTGTTGAAACATTAAGACAGTTAAGATCACTGATCTATATCAACATTATCTCTATCAATTATCTTAGAAATGGTTGACTGATGCTTGGCCATTAGATATGATTGTTTCTGTGCCGGTGCTTATTATGAAGCGTTGTTCAAGATTTTTTGTTGGGCAGTGAGGACAAAGCTAAAACATCGGCATAAAAAGTATATTAGTTAGTTAGTTTGGTTTTATTTGCCCTGTAGATCAAACATTTGTACAGTAGAGCACACAGTGATATAGGACAAGGCACTAGGAATAAAACACTTTTGTACTTTGTACAATAATGCAAATCGTGCTATAAAAATTAAATTAAGACTAAGGACATGGAGTTACAGACTTCCTTACACATGGCAGAAAAAATATACACAAAAATAATTACAACCAGATGCAAAAATAATTACAAACAGAAAAATAATGGTACTTGTTTAAATTAATGAGAATATCTGTAAGTTGAAAATATAGTTCTTAAAATTATCATGGATAATTTTGTATGCAAATTCTCTTAGCTATAATATAATACATTAGTACAAGCACATGGGGAGTTACAGACTTACACGGCAGAAAATATATCATGGATAATTTAGTAAGCGATTTTTTTTTTTTTTTTTTTTTTTTTTTTTTTTTTTTTTTTTTTTAGATATAACATATTACATTAGTTACAAGAACATGGAGTTACAGACTTGCATGGCAGAAAATAAGCAAATTTTTTAGCTATAACATATTACATTAGTACAAGGGTATGGAGTTATAGACTTCACATGACAGAAAAATATAAGCAAAATAATTATAAACAGAAGAAGTGCAGTACTTGATTAAATTAATCAAGATATTTATAAGAAGAAAACAACAGTTCTTTAAATTATCATGGATAATATTATAGCTGAAACATATTACATTAGAAGTGTAATCAACAGGATTTGCAAAGATACCATAATAGATTAATGTTTCAATTTAACACAGGAAATTTTGTTGCAGAGTACATACAGATAAGACATTACATGTAAATCTTATAGCTAGGCCTATAACATATCAGTTTACAGATATAACTTAGAATTTTGTCCCCCGAAATTCCTGAATAGAATAGAAGCAGTGATTTAGTAATAGTTCCTTTAATTTAATTCTCATTATTTTTGGATTTTTGATTGTTTTTAAGTCTGGAGGGTGGTGGTTATACATTTTGATGCCCATATACTTAGCCCCATTAGCATATAGTTTAGTGTTGTGAGGTATAATCTGCAGGTGGGTTTTATTTCTTGTGTCGTGTGTGTGGCGGTCAGCATTTTTGTCAAGGGACTCCAGGTATCGGACTGTACAACAAGCCACTTCCAGTATATAGATACATGGGAGTGGGAGTATTTTTAGTTTTTTGAACAGTGGTTTGCAGTGTTCAAATCTTTTTTTCAAAGCTATTATTCTAACCACTTGTTTTTGAATTTTGAAAATTACAAGGGATTCAGAACTACTTCCCCAGAAGATCAAGCCATAGCTCAAAACGGACTCAAACAGGGCCTGGTATATCAGCTTCAAAGTATCTATACTGACTGTATCTCTGATTGATCGTAGTAAATAGCATGTTTTGTTGAGTTTCTGTGACAAAGCCTCAATGTGTGGTTTCCAATTTAAAGTATTACTTATGGTAATTCCAAGAAATTTGGTGTCCTGTCTGTTAGCAATGGAGTCTTTGCCAATGCATTACACGGAGTAAGATTTTGTCTTGTGTGAAAATTCATGCTTACAGTTTTCTTTGTATTTATGAGTAATCTATTTGCTTCAAACCAAGAGTGTAACTGAGCGGTGGTTTCATTGCTTGCATCTTGTAATATGTCAACATTACCGGTAATCAAGATATTTGTATCATCGGCATACAGAAAGGAGCTGGCAGCAGGTATGTATTCTGGGAGGTCATTGATGAACAAAAGGAAGAGGATAGGGCCAAGAATAGACCCCTGAGGCACGCCATTCTTTGTATGTAGTATATCTGACCTGCAAGCTCTGGATGTCTTTGAATCTTTTATTTCTACGTACTGCATCCTTTTGCTGAGATAGCTACCAAACCAACTGTGGGCTACACCCCTGATTCCATACTTTTGGAGTTTCATAAGGAGCAGCTTGTGGTCAACCATATCAAAAGCCTTGGATTGATCTAGGAATATGCCAATAGCAGGTTGTTTATGGTCAACAAGTTCTGAACACTTTTACAGAAATGCATACAAAGCATTTTTGTGGACATATTTTTCCTGAAACCATATTGGGAACAAGAGATTATATTGCTGGACTCTAAAAATGCTTCTAGTCTTGTGAACATACAATATTCAAATATTTTTGAAAAAGCAGATAGTATAGTGATTGGTCTATAATTTGATACATCAGATTTTTCTCCTTTCTTGTATAGAGGTATAATTTTAGCAAGTTTTAGCTGGCACGGAAATGTTCCCTCCAGAAAGGAGGTATTTATGATGTTTGATAGGGGCTTACTGATGTAGTTTGCACACTTGTGAAGTAGAAAACAAGGTATCAGGTCATGTCCTGCAGAAAGGGTCTTTTTAATTTTTTTCTTAATAGTATCTTCAACTTCACATTGTGTTGTAGGAGTTAGGAAGAATAACTTCAGAGGAGTAAAGTTATTTAGAGGGGAGTATACAGTATTAGCAGAGGTGGCCAGGAGGTTTGAGGAAATTTCTGAAAAATGACTGTTAAATTTGTTTACAATTTTCTGTACGTTTTCAGTCTTATGCCCTTCTATATTGATTGTAACCTTAGGCTCTACCCTCATCTTTCTACCAGACTGTTCATTTACAATGCCCCAAACGGTCTTGCATTTATTAGAGGAACCTCTAATTATTTTATCATTATGGAACTTTTTAGCACATTTGATAACTCTTCTATATATGGTTTTGTAGATACAGTAGTATGCCTTGAACTCCTCAGAGTTACCACAATCTAATTTGCTTATTTTGTGTAGCAGTTTCATTTGTTCTGATGAAGTTTTAATACCTTTAGAGATCCAAGCATTATTTTTATTTTTGGTGATAGTTTTTGTTTTTTTCTGGAAAATGGCAGTTAAAATAATATTGAAATCTCAGTAGAAAATTGTCAAACTTTTCATTAGTAGTTGATGAAGTAAATACACTTTGCCATTCTTCCTTTTTTAGTCTCAATAGAAAGTTATTTATGTTATTGTCGTTATAACTTCCGGACTTGATAGTAATTTTTTCTGATGGGAGTGCATTAGATGGGGATTTAACATGAATTGTAAGTGCACAGTGATCTGAGAAACCAACCCCTATAGTCCTTACATTGCAGTCAGTGTTAGTTGCTACTTGGTCTAGACAGCTATTTAGTCTTGTTGGAGAATTGACTTTTACAATTAAATTAAAGGACATCATTAAGTTTAGTAATTGAGACCTACTAGCAGAATCTTCAAGGAAATCAATATTGAAGTCATCACATATTATGACCATTTTTGAGTTCTTGTAGCATACTTGTTCTAACAATAATGCAAAGTTTTTAAGGAAGACAGAAAAGTTACCATTAGGTGATCTATATACACAAATTATGTTCATATTTAAGTCTGGAAGAACTACCCCAGCTAATTCAATGTTTTTATCTATAGAGTACACTTCACAGGGATGGAGAGGATCACAATTTATGTTGGTTCGTACATATATACCAGCACCACCACTTTTGAAATTTTTCCTTGAGTACTGGTGAGCCAATCTAAAGTTTTGAAAACAGATATAAGGTATCTCAAACTCTTTTAGTGAGTGTACATATCTTACGAAGTGGGAAGCTTTACATTCCTGGATTGGGCCAACACTGTCAAAAGCTTGTATTGCAAAGTGCTCAATCAGATAATGTTAATTTTCAGAACTTTGCTAAACTGATTTGTTGTATTAGATTAGATTAGTTATTCGTTCCGTAGATCCATGTTGAGTGGATCCTCGTGGATGTGGAACATGTCAAGAAACAAAATTTACAAGTTGAATAATAGGTAATACTAATAATATAAAACAGATACATAATTTTTTAAGGTTTTTTTTTCAGGAAGTAATGCTCACACTGAGTCTTTTTTATTATGAATAATTAGTGTACAGCTGTAAGGAATAGAAGTAGCACAAACCTAATCAAATCTGAACAGCAACTTGCCATGAATTTTCCTTAATCATGCAGTAAATTCTTTGAATTTGCTAAAAAAAAAAAAAAACTACTAGCTAAGGCATAATCTGGGGCAAAATATGTACAAGTATTTGTGATGTGTAAATAAATAGTCATCTTTGACAAATACTGCTTTAAATTTTCGTGATATTTTGCTGTTCTCTTAATCTTCATTCCCCCCCCCCCCCCCCCAATGATATGAGTATCTTCCATATTTTCGTTTGGAAGCGTTGGTCACCCTAGTCCTAATTCATTTCAGAAGATGGCTGTACCACCATTAAATGCCACTCTGTGGCTCCACCAACAAATATTTTTGACACAGTAAATTTGCAAAGCAATTTTATTTTCAGTTGTATGAAATAGAGTTCCTATTCACTGACTGTCTGGTTTATCAAGTATTTATGCTGCTCTTGAGTCAGGAATGTTTGTTCCACTTTTTCATTGGTAATATCACATGAATGGGCCTCAGCATTTCTTTCCACACTGTAGCATTCATCATGTCTGTCATGATGCTTGCTGGAAATTCCTCTCCACTTGTCTGCACTTCTTTCAAATGTCTATGAAAGTGAATATGAATATTTAGTGAATATGAATATTTAGTGGGGATGTGTTACATTTTTGTTTATATAGGTCTGTATATGAAGAAAGAGGAAAAACTTTCTGTTCCATGTTTGGTAGGATGGGAAATGAATGTGGTATAGAGTGTGGACAGGGAAGGGAAGAGTGGTGGAGGCAAGAACTGGAAAAGTTTAGCCCTGGGCGATTGCGGAGCTAAGGGACAGTTACCACATGTGCAATGTTTGTGGGAAGGATCCTTATGACACAGGCTGCATAGCAGTCATTGAAGTAAGTCACACTATGCCGTGCTGCATGCTCTGCAACAGGACAGTCTAGCTGTCTCCTGGCCACATTTTGACAATGGCCATTCATTTGGATAGATTGGTGGGTGCTGGTCATACCCACATAGAAAGCTGCACAGTGGTTGTACCTCAGTTTTAGATAACACGACTGCTTTCACATGTTGCCCTGTCTTTTGTGGGTTAGGAAATGCCAGTGAAAGGACTGGAGTAGATGGTGGTGGGATGGTGGTGCATAGAACAGGTTTTACATCTAGGTCTACTGGTCTATTGTAGGGGTCATGAATGGATTAGGGATGGAAAAGGATATTACGTAGGTTTGGTGGGCAGTGGAATACCATTTGTAGGGGTGGGGAGGATATTGGGTATGGTATTTCTGTCACAGTTGATGCCACCTCCCTCTGTACCAACATCTCCACTGCTCATGGCCTTGCCACTGTTGGACACAACCTTTCACTAAGTCCTACTGACTACAAGCCTGTAACATCCTTCTTAATTACCCTGACCAACTACATCCTCACCCACAATTATTTCTCCTTTGAAGGCATCACCTACAAACAAATTTGTGGTACAGCCATGGGCACCCATATGGCACCTTCCTATGGCATCCTCTTCATGGGCCATCTAGAGGAATCCTTCCTGACTACCCAGAATCACAAACCCCTCATCTGGTTCATATTCTTTGATGATATCTTCATAATCTGAAGGTGAGGACACACTATCCACATTCCTTCAAATCCTCAACACCTTCTCCTCCATTCATTTCACCTGGTCCTCCTCAACCCAACGAGCCACCTTCCTTGAAGTTGAACTATTCCTTAAACATGACCTTATCAATATCTCCATCCACATCAAACCTGCCAACCATCAACAATACCTCCATTTTCACAGCTGCCACCCATTCCATACCAAAAAGTCCCTTCCATACAGTCTAGCCAACCGTGATTGCCGCATCTGCAATGACAAGCAGCCCCTCTCCAAATATGTCAAACGCCTCAATGAGGCCTTGACTGACAGCAGTTACCCTCCAAAATGTGTCCAGAAACAGATCTCATGGGTCCTGTCTGTCCAGTCACCCACCAGCTCCCTGACACCCACAAAGGAGCATCCTCTTAGGACCCAGTATCACCCAGGACTGGAGCAGTTAAACCACTTCTCAGCCAATGTTTTGACTACCTTCCATCCTGCCCTGAAATGAGAAATACCATACAAATTATCCTCCCCCTCCCCCCTCCTTCAGTGGCATTCCGCCGCCCGCAAGACCTACGTAATATCATTGTCCATCCCTACTCCATCCCTGCTCCCAACCCCTTACCCCATGGCTCATATCCTTGCAATAGACCTAGATGCAAAACCTGTCCTATCCACCACCCCACCATCACCTACTCCAGTCCTGTCACTGGTAATTTACTATCCCATAAAAGGCAGGGCAACATGTGAAAGCAGTCATGTTATCTATAAACTGGGTATGACCATCACCCAGCTGTCTATCCGAATGAATGGCCATCGTCAAACTGTGGCCAGGAGACATCTAGACCATCCTATTTAGAGCATGCAGCACTGCATAGTATGACTCACTTCAACGACTGCTACACAACCTGTGCCATATGGATCCTCTCCACAAACACCAGCTTTTTCTGAATTGTGCAAATGGGAAATCTCCATCAAATATAACCTATATTTTATCCCTCAGGCCTAAACCTTCGCTAGTTCCTACCTCCACCACCCTTCCATTCCCTGACCACACTCTATCCTTACATTCGTCTCCCATTCCACCACACATTTCAGGCCCTTCCCTTCCTTCCGCACTGTCAGTCAGACAGCATTGGCATATTACCCTGCCGCATCCCCTCTCCCCTCCTGCTTCCTTCTCCTTGCCACCTCTTGCCACCTCCTCCCTCCCTTCTTGGTTGCTCTTGCCTAGGCCATACTGGGTACCGCAGATCGGTCACAGTGGCTGGAGGTGGCAGCCCTGTCTGTGTGAGTGTGTTTATGTTTATGGTTCTCACCAACAAAGGCCTAAACGGCCGAAATCTATAATGTTATTTTCTGTTATTTGTGCCTTTCTGTGGCTCATTGGACATCTCTGTGGTGAGTAAGCAACCTATCCTTCTCAAAAATATTGTTGAATCCTTCCTGGAAGTACCTTTCTTTGATCTATCCTTAATTTGTATCAACAGCACCCCCCTCCCCCACTGGCATTATTTGGTAATCTCTGACTTTCACTATCACCCATCACTAGCTAATGGCTTAGGTTGTGAGTAACCCTTCCCTTCTGGGCTCTTGCTCTTCCTCCCCTCTCCTACACGACAAAGGAAATACTAATTTTTGTTTTGTCTCCATTTGTGTCTGCATGTTGGTACTGGTGGTACCAAGCTATGGTAAGTACTGGCCAGCCACTCTCTCTCTTTTGAACAATATTTTCACATCTCATTGGAGAATTTCTGTAAGATTAATCAGATATAATATTTGTGGTTGATTGAAGTATGATAAATGAAATTAATAAACACAAAATTTAAAAAAATATATATTTTTGCAGGTGATTATTTCTTGTTTGTGTGGTTTTCTTTGGAACACCATGTAAATAATTCATATATATTAAAAATCAAAAATAAAATAAGTATCAGGCCTATGTATTAAAATTATTGTATTTATAAATTTCACATTCCTTAGTGATAATTTACTGATACAGTCTTTCTCTTCAGATTGTGTATGTGGCTAGAAATCCGAAGGATATGTGTGTGTCTTACTATCACTACTGCAAGTTGATCCACAACCTACAGGGCACAGTTGAAGAATTCTGTGACCTATTTCTTAAGGACCGTGGTAAGAAAAATGTGTTTTGAATTTTGGTTTGGTTTATTAATAACATATGTGTTAAATGGATGTTGATTATGTAAATATTTCTTAATTCATGGATACAATACATATTTATGTGGCTTTGTGCCCAGTATAGTTAATAGCTAAAAAATGAACATTTTCATGTGTATTGTACACAAGACATTATTTCTGTCTTTGACTATTAGTAACATATGGTTGCAATTAAAGTGTAGATACTTACAGAGTTCCAGTGTAGGATGAAATTATTAGGCTATATGGCAGTAATACTTGGTGGATGTGTATCAATGTGGAACTGATTTTACTAGAAAAAAAATTGTTTCAATGTTGGCTACCAGATGCAAATTTGGTGCTGCTCACAGTTCTTGTAAATGTCATGCATACTCATATTGAACAAATTGTATTGAGTGCTGGTTAATAATAAAATCAAAATTATGCCTTTCCCACTTGCTTGATTTTCTGTTCCCATCATGTTGACTAATGGAAACACTTATTTTTCACATTCACTTATCAGATTTGAATCTGGTAGCCAAAATTGGAATCATTTTTCCAAGCATAAATAAGTTCTGCATTAGCATACATACCAACTTTTAATGTCATATGATAATTACAGCTGACACTATATTTATGTGATTGCTGCACCTGATACAAATGTACACAGCATTATCACCACATCAGCTGGAACAAGGAGGTTCCTTATTATTAGTGTCAATCTAATAGTGTCTTATTCTAATGTGAAAAACTTACTTTGGAAAAAAAAGTGCAGCTGAGGTGATGAGAACTTGGTCTATTTCAGTACTTATTTTGATGATGAAACTTGCTATTAGTTTAAACATTAGAGTCAGGCAATGTTATATTTACACTACAGAGAAGACACAAAAAATAATGTGTGTAAGCAGAGGTAAAATGTCATTCAGAGCCATTGTAAGGAATCTTGGTGTTAACACAGTTTCAGCCATGTTTTGGTGCTGATTCTTGTGAAGAATTTGAATTTCAAAAACATGGGAAAATGTGTATTTATAGCATAATAAGTAAGAAGAATCTTCATAGATATGTCCATACATTATTCTTATTGTTATTAAAGAAGTAGCCTATAATATTTAAGAAAAAGAACTATTAACTTAATGGCAGCCCACAGCTATTAGGTATCACATGCAAATACAAAAAGGAGTTTATAATATGCCTTAGTAATCTCCTCATTTACAGATAAAGTGTACACCATCAAATTAAGTTTGTTGTGGTGTTTAGTGAGCAACTGATTATTATGAAACGTGTAATAGCATAAGAATGGCACTGAAGCTCAAAAAATGATTAACTCATTGGTGATAAATTATTAGATTGTAATCACTTTACTTTACACACTAACAAACAAAACCAAAAGATTAAAGCAAAGGAAAACTCATTTTTATTCTGTTAAATTATACCTGACATTAACAACAGAGAATGCATAAAACATAGGATTTCTTTGCTTCACCACAGATTCTCTTCTGAATGTTTTTTTTTTTTCCTTTACATACAGGCTTACAGTGCTTGATGATATAACGCCCCCCCCCCCTCTGCCCCTCCAGTGGGCACTCTCAGTATGTTGGGATACTGATGTTCAACTTTTTGGTGTATTCATGTGATGACTGGTGAAGGCAGCTGACTGTTGCTGTCTTGCATGATGTCTCCTTTGCTCTTTACTTCTGAATCATGGGTCCCCTGCTGCTTGATATGCTGAGTATGGTTCTACAGCAAGTGTCTCCTTCTTTGTCTATATATGTGTATTATTCTTTCCACTAATACTGTTTCATGTCTGCCATTTTGTTCAACTGTAAAAGTTCTGAGTTCTTACCAGCACTTTGTCTTCTACTACTGCATTCATCATATCAACTTGGTCTACAGATTATTATTTTTTTATCTGCACCTTACTTGATACACAATTTACTAAGTTAGTGGCTAGTCAAAAATGTAACAAAAAGTCCACTCCTTGGATCAGTACAGCAACATTGTCCACAATGGATGCCTAAGTAACCTTGTATGTCAGTCCCAAATCCAACACCATCTCATCCTTGCCACATATAGTGATGATGGAATCAATAGCTTCAGCAGTTTAACTTTCACACTACCCTGGGGTACACACATCTGATCTGTACACACAAGAAAATTATGTCCTGCTATACCACCATAACTGTACAATCTTAGTATCTGCTGTGCGACTACCAGTTTTGCATTAGCATTGTATTTTACTTTTATGTTGTGTGGATGACTGTTTCATGCATGACACTCATAGATGTTCTCTAGTGACCATTTGTGGTATTAAGATAACTGGAAGGTGCACTTCCACAGAATATGTATGATACCAACACCATTGCTGTGAAACCTTATCAGGACTACAAAATTCTTCTTATCATTGCATTTGACTGCCTTCTAGTGTGCACACAAAATGCTGTTTTACATTTAGTCAAATGATTTGGTCTTCTAGCTATTCCACCCTCTGGCCTTCTCTTCATATCTGTGTTTGTGGCATCCATTTCTTTCTTCATAAAAACTTCAGTCAGGGCCCAATTGATCTTGTGCCTGCTGTTTTTCACACTTTCAACTTTGACTCCATTTAGAAAATCAGACAAAATTGCAACTGCATCATCTGATTTCTCTGCTAGTTCTTGGAATATCAGATTTTGATGTGGTGAAATTACTGAACAAATGCTGACTGATAACTTTCATAACCATAGAACATGTAATGAGTATTCCAGTAGCAGCGTTCGACCAGCTAAATCTTCTGAATATCGGTGAAGGTGATCTGTTGCCTATTTGTTCCTCCACAAATGCTTGTTTAATCACAGTACCTGTAACAAGTCATAATATTTTATAAGTGTCTCCTTTAATGTTGAGTTTGATTGTAGGTCCATAATACCCACTTTGATAATTTCTCCATCTAAATGCCCCATGCTCAGTGTGTACTTCTCTTCTTTGCTGCATACATCATATTGCTGGCATATGTACTCTTGGGAGTAAACCATACCTGTTGAAGATTTTATAATCAGGTCAGAAACTTTACATGCCTTAAAACATTAGCTTGATGTCCATTTGAAAGTTTGTTTGAAAAATTTTCCATATGCAATGTTGATAACTTCTTCATTTGAGTATGAAGTGCTGGAGATTCTATCATCTCTTTTCTTCTTCATTAGTGGAAAAATCTCTTATTTTATCTTTTATCAGTTTCATCACTATGATTAGGCTACACACAAACTAACAAAACAATACCAAAAATACAACAATGGACGATTTGTTTTATTCTGCAAAAACTACAACTGAAATCAAGAGCATAGACTGCATAAAACATTAAGGTCCCCTTGCCCTGCTTCTAATACTTTCTTCTATGTTATGTGGTGTCTAATTTCACTGCAAGATTATTACAAATATGCTTTTGTACAGTATAGAACACTGGAGGCATCACATTAGGAACTGATGACCACAGTAGTTTGAGCCCTTAGAATCACAAACATTTCATTTTTGAAGTATCATACAGAAATCATTTGATTAATAAGGAAATAATGAAGATGTTTGTAGAATCTAATATGATTTACTTTAAAATAATAATATAATAATAAGGACAGTTTACAACTCACTGCACAGACGTGGCGACGAGCTGCGACAGGCACATACAAAAGACACACACATACAACACTTTCAGCTATCGGCCATGGCCTTCTTCAGAAAATAGAACATTCACACAATCACACAGGCACAGAACCATCACCTCTGGCTGCTGCACATCTAATCACGCTTCCCTATTTACACACCGCAGAGCATGATTCGAAGCCGGAGATGACAATTGTGTGAGTGTGTTGTGTGATTTCATGAATGTTCCATTTTCTGAAGGTGGCCACAAGTGCAGACATGTGTGAAAATTGTAGAAATATCTGTTATGGTTGCAAAATATTTACAGACAAATGGAAAAACTTGTGGAATCTGACCTCGGGGAAGATCAGTTTCGATTTAGGAGAAATGTAGGAACTTGGGAGGCAATACTCACATTACGACTTGCCTTAGGAGATAGATTAAGGAAAGGCAAACCTTCATTTTTATCATTAGTAGATTTCGAGAAAGCTTTTTACAATGTCAACTGGAATACACTCTTTCAAATTCTGAAGGTAGCAGGGGTAAAATATAGGGATAAAAGAGTTATATTCAACCTATACACAAAACCAGACCGCAGTTATTAGACTCGAAGGGCATGAAAGGGAAGCATCAGTTGGGAAGGGAGTAAGACAGGGTTGTAGCCTTTCTCCGATGCTATTCAATTTGTACATCGAGCAGGCGGTGAAGGAAAGTAAGGAAAAATTTGCAATAGGGATTAAAGTTCAGGGGGGAAAAATAAAAACATTGCGTTTTGCCGATGACATTGTAATTCTGTCAGAGACAGCAAAGGACCTGGAAGAGCAGTTGAATGGAATGGACAGCGTGTTGAAGAGTGCATATAAAATGAACATTAACAAGAGCAAAACAAAAATAATGGAATGTGGTCTTAGAAAATCAGGCGATGCTGAAGGAATTAGATTAGGTGACGAAACAATGAAGGTGGTAGATGAGTTTTGTTACTTGGGTAGTAAAATAACATGCGATGGTCACAGTACAGAGGATATAAAATGCAGAATGGCAATGGGCAGAAAAGCATTTTTGAAAAAGAGAAATTTGCTAACATCGAATATTAACTTAAGGGTAAGGAAGTCTTTTCTGAAGGCATTTGTGTGGAGTGTTGCCTTGTTCGGGAGTGAAACATGGACGATAAGCAGTGCGGACAGGAAGAGAATAGAGGCTTTTGAAATGTGGTGTTACAGAAGAATGCTGAAGATTAGGTGGGTAGATTGCATAACTAATGAAGAGGTTCTGAACAGAATTGGTGAGAAAAGGAATTTTTGGCATACCTTGAATAAAAGAAGGGATCGCTTGGTAGGACACATTCTTAGATATCGGGAAATCGTAAATTTAGCATTGGAGGGAAGTGTGTGGGGTAAAAATCGCAGAGGGAGACCAAGAGATGCGTATAGTAAACAGATTCAAGTGGATGTGGGTTGCTGTTCTTATAAGGAGATGAAAAGGCTTGCTCAGGATAGAGTAGGGTGGAGAGCTGCATCAAACCAGTCTCCGGACTGAAGACCATAACAACAACACACAAACCAGACAGTAGTTATTAGAGTTGAAAGGCAAGAAAGGGAAGCAGAGGTTGGAAATGAAGTAAAACAGGGTTGTAGCCTTTTCCCAATGTTGTTCAATCTGTACATTGAGCAAGCAATGAAGGAATGCAAGGAGAAATTTGGAGAGGACATTAAAGTACAGGGAGAAGAAATAAAAGTTTGCAGTTTGCTGATGACATAGTAATTCTGTCAGAGACTGCAAAGGATCTGGAAGAGCAATTGAATGGAATGGACAATGTCGTGAAAAGAGGGTATAAGATGAACATCAACAAGAGTAAAACAAGGATAATGGAATGTAGTTTCAGAAAATCATGTGATGCTGAAAGAATTAGATTAGGTAATGAGACAATAAAAGTAATAGATGAGTTTTGTTACTTGGGTTTCAAGATAACTTATGATGGCTGAAGTAAAGAAGATATAAAATGTAGAATGGCTATGGGAAGAAAAGCAATTCTACAGAAGTGAAACTTGTTAACATCCAGTATTAATCTAAATGTTAGGAAGTCCTTTCTGAAAGCATTTGTCTGGAGTGAAGCATTGTATGGGAGTGAAACGCGGACAATAAGGAGTTCAGATGAAAAAATGATAGAAGCTTTTGAAATGTTGTGCTACAGATGTATGATGAAAATTAGATTGGTAGATCACGTCATTAATGAGGAGTTGCTTAACCGAAATGGGGAGAAAAGGAGCCTCTGGCATATCCTGACTAAGAGAAGGGATACATTGGTGGGACACATTCTGAGCCATCAAGGAATTGTCAACTTAGCATTAGAAGGAAATGTGTGGGTTAAAAATCATAGAGGAAGACTGAGGGATGAATACAGTAAGCAGATTCAAAAGGATGTAGCTTGCCGAACTTAATCTCAGATGAAGACACTTGCACAGGATGGGGTAGCGAGGAGAGCTGCATCAAACAAGTCTGCGGACTGAAGACCACAACAACAACAACACAACAATGTTGCACTCTCTGTCACTGTATTCCAAGCACTTTTTATCCATCTTGGTGATTAAAGTACTAAGTTGGTTATTATATTTTTTAAAACACAGTCTTAATCGGAAGAGAATTGTTATTGTTCTTAGGGAACTGGTTCCAGTCTGCTTGTGAGATCCTCTTCAGGCTGACGGCAATACAATAATGTTACAAATATTAAGAAGGATGTACAGAAGATGATGTTATGGCTATAAACGGTAAAATAATAATTGTGTCCAGGTCAGGAACCGTTGGCAATGACCCGCCCACAATAGGCTGCCATGGGTATAACATTTCACATTGTTATTATTTTACTGTTTATTGCCATAATATCATCTCCTGTACATCCTTCTTAATATTTGTAACTTTATTGTATTGCAATCAGCCTGAAGATGGTCTCAAAATCAGACTGAAACTCATTGCCTAATAACAATAAAAATCCTTTTGCAATCAATCCTGTGATTTTAATAATATAATTTCATAAGTGATCACTGTTTCTCAAATAATGTATTCTAAATTGTTGCTTGGTTATTACTATATTAGACTGTAAAATGCTGTATAATTTTTGTTCCTTTCTTTATGAATTGCAAAAATTAATATAGTTTCATATTACAGCCCCTGTTGGGCCTGTATGGAATCATATACTTGGATTTTGGAAGAAGAGACATGAACCAAATATATTATTTCTTAAATATGAAGAAATGAAGAGGGTAAGACTACTTTCTATAAGATTATTGAAATAACTTAAGTTACTACAATATTTTTCTCAAATTATTCATTCTCTTAATTTTTACAGGATCAAAAAGGAGCTATTCGTAAAACAGCAGCATTCTTGGGTAAGACCCTCACTGAAGAACAAGTAAACCAGCTGGCTGAATACCTCAGCTTTGGTAATATGAAGAAAAATCCAGCCGTAAATCTTGAACCAATTATTGCGAAGAAAAATGGTCCTGAATTTCTTAATAAGTGTGACCTTAGATTCATTCGCAAGGGTGAAATTGGAGACTGGAAAAACCATATGAGTGAAGAATTGGCTGCTCGTTTTGATGTTTGGACTGAAGAAAACATTAGGGGAACAGGCCTTTCCTTTGACTGAAAGAAAAACCTGAAGTGCATTCTCCTTATGAACGAGATACTGAAAATTGTTTTCAACATTTCACACTATGAACAGCCATTACCCAACAACTGCTTAAGAGTTGTTCAAATGTTGCTCCTATAAAACAATGTGCAGGACTGGTGTGCAGTCTTGGAATTTTGTGGAATGTGGATTCTGCTGTGCTGTATTCAGGGCTAGTTCAAGAACATTTCTCCCCACAAGCAACATATATTTGGTGGGTCCCCATCTCCAAATATATTTACCTACATCTGTTTTCACTTCTAATTATCATACAATCAGTATAAATATTTTATAATAAGAGTGCCACTAGTGCCACTTCTTAACTTGCACCACAATGCAGCAATTTAGGTCACTTGGTAATTTTGGAAGGATAACACTTTGTGTAAAAGTATGATTTATTCATAAGTTATTTACAGAATGTACAAAAGGTTACATTATTAAAAGTGGTGATTGTATCTAATAATCACTTTTAATTGAAAATATAATAAACATTCACAATGACAAAGAAAACATAAATATATCAGAATTTTGGGTGTTCTTGTGACAAGAAAAACAGTTATTTCCCATGCCAAATTCATACATACATAGTACAAAAATATAATTGTTGATATGTTATTGTTGACTACTGATAAAAAGGACAGTGCTTCTTACTATAACTTTGGCTGTTTTTTCATTATATAATGTTGTAAGATGGCAGTTTGAAAAATACAGAGATAAACCTCTCTTATTATTTTGTTGAAGTACATACAATTTTGTAATTGTATATTGTAATAAATAAATAACCTTTATTATTAGCTGAATGTATCAACAAGATAATGAAATGGAATTTTACACAAATAAACATATTTTTACAACTGTATGCCTTTGTCCTCATTTCTTGCCATTCTGTTAATTGTTTATAGTTTTCAAAATGATTACACATATTTCGTTGACTGCTCAAATAGTTCTTGGTTGAACATTACACACATTATGAATAAGAAAAGCAGCATCCATAAAATTCTACACAACATTTATCTGGTTGTCGGCTGTTGCATCATCATCAATTGCAAATGTGAATATATATATTTACTTGCACCTAACAACTGTATGACAGCCAATAAGGATTTTAGGTTATTACTCCAGTATTGCATATCTTTTTCATTCGTGGAGACTACACATGGATTCTATAGATCTAACACAAGTTCAATGTGATAAAACACAATAACAAATATTTGTTTGCATTTATATATTAACAAACATACAGAAATTCATAGTTACCTGTAGCTTCAATGATTGTCTTGTAATAGAATGGTGTATCTTGTACTCATATTAAGATTAAATGCTATATGCATTGTATAACTTAATGCATTTTTTGTTTTTGTAAACAGTAAATCTCTATTATAAGACTAGGAGAGAAATCTATTTCTACAAATGGAAGACAGGGACTCACAATGAACTTGAAATGAGCAAAATGTACTGATATTTCACTGAAAGACAATAGTAACACTTCATCTTGATTTTCTCACAGAGTTAGACCTGTACCCTTAAGATTCTCTTCTTCCCACTTGTCAAACTTATCAATTAACTCAGGAGACATTTTAGCTTTCCATTCACCAACTTGACCACTTCGCATAAATTCTCCATCGGCTGCTATTAAGTTGTATGTGCGATTTATCTCGACAACAGCTTCATAATTTACAGATGGATTATTCTTCATATTTTGGAAGCTCAAATGATTAGTTAAGATATCAATTTGTGATTCATTGAGCTCCTTTCCCAGAAATTTAGCTGTTTTCCTAATGACTGATGGAAGATCCTAAAAATAAAAAAAAGAAGTAAAATAATTAAGACTTTTAAACATTATTAGTGTAATGTGAAAGATAAGTGCAGTAGCTTGGAGTGATTTCTGAAATCCAAAACATATATTAAGGGGTGAAATAACAACAAACAAATCAATGATTTATTCAGAAGAATGTTTATCATTATTAAAACATAAAACTGCATGATATATAAAAGAATATGTAGTATTTCAGCTACTACTACTACTCCACTATGTTACTAGTAGAAAAAGGAAAATTGAAAGCAGTTCATAGGAATTACAGGTGATACATTTTGTGAAGAGAATTTCTTTTATGCAACCTTGGCATGCTGTCAGATTGTATCATTTACTGAGAGCTGGATTTCTCACTTTTTGCATGCAGTTACATTAACTGTTAAGCTATCTGTGCAGGCCTTCTGAACTAAAACAAGCTTCCTTCCATATGCCACACATTACTTTCCACCCATGAGTGCTATACAGTTCACTATGGAGGTTTCACATCAAGAGAGATGTTTACTAAATTATCACAAACAACTGCAAAAATGAACAATCTAATATGTCCAGAAATGCTGCAGATTTCATTCACTCAATCTTTATTTACAATTAAAAAAATGCATTATATATAAAATAATAAATACCATTTTCAGTTAGAAATTCCAAGTTTACTTCTTACAGTGCTCCACTACTACTGTTCAATTTAGTGCTATGCACTGAAGCAGTGATGATGTAAATAAAAGAAAGGTTCAAGAATGGGAGAAAAATCTAAGGTGAAATGACATCAATGATCATATTAGTAGATATTGCTACACAAAGTGTTAGTGAAGAACTGCAAGACCTATTGAATAGAATGAATAGTCTAATAAGTAGAGAATCTGGGATGAGAGTAAACCACAAAAAGACAAAAGTAATGAGAGGGAAGTTACAGAAATCAAAATAGCAAGAATCTTGATATAAAATTAGTGATTATGGGACAGATGAAATTACGGGATTTGCTACCTTGGAAGCAAAGTAACGCACAATAGACATAGCAAGGAGGATATAAAAATAGACTAGCATTTGCAAAGAGGACATTCATGGCCAAGAAGAGTCGACTGGTATCAAACATTGCCCTTAATCAAAGAACAAAATTTCTGAGCATGTACGTTTCAAGTATAGCTTTGCAAAGGAAGTGAACCTTGACTGTAGGGAAACAAAAACAGAAAGAGAATCAGAGCATTTGAAATATGCTGCTACAGGAAAAATTAGGTCAATGATAAGATAATGAATCAGGAGGCTCTCCATAGGCTCAATGAAGAAAAGAACATACAGAAAATACTACCAAGAAGAAGTCACAGGATGAAGGACATCTGTCAAGGCATTGTGGAACAACCTCCAAGTTACTAGAGGGAGCTCTAGAGAGCATGTGTTGTAGGGCAAGATAAGGATTGGAATACATCTGATAAATAATTGAGGATGTAGAGAGAAGTGCTGCTCTGAAATGATGTCACAGTAGATGGATTCGTGGTGGAGCACAGCAACTACGGGAAATTCAAGTGTGAGTAATGCAAGGTGATTATAATTAATGTTAAACTTTCAAAATGCTGTAAAAATAACAACATTGTCACAGTGATGTCAATATGTAACAGAACATTATTGGAGAAGGGGGAAAATGTATGGCAGAATAAAAATCAATAGTGTGAAAATTTTGAACATTTGAAAATTGATCAATATATGGTTCTGTAAGCATCATAATTTAATAGTGGACTACTACAAATGACAAATCATACAACAATGACTAAAGTGTAAGTTAGACATTAATCAAATTGCCATACTCAGTGTTCATGGGGCCACAGATTTGATTCTGTTAGTTACATAAGCCCATCCACCATGGCAAGCTCATATCACACTGGATGGGAAAAATCGGTTTATAATTGTCCTAAGGCCAAAGACTGTGTAAAAAGCATCAATCAATATTAAATCGGATTTTTAATTTCTGTATGACTGATCCAAAACATGTTTAGTATTCTGTTGACCTTTTTCTGCAACAACTTGAAATTGAGAAACAGCATCTTTACAACTAATCAAAGTGTTTATGAGGTCATGTTCAGAAAGTATTGTGCAATGCATGTGTTCAATGTAGCTAAATTTGCAATCAGAACACTGAACACAACATCTTTCAGATAGCCCCACAGCCAGAAGTCATATGGATTAAGACCAGGTGATCAGAATGTCCAAGCTCTAGGGAAATCGTGGCTGATATTCCTAGCATTTTCAAAATGGCATTTCAGCATCTGCTGGATTTGAAAAGTGTGGAGGTACATCATTTTGCATAAAAATGGTGCCATCCACACATTCATGCTGTTGGAGAGCTAAAATGAGGTGGCTGCACAAAATACACTCATAGCACTTACCAGTGATGGTACAAGTAGCAGGACTGGAAGCACCTGTCTCTTCAAATATATATATATATATTATAGAGGAAAAATTCCTAACAGGAAAAAAATATACGTAAAAAATAGATGAAGAACACTTACCAGGCGAAGGGGCACAGGCAGTAATAGCAACAAATAAACACACAGACACACACACACTCAAAAATGCTAGCTTTCGCAGCCTAGCTGCTTCATCAGGCAGAAGGGAAGGAGAGGGAAAAGGAAATGATGAGGGATTTAAGGAAGGGGGTAAGGAGCCATTCCAATCCCGGGACAGGAAAGACTTACCTTGGGGGAAAAAATGGAAAGTAAATAAATGCACATACACCCACACATTTACACAGACACAAGTACACTTAGGCAGACATACTGTAGAACTGTAGAAAAAGCGTATACGTAAAAAATAGATGAAGAACACTTACCAGGCGAAGGGGCACAGGCAGTAATAGCAACAAATAAACACACAGACACACACACACTCAAAAATGCTGGTTTCGCAGCCTAGCTGCTTCATCAGGCAGAAGGGAAGGAGAGGGAAAAGGAAATGATGAGGGATTTAAGGAAGGGGGTAAGGAGCCATTCCAATCCCGGGACAGGAAAGACTTACCTTGGGGGAAAAAATGGAAAGTAAATAAATGCACATACACCCACACATTTACACAGACACAAGTACACTTTTTCTACAGTTCTACAGTATGTCTGCCTAAGTGTACTTGTGTCTGTGTAAATGTGTGGGTGTATGTGCATTTATTTACTTTCCATTTTTTCCCCCAAGGTAAGTCTTTCCTGTCCCGGGATTGGAATGGCTCTTTACCCCCTTCCTTAAATCCCTCATCATTTCCTTTTCCCTCTCCTTCCCTTCTGCCTGATGAAGCAGCTAGGCTGCGAAAGCTAGCATGTTTGAGTGTGTGTGTGTCTGTGTGTTTATTTGTTGCTATTACTGCCTGTGCCCCTTCGCCTGGTAAGTGTTATATATATATATGTAAAAATAGAAAAGAGATGACTTATCAAAAGGACCGGCTCGTCGAGAGAAGCCACCACTGGTGGCGAAAGCTCGAATGGTTGTGTGTTTTTGTGTGTGTTTGGTGTTTCTATCGACGAGCCTGTACTTTAGGTAAGTCAAAAATCTTTATTTTATACCATTTTCCCTCCTGGAAGGTCTCCTTCTATATATATATATATATATATATATAGTATAAAATAAAGATTTTTGACTTACCTAAAGTACAGGCTCGTCGATAGAAACACCAAACACACACAACCATTCGAGCTTTCGCCACCAGTGGTGGCTTCTTCGGGAAAAAGAGGGAGGAAAATGTCTGCCTAGGTGTGTTTGGATGTGGATATGTGTGAGTGTGTGTGTATTTGTTTACCTTCCTCTTTGTTCCCTAAGGTAAGTCCTTCCAGTTCTGGGATTGGAATGGCTCCTTTTCCACTTCCTTAAAACCCGTATCCTTCCCTTTCTCCTCTCCTTCCTCCCTCTTTTTCCCGAAGAAGCCACCACTGGTGGCGAAAGCTCGAATGGTTGTGTGTTTTTGTGTGTGTTTGGTGTTTCTATCGACGAGCCTGTACTTTAGTTAAGTCAAAAATCTTTATTTTATACCATTTTCCCACCTGGAAGGTCTCCTTCTATATATAAATAGAAAAGAGATGACTTACCAAAAGGACCAGCTCGTCGAGAGAAACAAATAAAATCACACACAAACACACATACAAGCTTTCGCCACCACTGGCAGCTTCTTCAGGAAAAAGAGGAAAAAAGGGGAGGAAAAGGGAAGGATATGGGTTTTAAGGAAGTGGAAAAGGAGTCATTCCAATCCCAGGAGTGGAAGGACTTACCTTAGGGGGAAAAAAAGGAAGGTAAACAAATACACACACACTCAGACATATTGAAACGCAAACACACCTAGACAGACATTTGTGAAAAGAACTTCATTTACTATAACCTTTAATTGGCACTTAATAACAATTTTCGGCTTTTCATATCAATTGTCGGCAT
Source organism: Locusta migratoria (assembly GCA_026315105.1). Classification (NCBI taxonomy): domain Eukaryota; kingdom Metazoa; phylum Arthropoda; class Insecta; order Orthoptera; family Acrididae; genus Locusta; species Locusta migratoria. Next base: position 421,294,062 of record CM048746.1, on the reverse strand, counting down.
TTCATAGCAACTTCGCGATTATTTCCACTCTGTTTTTCGATATTTCCGTTTGTTCTTCCGACATTTCCGATCTTTTTTCTACACGTTTACATTTCTTAACAATTTTCGGCATTTCATAGCAACTTCGCGATTATTTCCATTCCCGTTTTTCGATATTTCCGTCTGTTCTTCCGACATTTCCGATCTTTTTTTCTACACGTTTTCATTTCATAACAATTTTCGGATTTCGTAGCAACTTTCCGATTATTTCCATTCCCGTTTTTCGATATTTCCGTCTGTTTTTCCGACTTTTCCGATCTTTTTTCTACACGTTTTCACTTCTATTCATTCGGTAGATTATTTTCATCCTTCAACCTTATTCTACCAACAGTTTTTTTTTCCTCCATACTACTCATGTCACCCTACATTGACGCCCATCAAATTTTATCTACATTCCCTCCGTGAGCATGGAAAAAAAAAAAAAAAAAAAAAAAGGCTTTTCACAAATGTCTGTCTAGGTGTGTTTGCGTTTCGATATGTCTGAGTGTGTGTGTATTTGTTTACCTTCCTTTTTTTCCCCTAAGGTAAGTCCTTCCACTCCTGGGATTGGAATGACTCCTTTTCCACTTCCTTAAAACCCATATCCTTCCCTTTTCCTCCCCTTTTTTTCCTCTTTTTCCTGAAGAAGCTGCCAGTGGTGGCGAAAGCTTGTATGTGTGTCTGTGTGTGATTTTATTTGTTTCTCTCGACGAGCCGGTCCTTTTGGTAAGTCATCTCTTATCTATTTTTATTTTTGTTTATCCCACCGGGAAAGTTTCCCTCTATAATTTTCGTTATATATATATATATATATATATATATATATATATATATATATATATGTATATGGCTGTATAATAAATGATTCCATAAACCTGCGCCACGCATTGACCTTTTCAGGATGAAGCAGTACTGGTTGATTTGCGTATGGTTTTTCTGTTTCCCATATTTGACAACTCTGTGTACTAGCACCGTTAGATGGAGGTGATCTTCATCTGTCCACAAAATCTTCCATGGGCCATGGCCATTCATCATCCAATTCCATGCATGCAATAAATTCTAAACCAAAAGTCTCTCTTGTTGGCAGGTCAACAGGAAGCAACTTTTACACATGGTAGTTTTGAATGGATAGCAAAAAAGAATGTTTCGTAGGATTTTATGTACCATGCTCACACATTTGTCCAATGTTCAGGCAATTCTCCATGCATTACATGTTTGCATGCTACCACTTGACCCCTCCTGCACTGCTGTGGCCACTTCTTCCACTGACACGTAATCAATTCGTTTCCTCCCTCTACCAGGTTGCACATCAAAGGAATCCATCTTTTCAAATATCTGAATCATTTTCTCCAGAATCATGGCAGTCATTGGACCAATGCCTTTCTTCAAACCCTTCACTGTCTGGAACTTCTGCAGAGCGACTTGTGCACAGTCATCACTCTTGTGAAACAGCTTTACAAACAGAGTGTGATCCTCCATTGAAGCAGCCATGGCGAACATATCATATGCGAAATGAAAAAAAAAAAGCCATGTATTCAGTGTATTTATAGCAATGTAAATACATTTACATATTCTGACATCTAGAGCATCATCTATTGACCAATTTTCATAATATTTATTTTTCTTCTGCCATACATTTTCCCTCTTCTCCAATAATATGCTGTTGCAATTTGACATCATTCTAACCATTAGTGTTATTTTCACAGTGTTTGGAAGTTTAATTATAATCACCTTGTATATCAATAAAATGATGCACCACCACATGAGATTGTTTTTTCACAAGTTCTTGATGGAAAATATTTGGGCAGATGGATCAGTAAAAATGATCCAATAGCTTAGTTACAATGTTCATCAACTGTAACCCCTCTTAAGTGCTTTGTGGGATTATATTAAGGCTAATGTGTTCAGTTCAGTGATACCTAATGTGCAACCTCTTGAGTTAATGTAGAGGCAGTGATGGAAGAGATGTTGGCAAACACATTGAAAGCCGTTGACTAATGCCTTGATGTTCTCAAACCCTGCTGTGGAATACGACCCCAAAGGGTGCAGAACATAGAACACACCAAAGAACATGTGGTATAGTTCATAAGAGTAAATAAATACACCCCAACAACAATTAGTAACAAAAAAATATGTTCATCTTCTATTTCGAATAATCTCTTGCTTTTAGCAGTATTGTGACCATATCCTTGAGTAAAGTAAACATTGCAAAAGTTGGATCTTGTATCTCGATGCCTACTTATAATTTTGTAAACTTTGCAAGGATGACTTTATTATAATTCTGAGTAATTCCTGGTTGGTAACAAACACAAAGACAGACATGATCCATCAACTGGTAGAGGAGCTCCAAGAGTACAAATGATAAGGTATGATGAGAATTATTTGTTAATAGGCTTCATGAAAATTGCAGTAATTGGTGAGAAACATCCACAGTATACAATTTGCTTTACCATTTCAGTTACTGATAGAATAAAAAGTAAAACAGACATTTTGAAACCAAAAATCCAGATCATACAATGTAAGTTTTTACAGCCAGCGATAACTTCACTTAAAATTTTCTGGCTCATAGACTATGGTTGATTTGTGAAACATTCCTCTAACATTTCATCTTCCACTGTGGAAGACATCCTCAGAGATAAAGTGACATAAAGTGACAAACTGCATTCAGAACTTGAAGGAGTGCCGTATACATAGACAATGTAGAGGGCAGCACAAGCCATCATGTGAGATTGGCTCTGAGACGGTCTCTGGTATTGCTAAGATTATTGTCAGAGAAGAATTGATTATCAATGTTGGAGTCCAAATTCTGTCAAATTTTACAGATTCCTCTATCCTGTTAAAATTATTTCATGTTTGAAGATCTTGATTGCTTCTCTACATGTGCGCACAAAGTAGTGTAAAGTTTTAGAGATGACACTAGTCTCAGTAATTTAATTTCATGGTTGCCTGTTGCCTTCTTGGTAAACATGTTCCTACAGATCTTATTGTGTGGTTTTTTTTTTTTTTTTTTTTTTTTTTTTTTTTTTTTTTTTTTTTTTTTTTTTTACCTTCCTGGTTGGTCTGAAAATAGTTTTCATGGCATACTTGCTAAACACTTTTCCAATGCAGTCTGTACCCTTATTAATGAACAGAAGAGAAACTTTCCCCTTGGGAAGTCATTATTGCTTATTGGTTTTGACTCTCTCCCTAGGACAAAGAGCTCAGTCTATGTCTTTGGTAGAATAATCATTTTTATTGAATATTGATTGTAGACATTCCACCTTATCTTTTAAATACATCGGACGAAAAAGCTTGTGCACCCTATCGACCAAACTTTTAACAACACCTAATTTTTGTTTGGGATGCTGGTTAGAGTCTTTATGCAGGTAGCAATCAGTATTAGTACCATTCATGTTAACACTGTGGCCCAACTTCCTTTCCACTCACTTTACTACAGACACATCAAGAAAATTCAGCTGCCTGTTGTTCTGTATTTCCATTGTAAATTGGATTCTGGGGTTGTACCATTAAGATGTATCAAGAAGACACTTAATTCATTTGTACTGTGTGTCCATACCACAAAAGTGTCATTGACATAGTGATACTACCTGGCTGGTTTTTTACTTGCAGCCTACAATGCATCTTGTTTAAAAGAGTCCACAATTAAATTTGCCACCACTAGACTCATTGAACTGCCCATTGCCAGTCTGTTGATCTTTTCACATAATTAGTTACTGTACTGAAAATAATTAGTGGTGAGGCAGTGTCTAAACAACGACACTATGTCAGGTGGAAAAATATCTGCTATGCATGAGAGCTTCATTAACCATGGTAAATAAAAACACCATTTCAAAGCTAAAATTAATATCAGTACTATGGGCAATATTCATTTCATTTAGTTTACCAAATGAAATGAGTTGAATTTTTAATATGATAGTCAGTACAACCAGCATAATGTTGCAACAATGAGACAGGATCTCTAACTAATTCGTGAGTGGCATACTCAATGGCACTCACAATGGACCTAAGCAGATTGTATATAAAACTCTTCTGGGTTTTGGACCGCATCGTCAAAATATCAAACACTTCACTGACATTTCGGCCACTATTGCAAGTGGCCATCTTCTGGGTGTTACATTTACTGCTGGGTGACGGAAAGCTGGTGTCTTAAATACTAAATGTTGCTAGTTGTTATTGGTGGTTTCAGCTCTCTTTCATTGGTGTTTACTTTTTTCCTTCCTATTCTTCCTTTTCCACCAATAGGAATAAATAAAGTAAACACCAATGAAAGAGAGCTGAAACCACCAATAACAACTAGCAACATTTAGTATTTAAGACACCAGCTTTCCGTCACCCAGCAGTAAATGTAACACCCAGAAGATGGCCACTTGCAATAGTGGCCGAAACGTCGGTGAAGTGTTTGATATTTTGACGATGCGGTCCAAAACCCAGAAGAGTTTTATATACAACGACAACGGCCGCGGAAGCCTTCGTTTACATTTGACCTAAGCAGAGTTTGTTCTTTGTGCATTTTTGGTAGTCCATAGAGCCTTAGTAGGTATGCATCCATTTTGCAGAACATCTTCTTGTCTTCAGAAGGAAGATTCCTACACCAGTTGATTAGTCATCTTTAAAATCTTCATATTTGAATTCTTCTGCAGTTTTTATAGTTGGCAGGGACCACAATATCCTTAATCTTGTTGTGATGATTCTCACTCCTCAATACAGTGGTTGCATTTCCTTTATCTATGGTACGATTAATGATGTTGGCAATTGTTTTAATATCACTCAATTCCTTCCTTTATTTCAGCAACAAAATACTTTTTGGTGGTTCACAGTTTTACAAAATTCTGGCTGTTTCCATTCCAATTACATCAGCAGACTGTTTTAGAAGTAGCCAAATTCTTGCCTCAATATTATTCTATGGGTACTTTTAATGGATTCACAGCAAAATTGTCCTCTTTGGCCAATACCTACAGAAATTTCAACATCACACAAGTTTTTATCAGACAGATTAATAACAGTCTGTGAATTATTGTCAGCTGGAGCATCACACATGTTCTTCTGAAGACAAGAAAATTTCTTATTGTGTCTACTGACTGAAATCTCAGTACTATGTTCTGTAGTTTGAAACATTAGGACACCCTCCTTATTCCAATCACAACACTGCATACTATTGCTAATAAATAAGTGGAGATTTAATAGCTTATTGCTACTTTCCACCAGTAGTCACCTCTTGTGTTAAATCCCATCTCTCAACATGGCTGTTTCCATTCAGTTATAAATATTGTGCACCTGTGCCAAGCTAAACATCCTCTTAACCTTTTGTGAATTAAACACCCTTTTCACCTTTTGTGAACTTTGTCACAGCTGGAAGGTGAGCAAACACAGTTATTGTGCCATCTTCTTGCGTATTCTCTCCAGTTGACGAACTAATGATGATGTATCCTCCTCATAGAGGCATTTGATCATACAATGTAATCTATCATGACTAGTTTAGACTTTATTTACATAGTTATTGGTACTATTATTATGTTTTTAATTTAAATTTAAAATTAATGAGACTAGCATCATCTCTAAAACTTCACACTACTATGTATATATGTATAGAGGAGCAATCAAGAACTACAAATACTGCAATAATTTAGTAGGAAAGAGAAAACTGTTAAATTGGAAAGGGTTTGGAGTTCAACATTACACCAGTGATATGACAATCGATTCTCCTCTGTCAATCTTTTTTTTTATTTTTTTTTTTTTTTTTTTTTTTTTTTTTTTTTTTTTTTTTTATTTTTTTTTTTTTTTATTTATTTATTTTTTTTTCCAGAAATCAGTTTGAATCCCAGGTGCCACGGGGGCAGGGTGTAAAATAAATTATTGCACAGAGGCATCACATACCCTAAATATGGCCCTGCTGGAAACACATACAGCTGAAATCCTTTTCATATTTTTAAGTACCAGTAACATACTTATTTTAATCAAAATGGAATATAATGGAATAGGTGCACTGGCATATTCACAGCTGGAATGTGCTCAATGTCTTGAATTCATGATTGTTTGCAATGCAAGTGAAAGTTAAAGATACTAGGAAGAGTTGCCATGTTCAAATGTTTGTAGAGCTTGTAGGACTTAACTATGGGGTCATCCGTCCCTAAACTTATAAACTACTTATGAACTAGCTAATACTAAGAACAGCACAAATATCCATGCCCGAGGGGGGATTAAAAACCCTGACCATAGTGGCCGTGCAGACTGTGACTGGTGCGCCGCAGACCACTCGCCCACCGCGGCTGGCTGTTGCTATATCACCTTAGGAGATCATGAACAGGAAAACCAATTTTCTGACTGAGATGAGAGTGACTAATGTTATAGAAATGCCATCCAAAATAACTCAGTGATGATCTTTTTTTTTTTTTTAAGTTAGGCTACTTTCAGAGTTTTACAATCTCATATTTTAACTATTACCTTACTTGAATACCTCACTTGAATACTGCCAATCTTAGATCTAACAGTAAAGGTGATAATACTCAAACATATAACAACACAATAAATTATCACTTACCTTTTTCATATCCTCGTATTTCAAGAACAAGATGTTTGGCTCATCTCTTCGATTCCAGAAGCTCAGGATGTGAGACCAGAATGGTGAGAAACAAACTAAACAAGAAACAAAATTAAGGATAGTGTATATAGGACACTGAGATACAACATTGGCTAAAGGTGAGCCAATAATGTTTCTTATAGACATAGCCCATAGGTGAGACTGTGCTGGTTAGTGGTTTCAAGTGTCACAATAACCTGTGACATGTGCTCGACATGCAAGATAATCTTGATTTTTAAGAATACAAAAGCAGTTCATTATTTATATGTTTAAAAAGAAAGTTAACCAAAACATGTCTATGTTTCCTACAAAGTTGAAGTTATAATGAAGATTACGTGTCATGTGTAATTAAGGAAGTACTGGAACAGATAGCTATAAGAAGTTATAATTATCACAGGTACAAAAAATTAATAATGGTAATAAAAAGTAAAGGACAGGTTGCAGCTCACTATAAACCCAATTGCTAATTTGCAGGCAGGCATGAACAGCTGCTGGTCTGCAGCTCAGACACTGATAACTGTTGCAACCTATACTTTTCATAATATTATTGAAATACTGTTACTGTGAGAAAAATCTACATATTATATTACTATAGAGTATAGATTATGTGGTTCTGGAGAGGAGGGGAAATACAATTTCATGCCCTGGTTGCAGACCAACTATCTATAAACTGAATGGTTGGTTTGATGATGTCCACATTACTAGATCCCTCTTATTTGGAAATTCCAGAAAGATTCAAAATACAGAAGAAAATGAATTTTTTAACATTAAAACAAATAATAATATATTAAAAGTCTTTAAACACCCCATTTACATTGAGCTTCCAAAACTAGATTCTGTAAACTATTTTTCCTATTCCTTTTTTTTTTTTTTTTGTCATATAAACACTTGAAAAACGATACTGGAAATCCATTCTGTAAAGCAGTTTTTCACAATCGATTTTTGGCCAAAATAAACTGTTTCTTCTTGATAATAATATTTGGCTCATATGGATAGAGTGACTTTTTCTGCAATGAAGGAGAAGTTTAAATATTACAAAGAGCATGAATCTGTCAATTATAAAGAGAATCAGTGATTATGTTGACTCAATCAGAGACTGAAGAAGATATTGACTAGGATAACAAATGGACTTATGACCTTTATGGACTTTCGTTTTTGTCTTCCAGAATACATGTCACACATAAACATAGTGAACGAATGGTAGGTCACAATCATAACAATTGCTTCAAAGATGCAATAGTGTTATTCACTATTTGTGAAATGCCTTTTAGTCACCTCCTGAGAGAACGGATTAACTGCAGATCAATTCTAATCCTCGAATCCTCAGGGGGGAAGGGACCATTAAAGTCTCATGTCCTGAGCACCAGTAACACGTCGTTCATTCAAGTTATAACACCTGCATTATTTATAATTATAATTACTTTCCCCCCTCAGGACTGGCTACTGCTAGACACAAATTGTTTGTTTTAAAATACACCTACAACAATTGTGAGTGTGTGGTAGAGATGGCAGCACTGTATGGCACATATGACTAGTGGCAGCAGAGGTGGTTGAGGCTGTTATTGATTCTTCAAATGACAACGTTCTCAGTACAAGAACACTGCTTAGTTGTTTTTACATGTGTGGTGTGCCACTGATTATAATTCGTCACCAGTTGAGTGAGACATGGGGTAATGGTGTCAAGGTTGTGTCCAATCTGCATTTGTGGATGTGACAGTTCAGAGAAGACAGAATAACATGTGAAAACACAATCTTGACAATCTTGGCCTCGCAACACCTGATCTGATGACATGATAGAGTGAGTGGAGGAAAATGTTTAAGAGTATCCCCAAAGAACTGTGGAACACATCATCTCCAAAGTTGGCATTTCCATGCATACTTTTATCTGTTTAGTGCAACAAAGAAATTCCTGGGCAGCCAACACTTTGTGACAGATACGCAAGTCAAATCAGCAATACAGAATTGACTACACTCCAAACGGACTTCTATATACGAGGCACATTGAAACTGGTACCATGTCAGGAGTACTGTTCAAATGTTGAAATATTTGTATAGCTTATGGGACTTAACTATGGGGTCATCAAACTACTTATGAACTAGCTAACACTTAGTACGGCACAAATATCCATGCCCGAGGGGGGATTCAAACCCCCAACCGTAGTGGCTATGTAGACCGTGACTGGTGTGCTGCAGTCCTCTCAGCCACCGCGGCTGGCAGGAGTACTGGGTTGAGAAACTTGGTAGCTAAGTAGAAAAGTAGGTAAAAGATGTAAGTTAAATTGTGATGTTCTTGTTATTGATATGTTATGTACTGAAAGTTTTTTGAAATAAAATTACTGCGTGTTACTTTCTGATCTTCCCTCATAAATTTTATGGGGGGTAGTTTAAACAAAGTAGCCTGGCTGTACTCAACTTACTTTATAACGCTGATGCATCTATGACACTTGACACTGCAGAAAGAAAATACTTTCCATAAACACCCATGAAATTACCTCACAGCATCTACAGTCTTAATACCTGCCTCTTACCTAGGGCCATTCAAATTACCTATGATACTGAAGATAAGAGACAACACAGACGTATTTTTGAAATTCCACTCACACTGATATAATTAAAAATATCTATTACCTCAAAACAGGCATAACATGAAGTCCACACACTGTACTTACCTGAATTTCCTAGAAACAGCTTGCAGAAATCCTCAAAAGTCCCTTTGTAGCCTTCAAGTAATTTACAGTGGTGATAGTAGGAAACACATGTGTCCCTTGCATTGCGGGCCACATATATTATCTGTGGATCAAGGAAAAAATGTCACTTAGTATATGAGATAATACTTCCTGTGTTCAAAACAAATCTTTATTATTAACCTTTTCAGTTCTTATATAGCATACATGTGACATCTTATATATATTTTAAGCTCTATAATTAACTACAGTTGTACTTGATTGTAGTTTATACATTACACCATGTAATTTCAGTGTATTACCAGTACCGGTACTTTTATTTTCGTTTCTACAAGTTTCGACTGAGTTTCTGCATCTTACTTATGAGATATTTGAATGATGTCAGGAATCATAATGGCATCTGGTTTCTCTAGGTGGAGAGGCAACTTATAGGACTATGGTGACAGTGGCTGCCATCTTAAAATCCTTCATCTTCAGCCTAGGCTATCTTTTTAAATAGGAAAGGGGTTATGTAACACATAATTTTAAAAAATCAACTAAGGAATACACATGTGAAATCTGTTATACCGTATATTTAATTGTGTCAGAGTTGTTGTTGTTGTTGTTGTGTTCTTCAGTCCGGAGACTGGTTTGATGCAGCTCTCCACAATACCCTATCCTGAGCAAGCCTCTTCATCTCCACATAAGAGCGACAACCTACATCTGTCTTAATCTGCTTACTGTATCCATCTCTTGGTCTTCCCCTGCGATTTTTTCCCCATACACTTCCCTCCAACGCTAAATTCACAATTCCTTGATGTCTAAGAATGTGTCCTACCAATCTATCCCTTCTTTTAGTCAAGGTATGCCAGAAATTCCTTTTCTCCCCAATTCTGTTCAGTACCTCCTCATTAGTTACGCGATCCACCCACCTAATCTTCAGCATTCTTCTGTAGCACCATATTTCAAAAGCCTCAATCCTCTTCCTGTCCACACTGTTTATCGTCCATGTCTCACTCCCATACAAGGCAACACTCCATACAAATGCCTTCAGAAAGGACTTCCTTAGGTTTAAATCAATATTCGATGTTAACAAATTTCTCTTTTTCAAGAACGCTTTTCTACCCATTGCCATTCTGCATTTTATATCCTCTGTACTGCGACCATCAATTGTTATTTTACTGCCCAAGTAACAAAACTCATCTACCTCCTTTATTGCTTCGTTTCCCAATCTAATTCCTTCAGCATCACCTGATTTTCTAAGACCGCATTCCATTACCCTAGTTTTGATTTTGTTAATGTTCATCTTATATGCACCTTTCAGCACACTGTCCATTCTGTTCAATTGCTCTTCCAGGTCCTTTGCTGTATCTGACAGAATTACTATGTCATCAGCAAAATGCAATGTTTTTAATTCTTCACCCTGAACTTTAATTCCTTCACCAAATTTCTCCTTGCTTTCCCTTATAGCTTGCTCAATGTACAAATTGAATAACATTGGAGAAAGGCTACAACCCTGTCTTACTCCCTTTCCAACCACTGCATCCCTTTCATGCCCTTCAACTCTGACAACCGCTGTCTGGTTTTTGTACAAGTTGTAAATAACCTTACGCTCCCTATATTTTACTCCTGCTTGCTTCAGAACTTGAAAGAGTTTATTCCACTCAACATTATCAAAAGCCTTCTCCAAATGTACAAAAGCTAGAAATGTATGTTTGCCTTTTCTTAATCTATCTTCTAGGATAAGCCGTAAAGTGAGTATTGCCTCCCGTGTTCCTACATTTCTCCTGAACCCAAACTGATCTTCCCCGAGGTTGGCTTCTACCAGCTTTTCCAATCTTCTGTATATAATTCGCGTTAATATTTTGCAACCATGACTTATCAAACTGATGGTTCTGTAGTTTTCACACCTGTCTGCACCTTTTGGAATGGGAATTATAACATTTTTCTTAAAGTCTGACGGTACTTCGCCTGTCTCATACATCTTACACACCAGGTGAAACAGGTTTGTCATGGCTGGTTCTCCCAGAGACTTCAGTAGCTCTGAGGGAATATCATCTACTCCAGGGGCCTTATTTCGACTTAGGTCTTTCAGGGCTCTGTCAAATTCTTCTCTCAGTACAGTATCTCCTATTTCATCTTCATCTACATCCTCTTCCCTTCCTACAATATTGTCTCGAAGTTCATTTCCTTTGTAGAGCCCCTCTATATACTCTTTCCACCTTTCAGCTTTCCCTTCTTTGCTGAGAACTGGTTATCAATGTCCTTGATATTCATAGAGCTGTTTTTCTTATCTCCAAATGTTTCTTTTATTTTCCTGTATACTGTATCTATTTCCCCCCTATTTATACATTCTTCTACATCCTTACATTTGCCTTCTAGCCACTCCTGCTTAGCCATTTTGCACTTCCTGTCAATCTCATTTCTTAGTCGTCTGTACTCCATTTTGCCTGTTTCATTTACTGCATTTTTATATTTTCTCCTTTCATCGATTAAATTTAGTATCTCCTGTGATATCCAAGGATTTTTTGTAGGTCTTTCCTTCCTACCTATTTGGTCCTCTGCTACCTTCACTATTTCATCTCTCAATTTTACCCATTCCTCCTCTACCGTTTTATTTTCCCCTGTTTCTGTCAATTGTTGCCTAAAGCTCCCTCTGAAATTCTTAAGAACCTCAGGTTCCTTCAATTTATCCAGGTCCCATCTCCTTATTTTCCTACCTTTTTGTAGTTTCTTTAGTTTCAGCCTACAGTTCATAACCAACAAGTTATGGTCAGAGTCTATATCTGCCCCTGGGTATGTCTTACATTGTAGAACCTGGTTCCAAAATCTATGTCTTACCATTATAAAATCTATCTGGTATCTTCCAGTGTCTCCTGGTCTCTTCCACGTATACAACCTTCTTTTGTGTTTCTTGAACCAAGTGTTTGTTATAATTAAATTATGTTCTGTGCATAATTCTACCAGGTGGCTTCCTCTTTCATTCCTTTTGCCCAGACCATATTCACCTACTATCCTCCCTTCCCTTCCTTGTCCTACTACCGAATTCCAGTCACCCATAACAATTAAGTTTTCCTCTCCCTTAATTGTCTGAATAATTTCCTTATTTCCTCATATATTTCTTCGATTTCCTCATCATCGGCAGAGCTAGTTGGCATATAAACCTGTACTACTGTTGTCGGTGTTGGCTTCGTATCTATCTTGACAATGATAATGCGATCACTGTGCTGGTCATAGTAGTTTACCCGCATTATTCATTATCAATGCTACTCCTGCGATACCCCCAATTGATTTTGTATTTATAATCCTGTACTCACCTGACCAGAAATCCTGTTCATCCTGCCACCGAACTTCACTAATCCCCACTATATCTAACTTCAACCTATCCATTTCCCTTTTTAAATTTTCTAATTTTCCTACTCGATTAAGGGATCTAACATTCCACGCTCCGACCCGTAGAATGCCAGTATTGTCTTTCCTGATGATCACATCCTCCTGAGTAGTCCCCGCCCGGAGATCCGAATGGGGGACTATTTTACCTCCGGAATATTTTACCCGAGAGGATGCCATCATCATATGTTCATACAGTAGAGCTGCATGTCCTCGTGAAAGGTAACGGCTGTAGTTTCCCCTTGCTTTCAGCTGTTCGCAGTAACTCCATGGCAAAGCCACATTAGCTGATGTTACAAGGCCAGCTCAGTCAATCATCCAGACTGTTGCCCCTGCAACTACTGAAAAGGCTGCTGCCCCTCTTCAGGAACCACACATTTGTCTGGCCTCTCCACAGATACCCCTCCGCTATGGTTGCACCTATGGTACGGCTATCTGTATTGTTGAGGCACGCAAGCCACCCCACCTCGGCAATGTCTGTGGTTCATGGGAGTGGTGTCAGAGTTATGACACATTAAAGTTTGAAATTGTAAGGAGGTGATCAGTTCTGTTTACTGTTGCATGTGAAACACATTAGCATTCACACAGCACGAACACATTGAAATGGTATTGATTGATTCTACTGTCGGTTCTTGGTGAAACGTTTCAAATTAAATAACTGAACACTTGTTATTGCCTTTTTTCATAAAACTTTATTTTATGGCCTAGGTTTCAGGTTAAGAGCCCATTTTCAAGTACTTGAAAATGGGCTCATAACCCGAAACCTAGGTCATAAAATAAAGTTTTGTGAAACAAGGCAATAACAAGTGTTCAGTTATTTACATTGAAATTGTGTTAATGGGAGATGAACGAAGTATCAAACTGGCTGATTCAGACTTCAGTGCCCTGCATCATGAGGTAAATGCTATTTCACACATGTCAGAATCCCACCTAGGGGAGGACAAATTGGGGTGTCTGCCCAGGGCGGGCACACACAGACGGGCGCTTAATGATCTACAAGAAATTACACTGGTGTCTGTAGTTTTATGATTTTTGCAAATATCTCAGGCAAAACAGATAATAAAAATATAAATTAAATTAAATATATAAAAATAATAACTGGATAACTTACCCAAAGCACAGGCTCATCAACAGATACAAATGAAAACACACACACAAGCTTTCGCAACCGTTGGTTGCTTCTTCAGGAAAAGAGGAAGGAATGAGGGGAGAAAGGGAAGGATACGGGTTTTAACGAAGTGGGAAAGGAGTTATTCCAATCTCAGAACTGGAAGGACTTACCTTAAGGGGAAAAAAGGAAAGGTAAACAAGCACACATTTGTGTGTGTATGTGTGTGGGTATGTATGCGCTTGTTTACCTTTCATTTTTTTTCCTTCAGGTAAGTCCTTCCAGAGCTGGGATTGCAAAAGCTTATATATGTGTTTTTATTTGTATCTGTCAACGAGCCTGTTCTTTGGATAAGTTATCTGAAATTTATTTTTTATACATATTTATCCCACCAGGAAAGTTTCCTTCTACAATATTAAAAATCATAACCAGTATATAATATTTAATAACATGAAGCACAGATGTTGGCGGCATGGAGTCGCTTGTGTGCCTGAAAGATACAGATAGCTGTACCATAGGTGCTACCACAGTGGAGGTGTATTTGTGTATAGGCCAGACAAATGTGTGGTTCCTGAAGAAGGGCAGCAACCTTTTCTGTAGTTACAACAACAATCTGGGTAGTAATTTCAGAAAGTGTGATGGAGAAACAGTGATCTTAAAACAATAGTTAAAATTAAAACAGTCCAGATTGCAGAACTGTTATTTTTTAAATTAATGACTGGTTTCAGTCAAGTGTAGACCCATTTGTATGGCTCGCCTTGTTTACCACCACTACCTGCCACCATGGTGCTAGTCATCTGATGATAGTATGCACTTCACTGAAACTGGTCATGGAATAAAAAAATACCAATTCTGTGATCTGGACTGTTTTAATTTTAATAATCTGGATGATTGACTGAGCTGGTGTTGTAACATCACCTAACATGGCGTTGCTATGCAGTTACTGTGAATGGCTGAAAGCAAGGGAAAAGTACAGTCATTAATTTTTTCTGAGGACATGCAGCTCTACTGTATGAATATATAATGATGGCACCCTCTCAGATAGTATGTTCCAGAAGTAAAATAGTCTCCCATTTTTACATGCAGGTGGGGACTACTCAGGAGGATGTCGTCATGAAGAAAAGCAAAACAGGATTCTACAGATTGGAGCATGGGATGTTTTATTGCTTAATCAAGTAGGTAAGATAGAAAATCTGAAAAGAGAAATGGACACATTAAAGTTAGATATGGTGGGGGTTAGTGAATTTTGGTGCCAGGATGAACACAATTGTTGGTTAGGTGAGTAGTTCTGATAATGAATAAAAAAATAGGAATGCAAGTAAGTTACTATGAACAGTACAGTGAATGCATTATCATAGCAAAAATAAACATGAAGCCAACAAGTTTATATGCAAAATAGCTCTGGCATTGATGAGCAAATCAAAGAAATGTTTGAGGTGATAAAAGAAATTAATCAGACTGTTAAAGGAGAAGAAAATGTAATTGTGATGGGGGGCTGGAATTCTGTAGTAGGAAGGAAGGAAATGTAGTAGGTGAGTATGGAAGAAGGTCATATAAGCTAAAGAGACCAGGAGACTCTGGGGGATACCAGATTGACTTTATAATGGTAAGGTAAAGGATTTTAAACTGTAAGACATATCCAGGGGCAGATATAGACTCTGACCATAACTTATTGGTTATGAACTATAGACTAAAACTTACAAGACTGCAAAAATAAAATTAAGTAGATGGAATCTGGACAAATTGAAGGGAAGCTTATTGGTGGAGTCTGAAATGGAAAAAAGTAATACAGTAGAAGAAGAATGGGTAGCTCTGGGAGATAGAGTAGTGAAGGCCGCAGAAGATCAAATAGGCAGAAGGACAAGGCTAAATGAAATCCTTGACTAACACAGGAGATAGTGAACCTAATTGATGAAAGGATAAGATATAAAAATGCATCAAGTGAAGCAGGTAAAACAAAGTACAGATGACTGAAAAGTGAGGTTGGTAGGATGTGCAGACTGGCTAAGCAGGAGTGGCTTGGGGAGAAATGCAAGACCATAAAAGAATATTTAACTAGGGGAAAGACAGATACCACCTACAGGAAAATAAAAGAGACATTTGGAGAAAAGAAAAGCAGTTGTATGAACATCAATAACTCAGTTGGAAAACCAGTACTAATCAAAGAAGAGAAAGCTGAAAATTGGAAGAAATATATGGAGGGCTTTTTACAAAGGAAATAAATTTGAAGGCAGTATTCTAGAAATGGAATATGAAGTAGAGGAAGATGTGATAGGAGATACGATACTGTGAGAAGAATTTGAGAGAGCATAAAAGATTTGAGTAGAAACAAGGTCCCTGGAGTAGGTGATATTCTTTCTGAATTATTCATGTCATTAGGAGAGCCACCTATGAAGCAATTGTTCCACCTGGTATGCAAGATGTATGAGGCAGGGGAAATACCCTCAGACTTCAAGAACAATATAGTGATTCCAATTTGGAAGAAAGCAAGTGCAGACAAATGTAAAAAATACAGATCAGTTTAAAAAGTTACAGTTCCAAAATACTAAAACGAATTATTTACAGATGAATTGAAAAACTGGTGGAATCTGGCCTTTGGGAAGATCAGTTTGGATTTAGGACAAATGTAGGGACATATAAGGCAACATTCACATGATGACTTCTCTTAGAAGATAGATTAAGGAAAGGCAAAGCTATGTTTTTAGCATTTGTGTATGTGGAGAAAGCTTTCGACTATGTTGGCTGGAATAAACTCTTTCAAATTCTGAAGGTAGCAGGGGTAAAATATAGGAAGCAAAGAATTATACTGAACTTGTACAAAAACTAGACAGCAATTATTAAAGTCGAAGGGCATGTGTTGTAGCTGTTCACCAATGTTGTTCAACTTGTATATTGAGCAAGCTGTAAAGGAATGCAAGGAGAAATTTGAAGAAAGAATTAAAGTCCAGGAAGAGGGAATAAAAACCTTGTGGTTTGCCGATATGGTAATTCTGTCAGAGGCAGCAAAGGACCTGGAAGAGCATTTAAATGGAATGGACAGTGTGTTGAAAGAAAGATATATGAACATTAACAAGAGTAAAATGAGGGTAATGGAATGTAGTGTGAGTATATCAGGCGATGCTGAAGGAATTAGATTAGGTAATGAGGTGATAAAAGTAGTAGAAGAGTTTTGTTACTTGGGTAGCAAGTTAACTTCTGATGGCTGAAGTAAACAAAATACAAAATGCAGAATGGTATAGGAAGAAAAGCGTTTCTTAAGAAGTGAAATTTTTAGACATCCAATATTAGTTTAAATGTTAGGAAGTCCTTTAGGAAAGCATTTGTCTGGAGTGAAGCATTGTATGGGAGTGAAATGTGGATGATAAGGAGTTCAGACAAAAATATGATAGAAGCTTTTGAAATGAGGTGCTACAGATGAATGATGAAGATTAGATGGGTAGAACTTGTAACTAATGAGGAGGTGCTCAACAGAACTGGGGGAGAAAGGAGTTTCTGATGTATCCTGACAAAAAGAAGGGATAGGTTGGTGGGACACATTCTGAAACATCAAGGAATCGTCAACTTAGCATTAGAAAGACGTGTGTGGGGAAAAATTGTAGAGGGAGACTGGGGGATGAATACAGTAAGCATATTCAAAAGGATTTATTCTGAGATGAAGAGACTTGCAGAGGACAGGGCAGCATGGAGAGCTGCACAAACCAGTCTGTGGACTGAAGACCACAAGAACACAAGAGGAAATTAAATATATAAAAATGATAATATAATATGTATAATTTTTATATATTTAAATTTACAATATTTATATTTTTATTATTTTTTTGTCAGAAACATTTGCAAAAGTGGGGCAAAAATCAAACCTGTGAGGTTTTGATAATTATTTATTTTACTTTTTGGCCTTTATGGAAGACCTTTTCAAGTAAATCCATTTATGACAAAAATGCATGTACTGAGGGGCACGTTGAAAAACAATGTAAAAAGTCAATAACATTTAATGATGATTATTAATTATGAATATATTATCCTGCAAATCATTTATCCCTAGATGAGATATCAACCTTCGTACTGCCATTAAAAGACTTACAACAAAAGAATATGATGCTAAAACCATTTGAAAAATTTTATTTTATCTTTATTATCAAAATAAATAATAACTAAATAAATAAAATGGCAAACAAAAGTTACTTGATGTTAAATTTTGAAAACTTTTGTTTGATTATTTATTTATTATTTTATTTCCAATCTAGCACATAACAGCCAAGATAGGGCATAGTGTCACCCTCTGGTGGAGTTCAGTTATGCCACCAGAGTTTCTGGTTGCTGGCAGCCAACACAGTGTCAAATTGCCATTATTTTTGCAAATATACCTGAAACAATGTCAATTATGGAAAAACATAACATAGGAAATTTGTAGAAACTTTTCTCGTCTACAAATCCAACTCACATGAGAGGTTAAGGCGTTATTTGCAATTAAATTTTGAGTCCCACACCTATTATATATCCCTCCAAATCCTAGAACTCCACGCTGTCCACCTCTTTTACTGCATTTGCCTCCCTTCCTCCATGCGAATCCTCTATGATCTCATTCCTTTTTCTCACCTTCTAAAGTTTCTTGAACATATCTGTATCCTAAACACCACACACAAACCAGAATCCCGTCACCCTCTCGTCTCTCCCCTCTGCTGAACCCCACGTCTCTGCCACACAGATACCAGCATATCCCTCCCTCCCTACACCTTCACACTCTCCACAACCTCTCTCAGGGTAACTTTCACCACCTCCCTCTCAGGAACGACACCCTCCATCCTGATATTTACCGATCCTATCAGCCCTAATCCCTCCCCTCCCCTGCTTGGATCTCCCTCCCCCCCCCCCCCCGGAGTTCTTATGTTTTCCTTCCCCACTCCCCCACCCCTGCCCTTCCTGCCCTTCAACACCTCCCTTCCCCTCTCCCCCTGTGGGATCTCAGTGCTTTACTTTTAACAGTGCAATGTGCTTAAATGTTGTGTCAGTTTCAGCTTGTGAGTGTGATTTTAAGATTTTAGCAACCGCTGCATAGGCAGTAATAATTTTCTCATCGAATTATGGGCCCAGATCTGGAAAACCAATAGTCGGAAGTTTGAAACGTAACTATTGTGCAAGCATTTTTCTGTATCGTTGGATCTCAAGTTGGACTGACAGTATGTCAGAAGAATATCAAGTTCCACTTTTTGATGGAACCAATTTTGGAAACTGGAAATTTCAAATGCTAGGTACGTTGGACGAATTAGATTTGTTGGATCAGGTTGCAGAAGAATACATGGAAAAAGTGAAGTTTCAGAGTACTGACAGGGAAAAGGAATGAGCTGACAAAGACAAACTAGCCTACTGAAAAATCTTGCAAAACGTGATAAAAAATGCCGTTCAAGAATAATAGAACAAATTGCGGACAGCCATTTGGAATATGTGAAAGACTTCAACAGTGCATTTCAAATATGTAAGAACTTGTGTGACATATTTGAAAGAAACACTAGCCAGCTACTTCTGTGTAAACAATTATTGCAGTTGAAATAACTAATGCTATGTGTCATCTTCTATTAACAATGCCAGAAGACTATGACAGTGTTGTAACTGCAATTGAGACATTATCTACAGAAAACTTGAAGTTAAGTTTTGTAAAAAATAGTCTCATGTACTATGAAAGAAGGCATGAAAACTCTAAGAAGAAACCTGCAGTAGACATTGGTCAGAACACAGTCTTTAATATGTACCGGAAGAATTTCAGTCATAGGAAAAATAACTGGAAAAAAAAAAAAAAAAAAATTCTGGTAATGTCAGTGGAAAACAGTGTAATTTAGATGCCATAATTGTGGTGAATTTGGACACAAAAGAGGTGACTGTAATAAAAGAATCAAAGACAAGAAAGGTTCTGCAAATTCGGTAAGTTGTGATACTCAAGATGCTTCTGTGTGTACGGATGGATATTGTTTTTCAACCGGTGCATTCAGTGAATCGGTTTCGTGTTATCTTGATGCTGGTGCAAGTGAACACTTTCTGAATGACTTGAACCATGTTGATAAAGTGTGCATTCTTGAAAGGGAAATAGTGATTAAGGTAGCAAAATCTGGATCTGTTTTAAAAGCAACACAGTTTGGTGAAATGAATATTGTCAGCTACATAAATGGGAAGGCAGTGCCAATTTTGATCAAAAATATTTTGTTTGTTCTTGGACTTGCTCACAACTTACTGTCAGTGCACAAATTGGAGACAAATGATTTCAAGGTTATGTTTGAAAACGGAAGAGCAATTATTCAAAAAGAAAGGATATTGTTGCCACAGCAAAGAAAAATGAAATGGATATGTATGCTCTGAAATTTGCCAGGAATTCCTTCTGAGCACTTCTTACTGAAACTCTGAAAATTTGGCATCAAAGGTTAGGACATTTGAATTTTACTGATATAAAGGCAGTTCCAAACTATGTGGAAGGAATGAACATTGAAGATTTGAAGACACAGTCATGCACCATCTGCTTGGAAGGTAAACAAACAAGACTTCCACATAATCAGAAGACAACAAGAGCAAAACGTCCACTTGAGCTAATCGATGGTGATGTTATGGGCCCATATCGCCACGTCTTATGATGGAAATACGTATATAATTACATTTATAGATGCCTATATCCATTTTACACTTGTATATCTGATGCAGAATAAATCTGAAGTACTGGAATATGTTAATCAATATTAAGCTATGGCAACAGCTCATTTCAATTCTAGGATTCATAGATTCTGTTGTGATAATGGGGATGAATATTTGTCAAATGAAATGAAAATTTTCTTCAAAGAAATAGGTATCCAGTATGAATTGACAATGAGGTACACACCACAACAAAATGGAGTGAGTGAATGTATGAACAGGAACATTGTAAACAAAGCTCGCTGTATGTTATTGAACAGTAAACTTGGTAAATCTTTTTGGTCAGAAGCAGTGAAGCACCTACAAGTGCATTAAAAATGACAGTTCCTGTTACTTTGTGGCATGGAGAAATGCCAAAGTTGCAAAAACTGAAAGTTTTGGTCGTGTAGCATGTTTGCGATTCTCTGCAGAAGTGACTGCTGGAAAGTTTGATTCCAGAGTAAAGAAATATTTCATGGTCAGGTATTGTGTGAATGGATATTGGCTATGGTGTCTGGAAGAGAGACACATCATTCTTGAAAAAGATGTCAAGTTTCATGAAAGTAATTTTCATTTTCATAATGAAAATTGGTTCTCGTGCAAGGAAAACACAAGCAATGAGATTATCAGTGATGAAGAAGATGAAACGGAAGATGTGAAATCTACTGAAAATGACTCCATATCAAGTGAAAATGAAACGGAAGAAGTGAAACCCCCTGAAATCTGCAGAAGTGTAAGAAAAACAAAGCGGCCAGCATGGATGTAAGATTATGCTGTACTTGCTTTAAATGAGAAATGTACGTCGAGGATGTTCCAGAGACTTTCAGCAACATCTGCAGCAGGTCGGATAAAGAAGAATGGCTTCATGCTGTAGTAAAAGAGATGCAAGTATTAAATGAAAACAAGACCTGGACAATATGTGATTTGCCTGGAAACAAGATTAAAGTTTAATGTGATGATGTAGACAACATTAGTAGCTATAAAGCTAGACTAGTTGCTTGTGGTTGCACTCAAGAAAGAGGGTTGGATTATAATGAAACATATGCTCCTGTAGCAAGGTTGTCTACTTTAAGAACATTACTTGCTTTTATGAATCATTAAAAATTGATTGCTAATCAAATGGATGTAAAAAGTGCTTTTATTCAGGGAAATTTAAGTGAAGACATTTTTGTAAAGATACCAGCAGAATTTAATGAAAAACCAGCTATTGTAGGTAAGATAAACAATGCAATTTATGGTTAGAAGCAAGCTAGAAAGGTCTTGGAATTTTAATGTTTGACAATTTTGTTAAAGATTTAGGTTTTGTTCAATGCAATGCTGATGGTTGGCTCTATACTTTCAGCAACTCAAAAACTAAGGTTTATGTTTTATTATATGTTGATGATATACTCCTATTAAAAATGACATAAGAAAACATGAATTCAAATTAGCTTTGAAAAGTAAATTTAAGATGAAAGATTTGGGAGATTTAAAAATGTTCTTGGGAATTAAGATAGATAAGAGGGAGGATGGAATAACTATGAGTCAGAAAACTTATTTGGAAAATCTGTTGAAGAGGTTTGGTATGAATGACTGCAAATCAGTTAACACACCCATGGAACTGAATAACAGGGAAGTTGAGGACGATAAAAGACTGCATGAGAAAGTACCTTATGGGGAATTAACAGGATGTTTGCTTTATGTAACTCAAACAACACTGTCTGATTTAAGCTATGCTGTTAATTATTTCGATCATTATCAAAGTGATCCGAAAGAATCACATTGGAAAGGTTTAAAGAGAATACTGTGTTACTCACAGGACACAGTAAACTATGGGGTACATTACAAAAATGAGGGAAACAATGGGTCTGTAATAGCTTATGCTGATTGGACAAATAGTTCAGATAGAAAATCAACAACAGATTATGCCATCAAGCTTTTTGGTAACACCATTAGGTTGGGGGTCTAAAAAACAAAGTACTGTAGCATTGTCAGCTACAGAAGCTGAATTTGTCTCACTTGCAACTTGTGCTGCAGAATATTTGTGGTTTGAGAATTGTTCCAAGATTAAAAAATTTTGAAAAATGAAAAACTTGTGATTTAGAAAGGCAATCAGTCTTGTATTTCCTCTCTTTCTAAATGGGACTATAAAAGATTAAAACACATAGATGTTAATTATACTTTTGTTAGAGACTTATGATTAAAAGGATAATAGCTGTCAAATACATTCCTACAGAAAATCAGTTAGCTGACATTTTTCCAAAGAAAAGTTTTTAAAAAAATGTCCGAAGGGTTGGGAAAGTGTAAAACTGTAAACTAGTGTTACATAGAATTGAGGCAGAGTGATGCAATTCTATGCAATCTTTGTGTATAAATGTAAATATTAATCTCTCTGATGTTTGTTTAATCTCTTTGACTGTTTATGGTGTATTGTTTGCTCAGTGTGTGGCTACAGTTGTGTTCAGTTCTTTCCCTACATAAATTCATTAAAAGTAAATGTTTATAGTGCTTGAAACAACGCTCTGCTAATCATTTTGTCATCAGTATTGCCACGAGATAGACCCAACGTGACGTCATGGTCCGCTGACGGACAGTGTGAATGCCACCATTAAAAATACATTGTGGAATGTTTCGAAGAACGGTGATGTGACGTGACATGACGGACAGTGTTAATTGAACTTTGGAAGATCCAGTTCCAATGAGGGAATGCCTCAGAACACCAGCAAGGATATTTATGTATTTTAGATGTCAGTTTATAAATAAAAACCATAGGAGCAACCCATGAAAACATGTGATTACTAGTACAAAACATTTATTTGGGTCACAATGTAGGATATATGCTAGATGTCCATATACATTGCTGAATGACAATAGTCAGTGGCGGCGCATCCTATGTGTGAACCCCCAGAAAAAGCTTGTTGTGAGGAAAAAGTAAATAAGCAAATAAAAGTGTTTTTAAACTATCATTCTTCGTTTTGTTCTTCTATCAGATCATTTTATATGTGCATTCAAAGTATTTTATCACATGAGAAACGTTTTACGTCCTGGAAACAGCATGTATACGAGTCACAATGCGGCCGCTATATACGTGCCATTGGCCACAGCGTTGCAATGCGCATGCGTGGCTGAGGTTCCAATTCTCTTCTGAACCCCCTGGACGCAGCATATGTCTGCTCCCGTGGCAGGGAGGGGCGAGGCGAAACGCCGCTTTTAACATTGTCATTGGAGCTTGTAGAGACATCGAGACATCAGCTATTGGCTACTCTAGCCAGGGCTGTGATACGTACGAGAATTGTCGTACACATTCATCGTTTCTACGAGGTACGAGGCAAAAGCAAATATCATACGGAAACATACGAGAATTCTGTCTCGCAACCAAGGTTTTTTTTATGAATTATACAGTTAAATATTTGTTAGAAAAATAATATAATGATTATGGACGCTGCGGTCTCTGTCAGTCAACAGACAGAGCCGGACAGCCTAGCGACGAGAGGGCCCACCCCAGCTCAACAACCGAAGCCTGGAATGTAGCTTCAAACCGCGACCACGGAAGAAATTAAAACAGCAGACAATAAAGATACACTCCGTTTTGAATAACGTTTATCACTCAGTACGGATTTCTAACCCTCACAATACGGTACCATGCGGCTTGGTGGATTAAATTTTCCAGATTAACGTAAACCAATAATTATAAGTTTTGGAACTCAATGCAACCTTCCCACGGAACGTCATTTTCAATATTTTAGGTTCAGGATCGTATTTACACATCTAGAAAGTACATTGAAAGTAAAAGTAAACACCAATTAACATAGAATGCATGTGTGTTTTGTGCTGGTCGTAAGCAAGGGGGTTAGCACCTCCTTGGTCGTAAGGCGATTCATTTTCGATAAGTTTGTAGGTATTTCTACGAGTGTGTGCAGAAAGATATTTTACTAACTTTTGAAAAGTATGCCCTTACAATAAATCATCAACAATTAACAATTTTTTGTATTTTTTCGAATTCTTTCAGATTCAGCAGAAAGTACCCATCCATGGCAGCCTGCGTTGTGATTTATATGTTGGCGTTAAATTTCAGAAACAGAGCGGGCACTTGAATCTTAACGCTTGAACATTATTCTCATATACGCCGAAAACAATTTAGGCACCGAGCGAGGTGGCGCAGTGGTAACGCACTGGACTCTTATTCGGGAGGGCGGTGGTTCAAATCCATCCCCGGCCATCCAGATTTAGGTTTTCCGTGATTTCCCTAAATCACTCCAGGCATATGCCGGGATGGTTCCTGTCAAAGGGCACGGCCGATATCTTTCCCCATCCTTACCCAAAACTCCGAGCGTGAGCTCCGTCTCTAATGACCAAGTTGTCGACGGGACGTTAAACCCTAAGCTTCCTTCCTTCCAATTTAGGCAATAGATTTAGCCTATAATACGTCTTGAATAGAGTATTTTCAAAACGTACGGGAATTTTTAGCAACATACGAGAATTTTATGATGTTGATACGAGAATTGCCGTTTTGGATATCCCAACCCTACAGTTGATGCATCTTTAATTTCTTTCCGGCTGGAGATACCATTTAAACCGTGCATATTCAGGTACACTTAAGGTAATACGAATTGTCGATACAACTAAGTTAAGTGAAATTACATTAAACACATCATACGACTTACGTTACTATAATAAGGACTACTATTTGTCACTACTACTACCACCACCACTACTTCACATATGTCTGTGGCGCGATTATTTAGTAATCTAAAGTGTCAGTTTTCCTAATAATTTGGTAATTTGCAAGGAACGTTGTACATCGAAGAAGCGGCATCAGTGTAGTGTAATACTTTCTATTCCTGTTTATTTAAGAAAATCTTACGAGACGATATGTGGATGCGTCAATGTAAATGGACCAGTTTTTATTGTATAAAGTAGAGACACATTAGTCAAACGTGCGGTATATATCGCTGGCACTGATGCCGCTACTTCGATGTACACCGTTCCTTGGAAATTATCATTATTTTTGCTATTAATTAATTAATTTGCCTTTTTCAACAATTTTTTTAATTTTTTTTAATTTTTTTTAATTTTTTTTTATTTTTTATTTATTTATTTATTTATTTATTTATTTATTTATTTATTTTTGCTGTAGGATAATTCTGAGTCAAAATCTATAATTTTGACTTTGTAGTACGATGTTTTCGCTTTTACGAGTTGGCAACACTGGTCTGTCCATAGTTACTCGTCTAGGAAAGACGAGTAGGCGACATCTGGGACACCTACTCTGCTTCATTTTCACATTACAGCAGACGTTCGTTGAGAAATACCACAATAATCTCTAAAAATCGGCCACTTCATAGCACCTGATGAAATTTTTCAGTTTAACTGTGATGCAGATACCTTGGGTCTCGCTGATCCATCCTGTATCTGGCGAGGCAGCAGTTCCCATGGAATGTGTGTCTTTATAAACCGCGGCGAAGGCATCTCGTCGATGTACTTCACTGAGTTTGTGACGTACAGAGGAAGTTTCAAGTCAGGAATTCTGGGCAGAATGTCTCTGTAGTCAAAGAGGGGCGAGTGCCTGGAAGCAAAGTCAAAATTTATCGTTAGAAATGTGAACTGTACCTTTGATAACTTAACGACAGACACTTCAAAACAAGAAACCTTTACAGTTTGAAAAGTGTCCATGACACAAATTATATATAATATAAACAAGCACTAAAAATCTATCTGCGACGGCAAGAAAGAAATATTGCAGTATACTACCCCAGTCTATGAAACAGAAAGAGGTACGAAGCATTTTCTTGCAACTGAAATTAATTGGAAGTAAGTCTTTAAAGACAACGACAAAAAGTGGATTAATTTCTTTATTTAAGATTATTAGAGATCGAAGAATGGCGCATATATGGGAAACAGCAGCAGCTGACAGCTGCAAAGTTACTGTCGTTTGCAGAAACAACGCCACAGAAACTGAAGTTAAATTGTGATTCGCTGTTTGCCGGCCGCGGTGGTCGAGGTGACTGAGGCGCTCCAGTCACGGTCAGCACGGCCACTACGGTCGGGGGTTCGAATCCCCCCTCGGGCATGAATATTTGTGCCGTCCTAGTTCATAAGAAGTTTGTAAGTTTAGGGACTGATGACCCCGTAGTTAAGTCCCATAAGCTTAACAAACATTTGATTTTGATTCGCTGTTCTGTCTACAATAAGGCCATTAAATGATAAGAATAATAATTAGTTTCACCTAATCATTAGAAATTGTTTCTATTACTACAGTTATGTTCCAAGCTCAAAATTGTGAGCATAACATTTTTACACCCAGAACTACTAAAACAGCACACCCAAATGGAAACAAAGATCCGAACGCGAAACTAGAAGTATATTGCCGCAAAAATAGTTGGTTTACGTGGAAAGATGTTGTATGTGTGGTGCAAGTATGACTATTTAATATGATATAATTTTCAGAATAAAATGTAGTAGGTGCGCCTCCTTTTGAAGTGAATCTTTACATTGACTTCATATTAGGCCTGGATTTAAGACGATGACAGGCTGCATATTTTACAGGACGGCAGCACGTATTATGATAAAAAATGAAATAAGAAAAGAAAACGTTCGAGAGTCTGGAAAAGCTGGTGCTATAAGAAGTATTTTACTATGGCAGTGGCCAAGCGGTCTGCGACGCGCCAGTCACAGTCTGCACGGCCGCTACGGCCGGGGTTCGAATCCCCCCCTCGGGCATGGATGTTTGTGTCGTCTTTAGTGTAAGGTGGTTCATAAGTAGTTTGTAAGTTTAAGGACTGATGACCCCGCAGTTAAGTCCCTTAAGCTTAACAAACATTTGAACATTTCTATAAGAATAGCTTCAAATTTTACGAGATAACTGAATCAAACTTACTCTAGGAACGGAAATCTCTCTGGAAGAGGGATTTTTGCCTTCTCGAAATCCAGGTCGTTCTGGATACACCACACCATCTCCTGAGTCCATGTTGTACCTGTGAGAAAGAGTGGAATAATTAAAACATTTTCGTTTTGTATGCCTTTAATAACTTATAAATAAACAGTGAGACATGTGGACGGTAGTTCTTACAACAGCACAGTAAACAAATCCAAAGAGAATAAGTTGACAACAACTGTATTGTTTTGATTCCATTCCATGGAATGAAGGGAAGATGTTTTTCATTACCATTAACTTTGTCAGTAAATCTATTGGACTTAACTTCTCTGGTCATCAGTCTTCCCTTAAGTTCACTCATTTGTCACAAATAATTAACTCCTAATTACCAGGGTGTACATTTAGAATTGTTTTAGTGAAGAGTTTTATTTATAACACTGATGTGTCGTCAAGTGCTTAACTCTTTCAAGCCAAAATTTTATAAATTTACGAACAAACATATATCTTCGCATATTTCTATACATAGTTATTAGGATAATGTGTATTTGTTAGAAATTTTGATTAGTTATTATTTTTTGAGAGAAATTTGGGATGATCCATATGGGATCATTGGGCAGGATATGTTTGCTTTATCGTAAATAACATCATTTTCAAACTGCTTACTACTAATTTAGAGATGCAACAATAATTTAGTAATTAAATTTTCAAATTGATTTGTTTCCTTTACCTGATACAATAATTTAAAAGTCTTGTTGCATGTACACCAACTTAGACATCAAGCAGCAATATTTATTTTGAGAATGTATTGTAGCCTAATGCTATCTGTATCCTCAAATTAATCGTAGACAGCCTAGTCTCAATGAATTATTGGAAGTCCTGCAGTGTTTTTTATAATATTTGGACAAATGGTTGTGCCTAGAGGAACAGATAAAGATGACGCTGCCGGCCGCGGTGGCCGAGGGGACTGAGGCGCTCCAGTCACGGTCTGCACGGACACTACGGTCGGGGGTTCGAATCCCCCCTCGGGCATGGATATTTGTGCCGTCTTTAGTTGTAAGTAGTTCATAAGTAGTTTGTAAGTTTAGGGACTGATGACCCCGTAGTTAAGTCCCATAAGCTTAACAAACATTTGAACATTTGATTTGGTTTTAGCCTAGTTGACTAGCGTGAGAACTTCGTTGTTTCACTCTTATTTACTGTTTTGTTGTTCTGCAGCACCTTCGACGAAATCGACTCTATTACGGTTACGGAATGAGCTTTCTAAAGTAGCCCCCCAGTGCTGCTGTAGCAGTTTTAGAATCATTCAAAGGAAGTCTACAGTCTACACCAGGTAGTGCATAGGTATCCGGGCCATGTAATATTAGTCGGAGGACACTTCAACCTTAAGAGTATGGATTGGGACCTCGCTAGTTACATTTCAGACGGTACAGATAGGCAGTATTGCGTACTACTTTTGGACACATTCTCCGAAAACTGTGTTGAACAGTTAAACCGGCAACCCGCGCACAATGGAAATATTCTAGACCTTATAGCCACAAACAGGCCTGACCTTATTAACGATGTCTGTGTAGAGACAGGAATTAGTGATCGTGATATCGTCATAGCGTCGATAGTGACCAAAGTTCATAACCAATCAAGAAGGCTAGGAGCGTGTTTTTGTTGGGAAGAGCCGATAAGCAAATGTTACGATCGCACTTAGAAAATGGATGGGCATCGTTTAATTCCGGGACTATGGATGTAGAGGAATTGTGGACTAAATTTAAGTGCATTGTTAATAAAGGGTTAGAGAAATATGTGCCAGTGAAGACGATTAAGGATGGAAAAAATCCACTGTGGTATAACAATAATGTTAGAAAGCTGCTGAGAAAGCAAAGGCTGTGGCACTCTCGATTCACAAAAGAACACGCAAATGATGACAGGCAAAAGTTAGTAGAGGTTCGTGCGTCTATAAAAAGATCGATGCGCGAAGCATACAATAATTATCACAGCCATACCTTAGCAAAAGATCTTTCCGAGAGCCCGAAAAAATTCTGGTCTTACGTAAAATCGATAAGCGGGTCAAAGCCCACTGTCCAGTCACTCGTTGATCATTCCGGGGCAGTAATAGAAGAAAGCAAACGGAAAGCTGAAGTTCTAAATACGAAAAAGTCTGCTGGTCCGGATGGAATACCAGTTGGGTTCTACAAAGACTATTCTGTGGCGTTCGCCCCCTACTTAGCTTGCATTTATCGCGCAAAGTTCCTAGTGATTTGAAAAAAGCGCAGGTGACTCCCATTTATAAGAAAGGAAAGAGAACTGACCCACATAATTACAGGCCAATATCGTTGACATCAGTTTCATGTAGAATTTTAGAGCATATTCTCAGTTCGAATATAGTAAATTTCATTCAAACGGAAAAGCTTCTTTCCATGAATCAGCACGAGTTTAGGAAACATCGTTCATGTGAAACTCAGCTTGCCCTTTTCTCACATGACATCCTACGAGTCATGGATGAAGGGCAACAGGCGGATTGTGTTTTTCTCGACTTCAAACAGGCGTTCGACGCGGGACCGCACTGCACTAACGAAGATACGAGCTTATGGAATAGGTTCACAGATTTGTGACTGGCTGGAAGACTTCCTAAGTAATAGAACGCAGTACGTTGTTCTCGACGGCGAGTGTTCATCAGAGACGAGTGTATCGTCAGGCGTGCACCAGGGGAGTGTGATAGGACCGCTATTATTTTCTATCTATATAAATGATCTGATGGACAGAGTAAGTTGTAATTTGCGGCTGTTTGCTGATGATGCTGTGGTGTATGGGAGAGTGTCATCTGTAACTGACTGTAATAGCATACACGATGACTTAGACAAAATTTCTAGTTGGTGCGAAGAATGGCAGCTAGCTCTCAATGTAGAAAAATGTAAGGTGATGCGCATGAGTAGAAAAAGCAATCCCATAATGTTCGAATACAGCATTAGTAGTGAGCTTCTTGATGCTGTCGCGTCGTTCAAATATCTAGGCGTAACATTGCAGAGCAATATGAAATGGAACGAGCATGTAAGGACAGTTGTGAGTAAGGCGGACAGCCGACTTCGGTTTATTGGGAGAATTTTGGGAAGATGTACTTCATCTGTAAAGGAGACCGCGTATAAAACGCTTGTACGACCACGCCCAAGTGTTTGGGACCCGCAGCAGATCATTTTAAAGGAAGACATAGAGGCGGGTCAGAGGAGAGCAGCTAGATTTGTTGCCGATAGGTTCGACCAATGCGCGAGTGTCACGGAAATGCTCCGGCAACTCAATTGGGGATCGCTGGAAGAAAGACGACGTTCTTTTCGTGAATTTCTGTTGAGTAAAGTTAGAGGGCCGGAATTTGAAGCTGAGTGTAGTACGATCTTGCTGCCGCCTCCTTACATTTCGCGTAGTGATCACAAAGACAAGAAATTAGGGCTCGTACGGAGGCATATAGGCATTCTTTTTTTCCTCGTTCAATTTGGGAGTGGAATAGGAAAGGAAATGCCTAGTAGCGGTACAGTGTACCCTCCGCCACGCACCTTACGGTGAATTGCGGAGTATGTATGTAGATGTATTCCAGTATTTGCAGCTGTGTCAGTAATTTGTAATTGTGTCTTTTTTCATGACCAAAAACAAAGTTCATCTGTCGATATTATTTTTTATTTAAACCTCTTGTTCTGCAAAAACGTACTAGAAATTTTTGCTTCCGTGACGTGTTCTTTATTGTTGAAGGTCCCCTCAAAAAGGATGTTTGGAAGGGAGGTAGAGCAATGGTTAGCTCACTCGACTCGATATCAGGAAGACGTCAGTTCAAATTCCAGCCCGGTTATCTTAATTTAGTTTTTCCATTGTTCCGCTAAATACCTTCAGGAAAAGGTCAAGATGGTTCTTTTGAAAAGTGCACGGCCGAATTCCTTCTCATTATTTTGAACTTTTGCTCCTACTCTAATAACCGTGCATCCGATGGAACGTTAAACATAATTATTCTCCGGCCTTGTATGGAAGTAAAAGTATATCTGTTTATAAAGTGACTGAAATGAGGTTTAATGCAAATCAGGCTCGGGGTGATTTGTGTGAACAAAAATACACATTCTATTCAATTACTAAGATGTATTTTTCTGATTATACGAATTATTGAATGTGGTTCCTTCAACGTTTCAACCCTCTGACCAAACGGCAGCAATGGTCTTTCCGCTAGCGTTCCTGGCCAGTGAGTTAGCGTTTCCTTAGCGGAGAGACTTAGAAACAGGGTCACGCGTCTCGTCTAAGACGCTGTCGGAATAAATTAGGGGCCATATTGACAGATAAATAGCCGAAGTGCCGCTGGGCTGTGGGCCACATACTATTGCCACATTTCCGTTCTACTCCACGAAGCTAGGGCAGCGCGTTCTAACTTGCGTCACACTGCCAAATCATAGTCGGTTCCTTTACTTCGATTGCTGCTGCCCTCCATTCAGCCTCTGGCGTTCACAACAGCAACCGCAAGCCGTCCCTGTGCACCACGCAACATGGCCATACAGTGAACACTTTCTTTTTCTTTTCTTTTTTTCTGTTTTGTATTCTCTGGGACTGGAACTTATAGCCTAAGATTCGAAGGGTACGATTCCATCGGACCAGTCGTCCTTCCACGTGACAAAGGCAAGTCATGCGCCTTACAAAAACAGCAAATGAAAAGAAAAAAAAATGTAACGTTAATAGCTTTCGACACTCATTCAGCCTTGTCAGTGAACACGAAGGCCTGATGCAACGAAAGCAATTTTGAGATACAGGAGACGTGTTGCTACACGCTAGTATTTAAGAGGATTAAACACAGTGAACACACAGACATCTTTATTTTCACACCTCCATCTTAGTGGTAAAAACAGCCTAACGAAAATTACAACACACCCTGCTGGAGTAAATGTCTATTCTCAACCAGCAACATCCTCCCCACCCTGGTCTATCTCCAGGGGGATGACAAGCTTAACCGGTCGACTGATCTTCATTCCATCGGGCTGCCGGAGAACGATGCACCTGATCTTGTTGTCTCTGCCAAGCTGCAGTTCTTCCAGCACTGTTCTCTTCCACACATGTCGGGGTTTCATATCCTCCTGAAGCAGAACAACCTCTCGTATTCTGAGTCCTTTCACTTCATGGTAGTTTTTAGTAGCAACAGGTGTTCGTTTTTCCATCTTTGCCAAATGTCTTCATAAAATTTCTGTCTGCGTCGGAACTCTTTTACCAGTTCTTTCCTAGCTGCTGGTTCTGGTCCACCTGGAATAGTAACCAGTTTGTCACCATTTAGGAAGTGAGCTGGTCTCAACGTAATATCACTTTCTTCTTGGGTGATGGTTCTTGAGTTTATTGCGGCTTTTATTGAAATCAAAATGGTGTTCAGGCTTTCTTCGTCAACTTGAGAGCGTCCAAGCACCTGTAGCCGCTTCTTAGTATCATATTAAAATAAAATTAAAAATAACTGCTTGCACTTAATACACTTTAATCACGTCAATTATAGAACAAAGAATAGAAGACAATAAACAACAGAAATTATATCATCAAAGAGCAATTATAGTTTAGCATTAATGATAATCTTTGCCGTCTTCGTCTGCACTGTACGTCATTCAGCTTCATATTAATATTGTTGTTCCCACACAGCCCCCTTCCGGTAGAGCGGAGCTCCTGGTATTTGTGGAAACTTGTAATGAATTTGCCGTCCTGTTCTTGTATACCGCACTGTTTGATTTCTTTCACTATGCGTGTCATGTTCTGATTGCTGTTTTCTATTTGTTCCTTTGAGCATCTTCTGGCAATGTTGTCCAACTAAAGGTTGTTGATTGCCTTGTGTGTCTTCTGTTGACATTTCTTCTTTTAAAAGGTGGGCAGGTTTCACTCTGTCAATGGACACCATAACTTGTTTATTTTGTATTTGCAGTTTTATTGTACCGGTATGCTGATTGTGCTGTAGTACCTTGTATGGTCCTGTATATGGTGGCTGTAATGGTTCTCTTACTGCATCAGTTCTTAACATCACATGTGAACATTCGTTCAAATCACGGTGTATGAATGTATTGTCATTTCTATGTTTAATCGGTGACTGGGGCCTTAGTTCTGCTAATTGAGCTCTTAGTCTTTTTAAGAAGTAGGGTAGGTCAGTCCGCTCTTTTCGTTCTTCAAAAAATTCACTAGGGAGTCGCAATGTTTCCCCGTATACCAGTTCAGCAGTAGACGCCCCTAAGTCTGGCTTAAAAGCTGTGCGAAGGCCCAATAATACTAGCGGCAAGGCTGTTGACCAACTTTCTTTGTGGCACATCAAGGCACTTTTCAAAGTCCGGTGCCATCTTTCCACCATTCCATTACTTTCCGGGTGGTAGCTAGTTGTACGATGACGCCGGAACCCACAAATGTTTGCCAGTTCAAGGAACAATTCTGATTCAAATTGTCTGCCTTGATCAGTGGTGACACGTACCGGGCACCCGAATCGTGCTATCCATGATGACAAAAAATTTCGACTAACTGTTTCTGCCGAAATATCTTGTAGTGGAATTGCCTCTGCCCACCTTGTAAATCGATCAATTACTGTAAGGAGATAACGATACCCTTCAGACATGGGTAGCGGACCAACTAAATCGATGTGTACATGTTCAAAACGACCAGATGGTTCTTCAAAATGTCCCAAGGGTTTCTTTGTATGACGTCCAACCTTACAACGCTGACAAGCAAGGCACGTCTGTGTCCACTTTCTACAATCTCTCTTGATTTGTGGCCAAACGAAACGATCAGTCAGCAATTTGATACCTGCTTTTTGTCCTGGATGAGCCAGATTATGTATACTGTCAAAAACTTCTTTCCTTAAACTCTCAGGTATAAAAGGCCGAGGTTTACCTTGAGAAACGTCACACCAAATTGTAATTTGTTCACCTTCAGGTTGTACTTCTTCCAGTTTCAAACCTGTGGAGGGGTTTTGCCGAAAAGTATGAAGTTGTGCATCTTGCATTTGTTTTCTTGCTAATCTGTGATAATCTACCGTAGTTGTTATCATGGTGATTCGTGAAAAATAGTCAGCGACAACATTTGCTGCTCCTTTAATATGACATATGTTGGTCGTGAACTGACTTATGTACTCCAGCTGACGAAATTGTCTAGGGGATAAAGCATCTGTATGTTTAGAGAAAGCAAACGTGAGTGGTTTATGATCTGTGAACACAGTAAACGGTCTGGCTTCTATGTACGATCGGAAATGTTTTATTGATTCGTATAGTGCCAACAATTCACGATCGTATGCGCTCCAGTTTCTTTGAGCCTTTGTAAGTTTCTTTGAAAAAAAAACTTAATGGTTGTAAATTTCCGTTTACTTGCTGCTGCAGTGCCCCCCCCCCCCGATCGCTTCTTGACTCGCGTCTACTACTAGAGATAGTTTTGCATTTCTCACAGGGTGGGCCAACAGTATAGCTTGCTTGAGATTTGCTTTAATTTGTTCGAACGCTCGTTGCATTTCCGTCGTCCACTGTAGTCTCCTGTTGTTGTTACTCTTTGGACCTGCTAATAATTCAGTGAGCGGTGCTTGTAACGCAGCCATCCCTGGTAAATGACGACGGTAAAAATTTATTACACCGAGGAACTTGCGTAATTGCCGCAAATCGTTTGGTAGGGGCATCTTTTGTATTTGGTCAACTTTCTCATCCAATGGACGTATGCCAGCAGCCGAGAGATTATGACCTAAATATGTGACATTATCTCTTCGTAATGTGCACTTATCTTCATTAACTGTGATCGCGTATAATTTAAGTCTATCAAAGACAGCCTTAAGATGCTTTTCGTGAAGTTCTGACGTCGCCGAAAACACCAAAATGTCATCTAGATATGCAAAAGTGAAGTTTAACCCTCTTAACACCTCGTCGATAAATCTTTGCCATGTTTGGGCTGCATTTTTTAGTCCGAATGGCATGCGTAAAAATTAAAAAAGGCCAAAAGGTGTTGTAACTGCAGTCTTAGGTATGTCCACTTCAGCTACCGGTATCTGATGATACGCTTTTTGACAGTCAATAACACTGAAGAAATTCATGCCTGCTAGTACATTCGTAAAATCACGAATATTTGGTATCGGGTATCGATCGGGAATTGTTCGTGCGTTTAATTCTCTGTAATCTCCACACGGCCTCCAACTACCATCTTTCTTTTTAACCATGTGTAAAGGTGAAGCCCAAGGGCTGTCTGATCTCCTTATCACCCCTGTGTCTAACATACGATTGAACTCAGTTTTTGCATCCATGAACTTATCTGGTGCTAATCTTCTCGGTCTGCAAGAAATTGGGGGGCCCGGTATTGTGTTTATGCGATGCACTGTTTTGTGTGGTACTAAATTTTGTACTGAAACAGGTAGATATTTATTTTTATCTGCGTTAATCATTTGAATAGGTTTATATCCTTCAGTGCCGATGTTCTTTAGATAACCAGATACAATTTCTTCTCCTTTCCTAAGTTGAGCCGTCCGAATATCTACACTGATGCTATTTGCATAAAGAAAATCTGCTCCTAGTATATGCTCTGACACTTCAGCTATAACAAATGTCCATTTACAAACTGCATTAAATCCTAGGTCCAATTCTCTGACACAACTGCCATACGTTTGTATCGGCTGTTTGTTTGCAGCTGTGAGACAAATCAGCGGATGTTCCCTACTTGTTCTACTCGACTGCACAGGTATGGTACTTACATCAGATCCAGTATCTACAAGATAATAACACGAAGTATTTACGTCCTGGACGTAGAGCCGTCTGGACACAGGTAAAAAAGAAATGTCTGTACTTACAATTATTTCCATGTTACGCACGGAACGTACGTAATTGCAAGGAGGTGTACATTTAGCTGCTCGCTCACCAAACCTCCGGTGGTACCAACATAACTGGTCGATCTTCTCTTCTCCTCCATCTCGTACGCGTGTGTCCTTCGCCGCTATCTTCCAGTTTTCAAATTGTTTTTGTAGTCCATCTAATTGTTCCTTTAACTGCAGGAAATGAGATTTTGTCTCCGGTTTACGTTCTTTGGTGATTGCTGCTGCTTCAAAGTGATCCGTCATTGATATTGCTTCCATCGACGCAAATGTATCCGTTGTCTTGATTGTTGAGAAAACTCTGTCGGCTAATCGAAGAATGTGGATAATATCTTGACTGTCGTCTGCCGCTACAGCTGCTCTGACTGCCGAGGGAAGCTGTGACGCCCAAATGTAACGAAGCGTAACATTTGATAGGTCTTCCTCTGTTACTACACTTCTTAACTGTCGCCAGAATTCTGACGGAGATCTATCGCCTCGACGTTCGTTTCTCAGAACCTGATGTATCCGTTGATCTAGAGGTTTGCTGAGTCTGTCTATTAACAACTGCTTAAGGTGAGTATATTGTTGCGTCGACGGAGGGCTTTTAATTGCGTCTTCAACTATTGTCGCAGCTCTGTAGTCCAAACCATTAACTGCTATTGCAAACTTCTCGTTATCGTCCGTAATCCCATTATGAACAAACGCTAGCTCTAACATGGAAAACCATAACTCCGGTTTGTCTGGAAGGAACTGCGGAGTGCGTACTTTCATGTGTGTTCTGGACCAATTCTTTTTATCTTCTCCGCTATCTGCGCAATCTGCCGCGCGTCTCTCGGAAATTCGTTGGGGCGAATTACTCTGTTGTCGTCTCATCTCGTTACGCAAATCTTGCATTTGATTTCTTAACGTGTCTTGTAGCTGTGTTAAATCCAACACCTGGTTGCTACGTTCCACTCTACGTTGCGGCGAATTTACATCCTCCCGCGTATTTTCTTCTTCTTGTGCGTGTTCTTCAGTGTCTGGGGTCACCACATTGTTGCCGCTTCTTAGTATCATATTAAAATAAAATCACGTCGGGGTCACCACATTGTAGCCGCTTCTTAGTATCATATTAAAATAAAATTAAAAATAACTGCTTGCACTTAATACACTTTAATCACGTCAATTATAGAACAAAGAATAGAAGACAATAAACAACAGAAATTATATCATCAAAGAGCAATTATAGTTTAGCATTAATGATAATCTTTGCCGTCTTCGTCTGCACTGTACGTCATTCAGCTTCATATTAATATTGTTGTTCCCACACACCTTACTCAAACAATGCTTTACAGAGCCAATCATTCATTCCCACCAACATCCCAACCAAACCACTTGTAATGGTATGTGCTTCCAAGGGATTCCGTGGTGGTCACAGTAGTGCTGAACTATGGTGTGCTGGATGGTTTAGAAGAGCTCTAACAATTCTGTGTTAGCTGCATGGAATGTTGTGGCTTTGTCAGAATAAACAGTGACTGGTTGGCTGTCCTGTGAAGCGTTTACATGGCAACAAAAAATCTGTCAGTTGACTTACCTGTAGTGAGCTCAATATCGAATCACACGGATTATGGCGCATGTGAATAGCACAATGTAAGACTTCCTGACTTGATGTCATGTTTCAACATACAGTGACACAGCAAACTCAATACCTGTCACTGCAAATCGTCGTCAAGGTAGAAACCTGTCCAGTGGAGCCTCAACTTCTTGATAGTGACGACAGTGAATGATCTTGCAGGGCAGGCATGAGTGAAAAACTCTCCTAACAGTTTGTCGTCCTCGCAGGATTCAAAACTCTTCACGTAGTTCTGCAAGGACAATACGTACGCCAAGATTGTGAAGCCTTTAATGCATCTATTTGATCTGAAGTGACCAAGTGATATTTTGAGCGAATGGATATAGCAACAGGGCCATATACGAGCTATCAGGTACATCCAATACCAGACAGGGAAGGATATAGAGCAAACTCTTGATGTACCTCGCTTACTTTACGTGTGAGGCGTCTGTGGACGTATATGAAAGGTTATGCTTCCAGGAGGAGTATTCCAAAGTGGTCGTAAAAACCGGGATTTGTTAAGGCACATGAAGAATTCTGTAGAAGCCTTCCACCCTGCAGACATCAATGAACTCCAATGTGAAGGCGGCAAAGTCTATGATGGTGAAAATGGGAGACCCATCAGCACTTGCATATTAGAGCATGAGTGTTTCATACAACTTGATCAGACCACCGAGTCACCTGTGGCAGAACACCAGAAGGAATGCAGTGGTGCCATCAGCTTTCAAGAACCTCGCTTCCTTGCTTGGCAACCGTGGATGCAGTGACGTTAAATAAAAAAGAGGCTATCGAAATTATCAAATGTCCTAACAACTTGATAGGCAGGATGGTTACAGATTACCTTCAGCGTGGCTGCCCGCGACTCAGATCCTGGCAGCCAGCACAGTAGAAACTGTGACCACTACATAACTGCCGCATGGATTCGTTTATTCGCAACAGGAAAACACCACCTATGCGTACTCTACCTGTTGATTTGTTGTCGCCTTGTAATCAGCTACAAGCCGCGTAGGAACGACGGCGAGTATGTTAGTTTGGGAACCGATGGACTTGGGAATTTGCTTCCTTAGGATTACAAACATTTGAATCAGCTACAAGCGCTGTCTAGTGCGCATCACATAGTCTGCGTCACGTCGGAAGGCGGCCCAGTTTTCAGCTGCATGGCCCCATTTATTCGCAACAGGGAAACACCACCTAACACCTATGCGTACTCTAGCTGTTGATTTGTTGTCGCCTTGCAATCAGCAGCTACAAGCCACGCGGGAACGACCGCGAGTATGTTAGTCTGTGAACTGACAGACTTAGGAATTTGGTTCCTTAGGATTACAATCATTTCAGTCAACTACAAGCGTTGTCTAGTCCGTGTCACATCTGCGTCACGTATGAAAGCGGGCCAGTTTTCAGCCGTTCTGCACATCCCCTCCATTAGATCACTGGCAGCCAATACTTCTGTAGGCGCGTGGCTGGGCTGGCCGCGAGCTATGACGGTTTCTCCCGCAGGCTCAACTGTTGGTGCTCGACCGTAGCTCCTCCGCTCCACGGTTCTCCTATCACTCCGCCATGCGCTGAAGCGCCATCCTACATGACACCAATTGAAATTCATCGCCAGATGTGTGAGACATGTTGTGGAGGTCTCATGGACGTGTCCAGTGTGCGTTTGTCGTTGTGACAGTTCAGAGAAGACAATCTCGGTCGCGTGACGTATCCAGGCATAGGAAAGAGGAACGTGGAGGTTTTAGGTGAATCTGCAGTTTCCGAATTGAAGAAGCAACCGAATGAGGCAGTGGTCCAGTGAAGGCAATGCAATGTGTAGAGCCAGTCACTGTCACTGGGCACCTGGAAGAGCGCTGATTTTTGGGACTCCAAAGATACTCCTTGCAGGAAAGACAGAAAACTCTACAACACTTTCATTTAGAGTCATACTAACTACTACATTAAAAGTAGTATTCGTGATTGCTATTAGCAGAAAAGAATATGTTGCTACAACAGAAACCATAGAGTGCGTGGGGAGAGGGGAGAAACTACCAGCAGCAACGTTTAGAACAGCGCAATGCAGACAAATAATTTCAGCAGCACAATTAAACAGACATGAACGGTGGCACTCCAAGTGAGAACCAGACTTTCTGAGCCTCCGATGCTGGCGACGGGTGACAAGCTGTTTCAAGTCTGGCTGGGAATCACTGAATTTCAAAAGACAGGGTTTTTTTAAAGGACATAGGGGACGTGCACTTTTTTTGACATTAGCCCAACCGAAGTGATACTCTGCACCCCCGAAAGTGATTCTGACCAACCAGAATTTTGCACCGTCCCATTTCTTACTCTGTAGTGAGAGATGCTCTGGAGTTCACATTAACGAACTCCAAGTGAGGTAGCAACAACATGCACTTGAAGACATTTTTAAATCCAACTTAAATCAACTACGTGACAGTTGTACATGATTTCATCTGAACATCACTCTTTTGTAAGCCTACTTATGTAACGTAGGCATTTATCATGACAGCCTTATGGTCATAGCATTTTATATTAACTGACGTTCTTCACTAGTTTGTGCCCATTTGATTGCCGTCCTATATCCCACCCTCCCATCCTTGTGGTGTCATTGGTTACCTTATAGATTATGCCTCTAATTTTTGGTAGCTGCTTTTAATAACATTACGTAACCACATTTCTCCATCTTACCTTTAAAAAAAATTCAAGTGCTTATGGCAACTTATTTTTGTATTATAATAGTTTTTATACGGTACCTACTTTAACATTCCTTATCATGTACACTAATGCAATCTGCGACACTTTTCGTTTACTTGGACGATGATGTCTGCTACTTTGCTTTAGTATGGTTCAGCAAGGCCATGACATTGTAGAATTGTACGAATCTTTACCCCATGTTTTAGGTATGCACTTGTCTCATTGTATTTACGGTATATTGTGTCAATTTCTTTTAATAATTCTCCTTTTTTTACACTATGCTAACTGATGGTTATAAAACTGCAACACCTACAACGTGCTGACATGAGGAACGTTTCTCATACACAAACAGCCGTTAACCGGCGTTGCCTGGTGAAACATTGTAAGGAGGAGAAATGCATACCATCACGTTTCCGCATGAGTGGAACGGATCGTGCAGCCATCTCTCGTTCCATGAGTCAACAGATGGGGACGTTTGCAAGACAACAACCATCTGCATGAACAGTTCGACGACGTTTGCAGCAGCATGGACTATCAGCTCGGAGACCATGGCTGCAGTTAACCTTGACGCTGCATCAGAGACTGGAGCGTCTGCGATACTGTGCGCAACGACGAACCTGGGTGCATGAATGGGAAAACGTCATTTTTTCGGATGAATCCAGGTTCTGTTTACAGCATCATGAAGGTTGCATCACGGTGAACGCACATTGGAAGCGTGTATTCGTCATCGCCATACTAGCGTGTCACCCGGCGTGATGGTATGGGGTGCCATTGGTTAAACGTCTCGGTCACCTCTTCTTCGCATCGACGGCACTTTGAACAGTGGCCGTTACATTTCAGATGTGTTACGACCCATGGCTCTTCTCTTCATTCGATCGCTGCGAAACCCTACATTTCAGCAGGATAATGCATGACCACATGTTGCAGGTCCTGTACAGGCCTTTCTGGATAACGGCAAATTTCGACTGCTGCCCTGGCCATCACATTATCAAGATCACTCACCAATTGAAAACGTCTGGTCAATGGTAGCCGAGCAACTGGCTCATCACAATATGCCAGTCACTACTGTTGATGAACTGTGGTATCGTGTTGAAGCTGCATGGGCATCTGTACCTATACACACCATCCAAGCTCTGTTTGACTCAATGCCCAGACGTATCAAGGCCGTTATTACATCCAGAGGTGGTTGTTCTTGGTACTGATTTCTCAGGATCTATGAACCCAAATTGCGTGAAAATGTAATCACATGTCAGTTCTAGTATAATATATTTATGCAATGAATACCCGTTTATCATCTGCATTTATTCTTGGTGCAGCAATTTTAATGGTCAGTAGTGTAGGTGGCGAGCGCTGTTACAGCAGTTTTGTGCATTTTCCATCTCTCTCTGACACTTGCGAGCCGCTGACAGAACGGTTCTCAGGTGCTCGCATGTAGCTTGTTACCCCAGCTCAAACAAGTCTGCTTTAGGCGCCGTTCTACTGCGACACCTTACAACAGCATGTGAACACGGATGGAATTGTCTGCTAATTCTGTGAACAGTGATTCTAACCGCGGGACCGCTCGCCAGAGCGTCTGCAAATTCGCAGGCTGCTCCCGTTTCGATATACCGCATATAATCGTAACGTCCCTAGTTTTGTCTGGCCTGGGCATTGTCTCTCTGATTGCGCAGCTTGGTGTGCCCTTGCTGGCTTCAAATGGCGTTAGACCAGTAAATGAATACTAAGTGAATAGGCAATACATGACACAATAACTGGACTGACGACATGATCAAGCGAGGAGAGAAAATTGTTTTGGACGATCATCGAAGAACTGTGGAAAAAATCGATTCCAAAGTTAGCATTACCATGGTATCTGTGTACACAGACCTGCATAAGGACCTAAAATTACCAAAAGTGTCTTTAGGTGGTTGCCGCGAATGTTGAAGGCTGTTGCCTGTGGGTGTGGCACGTTGTCAGACAGTGTTGACGTGTCTCGCTGTTCACTTTCCCCTCCTCCTCCTCATCCTCTTCCTTCTCCCTGTCCAATTCCTCTCTCCTCATAATTACGAAACTAAGAATTTATAGCTTAGTTCAAACGTCCTACCATATCAGAAATTGGTAACATTTCAATTTTCCATGTTCACATTTATTTTTGGAGTTTTTAATGAACGATACAGAAGACAACGTTAGATTTATAGATATGAAAGCCTCCACAACCTTTTACCATCCTTATCGACTACGTGCACTCATGGTTTTTATTTAATTTAATTTTTTTTTTTTTTTTTTTTTTTTTTTTTTTTTTTTTTTTTTTTTTTTTTTTTTTTTGTACACGTTCTCCACAGAGTACTTTTCGAATTATAAAAGTGGACTGCTTGTTTAGTTCATAGTTGGGGTCATGTAAGAAGGCGCTTCCGGGCATAGAGGCAGAGCGATAGGGGAAGCGTGAAGGTGAGCAGCTACGGCCGAGCGCCAACAGTTGCGCCTGCGGAAGAAACATTGCGTAACTCGCGTCCAGCCATGCATCTAGAGAATGGAGGGGGATGCACTAATGGAGGGGGATGCACAGAACGGCTGA
Organism: Locusta migratoria; assembly: GCA_026315105.1. Taxonomy (NCBI): domain Eukaryota; kingdom Metazoa; phylum Arthropoda; class Insecta; order Orthoptera; family Acrididae; genus Locusta; species Locusta migratoria. The sequence continues at coordinate 421,251,187 of CM048746.1, read as the reverse complement.
AAACTGGGCAAACATCCTAAGTGACGCGGACTATAAGAAACGATACTGCAGTTTTCGTGTTCTATTATTTATATAATGACTAGCTGAAAAACCGTCGTTACCCGGGTATTTATTAATTCCAGCCTTGAGATAGTACTTCTCCTATCCCTTCTCTCTCTGCCCATCTCCTCTTTTCTAAAAACATGTTACAATTATGGGAGAATATATAAGAAATAAGGCCATCTTGCAGAATATACAAAATTATAAGTGCAGTATCCAAACAGAGAAAGGTAGTAATGAAAACACAAATGGTGTGTGACATTCATACATTAATTTAAAACTTGACTAAATATTATTTCTTGTTACTGGACCAGGATCTAACATGAATAAATTCTTTGGTGAGCCCACCCCTTAAAGAAGCGACATAAAGTTGTATGCTGCCTGTAAAATATCCTGCGAGTAGAATTTGTAGTGTAGAAATTATAAATTTTAACGTCACACCGCATGCTTACAATTTTCCTCCTAGAACAGTGAAAAAGTAGTAAGTGAGAAACTTTTTTCCTTTCATCATTTTGAAATGGTTATCAGCGAGAAAAAGTATAATAAAGGTTTGAAATTATATTTAATGTTTGTTTCAAGTAACTAAGTACTCTCATTCTCATATAGTCTACGAATAAAGTTTCGCCGCAGGTTGTGGTAGTTCTTTTGGACTCCTATTGTTTATGATGTATGGCATGCGGTTCTTACCCCGAGGGTAATTCTTGCCTCACTGCAAGGGAATGTGAACCAAACTTGGTTGAAATCGACCCAGTGGTTTAGGAGGAAATGTACAACATTGTCGCGTGATGCAGCAGTTTTCACGAATTTCAATGTTTATGACGTCATATTTGGTGAACTATTTGAGGTACGCGATTCTTACACTTAACGGCGACCGTCCTCTTGGTTTAGACGTCATATGTGGAAAATTGGAACAAAACTGTAGATTTTTATGCAGTACGTACACACAAACACACGGACACTCAGCTTTTATATATAAAGAAGATAAAAAAGATTAAGGTTTTCATTTGAATTACCGTCGTATATGGCACGTTCTTCTTAAGAACGAATTTCATAATCGTGCTAAGCTATGAAAAATCTTCTAAAAACTGTACTTGATTCGAACGACGACAGTTACGCGAATAAGGAGCTCGGAATAAAGCGATATGTTTATATTATTGTTTGGACACTTGTTGACAGAAAAGACGAACTAAACTACAGGTCACGCACTTTTTCATGGCCCCTTTGTGATCGGTGGATGTCGGCTGAGTTCGTGTGCCTACGAAATGTTTAAGCTGTCTACCAACCTTACCCCGTAACAGCTTTGCGCTCCGTAGACATCGTCAATGTATTTTTGATTAGTGCATGGTATTGATTATCGTCTTCCACTTGGTTATTTGCTAAAATAAGTTCACATACCCGGACGACTTCTTTTATAAAAGGAAGGCTGTCGTTGAAAGTGGTGTGAGGGATGTTAATTCAGACTGTTATCAGTTCTACGACAATAAAAAGAGGCAGAAAGCGTTGCTACACCCACTTAATAAATTCCTTTAAAATATTCATACTTCGTAGATATACGTTCCAGTTTTCTATTACTCAAACATTAAAGTGATAATTTAGGGATCCATCTGTGACGCTTTAACCCTTTACATGTTGTTTCTTTTTAAAACCTGTAAGCTACAGTTCGTAAGCTGGCGGCACTGGGAGAAAGAGTCGAGGCTTGTTCTACCAGCCAGTGCGCTACGAGCTGAATGCAAGCTTCTGCTCCCAACATTCTCCGCTCGTGGGCCACGAAAAAGTGCGTGATCTGTTCTATGGTCATCGTACAGTGATCTGGATCTGAGGAAAAAGTGGCAAAAAAATCGAAAAATGCGACAGTCAGCGAATATAAGCTGCCTACCACAGGATCTTGTAGTAGATGCTTTGGTGCACGTTACTCTGAAAGCAACGTTAGAGCTCTATGATATCTGAGACGCTACTTCAGTTGAAAGTTACTGATCTAGCTGTAGCGTTAACGTCGTGCTGCCGCTCCGTATTACCACCATGACTGAAAGTGCGTGTAACTTTTTACTACAGTTTCATATTTCATTTCTTTATTACGGAGAGTACCAAGGAAGGTATGTAAAATATTGGCATAATATAAGGTCTTCATAAATTAGTAGTTCTTCATATTGTAAAACAACGTCAAACATGAGTCTACAAATTGGTTGGCCTTGCAAAGTTTTTCATCGAAAATTACCAAAAAAGTTTTGTCTTTTACGTTATTTAGGAATTTCTGAAAGTTGGCATTTAGCTTATGACGTTTTAGAATATGAAAGAAAATTCTGTCTCTCTCTGCTCCTGTACTTTTTGAGGTTAAAAATAAACGTCCACGAGCAAGCTGCACAGCTGTCTTGATAGGCTGAGGTCACCGCTGCCATCATCATTTACTTTCTTTTTGTAGCTGTTAATACCACAGTCTAACATTACAGTCGTGACACTTCCACTGTTTTTTGTTATCCGCCACAACAGTAGCGCTCCAAGCGGCTGGCAAAGTAGCCTACATTCCTGAATACGATATCGGATGAGTGTGAAACGAATCGTTCAAACTGATTTTAACATACTTTTTACAACGGGGAAGGTATGTAGTGCCATAAAAATTGCAATAACTAGAAAATAACTTCACATTTGCCACTATTAGGTTTCCTAAGAACCATTGTAAGGTATGAAATGGTACTTTTCAGGACAGTTTATGTACGATTATCTTGAAATGTACGACTTTTTAATCAAGAATTTCATTTTCTATTAAGAACAAAACATGGCTAATAAACATCTTCTACACAAACACGTCGGTTTTCTACTCGGGTACGGCAACGTTTCTTCACTACATTTCCGGTGAAATCAGTAATTGTTGAAAGTAAGAAACGTATATAATACGTACACTACTTAATGTGCCCGATCAGCCATCACCGCTGTAGCTGAAAGAAAATCCTCACAAACATGCAATGAAACATCGAAAGCAAGCAAAAATAATAATAAAAAATCCCAACGAAGCAGAAACCAATTCCACAACTGTTGCTACATGTGAACCACAAACTGCAAAATTTTCGTTTTATAAGCAAAATTAATTACTCTCAGAAGTATATACGTTTGTAAGAAAGATGAGTGAATTGGAAAAATGTTCGACTCATTAGACTGCACATATAATTTTTACACGTCAATAAAAGTGCCTGTCATATAAGAACATGCCTCAACAGGAATTAATGTTTCTCGTCTGTCTATATTCTATTACTTTTAGCTGAGTTGGCTGCACAATATACACATATTCGTAAGTATTTCCTCGTAAATAAGTTGTTTATATCACTGAATCGGGGAAATTTGGATGTTTTCCATTTATTTCATAATTATTTATGTTTTTCGATATTTTACTAATGCTTGGTACGCAAAAATTACAGCAACTATTTCATTAATTACACAGAAAAGTAATTATAAACAAACATTTTTCCTACGGGACCTTGCCCACCACTAGGAACGCTAGTGTCGTTGCAGCTGTCAGTCGATAACAACTTTTACAGCAGTGAGTGTCGCGACTGTATATGTTAGACTGTGTTTATACCAGGTGTCTTATTTTGGTATAGCATGAAACCTTTATGATTTGTGTAACTAACAATTCGAAAGAAAGTTATGTTGCAAATATGGAAGCGTATTGGTAATGTGGAAACGTGTAATATTCGCTAGATCTAGAGTGCTGCACTCGAACGGGCATTGTGTGATGTGGCTGAAGGATAATTACCTAAGTTTTAGTATATGCTTATTAGAAATCCAATGAAAAATCACAATGCTCTTATCTATCCCGTTTACGAGAAAGTTACCGTAGCCAAAGCTCGGTGTTACCCATCAGATAAACACATAACTCAGACCCGTGCTGAAGTCATTGTGCAAATCAGAAAAAAAATTACATGTTCAGAGAGATACTATCAAAACACAATCTCCATAAACTTAAAAAAATCAAGGTTGTTACTAAAATGGGGTTCAGATGGTTCTTCAGAGCACAGTAAGTACAAATAGTAGTTTATATCATAATAGGTACCACTGCAACTAGTATCCACAGATAATTTATTACAAAAAGAAGTGGTGATATGGAAAAAAAATCCTGCACCTTCGTCACCTCGTTTTTGTAGACCAATAAAAGCTACAGTTTCTACATGAAAACGTGGAGTCTACTTTAAACGAGAAGAAATATATTAACAACCAAACTGCGCCTCTATTTCCTTTTCAGACAGTCTGGGAGAGAAAAAATACATTTTCAAATGGTTTTCTCAATTATTGATGGTAAGAACTCTAGTGCTATAACTAATACTACGTCATCTATGCGATGCTACGTGTGAGGAGCAACGAAAAAAAATTTAATGATCCGAATTTTGCACAATAACTAGTGACTAATAATTTTAATTTGCATTACGATTATCAACCTTACACGCATGGATTTGGTTCTTTGAGTACTTGCTTCGCCATGAATACAAACATATATAGTAAAAAAAAGGCAGTCTTGATCACCGCGGATAACTAAAAGCGTAAAAAAAAAAAAAAAAAAAAAACACTGTTCAAATGTAGCTATATCTGATATCTGTTGACAGCGGGGAAAAAAGCTTTTTACTGTGTCTTCCTATTGACAATTTTTTAATTCAAAATGTTCAAATGTTTGTTAAGCTTAAGGGACTTAACTACGGGGCCATCAGTCCCTAAACTTACAAACTACTTATGAACTACCTACAACTAAGGACGGCACAAATATCCATGCCCGAGGGGGGATTCGAACCCCCGACCGTGACTGAAGCGCCTCAGTCCCCTCGGCCACCGCGGCGGGCATTTTTTTTTAATTGTAGGCCTACATGTTATTACCAATAACTGATACTTCAACAATTTTCAATATAAAAGTCAAAGAAAAGAGTTTTTTTAATTTAATACTTTAATCGTGATTTGACACTTTTAATTTTGAATTTATAATATAGATTTGTAAGCAGCGACCACAATGATTTAAATAATAATAAAAATAAAAACAATTTTGAATGAAGAGGTCGACCATATTGGATCTGCTATTTTAAAATATGAAATTAAATATGAAATTCGTAATCAGCGCCATCAATTATCATATTATACAAATCTGCGTTCAAATCTAGAGTTTTTTTTTCTTTTGCCATCTTTTGTGTGATCCATACCACTGCGCATCGGGCCCAAATGTTCAAATATATGTAAAGCTATGGGACAAAACTTGAGTGGTCATCGATCCCTAGACTAACAAACTACTTGAACTAACTTTACTATGTACATATACACTCATTTCCGAGTGAGGACTCGAGCTTTCGACGCGAGCGGCCGTGCGATCCGAAACGTGACGCTACAGACCGCGCGGCCATTCCCGCGCGGCAGATAGAACTTCAACAGTGTTGCAAACTTACCTGGAAATGCAGTTTCACGATAGCAGAACTCTCAAGTGGCACAAGCCTATTAAAGCCAAGTGATTGCAGAGGTCAACAGAGAAAGTAGCAATATAACGGCGCTCATGCAGAACGGGTCTCCGCGAATGGGTATTGGCCATTACTACGTCATGTCGCTACTCTCACTCCGTAAAATTGCAGTAATGGCAATAGTGTTCGGGATCTTTGAGATTCACGAAACATCGGTACGAACGTAGTGAACACTAAAACGTACAGAGAAAATGCAGAAAAAAACTACCACACAAAAAAGCCATAATGGAAGGAAATGAACTCATGCCTGAATAAACGGTACTTTGCAACAATACCTGTTTTGTATCTTAAAAGAACTCTCAGAAAATTAACAAATATTACAGCAAACAAACGTACATACATGTAAGCAAATAATCGAAACCACTCCACATTCAAACCCTAATGTAAGTGTAGTATTCCCGCACAGAACGTACAAAACAAGACGACCGAACACCACTTAAATACGTGCCTTTATTCGTAGAATCGTTTTCGACTGGTACCGCTCCTCTCGTCTCAGGTATATCGTATAATAAGGCCTAGTATCAGATATTTGTAGAAAGGGGCAAAGTACTTTAGACAAGCTGACTGTAGATGACATCGCTGCTTGTTCACTCGCAACAATTTAAGCTGTACTATTAGGTACCTGCCTAACCAAGTCCTTCAACAACAAGACATTTTCGTAAAAAATAATACAGTACTTTTGTCAATCAGAAAAGACATCTGTAGAATAGCTTGTCAAAAGTACTTTGACGTTTTCTACGAATATGTGACATTAGAGCCGGCCGCGGTGGCCGAGGGGACTAAGGCGCTTCAGTCACGGTCTGCACGGCCACTACGGTCGGGGGTTCGAATCTCCTCTCGGGCATGGATATTTGTGCCGTCCTTAGTTGTAGCTAGTTCATAAGTAGTTTGTAAGTTTAGGGACTGATGACCCCGTAGTTAAGTCCCATAGACTCCACAAACAAACATGTGACATTAGACCGCATTACACGATACACCTGAGGCGAGAGCCGTAGTACCACACTAAACCGATTCTACAAATAAAGGCTGGTCACTTACACAATGAAACAGCCTATCAACAAACGAAAAGCTACTAACTAATTGAAGTATGAATTGATAAATGAGTTCTCAAAACCTACCCATAATAAATGTTTATCAAAGCAAGACCTTGTGGTCTTCAAGGAGTTTCTGCGATCGTTATACGAATAAAATTCTTGAATATCCGTCTCCAGATCGCTTTTATTTTCTAAAACATGACCGGCTTCGGGACAGCTGCCCATCTTCAGATCAAATTTTGAAGTTACAGAGTGACCTGTCCTGTGATGATCGAATGTTCACAGTCGTTACTCGTTCATCACAGGACAGGTTACTCTGTAACTTCAAAATTTGATCTGAAGATGGGCAGCTGTCACGAAACCGGTCATGTTTTAGAAAATAAAAGCGATCTGGAGACGGATATTCAAGAATTTTATTCATAATAAATGTATTCAGAGTTATACTTTCAAAACCAAGTACTGTTTTCTAAACAGAAATCGACAACCATAAAATGAAATAGCGAGTTTTTATTAGTATCAGAACATCAAGACAATGCCGATAATATGTGTACAGAAAGGAAAACATTAAAAACGATAAAAATGAAAAAGATAGTCATGATCTGTTAACAATACATAAGATGTGATTGTGGCTGCCTAGATCTGAAGAAAATATGGCCAATCCTCTTAGGTTGTTTGCAGACGACGCTGTCATTTTATCGACTACTAAAGTTATCAGAAGATGAAAACCAACTGCAGAAAGATTAGGCTGACCAGACGTCCGGATTAATCTAGACACGTCCTCTTTTTTAGCTCTTTGTCCGGAGTCTACGCGGAGTTAAACATTGTCTTCCTTTTTAGCAAAGTTGAGGGTGATAAAAATATTCACAATTAGTCCCGTTCTTGAATACCGGTACTTTATCTATAGGAAGTTCCTACGTGATACACAAGCACGATGGCCGTGCTACGGGTGACAGTAGGATCGTCAATTTTATCATGGCTCGATCCATAAGCGATTGCAAATATCAAGTACTTAAATTTTCCGTTTCGTATTTCAGTTCATGATTTAAATTATCGGGGCCTGGTAGATGGCATTATAGCTTTCATGTCGTACGCGTGTGACTCCTGAGTTCCTGTATATTGTAAATGAGTGAGTTTCACAAGAAATCTGGCAGTGCCTAAACGGTAGTAGGCATTCTCAGGTGTTCTTTCCTGCAAATGTCGTTCCTTCAAAAAGAAAAGAAAAAAAATTGTAGCAGAATATTGAATACGTGGAGCTGGAACTTACGAATCAGTAGCCAATAAAGGCAATAAATAACTCGACAGATTGTTTTACTGTCGTGGTTTCAAAGAATGTTCAAATGTCTATAAACCTATGGGAGAAAACTCCTATGTCATCAGTCCCTAGACTTACAAAATCGTTAAATTAACTTACACTAACGAGAAGACTCGAAGCGCAGTGATTTTATTTAATGCTTTCTTAGTCATTCAATTTAATTCAACTTATATTTCTTCGGAATGTTTAAGTGCAGTTTCCATGTCGGCAGCTGTTGTTTCACGTCTTGTAGTTGTTGGTAGCGGAGCGATGAATGACGGGAGGTGAATGGCCTTTACGTTTTCCGCTTTGTAAACAGGTAAGTGTTTGTTTTTACGAGTAATATAGGAGAACTGTTGAAAAAGTACATCGAGAACCAGACACTACATGAGTGTAACAGTTTGTTCGAAGTACAAATACCTCCTTAAGAAGCCCTGTCTTCGAAACGTTTCGTTGCCAACATTACAACACGAAATCGCCGCCATAAGTAAAATCTAACCAGAAATTGCCTATAAAGAGAGAGAGAGAGAGAGAGAGAGAAGAAAAAAGTAACCATGAAGTCGCATTCTTATTGGCTGTCTGAAGCGCCGCTATGTATCGTTTGTGTATTAATTTAAATTTGGTCATGTGTTTTGTGCGTCCTTTTTTTCTCTTACTTTGTCCTCTGTTTTGAAGCTGTATGTCTTGTTTTTTACGCGATTGCTTCTGGTCTCCCTGTAACGAAGCATGTTAGGATTTATTCAAATGTTAGTAAATCTATCGGACCAAACTGCGTGGTCATCAGTCAAAAATGTTCAAATGTTTGTAAAGCTTATGGGACTTAACTACGGGGTCATCAGCCCCTAAACTTACAAACTACTTACGAACTAGCTACAACTAAGGACGTCACAAATATCCATGCCCGAGGGGGGATTCGAACCCCCGACCGTAGTGGCCGTGCAGACCGTGACTGAAGCGCCTCAGTCCCCTCGGCCGGTCATCAGTCCGTAGCTTACAAACTACTTAAACTAAGGTCACACACACACACACACACACACACACACACACACACACACGCCCCAGGGAGGACTCGAACCTCCGACGGCGAGCAACCGCGCGCTCCACAGCGACGCGCCTTAGACTGCTCGGCTACTCCACCGCGGCTAGGATTTATTCCCATCTGCTTGAATTACTGAACCTCTTGCATAACAATAGGTACGAATGTAATTAGTGTATTATTATTTTGTTTTCGAAAAGTTTTGGATTTTGTTATTCTTGTTTGGATTTTGATATTCTTGTTTCCAACATGACTATCTGAAGTTATTGTCTATTATTTGGCATCGCAGTGGTTTGTTTAATTAGAAAATGTTAACTAGTTCATGCAAGGGGAGTACTGTCGTAGTTCGTTTAGTATGCTCATTAGTATTTCTAATGAGACTAATTCAATTGCATGTGCTTGATATTAAAGTAGGTATTATTATGTTTTACAATGAATGTTAGGAAAGTTATGGCCTCATTAGTTTCTGTATAATTACCGTTTATTACGCAGCTATTGTTTGGACACATATTTAAATTATATTAGTAGGTGAAGCAATATTTATATAACCGAAACTTGTATATCAATTTACTCAATATTATTTACGCTATCTACGCTATCTATTACTATAGTCAGTTGCATGTAATTGTTTACTTTTCTATTATAATTAATTTTATGTTCTCAATTAACGATACGTAATTTTCAGACACATTGTTCCGATGCTATAAACAGGATGCTTTGACGCATGTAAATGAGCCTTCTTTGATCAGAGGCACAATCCACGTCACTATTAACTCTAATTTGAACAATTACGCTAAAGTTCTTCAGTGTTAGTCGCGTAGAAAGTGTTTCTACCGTGATTATGAACTAATTCTTAATATTTGTGCCACACTAAATGTCCACCTCGAACTTTTATATTCCACTCACGAACTGTGTAAATTTGTATTATCGACGTGTGGGATGTGCGTACTGGGTTGTAGTGACTGTTATTAATGAGACTTGTATTCTGGCCATAATTGGGGACAACTGGGCACTAATGAATCATTAAAGTGTCAGTGAACTGCAATTCTACGTGTCGCCTACATTATTTGTGGTAGACTAGTTTTACCCCAAGAAATTTCAGCCACCGATAGCGCCGATCAACGAGAACTTCAAGCGGCAACGAATTACGACCCGGCTTCGTCACAACCCTACGATAGATTTAGATAAAATATCTGAAATGGTGCCAAAATTGGCAGTTAACCCCAAATAATGAGAAGTGTTAACGTATCCACATAGTACTAAAAGGAATCCACAGGCAGTTGACCGAGATACACAAATACCCTGCAATACAGTTAGGCTGCAAGAGAGAGGAAGTAACGGGCAGGACGGGAGGCGTGCCTGGGCAGCCTAATTGGCAGACGACGCTGTGGCTCCACACGTGCAGTGAGAGGACTGGATACCGTCGGAGCCAACAACTCAACAGGGAACAAGCGCGATACACGGCCGTAAAAATAATATAAATATTAAGGCTACCATTGACCCGAGGCAGGAAAATGTTGAAATGAATAAAAAGTTCTCGGGTTTCCGTCCGCGTCAGGTGGTTAAAACTCCACGAGCTTTTGGCCAAGCACTCCTTGGGATTGTTAAGTGGTATTGACTGCCTAGAGACTGCAAGTAGGGGTTATATACACTAGTTGCCGGCTGTTACGTCACTGGTGCTCCGGGACATCGCCATATATGGGCATGCTTTGAGTCGGTGTTCGATGCGCCCGTTTTAACTGCGCGATCGCTGGATCCCACGCCGCGCTGAGCTGCAGGCCGCCGTCTCTGTCATCAGATGTTGTACTTGCCAGAAGCTCCCACGCGATCCAACATCAAGAATAATGAGGAAATCATCTGAACTTACTAAGGAATCTTCGGTAGAAGACAATGTGGTTAAGAATCTTCTCCCACAGGCTCCAAGACCACCCGACTTTTACCTAAGATCCACAAAGACGGGACACCCTTCCGCCTCATCGTGTCCACCATGGATTCACCAACATACAAGCTTGCGAAATACCTGGCCAATATCCTCGCTCCACTTGTGGGACGCTGTGAACATCACATCAAGAACTCAGCAGATTTCCTCAACCGAATTAACCATCTTAGACTTGGTGAGGATGACATTATGGTCAGTTTCGATGTGGTGGCTCTGTTTACTAATATGCCTATCAAAGACTCTTTGGAATTAGTGCCCCAGTTCTTTGCAAGTGAAGTGATCGAGCTATTTAGGCACACACTTACGTCTTCCTACTTTCTGTACAACGGTCAGTATTGTTATTAGACTGACGGCGTTGCAATGGGAAGCCCGTTAGCTCCAGATGTTGTGAACCTCTTCATGGAGAATTTTGAAAATATTGTCTTAGACACGGCGCCATTAAAGCCTAAATGTTTCTTCCGATACGTAGACGATACGTTCGTTATTTGGTCACACGGACGTGAGAAACTTGACGAGTTTTTAGAACATCTGAACAGCATCAACACTAACATCCAGTTCACCATGGAGGTAGAAAAAAAGAGTGCATTGCCCTTCCTCGACGTTCTCGTCCGTCGCAAACGGAATGGATGCCTTGGTCACAGCATCTATAGAAAACCTTCCCACACTGATCTGTACTTCCACGCCACAAGCCATCATCACCCGCCACAGAAGCACACTGTATTGCAATCTTTGGTACATCGTGCAAAAAACGATATCAGACGCCGATAACCTGCCCCATGAGTTGAAACATCTACGCAAGGCCTTCAGGAATAATGACTACAATGATCGTGAAATAAGTGATGCGATCTCAGGAAGGAAACACAATAAGACCACTGACGAGGAAGAAGGAAAGACACTTGCTTTTTCGTCGTTCTGTGGTTCTGTGTCGGGTAAAATAAGCCGCCTGTTGAAGAGACACAAGATCAAATCAGTCTTCAGGCACCCGACGAAAATCCGGCAGTTACTGAGATCAGTTAAAGACGCAGTAGGTCTCAGAACACCTAGGGTCTACACGATATCTTGCGAGTGTGGCCAGTCTTATGTCGGGCAAACAGTTCGAGCTGTTGAACAACGAAGGAAGGAACATGAAGGGTTTTATCGTTTACGGTACCCAGAAAAATCTGCTTTAGCTGAGCATGCTTTAGTAAACGGTCATCGCATCAAATTCGATGAAACTGCTGTCGTGGATCGCACGAACGGCTTCTGGGACAGTATTATTAAAGAAGCCATCGCAATTAAAACATCTGATAACAACCTTAACAGAGACGGCGGCCTGCAGCTCAGCGCGGCGTGGGATCCAGCGATCGCGCAGTTAAAACGGGCGCATCCAACACCGACTCAAAGCATGCACATATATGGCGATGTCGCGGAGCACCAGTGACGTCACAGCCGGCAGCTACTGTATATAAGCCCGTACTTGCAGTCACTAGGCAGTCAATACCATTTGACAATGGCCAGTGAGTGCTTGGCCGAAAGCTCGTGGAGTTTTAACCACCGGACGCGGACGGAAACCCGAGAAATTTTTTTTCAAAGTTAATGCCGCGAGACAATGCATTTCTACAAATGTTCAAATGTTCAAATGTTTGTAAATGTATCGGATTCAACTGCTTGGTTATTAGTTCGTAGCTTACAAACTAAGGTAAACTAACCTAAGGAGAACACACTCATGGCCGTGAGGGGAACGCGAACCCACGACGGCGAACGGCCGCGCGCACCGCAGCACGGCGCCCCAGTGCGCACGGCTAATCCGCCGCGGCGAGGCAGGATATCCGGGTTCGAATTCCGGACCAGCACACGTTCTCAACGTTACCATTGAATTTATTTCAGTGCCCTGATATGATTGAATTTCGGTTTACGTAATTACTCTTGCAGATATAACCCTAGACTGCTAACGAAGATACTAGCATATGGAATATGTTCACGGACCTGTGACTGGCTTGAAGACTTCCTAAGTACACGCAGTACGTTGTTCTCGATGACGAGTGTTCCTCAGAGAAAAGTGTACCGTCATCTGTGCACAGGAGAGTGTGATAGGAGCGCTATTATTTTCTACTTATATAAATGACCTGATGGACAGAGTAAACTGTAATTTGCGAATGTTTGCTGATGATGGTGTGGTGTATGGGAGGGAGTGGTCATTAATTGACTGTATCCTACCCTGCAGTACACTACAGCATCATCAGCAAACAGTTGTAAATTCACTCTGTCCGACAGATAATTTATATACATAGAAAATAATAGCGGTGCTATCACACTTCCCTGGGGCACTCCTGACGATACTGTAGTCTTGAGGAATATGAAGTCTCCGTGTTGCCCTTCATCCATAGCACGCGAGATGTCGTGAGAGAAAAAGGGCCAGTTGAGTTTCGCACAGTCGATGCTTAAAGGACAATGTTCAGAGGTTTGTAAATCTATGGGACTGAACTGCTTCGTTATTACTCCCTAGCTTACAAATTACATAGCCCTTTGATTCCCAGATTTGGTCGTGGACAACAACGTATTAAAAGATGATTTATACCGTATTTTGTGCATCAATCCTTAAAGTTGCTTTTTTGTTGATGAAGAACATCTTTCTAGTACGACATTTTGCCGCTTGGTACGGGTTGAGGACACTTCTAAGGCATTAATCTGTCCATCTTGGAGGTTCTGTTGCGTTGCCGTCAGTACGTGGCTAAGAGTGTGAGCATGACGGTGGTTCCTTTTATTTTATCCCAACAGTGAATTGTCTTGTCTTTGGTACTGGGGCGAAGATTATGCTAGCATTATTGATCAGGCAATGTTAACTATCAGCAAAATAACGTCAAAGTAATAAAATACCTCGATACAAACATCTGTGTTGTACATGAAATACATGACAAAAAAATCAATATTTCGACCAAACATTTTAAAACACATATTTTGATGTTTACTGCAATGTATTAATACAAAAAACAATGAATATAATTTTTCGAAAGCTGATTTCATAACGTGGGACTGAAAGGGTTAAACTAAAGTAAACTAACATAAGGACAACACAAACAGCCATGCCCGAGGCAGGACTCTAACCCCGACGGCGAACGGCCGCGCGCACCGCAGCACGGCGCCTCAGTGCGCACGGCTAATCCGCCGCGGCAATCGATGCTTGTGATGCATGGACAAAAGCTTTTCCCTCTCAAGGAAATTTTTTATATTAGAACTGACAGTACGTTCAAGAATTCTGCAGCAAACTGATGTTAATGATATATTTCTGTAATTATGTGGGTCCTTTATACACGGTAGTTACCTGCGCCTTTTTCCAGTCGCTTGGAACTTTGCGCTGGCTCAAAGATTCGCGATAAATGCAAGCTTAGTAATTGGCCAATGCCGCAGAGTACTCTTTGTAAAACCGAATTCGTACCCAATTGGGACCTGGCAAATTTCTAATTTGTCTCAATTTTAAGCGAATTTACGCGACTGTGCGCTGGTGTGACTCACAAGGAGAGGACGCCTACTCGACATCGCCGAATTCGGCCAAATTTATGGTACATGTAGGGTGTGGTGAGACACGAAAGTGCTCCAAGTGGGAACTTCAGATGGCCGAGCGTGTAGGAAATAAAAGGAAGTTTGATTCGGATCTATCACCATATGCACCTTATCAACTGCCCCTGAGAGGGTCTAGAAAGCGGTGTTTGGCTCAGAGGAGTCGGGCGCCGTGGCTCAGCGCGCCCGGTCACTCGAACTGAACCACTGACCGCAACACATAGATCTACCTGAAGAACAATGAAAAAAAAGCGGTAAGAGGTCGTTTTTTTATTAAAAAATTCACGGGTTCGATTCCGCCCTGAGGCAATTTTTTTTTTTTTTTTTTTTGCCTCTTGGCAATGCGTACACTACTGACTGCACAGTTAACCGCAACATCATCTATGTTGTGATTCTTGTGTTTCTCCCGGCGTATTTGATAATCAAAATATCCACGGGTGTACTGCCGGTCTAAAGTGTCCAACGGGCACAATATTTCGGCCGCCACCGGGCTAGAACCCACTTCCCTTCGAGCCGCCGTAGCGTGCGGATCTCCGTGCCGGCGCGTTTCCAGGAGCTCAGTCCGTCAGTTCACCTGATGATGGCGCCATGTATGATCGCCGAAATATTGTGCCCGTTGGACACTGTAGACCGGCAGTACACCTGTGGATATTTGATTATCATATATTTTATTCATGCCGCGATACGTGTGGTAAGCAGCCGGACTGTGCGATGAAAGAAGCTATTTTCAGAATGCCAATCAAGTTTGTTTTTCTATGGAGTCATTAAAAAAATTCATGTTACTGCAAAAAGGCAGCATTCATAACGTGCGCAAGATGCGATCCAAATTTTTGCTTCCCTCGTTTCTTTAATGAATATCACCCCGGTACATGTAATTGATCAATTTCAAAAGAATGGAAGTATCGATTTACATACACGACGTCCTCAAGTACGCGTTAGCTACAGTCAAATGTTCAAATGTTTGTTAAGCTTATGGAACTTAACTACGGGGTCATCAGTCCCTAAACTTACAAACTACTTATGAACTACTTACGAACTAGGACGGCACAAATATCCATGCCCGAGGGGGGATTCGAACCCCCGACCGTAGTGACCGTGCTGACCGTGACTGGAGCGTCTCAGTCACCTCGGCCACCGCGGCCGGCTAGCTACAGTCCCTTTTTAAATGTTTGTAGTCCCGAATCTTATCCAATGCTTTTTTTTCTTTGTTTGCTTATATAAATAAATAAAGTAATCTATATGATGTTGCGGTTAATTGTGACGTCAGTGTACATCTACATCAATACTCTGCAAACCACTGTGAAGCGCATGCCAGAGGGTACGTCCCATTGTATTATTAGGGTTTTTCCCCCATTCCATTCACGTAATGAGCGTGGGAAGAATGCTTGTTTAAATGCCTCCGTGCGTGCTGTAATTAATCTAATCGTGTCCTCACGATCGCTACAGGAACAATATGTAGGTGTACGCATGGCCAAGGAGCAGAAAAAATTTCGCTGACGGGTGGAGTCGAATCCGTGACTTTCTCAATACAAATACGATTTTTTACCGCTGAGCCAAAACACCGCTTCTTAACCACGCCTTCGCTGGGGCAGTTGATAAGTTGCATATGGTGATAGATCCGTATCAATCTTGCTTTTATTTTAACGATTGGCCATCTGGAGTTCCCACTTGGGGCACTTTCGTGTCTCACCACGTCCTACATGTACCATAAAGTTGTACGAATTCGGCGATGGCGAGTAGCCGTTCTCTCCTTCTCAGCGTCCTCCGCTACCGGTCGCACCGGCACGGTGGTGGAGGAAGGACGCCGCGTCCCAAACTCACCGCTCTTGGGGAAGCTGACGATCCAGTGGTCGCCGTCGTGGATGGTCATGTCTAGGATGCGGTCCCCGAACTCTGTGTAGTACTTGGGCAGGACCGCGCCGCCGGGCTCGGCCCTGACGTAGCCGGCGCGGAACTGCGAGGTGAAGTCCCTGGCGGCGATGCGGCCCAGCTCGTCGTCCAGCTCGGAGTACCTGAGGCGCGCCATGTCTGCTCGCCGCGCGCTCCTCAGCGCTAGTGCCGCAGCCGCCACTCGCCGGCTCCCATTTGGTCGCGCTCTGCTCTGCTGGCCTTGCTACGCTCGGCCGCACAGCTTCCAGCCTTCTCCGACAACAGACACCCCGGCCTGCGCACTTGCCATCGCTTACGTCACAAAAGCCCTGCTCTCACGGACAGTGATTTGCTGTTTCACTTCGTTGGACAAGCGCATTCGTAACGGTTTCAGGCTCCGACGTCTGCGTCGCTCGCGATCGACAGCGACCAAGGTACGCTCCAGGGCCTGTAGAAAGGGGCCCAGACCAACACGGGGACCATCATACGTGGCAATAACGGATTTTGGTGGGGCTCTGATATTATTTTAAGGTTTGATTCCATTTTCAGGATGGTGCTCAACGACCACACAATGACGAACACACCAGATGTAATGAGCAGCATTGGCCGTCAATGTTTTATCTATAAACAACAGATCGATTTCAATCACATAGTGCTCATCTGAAGGATATACTGAAGATGATCACTATGTGATTGAAATCGATCTGTTGTTTATAAATAAAACATTAACGGCCAATGCTCTCTTTACATCTGGTGGGCTCTGATATGTTGTAGAGCAGCCTTTTTGAACCTTTTCGAATATGCGACCCCTCCCAAAAATAAATATTTTGGCGATCTCTTCCCCCTCTCGAACAGTAACAAAACTCAAAGGAAACAAATTTAACCTTCTTTCCTTTGCTTCAGCGTCCTTTTGAATTGTTTAATGATGTTTTATTATGTATTTTTCGGAACGAAACACATTATCCTATTTTGTGATTTCTGACAGAAAACTATATTTTTCTTAACCCTTTAATGCATGCCTTTTTATTTGAAGCTATATAAATACCAGTATTAATACATAGTGCGTATATTGTGGCAAAAATATTGGAAAAAAACGCACTGACGTGTTTTACGGCCCACTTTATATTGCAGTTTTATAAGTATTTGCAAATGCAGTAAATGAAACAGGCAAAATGAAGTACAGACGACTAAGAAATGAGACTGACAGGAAGTGCAAAACGGCTAAGCAAGAGTGGCTAGAAGGCAAATGCAAGGATGTAGAAGAATGTATAAATAGGGGAAAAATAGATACAGCCTACAGGAAAATAAAAGAAACATTTGGAGAAAAGAAAAATAGCTCTATGAATATCAAGGACTCTGATGGAAAACCAGTTCTCAGCAAAGAAGGGAAAGCTGAAAGGTGGAAAGAGTACATAGAGAGGCTCTATGAAGGAAATGAACTTAGCGGTAATATTGTAGAAAGAGGAGAAGAAGTAGATGAGGATGAAACAGGAGATACTATACTGAGAGATGAATTTGACAGAGCACTGAAAGACCTAAGTCGAAACAAGGCCCCTGGAGTAGATGATATTCCCTCAGAGCTATTGAAATCTCTGGGAGAACCAGCCATGACAAAATTGTTTCACCTGGTGTGTAAAATGTATGAGACACGTGAAGTACCCTCAGACTTTATGAAAAATGTTATAATCCCCATACCAAAGAAAGCAGGTGCAGACAGGTGTGAATACTACAGAACCATCAGTTTAATAAGTCACGGTTGCAAAATATTAACACGAATTATTTACCGAAGGATGGAAAAGCTGGTAGAAGCCGACCTCGGGGAACATCAGTTTGCGTTCAGGAGAAATGTAGGAACACGGGAGGCAATACTCACTTTACGGCTTATCCTAGAAGATAGATTAAGAAAAGGCAAACCTACATTTCTAGCTTTTGTAGATTTGGAGAAGGCTTTTGACAATGTTGATTGGAATAAACTCTTTCAAGTTCTGAAGCAAACAGGAGTAAAATATAGGGAGTGTAAGGTTATTTACAACTTGTACAAAAACCAGACAGTGGTGGTCAGAGTTGAAGGGCATGAAAGGGATGCAGTGGTTGGAAAGGGAGTAAGACAGGGTTGTAGTCTTTCTCCAATGTTATTCAATTTGTACATTGAGCAAGCTATAAAGGAAAGCAAGGAGAAATTTGGTGAAGGAATTAAAGTTCAGGGGGAAGAATTAAAAACATTACGTTTTGCCGACGACATAGTAATTCTGGCAGAGACAGCAAAGGACCTGGAAGAGCAATTGAACGGAATGGACAGTGTGCTGAAAGGTGCATATAAGATGAACATTAACAAGAGCAAAACTAGGGTAATGGAGTGCAGTCTAAGAAAATCGGGTGATGCTGAAGTAATTAGATTAGGTAACGAAGCAATAAAGGAGGTAGATGAGTTCTGTTATTTGGGCAGTAAAATATCAATGATGGTCGCAATACAGAGGATATAAAATGCAGAATGGCAATGGGTAGAAAAGCGTTCTTGAAAAAGAGAAATTTGTTAACATCAAATATTGATTTAAGCCTAAGGAAGTCCTTTCTGAAGGCATTTGTATGGAGTGTTGCCTTGTATGGGAGTGAAACAAGGACGATAAACAGTGCGGATAGGAAGAGGATTGAGGCTTTTGAAATATGGTGCTACAGAAGAATGCTGAAGATTAGGTGGGTGGATCGCGTAACTAATGAGGAGGTACTGAACAGAATTGGGGATAAAAGAAATTTCTGGCATACTTTGACTAAAAGAAGGGATAGATTGGTAGGGCACATTCTTAGACATCAAGGGATTGTAAATTTAGCGTTGGAGGGAAGTGTGTGGGGTAAAAACCGCAGAGGAAGACCAAGAGATGGATACAGTAAGCAGATTCAGACAGATGTAGGTTGCCGTTCTTATGTGAAGATGAAGAGGCTTGCTCAGGATAGGGTATTGTGGAGAGCTGCATCAAACCAGTCTCCGGACTGAAGACCACAACACAACACAAGTATTTGCAAACATTTTGGACCAAAATAATAATCTAAATAATAAAAAATTAATTAATAAGAGTGTCTGAAACCCTTAAAAAAATTGGTAGTGGAGGGATCCTAACCACTGACCTTCAGCGTCATAGTCCAACGCCTTGTCCACTACCCTACGGCTAACAATCAAAAGCTTTACCCTTTAAACTCATACTATTAATGGCCGTTGTTAACTGATGCTAATATGGCATTTTAGACACTAGATTATCATTTATCGTACGAAGAACGATGTGTTTTTGTTAATTCTTCAGTGTGCCATTCCTTTGAAATGACAACGTGTAAATTACAATAAGAAAATCATCAAATACGCAACGCAAGATGGCGTAAGCGACAGAGAGTTCTGGGCGAGGAATGTCACGTGACATCTTCGAACGGCTGGTTTTCGTTAATTAAATGGAGGATAATCATCTTTTTGTTGCTGCTGTTCTTCTTTCTTCCGTGCTTGCTTGGATAAATTGGTTTGGATTTTCCGCCGTATGCAAGACACCTGATTTTTTTATTGTTCCCAAACATGTTTCAGCACATTTTGTGCTATCATCAGTGGGATGATTTATTTTGTCCTGAAATTATGTTTACTATACAATAGTCTTTACAGTTACTTCTAGGTTCATTCGTTATTAAATTTTTTCTTAGGTTATCTGACTATATAAACTATTTCAGTTTAGTTAATATTAGGCCTAGATATATGAGTATCACATTTCTTACATACCTTTTTTACATTAGGCTACATAAAACTCCTTAAGAAGCCTACTTATTCGTTGTTTTTTGGTATAAACTTGTCATCTGCAAACATAACACACAGTTAACGATTTCTTGCTTTCTATTTTTCGGTCCGAGAAAAACGCGTTATTTCTGTATATTACTTACGATTCTTTTCCTTTTCTGTTGTAATTTGCTTGTTGCTGTTGGTTTGAATGTGTATGTCACACGTTTTCCACGTTTTTCGTGCTATGCATTACGCCAGTGGTAATATTTGGCGTATGAATACAGCTGGAAGCTGTTCATTTGTTCTTTTGGTGTTTTGTTTTTGAAGAAGTTGCGCGCGAAATACGAGTGTTTACTGTTTGTGTCGTGTTATATTCGTCTGTTGATGGGGAACGTTGGAGTGAAAACAGTATTGTGGATGTGTGTACTTCTTGTTTGCATTTCGTATGTGCATATACACCTGGCTGTGTGTGTGTGTGTATGTGTGTGTGTGTGTGTTTGTTGGTATTTTCGTTTTAATTTTTGTTTCTGAGGCGGATGTGATGTGTGTTAGTGGAGTGTTTATGTGGGTTTTTGTGTGTGTCTGACAGGGATTAGGGATAGGAGTGAGTGATCAGAGTATTTTTATGAAGACTATTTGTACATCTCCTCTATTGTGCTAAATAGTGTTTTGTTGCAGAGTGAAGTGTATTCATTGAGTACAGTTTTTCCTTGTGCTATTGCGTTTTGTATGTGGTAGTTTTCCTCTATTGTCAATCTATGGTATAAACTATTGCTGGTCTTAAGAACTTTTAGGTCTTTCTCTATGTTTGTGGGGTGGTGATTTTCTGATATTAGATGGTCTGCAAAGGTTGAGTGAGAACTGTTACTTTTTAGTGCTCTTAAGTGTTCAGTGTATCTGGTTCTGAAGTTCCTGCATGTTTGTCCCACATATACAGCCTGGCAGCAGTTACATGTTAATTGGTAGATGCCAGATTGGTTGTATTTGTCAATATTGCCTGGCTTTTGGGTCATTCTGTTTTGTATTGTGTTGTTTGTTCTGTATCCTATATTGAGTCCTTGTTTTTTTAATATGTTTCCTATTCTGTGTGTGGTTTTATTGTTGTATGTCATTATGTGCCATTTGTTGTTCCCTGTTTGTTGATTTTCTGTGCACTGTGTTTGGTTTGGCTGTGTTTGGATGTTGTGGTTTTGTGTTGTCTGCTTCTGAATTTTGTTGTGTAATCTATCTATTCTCTTTGTGTTATGCCATTCTCATGTGCGATTTGTTTTATTGTGTTTAATTCTGTTGTGTAGTCTTTTTTATTCATGGGAACTCTGTTCGGTCTGTGAAGCATATATCTGAAACTGGATTCTTTGTGTGTGATTGGATGATTAGAGTGATGATGTATGATTGTGCTGGTCACTGTTGCCTTTCTGTAAATGCTAAATTCATGTTTGTTGTTTCTCTTGTGTATTGTGAGGTCAAGGAAATTTAGTTTCTGATCTGTTTCTGTCTGCATGGTGAATTGTATGTGTGGATTGATGGTGTTTATGTCATTGTGCAGTTCGTTTATGCGTGTCTGTGGTTCATCTACTAGGCAAATTATGTCATCTACATATCTGTACCAATATTGTATCTTGTATTGTTTTGGCTTTACAATTTTGTCAAATATTTGTTTTTCAATGTGGTTCATGAATATGTCAGCAAGGAGGCCACTTATTGGTGATCCCATTGGTAGCCCTTCTTGTTGGGAATAGAATTTATTATTGAAACTGAAATAATTTTGTTCTGTGATAGGTTTGAGAATGGTTGATATTTCTTGTATGTGTGCTGCAGGCATGTCTCCTTGTGACTGTACGTGTCTTTCAATTATGTGGATGGTTTCTTGTGTTGGGATGTGTGTGTACATTGAAGTTACATCGAATGAGATTAGTGTTGCTGTGTCTGGTATTGTTTCATTTTTTAACTTCTCTATTAGAGCATCTGAGTTTTTTAGATTTCTATTTTCTGTGTATTTGTATGTTTTCTGTAGTAGATTATGTGTTTGTTTGGCTAGTTGGAAAGTTGGTGAGTTTGTGCAAGCTATCACAGGGTGTATCGGGATCTGTGGTTTATGAAGTTTTAGTAATGATTTTAAAGTGGGAGCCTTGGGATTTTTTTGTATCATTCTTTTGATCTGCAAATCAGTGAAAATTGAAACTTTTCAAAGTCTTGAAAAACAAATATTTGACAAAATTGTAAAGCCAAAACAATACAAGATACAATATTGGTACAGATATGTAGATGACATAATTTGCCTACTAGATGAACCACAGACACGCATAAACGAACTGCACAATGACATAAACACTATCAATCCACACATACAATTCACCATGCAGACAGAAACAGATCAGAAACTAAATTTCCTTGACCTCACAATACACAAGAGAAACAACAAACATGAATTTAGCATTGACAGAAAGGCAACAGTGATCAGCACAACCATACATCATCACTCTAATCATCCAATCACACACAAAGAATCCACTTTCAGATATATGCTTCACAGACTGAACAGAGTTCCCATGAATAAAAAAGACTACACAAAAGAATTAAACACAATAAAACAAATCGCACATGAGAATGGCATAACACAAAGAGAATAGATAGATTACACAACAAAATTCAGAAGCAGACAACACAAAACCACAACATCCAAACACAGCCAAACCAAACACAGTGCACAGAAAATCAACAAACAGGGAACAACAAATGGCACATAATGACATACAACAATAAAACCACACACAGAATAGGAAACATATTAAAAAAACAAGGACTCAATATAGGATACAGAACAAACAACACAATACAAAACAGAATGACCCAAAAGCCAGGCAATATTGACAAATACAACCAATCTGGCATCTACCAATTAACATGTAACTGCTGCCAGGCTGTATATGTGGGACAAACATGCAGGAACTTCAGAACCAGATACACTGAACACTTAAGAGCACTAAAAAGTAACAGTTCTCACTCAACCTTTGCAGACCATCTAATATCAGAAAATCACCACCCCACAAACATAGAGAAAGACCTAAAAGTTCTTAAGACCAGCAATAGTTTATACCATAGATTGACAATAGAGGAAAACTACCACATACAAAACGCAATAGCACAAGGAAAAACTGTACTCAATGAATACACTTCACTCTGCAACAAAACACTATTTAGCACAATAGAGGAGATGTACAAATAGTCTTCATAAAAGTACTCTGATCACTCACTCCTATCCCTAATCCCTGTCAGACACACACAAAAACCCACATAAACACTCCACTAACACACATCACATCCACCTCAGAAACAAAAATTAAAACGAAAATACCAACAAACACACACACACACACACACACACACATAGCCAGGTGTATATGCACATACGAAATGCAAACAAGAAGTACACACATCCACAATACTGTTTTCACTCCAACATTCCCCATCAACAGACGAATATAACACGACACAAACAGTAAACACTCGTATTTCGCGCGCAACCTCTTCAAAAACAAAACACCAAAAGAACAAATGAACAGCTTCCAGCTGTATTCATACGTCAAATATTACCACTGGCGTAATGCATAGCACGAAAAACGTGGAAAACGAGTGACATACACATTCAAACCAACAGCAACAAGCAAATTACAACAGAAAAGGTAAAGAATCGTAAGTAATATACAGAAATAACGCGTTTTTCTCGGACCGAAAAATAGAAAGCAAGAAATCGTTAACTGTTTGTTATGTTTGCAGATGACAAGTTTGTACCAAAAAAACAACGAATAAGTAGGCTTCTTAAGGAGTTTTATGTATCCTAATGTAAAAAAGGTATGTAAGAAATGTGATACTCATATATCTAGGCCTAATATTAACTAAACTGAAATAGTTTATATAGTCAGATAACCTAAGAAAAAATTTAATAACGAATGAACCTAGAAGTAACTGTAAAGACTATTGTACAGTAAACATAATTTCAGGACAAAATAAATCATCCCACTGATGATAGCACAAAATGTGCTGAAACATGTTTGGAAACAATAAAAAAATCAGGTGTCTTGCATACGGCGGAAAATCCAAACCAATTCAATGGAGGATGTCATATCTCCGTTATTTTTGCAGATATCTCTCAAACGATACGAGATATGAAAAAACCAAAAGGGAACAAAGCTGTATAGAATTTTCTCCTCTACAAATTCTGTTATTCAATTTTCGCGTCAGATGAATAGTTAAGCAGTTATTTTCATTTAAATTTCTAGCTGTCAAAAGACGATCGCAAAGGCCCCCTTTTAGTGTTACTACCGTAACCTAAAGTGGGCCAAATTTCCTTAAAATTATTATGTACTACTAGAAACAAAATGTTCACAGCTGGTCAGCTATATAGTGCTTCCATGATGTACCCGATGCAGTAAATGTCATAATTATGCCTCTCAACTTTCCAGAAAGTATCATAATGCAACAGTAGTATGTGATTGACTAGTTTTACATGGCAAAGGAGGAATTCTAATGTAAACAAACGCACATTTATGAGTAACTCAATGCAGCTAACTGTCGAAATGATATCATAAACACGCCCTTCTGTCAAAAATGTGAAGGTCGGTGGTTCGATCTCCGCCAGGTCCTATGATTTTAAAAATAAAAAAGCTCCCATGCTGCAGGTACAGTCTTCGGGTGTTCTCCGTATTTTTTTTTTTTTTTTTTTTTTTTTTTTTTTTTTTTTTTTTTTTTAACCAGAATAGCCCGACATTTTTCCATTTTATTTTACAGAGTATCAACAAACAGTGTACATTGCGTGAAATTAGTAAGAAATATTCAATTTTGCCGTAGTCATTTAATTTTCACGTCATTATTACAAAATCTTACTCGCTATCGCCTGCATCGCTTCCTACTCTACAATAGAAATCCGGATGATATTCATCGTAAAACTACACTCATTTATTTTGTATCAATTCAGTGCACCTACTTTTTCAATGATGCTCAGATACGCATGGTTCGCATCAAAGTTAACGGATGAAAGAGAACACTTTTTAATGTAAATGAACTTTTCTGGTATCGCTCTTCAAAACTCCGTGCGCCTACAAGACAGTAGCTTTTACGAAATGTACTTGGTACTGTAAACTGTTGTGTTTCGGTAGCTCTTACGAAAATTGTCATCCAGATTGCTGTTGTGGCATAGCAAGTGATGCAGGCGATAGCGAGTAAGATTTTGCAATAATGACGTGAAGATTAAATTACTACAGCAAAACTGAATGTTGTTTATTAATTTCTTCACCAAGTACACTGTTTGTTGATATTGTGTAAAATATAATAGGGAAAAAAGCACGGAGAACACGCGAACACGGCACCTCCAGCGTGGTAGCTGCACACCTTAACCACTACCAACGCTCACTTGATTGGAACATGCCTAACGTTACGTGTCTTACATCGCGCAGTGAACTTGAGCATCAATTTTCTCGAATACCAAGGCCCGTCGCTGAAAATGCGGATAGCCTCATACTGAGGTTACGTCCCTCCACAACATTTCCAAGGCCCATCAAAATCCGTTCTTTACACTTCTTATGGTTTCCTTGTGAGAGCCGTACCAAGAGGGGGGGGGGGGGGTGCATTCCGCACTGTATCACTGTATTCCAGCTCCGTGAGGGTGACTAAACTTGCTGCTAGGACTGCTGACATAATATCTAAATGTCATTTTTTCTGGAAATATATCGGTATATAACGGTGATATTATTTTCAAAGACTAGCGACTCGCCTGGCTTCTCAAGGAACACGATTAAACACAATGCATACTATGCGGATACAATCCTCAGCATGTTAAACCATATTTAAAAACTAATTATCACAGTGTAACGTATATTTAAAAGTTTACGGACCGAATGTATAAACATTGCCGCTGACTGTACATCAAATCTGACGTTAGTTCAGAAATTAAACTCTGTTCAGGACTCCGCTCTATTTATAACGCTAAACCAAGCTGGTTCTACGTTGATCAGAGTCAGCAAGGAAGATGCTTGGCAACACCGCTAAAATGGCGTATCCACTTGATAATTGCGCTATGAACCCAGATATTAATGGATACACAATATTTATTATCGAAGCTTTCACGTTATAAAGATGGAAGTAAGCAAAGAGAAAAAAAAGCTGTACTGAAACTGCTCCCAACACGAAAAAAGATTTATTTTTAGAAATCGATTTGGGGCGATATAAGAAAACAGAACAAAGGGAAAAAACGAACAAAGTTACTACGACCTAGAAGGCAGAGGCGTGGAAAGAAGTTTACGTTGATATTAATGCGCACAGTATCGGAACAGAGTTTGAAATTTGTTTATGAGAATATTAATAAAAGTACAACGAAAGCACTTGGACATGAACGATATTATTTTTAGACTCTTTAGAAATTATTACGGGACATTTACATCTTTCAGTTAGCTCTGCATATTAGATACAATAATGTGAAATATAGTTTTGTTGCCCAACAGTAGCCTAGAATGCTCTGAAAACGGACAGTGTGCTTAAATAATGCAATGGTGTGTATGGTATGGTAGTGTTCTTCTAAGTAATACTGTAGTAAATAAATACTGCAACCAGCCACAAGATCGTGAACTTTATTTGATCATGGATGGAGTTCAGATGTCTTAAAAAGTCTTGCAAGTTATCTTCCCCATGGGGACGTACTGCAAATAAAACCGAAGGAGGCCACAAAAAATACAGAAGAAGAAGAAACCTTTAACTCGATGGCTTTCCTGCCATATGTTGGTAGGCTCTCGTCAAAAATAGGACGGATTCTCAGCAGACACAAAGTGAAAGTGATTTTTCGTCCTCCACCCTAGACAGCTGCACTCTTGGGCTCCGTCAAAGATGATTTGCTGCTCCGAAAATCCGGAGTTTACAAAATTCCATGTGAATGTGGCCTTTGTTACATCGGACAAACAACTCGTACTGTCCATGAAAGATGTACAGAACACAAAAGGAACACACGACTTTTACAACCTAACAAGTCGGCAGTGGCAGAGCACTGCATTGACACTGGTCACAGTATGCTGCATGACAACGTTGGAATTTTGGCAACGACATCATCTTTTTGGGATTCAATAGTGAAGGAGGCAATTGAAATCCGCTTGACGACGAATTTAATTAATAGAGATACTGGTTTCAATCTAGATAAATCATGGAATCCGGCACTTTCTGTAATAAACTCACAAAGAAGTCGTCACAGTGCGGTTCACAGTGATACATCGACATTCCAACACGATCGACCTCTGAGTCATAGATTTAACTCGTGCATTATGCACGTCTTTGCCGTCGACCAACATCTCTGACGCATATGTATCTGTGGCAGCATGCGCAGTTGCGCGGTACGCGAGTATAAAGGGCCGAAGCGAGCACTGGAGCGTCAGTCATCAGTCAGTTCTACACAGTCAGTCAGTAAGTTCCAGTAGCGATGTCAAGTAGGACAGACCTCCGGAGCAGCAATAGCTCGGCCGAGACAGCCGCCTCGGCCGGGCGGGAGGCGCCGGCCTCCGTCCGGTTGGGCTTGCCCAGCCGGTGGCCCCGCTGGCCGCTTCCACTACGACGACCCGGCAAAGGACGACGGACCAAGGCGGCGGATCGACAACTCGCAACGAACAGGACCAAGAGATGGACTACACTGCGGAAATTGAAGACCTCCAAGGAGTTGAAGAAGACATGCAGCCCGATCGGCGCGCAACGCGTTCCGTGGCTGCAAAATGCC
Source organism: Locusta migratoria (assembly GCA_026315105.1). NCBI lineage: Eukaryota > Metazoa > Arthropoda > Insecta > Orthoptera > Acrididae > Locusta > Locusta migratoria. Next base: position 421,223,458 of record CM048746.1, on the reverse strand, counting down.
GACGCAAACGTGAGGACCAAGCACAGTCGTCGGAACAACGCGACGGCACCGACGAGCAATATCGGCTCCCGCCCTCGAAAAAGCAGGCGAAGAGGACGCAGCTTTTCGCGAAGCCCCAGATTGAAGTCCAGCATCGGTATGCCCCGATCGACAGAGCACCAAATGAAGACGCCAACACTACTGGCGGACCACGACCTCTTGAAGGCGGAGAAGACTTGCGGCAGACCCTGCAACAACAAAGTCGGCAGGAAAGGATTCCGCCGATAATAATGCAGTTCACGGGGGAATACCGTCAACTGTATGGATGGCTTGAGCAAAATTTGCAAAAGCCCTTCCACCTGAAACGGAGTGGCGGCGACAATCTTAAAGTAGTGACTACGACCATAGAAGATTACACTACGGTGAAAACTATGACGGAGCAGCAACAGATACCGTGCTACACGTTTCCGACGGCGCGCCCGCATATAATTAAAGCGGTGCTTCGAGGCATTGTTGCATCACTGACTAACGCCGATCTCAAAGAAGAATTACATCGCTTGGACTTCGCTGCGACCGTCGTTGACGATCTGCACATCCCGGGCACCAAACTGCCGACCGGGTTGCGTGTCGTTGTATTACCCGACACCCCCAAAAACCGAGAAATCTTCCAGCTGAAGCGGTTGTACGGACTGGTGATTACTGTTGAAAAACTCCGACGGACCCGCGGCGTCACGCAGTGCTACCGGTGCCAGGGATTTAACCATGTTGCAAAACACTGCAACATGCCTCTCTGCTGTGTTAAGTGTGCCGGCCCTCACGAAGGCAAGGATTGCCCTGTACCGATGGACAAACCTGCAAAGTGTGGACTCTGTGGGGGAGACCACCCCGCCAGCTACAGGGCATGTCAGAAGCACAAAGATGCAAGTCGGCGAATGCGGGGACTGCCACCTCTCCGCGCCAAGGACCGGACAAATACGGGCTCTGCCAGCAGAAGCAACATGATCAGCACCATGGCATCTGACGACATCGCACGAGAACGAATTCCCCTCATGCGGCGACGTGCAGCGCGCGTCCAGCCAGGCGTCACAGCAGCGCAAGTCCTTCGTGGCGACGCAGTCCCTACATCCCCAGCTGCTGCAGACGTCATCCTTGACCCCGCAGAGTTCCCGGCTCTTCGAAGCCGTCGTGTTACAGCTCCGGAATCACGACAGCTGCCACAACAGACTCAGGACCTCTCTGCCACCGCTGACCTCATGAAGATGTTGATGAAGGCTATTTCTGACTTGTGTACTTTACTGCACAACTTGCCTGAAGCGATAACCTCGACCATCCGAAGCGCCATTTTGGCTATCAGCGATGCTGCCCTGCCTCATCATGGCTAGAGTACGCCGCCTCGACAAACTTCGCATTGCCACATACAATGCGACTAGCATATATCATGATCTCCGTGAAGTGTGACACTTCCTTGAAGATGAAAACATAGACATTCTGTTGGTTTCTGAAACTCATCTGAAGCCGGACCTGAGAGCCAACATCGCCAACTTCTGTTGTTATCGCACGGACAGACTGACGGCGGGGAGAGGAACTGCGATATACATCAAGCGATCGATTAAACACTATGAGGCACCTGTACCTGTGATGCGCACCATCGAAGCCACGGCTGTTGCTGTTGACACCACGGTGGGAACTGTCACCTTTGTGGCTGTTTACCGCACTCCCAAGCGATCGTTGGATGTCGCAGATGCAAGAGTACTACTCGGTATCAGAGGAAAACTCTTCATTGCTGGAGATCTGAACTGTAAACATGCAACATGGAACTCGCGGACCACGACGATCAGCGGTCGCCGCTTGTTGCAAGTTATTGAGCAATTTGAAGCCTACGCCTGCGGCCCTGATGAGCCAACCCACTTTCCATCCCATGGGAACCCTGACGTGCTGGACATCGCCATAACAAAGGGACTCAAACAATTCATGACTGCGGATGTTCGGCATGTGCTTAACTCTGCCCACATCCCCGTCATCTTCAACCTGGCTGTGACACCTGACGAAACTGAACCCAAGCTCGATCTTCGGTGGACTGACTGGGAGCGGTATAGGGCAAGTGTACTGCCGTTCCTTGAGCCGGACCAGGAGGTGCATACCGTGGACGTCGACGCCGCGATCGACGAGTTCAACGCAGTAGTCACTGCTGCACTCCAGTCGACCACCCCACCTGCTAGACGGAAGATTCTCCGCCGCCCTGGGCTACCTGCCGACGTCCTGGACTTAATCCGAGTCCGCAATCGACTCACTAAGGAGTGGCGATTGACCCGCAATCCTGCTCTGAAACGGCGAGTTAATCAACTGAGGCGCGACATTAAGGCAGCTATTATAGCATACAGGAATGAAGAATGGGCTGCCAAACTTCGCTCCTTCACCCCTGATGCCAACGCCTGGGATACCGTTCGTTTCTTCACGAAACGCAAGAATACGATCCCACCACTTGAGAGGCCGACAGGAGAAGCTTTTACTCCGCTTGCCAAAGCCAACGCTCTCGCGGACGTCTTCTCCCCATCAACGAACCGATGGATTAGGATCACACTAGAACTGTGGAAGACAATATCGCGGCCTACCTCGCTGCGGATGCTGTGGGAGAGGTCAACCCACTGACGCTCATCACGCCTCATGAAGTACGGACTGCCATCCGAGGGCTACCCACCAACAAGGCTCCAGGGTCTGATGACATCTCTGGGAAGGCGCTGAAGGAATTGCCACACGAAGCCCACAACCATCTAGCCACTGTGTTTAATGCTATACTTGTCAAGCAGACCTATCCTTCTGCCTGGAAGCACGCTATTGTGGTCCCGCTACCGAAACCGGGGAAGAACAGGAGAATGCCGCAGAATTACAGGCCCATTAGCTTACTCCCTCAGCTGAGCAAGCTGTTTGAACGGCTGCTGTTGCGTCGCCTTCAGCGCTTAATGGACCAGCGACGACTACTCCCTCCTGAGCAATTCGGTTTCAGGAGTGGTCACTCCACCACCTTACAGCTAGTTCGGGTCGTCGAGGACATCACCCTAGCCTTCAACTATAAAGAGTATTGTGGCGCGATATTTTTGGACGTCTCCAAGGCTTTTGACAGCGTCTGGCACCGTGGACTTCTCTGGAAAATGCATCTCCTTGGTTTTCTGCGCACTGTTGTGCTGCTGCTTGCATCCTATCTACAGGGACGAACCTTTGCTGTGCGCATCGACGACTGTCTATCGACCATCAGACCCATCGAAGCTGGAGTACCACAGGGCTCCGTCCTCGGACCCGTCCTGTATACCTTGTACACTTCGGACCTGCCCAAGTCGCGCAGAGTTGAGCGGGCTATCTATGCCGATGACACTGTCATCTACACGAGAAGTCGATGGCCGGTAGCCATGCACCGACGACTACAGGACGCTTGCGCCACCATTGAAGACTGGTCAAGAAAATGGAGACTTCAATTCGATGCGCAGAAAAGTCAAGCTATCGTCTTTACCAGACGGAAGCCTCCGGAAGTGCCACGCCTCCAGCTCTTCGGGGAAGCGATTGAATGGACGAATTCCGTCACATATTTGGGGGTCATACTTGACCGCAAACTCATCTGGCAACAACAGATCACCGCGGTACAGCGTAAGGTTAACCAACGACTTGGGGCACTATACCCCCTACTGAATCAACGCTCTGCATTGTCTGTGGAAAACGGACTGCTCCTCTACCGCAAGTACGTCCGCCCTGTGATGGACTATGGTGGTGCAGCATGGGGCAATGCCGCTGCCCGCCACATGCATCGCCTGCAACAATTGCAGAATAAGGCCTTAAGAAGAGTCTACCATGTACATCCTCACTTCCCCTCACGATATCTCCATGAGGCAGCTAACGAACCTCAAGTGATTGACCGCCTCCAAGCTGCAGCCAGGAAGATGTACGAGAAAGCCTCAGCTTCTGTCAATGACCTCATCAGGAATCTTGGAGTCCCAAGTGATGAAAGGGACAAATATAAAAAGCCCGTTGCCCTCCTGTTTAGGTAACCTCAGGTAGGGCACTCCGACGCCCCCTCACATTGAAGGCAATACAGATACACCACAAATAAAGATGACATACATCCAACCCTGCAGTTCCTTTCTATGCAACACACAGCTTTAGTAGTCAATGCCCCTTCGGTAAATACTACGTTCACCACGACTGCATGTCATGAAGATGTGGACCGGTCGGAGCGTCAGTCTTTCGGCTCCTTCTGCACACAGCCGAAATATTAGAAGAGGAAAGAGAATTCTTGCGGCTGCACACCCGAAACTTAATGGAGCAGTCTTTGCGCCGCCAAAACCTGAGGAGTTTATATAACAGTTTGTACCACAATTTTTCTTACAAATATTATGTTTTGCGGTTTTGGTGCGGGTGGTGATGTTCCTGTTGTTGATGATGGTGGTTTTGGTTGTGGTGGTGTTGGAAAAGAGAGGGTGGCGGAGGGGGTTGACAAGTTGAATCTCCGAACCGGATGATAAACTAAATAGCTACACCATTGCATATTTCGTCAATAATAATGTGCAATAATTCGTGATTAACAATATTATAGCAAAGCTTGAAGGTTGTGCAACATGAGCTCTGTTCAAAAAATTTCGGGATATTCTTCACAAAACTTTCTGCGCTTTCCTTTTACTTATTCCGCATGGTCTCCTTCGAAATAGTCTCTTCCACGATTGGTACACTGCTCGCAGTATATATAATGGAAGCAGCAGGGGACCTGTAAGACTTGTATGGAGAATGCCAGACATCGTTTCTGTTTCAGTTGATAAGCTTCTGTCGCAATTGAATAAGACGCCGCTTGTGGCAAACGGTATCAGAGCATTTTGAAAATCCAGAAATAACGAATCAACTTGACAACCCCTATCGATAACGCTGGTTGCTTCATGAGCATAAAATATATTTGTGTTGTGTGAGAACAATATTTTCTGACCCCGTGCTTACTATGTGTTAGCAGTATTAAGAATATTGAGGGGTTTGCTAGTCTTATAGAATGTAAAATGAAACAAATGTAGTACTCAACAAATTTTTTATTTTGTTTCAGTGACATTAATCACAGTTATTTACAAGTTTCTCTTATGCTAGTTCTTTATATCGATATTATAATAATAATAATTTCGTGAGGCTCATTGGCCTGGTGCAAGTCTTTCAATTGGACGCCACTTTGGTGACTTGCGTGTCCCTAGCGTACCCCAGTTACCCAACCGGGGAAAGGGGACCTACAGCTTAACGTGGAATCCGAACCACGTGTCGTTCCTGGCGACTCCTCACATCGTTGAGAGGTGAAGGATGGGTTAAAGTGCAGACTGAAAAAGATCCCAGGTTCGACGGGGTTTTGAACCCGCGACCTTTTGGTTTCCAGTCGACCACTTTACCCCAAGACCACCGGGCCTGACTATATCGATATTAATAACACTTAGACTCCCGCTGATCCGGCTATTCCTGGCATATATTGGGGCCGAATAAGAAGACGTGTCGAATTACTGAGAGTACGGATACCAATACGAATTTACAGGTAGATGTTCACTACCCTCCCTATGTTTAGAAACACCTAGTAATTATAAGACAATGGAAGGGAAATGCAGTATAAAAATGCATTTTTGTTTCCAAATGTTTATTATGCTCAAATAATACATAGGAAGAAGCAAGAATTAAATTTTCGATTCCTCAAAACAGCCACCCTTTGCTTTCATCACTGTCTTGTACATTCTCGTCACTGCGTCAGTTTTGCCAAGCTTTCAGTTGGAATTAATCTCCATTCTTGCTGCAGGACCTCCCACAACTGTGTCCCACTCATGATTTCCCGTTTTCGGGTCGTCCTCTTCAGTTCATCTCATAGCAGCTCGATTGGGGGCGGCCATTCCATGTTTTTCAATATTTTACGAACCTCTAGAGACTTCACATATTTCTGACACAAACGAGACGTGTGTTTCGGGTCGTCTTGCTGCAAGACAAACCCTTTCCCAACAGACGCAAACCAGATATCTTAGCATGTCGCTGGAGAATGGCATGATAATCCTGTTGGTTAATTTTTCCATCTATTTTGCAAATCTCCAACTTTATTTCCTCCAAAGGATCCCCATACCATCACAGAACCCTCTACATATTTACAGTAGGAATTACGCACTGAGGATTCAAGCGTTTATGGGGTAAACGCCGTAGAAATTGACGGCGTTTACTTCCAAATATTTCTAACTTTGATTCATCAGTGAATAAGACTCTTTCCCAATCCCCCGCTGTCCATTGTTGGTATGTCTTAGCCTACTGAAGTCTTTTATTCTTGTTAACAGAGCGCAACAGTGGTTTACTTGTTGCTATATAACCTCGGAGGTTGTTGTCTGTCAGGCGTCGTCTCACTGTTGACTCACTCACTGGTGTATCCCTCGTTGCGTTTAAATGTTCAAATGTTTGTATAGTCTATGGGACTCAACTACGGGGTCATCAGTCCCTAAACTTACAAACTACTTAAGAACTACTTACGAACTAGGACGGCACAAATATCTATACCCGAGGGGGGATTCGAACCCCCGACCGTAGTGGCCGTGAAGACCGTGACTGGAGCGCCTTAGTCCCCTCGGCCACCGCGGCCGGCCGTTGCGTTTAGTTCAGTAGTCAATTCACATAGATCACTTCCATCTTGATCGGAAGTGATACGCACCATGGTGTTTCCGAACTTATGGTGGAGAGTGTATATCAAAGAGATTGCTCTATTTCTAGAAGCAGTGCACTGTAGTTCACTGAAATGTGAAGAGTTACAAATGATTTGAAAAAAAGCATGGGTCATTTTCGTTTTCAAGAAGGATCATCCAGTAGATGACCTATATCTCTGACGTCGGACTGATGAACCGGCATGCTCGTATTTTTGTTGCTATAACGTTAGTGTGGATCTCTGAAGAACTCCTGGCTGTAGGAAAAGGAAGACAGCATCCACGAAGGTGCCCGCATCTACTGGATTTTAGGTCTCGAATACGAGCAGGGAGAGCTACGTTTGACAAGATGGCTTACTTCGGAATCTATTTCTACGTAGCAGACTTTCCGTCTCCAGAAATAACGTAATACGCGAGCAAAAGCAGCCATTTTTTTGTTCTCCCCTAATAACATTCTTTTGAGCAAGGTCTTGTTTGCAACACAATCATGAACTTAAACTATATAGCCTTCACAAGCTTCTACGATGTACAGGAGGTCATTATTTCATTATCCTCTTCAACTATTATATCCAGTAATCATGTGAATTTAGAGACCGGTTCTTGCATTATGGGCCGGCCGCAGTGGCCAAGCGGTCTGCGGCGCGCCAGTCACAGTCTGCACGACCGCTACGGTCGGGGGTTCAAATGCTCCCCTCGGGCATGGATGTTTGTGTCGTCTTTAGTTTATGGTAGTTCATAAGTAGTTTGAATTTTAGGGACTGATGACCCCGCAGTTAAGTCCCTTAAGCTTAACAAACATTTGAACATTTCTTGCATTATGAACAGGAAGGTAAATTACTCCACCGTTGTTGGCCTATTTTTGATATTTACCAATTTATGTAAACAATCTTCTTGGTTACTAAAACTTTTTAGGGCCTCGAGAAACTCGCAGTTTTCTATTCTGTTGTTGTTCAATACATTGTCATCTTGAAATAATCACAGAAAATCTATAAATTTCATAGTTACGTATCATTATCGTAATTTATTTGGAATTTTGGAGTATGAAAACACTGCAGACCTTGCTTATCTATATATGTTTTCCTCTTTCTTCCTTATTCTTATAACAAGGGTTGTATGAAATAAAACTGGAATATTTGATATCAATAAAGTGCGTTTTTGAATGTGACCCAGAGTTTATATTGCATGTAAATCTATAGTTTTGTTCCGATATTGATGAAAGTTAGCACACTCTACGTTAAAAACAAGAGGAATGTCACTGTCTGTATAAAATTTCGTTCGGTGCGTGGTGGACGGTACTTAATTCACGGAATTTTACAAAATGCATAGTTTTGCTCCAATCATTATAAATTTTTGCACCCTTGACTTTTGTTGTTGTTGTTGGTTTTGAGGGGACTAAACATGACTTTTAAACCATGAGGAAGATAACTGGGTAGATAAATGTTTGTATGGTACATGACAGAGGGTACCTTGTAGAAAACTTTGCCGAGAGAGGGAAAGGTGGAAACGAACAAAGAGATGGGAGAGAAAGAGCTGGATGCAGAAAGGGGGGGGGGGGGGGGGGAGTGGAGGGGATGTGGACTACGAGAGTGTAGGATAAATAAACACCCTGGCAACGCCGGGTTTACAGCTACTTTACGATACATCTTGAAAATCAGCATGGAGTCTGCCTTACTGGGATACGAAATAATGTATATTGAAACTGAAAAACGGCCCGCACAGCGTTGTCATCAGAGTAAGGCCGCATCGCAGAAAGAACCCATCACAAGGCCATGATGACAATAGAAACTCTGTAGAAGAAATGTAGATGACGCGGCGTGCCTATTGTCCATGATCATTTAGAAAGGAACGGTCGACTCACTCTTCACGGTGCGATTAACAATTGATTCATTCCAAAGAGAAAAAGAGAGAGAGATGAAGTCTGCAGATGTCACAGTTTTTCATAATCGTGCAGCTATGCAATTAAATTTATTTTCGTTAAATCAAGAATGCAGAACCTTTATTTGTAGACTGTTGGTGGGAAGTACGCAGTCTATAATTCGTCTTGTGATGAACTGATCTTACATCCTATAGAGGATTATTCGATATGAAATTACAGGAAATTTGCAGATAGCTTCAGATAAAATGATAAGCTAAAATTAAAAACTTCAGTAAGTAAAAAGTCTTACAAGATATAACTTTTAACTTTAAAGATCTTGATTTGTATCTTTATATATAAAAATGTGTTGGTTTGTGCGTGTTTGAAAATCTCAAAGTTCTTCGCCGATTGAGCTCCAAATTTGTCACCACGTTTCACTGTAACACAGGAAGGTTTTTAGATACCTATATATTTAATATATTACACATAATACATAAGACATTTTGAGATTTCAGTGACAACTTTCTACATTGTTAAAATTTATATAAATTCGTATATGAGATATATTTAAAAAATAGGTATGTAAGTGACTGAGTTAATTTGGCCATCGCTGCCAACTTCAGCACACTTGGTCGCCGCTGCCTTATCTATAGTTTCACCGTTTACTAGACAAGGATATCACGTGCAAAATAGAATTGAGATGTATATTCAACTGCTTAGTTTATGACTTGTCAAGTAAAATCTTCAAAATAGTAAGTAATTGAGTTTTCAAAGAGCGGTCAAGAGATTTTGGCAACATCAGCCGCTGCCGCAAGTGAAATTTTACCGAAATCATTATACAAATACATCAACAGCGTTCAAGTTTTATATTTTTTTTTAACGAGGACGTAAAGTTAGGAAGCTTTTAATTGTTTTACATTTTATGTGAACGCTGGGGAAGGCTAAATGGCAGGCATGTTTTTCTAAGGAATTTTAAGTACCTGATGATGCGTCTACAGGATGCGAAACCGGCAGTGCTTTTTTAAAATAAAGTTAATTGCAGTCGAAGCGGATTTGGTCTCAAACTGAAAACATTTGGCTGCGGATGCCCGAAATTCAAGATGACATGCTTGAAACAGACGTGATATTTGGCGTTCCCCAAGGAAGTGTTATTGGGCCCCTACTGTTCCTTACTTTTATAAACGATTTAGGAGACTATCTGAGTAGCTCCCTTAAACTGTTCGCAGATGATGCTGTCACTTATCGGTTAGTAAAGTCACCAGGAGTTCATAAATAACTATAGAATGATTTAGTTACATACCTGCATGGTGCAAAAACTGGCAATAGACCCTTAATAATAAGTGTGAATTCATCCATATGATCACAAAAAGAAACCCATTAAACGTCATTTACACGATAAATCAGCCAAAACTACAGGCCGTAAATTCAACTAAACACCTAGGAGTAACAGTTACAAACAAATTAAAGTGGAAAGACCACATAAAAATATTGTAGGGAAAGCGAAAGAAAGACTACGTTTCGTTGGCAGAACACATAGAAGATGCAACAGTTCTACTAAAGAAACTGCCTACACTACACTTGTACGTCCTATTTTGGAGTATTGTTGCGCATTGTGGGATCTCCACGAACTGGGACTGACAGAAGATTTAGAGGAGGGAAGCTCATTTATCGCGATATTGAGGATTTAGAGAAGGGCAGTTCATTTATAGCGATATAGAGGAGAGAATCACGGAAATTATGCACGAGTTGGGGTGGAAATAATTAAAACAAAGGCATTATTCGTTGCGACGAGATCTATTTGCGAAATTTCTTTCTCCAACTTTCTCTTCCGAATGCGAACATGTTTTGTTAGCGCCCACCTACATAGAAAGACATGATCATCAAAATAAAATAAGACAAATCAGATATAAAACGGAAAACTTTAGGTGTTCCTTTTTCTCGTGATCTATTACAGAATGGAACTGTAGAGAAACATCATTAAAGCGGTATGATGAACTCTCTGTCGTGCAGAGTATTTATATAGATGTCTTCCCCTGCTCTTTCTTTCACCTTCTCCCACGGCCCAGTTCCTCCTTTGCCCACCTCTCATGCCATCTTCCCCTGTTGCCCTCAACCTATTATCTTCGTCCCCCTCACTCCTCCAACACTGTCTGCTGTCATGTCTACTTGATAAGGATGTAAACGAATTCGAAAAAGTTTTAAAAGAAACACATTGCTTCATTTCCATTATCACAGTCGTTATGAGAAAACAGAAGGCAAGAAAATACCACAATGAAGCGCTTAGGAAGAGCAGCTAGGTATGCGTTTCTTTACAAAAACTAACATTTTCTTGAAGCTGGAAGGACGGAATTGAAATACCTTCAGTAATTGATTTCAAGTTTGTTTCAGTGCCTCGCTTCTAAGTAAACGCCACGTAACGAGCTGAGACGGCAAAATATCGTACCGTGTCAGACACAATCTACAGTTTTTTATAGTAGGAAATAACCCAGTACACCAGAAAAAGTGTTGGAGAAACATTCCAGTCAGATTGCGAAAGGCAGACAAGGAGGCTTCCGACTACAGTTCATGTCTTGAGTTTTTGGTATGGCTGTGGGTTTATACATTGTACAAGGAATTTTGAAACAAGAGTAGTAAACTACATTAACTGTTGTGAAACTGACTAATGCCGTCACTAAGAGAATGGTTCGGTGAAAATAGATTTTTATTTGGGAAAGATAGAACTGCGTACAATAAAGCAAAAACAATAATGGTATTTTTAGAGAGAAGATCATTATTGACCTCAACACAGTTTATACATGAATTCCATTTAGAATACACGAGCGAAAAGTCAGTACTGCAAATGTACTGAAATTGCTTTGTTTGAAAAGCTTATACCAATCTGATTTCTTGATAATGATACAACTAATCAGTGTCAAACGTTAATCGTACAGTGTTAGAAAACGACGCTTGGCAGCCAACTGCAGGTGGTGGCTGATGTCGATACCAATGATGTGTCGCTTTGGATCGGAAAAGTTTCTCTCCGGATTTCAGCAACTATCTGAAATAGTAAAGACTGCCAGTCTTGCTTGCAAGATGAAGGCAGAGCTCACCATCTGCAGATTAGTCGACAGGACCGACTGCAAAGCCAAGTGGAGGGTCAGAATCAGAGGCCCAGACAGTTCCTCGACTTGCGACATCGGGTCGTGGGGTTCCGCGTTCCACTGAATAGGTCAGACGTCCAGTACACGCAGGAAGAGGCTGCACGAGTAGCGGAAGCTGTGTGGCGTGGACTGGGCGGATTTTTAGGCTAGGGGGTCTCGGGAACATACGAAACGGGTTTCAAATGGCACAGGCCACAGATATGACGAACACAGATTGTCGTAGCTGTGTGAGTAAAGTACCAGAGCAAGCCCTAACAGAAAGTACCGAAGCTCAAATCATTGTCGGTAGCGAAAGCTGGCTAAAGCCGGTTGAAATTTATACAAAGCGGCAAATGGTGTTCAGAAAGGATAGCTTGTTTAAAATAGGTGGTGGCGTATTTATTGCTATCACAAGTAGTTTATCCTGTGGTGAAATTGAAGTAGGTTGCTGCTGAGAGTTGGTATGTTCAAATGTTTGTAAATCTAAGGGATTTAACTACGTTGGTCATTAGTCCCTAGGCTGACAAAATACTTACACTAACTTAAGGTAACTTATGCTAAGGACAACACAAACACCCATTCCCTAGGGAGGAGGGACCCCCCCACGGCGAACGGCCGCTCGCACCGCAGCTGGGCGCCTTAGTGCGCACGACTATTCTTCCGCGGCGAGTTAGTATGGGTAGAAGTTATACATGACAACCAACATACATGAATAATTGGTTCTTTTCATCGACTCCTTTGATTCAGGCGGTTCGGTTGCAGAAATTTCGAAAAAAGTTAGGATAAAAAAAAGTCCAAATGTTTGTAAATCTATCGGAGCAAACTGCGTGGTCATCAGTCCGTAGCTTACAATACTTAAACCTAGGTAAACTAAACTAAGGACAACACACAGACCCATGTCCCAGGGAGGACTCGAACCTCCACGGCGAGCTACCGCGCGCTCCACAGCGAGACGCTTTAGACCGCCACTGCGGCAGTTAGGATCAAATTTAAAAAAAAAAAAAAAAAAAAAAAAAAAAAAAAAAAAAAAAAAAAAAAAAAAAAGTACCCAAAGCTACCCACAGCATGCAAATTTAGTTGGTGGTGACTTTAAGTTACCCTCGATACGTTGGCAAAAGTACATGTCTAAAACCTGAGGCAAGCATAAAATAAAGTCCAAAATTGTGGTACACAAAACAGGTTAGTAACTGTTGCAAAAGCAAACAAAAAAGCTTGTCAAATTTAAACAGACAAAGTCCACAAGGCTGAAAATCTTCACTGAATCTCGAAACTCAGCTCGAACTTCAATGAGAGAAGCTTGTAATATTTTCCACAAGGAAATCCTCTAAAGTAACTCAGTAGAAAATATGAAGTAATTCTGGTGGATATAGCCGCAAAACAATTAAAACCCCACTACGGGATACCAATAGTAATTTCGGATGACAGCTCTAGTAAAGCAGAATTTCGAAACGCAGCTTTTCGAAATTCCTTCATCAAAGAAGACGAAGCAATTATTTCAGATTTAAAATCAAGAAGAACTGCCAGCATGCGTAATTCAGAAGTAGATATACCTGGAGTACTAAAATAACTTAACAAATGAAAGTCTGCCGGTCCCGATTGTGGAGTCCCCACCAAGTAGGACTGACAGACGATATAGAGAAAGTTCAGAGACAGGCAGTGTCGCGATAAAGGGGAAAGAATGTCACGATCATGGTGCACGAACCGGGATGCAAATCATTAAAAGAAATGCGTTATTTGAAATTTATTTGCGAAATTCCTTTCAGCAACTTTCAATTCCGAAGGCGAACATATTCTGTTAACACCCACCTACATAGGGAGCCACGATCATCATAATAAAATAAGAGAAATCAGATCAAAAACTGAAAGATTTAGGTGTTCTCTTTCCCGTGTGCTATTAGAGAATGGAACGGTAGAGAAATAACATAAAAGCAGTTCGATGGATCCTCTGTCATGCACTTAAATGTAATTAGCGGAGTACTGATGTAGATGTAGGAAATGCGAGTCTTCTTGAGCCTGCATTTCAGATTCTGTTGATCACTGACGTAAGGGGTCAAGTGTTTTGGATAACCCTCGGTCTAGCGAACATATGAATTCCTATCATAAAAATAGGTTATTAGAAATTCTTAACCCGTGAGCTACAAATATGTAAATAACTGACTATAGAAAATGGCTCATAATTTAACTGTATATTATGTAAACATTTATATATAAATGCTATTTTTCGTTTCCGAAAATCATTCTTCATTTTCAAGCTATAACCGTAAAACCATCATGTTTGGGTACAAAAAGTTCCTATTGTGCGGATGGTCACTTGCAGAATTTCTATTCTTGGCACATCGTCAGACTTGTTTCCGTACGTTATTCAGATGATGTTCTCGAGGAATTTTGCATCACTTCGTCGAAGATGCCCTCAACATTCGTATAATGTTTTGCAGTGCCAAGGCCGGCCGCAGTGGCCAAGCGGTCTGCGGAGCGCCAGTCACAGTCTGCACGGCCGCCACGGTCGGGGGTTCGAATCCCCCCTCGGGCATAGATGTTTGTGTCGTCTTTAGTATAAGGTAGTTCATAAGTAGTTTGTAAGTTTAGGGACTGAAGACCCCGCAGTTAAGTCCCTTAAGCTTAACAAACATTTGAACATTTTGCAGTGCCTCAAGTCATAACTAAAGACTCTGAGGAGACGCAGCATGTTTACTGGCCGACACTTATAATTATCGCCGATAGTCTCAAGAAAACTTTGTAGTGTCATGTAGTGTCTGGAAATTACAATTTATCATATTGGGGTTTCTGTACTTTCACCAACGTCGAAAGATGAATATACACATATATATATAAATAAATAGTAATTTTATTAATATGGCTGGCCGTTTTTGTTTAAGTGTACTTATGCCGTCTCTTCCTATTGATCTATTTTACCCGGAACTTGGAAATCCTTGCATCATGGCCACTCCTGGCACAAATTCTTTAACCGTTTTCCTAACTTCATTAAATTTTCTAACTACTTTCAAGACACACATGAATTTACAGTACCTGCCAGTGGAAACTGAATTAAATCAATGAGGAAAGTTGAAAATGTTTGGCAGTTCAGGATTCTGCTTACTAGCCCGTCATGCTGAGAGTTGAGACATCTGAATGTAGTGATCACCACTACTGAACCGACTGCCCAGGCACCCCATGACCCCAGACCCAGATGTTCAATTTGTCTAAGCACTCACACTAACGTAGTGCCCCTGCCCAGAGCTCCTAAAAATACAGGCGGCCGCATGCGCCATTTTGTTTCCCAACGAATGCTAAACACAGCACGTAGCTTATGTGAACTGTGTTTGTAAAATATTTTAGAAGTTTTAGAAGTGTCCTGTATTTTGAGCATGCGTTCCGCTCGTGTTTAAATCAATGTGGGGATGAGACACGATAATTTCGCATTTTCTTTACTTATTGCTTTTATTTTTATTTATTTATTTATTATTATTTGCAGCCCGACTAAATAATAAAAGTGCAAGAGACATATATATTCTATGATCAAATCGCGTAATTTTGACATCTATTCACAGATGAGTCATTTTGTGTTTGGCCGGCAATCGCTGATCCCTCATCTGGAGAGAAACTGGAACTCGAAACAATTTTATGTGCAGGAAACATCACCATATCGTGGTGCTGGACGAATGGTATTCCCATTGTGAGTATTGGCGGATGTACGGACCTTTATGTCGTTCATAATAGGGCTTTGACTGCTCAGATGTATAGAGACGAGATCATCCATAGGGAATGGGTTCCTTCTGGTGGACGAAAACACTCGTCCCCACAGAACTGCACTGGTGGACAACACGCTTGAAGCTCAGATAATTGATCGAATGGAGTGGCCAGCTTTTTCACCGAACTTAAACCCGATTGAGCATGCACTTGGCAGACCCACTGCAACCAGACCAGCACCTCCCACAACGGTTACAAAGCTGGATATTGCACTCATGGAAGAATGACTAAATATCCCTCAAGAGCTGATTGATACCCTCATACTGTCCATAGCACAGTAGGGCGACGAGAATGACTTTTTCACTATTATGTTAGCCCCATGGTGCCTCGCTCTAAGTAAACGAGCTGAGACAGCAAAATATCGCACTGTATCAGACACAATCTACAGTTGTACACTAATATCTGAAATACGTTACCATCTATATATTGTATATGATATCTAACCTGATCCTCTTAATTGAGCTGAGGGTAGATTGATGCTCGTCTTTCATTATTCTTTCACATCCATAATAGTAGATTTATTAACCTTCTACTGATCGCCTAATTTGCTTCCAGTTCTACATCCCTCTAACCTTTTATTAATATCGTATTCATCTCTCACAAAAATGACAACTTTTTTACGTCTAAGCATCTTTAATCACAAGATTACTTTTCACAGGAAAGTCGACAAGGGCTTCGATTACTGTTTTACTATTGTCGGCGGTGGAGGGGGAGCTGAGGGAGGGACTCATGCCAAACTGCCGTCCCGGTCCTCCAACGCGGCTAGTCTGCCACTGCCCAGTACCGTAGCACAGCGTTAGAGGAGTAAAACGTATCCTGACGGGCTACCATTTTTTTTCCTCCTCTAGCGCAGTAACGTGTCGCGGGAAATTCAACGTATACCAGCACTACATGTATGTTCCTACAAACAAACAAAAAATAATAATTGCGTAAATTAAGTTTCATTAAAATCTTACAACTACCTCTCGACAAGTAGAAATTGTGCAACAGACGAAGACATGTCCGTGCAAATTTTCGGGCAGCATTTTTCATGTGTCGGCCGCTCGACATTCAGTGTCTGTTTAATACCACATTTGAGAACAAGTGAAAGTTCAAGGTATAGGTCAGTGGAAACCTACTTCCCTGTTTCTTGTGGAACAGTAGGCTTGAGAGGACAAGGTGAAGCAGTAAAAAGCCGATCACGAGGCACGTTTCGTTGTGGGGAGAGCGACCGGTGGCGATTTTCCAGTCCTTTCTTGTCCACTCCGACCTTACGTAACGGCTAGCGAGGTTGTATTACGCCCCTGATGACCATGGGACGTCAGCGTCATTCGCTAGTTCGGTAGGTAAAATGACTGAGAAGCCGAATTCCTAATATGGAAACCTAATTCAAACTTTTGTATCATTCATAGTACAAACACTGAACATCAGAATTCTCACCAAATAGTATGTTTACATCTAACGCCGTAAATAATTAGGGGGGTCTTCTAAAACAGTTTTTCTTCTTTATCTTCTTTTTTTTTCAAATTAGTTCAAATGTTTGTAACCCTATGGGATTTAACTATTCAGGTTATCAATCCCTAGGCTTACAAAGTACTAAAACTAACTTATGCTAAGGATCACAAATACAACCATGTCCGAGGGAGGACTCGAACCTCAGACGGCGAGCAGCGGCGCCGTCCTCAGCTAGGCGCCTTGAAACGCGCGGCCACTCCACCGCGGCTAGTTCTTTTAAACAATTTCAAACGTATAGCGCAGCGTTTTTAAACTTGTGGGGATCGCAAAGTCTTGCTCGGGGGGATCGCCGTCACGGAAGGAGGTACTTGCAGCGTAAAATAACCAGTGGTTCATTAATACATAAACGTATGACTAAGTCAAATATATTTAATGTTAAAATTACGGAGTTCCTTATGTAACATTATTTATGAATTGAATAGATCATAGACAGTTTTGTAATACAGTATGTTAATGATGAATGTTTTCAGGAACCAATCGATAGGTAGAACATGATATAATAAGTAATTCGGAAAAATACGAAAATAAAGATCTACTCTCTGACAAATAGTCTACACAGTGGGACCTTTCTTAATGAGCGCAATACCAAAAAAAAAAAAAAAAAAAAAAAAAAATTAAATGTTTGTATATCTATGGGACTTAACTAATGCGGTTGTCAGTCCGTGGGCTTACAACTACTTAAACTGACATAAACTAACCTAAGGATAACACACACAGCCATGCCCGAAGGAGGACTCGAACCTCAGACTGAAAGCAACCGTGCACTCCGCAGCAAGACGCCTTAGAGCGCTCGGACATTCCACAAGATAATTCCCTTTTGAGTCTTACCTGAAATGTGAAACACTCATTAAGTTTTAATATATTTTTTCTTTCGGAAATCATATAAAACTAGGGCAATGTGATCCATTCCGAAAAATACACAAAAAAACCTACGTCCAACAGTTTAAAAGAAAGGAGTAGCAAAGGAAAGAAGATTAAATTTGTTTCCTTTGAGATAACATAGTTCTGTTACAATTCGTGAGGATGGGGGGAGGGGGGGGGGAGCACCAGGTTATTTTTATGTCGAAGGGGTTCGCATATTCGAAAAAGTTGAAAAACACTAGTGTAGCGGACTGATACTTCAGGTGCAGATATGTTGAATAGTGATCTGGGATAGTAAACTTTTTGCAATTAACAACTGAATCCCCACTCAGAAGAATAAGTCATCTACGCCCCTGATTAACACCGATTGTTGGAAGTGGCCACGTCCTCCCTTCTTCTCCCCCTTTTCTACCCACCCCCAAACTGTGACGTAGATGTGACATCGTCAAACAAAATTATGGTGAAGCAGACAGCGAAAGTGGCGTTTCAGTGGAAGAAATAATAATACCTCATGCTGAGGCAACGGCATAGCTAGTAAAACTAAAGACATACGTAGAACGTCAACCGGAGACAATTCCCGCTGAAATGATCTTGCTGAAACGTCCCCGCGATCGTGCTGCAGTAAAACGCCACACATATTTGAAGCTGAAGAAACTTACACACTATTCCAGTAACAAACGGAATGCAGGCCCTATATGGTCATCAGTTATTTTATAATTTACAGTCTTGATTTCGGCCTTTATTACTGTAAACGGTAGTGTTATGTGATATATGAACAGAGGTATAAAAGGATGATACCAGTGTGCTGAGGATGAAATAGATTTTACTTTCCTGTTATGTCTCGCTTCCGTGCATTGATGCAGTACATTTTCCATTTTCGCCGAATTATGGAGCTTGACAACCTGTTTCATGAACCAAAATCTATGGATGATTTGAGGAAGGCAGTGCCACATGAATATGGCTTGTGCGACCGAAAACATTATTTTGAATTAAAAAATAATTGATGACAATGAAATATCCAAATAAAATCTATCTGACTGCGGTCCCCCACAAATGAACACAGTCAAGAAACAATAATTAGTTATAAGGAAGACTACAGGCCTAAATGTTATGGTATTCGTTTCAGTCACAGTAATTGAAGCTGTTTTCTGAGGTTTCCGTCTAATTACACACTCGCAAATCGGTACATATTCATTTATAAACAGGGAACTCTTTATGATAAGGCTAAGTTGAAATATCACTGGCAGGTCACTTGTTTCAGTCTCAGTACTTTAACCTTTCTTCTTAGGTTCCTACCTTAGTACATACTCGGAAATCGTTACACATTCTGAAATAGAAAGTCAACTACGTCTTTATGAGATGGAAGAATGTAAATATCATTTGTACTCGTTTCAGTCGCAGCAATTTAACGTACCCTGTTAGGTTCCTGCATAATGAAACTATGGAATGTCGCAATAATCCATATATTTAAAGTCTGAGCCAAGCCAACCACAAGACCACAAACGACCTTCAAACATGATCAGCTGATAGTGTAATTCATACGTCAATTATTGGTATCGCTCTTAATTGACATTTATGTACCAGAGTGAAGCGTTTATGATAAATCTTCAAGGTACTAATGTCATAAAATATTATACTGTTATGACTGCCACTTCAACACATCGTCTGCAAAGTTGGCAAACATATTCGTGCAATAAAATACACGCTGTGGTCGGAGGTTCGAATCCCCCTCGGCCATGCATGTTTGTGCCGTCTTTAGTGTAAGCTAGTTCATAAGTAGTTTGTAAGTTTAGGGACTGATGACCCCGTACTTAAGTCCCATAGACTCTACAAAGATTTGAACATTTGATTTTGAACAATAAAATACAACAGCGGAAATATACTCCTCATATTGAGAGGAGTATATCAGGCCCATGGAAGACTGATTGTCCGAGAGATTGCAGACGAATGTAAAGTTTCAGTTTGATCATGTCATGAAATACTGACACTGTATCTTGTTACCGCCAAGTTGTCCCACGGCGCAAGAGTCAATAGCAGAAAGTCCATTGCCCCGAATCTGTGAACAGCTTTAGGAACGTGCATATGAAGACGATGTGCCCCGTAAGAGAATTTTTCATTTCAAAAGTTGAAAACCCCGCTGTAAGGACAAAGATTTTCAACGACAGACGACGCTTTGCGCGATTAAGCAAGAGGCGTCCCGGAGTGGAAACGGCGTTGAGCGTTGTATCAATTGTGGAGGAGACTATTCACACAAAGTAGGAGTTAGGCACAGAAAAGTTTTGTCTACTAACTTTTAGAATTTTTTGAACAGACCTCATAATCCTGTGCTAAATATCAAGGATATGTCTTCTCAGGAGTTATAGTAAACACACATATCCTTCTTTCCCAAAACCAACGACTTGTAGATATTACAGATTACACTGTTTGACATGGGTTATCTTTCTGATATTGAAGTGTGTGCTTCTAGACCAGTTTGCCATGGTAAATTCAAATATGTAAACAAAATATCGTTATCGGTGATACTTTTTATGTAATACTAGGTTAAACCCGCGGCTCCGCTCGCGTGTTGGTTGATTATGAGAGATATGGTATCTTTCAGTAGTGTGTTATGAGACTGGTTTTGAAGGATGAAATGAAATACAATACCTTTTTTAGAAACAAACATTTTTAATCAACATTCAAATAAAAAAATAAAATTATGTGAAGTGCTTAATAATTTACGATCAATAATACATAGGATTATTCCTTATAGCCTGTGTTGCAATATCTCAACACGTATGGTGAGAGTAATGTCCAGATTCATTTTAATTTCATTTTAGGGAATTCTAGTAAACTACGTTATTTGTAGTATTGTTTGGAGCGTAAATGTAGAGACTTTTTGGGTTGCCCACCCATGAGCAAGCGACGTATAATTGACCATGTGAAAAAGATGAGGGCTGTAAATGGATTCCTGCGACGTTTAATGATTTCCTCGAGCTATGTTAATTGTCAAGGCAAAAGCTAGATGAACTGGAAACTGAAGTCGTTTGAACTGAAGTGGCATATCTGAAGGAATTAAAGGAAATTCAACAATATGATTGTAATAATATCACAGATCGATCACTTGATGTAATGCGTGAAACGTCAAATCGATTTTTTTAAAGAGATGTATTAAAAGAAATTTCTTTTTTACTGCTTTATTTATTTATTCTTATATTTCCTTACAGAGAAAGAGCTGAAGACATTGTAGCACGCATAGACCAAAGATATGGACTGTGGCATCGCATTTCGCTGTATGTAACCTCCTTGCTATAGAGTCGCAAACGTCATTGAATTTTTTTTATAATTTGAGGACTTTCAACCACCATATCTTCCTCCCCCTTATAGCTATCGCCATGGAACTGCTACGGTGTACAACAGGAGACTTCGAACAACAATTACACACAGACCATTCGTTTTCGTTTTGCAGTTTTCGCTGCAGAGCGAAATATTAACACACACACACACGTAGAATTTTATATACACCGATAACTTTCCATCCCAATATACTCCACCGTTTTATCATTATCAAGCCTCAAGCAACAATGCAACCAATAAAACCATTTTCAAAGAGTAATTATTGTTCCACATTTCGCGTTATATTCTTCAAATTACTAAATATCTATCAGATCGGTATAAAACCATAACTAAAACCTTCCTCAGGTATAAATTAGTAACTGTAAAAATATTCAAGTCTCTGCGTCTTGTCGTTCGGACATGATAAGCGTACACCGAACAGATATACACACACACACACACACACACACACACACACATATATATATATATATATATATATATATATATATCCGATCGCCATAAAACCGTGCCTAAAGCCTTCCATGGGTAGACATTAGTAACTGTACAAATATTTAGCTCTTTATGTCTTGTGGTACAGACGCGATTAACGTACACCGAATAGACATTCACATTCATAGATATAGATGTATAGATATATATAAGTATATTCACGATTCATGGCAAACACAGGGACGTTATAGAGGAATGGGGGTATGTTGCCGCATGCAGTAGTGATAAAATGTGATAATTTCCTGTTCAACAGCAGGTGGGAAGAATCAGACGTCATTAGGTTATCCCCCGCCACACCTATGTCATTAAGACCACCTGAAATAGCTCAATAACTCGAACGGCTACAGCCGGTCGCTGCCTCGGCAGTAAAGCTTCACGCATCTCAGAGGCAGGTGCACCGAGTTTACAACAGTGGTGTTACCTGCAATTTGTGTCAGTATTAACGAGTGGGTGTTCTGGCTGACAAGAAACCGTCTCTGTCATATTTCCGAGCACGGTTGAATTTATAAGTTCCCATGTTTAAAATGATTACGCCTGGTGCAGAAGGTAAAATGACTGCTTGTTTTTACACATCAGCCTTTTTCTAGTTCCCTGCTATTAATGTAACACAGGTGTATTACTGAAGAGGTGTTTTTAAATTTCCAGAAATGTCACATTGTCGTGGATGTTGATATAAGCCAGACAACTTCTGTTACATTTGTGGGAAGTTCACCTTTGTTAGAAATAGGAAAGAAATTTCAACAGTCATAAAATAAAGCATACAAACATTACTTTGGAGTAGAGGTAAGAGACCAAGACAGAGGATGAGCAAAGCACTAAAATCAGTGTGTTCAGGCAAAGCGAACATTCCTTTGTTTCTTAATTTGCAACTGACGAAGCACTGACATTTTGCAATGACGTTGCTGCCCTAATGAAAATGCTGAACTTCATCTATATTTCACAGGACTGGAGACTTTTCATAGTTGCATCGAAAACAAGCCTGAAGGGTGTTTTGCTCCATAACGGAAATAACCTCTGTTCCAGTAGCTTACGCTATCTTGACCAAAGAGAATTACGAATTCGTACAAAGGATGTTAAATTCATGAATATACAATGAACACAAATGAAAAATATGTGCGGATTTCAAGGTAATTGCTATGATACTGCGAATGCAACAAGCTACACAAAGTATGTTTGTTTCCTTTGCGAGTGGGATGGTCGAGACCGAAATTCTCACTAAGTGAAAAAGAAATGGCCTAGGCAGAGATGGAAAGTTGGAAAAAAGAATGTACAACGTGAAACTCTGGTAACTCCTGAATATGTACTACTTCGACCGCTTCACATCAAACTTGGCCTGCTAAAACAATTTATAAAGGCCATGGATCCAACAGACAGTGGGTTTGCATATCTAGCTACCAAATTCTCCCGTCTTTCAGCTGCAAAATTAAAGGTGGTGTATTTGTGACCGCACAAATCAGGGAGCTGCAGAAATATGCAAAATTTGAAGCGTATATAACAGACAAAGAAAAAACAGCATGGGAATATTTCAAGATGGTGTCGGAAAACTTCCTCCGAAGAAGAAGAAGAGCGACTAACTACGAAGCAATGGTGACGGACATTGATCAAAGCATACCAAGATCTGGGGTGCAATATGTCTTAAAAGGTACATATGATAGACTCTCATCTGGACTACTTCACAGAGAGTTGTAGTGAGGTATTGGATGAACGTAGCAAAAGATTCCATAAAGACATTTTTACCATAGGAAGGCGCTTTGAAGGGAAGTGGATACCTTCTGCGTCAGCAGATTATTGCTGGAATATCATTGGAGAATAGAAAGATTCACAATACAGGAGAAAAAAAAAGTGATGTGCATTACAATACAATGGCTCTTTTTTTTTTCACTTTTGCTTCAAAGTGTTACTGAGTTATATGTTAGTTCTCACCCTCCATTAATGTGATGAACTTACAACATCATAAAGACGTGCATTTGTTTATCTAATTTCACCTCATGTTTGCTGCACTTTACCAGAAACTGAAAAGAGAAATAAAATTGCGATTACTCATAAACTATCCCTGACAGAAAAAAACTAAAAACAGTTTTCAATTCAGCACTCAAAGCACAACTAGGATCAC
The DNA here is from genome assembly GCA_026315105.1 of Locusta migratoria. Taxonomy (NCBI): domain Eukaryota; kingdom Metazoa; phylum Arthropoda; class Insecta; order Orthoptera; family Acrididae; genus Locusta; species Locusta migratoria. The sequence goes on along the minus strand of CM048746.1, from coordinate 421,199,785 downwards.
AATGTTTTTTATCAGAAATACAAAAAATATTTTTATTATACAGTGTTATTGAAAATGAGTGCTTTATCACAATTTACGACATTACTAGACAATGACTTTTCCTTGGTGTTATTTTATTATATAATTACCGGCATTTGACTGTTGGTTACTTTATTACTGCATAATGATTTCGGCCGTGTAGGCTTTTGCAAGTGTCTCAAGTTTAAAATTGCCTTCAATTGCGGTAATTTCATTTAATAAATACTAGACACGTTACATCCCACAGAGACGGAATATTTCTATCTGAGATTATAACTTCGTGTGATTACTTAGAATGAAAGAGGCTTATCAGCAGTACCAAGTCGTCTGGAAAGAGTACACACATGACGCAACCATTAGCGCGGCTTGCACAAGCTGCTATGGAAAGTTTTTTGCTGTGATTGTTGTTGAACTTTCATTGCAGCGACTCACAAGTGAACCGCAACTTCTTAACCCTATATACACGCCTACGTTGTATTGAAACGACTTGCAGTTGGTAAACGCAGTAACCGTGTTACTGTTCGAATATGTGGTGTGGAGCTAATGCATTACTTTACTCAAGTAGGCAAGTTGGTGTGATCGTTGAGCGGTTGCAGGAAGTATGCTACTAACGGGAGGGGGGGGGGGGGGCTCGTATTTGTGTTGGCACAGGAGAAGTAATAACAGTAAAATGGTGGTTACGAGAGGTGATTGACTTCCAACGTGGACTAGTCATTCGACTTCATCTGAATAACAGACAGACTTTTCAGCTCTCCTAAAGCCACCCTAATCGTCTGTTGGTGATATGATTGTTTAGTGGGAACGCGAAGGAACGACTACAACCAAACCAGGAACAGGCGTGGCTCATTTACTGTCGGGCAGGAACGATCAAGCATTGGGAACGGTGGTTGTAAAAAAACCGCAAGGAAGGAGTGGAAGGATTCACTCGTGAGTTAAAAAGTGCCATCAGCAGACCAGCTAGGGACAGTGCTTGTGAGTAGGGAGCTCAAGAGGAACAGACGGTGGCGGTGACCCTTAGAGAAAATATTCACAAATTGTGAAGTATTCCGATTTCTGCTGCTCTTCTTAAGATGGACCTTGTTTCCATGACACTTGAAAATTTGTGCCTCACTAAGTCTCTAATCCCGATCTATCTTGAAAAGAGCAGTAGAAGTTGGAAGATTCCGCAGTTTGCGAATATATATGTGAATAAAAATAATGGGCTATAGTGATCCAGAAACTTCTCGTAAGCCACAAAATTCTATAACGAAAGTTAAACGACACTTTCAGGTGGTGCAAAGATGGACGGCACTGGGCTGTGTATGAATGGAAACTGTAGATTTGTAGTGCTGAATCACGCTTATCGAGAACTTTACCTGTCGTCATGTGATGCCTTCTAATATCGTGTCAGACCTTCTTGTCCCTGGAAAAGAACAGCAATTCGACGTGACATGACCAACACCGCCTAAAGCGGAAGCCTTAGAGCTGTTGGGCAAGGTCACATACAGTAGACTGTGTGTGACGTTACATGGCCGCACTGAGGCCTTCTCTTTAGGTAGTGTTGCATATGTTGTTGTGGAAGTGGAAGTTTCAGCGAAGGTATACCATCACTGGTGATTCTATACGTCACTGACCCCTTTAGTGACAGTGGATTATGGATTACAGTTCGGCTAAACGATTCACATTCATTAGGGATAGTGCTCCACCGCTAGTGAATGTATACATTCACTGCGAAGGGATACAGAATCAGGACCATACACGTCACAGGGAGGTACCGAGCTGGCTCACACCACTACTGTAAGACGCACATATTGCGCACTGCACCCCTATCGATTCCGACACACAGTTTTTGTACAAACTGCACAAATAATGCAGTTAAAGTTTGTAAAATGTTGCAGGACCATAACTAAGTTGCACATAATATAAAATTACATGTCGATATGTTTTATAGTTTATGTAAAAGTGAGTTATACTAGAAATTTTGATGCCGTAAAATATTAGATCGGCTTTAGAACTTTCAGCCTCTATAATCACCGTAATACTGTAGTTTCTTCTAAAATTTACTGTCGCAGAAATGACTTTGAATCAAAAAGAAATATGTTTTAGATGATATTCTACTTACGTTTTGGATGTAGGTGTATAATTCCACCACTGAAATCACTACAAATGATGAAATAAACTTTGGGACAATATGGAAAAGCAATCATTTGTAAACTTTTAACTTTACTGGCATCCCTTCATCATTTTGTCACGTGTGCCGCCCGCAGCAATTTCCTTATAAAGGCGCGTGGAAAGTGAAGATTAAGTTTCACCACTTTTAAGTCGACTATGCTTGTCCAAATATTGCGAACAGTTACTTGAAACTAGAGTGGGTAGTTTTACTGAAATGTTTGTAGTGCTGCATAATTAGAAGGAACTTCACATTGATGTTAAAACTATGCGCGTATTTTGTAAGATAATAGGAGTACAGCTTGATTACAATGGTAGATTTATCGCCGAGCTGCACTAGTGTATAACATAGCAATAAGCAAACGACGTCAAATACCCTTAGAATCATGCTAATACCGGTTGTTCGACGCTAATAAATTAGCCTTGCACCGTTAATAATCTGTTATTGAACACATCCGCTAGTGGTACTTGTTCATTAAAGATGTCGTATTCAATTTATGGTAAGCTTTCACTGATCATTTCAGTGACGGTATAGATGCGCTAGGGAATGTTCATCTTCCATAACGACCGAATTCTACTATAACATGTAAGCGAACTGTGAGCTACATCTTTGACTGTCGGAGCGATATCGATTGTCGTACGCGCGCGAGGAGTCGAGTTTTAAACAGTAGCACTTGGAGTTTTTAGGTGAGAGCGGGCAGATCTACCTAACTACAGTAATGACGCTAACTAAATGGTCATTATTGAAGCTGGTGCAACTAATCTAACAGTGTATCATATTGATCAGCGACGCTGAACTATCTTGTACCTTTACGGTCAGTGGGAATGTCTATTCAAATGTTCGCTAACGTGTTTCGTGAGGTCGAGAGAAACGGTTTTATATATGGTTTGGATCTAAATCAAGCTAAATCAATCTGCCTAACGTGGAATTTTGATCTCGCAAAATATAAACTTTCGTCGCAACCGTGACATCAAGATCATCGGGCAACCGCGCCGCGATCGGACATGTCTGTCAATAATTGCTGTAATTAATGATGGACTGCCATCGCACGTGAACATCATATTGGATACATGCATAATACCGCAAGATCTTCTTTATCCTGGAAGTGGACAACCAGTTATTCGCACTGTGTACTACTGATTTAGAACAGCGTGTGAACCTTCAACCTATCTGTTATTATATTTGTTTTGATACTGTACAACCAAATCTTATTGAATGATTTTCAATATACCGGCTCAAAGTTGAATTAACTTGTATTAATGAGTGACAATCCATTATCGAAGATATTGCATGAGGATAAAGTGCGTGGTTCGGAATTGGAGTGTATTAACGGCTTAAGGGAATAATTGTGGGCAGGCACACGGTCAGATCAAACTAAATATCCACCAACAATTCATCTAGAGTGTTTAATTTGTGGACATTCTCGATTGATCCTCCATGACCATTCCGCCTTGGTGTGTACAACTGAGCATTTTTAACCTCTCTTAGAGTTTTTAGATAATTTCGGTGTAATTCTGTGCTTGATTATTTCCAACAAAGTCTTTCCCATAATTTTTTAATGCCATTCAAGCAACCCTTTCACATTATGTCCTCGTTCGGCGAAATTTCACCTCTAAGGAGTTGCTCACCCTATGGACCAACAAACGAAACGGTCTCCAACTTTTCACTTGACATATTAGGAAGAGGGGCAGCAGTTTTTTCAGTAGTTGCAGCGGCAACAGTCTGGATGATTGACTGATATGGCCTTGTAACGTCAGCTTATGTGGCTTTGCCATACAGTTACTTCGAATGGCTGAAAGCAAGCGGAAACTACAGCCGTTATTTTTCCCGAGGAGATGCAGTTCTCTGTATGAATATGTGATGATGGCATCCTCTCTGTTAAAATATTCCGGAGGTAAACTGCCCCATTCGGATCTCCGGACGGGAACTACTCACGAGGATGTCGTCTTCAGTAAAGACAACACTGGCATTCTACGGAGCAGAGCGTGGAATGTTAGCTCCTTTAATCGGGTATGGAGTTTAGAAAATGTAAAAAGGGAAATGGATAGGTTGAAGTTCGATATAGTAGGGATTAGCGAAATTCGGTGGAAAGAGGAACAGGATTATTGGTCAGGAGAGTGCTGGGTTATAAATACAAAATCAGTTAGGATATTACAGGAGTACGTCTAATAATGAATAAGTAAATAGGAATGCGGGTAAACTACTACGAGCAGCGCAGTGATCGCATTATCGTAGTCAAAATAGATACGAAGTCAACACCAACCACAGTAGTACACGTTTTTATGCTCACCAACTCTGTCGATGACGAGGAGATCGAAGAAATGTATGAGGAAATAAAAGAAATTATTCAGACAGTTAAAGGAGAGGAAAACTTAATTGTAATTGGGGACTGGATTTGGGTAGCAGCAAAAGAAAGGGAACGAAAAATAGTAGGTAAATATGGCCTGGGAGAAAGGAATGAAAATGAAGCCGCCTGATAGAATTTTGCGCGGAACATAATTTAATCATAACAAACACTTGGTTCAAGAATCATGAAAGAAAGCTGTAAACACTGAAGAGACCAGGAGACACCGGAAGGTACCAGATTGGATTTATAATGGTAAGACATAGATTTCGGAAGGTTTTAAACTGTGAGACATATCCAGGGGCAGATACAGACTCTGACCATATCTTATTGGTTCTGAACCGTAGACTGAAATTGAAGAAACTGCAGAAAGGGTGGAATATAAGGTGTTGGTATCTGGATAAATTGCAGTTCTTGAGAATTTCAGAGGGAGATTTGGGCCACAATTGACAGAAACGGGGTAAAATAAAACAGTAGAAGAGGAATGCGTAGTTTTAAGAGATGAAGTAGTCAAGACGGTAGAGGAACAAACAGGTAGAATGTCAAGACCTACAAAATATCATTGGATATCACCGGAAATATTAAATTTAATTGATGAAAGTAGAAGGTGTAAAAATGCAGTAAATGAAGCAGGTAAAATCGAGTACAACCGACTAAAAAATGAGATTGACAGCAAGTGCAAAATGGCTAAGGAGGAGAAGCTAGAAGCCAAATGCAAAAGTGTAGAAGAATGAATAATCAGGCGGAAAATAGATATCGCGCACAGGAAAATAAAAGATACATTTGCAGACAAGAAAAATAGCTGTACGAATACCAAGAACTCAGATGAAAAACCATTTCTGAGAGCAGAAGGGAAAGCTGAAAGGTGGAAATAGTATATAGAGGGGCTCTACAAAGGAAATGAACTTCGAAACAATATTGTAGGAAGAAAAGGGGATGTAGATAAGGTCCAAATAGGAGACACTATACTGAGAGATGAATTTGACAGCACACTGAAAGACCTAAGTGGAAACAAGACCCCTGGAGTAGATGACTTTCCCTCAGAGCTACTGAAGTCTCTGGGAGAACCAGTCATGACAAAACTATTTCACATAGCGAGTAAGATATATGAGACAGGCGAGATACCCTCAGCCTTTAAGAAAAATGATATAATCCCCATAGCAAAGAAAGAAGGTGCAGACAGGTGTCAAGATAACAGAGCCATTAGTTTAATATGCAATGCCTGCAAAATTTGAAAGTGATTTATTTACAAAAGGATGGGATGGAAAGTCTGATAGACGTTAACCATGTGGACGTTCAGTTCGGATTCAAGGGAAATGTAGGAACAAGCAAGGCAATACTCACTTTCCGACTTATGTTAGAAGATAGGTTAAGGAAAAGCTATCCTATATTTCTGGCTTTTGTAGATTTGGAGGAAGCTTTCGACAATGTTGATTGGAATACACTCAAATTCTGAAGCAATCAGGGGTAAAATGTAGGGAACGAAAGGTTATTTACAACTTGTACAAAAACCAGAGCAGTTCCAGAGTTGAAGGGCATGAAAGGGATGCAGTTGTACGGAAGGGAGTAAGACAGGGTTCGATCCTTTATCCAATGTTATTCAATTTGTACTTTGAGCAAGCTATAAAGGAAAGCAAGGAGAAATTTGGAGAAGGAATTAAAGTTCAGGGCGAAGAAATAAAAACATTGCATTTTGCCGATGGCATTGTAGTTCTGTCAGAAACAGCAAAGGACCTGGAAGAGCAGATGAATGGAATGGACAGTGTGTTGAAAGGTGCGTATAAGATTAACATTAATAAGAGCAAAACAAGGGTAATGAAATGCAGTCTCTGAAAATCAGGCGTAACGAAGCAATAAAGGAGGTAGATGAGTATTGTTACTTGGGCAGTAAAACAACAAAAGATGGTTGCAGTACAGAGGATATAAAATGCAGATGGTAATGGGAAGAAAAGCTTTTTTGAAAAAGAGACATATGTTAACTTCGAATATTAGTTTTAACATAATTAAATCCTTTCTGGAATCATTTGTGTGGCGTGTTGCCTTGCACTGAATGTACTTGGACGATCAATAGATTAGACAGGAAGAGGATAAGGCTTTTTAAATGTGGTGCTACAGAACACTGCTGCAGATTGTGTGGACAAATAACGAAACTAATGAATAGATACTGAACAGAACTGAGGAGAAACGGAATTTTTGGCATACCTTGACTAAACGGAGGTATCCATTGGTAGGACACATTCTTAGATATCGAGGAATAGTAAGTTTAGCATTTGAGGGAAGTGTGTGGGGGATAAATCGCAGAGGGAGACCGAGAGACGAATACAGTACGCAGATTCAAATAGATGTAGCCTGCCGTTCTTAAGAGGAGACGGAGAGGTTCGCTCTTGATATAGTAGGGTGGAGAGCTGCATCAAACCTGTCTCCGAACTGAAGATCACAACAATAACAACAACATTGGGAAATTCGAATTGAGACAAGTTAAAACATCTCCTTCCATTAACAAAGATTAACAAGTTTCTCCTAGAGAACCAGGGAATATTTGTCTACTTTGTGCTTCTACAGAAACGTTTTTCAGATTGTTTCCTTCCTTTTTATGTCACAAGATACACCAAAATGTATGTACAAAAACCTCGTGGTAATGCGTTCAAACAGACACAAACACGACAGGTTGGGATAAAGAAATTCAAACTACGATATCATTTTTTTCCTCGCTGTCCAATGCTGATTAAATAAAATCTATATGTTTCCCTAAACTACGCTAAACTCACCAGTGGAAACTCCATGCTGATTTGTCTTATTTTTTTCAAGCAAGTAATAAACAGACATGCCAGTTAGAGATAAAACTTTAAATCATGATATTTTCTTTTCCAAAGACAGGATTTTGATAAAATAATTCCTATTTGTTGCCACAAGCAACGTTCAATTTACCTGTGTTTTTCGAGTCACGTTTATTCAAAGAGATTAACCAAAGACCAGACAATTTTGCGGTTTTATCATAAAATAGAAGTACTGAAGTGATAGTGAGATTAATGCTTTACGGAAATCAAGAAATGTGCTTCTGCCTTGATCCAAAGCTTCAATATGAAATGCGAGTTGGGTGTCGCTTGCCGGTGTTTAGTCTCCTTGCTTGCTGAAGTAGTTCGCTCTGTTCATACTGTTGACTGTAACCGTATGTGTGGTGCTTGTTAGAGAACTAAATAGGACGTCGTGAATGATGTGGAGGGTGGCTTGCTAGCCAACTCTGCAAATTGTTGTCGGAAAACTGAGGTTTAGTGACTGAATTTCCATTTACGAGACAACTGGAAAGAAATCACCATCTTCTGAAAAAGTACGTAATGGATGGTTGCTCTGTAAACCTCTCAATTGATAGCTCTCTCCAAACACATCGGATTTTGTGGTTTATCAAGGTATGGCAATTCTTTTACAGATGTTTCATGGGTAAATACTGCCGATTATGTGGTTGATCAGCCAAATTACATTCATTGCAGCTCACACGACTGTACATTTCAGTAGCAGAAAACAAAATGTATTATTCAAAGTAAAGTATCTCAACAAGAGTTTGACAGAGTGTACATATTGTCAGAGATGGGAAAACATCGTTTACGGCAAGTTTGGTTCAAATGTTTGTATAGCTTATGGGACTTAACTACGGGGTCATCAGTCCCTAAACTTACAAACTACTTATGAACTAACTAACACTAAGGACGGCTCAAATATCCATGCCCGAGGGGGGATTCGAACCCCCGACCGTAGTGGCCGTGCAGACCGTGAATGAAGGGCCTCAGTCCCCTCGGCCACCGCGGCCGGCAGGCAAGTTTGGTCTTTTTTCTTCCTGTTTCAAGTCGTTTATAGACGTCTTTCTGGATTACACCGTTGTACATCTTCCTAGCCCTCATTAATTCTTAACTCTAAAAGACTGTTTATTTCGGGAAAGATGCGAGTGGAAAATACCGAGTTGTGACTGATAAATAGACTGGGTCGCTGAACCCGGCAGTTAAGCCTTTGTATTCCAATGCTGAGAACTGCGGACGCCGTTATCGCGTTAAACAGCATTTCTAAGTTCACTGACTCCACGCAGGCGACGCATTTGCGTCTGTTATCTCTTGTCCTTCTTCGACCCACATTCAGGTCTTTATCTTTGGTCTCGCACATCAATGTAACACCCGTCATCCACTTGAATCTCCTCTTTTACATGGAAAATTTTGCTACGTCATCGTCAGCCATATGGCTCCCTGATCCCTTTGTTTGCCAAAATGAAATCCAGGAAATGGAAGTTGCATGACTTTTTAACTTTCGATCAATGCTACTCGTCACCTAGCCTTCCGTTTCGTACCTACGCAGCTTCAAATTTGTTAAAAAAAATTTTGTCTCCCTTACATTTTCGAATGACCTAATATGAAATGGGGCTTCGATATTGGAATGATTTCACAAACATATGTTCACAATTTCAGGTGTACAGCAGAAAGTATAAGCGTCTTTTAGTGTACTCGATTTTTTATTATTATAAAAAATGGAGCAAAGAACTTGCATAAAAGTTTGATGAAAAATGTGCTCTAAAACACTTGAAATGATGACAGTGGAACAGAGTGAGTCTGCTCTAAGTAAAAAAAAAAAAATAATAATGTTTACAAGTGGTACAAGCTCTTCTAAAATGACTGAAAAGATGCCAAGGACGAACTTCGCTCTAGACGCCTCAGCACATCAACAACAGTTGATAACGTCGAAACTGTAAAAAATTGTTTTTAGAAATCGTTGATTACTGTAAGAGAATTAAATCTAAGTAGATGCGTTGAATTAAAATTTGTGCAATGGCTGGGATTCGAACCTGGAACCTCCTGCTTACTAGTCAAGCGCTTTACAGCACTTAGCTAACACAGCCTAGTAAACAGGAGGTCCCAGGTTCGAATCCCAGCCACAGCACAAATTTTAATTCAATGCCTCTCCTTATACTTAATACCTTTGGAATAACGAGACGATGTTTGCATCAAGGAAATGAATTATTGTCAATATTTTCTATAAGAGAAGTTGTTGAGGATGTTGGCTTGTCGGTCGGCTCGCATCATACAATTTTTTCAGTTGTTTGGACAGCGAAATTAGTTCCAAAACTTCTCAATTTTGCGAATTCGAAATATTTAAACATGTCTACCGTTTCACGCCATTGAAATAAATCCAATAGCAAAGATGAAAATTTGTCTTGGACCGGGATTTGAACCCGGATCTCCCGCTTTGGGCCAGCGATCGCTTCAACTAATTAGGCTAACCAGGGACGCTTGGCTTCCAACCCAAATTCTCACCTAGTAGCACACTATGATTGTAGAGCCCCCTGAATTTCGGTTGGAAGAGAAGCGTGCCCGGATAGCCTAAGCGAGAGTCCGAGTTCGAATCCAAGTGCAGTACAAATATTCATCTTTGCCATTGGATTTATTTCAATGCCCTGAAACGGTCGAAATGTTTAAATATTTCTAATTCGTAAAATTACGGCCGTTAGTGTCAACAAATGGTGTCTCTTCTTTAGGACATGTCCAAAAAGAACCGATGCCATATATATATTCCAATTTTGATAAGAAGAACCGCAAACAATCATCGCTCAGAAGCTCTTGAGTGTAGTCAATGATGATCCTGATTTGCTAAAAATGGTTATAACTGGTGACGAAAAATGAGTTTACGGTAATGACGTCGAAACCAAAGCCAAATTGTCCCAATGGAAGCACCCCAGAAAGCCAAGATCGAAAAAAGCGCGCCTAGTTCGATCAAATGTCAAAGTTTTGTTCACTGTTTAGTAATAAAAAAAGTTACCGTGGCGTAGTGCATCGTGAATTTTTGCTTCAAGGTCGTACGGTCAATACGATTATTACCTTGACGTTATGCGCCGTTTGCGAGGAGCAATGCCCCGAAAAGTCCGGAATTGTGGAAAAATATTTATGGCTTTTGCATCACGACAATGAACTTGCTCATAGATCGTTGCTTGTGAGAGATTTTTTGCCCAAAAACAATACCACAATCATGCCTCAGCCATCATATTCACCGGACGTGCCCTCCTGTGAGTTTTTCTGTTCCCAAAATTGAAGTGACCTAGGAAAGGATGAAGATTTGCAATGATTGAGGAAATAAAAACTGCATCGCTGGAAGTATTCAATGTTGTACAAAAAAGTGCTTCTGAGAAGCGCTGTGAGTATTGGAAGAAGCGTTGTCAAAATTCTATTGTATCTGAGAGGTATTAATTTGAAGTGAACGATATGAATATTATGAATGAATTAAAATCTTTGTAAAATTATAGTCACCTTACTTCACACCTCGTATGTACATACGCACTATGTAAAGAAAACGGGCAAATAATGAAAGAGAATATGTAATATCACGATACTATTTTATTAAATATTAAACATAACAGAATTTTAGCTGAGACCAACATCTCAATTAATCACTGTTTGCGTTATTATCTTAACGTAGCTGAAACACAACAAATATATTTCCTTTTTATTTGCTGCGTTAATAACAGAAAATAATTGTCTATCACATCTACTTTTTTTTATCTTCATCTTCACTAGAATTACTAAGAGATAATAAAATCAGATTCTTCTCCAACTTCTTTGCCGTTATAATATGTTGCTGATTCAGTATGTTGCTGATTGATAGGTATGTTTTTGGAAGAAGAAAAATTGTTTTTGACATATTGAAGAATGTTGATGGTGTAAATTTTATGAGTGGAAGTATTCCTGGTGAGTAGAAAACGTATAGTGGCCTGCATTTCGTGCCAAAATAGCGTGAAACCTATTCATTACCATGAGTCTAACATTACGTCACTTGATTTAGCTTCCACTTGACATTCTCAACAAATTCTACCAGTTTCTGAAACTCACCACAGTAGATATTAATACTGCCGACAAGGAAACCTTAGGGGACAGAGGTCTTTACTGACAAGTATGCCTTCACGGAATAGGTTGCTGATGTGGTCTACAGTTTGGTTTGAAGTGCGAGTGGCTGCTTCAAGTAGTTGGAATACTGCATATAGCATCTGTGCTACTGTTAATTGAGCATAAAGACAGTCAAAGATCTCTAGATGTTTAAGGTGTAACTGAAAAATATAAGACCAATAATGTGCATTCCGGACAACACTCACCAAACAACTATTTTCTCCGAGTTGTTCTTCATGCAGAATATGAGTTGTCTGTTATTATACATAACCTGACCAATAAAACCAAGTCTCAACTGACGTGGCAAGATTCGCAGTAACAGCAATTGATATGAACAGCTCGTTTCAAGAATGACCTCTGTTTTCGTGATACCCAAATTTCAACTCCTGTGCCATACAAGAACACAGATATGCACTCAAATTTCCAATATGACGCAGAGGAGCCATCATTCGAGATAGGGTTGCTACTTTACAAGCTATGAATCAGATAGTTTCCCCAGTGTAGTTGGTGTTTGCAAGGACAAAATCCTCGAGAGTAAATAATGAATTATTTAAAACTATTCTATTAAACCTTCCAGTTACATTCACGTGTTTGCAAGAGAAAAGGATGCGTCTAATTCCTGTTAGAAGTAGAGGAAATAAATTGATAAAACTTAAGCTAGGTGTTCAGGTACACTCAAACCTCGATATATCGAACCTCGATATATCTTAAGAACTGTCTATATCGAGAGAGTTCTTCATTTCCTTCCTTTGGAAGCCCAAAACCTTAATATTTCGAATAAAACCCTCCATTATATCGAAGTTTTTGGAGGGCTCGAGGAAGGCAGATATTACCTCTGTGTATCGAAGTTCAGTGGGGCAAAACTCTGTATATCGAAATCACCTCTATATATCGAAGTCACCTCTATGTATCTAAGTCTTTTTTGTGCCACCTCTGTATATGAAAGTGCGCGCAAATAGGAAATTTCCATTCCCTCCCAACCCCTATACATCGCTGAGATCTGGGTCACTCATCAGTACGTACGACTTCCGTGCAGGTGAGATTTCAGGCACTGCAAGTGCCAGTTAGGGGTCTAAGCGGAAATGTCTGGCAAATGTTACAAGTTAATTGACGATGTGAGAGCAGGAGTAAAGAAAAGAAAGGCATAGCAGCTGAGTTTTGTATTTCGGAAAGCACACTGTCAACAATAATGACGAAGGAAGACCGTTTGATAACCGCAATAGAAGGGACGGACCGCAAACAACAACGAAAGGCTGAGTTTCCAGATTTAAAAGAGTGTTTAGTGCAGTTGTTCCGGCAAAAGAGGAATAATGAACAATATTGCACTCATTTTGAATGAAAAGGCAGATTATTTTGCAGCAGCGTTGGGATACGATACGTTTCGGGCAAGACTTGAAATAAATTTTCTTCTTGACATGTATAATACACAGTATTACGAAAACTAAACGTTGGCCTAAAAATAAAAATAATAATAAAAAGAAAACAGTAATAAAAAGAAAATGTCTTCTTGAGAAACATCTCGCTATGTCGAACCCTCGAAAATATCGAATTAATTTTGTCTTCCCTGGTGATTCGATATGTCGAGGTTTGACTGTATAGTGTTTCTTCAGAATGTGTATACGGTGCTACGAGCAGAAGCATAAAAACAAAATTTATTATACAAGTGAAATACCTCTTTTCAGTACTGCCCTTTGTGTGGAGCAGAGAGATCTTTCTCTTCATGTAAAAGCATTTTAAGTAACAGAAGGGAATCATTTGTCCCAGAAAATTGTAAAAAAAAAAATTTTAAAAGACAGACAGAGAGAGAGAGTGATAAATACATATTAACTTTGTTGATGACTGAGTTTCAGAATTTCTTTATGATTTGATTACATTGATGGAATTGACCAAAAAGTCACTTTCGATTTATTTTTTATTTGTTAGTACAACTCATGGACAATAAGTTATCAAAGTTTCAATGTTGAAATCGCATCCGAAGTGCCTGAAAATTAATTAAAAGTCTGACGCGGCCTCTCTGCCATGCCCACGTTTTGAAGCAGCACTTCAATACCAGCTCGGTGAACAAGGATTACTTTCAACCAAACATGTGCGGGATACATCTAGAAGGCCGTGATACGTACTCTTTGGTTTTATAATCATCTTCGACTCTGTTCCGTATTATAAACAATAACAAACTAGCTGAATCGTTTGTGAAACAATTCTTGTTGGTCTTAAAACCACATTTGCATCTGCTACAGTTGTCAGAATTGCAACTTATGATGCAGTTCTTGAATGATGGGAATGTCGGGAGGCGCGTCTCTGCAGTTGAAAAGTCAGTTGATGATTTCGTGTAGCATTGTTGGCTGTTAGACCCCAGCTGGGGCCGTGTTCACCCTGCCTAGTGCAAGTCACACCACATGTGTGTCTTGGACGTCGATGATGATGAGGACGACACAACACCCAGTCCACGAGTAGAGAAAGTCTCCAACACGACCGGCAATCGAACCCGGGCCCCCTGCATGGCAATCTAGCACGCTGTCCATTGGACTTCGGGAGCGAGAAAAGTCCGTTGAAGACCTGCTAAAGAAGACAAACAACAAGAAACCAGAAGAGAAGCCTTGAAGGGAAAGACGACCCAGAGTACCAATGTGATGCCATAATGAAAAACTTTAGGTTGAACTTTAATTTGCGTTTCCTGAAAAGGTTTGTTTTTAAAGTTAATGTACCTTTTTCAGAGTCTATGAATGCCAGAATTATGAAATTTTGGACATATATTTCTGTAAACCTAATACACGCTGTCTCAGGAGCAAATTTTGAAATTCTAATTGCAAGCTGAGATATGGGGCAAAGTGCTTGGAATTTTGCATGAATTTAAATTTGTACTGTGGAATTATAATTAAAAATTATGAAAATTCTCTTATTTGACCTATTCCAAATACCTCGTGAGAGAAACAACATATAAAGAGATGAAACAGAGAAATTTTTGTAGAAGTCTCTTGAATACTTTCTGAGAAAAAGGAACGTACATTGTTTTTCGAAAATAAAACTTCAAATTTCATTCGAAAATATATAATCAATGGATTTTATATGTAAATGTGTTACTTTCATGTAAAGCGTGGTACAAAATTCCATTGCACAAAACTTCAAAACTGTGGATTTGGTTCATTTTTGAAATAGTGTATGTTTTTCACCAACGTCCCCCCTTAATAGAGACTAACAAATGTGAGAAAGTTAAAATTATGTATTTAATTTATTACGCATATTTTAAAGTTTTTAGAGCATATTTATAAGGCTTTTAATGCATAGATGCATGCATATATTGGTACTTTATAGTGAATATAAATCCGACCTGTTGACTTCCACTCGGTCAGGGATCTCTATATAGCCATTACCAACACTTCTAACTTTTCTTGTATGTTTTACAATGATACAAGTATTTCTTCATATTTATTTAGTTCACCTTTATTGTTCAAGTGTAGCGTGCACCTCGGGCGTACCGGTTTTATGTGGAAAAGCCAGTATAAGATACTGGCGATTGTACTAACAGTCCTGCTCATGGATCTCATTGAGACATAAGATATTCCGGATAAAATTTAATGCGTTTGAGTACACTACTTTGACCTTGTTTTGAGTATACCGATACTAGTAAAAGGTGCATAATGGTATACAATGCTGCTGAACAATCAAAGATGTTCAATTATAGTTGGGACTACTTTTCTTCCCTTTGGTTCTGCCGTTTCCTGAAAACTAACGCGGCTGCAGATATCTCTCGCTAGCATGGCCCTGTGGTTGACCCAAGTCTGTAGATTCCAGTTCTGCGCCATAAAAGGGACCGCCGAAAGAAGTACAGAGTGCAAGTTCTGGTCGGTTATCTGGACACAACAATCGTAGTTAGCACGTCACTTTCGTTTAAAATTGTGTCAGATTATTCGAAACAAAAATCATAAAACCGAGGCCAAGAAGCGAGACACTCGTTTGACGTTATCACCACGTTATGTCATTTCTCATTTTCTGGGAATATGATCCTAGAAGTTCCTTCAACCAAGTCTCTCTGTGACCTGTGAACATTTTTTTTACTGCCATCACAGTGAATGAGCTCGAAATGGGATAGGAGAATTCAAACGTTGGGTTAAGCTTAGAACTGTAGCACTCACCCAAAGCATCCACATACATATAACTATGATGGTGCTTCATTAGTGCCGTAAATGACAATGGCTCAGCAAGGGATTTTTTTTTTGGGGGGGGGGGGGGAGGAGAGGGTTGGAATCCACGCCGGGTACCAGCTCCAAGGGGTGAGCTCCAGGAGGGTGAGAAAACTTCGTTCCTTCTGTGTAAAGAGCCGTAATAAAATGTTTTACTTCATTGTTTCACTCCTGACAGTTTCGGTACTGTGTGAGCAACTAGAAAGCTTATGCACTGTGTCTGACAAGTTAGCTTGTGTGCTTTTTAACGCTACAATGTCGACTAAGAAAACTGTGTTTGTTTTATGCTTTGTGACTGAAGTACTGCAACAGGAGTTATATTCCGTGTTATTGTTTCACGTTGAGTCGGGCCCGGTGGTCTTGGGGTATAGCGCTCGACTAAAACCCGAAGGCTGTCGGATATTATATGTTACTTTCATGAAAAGCGTGGTGCCGGATTTTTTTTTTTTTTTTTTTTTTTTTTTTTTTTTTTTTTCAGTCTGCGCTTTAACCAATACTTTCCCTCTCAACGATGTGAGGAGTCACAAAAACGACACGTGGTTCGGTTTCCCCTTTCCTCGGTTGGATAACTGGGGTAGGCTAGAACACGCAAGTATTAAAAGACTTGCACTAGGCAAATGACCCACAATAAATTATTATTATTATTATTATTCACGTTGAACTGACAGAATTGTGCATATCGTCCGAAATTCCGGATGAAAAAAGGTGCTCAAATAAGATAAAAAAAGGAACAAAAGTGCTGGTTTATTCAACTATATGTTTTTCCACTATTCAAATTTATTGAATTACACACATGTACATAAAATTATCACTGATCAAGACAAGGAGAAAAAACCTGAAGTGGTTGTGCTTTAAGACAACAAGCTTTTCTATATTTTTAAAATAAGTTTTAGAAAATACATTTTTATATATGCACCAAAGCTGCTTTTATTCGAAATGCTGACTAGTTTTGGGCTTTGCCCATTTTCTTAAGCCACATTCATATTTATTTTTATTGGGTGTGGCTTAAGAAAATGGGCAAAGCTCGAAACTAGTCAGCATTTCAAATAAAAGCAGCTTTGGTTCATATATAAAAATGTCTTTTCTACAACATTTAAGAGCTGCAAAACGCGACATATCAAAAACATTTGATATAAAATAAGTTTGTTTCTGTGAGGATTTAGAATGTTCTTGTAGATCCTAAAGCTTATTTCAACATCTACAGAAACCAGTGCGGCAAATTGAGTGACAACTCTACAGATGTCGCGAATTCCTCAACGTCTGGATTCTTCTGAAAACTAGACTCAATTTGTTTTTGGCAAAACTATTTAACTGCGCCATCACGTAGCTAAAAATAACCAATTGTTTTTCCTTTTCGAGACCTTGTACTTTAAATAAATTAATTGCTCCAGTCAGGTACTTGTAACTACGGACACAACATACACTAATTACAACAACTAGGTGATCAGTTGAGAGATCTTGGTTCTGAAGTATTCTCATCGGCAGAATGAACTAAATTCGTTCGACAATTTTCTGTTGGTTCTACGGAATGGAGAACACGACATTACAGCAACCGAGATATTGGCAATAACAGAGAGTTGCAAAGGGGATTGATGTTGACTTGTGTTTCCTCTACCAAACGAATTACATAAGCAGTGGGTTCAGATAGTGTAGTGAGCAGATAGTGAAATGCAAGAACAACGTGACTTACCCGAAGATATAAAGAGGTTGAAAGCGGGACAGAGACAGAGGGAAGTTGCTGCAGCTATTGGAGTGTCCCAAAGTGTAGTTTCCAGGACCTGAGTGCGATTTCAGACAACAGGGAAAATTAAAAGAAGGCTAACCCAATGTCGTCCATGGGTAACACAGCAAAAAATGGCTGTTATCTCTGGTCAACATCCCGTAGAGACAGGCGGGGCCGGGCTCTGTTTACAGGTGAATCAATATTTTGTGTTCAGCCTGACGATCGTCGGTCCCTCATCTGGAGAAAACGTGGAATTCTGAACAATCCTGCTTATGTGCAGGAAACATCTCCATATCATGGTGGTGGACGAATGTGTGGGCAGGAGTCAGTACTGGCGAACTCTATGTCGTTCGGAATGGCGCTTTCACTGCTCAGTGGTATAGAAACGAGATCCATCGACCTATCGTTGTGCCCTACGCTGTTGTCATAGGAGATGGTGGACGAGAACGAGAACGCTCGTCCCCAAAGAGCTGTACCGGTGGACAACATGCTTGAAGCTGAGAGAATTGAACCAATGGAGTGGCCAATTTGTACACAGCACGTAGACCCGATTCAGCAAGTCTGGGGTGCACTTAGCAGAGGCATTGCATGCAGACCAGTACATTCCACAACGGTTGCAGAGCTGGATATTGCATTCATTGGAGAATGGCCAAATATCCATCAAGAACTGGATGATGTCATACTGTCCGTGCCATGCAGGTGTGCAACAGGTCGTCTGAGGTGATCACACAGCATATTAGAGGGCAATGAGACTGACCTTTTCACTATTATGGTAGCCCCATGGCGCCCCTATCTAAGTAAACGCCATGTAAACCTCAAGTAAATAGTTTAGAGGGAAACATATCGTACTGCTCGTATCACACACAAATTACAATTGCAACCAGTATCTGAATAAAATACGTTACGTTATGTATATTGTGTGTGATAAATCAGCTGATTCATTAATTGTTTTGAGCAATGTAGTTCCGTGCGCAAATTATGTATTTTCTCCGGATATAGAATCTGCTGTGTGTTGGAAATTGCACTTGCATCAGCTGTATCAAAAGAGATCACAAATCCCCTAATTTTATCAAAATGCTCACGCAATATAGCAGCACACTCAAGCCGCATGAGAATGGCCGCGCGGCTGAGGTGTCATCTTACGGACTGCGCGACTGCTGCTTTCGGAAGTTGAAGTCCACCCTTGGACATGGGTGCGTGAGTTGTCTTTATCGTAAGTTAGTTTAAATAATGTGTAACTCTAAGGGACCGATGATCTCAGCAACTTGGAACCTTATAATTACAAACATTTTAACATATGAAGCACACTCGATCCATGATTCCCGAACGGGAAATGTTGAAGGTAAGGGCCTGTGGTTTCCCTGAAAGCACGACTTCAAGTTTTCAGTAGATCCTCTTCAAGACAGAGATTAATTGATTTGCGATGTAATATTCGTTCCTTGTGTATTGACAAACCCGGTAAAGGGCATGAACCAATCATGACACATCCATCAAACTAGGAATTAACACTTTGCCAATCATGTAAATTAACGGAATACGGAAATTTCTGTAGAATGTCGCTCACGTAATTTGACATGATCTTCGTTTTCGACCTTTTAAACACAAATTCAAGTTTACTGACGTGCTAGATCTATCTTATATGTCTTAATGGTAAATCTAGTGTCTAAACCAGCCAATAGATCTTGTAAATTTAGTTTCTAAATCGGTCTCGCATTCACTGTATGAAACGGGGCAGGGAGAAAGTGGTGTCCGCTCTCTCAGTAGGTAAATGAACGGACATGGCTTCACGCTCTTTTACATTGGACGAAATTTTGCATGAATCTGAGAAAGATTTTATTGATAATGACACTGACGTCGACCTAATCGACAATTCAGATGATGATGCAGCCTTTGTGCAAGAAGAATAGCGACAAATTTCTGTTGAGTATTTAGAGTTTGATGATCCTTCAACCGATTGTTTTGTATGTTCTTTTCTCAATTTTCTGAACAATGAATTTTTTTAAGTTCATAAATTGAAGGTAGTGATTCCAAGGTGAATGAAGAAGCGTAAAATATCCGCAAAACATTCTCCCTGACAGTAAAAGGAGGCAAAGACAGAGAGACGGACTGAGGGGTGGACTGATACAGATTGCGAAGTGTAGACGTTTTTAGTGGACCCTTGGCGTCAGAGTTGTATGCCTTTGGCGTCAAGTTGTATGTGAATTAGATGCTGTGTGTTCAGTTCCGGATTTCTTTCATGTTTCGTGGACATGGACCTTCTTGCTCATTTCAAAGAGCAGACAATTCTTTATGCCAGACAGAAGGTAAGGAAACCAAGTGCAGCTCGGCTTACTCCTGCATGCAGAATGTCTGGCATTGTAAGTTATGGAATGGGTTACATGGCCGGGAGTCAAGGTGTTAAAAGTTTCAATTAGATTACAGCTAAAACCCTGTATGGAGCCTGGTCCATAACCACAAGAAGAAATAACTATACTAATAGACTAGAGTTCTTAGCAGAAGACCGTCGTTTATTGTATTACTGTGTTTGCATTAAGTTTCTGCAGCTCATACGTTTTTAACAACGTGGACCTTTCTCCCCTGCTAAGGGAAAAACTAAAATGTTCAAAACATATCGTTCTATTGAGTTTATTGTTTCATTCACAATT
The DNA here is from genome assembly GCA_026315105.1 of Locusta migratoria. Classification (NCBI taxonomy): domain Eukaryota; kingdom Metazoa; phylum Arthropoda; class Insecta; order Orthoptera; family Acrididae; genus Locusta; species Locusta migratoria. The sequence continues at coordinate 421,179,811 of CM048746.1, read as the reverse complement.
ATTTCCACATCACAATCAGACACGCACTTTGTATGGTTTCTTGGTAGACAAGCTCCATGTAGCTTTTCCTTAAAAGAAACATATTTCTGTCTTTTCTAAGAAATTCTGTGAAGGCTTGATGTTTATCCTTACTACGGGAATTCCTGCTTGTCTAGGAGCTGCACACAAATAAATATTTTATTCAATCAAATTTTGGATTTTTGAAACGCATTTCGTAATAGAAGTTTCCGTGATTAGTTTGTTTGAAGATTTTTATTCATGCACCACCAGAACAATAAATCGGGCAACGGACACCTTTGGCATGGTAATATCCAGTATTACACCTGTTTAGTAATCTACGTACATCCATATTCATACTACGCAAGCCACCAGACCACCGTGGCGGAGGGTACTATGGGAACCATCATCACTTCCTCTTATTCCAGTGGCGTATGGTTCGCTGGAAAATTATTGCCTGTATACCTCCGTGTGGGGCCTATTCTCTCTAATTTTTTCCTTGTGGTCGCTACGTTATATATACTGGGCATTAAAATTTCTACACCAAGAATAAATGCAGATGATAAACGGGTATTCATTGGAGAAATATATTATACTAGAACTAACTTGTGATTACACTTTCACGCAATTTGGGTGCAGAGATCCTGAGAAATCAGTATCCAGAACAACCACCTCTGGTCTTAATAACATCCTTGATACGCTTGGGCATTGAGTCAAACAGAGCTTTGATGGCATGGCGTGTACAGGTACAGATGCCCATGCAGCTTCAACACGACACCACAGTTCATCAAGAGTAGTGACAGGCGTATTGTGACGAGCCAGTTGCTCGGCCACCATTGACCAGACGTTTTCAGTTGGTGAGAAATCTGGAGAATATGCTGGCCAGGGCAGCAGTCGAACATTTTCCGTATCCAGAAAGGCCAGTACATGACCTGCAACATGCGTTCTTGCATTATCCTGCTGAAATGTAGGGTTTCGCATGGATCGAATGAAGGGTAGAGCCACGGGTCGTAACACATCTGAAATGTAACGGCCACTGTTCAAAGTGCCGTCGATGCTAACAAGAGGTGACTGAGACGTATAATCAGTGGCACCCCATACCTTCACGCCGGGTGATACGCCAGTATGGCGATGACGAATACACGCTTCCAATGTGCGTTCACAGCGATGTCGACAAACACGGATGCGACCATCATGATGCTGTAAACAGAACCTGGATTCATCCGAAAAAATGACGATTTGCCATTTGTGCACCCAGGTTCGTCGTTGCGTACACTATCGCAGGCGCTCCTGTCTGTGATGCAGCGTCAAGGGTAAACGCAACCATGGTCGGTCTCCGAGCTGATAGTCCATGGTACTGCAAACGTCGTCGAACTGTTCGTGCAGATGGTTGTTGTCTTGCAAACGTCCCCATCTGTTGACTCAGGGATCGAGACGTGGCTGCACGATCCGTTACAGCCATGCGGATAAAATGCCTGTCATCTCGACTTCTAGTGATAAGAGGCCGTTGGAATCCAGCACGGCGTTCCGTTTTGCCATGAACCCACCGATTCCCTATTCTGTTAAGTCATTGTATCGCGACCAACACGAGCAATAGTGTCGCGATACGATAAACCGCAATCGCGATAGGCTACAATCTGACCTTTATCAAAGTCGGAAACGTGATGGTACGCATTTCTCCTCTTTACATGAGGCATCACAACAACGTTTCACCAGGCAACGCCAGTCAACAGCTGTTTGTGAATGAGAAATCGGTTGGTAACTTTCCTCATGTTAGCACGTTGCAGGTGTCGCCACTGGCGCGAACCTTTGTGAATGCTCTGAAAAGCTAATGATTTGCATATCACAGCATCTTCTTCATGTCGGTTAAATTTCGCGTTTGTAGCACGTCATCTTCGTGGTGTAGCAATTTTAATAGCCAGGAGTGAAATTGTTTCTAGTATATGTCTTGCTATCGTGTAGTTATATAATAAAAGATCTTTCTCTGTATGAAAACGCAACGCTCTACATTTGTTGAGGCATTGGCATTCCCTGTATCACGTTCCAATACGTTGCAGATGCTCCCGCAATTCGCTACCCTTTTCCAATGTTGTGACTTCTCGATAAACTACAGCATCATACGCGAAAAGTTGCAATGAACTTCTGATGTTATCTAAGAAGTCATTTATGTATACTGTGAAAAGCAACGGTCCTACAACACTCCCCTGGGGTACGCCTGAGATCACTTCAACGTCCCGAAGACTTCTCTCCGCCTCAATCCAGTCACACTGTTGGTCTGATACTCGATATGCGCGTACTTTGCTCATCAACGCCTTGCGGAAGTCAAGAATCATGTCATCTACTTGGGAACCTGTATCTACTACACTCTGGAGCCCGTGGATGAATAGCCCGAGTTGTGATTCACATGATCGCTGATTTCGGAATAAATATTTATTCCTGCAAAACAGATTTCAGGTCTTCAGAAATGACAGAATCCTCCAACATAAAATGTGCTCCAAAACTCAGCAACTGACTGATGTCAGAGATACAGGCCTATAGTTACAGGTCGGCGTGGATGCGGTTATAGTATTTCTTACTTTTCGGACAAAATTGTGAGCGACCGGATATCCGCGTGTTATATGCGGATAAAGAGCGAGTATCTGGCCAGTACGCCAGTCGAAATGTTAGCTGAAAACTTCAGCTTCAACTGTTGTCGTTATCTTCTGGCCACAGCGGACGTAGCTGTACCCGAGGGACGTGCGCCTAATCAGTTTACGCGTCCGTGTCTTATCTGTGATCTGTCAAGTGCTTTCTGGGTGGCAAACCGGCCCACTGCCCACCAGAGCAGCCATGACAAACTTCCGGTGCCTTCAGTTAGAGCTTTGTAGTGACCGAGTGACAACGTATATCGTAGTGAATAAAGTGACAGTTCTTTCTTACAATGAACACGACATCAATGGATACTATATTGTGAAAAGAGGTGATTTAACACAGTGAAGGAAAATAAATTGAAATCGTCAATTTTGGAAAACAATTTGGACACGAATTTGATGGCAAGGAAAAGATAACCATGTAGTGACCTGTTTTGCGTGCAAAAAAAAAAAAAAAAACAAAAAAAACAAAAAAAACAAAAAAAACAAAAAAAAAAGTCTTATTTAAATACCAAGACAGATGCGAAAGTTTCTGCAGTTCCGCCAATGTTTTCCTGTTTGGAATAGTCTGTTTTGGAGTGGGTATAGAAAAGTTACCGTGATTCGAGAAGTCAGAAGTAGTTAAATTGTCGCCGAAATGACACTTTAACAACATTTATATTATTACATACTATGGTTTTAAATACTGCTATGTATTACCATTACCCATTCAAAACTTTAATATCTGCAGATGCGGATAACGAACTTGCGGATGCGGTTGCGGATACAGGCTTTGCAGATGTGGTGCGGATAATACTTTTCTTATCTGCGCTGATCCCTACCTATTGTTTTGCACATCTGATTGGCGACCCTTCTTGCTAAAGAAAAGGGCTAACAGCAGTTCACTTACTTCATCACTGCGACCGTCGCACAACCCTCTCGCGCCCATTCGCTCGCTTGCTGTCCACACTCTGTTTTAGAACAGAGCGGCAGTTAGCAGAGTGTTCTCATTCGAGCTGGAACTGCAGATTCTGCGACTTCTAGTAGCTTCGAGCAGAGCCCACTTTCATCATTTCTCGGAACTTCGCGGCTTCGGTTACTGCTGTCTCTGCGTGACCAGCTACTGCCTCGACGTGGATAGATGACGTCTCTCACAGTAACAAATTCACGTTCACGAAGGGCAAGCTATTGACTCTGGCGGGATAGAATTTTCTTCTTCTTCTTCTTCTTCTTCTTTCTTTATTTATAAAGCAGAATGTCGGTATATTTGTGTGTACATGTTGCATACAAATCTATAGATTTGTTCTAATCTTTGTGAAATTTTGTACACGTAAGCTTCAGTCCATGAGGACGGTGGCTCTAGTTTAAGGATCACGCAGTACATGTAGTTCACGAGATATGACGTCATAAACAATGAGATGCACGAAAAACTGCTGCGTCAAGCGACAATGCTGCACATTTCCTCATAAACCACTGGACCGATTTCAACCAAATTTGCTTCACATATTCCTTTCGTGAGGCAACAATATATGTAGCGGTACTAACCATATACGACACATGGTTCAGGAGATATAATGTCATAAACAATAGGATTTGCAAGGAAATTGGCACATAATGCGACTAAACTTAATAAATACACTACATGAGAATGACAGTACTAGGCGACTTACAATAAACTTTAAACATAATTTCAAACCTTTATTATACATTTTCTCGCTGACAACCTATCAATATAATGAAAGGAAAAGATTTTCTCGCTTTCTACTTTTCCGCTGCTCATGGAGCAAAACTACGGCATTCGGTATGACGTTACAGTTTATAATTTCTGCACTGCAAATTATAGTCGCAAGGAATTTTACAGGCAGTATACACACATACAGCTGAATGTACTTTCGAAATTGTATCAGTACGACACGTAATTCATGAGATATAGGGACGTAAACAGTAACGTTCATGGGAAACTGCCCCATCATGCATCAGGTTTTAATCTATTACTTCTTTACAACTAACTCTGTCCGTAACGGATTTTAAAGACATACAGCACTTACACAAATAAATAAATAACAGCAAAATTATACAACTGTACAACATATAATTCAATAAATATAAGATCAGATTTACTGCGATGGGTCGCATTATGCATTTACGTATTTACCACTAAGACACTCGTGTATTCCAGTCAGCTCAAGGAAATTCCTGCAGTCTGACTGCTCTTGACAACTTTGAACCAACTCTGTGAAACGCACACGGATGCAGGTGAAAGCAATGGACTTCTATAGAGCTACAAGGAAAGGAAAAGAATGAAACAGAGTACATTCAAGAATACGCATTATTTCCGACGGATCTAGCTTTTAACTTCAAGAAACTGCAATTTCCAGTGAGACTTGCATTTTCTGTTGCGATTAATAGATCACAGGGCAATCTATTAAATACTGCGGAGTGGATTTGACTTTTCCAAGTTTTACCATACGGACAACTTTATGTCACTTGCCCAGGGGTGGGCTCACCAGAGAAATTATTCATTTTGTTCCTGGACAAGTCACAAGAAATACCGTTTATAGTAAAGTTGGGGAATAAATGAATGTGTGACTGTTACGTATCATTTGTATTTCGATTACCATCTTTCGTTGTTTGGGTACTGTACTTAAAATTTTGTATATTATGTAAGACAGCCTTATTTCTTATACGATAAATATAACATTTTATTAGAGAAAGTGAAGACGGACAGAGAGAGAAGGGATAGGAGAAGTACTGACATAAGGCTTCAGTAATAAATAAATATCCGAGCAACGCCGGTTTTCAGCTATATAAATACTTATAAATACAGTGTGCAGTGTCGGTGCTTATAGACAGAACCGAGCAAATGTCCTACAGACATTACGGCAACTATAGCTGTTAGAAACGTATTCACAACTGTGAACATTATTCAGCATCAGCTGTATAATTTGGTGGTGACAAATAAAAATTTGTACCGGACGGGGACTCGAATGCGTTTCCTTCTTTAAACAAGTTGTCGCATTACCATTTTGCTATCCGAGCACGCCCCCCGGACCGGCCCAAACCTCCATACGCCACACACTTCTACTGCTCACGAGTGCTCGTACAGAGTGCCCCGCACAGGGAGACATTTTCTATAATTGTTGCAAGTTTTTCTGTGGCTTATTTAAATACTGTGTGCACCCCAAGGCTTGCGACAACTGTAGTAAATGTATCTCCTTATGCGGAACTTCCAGTATGAACTGTACCGCCGGCCGCGGTGGATGAGCGGTCTGCGGCGTGCCAGTCACGGTCTACACGGCCACTACGGTCGGGGGTTCGAATCCCCCCTTGAGCATGGATATTTGTGCCATCCTTAGTTTTAGCTAGTTGATAAGTAGTTTGTAAGTTTAGGGACTGATGACCCCGTAGTTAAGTCCCATAAGCTCTACAAACATTTGAGTTGAGTACTCACTACGGAGCTAACTTTTTTTTATTTTTATTTTTTTTATGTTAAGCTTATGGGACTTAACTACGGGGTCATCAGTCCCTAAACTTACAAACTACTTATGAACTACTTACGAACTAGGACGGCACAAATATCCATGCCCGAGGGGGGATTCGAACCCCCGACCGTAGCGGCCGTGCTGACCGTGACTGGAGCGCCTCAGTCACCTCGGCCACCGCGGCCGGCACGGAGCTGTTTCATTGCTTTAGAAGACTATAGATGCCACTGAGGAACTGCCTGATACTTCGTTAAACATAGAAACAAGAGGAGCTATTCTGTGATTTTTCGTTTTTCGCGTCTGTAAAAAGTCAACAACGCTCAGAAATTATTACTAACGAGAGAGAGATCAGATTTCATAATCACGATATGTAATGAGTCTTGGGTATGTTTTGGAGAGCTGAGTCCTGTGTACATGGCTAGCGACTTTTCATGCCTCTAGTTTCCGAAAAAATTATGAAGTTTTACTCACACGGCCTATAACTGTATCTACATTTTTGTGACATTTTAAGCAATATTTTTGGCCAGGAAATCGCTGGGATTGGCTGGCTGCCTTTAACTTCTTGGCGTTAGATGTTTCCCTCGAAGCCGCGGCAGAGCGGCCGAGCGCATTGAGGCGCTATGTTCCGATGCGCAACGCCGTTCCCCGTCGGGGGTTCGAATCCCCTCGGGCGTGGATGTTTGTGCCGTCTTTAGTATTAGATAGTTCGTAAGTAGTTTGTAAGTTTAGGGACTGAGGACCTCGCAATTAAGTCCCTTAAGCTTTACAAACATTTGCACATTTTTTTTTCCCTCGAAGTGATCGTTCTTTAGCGCCACTACACTCAACCGAATCCTCACCGGACTTGGGAGATGAGCAGACGCACTCCAGAAATGGGAAAAAATCTCCTCCCTAGAATGTGACTGTGGCGCATAGAGGCAAACTGTGGCATATATTGTGAAGGATTGCAGAAACTGCGCATTCTGTGGAATAGTCAGTGACTTTTTATTTGGCAGTAGATATTTTATAAAGTATATAAAAAAATTCTATTTTATAAAGTATATAAAAAAATTCTTTTTTTTTTACAAAACATCCTCAACTTTTGGCATAGAATCGAAATCAATGAGAAAAAGTTTGCCATTCCATTAAGAAAAAACTACTTCCGGTCTGAATACCCCACTTCCGTTAGTAATCGGAAATTGAAAATGCCACAATTCGATCCGGCGTAGTATACTTACTAGTAGGACGTATTGCATTTTACATTTCATAAGACTCACAAGGGATTGTATGGGGCGAACGGGTGGTCAGAAACACCCTATATACGACTCCATACCAGGTAATGCTCTACGTAAGCTTCTTTGAAGGCGGGGGGCGTATAACCTTTACTGTGAAAGCAGCTCCGCATGCAAACATTCCGCACACGTCACGCCCAGCGATATGTCCTTGAATCCCAATGTCGCTTGTTCCTTTTGTATTAGCTTAGCTTACTATCGGTACGTTCATCTCCAACAACGTAGACGGCTTTTTCATGCAGTGAAAGGACGTTGTTTCGACAGCGCGGTGTAAGTATCCTATGAAGGTGACCATTAATTATACAGTAGGAGGTCGTTTCATTCCCTGGAGTAACTACCTATCACGTAACGGATACTGCCGTCATCTCTGTTCGTCCGTTTTATGAATAATAAGTAAACAAATGGTAAAACTACAAACGGTCTCTGCACACTTTTTGTCATCCTTAATGTGACTGGTTTCATCCGGCTTGTCTATAGTACCCAGCTGAATCCTCTTGTGTGCGAATGCTCTCTTTGCCTCTGCTAGTCTGCTTACCATGCTCTCCTTGTTTCGTCCATCATGGGTGATTTTGCGTACGTGGTAGCAAAATACTACTTCGCTATCACCAATTTGGACGTCAAGATTCTCTATATTCTAATTTTTGTTACTTATCATTCCTCTTGACTTTTTCGGAACTACTCCTAATCCATATTTTGTACTAATCAGATCATTTCATTCAAAATATCTTGTAACTCTTTCTGTTTTTCAACTAAGATGGCACTTCCACCAGCGAATCTTGTCATTGTTATCTTTTCATCCCGATTTTTAATACGACTTTAAACCTTTTGAATGAGTCGCTTTATAATTGAACAACTGGAGCGAAAGACTACATCCTTATCTTACAACACTTTTAATCCGAGCACTTTGTTCTTGATCTTATTCATAGTTGTCTCTTGGTTCTTATACATAATGTATGTTACCCTTCTTTGCCTATAGCTTATATCTGATTCTCCCAGAATTTATCATTTTATATTAGCGGAGGATTTTCTAGGTCGACAAGAGTTCTATGAACTTGTCTTAATATTTCTTCAGGTCTTGTTTCCGTTATCAGGTAAAACGTCATAACTACCTCGCTTTTACGCTTCCCTCGACGTTTAGTAATAATAACTTCAGGCAAATGGTATTTTCCAAATTGTGGCCGCGACTGATGCCGAACCCATTGAGGCGCTATGCTAGGATATGCGAGGCCGTTTCCCATCGGAGGTTCGAATCCCCCCTCGGGCATGGATATTTGTGCCGTATTTAGTATAAGCTAGTTCATAAGTAGTTTGTAAGTTTAGGGAATGATGACCCCGTAGTTAAGTCCCATAAACTTAACATACATTTGAACATTTTGTAAGTTTAGGGACTGATGATCCCGTAGTTAAGTCCCATAAGATATACAAACATTTGAACATTTGAGCAACTTCATCTACATCTACATGGGATAGTCTGCAAATCACATTCAAGTGCCTGGCAGAGGGTTCATCGAACCACTTTTATACTATTTATCTCCCATTCTATTCTCGAATAGTGCGCGGGAAGAAAGAACACCTGAATCTCTCAGTTCGAGCTCTGATTTCTCGTATTTCATTCTGATGATAGTTTCAAACTATGTAAGTGGGAGTTAACAATATACGTTCGCCTTCAGAGGAGAATGTTGGCGACTGGAGTTTCGTAAGTAGCCCACGCCGCAGCGATAAGCGTCGTTGTTGTAATGATTCCCATCCCAGATCCTGTATCATTTCCGTAACGATGTCTCCCCTGTATCGTAACAATACGAAACGAGCTGCCCTTCTTTGGACTCATTCGATGTCCTCCGTCAAACCCACCTGATATGATCCCACACTGGGCAGCAATACTCCAAAAAAGGACGGACAAGCGTAGTGTATGCAGTTTCTTTAGTAGTTTTGTTGCATCTTTTAAGGGTTCTACCAATAAAACGCAGTCTCTGGTTCGCCTTTCCCACGATATTATCTACCTGTTCTTTCCACTTTTAAGTCTGAAGTAATAGTAATTCCCAGTTATTTTGTGGAGTTTCGGCCTTCACTTTTGATTGATTTATCTGGTAAACAAAGTTTAACGGATTTCTTTTCGTACTCATGTGGACGACTTCACACTTCTCATTATTTAGAGTCAATTACCAATTTTTACACCATACTGATATCTTATCCAGATCGTTCTTCAGTTGGTTTTGATCTTCAGATGATTTTACTAGACGGTAAATGACGGCGTCATCTGCAAACAACCTAAGAGAGCTACTTAGATTTTCCCCTAAATCGTTTATGTAAATAAGGAACAGCAGAGGACCAATAACACTACCCTGCGGAACGCCCGATATCACCTCTGTTGTTATCGATGCCTTGCCATCGATTACTACAAACTGTGCCCTCACTGACAGGAAATCCCCTATCCAATCGCAAATTTGGGGCGATATACCATAACCACGCAATTTGATTAAAAGCCGTTTGTGAGGTACGGTGTCAAAAGTCTTCTGGAAATCAAGAAATACGAAATCGATTTACGAACCCTTGTCAATGGCACCCATCACTTCGTGTGGGTAAAGAGCTAGTTGTGTTTCGCATGAACGATATTTTCTAAATCCGTGTTGACCTTGGGTCAATAGATCGTTCTGTTCGAGATAATGAATAATATTTGAATACAGGATATGTTCCAAAACCCTGCTGCAAATTGACGTCAATGAAATATGCCTGTAGTTTAGTGGTTACTCCTACTGCCTTTCTTGAATATAGGTGTGACCTGTGCAACTTTCCAATATTTTGGTACAGATCCTACTTTGAGAGAGCGGTTGTATATGTCTGTTAAGTAAGGAGCTATCGCTTCAGCATAATCAGATAGAAAACTAATGGGTATACAGTCCGGACCAGAAGACTTAGTCTCAGCTGCAACGCACCCTCCAGACAGTAAGAGACGCTCAACAACAATAAAAACCGTCCGAAATCATCTTTGGGAATGCGGTCTCTACGCAAGGAGGCCTAAGGTGTGTGTGTAACACTAAAACCACGACACCGTTTAGCCCGCAGAAACTGGGCGGATGAATATCAGGATTTGAGTCTTAACGAATGGCTGTTCTGTTCAGAGATGAGTCAATATTTTGTGTTCAGCCGGACAATCGTCATTCCATCGTCTGGAGAGAACGTGGAACTCGGAACAATCCTGCTTATATGCAGGAAACGTAACCATATCATGGTGGTGGATGAATGGTGTGGGCAAGAGTCAGTATTGGCGGACGTACGGACCTCTGTGATTTACAATGGCGCTTTGACTGCTCAGAGGTACAGAAGACAAGTTTCTTCGACCTTTCGTTGTTGCCTAAGCTGGTGCGATAGGAGATAGGATCCTTCTGGCGGACGATAACGCTCTTCCTGACAGAGCAGCATAGGTGGGCAACATGATAGAAGCTGGGACAATTGAACGAATGAGTTTACCAGCTTGTTCACCACACTCAAACGTGTTTGAGCATGTCTGGGATGCAGTTGCCAGATGAATTGCAAACAGACCAGCACCTCCCAAAATGGTTGCAGAACTGGATAATGCATTCATGGAAGAATGTCCAAATATCTCTCAAGAACTGATTGATAACCTTATACAGTCCACTCCACCCAGACTGTACAACTGTGCTGATTGTCCGAGATGAGGAGAATGACTTTTAAACTAGTAGCTCTATGATGCCTCGCTCTAAGTAAACGGCCTGTAAACGTCTAGTAAAGAGTTGAGACTGCAAACTATTGTACTGTATCACACACAAATTACAATTGTAACCAATATCTGAATAAAATACGTTACCGAATGTATGTTGTGTGTGATATTTTTCCTGCTCCTCTAATTGTTTTGAGCAGTGTACTTTCTTTCGAAAAAGGTAGAGGTGCTTAATACGTTGCAGTACAACAACTTCATGTTTCTTCATTCCTTTGTTGAGTGATACACTGATGTACTTATTTATAATTAAATACACTAGAATAGAGGAAAGAGAATGCATTGAATTAGTTGAATAAACTGGCACCTTGTGACCCTTTGATAACCTTATTTAAGCACCTTTATCCTACCTTACGGTCTTAAATTTGCTCTTAAAAATCCTAAATTGTCTATTACAAAAGTCGTGTGCCTTCCTTCGGCGGAAATACGATGCTCTGTGTTCTTGTTTAACGATGTAACGAATGCAAATGTCCTTCTGATATGTACGTACGTGGAAGTGTCAGCAGCAGAAACCTGTTGATCGTTATGCATAACTGGTACCACTGCATAACTGGTATCACTGTTTTCCTGATAACTTTATAGCTTCAGAAGTATGTAAAAAAAGACTTGTTCTGTACGCATTTTTAATGGCTCGTCCTACATGCGGCGTATCCTGACGCGTTTGAATTACTGCACATACTCAGGTCCGTATTATCTTTCTATATAGTCTTTGGTAATCGGATACTGAAGTACTGGAATCAGCTTTCTTTTGTGAGTACTTTCTGTTTCCACACATAACCGGTTACTCGTATAGCGAGGAATTCACAGCAGTTACACTCCTGTCCGTGTTGTGAATGTAGCTCTGTAGCTGTTATACTACTTCGTTGTCCTCATACCTCAAACAATAAATAGGGCATACATACACTATGTGATCTTAAGTATTCGGACACCTGGCTGAAAATGACTTAACACGTTCGTGACACCCTCCATCGGTAATGCTGAAATTAAATATGCTGTTGGCTTCCCCTTAGCCTTGATGACAGCTTTCACTCTCACAAGCAAACGTTCACTCAGATGTTGGAAGGTTTCTTGAGGAATGGCAGCCCATTCTTCACGAAGTGCTGCACTGAGGAGAGGTATCGATGTAGGTCGGTGAGGCCTGCCACAAAGTCTGTATTCCAAAACACACCAAAGGTGTTCTCTAGGATTCAAGTCAGTACTCTGTGCAGGCCAGTGCATTACAGGGATTTTATTGTCGCGTAATCATTCCGCCACAGGCCACGCATTTTGAACACGTACTTGATCTTGTTGAAAGAGCAATCGTCATCCCCGAATAATGCTCTTCTACTGTGGGAAGCAAGGTGCCTAAAACATCAATGTAGGCTTGTTTTGTGATAGTGGCACGCAAAATAACAAGGGGTGCAAGCGCCCCCCCCCCCCCCCACACACACACAAGAAAAACACGACCACATCGTAAACCACTTGTATTTTACTGTTGACACTACATACGCTGCCAGATGTTTTTCACCGGGCATTCGCCATACCCACATCCCGCCATCGTACGTCACATTGTTTACCGTGATTCGTCACCCCACACAACGTTTTTCCACGGTTCAATGGACTAATATTTACACTCCTTACACCGAACGAGGCGTCATTTGTCATTGACCTGCGTGATGTGTGGCTTATTGGCAGCCACTCGACCATGAAATCAAAGTTTTCTCACCTCCCGTCTGTCACAGTACTTGGAGTGAATCCTAATGCAGTTTGAATTCCTGTGTGATGGTTTGGATAGATGCCGGCCCATTATACTATTTGAGCCTCTTCAACTGTCGGCGGTCTCTGTCAGTCAACAGACGAGGTCGGCCTGTACGCTTTCGTGCTGTACGTCCCTTCACGTTTCCACCTCACTATGACATCAGCAACAGTGGACATAGGGATGTTTAGGAGTGTGGAAATTTTCTACAGCCTTCTGACACAAGTGACAATCACCTGACCATGTTCGAAATCCGTGAGTTCCGCAGAGCACACCATTCTACTCCCTCACGATGTCTGATGACTACTGAGGTCGCTGATATCGAGTACCTGGCAGTAGGTGGCAGCACAATGCACCTGATATGAAAAACGATTTTATTTTTTATTTTTTTTGGGGGGGGGGCGGATACTTTTGACCACATAGAGTAGCTATTGCCACCAACCTTATAAAAGTATTTGTAAACGACTTCAAGGCGTGCATAATTTTTTTATTACTTATAATTCAACTATGAATCGGCTTCTACCAGAGAAACGTTGCGGAATGAGTTCGTAGATTTAACAACAAATTTCATTATAGTTAGAATTGACTAACTAATATCGACACTGGACTGCCGTTTCCGTTAGTTCGTCTTGTGAATCTTAGGCAATCCAACATTATTATCTATCAAGCATCAGGCATCCGCCACGCACCTTACGGTGGATTGCGGAGTATGTACGTAGATGTCGTATGAAATGGCTAAGGCGTAAGAACATTGGCGTGCTATTTCATCGCCCACGACGATTGACACTTTGATTTGCAGCAATGAATAGATGAGACAGGCCTCAGCAGTATATAATTGAATATATATATATATATATATATATATATATATATATATATATATATATATATATATATATATGGTGTCCCAGCTATCTTGTCCAGCCGCGGTGGAGTAGCCGAGCGGTCTAAAGCGTCTCGCTGCGGAGCGCGCGGTTGCTTGCCGTGGAGGTTCGAGTCCTCCCTGGGGCATGGGTGTGTGTGTTGTCCTTAGGTTAGTTTACGTAGGTTTAAGTAGTTTGTAAGCTGCGGACTGATGACCACGCAGTTTGGTCGGATAGATTTACAAACATTTTTTTTATCTTGTCCACCCAAAATATCTCTGGAACAATAACAGCTATTGGAAAACGACTTTCACCGGTATCAATGTACTCCTGGGGCCCATGAATGTACATATGGAAACATTCTAAAACGAAAGCAAATGTGTTTTTTAACACAAACTTATGTTTTTTTTTTTTAAATGGACACCCTACATTGTTTTTTCAGCAATCCATAGCATAACAAATCACATAAACAATGGCGTTGATTGCATCGCAATATTCCAATTACATCCCGAGATATTGCGCGGCTAGCACACGTCCTGAGACTCAGGCGAGAACCCCATGCTGCTCAGGACGTGCGCTAGCCGCACGTTTCGCGTATTTCAAGCGTCAACTTCGCGTCGCAATATCTCGGGGTGTAATTGGAATATTGCGATGCAATCAACGCCATTGTTTATGTGATTTGTCATGCTATGGATTGCTGAAGAAACAATATAGGGTGTCAATTAAAAACATAAGTTTGTGTTAAAAAACACATTTGTTTCGTTTTAGAATGTTTCCAAATATGTAGATTCATTGTCCCCAGCCGTACATTGATACCGGTGAAAGTCGTTTTCCAATAGCTGTTATTGTTCCAGAGATATTTTGGGTAGACAAGATAGCTGAGACACCCTGTATATGTTGTTTTTCTTCGTTAAAACTCTATCCTATTGGTCCGCTAGATGGATACTAGTAAAACCTGTGATTTCATAAATAACGTATTCCCATGCGCACAACTGCATCAAAGTTTGATTACCTTCCAAATGAGTGAATGTGACAATTATTTCATGGTAAGCATGTGATCGAGAAGTAGTCTGACAGTGGTTTGAAACGGTGTTCAAGATTGTTGGAAGTCACTAAGTGCTCTCATTATCAGCCACTGGATGAATACAGAGTAATTTCGCTTCATTTTAGGCAAAAGCTAAATCTTCTGGCATCTCATTGTTTATGACGTCATATTTCCCGATTTGCGTGCCAAACTACGATATAATTTTGCAGGTACATTCAGTGACATATGTGGATAATGTAAGCCAGATGTAATTAAGTAATAAATTAAAACGTCACGCCTGATTCTGTTGCCTTGCTGTACGCCAGTACAGGCGAGAATGTGGTTTTTGACGCGTCCAAGCTTTACGACGTCAAATCACCTGAACTATGTGACCATCAGTAACATAATTTTTTACAGGTGCGTTCGGTGACATTATGTAGAAACTGTGTGCACAGTGTGACGCGAATAGAACTAGTAGTTAAAAAGTAATAATTTAAAATATCATGGCAGACGATGAAGTTTGACCGCATGAACTGCAGAAGTTTACAATGCGATAAACGTTTTTTCCTTTCATAATTTTGCGTAAATATTTGAAATTATATGTGAAGTTCGTTGAAAGTTGATAATAGTTACCATTTCCGAGATTTAGATGAACAATGTTTGCATGTTTTAGCCTCATCCGCATCAAGAAATAGTTTCTAATATTGTAAGACTTCTCGTGTTAAACTTCTTAATGAGAAGAATATAGCAAAAGTATGAATTATTAAAATCGTTCGATAATTAGGCTAATTATGGAAAATCAAATTTTTCTTCGTCCCGGAAGCTATTAGATGGGGAACTTGTCCTGGGTGTCTATTAGGAAATTACATCTTTTTTTTTTTTCTTCCATCACGTTCACGATTTTACTATTTTGTATTTTATGTAGGGCTTGCAGTGTTTCATAAATATTAGCTGTTCTGGGCTGAATAAAACAGAAGTGAAAAGAGCTGATTTCCTGTGGCTGTTTGTGTAAAACAGGTGACGATCGAAAAAAATATATTGATGGGTGTGGCAAAACCGTTTTACGATTTAACACTCAAGACACAAGGGAGTGTGACTATTTTATGCGCACGTTCTCAAAGTATTGTTATCTACCGAGGTAAATTATAATTTAATATTCTGAAAAAAAATGTTTATTTGTTTTCTTGAAGACTTTTACTAGATTAGAAAAATGTTTCAAATTTCTCCACAAAATTGAGTTTTAGTAGTAGATATGATATTTTCAGTGAATTTCGTATAAAATATTTTTAGTTTCAGGACCATATTTACACACCGTCTCTAATCACCACGCTGTGAACTCGACGTTAAACTGTAATCTTCCTTCCATATTCACACAAACACAAACACACATTTTACATGTATGTTTATATCGTCAGCGTGCCCCAATCTGTATAATACATGTTGTATTGAAAGCTGACTATTGCTACGAGTGTGCTAAAAGATGTTGTCCGGTTCGAGACTCTGCTTGCATATAATAACTTTTTTCAAAAGAACGTTGTTATAATAAATTACAATGAATAAATTTTGTATTTTTACGGTTTTATTTATTACGATGGCCTCAAATTAGCTCCCCCTCCCCATTGATAATCATAGAGATTGGAAAAACAATAGCAGTGCGAGGTTTACCATAAAATCACGACAGCGAAACCATCCTTCATAACAAGTTTGTTAGTGCGGCCATCATCCGCAGCAAGCATCGAATATAATTTTATTTACGCAATTTCTTGTGCATTTATACACTTTTTGAATGTGTTATATTTATTCCACTAGCTGTTAAATCCGACATTGCCGGGTATATATGCATTTTTCGAGTCTTGTATTAGAAACGAAAATGCATCCATGACAACAGCTTAGAAAGTGTGAAAGAGTAAAACAAATAAACACGCATAATGCACAAAATTTCAAGTGCAGTATCCAAAGAAAGAAAAATGGTAATAAAATACAAATGATGTATGACATTAACTCAAAACTTGACTATCAACAATATTTCTTGATACTTGTGGTGGGAAAGATTTTGTGACTCATTGTTAACGACGTCATATCTCCTGGACTATGTGTCGTAGGTAGTTTTAACCGCACAGCGATTGTTGTCTGATAGTAAGACAAGTGTACCAAGTTTAGGAGGAGATGTGGAAAAATAGCGCATGATGTAGTAGTTAATCGTAAATTTTATTGTTTATGACGTCATACCTCCTAAAATATCCGTCGAACTGAGATATAGTATGTATTCAGTGGTATGTAGTGTACTGTCTGTGAATTGTCTCGCGATTACAATTTACAGTGTAGAAATAATAACTTGTCATGCCAAATGCCGAAGATATACATCATGTACATCGGAAAAGTAGTAAGCGACATACTTTTTTCATCATTTTGTTGGGTTTGTCAGAGAGGAAAAGTTTATTACAAGACGCTAAGTGCTCTCATTGTCAAATAGTTGACGAATAAAATCGTACCATCGCGCGCTGTAAGATGAGGCAGTTTACATTGTTTATGACGTGATATCGTATGAACTATGTAACGTAGGTGGTTTTTGCAACCATAGCAAATGATTCCGGAACTTAAATAATATTTGAACCAAACTTGGTTAAAAGCGGTTCATTAGGAGCAGTCTAGCTGAAAACCCGGCGTTGCCCGCGATGTTAAATATCTGCCAGGCTGCATGTGAAACTGCAGTAGGTGTAGATGGAAAGCACATAATATAAAAATCAGGTTCCGCAGTTAAGTCCCATTATATTAACAAACATAGAAAATTTTGAAGTAAAAGAACTTTTAAGATTCCTTTTTTCCTAATGCAATAACGCGCGCGCGCGCGCGCGCGCGCTCGCGCGCGCACACACACACACACACACAAATTTTGAAGTAAAAGAACTTTTAAGATTTCTTTTTTCCTAATGCAATAACGCGCGCGCGCGCGCGCGCGCGCGCTCGCGCGCACACACACACACACACACACACACACACACACACACACACGGCATATGTATATCATCCACGCTCTAAAATGAATAAATTCTTAGGTGAGCCCGCCCCTGACATGAAGCTGGCAAATCCATTCCGAAGTATTTAACAGACTGCCCTGTAATTTATTAATCGTAATAGAAACTGCAAGTTCCAATGGAAACTGCAGTCTCTTGAAAGTAGATTTGTGGGATATAATGGGTATTCGTTGGGTGTACTCTGTTTCATTCTGTTCCTTTCCTTGTAACTCTATGGAAGTAAACTGTTTTCGCTTCCAGCCCGATGGAGCAATTTTCCATGAACGTTACTGTTTACATGCTCATATCTCATGAACTACGTGTCAGAATGTGATACAATTTAGAAGCTACATTCAACTATATATGTGTATACTGCCTATAAAATTTCCTGTCGCTACAATTTGTAGTGTTCAAATAATAAATTTAACGTCATACCGAGAGCCGTAGTTTTACTCCATAAACAGCGGAAAAGTAGTAAGCGAGAAACTGTTTTCATCATTTTAGTATTGTTGCCAGCGAGAAAAAGTTTAATAAAGGTCTGAAATTATGTTTAAAGTTTGTTGCAAGTCACTAAGTACTGTCATTCTCATACAGTGTATTTCGAAAGTCTCGCCGCATTATTTGGCATTTTTTGCGATTTCTATTGGTTATGACGTAATATCATTTGAACCATGTGCCGTATGTGATTCTTAACCATGTAGCAATTGTTACCTCACGATAAGAAATGTGTGTACCAAATTTGGTTTAAATCGATCCAATGGTTTAGGAGAAAATGAGCAGCATTGTCGCAAAATGCAGCAGTTTTTCACGCATCTCATTGTTTATGACGTCATATCTCGTGAACTATATATCGTATGTGATTCTTACACTTACGGCGACCGTCCTCATGGATTGAAGCTTACGTGTACAAAATTTCATAAAGATTGGAACAAAACTATAGATTTGTATGCAACACGAACACACATACGAACACTCTGCTTTAAATATATGTAGAATATTATCGCATGATGCGGCCGTTTTTCACGACTGTTACTGATTATGAAGTGATATTTCCTTACTTACGTGTTGCCTGATTGTAAGGAACATGTGTACCAAGTTTGGTTGAAATCGGTCCAGTAGTTTAAGAGGAGATGTGGAACATACATACATACTGTGATGATACTGCTGGCCCCCTCATCTCAATGTTATTGTACGATACCGTCTGCGTCGGATCCGGAATCGTGTGGTTCAATAGTGATATATGTTGCGTGTGAATTTAGTTAAAAACGAAATAGCCAGCCTAGGAATCAGTGTAGAACAGTGACTCAGTGATTAAAACAAGTGATAGATTGCATTAATTAAGAGATTTGTTTAGATGCTTTCCAGACAGTTCTATAAACAATAGTTTTGTCATTGTACATTATTTCAAGAACTAGATAGAATTTTAGAAACTTTATGTAAATGAAAATAAATAGCATTGTATATATGTTAGGCTAATAAACAAGTTGTATTGACCAGCTAATTGTGTTAATCAATGTAATAGTCGAAATTCCGATATTGTAATTCTTTGTATATATAGACTGACGTGAGATTTTAAACCTAGTTTCATAATTGACAATATATTTGATGGTTCAGCATATGTTAGGAACATGTATGAGGTACTCATTAACAAATTAATTGACATTTAACATCGCACTTTGTTGTCAAACAGCAAGATCGGAGATTTTAATTCAAAAATAAATGTGTCATCTAAAATTATTGTATGTATAGTTTACATTTTTCTTGTGATTATTTTTGTGTACATGAAATGTTATACTGTTGTCCTCGTTAATTGTAAATTAGTATATTCAATTGTTATGAACAATGCGTAATGTAATGCCATTATTGTCAACGTTATATATTTGCCTCACCGCCTTGCGTGGAGGAGTTCGAGTTTTGGCGATCGTTACGTGCTTTGGAATCTATGTCAGTCTGTGTTGTTGTGGTGCATTGTATGTAATGTTTTGGTGGAGAAGAAGTTTGATTCAAATTAAAGAAGAAGTGTAAAATTGTACCTACGAGTATTTATTTCTATCACGCCGCCCCAGGTGATTAATTTTGCAGCAAGCAGAACCCCATATATCGTAATGTTGAAAAGCTAAGTATCTTGTTTGGAAGTGGTAGAATGAACTGTAATTACTCAACAATCATAAAAACATTTCCATACACATAACCACATACAAACATACAGCCTATTTTATAAGATGCAGCTGTACAGCGTCCAGTAGACAGTGCAGATACACACAAGAAATTTGCGTAACTGGAGGCGTAGCGTGACTTCGGCCTGCGACCAGGTGGGAGTGACAACAAAGGCCAAACTCGCAAGACCGTAAACCATAAACCAGCGCACTGATGATGCGTAGAACGGGGCGGAACGCGCCTGTTCAAAAAAATGTTCAAATGTTTGTTAAGCTTATGGGACTTAACTACGGGGTTATCAGTCCCTAAACTTACAAACTACTTATGAACTAACTAATACTAAGGACGACACAAATATCCTTCCCCGAGGGGGGATTCGAACCCCTGACCGTAGTGGCCGTGCAGACCGTGACTGGAGCGCGTCAGTCCCCTCGGCCACCGCGACCGGCGGAACGCGTCTGGATCAAGTAAATAAACAGCAGCGGGCAAACGGCGTTTTCACTTCCAAAACCAAATGAGCCTTCAGAAATCCGGTTTGTGTCGCATGCAGGTGCAGCAGCTACGAGCGCTCACCGGTCTTGGGGTGCGAGACGACCCAGGAGTCTGAGGCTCGCACGGTCAGAGCGTCGATGGCGTCGCGGAAGTCCGGGTAGTAGGCGGGCATGACGACGCGGTTGGGCCCGACGCGCACGTAGCCCGTGCGGAAGTCGGTGAGGAAGAGGCGCGCCAGCATCTCGTCCAGCTCGCGCTCCTCCATGTCGACAGTGGACTGGCGCCAGCGCGACCGAGCAGCGACTGGCGCGCCTCGCACGCTGGCGTGCCCACGTCACGCGTGACACAGTTACGACACTGGGCGGGGGACGCCCCCCCAGCTGCCGGCTCCCAACTGCCCGCTGCACGCCTCCAGATAACGGCCGCCGCGGCTCCTGTCTCGCCGCCTTAATCAGCTGTCAAGTACTGCCGGCTGCAAGGTCAAGCGAGGCGGCGTGCCAAGCCGGGCTTCCGGAACTTTGCACGCACGGTCTGCCATTCATTGTTACGTGAAGCTGAACATGACGCAACCTTTATCTACGGCAAGTAGGATCGGTGTGAAACTTCCTGGCAGATTAAAATTTAGTGCCGGAATCGGGACTCGAACCTGGGACCTTTGCCTTCCGCGGGCAAGCGCACTACCGACTGAGCTATCCCGACACGACTCACGATCCCGCCTGACAACCTTACTTCTGCCAGTACCGAGCCTCCTACTTTCCAAACTGCACAGAAGCTCTCCTGCGAAACTTGCAAGACTAGCACTCCTGGAAAAAAGGATATGGCGGAGACATGGCTTAGCCACAGCCAAAGGATGTTTCCAGAGTGAAACTTTCACTCTGCAGCGGATATGAAACTTCCTAGCAGATTAAAATTGTGTGCCAGAAACGGGACTCGAACGTGGGACCTTAGCCTTTCGCGGGCAAGCTCTCTACCGACTGAGCTATCCCGACACGACTGACGATCCCGCCTCACAACCTTACTTCTGCCAGTACCTAGCCTCCTACTTTCCAAACTTCACAGAAGTTCTGGGAAAACTTGCAACACTAGCACTTCTGGAAGAAATGATATGGTGGACACATGGCTTAGCTTTTGTGTCCCAGCCTCGTCGCCGCTTTTGTGTTTCGTTTCCGTCGTAGGTGTCGGTAGCCGAGTAGGAAGACCGACACAGGAATAAAGGTAGCACGCTTGTGCAGGTACGGAGGTGAGCAGTCAGTGGGACAGCAGAAACTAGAAACACTAGAGTAAATTAGAACGAGATATATATTGCACAGAATTTATACAATACTTAACTTTTACATAGCTCAGTACTGCAGACTGCTGATACATGGTTGAGCTAGAGGCCTGCCTAGTGCCTATACGATAGCCAAGTCTTCACTGGTGCCTATCTGATTCCGATGTGTTAACTGGTTCCTATCTCAGTCCAAAGTGAACGATGTCGTTCAGTGGTGGTCGCGAGCGGAGTTGTAACAGAGGGCGCTCGTGGCTGACGTCGTAAGAACGCCGCGCCGTGCGTGCATGGCGGCGCGCAGCGAAAGTAGGTGGCGCGCACTTTGGACTTGTGCGACACCACATTAGCCACAGCCTAAGGGACGTTTGCCAGAATGAATCTTTCATTCTGTAGCGGAGTATGCGCTGATATAAAATTTCCTGTCAGATTAAAATTGTGTGCCGGAATCGGGACTCGAACCTGGGACCTCTGCCTTTCGCGGGCAAGCGCTCTACCGACTGAGCTATCCCGATACGACTCACGATCCCGCCTGACAACCTTACTTCTGCCAGTACCTCGCCTCCTACTTTCCAAAACAGTGGTGGAGCGCTTGACCGCGAAAGGCAAAGGTCCCAGGTTCGAGTCCCGGTTCCGGCACACAATTGTAATCTGCCAGGAAGTTTCATATCAGCGCACACTCCGCTGCAGAGTGAAAGATTCATTCTGGAAACATCCCTTAGGCTGTGGCTAAGCCATGTCTCCACCATATCCTTTCTTCCAGGAGTGCTAGTCTTGCATGGTTCGCAGGAGAGCTTCTGTGAAGTTTGGAAAGTAGGAGGCGAGGTACTGGCGGAAGTAAAGTTGTGAGGCGGCATTGTGAGTCGTGTCGGGGTAGCTCAGTGGTAGAGCGCTTGCCCGCGAAAGGCAAAGGTCCCAGGTTCGAGTCCCGGTTTCGGCACACAATTTTAATCTGCCATGAAGTTTCATGGGTGTATGTGTTCGTCCTTAGTTTAGTTTACTTTAGGTTAAGTACTTTGTAAGCTACGGACTGATGACCACGCAATTTCGTGCGACAGATTTACAAACATTTGATCTTAACACTACTCCCAGAATTCAACTGCCCACTATCTTGTTTTCATAACATAAACGTTGAGTGAAGTGAAAGTGCCACAGTTCTTGTTCACAACGTGAAAACACCGCAAATTCACCAAAGAAAGTGACAAAAACTTGCTATGAACACATAGGCATTTTGTTATAGAAACAGTCGCAACAGTAAAATAAACCAAAACACAAAAATGACGTCCTATATATCCGTAAAAAATCAAGCTAACCATTCACCCCATTTACTACACACGTTTTGGTTTGCAGATGACAAACTGTCAAAAATACACAGTGCTGTTTTGTTGAGTTAAAGAATCACAAACACAACTACGTGTGGTATTTAGGTAGGCCTAGTGTACCTATAAAGATAAGAAACGATTTATATTAGTTTCACAATGATCTGTAGTTTCTGCACTTAATGTACAAAAAGTAACAATCATCTCATTGTTCATTTGACAGACAGTATAAAATAAATAACCCACTATGATGCTGCAACGCCAGCGAAACGTGTTTGGGAGAAACTAAAAACGATTATGTTTGCTCAAGGCGGTCCATACCTAAAAAGCAAAAAAAAAAGTTCAAATGTTTGTAGAGCTTATGGGACTTAACTACGGGGTCATCAGTCCCTAAACATACAAACTACTTACGAACTAGCTAATACTAAGGACGTCACAAATATCCATGCCTGATGGGGGATTCGAACCCCCAACCGTAGTGGGCGTGCAGAACGTGACTCGGCCACCGCGGCCGGCCCTAAAGAGCAAATTTGTGTCCCAACCTTTTACTACGGCAAATAGGGTCGATGTATCACTATAGCAGCATGATGCCTTAGACCACGCATAAATTAAATCATCTACGAGGCGTGTTTTTTAAAGTACGTACCGTTTTGAAATTGGAAAAAGACGTGCTAAGATATGTCAATAATTTTATGCGCACTGGGTACCTACATCTGTTGTCTACGCACTGACGCAATTGCAGTCTGCTTCTTCCTTGTTTACATTGTGTACTGAGTGTTTAAGATGCCTCCGATAATCTTGAGTTCCGCCGACTCTGAAGTACGGGCTGTTATAAGATTTCTTAGTGCTAAAGGCCTATGGAACAGATTCACAGATTTGTGACTGGCTGGAAGGCTTCCTAAGTAATAGAACGCAATGCGTTGTTCTCGATGGCGAATGTTCATCAGAGATGAGTGTATCGTCAGGCGTGCCCCAGAGGAGTGTGATAGGACCGCTATTATTTTCTATCTATATAAATGATCTGATGGACAGACTAACTTGTAATTTGCTGCTGTTTGCTGATGATGCTGTGGTGTATAGGAGGATGGGAGGGTGTCGCCTTTGACTGTAACAGCATACAGGATGACTTAGACAAAATTTCTAGTTGGTGCGAAGAATGGCAGCTAGCCAAATGTTCAAATGTTTGTTAAGCTTATGGGACTTAACTACGGGGTCATCAGTCCCTAAACTTACAAACTACTTAGAATACAGCATTAGTAGTGAGCTTCGTGATGCAGTAGTGACGTTCAATTATCTAGACGTAACATTGCAGAGCCATATGAAATGGAACGAACATGTAAGAACATTTGTGAGTAAGGGGGACAGCCGACTTCGGTTTATTGGGAGAATTTTGGGAAGATGTACTTCATCTGTAAAGGAGACCGCATATAAAACGCTTGTACGACCACGTTTTGATTATTGCACAATTATTTGGGACCCGCAGCAGATCAGTTTAAAGGAAGACATAGAAGCAGTTCAGAGGCGAGCAGCTTGGTTAGTTACTGGTAGGTTCGACCAATGCGCAAGTGTCACGGAAATGATCCGGCAACTTAATTGGGGATCGCTGGAGGAAAGACGACGTTCTTTTCGTGAATTTCTGTTGAGAAAATTTAGAGGGCCGGAATTTGCAGCCGTGTGTAATACGATCTTGCTGCCACCTACTTACATTTCGCGTAGTGATCACAATGACAAGGGAAATTAGGGCTCGTACGGAGGGACATAGGCATTCTTTTTTCCTTGTTCTATTTGGTAATGGAATAGGAAAGGAAAAGCCTAGTAGTGGTACAGTGTACCCTCCACCACGCACCTTATGGTGGATTGTGGAGTAGGTATGTAGATGTAGAAAAGCGATCGATATTCATCGTGAGATCTGTGCAGTTTACGGAGAAAACATTATGAGTGATGGAATGGTAAGGAAGTGGGTGAGAGCATTTAAAGATGGCCGCACAAATGTGCATGATGGAGTGGGCGTCCTTCGGTCGTTAATGAAAGTCTGGTGCAGGAAGTGGACAATAAGGTGTGAGAAAACAGAGGCTTTACGATTTTCTCCTTGCGGGTTGGCTTTCCTAATGTTTCTCATAGTGTTTTATATGGCATTGTGACCGACCAAGACGACGACGAAGTCAAAACAGTTGTGATGCAGTGGTTAAAAAGTCAGGTGGTAGACTTCTGTGACGAGGGTATTCAAAAACTGGTACAACGTTATGACAAGTGCCTCAATATTGACGGAAATTATGTAGAAAAGTAGATTTAGGTACAGGCTTTCATGTAAAAATAAAATTATTGAGATATCGTAGCACGTCTTTTCTTAATTTCAAAACGGTACTTAAAAAAAAAAAAACACACGCCTCGTATCATTGAGCTTTCGGAAGATGACGTTGCATATATGCCGATGAGCTATTCTGACTAACGGTAACATCTTGCCATTTTTATATGATATTTCGAGCCTGTTTTCTCAACTTTGATTGTTACATGCGCCATTTCATTCCTTTATTAATTTTAGTTGCCGTTTCAGACTCATTACCAAAATTGAATCCAGTTGTTATTTATCTTAATTTTTTCATTCGTAATTATTCCATGTTTGCCGCGTTGGAGTAGCCGAGCGGTCTGAAGCGTCTCGCTGCGGAGCGCGCGGTTGCTCGCCGTGGAGGTTCGAGTGCTCCCGAGGGCACGGGTGTGTGTGTTTGTCCGTAGGTTAGTTTACCTAGGTTTAAATAGTTTGTAAGCAACGGACTGATGACCACGCAGTTTGGTCCGATAGATTTACAAACATTTGAACATTTTTATTCCATGTTTGTATACATAATCTCACGGATATTTTTCAGATTGACCTATACAGACATCAGAGTCGATGTATCGCTATAGTAGCATGATGCCTCACACCACGCGGCCTTTAGGCGTGGCACACGAATTCAAGAGATGTAATAAGAAGTAATAAACAAAAGCGTACTTAAGATGCTGCAACACCAATGAAACATGTATGAGTAATAGAAGCAAGAAATACAATTGTTTTGCTCAAGACAGTCCGACCCAATTACAAAACAACTTTTGTTAAAGCAAACAGAGATCATAGTAGCTTCAACCTCAATACGATGTTACCTAGTTGTTTGCACTTTTCTTACTGCAATAATACATTGGGGAAAACTTAACTTAGAGTAATGACTAGCTTTTCAGCTACAGTTGGCTGATTTACAAATTTAACCCAATTGGATTGCATATATGGTACTGAAATATGCTGTAATCCATCTTTATACGTAGGAAAAACGCTCAGGAAATTTCTTTAGCAGGTGGAATAGATGGCAATATTTGCTGAATTGTTTACGTTCATGATTTACAGGATGAACAACATAATTATACGTTTGGTTGTGTGGCCATCTTCCGCAGCAGCTGTTAAGATTGATTGTAGGAGGTAATCCGTCTTATACTGACTGCAATTGAGAGATTTATTTCACATCAGACGCGTTTCGCTTTTTATTTTAAAAGCATCTTCTGTGGTCTGTAAATGATACACAGGTTTGTACAAATTTTTTGGTATACATAGATTAAAACATTTTTAAAAAGCTTTTTGCACGTTAGGCCTACGTGTTTTTAAATTGGTATTTAGTCTACTCACGGTGGTGTTGTCTCTTCTTTACATCTCACTGCAGTTTCTCCGTCTTGTTGGCTGGAATTGGTTTGTTCATGACGTGTGTTTTTCGGATGTGTACGGCACTTTTCGTCTGTTTTTGTGTCGCTTCTTCCGTTTCATTTCTTATCACATCATTTCACTTATATGAACTGCATACAGTTTGCATATCACATGTTTTAAGTGGAATGCCGTTCGGTTTGCTTATAACTTCACTACAGCGTGGCTATATTCTTTTTGTCTTTTCATTTGTCTGTGTGTGTGTGTGTGTGTTTGTGCATGAGAGATTTTTAATTTCAGCGAACAGAATGTCTAAGATGTTTTTCAGATGAGGAGAATCAGGTTCAAATGGGTCGTGGTGGAAGGGGGAAGGGGCAAGGGTAATGCATCGATGCTTTCAGTGTTTGTGAAAGGGGGGAGGGGGTTTCAGAGTGTTTATTCTTATGTTAGGTGGTCAATAATCTTGAAAACTGTGTTGCTTGCTGCATTGGTTTGGTCATTTACGAGATGTTTCTTTTTTATTATAGTTTTTTGGATATGGTAGTTTTCTTGAAGGGTGAGCAGGTGTTTTTTGTTGTTGTTTATTCTTATGATTTCCATATCTGTGTCTCTCGTGGTGATTTTATGTTGGTTTTGCTGTAACTGTTCTGCAAACGTTGTGTAACTTGTTTCACACTTCCAGGCTCGTACAAGTTCTTTATATCTGGTGTCAAATGTTCTTTTAGTCTGACCAATGTATCTTCCATCACATGTGTTGCATTTCAGTTGGTATATTACTGATTTATTGTAAGGATCTCTATTTTCTGTTGATTTTGGGAAATATTTTAAGCGAGTTGTTGGTTTGGTGGGCTATTTTGATACCTTGATTTTTGAAAATGTGGATATTCTCTCTCTCTCTCTCTCTCTCTCTCTCTCTCTCTCTCTCTCTCTCTCTCTCTCTCCCCCTCTGTGTGTGTGTGTGTGTGTGTGTGTGTGTTTTCTTCATTTTTCTTCCTTTGTGTTGTTCTTGTGTGTTTGTCTTGTGTGTTTGTTTGTGTGTGATGTGTTTATTTGTTTTTTTAATTTTATTGTTCAGCTTTATTACTACGTTTTCTTTGTATCCATTGTTTTTAGGTATTTGTACTATGCTATTCATTTCTTTCTGTATTTATCTGTGTCTAGTGAGATGGTGTTTAGTCTGTGGAGCATGTATCTAAGTGCTGCATGTTTCTATGTATCTGGGTGACTAGATGTGTGGTGTATAATTGTGTCTGTTGTTGTTGGTTTCCTGAATACACACGAATATACACGAAAAACAAATGAAAAGACAAAAACAAAATAGCCATACTGTAGTGAAGTGATAAGCAAATCAAACGGCATTTCACTTAAAACAGGTGATTTGCAAACTGTCTGCAGCTCAAATAAGTGATTTGATAACAAATGAAACGAAAAAAACGACACAAAAACAGACGTAAAGTGCCGTACACAACCGAAAATCACATGGCATAAACAAACCAACTCCAGTCAACAAGACTGCAGTGATTTTCATTCACGATTCCATCCCAGCTAATAGCTCTTTTCAGCATTGCAATTCTTCTTATACATAGTCTCGCTTTTTTTTTTCATATTTATCTGTACAGACAACAGAGTTATTGTATCTCGATAGTGGCGTGACGCCTTGGACCACGCGGCCATTACGCGCGACTCAGCAATTCTAGAAGATGTAATAAGAAGAAATAGACAAAAGCCCACTTAAGATTCGTCAAAGGCAATGAAACACAATGGGTAATAAAAAGAAGAAATACGGTGTTTTGTTGAATTACAAAAGGGATTTTGTTAAAGCAAACACAGACCACAGGAGCCTGAAACTCAATACGATGTTACCTAGTTGTATGCATTTTTCTTACTATAATAATACATTGGAGAATATAAACTTCAGAGTAATGACTAGCTTTTCAGCTACAGTTGGCAGATTCACAAAGTTAACCTAATTGGATTGCATGTGTGGTACTAAAAAGTGCTTTTTTCCCCTTTATTGTTATTTTAAAGCCACCGGGTGGCGGCAGGCTGGCAGCATATTCATTGCTGCTCTTCAGTCGATAGTAAAAAAGATTTGTCATGAAGAATTGAAACATAAAAGGGAGAAAGGGAGAAAACAAAGCAGAATTCAAAACAGTGTAAAGATGATAAAAATGGAGATTTAAGAAGAGTACAGAGAACAGTAAAACACATCCTGAATTTTAAACTGGCCACGGTGGTTAAAAGAGACATATGCAGCATTAAAACTTACGAAGATTAAAACACATGCAATGGAGGACGGGTGACGGCGACTATAGCACACAATTAAAAGCACATGGCAACTCGAATATTCAGCCTGTTAGTCGGTTGCTGACGTGTTAAAACTGGGACACTGAACACAAAACACTGTCATTGACACTGACACTTGAACACAAACAAAGCACTGATTAAAACTTATGGCACTGGCTTCTCGCAAGGGGTAAGGATGGAAGGGGAGGCGCAGAGGGGGTGGTGAGGGGGAGAGAGGGGCAGGGGGATGATGCAAGGACTCCTGGGAAAGAGGAGGGAGGGGAAAATCCAAGCAGTGGAAGGGGAAGAGGATAGGAGGGCGAAGGGAGATGGAGCGTGCAAATACAGGGAAGGATCAAGATTGGTAGGATGGGTAAATTTCGGAACAGAGGGCATCATCTGGGAGGGGGAGGTGACGGACGTTACCCTCAGAAAGGATGTGAAGAGTCTGGAGGTGAAGGGAGGGAGGAATAACAATGTAATGGCGTAGCAGAGGACCAGGATGCTACAAGAGATGGGATACAAGCGGGTGCTGGGAATCGAGTTTGTGGGATACATATCTGAGGTGCAGCTGTTGGAGGAACTTGAACAGGTGTGGGAAAAGAATTAGGTCGCAAGGGATCCGCGTGGGGGAAGGGAGGCGGATGCGGTAAGCAAGGCAGAGGGCATGACATTCGAGGATCTGGCGGGATTGGTAGTGGGCAGGAGGAGCGGAAACCCAATCGGGGTGGAAACAGTAGAGGATAGGACGCATGATGTAACAGTAGGTGAAGAGGATGGTGGAACGCTTCAGGCCCTATGTCCAGCCGGAAAGGAGTTTGAGGAGGTTGAGGTGGGAGAGGGCTTTATCACGGACTGTTTTAAGGTGGGGTTTCCGGGACAGGGAATGGTCAAGGGTAAGGCCTAGGTACTTGAGGGTTTTGGTTTGTGGAATGGGACGGTCATGGAGTGTGAGGTAGAGGTCGCAGTGGCTGAAGGATGGGGTGGTGTGACCTGTAATGATTGCCTAGGATTTAGTAGGGTTAACGGTGAAAAGCCACTGGTTACATCAGGTGGAGAATTCAGAGAGATTGGATTGTACGAAGTGTTGGGATCAGGTGAGGGAGGGGGCAAGGGTTAGGAATGGGGTGCCGTGTATTGGTTGAGGCGGGCAGGAGGCTGGGGTTGTGGCATGTCTGCCGAATATATGAGGTAGAGGATGGGAGAGAGGACCGAGTCCTGGGGCACCCCAGCGGAGGGATAAAACAAACGGGAGTCGGAATTATTGACAGTGACAAAGGATGGGCGGTGGGTGAGAAAGGATGCAATGAAACGGACATATTTAACAGGAAGGGTGTATAGTTGGAGTTTGAAAGAAAGACAGGAATGCCATACATGGTCATAGGCTTTCTCGGTGTCGAAGGAAACGAGGATAACAGCATGACGGAAGTTCATCTGGATGGAGAGGAGGTGGGTGAGGTGCAGGAGTTGGTCATCGATAGAGAAGGATGGTCGGAAGCCACATTGGGAGAGGGGTAGGAGCTGGTGTTGAGAGAGATGTAGGTGGATGCGGTGAGACATGATTGTTTTCAGGACCTTGCTGAACACTGAGGTGAGGCTGATGGGACAATGGGAAGAGGCATCAGAGGGTGGCTTGCCAGGTTTAAGAAACATGAGGATATGGGAGGTTTTCTACAGATCAGGAAAGAAGCTGGTGTATAGGCTGATGGTAAAGAGGGAAGCAAGGGCTGTTGGAAAGAATGGGGCGGTAGGCCTGAAGGTGCTTGTAGGTCAAGCGGTCGTAGCCGGGAGCCGTGTTGCGTTTCGTGCAGACTGTTGTTTTGATGAGGGCCATGATCAGAGTGTTTAGTTCTGCGGGGGGGGGGGGGGGTCTCTCCAAGTACTGAAAGCCATGGGTGAGCAGCGGGACAGAAGTGTTGGTTCGCTCATAGACGTCCGGGAAGAGGGAGTAATCAAACCTGACAGATTAAAATTGTGTGCCGGAACCGGGACTCGAACCTGGGACCTTTGCCTTTCGCGGGCAAGCACATTACCGACTGTACTATCCCAACACGACTCACGATGCCGCCTCACAACTTTACTTCCGCCAGTACCTCGCCTCCTACTTTCCAAACTTCACAGAAGCTCTCCTGCTAACCATGCAAGACTAGCACTCTTGGAAGAAAGGATATGGTGGAGACATGGCTTAGCCACAGCCTAAGGGATGTTTACAGTTTTCTCAGTACTAGTCTGGTCACATCTTTAATCCTTTTATTAGTTAGCATTGCATTTCTTCGGTAAGGTAACGATTAGCATCTTTAGAACGTCTTCATATGTGTGTTGATCAGATTTGTAATTCTGGTTATAGCCCCATTCCCTAAGGACCTCAGTGCTTCTGCCGTTATTTGGTCACGACCCATTTATTTCCTTTCCTTGAGATCCTGGATCATCTGCTCCAATTCCGATTTTCTATTATTGGTCTCGATTATCGTCAGATTCATGTTCCTATGGCCCGCCGAAGAGCAGCAACTTGACGCCCTACGGATTCAGCAAATCACTGGAAGTCCATAATTCTGCAAGAGGAATGCCACCATGCTGATTAATGGTTTTCGTGCAGAAACAGAACGTCGTGTTTCGACTCAAACTGCGCGTAACAGGCTGCATGACATGAAACTTCATTCCTGAGGCCCAAGGCGAGGTCCAGATTACATACCTAGACACCATGCAGCGCGGTACAGATGAGCCAGACAGCATGCCGAATGGACTCGCCAGAATTGGCATCCATTTCTATTCACAGATGAGACTTGCAACTGCCTTCAACCAGACCATCGTCAGAGACGCTTAAGGAGGCAGCCTGAACGTCGTAGACGCACCGTGCCGCAAGGTGATGGTTCTTAAATGTTTTGCGGTGGAATTATGTGGAGCCACCGTACGCAAACTGTGGTCGTAGAAGGCAATGAAACGACTATGCGGTACAGGGATGAAGCCTCCTACCTTTAGTGAAACCACATCGGTAGCATTTCCGGGAGGGATTTGTCTTAATGGACGACAATAATCGTGCACATCTTGTGAAAACGTTCCTTTCTGATAACGAGATGGCAAGATTAGAACGGCCAGCAAGTTCCTCAGACATGAACCCTTCCGAACATACCTGAGTAAAAACGACATCTTATTGGTTGGTTGGTTGGTTGGATGTTTAAGGGGGGCCAAACTGCAACGGTCATCAGTCCCCCCATCTTATTGGTTTCGATGTAAGATATTTTGTTGACTTCCTGTTGATGACAGCAACTGCCGAAAACGGTAGAATATGACAAATAAAAATACCTTACAGCCTTGGCATAAGAATTATTTCTTCAAAGTACATCTCAGCTGTAGATTGCCACCTAAAACTAACATTACCTGAAATACTTTGAAAAGGTCAAATAAAAAATCACTTCACGCTTTCCTGGTTGATAGCCCCCAGTCTCTCAAAACTAAAAATATGAGTGTAGATCAGTTGTGGCTTACTTTCAAAGACATAATATCAGTAGCAATCTAGAGATTTATGCCAAATAATTTAATAAAAGAGGGGGCTGACTCCCTCCCCCCCCGCCCTGTGTTACAAAGGTCAGATCACTGTTGCAGAAGCAAAGAAAAATGCATGCAAAATTTAAACAGACACAGAATCCCCAAGACTGGCAATCTTTTACAGATACTCGCAATCTAGCGCGGTCTTCAATGCTTGTTGGTGTGGTTGAAATATACTTAAAGAACGGGAAGTGGGAACCTGCTGGGGAACAGGCAGGGATTTTAAAATACCATGTACCACTTCAATACGTTAAATATAATTATAATATGAATTTACCAGGAATCTTGGGCACTCTAAATATCAGTAAATTTAACAATGGCTGGTGAGATTTACTAAGGACACTATAAAACACACTAGCCTTAACATTTGGAATTTAACAAGGCCTGGGAACATTTATCAGACACAATCAATTACACTAGCCTCTGTGCCCATCAATTTTAACGGTCTCAGAAAGGTAACCTTTGGAACAATCAAAACCGAACTTGAAAACAGTTAACCACAAACATAGTTCACCTCCATGCATGCACAGAACGCAACCACTTAGGAGACTTGAAGGAACTGCGTGCGCCCCCTTTTAAACAACCGGTAGAATCAAACCACCGTTAAAGAAGGGATAAAACACACAGTCTAAGCCCTGGCCGATATAATAACAGAGACCCCTTGAAGTTACGACCTTGGGCAGTGGGGGTAGAAGAAGGAGACACACGAAAGGAACAGGGCCGTAAGAATGCGTAAAACCATACGCTGGGCGGCTACAGAAAACAGGATACCAGGAGACGGGAAAAGCTCTCGCTACTCTCCAGGAAACCTGTTTAAGGTTACAAACGAGGAACCGCACAGAAAGCGTAGTAAGAACCAGAAGAACTGCAAACAATCTGCTCCAGAAGCACTCGATCTCAATTAACACGGCTTGTCGACTTTTCTTCTCATCTGCACAGTGGAGCACGGCGGGTTCCACCCTACAGCTGTTGTTGTTGTTGTTGTTGTTGTTGTTGTGGTCTTCAGTCCGGAGACTGGTTTGATGCAGCTCTCCACAATACCCTATCCTGAGCAAGCCTCTTCATCTCCACATAAGAACGGCAACCTACATCTGTCTGAATCTGCTTACTGTATCCATCTCTTGGTCTTCCTCTGCAGTTTTTACCCCACACACTTCCCTCCAACGCTAAATGCACAATTCCTTGATGTCTAAGAATGTGTCCTACCAATCTATCCCTTCTTTTAGTCAAGGTATGCCAAAAATTTCTTTTCTCCCCAATTCTGTTCAGTACCTCCTCATTAGTTACGCGATCCACCCACCTAATCTTCAGCATTCTTCTGTAGCACCATATTTCAAAAGCCTCAATCCTCCTCCTGTTCGCACTGTTTATCGTCCATGTTTCACTCCCATACAAGGCAACACTCCATACAAATGCCTTCAGAAAGGACTTCCTTAGGCTTAAATCAATATTGGATGTTAACAAATTTCTCTTTTTCAAGAACGCTTTTCTACCCATTGCCATTCTGCATTTTATATCCTCTGTACTGCGACCATCATTTGTTATTTTACTGCCCAAGTAACAAAACCCATCTACCTCCTTTATTGCTTCGTTACCTAATCTAATTCCTTCAGCATCGCCTGATTTTCTTAGACTGCACTCCATTACCGTAGCTTTGCTCTTGTTAATGTTCATCTTAAATGCACCTTTCAGCACCCTGTCCATTCCATTCAATTGCTCTTCCAGGTACCTTGCTGTATCTGACAGAATTGCTATGTCGTCGGTAAAACGCAATGTTTTTAATTCTTCCCCCTGAACTTTAATTCCTTCACCAAATTTCTCCTTGCTTTCCTTTATAGCTTGCTCAATGTACAAATTGAATAACATTGGAGAAAGACTACAACCCTGTCTTACTCCCTTTCCAACCACTGCATCCCTTTCATGTCCTTCAACTCTGACAACCGCTGTCTGGTTTTTGTACAAGTTGTAAATAACCTTACACTCCCTATATTTTACTCCTGCTTGCTTTAGAACTTGAAAGAGTTTATTCCAATCAACATTGTCAAAAGCCTTCTCCAAATCTACAAAAGCGAGAAATGTAGGTTTCCCTATTCTTAATCTATCTTCTGGGATAAGCCGTAAAGTGAGTATTGGCTCCCGTGTTCCTACATTTCTCCTGAACCCAAACTGATCTTCCCCGAGGTCGGCTTCTACCAGCTTTTCCATCCTTCTGTATATAATTCGCGTTAATATTATGCAGCCATGACTTATTAAACTGATGGTTCTGTAGTTTTCACACCTGTCTGCACCTGCTTTCTTAGGGATGGGGATTATAACATTTTTCTTAAAGTCTGAGGGTACTTCACCTGTCTCATACATCTTACAAAGCAGGTGAAACAATTTTGTCATGGCTGGTTCCCCCAGAGACTTCAGTAGCTCTGAGGGAATATCATCTACTCCAGGGGCCTTGTTTCGACTTAGGTCTTTCAGTGCTCTGTCAAATTCATCTCTCAGTATAGTATCTCCTTTTCCATCCTCATCTACTTCATCTCCCCTTTCTACAATATTGCCGCTAAGTTCATTTCCTTCATAGAGCCTCTCTATATACTCTTTCCACCTTTCAGCTTTCCCTTCTTTGCTGATAACTGGTTTTCCATCAGAGTCCATCTAGCGAATCTATGTTCTAGTCTGGTAGTCTGGGCGCTAATGACCATAGAAGTTGTGCGCCCTAAAAAAAAAAAAAAAAAAAAAAAAAAAAAAAAAAAAAAAAAAAAAAAAAAAAAAAAAAAATATTAGAGTCTTTGATATTCATAGGGCTGTTTTTCTTATCTACAAATCTTTTTTTATTTTCCTGTAGGATGTATCTTTCCCCTGTTTATAATTCTTCTACATCCTTGCATTTGCCTTCTAGCCACTCCTGCTTAGCCATTTTGCACTTCCTGTCAATCTCATTTCTTAGTCGTCTGTACTCCATTTTGCCTGTTTCATTTACTGCATTTTTATATTTTCTCCTTTCATCGATTAAATTTAGTATCTCCTGTGGTATCCAAGCATTTTTTGTAGGTCTTGTCTTCCTACCTATTTTGTCCTCTGCTGCCTTCACTATTTCATCTCTCAATGCTACCGATTCCTCCTCAACTGTTTTATTTTCCCCTGTTTCTGTCAATTGTTGCCTAAAGCTTCCTCTGAAATGCTTAAGAACTTCAGGTTCTTTCAATTTATCCAGGTCCCATCTCCTTATTTTCCTACCTTTTTGTACTTTCTTCAGTTTCAGCCTACAGTTTATAACCAACAAGTTACGGTCAGAGTCTATATCGGCCCCTAGGTATGTCTTACAGTTTAAAACCTGGTTCCGAAATCTATGTCTTATCATTATAAAATCTATTTGGTTTCTCCCGGTGTCTCCTGGTCTCTTCCACGTATACAATCTTCTTTTGTGATTCTTAAACCACGTGTTTGTTATAACTAAATTATGTTCCGTGCAAAATTCTACCAGGTGGCTTCCTCTTTCATTCCTCTTGCCTAGACCATATTCACCTGCTATCTTTCCTTCCCTTCCTTGTCCTACTACCGACTTCCAGTCTCCCATAACAATTAAGTTTTCCTCTCCCTTAATTGTCTGAATAATTTCCTTTAGCTCCTCACATATTTCTTCGATCTCCTCATCATCGGCAGAGCTAGTTGGCGTATAAACCTGTACTACTGTGGTCGGTGTTGGCTTCGTATCTATCTTGACTACGATAATGCGATCACTGTGTTGCTCATAGTAGTTTACCCGCATTCCTATTTTCATATTCATTATCAGACCTACTCCTGTAATACCCCCAACTGATTTTGTATTTATAATCCTGTACTCGCGTGAGCAACAATCCTGTTCCTCCTTCCACCGAACGTCACTAATCCCCACTGTATCTAACTTCACCCTATCTATTTCCCTTTTTAAATTTTCTAGCTTCCCTACCCGATTAATGGATCTAACATTCCACGCTCCGATCCGTAGAATGCCAGTGGTGTCTTTCCTGATGATCACATCCTCCTGAGTAGTCCCCGCCCGGAGATCCGAATGGGGGACTATTTTACCTTCGGAATATTTTACCCGAGAGGATGCCATCATCATATGTCCATACAGTACAGCTGCATGTCCTCCGGAAAAGTAACGGCTGTAGTTTCCTCTTGCTTTCAGCCGTTCGCAGTAACTTTGTGGCAAAGCCACATTAGCCGATGTTACAAGGACAGCTCAGTTAATCATCCAGACTGTTGCCCCTGTAACTACTGAAAAGGCTGTTGCCCCTCTTCAGGAACCACACGTTTGTCTGGCCTCTCCACATATACCCCTCCGCTGTGGTTGCACCTACGGTACGGCTATCTGCATCGTTGAGGCACGCAAGCCACCCCACCTCGGCAATGTCTGTGGTTCATGGGAGTGGCCACAGACATGCGTTACTAGACTGGCAAACTAGCCTCTGTGACTGAAGTTTGATTCCGCCATCTTGCCTCACCAACCGTCAAAAAGTTTCCGTACGGTACTACTATGATCTTCTGACACGATATGATGTCGTAAGCCTTACTAGTTGGTTTGAATATGATTTGCATTAGTGCTAACACTTCCGCATTTTCGAATCGTGTTATGAGAAGAACATGTTATGTACAGTTAAACATTAACATTAACATACGTATAGGCGAAGACCATTTTGTTGTGTTGCCAAAATAATCATGAGAGGTCGGCGGGATGATTGGTAAAATTTTACCGTTAAGTACAGTTAAAGCAAAAGTAGTTATCTGAAAGACACTAATCAGAATAAAGCTATGTGTTGTCCACGACAAATAACACATTTATAACTCTCATACTATTAAAAGAGAAACCGAAGTTGATCGAAACTGGAAACAGATTAATAAAAACAGGAAACGCGACTCATTAGTGTGTGCGTCAAATCAGACTATAGATTTCGTAAGAACTCTCAAAAGAATAAGGGTACACTTTTATAATGACCATACTACTAAAAGAAAATCGGAGGTTGAATGAAATTGGTAACAGATTAATAATAACAGCAAATCAACGCAACTCATTACTGAATGTCTTGAAGCTTACTCAAGCTTTAAACATTTCAGCCATATACAAAACACGAATTTCCTACATGTCAAAACTCTAAGGACAGCACAATTACGTCAGTTCATTCATATTTTTATGACTGTTTTCTGTAATAACTCACACGACTGCTCGCACGTTATAGTATACAAATATGGCGGCGAGACTTCACTGACACCAATGATACTGTATAAGGCATTCCAGTCTAGTAATGTATGTCTGTGGGAGTGGCACCCTACAGCTATCTCTGCGCTAACCCGAAACACTCCAAGCAGCGCTGGCGTGCCCCAGCGTCCTCGCGGCGACCACCACACACACAGCCCGAGCCTATCGAGATCTGCTCCCCCGAGACCGGTGCGCCGCCGTCCCTGCTCTCAGTCCAACTGTCTACCTCTTTTTTTATGTTAATTTTCAATACTTTTAAATTTCTTTTTAATTCATTTTTATTAATATTGTAAATGATTGCAGTAAACATAAGTAATAACTACATTTACATTTATAAAACAGAGTGTGAGACAATGTAAAATGATTATGTACGACCTGTTTAGAATTTCAAGGTAACAGGTGATGTATATACCCTAGAAAAGCCCGTTTGTTTGAACAATTGAAGTATACGATACCATAGTTGGTCGTGGTATTATCCCATCTTTATATTATAAGCATTTTATGGCGCTTCTGGCAAGTCACATTGATTATCGCTTTCATTACTTGGGTCTTATAATGAACTAAATAAATTATTGAAAGTCGTAAGCTTAATGTTGGACAACAATGTGCTTGTTAATGAAATTGTTAACTAATAATATCTGAGGTTCTCTGTAATTATTGACCATAATGTAATACTTTGCTGATTGTAGAACTGATTAGTTGATTTGATTTAACAATTTCAAATAATGTAAACATATATTAATACTGCACTAATTGTTGTTTACTTACGATATTTTGTATTGTTTTGTGTTGATATGAAAGACTTATTATTACATTTGTCACAATTTTGTGTATCTTTACGTAAAGCAAGATTTATTTATGTTTCATAAACAAATAATTAAAGATAAAACATTGTAACTTCCGTGTTCTAGAATGTTCTCGAAATTAGACTATGTATTAATACGCGCGAACTGGCGCGAATGAGGGGAGTTGTCAGTCAGTTTAAGTGTAGTCATTATGTTGTTAACATGCAGTCTTATTTTTGTTATCATATAACAAGCAGTCTTAAAGTTGTACTTTTATTTGTGCTTCATCAAGAATGAAAAATAAATGGGTATAAAATGAAAAGTGTCACATTTGTAGTTTCCTGGACGCATAAGAATGCGTCGTCCCTAATGTTGGCATATTTATTTAAAGGCAGGCGAGCAATTAAAACAACATCTACCACTGAACAACCGACAGATAAAGGTGAAGTATACATAACGTGGCTTTAGCGTTGTGCATAAAATAGCGCCACAATGTCTAAATATTATGGCAATAAATTGAAATTGATAATTGTCTACCTCTCACACGTCATACCCCATGGGGAAGCAAAGATAGGGCAATCGCAGTCACTCACAGCGCCATCAACGGATGAAAGAGACAACAAGGTCGATAAGTGGCAAAGGAGAACTTACGCGCCAGGAAGCGAGGAGGTGACCACCCGAAATCTGAGCCCGACACGGCTCAAGTTTCCGCAACGAACTCCTGTCTCCTGAAATTCTGGTCTTATGTGAAGTACACTATCTGCAAAACAGAAACAATACGTTCACTACGCGATAGCAATGGTAATACTACCGACGACACCACTACTAAAGCAGAATTGCTAAACACAGCTTTCCGAAATTCTTTCACCAAATAAGACGAAGTGAAGACTCCAGAACTCGACCAGTATGCGAAATATAGAAGTAGATAGATGTTCCTGTAGTCCTAAAACAACTTAAGTCACTAAACAAAAACAAACCTTCCGGGCCATATTATACAGGGTGTTACAAAAAGATACGGCCAAACTTTCAGGAAATATTCCTCAAACACAAAGAAAGAAAATAAGTTATGTGGACATGTGTCCGGAAACGCTTAATTTCCATGTTAGAGCTCATTTTACACTGAAATGAGGAGTGACACATTGTTGGATGAACCATTCGCAGAAGTGTACCCATGGAGGCCAATCAGCTGCTGATAGTGCCTGCACACGCTGTACATGGTACGGAAACAACTGGTTCTCCCGTATCACTCTCCATACAGTGACGTGGTTAACGTTACCTTGTACAGCAGCAACTTCTCTGACGCTGACATTTGGGTTATCGTCAACTGCACGAAGAATATCATCGTCCATTGCAGGTGCCCTCGTCGTTCTGGGTCTTCCCTAGTCGCGAGTCATACGCTGGAATGTTCCGTGCTCGTTAAGACGCCGATCAATTTCTTCGAACGTCTTCCTGTCGGGACACCTTCGTTCTGGAAATTTGTCTCGATACAAACGTATCGCGCCCCGTGCTAACCCATACATCAAATGGGCATCTGCCAGCTCCGCATTTGTAAACATTGCACTGACTGCAAAACCACGTTCGTGATTAACACTAACCAGATGATACTACGTACATTTACATTTAAAGAGAAATACTAAAATGAGCTCTAACATGGAAATTAAACGTTTCCGGACACATGTCCACATAACATTTTCTTTCTTTGTGTGTGAGGAATGTTTCCTAAACGTTTGGCCTTACCTTTTTGTAACACCCTGTATACCAGCTAGATTCCACTGATGCAATAGCTCCATCTTAGCTATAATGTACAACCGATCACTCAGCGAAAGATCTGTACCCAAACACTGGAAAGTTGCCCAGGTCACTCCAATAAAGGCAATAGGAGTGATCCCCAAAATTACAGGCCCATCTCATTGACGTCGATTTGCAGTAGGTTTTTGGAACATATACCTTGATCGAACATTATGAACTACCTCGAAGAGAACGACCTATTAACAAATCGTCAACACGGATTCAGAAAGTACCGCTCTTGGGAAACACAGCTTGCCCTTTATTCATATGAAGTGATAAGTGCTATCGACAAGGGATCTCAAATCGATTCCATATTTCTGGATTTCTGGAAGGCTTTTGACACTGTACTTCACAAGCGCCTTCTAAAGAAATTGCGTGCTTATAGAATATCGCCCCAATTATGAGCTAGATTCACAATTTCCTATCAGAATGGACACAGTTCGTAGCAACTGACGGTAAGTCATCGAGTAAAACAGAAGTGATATCTGGCATACCCAGGGAAGCGTTATAGGTCCTCTGCTCTTCCTTGTGTTTATAAACGATTTAGGAGACAATCTGAATATCTCTCTTAGACTGTTCGCAGATGATGCTGTCGTTTATCGGTTAGTTACGTCAACAGAGGATCAAAAGCAACTGCAAAGCGATTTAGACAAAATTTCTACATGGTGCGAAAATTGACAATTAACACTAAATAATGAAAAGTGTGAAGTAATACACATGACCACTAAAAGAAATCCGCTGAACTTGAATTACACGAAATCGGTCAAACCTTAAGGTCATAAATTCTACCAAATACCTAGGAGCTACAATTACGAACAACTTAGACTGGACAGAACACATAGAAAATATTGCGAGGAAGGCGAACTAAAGGTTACGTTTCATTGGCAGAACGCTTCAAAAAAGCAACAGCTCTATCAAAGAGACAGCCTACATCACACTTGTGCGTCCTCTACTGGAGTACTGTTGCCCAGTGTCGGATCCTCACCTGATGGGACTGACGAAAGACATTGAGAAGGTTCAGAGAAGGGCAGCTCGTTTTGTTTCATCACGTACCGGAGGTGCGGGGGGGGGGGGGGGAGCGTCACGGAAATGTTGCACAATTTGAGGTGGAAATCATTAACAGAACGTCGTTATTCGTTGCAGCGAGATCTATTTGCGAAATTTCAATCACTGACTTTTACTTCTGAATGCGAAAATATTTTGCTAGCACCCATCTACATAGGGAGATATGACCA
The DNA here is from genome assembly GCA_026315105.1 of Locusta migratoria. Classification (NCBI taxonomy): domain Eukaryota; kingdom Metazoa; phylum Arthropoda; class Insecta; order Orthoptera; family Acrididae; genus Locusta; species Locusta migratoria. The sequence goes on along the minus strand of CM048746.1, from coordinate 421,138,314 downwards.
TCCCAATAAAATAAGAGAAACAGATCTTTCTTCCCGCGCGCTATTACAGAATGGAGCGGTAGGGAAAGGTTATGAAAGTGGTTAATAAACCCTCTTCCAGGCACTTAAATGTGATATGCAAGGTATCTATGTAGATGTAGGCAACACGACTCACCAGCAAAGCTGTGAGATCTACGGCGAATCGCCATTGAGCAGTGGGACCTTATGAACCAACAGTCACTTGGTCATTTAGTGGATGTTACATCTTGCGTCTTTCTGATTGCAGAATGTCTCAAGCTCTTCTGGGAAGTCGAGGAATAATCCTTTCTCATTCCAACGCAACAAACTCACATCTGATATTCGGCACCATGTGTATCACAAACACCACAACCACTTGATATTTGGATAAACTTTAGAGTCTTGACCACTAATTTAAATTTATTGAGGCCTTGCGCGTTTCGACATTCCGTCATTATCGAAGGCTACAGCAAGACAATGGAATTAATATTCATCAAACATTTCGATAAAACACAAATGAGAACACAATCATCACACTCACCATATCTTTTAAAACTTATTAAAAAGTGAAACTAAAATAATAATAATAATAATATCCCAGAGGGAGTGAGTGCGCATTATGTGAGTGAGAGAGAAGTAGAATGACAACATCGCCATCTGCCGGATTCTCCACTTAATAACTGACCGCATCGCTGAATTTAGTATGCACTTGACCATCCTACAGGGATGTTCTGGGGGAATTTTAAATTTTAAATTTATTTTATTTTTGACATATGTCTTTGACATTCATTTTTTAAAAGGAATGTTTAGTTTCACTTTTTAATAAGTTTTAAAAGATATGGTGAGTGTGATGATTGCGTTCTCATTTGTGTTTTATCGAAATGTTTGATGAATATTAATTCCATTGTCTTGCTGTAGCCTTTGATAATGACGGAATGTCGAAACGCGTGAGGCCTCAATAAATTTAAATTAGTGGTCAAGACTCTAATGTTTATCCAAGTGCATAAGTATGACCACGTCTCATAAATCTCTAATGGAGACAGCAAGGAACACTTGATGTTTAATGTATCCCGGGCCTCATCGTTTATCATAGGCGTCGTGAAATGTCAAATTTTTTGCTGGAGGGCTATAATCGATTTTATCCTTCGTCATTAACCTATTAATCTTCCCTCTCGCTGAACCACAAAACAGCAAAAACGTATTTTCTTCTTGTTCTCCAGGGTGGCCTTCTGGCTTGTGATTTTGTCGGTTCCTGTAGTAGTTGTCCCTGGATAATTCCCGCGAGTGGGTCCGGCTGGTTTTCGACCTCTGAAATGGCTTTTGCTACATGTACTAAGGTCCCGAGAACGAGCCGATTACATGCTAGACGTGGTAGGCCGTCGCGTGAAGATACCGGTTCAAGTAAATGGCTTCCCAGTAATCACTGTGAGTGGAAATACCCGCGGCGGCCAAGGGCGTGTAGGAACTGTAAGACATTGGCCGTCCCTACCTGCAACATCAACTTCGTGTACACTAATGTACTTCGAGGACTCTACCGATTTCCACGTCCATCAGGCCCGATGACGAATATGTCGTCGTCGGAACGATAAAAGCAACTGGACTTTGCCGGAGCCGTTGCCAAGCTGATGCCATCTTGCTTCATTAATAGCGATAGATTTCTTTAAAAAATCAATAATAATAATGTTAAACGAATGAATTATAGAGCTGTGTATGCGTGTATGTATCATTGTAAATCAGCCTACAATACAAAATTGGAAGCAAACCTGATTGCAAAAGCTTCTTCTTAATTTTAGCAACGTAATCTGAATAGCAAAAATTTCAATAAATTAGTTGCATCTGATTACTCTCCACACTATAAGTGTCCAAAATAAATAAATAAAAATCGTTGCTGATATACAGTCGGTTTGAAACTTGATTATCTGGTCTTTTCAATAATCTTTGCAACGTAATGTGATCAAGTAGAGAGCTAACGGAATTAGTTACATATGATTTGTATACTGAGAAAGGAAATATTTCTGATCGTGAAGTAAAGCATAACTGATATACTGTCGGGTTGACAGAGCTGGAACTGTCATCGCCATTTCTTTAACCGTGAAGAACGTCTATTATTGCAAGGTATATTAATTATCGATTTTTGTTGCAGACTGCTTTGATATTAACGAAATATTTTTGGAGTACCTGTACGCGATGGATACATGTGAGTGTTGTCCTTAGCGTAAGTTAGTTTACATAATTTGTAAGTCTAGAGACCGATGATCTTGGAAGTTCGGTCCCTCAGGTTATATATATACGTAAAATACCAAAATTTGAATTGAATAACTTACCATTCAGAGGTATCATTAATTTCTCATAATTTTAGTCCGTCTCAGAACAACCTCAGTCAATAATCAAACTTTAAATTGAATGCTTTACAAGTGATGATAGATTAACGCTATCAGGTTAATGCCAGATACGAGATATACAAAAATAAAGAATAACGCGAAGCGGGCAATAACGACAAAGAGTTGCCTTCATATCCTCTTGAAAGAAAAAGTGAAAGTGATTTGCTTGATGAAAAATCATTATGAAAATTCTCTCAAACTTCTCATCAATTCTATTTCAGATATTATTATCAAATGGAATGACAACTTCGTCGCATAACGTTGCTTGCTATTCAAAAAAAAAAAAAAAAAAAAAAAAAAAAAGTTCAAATGTTAGCATAGCTTATGGAACTTAACTACGGGGTCATCAGTCCCTAAACTTACAAACTACTTATGAACTAATACTAAGGACGGCACAAATATCCACGTCCGAGGGAGGATTCGAACCCCCGACCGTAGTGGCCGAGCAGCCTGTAACTGGAGCGCCTCAGTCCCCTCGGCCACCGCGGCCGGCGCTGTTCAAAGCCAACTACTATACCGAGCTGACCCCGGAACAGCGTTTTCAGATTGACTCTTCTAAATTTCCCCACAAAAGACAAAATTCCCCAAAAAGACACTGAAAGTAGCTTGTTACATCATTCAAGCAAGATCTCATGCAGTTGAGATCTGCAAATGCAAGCTAAAACGCTCACTGCTGCTCTAAACTACTTTACGAGTGGTCACAGTACTTGCGCAACGGAAATTTATCTAACTGCTCACTCCTTAAGGGAGCAGCGAACGTTTTAACAAAGACAAAATTAATGTTAAAAATAGCCGCGCGGGTGTAGCCCAGCGGTCTGGAACGCCACATTACGAATCGCGCAGTCTCCCTCGTCGGAGGTTCGTATCCTCCTTCGGGCATGGATGTTTGTGCTGTCTTTATTATAAGTTAGTTCATAAGTAATTTTTTAAATTTAGGGACTGATGACCCCGCCGTTAAGTCCTGTAAGCTTAACAAACATTTGAACATTTTGTTAAAAATAAATGAATAGATAATTAAACATGGGACAGGGAGCATGAAGTTATAAAGTAGAGGTTTGTTACTTCACATCATCATATATTGAATAAAATGAACAAGAAAATAAATGTGGGTAGACCAAATTAAGCACAATAAAGCACACATCTTGTACAAAAGTGAATTAAATCATAAAGTTACTGCCCGTAATAAAATTATTTCTGCCCTTTATGAATATGGAGGTAACGTGAGAGGAACTTGCAAATAGACAATGGGAAGAAGAAAGCACACTCATTCATTCGCAGACACGCGCATAATGCTTGCGACACTTTACATATGCAGGATCACTTGATAGCAGCGACTAACGAAGCGTCGGCGGCGTTTTTGAGGTGATGGCGAGTGTCTTGAAGCACAATTTTAAAATCACTATGCACTAAACCGACTCATGTTTGGGGAGACAGTGGCATACTATTCTTAAGTACCATGTGATGTGCGACCACAAGCAATTACATAGAATTTACAAAAGAAATTAATTTAGGATAAGCAAGTAAAGCACACGTGACATTCATATAGAAGGAAGCTAGTATTAATAAAAGCATGGCTGAAGGCCGAAGTAATGATCGTTATGAAAGCACCTTGTGCAATCGGTCATACAAGACACGAAAGACGGAATCAAACTAGAAAATCTGAGAAGTATTTAGCATACTCGCGGATACAGACGCGAGACGAAAATGTAAGTTAAAAAACAACAAGAATATTTAAACATACTAAGTTTACACAAAGGCTGAAGGCCACACACGAGTATTCTAACTTGAGAAAAACCACACACAAAATCATCACCGGAATGAAAATTGCAAATACTAAATTTACACTGAATTATTCGAGTTCTGTAAATTAAGAAACACTTCACCTCCCATAGTGAAAGAATTAATCAAGAAAACTATCACTGAAAAACCAAGACTGCCTGATCACGAAGAAAGCAAAGTTCTTACTTAATGCGGCCTTAAACTCAGGAAAGGATTAAAGAGGCAGGGGCGTATCCAGGACGGTCTGGGTGGGGTGGGCGGGGGGGGGGGGAGGGGTGAAAAAATTATCATCGTCACTTAAACTCTGGCTCAGTAGAAAGACTCTAGTATCGGCCACACCCTTTTACCCCACGCCCAATCAAACAAAAGTCTCACAGTTTTGAAAACTCAGTGCAGCGATATAATAATAATAATAATAAAACTGCTGAAAAGAGCTGCTGGGATTCCTTGGATCCGCCTATGTAAAAGGGGAAATCATAATTGGAAAAGATATGGAGGCAGCAGGGTACAGAAACCCAGTTAAATTCCTAGATTCTTTGATAAAAAAGAATTGTTTCTTGGATAATACCTACTATGCGAAAGGAATGATGTAGCATTATTTTTCAAAGCTTTCTGCATCGTAACAGAGAAGGATGATCGAAAAATGCGTTGGAACACTCGATCAATTCATTAGTTCGCCAAGAGAGGCCTAATTGTTGAATACGACAGGGCAGTCGGAACCAGGATGATAGGGAAGAAAACCAATCCGTACAGAATAAGGGAAATAATAGGCAATAATAATTCCGACAGGGGAGCGCGGTAATAACAGAAACCAGGTTCCGAATTAATCACAGGCCTAGGGGCAATCAGGTGCAAGGGAATTGGCTTGACGACGGTAATGGAGGGCGCCAGAACAATCCCGATCAGGATAACCGTTATGTGCCACCTCAAAATGAAACTCAGTGGCTGCCGAACTACCCTCGCGGGTTCCAAAACCAGGTTCGTGATAACGGGGGAAGCAACAAAGCCAACAGTGGCATAACTATCAACACAATGAAGGTACATGGGATAATAAGAGGCCACGAGTCCATCACGATGGGGGACATGGAAATTGTTGAGATTAGGCCATCACCAAATCCTACGGAAAGTAATGATAATAGAAACAGCGACTGCAGTTGACGGTCTGTGACCGATGATTGCGCGCATTCTGTCTGCGCAGAACCGCTTGGTAATTGCGTAATGTACCTGCTGAATTACGAGGATATGCGGTAGATATTGAAGGAGGAGAAGCTCACTATAACTAGACAAAAAATCCATCCTGTGATAACAGTGTCGGTTGACGCCATAGGTCTATCCGGAATTATCGATAGTGGAAGACAGATTTCTGTAATATTAGAACATGCATTCCAAAGATGAATCAAATGCCACTCCTGACGTACTCTGAGGCTAAATAAAACCAAGGTGAAGGATGTTCTTTTAGGCAAGCAGGCCAAAAGTCAGCTTCAGAGTCGCATGACAAATTCTCTAGGTAATCAGTGGGATTTGGACTTAACGGTGGTATCGATGTTGGCGATCGAACTGTAATTTGGGATGGATTTTCTTATTGAACACAAAGCGACAGTCGATGTGGAGTGCGGTGAACTTGTATTAAATAAGGACGGGAAAACCACGATCCACTACTCTGAACAAATTACTATTTCTTTTTATAGAGCAGTAGTCCCGGCCGAGTGTTTGCGCCTGATTATGGCTGACTGTCAGGGTCAAGGCAACTTGGTAGCTTATAATCCTGTTGGCATGCAACTTCTTCTCCTTCCGTCATGCATTAGGCTTTCTCTCAGCCGGTTGCAGCTATATCTGGGCCTTCCAGTGTTTTGCAGGTCTACAAACGCACCTTTTTCCTTGCGGAGTATATCGCCAAAACTGTAGTGGTAATCTCGATTCGCCCATTCGTAGCAGATGGGATATCCATTTTTGTCGATATTCGTCAACCTGACTGTTTATATCGAAAATATTTACTTCCTTCATGATATCTGTATTTCTTTTGCAGTCTAACTTAGTGTATCCTGCCATGAACCTTAGGAATTTCATGCCATTGGTTGTAATCTTGTTTTATCTTTCTTTTTCATTGCCAAAGAGTCACTTCCATATAGTAATGTTGGTACTGATATAACTTTATTAAATTTTAGTCATGTTTCTGTTCTTACTTTACGTTGTGGAGGGGGGGGGGGGCTTTAAGTATTTAAATTTCTGAATTTTGTCTTTTGGATTTAGATCTCTACGATAGCAACGTTCCTATAAATTTGAATATATTTACTTGCTCTATAATCTCGTTGTCTATAAGAATTTTTGTTCTTACTGGAATTTTTCCACAGAAAGCCATGGTTTTTGTTTTTGATACTGATATTGACGTATTATATACCTGGCATGTTTGGTATAGTTCGTAGGCAGCTTTCTGCAGTCATCTTCATTATTCGAAATTAACACTTAGTCATCTGCGAATAACGGAGTCATTATGTAATCATTTTGGTTAAAGTTGTATGTATAGTTCTTCTGATTCATTTTCCATTACCGTACAGTATCGTCAACGTATGTATCAAAAAGCAATGGAGAGAGGCTGCAACCTTATCGAATTCCTAAACTAATAACCTCTGTTGCTTCCTCATTATTCCAAATTATTTGGATTCTTGTATGAAATATTATGAACTAACTGTAAACTCGGAGTTGCCCGGATATTTATTCATCCTACACTCTCGTAGTCCACATCCTCTTCCCTCCCTCTCTCTCGTCATCCATCTCTTTCTCTCCCATCTCTCTGTTCGTTTCCACCTTTCCCTCTCTCGGCAAAGTTTCCTGAAAAGTACCCTCTGTCATGTACTATACAAACATTTATGTACTCAGTTATCTTCATCTTGGTTTAAAGGTCATGTGTGCGAAAATTCATAAAAATTGGTGCAAAACTATGCATTTTGTAAAATTTCCGTGAGTTAAGTACCCCCCAACACGAATCGAACGAAATTTTATTCAGACAGTAACATTTTTTAAGGTGGACTGTGCAAAATTTCATCAATATAGGAACAGAACTATAGATTTCTAAGCAATAGAAACGTAGGGTCACATTGAAAACCGCACTTTGTTGTTCTCAAATTTTCCAGTTTTATTTCATATAACACTTTTCCTAAGAATAACGAAAACAAAACAAAACAAAAAAACATTAAAAAAAAAGGATCTGTGAAATCGGTCGAGCCGTTCTCAAGTTATGGCGTAACGAAGGAATTTGGGGATCCATTTTTATGTTGCAAAGTACCCTCCCCCATGCAGTGTATGAAACTTAAGTTAGACAGTGACCTTCCTCTTGTTTTGAAGGTCAAGCGTGTGAAATTTCGTGAAGATCGGCACGAAACTGTAGATTTCGTGAATCTGTAGGAAAAATATGCTTCGCCATGCACCTATCACAAAGTACTTCCTTAGCTGACGTTTTCTACCTATATTCCTGCCAAATTTCAGCTTCATAGGTGAAGTAGGTTTCGAGATTTCGTGTTTAGTCAGTGAGTGAGTGAGAGTCCTCTCGCTTGTATATAGACAGATTAAGAAAACAGATTACTTAATTTTGGATGCAAGAGAATGAAGGGAGACTTGCAGACAAAAATAAATTGTAACATGCAAATCGGTAATGCTAACTTTTTTTTATACAAGACCATGTCTGATGCGTCAGTTTTGCGGCATTGCAACGAAACTGTTGTGAGCCGTACATTTCTTTTCGTTTCATCATTTTGTGCGGGGAGAGGGTCAGTTACAAAACGGCTCATAAACGTCCGAAATTACAAGCAAACTTTGTTGCAGGTCCCTAACTACTCCCACTTCTCAGTAATTGACGCATAAATCTGGGTATTCTCACTCGGTGGCCTCTCATTGTTTATGACGTCATATCTCCTGAGCTATGTATCGTGCTGTTTTGTTTTTGGGTCAGGAACCTTCGTGCGCGTACGATGAACAGTTCACCATAGTTTCATTGCAATCCAATGAATGGTTTATGAACACATAGAGGCCATACAGACAATATATATATATATTACCTGTACAATGTGTATTGGTATTCCTCTTCTTGTTAAAATTTCCCACAATTGTTGTCTATTTACTTTATCAAATGACTTTCTTTATTGAATTCCTTATGTTTTTCTATAATTTGCTGTAACATAAATATGTTGTTTGTACTGCTTCTCCCATTTCTGTATACATTTTGTTCTTCTGATAGCAAGCACTCCATTATGGGTTTTAATTCTTCAGTTATTATTCAGGCACAGATTTTATACGCTGTATTTAATAGTTTTCGGTTTTCGATTTTAAACATTGGTTTTATAAGTGAGGTCTTCCATTCTTTTGGTATTTCCTTTGATATCCAGCAAAGATTCAAAAATCTGAGGAACCCTTTTTTTTTAATTCTGCTGAAGAAGATTTTATTGATTCGCTGCTGACATAGAAATTTGTGACACTAACTCCCCTCCAGAGGGTGACTGCGCGCACGGTCAGCCAAGCTTTCTGTAAGGATTTATCTTAGAGAATGTGCCGCTATTTAGAGCGGACACATAGACTTTGCGAAGGCACAGGATCCAACCGATTTATGCTTCGGTTCACCATCCGTAGAGCGACCTTACAGAAACAGTCATGAAAAAACTAGGGAACTTATGCAGCATATATTGAAACTAGAAGCATGCCACCTGGGATGTATTCCTGCGTGACTTTCAAGATACGATGAATAATACCTCGCACAGCACTACTAGGCTAGCTCCTGGTACAGTGTTGAAGAACGTGGAACCGAAGGATCCTATTAACACGTTCGCTGCGGCTGACGCTTATAAGCGTTTCCGCGATCAACGTGCCAGTGCAGGAACACTTACAAGCGGCGCGCTAGCTGAGTACTCAGTTTAGTTTCTCTGGCTGTGCACTCATGTTAGTACAAGCCACCAAAAACAACACGAAACGTTCTCTTGTCTGCAGTCGTGTGTTTCGTCTTTAGTTGTTTGCTATAAAAACATCGCCTACACACCTTGAAAATTTATTTGTTATATGGGATTGGGTTTCCTTAGCACCACATTGCAGATGAGACCTGTTTCTTTTTCTCCGTTTGATAAACCTTTTGATGTTTTCAGACTAATTCTTTCTCAATGAAGCGGATTTATCGCTTGTTTGAATTTCTTTTTCTTCCCAGTTTGCAATAAAATCAATAAATCAGAGGCGTCGTTAGAATTGTTTGCAATAAATGCATATGACGCTTATAAGCGTCAGACAGATTGCAGTACTTATCACATAATCGGCATGCAGCTAAAGCATACTTGTATTTCTGTATCTAGCTCAACCTCTTTTGCAGATGTTATATTCGCTTTCAATATTACAGCTTTTACAGGGATATGATTTCAGCTCTCAGCGCACGTGCGCTTACAGGTGTCCGAAATGCGGTGTAATGTTACGAATGTATACTCTTAATTGTTCTATAACCTACGTACATTCATAGATTATTTAAAAATCAATAATAACCGAAATCAAACATTTAGGACTATATAAACAAAATCCGTTTTCGGAACTCGTGCGCCACCTAACGTCTCTAGGCAAAATAACTGCAAACTAAAGATTGATGCACTCTGCTAGGTAATGTAATACAATTACAACCTTTATGGTATGCGAAACAAAATTTACATGTAAGCCATAATAAAGAATTTCATGGGTCATCGGTATGTGCGCAAGTACTTACGCCATCTGCCACGCTCCTCGTATAAACGATGTATGTGACAGCCGATAGAAGTGTTTAAAAAATAGCTCGCTATAGATCACAGACAGGCTGTAGCGTTAGCGACCTCCGTAAGTCAACAAACCAACTTCAGTCCATCTTAACAAACACTCTTTCGATGACTCGATGTGCAACACAATGGGGTAATGAGTAATATGTAAACACGAACAACGCACGACCTAGAAGAGAACAACGTTTTAAAAGTAATAATACCCAACAGTAACATGAACACAGCTCGATGTCTTGTTCTCGCATCTAGACACATCGCGTTAATGCAACTACACACCTGTATAAGACTGTTAGTATCCTCCAATCGTAACTTGAACATCAAGATCATTCCTTTACCCAACCAACTTCCATAGTTACAACTTCACAAAAAAACACCCAACCGTCAGACATACAAGTCGAAAAATCTCTATATAAGAGCGAAAGGGCACTCATTCAGATACTCACTCATTCACTCACTCACTGACTAAACAAGAAATCTCGAAAACTACTTTACCTATGAAGCTGAAAGTTGGCAGGAATGTAGTTCATCGGTAGAACACGTCAGCTAAGAAAGGATTTTGCGATAGGGCCTATAGTTAAGGAGATATGACTTCATAAACAATGAAAACTTCCCCGTATTGCGGCACGTGATAGCGTGACTTCATCAGTCACTATTTGAGAAGGAGAGCACTTAGAGACTTGCAACAAACTTCAAACATAATTTCAAACCTTTAGGAAACTTTTTCTCGCTGACAACCTCAGCAAAATGATGATAGGAAAAAATTTTTTTGCTTACTACTTTTTCTGCGTCCATGAAGTAAAATTACGGCATTTGGCATGACGTTACAAATGTTCAAATGTTTGTTAAGCTTAAGGGACTTAACTACGGGGTCATCAGTCCCTAAACTTACAAACTACTTATGAACTACCTACAATTAAGGACGGCACAAATATCCATGCCCGAGGGGGGATTCGAACCCCCGACCGTAGTGGCCGTGCAGACCGTGACTGAAGCGCCTCAGTCCCCTCGGCCACCGCGGCCGGCCATGACGTTACAATTTAATACTCGTAAACTATTAATTGTATTCGCGAGAAATGTTACAGACAGTATACACACATACCACTGAACGTACGTTCGAAATTTTATCTTAGTACGACACACAGTTCATGAGATATGGAGTAATAAACAATTACGTAAATGAAAAGCCGCCACAACACGCATGACGTTTTGATTTGTTGTATTTCCTACTAACTCTATTCGCGACGTATTTTGTAAACGTTTTACATATGCACCACTGGATGTACCTTCGAAATAATATCGTATTACGACATATAGTTCAGGTGCTATGACGTCAAAGACATTGAAATACATGAAACTTTGCCCTAAAAAGCATGAGGTTGTAATTTCCTACGTCTTTACTACCAAATCAATTTACAAAACATTTTGCAGGCCGTTTCCTAATATTCCTCTCTACGAACCTGGTAAATAATATCTTTGTAGGAAATTTCAAAAATGTTCAAATGTTTGTTTAGTCTAGGGGACTTAACTACGGGGTCATCAGTCCCTAAACTTACAAACTACTTATGAACTACTTACGAACTAGGACGGCACAAATATCCATGCCCGAGGGGGGATTCGAACCCCCGACCGAAGTGGCCGTGCAGACCGTGACTGGAGCGCCTTAGTCTCCTTGGCCACCGCGGCCGGCGTAGGAAATTTAACTGGAAAATTTGAGAACAACAAAGTGCGTTTTTCAATGTGACTCTGTGTTTCTGTTGCATACAAATCTATAGTTTTGTTCCAATATTTATGAAATTTTGCACACTTCACTAAAAAAACAACAGGAATGCCACTTTCTGTATAAAATTTCGTTCGGTGCACGGTGGAGGGTACTTAACATATGAACTTTGACAAAATGAATAGGTTTTCTCAGATCTTGATGAATTTTTGCACACACGACACTTATGCCAAGAGAAAGATCACAAGATACATACTTGTTCGTATGGTACATGACAGGGTGCCTTGCAAAAAACATTGCCGAGAATGGAAAAGGTGGAAACGAACAGAGAAATGGGAAAGAAAGAGATGAATGCAGATAGAGGAGGGAAGGGGAGGTGGACTTCGAGAGTGTAGAATAAACACCCGGGCAACGCCGGATTTACAGCTAGTATTATATATATTTTAATGGAAGCTACAAGCCTTCGTTTTAGAAACATACACATACTCTCCATTGATGCAAATTAATCCACTTTGAGTCACAGACTTAAAATCTTATTTCTCGCACAGATTTTCTGTCTACGTAAATGTCATAATAAACGAGACAAGACATTTCCCAAAAAGCTTTAACAGACCAACATCACAGGTATAGGCGTATGCGTAGGAAACCAGCGGCCCGTATTTCTTTCGAGAAACTTTCGTGTCCCGTCTTACATCACGGTCCTTTCCATAAAACTAAGATGAACTTATCAGTAACTTCAGAGTAACTGGACCTACTATTCCATCATTCACCTTTTGTACCGATTTGGTATTGAGGTGACTAGCAGTCACTCATCAGTTTGATAATCATTTTTTATCATAACATGCTTTCTACTGCTCCTCTTCGTCTTAAAGCTATTCCAGAACAATATTTATTTCTCTTTTTGTCTCCCGTCTTCGGGAGTTTCGACTTTTTGTTACTTACCAGGCGCAACCAGAAAGTGAATTTTCGCATTTTTCTTATTGACAAAATAGATGAAAAACGTGATTAGCAACAGGTACAACAACGTTTTTGCTATTTTTCGACATAGATACCAAGAGAATTGAGACACACGCTCCTGGTTTGAAGGTAATGTCTGCAATATTTCATGAGGATAAGAACTAAACTGTAGATTTGAATGCAATAAAAAGACACTGACGGACTATGTACTAAGGAGAAAAGATTAGGAAACTTGGTTTCTGGATGCGCCCCGTACAAAGGAAAGCGGCTGTCACTTGTCACCAAACAAGTTACTGCACCGTGAACTTACCTACTAAAAACTGACACGGGCAACAGATTTGGTTATTGCCATCACAATAAATAACAATAATCGACGGTAAGCTTCTGAGGAGACTCCATAACTAAACAGGCGACAAGTATCACCAAGGAAAGAAAGACAATTTATTGACACGCTTAATCTACGGTTAAATGACTAAACACGTTCTATCTGCGTGACGTTCCGAAAAATTGCATATCTCTGGTGTTCAAAAATTAAAATGTTCAATGTACAGTGATGGAGATTAGCGTACGTAATTTCGTGGTGACACAAACAGACACCTTTCAGTCAAGTACACAGACTCGGGATAAACACGTATCCCCACCATGATATTAACGACAGTGCAAATATGCCACGCGTACCTGAAGGACGTTTCTAAAATGTTGGTGTTCGTAGTTTGCCTTTAAATAATCATATGCTTATATTGAAGGACATCAGTTACAAAGACATCCCCAAGGTAACAAGTGCCTAGAGATCCTATTACAGTGTGTATAATGACAGAGTTCGGTGGGAACGGAAGAGCGTTCTTTCGTGCCTTAGTTAATTTTGTAGTCTTGCTCAATTACTGTATTTTTGTTAAGAGAAAGTGGTACGTCAACTTCACCTGTGCCGTGCAATCAGTTCAAGAAGGTACATTATTTGGCTATTGTGAAGAGATAAGAACTCGAGTGTAAAGCATTGTGGCACAATTTCCCGAAACAAAAACTGACGTTCATTAGATCTGATTCATGAACAGAACTCAAAACTTACTATATTGGTATTTGCGCTTTACAAATGTTGTGTGGATCTTCCACTGGTCAAAACGGGACTCAAGTTTGACCTGTACTTCACACTGTTTGGCTCCTTGTGTTTACAAAATCAAATGTTCAAATGTTTGTTAAGCTTATGGGACTTAACTACGGGGTCATCAGTCCCTAAACTTACAAACTACTTATGAACTAGCTACAACTACGGACGGCACAAATATCCATGCCCAAGGGGGGATTCGAACCCCCGACCGTAGTGGCCGTGCAGACCGTGACTGAAGCGCCTCAGTCTCCTCGGCAACCGCGGCCGCCCTTGTTTTTACATTAAGTTGGTTAGTTGAGAGCAAAAATTCAAATGTTTGTAGAACTTATGGGACTTAACTACCGGGTCAACAGTCCCTAAGCTTACAAACTACTTCTGAACTAGCTACTACTAAGGACGGGGGGGGGGGGATTCGAACCCCCGACCGTAGAGTCCGTGCAGACCGTGACTGGAGCGCCTCAGTCCCCTCGGCCACCGCGGCCGGCTAGTTGAGAGCATTCAGAAGTCATAGCGCAGGTAAAATGGTGAGCATGAATAGGCCTACACAGATGCAAAGCTATCTGTCAGATGTAGTACCTCATACAACCTGTGAAATTTAGTACCTTATAGAATGACTTTTGCCGCCCGCTCCTCACCCAACAAATAATATTTTGAACTCGGTGCCTCTGCTGGGAATTAAATGCAATTGCAAATTAGTTTCAAAAAGTAACTTTTCCTATTCTGGTTATGTGACGACTGTAAACAAGTTGTACATAGTATTTCACAGCATATACAGGGTGTTACAAAAAGGTACGGCCAAACTTTCAGGAAACATTCCTAACACACAAAGCAAGAAAATGTTATGTGGGCATGTGTCCTGAAACGCTTAATTTCCATGTTAGAGCTCATTTTAGTATTTCTCTTTAAATGTAAATTGAAATAATTCGTGCACACAATTGTCAAATACCCAATTGTTTCGTTAGTATGTACTGTACTGCCTCGATTCACCGCCAGCTGGCACAATTAAAGGAAGGTAATGTTGAATTCCGTGCTTGTGTTGACATGTGACGGATGAGGCTTCATTCCAACGTGATCAAATTGTAAATTTTCACAATGAACATGTGTGGGATGACGAGAATCCGCACGCAATTGTGCAATCACGTCATCAACACAGATTTTCTGTGAACGTTTGGGCAGGAATTGTTGGTGATGTCTTGATTGGGCCTCATGTTCTTCCACCTATGCAACGCTCACTGGAGCACGTTATCATGATTTCATCATACGGAATACTTTACCTGTGCTGCTAGAACATGTGCCTTTACAAGTACGACACCACATGTGGTTCATGCACGATGGGAGCTCCTGCACATTTCAGTCGACGTGTTCGTACGCTTCTCAACAACAGATTCGGTGACCGATGGATTGGTAGAGGCGGACCAATTCCATGGCCTCCACGCTCTCCTGACCTCAACCCTCTTGACTTTCATTTAAGGGGGCATTTGAAAGCAACCCCGGTACCAAATGTAGAGACTCTTCGTGCTCGTATTGTGGACGGCTGTGATACAATACACCATTCTCCAAATGTTCAAATGTTTGTAAAGCTTATGGGACTTAACTACGGGGTCATCAGTCCCTAAACTTACAAACTACTTATGAACTACTTACGAACTAGGACGGCACAAATATCCATGCCCGAGGGGGGATTCGAATCGCTTACCCGATTGGCCGTGCAGACCGTGACTGAAGCGCCTCAGTCCCCTCGGCCACCGCGGCCGGCCACCATTCTCCAGGGCTGCATCAGCGCATCAGGGATTCCATGCGATGGAGGGTGGATGTATGTATCCTCGCTAACGGAGGACATTTTGAACATTTCCTGTAACAAAGTGTTTGACGTCACGCTGGTACGTGCTGTTGCTGTGTTTTTTCATTCCATGATTAATGTGAGTTGAAGAGAAGTAATAAAATGAGCTCTAACATGGAAATTAAGCGTTTCCGGACACATTTGCACATGGCATATTTTCTTTCTTTTTGTGTGAGGAATGTTTCCTGAAAGATTGGCTGTACCTTTTAGTAACACCCTGTATCTGTAATTCAATCGCCAATTATTCGCCATTACTTGTCATAAAACCCAATGGTAGTCCGTTTATGCCCAGACGTTTTTTAGTGGCGTGGCCCTGAGTGCTTCACAAAGTTCGTTCTTCGTGAAAGGAGCAAGCAAATCCCGGCGTTGATCTTCTGTTATTTTGTCAGATGGAGGTCAATGACATAACACCACCTCTTCGTTCGGCACACTTGCGCCGCTATAAACTGCTGCAAAGTGGTTTAATCAAAGTTTCATCGTAGTTTTTAATGTCCCTTTGTTGTAGGGACCGAACAACCCACACTGCTGCCCATCCAAAAGACAAAACCAAAAAGGACCAGAAAATCACAATTTTCTTTTAATCTTTTTATTTCATTTTATTTGGTAAGGGGAGGGGCAGGGGACAACAGCCGGCCGCGGTGGCCGAGGGGACTGAGGCGCTCCAGTCACGGTCAGCACGCCCACTACGGTCGGGGGTTCGAATCCCCCCTCGGGCATGGATATTTGTGCCGTCCTTAGTTGTAAGTAGTTCATAAGTAGTTTGTAAGTTTAGGGACTGATGACTCCGTAGTTAAGTCCCATAGACTCTACAAACATTTGAACATTTTGAGGGGACAACACTTCCTAAAAATATCACATGATTGATAATGCAGTCACAACAGAAGGGTACCCAACTCAGGGTTTTACTCCCCAAATTTATGGGGACAAATGTAGATAGGGTTTATTCAAGGGGATTTTAGGGGCACTATGCCCACTGGCATTTTGTAATCAGTTATTTGATGAATTTAATGTTAAAGTGAAATGTTTATATTTACATCTTTGGTGTGTTGCATATCTTTGTATGTTTTATTTTGGTTCGTTGCTGTTGAAAATACATGTTCTTAAGAAGTGCCTCATGTCTTTAATCTGTTTCGTAAAGTAAAGCATATTGTGCCATTTTCTTGAATTTTCGACAACATTTAAGAACGAGACTTGTTTTCAAGTATATTGTAACTTGGCAGAATATTCCAGTAATGGGTAGGTACTTTGCAGAGTTACTTCAACCGGAGAGGGCTAGGGTTTGAATCCCCTCCCCCCTTACAACAAAACACTCTCGCTCGAAAAAAGAACTAACTACTTATTGCCTAGTAACTCTAGGATGCCACAATGAAACTTTCACTCTGCAGCGGAGTATGCACTGATATGAAACTTCCTATCACATTAAAATTGTGTGCCACAACTAGAATTCTAACCTCGGACCTTTTCCTTATGCAGGCAAGTGCTCCCCCGTCCACTTGGAAATATCTCTTTACTATTTGGAAGCCCCCCATGACGAGAGGCACAGGACAGTCTAAAAGAAAAAAAATTGCTTTTTAAGGTCCCCAGAACGAGAGGCCAAGCGTGCATAAAATAAGTGCTTTTGAGACATTTGGAGGCCCCTCAAGACGAGAGGCCTGGGGCGGTCCGCTCCCTCCGCCCCCCCCCCTTTTAGTCCGCTACTGATATGGTGGAGATATGGCTTACCCACAGCATGTGGGATATTTCCAAAAAGAAACTTTCACTCTGTAGCAGAGTGTGTGCTGATATTGTGGTGTCGGACTAGTCTAAAGTGCGCGCCACCTACTTTCGCCGCGCGCCGGCATGCACGCACGGCGCGGCGTTCTTACGAAGTCAGCCACAAGTGCTCTCTGCTACAACTCCGCTCGTGGCCACCACTGAACGACTTCGTTCATTTGGGACTGAGATAGGAACCAGTTAACACATCGGAATCAGATAGGCACCAGTGAAGACTTGGCTATCGGATAGGCACTAGGCAGGCCTCTAGCTCAACTATGTATCAACATTCTGCAGTACTGAGCTATGTAAAAGTTAAGTATTACTAAGTCTCTAAGAAATATATATGTCGTTCTAATTTTCTCTAGTGTTTCTAGTTTCTGCTGTCCCACTGGCTGGTCACCTCCTACCTGCACAAGCGTGCATCCTTTATTCCTGGATCGGTCTTTCTACTCGGCCACCGACACCTACGACGAACAAATTCAACGAATGAAACAGGGACACAAAAGATATGAAACTTCCTGGCAGATCAAAATTGTGTACGAGAACCAGAATTCAAACCTGGGATCTTTGTCTTTCATGGGTAAGCAATCTACCAGCTGACCTAGCTGTCCTACTGTGGCTGTGGCTAAGTCTTGTCTCCACTATATCCTTTCCTCCAGGTGTGCTAGTTCTGCAGGAGAACTTCTGTGAAGTTTGGTCAGTAGGAAGTGAGGTACTGGCAAAAGTAAAGTTGTCAGGATGGATCGTGAAGCATGCCAGAATAGCTCAAATGGTAGACCACTTGCCCATGAAAGGCAAAAGGACCCAGGTTAGATTTTTGTTTCTGGCACACATTGTTAATCTGCCTGGAAGTTTGAACTCCCGGATGGATTCCAGAAATTTAATAAGGATAGTTCACAACTCACCGCAAAGACATAACAAAGAGCTGTGACCAGCACATAGAAAAAGAAATACACATACAACACTTAAGCCATCAGCCATGGCCTTCTTCAGAATAAAGAGCATACAATCAACATAACACACTTTACAGTAACACAACCATCATTTCGACTGCCGCACTTTGAATCTTGTTCATCGTGGTGGGGATGGATACAGCACGGCCTTACGGAGTATGTATGTATTAGATGGATAAAACTGGATGCAGCTTAGGAATAGCATGGAGAGATGGGGAAGGGAGGAAATAAAAACAAAACACATGCACGTGTGCACACACACACACACACACACACACACACACACACACACACACACACACATGAAATGGCAAGGTTATAGGAGTCAGAACTGTTGAGTATGGAGAAAATGGGGATTATTGTAGGTTGAGGCCTGGATAATTTAGGGATCAGTGAATGTACTGTAAGTATAGCTCCCATCTGTGTAGCTCAGAAAAGCTAATGGTGGGTGGGAGGATACAGATGGTACAGGTTGTGGAGCAGCCATTGAAATCGACCATATGCTCTGCTGTATGTTGTGCCACAGGGTGGTCTACTTCGCTTTTGGCCACAGTTTGGCGATGACCATTCATCCAAATGGACAAATAGTTAGTTGTCATGAATACAGAAAATTGTGCAGTTGGTACATTATATGGCTGCTTTCACAGAGCCGGCCGCAGTGGCCGAGGGGACTGAGGTGCTTCAGTCACGGTCTGCACGGCCACTACGGTTGGGGGTTCGAATCCCCCCTCGGGCATGGATATTTGTGCTGTCCTTAGGATAAGCTAGTTGATAAGTAGTTTGTAAGTTTAGGGACTGATGACCCCTTAGTTAACAAACATTTGCTTTGACAGATATCACAGCCTCTGATTGGGTAGAATAAGCCAGTGACAGAACTGGAATAGAAATTGCTGGGTGGCTGGATTGGACAGGTCTTGCAATGGAATCTTTCACAAGGATATGATCCACAGCAGTGGGCTGGGGTTTGGGATGGACTAAGATGTTATGGAAGTTGGGAGAGTGACAAAATACTATTTTCAGAAGGGTAGGAAGTATCTTGGGCAGGATATCTCTCATTTCTGGGCATGAGGTCAGAAAATCAAAACCTTGGCGAAGGATGCAATTTGGTTGTTCGAGTCCAGGATAATACTGGGTGACAAGAGGAGGCCCTTTTGTGAATGGTTACTGGTGGCAGAAGGAGAATTTAGGCTGTGTGGGGATATGGGTGGGAGATCTGTTTGCAGACTACATCTGTGGGGTAATTTATGTATTTATGCTTTGGTGAGACCTTCAGCATATTGAGAAGGGGAGCTGGAACATCAATAGAAACAAGACGTTCTGAGACACTTCACCATCAGGAATGAGATATAATTACAGATGTTAAAATCCTGAGGTGCCATTTCATGAAAAGCCACAGTCTCCAAAGCTGTATTAAGAGGCATATGTTCATTGTAAACACAATCTAGAACATATATAAAAACTCTTCCTAATACTCTGTCACAATCAGCATGATTCATAAAGTATCCCAGGTAGACTCAAAGGGCAGAGGTCCACATTGCTGATCCGAACAGCTATGCAGAAGTCTGGGGAACAGGATAAGAGACAGACAAATTGCACACTTGTCACTGCAAGTTTCCATCGGATTGCAAAAGAAGTGATTGGCAAGGGTATGTCACCCAGTTTGTCACAGGGAATGATGTTTTATTCAAGACTGCTCAAATTTCATTTTTAAGATTGTAGCTAAAACTAAACTAAACTAAACTCCGTCTGACAAGCCTCCAGTGGCCCACTGGGTACTGACTGGCTGCCGTGTCATCCTCAGCTCGAGGGCGTCAACAGATGTGGTATGAAGGGGGATGTGGTCAGCACCCTGCACTCCCAGCTGATATATCAGTTTTCATGACCAGAGATGCTACTTCTCAATCAAGCAGCTCCACAGTAGGCCTTACAAGGGCTGAGTGCACCCCGCTTGCCAACAGCCCTCGGCAGACCCAGGTGGTACCCCAACCAAGTGTTAGTCACTCCCGACAGTGCTTAACTTTGCTGCTCTAACAGGATCCGGTGTATCCACTAAGGCATGGCTGTTGGCGAGATTGTAACTACTTTCCCAAATTTTTTTCTCTATGTACCCAACTAAGAAAAATGATTTTGTGGCCTGGCCAGAAAGGAATCCCCATTTGTTATGGGACAGATGAATTACTTGGAGGAGGGGGGCACCCTGCCACCTTTGCAGTATCCACATACAGCAGTGCTTCATCCTGTGACAGGAACTGTACCATTTCCTGTGCTGTTACCTACAGCACTACACTTACAGTTTGTGAAATGGGCTGTCATCATACCACTGTTTCAGCACTACTCATACACTGCCTTGAAGTTGATGGTCATAGGTTCATGGCCACACACTGTGTCATAATTAGAATCAAATAAAGGTAAAGCCTAGAAGATATTGACTCCTGTAAGCAATTGTTGTACAGTGCCACAGAGGTGAGTGAGTCTACATAAAATGCTCAGCATGGGCTAGTTCTTGTAGACAACAGTGGCAAAAATAGCTGCTATTCTAGTGTCATTATGGAAGGTATAAAAATGTCACTCCTACCTATTACATATTCAAGTTATCTTGCAGAATTTTCATTTGAAAACAATGAATGAATTCTATTAACTTAGTAAGATGGTATAGAGTTACTTATATTAATTTCGAAAAATACCCATCTTCATTGCCTGGTATACTGTATGATGTGGAAGGTTTTGTGAATTACTTTAAATACCACTCACCCACCTTTCTTCCTTTCTTCAATTTACTCATTGAGGTACTAACTCAGTTCATTTACAGCTTGTTGAACATAACTTTTTATACCATATCAGCATTCCTATAGGTCCAGCAGTAGACAAGTCTTAAACTTGAGACATCAAGACTTCTCAAAAAATCACAGTACCAACGGTTACAGACTTCAGCTAGTCAAAACTCTAACTTACTATGAACTGCCTGGTGCTGAAGTGATCTATTTATATTAGTTAACAATTATGGCTGTCAATCGCAATTGTTATAACAATTATGAACACTGACTTACAATGACTAGTAAATTAATGAACATAATGTAGAATAATAGCAGTAACAAAGAACATGATATTTACACAAAATCTCAGGATTTTTCTTTGATGAAATATCAAAATTGTGTTTACAAACTATGCTTGTCTTTGAGTTCTGATTTTTCCATTAAATATTCCAATTCTTCACCCCAAACTGACAGGCTCCCATTGGGGAGGCTGTAAGTTTTCCCAACCATATCCTCTTCCCATGAGTCTTTTATCTTTCTGGCTCCTGTTATTTTGTCTCCACAATCCATTCCTGTCATCTCTCTTCCTGACGTTTTTCCTCCATGATCTTTTTTTTCTGTCATTCTCATAGTTATTCCTATTCTGCTGCCTGTCATCTTTTCTGTCCCTGTTGTTATTCCACTCCCCAGCTGACTGATCTTCAGACTGGTTAGTGCATCTTCTATCATCATATTCTTAAGCTTTGTTTAGTTTTCCTACATACATAAAGAATTGTTCAGTTGAATCATCAGGTCTGTATGACAGTTCTCTCTGCAAATTATCCAGCAGTCTTCTCTTTAATGCCTCAGTTTGAGTAATATCATCAAATGGGTGATCTAAGTGGACTTGTTTCTTCAAATGTAGCAGACAGACGTCTTTCATACTCCCCAACCCTGCCCTATGCCTGGGTCCATTCGAAATTCACTATTAACTCTGCCTTTGATAGATTTTGACCAAAATTTAACTGGAAAGCTTCTTTTATATAATTAATAGACATTTGATTGATCCATGATACAGCCTATCCCTCTAGGTACCTCTCACCAAACTTGATTCTAAGTGAATCAGACATTTCATTAGTAGAATAGTCACTGCAATGCTGAACGAAGTCTTTTGGGTGTAATTTACCATCCCCAGGGTAAATTTTAACAACAACATTTCCAAACATACCACCACAACTACCACTTTTGCTCTTAGTTACGATGTTTTCTTGCATTAGCTTCATATTTTTACACAAAACTTGTACATCCTGATTACATGTGTCTACATTACATTTTACAACTGAAATCTGCTGGTCAGTCTCAGCCTTAAATCCTTGTTTATAACATTTTTATGATGATTTGCTAAGATGGTCTTTGGTTGTGATTTTTTTTTCATCACTATCAACATATTATTATCTTAAGTGATATTTTTCATGCCTGAAACGTAGAACATATAAATGCACATTCTCCCACAAAACGTACTTCAGCTCTTTCCTGCCATACATAAAAATGTCACTCCTAACTATTACATAATCAATTTATCTTGCAGAATTTATATTTAAAAACAATGTATGAATTCTGTTGACCTGGTGAACTTGTTATAAGTAACATGTTAATTTAAAAAATACCATCTTCATTGCCTGGTACAGTGTATGATGTGGAAGGTTTTGTGCATTACTTTAAATAACACTCAGCTTGATTTGTTTCTTCAATTTATTCAGAGAGGTAGTAACACAGTTCATTTACAGCTCATTGGACACTAAAACTTTTGTTACAAAATTATTTGTTATGTGATTGTTTCAATAAATTTCTCACAATACAGTGAATGTTGTTGTTCATCCTTAGTATCACCACTGCCTACAAAGAAAAATAGTTGGAAGTGGTAACTATACGCATGCATGCTTCACTGGTGACCCCGGCATGATTGGTAGTCAAGGACATGTGGTGACGAACTCTAGTTGCATGTGTGACACAACTGTGAATGGTGAAAAACACATCCAGCCTTGAGAACAATTTCCAAACCATTTTATTATTGTTATTGTGTATTTTCTTTGTGTTCTGTTATTTTTGTGTTGTTTTAACTTTTTCCTGTGTGTGTGTCTATTCCCTGTTGCATGCAAACTTTATTCAAAATGACAACTTTGGAAAAATCAAGTAAATTGGTGGAGGAGCTGGCAGCATGCAACTAGATGCTAGAAAGCAAGCTACAGGTGTACACTGCACATGCAGACTCTGTAGAAGAAAATGTCAGCTCACAAAGTGCTGCCTCACCAATTCATATGCTCGTTTCCTCAGCGGCAACAGGACATGTGTTAGTCAGGCTGCCCTCCTTTTGGCCCCATGACCAGTCATGTGGTTCAGCTAATGAAGGCAGTGTTCATCAGCAACGACAGTGTGTGTGACCTCACAAAATTTGTCCTAGTCATGAGCCAGCTGGCCAGAACTCTGCTGCCGATATGTGGCAACTCCAACCCCAACCCCTTACCACAGGGATCACATTCCTATGGAAGACCACAATGCAAAACCTGCCCAATACACCCACCCAGCACTACCTACCGCAGTACTGTCACAGGCTTATCTTGCCCCACCAGAGGTCAGACCACCTGTTAAACTAACCATGTGATACACCAACTCTGCTGCGGTCATTGCACAGCATTTTATATCGGTACGATTACGAAACAGCTGTCCGTGAGGATGAATGGCCACTTCCAAACTGTGGCATAAAGCAAGCCAGACCATCCTGTGGCACAGCATGCAGCTGAGCACAGCACTCTGGATTTCAATGGCTGCTTCACTACCCAAGCCGTCTAGATACTCCCCCCCCCCCCCACCACCAGTTCTGAACTGTGCAGATGGGAGTTGTCCCTTCATTCTGCGGTCCTGGCCTCAACATAAGATAACTTCCCATCCCTGCACCCTATGCCTAACATTTATCCCCTCACCCTTCCTTCCCCACCCATTATCCTGTATCTCATGTCTTCCTTACAACTGTGTGTCACCACTTACAATATCCCCTTAGTTAATTACTTTTCATTTTTACTTTTTTTTAATTTTTTTCCCTAACTTTATTTTTTTCCTAATTTATTTCTTTCTTTTTGCCTACTTTTATTTTTCCTTATTATTCCTATCGTTTCAAATCCCCCCCCCCCCACTCCTTCCCCACACTCCTGTACACTTCCCTTTCATCCTTCCCTTTACTGTATGCATTTCCACAATTCAAATTCCTGTCTATCAAAGCCTTTAAAATCCATTATGAAATGCGAAATATTCCATCCCCCACCTTCACCCGGCATCCTTCCCCCTCCACTCCCCACCTCACTCACAGTCTAGATGCTTGTGTCACTGGAGTGTCCGGACGTGATAGTTGTATGTGTAGATTTCTCTGAGTGATTGCGTGAATGTATGTGTTTCTTTTTCTGATGAAGAACATGGCCAAAAATTTAAGTTGTGTGGATGAGATAAATTATTTTCATGTCTGTCAACAACTCGGTGAGCCTCTTTATGGTGAGTTATTACCTCTCCTCCATTATTGATATTCCTATAGTATTTTCCATTGTTAAAATTTAGTTGCTAGTCGATCATCTACATAAGATATGATTGCACATATCTTCTTATCTTCTTTGTGGATTACGACAACTTATTTATCATAACAATATGAATCAGATTTTGTTATTTAACTAATTACAGAAATGATGAAATCAGTTGATAACATTTAATCACAGAATATTCACAAAGATCTGCAAAATTATAATAACTTATTTTTACCATTGATTTGCATTCATTAAGTTACAGAAAGTAATTACATTTAATTAATAATGATTTATAAGTTATATGTTACAGTGTCCTTTGACCACAACATGCAGTTATTTATACCATATCACAATTTTCTATGCAATTGTCTGTAATGGAAGTTAATAGAATGTTCTAGAACTGATTTTGTTACATCAAAATTGTGGCTTCTTAAGCTCATAAAATTGACATGTCTTGCACAAAGGTCTTTCTAATAGATTATTTCAGCATCTTTTCCACTGTGCTAATAATATTATCCAATGTAAGCAAAATGTACACAAATTGAAATAACGGATCATGACATCTTGATTACTCTGACAATTGTCTGCAGAATGTGTCACGTAGCTCATTAGCCTAATCACTGCAATTAAACTGAACATTGTGCTACAACTCATAACTTAGTTCAGAACGTGTCTTTGTGGACTAGATAGAGACATTACGTTACTGGTATCCTGTTCTTTAGTTACCCACCATGTGGTATCCCATTCTTCAGTTTCCTGCGAACCAGTATAATGATGAGTTAATGCTGGGAGGGCCAATAGTGTTATAATATGCCCCCCCCCCCAGCAGGTTGACTGAGTTCTCAAAGACCACCTACTGCACAAAGAATTACCAAAGAAACATAAATTGTTACTAACTTGCATTTCAGGATCACTATAGATGGTGCAGCTCATCAGCTATCAGTCTCTAGGCTGTCAATATGGATTGTTCTGCACTTCAACACCAACGCACTATCACCTAAAACTTCCAATTGCAGTAAGCCACAGTCCAAAGGCTTGGAGACAGAGACCAAACAGTGCTCATCACACATAAGCCTGTGCCTTTGTCTGACATGAATAACATACATAGAATACATATACATAAATCAAATGGTATTTATATGAATCTTGTATAACTAACAGAAAAGTAATACTGATTTTGATTGTTAAAATTACAAATTTGTGAAAATTCAAAGTAACTAACTAACTAATATTGATTTCACATGACACTTATCATGAATTACAGGGATTTACAACTGATATCTACATCTTTAGGAATTAGAGAGATAATTACCTTGATATAAGAAGATTAAACTTTTTACTCTCACTGAGCAACATAAGGTGCATCACCAGAAACTGAAAACAGAAGTAGGATATTACATATCTAAGAGACTTAGTGTTTCCCACACTCTTGATAAACAAATGCTTTATACCCTCCTTTGGTGTATAAATTACAAGGAATAGATACAATCTACCGAACAACATAATAAACATTAGCATAAATATACTACAAAATTCTGTACATACACAATATGTAATGTAACATACTATTTACATAAGGCACTCTGATTGTGTGACTTAAGCTCAGTCACATTACAAAGTCCATATATTTTTCCAGATCTTGGATAAGCCAGTCTATAAGCATTTGGGTGTGTTATCTCAACCACGCTAAATGGGCCTATTTAGATATCAAAGAATTTCTTCAACTCATTACTGATTCATTTCAGTTTTTCTTGAGATCTCACCAGGAGTAAATCTTGGATCTCAAACTGAGTGCAATAAGTTGCTACAATAAGTTCTGAACAATCTTACACTCTCCCTCATGTTACTCTTTGCCAGATTCCTTGAACAGTGATAGGCCAAAATCAGAATACGCTTATTGTTTTCATCTCCTATAAATCTCCTTTTCCGTGATTTTGAAGTGAATTGGGTACCATTGTGTGAAAGAATGCCTTTTGGTGTGACAACTGTCCAAAAGTAATCATTTCTAATTTGATTATAATGTTTTTGCTGGTAGCTTTCTTTAGATGATATAATTTGAGAAATTTTCTAAACAAGTCAACCATCACAAAAATATAGCAGTATCCTCCTATAGATTTTGGTAGATATCCATATAACTCATTAGCAGTTACTTAGGCAAGATGTTTTGCATAAATCTTCTGCTTGTCTAGTTTGTGACCTTAACTCTTTGACACCTATCACATGTTGCAAATGACTTCTTTACTTTATCACTTGATTCATGAAACCTTCCATTATGTGGACAAATTTTTTTTTGAAAAGTCTCGGTCACCATTAGTTTTATTTCACATGACGTGTTTCTAGAACATCGTCATCAGATCTGTGGTACAAAAGAAAATTACATTTTAGATGTTTAAAGCATGTAATTACAATATCTACAAGGAGTACAAACCATATTAATACATATATACTTTAAAAAAATTTAAAACGATGGGAATTACATCCATCTTAGTATAGATGCTTGATTAAAATTTAAAACACCATCTAGTGACGGTGTTGAACTAGACTCACATGCTTAACTGTGGTGAGAGGGGGAAACACCGTAACAGATAAGCTAGGCTCACTCACCACCAGATGGCGCAGGGTTAACATTAATAGTTACTTGAATAAAACTACACATACATCATCTTTGGCACTCTGTTCTGTGTGCAGTCATAGAAGCTGTGAAAAATATGGCTACAAAATGTGATAAGTCTTCTAAAAATATATAAGACACCAATTTAAAGTACATTAAAAATATTAATGGGATAGGGCATATGACAAGGGAGACATGGGAGGGCCAAAGGATGGGATTGGGTGTTGCTAAATACAGCACAAACCACATGACAAATGTTAAAAAGTACGCAAGCTAGACCATTGTGACATTACAGTCACATAGCTGCTCACCATATGTTAAAAGTTAATATTGTAGAAAAATCTATCAAGAGTCCTACATAGATAAATTATGTGAAAGGACAATATGTCATTTAACACTTATGGGCTATGATGACAAGACAACAGACAGAATCTGACAGTATGAATATAATCAAGGCTTGAAAATCAAAACCAATGACAAAATAATTTATACATAGGCAGTATACAAGTGCCATTGAATCACAATAAATGCTTGTACAAGAGATAGGTGGATGATGTGGGTGGGTTTTCCTTTTTTTTTTTTTTTTTTTTTTTTTTTTTTTTTTTTTTTTTTTTTTTTTACAAATATACTTGTTACATAAAATATATTATATGTTGTATAGATACAACGAACCATAGGATACATGTGACACATCAAGTGGACAGCTGTGTTCAGGCATACATTTGAATATAATTATAAGGTACAATTCTAACGACTATAGTAGTCTCACATGGATCTGGCATCTATTATATCATCCATAAGTGTAAATTTATAAAAGTGATCAGTGTTGATCATTGTTCTCTTCTTCAAATACTAGCCCCACACAGTATCCCCCTGTTTTAACACTGATCAATTTTATAAATTTACACTTATGGATGATGTTATTGAGGCCAGATCCATTTGAGGCTACTATAGTCTTTAGAATTGTACCTTATTATTATATTCAAATGTATGCCTGAACACAGCTGTCCACTTGATGTGTCACATGTATGGTTCATTGTATCTATACCACATATATTATATATGTATATTTGTAAATAATTAATTGAAAAAAAAAATAAAAACCGCCTCATCCACCCACCTCTTGTACGAGCATTTATTGTGATTCATTGGCACTTGTTTACTGCCTATGTATAAATTATTGTGTCATTGGTTTTGATTTTCAAGCCTTGATTATATTCATATTGTCAGATTCTGTCTGTTGTCTTGTCATCATAGCCCATAAGTGTTAAATGACATATTGTCCTTTCACATAATTTATCTATGTAGGACTCTTGATAGATTTTTCTACAATATTAACTTTTAACATATGGTGAGCAGCTATGTAACTGTAATGTCACAATGGTCTAGCTTGCGTACTTTTTAACATCTGTCATGTGGTTTGTGCAGTATTTAGCAACACCCAATCCCATCCTTTGGCCCTCCCATGCCTATAGCCCTATCCCATTAGTATTTTTAATGTACTTTAAATTGGTGTCTTATATATTTTTAGAAGACTTAATGCACTTTGTAGCCATATGTTTCACAGTTTCTATGACTGCACACAGTAGAGTGCCCAGTTTGATGTATGTGTAGTTTTATTCAAGTAACTTTTAATGTTAACCCTGCGCCATCTGGTGGTGAGTGAGCCTAGCTTATCTGTTATGGTGTTTCCCCCTCTCACCACAGTTAAGCATGTGAGTCTAGTTCAACACCGTCACTAGACGTCCACGATGGTGTTTTAAATTTTAATCAAGCATCTATGCTAAGATGGATGTAATTCCCATCATTTTAAATTTTTTTTAAGTATATATGTATTAATATGGTTTGTACTCCTTGTAGATATTGTAATTACATGCTTTAAACATCTAAAATGTAATTTTCTTTTGTACCACAGATCTGATGATGATGTTCTCAAAACACATCATGTGAAATAAAGCTAATTGTGACCGAAACTTTTCAAAAAAAATTTTACATGCACAACTCGTTTACTCTTTTGGCGATATTGTGGAAATATTTTTCTTGGATCTTTTGAATGCTATTTTGTGTTCCACAGTAGCTGAAACTTACATGAAGGTACTTGATCAAAATATTACCGGTAATATAATCTTCAGGCCAACACAGATCACTATCTGTACTCATCCTCCTGAACAGAATCCCTTTTTTAGACCTTGTTATATTGTTTTACTTTCTTCTCGCCTTTTTTACCTATCAGGCCTTTTATCAGTCTACACTTTGAATAACAATTTTGGTATCTTTTGATAGCATTAAATATCTTCCTCACCTCTGGTTCTTTCTTCACTCCTTTCAAATACGACACCCAAAACTCTTTCTCACATTCTCCAATGGTGTCTTCAAAATCAACCCCCAGTAGGAGATGAGAGAGTGTATCAGCAACAAGATTATCCTTCCCTTGGGTAAAATGCACTGAGTATTCAAATTGTTGGAGAAACAGGGCTCATCTAGTGATTCAGTTGTGAAGCAGTTTACATTCTTGACTCTAAGTTGGAGCTTTATAGCCAGTTTAGAAAATTACTTTGTGGCCTAGCAGATAATTTTTAAACTTATTGAATGCCCAAAAGATTGCCAACATATCTTTCTGTCACCATTCATTATTACTTGGAAGGGATGGGCTCCAAGACCATAATTCCTACTGTCAGTAGTTAACCAGAAAGTTAGAGACAAATATGGCCTGTACAAAATTTTACTATTGCATTACTTTATCTTGATGTTCTCAAAACCTTCTACACATTCTTCAGTGCATGCCCAAACAGTATTCTTCTTCAATAAGTTGTTCAAACAAGGTGCATTCAAAGCCTGTGTATTCATAAATTTTAGGTAATAACCACATAGTCTGAAAAATGTTTTTAGCTCATTTTTAGTCTTTGGTATTTGGAATTTGGCTATTGCTTCTAGTTTCTCTGTATCGGGTAGGATCCCATCTTCTATGAATTTCAGATGTTCTACAGCAAATTACATTTCTCTAGCTTCAGGATCATACCTCCCAGACTTAATTTCCTACACACTTATTTCAGGGTACTTCGATGTTCGTCCCATTTCCTACCAGTGATCAACATATCATCAACATACACTGTTAAATTGTTTAGCGGTTCTTTGTCTAACACTCTATCAAGAGCTCTGATGAATTTTTCTACAGACACATTGAGTCCAAATGGTACCACACAATATTGGTAACATCTGCCATTGTACAAGAAAGCAGTATATTTTTGTGAGTCCTTAGCCAATGGTGCTTGGTGAAAACCTGATTTCAAGTCTAAACTGGTCTTATATTTGATATCTTCAAATTTTTGTAGTATCTCATCAATGCTCTCTGGATAATTGGTCTCTCTCTCCAAAACTTAAAAATCCTCACATCGCCACTTTTATTGAAAGTTGTTGTTTTGGCTTCTTTAAATAATGTCTCGCTTCTCCATTTGGTCCATTTCCTTTTCCACAGCTTTCCTCTCTGATATTGTTATTCCATAAGGTTTGATATAAAATGGTTCATGGGGTTTCATGTTCAGTGTACACTCATAGTTCTTCACTCTTCCTGGACAGTCATCAAATACATCATAGTAGTACCATTATACACTCTTCAGTTCTTCTTACTCGTTGTTGGTTAATTTTTTGGCTTCCTTTAGCCTCTCTTCCACCAAGTCATTGTAATCTGCATCTACATCATCGTTTTG
This sequence comes from Locusta migratoria, assembly GCA_026315105.1. Lineage (NCBI taxonomy): Eukaryota > Metazoa > Arthropoda > Insecta > Orthoptera > Acrididae > Locusta > Locusta migratoria. The sequence continues at coordinate 421,107,440 of CM048746.1, read as the reverse complement.
AACAGTATCCACAGTCACTACACTTCTTTTCGTATCAATTCTAGGCTCTGATGACTATGGTTTCCACTATTCTGAAAAATCATGGGAGTACAATTAAACATGCCTGTCTTTGGGTTATTGAACATAACTTTCCTACCTCCCAAATAAAAAACTGCATTATTTTTCATCATCCAATCAGTACCAGACAATACAGATTCATTCAATCCAGGAATAACTAGACATCCTTGAATCAGATTAGCATAACCTATTGTAAATGATAACAACACTTGCCTCTTCATTAACTTTCTGTGACTTTCAGTGGTTCCTTTAATTTTTACTCCTACCACAGGTATTTCAATAAAACCAGAGTCACGGTTTATTATCTCTCTAAACTTCTTAGAAATTCTGCTGATTGGACTACCTGTGTCAACAAGAGGAATACCTTCCAAATTTTCAGTTTTCACTCTCACATATGGGCATCCAGTCACATCATAGTCCACATTTTTGTCTTCTTCATGTAGTAGTCCTCTACAATATATTCAAATTTGATGTCATCACGCTCTTCATTAGTTTGTACATTACACAGGGATACACAGGGGTCTTCTCCGCTACTGTCTTCACAGAGGTCAACACAAGATACATCTTCACTCGTAGTAGGACTTTTGAAACTTTTTCTGTAGGCTCTGACTCTTCTTTCCCTGTTCATCACACCTGCTTTTTATCTTCCCCCAAACCTGGCATTTAGTTTTTAATTCTTTGTATCTGTCTGACACAGCATGCAATATTTCAATTTCCACGCCTTCCTTGTTGTCAAGCACAAGACTGCTTGATTTGCTGTCAAGTTTTACTGGAACAGTCTGACTCAAGTTGCTCCACTTTCCTATCTTCACTCCTTGCCTCACAAGAAACCTCATCAACAAAACTCTCTTCTTTCATTTCCACATACACAATACCATCTACTTCCTTTTCATAGTCAACGTCACACAGTTCTTCACAATTGTCATCACTGTCATCTTCAGTTACATTTCCACATCTTCTAAATCTTCTATATGCTCTTTCCTAGCTTCTTTCTGATTGTCTGATACCTTAGCTCTCTGGGCAGCACCAATTCATTCGGTATGTAATTCAATTCTTCCTTTCCTGGTAGTCTCCTCATGATAGCATCAATTTGCATCATCTCATCAAAAGGTGCATCTAAATGTACTAATTTCCTAAGTTGTGCCTCACAGGAGTCTTTCATTCATCCATTACTCTCCATGTTCTTAGGTCCATTCAAAAATTCACTTTTTACTCTTGCCTGAGTAGTAGTAAACAGGCTTTATTTACAAAAACTTCTTTCAAACTCACTATAAGTCATACCTTTGCTTGCACTGTGGTTTTCCCAAGATAAACCTTCAGAATCCAAAAACTTCTTTACAAACTTATGCCATAAGTGAAATTATCACTACAATGGTGGAAGAAATCTTTTGGATGAAGTTTTCCATCTCTTGAACAAGTCTTAACTACAATTTTGGCACTATTTACACTAGGGCTACCACCTACTCTTTTTGTTACAGTGTTTTCCTGCAACTGATTTACTCTTTGATCTAAATTTTTAATATCACTCAGACAACTATAAATACACAACCACCATGTTTGGCCACTCCAGCGCCACAAGCATATGGACTGTGAGTGAGATGGGTTGTGGAGAGCGAAGGATGCCTGGTACAGGTGGATATGGAAAGTTCCATGTTTGATGATTGTAAAGGCTTTGGTAGGCTTGAATCTGAATTGTGGCATTGAATACAGTGAAGAGAATGGGCAGGAAAGGATAAAACGGAGGTGTGGAGGGAGTAGGGGGATTTGAAATGATAAAAATAAGAAGGAAAAATATATACCAATTTTTATTTTTTATTGTTGTTTTTCCTTCTTAAGAGTAGGGGGATATGATCCCTGTGGTAAGGGGTTGGGGTTGGGAGTGGCATAGGATGTTGTGGAGATTGGATGGGCAACAGAACACCACTTTAGGAGGGGTCACAAGAATCTTGGTCAGGATATCTCTCATTTCAGGACATGACAACACATAATCAAAGCCCTGACGAAGGATGTGATTTAGTTGTCCCAGACTGGGGTAACAAGAAAGACACTCCTTTTTGGCTGGTTATTGGGGTGGAGGGAGGATTGGTGGTGTGTGGGGATATGACATGGGAAATATGTTTGTGGACTAGGTGAGGAGGTTAATGTCTGTCCGTGAAGACCTTTGTGAGGCCTTTAGCATATTGGGTAAAGTACTCCCTGTCACTGCAAATTCACTGTCCAAGGGTGGCAAAGCTGTATGGGATGGAATTTTGATGAGGAATGGATGGCAGCTGTCAAAGTGAAGGTACTGTTGGTAATTAGTAGGTTTTATGTAGGTGGAAGTGTGGGTGGAGCTCTCAGTAAGGTGGAAGTTAAAATCCAGGAAGATGACTTGCTGGGTTGAGAAGAAACAAGTGAAACTGATGGGGGAGAAAGAGTTGAGGTTGTGGAGGAATGAGGATAGGGTGTCCTGGCCTTTTATCATGAAAATACCATCAATGAACCTGAACCAGACCAGGGGTTTGGAGTTTTGGAAGGCTAGGAAAGTTTCCTCTAGATGGACCATTAATAGGTTGGCATAGGAGGGTGCCATACAAGTGCCCATGGCTGTGCTGCATATTTGATTGTATACTTTTCCTACAAAGCAAAAGTAATTGTTAGGGTGTAATTGGTAATGGTTATAAGGAATGAAGTATCAGGCTTGGCATCTGCAGGGCATTGAGAAAGGTAGTGTTCAAGAGCAGCAAGACTATGAACACCTTCCACTAATCTTCATTAAGCCCCACTACATCTAATTTCAATCTATCCATTTCCCTGTTTAAATTTTCTAACTCCCTACTCGATTAAGGGATCTAACATTCCACACTCCGACCCACAGAATGCCAATGTAATCTTTTCTGATAATGACATCATGTAATTGGTAATGGTTATAAGGAATGAAGTATCAGGTTTGGCATCTGCAGGGCATTGAGAAAGGTAGTGTTTGAAAGCAGCAAGACTATGAGCATGTGGGATACTGGTGTACAGTGAAGTGGTATCAACAGGGACAAGCAAGGATCCAGGAGGTAAAGGGGTGGGGGAAGGAATTGGTTGGTTTCTGGATATGGGAGAAAGTGCTGGTTTTATACTCACTAATTTTCTGTTCTAAACTTTTGTTCACTTTGCTGATCTCAGTCTTTATAACCTTGTTCTCTTGCTGAACATAGAAATTGAGAATTTTTGAATTTTTATTGCTTTTGTCAGTCAAGTTTGATTATACATTAACTATGCTGTTCCCTGCAGAATCTACTCGAGCTTTCATTTGGTCCTTCCCTGGTTTGACTGTATTTTGTTGGTTGTTTCGGTCTTTCCTTAATTCCTCCACTGACTTATTTGTATCCCCTAGCTGTTTTCTGAGTTCTGAAAGGTTATCTTCTATCTTATGCCTTCGTTCTTGCTTTACAGCTGACACTTTTTCATTTAACTCCTGTTGAACTGACAACACTTTGTTATTTAACTCCTGTTGAACTGAAGACACATTTTCACTTACAACTGACACTTGCTGGCTTAAGTTTTGACTAGCCTCATTGACTTGTTGCCCTACCTGATGTGTTAACTTATTAAACAAATTCAGCAGAGCTGGTGACATAACCAGCGCTTCCTCCTGTAAGTGGACTACTTGCACTGATATTTGCACCTGAAGTATCCTCACTTAATAGTTGAACTGACCGCCCACCCAACCCCTCCTCCACCTCCATCATCTTGATTATCCTGCCAATCAAATGACACTTTCCTACTAGAGTCGAATCTTTCATTATGGGCCATGGTAATAACACAACAGAAACTGGAAAGAAATAGAACTTATCTCATTTGGCACAGTCAACAAGGGTTAAACCAAGTTATTTGGACATTTCCCTACATGATTTTTACCCCACACACTTCCTTCTAATGCTAAGTTGACAATTCCTTGATGTCTCAGATTGTGTCCCACCAACCTATCCCTACTCTTAGTCAAAATATGTCAGAAACTCTTTTTCTCCCCAAACAGGTTAAGCACCTCCTCATTAGTTACATGATCTACCCAACTAATTTTCATCATTCCTCTGTGTAGCACCACATTTCAAAAGCTTCTATCATATTTTTGTGTGAACTCCTTATCAGCTTTGTTTCACTCCCATACAATAATATAGTCCAGACAAATGCTTTCAGAAAGGACATCCTAACATTTTAATTATTATTGTATATTACCAAGTTTCACTTCTTTAGAAATGCTTTTCTTCCCATAGTCATTCTGCATTTTATATCTTCTCTACTTCAGCCATCAGAAGTTATTTTGCTACCCAAATAATAACTCTCATCTACTACATTCATTATCTCATTACCTGATCTAATTCCTTCAGCATCACCTGATTTCCTGACATTCCATTCCATTATCCTCATTTTACTCTTGTTAATGATCATCTTATATCTTCCTTTCAAGAGACTGTCCATTCCATTCAATTGCTCTTCCAGATCATCTGCAGTATCTAACAAAATTACTATGTCATTGGCAAATTGCAAAGTTTTTATTTCTTCTCCCTGAACCTTAATTCCCTCTCCAAATTTCTCCTTGTATGATGTTTTGCCAATGAAACATAGCTTATGGTTAGACTTTCCTACAATATTTTCTATGTGTTCTTTCCAATTAATATTATTCATAATTGATTCTTTTCTGAACTTTAAAGGGAGAACAAGACAATCAACTACTTTAAGAACAATGTTTGTATAGGTCTAGTCAAATTCCAATTAAAACTTTAGATACAAACTCATTCCATGATGCTTTGGAGAAAGTTACAAGGGTCGCATCATCTGCAGGCTAGTTTCAGAACAGTTTAGCATATTTAAGTATTTCCCAGAGACTCAGGATTGGGAAGAGTGTCATCTTTTATCTGTCTTACCCTTTGCTGTCCCCCCCCCCCCAACACACACACAAACACAGACAGATAAGAGAAACGCCAGCATAAGCAGAATGTTTAGGAAACAAATATTCTGAAAAATCAGCCAATTTAAGTACCTCAGTGAATTGTTTTTACTAATGTAGTGACTGTGAAATCTATAAAGCTTGTCCTTCAGTAGTGATTTTCATTACATTAGTATGGATTGAAAATGACTTTAATTTGAACCAGCTATGAATGTGTATACATATATGGGTAGTTGATCAGGAAGTCCACTAACTTTATTAGTTTCCTATGTACTTTCATAGATGTTTGGGTATATGTTGTGGTGACAAATTTCATTGAAAAAATATATGCTTTTATTTAGGTTATTGGCTACCAGTTACAGTGGACAAAACCATTCTCAGGCCGTCTCCTGGCACACAGTCATGACAGTCACTTCCTAAATAGGTGTGTTAGGTGCTAGCTGAGGATGGTATTGTTTACAGAACTGGTAGCCAGTAAGCTAAATGAAAACTGTGACAGTAGGCTATAAGATACAGGATGTAACAAAAATGTACAACAAAAACTGCAGGTCACATTCCTTACACATAGATAAACACATACTATTATATGAACATTAATCCAAAAAGACTTTGTTTTCATTTTACACCGCATTGTCTCCAATGCAGTAATTAGGGGAGACACCCAAGAACAGAATGCTAGAACAGGGTCAACTCATGCTTGAGGCCCAGTGAGGCCCAGCCCCACCATAAATTACATGATCTAATTTTAACCCAAATATTTTTTCAGCATTATATCAAACAGTTTGAGTGTGACATAATTTTGTTGTAGAACCAGTGAATGACTGGAGTCAATCAGGCCCATTTTCCTCAGTTCCATCACAGAGACACACAATGTTACTCTGAGCTGCTAGTATCCAGGTGAGGTCTAGCTATGACTCCTCTCTCAAATCTCCCCACTGCACATCCTAATTTCCCATCCTCCATTGGCCAATACGCTCTGGGCAGTCTAGGCCATACATCTTCTGCCCCCCCCCCCCCCCCCCCAACTCTTTGACTCTGAAAGCTGCAGTCACAGTGAAATCAACAAGACCATTTCCTTGTCCAGTTTCACTCTTTGCCTTTTTGAAGGACCCACAGAGTATGGTCTGGTTAACTCATACTCTTCCGTTCCCTGAAAACAGCTGTTTCTCGCCCCCTTCTTGACTACCAGTCTTTATGACAACACAAGGTTTGGGGTCAGCTGCCTTGACTGAGGATGGTGCTGTGCAGTGGAAATAGTAGGCAACTGGCTAAAAAATAAATATTCGATTCATGTTATGGAACTTCTCTAATGAGATGATATAATATTGTTCAAAAGAGATAGAGTGGGGCCAGTACTTACCTTTGTTTGGTATTGTCAAGGGTAAGACACAAAAAAGGACACAAATGGCAACAGAACTAAATGTTTCCACCAGCATTCGGAAATGGGTATGGTACAGTATTTCCTTTTTCTGGGTAGGAGAGGAGGGAGGAGAAAGTGGATGGTAGGGAAATGTTGTTTACAACCTAGGACGTGATTTAGTTTTTGTCACCACTTGTGTCTTTTTTGTGGTTTATCAGTGGTAGCAAACTAAGATAAGTACTGGCCTCCCACTCTCTCTCTTTTGAATAAAATTTTATAATCTCACTAGAGAAGTTCCATAAGATTAATCGGATATTTATTTTTTACCCAGTTGCCTACCATTTCCAGTGCACAGTACCCTCCTCAGTCAGTACCTGGCATGCATTTGACATGTTTGCTTCCCAAGTAAATGAGCATGAGGACACACACACACACACACACACACACACACACACACACACACACACACACACACAACACACACACGTGCTTCATATTTCAAGCTGTTTCAAATTTCTGGCATGAAGTTTTCCTCTTTTTACAATTTTGCTCTGCATATTCCATAAATTCCTAATTATAATCAGTAGTGAAGGAAGAGCTAGAGAGACTGCAAAGATAATATATTATTAGGAAAATTTCACTGAAATATTTGGATTATTTGAATTCTCAAAGTACTTATTTCCTAAATAATCTGTTTCTGCTGGAGTTGTTCTTAGCTGATTGGGTCTTAGTGCATGGATAAATGATAAATGGATAAATAAATCATTGATGCTTCTTCCTTCTTTAGCCACATTGTAGACTATGTTTTCTGGAGAAATATACAAACATATAAGTAAATGTTGATTTGTGATCATAACTGTACTGGAATAGTTTATACTGTGGAATTTTGAAATGACCATGTATGGTGTCTGTTGGCAACCATACATACATATCTCATTCAGATAATTACTTTAAAGTCTGGTTCTTGCACCTAAAGTTGCACTTCCCGATGTTATATCTCATGCCGATAATAACTCATTTTTGTTCAGAAATGGACTTATCTGGTTTTTGCAGCAGGCCTGTCAATTACAAAACAAGTGGAAACACAACAAACCTATTGGCACATTTAGAGATAAAACAACACTATGCCTACATGCAGATACAAAGATCTAGCAAAACTGATACAAAAGGTGCCAGTAGTGGCACTGGTACAACTGCCCTGGTGAAGAACTCAAAAAGTTTCTTCAATCCAAATAACAGCAACATAAAATCTGGTAATGAACAAGAAAGTTTAACTGATGAGGTAATAATTGCAAGTTTTCACTTTATTTAGCTTTGCAAAAACTATTTTGACCAAAAACTATTGTAATACAAGGTTTTCATCTGCAATTAGTGCAATTATTAACTTACAAATTTTCTTATTGAATGTTTTCCTTATTCATGCTATAAAGGGAATATCTAATTCTTAATCATTATTTTAATATACAGGTCTGTTGTTGTTGTTGTTGTTGTTGGGGTGTTTAAGGGGGACTAAACTACAATGGTCATCAGTCCCCCTATGCAGGTCTAAAACCAGTAGTACATTTACTATGTGCAGCCGATATTTTTGTAGGCCTCTTCAACATTTGAACTCCAATATATCGATATTTTCTTTGATATATATCGATCTGATATTAATATATTTTTTTAAATATTGATATATCGGATTCTAGATGTTTTCAAAAATATCAACAGTCCTAGTTAGAGAGCTTACGTCTATCTGTGTCATCTGTGTCTGTGCATATCAATATCACCAAGACGTGTTCCCTTACTGTGTAATGGCGTTTTTGGAAAATAAAAGTATCTGTTATTATTATCAACATGAATTCTTGTGAAACTCACTTCGCCCTTTCCCTGCATCAGATTGACTGCACTGTGGATATCGGCGATCGTGATTATGCTACACTGTAGAGCCAACGAAACTAATATGGGCATGCATATGCAAACACAGATATATGTAAACACTTAGAGTATGGCGCTGCAGTCTGCAACACCTATATAAGACAACAGGTGTCTCGTGCAGGTTTTAGATCAGTCAATGCTGCTACATTGACAGGTTATCATGATTTAACTAAGTTTGGACGTGGTGTTGTAGTCGAACCACGAGATAGGGGACACAGCATCTCCAAGGTAGTGATAAGGTGGTGATTTCACAAATGCACCATGAATATTGGGAAATGGTAAAATATCAAATCTTCGACATTAAAAGGGCAAGGAAAACATTCTGCTAGAAGGGGACCAATGACGACTGAAGAGAATCATCCAACGTAACAGAAGTGGACCACTTCCACAAATTGCTGTGTGTTTCAATGCTGGGCCAGCAACAAATGTCAGTGTGTGAACCATTCAAGAAAACAACATCGATATGGGCTTTTGGAGCCAAAGGCCCACTTGCGTACCTTTGATAACTGCATGACAAAAAGCTTTACACATGCCTGGGCCAATCAACACTGACATTGAACTGTTATTGACTGAAAACATGCTGCCTGATCTGATGAGCTTCATTTCTTATTGTATCAAATTCAAAAATTCAAATGTTTTAGAGCTTATGGGACTTAACTACGGGGTCATCAGCCCCTAAACTTACAAACTGCTTATGAAGTAGCTAATACTATGGACGGCAGAAATATCCATGCCCGAGGGCGGATTCGAACCCCCAACAACAGTGGTCGTGCAAACTGTGACTGAAGCGCCACAGAACGCTCGGCCACCGCGGCCGGCTCTTATTATATCAAGCAGATGGACGTGTAAGAGTATGGAGATCCTGCATGTTCACAGGGGACTCTTCAAGCTGTTGGATGCTCTGTAATGGCCTGGGGCATTTGGAGTTGGAGTGATAGAGAACCTCCTGATACATCTAGATACGACTCTGATAGGTGACATGTAAGTATGCATCCTGGCTGGTCACCTGCATCCATTCATATCCATTGCACATTCCAACGGACTTGGGTAATTCCAGCAGAAGAATGCGAGAGCACACACGTCCAGAATTGTTAGAGAGTGGGTGCAGGAACACTCTTCTGAGTTTAAACTCCTTCGCTGGCCATCAACCCCCCCCCCCCCCCCCAGACATGAACAGCATCGACAATGAAACTTTCACTCTGCTGCGGAGTGTGCGCTGATATGAAAGTTCCTCGCAGATTAAAATTGTGTGCCAAAACTGGGACTCGAACCTGGGACCTTTGCCTTTCACGGGCAAGCGCTCTACCGACTGATATATCCCGACACGGCTCACGATCCCGCCTCACAACTTTACTTCCGCCAGTACCTCGCCAGTACCAGGTCCCAGGTTCGAGTCTCGGTTCCAGGATACAATTTTAATCTGCCATTAAGTTTCATATCAGCGCACATTCCGCTGCAGAGTGAAAGTTTCATTCTGGAAACATCCCTCAGGCTGTGGCTAAGCCATGTATCCACCATATCCTTTCTTCCTAGAATGCTACTCTTGCATGGTTCGCAGGAGAGCTTCTGTGAAGTTTGGAAAGTAGGAGGCGTGGTACTGGCGGAAGTACGCTATGAGGCGGGATTGTGGGTCGTGTCGGGATAGCTCAGTCGGTAGAGCACTTGCCCGCGAAACGCAAAGGCCCCAGGTTCGAGTTCCGGTACGCAATTTTAATCTGCCAGGAAGTTTCATCATTGACAATATCTGGGATGCCTTGCAACGTGCTGTTCAGAAGAGACCTCCACCTCCTCGTACTGTTACGGATTTATGAATAGTCCTACAGAATGCATGGCGTTAATACCCTCCATCACATTAGTCGAGTCCATACCAAGTCGTACTGCAGTGCTGCGTGCTCGATATTAGTTAGATGTACCATTTTAGTTGGCACTTTACTTCATTCATAACATTCCATAACACGAGGTTAATGAGTATCAGACTATATTTGCGACTACATTTAAGACTGCCTTGCAGACAGAACTCAACATGTAGCTCTTAACGTAACAAAATCGCCAATTTTGAAGATAATATTAGAAGTGTAACAGGAATTTTGTTGTGTATCTTCAAGTTTTCCCGGTGTATTGATTCGTTCATCATATTTCGGGCTTGCAGCCGGATTATGTTGACGTCTTCCAACGATATTTCGGCTGACAAACATGACGCCACTTACAGTGAGCACGAGGCCGAAGATTACTGATGTGCGTCGTTCTATGTATACCGAAGATTGGCGAGGCGGCGTCTGCGCAGTGAGGAGGTACTAGCGCGCAGGTCCAGGGCGTTCCTTCCGTATGTGGGCCACCTCTCTTCTAAAACAGGAAGAATTCTAAAAAAGCATTGTGCAAAAGTGATATTCCGGCCACCTGCGAAGATCTCGGCTTTGCTTTGCTCTGCGAAGGATGATTTGGGATTGAGGAAGGCGGGAATTCACAATATCCCTTGTCAATGTGGTCAATCCTACATTGGCCAGACTACTCGCTCAGTACGACAAAGATGCTGCAAGACGAGCGCCACACACATCTACTGCAGCCCAGCAAATCAGCCATAGCAGAACACTATTTTCACGGGACAGTCCGTGGATTATTCTGCAACAAAAATTTTGGCAACGACAAGATCCTTTTGGGATTCGATTATTAAGGATCCGTTGAAATACGGTTGACAGAAGATCTGATTAATCGGGATGGGCCGGCCGCGGTGGCCGAGGGGATTGAGGCGCTCCAGTCACGGTCTGCACGACCACTACGGTCGGGGGTTCGAATCCCCCCTCGGGCATGGATATTTGTGCCGTCCTTAGTGTTAGTTAGTTCATAAGTAGTTTGTAAGTTTAGGGACTGATGACCCCGTAGTTAAGTCCCATAAGCTATACAAACATTAGAACATTAGAATCGGGATGGCGGCTTTCAAATGAATAAAGCATGGGACCCTGTAATTTCTTTAATTGCTTAACAGAGACATATGTCTACATCTAGTGCAACCTCTGACAAAAAGTGATTTCTTTCGACCACCGCGATTAAGATGCACGAAGGCGCATTCCGACAGATGGCGCGAATGTAAGTACACCATTACGCAGACCCGGCCCGCTTCTACCGCAGAGCGCGCCAAATTCGACAGACGGCGCGCTAGTACCTCCTCACTGCGCAGGCGCCACCGCGCCAATCTTCGGTGTATATATAGAACGTCGTACACCAGTAATCTTCAGTCTCGTGCTCACCTGAAGATGGGTGCATGTTTGTCAGCCGAAATATCGTTAGAAGACGTAAACTTGATCTGGCTGCAAACCCGAAATATGATAGACCGACGAGGAATTTTGTTATTTGCAACACATAAATGAATGAAAAGTTTTATATTCGTCGTATTTTTTAGCGCTCAAATATTGCAGAAAAGACGTTCTTATGTATTGCTCCAAGCTGCAATTTTATTGATATGCTGACTAGTTTCGGACTTTTCTCATTTTCTTAAGGAACAGTCGTTTATATTTGGACACTGTGAGGTCACACTGTTTATCTCAATTACTTTGTTATAACATTACACCAAAAAATTGAGATAAACAGCGTGACCTACAGAGTGTTCAAAACGACTGTGGCTTAAAAAATTGGGCAAAGCCGGAAACTAATAAGCAAATCAATAAAACAGTAGCTTTGGTGCAATACGTAAAAAATGTCCTTTCTACAACATAAATGAATGGTGTGATAGGTAACACTGGAAGCTTCACGAGGCTGTTTGGAGATGATGTGGTTGTCTATAACAAGGTAGCAACGGCAGAAGACATAAGCGAACTGCAAGAAAAGCTGTAGAGGATTCTCTATTTGTGTTTATATTTTTTACTTGAATATTTATTTAACGGATATTTTTTATGATATATGTGGGCCGTACAGCTATAAAGTTTGAGTTCGGCTGTTCTGCGAGATGTTAGATTTCTGTAGGCCAACGCAGGTAAAATCATAGTGTGCTTTCAGTATCGAGTACAGGAAGAGAGCAAACGGAATCTTATAACTGGCACTACGCGGAGGAGTAAGGCGTGTGACACCTTTTATGTTGGTCTTCTCTGAAGCGGAACCTCGCTTCTGACATCGATATCGTCCCCACTCGAAGAATTGCGGCTGTGGGCTTTCCGACCGTTGCCTGCACGCAGTTCCAGCTGACTCACCGCTTTCCATTTAGCCGTCGCAGCCAGCCTGTGATTCATAGCTCTGCTGCTTCCGCATAGTCGGCTTGTGTCGGAACGGTGAATGGATCGCTTCCCTTCCGTACTCCATGAACCGAGAAAAGTACAGCATGCAGCATAAACCTGGCTTAAATTGTGAGCCACTGTTGAGCCCGGCTTCCTAGAGCAGTATCTTTCAATTTTTTTAATTAATTTATTTATGTACTACCTAAAAGCCCGGCATTGTCCGGGTATGTATTTATTTATTCCTTCCTTGAGTAAGTACTTCTCCTATTCCTTCTCTCTCTGCCCATCTCCTTTTTTCTAAAAACATGTTATTTTTATTGGAGAATATTTAAGAAATAACGCTGTCTTGCATAATGTACAAAACTATACGTGCAGTATCCAAACAAAGAAAGACAGCAATCAAAATACAAATGACCTATAAAATTCGCACGATCTCATATTTATTGAGTTATATGTTGTACAATTGTATAATTTTTGAAGTATATATATATATATATATATATATATATATATATATATATATATATATATATAGATATATAGTGCTGTATGTCTGTAAAATCTGTTGCGAACACAATTAGTAGTAAAGAAGTAATAGATTAAAACTTGGTGCTTTATAGGGCGGTTTTCTATGAACGTTACTGTTTATGTGCTCGTATCTCATGAATTACGGACTGTGCTACAATTTCGAAGGTACATACAGCTACATGTGTTTTAGTCCATGGACAGCGGAAAAGTAGTAAGCGAGAAACTTTTTTCCTTCTAAATTTTGCTATGGTTGTCAGTGAGAAAAAGTTCAATAAAGGTTTGAAATTATGTTTAAAGTTGGTTGCAAGTCACTAAGTACTGTCATTCTTATACAGTGTCTGAATAAAGTCTCGTCGCATTATATGGCAGTTTCTTGCAACTATATTGTTTATGACACTGTATCTCCTAAGTCACGTGTTGTATGTGGGTCTTACCCCAACAGCATTGTTACCTCACGGTAAGGAATATGTGCACCAAATTTGGTTGAAATCGGTCCAGTGGTTTAGGAGGAAATGTGCAACACTGTCGTTTGATGCAGCAGTTTTTCGCGCATCTCATTGTTTATGACGTCGTATCTCGTGAACAATGTGTTGTACGTGATCCTAACACTTTAGGCGAGCTTTCTCATGGATTGAAGCTTACGTGTACAAAATTTCATAAACATTGGAAGAAAACTGTAAATTTGTATACGTCAGCTGCTCCCTTAACATCATTATATACACACACATCTCAAAGCCCATGACATCCGACTCGAAATGGAAAATGAGTCTAAGTTTCACAGAAAAACAGTCCCAATAATTGTATTCGGTACGACAGAAGACTAAGATAACACTTTAGTTTGGATCAAATGTTTTTGATATGTCGCGTTTTGCAGCTCTTAAATGTTGTAGAAAAGACATTTTTATATATGTACCAAAGCTGCTTTTATTTGAAATGCTGACTAAGCAGTATCCAAATAAAAATATATATGAATGTGGCTTAAGAAAATGGGCAAAGCCCGAAACTAGTTAGCATTTCAAATAAAACCAGCTTTGGTGCATATATAAAAATGTCTTTTCTACAACTTTAGTTTGGTTTAGAAAATTTGTAGACGGCATGGTGACACAAAACTTCTATGAGCTCAACGTTCCACCCCAGAGGAAAAATCTGGATTCGCACTGATGACTTTATGAACTACTGACAAAACTCATTTTAATTACCTTTTTAGGTTCGCTTTGTTGCTTTCTAAATACACCTGTAACGAAGTGTGCTGCTCTTCTCTATCATGCCCATCTGGTTTGTGTTCCATGCAATATTCAAATTTTGGTCGAATTAATGTGTATCTATTTCATTTCTTGCTGGACTACATTTCTTAAGTACTCTCAGTACTTAAGTATTCTTAAGTACTCTCAGTCTGGCATTTGGTTTACTCCCGATTATTCTTATGTGGCCGTTTCACTTGAAACCGCACCGTATGCAAAGGCCCACCGGTAATTGCTTTGCAGTTGCGTAACACTACAATAAATGATCTTTATTTTTGTGTATTCGCAGCACTTAACATTTGTTTATGTTGAGGGTCAGTTACTACTCCCAGCATCAAACGTCGATATGCTGCAAATCCTGCTGCGTTTCACTACCATTACTCAGCATTGCTCTTCTCTATAGATTACGATCAGATCATATTTTTCGCTTCGTTCCAATTGATCTATAGCAAAGACAGCCTCTTGGATGTAGAACATGTCATTACGATCGAAAGCAATGAAAACCTCGTTACTACATCTTCTTAGATTTTAGAAGAAAGCCAAAAATGGTATTTTAAAAACAATATTAAGTGCTAGGAAATAAGCTTGTTATATGCGCATCTATATAAGTAAGTGTCAAGAGAGCCCAAATGCTTCGTCAGCAAAAACCAATATGTTACTGCAATAAAAAGGTAGTCACCGACATATCCTACAGATCCCACATAAAATTACCCTTGTGGTTGTGAAACCTGTCAAAAATTTAAAAAATTAAAAATAAACATTTCACAATATTAAGTATATTTACATTTAAAAGTAGGAAAAACATCTTACCAAATATTAAATGTTCAATATACTTAGGTACAGATAATAGTTCTTAAGCTGTTGTATTTATTTGTTCATTTATTTATCGTGGCAAGATTAGGGTCTCAGGCACTTTCTTACCTGGCGTTCTACATATTTTACATTTCTAATATTACAGTAGTTGTTGTTATGGTCTTCAGTCCGGAGACTGGTTTGATGCAGCTCTCCACTCTACCCTGCGAAAATTGGCAATTGACACTAAATAAAGAAAAGTGTGAAGTAATACACATGACCACTAAAAGAAATCCGCTGAACTTCAATTACGCGATAAATCAGTCAAACCTTAAGGTCGTAAATTCTACCAAATACCTAGGAGTTACAATTACGAACAACTTTGACTGGAGAGAACACATAGAAAATATTGTCGGGAAGGCGAACCAAAGGTTACGTTTCATTGGCAGAACGCTTAGACGATGCACCAGCTTCACCAAAGAGACTGCCTACATCACACTTGTGCGTCCTCTCTTGGAGTACTGTTGCCCCTTGTGGGACCCTCACCAGGTGGGACTGACGGAAGATATTGAGAAGGTTCAGAGAAGGGCAGCTCGTTTTGTTTTATCACGTTACGGGGGGGAAAGCGTCACGGAAATGTTGCACGAATTGGGGTGGAAATCATTAAAAGAAAGACGTTATTCATTGCGGCGTGATCTGTTTGCGAAGTTTCAATCACCGACTTTTAGTTCTGAATGTGAAAATATTTTGCTAGCACCCACCTACTTAGGGAGACATGACCATCCCAATAAAATAAGAGAAATCAGATCGAAAACGGAACGATTTAGGTGTTCTTTCTTCCCGCGCGCTATTAGAGAATGGAACGGTAGAGAAAAGTTATGAAGGTGGTTAATGAACCCTCTGCCAGGCACTTAAATGTGATTTGCAGAGTATCGATGTAGATGTAGATGTAGATGTAGAATCCTGAGCAAGCTTTTTCATCTCCTCATAAGAACGGTAACCCACATACATTTGAATCTGCTTACTATATCCGTCTCTTGGTCTCCCTCTGAATTTTTACCCCACACACTTCCCTCCAATGCTGTGTTATGGTCTTCAGTCCGGAGACTGGTTTGATGCAGCTTTCCACCCTACTCTATACTGAGCAAGCCTTTTCATCTCCTCATAAGAACGGCAACCCACATCCACCTAAATCTGCTTACTATACGCGTCTCTTGGTCTCCCTCTGCGATTTTTATCCCACACACTTCCCTCCAATGCTAAATTTACGATTCCTCGATGTCTAAGAATGTGTCCTACCAAGCGATCCCTTCTTTTAGTCAGGGTATGCCAAAAATTCCTTCTCTCACCAATTCTGTTCAGTACCTCTTCATTAGTTATGCGATCTACCCACCTAATCTTCAGCATTCTTCTGTAGCACCACATTTCAAAAGCCTCTATCCTCCCGTACAAGGCAACACTCCACACAAATACCTTTAGAAAACACTTCCTTAGACTTAAATTAATATTCGATGTTAGCAAATTTCTCTTTTTCAAAAATGCTTTTCTTCCCATTGCTATTCTGCATTTTATATCCGCTGTACTGCGACCGTCATTTGTTATTTTACTACCCAAGTAACAAAAGTCATCTACCACCTTCATTGTTTCGTTACCTAATATAATTCCTTCAGCATCGCCTGATTTTCTAAGACTGCATTCCATTATCTTTGTTTTGCTCTTGTTAATGTTCATTTCAACACACTGTCCATTCCATTCAACTGCTCTTCCAGGTCCTATGCTGCCTCTGACAGAATTAAAATTCCATCAGCAAAACGCAATTTTTTTTCACCCTGATCTTAAATCTCTATTCCAAATTTTTCCTTGCTTTCCTTCACCATCTGCTCGATGTACAAATTAAATAACATCGGAGAAAGTCTACAACCCCGTCTTACTCCCTTCTCAACTAATGCTTCCCTTTCATGCCCTTCGAGTCTAATAACTGCAGTCTGGCTTTTGTACAAGTTTTAAATAACTCTCCTTTCCCTGTATTTTACCCTGCTGACTTCAGAATTTGAAAGAGTGTATTCCAGTCAACATTGTCAAAAGCTTTCTCCAAATCTACAAAAGCTAAAAATGTAGATTTGCCTTTCCTTAATCTATCTTCTAAGATAAGACGTAAAGTGACTGTTGCCTCCCGGGTTCCTTCGTTCCTCCTGAATCTAAACTGATCTTCCCCGGGGTCAGCTTCTTCCAGCTTTTCAATTCTCCTGTAGATA
Source organism: Locusta migratoria (assembly GCA_026315105.1). Classification (NCBI taxonomy): domain Eukaryota; kingdom Metazoa; phylum Arthropoda; class Insecta; order Orthoptera; family Acrididae; genus Locusta; species Locusta migratoria. Next base: position 421,090,164 of record CM048746.1, on the reverse strand, counting down.
ATGTGTGTCAAAATTTTGCAACCATGACTTATCAAACTGATGGTTTTGTAATTCTCACACCTGTCTGCGCCTGATTTCTTTGGAATGGATATTATTACATTTTTCTTAAAGTCTAAGGCTATTTTGCCTGTCTCATACATCTTACACACCAGGCGAAATATTTTTATCATAGCTGGCTCTCTCACAGACTTCAGTAGGTCTGAGGGAATATTACAGTAGCTATACTAAATCTAAAATAATTATAAGCTTTAAACAGTACAGTTAACAAAAAGACAGACACACACACTTCATATTCGTATTTGATAAATAACAAACACGTCAAGTATGGGTGTAGCAGGTGGCCCACGGACCCCGTCCTTTTTAGTTTTATGTTACCCGCATACTTTAGTGCAAGACTTGTTGCCTTGTTCATAGGGGAAGTGCACATACAAGCGAACCTCCACTGAGCTGTGCCCACATCTGTGTACGTTTTCCTCCTGGTTTCGCTCTGACAAGGTCGCGTGGCCGTGCAGTAGTAGTTCGAGTGAGGTCTTACAGTCAAACAGGTAACTACTGAAATGCATTCTAGCGAAGGCTACACAGATACCTTACTGATATATGGGGAGACGCACTGCAATGCATCCGCAGGCCGAAGTCTGTATTTACGTTTTCCAACGCGACTTCTACCTTCTGCGCACGTTTTCAGATGTTCAGAGAAGCGTATAAGAACCGAGGGTGCTTTCCAGGTCCAACGTGGCATGGAAAGACCAATCCGCGATGCACCTGACGTTTCCCAGTTACTTAGTATTTTGGAGCACATCCCATGCGAGGTAAGCATACCTTCAATGAAAATAATTCGTACTAACTACGTTCAAATGTTCAAATGTTTGTATAGTCTATGGGACTTAACTACGGGGTCATCAGTCCCTAAACTTACAAACTACTTATGAACTACTTACGAACTAGGACGGCACAAATATCCATGCTCGAGGGGGAATTCGAACCCCCGGCCGTAGTGGCCGTGCAGACCGTGACTGAAGCGCCTTAGTCCCCTCGGCCACCGCGGCCGGCTACTAACTACGTAGTACACTTAATTTAGGTTACAGTACTATTTGTATTCAAAATTATTATAAAATTATGATCATTATTAACAGTACGCAAGTTATTAGCTATCACCCAGTAATACCTATTTTCCATCGTAATTAGGACAAAGAAGAGCTGCAGCAGAGCTGGGGGTTTAGAGGTCTTCAGTACAAAGGATACTGAAGGAACGAGAATGGCATCCCTTTAATGTGCACCTATACCAACATCTGTATGGATACCATTTCCAAAATCGGGTATCGTTCTGAAGACTTCTGTTAAAAAAAAAAAAAAAAAAAAAAAAAAAAAAAAAAAAAAAAAAAAAAAAGCAGGTGGAAAACCGAACTTCATCAGGCGAATTACGGGGAGATGAATGCTATTTCGGCAATGACGCCACTGTGAACAGACATGATCTACATTACTGGGCTCCTGCAAATCCTCACTGGGCACGACCACATCACAGCAAGCGCACTGGGGTGTCAACGTATGGTGCGGGTTTCTGGGAGACCACATCATTGGACCAGTTTATTTTCCTCCCAGACTAACTGGTCGGCAGTATTTGCAGTTCCTACAGAATGAGCTGGACCTCGGACGTCTCCTAGAAGACATTCCATTTCAGTTAGCTGTGTGGCACTGGTTTCAGCACGATGGTGCACCACCCCATTATTGTAGAGGAGTTAGGGAATATCTGCACAATGTGTACCCCGAACGGTGGATAGGTAGTGGTGGTTTCATTCAGTGACCAGGGAGATGACCTGATTTAACGCCCATGTTTTTTTTTTTTTTTTTTTTTTTTTTTTTTTTTTTTTTTTTTTCTTATGGGGACACATCAAATCCAAGATTTACGATACGGAACTGGAAAATCAAGATGTGTTGAAAGAACGAAAACGTCATGCTTGCGCTTCAGTACCAGCAAAAATGTTAAGATCTGTCCATGCTAATACCGAGAGCACTTACACCAGTGTATCCAATAAGGTGGACACGCATTTGAACATTTGTTATGACTAATGTAATAATGAAAATGCGTCAGTCTATAACATAGGTTTATCTCATCATGCTTTATATTCATTACCCTTTATTGAAATCAAAGATAGAATACCTTTTATTTTATATTGTCCATTTTGAATCACGAATTGCTGCATCATATGTTGATTATAAATTAGTGTTGTTTATGAAGTAGCACTGCTCCTACACCAAGCAAGTTGTCTAGTGAAAAGCTGTAGGTGGAATTATATAGCTATAAATTATGTGCTTTCAATCGCCAATATTGGGTTTAGAAAGGTCCCCCCCCCCCCCTGTTGATTTGGAGTCCCCTGTACTTATCCGGTGAGGCAATCCTTTCGAGTTTGTGACACTTGCGAGGAGTGACACTTGCGCGGAAAGGGAATGTGTAGACACTTGCGCGGAGACCCGGACGCTGCAGGTAGTGAACAGGGTGTTCCAGAAGTAGCGATACACCACCCCTACTCCACGCCCTCCAGCCGCTACCTGTGCCGTATTCAGGGAAAGGCCCACCGAGCGAGGTGGAGCAGTAGTAACGGGACGTTCGCTAAAAATAGGGTATATTACAAGATTCACGTCTCTCGCATTCCGGCCCAAAATTAGCATGGGCCTATATTTCGCATTCATTGAAAAATGCGAATTTTTCCGGTACCTACTGTTTACTTTCTACATATTTAAGGGCAGAAAATAAAGTTATCTCCCAATATTTCTGATTAAATAGTGTTTCACTCCAAAATACCATTTATGACAATTTCGGATTTACTGCATTTTAAGTCAGAATTCGCATCTATATTCGAATTTATCGCAAATACGAATTTTTCCTGTTCCTAGAATTACCTCTAAAAATAAACAACTGATCAAGGCACTAAAAGCAAGGGCAGATCTTTAGGTGTATTTCTACAAATAATTAAAACACAATTTGATCGTGGAATTATATACAATCTCATTATAAAGGTTTTTTGTAGGTGGTTTTGAGCAGCTTTTAAATATGTTAGAAATTTCATTATGAAATATAGACAGCTACACCTTATGTTTATTATGAGATATCGATTTCGGCTAATTTGAGGTCATCTTCAAGTCTCAAACAACAGGTGTTACTTATGCATTTTTCCAGTGGCACTCATAACCTTTAACTGTTTACACACAAGGTCTAACGTTGTTAATCGCGTTAGCGATGAAAAGAGAACCCAGAATCTTTGCGTCTAAATGATACATATATTGGTGTGCTGTCTTATTTCGAAAGAGCAGACATCGCACCAATACATATATAGCTCTCGGTGAAATGGAACGGTATGATGTCGTTACGTACCACAGCACGGCCGACTAGAAACGCAGGAGAAGTGCAAACAACGTTCTCTCCTCAGAGGTATGATTATAATTGGGTTCGGCGTAGACTTCTACAACATACAGTCTACACGGCGAAGATTACACCAAAAAGTTTAACTTTTCGTCTATTTTGGCGATAGCAACCAAATTTTAGAATCGCGTCTACTATGTAAAGATTTAGCAACACAAAACGCTTCAAGTCCATAACTTCACTAGTTTTCGAGTTCTGAATTTTTAATATGTTTTTAATGTTATTATAGAAAAAACAAATTTGGGACTCACACTAAAATTTTTTCTACTCTATTTTCATATGGCAGATTTTGTAGGTACATTCACAAGACATAATTCAACGGTTGTGTGCATTCATCTTATGAGAAATATCAATCATTTGTTTTCAGTGTTTATTTCAAATTTCTACATTTAAGTTTCTTTAATTATTAGTACTTAAATGTGGTTATGAAATAAATAAATTACGTGTATATGTGTAGTCTTATGCGGCCAAACTACTTAGGTCATTGGTCGCTAGAGTTACACACTACTTAATCTTACTTAAAATGACTTAGGCAAAGTACAAACAAACATACCCACGTCCGAGGAAGGACTCGAACCTCCGACCGGACCGGCCGCGCAATTTGTGACACAAATTACATGTTTGATAATATTAATGCATAGAAGTATGAAATCACGTCAAGACTACTTCCTGCAAAGATTTTGACAAAAAAAGTTGGCACTGAGTTTAGAAAAACAAAATTCTGATGTATTGGATTTCAACATTTTATCAAAAAATGAATGTTACTTTTTTTTTTACTACAAGAGATACAGCCATTCAAATTTACGGCCACCAGAACATTTTCCCTTCCTGAGTAAATGAGCTGCTTCTTGTAGTTTCAACACCTTTTTCTTGAATGTTCTGAATATAAATCTTCACACAGACTTCTTGAGGAGGAGAGTGATACGGATATCAGATTGTAAACCACTGCCTATTACCTTAGACCATTTTGACTGTACTGAACAGTAATTCCGCGTATTCCGTAATTTATATTTATACAGTTAACAGGCAATGTAATTTATAACCAACTATTGGCTGCCAATTTCGCTTCATTTTTCCTGGCAGTCTTGCAACTTGTTTCTCCCTGTTGGTTTATGCCGAATTCGGAGTAAAAATGGTTCTATATGACGGTGATGGAAAATAGAATTTATCTTCAGCATTTTTGGGGTCTACGAATAAACGCTTCAAGAATGTAAAATACTCATTGACTTATTATTAACGTTTTTTAATTGAAGCATAAAAAGCATAGTAGCTATTTTTAAAGAGATGGAAGTTGCGTGATAGTGGGGTTAACTACATAGCGATCAATTACATCAACGTATCTGTGCAGGATGCCTAATATATTTATTGCTTGCGCAGGTGTCTTGATATGCTTAGTGTTCTGAATAATATGTTTTTAGGAGGTATGACTGTGAAAAGTCATCGTCTTGTAGTAGCAGAGACTGTCATAATAACTCTCCAAACATTATCACTATTAAAATACCTTTTTGTTTACAGGAGGAACACTCAACGGATTAATATGTAGTTAGAACAAGTTACTGTATTGCTCTTCAGCTTTGAAAGGGTTGTGCAATTTCACTGATTTTCGTGTTATGTCGACAGTGTGGAAACTTGACCACAGCAGTGCTAGACTTCTTGGTGTGCCTGTACCCAGGAAAAGCCATAAGCCGCCCCAAGGGCCCCGGGTTCCGCGCAAGTGTCACTCCGCGCAAGTGTCACTCCGCGCAAGTGTTCCTACCCCATCCTTTCGGTGTCTGTGGTATCCGGGATTAACTAACGTCAAAAAAGGACGGAGTCCGTGGGCCATCTGGCACAAAACGATAGGGTTTTAATTGTAGCTGTTGGCAGCAATAGGCATGGATAAAGGCGTGGAAGAGGGAGAGATAAGTGAGTGTGTGTAATGATACACAAATAAGGATATATAGCGGACGAGTATGTGGCGTAATTTATTGTGAAAGAAAGAGGAGGAAAAGAAATAACGGAAAGAAGAACATTGGTTTTACCATTGCAAAGAGAGGAAGTTGACTGTATACAAGAGTTCTGGGGTGAATGAAGTTCTAAGAGGGTGACCGAAGGAAGTGATTAAACTTTTTCTTAAAAGTAGCAGAAGACTGAACTGTGCGAAGAGAGCGGGGCAGCTAGTTCCAGAAGCGAACAGCTGTGACAGCGAGAGAGTTTGCAAATGTTTTCGTTTTATGAAGGGGCACAGGGTGATACTAGATAAATGGTATTTTGCCACTCAACATCATACAGAAATAAAATCAAAATGTTTTACAAAATTTATTTACAAATATGGCATCACTGCACAAGATCAGTACAGAAGTTGAATCGTATACAATAATCACATTATGTGATATTTTTAATACCATATGTGCCTCAATTAATTCAGCTGAAAAACTCGTCAGTGGAGTACAAAGAGTTGGCCATCATTAAATCCCTGAGGCTCTTCACATACTGAACTTTGAGTTATGCCTGCTGGCATGTTACTGAAAATTTGTATCGATAAAAAGTTTACATCTTTGCGAAACAGTGATATTAAATATTTATGAATGTGAAAGAATTCTTGCTACTGGTATTGGTTCCATGAACTAAGCCTGCTGCTTTGAAGTAGTAGACGTTACCAAACGTTTCGAAACACAGGGATACTTTATGCTTAATTGTGATTTGCTTCTCTTTAGCTCACCATTATATACGGTACTTTTGGCAGATGCTTCATCATAGTCTTCGCTGAAACTTCTTCAAATTCCTTCTACTAATTTAATTAACTAATGTACAAATTTATTTTCGACTCCGTTGAAGCAGGGAAATGTTTCTTATATTTTAAACTTAGGATGACTTATAAAACAAAATTTGATTATTTTAACACAGCAAAACACTTGTCGTTACTGATGGGTGTCACAACTTATTGCACTTTTCCTCTCCATTTGAGCTTTTACTTTCTTGTTTTCTTTGGAAGCCACAGGCTCCTCATCCTCGAGGACACTGCAGCGCATCTTGTGATTTCTATGTATAGTGTGGAGATGAATGAGCATGTCCTACAAAATACGTACACGCATGCTATTATCTCTAGATATGTGTTTATTTTTCGCATGTCTTCTGTAAGTAAACAAAAAATCGCGAAGTGACGCAGTTCTAAACAACAATGGGATGCAACGGTCCATGCTGATGCTTAGCAATTGTTCGTGATGAATCAAATGGCGATCAGTACGAATGTTCTTATCCTTATTCAGCAAAATACAAAGCAAAACGGAGCAATGACCAACGATCAAAAGGTAAGTCATCAATCAGTGCCTGATTTCTACCAATCCGTAGCTCACAGAAAACTGGAGCCAATTCGATTGCGCCTTTCTGTGAACGGATACCACAAAGTTTCATAAGATTGTACGTTTAATGAATGTACGGATATTCGACATAGCTGCTAATTTCAGGATATATTTTGATTTTAAATCCAGTCAGAAAGGGGGTATTTTTTCTGAGGGAGTTTGTGTTCGAGAAGCGTGAAATTTATCAATCTTTTAATTACAGGGAACCCCGAAGTCTAAAAATAATAGAATCTCCTGCGATGTTACCATTCCAACTCCTTCTCGTATTTGCTCGTACAGATAACTTTGTTCTCTACAAATTAAGTATGACAGCACGAAGTCTTGAAACATACCTTTCCATGCACATATCACAACATGTAAATGGTAAAATTTTACGACGCTTCTCGCCGGCCTCCAGTGTTTATGTTGGCAACAGATGAACAATGAAGTGTAGAATTGCGTTAATATTTTTCACGAGCTACAGAGTAAATGTTATTGCTGCTCGTTTCAGTCGCAGCAATATTAATACTGTGCCTGCTTTATGGTTGAGAGGTTCTTGTATGTACCCTTGTCCGTTCAGAAGAAAATGCTTTTCGTTTTAATTATAGTTGTCACGAAAAAACATTTATGGTCATCTGAGTTGCCGTCATTGTCATTGTTGCCAACATAACCACTGCAGCCCGGCGAGAAGCTTCGTACAATTTAACCCATCTAAATTAATAAAAATTTAAATGTTTGTTTGTGCAAAACCGTGAACCTCCAAAAGTTATGATCGATTGTTGCTTTGAGATTTTGACTCAACGTTGCATTCGAATACTGGAAGAATTTTAGATACGGTACCTATTACTTTTATTATTATTATTATTATTCACCTTTGGGCTCAATAACACCATACCACGTATAATTAGTCAGTGTCAATTTTGTTGGTTGGCCTTCCTTTATATACAAATGTATTTCGTCCTTTTAGAATGTCTCTTTCTTCCATCAGTCTACGGTGTTCCAGTCTGTTTTCTATTTTCCCTCTGATCTATTTTCCAATCAAATATCTTTTGTCTGAATATTTTTCTATCTGTAATGTCTGCCTGAGTTATGCCGACTGTTTACGATCCTTCTTAGTTCCAGCTTAACTGGTTCAGTTTTGGCCTCACTTTTGTTTTCATAGAATTCTACTATTCAATTTGTCAACCTAGTTGGTGCCATTCTTTTAATGTACCTATAAAATTTAAGTCTTCATTTTCTCATGTCACAATGTATGTCTGTTTTTTTTTATTTCCTTATTACTTCTCAGCCTATAGTTTCTTCATCAGTTATTTTGGAGCCTAATATTTTCGTAATAATCTTTCTTTCTCTTAAATTTCTTCAATATCCCTCTATCTATTTAAAATTAATGTTTCCCAGCTCCATAAAGACATTCAGGTTTGATTAGAGAGCTATAATGTCTAAGTTTACTGAATGCAGAAAGCAATCTTTTATTATAATTATTTTTTATTTTCCATATTTCTTGGTGCTTTTTAAATTTCATTTTAAAGTGATATTTGTAGCCTTTCTTTTTCCGCAAGTTCTTTAAGAACTTCAATTTGTTTTTGACCTATGGTAATATCCCTAGTTAAAATTGCCAGATCATCTGCAAAGATGGGACAATTTGCTTCAATATTAATTCTACCTAACTTGTTTGGCTGATCTACAAACCGGTTGGTTTTGTTTTCAATGTTTTATAAAAAAAATACTTGTATTGTTCCTTTGGAAGTGTTTTGCGATTTCTAAAAATTTTGGTACATTCGTAGTTTCTTTTAGTCTTTAGATGTTTCTTTTCTTACAGCTAGAAAGACGTACGTACTTTCAGTTTTGTTGTTATTCCACTTTTTGAATGCCTCGTGCTTAGACGTAACTGCTGTTTCACAATCCGCGTTCCACCAAGAATGTTTTTGTTTCTTTCGAAGCGGAATTAAATTTTGTGCTGTTTCGATAAACTTTTCTTTCAGGCTTTCCCAAATGTTGGATTGTTTTTCGTCAAGTTTGCCTTTTAGAGTTATTTCAGTAGTACAAACTTCTTGGGGCCGCGGTGGAATGGCCGAGAACTGTAAGGCGCCTTGCTGCGGAGCGCGCGGTTGCTCCCCTTCCTCGGGCATTGGTATGTGTGTGTGTGTGTGTGTGTTATCCTTGTTGTTGTTGTTGGAAGGGACTAAACCGCGACGGTTATCAGTCCCTTGTTCCGGTCTTAGAGATAAAACATTGTGTTAAGCGTTCCTAAGGAAATGCGTTAACAAGTCAAAGATTAAAAATCTCTGGTAAATATGAGAAAAGGATACAAGTAAAAACGAAGAAGGGAACACACCACCATTAAATCACATGATAAAAACCAGCTGCGCAAATAAAATTTAAAACACATCCAACCATAGCAGCATCGTCTCCTAGCATAAAAGAAAGCGCATCCGCCAGATTAAAAGATTGTCATAAGGCAAGTAAAAGTGGACAGTCCACCAGAATGTGAACCACTGTCAAGGGGGCGCCACAGTCACACTGTGGTGCGTCCTCCCGCCGAAGAAGATGGCCATGCGTCAGTCATGTGTGGCCGATTCGTAGGCGGCAGAGAACAACCGATACCCTACGAAACGACCGCAGTGAGGACTTCCATGCGACCGTAGATAGCTTCACTGCACGAAGCTTGTTGGGTTGAGCAGAGTTAGCCCACTCGGAATTTATTTTACGTTAGACTGCGTAGTTTGTAAGCCTAGGGACTGATAACCACAATAGTTAAGTCCCAGAGTTTTTCAAACATTTGAAAAGTTTGGGATAACAATTTTTTGAGGTTGAAGTTTTACTTTTATTCGCGTTATACAAGATCAGAATCAATATTACCCCTTTCCTAACTTGTATGTTTAAAATATCTTTGTAGCTGAATATTAAATTGCAACATGATCAATTTGAAATTCCGCAATAAAAGTGTCATATATCCGGCATGGGTTTTTTTAACACTTAAAGTACTGATGTAGTTTGTAGTTGTCATCACCTGCGGACTGGGTAAAACCAGTGTTTTCTGTTATTAGGATTCTAAAACATATTTATGTTTCTTAGAGTTTTACTTTAATTACTCAAATTTTGGGGCCAATAATTTAAAACTTGAAGGTACCAATGAAATTTCAAGTCAGTGATATTTACTGCAGGAAACAAATTGAAAAAGAATTATAATACTGTTATAATACTGTTTTATACCATTAAACATGTTATGATCTTCTAAAAATATTTAGAAAACGTTTGAAATGAAGAAAAATAACAATAAGCATAAGTTCAGCACAATTTAGCGTTCATAGAGGACAACAGTGTGATAAACTTTGACGCAGGGGGAGATACACAACCCGTCATTACATTCGGTGCACTCGCATCAGGTGTCCTTTTTTACAGCCTTCCCTGTTGAACATTTCTTGACTTACCGCTACTTTCAGACGACGTACAATCCGAATCATCAGGCAACCCTTTTTCGCCGTCTGAAAACTCGTCAAGGACTTCATAAATCATTTGCTCCAAACCTTTGTCCTGTTCACTGCATATGCGGAACAGAAAAAAAAAAAAAAAAAAAAAAAAAAAAAAAAAAAAAAAAAAAAAAAATGCCGGCCGCAGTGGCCGAGCGGTCTGCGGCGCGCCAGTCACAGTCTGCACGGCCGCTGCGAGCGATGGTTAGAATCCCCCCTCGGGCATGTATGTTTGTGTCGTCTTTAGTATAAGGTAGTTCTTAAATAGTTTGTAAGTGTAGGGACTGATGACCCCGCAGTTAATTCCCTTAAGCTTAACAAACATTTGAATATTTGAACATTTTGACCAGAAAATCAACACGAAAACACTCAAAACGAATGGAACTGAGAGGAAGCCAACGACAGACAATGTCTACAAAGTGAGCTAGTATAACAAAGTCACAAATACATAGTATTCCATTGAGTTCACTGCTGCCCTCTAGCGCTCGCGGTTGAAACTATGAAGCCTGCAAACCACTCAGACTTCGCGGAAGTCGTAAACATACTTTTTACACCACAGAGAAACATTGTAAATGCCGAGACGTAATATTACGTCGGCCGCACAAAATAGAGGCGGCGCGATAGGGGAAACATAAAGGGGAGGAGATAAGGCCTAGCACCAACAGTTATGCTTGGCGCGTAGCTCGCGGCCAGCCACTCGCCTAGAGAATGAATATTATTTGCTGCCAGGACGGTAATGGAGGGCGATGCTTAGAACGGATGAGAAGTGGGCCACCTTCTTACGTGACGCCGAATATAGTTGACGTTTGTCTAGTGAGCTACAGTGTTGCCCAAAATTCTTAGGATTACCAGACGTCCTCTTTTACCCAGATGTGTCCTCTTTTTTTTCGGTCACTAAAAATGGTCCGTGAAGATTTTCAGCAAGGTGGGAAAATGTCCTCATCTTTTAGTTACCATATGCGGAATTACAACATTTTGAACTCTAGCAACTGGAAACTCTAAAAAGCATTTTACCTTTCTTCCAATAATGTGATATTTCAAGTTGAATAATTGGCACTGCAATTGTAATCAAATTCGAGCTGCGAGGCAGCCAGTTGAAAGCATTAAGTATGCCACTATGCAGGGCAACTTACAATTATAATACATTTGAAAAATTTGGTATGAATGTAAAAATTCCTTCTTTTTTGACAACGGACATATGGTAACCCAACAAATGCTGTTAGTGTGTAACGCAGAGCAATGTTGTAAGAGGCCACGAAGAGCTGCCGACAACTGACTTGAAGGATTAATGACTGAACTGCAGCAGAAGACGATGTTTCATAGACCTCAGTTTAATCCCCTATCCTAATCTAACCACATGTGATGTACAATGCATCTGACGGAAACAGCGGCCAACAATCTGCATCAGAATAAAAATCATGATCGATTCTACGAGCAAACGCAGAATAATTAATGATGCATCGCTAAAAGCAAACTGTGATTTTTCGCTATCACTGGTACTTGAAAATATCCTCACTAGCTAGTGGTTCTACCCCCATGAACCACAGACTTTGCCGAGGTGGGGTGGCTTGCGTGCCTCAACGATACAGATAGCTGTACCGTAGGTGGAACCACAGAGGAGGGGTATCTGTGGAAAGACCAGACAAACCTGTGGTTCCTGAAGAGGGACAGCAGCCTTTTCAGTAGTTGCAGAGGCCTTGTAACATTAGCTAATGTGGCTTTGGCATACAGCTACTGTGAACGGCTGAAAGCAAGGGGGAACTACAGTTGTTACTTTTCCTGAGGACATGCAACTCTACTGTATGAATATATGATTATGGCATCCTCTCGTGTGAAATATTCCGGAGGTAAAATAGTCCTCCATTCGAATATCTGGCCGACGACTACTCAGGAGGATGTAATTATCAGGAAAGATTACACTGGCATTCTACGGATCGGAGTGTGGAATGTTAGATCCCTTAATCGAGTAGGGGGGTTAGAAATTTTAAACAGGGAAATGGTTAGATTGAAATTAGATGTAGTGGTGCTTAATTAAGATTAGTGGAAGGTGAACAGTTTTCTAGTCAAATGAGTACAGGGTTATAAATACAAAATCAGTTGGACGTATTACAGGAGTAGGTCTAATAATGAATAAGAAAATAGGAATGCGAGTAAATTACTATGAGAAGCTCAGTGATCACATTATCGTACTCAAGAAAAAAAAAAGTTCAAATGTTTGTTAACCTATTGGACCAAAATGCACACAAGCCCCAAGGCTCGAATCTCCAACTGCGAGCAACCTCGCGCCCCGTAGAAAGGCGCCTTAGAGCGCTCGGCCACTCGACCACGGCGTAGTCAAGGTATATACGAAGCCAATACCGACCATAGTAGTACACGTTTTATGCAACCTATCTGTGCCATTGACGGGGAGAAATGTATGACGAGGTAAAGGAAATTATTTAGTCAGTTAAGGGAGAGAAAAACAATTGTGATGGGGGACTGGAATTCGATAGTATGAAAAGGAAGGGAAGGAAGAATAGTAGGTTAATATAGACTGGGAAAAAGTAATGAAAGAGGAAGTCGCTTTGTAGAATTTTGTACGGTACATAATTTAATCATAACAAACACTTTGGTTCAAGAATCATCCAAGAAGATTGTATACGTGGAAGAGACCAGGAGACACCGGAAAGTACCAGATAGATTTTATAGTGGTAAGGGATAGATTTCGGAACTAGGTTTTAAACTGTAAGACGTACCCAGTGACAGATATGGGTTATGAACTGTAGATTGAAACTGAATAAATTGCAGAAAGGTAGGAAAAGAGTTGGGACACGGATAAATTGAAAGACCTGAAGGTCTTGAGAGTTTCAGAGGAAGCTTTAGGCAACAATTAACAGAAACTGGGGGAAATAACAAAATTCAAGATGAATTGGTAGATTTGACAGTCGAAGCAGTAAAGGCAGAAAAAGGGGAAAGCTGAAAGGTGGAAAGAATATACAGAGAAGCTCTACAAAGGAAATAGATTTCGAGACAATGTTGTAGGAAGAGAAAAGGAAGTAGATGTTCAAAAATGTCTGTAAATCTATCGGATCAAACTGTGCGGTCATCAGTCCGTAGCTTACAAACTACTTAAACCTAGGTAAACTACCCTACGGACAAACACACACACACCCATGCCGCAGGGAGGACTCGAACCTCTACGGCGAGCAACCGCGCGCTCCGCAGCGAGACGCTTTAGACCGCTTTTCGTTTTTATTTGCAACTTTATTTTGTTTCTTCTTAATTTCTTTTATTATTATTTTATTTTATGTGTAGTATAAACAAAGGAAAACCGTCTTTTCCATGACGAGCTACTGTTGAAATGAAATTAATGAGTAGTAGTAGACAATAGCGTAGACTGGCGATAAAAACAATAAGAAAAGGAATAAAAAAAAATTATTTTTTTTTTTTTTTTTTTTCGGGAGACTGCATTTTCTGCAGATTTCTCCACTATGGATGCTGCCAAATCGTCAAAGCATGTCTTCTCCTAGCATTGAACAGATACCATTGTTCCGTTCGGCCACTTTTTTTTATTTTTTTATTAATGATTAGAAAACAAGTATGTTGACATATAAAAGAAACAATAGTAATGATATTAGGGGATGATAACAAAATAACTTTTCCATCATACGTGCAGATTTAATGGAAAAAAATAGCGTGGCAAAGAAATCTTGAAAATTAAGCAGCTTCCTTCACATAAGGGTGGTACGGGATTTCCTCGAACGTTGCATGCCTCGTTGCTGCAGCAGCACCACGTAATTAGTTTGCAATTTCGTACCGTTTGGGGTTTCATGGATTGGCACTTCCCATCAGCAGTCTCTTCTGTTCTTCTTCGTAAGACGTCAAAAGTAGTTTGGCACTCCCCAACTTTGTAGTAGGTTGATGAAAACACTTCGTAAATAATTCGCGAAGAGTTTTCGATACCTCGGTGTGCGTTCGAGTACACTGTGTGCGCCGGCCGCGGTGGCCGAGGTTACTGAGGCGCTCCAGTCACGGTCAGCACGGTCACTACGGTCGGGGGTTCGAATCCCCCCTCGGGCAGGGATATTTGTGCCGTCCTAGTCCGTAAGTAGTTCATAAGTAGTTTGTTAGTTTAGGGACTGATGACCCCGTAGTTAAGTCCCATAAGCTTAACAAACATTTGAACACTGTGTGCATCTTGTAGATAGTACCAGTAGTCAAGGCATGCCTTATCTCCTCCGCCGAAGACGTAGTCGATTGTCATTGCGTTGATCCATGTGATCGCGTGATATTTTGCAGGGGGAATAATTATCGTCCGGACTCAGCAGGCTTCGCGGTTCAATCATTTCCGGTGTGACGCGAAGATAACAGGCGATGATCTGTTGGGTCAGCCTCCAAACGCCGGACGTCGACGCACACGTGAGACGATGTTCGTCGGTGTCCAGGAGCTGGCAGTCAGGACAGGATGGAGAGTCTATTCGTCCGATACTGTGGAGTCGGTGTCTCGTCGCAATTTTTTTGTTGACGACTTGGTACCAAGTCGAGCTCGCTTGCGTGGGCAGGAAAGTGAGGTGTATAGTTTTCCACACCCGTTACCATTGTACAGTTGGATACTTGGCTTCTATTACGTTACGCGGAACAGCCCGCAGAAGGTTGTGGTAAAAGTCTTTTGCCGTTGATGGACGTGTTGCGGGGAGACTTGAGATCATATAACTATAGTCGATGATGAAGGTCGACACATGACTGACCTGTGCTGCGACGTGCGCCACCGGCACTGGCGGAAGTGGAGACACTGGCATCAGGACCTCCAGTAGCCGACCCATGAGGGAGGGGTATTGGCTCGTCCATCGTTTCCTCATATTGCTGATGTAGAGGGCGGCTGCCCATGCTCGGACGTTTACCAGTCCCAACCCTCAACCGCTTAATGGGAGGATAAGTGTGTCATAACGTACTTTAAATAACTGTCCTAGAGATAGGTAATAGCCGAAGGCCGCCTGTATCCTCTGGCCTATCTGTACGGGTAAGGGGAGAACCTGTGCCACATGGTTGAGTTATGATGCCACATAGAGTTATGATGCCTCAGTAGGTTCTGGCGCACCATTACTCTTATGAGCTGCAGTATCCGCCGGTAGTTTATCGCGGCGGATCCCCGCACATCCTTCGTAAATGTGACACCCAAATATTTCAGTTTAGTAACTGTCGGGAGTGGGGCGACAGCATCGGGTCCGAGACCGCGTCTGATGTCCAAAGCCGCTGACTTGTTGATGTTCAGAAGGCTGCCAGCGGCTTGCCCATATCGCTCTATCCAACTTAGCACTCTTCGTACTTCACCTGTTGAGCAAACCAGCAGTAGTAGGTCACCAGCGTAAGCGACATCCCTCACTGTGATGCCAGACAGCTTGTGGTTGCCACCTGCAATGAGTGGTTCTAGTGCGATCGCATAAAGGTAGGTGGAAAGGGGACAACCTTGTCGTATGGACCTTTTGATGGGTATTGAGCCAACTGTCCTTCCATTGACCTGGACTTTAGAGCTGCCGACGACCAAAAGACGCAGCAGAATATCGATGAAACTCGGAGGAAATCCCATCCGTTCCATCACCCGTAGGAGAAATGTATGTTTTACTCTATCGAACGCCCGTTCAAAATCGATGGAGACGATCGCCGCTCCTAGGCGGCACGCTGACGCGATCGCTGTTAAGTCCCTGCAGTCTCCGGTGGCCATCTGTATGTTGGCTTCCCCTCCATGAGACGTCTGTTCTGGAGCAAGGACCATCAGCAACGTCGTCTTAATGCGGCCTGCTAAAAGCCTGGCAAATATCTTGTAATCAGCGTTCAGCATCGTAAGTGGACGATAGTCGTTGACTGAACTTCCTGCTGTTTTCTTGTGAATCGGTATGAGAAGTCCTTCGACGAATGAAGGGGGTATGGTGCAGCTTGGTGACATAAGCTCGCGGAACATGGTGACCAAGCGAGGCAGCATTAGTTCCCGGAAGGACCGATAGAATTCAACTGGGATTCCATCAGGCCCCGGAGAATTGTGAATCGCACCCTTGTTTAAGGCGTCCTTCACTTCTTCAGACGTGATGTCCTCTGTTAGTGCTCTTTTTGCGGTGATATCGATTGTTCGTGATACATCCTGTAATACTTCTGCAGTGACCTCTTCATCTGTAGTCCCTTCCTGGTAAAGATGGTTGTAGTGGTTCTCCATGGCTTCCACTATTGTCGCTTGGGTTGTGCAGGTGCGACCGTCTTGAGTCACAAGGCGTTTGATGACCCGTTGGCACAGTCGGCGCTTGTCCGCCGTAATATGGTGCATGGTGGGTGCCTCTGCCGTTGTTAGATCATGTCTTCGAAGCGGACTACCGCTCCTTCTAAACGGCGCTTCGTTAACGATAGTATGGGCTTTGTTTCGGCTTCGTTCTTGTTGCGTTTCTTGTGATGGAGGTAAGGCGTCAAGGTCCCTAAGCGTCGCGTAGTAGAAGTCTAAGGTCTGCCGGTGCCACGCCGCCGTGTCCTTGCCGAACTGCATCAGTGTCCTACGGATTGCCGGTTTAGCGCAGAACAGCCCACCATTCTAACGTAGTGGAGTATCGCGAATGGCGCCGTTCGCAGGTGGCCCACGTTGCGGTTACCCTCTCTCGGCAGTCTGGGTCTTGAAGTCGAAAGAAAGCCCCTGGAGTAGACGACTTGCCCTCAGCGCTACTGAAGTCTCTGGGATAACCAACCTTGACAAAACTACTTCATCTGGTGTGTAAGATGTTATTAGAATCGAAGGGCAAGAAAGGAAGGCATTACTTGGGAAGGGAGTGAGGCAGGGTTGTATCCTTTATCTAATAATATTCAAATTGCACATTGAGCAAGCTGTGAACAAAAGCAAGGATAAATTTGGAGAAGGAATTAAAGTTCAGGGTGAAGAAATAAAACATTACGTTTTGCGGATGACATTGAGATTCTGTCAGAGACAGCAAAGTACGTGGAAGAGCAACTGAATATTGAAACGAGCGTATAAGATGAACATCAACAAGAGCAAACCAAGTGTAATGGAAAGCAGTCTAAGAAAATTGAGGCTATGCTGAAGGAATTAGATTAGGTAACGAAACAATAAAGACGGTAAATGAGTTTTATTACTTGGGCAGTGAAATACCATATGATGGTCATAGTACGCAGTATTTAAAAAGCACCATAGCAATGGGAAAAAAGCATTTTTGAGACTGAGAATTTTGCTAACATATAAGTGTAAGTGTAAGGAAGTCTTTTCTGAAAGCATTTGTGTGGTGTGTTGCCTTGTACGGTGGTGAAACATGGAGGATAAATAGTTCAAACAGGAACAGAACAGAGGCTTTTGAAATTTGGTGCTACAGAAGAATGCTGAAGATTAGGGTGGTATATCGCGTAACCAATGAGGAAGTATTGAAAAGAATTGGGGAGAAAAAATATTTCTGGCATACCTTGACTAAAAGATGGGATCAATTGGTAGGGCATATTCTTAGACAAAGGAGTTGTGAATTTAGCATTGGAGGAAAGTGTGCCGGGTAAAACTCGCAGAGGGAGACCAAGAGACGTGTACAGAAAGCAGATTGAAACGGATGTGGGTTGCTGTTCTTACAAGGAGATGAAGGGACTTGCTCAGAATAGTGTAGGGTGGAGCGCTGCACCAAATCAGTCTCCGAACTGAAGACCACCACAACAACAGCTAGTGGTTAAATTATTTGCTTTGTTGTGAAGCAATCAGCAGTCTCGCTAGGCAGTTGCTTTCAGGCTATAAACGACACAAATAGATTCCAATAGGAAAATATCGTACTGGTGTGTTTTACGGCCCACTTTAATTTTTTTTTTTTTTTTCATTTTTAATTTTTTTTTTTTTTTTCCTGTAGATTTTATTATTTTTTTGCAAATATTTCGGACAAAAATAATAAAAATGTAAATAATATAAAATTTTAAAAAACTATCACCTGACCTGCCGTGGTGTTTTGTCCTCATTTTCATGCCTATTATTTTTGCTTGTACTGGTTTACGTAAAATCAAGTGACAGTGTACCAAATAACCGTTATTTTGACAAATATCTCCGAAACGGTGCGAGGTATGGTAAAAAAACATTAGGCGGCAAAGTTATAAAGAATTTGTCCTTTACAAATACGTTTATTCAATATCCGTCTCAGATGAATGGTTAACTCGTTATTTTCATTTAAATTTTGGGCTATCAAAAAACAATCGCGAAGACCCCCTTTTAGTGTTACTACCGTAACCTAAAGTGGACCAAAAGAATAAGAAAAAATGAAAAAAGTAAATACTACAATTAAAAAGTCGTAGCAATGTATTAAAACTTAAAAAAGGCCATTTAAACCAATTAACTGAATGAAAATAATAATCAAATTTCTTTTGATTAGATTTACAAACAAAAAATGCAAGCCATTAGCTACCTTGCGTTACGCAACCGTTGTGCCAGTTGAGTGCTGACATCTAGTAACAACGCTGAATTATAGTATTTCGAGAGCTCGGTTTCACGTAAACCATACAGAGCTCATTTACTGTCAGGTGATGAATGTAATTATAATCATTGTATCCGTGACGATAAATCACGGTTCGTGTGAAAGGAACCAGAGCTGTGTATGAACACGTGCACTGAAGAACCAAAGAAACTGCTATAGGCAGGCATATGCAGACACAGAAATACGCTACTGTGCATTAAAATTGCTACGCCAAGAAAAAATGCAGATCATAAACGGGTATTCATTGGATAAATATATTATACTAGAACTGACATGTGATTACATTTTCACGTAATTTGGGTGCATAGATCCTGAGAAATCATTACCCAGAACAACCACCTCTGGCCGTAATAACGGCCTTGATACGCCTGGGCGTTGAGTCAAACGGAGCTTGTATGGCGTGTACAGGTACAGATGCCCATGCAACTTCAACACGATACCACAGTTCATCTAGAGTAGTGACTGGCGTGTTGTGACGAGCCAGTTGCTCGGTCACTGTTGACCGGAGAATGTGCTGGTCAGGGCAGCAGTGGGACATTTTCCGTATCCAGAAATGCCCGTACAGGACCTGCAACACGCAGTCGTGCATTATGTACTGAAATGTAAGGTTTCGCAGGGATCGAATAAAGGGGTAGAGCCACGGCCACTGTTCGAAGTACCGTCGATGCGAACAAGAGGTGACCGAGAAGTGTAACCAATGGCACCCCATACCAGCACGCCGGGTGATACGCCAGTATGGCGAAGACGAATACACGCTTCCCATGTGCTTTCACCGCGATATCGCCAAACACGGATGCGACCATTATGATGCTGTAAACAGAACCTTAGTTCATCTGAAAAAATGACGTTTTGCCATTCGTGCACCCAGGTTCGTCGTTGCGTACACCATCGCAGGGGCTCCTGTCTGTGATGCAGCGTCAAGGGTAATCGCAGCCATGGTCCCCGAGCTGATAGTCCATGATGCTGCAAACGTCGTCGAACTGTTCGTACAGATGGTTGTTGTCTTGCAAACGTCCCCATCTGTTGACTCATGATCCGTTACAGCCATGCGGATAAGATGCTTGTCATCTCGACTGCTAGAGATACGAGGCTGTTGGGATCCAGCACGGTGTTCTGTATTGCTCTCCAGAACCCACCGATTCCATATTTTGGATCGCGAGCAACGCGAGAAGCAATGTCGCGATACGATAAACCGTAATCGCGATAGGCTACAATCCGACCTTTATCAAAGTCGGAAGTGTGATGGTATGCATTCTCCTCCTTACACGAGGCATCACAGCAACGTTTCACCAGGCAACGCCCGTCAACTGCTGTTTGTGTATTAGAAATTGGTTGGAAACTTTCCTCATGTCAGCATGTTGTAGGTGTCGCCACTGGCGCGAACCTTGTGTGAATGTCCTGAAAAGCTCCTCATTTGCATGTCACAGCATCTTCTTCCTGTCGGTTAAATTTCGCGTCTGTAGCACGTCCTCTTCGTGGTGTAACAAATTTAATAACCAGGAGTGTACGTAAACAGAACGGCACTGTGTTCGACAACGCGTGTATAAGGCAACAGATGTCTGGCGCAGGCGCAGTTGCTGACTCGCCAGCGTGAGGTGAGGAGCGCTGCTCCAGCGAAGATGGCTAGTAAGCAATGTGACACGAGATACCCTCCGGAAATAGGAGAAGAGGCACTCCTCCTACTACTTGGACACGAACTGGATATTCGAGGTGTAACACCTGCTGAGTTCGAGACATCCTACAACGGGTGGCGGTGCGCCGATACCCAGAAATGGTACTGTCACATCGCCGAAGTCACCAGACGTCGAAGAAAGTCCGTTGAGTCGAACGCACACGTCGGAACATATTCACGAACAAGGGCCGCGTCGCCGAGTGGGGCGAGCAACGCCGAGCAAAGCCTCCTTCCTGGAAACGCAGGGAACCCTGTGCATTCCAGTTTGTTGAATCGCCGCGACTTCGTCGATGTAACTCAGACATCCAGCAAAAGACGGAGCTCCACAGATGCACCTACTCCGCCATCACAACAGCAAGAAGACGTCGCGAGCCGCCAGCAACAGCCGACTTAACGCCATCCGAACGCTTTACCGTCATCAGATTAGCATCTCTTCCGTGACACGTGCACACGTGAACAGATGTAAGGTGTTGTTTGATATACATACAAAAGCAGACAACCAGGTAGTCTGCTTTTGTATGTATATCAAACAACACCTTACATCTGTTCACGTGCGCACGTGTCACGGAAGAGATGCTAATCTGATGATTGTAAAGCCGAAACGCGTCATTTTTGAGGGCACGCTATACATGAAGTGTGACCTGTAATAAAGAATTTGTGACCTAACCAGCTTCACAGCAGTACTACCCAATCATTTCATAATGGTCGCCTGACTCCTCAATGACTTTATGACGCATTTACAATCTGATAACTGCTGTTTGGTTGATGTACAAGTTGTAAATAACCTTCCTTTCCCTATATTTTACTCTTGTTAATTACAAAAACTGAAAGTGTATTCCATAGGCGTAGCCAGTATATGATTTCGGGAAGTGTTTTCAATGAATGGACATGTAATAACGTGTGCTCTTAATATAACTCGAAACAGTGCTTATACTGTATATATTACCATTCCAAAGGACTGTATACTAGAGAGCCGCGAGAGCATAGAAACAAAATTAGTAAACGTTTTAAGAATCTACCTATTCTCCAAAAGAGGAACAAGGCAAATCATATCATTAAGATATCAGAATTTGCATCAAAACGGCAATGAGAAAGGCACTCAAACTTTGCGGATCGTTTAAGCTAGTAAGTATACACATACGTTTTGACTAGACAGAAACCTAGAGTCCTTTCATAGGGGCATCAAGAAATATTGCTTTCTAACATTATAATATATGACTGACGTTATAATTACCAATAAAAAAACTGCTCATTATTTCTGTAGTAATCACTATAACTGTTCTACGTTTAACCCACTATGATACAAGACGGTCAATTCCTCCATGTACCTATGTTTGCAGGTAGCTATAGGATCATGTTTATTTTTTTATTTTATTTTATTTTTTCTACCCAAGTGTGCACTTCTTCGCCAGAAACATACGCGGCTCCAAAACATATGGGAGTCGCATGAGGAGAAATTCGGACTGTATGTGTAATTGCTCCCCAGCCTTGGCAAAATGTAGTCGGGCTTTATCCAGATGCAGAATGATGCCAGTGTTTGTTACCTTCGTCGACATTTCGGGAGGGTTTTGAATCCCAGAAACCATCCCCCCTCCTGACTACGCCCACGGACTGTATTCCAATCAACATTGCCAAAAGCTTTCTCGAAATCTACAAAAGCTAGATATATGGGTTTGCCTTTTCTTAATCCATCTTTAAGATAAGCCGTAAAGTGAGTATTGCCTCCCATGTTCCTACATTTCTCTTGAATGCAAACTGATCTTCCCCGAGGTCAGCTTCTACCAGCTTTTCCATCCTGTAAATAACTTGTTATCAGACGGATCCACAGTGTTACTGAAGTCGTACAACGACATTTTAGTAATACAAATTATATATTTGTAACACTGTGTACTTTAATATTAGCTGTTGTTGTTATGGTCTTCAGTCCGGAGACTGGTTTGATGCAGCTCTCCACCCTACTCTATCCTGAGCAAGTCTTTTCATCTCCTCATAAGAACGGCAACCCACATCCACTTGAATCTGCTTACTATACGCGTCTCTTGGTCTCCCTCTGCGATTTTTACCCCACACACTTCCCTCCAATGCTAAATTTACGATTCCCCGATGTCGAAGAATGTGTCCTACCAAGCGATCCCTTCTTTTAGTTAGGGTATGCCAAAAATTCTTTTCCTCACCAATTCTGTTCAGTACTTCTTCATTGGTTATGCGATCTACCCACCCTAATCTTCAGCATTCTTCTGTAACACCACATTTCAAAAGCCTCTATTATCTTCCTGTCCACACTGCTTATCATCCATGTTTCACTCCCGGACAAGGCAACACTCCACACAAATGCCTTCAGAAAAGACTTCCTTACACTTAAATTAATATTCGATGTTAGCAAATTTCTCTTTTTCAAAAATGCTTTTCTTCCCATTGCCATTCTGCATTTTATATCCTCTGTACTGCAACCATCACATGTTATTTTACTACCCAAGTAACAAAACTCATCTACCACCTTCATTGTTTCGTTCCCTAATCTAATTCCTTCAGCATCGCCTGATTTTCTAAGACAGCATTCCATTACTTTTGTTTTGCTCTTGTTAATGTTCATTTTATATGCTTTCTTCAACACACTATCCATTCCATTCAACTGCTCTTCCAGGTCCTTTGCTGTCTCTGACAGAATTACAATGTCATCAGCAAAACGCAATGTTTTTATTTCTTCCCCCTGTACTTTAATCCCTATTCCAAATTTTTCCTTGCTTTCCTTCACCGCCTGCTCGATGTACAAATTGAATAACATCGGAGAGAGGCTACAACCCTGTCTTACTCCCTTCCCAACTGATGTCCCTTTCATGCCCTTCGAGTCTAATAACTGCAGTCTGGCTTTTGTACAAGTTGTAAATAACTCTCCTTTCCCTATATTTTACCCCTGCTGACTTCAGAATTTCAAAGAGTGTATTCCAGTCAACATTGTCAAATGCTTTCTCCAAATCTACAAAAGCTAAAAATGTAGGTTTGCCTTTCCTTAATCTATCTTCTAAGATAAGACGTAAAGTGAGTATTGCCTCCCGGGTTCCTATGTTCCTCCTGAATCCAAACTGATCATCCCCGAGGTCAGCTTCTACCAGCTTTTCCATTCTCCTGTAGATAATTCGTGTTAAAATTTTGCAACCATGACTTATCAAACTGATGGTTCTGTAATTTTCACACCTGTCTGCGCCTGATTTCTTTGGAATGGGGATTATTACATTTTTCTTAAAGTCTGAGGGCATTTCGCCTGTCTCATACATCCTACACACCAGTTCAAATAGTCTTTTCATGGCTGGCCCTCCCAGAGACTTTAGTAGCTCTGAGGGTATATCCTCTACTCCTGGGGCCTTGTTCCGACCTAGGTCTTTCAAGGCTCTGTCAAATTCATCTCTCAGTATAGCATCTCCTATTTCATCTTGATCTACTTCCTCTTCGCTTGCTACAACATCGTCTCTAAGTTCATTTCCTTTGTAGAGCTGTTCTATGTATTCTTTCCACCTTTCAGCTTTCCCTTCTTTGCTGAGAACTGGTTTCCCATCCGAGTTCTTGATATTCGTAGAGTTGCTTTTCTTATCCCCAAATGTCTCTCTTATTTTCCTGTAGGCGGTATCTACTTTTCCCCTTCTTATACATTCTTCTACAGATTTGCATTTGGCTTCTAGCCACTCCTGCTTAGCCAGTTTGCACTTCCTGTCAATCTCATTTTTTAGTCGTCTGTACTCCATTTTGCCTGTTTCATTTACTGCAGTTTTATATTTTCTCATTTCTTCAATTAAATTTAGTATTTCCTGTGATACCCAAGGATTTTTTGTAGGTCTTGCCTTTCTACCTATTTTGTCCTCTGCTGCCTTCACTATTTCATCTCTCAATGCTACCCATTCGTCTTCTACTGTTTTATTTCCCCCCGTTTCTGTCAATTGTTGCCTAAAGCTCCCTCTGAAATTCTCCACAACTTCACTTTCCTTCAATTTATCTAAGTCCCATCTCCTTATTTTCCTACCTTTCTGCAGTTTTTTCAGTTTCAGCCTACAGTTTATGACTAACAAGTTATGGTCAGAGTCTATATCTGCCCCTGGGTACGTCTAGCAGTTTATAACCTGGTTCCGGAATCTATGTCTTACCATTATAAAATCTATCTGATACCTTCCGGTGTCTCCTGGTCTCTTCCATGTATACAACCTTCTTTTGTGATTCTTAAACACGTGTTTGTTACGATTAAATCATGTTCCGTGCAAAATTCTACCAGGCGACTTCCTCTTTCATTCCTCCTGCCCAGTCCATATTCACCTACTATTTTTCCTTCTCTTCCTTTTCCTACTACCGAATTCCAGTCTCCCAAAACAATTAAGTTTTCCTCTCCCTTAACTGTCTGAATAATTTCCTTTAGCTCCTCATATATTTCTTCGATCTCCTCATCATCGGCAGAGCTAGTTGGCATATAAACCTGTACTACTGTTGTCGGTGTTGGCTTCGTATCTATCTTTACAACGATAATGCGATCACTGTGCTGCTCATAGTAGTTTACACGCATTCCTATTTTCTATTCATTATCAGTCCTACTCCTGTGATATCCCCAATTGATTTTGTATTTATAATCCTGTACTCACCTGACCAGAAATCCTGTTCATCCTGCCACCGAACTTCACTAATCCCCACTATATCTAACTTCAACCTATCCATTTCCCTTTTTAAATTTTCTAATTTTCCTACTCGATTAAGGGATCTAACATTCCACGCTCCGATCCGTAGAATGCCAGTATTGTCTTTCTTGATGACAACATCCTCCTGAGTATTCCCCGCCCGGAGATCCGAATGGGGGACTATTTTACCTCCGGAATAATTTACCCAAGAGGATGCCATCATCATATGTTCATACAGTACAGCTGCATGTCCTCCGGAAAAGTAACGGCTGTAGTTTCCCCTTGCTTTCAGCCGTTCGCAGTAACTGTGTGGCAAAGCCACATTAGCTGATGTTACAAGGCCAGCTCAGTCAATCATCCAGACTGTTGCCCCTGTAACTACTGAAAAGGCTGCTGCCCCTCTTCAGGAACCATACGTTTGTCTGGCCTCTCCACAGATACCCCTCCGCTGTGGTTGCACCTACGGTACGGCTATCTGTATCGTTGAGGCACGCAAGCCACACCACCTCGTCAATGTGTATGGTTCATGGGGGTGGTAATATTAGCTATGGTTCTGATATAAGCTTATTTCGACCAGAAGTTTCAGGTGTTTCGCCTGCAGTACATAAGTTTTTCATGATATTTCGTACTATATGTAGCCTATTTATTTTATACAGAGTGGAAACGAAATTAATACATACCACATTCTGGCAAACCGTTCATTTTGATCTTATTGTGACGAAATATCATTTATAATATCTCGTAACTTATAATATTACAGTTTCATAAACAAAAAGAACTTCAAATGTTTGTAAATCTATCGGACCAAACTTCGTGGTCATCAGTCCGTAGCTTACAAACTACTTAAAGTAAGGTAAACTAAGCTAAGAACAACTCCCCCCCCCACACACACACACACTCACACACACACACATG
Source organism: Locusta migratoria (assembly GCA_026315105.1). Classification (NCBI taxonomy): domain Eukaryota; kingdom Metazoa; phylum Arthropoda; class Insecta; order Orthoptera; family Acrididae; genus Locusta; species Locusta migratoria. The sequence goes on along the minus strand of CM048746.1, from coordinate 421,064,246 downwards.
CCCCACGGAGGACCCAAACCTCCGACGGCGAGCAACCGCGCGCTCCGCAGCGAGGCGCCCTAGACTGCTCGGCTACTCCAGCGCGGCACATTTTCATACGTAAGATGTATATTATTCACTGAAGTTACGGATTTTTACGTTTATTTGACAGCTCTCTGGTGATGCAGTATGTTTACATTTTTAGAAAGAAAATATGTCAGTGTCATGAGGTAGATTACATTCAAAAAAATGTTCAAATGTTTGTTAAGCTTATGGGACCCAACTACGGGGTCATCAGTCCCCAAACCTACAAACTACTTATGAACTACTTACGGACTAGGACGGCACAAATATCCATGCCCGAGGGGGGATTCGAACCCCCGACCGTAGTGGCCGTGCTGACCGTGACTGTAGCGCCGCAGTCACCTCGGCCACCGCGGCCGGCTAGATTACATTGTCGTCTTGTGAGTGTGGTGTTGATTCTGTGGATTTGAAGGAACGCTTTAACTTGAAATTAAATGGAAAGTGTGATACGAAATTACGTTACGTTTTGCTGACATATTATTATCTCAGAACAACGGTAGGATTGTCTCTAGGATTAGTCTTTACTTGTAATTTTGTTATTGTAGTATTAACTGTGATCAACGGTGGGATTGTTTATCCCTTATCCCGCACTAGAATATGAATAAAATGATCGATATAATTTTTATGCCTGAAATCCGTTTGATCGTTTAATAAATTAGTTGTACTGTTAATTGTGTGTATGCATACTTCAATTTCTTCAAGAATTATTCTAATAATCACAAATTCCACCGTTGATCACAGATAATACTTCAATAACAAAATTGCCAGTACAGACTAATCATAGAGACAATCCTACCGTTGTTCTGAGATGATAATATGTCAGCAAAACGTAACGTAATTTCATATCACATTTTGCCTTTAATTTCAAATAAAAGCTTTCCCTGAAATCCACAGAATCAACTCCACACGCACAAGACAATAATATAATCTACCTCTTGACACTCACATAAAAATGTAAACATACTGCGTCTCAGGAGAGCTGTCAAATAAACGTCAAAATCCGTAACTTCAGTGAATAGTATACATCTTACGTATGAAAACGTAATATTATTAGTTACGAGATATTATAAAGGACATTTCGTCACAATAAGATCGAAATGAACGGCTTGCCAGAATGTGGTATGTATTAATTTCATCTCCACTCTGTATAAGATAAATAGGCTACATAGTACGAATTATCATGAAAAACGTATGCTTTGTACGTGAAATACATTAAGATGGCTTCTTAGTCGAAATAAGCTTATAGTGGAACTGTAACTAACATTAAAGTATTCAGTGTTACAAATACCGGGTGATCAAAAAATCAATATAAATTTGAAAACTTAACGAATCACGGAATAATGTAGATAGAGAGGTAAAAATTGACACACATTCTTGGAATGACATGGGGTTTTATTAGAACAAGGGGGGGAAAAAGTACAAAAAATTTCCGACAGATGGCGCAGGACAGCAAAACGTCAGTGACTGCACATGAAAATCGTGTATAAAAGGAGCTGTAATGAGAGAGAGAATCAGATGCACCAGTCGCAGCATGTTGACGTTACCTGAGAAGGCGCTTTTAGTGAAGCTGTATTATCAGAATGGGGAATGTGCTAGTTCAGCGTTACGATCCTATTGCCATAGGAACGGGATTCGAACGGGTAAAGGTCCATTGACAAATGCAGCTATGGCGAGAATCATTTCGAAGGCACGGGTTGTTTAGACGATAGACCCCGTAGTGGCCGACCGAGCACAAGGCGTAATGCTGCTGAGACATTTCAGAAACAAATGGAGCCTGTAGCGGGTTCCTCTATGCACGGGGAAGTCAGTCGCACGTCGCACCGGAATTCCATACACTACTGTTTGGTTGGCACTTGGGCGTACCCTCCGAAGCTATCCTTACAAAATACATCGTAATTAAGAACTATTACCTGGCGATTTAGTGAAGCGGACGGCATTTGCCGCGTGGGCGTTTCAAAGATGGCGGAAGATGACGATTAGTTGAGCAACGTGTTGTGGCTCGACGAGGCTCATTTCACGCTGGGAGAGTCTGTCAACGCCCACAACTGCAGAATTTGGGCTACCGAAAATCCTAGAACTGTCGTGGAAACTCCATCGCACGACATGAAAGTCACGGTATGGGTTGGATTTACCACATCTACTGCTATCGGGCCTTTTTTCTTCGAGAAACTGCGTGATTCTGGTTTTGTAACTGCTACCTTAATGGGTGAGAGGTACGCTGTTATGTTACAGAATCTCATCATCCCTAGCCTGGCTGATAAACGCTTGATGGAATGTACGATTTTTATGCAGGATGGCGCTCCAACCCAAATTGCTAGGCGCGTGAAAGATCTCTTGCGCGCGTCGTTTGGTGATGATCGTGTGCTCAGCCGCCATGCTTGGTCTCCCAGGTCCCCAGACCTCAGTCCGTGCGATTATTGGCTTTGGGCTTACCTGAAGTTGCAAGTGTATCGTGATCGACCGACATCTCTATTTATGCTGAAAGACGCCAGTGCCTCGCCATAACTCCGGACATGCTTTACAGTGCTGTTCACCACATTATTCCTCAACTACAGCTATTGTTGAGGAATGGTGGTGAACATATTCAGCATTTCCTGTAAAGTACATCATCTTTGCTTTGTCTTAATTTGTTATGCTAATTATTGCTTTTCTGGTCAGATGAAGCGCCATCTGTCGGACATTTTTTGAACATGTTTATTATTTTTTTTATTGTAATAAAACCCCACGTCATTTCGAGCATGTGTGTCAATTTTTACTTCTCTATCTACATTATTCCGTGATTTATTAAGTTTTCAAATGTATTCTGACTTTTTTGATCACCCGATATATTCTCAGACTCACTTTATTCATGCAAACCTGAGAATTTTCTCTGGAATCCAAAGTATGAAGTAGAATATGAATAAAATTATCGATATAATTTTTATGCCTGAAATCCGTTTGATTGTTTAATAAATATGTTGTGTTGATAATTGCGTGTATGCATACTTCAATTTCTTCAAGAATTATTCTAGTGCGGGATAATGAATAAACAATGCCACAGTTGATCACAGATAATACTTCAATAACAAAATTTCCAGTACAGACTAATCATAGAGACAATCCTACCGTTGTTCTGAGATGATAATATGTCAGCAAAACGTAACGTAATTTCGTATCACATTTTCCCTTTAATTTCGAATAAAAGTTTTCCCTCAAATCCACAGAATCAACACCACTCTCAAAAAACGATAATATAATCTATCTCTTGCACTCACATATTTTCTTTCTAAAAAATGTGAATATACTGCATCTCATGAGAGCTGTTAAATAAACGTCAAACTTCAGTGAATAGTATACATCTTACGTATGAAAACGTAATATTATTAGTTACGAGATATTATAAAGGACATTTCGTCACAATAAGATCGAAATGAATATCGTATGTATCAATTTCGTTTCCACTCTGTATAAAATAAATAGGCTACATAGTACGCGATATCATGAAAAACTTATGTATTGTAGGCGAAATACAAGAAGATGGCTTCTTAGTCCAGATAAGCTTATAGTGGGACTGTAACTACATTAAAGTATACAGTGTTACAAATACCGGGTGATCAAAAAGTCAGTATAAATTTGAAAACTTAACAAATCTCGGAATAATTTAGATGGAGGGGTAAAAATTGACACACATTCTTAGATGACATGGGTTATATTAGAAGAAAAAAAAAGTACAAAAAATGTCCGACTGATGGCGCTGGACAGCAAAACGTCAGTGACTGCGCATGAAAATCGTCTATAAAAGGAGCTGTAAGGAGAGTGAATCAAGAGCGGCCTATAGTGCTGCTGCCAGCCTGCCTATGTACTGGCATAAAACACAATGAAAAAAAAAAAAAAAAAAAAAAAAAAAAAAAAAAAAAAAAAAAAAAAAGAGAGAGAGAGAGAGAGAGAGAGAGAGAGAGAATCAGATGCACCAGCAGTCGCAGCATGTTGACGTTACCTGAGAAGGCGCTTTTAGTGAAGCTGTATCATCAGAATGGGGAATCGTTACGATCCTATCGCCATAGGAAGGAGATTCAAGTGGGTAAAGGTCCGTTGACAAATGCAGCTGTGGCGACATTCCATACACTAGCACTTAGGCGTACCCTCCGACGCTATCCTTATAAAATCATCAGCATCATTAACTGTTACCTGGCGATTTAGCGAAGCGGAGGGCATTTGCGGTGTAGGCGTTTCAAAAGATGGCGGAAGATAACGATTGGTTGAGTAACTTGTTGTGGACCGACGAAGCTCCTTTCACGCCCACAACTGCAGAATTTGGGCTACCGAAAATCCTAGAACTGTCGTGGAAACACCATTGCACGCGACGAGAAAGTCACGGTATGGGTTGGATTTACCACATATACCGTTATCGGGCCTTTTTTCTTCGAGGAACTGCGTGATTCTGTTTTTGTAACTGCTACCTTGACGGGTGAGAGGTACGTGGATATGTTACAGAATCGCATCATCCCCAGCCTGGCTGATAAACACCAGCTGGAACGTACGATTTTTTTGCAGGATGGCGCTCCATCCCATATTGCTAGGCGCGTGAAAGATCTCTTGCGGCCTGCCGCGGTGGCCGAGGGGACTGAGGCGCTCCAGTCACGGTCTGCACGGCCACTACGGTCGGGGGTTCGAATCCCCCCTCAGGCATGGATATTTGTGCCGTCCTTAGGATTAGCTACTTCATAAGTAGTTTGTAAGTTTAGGGACTGATGACCCCGTAGTTAAGTCCCATAAGCTATACAAACATTTGAACATTCCCTCTCTTGCGCGCGTCATTTAGTGATGATCGTGTACTCAACCGCCATGCTAGGCCTGCCAGTTCCCCAGACCTCAGTCCGTGCGATTATTGGCCTTGGGCTTACCTGAAGTCGCAAGTGTATCGTGATCGACCGACATCTCTAGGGTTGCTGAAAGACAGCATCTGACGCCAACGCATCGCCATAACTCCGGACATGCTTTACAGTGCTGTTCAGAACATTATTCCTCGTCTACAGCTATTGTTGAGGAATGATGGTGAAGATATTGAGCATTTCCTGTTGTATTAATTTGTTATGCTAATTATTGCTTTTCTGATCAGATGAAGTGCCATGTCTCGGACAATTTTTGAACTTTTTTCCCCCCTAATAAAACCCCATGTCATTCCAAGCATGTGTGGTGCGTCAAGTATTACGTCTCTATTTAAATTATTCCGTGATTTATTAAGTTTTCCAATTTGTGCTGAGTTTTTGATCACCCGGTATATACGAATCCCGTCCAGAAAGTAAGTTCCGTTTGGTAATAAAATGAAATTGTACACAGATACAGAAGAAATTTTTATTGCACAAAGTTCTACGACTCTTAAACTACTTTTCCACATAACTGCCGAAATTTTGCAGGCATTTGTCATAGCGTGGCACCAGGTTTTGTGTACCTTCTTCATAGAAATCTGCCGCCTGTGTCTTCAACCAGTTGGGAACATCAGTGATCGTGAAATTTGGGGGAAGTCCATAGCGAGAGCACTAATTGTAAACCTACGATTTTCCTGGATCTTGTCATCAATCGCGTGAACCAGTTCTGTAACCAAAGTTGGACGCCCACTTCGTTCTTCATCGTGCACATCACTACTCCCGCCATTGAACTGTCGGACCCATCTTCTCACCATCGAATCACTCATCGCATTTGGTCCGTAAACATCGCAAATTTGCCGATAAATTTCACTCGGTTTCACTTTCATCGCATTCAGAAACCGAATCACCGATCTGATTTCAAAGGCGGGATTTTCAATCAACGCCGACATTTCAAACAAACACAACAAAGCGTCCGTAACTGACAGCGATCTCCAAATGGCGCACGTTCTTCTCCTTGATACACATCGTCTACAGCGCATGTGCGGAACTGCAATCGCAGCGCTGCAGCGGAGATAAGTTGAAACGGAAATTACTTTCTAGACGCGCCTCGTAATTTGTATTATCTTCTGTAAATAAATTCGTGCTAAATTTTGCAACCGTGACTTATTAAACTGATGGTTGCGTAAATTTTGGTGGGAAATAAATTTTTGCTCGGGATATAAGAACCCGTCCCGAAAGCAGCCTTCTGCCTGGAGAGCGCAACAGCAGTTCCGGGAAGTTGCTAATGCCGCTCATCTGGCCTGAGGAAACGTGAGCTGTCTGGGTCCCGGTACCAGGTTTTACGAGGTCCCTGGTACCAGGCGGCGCCCCGCGCTCGTGGCGACCGTTACGCGCCCGCGCACCTCTGCACGCAGGCCGCACGCCCAGGTTCAACGCTCTCCGCCAGCCAGCCTCCCACTGCGCATGCGCCGCTCCGCGATTCGCGGTCTCCTAGCGCCGTTACCTCTGGGTGTCGCTATGCGCGCTGCGGGGGGCAGGTCTTTGCCCTTCTCACGCCGTGTCACTCTCATTAGCGCCGCTTCTCTGCCGACAACGAACTACGACGACCGGTTCTGACGTCCGTGTTAGCTCCGATTGGAAGGCGCGCGTCAGATGTCACTGTAGTCGCGTGTCACGGCATGTTTTAGATTAGATTAGATTAACACTAGCAGCAACAAGGTATTTCAGGTTACACAGAGCACCAAGCAAGGGCAAATTTTGCCCGTATTACAGTAAGCTGTGAATCCTGTAAAATGCATTTATTTTTTTGTCTTTGGCATCAACTGTGTCTTTCAAACATATGTTCATTCCGTTAGACATATTACAGTATTGCCATCTCGGATTAACTGCAGATATAGAACAGAAAGAGTTACTTTCGCAGACTTCTGAAATTTTGTTTATATACTATTATTTACAATAATTTAAGCAGTTATTAGGCCTGTTAGGCTTCTAAATAGCTGGGATATACTGAAATTATAGGTGATGGACACTGATTTTCCAAAAACAATTTCTATATGCTTTGGGATTGCAGGGAAGACACTAAGAATTATGGTCACACGGAGTACCAACCCAGGGCAAAATGTGCCCTTGGGCATAAAATTGCTATATGTAGTATCAGTTTTATAAAATTGTAACCTTGTAAATATGTAGGGTAGCACTTTATAAGGTGAGAGACAAATAGTAAAAAGCCCATGAACATTGAAGGATATTAATACGATTTTTTAATAAAAGTAAAGTGTACGGGTAATTTTTGCCCGTGCTTGGTGCTTGTTCCATAGAGCATATATATGACATTTCGTAATGATGTAGAACGTGTCAGTTTAGTAAATGTTGTCTATACCTGACAATCAATATTTTAAGGATTTTTTTTATTAAGTTTTATCTAAAAATTCATCTACATTGTAGAAGGAGTCGCCATTCAGAAATTCCTTTAATTTCTTTTTAAATACTAGTTGGCTATCTGTCAGACTTTTGATGCTACTTGGTAAGTGACCAAAGACTTTTGTGGTAGCATAATTCACCCATTTCTGAGCCAAAGTTAGATTTAACCTTGAATAGTGAATATCATCCTTTCTCCCAGTGTTGTAGCTATGCACACTACTATTACTTTTGATGTTCAAATGTTTGTTAAGCTTATGGGACTTAACTACGGAGTCATCAGTCCCTAAACTTACAAACTACTTATGAACTACTTACGAACTAGGACGGCACAAATATCCATGCCCGAGGGGGGATTCGAACCCCCGACCGTAGAGGCCGTGCAGACCGTGACTGGAGCGCCTCAGTCTCCTCGGCCACCGCGGCCGGCTATTACTTTTGAATTGGGTTGGATTGTTAATAACAAATTTCATGAGTGAATATATATATTGTAAAGCTACAGTGAGTATCCCTAGATCCCTAGGGCAGTTGCATTCCATTTTTTCTCGTGCTCGTTCGAGCATGCTACGTTCGAAACGCCAGACAGTAAATTCTGGAAAACGGTATGATTCTACTCCGATTTTCATGCTGTAAAAACCCTCGAAAGCATATAAGCAGTGGCGGCTCGTACAAAATTTGACCTGTGTGCTACAATATTACAAAAATAAACAGGAAACAAAATATACTAAAATAAAGAGTCAACTTTTGTATGATTGCCTTTAACTAAATATTAATTAATACTGTATTGACAGTAAGACCTTCAGGGGAATCTATAACAGCGCTGCCAACTGCACGTATTCACTGCAAGTAGTAAATATAACGTTTAAAAAATATTAATTTTATTTACAGAAATTAAAAATTTAGACTCAGAGGTATTTGAATACGAGCCTCCCACAGGAATTGAGAGACAAGGCAGAAGACGCCTGAACCAGCGCGCTATTTGACTCTGTAAGCCGCAATATTCGTCATATACTATTCTTCCGCAGCCGTCACACGCAGCACGAAGAGAAATATTGATGTGGTGCTGCAGTCGGTCTCAGCACACATGAGCCGCCAGGCCTGACGTCACGTCTGAGCATGCGCACTAGCGAACAGACGACTGCGCCGCCTCTGCGCACGTACCAGCGCGGCTGAATCCCACTTCAGCACACGGAGCTGGTTTCCAGCTATCGCGGCGAGAACGCTCCAAAATGCGTTTTCATCCTCATTACTAGCATTCTAATACGCATTGGAAGGGAAATGGCATAATTTTGTGATATCTGGCTCGTATTCCAAGAGAAAGGATGTAATTTTACAGCGATTTCTCGCTTGCATTCGAAGAGAAAAGGCATAATTTTAGTAATATATTTACAGTGTGCTGCAGCACATTATCACCAGCCGCCACTCCATATAAGACTACACCACATCGTTCTATGAAATTCTTCTTTCTTTCTTCGTTTCGGCCATCTAAGGACCACGCACCAATTTCAATGTTTCCTCCTTTGTTCTTCTTTCTTTTTCCTCCAGTATTCTTTCATCTTTTCACTATGCATCCTTTTTCTCTCCTCATACCACTTTACTCCTGTCTTACTCTCCCTCCTGCCTTGGAATCCTTCCATTTTTAACACTTTCTTCTTAAAAGTTTCTCTTTCTGTTGCATCTTTTTCACTTACATTGTTTCTTTTCCAAATCTTTCCTAACTTCTTGAATCCATGCTGTTGTCGACTTCTTGTTCCAGAGATATTTAAAAATTTGTTTGGTTAACCTGTTGCTGTTCATTCGGTATAAACGTCCAAAAAATAGCAATCGCCTCTTCCGTAGTGTTTCGGTTATGTTTCCTATGTTGCGATAAACTTCTCCATTACTTCTTAGTTTCCATACCTCTGTATTTCTTAGTGGACCAAGTATTTTTCGGATGATTTTTCCCTCTAGGACTTCAATTTTATGTAATTTGTAATTCAGTTTTAAACATTCGCTTGCATAAAGACATTCTGGGTTTACTACTGTGTTGTAGTGCTGTATTTTCAGATTTTTAGACAGAGACCTTTTGTTGTAAATGTTCCTGGTTATACCATAAGCTCTCTCCATTTTATGTACTCTTTCTTCTACAGCAAATTTTTCTGAGCCATTTTACTGAATCATTTCTCCCAAATATTTAACTTTATTTACCCTCTTTATCGGCCCAGTATCTGTTGGTAGGATTTCTGGAGCATATTTTATGTTTGTCATAAATTTTGTTTTCTCTACAGAAATTCTTAAACCTGCTTTGTTGGCTATTTCTTCTAAGAGATTGATTTGGATTGCTGCATTTGTTAGGTTTTCAGAAAGAATGGCAAAATCATCCGCAAATGCTAGACAGTGAATTTCAATAGCTTTGTGTTTAGTTCCCAGTCTGATTGGTGGTAGCTTATGATCTTTTAGTTTTTGTTTCCATTGTCTTACTATTTCCTCTAGGACGCAGTTGAAGAGGAGTGGAGACAGGCCGTCACCTTGCTTACACCTGTTTTGATGTTGAATGCCTTGGAAATTTCACCCTGAAGCTTTACTTTTGATTTGGTGTCTGTGAGTGTTTCGCGAATAAGGTTTGCTAATTTAGATTTAATTCCAAATTCTCGGATCACTTTATCTAGTGTTTGCCTATCAAACGAATCAAACGCCTTTTTTAAATCTATAAATGTTACAATGTCGTCTTTGGAGTTTGTAAGTCTGTGACGGATTATGGACTTTAGGTTGAAAATCTGTTCTGAGCAAGATCTGCCTTTTCTAAATCCACGTGGATATTCTCCCAATTGGCTATCAAGTGCTGCTTCCACCTTGTTTAGTATAATTGTTGGAAATATTTTATATCCCACTGATAACAAAGATATACCTCTATAGTTATTAACATCTTGTTTATCTCCTTTCTTGTGTAAAGGATGGATTTATTTCTACTTATTATTATTTTTTTATAAACAGACGCCTGGAAAATGAAAAAAGAACATCATGAATTCGTCAACAAAGCAGAAAGAAATTTTATTGACACGTCCTTGACGATGTACACAACACACGATCACGCATCAGAACCATTCGAACATCAGTACAGTCACCAGAGCGTGCACAATGTCGACGCTTGTATCGTACATACCCCCCCCCCCTATTGCAGCAATGCAGGGTGCAACTTTCTCGTGAAGACAGTTTTAGAGGTGCCGAATACAGTCTTACGGTATGGCCTGTCATGCAAATTCCATTCGATGCCTTAGTTGGACCAGATCTCGTGCCGGTCGTGTAGACTGCTCCAAGATGACGTGTCATCCGGTCCCAGAAATGCCCAATGGGGAACAGATCTGGGGATAATGATGGGTAGGATAATTGACGTACACCTAGAAGAGCACGTTGGGTTCTATGGGATACGTGTGGACGTACATTGTCCTGTTGGAAAAGCACATCACCTAGTTGGTAGATGAACGGTGGCAAGACGAGTTAAATGATGGTATAAATGTACCGCCACACGCCGCGGCCGCGGTGGCCGAGGAGACTGAGGAGACGCTTCAGTCACGGTCTGCACGGCCACTACGGTCGGGGGTTCGGGGGTTCGAATCCCCCCTCGGGCGTGGATATTTGTGCCGTCTTTAGTATAAGGCAGTTCATAAGTAGTTTGTAAGTATTGGGACTGTTGACCCCGTAGTTAAGTCCCATAAGCTTAACAAACATTTGAACATTTTTGTACCGCCACAAATTCCGGCTCTATATTTCTTCAGCAGTGCTTCTCGAAGAAAACGTCGCCTTCCCTCCAGCGACCCCCACTTGAGATCCAGAAGCATTACGGTAACACTCGCACATTGATCGAATCTACCAGTTACAAACTTAGCCGCCCGCCTCTGAACTGGCTCTATGTCCTCCTTTAAACCGATCTGGTGGGGATACAAAACACTTGAGCCATACTCAAGACGGGTTCGTACAAGCGTTTTCTATGCCGCCTCCTTTACAGACGAATCACACCTTTGGAAAATTCTTCCCATAAACCGAAGTCGAAAATTCGCCTTCCCCATGACGGTCCTTAAATGCTCGTTCCATTTCATATTGCTGTTCAGCGTTACACCTAGTTATTTAAATGTCACGACTCTAGCAAGCAGCACACTCTAATGCTGTATTCTACTCACTCTGTCCGTCAGATCGTTTACGTAGATAGAAAGTAATAGCAGTCCTATCACACTCCGCTGGGGCATCCCTGACAATACCCTAGTCTCTGATGAACACTCGCCATCGAGGACAACGTACTGGATTCTATTACTTAACTAGTCTTCGAGCCATTCACCTATTTGAGTACCTATTGCATAGGCTCGTACCTTCGTTAGCGATCTGTAGTACGGTACCGTGACAAACGCCTTTCGAAAATGGAGAAATATGCAGTCTGCCTGTTGCCCTTCTTCCATAGCACGCAAGATGTCATGAGAGAAAAGGGCAAGCTGGGTTTCGCATGATCGATGCTTCCTAAAGCCGTGCCGATGCATGGATAGATGCTTTTCCGTCCCAAGGAAATTTACTGTATTAGATCTGACAATATGTTCAAGAATTCTACAGCAAACTGATATTAATGATATAGGTCTGTAATTTCCTGGGTCCGTTCTTTTGCTTTTCTTATACATACGAGTTACATGTGCCTTTTTCCAGTCGCTTGGCACTTTGCGCCGGATCAAAGATTCACAATAAATGCAAGCAATGAAGTGCCGAAGATAGATTTTTTAAAAGCTGGTTACTTTGAGCGTTTTTAACGCTGTGGTTAAACTGGAGACTAAAAGAACCAGTATCACTGAAAACCGGTTGTTCCGGTGAGAGCCACCATTCCTAACACGTGGTCTTTCGCTGCCAAATCGTGTCTTCCATACGTTAGACGGAGGACAGGTTATGGACATCAAGGTGGTCAGGTCTGTGTAGCAGTTTCCAGAGTGCTCTCGAGCACTGATGTCGAGTGTGTGAATAACAGTGAACCCATCTTGTAGCGTTACTGATTGTTTCTTGTTTGCAGTGCTCATGCTAGAACGAGAACAGTTCTTAGTTGCTGACGTACGACTTTGTCGAATGTTTCTTTGATTCCTGTTGCTTCTTGTTCATTTGTTGCACAAAAGAAGAATATTCACTGTAAACTATTTCCTTATTTGCAAGACTCAGCTTGTCTTACATCATTTGTGAAATGGAAAAAGACCTTAGCTGCAGGTTACGAAAGCACACTAGAGGAAGTGATACTTTCACTTAGTCCCTAAGTGGCTTGTCATATAAACTGATTAATCAATTATTGTATGATCCAGAGATGATTCTGAAAACTTGAAAGACACTTGAAACATGGTAAGCCGACACAGTCGTACATACAGAATGTTTTGGCCCTGTGTAAAATAGTCAATCCGAATATGACCGAGGCCGACAAAATCACGCACCTGATGAAGGGTATTGCAGAAGACATGTACCAAGCTCTTCTGATAAAAGACGTTGGACAGGACCCCAAGAAATGGCTAAAAGGGTTCGACCGAGTCGCCAAGTACAACAGATGGGATCATACAATGTGCTTGGCCGACGTTTATTTCTACCTGGACGGAAGCATGTGCCGCAATTTCCTCCAGGGCATCTCGTACCGATTCCGTCGGCAGCAGCTCCAATCCACCGAGTTGGGGTTGATCTTTTAGAAAGGTTCCCGAAGTCGACAACCGGTAACTGATGGATAATAGTATGCACTGACTACCTCACTCGCTACGCTGTCACCAAATCTGTGCCGAATGCAGAAGCTCCATAGATCGCAAACTTGAAGAAGTTGTTCCGACGAGTACACGTAATATAGAATTTTCTAGGAAGTTATTTGCCGTTGACATTGTGACGATTCCGTCGTTGACGATGACAAGAGTTGCAGTCACAAACACAGATGAGCGATTAAACTGTGAAATGCTTGTTGACAGTAAAAAGTTTATCAGGCTCACCAAAGAAATTTACATACCAGCGGCTATCATAAGCATTACCGGAGGTCGAGGAGAGATTTGGATCACTAATTGTCACGAGCAGTCGCAACTTATCCCCAAAGGAATGTGTATCGGGACAGCTGAACCAATCCAGGACGGTGAGCTCAACGTCATCAACGAAGGCCCATACTCTGCTGTTAGTACAGACAACACGCTGGAGGAAACAAACGTGGAACTGCCAATAGGGCCCGGACTGACCAGGGAACAACGCCAGCGGGTGTTAGGTATACTACGCCAATTTTCGGGTTCATTCACACTTCAGCAGGGGAAAAGTCAGACGAAACGGCTCACGATAAGGCATCGTATCAATACTGTGGATCATCCACCAATTAGCCAGCGTTCGTATAGAGTGTCGCCAGCTGAAAGACTGCTAATTCGGGAGGAAGCGGAGAAGATGTTGCACGATGACATTATTCAACCTTCGGAGAGTCCTTGGTCGTCTCCGGTGGTTCTTGTAAAGAAAAAGGATGGCATGAGGCGATTCTGTGTAGACTATCGGCGGCTGAACAAAATCACAAAGAAAGATGTCTACCCACTGCCGCGCATTGACAACACCTTAGACTGCTTGAAAGGAGCTACATACTTCTCAACTGTCGACATGCAGACAGGTTACTGGCAAATCGAGGTTGACGAAGCTGACAGAGAGAAGACTGCTTTTATTACCCCTGACGGCCCCTATGAATTTAAAGTAATGCCATTTGGATTATGTAATGCTCCGGCCACATTCGAACGCAGATGGACAACTTGCTTCGACACCTTAAGTGGACGACGTGTCTTTGACATTTAGATGACATTGTCGTTTTCTCGAAAACATTTGAAGAACATCTGAGTCGCCTGTCAACTGTGTTGAAGTGTGTTCAGGCTGCAGGACTCCGCCTCAATCCAAAGAAGTGCCTCTTCGTCACCAAAGAGATAAAAATCCTGGGGCACCTAGTCAACGGAGATGGTGTCCGTCCTGATCCAGATAAAGTAAGGGCAGTTACAGAATTTCCAACTCCTCAGCACATTCGTGATGTGAGAAGTTTTCTCGGGCTGTGCGCATACTACCGACGTTTCATAAAAGGATTTTGTAACAAGGCACGTCCATTACAAGAACTTCTGCAGGGAGACGTCAAGTTTTACTGGGATGCGACAAAAGAAAGAGCTTTCTGGGCACTTAAGGAGGCTCTAACTTCCGCACCAGTCCTAGCCTTGTACGATGAGTATGTGGAAACGGGACTTCACACAGACGTCAGTGGTTATGAGATTGTTGCAGTGCTTGTAGAAGTTCAGGCAGGTGCCTAAAAAGTGATAGCCTATGCATTAAGAGTACTCTCAAAGTCCGAGATAAACTACTTTACAACTGAAAAAGAATGTCTCGCAGTTATGTGGGCTATCAACAAGTTCCGGCCGTATTTATTCGGCAAACCATTCACCGTCGTGACAGACCACCATTCTTTGTGTTGGTTGACTAGCTTGAATGATCCATCAGGTCGACTAGCGAGATGGGCACTAAGACTCCAAGAGTACGATGTCACAGTGGTATTCAAGAACTGGCGCAAACACTGCCGACTGTCTTTCGAGGAATCCATTAGTGGAACACTGAATTAGATGACGTTACCGCTGGACAGAAGGAAGATACAGCACTATTAAAACCAATAGAGGCCTTGGAGAAAGGAGAACCGACCAATGGCGAGTTCCAACTTATAAACGGAACATTGTATAAGAGCAACTACGATCCACTGGACCCCAAATGGCTACTGGTCGTTCCAGATCATCTCCAGCCAGCTATTATCAAATATTTTCACGATGCTCCAATACCCGGCGCCTCCATCAAACAAAGTCGCGTTGAAATGGAAGCAGGCTTCACTTCGAAGGCAACTGAATACAGCACTTGCATTGAAAGCAGGTTTATTACGAACTTCACATACACGCAGCACTAACTGCCTCTCGGACAGAGTGCTCTGCTATTTATACACAGAATGTACCAGAAATTAGAAGAATAGTTAACATAAGAAACAAGTGGAATTTACAAGTGAATATAAGAAAGATGTAGAACATTCTGGAATTATAATTACAAAGAAATAAATTTTTGCCGGTGGACGAGATTTAACCGGCGGCCTTGAGCACCGCAGTCGGTGACACTATCCCCTGCGCCACGCCGGTTTACATGGTGTCTTGCGGCAATAAGCAAAGAGAAAGGTAGAGGCGTTTAACTCCCCTAACCGTACCTAGCAAATGGAAAAAGTTTAGAAGAAATATTTACCAACACATTAAAATGGCGCAGAATTCCTTCTGAAAGGGTTACATGATGCCCAATAATCATTAAGGAAAAGAAAAAGTATGCATCACGTTATTTGCAAAAAACTTTATGCACGATACAGATGTACACTCCTATCCATTAAAATTGCTACACCACGAAGATGATGTGCTACAGACGCGAAATTAACCGACAGGAAGAAGATGCTGTGATATGCAAATGATAAGCCTTTCAGAGTATTCACACAAGGTTGGCGTCGGTGGCGACACCTACAACGTGCTGACATGAGGAAAGTTTCCAACCAATTTCTCATACACAAACAGCAGTTGACCGGCGTTGCCTGGTGAGACGATGTTATGATGCCTCGTCTAAGGAGGGGAAATGTGTTCCATCACGTTTCCGACTATGATAAAGGTCGGATCGTAGCCTATCGCGATTGCGGTTTATCATATCGCGACATTGCTGCTCGCGTTGGTCGCCATCCAATGACTGTTATCAGAATATGGAATCGGTGGGTTCAGGAGGGCAACACGGAACGCCGTGCTGGGTCCCAACGGCCACGTATCCCTAGCAGTCGAGATGACAGGCATCTTATCCGCATGGCTGTAACGGATCCCTGAGTCAACAAATGGGGACGTTTGCATGACAACAACCATCTGTAGGAATAGTTCGACGACGTTTGTAGCAGCATGGACTATCAGCTCGGATGCGGTTACACTTGACGCTGCATCATAGACAGGAACGCCTGCGATGGTGTACGCAACGACGAACCTGGGTGTATGGATGGCAAAACGTTATTTTTTCGGATGAATCCAGGTTCTTTTTACTGCATCATAATGGTCGCATCCGTGTTTGGCAACATCGCGGTGAAAGCACATTGGAAGCGTGTATTCGTCATCGCCATACTGGCGTATCACCCGGCGTATGGGGTGCCATTGGTTACACGTCTCGGTCACCTCATGTTCGCATCGAGAGCACTTTGAACAGTGGCCCTTACATTTCAGATGTGTTACGTCCCGTGGCTCTACCCTTCATTCGATCCCTGCGAAACCCTACATTTCAGCAGACGAATGCACGACCGCATGTTGCAAGTCCCGTACGGGCCTTTCTGGATACGGAAAATGTTCGACTGCTGCCCTGACCAGCATCTTATCCAGATCTCTCACCAATTTAAAACGTCTCGTCAATTGTGGCCGAGTTACTGGTTCGTCACAATACGCCAGTAACTACTGTTGATTAACTGT
Source organism: Locusta migratoria (assembly GCA_026315105.1). Lineage (NCBI taxonomy): Eukaryota > Metazoa > Arthropoda > Insecta > Orthoptera > Acrididae > Locusta > Locusta migratoria. The sequence continues at coordinate 421,047,433 of CM048746.1, read as the reverse complement.
GGTATCGTGTTGAAGCTGCATGGGCATCTATACCTGTACACGTCATCCACGCTCTATTGAACTCAATACCCAGGCTTATCAAGGCCGTTATTACAGGCAGAGGTGGTTGTTCTGGGTACTGATTTCTCAAGATCTATGCACCAAAATTGTGTGAAAATGTAATAACATGTCAGTTCTAGTATAATATATTAGTCCAATGAATACCCGTTTATCATCTGCATTTGTTCGTGGTGTAGCAGTTTTAACGGCCAGTAGTGTAAAATTTGAGTGGATATATTCCAGAGTAGTTGATAACTTGTGAAAGCCTTTGTTCTTTAGAGACTAAGAGATGGCCAATAATGCTGTGCTACTGTTTGTGGGATAACTATAGAGACAGACAAGTCCTGCAATAGTTGCCAAACGTATTGCGATAAGATGTTCTTACTGTTCTGCTTGTGGTCCCGAATTACGAAATGCTAACTTAAAACCTCTTCTGCAAAGAATACGAAACGGTCCGGAATTATTATTAACTACAGCATATGCGACGACTTATTACTGCTAGTGAATACCAACAGTCGAGATTTTCTAGAAAATGGTTGTGCCAGATAACTTGAAATTTTTCATATATGGTACACGCGTTTGCTACTCAACGTAACATCTTAAAGAAATCAATATGGTACTCAGAGAAGACCTAAAAATCGGTGGGAGAAGGGGAATTCGAAATCATATTGTCGATATTTACTTATCGATTTGCTGTCGAACTAGATGAACATTGGACATTGAACTTTATATTCTATATGTAGCAATAAACGTATTTGAGTCTAAACAGAACTGTTAATTTTGCACAAAAGGAGATTTAGTTTTTCTGATGAATGCAGTTGCAATGAACCACTAGTCCATATTATCTGCAATTATAGATTTGTGTTTGAGATTCGCTGGTAACCGAATTTCAAACCTGCTTTCACAGTGAGGTCAACACAGTATACTGCTACGGTGTCGAGAAGTTTTTAACACATCTACAGACGTCCTGACTATATTAGTGAGTGTCATGTCCCTTGGACGTAAGTATTTCCTAGGCAAGCAAAAACAAGTAATCGGGTCGGTGCTAAAGTCCTTTCTGCTCTTCAGAGCTTTGACACCTCTGCATTCTGAAGCCGATCTTGCGTTTTTCCTTTCTTTCTTTATTCAATGGTTTTTCTTCTGTTGCGAATTTGTGTTTTATCACCAGCTCGTTTTGGCTCTTTCCAAGAGGAATCAGTATGGGAGATCAAGTAGACAAAAACGAACACATCCGATAAATTTCACTCTTCGAGTTTAATCGTCTAGTGTGGCAAAAATACTAAGAATAAATTTTAGTGTTTTTGCTGACAAAACGGCAGCGACATGGTTTTCTCATGGTAGAAAAGGAAAATTAGACTTGTATGATAAACCACTTTATGGGAGGCCCTTGCCCTTTATTAAAACCGTTTAAACCAGTTGATTCATAATATTCACAGTTAAAAAACGCGGACTTTGGCGCAAATCATGTAATGCGAACTTAAAACCGATGTGCGCCATTTTGCATCCCTAGGTAAGGTGCAAGAACCTGGAACACAGGTACCACGTCTGTTGAGTGACACCAACAAAAATCGTTGAATAACCACATGTCCCTCTTTGCTGGCCCGTTACCATTTATTTTGTTGTAGGCACAAAACATCCTTGGGAATACTGTTACAGACGAAACGAAATTGTATCATCTTTTAAGTTGACATTTAAAGACTCAGCCTATCGAAAAAACGAACCACCCGTGAAAAGGATAGTACACACTCTCAAAACTCTTGTTACGTTTGGAGAAACCAACCTGACATTCTTTTTCACTGATTGTTATCAAGAAATAGAACGATAAAAGCTGCTACTTACACTGATCAGCTAAGACGACTCGCTGTTGCTACTGAAAACCAAACTTCTGACAAACCTGTGTTGTTGACATTTTAAAAAAGGCTAGAAATTGTACCCCAAGCCAATATATAAATTCTAGGAAAACCAGCAACGGACTCTTGATAAATAAATATACATAATCTTCCTTATAGGAAGGAAAACGTTTCGCTTTCTTCCGTGCGTAAACGATAGGCCTCAGCTGTCATTTATCACTTAAGTAGGGAACTGGCTCACTAACCTTTCTCGACGTAACTTTGGTGATTAGAGCAGATTATTTCCATTGAGAACGTCTCCTATTTGAAGATCAATGAATGCTAGTGATATTTTAAGGGGTAAAAATGCTTATAACAACATCAGAATAAAAGGGTCTTTTTCAGTCTAAATCTTCCAACTCATTCGACCTAGAAAACCAAAGCCATAGTAGCTATAGTTAACATACACCGTAATATGAAGAAGAAAGGGCAATAGACGATACAGGGGAAGAAGAAGATACCCGATTTCTGTGCGATCGCTTGTCTGAATTGAGAGTTGGGTACAAGAGTATGCGATTAGAATTATTGGTTCAGCAAGCAGCAAGGTATTACTGTAGCTTATAGCATAGTCAGTCTATTTCAGAAAGTACAGAAAAAGTAGTCGATATAATAAAGTCTTTGTTTTTCCCTTACTACAGTGCAGAGGAAATGATTGTAGTGATACACAACAATATGCTACTAATGGGACTATGAGGGTCAGTGACCAAAACAATAATAGTATTAGTCGTATTATTAGTAATATTATCGTCAACTATAATGAATTGAACATGACGCAAAACTACAACACTTTTGCTACGACAATAAAAGAGCGTCTTAGTACGAATAAAAAAAACAACTTTGGAAGAATGAAGTTTCTCTCCCTTTTATTAAAAAAGTAACATTTCAGATCGGAAAGATTTTACAGAAAGATGACATTATACTAGTGTTTGGACCAATAAAGAAAATATGTCAGGCACTTACGATCTGTAAAAGATAAACGCTCTCATCTAAAGGGCATGTGGTATGCACAAAATTCCGAGTTCATATGGTAAAGTTTATACTGCAACTAAAAGAAGTCTGAATAAACAGAGATAACTTACTTAACTTCTTGATTGTTGGGCCCGCGGTGAAGTAAATGTCTCAAAAGGACATAGTATTAAGAGGTCCAGATCACTGCTATAATTAATATTTTTATTTATTACACAACAGCTGTTTCAGCAGTTCGCCATTTTCAATTGCAGCTATGATGGTCTAGCGTCATATGTAAGATTTGGCATAACTGTTATTATATAATTAACATCTCAGGCTGCAAAAAATGCAGCGGCTAAATACAAATAACATACTGCTATAAAGTATGATTATATAGTAACATTTATGCCACATTTTATATATGACGCTAGACCATCGTAGCTGCACTTGAAAATGGCGAACTGCTGAAACAGCTGTTGTGTAATAAATAAAAATACTAATTATAGCAGTGATCTGGACCTCTTAATACTATACTCTTACTTACTCTCCTGGCTCCACAAACCGCAGACGGTTTTTGGCCTCGTCAAGTAACCTCTTCTATAGCATTCTGTCCTCGGCATCTTCCTTTCTTCCTCCGATTACCCGCAGATCCATGGCAACCTGGTCTCTCATCTCATTTTCGCCCTGTCCAGACGTCTTCGTCTTTCTGGTTAATCTCCGAGACTCCTTTCAGTAGAAATCCCTGCTCTCTTCTATAGACATGGCCGGGCCCATCTTAGTTTTCTTGTCTTGGCTTCCGCAAGAACATCAGGATCATTGTATAGCACCTTGAGCTCCCTGTTCTTTCTGCATCGCCATTCTCCTCCCTCACAGATCGATCCAAATATCATTCGCAGAGTTTTAATTTCAAAAACTTTCATCTTTCTTTATGCATGTTTGTCTATTCTCCATATTTCACCCTCGTATAATAACTTTGGTCTGATTATGGTTTTATATATTCTTCCTTCAGTTCCTCTAGAAAAAAAATGGATGACATTATTTTGTTGAGTGAATATGATGTCCTGGATGCAAATTTGACTCTCGTCATTATCTCTGATCATGTTTGTTGTTTATTAATACTCCAATATATCTGAACTCATCTACTTCTTCAAAAGTGGTATATGGTTATCAATTTCTTGCCTTTTTGTTTTGCAATTTATTTCTACCCTCATGAATTTTGTTTTATCTTTATTTACTTCCAAACCAACTTCCTTTGTTTCTTGGAAGAGCCTTTTTGTCAGTATTTTAAGGTCATTCAGATTTTCGGTGATTAGAGCTACATCATCAGCAGAGGCCAGTACATTTATTACTTGCTGCATCCAGTGCTTCCTGTATTATAATGTTGGACAAGATGGGTGGTAATCCATCTCCTTGCATGACTCCTGTTTTTATGTCAAACGCCTTGGAATATTTTCCTTCCCCTTTTGAGCCTTTTAGTGTAGCTTTCAAAAGGTTTATAATCTTCTTCGGAATTCCAAATCCCTGAATTTTCTCTCACAATGTATCTCTGTATATACTCTCATAAGGTTTTTAAAAATACACTGATAAAGGAACAGAAAAGTCTTTGCGTGCACTCGTGCTCCCCCGTTAATCCATTCGTATTCTGAGGCAATGTCCCAGGGATAAATTAAATTGTTCTCAATCCCCGGGTTTCGACCAAGGTTTTCGGGATGTTTCCCTTGGTTGTAAGGCGTATGCCGGAACTAGTAAGCCCCTCCCACTTATTCCCAATCGGGATCCCCCTTTGCCCCACTATCAGCTTGTCTGATAATTGGCTGAATAGAACCGCGACTCATTATGGGCCGGATCTCAAACAGCCCGCTCCACTCCCCGGAGTGGAGAATGAAAAGAATAAGTACTTTTATTTTATTTTATTTATTTTTCTTTTTTGCCGACTAGAGTAAATAGACAAATCAGCTGTAGCATATCATGCTCTTTACTCAACAAGCCTCGAAGTGAAGTTATCTGTAACAAAATTTTTATCTACGCCGACGGACTATTTCTTAAGACTAAATACAGAAGCCATGCAAATATATAAATACGAGCTATGTGCACAAAGTAAGTTACATTTGATTATAAAAAACAAACGTGTACAGATACAAAAAAAAATATTTATTGTACAAAAGTACAAAACTGTTAAACATAGCAACCGAAATTTTTCAGGCACTTGTCTAGGCGTGTTCAAAATTAAATGTGTGTTAAGTTTATGGGACTTAACTGTGGGGTCATGCATCCCTAAGCTTACAAACTACTTATGAACTAGCTTATACTAAACACAACACAAACATCCATGCCCGAGAGAGGATTCGAACCCCCGACGGGGAACAGCCCTGAGCATCGGAGCATACAGCCTCAATGCGCTCGGCCACTCCGCCGCGGGTGTCATAGCGTGGCCAAGTTTTTGTATGCCTTCTTCATAGAAGGTTGCCTCCTGTGTATACAACCATGTGGTAACATATTCTTTCAGCTCGTCATGATCGTTGAAGTGGTGACCACCAAGGACGGATTTTAGGTGTAAGAACAGATGAAAGTCCCTAGGAGCGAGGTCCGAGCTGTACGGAGGATGTTCAAACACGTTCCAGTGAAATTCCTGTAAGAGTTGTTTGCTCACATTCGCCGTGTGAGGTCGGACATGCTCGGAAATAACCATTGAATTACTCATAGCAAGTTGGCCGCGGTGGCCAAGCGGTCTACGGCGTGTCAGTCACGGTCTGCACGGCCACTACGTTCAGAGGTTCGAATCGCCCTCGGGCATGGATATTTGTGCCGTCCTTAGTATTAGCTAGTTCATAAGTAGTTTGTAAGTTTAGGGAGTGATGACCCCGTAGTTAAGTCCCATAAGCTCTACAAACATTTGAACTCAGAGCATTTTGTCCGTAAACAACGCAGATTTGCCAATGAATTGCCTTTGGTTTAACTTTCTTTGCGTTTAGAAAACGAATCACAGATCTGATTTCACACACGGCGGCATTTTCAATTATGGCCGACATTATAAAGAAGCATTACAAAGCACACGTCGGCAGCAGCGATCTGAAAATGGCGTACATATCTTCTCTTTAAGGTCAGGGTAACTGCTGCGCATGTTCGGAACTGCGATCGTAGCGCTACCGCGGATAGAAGTAGAAACGGAACTTACTTTGCGGACGACTCCTCGCATTTTGGGGTGACTCTTCAAGTCAATCAAAAGTTTGTAGAGTCCAAAAGCGTGTAATACGTATTATATGTGAAGCAAATTCACGGACAAATTCACAGGAGCCTCTTCAAAGAACTTAGTGTACTAGCTGTGCCACTCAGTTTATTTGTTCCTTGATGAAATTTGTCATAAACAATATATCCCTTTTTCCAACAAATGGCTCGTTGCGACTGTGTAAACTTTCCCGGTGTAACATCATATGATATTTTTAATAGGAAAGAAAAAACGATGAAAAACACCGAAATATGGACAGTATCTCTGAATAATCACAAGACAGTTTTATCCTAGACGACAAACGATAGTTACGTTTTATCTCTGACAAGAATTATCTTTGCTTATCACGTGTAACTTCAGCCACATCCCTTTTTACGCTATATATGTCCCTCTCAGACGTCGAATCCGCCAGAAGACTCAACAGAGGAGCAACACCTCTGATGTCCAGCGTAGTTAAGGACTATACGTTGTAAGAAAATTGCCTGTTGGAGGTCGTCAAAAAATCTCAAAATTCAGAATGCGCAATGATATGCTCTAGTAATAATAATTTTGTTATTGAATGTTGTAGCAAATCACAACTAATGGGTCGCAACAACACTTTCGCATTGTAAGTTAGAATTTTGAATAAATAAAAAAATTGATATTAATTAACTTAAAACAGTCACTGTATTAATTAATTAAGCTTGGCCCTATCTGACTTAGCATTGACTACAGCCTCCAACTAGCACCTCTTACGATTCACGAACAGCACAACTTCACTAACAAATGTGTCAGATCATGTAGTGGTGATGGCGTGTTCGTGTTATAATCAAAATTGTAATAGCAGATAGACTCTAATTACAATGATAACAGCTCAGTACAGTGAAACTCCGTGGTGCAATGAGCTTCACAAATACTACAGTTAAACTTCTCAATAATTTTGATAATATTCTTTAAAGCATTCAAGTTCCTTATAAAACTTTACGTGAACTATTTTTTTTTTTTTTTTTTTTTTTTTTTTTTTTTTTGTAATTGGTTCCAGGGCCTGGGTAGCATACCCGTGTAACTAGCTGAGCAAAGTTTGGCTTTTAACGTATTTCATAAAAAAATTACTTCAGTCAAGTTTGGTTACTTTCTACATAAATGAAATCAACTTTACTTTACTTGCAAACTCTCTCGCACTTTAATTACTAGTCTCTGTGGTTGTAACACGTTTAGCAATTCTTTAACTCATCTAGCAATTTCTTTAAAACTGAGCGTAATTACTTTGAAAAATGATTGATCTTGTTGGTCAATGTACAGGCTTGCATAATCAACATAATCTAATGATGGTGATAATGGGGTGACTACAACTACTTACAAAATTAAGACTGGTTTCAAAATAAGTCATGTATAATTGAACCAAAGTTCTGATTGGGTTCACACTACATTTACATGCATACAAAATAAAATGTTACAAAAGTACTCATCTGCTTTCGTCGTCTTCGTCGTGAAGTCCATACAAGACAGATATGATTACAATAGGTACTCTTACTACAACAACGATCATACTCGGTGACAATAGACTTGATACCAAACAATTACTTTTCTTGCACACATGAAAAAAGATTACACTGATCGAGTATAAATAAACTTATTTCGCACTTTCTTCAATACATTAAACAGTACGCCTCTCAGGCTTATTGCAATTGCATTAAACTCGCGCCACACTGCGTTACCGTGCCTCTGCACTATCAACAAAACATTTACTATAGCGAGTCCGCTCCGCGACTGCATTTATGTCTTTACTTTGGCGAGTCCGCACCGCGACTGCTTCAGCAGCGCGATACTCACAGCTACTACTTCTGTGCCAAAGACAGTCTTTACTACAGGTTCAACATTGTCTCTGGCGCATTGCTAACTTACAACATAAGAATGTCCTTGCATTCATGCGGGTTTACACTAAATGATTCAATATAGAAAGTGACGTTACATAAGAAATATCTCTAGCATACAAGAAATGAAAAATACATGAACTAAACAAATTTAAGACAATATATACATTACTTTAAATCAAACTGTAAGATACACCAACAGGTGTACTCTTACAACGTTAGAAACTCAAGGACTAGCGACGAATTTCTTCCGAGCGTGCAACGACTTTGTGTTTCTCGGTTGAATCTCTCTGAAATCTGGAAGGTAAAAGAGATACTTGCGGGAATAAATCGACGAGGACGGTCCGTGAGTGGTGCAAGGGAAGCTCAATCGGAAGAGCAGTTGCCCGCGAAAGCAAAGATCCGAAGTTCGAGTCTCGGTCCGGCACACAGTTTAAATGTGCCTGAAAGTCTTAGGGATCAAATGTCCATTTCCTGCCCTTTATTGTAGCGTCTGAATTCTGTGAATCACTGTGATGCATGGTTATGCAGCTAAATGTATTTGCGTTGTGAGTGGGTGTGGAACGTATGGAAGCGTATAGTGGAAGTCTATTCTGCATATGGCATTCTTATTAGTAAGGCACCAACGGAGCCACAGATCTTAACTTCCCCCTCAATGAATTGGTTACTATCGACAGATTCAAATGCCTCCATCTCATGAGACATTGCGGAGGTGCTTGCACTCAGCTTGAAACGCTGACGTAAATCTGGTCAACTGGAATTCTTACTGAGAAAAAGTAAGGTTGGATAGATGTTTTCGTTTGAACGTAATATCTATGAGTTAAGAGCTTCAAAGCGAAGAAACAAAGGGTAATAAAGGAAACTTAAATTACGGAGTATCAGAAACAATTAATATAGAGGAATGTGACACGATGAAGGGCATGTAAATGTTACTAATGGGAGATCCAAAGGAGAAGAAATGGTAGGAAAAGGACGCCATACATGTCTTAACCGTGTAAACGCAACTTGTGGCATGTGATGGGCAATGCATATTTTATTCAGTTTTTCTCAGCAATTCTGCTGTAGCCTTAAGTATAGTAGTAACCGTTAGGTGGTAATACTCTCCCATTAACTTTATTTCTTTGGTAGCCGTGTGTGTATATATTCGTATCTTCTGTTAATCCATATCCCTCTTCCCTTCCTTTCCATCGCTTTATGATCTACTTTCTATCCAGTTCGGTTTCACTTTCATGCAGCACAATCCAGTGACGTCATAATTACTGAACTATGAGTCCTATAATAATATAATTTTACAGGTAACGCTGTGAAATGTGTGTTGCGAATTGAGTTGATAGTATAGCTATAATAAATTACAACATTATAGGAAATTAATTGCGAATGAAGTTGGTAGTGAAAAAGTAATGAAGTAGACCATCATGCGTATTGGAACAGATTTTCATGCATTTGTTTTTGACGTCATATCTTCTGAACTATGCGTCGTACTTTTATACAATTTCGAAGGTACATTCGGTGGTATACGTCAGAATGACTGAAAATCTGTCGCGAACAGAGGTAGTAGTTACGATGTAATAAAAAGAAACTTTATGCGTCATTAACCGGTTTTTTCGTGCAACCATTGTTACCTTTTTACGAATGTTCCTTGGTACCATTCACTCCATGTCTTGTGTTAAATGCTTAGAACCTGTAAATCCATTTGTTTTGTGGCTTGTTACCATTCAGAAGTCCGATATTTGCAATTTTTTCCAAATTCTTCAATGGGGGCTTTTATCAAAATCTTGCGGACGGTGAACTGCACAAAAACTAATTAGTCTAACTGGTCCAAATTTATCTCAAGACAGTGCTTTACCTTAATAAATGCCTTTTATTAAAGCTAATATTTTGCTCCAAACGCCGGGATCGACAAAAATTGTAAGCTAAACTCCGTCACTTTTCATAACGTTAACTGCCACTAATCCCTAATTCATTGTTTCAGAATTGCTTTGCGTTTAATATTTATCCACCATTACTCTTTTAAGTCAGTTTATCAGGGTATTATTACCGAAATTCTCTCTCTTTTTATCCGAACCTTAGACTTAGCAACATTTCGCGCAAGGCAGTACCGTTATCATTTACTTTATATGTGTGTATACTATTGGTAAAATGTCTTGCAAAAACAATTAGTAGTGTAAAAATAATACATTGTAACTTCATGTCGAATGCCATGCTTTTACTGCATGAACAGTGGAAAAGTAGCAAGCGATAAATTGCTTTCATCTTTTTGTTGGAGTTGTCAGCGAGAAAAGTTTTGTAAAGGTTTGAAATTATTTGTAAAGTTTGTTTCAAGTCAGTAAGTGCTCTCATTCTCAAATAGTAGATGAATCAAGTCTCGTTATTCATGCGTTGCGTGATGGGACAGCTTTCATTGCTAATGACATCATATTTCTTGACCTGTGTGTGTAGTTTGTAGTTGGTTCTTATAACCACAGCGATAGTTCTGTGACAGTAATATATATGTGTAACACGTGTGGTCGAATTTGGGGCAGTAGTTTAGGAGAAGATGTGGAACACACACATAAACATATACATAAATACATACGTCTAGATAAATACTCCGCTGATCACGTTTAAGTGCATTGGCAGAGGGTTCATCGAACAGCTTTTATCATGTTTCTCTACCTTTCCGTTCTCTAATAGCGCGTGGGAAAAAGATACACCTCAATCTTTCCGTCTTCGATCTGATTTCTCTTATTTTATTAAGATGTTGCATTCAACTTAGCCCCATCTTACGTGTTACAAACATTGAACCTTTTTAAAATAATTTTTTGTCAATTTTTTCAGCTGATTTCCACTGTTTCAATTTACATTTCTTAGAAAATGTAGGTCATAATTTATTATAGTCTCACATATTTTATCAATATCAAGATTTTATACCACAACTGCAATTGTAACAATTTCCCTAGGTTAGATTTAAACAAAAGTACTAATCTCCCTTGAAAGTTATATATCCACCAACTTAAGATCTTTGAAACTTAAACTTGTATTGTTTACCTCATGTTGGCATAAGAGCCGAAAACCCATTTGTAAAACCAAATCTTGCGTGTGTCATTCATAATGTACAAAAATTCTGTCAAGAACCGACAGAGCAGTCAGTGAATATCACATCATCATCCGCTGCTCCTGTTGTCTCCTAGACTTATAAAGACAAGGGACAGTAGGATTTCTAGGTAACGCCAGATACAGCTTCTGTTTTACTCGATGACTTTCCCTCAATTACTGAAAACTGTGTCCCTTCTGAGAGTAAATCACGAATCCAGTCATACAGCCGATACGATCTAATATATATAAAGCAGAGTGTCCGTATGTTTGTACGTGTTGCATACAAATCTACAATCTTTATGAAATTTTGTACACGTAGGCTTCAATCCATGAGGACGGTCGCCGAAAGTGTAAGATTCACATACGATATATAGTTTACGAGATATGACGTCATAAACAATGAGATGCACGAAAAACTGCTGCATTTTGCGACAATGTTGCTCATTTTCTCCTAAACCAGTGAACCGATTTCAACCAAATTTGGTACACACATTCCTTACCGTGAGGTAACAATTGCTCCATGGTTAAGAATCACATACGGCACATGGTTCAAAAGATATTACGTCATAACCAATAGAAATCGCAAAAAATGCCATATAATGTGGCGAGACTTTCGAAATACACTGTATGATAATGACAGTACTTAGCGACTTGCAACAAACTTTAAACATAATTTCAAACCTTTATAAAACTTTTTCTCGCTGGCAACCATAGTAAAATGATGAAAGGAAAAAAGTTTCTCGCTTACTATTTTTCCGCTGTTTATGGAGTAAAACTACGGCTCTCGGTATGACGCTACAATTTATAATTTGTACACTACAAATTGTAGCCGCAGTAAATTTTATACACAATATACACACATATAGTTTAATGTACCTTCTAAATTGTATCACATTCCGACACGAAGTTTATGAAATAAACAGTAACGTTACGCTGTTCATGGACTAAAACTACGGCTTTCGGTATGACGTTACAATTTATGATTTCTCCACTACAAATTTTACAGACAGTTTACACGCATATAGTTGAGAGTACCTTCTAAATTGTATCACAGTACGACACGTAGTTCATGAGATATTAGCACATAAGCAGTAACTTTCATGAAATACCGCCCGATCATGCACCAAGTTTTAATCTATTGCTTCTTTACTACTTAATTATATTCCCAAGAGATTTTACAGACATACTGCCCTTATACAAATGAATATATACCTGAAAAATGGCAGGAATAAATAAATAAATACCCGGGCAACGCCGGATTTTCAGCTAGTATTCCATAAGCACGAAATTTGATTAGAAGCCGCTTGTGAAGTAAAGCGTCAAAAGCCTTCCGGAAATCGAGAAATATGGAGTCAATTTGAGAATCCTTGTCTACAGCACTCCTACTCCCAAAAGATAGCCTGACTTCCTTACACGCATCACTGTGCGGTGTCAATGAACGAAGGAGATGTACTTGGTAGTTTGCCAGGGAGACAGGTAAATGGATTGCGGAAATGGAGAAATGGTCGAGCACGCAAAGGCTCTTGGCAGTTTCTAAGGATGCAAAGTCGACCGCTTCTCCGAGAAAAAATTTCTCCGCTCGGGTTGGTGAGAAAACCGGTACGTGTGGCGTGCAGGGGGGGTGGGAGGGGGGGGGGAATGAACGCGTGCTGCTGCGTCCTACGGAAGACCGCGGTCAAGGTCACTGCGAGCAGCCAGGGGTCACCCACCGCCGCCGGCCAGCCAAGCGCTGCTGCGGGCGACGCCCGCTGCTGCAGTTGGAACCAACAGGGGCGCCGAAGCCGCAGTGCTCGTGCTTCCCCACAGTCGGCAAGACTCACCGCTACCAGTACCTCTGAAGATGTCCGGCGCAGCTCCGGACGAAACGTCAGGAACGGATATGTTTCGTGGACCACGACCACATAACCCGAAAGATACAACAACTATTACTTCAGCCGGTCGTGAAAGCCTTCACTGCATGACTTCCCCACAGATGTTTTCGGAGTCTTCAGCACCAACATAATCTGGCGAAAGAAAATGGCATAAATAAAATAAAGAAAAATTGAGGACAAATTCAAATTTGTTAACAATACATATTTTGATTTTATCCACTAGATTTTTTTTAAATAAAAAAAGCCTACGACTGCGAGATAAATGGATTTGTTTATAAATACCAATACTGCTACCAGTCACGATTTTTTATTTATTTAACACGACACGTTTCGAGAATAATTCCCATCTTCAAGTGCGTTTTTTGTGCTGTTTCATATTTTTTATGATGTTTTGAGTGTGTGAGTGCCTACTTCATTCTGCTGTCGTTGCTGTAATGTATAAATACGCTCGGTTTTACTTTATGGTTATCTTTATATGGAGTTAATGGCGGATTTTTTTTAAAGCTTTTTACTTACAGTGTTTGTCTGGTCCATCTGTGGCAGCTCTCACACATGCCAAACGTCACACACAATATTTTTGCACACAAGTACATCAGTTGACACAAACAGACATAGAAATAAACAGTTACAAAGATGTTCTATGCTTAAGTTTACCAAAGAAAATTTTTTACAAAGCATGCTACAAAGGAATCCTAATCTGGATTTTATCAAAACAATATTCCCATAGAGTATGTTGCGTTTTTATAGAGGATTTCTTACCTTTGTTCATTGTCCTAATTTATACATACTTACAATGGTACTACATTTACACTTATTAAATTTTTATTTCAGTATGCCATCGAAACATCGAAAAAAATTAACAGATTCACTTTCCACTTTTTCGTTTAATATTTTGTCTTCATATTCTCTATAATGTTAATACACGTCCTTTTCTTCAAAGAGGTCCATTTTATGTTCTTTGTCTAGTCGGTGGAGTACTTTGACATTCTGTTCCATTTCTTTAAATGGGTGCCTGTGTTTTTTATGTGTAATGCTATTGCTGATGTTGTGTATTTATTGTTTGTGTACAAAAGTAACATAGCCTCTATAAAAACGCAGCATACTCTATGGGAATATTCTTTTGATAAAATCCAGTGACAACTGATGAACTTGTGTGCAAAAATTTTGTGTGTGATGTTTGACATGTGTGAGAGCTGCCACTGATGGAGCAGACGAAAACTGTAAGTAAAAAGCTTTTCAAAAAATTTCGCCATTAACTCCATATAAAGGTAACCATAAAGTAAAATCGGGCGTATTTATACATTACAGCAACGACAGCAGAATGAAGCAGGCACTCACACATTCAAAACATCATAAATAATATGAAACAGCACAAAAAACGCACTTGAAGATGGGAATTATTTCTCGAAACGTGTCGTGCTAAATAAATAAAAAATCGTGACTGGTAGAAGTATTGTTATTTATAAACAAACCCGCTTAATACAAGCAGGGCCTAGCGGGCACGCTGTTCCAGTAGTGCCCCACGAGTTTGGAGTGCGTTTGGTGAAGGTGGAGGGGAGCAGTGCTCTTTCGCCGCATGAAGTCGTGTCTGATGCAACCACCTTGGCGTAGAGGACACCGTTCTAGTACCTCTACGTCGAGGTGCGCGTCCGGGCGTCTTGTCGTCGTCGGTTTTCGATGTGTTTGCCCTGTGGGCCTATTTATGCATTTGTGTTCGGCGTTGTTTCGCCCGTTGACTTTCGCAAGATGTTCGTGACCCGTAATAATAGCATTCAATGCATCTTTGATCGAAAAACGCCTCGCCCGACGGCATTTGAGATCCATGAATGGTTGTTTGAGTATCTGAAAATACCTGAAGGTACACTCGACACCTCCCAACTGGATTTCGTGCTGTATTCCATCTTTGTAAAATTTGTCGCCAATGAAAGTGAGTATTTCATGAGCAAGTTAGTCGCTAACCACCGCTTCCGACACTTAGGCGGAACGATTAGTAATGTCCAAGTCGTGTCGTCTGGCTTCGGGGTGCGTGACGTGTACGGGTTCTTAACGTCCCGCCGGAATGCCCCAACGAGGTCATTACTAATGCGCTCTCGTGGTACGGCACTGTCACCCCGCGGTTGCAGGGACATTTCACCCGGAAATGCTCCGTGGAACGCTATAAAGGACAGGATGACGTTGCCCAGAGTGCTGGATCTGAGCACGAGTCCCAGCTATCGTGTGTAGGAGGGAATGTGCTTTTTCAGATCAACTCGTGCACGACGCACTCCGCTGTTTACCAGGTATCGGTGAGGCTATTCCACTGCACTTCGGTTGAGCTGACTCTGCAATTACAATTACTCCTAATGTGAAAAAAAGGTAATAGTTGGCCGCGCAAGAATAACGGCACTTATTTGCTAGAACTACACCTCGTCGCCACTAAAATTGCTACACCACGAAGATGACGTGCTACAGACGCGAAATTTAATCGGCAGAAAGAAGATGCTATGATATTCAAATGATTAGCTTTTCAGAGCATTCACACAAGGTTGGCGCCGGTGGTGACACCTACAACGTGCTGACACGAGGAAAGTTTCCAACCAATTTCTCATACACAAACAGCAGTTGACCGGCGTTGCCTGGTGACACGTCGTTGTGACGCCTCGTGTAACGGGAGAAATGCCTACCATCACGTTTCCGACTTTGATAAAGGTCGGATTGTAGCCTATCGCGACTATGGTTTATCGTATCGCGACGTTGCTGCTCGCGTTAGTGGCGATCCAATGACTGTTAGCAGAATATGGAAAAGATGTGTTCAGGAGAGCAATACGGAACGCCATGCTGGTTCCCAACGGCCTCGCATCACTAGCAGTCGAGATGACAGGATTCTCATCCGCATGGCTGTAACGGATCGTTCAGACACGTCTCGATCCCTGAGTCAACAGATAGGGACGTTTGCAAGACAACAACCATCTGCACGAACACTTCGACGACGTTTCCAGCAACATGGACTATCAGCTCGGAGACCATGGCTGCAGTTACCTTTGACGCTGCATCACAGACAGGAGCGCCTGTGATGGTGTACACAACGACGAACCTGGGTGCACGAATGGCAAAACGTCATTTTTCGGATGAATCCAGGTTCTGTTTACAGCATCATGATGGTCGTATCCGTGTTTGGCGACATCGTGGTGAACGCACATTGGAAGCGTGTATTCGTCATCGCCATACTGGCGTATCACTCGGCGTGATGGTATTGGGTGCCATTGGTTACACGTTCTGATCATCTCTTGTACACATAGACGGCACTTTTAACAGTGGCCGCTACATTTCACATGTGTTACGACCCGTGGCTCTACCCTTCATTCGATCGCTGCGAAACCCTATATTTCAGCAGGATAATGCACGACCGCATGTTGCAGGTCCTGTACGGGCCTTTCTGGATACCAAAAATGTTCGACTGCAGCCCTGGCCAGCACATTCTCCAGATCTCTCGCCAATTGAAAACGTCTGGTCAAAACTGGCCGAGCAGCTGGCCCGTTAAAATACGCCAGTCACTACTCTGGATGAACTGTAGTATCGTGTTGAAGCTGCATGGGCATCTGTACCTGTACTCGCCATCCAAGCTCTGTTTGACTCAATGCCCAGGCGTTTCAAGGCCGTTATTACGGCCAGAGGTGGTTGTTCTGAGTACTGATTTCTCAGGATCTATGCACCCAAATTGCGTGAAAGTGTAATCACATGTCATTTCTCGTATAATATATTTATACCCGTTTATCATCTGCATTTCTTCTTGGTCTAGCAATTTTAATGGCCAGTAGTGCAAAATTTACTTCTTATGGCGATGACGCAGTGTACTTTACAATTAGTTAATTCGTTTCTTACGCCTTCACGCTGAAATTGCGGGGCGGATATGAATGAAATTTGAAACAAAGGTACCGTTTACTCTGATTAATACAGGCGCTAACTGTCGTAAACCTCCGCATGGTGCCTGGCGGAGGGTACCTTACAACGGGTTAATATGTTTGCTACTCCTTTAAGCTGAAAGGGATGGAGAGATTTGAAAGAAATTTGTGAATGGAGATAGATGACACCCTGCATTAATACGTGGCTACCTTTCGTCAGGGCCGGCCACAGGGATTTTGCCACCCCGTGCAAAAATGTCAAGCGCCGCCCCCCCTCCATTTTTCGACTTCGTCAGCTTTATTCGTATGTCACGTCTTATTTTCACGTATTACACTGATGCGTCTCTTTGTCGTGAATATGTTTTAAGATCAAAGCAGAGTCACTGTTATCTTTACATTTTAAACCATAACTCCAAAATTATTATGTCAACCAAAATTAATTTAGGTCAGCGGCAGAGCATAAAACTAATATCTGTTCACTTTTACTAGTTCCTTGAGTAGAGTAGAGGTGGAGCATTTTACCGACAAACTGCTGTGTAAATCACAAGTTACGCGAAAGCACTTGGTACAAAGGCGTTTATCTACACAAACGGCACATACTAGTCGCAGCGCGTAATTAAACACAGAAGCAAAAGAAAATAATTATATTTTACTTATTTCACGATACCGTTAAGGGTGCGAGCTAACAACCAATGGTGATCTTAGATAACGACATCTTTTTGAGCAAAAGTAACGGAATACAATATATGTCAAGGGGAACGTAATATACAGTTTTACAGTTTTCAATTACTATAAATTAGTTCAAATGTTTGTATAGTCTATGGGACTTAACTACGGGGTCATCAGTCCCTAAACTTACAAACTACTTTTGAACTAACTAAGGACGGCACAAATAGAAATTAGTATAAGAGTTTTCCGGCCGTAGTATATAGCAGCAATCTGTTCCTTTGTGTTTATGGTTATATCGCACCTGTTTTCTTAAATTACAGCCGGGCCTGGTGGCCGAGGGGACTGAGGCGCTCCAGTCACGGTCTGCACGGCCACTACGGTCGGGGGTTCAAATCCCCCCCCCCCCCTAGAGCATGGATATTTGTGCCGTCCTTAGTATAAGGTAGTTCATAAGTAGTTCGTATGTTTAGGGACTGATGACACCGTAGTTAAGTCCCATAAGCTATACAAACATTTGAACTTAAATTACTCTTAGTTGAACGCGGAAGCGCTCGAACAGTGCCGAACATATTGGCTAAACCTTCTACGTAGTAACCTTGCATCTTTAATTTACTCGTAGGATGATGCATATCACTGTTGTCTGTATCAATGTGTATCAATCTATGAATAATTTTTATTTCCAACTTTTTGTGTCCCAACTTCGTCGCCGCTTTTGTGTCCCAGCCTCGTCGTAGGTGTCGGTGGCCGAGTGGAATGAGACCGACACGCTGGTGCAGGTACGGAGGGGAGCAGCCAGAAACTATAAACACTCGAGTAAATTAGAAAGAGATATATATTGCACAGAATGTAACAATACTTAACTTTTACATAGTACTGCAGAATGTTGATACATAGTTGTTAGAGGCCTGCCTAGTGCCTGTACAATAGCAAAGTCTTCACTGGTGCCTATCTGATTACGAAGGTCCTAACTCGTTGCTATCTCAGTCCGAAGTGCCCGAAGTCCTTCAGTGGTGGCCACGAGCGGCGTTCCAGCAGAGGGCGCTCGTGGCTGTCGTCGTGAGAACGCCGCGCCGTGCGTGCATGGCGGCGCGCGGCGAAAGTAAGTGGCGCGCACTTTGTACTTGTGCGACACCACACCCCTCCCCCCCAAACCGCCGCGCCGTCGTGGCGTAGGGCTGAGGGCCACGGCGACGGCACTGGGAGGAGGGCCTGGGCGAGGGCGTTACTGGTGGGACGGGCGTCGTAGCTGAGGCCGGGATCGAGACGCCGTCCGCGCCCCGGCATCCGCCTTGCGATCCTCCAGGGAACCCGCCGAAACCTGGGGAAGGGCGCCCGCCCCCGCCCAGAGGGAGCAGGTCATCTTCTTCTGAGGTGCGTGGCCCAAGCTGGGGGGGCCCGCACGGTCCCGGAGTACCTCTCGGTGACGCTGTCATCTGCAGCGGCGACAGCGGCGGCGACGACTGCGTCGGATGTACGTCGACGTCCATAGGGATCTCGTAGTCCGGGGACGAACGATGTGGCTGTGCTCCCTGGCGGTGAACTGGGTCTGGAATCAAGAAACCGGAGACAGGATCGCGCGGCCTGTGCAGGTGCAATTGGTTTGCGTGGCGCCGCAGCTCCGACCCTGTGGAAGAACGTACAACAAACATATTGCTACCGAGCACGCGCTGAATGGTGCCCGGCAACCATGTCTTCTTGTTTCCAGCAAACACCCTGTACAGCACCGGCGTAGAAACCTGAAAACGCGTAGCGCCATACGAACCGACTCGGTGCGTGGGAGGCTGCAGCAGGTGAAGGAGATTGCGGTGACGGCGGCCGTGTAGCAGCTCGGCAGGAGACGGGCCGTCACGTGGCATGCACCGATACGTAGACAGGAAAATTTGAAGAGCTTGCTGCCTGGAGTGCTGACCTTTCATCTTCTCCATGTGAGACTTGAATGTTCGAACGCAACGTTCTGCTTCACCATTGGACTGAGGGTGAAAAGGTGCGGTGGTGATATGCTGAATGCCATTCGCACGACAAAACTGTTGAAATTCCGCACTAACAAACTGAGGTCCATTGTCACTGACGATAGTTTCAGGCAAGCCTTCGATGCAAAACACTGATGTTAAGGCACTGATTGTACTAGAAGCTGTCGTTGAGTTCATGGCAATCACAAAAGGAAACTTGCTGAAAGCGTCTACAACAATTAACCTGCGCGTATTCCAGAAAGGTCCGGCAATGTCAATGTGTAAACGTTGCCATGGTCCCTTGGGGCGTGGCCGGTCTGAGAAACGTTGCGGAGGAGCCGCCTGATGCTCCGCACAAACTGTACACTGTGGTGTCATGCTCTCTATCTGAGCGTTCATACCAACCCAGGTACAATGACGTCTGGCCAGTTGCTTTGTCCTAACAATGCCCCAATGTCCTTGATGCAGGAGGCGTAACACTTCTCGTTGCAGGGAACGAGGAACAATCACTCTTGCTTGGTCGTTGTCGGTATGCAACAACAGTACACCCTGACTTAAAGATAATGCATGACGTTGTGCAAAATAACGTCGAACCAGAGGCCGATCAATGTCTTTGGCTCTGGCAGGCCACCCTGAGCGAACAAAACGTGCTACCACACTTAAGTCTGCATCCGCAGCTGTTTCCTGTGCAACCCGACGAGAGTTCAAAGGAAAGTCTGCGACAGCGGAAGCATCTCTGGAGTCTATCTGACAACTTGCCATTTCTGAAGAATCAAATGATACATCCTGGCCAACCGGAAGTCGGGAAAGTGTGTCCGCGTTGGCATGTTTAGTGGTAGGTCGGTACAAAATCTCATACTGATAATTGGACAATATCAAGGACCATCTCTGAAGCTTTTGTGCCGTACGTGGCGGAATTGGCTTTGTGGGTGAGAACAACGACGTGAGAGGCTTGTGGTCTGTCAACAAATAGAATTTTCTGCCATAGAGAAAATGATGAAACTTTGCGACGCCGTAAATGATTGCTAAGGCCTCCTTTTCTATCTGACTGTAATTCTGTTGCGTCGGCGTCAGGAGCTTGGATGCAAAGGCAATAGGACGATCGTGACATCCAATACGATGTGAGATTACAGCGCCCAGACCATACGACAAGGCGTCAACTGCTAACACTACAGGCTTCTGTGGGTCAAATGGAATCAAACATGCATCACTGAGTAGTGCAGACTTTAGTTTGTCAAAGGCAACCTGACAATCTTTAGACCATACAAAAGGAACATTCTTCCTACGTAAGTGATGCAGAGGAGCTGCAGTCTGAGAGGCATTGGGAATAAATCGGAAATAATAGTTCAGCTTTCCCATTACTGCTTGCAATTCGTGCACATTCTTAGGAGGAGGCAAGTCTTTGATTGCTCGAAGATGTGACTGTAAGGGATGAATTCCTTGGGCATTAATCACATGGCCTAGGTACTCTATTTCAGTTTGAAAAAACGAACACTTTGCTTTATTGCAACGTAGACCTGCTGCAGTCAAAACTTTGAAAAGGCACTCCAGGTTTGCTAAATGTTCTTCAACTGTACGTCCGGATACCACAATATCATCTAAATAGTTCGAACAACACGGTACAGAAACTGTCAGCTGTTCCAAAAAACGCTGAAAAATAGCGGGAGCGGAAGAACTGCCAAAGGGTAGGCGTTGAAATTGAAAAAGGCCCATGTGAGTATTAATGACGAAAAATTTTTTTGACTCGTCATCAAGCGGAATTTGTAAGTATGCCTCTGCTAAATCAATCTTGGAAAAGAAACGAGACTGTCCTAATTTGTCCATCAGTTCATCAGGTCTGGGCAGGGGATACGTGTCTACAATTGTTTGACTGTTCACTGTTGATTTGAAGTTCGCACAGAGACGAATTTTTCCTGACGGCTTGGGTATAATTACTATAGGCGAGGCCCACTGACTCACAGAAACAGGAGAAATCACCCCACTATCTTGCCAACGTTTAAGTTCTTCGGCAACTGTATCACGCAAGGCGATAGGCACTGGTCTAGCTTTACGAAATTTTGGAACTGCAGATTCTTGCCACAAAGTCTTTTGCACAACCTAGTTCCGGCGAAAACAAGTCACTGTATTTTTCACACAATGCATTGATTTTATCCTGAGGCACTATTGACGAAATTTGAAGCACATCTCTTTGAATTGATAAACCAAAACAGTCAAAAGCATCTAGTCCAAAAATGTTCTGTGTCGATTTGGCCTGAAGAACTACAAAAGCAACTGTTTTTGTTACACCTTGAAAAGAGGCGGGCAGGCTACACGTTCCTAGCACGGGAATATTTTGACCGGTATAAGCTGTTAGCACTTGTTGACACAGCGATAATTTTGGCGAACCCAGAAGTTCATAAGTATCTCTATTTATTAAGGTAACGGCGGAACAAGTGTCAAGCTGAAATTGCACAGACTTATTTTCGATCGAAAGAGTCACAAAACAGTTTGTGCTTCTGGCGCACGACAGGTGCGCGAATGTGGGCAACGTCTGATACGGTTTGTTTACTGCGCTTGCGCGGGCCGCGTAGTGAAGGAAGCGGCGCAGACTCGGCACGCAGCGGATTAACAACACTGTCACGAGATGACACTACCGCCGGATCGGCGTCCGCGCAATGCGAGGCTACTACAGAGTCACTAACTACTGCACTACACTTTTGAGTAGCTACTTGATGTCTACTGTCACTAGCTACACAGTACTGGGCACTATTACAAGGAGCAGTTGCAGAAGGCACTATTTTCACTACAGGATTGCACTGTACATAATCATTTTGCTTGTCCCGAACCCTTTTCCGTTGCACTGTTTTACGCGCTCGTCGGCGCTTGCTACGTGGTGCACTATATAGTTTTGCCATAGGCGCAGAACTACTTTCTTGAAAGTGAGATCCAAGGAAAGCACTGTTCAATTCCACAGCCCGTATAACATTTACAGAATGAACTGTTCTCGCACTTTGCGAAGCACTGTTTCTAACGTTACTGTTCTTTGAGTGTTTAATTTGCATACACACAGACTGCACATGTCCTGATTTGCCACATTGATAACAGGTTGCGTTGCGACTAGGGCAATGAGCACGCTTGTGGCGAGACACACACTGGGGGCAAGATTTACGTACATTTTTCTGAAATGAGCGTTGGCGCCCGTTATGCAAATTACTGTGTCTAACACTACGGGGCGACCTTTGCGTCGCACTTTTACTCTGGCTACTGTTCACTGTCTGTTCAGCACGGCCGGTAGAAAAATAAGAATCACTAGTGCTATACTGAGAACTACGGCTTGGAAAGCGTCCGTTGCGGCGCACTGAATTTACACTGTGGCTTTGCATTTCTACATCTGCTAAGTCAAAAGTATCATGCGCTTCTATAAGCTGCAGTACACTGTCTAATGAGGGATCAGACTGTTTCAGAATTGCTGCTCTAATTCTGGGGTCCTGAATATTCTGCGTAATCGCATCTCTTAACATCACATCACTATAAGAAAGTCCACAAGAGCAAGTAAATTTACATTGGCGGGTTAAGCCCTTCAATTCCGTAATCCACTCTTGGTGTGACTGCTGCGGTAATTTTTTAAGTCTGAAAAATCGGTATCGTGCAGCGGCTACAAGAACTTTTCTCTCATAATGAGCATTTAGTGCCTCTACTATTTGTTCAAAGTCTACATCACGAGGAGATGCTTGCGGAAAAAGTTTTTGCAATAATACGAAGGTTTTGGGGCCCACCACAGATAATAGCAGATGCTTCACTTTCTGACCTGTAATTTGATGAGCCGCGACGAGTTCTTGAAACTGTGCGAAGTAGTCGCTCCATTCTTCCTCACGTTCGTTGTACTGGCGGAACGTCGGAAGCGGTGCGGCGGCAGGTGTGGGCTGCTGATGCGACGGCTGTTGTTGAGTTGTCGTCAAGTGCGCCACTGCCTGGAGAATTTGTGATATTTGCGCCGTCTGTAACTGAATAATTTCCATTAAGTTTGGGTTCGGAGTAGTGGCCATGCTGACCGATTAGGCGCCGCGCATACAAGTAAATTATAACAAAACACAAATGCAATATGAAAGAGGACGCTCTGCAACAAAAAAGTCCACAAAACACGTAACTGAAAATGTTCCCCCAAAAATCTTATAATAAGGGTGGGTGGGCGGGAGCAATTTCTGCGTGCTCCGACTGCTGCTGTCTGGCTGCTGCAAGTGGGCTGGTCCAAGGTTCTATCACTCCTCGTCGCCACTTTTGTGTCCCAACTTCGTCGCCGCTTTTGTGTCCCAGCCTCGTCGTAGGTGTCGGTGGCCGAGTGGAATGAGACCGACACGCTGGTGCAGGTACGGAGGGGAGCAGCCAGAAACTATAAACACTCGAGTAAATTAGAAAGAGATATATATTGCACAGAATGTAACAATACTTAACTTTTACATAGTACTGCAGAATGTTGATACATAGTTGTTAGAGGCCTGCCTGGTGCCTGTACAATAGCAAAGTCTTCACTGGTGCCTATCTGATTACGAAGGTCCTAACTCGTTGCTATCTCAGTCCGAAGTGCCCGAAGTCCTTCAGTGGTGGCCACGAGCGGCGTTCCAGCAGAGGGCGCTCGTGGCTGTCGTCGTGAGAACGCCGCGCCGTGCGTGCATGGCGGCGCGCGGCGAAAGTAAGTGGCGCGCACTTTGTACTTGTGCGACACCACACAACTTTTTTCACATTTCAACATTTATGCAAGACACTTCCACTTTTCATTATCTTGTTTAATTTAACCTATCGGAACTACATAAAAATCCTGGAATTTGCCACCCCCAAAAATCTGCCGCGACGGCACGGTTCGCCCCCCCCCCCCCCAGAACCGCCGCTACCTTTCGTAAGCCATCGTACGGTGCGTGGTGGAGGGTACATTGTAATGGGTTAACGTTTATTTCTCTTCACGCTGAAACGGCTGCACATAATTGAATTAATATGTAGGCCTAAGCCAAGCTGTAAAAAGAATGTCAGAAAAAAAATTGGACCTCGCAAAAAAAAAAAAAAAAAAAAAAAAAAAGTAAAATAAAATAAAAAGTAAAAAAATGTGTGCAGGAAAGAAGTCGTACATGAAAGGCATTAAATTCAGAACTTAGCATGCAACATTCACTTTATTTCAAAGTGCATGCTACCAAAGAGACTTTATTTAGTCGTTATCTAACAAAACCAGTCGTTCAAAGTTATTAAACACATTCTGTCGTAAAATCATCTCTGAAGTATGGTGTGTGTAAAATATGCGAGACAATAGAGGGGGAATACGGGAAGTGAAATATCTCATTTTAACATTATTCCGTAATTGTTTTCGAATGCTACTCTTAGTTACCGAAAATGTATGCTGACGTACCATTCATAAACCAGAAAATACAATGATTGTAACGTATTTTAACTGTATGTGGTAATTATTTAGAACAGCAACATATGCCTTACTTTGGAATGTAAGTGAATGTATCACATCTCCAAATATCGATCTAATCCCTACTTTCAAGTTGCTTGCCTTTTGCAGTCAAATGTAAGCAAATAAATTTACTATGCTGAAATATTTTCTGCGTCAGGGAAGTATATTTAATGGCCTTAAGAGCACGTTAAAAAGAAGTGTTCCGTAGTCTTTAAATGCGCGCGTCCAACATGGGATTCAAAATGGCGGATTGTTCTGCTTGTACTATACAGTGCTGTATGTCAATGTAGTCACGCAGGAAGCAGTTGCACTCCATTTTTCTCGTGCTCGTTCGAGCGTGCTACACTCGAAACGCCAGACAGTCAACTCTGAAAAAGGGGATAAATCTACTCCATTTTCTCTGATACGCTATGAGTGTAACAGGGAATTGTATCTATGTTTTATAGATCTAGAAAAGGCTTATGACCGTGTTGCTTGGGGAAGCTGTTCACAGTTCCACAAGATTAAGGTATAAGAGGCAAACTTCTGCTTGCAATTACAGGTCTTTTCGTAGACTTTCAGGCAGCACTTAGACGGCAAATTAAGTTCACGGTTCAGGGTTGTTTCAGGGGTAAGAGAATAAAATGTTCAAATGCTTGTTAAGCTTAAGGAACTTAACTGCGTGGTCATCAGTTCCTAAGCTTACAAACTACTTATGAACTACCTTATACTAAAGACGACACAAACATCCATGCCCAAGGGGGCATTCGAACCCCCGAACGTAGCGGCCGTGCAGACTATGACTGGCGCGCCGCAGACCGCTCGGCCATTGCGGCCGGCTCAGGGGTAAGAGAAGGCTGTAACCTGTCACCACTGTAGTTCATACTATTCATGGATCATATGCTGAGAATAGTAGACAGGCAAGGCGGGATTAAAATAGGTGAAAACCAAGTAAGTAGTCTAGCATATGCAGATGACTTAGTTGTGATGGCAGACTCGATTGAAAGGTTGCAATGTAATATTTCAGATCTCGATCAGAGATGTAAGGGTTATGATATGAGGATCAGCATCTCGAAAACCGAATTAATGTCTGTGGGAAAGAGATTTAGACAGACTGAATGCCAAATAAAAAGAATTAAGAACAAAGTTAGTGTACATACACTCCATTTCCATCACGTTGCTCCTCTTCCACTTTCAAATTAATGCGAGCCTAATCATTTTATTTCTTGTGCAATTGTTTTCGAAGTATAATTGGTTAAATTATAAAAAGTGTAAAAATAAGTCATAGAGTAATAAATTCAATAGGCTTTATTTAAAAAAAAAAAAAAAAAAAAAAAAAAAATTAGCCCCCCTCCCCCAGAACCAAGCGCCACTGACGCCATCTGCTCTATACAAATGGAAACGAAACTTTTCAGACCAGGCAACAAGTTTTCGGTCAACACTTCAATGTCAGTGTTGACGGGTCCTGGAGACGCTTAAAGGCTTTGTGACATGCAGCCAGCAAGGTCACATGAGAGGGCTTTCGGCTCTGATTGCCCGTATCGATGATGTTTCGTTGAATGGTTGACACGCCGACACTTGCAGTTGGTCCAGCATTCAAATCCGCGACAATTTCCGAAAGGGCTACTCTTCTGTCACGTTGAACGATTCTGTTTTGCGGGATCAATTTCTGGCTATGCACTCGTGAAATAGTCGAACGCGAAAATCCCCACCTCTCCACTACTTCGGAGACGTTGAGTCCCATCTCTCGTGCGCCGACTATAACACCAGGTTCAGACTCACTTAAATTGTGATAACCTACTTCTGTAGCAGCAGTAACCGATGTAACTGCTGCGCCAGACACCTGTTGTCTTGAATAAAACCTTCATTCTGCAGCGTAGTGTGCGCTGATATGAACTTCCTGGCAGATTAAAATTGGGTGCTGGAACCGGGACTCGAACCGGGGGCCGGCCGCGGTGGCCGAGGGGATTGAGGCGCTCCAGTCACGGTCCGCACGGCCACTACGGTCTGGGGTTCGAATCCCCCCTCGGGCATGGATATTTGTGCCGTCCTTAGTTGTAAGTAGTTCATAAGTAGTTTGTAAGTTTAGGGACTGATGACCCCGTAGTTAAGTCCCATAGACTCTACAAACATTTGAACATTCGAACCTGGGATCTTTGCCTTTCGCGGGCAAGCGCTCTACCGACTGAGCTAACCCGACACGATTCACGATCCCGCCTCACAACTTCACTTCTGCCAGAAGGAGGCGAGGTTCTGGCAGAAGTGAAGTTGTGGGTCCACTTAACTACAGGTGCTTCGGCATTCAGCAAATCCCTAAAATACTTAGACATTTCCTCGCACACCACTTTCTCGTCAATCTTTATTGTGCCATCTCGTCCTATTACGAATGGTTCTCTTGTTTCGAAGCCCTTAATTCTGCTCTTCATTTCTCTGAAAAAGACTTGTGATTTGTGTTTCTTGAAGGCTGTGTTTACTTCTTCAAGTTTCTCATTCCATCCACTTCTCTTGGCATTTCTGATCGTCTTGCTAAGAATTTTTCTCACATTCTAAAATTTGACCAGTCTGCGTCCTTTTTGCTGGATAGCCATTTCATCCATACTTTCCTCCTGGTCTCGACTGCATTCTCGCATTCCTCTGTCCACCACTCACGCTTCCTTTTCTGGTTGTTATCAGCCAGTCGAACTGCCTCTTCTTCCATCATATCACTCACTCTCTTCCAATCACTCTGAACTACTATTCTCTTCGCAGACGCTTCTCTCTCTCTCTGTGTGTATGTCTGATATTTTTTTCTTTTTCTTTTCTGAAGGTCTAGGTCGATTCTTTGAGTATTTATGGTCCTACATTTCTTCGCTGTGTTGGTTATCCATCTGCATTTTATTATTTACATTCCACTTTAAGTTTTAATTTAACATTATTGATATATGAATAAAAGCATCTCTTCAAATATTTTACTTCTTTATTTGCTTACGTACTGATCATTTTGTTCGATACATATCATAATGGGAAAAAGAATTACTTTAGATTGTCAACACACGAAATGTATCATATCCATAATCATTTTACTAATACAAAGAGGCTTGCTATGAAGGTAATCATACTCCACCTACTCTACTTACTTTACCTATAACAGGTATTGAACAGACAACCATAAATTCTGCAGAAGATAATAAGTTTTATGTGTCACCAACAAAATCAGTTCTTGTGGAATGTCGGATTTAAATTACGAGGGTTGGAACTTAAAACTGGTTTTAGGAGTTCAAACACCTTCCGAAAATTTAACAAAGCTAATAACAAGGGACAAGGATTGTCTAAAAGTGGATTGCAATATAATCTTTATGTCAAAATTATCGCCTTTTCAAACTGTAACGAACGGCTAATGTATGAGATGTGGTGATCCGATGTTGTTTTTTTTTTTTTTTTTCTTTTCCCCTAATCATCTTTTAGTAATCCGTCTGTTATTTTATTATTATTGACTGCTTTCTCTCTACCAGGGTTATCCTGTTTGTTCAACAGTTCATTATTGATGTTCATCATATCACGATCTGCAACTATTTCTTTATGTTTCAGGTTAAGTTTGAGGAAAGAGGCAAAGAAACGACTTGCCTTGTGTGTAACCAGCTTGGCAACAGCTGCAGGAAGTAGAAACCATCCGAATTCATCAGTCGCGAACAGACTTTTCTGCCTTCATTATTTCGAAAATAATCGGCATTACTGTAAACAAATTTCTCCCACTGCGATGCAAGATAGTGCACCTCTTCGTCCGAAGCAAATTGACAGCCGTGGATGTCTACTTTGACGTGTGTTATTAAAAGATCCACGTAATTTTTTACGATATTTATTCGTTGAAAACCATTCCAAAATCAAATCTTGGCTGCGCCTATGTCACAACCGATGCAAAAGCGTTACATGTTGCACCTTGCGATGTGTCGATCGTGAGATTTACTCAGACACCACACTTAATGTACATCATTAAGTAATTTCTTGTTTAGAGTTGTCAGCACAAATGTTTTTCCTAATGACGGAACCAATTTGGCCGTTTCCGTAACGAAAAAAAAATGTTTGTAAAGCTTATGGGACTTAACTACGGGGTCATCAGTCCCTAAACTTACAAACTACGTATGAACTACTTACGAACTAAGGACGGCACAAATAACCATGCCCGAGGGGGATTCGAACCCCCGACCGTAGTGGCCGTGCAGACCGTGACTGGAGCGCCTCAGTCCCCTCGGCCAAGCGGCCGGCCTTTCCGTAACGTTTCTGCAACTTATGTTTTTAGACTTTAATCTTCCGAAGATCCAGTTAATATACTAAATCATATCAATACTTCCACTTCATGTTATACATAACTTCTTCACACACATCTTAAATTCATTTCCAAGTTTTATTCCATCTAAATACATCTTTTAAGTATGGAATATTAAACGTCTGTACATTATAACAACCACTGTGAAAGTATAACAAGACAGCTTACTACTACAGAACATGAAGTTTTTAACAATACATTGTTTTGTTTTTAAGCCGCCATGAAGCTTCTAGGTATAAGTTCTTCTGTTGCATCTTAGATGTAGCAGCTCAAACACTTTGCGTTTGCCGGGAACCTGCAAAAACATAGTTCCATAGGCAGTTTCTAGCATTAAACAACTTAATAACCAATAAATAAATAATTTGACTATGTTGATTCGAGCTCTGTCCTTCTTAGTAGTCACCAGCACTGTGTAGATCCCGTCGCCAGCGATGTAAAAGGCGTAGTACACCGTTAGCAGCGCCTCTTCCATTGGTGGTGCGAATGGAGCTGTCTACTGCCTGTCGAATCCCTGGGACAGGTTTGAAGCGAATGCCACGAAGTGGTTCCTGTATATGGCGTCGATCACTGTCTACTGATGCGGCAACATTATGCACTTCTTCAAAGTCGCTAGAACGACCAGCCCGGCGCAGTTTGCCGACCTTCGTCGAAGGCTTTTACCCATCGTGCCAGTGTTCTGTACTGCTATGCCGATCCCCCGCACGCCTCTTGAAGACCTTGATGACACTCAGGGGCGGATCCAGGACGGCCTGTTGGAGGAGGGGGGGGGCGGTGAACGAATTCTCATCGTGAACTAAACTCTGGCTCAGTAAAAATACTCGTACCGGTCCAATCAAACGACAAAAGTCGCACAGTTTTAAAGACTCAGTGCAGTGATAGCTTCGCATTCTAAACAGAAAGAAAAGACCAAAAAAAGAGCTCCTGGGGGGGGGGGGGGCGGGGGCAAACGACTCTTCGCCCCCTCCCCCTCCCCCCTTGGATCCGTCTATGAATTGACACTTTCGTGCTGTACGACCTCTGGCACATTCGATCTTGATCCAACTCGGTTGTTCCTGTTTCGAAAACATAGCAACACCTTTACATTCAGCCGCTCGCTCATAACTGACTTTTTCCCTCGATTGTGCGCACGCCGGTGGCGTGGGACGGGTGAGTCCATTTTCTCGGTAGGTATGTCAACAACAACAATAGTAGATTCCATTGCATAGTGTTAAAAGTGGTGCGTTTCTTTGAAGAATAAAAGTGGTGTTTGTATGTCGGAACAGTCGTGTCACTGTTTGTTTTCTGTGAGCGTGCCCGCTAAAATTCACGAATAAATTTTCTGTCGTGGTTTTGCCTACAAAATAACTTGACTTTGCCCTGTTAGAATAAATGACAACTGAGATGGAATGCAGTTATCTTACGAGTATGTGGTTTTGTTTTATGTGCAACGGATAACACTTTAAATTGTACAGTAGTTAATAAGTTAACAGTAATTAAATTCGTAATTGGTCTACAGATTAATCTCGTGTGTGAGAAACAATAGGAGCAAATGAAAAGTGCAGATCTGTTAGCGTGCACCATATATCAGTAGCCAGACTATACATGCATACGACTGCGAGAGCCAACAAAACAGTGTGCTACTACTGTGATAATTTTGTCAGTTGAATAAATAGGATGTGAAACGACGATATTTGATATTACTTGGATACCAAAATCACTGCACTTGATAATGTGCCTAGCTGAACAACACTTACCATACTGATTCAATGTAATAAAAAAAATGTCCTTCAAATCTGGTAATGATTTCAAGTATCACTCACTGCAAGTATTACTTATCTCTTTACGTGATCTACTTCTCTCCTGATCAGACAAATCACTTTAATTGTTACTAACATTAACTGACTTAATAATATGAACTTTCATTAAAACTGAGAAAATCTTTAACTATGAACTTTACTGGATTTATGAACAAACTACTTCCTGCTCTCATTAATAGACCAGTTGATCATGACAAAATGCCTACACTGAACTGTTCTAATTAACACATAAATTTTCAAACACAGTAATTACGCAACACTATCACAAGAAACAATGATCAGAACGGATTGCAATTCAAATTAGTGAAAGGAACGGGGAACTGGTAAAATGACTCAGGGTGAAATGATAAATGCAAGCTACACTAAACAGCATTCATTAACAAAAGAAGACAATCACCAACTACAATAGTTCAAATACAGGCTACCATACATAACAATAGAAAAATACAAGTTTTACCTTATTTGAGACAAATTAATTTCCATACAAAAATTACAATCTACAGAGTCTAACACACAGACAGACTAACTCGACAGTTCCACGACTACTACTCATCGACTCAACTCTACCATAATCACAAAACGACCGCTCTCCACGACAATCACGCATCGATTCCTCTGCCCGAAGGCCACACAATGACTCTTTAAACGCAACAACTGCAAGTGCAAGACACACTACAAAGATAAAACAAAGTCTTTTGTTTACAGCAAAGATATGAAAATAAGTACAGTATGTTATATCGATTAATGACATGCTACAAAATATTACATAAATTTGATTTCTACAGAATTATAGCTTAGGTTTTTATAACAAAACATGTTCAATGCTGTATGACAGGTAAAAAAAAAAAACTCAGTAAAAATTACATTGCGTACTCCTTTCAGTCTCTCCACATCAGTGTTCCAGTATTTAAGTTCCGACCCTCGTATTAACCTGTTGGTCCAGGAGATGGGTTAGCATCAGGAAGAGGATATCAGAAGAAAAATTAAGAGTAAAGCCGCACTGAATGGCGATGTGCTGGTTTTGTTGGTTATGGATGTGATGAGTGAGGATGGTTCAAAGCTATGATTCTAAACGCAGAGTTGAGGATGATGAGGAGGTAGAAAGGAAGTTTCTCTAGGAGCCTTATTAAGTTTTAGGATTTCCCAATCGTCTCAGCCGCGGTTTTACTTTCATTTCGTCTCCATGCGTGTGCAATGTCAGCAAGAGTTTACCAATCACTTGTTGGCAGTGGTCATGGCCCATCATTGTATCTTGAGGCAGATATAGATGAAACCATCCGGCAAAGAGATACTTAATGAGAACGTTTGCAAATTTTCTTTGAAACCTGTACGAAACCATTGTTACAAATGCATTACGGAAGTACAAATCATGTGCGCACTTACTCTACGAGAATGTGTGAGACGACATAGTATCGGGAAGTGTGTGGCAAGCAATCCATTTCCAACCTAGTGCAGTCATATGCACTAACCATTATGGTTTGCAACACTAGACTTCCACTGTGGTAGAAAATTCTCTCGACAGTTCAGGTTCTTCAAGGAGCTTCCAGCGAGCGTGCTGCAGCTTAGCAGCACGTGCTGGTCGTTACGGGACGCAGCCCGTCGTGTGCAGAAGCGTGAAACTAGGAAGCCAGACTCGAGAACATCGCTGGAGATAACCTTGGAGCGTCCTCCCATCATCGACGTGCGGGTCTTAGCACTCACCACGCTGTCGCCGTAATATTACGTCAGGCGCAGAAAAGCTATTGCGGACGCACAATACTACTACGTCGAGCAACATTCCTTGTTTCGCGTTTCAGACATAGTTTTGAACTTTCATCTAAATTCTGTTGCATCTTTTATGCTTTAAGGGGAGGCGGAACGATCCATCTCCTCCATGTTAATTTTAGCAAATAGAAGGAACATTTTTTTCTAAAACGATTAAACATATTGCTCTGAAATTTGGACTACATGTTCAGTGAATATTTCTCTACAAAGTTATAATGCCATGTTAAGAAATATTTATTGGTTTTTGTTTTACAATTTTTTAAAAACATATGCCTATTTTTTTCTCTAAAAGTTTGCACTTTTTCTTCTATAACTCTTGAATTATACAGTATGTTTTTTTCAAGTTGTTATAAAAATGAAGGAAATGTAAACAATATTGTGTATAAATTTCATATACTGTAAACAATATTGTGTATAAATTTCATATACTGTAAACAATATTGTGTATAAATTTCATATACTGTAAACAATATTGTGTATAAATTTCATATACTGTTAGCAGTTTTTGATAAAATGTTCCTTAAAGATGAAAATTTTAAAGTTACGGCAAATGGCTTCCAAAGTTTTTTAATACATTCCTGCCCTATATGATGGATAATCAGCAACCTCTTCTTTTTCCTTCAAATGTTCAAATGTTTGTTAAGCTTATGGGACTTAACTACGGGGTCATCAGTCCCTAAACTTACAAACTACTTATCAACTACCTTATACTAAGGACGGCACAAATATCCATGCCCGAGGGGGATTCGAACCCCCGACCGTAGTGGCCGTGCAGACCGTGACTGGAGCGCCTCAATCCCCTCGGCCACCGCGGCCGGCTTAGTTTCCTTTTCACTAGTCTTTTCTTCCCTTTTCCTGAATGTTGTAGGCTTTTGTCTCTTCTTCCTACACCTCTTAATCTTTCTTCATCAATTAGGCGCATTGTGGAAATGGTGGTGTATCCTGGTTGGAAACCTAAACGTTTCATCACATCACATTTGATACTGTTTCCTTCATGTTGCCACTGCACGATACACTCCGAAATTCAATGTTTGTATCTGTACAAACACTCTTTTGGGAATAGTAATCACAATTACATTATTTACACTCTCAACAGGTTTCAGAAATTATTGCAACCAGTCGCCTTTTTTCTGCTCAAAGAAGATTTATTGAACCATAACCGGTTTCAAGCTGCCTAGCAGCTCATCATCAGACGGTATATATACATTTAGTGCAATTACATTTGTATAGTTAGGAGTTCCACATTTAGTACGTCCATGTGTGTTCCGCTTTTAGATAGCATTTCGTACATATCCAGTCAAACAGCAACAACAAACCAATCCTCAGAAGCAGAAGAAACCAAATTTATCTGTATGCCATATCTCGGTTTGTATGAGAAGTGGCCGAGAAATGGCATACTCGTAGTTCGTGTAAGACAGAAAGGAAAATGTATCTGTCAGGGAAGAATAGCTTCAGTGTTGATGATTTACCCAAATACAAGGAATGCTCTAAAATATTAAGAAAAGTAATTCAGACATCTAAACAAATACTGAAAGAGGGGACTGGTAGAACCAGAAAGGAGCAGATAGCGTTAAGAATAGATGATACATTAGTTACTTATGGGTATAGTATGACAAATGCCATTAAATATCTGAAACTGGCATTTACAGTTTTTTTTTCTAATAAAACCCCATGTCATTCCAAGCATGTGTGTCAATTTTTACCTCTCTATCTACATTATTCCGTGATTTATTATTTTTCAAATTTATACTGACTTCTTGATCACCCGGTATTTATATCTTTTAAAAATATCTTTTGTTCTACTTGAGTGTAAATCTACAGTTTTACTGGATATTACAATGCAAATAGTGAGCAATGTTTTATTGTTAATGTACGTTTATAAAACAGACAGTAGACATTTCGAAATACTGCAGTCACTTTAGAAACGAATCTTGATTCAGTAATCTTAAGCTACACACTCACGTTTGTCCATTAGTTTTTGACACTCTTTAAGCCGTTCATATACTACTAGGTGAAATGTGTAGCCTATCTGTGCAGACCTACAGCAAAATGAAACACCACTGTTTCGATACAATTCGTCGGTTCCGCCTTCCTCTGCATTATTGGTCTGAAATATCACTGTTTTGAATCAGTAAAACCGACAGGGGGGAACAGTTTCAGTATCGACCACGAATGTGATCCGAAACCGAGCAAAATGAAACGGGTGCTTTCGAAACCGAAACATGGCGGTTTCGAAACAGTGAAACAGTTCGCGTATCGAAACATAGTTTCGAAACCATGTATGCAATCAGAAGGGAACTACTTTGAAGGAGACAACACTAAACTCGACTAAACGGAAAGTAATTTTATTTTATTTTATTTTATTTATTTATTTATTTTTACTTCAGTCTCATTACTTTATTGTCGCACCTCCTATGTGTCCGTCAT
Source organism: Locusta migratoria (assembly GCA_026315105.1). Lineage (NCBI taxonomy): Eukaryota > Metazoa > Arthropoda > Insecta > Orthoptera > Acrididae > Locusta > Locusta migratoria. Next base: position 421,012,339 of record CM048746.1, on the reverse strand, counting down.
TCATGTATACTCGATAGCTCGCGAAATTTTTTCCAGAATGATTGTCAGTCACACTATAAAAATATTGGAAACCACTGAACTGCAGTATAATAAAAGTTGGAAATTAAAATGAAAAATGCTGATATCGCAGCACCCCAAACGAATAAATCTTGGCCAGAGTCAAAACATTTCACTCGAATAATGTTGACGTGTTCTGGGCTCTAATGCCCGAGCGCAGTAGGCTCTCGAGAGGCAGCATCTGTTACAAAAGTTCAGAGTTTGTGTAAATAAAAAACTAAGAGACCAACCTGCTGACTGAAGTCAACGAGCCGCGGTGAAGTGGCGGAGCGGTCTAAGGCGCCTCGCTGCGAAGGGCGCGATTGCTCGTCGTCGGAGGTTAGAGTCCTCCCTGGGGCATGGGTATGTGTGTTGTCCTTAGATTAGTTTAAACAGTTTGTAAGCCTAGGGACTAATATCCAGAGTAGTTTAGTCCCATAGGTATACAAACATTCGAACATTTTTCAAGTTATCGATCCCTAGACTTATTCCTACTTAAACTAACTTATTCTAAGAATAACACAAACACACATAGACACATCCCTGCCCGAGGAAGGACTCGAACCTCCGACAGGAGCGGCGCTCAACCCGTGGCATGGCTCCTCAGACCTCTCGGCCATCCTCGCGAGGCTTCTGCACCTATATTAACCAGTATTCCAGATTGAGAATGGATGCGTCCTAACAACATTTAGTATCACATTGTACGATTTGTAAATATCATGTTGGATGCATTTATGTACATGGCTTGTTATATTGCTTGACATTATGAAAAAGTATGGAAGAAGGAAGATGAGGGATTAACGTTCCATCGACAGTGAGCTCGTTAGAGACGGAGCACATTCTCTTATTGCTTGGTTAAGGATTGGGAAAGAAATCGACCGTGGCCTTTCAAAGCAAGCATCCCGGCATTTGCGTGTAGCGATCTGTGGAAATCACGTCCGCTCCCCGTAGCTATTCAAGATAGTGTTGCTGTGTGTTGTCGTCATCATCATTCTTATCATCATCGACGTGAGTCGCTGAAGTTCCAGCAAATAAAAAGACTTGCACTAGGCAGCCGAACAGTCCCACGCAAGATCTCCCGGCCAAAAATGCCATACGATCATTTTATTTCATATGGAAATCACCGAGCAACCGGCTCGTCACAATACGCCAGTCACTACTCTTGATGAACTGTGGTATCGTGTTGAAGCTGCATGGGCATCTGTACCTGTACACGCCATCCAAGCTCTGTTTGACTCAATGCCCAGGCGTATCAAAACCCGTTATTACGTCTAGAGGTGGTTGTTCTGGGTACTGACTTCTCAGGATCTATGCACCCAAATTGCGTGAAAATGTAATCGCATGGCAGTTCTAATATAATGTATTTGTCCAAAGAATACCCATGTATCATCCGCATTTCTTCTTGGTGTAGCCATTTTAATGGCCAGTAGTGTATTTATAATCTTTCCACAACTTAAAATATCGTTTAATTTTGTAACAAAATTTTAATGACAATAGTATTTAACACTTTGATCTACCTACATTAATTGCAAAATGGACTTAGAGAGAAAATATTGTACTTAAAATTTTATTTAGCTGCTACCATCATTTTCAAAAATAAAGTTCCTAGTGATGTAATTGATAATATTTAAATCATTCATTTATTTAAAAATAGTTAAGGTAAAGCAGTCAACAATTCGAGGATTGGTTTGAACACTACAGTGCTTTACTAGGCATGGTCCTGTTTGGAGGTGTATGCCGTTGCCTTCCTCCGACCTTCGAACTGACTTACCCAGTCAGTTATAGGGGGACCTACAGTTTGACGTGAGTTCCGAACCACGGTGCTACTCGGTATTTTTCACGTGAGCAATACTGCCAGAGGTTAAAGAAGTGGAAAGTGACAGATAAAAATCCTAGGACCTGGCGAGGATCGAACCCGCGACCTTTGGATTTGTAGTCTCGCACTCTACCACTGTGCAACCGTGCACCTTTAAAAATATTTAAAACAAATAATAAAAATAAAACGTCTGTTGCAAGAAGGATCGAACACAGATCACTCACATAACAGTCTGACACATTACTGCCGGAGCAGAGGACCCATCGACTAGGATACGTTATACATGAGTTGCGCTTAAATTTTGGAGCCCTTTTTCTCTGAAGTTTCTGGATAGTGCGCTTTAAAACTTCTTTCAGTGGTTATCCTTGACGTATGCTACTAACATGTAAACTCTCATCCCAAGCTGAATATCCGATACCAGTAGTTCTCCTTGTGAGATACGGCAATGCTGCGTCCCATCCACTTTAGACACATGTCTGATGAGGTTATTATCTCTTTCTCTGCCTGCCTGACTGTGCATTATTTACTTGTAATTTAGTGTGTCTGTGTGTGTGTGTTTTAATGGCAGTATGTTTTATTTTATACGACACTTACAAGAAAGCGGTATGTAGAGAGCAAACTTAAGCTGCCAAAACTGTCATCATTGAGCAAGAGCCCCCCGTGGAATTAACATGTGATTCCTCTTTCAAAACTTTCTTTGTAGACCCAAGCCCAATTTCATTTAGATTAAAATACAGTTCTGAATGAAATATCGGGATTCACAACTACCTTTTTCATGCGAGCGTGCATTTTCTAGTGTCCTTTTACCAAATGTAAGAAACAAACTTTGCGTGGAAGACTATTTACTTCTCCAAAAGACATGTTTCAATCCAAATACAGAAATTTTAATTAATACTGCTACTAAACAAAGCCACAAGTGGCACTGATTTTATCATTTACTTAGTTCAAAGAAAATACGAGGCTTGGAACTTGCATAGTGGCAACACTGCTGTGGAGACTTTATGCAATGGAATCTACTACCATCGCTGAAAGCACACGTTGCTGACATACCTACTTCACCTCCGAGCAAATGGACTCGCCCGTCCCACGTCACCGGAGTGAGCACAATCGAGGGAAACAGTCACTTGTGAGCGAGCGGTCTAACGTAATGGTGTCACTGTATGTTCGAAACAGGAACAATGGAGTTGGATCAAGATTGAATGTGCCGAATCATGCGAAAAATTGCATCACGACGGGTTCCGCATGAATTGACTGAAATTCAGAACTGGATGCGTTACAACGCTGCTCAGTCGCACTTGGAGCGCTATGAGGGCGAAGGTAAGGCTTTCTTACGCCGTATCGTAACAGTGGATGGACCATGAGCCCATCGTACGAGCCAAAACTGAAACGCCAATCCAACGAATGGCGTAATTATGGGTCGCCGCGAAAGTCGAAAGTACGTCAGAGCCCCAGTATGGTGAAAGTTATGGTGATTCTCGTGTACGACTGTGGTGGTGTCATCCTAACGCATTACGTTCCTCCACGGCAGACCGTCAATGCACAGTATTACTGTTCGTGTTAGGAGCATCGCCTGAGACCAGATTTACGAAAGAAGCGGCAACACTTTCTGCGCAACCCACCCATCATTTTGCACGACAATGCGCGGGCGCATACAGCGCATGCTGTGGCTGCTCTGTTCACTCGATGGGATGGGAAGTGCTGTACCATCCACCTTACTTCTCGGACTTGAGTCCTTATGACTTTGATTTGATACCGACGATGAACAACTGTTCCACAGATTCGACAGGCAGTAGACCGCTCCATTCGCACCATCAACATAACAGACTCTGCTAACGGTATACTACGCGTTCCACATCGCTAGCAACGGGTTCTACACATCGCTGGTGACTACTTTGAAAGACAGTAACAGGTGCAAACATGTAACGCTTTTGTATCGGTTGTGAATAAATAGTTGCCACTATTTAAGTTCTAGCCCTTGTATTAATGGACGAACGTATTGTTTCTTTTCTTTATTAATGTTCCCCTCAACTTACATATACACTGAAATGTGAAAATTTTACAAGAAATATTGTGGGTTCCATTGTAAAAAAGGATAGACAACCACCGGTATATAGAATCTTTTTACATGCGATCATAAAGAGTTGCTCTGGATGTTTCATGGGATGTAAATAGGTAGGTCGTTGCCGCCTTGAATACGCACATAAATCGACAAGTAATGAAAATATAGGAGAAATTTTGTGTGCTGGTAATCATCAGTTGGAAGTCGTCCCAAACAACTACGGTGTTACGTTAACTTCCCAGTCGTGTAGAACGGTACGCCCAATTACAAACGGCGTTGAAACTAGGTCATTCGTCACGCCGAAAACTATCTCGGACGTGACCGAACAAAACGGTGTCTTCCAAAACAAGTCCCACCAAATGGAACATGAATCTCTTCAGAAGCGCGTCTACTTGCACAACAAGAACCACAAATGGGCAAAGACGCTATGTGGCAAAAAGTTAAGGGAAAGCAAAGCGACAGGAGCTCGTTGCTGGCTGCTGAAGCACATATGGTGCATTTGTTTCCGAAGTGCTCTTCTGACGACCCACATTCATACTATACTGTCTACAGTTTGACTCACAGTAAACTGTCAGTCGCCTCATGAGGTTAGGCAGAACTGATATGGCGGTATCCACATGTCAAACACTATGATCTCTCTGTTTTGAGGTTTACTTGATGAAAGAGTTTTTATCCGATACTGAAGCACCATCACAGACACTGTTGAACTCGAAAAGCATTATTCCTACCTAATTACTGATGTATAATTGAGTAGTGAGTAACAAGTAAGCCAGTAATTCTTTGTCATTGTGGGCAATGCCAAATGATCCGTAAAACATATGAATGTGCCGGCACTCTGAAATTCTATCGTCGGACCCCAGAGTTACACATCCAGGTTGCATAGAGATCGCTGAGAAGGATGGTGTGGGTGCTTAGAGAGCTTATATACAAAGGGAGAGTGGCCATAGATGACATCACACGTGATTGCTTAATCACCTACGACGCCATGTTCCTGTCACGAGTCATAGGTTTGTTGCACTTTTCTGAGTAAGTACGCTTTTGTGAAACGGTTACAATTATAGAATTATTTACATATTTTTATGCATTCCGTATGTATGTGAGTTGTAGTTAAATGCTTTATGCATATAATTTGCGCATTAAGCTTCGCCTTTAGTGGCCAGAGGTGGAGGATATATCGACCAGCCTGAGAACACAGACTATTCGATGATGTTAGGTGAAATTGGGTCTATTATATAAGGGCTATCAAGTCTACTTGGAACTAGCCAAGAGGCGGCGCTACGATGACCTGAAATTCGTAGGTTCCCTGGCAACTGGCAGATCACACTTAGGTGTTTACATGACTGCTCATCACGAAGATGACATTGCGCGGTGGTCAGCTGACCAGGGCGTGTACTTGAATTTAGATTCAATATGTATCGCGAGATCCTAGGAATATGTCGAGTCCCTTTCAAAGTCATGTTACTTGGAACACCCTCCCGCCATTTCTGCGTGTCGATTGGGACGTAACAGACATTTTCCGTTACATTTCGCTCTTAGTGTAACACAAGACAACGATATTTAAGTGACGAAGACATGATCTCTTTATAATGCTTGATTCTCTTAAGTCTCCTTGCGTCTCACGTCAGGGTGCTTGATTTTCGGAAATCCCCTTGCTTCTCACGTTGGGGTGCTTGATTTTCGTGAGTCCCCTTTCCCTTGCCTCTCATGTCGAAGTGCTTGATTTTCGCGAGTCCCCTTGCGTCTCACATTCATGTGTATCATATTTTTTATCCCTTCCTTCTCTCTTTCCAATGTTGGACTTCACGGTAATTCGACTTGTGTACGGCAGTCTTCAAAGCATGGTACTAGACATAAAGGGACACTACAAGTAGGGGATGTGATTGGCGTTCTTTTTGTTATTACATGTGAAATCCATAAACAGCATCTTTCTGCTAAAATGGTTAGCAATGACAATTTGTTTTAAGATAACTAATTTCTTCTGTGCAGCGATGGGTTCAAGGGGCCATTTTAACAGTCTGTTGATCATACAAGAAATACATATACATGTAAAGAATAACATTCCTGTACACACTTCTGTAACAAAGTTATACCCATGGCTCAGCATGATGAACATTCTATCTTGCGTTTTAACATTCTTTCAATCAGCAATTTTAACGTTTAAGTAATGATTTATAATTTGGCAAGCTGTTCTCAACAGCAGTTACCTATTTTGTTGTGTTACATAATCTAACACATTGTATTCATACAAATGTATTCCTTTGAGATACGATTAATGTAGCCTGCGTAGTAGGATGGCAACTTCAAGTTCATTTCATAACTGTTTAAAGATCGTCAACCCTGTGCACAGTTGTTACGAGTGACGGTGCCAATGTCTAGGTCCGAGAACCAAGTTGTGGCAGTTAATGAACATAACTATGAATCACAGCTGGAATATGGCGATTCTCTTCAGATCATCAATGCATCGTCTGCTGCTACGAGCGCTGCAACGAACGTGCAACCATCGATACGCGCAAGTCCTTGCAGAAGCAATGAAGTATTACTGTCTCTGCCATCAATATGCCCAGCAAGCTTCTTCAAATGCCCGTAGAGGGCAGCTAGCTAACAAAGTTGATAAAACCAAATGTTTTTATTTTTATTTAAAAGGATTTTCTCTAAATTGTTACCAATCTTTACGAATGTAATAATCTGTATGCTCTTGTATATTTATCCCCTGTTTTAATATCATAACTGTAGCCTGTAAGACAACAACAACAACAAAATTATTAATAGGTACATCATTGACCCTCAATAATGTAATGCCGCATGTGGCGTGCGAGGGAGGGGGGGGGTGGGGAGTGGGCTGAGCTGACCATATGTAAGCTCGACCGTTACTTTAGTATTCCGCAGATGATTTCCACGGCCAACGGTTCCTGACCCAACCGCAATCGGCTGCCATTGGTATAACATTTCACTTTGTCATTATTTTACTGTTAATTACCATAATATCTTCTGTAGATCCTTTTTAATATTTATAATATTATTGTATTGCAGTCGGTCTGAAGTTGGTCTCACAAGCAGATTGAAACCGGTTGGTCAACAACAATAAAAAATTCTCTTGCGATCCAGACCGTTAAAAATATATATAATTTCATTAACGATCTCTGTTTCTCCAGAAAGGTTTTCTAAAATTGTAAATAGAGAATGTGCTTCTCTAGAAATCCGTTTGTTCTATTTTCGTCTCAGATGAGAGTTTAAGGCGCTATTTGGAATTAAATTTCAAGTTGTCAAAATGCATTACAAACGTCCCACTTTTAGTGTTGTAAGCAAAAGTGGGTGGGTTAACAAGGTGATCTGCAGCTGACGAGTGAGAGGTCAGGGGTGCCAAACAGAGCGACGCCGAATGATTTTTTTTTTTTTTTTTTTTTTTTTTCCTTTTAGAGGGGGAGGGCACTATGCAGTTTGTGCTCCGGTTGGCAAATGCAGGTCCACCACTGGCTACCGCCGGAGGTTCGAATTCACCCTTCGGGCATGGGACTGTGTGTGTGTCGCCCTTAAGTTAGTTTAAGTAGTTTCTAAGTCTAGGGACTGATGACCATAGTACTTTAGTCTCATAGAATTACAAACATAGTCACAACAGTCGAAATATGGCACGTCCAGTAATCCTCCATGATCGTGACAGCGACATCTGGGACAGAACATCAATAGTGACAGAAGGGCAACATTGGTGCAAATCACGCCTTTATTCAATGCAGACCGAATAAATGGACAATCTGTAGGAACATGGGTTTCACGGGGCAAGGAAGCCGGCACCGCGCACGGGTGTCACCGATGTCGCCACTCACGTGGGATGAACACTGGAACAATGGCGGAACCTGAGACGGTCGAACGAATCTCGATTTCAACTGCACCATGCCGATGGGAGACGCCGTTTGTGCTGTGGACCACATCTTCTTATTTGTGTCAGAGACTTCATAACAGACACAATATCAATAACTGTAAAATATGCCACCAACAGGCAACTGACAATTTCAATGTGAGCGCATTCAAACGCTCGATCCCTTGCGGAATTCCAGTATAGGCTGCGAGCAACAGGAATCATTGGGCAGGGGGCTAGAAGTTGAGAATTTGGGATGGAAGGGAAGCGTGCCTGGATAGTCGAATGATTAAGGCGACCGCTGGCCCGAAGCGGGAAATCCGGGTTCGAATCCCGGGCAGCACAAATTTTCAACTTAGCTGTTGAACTTATTTCATTGCCCCGAAACGGTCGAAATGTTTCAATAATTCTAAATCACATTATAAGATACCTATATATTAATAAAAATACAGAGGTAAAGATAGGGTTTTACACCTTCTTAGCCCAAAAGCTGACTACATCAATAGCGTTTGGTTGTGCTGGCATCAAGTCCTCGAATGTACAGTGTGAGGGACAGAGGGGGCAGTTATACATACGTGTGGCCGTTTGATGGTCTGCACAGTCACAAAGGGTGTAATTATTTTGATAGCCTCATTTGTTTAGGTTTACTTTTGAGATTTGACCTTGCTACGCCTCTGCGTATTCGGTTCAGAGACTTCCACATTGTCCAGCTTTCGTTGTGTCTAGCAGCTAAGGCTTCGGATGGTTCCATCCACAGGTGTCCTACCGCATCCTTCCAGCGTTCTACTATCGATCTGTAGTAACTCTGGTTCGAAGTTGATATGAGAAAACAGTTTCTAAATTTAATCTTCTGTGCTGCTGACTCCATCCATGGAATGGGTGCCACCTGGAGACTTCATATTGTTGTCTCTCTATGTAAGCTGTCTGTTCTCGTCGAATTGCTGGAGGTGCAATACCAGCCATATGATAGATTTTATTTACAGGGGTTGGCTGCAAACATCCTGTAACGATTATGGCAGATTCACTGAGGGCGACACAGACTTGCTTGGCGTGTACTGACCTATACCAAAATGGGCTAGCGTATTCGTCAGCGGAGTAGCCAGAGATACGGCTAACGTTCTTACAACCTTTGGTCTTGCACCCTAGGTCGAACCAGTGAGTCGTCGCAGAATGTTGTTCCGAACGCTCACAGTACATTTGGTGTTAAGGTAATGCTATTTAAATGTCAAAACTCGGTCTTGAGCAACGCCCAAATATTTAGGGTTTTTGCAGTGTCTATGTCAACACCCCTCCACCTTACTTGCAGCTGACGAGATCCCTATTTGTTACACAGGTGCAATGCACATACCTGAATGTTCTTTGGGTTGGGTTTCAGTTGATTACGGCAGTAACACAAATCAAGCTCCACCAGTGCCTCATTCACATCATTTGATGGATCTCGCCTAACTAAAAGGTGAGGTCTCGGACAATGTTAAATCTGTTATGATCTGGGATGCATTTTTCCTATAGTTCTGGAAGGGACTTGGAATGGCTTGTGGTAAACTGAGGTTCTCGGGAACCATCTACACCCCTTTTTGGCGTTCCAACACCTTAACGGTTCTGCGGTGCTTCAAGATGATTATGCACCGCCACATCGCCCTCGCACCGCTCGGGAATGGTTCCAGCAACAGGAAGGGGAGATCAAAGGACTGAGACGAGCATCTCGTGTCCCAGATATGAACTCCATCGAGCATATCTGGGATTTCGTGCAATGCGTGCAACGTGCCATGGATCGCAAACACAAACAGATCAGAACTGGCCGCCACTCTATTTATGATATGGTGTCAGCTATGTCCAAATGAGTACCAGAAATATGTAGAGTTACTTCCACAGCGTCTCACTGCCAACCTAAGGCCCCAAGGAGGCCTCACACGATATTATGTGCCTATTTCATAATAGTTTCACGTCAGAGTATATCCAAATTTGTGCAGGACCGGGACTCGAACTTCTCTTTCTCGCTTTAAGCGAGCGTTTGCCTTAATCACCTGGGCTATCACTTCTTATCCAATCCCCAAATTACGCCCTCCTCGGACTTCTCAAGTAGTTCCTCCCTTCCACGTTCCCTTTGCTAGCAGCCTTCATTCGTATTCTCGGAAGAGCTCGAATGTAAACTGGTCAAAACAATTATGGGATCATGTGATATAACGCACACAATACGCATATGGTAACATTTTATTCAGATATTGGTTTGTGTGTGATACATTACGATATTTTGCTGTCTCCGTTCTTTACTTGAGGTTAACATTGCGTTTACTTAGAGCAAGGCACCATGGAGCTACCATAATAATGAAAAAGTCATTCTCGTTGCCCTCTAATATAGTGTTTGATCACTTCGGGCAGCCAGTACAGTTACATACCTATTAGGCATGGGCAGTATGAGATTATGAATCAGCTTTTGAGGGATATTTGGCCATTCTACCACGAGTGCAATATCCAGCTCTGCAGCCGTTGTGGGAGGTGCTGGTCTAGTCACAATGTGTCTGCCAAGTGCGTCATAGACATTCTCAGTTCGGTGAAAAAGCTGGCCACACCATTCGTTCAATTCCCTCAGCTTCAAGCATGTTGTCCACCAGTGCAGCTCCATGTGAACGAGCGTTATCGTCCACCAGAAGAAACCAGTCTCCTGTGGTACAAACGTAGGTCACAACAAACGGTCGAAGGAATTCGTCTCTATACCTCTGAGCAGTCAAAGCGCCATTCTGAACGACATATACGTCCGTACGTACGCTAATACCGACTCCTTCCCATACCATTCGTCAATCACCATGGTATGGTAATGTTTCCTGTATATAATCAGGGTTGTTCCGAGTTCCACGTCCTCTCCAGACGAGGGAACGACGATTGTCGAGCTGAACACAAAATTTTGACTCATCTGTAAATAGAACCCGGCGCCATTCGTTACGACTCCAATCCTGATGTTCCTCCGCCCAGTTTCTGCGAGCTAAACGGTGTCGTGGTTTTAAGTGGAGACAGTCCTCCGTGCATAGAGGCCACAATCCCGAAGCCGATTTCGGAATGTTTGTGTTGATATTTCGAGTCCTGTTGCTGCCTGGAGAGTGCGTTGTAGCTGAGTTGCATTCAGGCTCCTGTCTCGACGGGCTGTTAATCGGAGATAATGGTCATCGTTTTCTTATTTTACCCGTGGACGACCATGGCCTTGTCTTCCTTTAACGTTTCCTGTTGTCTGAGATCGCGACCAGGTCCTGGAAATTACATTTTGGGATTTTCCAATAGCTGCACCCACATCCGTCCGTGTCTTTCCAGTTTACAACCTTCCTGTGGCTTTTCATGCTGTAGCTTGGGCAAGTCACGTCGTTATGACATTGGACCAGCTGCTCAATACACTATCTTAACCCAAATGCTTGGGTATTTTGTTTGGTAGAGTAAACACAAGTCAACACCAACCCCCTCTGCAGAAACTTTCTGTTGTTACCACTCTCTCGATTGCCATAATGTTGTTGTCGCTACTCCTTAGAACCGTCAGAAAGAAATGGAATAATTTTAGCTCATTCTTTGGATGACAGTACTTCAGAAGCTTGATATCTCGACTGATCTCGTAATTGTTTCGAGGCGCTTCAGTCACGGTCTGCACGGCCTCTACAGTCGGGGGTTCGAATCCCCCCTCGGGCATGCATATTTGTGCCATCCTACTATGTAAGTAGTTCATAAGTAGTTTGTAAGTTTAGGGACTGATGACCCCGTAGTTAAGTCCCATAAGCTTGACAAACATTTGAACATTTTTGAATTGTTTTGAGCAGTGTGTATTGTGCATCCGCACTGAAATTATCATTTCCCCTTTGATATGCACGTCTGAAAGTAGAGGCTTACCTATAACAGGATTAAGTAATTACAATTATAATGCCGGACTTATGGCACGGATCAGTTGATCTGTGAATTTGACATTGGAAGTAATCATCATATCAATCAGCTCGAGCTCCGGCGAGAAATGTAAGCGCATTGTACTTGCACTGACGGGGAACCCCCCTGAATGCGAGGTCGCAAGTTCAATCTCTAGTTAGGCTCATTTGAAAGTGTTGTCTCAACAGTTACGAGAGGAAAAATATAGCCGCTAATGGGTCACCATGTGCATCAGAAGGGAGACGAAATGAATGTGGAGGAGGTGCAGAGATCAACCTTGTGTGGGACGCATGAATACACTACATAAAATGGACATCGTCGACATCCAAGAAATGTTCAACACAATTAATTTGCACCATGAACAGATAACGAAAAATGGTACGCCACTTTGATCAAAAAGGTTCGCACTATCAGGACTGAAGTTGTCGAACGTTCAACTAGATATCCACTCTTACAGAATGGATACAGAGGAGTGATACCGGTTTAACAGGGTGACGAGAACCGAAGAAGTTCGCCTTCAGTTTTAACAGTGAGATCATTGTGACACGCTATATTTCATTCGGTTTTTATGGTGCAAGTTATTGGTTTGTTTTGAACTTTTAGTGGATTTCGACGACGCCCATATTCTGAAGTGTTGGTCAAGTTAAGGCGTTAACCTCTGCACCTTCCAGACATTCATCTTCTGTCAGTAGTGGGGTGGTGCCGGTTTCAGCACAGTGAGATTCGCGCGTCTTTTGCTTTTTGGCGGGAAATTTGAATTACGCCCCACCCCTCCTCCCTCGGCCAATTGCCGAACCACAGATCAAAGGATACCGCAACAGGATGATTGATAGGTCTTCCTGGAAGAACGAAAGATGATTGACATTTTACATTTAGGTCCTTTTGATTCGCTACTTCTCCGACCGCTAATCAAAGGACGCCGCCATAACGCACTTAAGAATGATTGACAGGTTGCAACACCTCCCTCGACCACACACGACGTCCCGCCCCCCCCCCCTCCACCCCTCGGTGCGGTGCTGCCGCCAGACAGGCAGCACCTCCGACAGGTCCAAACCTGTAGACCCATCGACATGTCTGTACTCGCACCCTGGACCACACACCTGACCGGTTCGACGCCCCCCTCCACCCCTCGGCACCGCCGTCAGACAGGGGGCACCTCCGACAGGTCCAGACCTGTAGACCCCTCGACATGTCTGTACTCGCACCCGCGACACCTACTCGCTCGGCCGATTGCCGGACCGCCGCCTCCGCCGCCGACAGATGCTACCCCCTCCTCCTCCCACGCTCGCGACCGGTTCTCAAAGGACGCCGCCACCCGCCCTACCCGCGAGAACAAACAATACCGCGACGATTGTCTTGACCGCACCGACACCGCCCCCACAGGCCGACCCCTGCTCTCTTTTTACGGCGACCGCGCCCGACAGGTCAGCAGCCAATTAAATTGCATATTTATTATTAAGCGCGCCGCAGCGATCCGTACGCCAGATCTCGATTTATGTAACAACAACAATTTCCGCCGTTTATCATTATTATTCTTGGAAAAAAAATAAAGCTATCATAGTGTTCTTCGTATGCTAAAAAACAATTTAGAACAGAAATGCTTAGTTGGTCTCGTATACTACAGCATGTAGTAGTAAAATATTAAAACTCGTATGCAAAATTTGCAAGTAAGAATTTACACTCCCATCTCTCTCCACGCTCTTTGCATAGACTACAACCAACAACAACATATACTCTTTCGATATACAAAAACAATTCTAACCAGAGCCAATTAACGAAAAGAAAAGAAATGGTCCGTTTCGGAACTCGACCACAACCTTGCATCTATAAATGTATCTCTTCGTTTAGACGATGCAAGCAATAGCCATCGAACGGGATGTAACTTGTATGCCAACCACTCTTTCGATAAAACAGCAACAACAGCGGCAAGCAGCAGAATACGACATAGTGTTTATACAAAAATTCCAAATAACGAAAATCGGCAATGACATTTAGCACAAAGTCTCTAAATAAACATCTGCAAGCACCGTTAACAATCGTCCAGAACGCAGAGCGCTCTCTCGGCAGACTACATAAAAGAAACATATGCTAAGTGTTTAAACAAAAACACCTAAGTTACATCTCCAAATGATCAAAACCTTCTATGCAGACGCATCATTCTGACAAGGATAGCTCGCAATGCATTTATTTAATGGAGCTGAGCCATGCCGAAAGTTCCGAAATTTAACACTCTCTCTCTCTCTTTAGCGATCTTGCCCAGTTACGTTTCCTTCTTCTTAGATCGAGGTATAACTGCGCATTCCGAGAGTTCGGGTATTTTAATTTTACCTCTTATTTCCTTGCTACAGCAGTACACATCCCATCTAAGAAATCTCTATGTCCTGTTACGATGCAAACTACATTTATCTGACACCGATATTCCAGCGCCCCAGAAGACATTTAATCCCTATTGTGCAATGGAGAGTCGAACCCGGCGAAAAAATAAAAGTCCTAACAATCAACTGCCTGGACTCTTTACAAAATCGATATCTTTGCTTACACCAGGGCTCGTGATTTTTCGACAAATTTATTTTGGGTCTACAATTCGACGCCAACCACGTTAAGCAGTCGTTTCCTCGCCCGCAACCACTTTGATATTGCTCCTCCCATCCGAAAGTCATGCTCGGATACGAACGCCACTCGGTTAAAGTATTGTCCAAAAATCCAGGAGATAGAAGCCATCTACACGAAGCTGCTGCTGTAGTATAGATGGGAGCGCCTCCATTAAAAACATCGATTAGCTGCAGTTTATAAGATATATACCCACAGCGGAGAAAATTATAGTTACACATAACAAGAATAGTAAAGAACGATTTGTACTCTGTGTCTAGCTTCTCGAGTAGAAAGTTTCGGTCTTATAGGGTGTAGGAGAAGATACCAGAAGACAGGTTGCTTTTCTAAAAAAAACTATGTTTCGTTTTTGTAAGAGCTACATCGCAAATTTGCGCTCATCCTACTGGCTGTATATGTATCTGCTTATAAAAGTTATAACGACAGCTCGTACGGTAAAAACATTGCTTGTGTCAGTTGCGAGGAAATGTATCTTCGCGAAAATAGCTCTCTTGTATTCGGAATCTGGTGCGGTCGGGAAAAATTAAACCGAAAACTTCTCCAGGTCAGGTGCGAGCGTGGACAGGTATGTTTACATGTATAGGATGTACACACGCTCCAAACCGGAGTCTACGATGAGTCAACAGGTCCGCACTCGCCTACAGCCAGAAATAACATGGAATGTGATTATGCATGCTAGCTTGCGCGAAGTACTTATTTCGAACTGTTTAGTCGTGCGATACGATGCAACGCAGATGTGGTCCACAATTGTGGAAATACATATAGATACTTCGTAGCATGGATGTGGGGCATTTATATCTTCTTTTAGCTGTGTTTACGAATGGACGTCTCTCGGTAGCGTATCGGAGATGATTGCAGTGGTAAATTAATGTTCTTTGGTCGATAAGCATCGAGTTAGAGGATTAGTTACCTACATTGGAGGTGCATTTAATCGTATGTTTAGTCTCTAAAGGATTGCTCTTGGAGATCGTTAAAAAAATCTGGTGTTGCATTAGTTCGAAATGGTGTAGACTATTTTGCGTTGCTGCTTGTAAGGATTATAAGAACTTGGCTTGGATCTAGATCTTTTCCTGTTAGCTGTTCTGTGCGTGTGCACGTCGCTCATTTTTTTACACTGTGTTACAGATGTTTATCGAGAGTAATAATTTGTTAGAAGGAGTGGAATACGATGGTGATTTGTGCGCGAATGCTCGGGGTATTGGCTGATAGAGAGCGTTCCAGAAATATTGTCTGCCGGGCTATGCATTGGAAACAAAGTTGTGGTTGGATGTTAGGGACAGGTCAAGCAACCAACGTCGTTATTGGGTGGAGAGAGAGCGAGATCGAAACTTTATTAAAACGCTGTGTGTCTGGGAGATCTTGTCTGTTACTGATCGCGGTTATAACACCACCTGTGGTAACTTGTTTAGAGTTGGTACTGGGTTAGTGACGGATGTAAGGATAGCTCTGTCTGGGTTGTTACGAACGTATACATAGCTTGCAGCATGCTAGTTGGGACACAAAACGAGTTGGAATGGCTAGATTCTTCTGTTGTTGTAGGTTCGTGTTGACTGCAAGGTGTAGTTCTGTTACTGTGTTGGAAATGTTTGGCGCTTACAGAGAGTGCTTTAGGCTAGATGGGACGGAATGTAAGTAAAAAGTGTCGATATACCCTAAATATATACGTCACGGTAAAGCTGTAAAGAAAACTGACTTTGGTGGTGCATTGATCTTTCGTCGAAGCATCGTCTGTTTAATCGTATGCTAGTGTTGGCTACTTTACGGCTGGTGTGCAACACGTTTACGTAGCGGATATGCCTGCTGCGGTAAATCATAATTCTTTCGTCGAAAATCAACGTGTTTTATAAAACTCATATAGTTTCGTTACTTAAAGTGCGCTAGTTGTAGCCAATGGAGTGCGCGCGCGTGTGTGTGTAGTAAATTCCGCAAGTTCGATACTGCAAACGTTGGAGATAAGACGAAGTTACTATTTCTGGAATACATGGGGGGAAATATATACGTCCTGTGGGTATATATCTTATAAACTGCAGCTAATCGATGTTTTTTAATGGAGGCGCTCCCATCTATACTACAGCAGCAGCTTCGTGTAGATGGCTTCTATCTCCTGGATTTTTGGACAATACTTTAACCGAGTGGCGTTCGTATCCGAGCATGACTTTCGGATGGGAGGAGCAATATCAAAGTGGTTGCGGGCGAGGAAACGACTGCTTAACGTGGTTGGCGTCGAATTGTAGACCCAAAATAAATTTGTCGAAAAATCACGAGCCCTGGTGTAAGCAAAGATATCGATTTTGTAAAGAGTCCAGGCAGTTGATTGTTAGGACTTTTATTTTTTCTCCGGGTCGAGAAGATGGTATTACCAGGATGGAGGATTGTGTAAGAAGATTGTTTAAGTGTTCTAAAAGAGAAGATACGGTATTTACAAAGTGCGCCGTTGTACTGTGCAAACGCTTTTAGATTTGATACTTGGGTATTAAGAGTACCAGAAAATTGACCGCTCTCTCGGACATTATGGTTTTTTTTTTTTTTTTTTTTTTTTTTTTTTTTTTTTTTTTTTTTTTTTTTTTTTTTTTAGTTTCGACTGTAAATTACTTGTAGAGTCGAGCAAGGAACTATATTTTTTTTTTTTTTTTTTTTTTTTTTTTTAGCATTCCAGGACTTTATTATCCACAGACGTAGATATCGTCTACGTTATTCCACAAGTCCTAAGAAGAAGAAGAAGGGTAAACGAAAACTGGGTTATATGGCGAAGACACATGCTTTTAAAAGGAGGCTATTTTATATGTGCAAGCCCGGTTTAAACAGATAGTGTGGGGAGAAATATTTGCTTTTACAGTAAACAGGCGGGGGGATTGGTCTCGCATAGTTGTACTGGCCGAAATTAGCGGAACACACGACAAACGTGTTTGTACTGTGTGTGACTCCCATCCATTCCTTAGAGAGCAGGTTATGATCGAAGTGTGCGGGAGTTGGTTGCGATATAAGTGTTTACGAACATTACGTTGCATGTACTCAGTTGTACTGTAATAAACAAAACAAAAATTGTAAACACTCCATGTCCTATGTAGAATCATGTGTTGTGGCGTGTAGGTTAGCGTCTTCGTTTGCGGTGGACATCTACTTGTAATTAAAATAATAAATCTTAGTTCGGAGTAGGAATTTTGTGGGTAAAGGGCGGGTCGAGCTGGAAATCTGTGTTGCATTGGGCAGGTAACTTCGGTTCTGTGGTTGCTGTATTGTCTAATAAGGGTGTTGTTAGGCCAATAATTTAGTGTAGACGGTCGGAATGGGTAAATTATTTCACGTATTTTTCTTTTATTTCGACTCTCCATTGCACAATAGGGATTAAATGTCTTCTGGGGCGCTGGAATATCGGTGTCAGATAAATGTAGTTTGCATCGTAACAGGACATAGAGATTTCTTAGATGGGATGTGTACTGCTGTAGCAAGGAAATAAGAGGTAAAATTAAAATACCCGAACTCTCGGAATGCGCAGTTATACCTCGATCTAAGAAGAAGGAAACGTAACTGGGCAAGATCGCTAAAGAGAGAGAGAGAGTGTTAAATTTCGGAACTTTCGGCATGGCTCAGCTCCATTAAATAAATGCATTGCGAGCTATCCTTGTCAGAATGATGCGTCTGCATAGAAGGTTTTGATCATTTGGAGATGTAACTTAGGTGTTTTTGTTTAAACACTTAGCATATGTTTCTTTTATGTAGTCTGCCGAGAGAGCGCTCTGCGTTCTGGACGATTGTTAACGGTGCTTGCAGATGTTTATTTAGAGACTTTGTGCTAAATGTCATTGCCGATTTTCGTTATTTGGAATTTTTGTATAAACACTATGTCGTATTCTGCTGCTTGCCGCTGTTGTTGCTGTTTTATCGAAAGAGTGGTTGGCATACAAGTTACATCCCGTTCGATGGCTATTGCTTGCATCGTCTAAACGAAGAGATACATTTATAGATGCAAGGTTGTGGTCGAGTTCCGAAACGGACCATTTCTTTTCTTTTCGTTAATTGGCTCTGGTTAGAATTGTTTTTGTATATCGAAAGAGTATATGTTGTTGTTGGTTGTAGTCTATGCAAAGAGCGTGGAGAGAGATGGGAGTGTAAATTCTTACTTGCAAATTTTGCATACGAGTTTTAATATTTTACTACTACATGCTGTAGTATACGAGACCAACTAAGCATTTCTGTTCTAAATTGTTTTTTAGCATACGAAGAACACTATGATAGCTTTATTTTTTTTTCCAAGAATAATAATGATAAACGGCGGAAATTGTTGTTGTTACATAAATCGAGATC
The DNA here is from genome assembly GCA_026315105.1 of Locusta migratoria. Classification (NCBI taxonomy): domain Eukaryota; kingdom Metazoa; phylum Arthropoda; class Insecta; order Orthoptera; family Acrididae; genus Locusta; species Locusta migratoria. The sequence goes on along the minus strand of CM048746.1, from coordinate 420,993,763 downwards.
TGGCGTACGGATCGCTGCGGCGCGCTTAATAATAAATATGCAATTTAATTGGCTGCTGACCTGTCGGGCGCGGTCGCCGTAAAAAGAGAGCAGGGGTCGGCCTGTGGGGGCGGTGTCGGTGCGGTCAAGACAATCGTCGCGGTATTGTTTGTTCTCGCGGGTAGGGCGGGTGGCGGCGTCCTTTGAGAACCGGTCGCGAGCGTGGGAGGAGGAGGGATGTCGAGGGGTCTACAGGTCTGGACCTGTCGGAGGTGCCCCCTGTCTGGCGGCGGTGCCGAGGGGTGGAGGGGGGCGTCGAACCGGTCAGGTGTGTGGTCCAGGGTGCGAGTACAGACATGTCGATGGGTCTACAGGTCTGGACCTGTCGGAGGTGCTGCCTGTCTGGCGGCGGCACCGCACCGAGGGGTGGAGGGGGGGGGGGGGCGGGACGTCGTGTGTGGTCGAGGGAGGTGTTGCAACCTGTCAATCATTCTTAAGTGCGTTATGGCGGCGTCCTTTGATTAGCGGTCGGAGAAGTAGCGAATCAAAAGGACCTAAATGTAAAATGTCAATCATCTTTCGTTCTTCCAGGAAGACCTATCAATCATCCTGTTGCGGTATCCTTTGATCTGTGGTTCGGCAATTGGCCGAGGGAGGAGGGGTGGGGCGTAATTCAAATTTCCCGCCAAAAAACAAAAAACGCGCGAATCTCACTGTGCTGAAACCGGCACCACCCCACTACTTCTGTCGCCCTACGAACGTCGTGAGTCACACGCAGCGAATACGAGGGTCGACCACAAAGTAGTGCTTCTTTATTATGTCAGCCGTAATTGAAAATGCCGCCGCATGTGATATTCGATATATGTGATTCGTTTTCTAAACGCAATGAAAGTTAAACCAAAGGAAATTCATCGGCAACTCTGTGAGGTTTACGGATTAAATCCTCTGATTCAATGGTTAGACGATCGGTCAGACTGTTCAGTCAAGGACGTGATCAAGTGCACGATGAAGAACGAAGTGAACGCCCGTCAGTGGTCACCTATGAACTGGTTCACACAATTGAAGATAAGATTAAGCATAACCGTAAATTTACATTTAGTACCCTTGCTATGGACGTTCCGCAAATCTCACGATCACTAATTCATGAAATTGTTACTGAAAACCTGAAATTTTGAAAAACTTTCTCACGTGGTGTACCCGGAAATTCTTACTGAACATTACACGCTACAATGAAGAAGGCGATGGTTTTCTTTCTCGGATAGTTACGGGGTGAAACTTCGTTATTGTACGACATCCCTGAAACAAAACGGCAATAAATGGAATGGAGGCACACTTCATTCCCAAGAAAGGTTAAGCCTAAGCAAATCTTTGCACTTCGAAAAGACACGTGCCCCTTTTTTGGGACAGAAAAGGCATTTTGCAGATTGGTTTCTTACCACGAGGCCAAACAATCAATGCACATTCTTACTACGAGACCATTAAGAAATTGCGCCGCGCAATACAAAACAAGCGCCTAGAATTACTGTCAAAAAGTGTTTTTTTTCTACGATAATGTCAGACCTCACAAGGCGAATGTGACTAAACAGCTCTTACGGGAATTTAATTGGGACGTGTTTGATCATCCTCTGTACAGCCTGGATCTCGCTTCTAGCGACTTTCATCTCTTCTGACTTAAAATCTATCCTTGGTGGTCAACATTTCAACGACGATGACGAGCTGAAAGAACATGTTACCACATGGTTGAATACACAGGCGGCAACCTTCCATGAAGAAGGCATACAAAAACTTATGCCATGCTATGATAAGTGCCTAAAAATTTCGGAAGCTATGTGGAAAAGTATTTTAACAGTTCAAGGTTTTTATACAATACATATTTTTTTCTGTACCTGTACACGTTTGTTTTATATAACCAAATGTAACTTAATTTGTGGACATAACTCGTATTTTTCCTACTATAATTGTTGAGACCACAATTTCAAATGAGTCTTACTAGGGACTGAACTTGCAATCTCGCACTCAAAGTGTTTCTTGTGAGGATACGAACCGCAGTGGCCACGAAGACGACAAAATTGATCCATCTTATTTAATTATACGTAAACAGAAACAACAATCACAAATACAAGTACGAGTATAATCGATTAATAAGAGGGCAATGGCGAATCTATGATCTTGATCTGAGCTCGTACAAATTTCGTACCTCAAGGAGAAAAAACATGTCGGATGTCCTGATTCATGCTTGGTTATGTCGTTTTCGGAATAGGCATAAACGCATTTACCTGAGTTACAAAAAAAAATTAAAAAATAGAAAAAGCTCATTTTAGGTTTTCCTTATGCACTTGGGGGGCGGGAGTTGAGCCCCATAGCCACCCCCTCCCCCATGGATTCGCCACTGATAAGACGCCTATTATTTGAATAGTAAATTGTTAGTTTTCCATCTAAATACGACTTTTCCGTGGAATTCGTCTATAACGAGTTACAAATTTTTATTGTAAAACTACAGGATATTATTTCATGTGACATGTGCAGAGATTTTTTGTTCAAGACCCCATGCAGATATACTCGACTTGTCGAACATTATCTTTGCGAGCGAATATAATTCTTTGAAGAAATGTGTAATACGTAATGTTATAAGTTTGCTAGAAATGCGTAATTTATGAAATTCATATTTCTGGAACTGAAACTGCCTCAAACTAACCGTGATAGACAGTATAACAGTAGTGTCAAAAACACTGAAAAGAACACATAGAAAATATTGTAGGGAAAGAGAACCAAAGACTCGTTTCGTTGGTAGAACATTTAGTAGATGCAACAGTTCTACCTTCCTACCCTATCGAGTGTCGGACGGCAGTTCGCCGCAGTCTAACTTGTATGTGCAGCACTAGCTTTTTTTTTTTTTTTTTTTTTCCCCACGTTGAAGATAACAGGCTCCATAATACTTAAATGGAAAGAAACATGTAATAAAAAGAGTTCAAGCCCAAGTAACTTTAATCCTTATGTATTGTAATAAAGGAAAGAAATCTTTTACAATGAATTGTTATGTTGTTATATAACTACATCAACTAAAGATATTCAGCGTCAAAATGAACCGTAGTTCACTGAAAACCGGTATGACTGTCGCGTACGGAAAACGCTGACTTCAACGAATTTTAACTCGAAAAACAGTAAGGGATAACTTCATGACAGTTGTTTTCTTTTACATTAATTGTCACATGTACAAATTATTAATTATTTTAAGAAATATGCAGTCAACGTTCCCACTTTACGTCCGATTTCAAATGGAATAGCCCATGACGCCTATGACAACTTGCGTTTCCACAAAACGGTGCAAATCCATTTGACACATGTGGGCGCCGTGAATTAAAAAAATTAATGCTTGATAATGGCTTACCTTATGACGGTTATCGTTGTCCACGCTCTTGAATTTCACTGTGTTGTTGAGATTTTATTAATGGAAATGGAGACATTCGTGTTGCTCACCATTAGAATCACGCCGAACTGTTGCTAAGCAACCGCATGGTCTCTTGAGAGACTCCTGTATTGTTGCAAACTGCACCACGTCGCAATTTGTTTTTTGCTAAGAGAATGTGCGTAAAATAATCATCATACAATTAAGAAAGCTATCCAGCAATAATAGCTGGACCGACTAGAGCATTGCGTGCGAGGGATAGAAGCTCATGGTGCGCGTAAGAAAGAAATAAAATAAATAAGGAAAAATTAAAGTGGAAAGAAAAGTGAAATAACTGGAAAAAACGATCTGTTAACACAAGTTTTTCGGTATTTTAAAACAATCAAAGATTGATTTGGAAATGATTCTGTGGTTGGGATATGAGAACCATTTAATTCCTTTCTCCGGGTCAAACATCTGTCCCAAACATGACGTAATTGAATTCATAGAACGAAAGGAGTAAGATGTGAGCAAGGGTTTCTGCTAAGGCTATGACGGATCATTCTTCGTGTGTTCCTCTTCGTCTTTTTACTGTGCCTTTGTCACCCATCTAAGCGGAGCGATATGGTTATTAATTGTATGTGGCACCCTTTCCCCCATTCTCCCAAATCTGCTTAGCCCATAACGATGTTCATTATTGAGAAACATTTCCTACAACTTCACAACAGCCACAAAAAGGTAAATTACTCATAAATTCAGTTAAGAGGTGCCTAAAACACATATTGTTGGTCAACCCCTCCTATTCCCATGAATTTGTTACCAGAATCGCACTATAGATATATGTTATTAATATCAATTAATGAGAACGTTACGTACAATCTGACTTCTGTGCAAAAAGAGTGCAGTATATGGCCGATATAAAGAAATGTATATGATTATGTCATTTGATAACGTATGGCTATGATAGCTTACGAATTATCATATACACCGCATTGCACATTTACATGTTTGCGATAAATTTTTTATTCCTTTTAGAATAAATATGTATTTAAGGTATTTTAACTTACTTCAAATCCAAGAGAACCATATCACTTGGAGTCTATGGAAAATATATAATATTTATTGTGTTTCTTGTATTCTGATATGTTCTGCTTCATGGAGGATGTCCTCAATATGGATCTATTGCAACAAAAAGTTCACACAATCGCATCTGTCGATGAATGTCCGTCCAAAATAATATGCTGTGGCCTACCTATCAGAAAATCCTTAAGCAAATTCAAATGTTTGTATAGTTTATGAGACTTAACTACGGGGTCATCAGTCCCTAAACTTACAAAGTACTTATGAACTAGCTAATCCTAAGGACGGCACAAATATCCATGCCCGAGGGGGGATTCGAACCCTCGACCGTAGTGGCCGTGCAGACCGTGACTGGAGCGCCTCAGTCCCCTCGGCCACCGCGGCCGGCAATCCTTAAGCCTGTCACTAATTTTGTTACGTAAATTGGTTAATAGGTGAATCTTTGAGGAAAATACAAACGTATGACAAACTCACTGAACGTTTCCTCCTTCTCCATAGGTAGCTGTGACGTCACGGAAGCACATCTGTGACATAACGCACTCGCAGTGGGCACCTGTGACGCACGCGACCCCGCTACGGAATGTGACTCCAAGGTTGCCTGGCGGTCAGTAAACCCGAGTGAACTCTCTGCGTTACTACAGTGTGTCCATTAATGTTTACCCTGATTTCAAAATTAAATGCTAATATATTTGAGGGGACTACAACCAAAGAGCTACTAGTGACATTTCCTGGAGAAAAGATAAGGGCATCTGTAGCATGTTGAAGCGTGTAAAATTTTTGAGGCAAAAGCATACACATTGACTCCCTCTCTATGCTGCTACTTGGTGAATGAAAGAAAAACTAGTTACAAGATGTCATAAAGCAGTTAGCGCCTGGGGTATGAAGTGTGCTCGTATCCTCTTGCCTCTGAGCGGATCACGTAAATCCTTTGCTTCCGTATTTTGTGTACGATCAAGGTGAAAAAGTTAATTGTAAAACTGTTGTGTACACATTTCCCGAGGAATGTTCTGCTTATTGTAGATTACGGCCTACAGGCAGTACTTTAACCTAATAATAATAACGTGTTTCCAGTCAGAGTTTGTGTGTGTCTTCACTGGTTGACGGAGATTCACGCTAATCTGATATTTTCGGGGAAGATAGTGGCAAGGAATATGTTGCATCTGAAATCTCCAACACTTCCACAAATGAAGACTCTTCAGGCAAAAGAAAGAGCAGAACAAATCATATTCTTCGTAATTCACATTAGTAAATTGGACGCAAATGGATCCACACGTACTGTTACACACTGCGATATAAAACCGATCATTTATATTCTTCTGTCATTGTGATATACAAACGGATAAGCTAGAAAGTATTTTATTGTGTAATATATACGTAAAAATGTGAAATTCCATTTTGTAATCGCAGCACAATTCTGAAAGCTGTTGTACATTAATTTTATTCTTCTCAAAAGTACAAGAAGTATACTTATACATCCCTACTTGGACCTTCATTTATTATTAGAAAACATTGTTGATGAGGAGAGCGATCTTAAATGATTTATGTATCAAATGACTGCAATGTATGTAGTCAGAAAGCATGGATCACAATGGAAGGATTACAAATGTATTTTAAGACCTGTTCCAGGAATATAAAGGCTACAAATTTATGATCGGTTTTGGCAGTGATATGTTGGTATTATCGAATATGGAAGAGCTCATACTTCATTGATAAAACAGATGTTGAAATTCCAAAGGACTGGGCCTGCAAATTAAAAACAAATATTGCACAGATTTTGAAGTTAATTAACACTCAATTATCCACCAGGATTCCTTGATCAGATGATGGCTATTCTATGGCTGTTTGAAATGGGTATGTGTTAATGCCCAGATCAAAATATGTGACGTCATGTGTCTGTAAACTTGCTTCTTCCTCAATGGTAATTATCAATTTTGTACATCTCGCATCTAAATGCACTTGAAACTAATGTGGCCAATTGACCGTAATTTATAGCGAAATAGATTTGTCTGTAAATAAGACTTATCATCCTTAGACTAGGATCTACATCATTGTTAAAACATTGGTTTATAACTCTTGTATTACCTGAAATAACCACTCTGCTGAATATTGTTACTTAAATGTAAGTGTGTAACACAGCGTACTGCTACACTAACCTCACGACCGCAAAACATGTCACCATTGGCGATATAAGCAACAGTGACGAAACTGACTTCACATGCTGCTGTCAAAAAGTAATTCATAGCATTACCTGTAGGGAGTGCTGTCATTACTATAACAGAACTTAAAAGTCAATTGCCATGTACATACAGAGATGGCCACCAGGTGACGTCAGAGTGACACGTATTTCAAATATTTACAGCCAGTTGTAAACTGGTTCAAGAGATTTTATATAATGGCGTTCCTTCGAGCAAATATGCTATTTATGCTTACTATTACTAAATATCACAAAATTAGATGCCATATGGCATGAAATACAAACTGTATGCAATCTTGATCCAAAGGCAAAAGTGATCAGATGGTACATGAAATTACAACAAAACAAAAGCCATCCAACTTGGATAATTTACATATCAACAAACATTGCAAAAAACACTACTTATATAATCTCCAATTTTACATTCTATGGAACAAATAGTTTAAATTTGCGATCGAAATAGGGTACTGTATATAATTGTATCATTTTTTATATTTTCTTTAGTGTAATATAATCGACAACTTGTACAAAATATACAAATGGTCTACATGTACAACAGGTACAACAAAAAGGGCGCATAGCCAACATCTTGTACGTATATCACATAATACAAAGGTACCTCAATGTGTTATAAAGAGGGACATTAGAAATATTTGGCACTCATGAGTTTAAAATAAGAGTCATAAACTTTATTTTAGACATATCGTGCTTTCTGGACTATGTATGAACATAGCTCAATGTCTAGGGATATAAAATGTTACTATAACTTTGGTGAAATTTGAACTTAATTATTTAGAAAAATATACAAACCTAATCATTTAAATTAGGCAGGATGTTATATGGTTCTACAGTTACATAAATAACAAAAGCATGTTTGAACTACAGGTAGCGTTGTATGTTCAGGATATGTACCTTATTTATAGTCTTGTTACAGAATTCCAAATAATGGAAGATTTTTTATATTTAATTACAATTTGAAAAATGTAAAATAGAATATGCAATTTATGATATATTTAAAATACATAGTTTAATGCATATATAAATAATTACTGCTCGATATCTGTGTATTGGGTATAGCTCAAGCCCTGTGTTTGGTTACTATCTATGACGTTTACTGAATTTGGCAACACCCATAGAATTTGTAAAACACACCATAAACAGTTCAATCGTAATGCATGGTATATATCAGATTTCTTATTGTGACGTCTTTGAGACTAATTATAGCTCAAGGTCTATGAATTTGACATAGTCCAAGATCTACATTCAATTAACTCCTCTAACGTCTGTTCACTTTGGTATAACATATAGGCTTTTACAGATGAAGGGTTGGTATCCTTCATGAAAGACATTTACAGTGCATATATTGCCTATTTCTCAAATTTGTAATATAATGCATTCAACAGGAGCTACAGCTCGATGCCAATGTATTATGTATCGCTCAAGGTTTATTATCAGTTAATTCAGACATCGACTGGGGTCCTTGTGCTAGGGGTTGCCCAGGGTCTGTGTTCACTCATTCTTGGACATAGACCTCCGACGACGTGTAGTTAACAACAAGTTATCTCTACCCAATTAGGTGTACTATATGGGCACAAACATTTTTCGTTGAATATATTTCATGAGAAATAATCACAGTACTTTTTAAAGTTATAATATTGTGTATACAAAAATAGTTATAACTCAAGTTATATGCACTAAGCGTTGCCTAAGGTCTCTGTACAGTAGATCTTGTAGCCCAAGGTCTATGTTAATTTATCACTGTATATAGACCTTTGTGTATGTTCGATTAACAACTGTGACCTCTACTTAATTCAATATGAGTTATGGGCACTACAGTTTGATTTTAAGTGTATTTCATGCAATAATAACAGTATATTTTAAAGTTTATAATGTAATGTGTGAAAAATAATAATGTATGAAAACAATAACAGTACATTTCAAAGTTTATAATCTATTGTGTTCAAGAGTAGTTATGAGTCAAGGTTTCTGTATGGGTCCTAAGGTCTATGTTTAGTTAGCACCTATATGGTACACACATCTGACATGACACATGACCATTACAGTGGAAAGAAACGCCAGTTTCAAAATCTACATTCTATTTTTATTTATCTAAGGTTATGTTATATGAGTTCACATGTGGTTATAGCTAGAACTGTATGTGCTGGACGTAGTTCAGGGTCTATGTAGAATTATTACTTGTAGCTCAAGGTTTATGTTTACTTATTACATGTGAAATTTGCACTACTACCATTACCTTGAACCTGCAGAAAGAGCTCATTTCGTAACCTCTGCATAATAACGTCTAGTCACATTCTTCTCGAAATCAGACATTTATAGTATATCAAATAATATTGTAACAAAGTTCTAGTATTTAAATTCTAATTGGTCATTTAAAATTTTGTCTGGTTCTCTCTTCTACATTTTTATGTTCTCTAATAATCCAGTTTCCTTCTATTTTCTATTTTATGCAAAATCTCCATATTCTGAGAAATATTGTGGATTTTATGTTTCGTATTCTTCAGATGCATACCAAATGCTGTTTTATTACGCATGTAGGTATGTTTTCTTAACCGTGTTTTAAAAGTCTGGCCTGTCTGCCCTACACTTGTTACAGTCACTACATTTTACTGTATATACCCCAGTATTAGAAAATTTATATTTACTGTCTCTTATATTACGATGTAATTTAAATTACAATATATTATCGGTTTGAAATACAAGGTTAGCATTTTGTTTATGAATATCGTAAAATATTTTGTCTGATATTTTGCCTCTATACACCATTGGAATATTATTTGTATCCTTAGTGTTTATTTGACCACTATTACCTACCTTTTCATTTGCAATGTTTTATTTGTTTATTTTTTAATTTTAAAAACTATCTTAGTGTCAAACCCGTTGGCGATTGCTGTTTGCTTCAGGATACCCAGCACTTTCTGAATTTCAGTTGGTTGAAGTGGTATTCTTATAAGTGTATAAGTCATAGTATTAAGGAAACTTTATTTGTATCTATCTGGATAACAGGATTCAGCATTAATGCTCACATCACCTGTGGACGGTTTCCTATAAATTCCAAATTTCGGTATATTACTTACTTTTGTTATACTGAGGGCTAAATGTACAGATTTATTTTCTTCTATTTCCAACGTGAACCAAATATCATCATGTATACTATTTATTTTTCATTAAAGGCTCTCATATCCTTCTTTGAACGATTAAGCACAATGATTATATCATCTACATATCTATTACAATAATCGTCTTTTGAAGCTAAGTCCTTATATACATTGCAAAATTTATTTTCAATACGATTAAGAAAGATGTTAGCTAAGGTCTTGGCCACACTGTTACCCACTGGGAGACATTCACTTTAATAGCCTTTTCTTATTGAGAGCTCAAAGTAATTGATATCTATTCTCAATTTAACAGCAATCAGTTCTATTATTTCGCAAATAGTTTTTTTAAACCTAATAAGGTTTTTTAATAATCTACAAGCATTCTTTAACAGGTACTTTGGTGTAGAGGTTAGTTATATTCAATTATGCCAACACAGAATTCTGTGAATTATTACTGTCTGTAACATCTGTATTAATGTAAAACTGTTTTCGACAAATGTCATAAATGATTCTTTCGAGTTTTTATACAGTACTTTATTAAACTCATAACTGGGGGATGTTCTGTTTTTTTACAATCGATCTAATGGTTTTATTTACCTTATGCATCTTAATTTGTGATCTTAATCCAGGTAGTGGTACATTTATCATTTTAAGGTGTTTCTTTTCATTATGTATAAATAAGAAGATTGTGTCATCTATTTTCTTTTTCAAATTATTATGAAAAATTGTTGTAGGATCTTGTTTTTTGCTTCCACAATGTTATTTGCATTAAACAATTCGTTGGTTTTACTTATGTCTTTAACAAAAACTATGGCGTTACTTTTGTCTGCTTTAGTTGCTATTGTTTTATTTTCATGAAGTTTTTTCTAAACTATTTCAGGTGTGGTGATCATTGTGTTTCCAGTGATGTAAACATCAGTGCAACTGTCTAGAAAGCAGGAGACCCAGGTTCGAATCCCGTTTTCAACGTTACCCATTCGCGATTAATGTCATACATTCTATTAATATGCAAAGAACATTGTAAAGGTTCTCACAAACAAATGGAATAGCACCTCCAAACAGTATGAAACGAGAAGCCAGCCTGAAATCCACACAACGGTGTTTATATGTAAATTAATTGAAATGACTCAGAAACAATTACTAGTCACAAACATCAATAATGTAGATTTACAAACTCATTTATTGTGCGAAAATTAGCAACAAGGCCAGAATTTGCACATCGGTTCCTGCTCATTAGTTGAGCAGTAGAACTGGGTTCAAATACCGGCGTTAGTACAAATTTTTTCACAATGCTTAAGTATGCATTTAGACAACATGTATATTACTTGGCCTCTTGAAGCAAACGGCAATAAATTTCAAAATAATGGCTGCGATTAAAAGTCCTGATTAAGGCAGGATTTCTTTTTTATCTTAAACCCTTTAATACGTCACATGTATGACATATGATGAATCATTAGGTGGAAGTAATTATTGTCTTTTCCCTCCCCTGTGAACTTTCACGTACTTTCTTTTAACTACACTGCTAAATATGATTAGGGAATCAGGTGATATATGATACACAGTATATATATGGTAATATACTTTATTCATATATTGGTTACAATTGTAATTTGTATGTGATACAGTACAATATTTTGCTGTCTAAACTCTTTAAATGCGATTTGCATAGCGTTTACCTAGAGCGAGGCACCAAGTGTCCTACATAATAGTTAAAAAGTCAATCTCGTTACCTCCAAATATGTTGTTTGATCGCCTCGGACGGCCAGTACAGTTGTACACATGCGTGGCATGGACAGTATGAGGTTACAAACAGCTCTTGATGGATATGTGGCCCTTTTTCCATGAGTGGAATATCAAACTCTGCAACCGTTGTGTGAGGTGCTGGTCTAGCTAAGTGCATATGTCAAATGTGTCCCAGACATGCTCAGTCTGGTTTAAGTCCAGTGAACAAGCTGGTCACTCTATTCATTCAATTCCCTCAGTTTAAGCATGTTGTCCACCGGTGCAGCTCTGTGAGGACGAGCGTCTCGTGCACCAGAAGGAACCCATCTCTTATGGCATCAGCGAAGGGCAAAACAATAGGTCGAATGATCTCATCTCTATACGTCTGAGCAGTCTAAACGCCATTCTGAGCGACATAGAGGTCTGTACATCCGCCAATACTGACTCCTACCCACACCATTTGTCCACAAGCATAATGTTTCCTGCACATAAGCAGGATTTTTCCTGATTAGCTGCCTTCTACTCTAGGAGTTCCTTGCAGTGTGGGGGAGTGGCCATGTATGTAAAAAACGATTTTTCATCGGAGTCAATCGATTTTTCTAAACACTGCACAGAACAGATATTTGAATGTTGTGCAGATGTGGTTAATGTTAATGGAACTAAACTAGTAATAGTTGTTATTTATAGATCCCCTGACTCAGATTTTAAAATGTTTTTGCCCAAACTGGAATTGGTTCTGGGTTCACTGTATAGGAAGTATAAAAATTTAATTGTGTGTGGAGATTTCAACATTAATTGTGTAGGTGATAGCTCAAGGAAAAGTCAGCTGTTAGATCTATTTAATTCCTATAACATGATGCAAACAGTATTTTTTCCAACAAGAGTGCAAGGAAGTAGCAGTTCTACCATTGACAATATTTTTGTTCATTCTTCATTATTAGAGGGGCACTCTGTCAGCAGAATAGTAAATGGCCTATCAGACCATGATGCCCGAATTTTAATTCTAAAAAGTATTTGTTCTCAAACAAATGTTAAACATAAATATCAACTACTCAGAAAAGTTAATCCAGATGCAATTGACACCTTTTTAAGCTTAATTAAGGAACAAGAATGGCAGGATGTTTATAGTGCTGATAATGCAGATGATAAATATAATACTTTCCTTAACACATTTCTTACGCTGTTTGAAAGTTGCTTTCCGCTAGAACGCTCAAAACAGGGTACTTCCAGTAACAGACAGCCAGGGTGGCTGACAAAGGGGATAAGAGTATCATGTAGAACTAAGCGGGAGTTGTATCAAAATGTTAGAAGCAGTCAGAATGAAGATGCAGTAGCTCATTACAAACAGTACTGTAAGGTTCTGAAAAATGTCATTAAAAATGCAAAAAGTATGTGGTACGCAAAAAGAATAGCAAACTCTCGGGAAGTGTCTGGTCAGCAGCAGCAGGTAGAAGATATAACGTCAGTGCGTAGTAGGAATGTTTCTGTTACTGACAAGTTAGATATATCTGCAATATTCAATAATCACTTTCTTAATATAGTAGGGGAACTAAACAAAACTCTAGTTTCTACAGGTAATCATATAACGTTTTTAGAAAATGCCTTTCCGAGGCTGTTACCTGAAATGGGCCTTCATGATACTTCCATAGGTGAGATTGAGTCAATAATTAAATCACTAAAGACTAAGGACTCTTGTGGATATGATGGGGTATCTAGCAGAAAATTACACTTTGGGACTCTCCAATAGGTACAGCCACCTCTGTGTATGTCTAGCTTCTAATCTTCCTATGGCTCTCCATGCCATAGTTTCAGGTAAGGCATGGTGTTGTTGCATTACACTAGTGCTCACTACACTATCTGAACCCATCTGTTTGTGTAATACGTTTGGTAGAGTAAACATAAGTCAACACCCGGCTCCACAGCAGCTTTCTTTTATTACCACTATCTCGGTTGCCATAATATTGTTGTCTCCACTCCGTTGAACTGACAGAAAGACGTCGAACCATTTTAGTTCATTCTCCCAATGACAGTACTTCAGATCCTAAACATCTCAACTGATCCCATGACTGTTTTGACCAGTGTACTAACATCAGAACATTATCACTATCTACCCTTTAGCCAGTATGTCCAGGTTTGGCACGGATAACAGCGATGACAGATCTTGGCGTAGAAGCATCAAGGCTGGAGGGAGTTAGGATCACATATATCTATAGACAAAGTAATCTAATTCTCGTAGGGAGTTGGGACCACATCTATGCATAGACACAAGCAATCTAATTCTCGTAAATTCATGGGAGGGGTGCAATGAGCTATGATGCTACATTCAGTCATATGCTACCTGTGTTATGCCTGGTTCAATTCTGTTGAGTCTGATGGCCAGCATGTCAACTGGAACTCGCCACTGTGTTCCCGTAACTGTCACACTCCTGGCCTTTCGACATGGCGCATTATCTTGTTGAAAAATGCCATAACCATTGGGTAACATGATCGTCTTGAAGGGATGTATGTGGTCTGCAAACAATATACGTCTTTGTAGTCATTACGCCTTACATGATCTGCACTGGAACCAGAACTTAAATGATCCACCGCCAGCTTGTCTTTGTATGGCAGTACAGGTATCAAGCAGCTACTCCCCTGGTACCCTGCTATGGTCAAGATGAAGTAGGTATTGGGATTCATCAGACCCTGCAACGCTGGCTACAGAGGCCCTCCATTAGGCATGTTCAGTGCACTGTGTATTTAGACACACTAGCATTCTCCCCAGCAATAAACTTCCACGTTTTAGTTGGCGCCACATACGAAGGCGGCCCAGTTTTCAGCCGTTCTGCGCATGCCCCTCCATTACCACACTGGCAGCCAATAATATTTATTCTCTAGGCATGTGGCTGGCCACAAGTTACGCAATGTGCCTCCCGTAGTCTCAAGTGTTGGCGCTCGGCCGTAGGTCCTCCTCTCCACGCTTCCACTATCGCTTCGCCTCTATGCGCGGAAGCGCCTTCTTACATGATGCCAACTATAGTTCCGCTACAGTTTGCCGCCTGTCCTGTTATACCAGCCTCTCCAGCCTATGACGTCCGACATCTGTAGTGAGGAGCAGCACGCTACCTCTTGATGTTTGTACGAGTTTTCGCCTTTGTTTCGCCAGTTGTTAGAGGCACTCACCACAGTGGTCCTCACACGCCCCACAAGTCTTGCAGTTTCCAAATTCCTTGCACTGAGATTCCGGGCCATTACAATCTGCATTCAGATCTCGCGCCTTCACATTCTACACATGGATAGCACGCTTACTGATAATAAATGCAAAGCACTTGTGTCTGACTAGCAGTCTATTCTCATCAAGTGTCGGTGCTATCGTCTCTACGTTTTTATATAGATAGTAGGTAGGTCGTCATCATGTCCTGACTGATCAGTGTATAGGACGTCTTTCACTTTGTGTTAATTACACTGATGACAAAAATTGGAAAACCATCACGAACAAGGTCATTTGTAGACCGCGGAGTTTTAGGTCGTAAAAAGAGCTTTTTTAGGCGTCTTAAATAGGCCAACCTGATTTAGGCTACATGAAATCTAAAGTATGTTCTCTGAACCCTCCTCCATGCACTTCAATGTGATTAGCGGAGTTTTTATGTAGATGTAGAAAGTATTAAAGAGAAGAAATAAACATAATGTGAAATACTTAGCGTTTACTTACAATCGCTGAAAAGGTACATAGTCGAACAGCACAGCAAACGTCACAAAACAATGTTCAAACTCACACGAAATCATTCTGATTTTGACTTCCTCCAAATAGGTCTACCTGAAGTCGTTTAATTGGAAAATAACTCGCCGTAAATTAGAAGCTGTCTCTAATATAAGTCTCGTTGAACTGAGGGATCGCCGAGCAACTGTATTACTAAAGCTACAGAAGTGGCATCCTCTGGTAGATTTTCAGAGACCTTCTTGACACCTGGGAGGTGCTTACTGTATGAAGTGTTGTGTTGCTGCTAACAACGTGCCCAACGCGTAACAATAGGTTCAGCTAGCAAGGGGACATCTGGAAATATTTCTTTGAATGTCTGTACCCTTAACGATACCTTCCCACAAACTTTCTTTACCGTGGTGATTAATAAATAAATAACTTTAGCCTTACTTTCTTACAGTTGAGCCGCGGCGGAGTGGCCGAGCGCATTGAGGCGTTATGCTGGATGCGCGAGGTCCGTTCCCCGTCGGGGGTTCGAATCTCCCCCTCAGGCATGGATGTTTGTGCCATCTTTAGTATAAGCTAGTTCATAAGTAGTTTGTAAGTTTAGGGACTGGTGACCCCGCAGTTAAGTCCCTTAAGCTTAACAAACATTTGAATCTTACAGTTAAATCCATGAGCTACACGGCATCCGTATTTTTATCTACATTTGAATATAGCAACTTGAAACCATTGGTGACAGAATGGGCGATTGTTTGTTCGTTAGTCTTCTGGAGCCATTTTGAAGAAATTAAACAACGTACGGATGGCGCTTCTGGGTCAAAATCACGACCAGTCAAATTTATAACGAACCGGGGACTTAACTACGGGGTCATCAGTCCCTAAGACTAAGGACGGCACAAATATCCATGCCCGAGGGGGGATTCGAACCCCCGAACGTAGTGGCCGTGCAGACCATGACTGGAGCGCCTCAGTCTCCTCGGCCACCGCGGCCGGCAATCCGTATGGAAGACTCAGTATATGTTGAATCTAGAAAAAATTTATGATTGACTGTGCCGGTACAGTACACGCCGAAGGCAAATATCGACTTCAGTGTTTCTACCTTTGTTCTTCGAAGCCAGTCAAATCTTTTGAAAATAGAAGAAATAGGTGGCTTTTATGATTTTAAAGCTGAAATAGGAAAAAAGTAGGTGTTAACGTCGGAATAGGTCATTTTAGGTGCTATAAAAATCAACGGTTTCAGCTTTAATTAGTCATGAAATGCATACGTACACGTTTATTTGCCACTGGGAACTCAGGAAAAGAATAAGTTTTAATCTATAGATCCGCGGTCTAGTCATTTTATTGACAAGTATACTGGTTGGTATTTTACCACTATAAGAATATAAGATTACAAATTCAGCCAAATTGAAACACAAGTCACAGCACAGGATGCCCTAACAGTCGCATCAATACCCAATGTTCCCACCTCTTGAGCTAGAACAAAGCTTATATTCTCGCATGCACCTATGGAAATTATGCGGTAGATTGTTCCAAGCAACTTGCGCCTTGTATAGCAATTCGGCAATAATTTTTGCAAGTCCTGGAGAAAGAGTAAGTTCACGCTACATCACGTCTTATACAGTTCCTGATGGAGAGATATCTGCTAATCTTGCTGGCCGGGACGAGTTTTGCACACCTCGAAGTCCGCATTCCGTCGAAACAGTCGTACATGGACGTAAATTGTCAAGCTGTAGAAGCGAATCAATATCTCAAGGATTGTCGGATGATATTGTCAAATCCTGGTGTTTTTTTAAGAAGTGACAGTGTCGAATGCTGATTCGATTTCTTCGCATGTTAAAAAGCCCCTTTTACACAATCGACTTTCGTCTCTCAGATGACTACTCGAGACGAGTTCCCCTGGCGTGCAAGTCAGCACCAAAATTGTAGAGCTGTCTGTTGTGGTTTCGCATCTAAATGATGAAGTGAGGTTATGAGGACAATTTTTACGTAGGAGCAGGAAATGATATCTGAGTTTATTAATGACAAAACGGTATTATACGAGTATGTTCTCGTCAAATGCCATGTGGTAAATTGCGTACACCATCGATAACCTAAAAAATAAGAAAAGTGTTATCAAAAAATTTCAAAACACGCATTTATTAGCCGAAGAAACCTTATACATGCAAACACTTCAAACAGTATTGAAAATTCGGTTGAAAGCAGATTGATATTTACGTTTTAGAGGGAAAATAAATACTAATGTAAATATAAAGAAGTGTTTTAACGAAAATTATTTCAACAGCGGAACAGAATTATTACACGAGAAAATTATTTTCGGTGGTATTTTTCAGTTAGCAAGAAAACAAGACATGAAAACTGAAGTAAAAGTACTTCAGTTATCATGTCTTGTTTTCTTGCTAACTGAGAAATACCGTCGAAAATAATTTTCTCGTTTCACTGTTGAAATAATTTTCGTTAAAACACTTCTATGTATTTACGTTTGTGCTTATTTTTCCCTCTAAAACGTAAATATCAATCTGCTTGTAGGCATTTCGTCTCTTTTGTAAGAGAACGTTAGTAGAAGAAAGAATACTAAGCTGAGGTGGAATCTTTTCAGTGTTTATTTATTTGGTTAATGAGAACACAAAGCAAACAACTGTTTAAGAACTGTGAATGCATTTCTGAAGTATGAATTATTAAAAATACAAATCGGATTAAAAAAAGTTTCAATAAAAGTTGTTCGCTTCGAAGAGGGACATCCTTTAACATAAAGCTCGAACCCTCTCCCCCACTCCCGCCTCCTAGCACAAACAGTTTGCTGAAAATGGAATTTTAATTGACGGTAAATAACAGCAGCATGTGTAAACAATCTAAGAGAACAAGTCAGATTTTATGTTACATAATTTTTTATAGATTAGTGACAGCAAGGGACCTACAGCAGTTCCTTAGCAGACGACAGACATCACTTCAGAGTTGGAAGATGAATGTGAGATGTACTGATTCGGTACTTTTGAAGAAATATTTAAGTTTGGCTGCCACTTGAGTAGGCACATATCGTGTTGGAAGAAGGACTTGTGCAGCTCAGCTTCGTCCTCTTTTTCAAAAGATCTGGGTGGTACACTTCTGTTTACCAATCCGCTCTTATCGTCCAATCATCTTTAAGTAGAATACAATGAAGCGCTGTCTCGACGTAAGGGATAAATGCACGTTATACATTTATTTGTACATTTTGCCCTCGCAACTTAAGAAAGTCTACAATTAGTAGGGTCGAGGAATTCCGTGAGTATCGGACCCTGGACGTCGAAACAGGCGGTATCACCTTCCCTGGTTAGGGCACAGTCTTGAATTTTTAGAGGGATCTGACGACGTTACTTTCGCTTCCCTAGATGTCGCACTACGTTATCCCAAAACGGCATATTCAAATTTCAACCGGTTTGGTTGTTAAGACGTTTCGTACCTTTTCATTTGAACACCTGTCGTACAATTAATGTACTGCCAACTGCAGAGCGTAACTCTTTTCATCTGCCTCTGAACGGAATTTTTTTTTCAGTGCAGTTGTTGCTGCGATTGCAAACTCTTGCCAAGAATGTTCTGTAGGAATTCGCTGAGCCAACGAAATACTCGTATACTGATGAGAGAACGAGAATAATTCCCAAACACCACTGATGTAGGTACTGCTCTACATTCAGATCACAACGAATAGTGTTATTTTATGCATTTTGAATTGAGAACACCGTAGCTGTTTCCGTAAACACCATAGTAAATAAAAACTGCAACCGGCCATACGTGTTTTATATTAGTTGCGGGCCTGAGCTCGTCATCAGACGGTGAGTAAGATGAGATTTACAACGGTGTCTTCAGAGAAAGCTCTCCTCTACATATTATATGGGAAGAGAGATGACTTTTTTGTATCGCCCTGTACCCGTCTGTATAGCTCACAGCTGGACTGGGACCAACAATATTACTTCTTCTTCTTCTTTTTCTTCTCTCTCTCTCTCTCTCTCTCTCTCTCTCTTATATATATATAATCGAAACTTGTGATCTTTATGGCTGGGTGGGGCGAGAGGTCGTTTGTATGGTTTAATTGGAAGTTTCTAGTAGAGAATTAGAAATTAATCAGTGGAACAAGGCCTCACAGACGTTAGTGATAATTATTGGGAAGAAAAGGCATAGACATTAATCGTAAATGACAATGCTCAGGCAATCGAGGAACTGAGTCTCAGTAATTTCAGAGTGAGTAACGTACACATTCCTCATTAGGTGCGCATATGAATAGGCAGTGATCGATGTATAACTTGAGATTATCTGGATTATAACAAATTTTGTTCTTGCTGGGTTTCGCTATAAGGTGCAAGATTCGTTGGCGTTTCTGGACTTCCTGGGTCGATGCCCCGTGGAAGGAAATGATCTCCAAAGTGTAAGCCGCATCGTTACGAGCGCTGAGACAGGTACCTATATTTCACGCCTGCAATAAAGGAAACGTCTGTGGAGTGGACACACATACATGCTCGCCCCGGGAAAAAATTCAACGTTGGGTTAGCACGGAAGGTCATGGGCACTGTTTCCTTCGTTAGTCAAGGAAGTGTGAACATAGAATTTATGTATGACAAAGGGTACAACCATTAATGCCTATTCGCACTGTGCAACACTTGCATGGCTGCGAAACTCCGTAACGACCAAGATGCGTGCATATTTAAGAAAAGCTGTTGTTATCTTGGGCGACAAAGCAAAACTTTCACAGCACGAGCAATACAAGCTATGCAACAACAAATATTCAAATGTTTGTAAATCTGAGTTAACTAAGTTCGTCATCAGTCCCTAAGCTTACAAACTACTTACTTAAGTAACTTATGCTAAAGACAACGCAAAACCCATGCTCGAGGGAGGATTCGAACCCCCGACGACGAACGGTCGCATGCACTGCAGCAGGATGACTTAATGCGCACAGCTATTCTGCCGTGGCTATGCTACATCTTCCACTGGTCGCTTGGGACGATTTATAATACAGTCCAGAGCTTGCATCATTTTTTCCCTCTATGCCACAATGTGAAAAAATACGTGGGGACAAAGAGATTTTCCAACGATAAAGCAACGGCTCAAAAATGCTTCAAAAAACGAGAAGCAGATTATTATCGTCGGGGAACTGAAAAATTGTTAGAACGTTCGGACAATTATTTACAGGGAATTGGTGAAAGTGTTGAAAAATATTGCCATGTATCTGTGTCATTTGAAAGTGTAATATAGCATTTAATAAAAAATAATCGGCCTGTCATAATAGCATGTAACTTACTTCTTTAAGACTACTCGTACCGTATCTAAAGGCTTTTTTGTCTACTAGTAAGTAGCTTTCACAAGTATTTGCTTGTGTGCTTAGATTAGAGCAAAAGTTTTATAGGCCAGTGGAAGTACGAAGTGACGCACTTAAAACTCTGAGAACCTGCTACCTTTACTACATTGCAATTACAAAACCATCGCGACAAAAAAAAGTTAAGAAACAAGTGTTTGGATGAATTAAAGGCTACAGAGATATTCACATGTTCAGGTTATCCAGAAACACCACTGAATAAATAAAAATCAGTGACTGGAGGCAGTGGCGAAATCAGGATTTGGTTCTGGAGAGGCTCATTTTTTTTTAATAAAGCCTATTGTATTTGTTAATTTATTACTTATTTTTACACTTTTTATAATTCAATCGATTATATTACGAAAAAAATTTCACAAAAAATAAAATAAGTAGGTTCGCATTAATTTGAAAATGGAAAAAGAACAACGTGGTGGAAATGGAGTGTATATAATCAGCTCGTAAAATAATGAAACAGGTTCTGTGTTACTAGTCAAAGAGCAATGTCTTTACAGTTTAATTAACATGAGAGTCTATGTGTAAAAATTGAACTAAAATAACACTATTGTTGTTCATAAGATTCCACTCGGTGGCGCCGCTGGCCCGCTAAGCAGAGGGTCGCCGCATATGAACAATCGGCTCGTAACTTCAGCATAGCAGTAACAATAGCGGCAGCATCAAAGCTGGTCGCGGCGGCATTAAAACCGCTCACAGCAACAGCAGCACACGTTCTCAGTGGCGGAATCACGTTGGCGACCAATTGTTACGTTCTCTTGTGCTTCGCAAATTATAGTTACGTTGTGATTTATTAAATGTGTACTATTTCAAATTTCCGGTGCAGAACTGTTATAAAAAAATAAAAATGAAAAAAATAGAAAATAATAAAATTAAAAATTCTTTGGGAGGTGCTGGGGGGGGGGGGCGGGGGCTTCAACCCCATTAGCCCTCTCCTCCCGTGACTGCGCCACTGTCTGGAGGGTTCGCTGACATAATGTATGTTTACATAACATAAAAAGTCAGCTGAAATTTAAAGATTTTTACTGACACTCTTCGTCCTCAACTGGTGAAACAAAGTAATAGGTAAATTATTATTAAAAAGAGATAGATTGGCTGGCCAGTACTTACCTTTTTGCTGTACTGCCGATAGTTACACTCAGAAGAAAAGGAGGAAAATAACAAGTTTTCGGGGCTGTGTTCTTTCTTCCTTCTTTTTTCTCCCTTCTCTCCACCTGAAGATGGAACACAGTTCCGAAAGCTTGTTATTTTACTCCTTTTTTCTGAGAGTAACTATCGGCATTACAGCAAAAAGGTAAGTACTGGCCAGACAATTGAGGCGCTCCAG
This sequence comes from Locusta migratoria, assembly GCA_026315105.1. Taxonomy (NCBI): domain Eukaryota; kingdom Metazoa; phylum Arthropoda; class Insecta; order Orthoptera; family Acrididae; genus Locusta; species Locusta migratoria. Next base: position 420,971,943 of record CM048746.1, on the reverse strand, counting down.
TCATGGTCTGCACGGCCACTACGGTCGGGGGTTCGAATCCCCCCTCGGGCATGGATATTTGTGCCGTCCTAGTTCGTAAGTAGTTCATAAGTAGTTTGTAAGTTTAGGGACTGATGACCCCGTAGTTAAGTCCCATAGACTATACAAACATTTGAACTGGCCAGGCAATCTATCTCTTTTTAATCATCTCTGTGGAAAATTTCCATATTAAACTAAAGTAATAGGTAAAATTATTTCCCACTTCCTTGACTAAAAGTGGCTAATTGCACATGTTTAACCCTTGGCTGCGAACACTCGACTCATAGGTGAGTACTGAGTCTTTGTTGTGATACTGGAAGGCGCTTAATTCTAGTAGAACCCCCAAAATCGCTGAGTGTCTCCGCAGCTAGGCATTCGTCGAGGAGTGAGTGTCATAGTATCGCTCCGGACTCTTCCGGCCTCGTGAGCTCCGACTTTCTGGAACCTGGAACCCCCCCCTCCCCCAAACGGATATTCCCAGTAACGTAAGTAAACGTACACACCTCTCAGACGGATATACCTATTCTTGTCATTGTTTCGCTTACACAGGGTTCCGAAAGCTAATTATGTTTACAATTCCCACTTTATTTTTGGGACTAATTTCATTTTATGGTTGTCAGGCCTATGAAAAACTAGTAATTAGGTTAATTTCTGCCATGTTAGGTGGATAATGAATAAGGTATCTCTCGCAGAATCTTCTCGGACGAGAAAAAATTTGAGTATCATTGCACCCGAGTCTGACGAATGTGAGACTGATGTAGAAGTGGGTTCAGAAGACTCATATGTACCAGATTTTGCTGAAATTGAAGAGCTATCTCATCTTGATATTTCGTCAGTGTCCGACAATGATTCAGAAGCGGTCGCTCCGGCCTCTACAAGTAATGATGCCGGAACTAGGCAGGTAGTAGAAGAAAAACGTGAAGAAGATTCCGGAAGGGCTCGAACTTATTATGGTAAAAGGAGTTCTATGTCTTCGTCTTCAACTGCGATCGTCCCGAGGAACAGCCGTTCGGCGTCAAACATTATAAGAGGGGGGCAGCGCGAAGATTACGATATCCCACCCCTGAAGAAATTTGGCGTTTTTTTTTTTTTTTTTTTTTTTTTTTTGTTTTTTTTTTTGTACTGGCATTATAATAGAGAATATTGTAATTAATACAAATTAAAAACTTCAGAATGTTAGACAAAAACTGCAACAACCTGAGAGTGTTTCGTACAGGAACACGACGAAAGAAGAGCTCTCAGTACGTTTTGCCTTTATGGTATTATCGTGAATATTCAAGTCATGTAAGGCAGACTTTATGGAAGCTTTAGGTCTCTCCCTTATAAATCCCCACATGAGGCAACGTCTACAGACAAATTTATCAGACGCATTGCGAACAATAATTGTGGGTATATTGCGAACAGACGACAACAAAGTACAAAACGATGGACCAGCTCAGACGTAAAAAATAGATTGTCCCTACCAGAAGAAAAGGATGACGAACTATAAATATGTCAAATGAGAGGCCGCGACTTGCTTAGAATGTTCGAAAAAGCAGTGTAACAAATACCTATCACAAATGTGACATGTTGCTTTATGCTATTGTTGTTTATCTTGTGCCTTTGGTACTTGATAAATAATTATTTGACTTAAATTGATTTTTATTACCCATCAAATTGTAAAAATAGTTTAAGAAGCAATAAAACAAATATATATCACTTTAAAGAAAACAAACACTGAAAATACGTAAAGTGACGACCTGGTAATCCGGGAGGCGAGTGTTCTCAGAAATGAAAGTTTAATGAATGTTTCCAACTAAGGATTAAGAGTTCGAATTGTATGTTTTTCCCGCATCATCTCTCTTGTTTGCCGGCCGCAGCGGCCGAGCGGCCTGCGGCGCGCCATTCACGTTCGGCACGGCCACTACGGTCGGGGGTTCTAATCCCCCCTCGGGCAAGGATATTTGTGCCGTCTTCAGTATTAGCGAGTTCAAAAGTAGTTTGTAAGTTTAGGGACTGATGACCCCGTAGTTAAGTCCCATAAGCTCTACAAACATTTGAACACTTCTCTCTTGTTTCCATTCTCACATTTTCGTGCCGGTAATGAATACACACAACTCCTAGAAGTTTGTGAAAACTTTCAGAAACTGTCAAGTTCACCAAGCACTTGCAAGAAGACGCAAGAAATTGTTTCCACTAACTTCAGGGAGCTTACGAAACTTACGGAAGTCGTCTTCCTGGAAGAGCTCCCACCAGTACTCGAAACAGACTTTCTGACGAGGGAAAGGGCCAACTTAAGAATCCTAACTGCAGGAGTTGTGACCATGAATACCAAGCCAGCTAATGAACCTTTGGTAGGGACGTGTAGTTCGTGAACGAACTAGAACTATTCCGTCAAATTAACTATAGTTCATTTTACTCCTTTCTTTCCCGATCTGGTAGAAATTAGAAGGGACATACTTAAATATCCTTACCCTCGATACTGCGAACATCCCATCCCAGGATTTAAAAGTTTGTATTTCAGAAGTCCTACATTAAAACTGCTTAAACTGCATCGGATCGGAAGACCTGAATTGTTCATTTAGTACAGTTGATGAACTAGTTCCGAACTGCGGAAACTAAGTCGTACCGACAGACCGAAATGGTTCAGTTAGTTCACTCAGTTCAGTTGACCTAGCCGAATTGCACGAATTACGTCAGATCGGAAGGCCGAAACAGTTCCGTTAGTTGACTTACAAGGAGAGTGTGTATCAGTAGGGTATTTTTATTAATCTTCATTTATGAATGGGGTGAAAAGTATTGCTATAAATCGAGAACTAAGAAAATTTGCATATACTTTTACAATCGGATATTAAAAAATAGGTATTTCAAACACTCTGAAAATTCAATCTGTAGGGAGTGAAATAATGGGTTAAAGTATTTTTCTGAAAATAAATAATTCAACAACTTCTGAAACATTTTTAAATGCTACGTCTATTAAATATGGTACTTGTTTCTCGGTTGGAAATAAATAAATACGCGTTTTGGTGTTTTTCAAAATTCAACCCCTAAAGGGGTGAATTCTGACTCGCGATCGGCCAAAAGGAAACCGCTAAGTACAGGGACTTCAAGGTAGGAGAGGATGTTGATGTTATACTGCATTCCCACATTATGAATTTTGCTTAGAAAAAATCAAATCCAGTTTTTTTTGTATTAATGCAACACACTAAACATAAATAAATGTTTTTAATATTTTGACGGAAAAATTATGTTGTTTGTAATTCTATCGGACCAAACTGCGTGGTCATCAGTCCGTAGCTTACAAACTACTTAAACCTAGGTAAACTAACCTACGGACAAACACACACACCCATGCCCCAGGGAGGACTCGAACCTCCACGGCGAGCAACCGCGCGCTCCGCAGCGAGATGCTTTAGACCGCTCGGCTACTCCACCGCGGTGAAAAATTATGTTTTATGTCAATTTTGAATCCACATCACACATTTGTATCGAGGTATCTATTTATTTCGAACGTTATTTTGTTGATTTTTAGAACTGTCAGATCAGTCATCTTCCTCACGGCACCAAAGACAAGACATTTCACTGCAGAAATAAAATAGCACTAGCCTCACTCACGCTCACGGCAACATACAGACAACAACGTAACACGACCTCCAAGTCGGAGTGGTTAATGCCTCTGACTTTAGTATATGGCCCAGCAAGCAGCAAAATGTCGTTCTAGAAGCATCTTTATTCTCAGCGACAGTGTTGCTTTATTGACTGATACACATAATACTGTCTAAAGCAGCTTTTAATACGGTGATGCTAGGAACAACATTGGGAATAAAAGGGTTAAGAAGGGATTTTTCGAAATTTCTTCCCTTAGGGAGAGAGATAGAACATGAAATACCCGTGAAAATCTTTCTGAAAATACGTCCGTATTCAGGCAATATTGAAGCTACAACTACGCATTTTGGTACCTGGTTTCTTGATCAGAAATTAAAATATTATTGTTGCAGGAGTTTTCGTAATGTCATTCGTAATGGGGTAAAATGACGGACGAAAACTTTATTTAACTTGTTCACTGAACTAATTAAAGTAAACTATGTTGCTCATCTGAAGTAGTTCGGTAAGAAGAACTGTTCCGAAATAAACGGTTCCGTAAAAGGAACTACACTCCTGGCAATAAAATTGCTACACTACGAAATGAGGTGCTACAGACGCGAAATATAACCGACGGGAAGAAGATGGTATGATAAGCAAATGATTAGCTTTTCAGAGCATTCACATAAGATTCGCGCCGGTGGCGACACCTACAACGTGCTGACATGAGGAAAGTTTCCATTTGATTTCTCATACACAAACAGCAGTTGATCGGCGTTGCCTGGTGAAACGTTGTTGTGATGCCTCGTGTAAGGAGGACAAAAGCGTACCATCAAGTTTTCGACTTTGATAAAGGTCGGATTGTAGCCTATCGCGATTGCGGTTTATCGTATGGCAACATTTCTGCTCGCGTTGGTCGCGATCCAATCTCGGTCACCTGTTGTTCGCATCGACAGCACTTTCAACAGTGGCAGTTACATTTCAGATGTGTTACGACCCGTGGCTCTACCCTTCATTCGATCCCTGCGAAACCCTAGATAGCAGCAGGATAAAGCACGATCGCATGTTGCAGGTACGGGCGTTTTCTGGATACGGAAAATGTTCGACTGCTGCCTTGGCCACACATTCTCCAGATCTCTCACCAATTGAAAACGTCTGGTCAATGGTGGCCAAGCAACTGGCTCGTCACATAACGCCAGTCACTACTTTTGATGAATTGTGGTATCGTGTTGAAGCTGCATGGGCATCTATACCTGTACACACCATCCAAGCCCTGTTTGACTCAATGCCCAGGCGTATCAAGGCCGTTTATGGCCAGAGGTGGTTGTTCTGGGTACTGATTTCTCAGGATCTATGCATCCAAATTGAGTGAAAATGTAATCACGTCAGTTCTAGTATAATATATTTGCCCAATGAATACTCGTTTATGATCTGCATTTCTTCTTTGTGTAGCAATTTTAATGGCCGATAGTGTACGTTTCCAATCTCTATTACTTGGTATTACCGATATGACACTTTTGCTTTCTCTCAGCTCGCATTCTTACCATGTACAGTCTGCACTGAAGGAGTTCCGAGTCTTCTACCGTTTTCAAAGAGCAGCCACAGTACTTACAGAAAAAAAATGCTTTCCCGGCAGGGGAGGAATTGGACTTGGTTCGCGGGGGAAATTACTTAATAAGAAGAGATATCCTTCCCTCTCCCTAATGCCCGTCTGATAAATCGAACACTAGTTGCCACATCAAATCATTAGCAGAAGTTCGAGGCGGATCCACAAAGTAAGTTTCGATATTTTGAAAAATAAAAAAAATGCATTATAGTTACATGAAAAACTTTATTAGGAACAGGTACAGCAGTGTTTAACCTATTTATTGGCATAGTCACAAAAAAAAATTGAGATACTGGTCATATCGTGTGATCAACTTTCGAAGTTATGTGTTGTAGACGTCTGCCGTGTGTGAATGGAACTATCGTGCGATAATTGTCTAAGAAAGAATGCGGACTCTGCGACGTACCACTCAGAACAAGAGGTGTGGAATGCTTGCGACATGACAATGCTCCACGACAATGCTCGTACCAATGCGGCTTGGCCCACAGCAACTGTTTTGCAGAAGTCATGCTGGGAGCTGTGTGAACATCCAGAATACGGTCCTGATCCTGCTCCCAGTGATTTTCTTCTTTCCTTGTACCTCAAGAAATTCCAGCCCTCGAACCAGGGTTTCGACCACGGCGAAAAGCAGAACACGACTCTCACACGTTGGTTCCATTCACAGGCGGCAGACTTAAACGACATAAATACAAACGTTGATCCCACAATATGAGAATCTTCTCATTTATTTTGGTGTCTATGTCGGAAATAGCTCAAAAATTGCTGTTCCTGTCGCGTAGGGTTACCAGATCGTGGAATGCATAAATGAGGACATTTTGGTTTGAAAAATGTGCAAAAAAATACTCTTCTATTGCAGATACGTGGATGACATTCTCATCATAATTAATGCAGCCACAGCTGAAGTACCATCCCTTTCGAACGAATTTTGCAGTCTGCATCCAAAAATGATTTTCACCCATCAGACGAGCCTTCAAAACTAGATTTCAAGAACATCTTTTAACTAAGAAAGGCGCTGCCAAAAATAATTCGGCCTTTTCCGAGCACCTCAAAAGAAGCAAACACATTCAGCCCCCCCCCCCCCCCTTGACAAATTACAAGTTCTTCACATCGCCCCCAAAGGTAAAAAACTCTCACTTCTTGAAGAATTAGAAATCACTAAGTTTGTAAAACGGTCCCCAGAACACAGTCTCAACGAACAGCTCATCACAAAAAATCAAACTTTTTACGACATCATGTTATCCATCTTTTTCCAAAATGACCCCCCTTCTGACAATTCACAACATCTTTCTCCCGCCCCACCCTCATGCCTCTAATAATTTCGTTTTCATTCATCATTGTTTCATACCAACATGTATCATTTCACAAGATTTATTCCCTCTCGTCACAAACATCTCTAGCCGCTCATTCTCGCAGACGTAACTCTGCCCATACCTCTGTTTAACGGTCGCATTTATGTTCCGTAGTTATTAAGAATACTACCAGTTGTAAACGTGGACCTGCCGCGACAGCGATTCCTCTGCTGCTATGGTGAGTTTTATCTTATAAAGCGTTTCATTAATTTCCATACCACACCCCTTTAGCCCTTAATTATTCTAGCCCAAATAACCCTTACGTACTTTGTACGTTTACCTCTTTGCAGGCGCCCAATAACACAAATTGTTAAGATACCTCCTAGACAGCAATAGATAGTTCTGTGGCTCCATCTCCGCCCAAGTAAGTCCGAATTTTCAAATTTACTCACCTTAGCCACATTAGGTTCGCTCCGCACCAGGTACACGGACGGTAACAAAATATTTGTCTTTTTTCAGTCTGACGATGCGCTAACAGCGCGAAAGGCGTAATTGGAAAATAAAATACTGCAACAGAGACTGAGCATTTTTTAACATTTTTTATACTTTAAATTTCTTGCATAAGAAAGAAATAACATTATGACATCAGTCAAACATGCCTACATGCCATCTGAGCCCTTCTCAGATGAGTATTTCTCATTGCAACTATTTTTTTTTTTTAAGTTCACTCTGCTGACACAAATATTTAAAAAAGTTTTTGCAGTTTAAATGTCTAAAATTAAATTTAACCATCACAATCCCTCTTACAGAGTCAATTAACAATCCGTTTCTTTCTTTCGTCCATTGTGCCTGTCTTAACGAGACAATTAAACAAAATCGAAAAAAGAAGGATCATAACGCATTGTTCAGCTACAAAAAACCTTAACTTGAAAAAAAAAATGTGTGCCCATGTGTCACAGGCTATATTTCGAAAATCGCGAAAGGTACCCAATAAGACGATTCGACAAGAAAGGAATAGTATCTAATTTGAAAAACTTGGATTGGGGTTAATACGTACATAATATACTCGATCCCGAAAAATCAGGTATACTACATAAAAACGCACTCTAAGCATGATAACTGAAAACACGTGTACGACACAGAAACAAAAACTGTTAGCAACTTAGCATGTTAAACTATCGCAGCCAGAGAATTTAGACATCACAGCTATCTCCAACTAAGATAAAAAGACCGTAACATCGTTTATAAGCAATATAAGTCGATATTATCCCTTTTTCATATTAGTCTGTAGTTTTACAGGTATAACAAATCGATAATAAGTTAATAAAAACTTGTTTATTTAAATAAATGTCGTAACACGTTTATAAATTTTTACGATACAAGATGAAAACAACAGTGGGAAGTTCTTAATTTCCAAAATGTGGACATTTCCATAAATCGTACACATAGATGTGGACGTTCCATTTAACGTCGAAAATGCGGACGTCTGGTAACCCTACTATTGCGAGTAAAGTTATTTCGTATTACTATTTTAGTTTGAAAACTAAAGTATCGGTGGAGTGGCCGAGCGTTCAAAGGTGTCTTGAGGCGGAGCGCGCGGTTTCTCACCGTCGGAGGTTCGAGTCCTCCCTGGGCATGTGTGTGTGTGTGTGTGTGTGTTGTCCTTAGGTTAGTTTAAGTTAGTTGAAGTTGTTTATAAGTCTGAGGTCTGATGTCCATAGCAGTTTTGTGCAATACCTTTACAATCATTTGTTGACGTTGTGGACTTAAGTCTGGAGACTGGTCTGATGCAGCTCTCCACTCTACTCTATCCTGAGCAAGCCCCTTTATTTCCTCATAACGGCAACACACATCCATTGGAATCTGCATAACGTATTCATCTGTTGGTCTCCCTCTGTGATTTTTACCACATGCACTTCCCTCCGTTGCTAAATTCACGATTCCTTGATGTCTAAGAAAGTATCCCACCAATCGATCCCTTATTTTAATCAAGGTATACCAGAAATTCCTTTTCTCCCCAAATGTGTTCAGTACCTCATTAGTTACGCGACCTAGCCACCTAATCGTTAGCATTCTTCTGTAGCACCACATTTCAGAAGCCTCTATCGTCTTCCTGTCCGTATTGTTTATCGTCCACATTTCACTTCCATACGAGGCAGCACTGCACGCAAATACCTTCAGAAAGGACTTCTATATGCTCAAATCAATATTTGATGTTAACAAATTTCTCTTTTTCAAAAACGCTTTTCTTCCCATTGCCCTTCAGCATTTTTCATTCCTTTCCTTAATATGTCTTCTAAGATAGGCCGTTAAGTGAGTATTACCTCCCTTGTTCCTACATTTCTCCTGAATCAGAACTGATCTTCCCCGAGGTCGGTTTCTACCAGCTTTTCCATCTTTCTGTAAATAAATCGTGTCAAAATTTTGCAGCCATGACTTATTAATTATGTCCAGTTCTTCCCTATAATTTCATTCACAATGAAACATATCTACTTTCTGGCAAATTCCCCACATTTCGATTCCAACTAATCTTATTGCCCTGTTTCCTTTTGTAGATAACTATAATAGTTACATGACACATCATACGCTAGAAAATACTTACAATAATTCTCAAATGAATGTTATAACCGCTCAGTTCGAACCCATTTCAACTTCACAACACGATAAATTGTACAAAGTAAACGTTTATCACACGAAACTGAACTGACTAAGATATAGCCTACAGTTTTAGCCAGACACTATGCAATCCAATCATTTTGCTCAATAAAATATAATATCACTACAACCGTTAGTATTTTGTACAATATATTGCACAACCTTCAATCTTATCTACAGACTGGCAATAATATTGTGTGCCATGCACGCGAGAATTGCCGCGCGGTCATTGATTGCGAGGCCGCTCATGCCGGAAGTTCGAGTCCTCCCTCGGGCATCGGTGTGTGTGTTCTCCTTAGCGTAAAAAAAGTAGCTTGTAAGTCTAGGGACCAATGACGTTACCAGTTTGGTCTCTCAGGTTTACATCCATTTGAACATTTAATATTGCGCAATATTAGAGACAGTCCATGGGCCACTTAAAACTAATGCTGGGTGGATTCTGTTAATAAACCGCGATGAGTGGCTCGGGCTAATTGCCATGTTTCCCTGATGGCAGTGTTGGACAAACCACGGCTCGCGTCGCGAGCCACGTGCAGTTCTTCGATAAATGGACTCCGACCAGGCGTACAGTTGTTGCCAAACTTTATGGTCACTGTGAGATTCAAAACTAACGTTATAGAGGCACATATGCAGACAGTTGGTTGTTTTTGCATTGCAGTCGTTTAAAATGTCAATTTGACGAAAGACGTTGAAGGGGAAGACCCTGCCGGCCGCGGTGGCCGAGGAGACTGAGGCGCTTCAGTGACGGTCTGCAAGCCCACTACGGTCGGGGGTTCGAATCCCCCCTCGGGCATGGATATTTGTGACGTCTTTAGTATAAGGTAGTTCATAAGTAGTTTGTAAGTTTAGGGACTGATGACCCCGTAGTCTAGTCCCATAAGCTTAACAAACATTTGAACATTTTTGGGGAAGATCCTGTACGCTTAGTTTACAAACTGCATCATCTAAAAGCGCTTTAAGTGCCTATATTTAGATCACTCCTCAAAGTTTGGCGGTAATCGTTAATCACGGGTGAATGCGTATATTTTGGTGTTGTACCACAGGCTGGGTACAAGGAAAGTACGCACGACACATGCTAGTCAAGGGAGCCAGCAATCAGTGTGTTAGTGGCTAGAGAAAAGCCAGTGATCGACGACAATATTTACTCGGTGTATTAATCTACTTGTATCTTTCAACTAGCTGCGAGTCTTACAGATATTTCTACTAATAATTTAGTAAGCTTTATTACTTTGTCACAATTTTTTTGGCGGGGGGTGGGGTTGGAATGTGGCTCATATTATAGGTACTTCATGTAGGTAAATACTCATTTGAATGTGAATTACGCACAGAACCATGCCCTTCATTATTTTATTTTATGTATTTATTTTTTAACTACTGCCGTATCAGTGATTCCCGTTCTCAGGAGCATTATATAAAATTTAACTTTTATTTCTCGACATCGACCAATCAGGGATTATTTCGCGGCTCCTTAGTATATATTGCAATTATGTAATATTTTTAATTGATGGAAGATTTCTGCGGCGTTCCGAAAAGCTAGCAATTTTTTTACGATTTATGGAAGCGCAATGCCTGAAGTTTAAAACGACAACATACAAAGCCGACGTAGTCAAACTTTCGAACAAAAATGCAAGGGCACTGTTCGCATTAAATATGCATTGTGATACATTGTCCAGTGCATTTTATTTGTCAATAAAAAAAAGGCTTATTTGTCCTCTAGGAGTATGGGTGTTGTGTCGTCTTGATAATCGACGCGCAAGTAGCCCAAGTGGCGTGACTTAAAAGACTTGCAACAGGCAGACCGAACACGATCTGGGGTCTAACGGTCACAAATGGCACACTATAATCATCATCATCGTTAATTGTGATGTCTACATTATTGCTGTTAGTGTACCAACTAATTCCTAAAAGCATAATTCTACAAAATAAGTGCGTCCCTCCAGAAGAATTATTAATGACTGCACTGTTGTAGTGTGGTTCTTTTGACGAACGAATTAAGGCCATTTCACACTGTCCATCACATCAACTTGTGTTCATACTGTCCGTCACGTCAGTTCGCTTAGTCTAATAACCAATGTTGAAAGTGAGGCTATGAGTGGCGTACGTTATGTTCAAATCAAATGTTTGTAATCCTGTGGGACCAAACTATGTTGGTCATCAGTCCCTAATTTTACAAACTACTTAAACTAGTTAAACTAAGCTAAGAACAACATATACATCCATGCCAGAGGGAGGATTAGAGCCTCTGACGCGGGAGGCCGCGCAATCCGTAACGTGGCGCTCCAGCCGCTCGGCTACTCCCGAGCGGCACGTTATGTAAAACGCCGTAGTCTGATACTGTAATTAAGGAAAGAACAACGTTAAATGTTATTGCTGGAAAGTGAAACAACATTTCAAAACATCGACATCCATTTTCAAGCGAAAATATAGATACAAACACATCAAACAATATTTATAAGAGAAAAAATAGAGATTGTTTAATTTAACCATTATGGTTTTCCTCCTTACATTGTTAACAACGTCACAAGCGAATGAGTTTTATTCTTCATTAGTTCTGACTTTTTCGTTTAAAAGGTTATTTAATGAAAATTGCGTCATCAAATTACTATCTCATTCATATGAACTATTTGCTTCTGTTACGCTATTGTAAAACATAAACCATTTTTCGGTTTCAGTTATCCGACTGCTCTTTTAGGACACTTATTTGAATATATCGAACATTTTCAGTTGACCGCTAAAACAAAGTATAATAATAAAATAAAGATTAAGACGTCACATGTGCATATAATCCATAATCGCCTGCGATAACATGATTGAATGTGGCGAAAATAGGTTAACTTCCGATGTTAGCAGATGACCTGAAACGTCTCAGCGTGTAAGCTGAATACTTCATGCAAATAGAATTGTAAAAACTCGCAAAAAGTTAACTGTTAGAAAATGTTTATAAATTGGAAGAAAACTACCAGGTCCTTCTATCCATACTGTGTCATAAAGCCGCTGTGGAGTAGCCGAGCGGTCTAAGACGCCTCGCTGCGGAGCGCGCGGTTCCTCGCCGTCGGAGGTTCGAGTCCTCCTTGGGGCATGGGTGTGTGTGTTTGTCCTTAGGTTAATTTATCTAGGTTTAAGTAGTTTGTAAGCTACGGACTGATGACCACGCAGTTTGGTCCGATAGATTTACAAGCAGTTGAATATTTTAGCACTCAGAAAACAAAACTTTTATTTAAACACCAATAGTACGCCTACATAAATGAAAAGCACCTTCTTTGCTTATTCCATATTGACTTCCTTTCAAGCAGATATTACCTCCATACAAAGTCCAGAATATTTGTCATATTGAGTATTGACATCAGGTAACCGCTCACAGCATTGGCACATCACACATTTGACTAACGTAAAATATTCATTGTTGGTTTAGCTCACGTATACTGACGAAATACATCTTCCACGACATAGACAGACAGCGTTCGCTGTACCAGTGTATATATAATACAGTTTACATATGACACACAAATCTCAGTGGTTTAGCATATTACGCTTCATATAATACCTACATATAAATATTTGTGTTAAATGGAGTCATTCCAAGTATTTTGTGAATATAATTACTCTCAATCAAAAGAACAATTGTTAATAGTTTTATAAGTTGAAGATTGTCAAACATATGATCGTCAACAGCCATTTATTCTTAAGAATCTTCGAAATACATCGACTGTAATACTAAACAAAATACAACATGGGCCGATTCCGACCTTAAGTTGTATTTCACGATACATTCAACCTGAAAATACATCAGAGACAGTAATAAGGTGAGTTGGAATATATTCCGTTCTTTAACTACGAAACAAATGATTAGTTACAAATTTCAAAACAATTATGTATCGTCAGAGACCGTTCCATCGAAACTTTCTTCCGGAGAAACGTTTACGTGACAGGTCCGGTGACGGACAGTGTGAATGCCGTTATTAGAAATGCAGTGTGTCATGTTCTGACGGAACGTGACGTGCCGGATTGGCCTTTAAAAATGTTCAAATGTTTTTTATAGTTTATGGGACTTAACTACGGGTCATCAGTCCCTAAACATACAAACTACTTACGAACTAGGACGGCACAAAAATCCATGCCCGAGGGGGGATTCGAACCCCCGATCGTAGTGGCCGTGCAAACCGTGACTGGAGCGCCTCAGTCTCCTCGGCCACCGCGGCCGGCGATTGGCCTTTAGCCTAGGGTAAGCAGACGTCCCGTATTTTACGTGATCGTTCCTTATTTGGCCTGAGTGTCCTGTTGTCCCGGCAAAACACATACGGAACGTAATTTGTCCCGTTTTTTGTTGTCCGTCCCGTATTTTGAACACGGAGAACTCTATGTCTGGTCTTACCCAAAGCATAAAGCACATGTTTTAAAGCAAACTGTACGATTAACGATTTATGAAGTTCTTTGTTTGGTACTATGTAATGTTTTTATTCCAGAAATTACAACAACAAAGCGGAAAATTATTTTCATGTTGAATAGAAGTCTGCCGCGACGGAGCGGCCGAGCCCATTGAGGCGGATTCTACGATGCGCCAGGCCGTTTCCCGTCGGGGGTTCGAATCCCCTTTTGGGCAAAATGTTCAAATGTTTGTAGAACTTATGGGACTTAACTACGGGGTCATCAGTTCCTAAACTTACAAACTACTTATGAACTACCTACGACTAAGGACGGCACAAATATCCATGCCCGAGGGGGGATTCGAACCCCCGACCGTAGTGGCCGTGCAGACCGTGACTGGAGCGCCTCAGTACCCTCGGCCACTGCGGCCGGCTCCCTTTCTGGCATGAATGTTTGTGCCGTCTTTAGTATAAGCTGGTCCATAAGTGGTTTGTAAGTTTACAGACTGATGACCCCGCAGTTAAGTCCCATAAGCTTTACAAACATTTGAATTTTTGAATATAAGTCTTTCTCGGTCTATCGGTTTGACGTTGTGCAACACATAGGGCCTAGTTTTTCAGAGAAAAACTTCGTCATAAAGTATTTATTTTGTTGTAAATAGTGATAACAGTGTCATCGTAAATGATGAAGTAAGTGTCTTGCTGCTCAGGAAGGCTTTCTTGTTTTCCATGCAACGAAATATACTGTTCCCTCAAGTAAATCCAGTGCACGAAGCAAACAATGTTAAAAAGGTATGTGAAGCGGTAAAAGACGAATTTGGAAACACTGTCCTCGTGAAAAATCTCTCTTTCATGTTATTTCATATCGTCATATCTGCTGAATATTTTTGCTTCTAGTAATTACCTTTGAATTGCTTCATGGACTCATGAAAACAAAAGGTTTAGTATTGAAAGTGTTAAGGATGTAATAATAACTAAGATACATCTTTAAGGTACTTCAAATGTTCATTTTTACAAAACTGTGTTTCAAATTATCTTACTCCTGAATGACACCATTCTTTCAAAAAATATAGTTGAGTGTGAGAAATAAGTACCTATGTACAAAATAATTACTGTTAGTCCTAATGAAAGATGTCGTTTTATGAAATTGAAATACTGTTTCAGCATGTGACAACCAAGAAATATTTACGCCATTAGTTTCGCAAGGTATTTTTACGCTTTTTTTAAGTGTGAGTGTTAACAAAAAGATTTGGTGCTGTATGTAGCTGCACTATGGAGCCAATATTTAAACTTAACCATCTGCTTAACTGATAAAGAACGAGGCGCGTCCAGAAAGTAAGTTACGTTTCAATTTATCTCCGCTGCAGCGCTGCGACTGCAGTTCCGCACATGCGTTGTAGACGATGTGTATCAACGAGAAGAACGTGTGCAATTTGGAGATCGCTGTCAGTTACGTACGCTTTGTTGTGCTTGTTTGAAATGTCGGGGTTTATTGAAAATCCCGCCGCCTGTGAAATCAGGTCGGTGATTCGGTTTCTGAATGCGAAGAAACTGAAACCAAGTGAAATTTATCGGCAAATTTGCGATGTTTACGGACCAAATGCGATGAGTGATTCGATGGTGAGAAGATGGGTCCGACAGTTCAATGGCGGGCGTAGTGATGTGCACGATGAAGAACGAAGTGGGCGTCCACCTTTGGTTACAGAAGAACTGGTTCACGCGATTGATGACAAGCTCCAGGACATCTCAAGTCTTTCTTTGGCGGTCATCACTTCACCAATAGCGGCGAGCTGAAAGAAACTGTTTCCAACTGATTGAAGACTCAGGCGGCAGATTTCTATGAAGAAGGTATACAAAACCTGGTGTCTCGCTATGACGAATGCCTGCAAAATTTCGGCAGTTATGTGGAAAAGTAGTTTAAGAGTTGTAGAATTTTATGCAATAAAAATTTCTTCTGTATCTGTGTACAATTTCATTTTATTACCAAACGGAACTTACTTTCTCGTATTTAAGAAATGAACGCTTTCGTGAGGCGAGGGTCAACAGCCGTAATATATTTCATAAAATGCATCTTTAAAAACCATCAGCTGTTTATTC
Source organism: Locusta migratoria (assembly GCA_026315105.1). NCBI lineage: Eukaryota > Metazoa > Arthropoda > Insecta > Orthoptera > Acrididae > Locusta > Locusta migratoria. Next base: position 420,956,353 of record CM048746.1, on the reverse strand, counting down.
AAAACCTTATACATCTACCAGTTTCGGTCATAGACCATCTTCGTGGATGAAAATGTGTTAAAACAGAATGGTAAAATGCATGAAATAAAATACATCCAACTGAGACAAACAGGAGTCAGTATAACTAAAAGTTTAAAAATTACAGTGGTCATCGTAGATAAAACCTATCAGTCAAACATAACATGACTGATAGGTTTTATCTACGATGACCAGTGTAATTTTTAAACTTTTAGTTATACTGATACCTGTTTGTCTGTTGGATGTATTTTATTTGATGCATTTTACCATTCTGTTTTAACACCTTTTTATCCATGAAGATGGTCTATGACCGAAACTGGTAGATGTACAGTAAAACTTCTGAATAACGGACATCAATGGGGAAAATAAAACTGTCCGCTTTTAAGAAGCGTCCGCTGTTAAGAAAATGATAAACACAAAATAGTAAACTACCGTTTATCCGAAATGATCGGTATGGCGGCCGGTTCGGATAACGAAAATCGTAGATTAAACCAAAGTCTCCTGTTTTCATGCGTGAAACACACCGAATTGCATCATTACCGCTAAGGATGATCGTAAAACGTGCGAATGCCACGCCGCTTCTTGAACCGATCCAGCCAGCCATAATGTTCGTGGAATTCTTACTCCTTTCCTTCAATGAGCTCATAAAAAGTCACAGCTTTTTTAGGAAGTAGAGGACCTTAACTAGCACACGTTTGGCTGTCATTTGTTCATGTCACAAAAATAAAGCCTCTTCTGACTGAGGATGTGAACCTTTTCTCATTCTTTTTCGAGATTTCATTGCGCTGCTTGACGCTTGATTGGAACAAAATGTTTAAATTTCTGATCAGTTTGTTTTTCAATCAGTAATCGCACTCATACTGACGTTGAAATCCGAAGCAACTTTCGCAGGTGGCTCACCAGCATCAATTTTCTGCAAAGTGAGAAAGCTTTTGTTACAACGACATCACATTCTTTTTCCATTTCGCGCCAGTAGTCAGTGTTTTTTTTCTTTTTTTACCGGCACTCGAATGATTCCTTTTTGGTATTTGGCCACTTTTATCTCTGGGCATTTTAAATCATGTAGCGCGAACACAAAACTTAAAATCGAAAACACACAGACGAACGACAGGAAAACGCTCAAGACGCATTCGACAAAGTTTTTGGCTTTTAAACCAGGCTGTGGCAGCGATCGAATGAAAACATTCGATACACCTATCGCCTCTCCCCTGTCCTACCCAAGCCCATGCTGCAACACAACGGTGCATTAACTGTTAGGGACTGATGATCCCGTAGTTAAGTCCCATAGACTCTACAAACATTTGAACATTGCATTAACTATTGAACGCTTTGCTTCATCTGATGTACCGACAACAGGCGGAAAGTGTTTGGCGCCGCACTCATCGTCTGTTTCTGCGCGGCATGAACCAATACTGTTGTACTGTACTTCCGAGAAGTTCCATTAGATGGCAGTGCCATGAAACCACGAAATACGAACAAGAAACACGCTAAATCTTCAACCAACATACGTTAGAATTGACGACACTCGGACTTTTGACACGCAAGAGTGCACTGATTCTTCCACGCTATCCGTTATTTGGAAGTTTTGATTGTTGTTGGGGGACATATTATGGTGTCCGTGTCCGTTATTGGGAATGTCCGCTATTCGGAATTATTTTAGCATATGGGCTAATGTTGTTTTGCAGGGGAATTATAAAGCTTAGTCCCCTCGGCCACCGTGCCGGCTTCTCTCTGTCTGTCAATAAACTCAGTCAGTAGAAGTCATTGTCGAAAACGATGAATGTTCATAAAGTTTTTCATACTAAGAATGAAATTAATTTAAGTCCGCGCTTCGGAACAATGTAAATGTTAGGTTGTGTTCATAAAGTTACACATTACACATTGGATAAGTGCGAATATTGATTTGTAACAGTTTTCACAAATATCTTCTTGAATAGGAATTTGGAGTGAATTGTAAGACTGTGTGAATCATGAGACTCTATACAAAAGAGTTTCGCGTGAAAGTGCTGGTCATAATGAGATGTGACAACGACGGATGTATCTGATTCGGTAAAATTTTACTTTCTATCCTGGCGGCCTCGTGTTTTATGTTGGCAACATCAATAACACGATATAAAATCGTTGCAAAGATGACCGAACCACATAGAGTGTAGGTAAATACTGCTGTTCCTGCTATATGCTTGATTTCACGACAAATATTTGCGTGTCACGCGATTGGCTTATGACGATGTCACATGCTTCTCGTTATTCAACATCTGTTGCCAACATTATCACAGGAGGCCGCCGGGATATGAGTAGGACTATGTCGCATTGTTTTTCTTGACCCAGCTGTCAAACGAAAACACCTTTCACAGCACAGACCAGTGAGCTTACTGGCACAGGCATATCAATATCTATGGCCTAAGAGACATTCATTAATGTATGTCTGTGTTTCCACCACGCTTCCACGACAGTGATCAATGTTCCAAGAGTATTTTTATCTTTGAGTCTATCTGGATTTTATCTTTGTTTTGTGTCTCTGTGTGCCGGCCGCGGTGGCCGAGGGGACTGAGGCGCTTCAGTCACGGTCTGCACGGCCACTACGGTCGGGGGTTCGAATCCCCCCTCGGGCATGGATATTTGTGCCGTCCTTAGTTGTAGGTAGTTCATAAGTAGTTTGTAAGTTTAGGAACTGATGACCCCGTAGTTAAGTCCCTTAAGCTTAACAAACATTTGAACACTGTGTGTCTCTGTTCATAGTCGGTAATGTGTGGTGGACGGAAACATGTGATCTATTTTTAAAAAAAATCGTATTTAATATTCCTCGTCGTTATTAAAGTCTGAAAGGACCGCATTGTTTTGACGATTGAAAGAATAAACAGATTTTGACTCGTACCATAAAGTTCGTAAGTCACAAAGTATATACCTTTCCTAAGAGTATTTATTGCATATTTTGCGAATTTTTGATCGTCACACTCACCCACTGCCACGCACCGCGACCAAACTCCCTTACTAACATCATTAGATCAAGGGCTATCTACCACCACAACCACGAGTGGGTGGCAGTATGTGGTCATGGAGAAAAGTCTGTCAGCACGTACACACACAAGCCTTTTATATATAGATATAGATTTAAGAAATGTTTCACAGAATGTGGCTTCATTTGAACTTCTAACTTGTGTCCCGCTTTTTTTTTTTTTTTTTTTTTTTTTTTAGCCGACCAGTGCCTGACGGCAAAGTATATATGGGCTTCCACAACCGGATTTCGTAAACCGATTTTCCAATTCCGCTTTTGGTTGGTCATGTAAACACTCCAAAATCGATTCTGGAAATCCACTTCTTTAAATCGGTTTCCCCGTTCTACAATCGATTTTCGTGCCCATGTAAACGCAACAGTTTTCGAAGCGTTCTTGGCTTGTCAAAATGTGTTTTTTTTTTTTGTAAGAATTTTCGGCACATGTGGACAGGGATATTTTCTAATGTGAAATGAAAGTATTAATATTAGAGTGAACATAAATCTGTGTATTTAAGTAAAGAAAATGGCGATTGTGCTGACTAAATCGTGGACTGAATCAGCTGTTTTTCAGCCGCCATCTTAAGTGGATTAGGAAATCCGATTCAGGCTGTGCCATGTAAAAACACGACAGCGAGAAACGGTTTACGAAAATCGGTTTTCGTCTTCCGGAAGATGTGTTACATGCACTACGTTTACATGTAATACATCTTCCGGAAGACGAAAACCGATTTTCGGCCGGGCGCGGTGGCCGAGGGGACTGAGGCGCTGCACGACCACTACGGTCGGGGGTTCGAATCCCCCCTCGGGCATGGATATTTGTGCCGTCCTAGTTCGTAAGTAGTTCATAAGTAGTTTGTAATTTTAGGGACTGATGACCCCGTAGTTAAGTTCCATAGACTCTACAAACATTTGAACATTTTGAATTTAGTTAAGTCCCATAAGCTTAATAAACATTTGAACATTTTTTGATCCGATTTTCGTAAACAGTTTTTCGCTATCGTGTTTACATGGGACAGCCTGAATCGGATTTCCTAATCCACTTAAGATGGGGGCTGAAAAACAGCTGATTCAGTCCCAGATTTAGTCAGCATAATCGCTATTTTTCTTTACTTAAATACACAGATCCATGCTCACTCTAATATTAATACTTTTATTTCACATTAGAAAATATCACTGTCCACATGTGCCGAAAATTCTTACAAAAAACACAATCTGACAAGCCAAGAACGCTTCAAAAACGGTTGCGTTTACATGGGCACGAAAATCGATTGTGGAACTGGAAAACCGCTTTACAGAAGTGGATTTCCAGAATCGATTTTGGGGTGTTTACATGACCAACCAAAAGCGGAATTGGGAAATCGGTTTACGAAATCCGGTTTTGGGAGCCCATGTAAACGGCGTGATGTAAACGTAGTGCGTGCCGAGGCTACCTTTCGCCAGAGGTGCAGTGCGGTATCGGCGCCAACCAGCGGTTTACGGGCGCCGGTTATCGCCTGGAGCCGTTAATGAGGAAACGCGCCGTTTGCAGGCTAGCGAATACGGTGAGCACACGCTGGAGGGGGAGTGCCAGTGCCGTGCTTCTACCTGCGGCTCAGCTGTTGGGCCGAGCAGAGCGGCCAGGTCGTTGACAGCACTCGCCTCACTGCTCAGGAATCCGTGCGGCGCCCCCCTCCCCTCCGAGGGGGAAACAGGTACCGCTAGGCCGGCTCCGGCTCAACCCGCCCTCGCCGCCGCAGTCGAGGCCGAGGAGCAGCTGGTGGCGGAGCGATGCGCTGAAGGCGAGCGGGAACCGCCGTGACTCTTGGAAACGAGAGAGAAAAAGACTTTACCGTGAGATGGGCGGGATGTGGAGACTAGCGCTGTGTTTCCTAGCGTCGTCCGCGCTGGTCGCGGCGAGGGAAGAGGAGAACCCCTTCGTGGAGATGGCGACGACTTTCCTGAAGGAGCAGATGCAAGGCCAGGGCGGCAGCTCGGGCGCCGCCGGGGCGCTGGGGGCCGTGGGTTCGATGCTGCAAGGGTTCATGCAGAGCGGCGGCGGCCGGCAGCTGGGCGACCTGCTCAAGGACTCGGACTTCCTGGCGACGGTGGGGTCCGCGCTGGCTGGCGCCGCGGGCAAGGAGTCCTACGCCTCCAGCCCCAACTCGCCCGCGATTGACCCGCAGCTGATCTCGGACCTGGTGGGCGCGTTCATGTCCAGCCAGAACGACGAGAACAACAACGACGTCAAGCAGGGGCGCGACCTCCGCGCCGAGAGGAGCGCGCAGGGGCAGCAGGTGGACTGGAGCGGCATGCTGGACCTCGCGATGAGTCTGACCGGCGCGCAGGAGGACCAGAAGAGCGCCGGCGGTGGCAACCCGCTGCAGGGGCTGCTGGGCCTCTTGCCCGCGCTCATGAATGCTGCCAGCAGTGGCGAGACGCCGAGGGCGCAAGACGCCGGCGTCTCCGACACCAGGCCCTCGCTGTTCGCCCCGGTGCTGGCGGCCCTGCGCGACTACTGGGAGCACTTCATGAGCTCCGAGCTGGGCCAGACCCTCTGGAAGACCAGCGGCCTCGAGGCCACCTTCAGGCTCTTCACCGACAAGGACGGCAACCTCGACACGGAGCGCATCTACCGGTCGCTGGAGAACGCCAGCTTCCGGAAGAGATGGGTGCGCAGTCTGGCCACCTACGTCTCCGAGTGGATCGCCCACGTTTCGGATCCCGCTACACAGAAAAGGTGAGTTACTGTTTGCACGCGAAAACTGTAATGCTTAGATAACCATAAAGGTAGGACCGCACACAGTGGAACTGCACTGCGCCGCACGACGCGGCCAAATATTATTTGCGTGAGATAGAATGGAGCAGCACGCACTGCGCTGCGTAGCAACTTTGACCAACTGGGCAACTCTGCCGCTACACGCCATGTCGCGTCGCGCAGTTCCGCTGCCGCTGGTGCAGTATGCAAGCGGCGTGACACTGCGCGCCATTCCCATCGTAACTCTGCTGCAAGCAGTGGTGGACTAAGGGGGAGGGGGCGGACCGCTCCGGGCCTCCAAATACAAAGCAAGGTGTTTTTTTTTTTTTTTTTTTTTCTGAGCGCGCTTGGCATCTCGTTCTGCTGGGGCCCCCAAATGTCGAAATCTATTTGCTTAGACTGTCCCATGTCTTTCGTCCTGAGGGGGGGGGGGGGGGGGTCCAATTCTTTTTTATCGTAATAAATGTATTTCCAAGTGGGCAGGGGGGGGCCTCATTTTCTTTCTCCACCGCCCCGAGCCTCCTCCGCCACTGGTTGCAAGTGAAACGAAAATTTATGTACAACAATGGCATTGGACGAGGAAAAGTTCATTGTATCTGGGCGGTGTTATGCATCACTAGTCCAAGCGCCATATGTCATAACTGACATAATGGAACCTAAATTTTACATGTTCTTAAAATATATTTATTTATGAATGTTTCTCAACTTTTTGTACCAAAGAAGGGTTAGTGTACTTTCACTTAGTAATGAAATCTCACTGTACATAACTACTAAACAGCACTAATTGCGCTCACATCAGAAATATAAAGTAACGGTGCTTAGTCTAGTGATGCATAACACGGTCCATCTGTAAGATTTATGTGACCTTCAAAATGAACATTATAATGAATAGTACAAGAAAAAGCAACATATTTGAAAAGAAATTGGCAAGGAATTGCGAGTACAGAGTATGTGAACTTCATATTTTTTCTATGCTGTTGCAAGATATTTATTTTCGGTCAAACATAACGTGCAAGTAACTATAAGTTTTTAAATTTTTTTTTTTTTATGTTGTGAAAGTGACTCCATAGTTTGTACTAACACGATGAATTTATCTTGAGACATTCTCAAGTACGTATGAAACGTCTTTGCAGCCTTTTTCAGCCGCGGCAAAAGTGTGTGATATTCTCCTTCTTCATATCGCGAATTCGAAATGTAATGCAGCCATATTCTTCGCCTTTTTGTTGCTTGCGTTTGCTTCAGCCTTTCTTCTTCCTTACAAAACAAAGAAATTATTACTACATCCTTGTCATTGTCGTCCACTGTACTTGGAGGTTATCCAACGACTGACACACGAAATTGGCCGCGTATTGTGGCGCCGCTGCAGTTCAGATGCGGTATTGCACACAGAGCAGCGTCATGCCGCGCCGCTCCGCTGCAATGCAGTTTCGCTCAGTGCGGTCGTACCGGGCCCTACACACGATGCGATTTATTGTACCAATTCGTTGGTTACCCGATAAATTGGGCGGTTTTAGGCGCTACCCGACCAACTCTCCTTGTCAGTCGGTTGGTTGGTTGTGCCCAACCACCCGATTTCCGATTCCCCCACCACTTCACCCGAAAAATTGTACCATGTGTAGCGCTTCCCGACCAACTTCCATGTCTGTCGTCTGCACAGCGAACACGCGAAAACAAAAACAGTTCGACAAACAGACACCAGAACAGGATGGCACTGCGTGCAGTTGGTCGGAACGTGTGTAGGCTGCTACCAATTGGTTGGTTCGTTGGACATCTTGTTGGTCGTACGATAAATCGGAGCGTGTGTAGGGGCCTTTAAAACCGTCATGCTACGGACAGCGCGGCCGTTCCCTCATGACGTTCGAGTCCTCCATCGGGCAAGTATGTATGTGTTGTCCTTACTGAAAGTTACTTTAAGTACCTCTTTTTTTTTTTTTTTTTTTTTTTTTTTTTTTTTTTTTTTTTTTTTTTTTTTTTTGTATAAAGGATACGTCTTTTCTGAAAGAGTCTACGATCTTCATTTCTTCAGTAAGAATAAACGCTGTCTATATAATACTCTCCACTCCATTATCGCCGGCTGGTACAGCAACCAATTACATTGTCTAATATATAAAGCAGTGTGTCCGTATGTTTGTGTTTACGTGTTGCATACAAATCTACAGTTTTCTTCCAATCTGCATGAAACTTTGCACACGGTCGCCGTAAGTTTAAGACTCACGTGCGATACATAGTTCACGAGATATGACGGTATAAACAATGAGATGCGCGAAAAACGGCTGCGTTAAGTAACAATGCTGCTCATTTTCTCCTAAAGCACTGCACCGATTTCAACCAAATTTGGTGCACATATTCCATACCGAGAGATACCGATTCTATAAAGGTAAGAACCACATACGTCTCATGGTTAAGGAGATATGACGTCAATAATCAATAGGAATCGCAAAAAAAACTGCCTCATAATGTGACGAGACTTTAAAAAATACACCATATGAGAATGAGAGTACTTAGCAACTTGCAAGAAACTTTAAGACGGCCGCGGTGGCCGAGGGGACTGAGGCGCTCCAGTCACGGTCTGCACGGTCACTACGGTCGGGGGTTCGAATCCGCCCTCGGGCATGGATATTTGTGTCGTCCTTAGTATAAGGTAGTTGATAAGTAGTTTGTAAGTTTAGGGACTGATGACCCCGTAGTCAAGTCCCATAAGCTTAACAAAAATTTGAATTTGAAAATTATTTTCCAGTATGTTTTCATGGAATATTTTATTAATGAAATAATGTATATTGCTAATAATGGTTTTTTATTTATTTGCTGTCGATATAACTGTAAAATAATAATGCTTATTTCACTCTCTTGTAAAACTGTGGTTTTTTTTCCCCTTGAAATAGAAGGTTGCTGTTCAACACCATCGATATATTGATTACAACAGATCCAAAAATCTCTGAACTTGCACAGTAAAGTTCAGCGTCAACAACAAAACATCTACGTAGTAGGCATTTAAGGTACCTACTAGCTGGATATTTTATTTTTGACGCTGAACTTAACTGTGCAAGTTCAGAGGTTTTTAGATCTGATGATCGCACATGCCGAAACGTTGTAATCAATCAATATAATTTTAGCAATCTAGGTGGTTTTTATTCTTACTTCAAGTAGTTTGTAAGTCTAGGGACTGATGACCGTAGCAGTTTGGTCCAACAGGTTTACTAACATTTGTACATTTTTAGATAACCACGCTTTCTTGAAATAAAAGTGACCGGTTGCAGCCCACTTCACAGTCATTATTAATTAATTATGTGTATTTTCTTACTATCGTTAGTGCATTTAAATAATCACATAATAATTCGCAATATGCGAAAACTTTATCTGCTCTTTTTAAGACGATCGGTCATTTTGTGACATGTGAAAATTTGTGCCGTATCGGGACTCCAACCCGATCTCCCACTTTTCGTGAGCGAACTCCTTAACCCCTCGGCCACACGAGCGCGTTCCCCACCTAGACACAAACTTCCATTTGTCACACTTGCCTATATATCCTAACGCTCGCACACATTTAGAGTGATATCAGTAAACTGAGTGTATTATATAACATGTAAAACTGCGAATGTACGTTCTGCTTTATATTAAAGACAGCAGGACTTTAAACGATTATATATATTCTTTCTCCATTGTTATTCAATTTGTACATTGAGCAAGCTATAAAAGAAAGCAAGGAAAAATTTGGAGAAGGAATTAAAGTTCAGTGTGAAGAATTAAAAACATTGCGTTTTGCCGCCGACATAGTAATTCTGTCAGATACAGCAAAGGACCTGGAAGAGCAATTGAACGGAATGGAAAGTGTGCTGAAAGGTGCATATAAGATGAACATTAACAAGAGCAAAAGTAGGGTAATGGAGTGCAGTGTAAGAAAATCAGGTGATGCTGAAGGAATTAGATTGGGTAACGAAGCAAAAAAGGAGGTAGATGAGTTTTGTTACCTGGGCAGTAAAATAGCATGGGATGGTAGCAGTACAGATGATATAAAATGCAGAATGGCAATGGGAAGAAATGGGTTTTTGAAAACAAGAAATTTAACACCAAATATTAATATAAGTGTAAGGAAGTCCTTTCTGAAGGCATTTGTGTGGAGTGTTGCCTTGTATGGGAGTGAGACATGGACGATAAACAGTGCGGACAGGAAGATGATTGAGGCTTTTGAAATGTGGTGCTACAGAAGAATGCTGAAGATTAGGTGGGTGGATCGCGTAACTAATGAGGAGGTACTGAACACAATTGGGGAGAAAAGAAATTTCTGGCATACCTTGACTAAAAGAAGGGGTAGATTGCTAGGACACGTTCTTAGACATCAAGGAATTGTGAATTTAGAGTTGGAGGGAAGTGTGTGGGGTAAAAACCGCAGAGGAAGACCAAGAGATCGATAAGTAGATTCAGACAGATGTAGGTTGCCGTTCTTCTGTGGAGATGAAGAGGCTTGCTCAGGATAGGGTATTGTGGAGAGCTGCATCAAACCAGTCTCCGGACTGAAGACCACAACAACAACAACACACACACACACTATATATTACTGCGAGGGGGGGGGATAAATGGGAATTTGAGTCTGACCAGGGAACGTACCCCGAAGGCCAAGAGGTTAAGAAAAACTGAGCCAGGAACCAATGAACAAAAACGAACACACCTCCACAATGAACCAAACCAACAGAGGGGAAAGAAAACTACCACTCGCGAGAAGCGCGAGACCCAGGGTCGAGACCAAGTACAGCACAAATTTTCATACGTCACAAAATAACAGACAGCAGCTAAAGTCGGTAGTTTCCGCAAATCCGAATTACAGCTGATTATTTAATAAACGTATATAGCTCCGTACCATCAACAATGTCTATTCCTTTGGAAAAGACGTATAGTAGTACATATGACATGCCAAAACAGGCTAACAATGCTGTAAATGTGTCTCACTCTGTCTCGGGTATCATACTAATTCTGATATAACCTTTGACAATAAATTTCGGTGAATATTCTGTAATAGTAACGTAGTTCAACTATGAACTACACTTACCTTACTGTCCTTCGAAATAGTCACCTCCCATAACCATGCACCACTGAGCTCTTTGCATCGCAGAGTTCTGTAATGCATGTCCTGGAAACTTTGTACGAAATCGTCCTTTGGGATGGTGTTCAAAAGCCTCGTCACGTTTTAATGGATGTCAGGAATATCTCCAGATCTGTTTCCTTTCAAAGCGAATTTGAGTAGAGGGAATAGGAACAAGTCTGGGGAATTGAGATCCAAAATGATGGATGTTCAAGTCGCACAACACTCGCCCACACACAGCCTATATTGCTAAACAGTTCCTGCCAAAAAAGAAGGTGGTGGAACTTCAACATTCACCATACTCGCTGGATCTCAGTCTCCAGCGTCAGTCCTATTCCCCCGACTCAAACTCGCTTTGAAAGGAAAGACATTCGACATCCAACGAAACGTGACAAGGCTTTTGAACACCATCTCAAAGGAAGACTTCGTCCAAAGTTTCCAGGAGGTGTGTCGCAGAACTCTGCGGTGCACAATTATGGGAGGTGGCTATATCGAAGCACAGTAAGGTAACTGTAGTTCATAATTCATCTACGTTAATGTTACAGGACTATTCACCGAACTTTATTCTCAGAAACTGGATATAAATATTAATATTTGTTTATTCGTATTTTATGGGCTACTGTAAGCTTCATCCGATTGGGACGAAACTTTATCATTATATTGCTTGCACTTTCACGAAGGTTATAGACGTGGCGTTTAAATTTATTAATTCTTTGCCTTCTCTCTATCTATTTCAGTTTTGTTTTCATGCAGCTCAATCCTTATGACGTCATATCTCATGTACTGTGTGACCTACAGTAATATAATTTTCCAGATTCATAGAGTGGTAGATTCAAACACACACTGCGAAATTTGTTGCCACTCATAGAGAAAGAATAAGAGGCCGGGGGAAAGTTGCCGTACTCTTTAGTTCTGCGGAAGTTCTATGAGGATTACAGAAGGAAGTGCTTCAACTGTTTCTTAAATGTGTCAGGACACTACTACGTCTTCTTCATTGTTCAACCCTGAGGTCTTATGTCTGCCTTCCTCTTCATTTCCACATACGTGTTACATCCAACATCATTCATGATCTGTTGCATGTTGTGATCTTGCTTCTCAAGTAAGTACATTCCTCGATCACTTCCAGCTCCTCTCTTCCAAATCTTATTTTTGGAGGTTCATATTTCCTTCAGTGCTGCATACCATCACTTTAGTCTTTTTTTTTTTTTTTTTTTTTTTTTTTTTTTTTTTTTTTCTTGTTTATTCTCATACCATACTTGTTGTAGAAAATCCTTTCCATTGTTCTGAGGACTTCTTCTAGGTCTTCTTTTGTCTCCGTGACTATAGCAATATTGTCTGCATAGCGTAGCATGTCTATCCTCTGCCCATTAATCTTGGTACCCACCTCTGTAGTTTCACGAACTTGGTCTATAGCTTCCTGGATGTAGGCGTTGAATATAGGAGGAGAGAGAGCACATCCGTGTCTTACCCCTTTCTGATATTTGCTTCTTGATCCTGGTGACAGTTTCTAATCACTGCCATCTCATCCTTATAGAGACTGAGTATCACACGGATGTCTTTGTATTTCATTCCACTTTTCCTCAGCACCCTGAACATCTCTTGCCAGATAACATTATCAAATGCCTTTTCCAGGTCTACAAAGCAATATAAGTTGGTTTATTTTTCTGTAATTGCTTTTCGATAAGGAGTCTAAGTGCCAGAATCGCTTCTCTTGTTCCCAATCCTCTTCTGAATCCAAATTAATCTTCACTTAGCATATCCTCCACATTCTTCTGTATTGTGCAAAATGAGTAGTGCAGCTTGGACGGCGAAGGAGTTTGCAAACGGATTTAGCGGTCACCGCTATTATACCACACTGGTCAAAAGGATTAAGGGTCAGTTGAGATATCTAGGTTTTCAAGTATTGTCATCGGCAGAATGAACTAAAATGGTTCGATGTCTTTCTGTCGGTTCTACGGAATGGAGACAACAACGTTACGGTAACCGAGATAGAGGTAATAACAGAAAGTTGCTGAAGTGAGGGTTAGTATTTACTTGTGTTTACCAAACGAATTACACAAGCAGCTGGGTTCAGATACTGTAATGAATAGGTAAAGCAATGCGACAAAAACGTGACTTCCTCTAAGCTATGACATGGAGATACATAGGAAGGTTGGAAGCGGGACAAACACAAGAGGGAGGTGGTTGCAGCTGTTGGAGTGCCCCAAAGTGTAATTTACAGAACCTGGACGCAATTTTAGACAATAGGAACCGTTAACAGAAGGAAGGGCAAGGTGATCCATGGGTAACATCAGTAAATATATGACCGTTGTCTCCGATTTAACAGCCCATCGAGACAAGAGGCTGAATGCGACTAAGCTGCAACGCACTCTCCAGGCACAAACAGGACCTGAAATATCACCACAAACAGTCGGAAATCGCCTTGGGAAATGTTGCCGCTACGCACGGAGGCTTATGGTGGGCGTCCAATTGAAACAACAACACGTTTAGCCCACAGAAAATGGCCGGAGGAACATCTGGTTTAGAGTCGTAATGAATGGCGCCGGGTTCTGTGGACAGATGAGTCAATATTTTGTGTTCAACCGGACAATCGTCGTTCCCTCATCTGAAGAGAACGTGGAACTCGGAACAATTGTGCTTATGCACATGAAACCATATCACATGATGGACGAATGGTGCAGGCAGGAATTATTGACAAACATATGGACCCCTATGTCGTTCAGAATGGCGCTTTGACTGCTCAGAGGTCTAGAGACGCAATCCTTCAACCTTTTGTTGTGCCCTACGCAGGTGCCATAGGAGATGGGTTGCTTCTGATGGACGATAACGCTCGTCCCCACAGAGCTGCATTGGTGGACAACATGCTTGAAGCTGAGGGAATTGAACGAATGGAGTGGCCAGCTTGTTATCTGGACTTAAGCCAGATTTAGCCTGTCTGGGATGCACTTGGTACATGCGTTGCAGCCATACCAGCACCTCCTTCAGCGGTTGTATAGCTGGATATTGCACTCATAGAAGAATGGCCAAATATCCCTCAAGAGCTGATTGATAACCTCATATTGCCGATGCTTCGCAGGAGTGCAACTGTACTGACCATTAGAGGTGATCACACACCATATTAAAGGGCAACGAGTATGAGTTTTTCTCTCTTATGGTAGTGCCATGGTGTCTCGTTCTAAGTAAACGCAATGTAAACCTCAAGTAAAGAGCCGAGAAAGCAAAATAACTTACTGTATAACACACAAATTACAATGGTAACCAACATATGAATAAAATATGTTACCTCATCTGTTCCCTTAATTGTTTTGAGCAGTGTGGATAGGTGGGAGCTTTTGTTGCTAGGCCATGGAAGATGTTTAACCTACATTTGAGCCTCTGGGTTGAGATTCTGGGGTGCTTGCGCACTGATCAGCCGATGGAGTAGACACAGCGTGTGGTAGTTTCGTAAATTGTCTGGCCGTAGCCACCCTTGCTGGGCGTATGATGCGTAGACATGAATTCGTGGTTAACTGTAACTGTCTAGTATTTTCGCTACTTCTACCTTGTTGAATTATATCACGATGGTTGAGGATCGCTACAACGAGTGATTGCACGAGTTTGCATTTCACACCCTGTTGCGAAACTTTTCTAGGTCATAGAGGCAAGTAAAGGTCTTAGGAGGCAACCGGTCGCGGAATTCTGAACTTTACTAATTTCTGATGGCGAGTAAAATATGACTTTTTTGCATTCAATTTTTAATCCCAGCTCTTTAGAGCTATAATAACAAAGAGAAACAATAAGAAAACGTCAATGTGTTACAAAACTACCACACACAGAATAAATCAAAGACAGCATACTATTCAATCACTGCCACAGTTCACTAAATCATGAACTGTAAAAATTTGTACTTTATTTAGTTTGACTAGTCAAAAAATGTTCAAATGTTTATAAATCTGTGGAACTTAACTCTCTGGTCATCATTACCTAGGCCTACAAACTACTTAAACTAATTTATGCTGTTTGTTGTTGTCGTGGTCTTCAGTCCGCAGACTGGTTTGATGCAGCTCTCCACGTTACCCTGCCCTGTGCAAGTCTCTTTATCTGAGAATAAGTTTCGGCAACCTACATCCTTTTGAATCTGCTTACTGTATTCATTCCTCGGTCTCCCTCTGCGATTTTTACCCCACACACTTCCCTCTAATGCTAAGTTGACGATTCCTTCATGTCTCTGAGTGTGTCCCACCAATCTATCCCTTCTCTTAGTCAAGATATGGCAGAAACTCCTTTTCTCCCCAATTCGGTTAAGCACCACATTAGTTACGTGAGCTACCCATCTAATTTTCATCATTCGTCTGTAGCAGCAGAATTCAGGTTATGCTACGGACAAAAAATGCACCATGTCCGAGGGAGGTCTTGAACCTCTGACGGCGAGGTGCGGCGTGCTCGGCAGCTAGGCGCCTGAGGTTGCTTGGCCACTCCACCTCGGATATGACTAGCCATTATGTAGTTTATGTAATGGCCATAATTATGTTTCTTTTTCGTTGCCTTTATTCCCTCATTTTAACGGGGATGGATAGCATGTTAAATTTTCGGAGTCCACAATATAAAATCCGACTCTTTATGTCTCGGACTTTTTGTTGCGGGCGACGAATCTAACGGCAAAAGAAAATTCGTTTTTAATATTTTGAAGTGGTGCCATAGTCAACTTATAAGAGGTAAACTCTTACGTTGAGTTTAACACGATAAAAGTAGTATTACATTTTGTGGTGATAACAATAAGAGACTTCCAACAAACTTCATATTTAATTTCAAACCTTTATGAAACTTTTTCTCCTTTTTCTCGCTGGTGCCTAAAAAAAAAAAAAAAAAAAAAAAAAAAAAATGAACTTTTTAAAGAGTACTGGTACACTTCCGAAAGCCGCGGCGGGTTAGCTGCACGCATTGGAGTGCCGTGCTGCGGTGCGCGTGGCCGACCGCCGTCGGGGGTTCGAATCCCCCCCTCGGGCATGGATGTTTAAGTAGTTAACTACTCAGTTTAAGTAGTTTGTAAGCCACGGACTCATGTCCACGCAGTTAAGTCCGACAGATTTACACGCATTTGAACACTTCCGAAACACTATCTTCATAGTACATACATCACTGAATGCACCCATAAAATGATATCAGTGATATAATATCATTGTACGAGCAGTGGCGTATCCATGGGGTAGGGGCGGGGGCGTGACGGTCGTTGTTGTTGTTGTTGGATTTTGGATGGGACTAAACTACAACGGTTATCAGTCCCTTGTTCCAGTCATAGAGGTAAAAAATGTGTTAAACTTCCTCAAATATCAAATGTTCAAATGTTTGTATAGCTTATGGGACTTAATTACGGGGTCATCAGCCCCTAAACTTACAAACTACTTATGAACTAGCTAATACTAAAGACGGCACTAATATCCATGCCCGAGGGGGGATTTGAACCCCTGACTGTAGTGGTCGTGCAGAACGTCTCCTTCAAATATAGGCGGTAACACGTCTAAATTTAAAAGTAACAAATAAAAACGAAGAAAGGATTAAAAGGCTTAAACACAATAGGCTGGTAATCACAAAAATAAAAGTAGGTGATCCAGCCACTCTATTACATGTTAAAACCATGTACCTGATAGTGTTAGGCAAGTGGAGAACAGATAGATAATAGACATTCAAGAAACTTTAAATGAGATGGTACAAGCCAAACTAACGAATAAAATTTACAACAGAATCAACCATGGAGACATTGTCAGTTAAAACAAGGTTCAAGGCGTCAGGGTTATTAAAATTCCGCCGCTTAATTGGGACAATCCAACAAGATGCAGGCGACTGTTAAATGTGCACCACAGCGACACTGAGGAGGGTCCACGTGACAGAGAAGGTGCCCATGCGTCAGTCAGGTATGGCCAATACGGAGCCGGCAAAGGGCAACCTACTCCCTGCGAGAAACCCTCATTAAGGACTTCCATGCAGCGATAGAGTACTTCACAACACGGAACTTGTTCAGTTCAGTTGAGTCCACCCATTCAGAACTCCAAATCCCAAGGACCCTGCGGTGTAAGTGGGATCGGAGGCACATGTCCAGGATGCCAATATCCAAGACTCATGAAATGGTGGCTTCTTGGCTAACTGATCGACCTGATATGCTGATGTGCCCTGGTGTCCAAACAAAAGTGACGGAACAGCCCGACTTGCCAAGGGTGAAGACTGTGTCCTGAATTGACTGCACGACAAAATGTTTAACAATGCCCTGGTCTAGCCTACAAGCCACTCAGAGAGTAGCTGCAGATGGCATATGACCCCCTGGGGCAAGTTCGGAGATGTTCGAGGACCTATAAAATAGCGCCCAGCTCTGTGCTGAAGATGCTACTTCCCAAAGGTAAGGGTCGCAGTTCGATTTGGTCACCACAGACAAAGGCATATCCAGTATGGCCATCAACCAAAGAACCATCTGTGTAAATAATTTTTGTGTCGCAAAAAGAGTCAAGCAGTGCTTGAAACTGGCGACAGAGATTCGAAGGTATCACTGAGGCTTTTGAGTCCCAGGATAAGGTGGTAGTGGAGCATTGATTATTGCAGTCGAGGCATAAGCCAGCGAATCAGCTCTACGAAGGCAAAAATTGGTACTGCAGGAGCGACACAAACACGGGAAAGTGGTCGCTGCTGCACTTGCCAGTTGAGGTGTGATCGAAGGCTTGGGCTGCAGGCAGATGTGGGTGTGGTTGGTTGTGGCTTTGAAGCCACTGAAGATTCCTTTTTTCTTTTTACTCTCTTTCTTGCCCTCACGCTGGCCCTTTGATCTTAAGGGCTGGGGGGATGGGTGGGTAGGGGGAGCTTCTCGGAAGGGGCTAATAAAGAGCAGGAGGCCCTTCGATCAGCGGCTGGAGGATCCTTCAGCAATTTGCTGGGATCCTCTATGCCACGGAGGGAAGCCTCGGGAGGGAGTGTCCCAAAGGACCCAGTCCGAGTGAGAGGAGCTGGAGAAGGCTGTTGTTTCTCCGGCTGTGGGGGTGGGGATTGACGTCACCTGTGGTTGAGCGGTCGTTGCTTCAGACGTGAATGGTGTGAGTGCAACAAATAAGTAGTGCCCCCAAATATCAAGGGGACAGGTGCAGTTTATCGGGCCTGAGGCACACTGGCATTGATTGTACAAATTGCGGCATATGGTGTTGTAATACTCGCTGGGTGGAGCTTCAGGCATTTACGCCTAGCCTCTGGGTACGTTAGCCCGTACAGGGTCTTGTACTCTGCGATCTTACGTTCTTTGTGGAGAACAGAGCAGTTAGGTGAACAAGGAGGATGCTGATGGTTGCAATTGATACACACTGGAGGGAGAGTGCAAGCGGCATTCAGAAGGGACGCACATCCGCACTCCCAACATGTTGGGTTGACATCACATTGAGAGGACATATGTCCTAACTTCCAACAATTTAAGCAGTGCATAGGGGAAGGAACGTAGGGCTTTACGATGCACCAGTAGATCATCACCTTGCCTTCTAGGGCAATGAATCGCCCTCAAAAGCCAAGATGAAGGCACCAGTGGCAATCCTGTTGTCGTTTGTACCCCTATAGATGCGCTGGATGAAATGCACACCTCGCTGATCCATGTTAGCTCGTAATTTGTCATCTGACTGCAGCAGAAGATCCTTGTGGAAAATTATACCCTGGACCATATTTAGGCTCTTATGTGGCGTGATGGAAACGGAAACATCACCCAGTTTGTCACAGGCTAACAATGCCCATGACTGCACAGGAGATGATGTTATTAGGACCAACCCAGATCTCATTTTCGACATGCCCTCCACCTCTCCAAACTTACCATCCAAATGTTCCACAAACAACAATGGCTTTGTTGACATGAATGATTCCCCATCGGTACGTGTGCAGACCAAATACTTAGGGATATGCCTCACCTTGTTTTTTAGCCCCATTTTCCTTCCACGGTATGGACAGGGAAGGAAACGTTTGGGGGTCATATTGTCTAATGTTGAAATCGCCTCTACTGCACTTCGAGAAGGCGGTTACACGTTTGCCAACTTTTGTAATCTTTTCATGGTGTTCCCATGAGCAGCTAGGGAAATAAAAGTCCACCCAGACAGAGCCTCGTTTGCCTGGGTAAGCCTAATACAACTGAGGTTTGGCAGGTTCCCCAGAGGTTGCTTGCTAGTGACTGTTCAACCTCAACAGCCATGCATATCCTTGGCACGTAGCACACCTTAAGATTATATATATATATATATATAAACCAGAGGTTTTTACCATTCTCACGACCCAGGAGATTAAGCCAAGATCCGTGGTCCCTGGAACATACAACTTTCCACTGTAGTGTCGTATGGAGGTCATTGTAGCATGCACAGAGCTTACAGTATGGCGGACTGTTGGTGCAATACAGTCCATAGCTCAGGACCCTAGGTTATCCAAGCCCATACTCAGCAAATTAATGGTTGTTCCCTGAGGGGGGGTGGTTGATTCTTTACGACTTACACTATTAGAAATACATATTACACACAGTATATCTACATATATCAGTGAATACATCTACAAAATTACACCGGTGGTAGGCAATGAAAAGGTCATAACTCCATTTGTTGGTGAAAACCTTTTAATTCCAGTACCATAACATATTATGTTTTTTGCTAAGTATTTGGGCTGTCTGAACACTTACATAGTTGCACATACAACTATATTCCTTTACTGTTTATATTTTTTAAGGAACTATTTTATGGGTCTCTTGTAAAACGTAAAATAATAGAGTTACAAAATTTATACTGCCCACCATCAATATCACTGTACATCAAATAGGTCAGAGGATATGCCGTAAATAATACGATGTGTCAAAGACATACTTTTGCTCAAAATGGGGCAAAAATTAATTATCCTAAAATATGCTAGTGTTTCATAATGAGAGCACTTAGGAACTCCCAAGAAACTTGAAGCTTAATTTAAATCATTTTCTAAACCTTTTCACACTTACATGCTTATCATCAAGAATAACAGAATTAGAGAGCTATTGTGATTTATTTTAGGAAACTTTGTAGGACTAACAGCGCTGTTTGTCAATGACAATAAGAAAACTGTCTAAAACACACCATTTAAATTTATTGATGAGAGGTTTTGATCTTAGTGTGATCATCTTCAGATCTACTCCAATGTTGACATGGAGTGGAATTCTCCACAGTGAGTAGTGACAAAAGCTGGAGAATTCCACAGTACCTACTCCTCTCCATGTCAACATTAGAATGGATCTGAAAACGATCCAAGCAAGGATCGAAATCAGTTGTCAATAAAATTAAATTTACTTATTAATTTGAAATATTGAAACTTGTTGACTGTTTCAGGGCAATGAAATAAATTTAACAGCAAAGTTGAGCATTTTTCTGAACTGGGAATTGAACCCAGATTTCACACTTTGGGCCAGTGGTTGCCTTAACTAATTAGTCTATCCAGGCATGCTTCTCTTCCTATACAAATTCTCAACTTATAGCACACTATGATGGTAGCGCCCCCTGCCATTAGTTCCTGGTGCTCTCAGCCTATACTGGATTTCCGCAAGGGATTGAGTGTATAATGTGTCTGCAGTGAAATTATCAGTTGCATGTCTGAAAGAACAGCCAACATATCAATAATTGTAAATATTCCCCCAACAGACAACTGACAATTTCACTGTGGACGTATTAATAGACTCGATCCCTTGCAGGAATCCAGTATAGGCTGCGAGCAAGAGGAACTAACAGGCAGGGGAAAACCATAGTATTGTAATATAAATTTTGATTCTGGGTTGGAAGGGAAGCATGCCTGGATAGCCTAATTGGTTAAGGCAACCAATGGCCCAAAGTGGGAAATCCAAATTTGAATCTTGTTCTAGCACAAATTTTCAGCTTTACCAATGCATTTATTTGAATTCTCTGAAACAGTTGAAATGTTTCAATATTTGGAATTCATAAAATAATTGTGTTAATGTCAACCAATAGTGTCTGTTCTTTTGGACATGTCTCAAAGATCAGACAATATGTTAATTAGGAAGAAATAAAGAAATCCTGGTTGCTGGTGACTTTAATACAGATTTTCTTATGCAGTCCTCCAGTAAAAATTTATTGCAGTCAGTAACTTTGTCTTTCAATCTAACACACACCGTAAACTTTCCAACTAGGGTAACTAAAACCTCTAGGACAGCAATTGATAATATTTTTATAGACAAATCAAAGGAACAAAATCATATCATAAAACCAATAATAAATGGCCTGTCAGATCATGATATGCAGCTCCTTGTTTTAGGTATAGATTCTAAACAGATTATGAAGACTGCAAAATGTACATACAGGAGAGTAGTCAACCCACCAAAAATTGAAAATTTTAGAAAACTCCTCAAAGACATGACCTGGAAAGATGTATATAGTGCTAATGGCATGAATGAAAAATATAATGTATTCATTAATAATGTTAGTATCATGTTTGAAAACTGTTTTCCTCTAAAAGTAACGCGAATTAAACAGAAGTCTATAATAAAACCTTGGATTACACAAGGAATAAAGATTTCATGTAAGACAAAAAGGAGTATGTATCTATCAGCCAAGAGTAGTTGCAATGATGATTATTTAACTAAATATAAGGAATACTGTAAAATATTAAAAAAAGTTATTCAGGTATCTAAACAAATGCACTATGAAAAGAAGATAGCAACATCAGGAAACCAAATAAATACAATATGGGATATAGTGAAAGAAGAGACTGGTAGAACCAGAAAGGAACAAGAGCAGGTACGATTAAGAGTAGCTGAGTCATTAGTAACTGATGGGCATAGTGTGGCAAATCTATTTAACAAGTACTTTATATCCATTACTGATAGTATGGGATTGTCTGGGTCAGTAAATAATGCGCTTGAATATTTGAAACTAGCATTTACAAATGACTTCACACACATGAATATGTCAGTCACTTCACCACAAGAAATATCTTCCATAATAAAATCTTTAAAAACAAAGAATTCCAGTGGATACGATGAAATATCAACAAAGTTAATTAAAGCGTGTTCTTGTGAACTTAGCACAATCTTAAGTTATTTGTGTAACCAGTCTGTTATAACGGGAACATTTCCTGATTGGCTAAAATATGCAGATATTAAACCTCTCTTCAAGAAGGGCGATAAAGAGATACCATCAAACTACAGACCCATTTCACTTTTGCCAGCATTCTCAAAAATTATAGAAAAGGTAATGTACAATCAGCTTCTCAACCACTTAACCGCAAATGGCATATTGTCTAGAACACAGTTTGGATTTCTGAAAGGTTCCGATATTGAGAAGGCTATTTACACTTTCATTGAGAATGTACTTAATTCATTAGATAATAAATTGCAAGCAGCAGGTATTTTCTGTGATTTGTCAAAGGCATTTGATTGTGTGAACCATAACATCCTTTTAAGTAAATTAGAATTCTATGCGGTCACGGGAAATGCTGCAAAATGGTTCAAGTCGTACCTCACTAACAGGAAACAAAGGGTGTCAGTGCAAGTGACTAGTGAATTAGGCCAACAGTCATCATCGGGTTGGGAAGAAATTACATGTGGTGTCCCACAAGGATCCATCTTAGGGCCATTGCTTTTTCTTGTGTACATTAATGATCTCTCATCAGTTACACTACCAGAAGCAGAGTTCGTTTTGTTTGCAGATGATACAAGTATTGCAATAAAGAGTACGTCAAGTATATTGATAGAAAAGTCTGCTAATGATATTTTCATGAACATTAATAAATGGTTTAAAGCCAACTCATTGTCATTAAACTTTGAAAAGACGCACTACATGCAGTTCAGAACATGTAAGAGATTTCCTAACAGCATATGCATTAAATATGAAGAAGAGCAGATAGAAGAGGTTGACAGAATTAAATTCCTGGGATTACAGCTTGATAATAAATTTAGTTGGGAGGAGCACACCACAGAACTGCAGAAACGACTCAACAAATCTGTATTTTCAATACGAGTGTTATCAGACATAGGAGACATAAAAATAACAAAGCTTGCATACTTTGCTTACTTTCATTCCTTAATGTCATATGGTATAATATTTTGGGGTAACTCTTCAAGTCAGTCAAAAGTCTTCAGAGTCCAAAAACGTGTAATACGTATTATTTGTGGAGTAAATTCACGGACGTCTTGTAGAAGCCTCTTCAAAGAACTGGGTATATTAACTACTGCCTCTCAGTATATTTATTCCTTAATGAAATTTGTCATAAATAATATATCCCTTTTTCCAACAAACAGCTCAGTTCATACATACAATACTAGAAATAAAAATGATCTACACAAGGATTTAAAAGCACTTACTTTAGTTCAAAAAGGGGTCCACTACTCAGGAACACACATTTTCAATAATTTACCATCAAGTATAAAACATTTAGCTACAAATAAAGATCAGTTTAAGAGGAACCTAAAAGACTTTCTAGTGGCCAACTCCTTCTACTCCATTAGTGAATTTCTAAATTGTACCAAATGATGCATGCACTCATACTATAATAGTATTATTATATTATCAGCAAAAAAAAAAAAAAAAAAAAAAAAAAAAGGAACTTAAAAAATTATGTATCTGTATTTATAAGTGTATGTATTTGTATTTATATAAAATTGGAAAGTCCAGGTTGGAATAAATAATATAGTGAGGACAGTTTACTACTCACCGCAAAGACGTGGCGACGAGCTGCGACAGGCACATACAAAAGACACACACATACAACACATTCAGCTATCGGCCATGGCCTTCTTCAGAAATAGAGCACTCACGCAATCACACAGGCACACAACACAGTCATACAACCATCACCTCCGACTGCCACACTTCGAAGTGTGGCAGTCGGAGGTGATGGTTGTATGACTGTGTTGTGTGCCTGTGTGATTGCGTGAGTGCTCTATTTCTGAAGAAGGCCATGGCCGATAGCTGAATGTGTTGTATGTGTGTGTCTTTTGTATGTGCCTGTCGCAGCTCGTCGCCACGTCTTTGCGGTGAGTAGTAAACTGTCCTCACTGTATTTGTATTTATATTATTAGTATTATTTGTTATTCAACTTGTAAATTTTGTTTCTTGACATGTTCCACATCCGCGAGGATCCCCTCAATATGGATCTACGGAACAAATAAATAATCTAATCTAATCTAAGATTTCCTTATAGCTGTTATCATTGTTGCACTGCATTGGAAAGGCCACATGACCAGCCTTGTTGAGGGAATTATAGTGGTTTGCAATATTAGAGGTAGAAGGCTGCCAAATGCTCTGTGTATGAGGTCCTCCCCTCCCTTTCCCTTCCTGTTGGGATGAAATTACTGTATCCGAACTGTCACCATTTAGTCGTATTCCAAATTAAGGTGTATAAACATTTTCCACATGTTTGAGAATTGTGTAATGAAGGCAGTGTACTAGATGGAATTTACCTTGTTAGTTGTTGTAAACTGTCTAAAAAATATCATCCAGGCCAGGGGCACCTGCAAGGGGGGGGGGGGGGGGGGCAGTAGGGGAAGTTGCCCCTAGTGAGAATTCATTTAATTTACAAATGTAAAAAAGGCCTATAACTTTTGGGTTGTATGATTTGAAATATGTGAAGAACTGCCAATAAAATAACCCGAAAATATCTATAAAATGATTCAAAAATTAAATAAAACACATAAACTGAGATAAAAAAGGGGCTAGAGTGATGAAAACTTTATAGACAAACCTCCATATCAAAACCTATAAGCACACAAACACACAATGTGCAATGTGCACAAACTGAACACAACAATATTCAGAGTTGTACAGTCAGGCAGTGGTCAGCTGCTGAGGTGAAGGACTTTGGGACTGCAAGCAAACCATGTTGAAAGAGCATTCCTGGTGGGCGAGGACTCCCTGGGGATGAGAGTGGCATCCAACAACCACAGGAACAGGAGGTGGCGAGCAAGGATTTGGGCTGTAGGTAGGCCGTGATGTAGTGAGCAGATAGTTTCCAATTAGACTGGGTGCAACTGTCACAGTTCTGTGGTTGGGTGTGAATGTCACTAGTGCAATAGTCACATATTCGATTTCAGCTTGTAAAATACAGGCAGTCTCATAATATACAATCAGGTGAAAATGAAGTAATTATTCTACTGCCATGTTGTTTATACACTTTAAAAAATTAAGAAACTATTTTTATGTCTATTTAACCACCAGAAATTGTAATTCGTTATTTTAAGGACCTATAATTATCTCTCAGGAGGGGTACACTTGCTGGTATGGCATTCTATCTCAAAATATGCCATTCCAGTCACAATCCAAAATATTCCAAAACATAAACTGTTAAAATTAGATACCTTAACAGCAGAAAGTAAAAAATTTGAAAATGCATCCAGAACTGATGTCTCAGTTCCTAAGGAATCACAAGAGCCACATCTGTTTCATTTCTGTAATAGATCCAGGATGTGCTAGTTTCCAAATGTAGGACAGGAAAGATAAAAGCTAACTGTCAATTGGCCAGACAAAACATGGCCTGCCTGTGCAGAGTACCACAGCAGCTGCAGCTGTCACAGACGTAACCTCATCACATAGTAGCCTGTACTTGTAGCTGCGTGCACTGCCAGACGTCTGCTGTTGATTGTGCCAGCAAGTGCAACAGCCACTCTGGGTAGCTGGGAGTCTGTCAGCCGGTGCATCATGTTGCCTGCTGTATACAGTATACAACATAAGGCATTGCTACTGCCTGGCCATTCCTCTTGAAGACCAGAGGCTGGATCACCAGGTCACGTTCTTTCTGGCCAGGCCCTTAACCTTTGACATTGAATAAATTGCTAACAAAAATCTCACTAACAATGGGAACAATTTTTCTCAATAATAAATTATGCTTAATTCATGGATCAGCATTAATATCTTAGTGATATCGAAAATACTGGTTACCATACCCCTAATCTGATGCATTGCTAAGGTAATCAACAGTTGCTTAGAATGTTTTATGATTTTAAATTTAAAAAAGTATAATTGCTGTAACAAATTATCTCCTTTTCATTTTATATCACTAAAAAATATGTCAGAAAGAACAATGAAAAGTTTGTCAGAAAGTGCAAGTCATAACATATGATGCCATGTCACACATAAAACATAAATGAAAACACTTCTTTACAGCAATTATAATTCTTTTTCTTTTAAAATTCAAACTTACTACCAACTGTGTTCAATGCACAAGCAGTAAACATCATGAAAAATAAATATTAAAATTTAAATATAAAAAAATAGATGAAGATTACTCACCAGGCAAAGGAGCACAGGTGTAACAGCATCACAAATAAAGAAATGAATACACACACACACACACACACACACACACACACACACACACACACAAACGCAAGCTTTCGCAACCCAGTTGCTTCTTCATATAAATATGACAGCAATGAATACTGACTGAAAGGATGTGACCATATAAAATTATATTAATATATGGTATGAACATATGTTGTTGTTGTTGTGGTCTTCAGTCCAGAGACTGGTTTGATGCAGCTCTCCACCCTACTCTATCCTGAGCAAGCCTTTTCATCTCCTCATAAGAACGACAACCCACATCCATTTGAATCTATACGCGTCTCTTGGTCTCCCTCTGCGATTTTTACCCCACACACTTCCCTCCAACACTAAATTCACAATTCCTTGATGTCTAAGAATGTGTCCTACCAACCTATCCCTTCTTTTAGTCAAGGTATGCCAGAAATTTCTTTTCTCCCCAATTCGGTTCAGTACCTCCTCATTAGTTACGCGATCCACCCACCTAATCTTCAGCATTCTTCTGTAGCACCACATTTCAAAAGCCTCTATCCTCTTTCTGTCCACACTGCTTATCGTCCATGTTTCACTCCCATACAAGGCAACACTCCATACAAATGCCTTCAGAAAGGACTTCCTTAGGCTTAGATCAATATTCGATGTTAACAAATTTCTCTTTTTCAAAAACGCCTTTCTACCCATTGCCATTCTGCATTTTATATCATCTGTACTGCGACCATCATTTGTTATTTTACTGCCCAAGTAACAAAACTCATCTACCTCCTTTATTGTTTCGTTACCTAATCTAATTCCTTCAGCATCACCTGATTTTCTTACACTGCACTCCATTACCCTAGTTTTACTCTTGTTAATGTTCATCTTATATGCACCTTTCAGCACACTGTCCATTCCGTTCAATTGCTCTTCCAGGTCCTTTGCTGTATCTGACAGAATTACTATGTCGTCGGCAAAACGCAATGTTTTTAATTCTTCACCCTGAACTTTAATTCCTTCTCCAAATTTCTCCTTGCTTTCCTTTATAGCTTGCTCAATGTACAAATTGAACAACATTGGGGAAAGGCTACAACCCTGTCTTACTCCCTTTCCAACCACTGCATCCCTTTCATGCCCTTCAACTCTGACAACCGCTGTCTGGTTTTTGTACAAGTTGTAAATAACCTTACGCTCCCTATATTTTACTCCTGCTTGCTTCAGAACTTTAAAGAGTTTATTCCAATCAACATTGTCAAAAGCCTTCTCCAAATCTACAAAAGCTAGAAATGTTGGTTTGTCTTTTCTTAATCTATCTTCTAGGATAAGCCGTAAAGTGAGTATTGCCTCCTGTGTTCCTACATTTATCCTGAACCCAAACTGATCTTCCCCGAGGTCGGCTTCTACCAGCTTTTCCATCCTTCTGTATATAATTCGTGTTAATATTTTGCAACCATGACTTATTAAACTGATGGTTCTGTAGTTTTCACACCTGTCTGCACCCGCTTTCTTTGGAATGGGGATTATAAAATTTTTCTTAAAGTCTGAGGGTATTTCGCCTGTCTCATACATCCTAGACACCAGTTCAAATAGTTTTGTCATGGCTGGCTCTCCCAGAGACTTCAGTAGCTCTGACGGGATATCATCTACTCCAGGGGCCTTGTTTCGACTTAGATCTTTCAGTGCTCTGTCAAATTCATCTCTCAGTATAGTATCTCCTATTTCATCATCATCTACATCCTCTTCCCTTCCTACAATAGTGTCTCGAAGTTCATTTCCTTTGTAGAGCCCCTCTATATACTCTTTCCACCTTTCAGCTTTCCCTTCTTTGCTGAGAACTGGTTTTCCATCAGTGTCCTTGATATTCATAGAGCTGTTTTTCTTATCGCCAAATGTTTCTTTTATTTTCCGGTAGGCTGTATCTATTTTTCCCCTATTTATACATTCTTCTACATCCTTGCATTTGCCTTCTAGCCATTCCTGCTTAGCCATTTTGCACTTCCTGTCAATCTCATTTCTTAGTCGTCTGTATTCCATTTTGCCTGTTTCATTTACTGCGTTTTTATACTTTCTCCTTTCATCGATTAAATTTAGTATCTCCTGTGATATCCAAGGATTCTTTGTAGGTCTTGCCTTCCTACCTACTTTGTCCTCTGCTGCCTTCACTATTTCATCTCTCAATTTTACCCATTCCTCCTCAACTGTTTTATTTTCCCCTGTTTCTGTCAATTGTTGCCTAAAGCTCCCTCTGAAATTCTTAAGAACTTCAGGTTCCTTCAATTTATCTAGGTCCCATCTCCTTATTTTCCTACCTTTCTGTAGTTTCTTTAGTTTCAGCCTACAGTTCATAACCAACAAGTTATGGTCAGAGTCTATGTCTGCCCCTGGGTGTCCTACACTTCAAAACCTGGTTCCGAAATCTATGTCTTACCATTATAAAATCTATCTGGTATCTCCCGGTGTCTCCTGGTCTCTTCCACGTATACAACCTTCTTTTGTGATTCTTAAACCAGGTGTTTGTTATAACTAAATTATGTTCCGTGCAAAATTCTACCAGGCGGCTTCCTCTTTCATTCCTTTTGCCCAGACCATATTCACCCACTATCTTCCCTTCCCTTCCTTGTCCTACTACCGAATTCCAGTCTCCCATAACAATTAAATTTTCCTCTCCCTTAATTGTCTGAATAATTTCCTTTAGCTCCTCATATATTTCTTCGATCTCCTCATCATCGGCAGAGCTAGTTGGCATATAAACCTGTACTACTGTTGTCGGTGTTGGCTTCGTATCTATCTTGACAATGATAATGCGATTGCTGTGCTGGTTATAGTAGATAACCCGCATTCCTATTTTCTTATTCATTATCAATCCTACTCCTGTGATACCCCCAACTGATTTTGTATTTATAATCCTGTACTCACCTGACCAGAAATCCTGTTCATCCTGCCACTGAACTTCACTAATCCCCACTATATCTAACTTCAACCTATCCATTTCCCTTTTTAAATTTTCTAATTTTCCTACTCGATTAAGGGATCTAACATTCCACGCTCCGACCCGTAGAATGCCAGTATTGTCTTTCCTGATTATCACATCCTCCTGAGTAGTCCCCGCCCGGAGATCCGAATGGGGGACTATTTTACCTCTGGAATATTTTACTCAAGAGGATGCCATCATCATATGTTCATACAGTAGAGCTGCATGTCCTCGGGAAAAATAACGGCTGTAGTTTCCCCTTCCTTTCAGCCGTTCGCAGTAGCTGTGTGGCAAAGCCACATTAGCTGATGTTACAAGACCAGCTCAGTCAATCATCCAGACTGTTGCCCCTGTAACTACTGAAAAGGCTGCTGCCCCTCTTCAGGAACCACACGTTTGTCTGGCCTCTCCACAGACACCCCTCCGCTGTGGTTGCACCTACGGTACGGCTATCTGTATCGTTGAGGCACGCAAGCCACCCCACCTCGGCAATGTCTGTGGTTCATGGGAGTGGATGAACATATATAAAGAAAGAAAGCACAAATGGTCACAGGATTTTTTTGCCCAAACAGGGCATGTCACTTAAATTCCTAAGAAAACTTAATTTGGAAAATGCTTCAAGGTAGATGCTAACTATCCTGCCGAAGTTTACTTACAAAACTTTAAAAACAAAAATTATGTTATATGCATATATGTTCCCATTTGCATCCTCCCCCTGCCCCAACACACACACACACACACACACACACACACACACACACACACACACACATCACTCCTGTGCATACCATAAAGATAAGAGTGGACTAATTGCAATGGCCCCTATGGCATTTAAATGATTATTCTTCCTAGACTTCATCTGCAAATGGAAGAGGAAGAAATCTACTATGGACTATCCTTTGTTATGCACTTTGGAGTAGTTTGTAGGCTATGAATGTACAAGGATTGACCAGAAAGTAATGCAGTATATTCTTTTTCTCAGCCAAATACGTCAATCAGCAATGGAAATGTGCACACAATCATTTCAGAGGCATAGATAATGGGCAGGGTAGGGGGGTGACCAACCCTCCCCTCCTTCAAGAGCCACTTCCACAAATCAATCTTTTTAAAATTTCTGTTAATTTTATTTTTAATCAATCTTGGTGCACCTGAGTGTACCAGTTTAAATGTTAAAATGACTGCAATTATTTTGACAGTTTGCTTGCTGATGACTGAACTTATTGTACTAGAGAATTGAACACCCCACCCCAAATACAACTGAAGTCCTCAGACTAATTATCTACACCCCTGAATTATTTGCACTTGTGTATAATCAAATGTGTATGTAAGATGTGTCCTACGGTGTACAAATCTCACAGAAAAGGAAAAAAAATCATTTTGACCTGATTTGTTGCAATGTCTTGAAGCTGAGAGGGAGGCTTTCCAGTCCCAGATTGTGACAGGTAATGTTTTGATTCAACACAATAAAACTCGATCTCACACAAGTCTGAGGTCTGCTGAATACATCACAAAACAGGGTTGGACTGTGTTACTCCTCACACCTACAACCCTGACCCAGCCCCCTAGGACATCCACTTGTTTGGTCCATTAAAGGATGTCATTCATGGAAGACATTTTTAGGATGATGATGAGATGATTCACACAATGAAGAATTGGATTCATGATCAGAACAAGGATTGGTACCGACACAGCATGCATCCCCTTGTTTTGGACTGGAAAAAGGCCATAGATCAGGACAGAGATTATATTGAAAAAATAGGTTGTGTAGATGAAACACCTTTATTTCCTATGTGTTTTTCTCATTGCATACACTATAATTCCTGGAGAGGAAAAAAAATGTTTACTACTTTCTGAGCAACCCTTGTAGATTATGATTCAAAATCCCATCGAAGGATGGATTAAAAACTCAGAATGGATGAGAATTGCGAAGGAATTAGACCAAATCTTTTTTAATGGAACCATTCCAACATTTGTCTTGAGTGATTATAGGAAAAACCAAGGAATGTTGTATGGAAATTTAAATTCCCATTCAAATGCTAGCTTACTTCATTAGTAGACAGTAAATTCTGCCCATTGTCAATGTGACATACTGTTTTACAACTGAGATCTTTCACTCTACGGTGAAATGTGCACTAAAATGAATCTGCAAATACTATTAAACATGGCAGCTTGGAGCTCATCTTTGGTTTTACTATTATTGTTTTAGAACTAGCAGATAATGTCAAGTGTAATTTCCGTTCTCTGGGGCCCGCAGTGTAGAGTATGTCTTTGAGCGACATGTTCAATACCACAATAAATTATAATTATTGTGGTATTGAATGTCAAGTGTGATTTCAACTTCAGTCACAGTGCATATATCATCCTCATGCTCATTTCTCTGGTTTGGAATGTTCTTTATACAGATATCAATGCCAAAATGTCAATTCAAATATTAATTTTGTAATAGTTGGTTGGATAGCAGCTTCAGTTGGGTACATGGCAGACAAACGTCCCTATCAGAAAATTATTATACAAACTATCTTTACATTCCTGATGACAGTCTGATACCTTCAAAAGAAGTGAATTATTAATACTGCACTTTCCATTTAAAACCCAGTTAGATTTGTGAGGTGAACAAATTCTCACTTAGAAATGAGACAAACAATTAATCACAGTGAATGAACCACATAAAATAAATGAAGGGTTCTTTTACAAGTTCATAGATTGTTATTTGTGGACTGGATGTAAGAAAGTGAAAACATGATGCATTGTGTACTGAGAGACAATGGAAATATTTTGTATCATTACCAGTGTGCTCTTTCTTTTTGTCCTATATTGCAAGCTCTGGATATACCCCCCCCCCCTTGCCAGGTGGCAATAGTGAGCTATGCTTCCCATAGGGATACTATTTTTTACTTCTATATCTGTAAAAAATGTTCAAATGTTTGTAGAGCTTATGGGACTTAACTACGGGGTCATCAGTCGATATCTATATCTCTCCCCTGAAATGAATAGACATATAACACTATCACTAATGCATATTAAAAGAAGAACAATAAATAACAGGAACTGTGTGACAGTACCGGTTGTCCCTACAATTGTCTTTAAACACTTCTCACAAAGAAAGAAAGTCCCTCCCTGTAAACTTTTGCAATTGATAAGCAAATCATTAAGAGAAATTAACCTGTAGATTTGATAAATGTACCAAAACTATGTAAAAAATACTGAATATTTATAGTATAGACATCTATTGTTGATTAAATTACATAGTTGTATCACACATTGTACAGCATGGATATCTAAAAAATTTATTTTACAGATACTTAACGACAGCACAGTTTATGGGAAATGGATTTCTTAAGGCACAAGGCTATCCTAAATCTGTGATGTTTGATCCTGCAAGACCATCAGAATCCCTTACTCGGATTGTAAATGCAGTTTTTAAGAAACAATTTGGCTTAAAAATTGACTCAGCAACTTACATAAAACCAGCTGTTTCTTATCTTCAGGTATGTCTACTTGATTTCTGCCACACTGTATTGTTCAAGTTTTATTAGTGAAGTCAGACATTATTTCACAGTTCAATCTCTATCTGATAAGTGTCATTGACCTGTATAGGTTTGCACAGTTCACCTGTTGTCTGTGTCAAGAGCTGAGTTTGTTTATACCAGCAAATTATTGCAGCAAATTACTTGCAGGTAGGAACTTGACGAACCACTTGGGAGTGCAAACATATTGCTGTTATTGTAATTAATTGCAGAAGTTACTTGTTGCAAGTATCTGACTTTCACTGTGAGCAGTGTGTGAGAAGTTTCCACAAGTTTCTTGCAGCTTTTATGATTCATTATTATTTTCTGCATCAACATGTACTTAACCTTTTAATGAATTTCATGATTAACTTCACACAACCATCCCAAAAACTATCTGCTATCAAATAATATAAATGGAGGATAAATGAAAATGAAAAAAGCAATATACCAAACACTGACTGAAGCTGTGGAGAACTTCCCTGAAATGTGGAATGTGCACACTGCACAGTCTTGAATTTTAGGACAGAATAAGTGCCTATACATGGTACAATGGTTTGACCAATATGATTGGACAGATATCTCTCTGTTATATTTTAGCAATGATAAATTTGACAGATTTATCTTTGAAAAGACACAAACGAAGTGTCGGCGATTTCACTGCTAAGCAACTTTTCCACTCATTAGTGGTTGTAGTCACAGATAAATCATTGTGTTCCAGTGATGTATCATTCATCACTGGTTGGTTGACTTTTCTGACCAATATGAATAATCTGAATGTAGTTAGTTTATGCAGTGCTACATTACAGGAGAAATGGACAGCGAAATAGCAGCTGCAATTAGAGTGTTACTGAAGTATAACATTCTAAAGAGAAGAAATTGAACAAGAAATGGTGAAAATGAGCAAGATTGTGGTTACATAGCGATGAAGTTGGTCATATGTCATCTGAGGCTGTTAAAAGTTCCCATTTTAATGGTTTTCTACCAAAAGAGCTAAAATACAAAACATATAAGCTGAAATAATGTGCATTTCTGTCTCTTATGGCACAAACATAAAAAAGGTCCAATTTTAAAAGAAATTCATGTATAATGAATTTTAAAAATAAGAAATCATGATATAATCTACTTATGCCAATTTTGCAACATATTTTCATGTACTTTCAGTTCTAATTTTCATGTTAAATAACATTTTACACATATCTACTGTTATAAAGATGATTAAGAATACTAGCAGTACTTATTCCTTAATGGATGTAAATAAGCTATGCAAGCAGCATATGTTTGAGATTAATTCATTCAGCTTTGGTGCAATTTAAGTCCCCCAAACTTTTTGAGACTGATGACTAACCATCTGTCAATGGTGACAACTTGGGATCCGGTTGACTTTGGTCTGAAATTGGTGGCAAAGTAGTGTTTCCATCTGTCAATGGTGACAAATTGTAGAGCAATGGGAACAAAAAAACTGTATGCTCCTGCTCTTGACACAGAATTAGAAAGAATAGTACAATTAGAACAGCTGTAGGTTAAGTGTATGATGATCCTTTTCTTGATCATACACAACAATAGTAGCAACTGGTTAACAAGCTGTATTAAATGTCCTCCTTGTACTGATGTTGCCTGCAGATTCAAGCTCTTGGAGAAGGGAGTTAATTTGAAATTTCAAACATTGATCAGTTCTTGTTACCACTAAAGTGTTTCAAACAACAGCATTTATTTGTAAAAAGTAAATTGATCAGATTGTATGAAAATGTAAGGTCAATTGTGTGCTATAATGAAGAATGAGACCTCTTGCACCAGCCATACAATGTCTGCCAATTACTACAGAATTACCTCTCACTTGGCCACATCATTGGAGCATGTTATCAAAGAATTCAATAGAAAAGTTCAGCTACCAAGCTTAGTCTTGTGCAGCATCAAGGCTCCCAGTTGCAGAACAAAAGCAAAGTCCATAACAAAGTTCTTGGAAAGTGCACACAGTGTATTCAAAGAACAGCTTAATCATTTGCACAAGAGTGACTTTTACATAGTCTTTAGACCATAGGCAAAGCCTCAGTGTTACATGGCTACAAAGGTTTGCTAGTCACAAAATTGAGAAGTTGACTTCATCCAACAATCCCAATTTCACCAAGCTGGACTTGTCAAAAACCAACTCTCCTTCCTCTATCCCTAAATTGGAAACACTACTTTGCCACCAATTTCAGACCAAAGTCAACCTGATCCCAACCCTGTCTCTCCCAGTTCATACTACCATCCAACCAAGATGGCTTGCATGGCGGCGCGCGGTGAAAGTACGTGGCGCGCACTTCAGACTTGTGTGACACCACATACCGCCATGATCCCACCTAACCAAACCCTGTCCACCCTTCAGGAATTCCTCTTTTGTATCCCATCCTCGTCGCCACTTTTGTGTCTCGCTTCCGCTGGTTGTCATGGGTGTCGGTGGCCGAGTAGAGAGAGACGGACACAGGAAAATAGGATGCATGTGTGTGCGAGTACAGAGTCTGAGGTTACCAGCCAGTGGGACAGCAGAAACTAGAAACACTGAACTAGATTAGAATAAGATATATTTCGAAGAGAGAGTACAAATACTTAACTTTGTTAACTGAAGTCTAGTGGAAAGCAGATACCTAGTTTAAGTAGATAGAGGCCTGCCTACTGATGAGTCCTAGTGCCTGCCCTAATCCCAAGTGAGCGATGAAGTTCAGTGGTGGGCACGAGTGGGGTAGCAGCAGACGGCGCTCGTGGCAGACGACGTAAGAACGCCACGCCGTGCTTGCATGACGGCGCGCGGTGAAAGTACGTGGCGCGCACTTCAGACTTGTGTGACACCACATCCTCACCTCCAACTTAGCCCCAAGACACTTACTAAGAACACAAACCTTTCATCAGAAGAAATGAGAGCCTTCAACAACCTCAAGACAGATTCCTACCTAATCATCCTTTCTTCTGACAAAGGTTCCACCAGTGTTGTGATTAATCACAGTGACTATCTGGCACAAGGCCTCCACCAACTTTCTGAATCTCTCACTTACAAACTGTGCCAGAGTGACTCCATAACAAATGTAATGATTGACCACACACAAGAATTTGTGACTCCAGATTTTATTGACACAAAGTTAAGTTCACAGTGATGGAACCAAAGATTTATATGGCTCTGAGACAGGAAAAACACATTATCTCTTAAGTTCAAATTTTTAACATAGTTCACTATTCATGAAATAGAAAGATTACTGTGTGGTCCAGAATACAGATCCATAGGGAAAGTGACAATGTTGTGCCTTAAATTTAACTCTCTATCATAGAAGATTAAGAATATTTATGTAGAGGGTGTTCTGTAATTTTATTGTTTACTGCACAGGAAGTTTTCAAGCTGGGACAGGCTAAAGGTCTAAGCTTATCACATCTTAGTCCAAAAGAGATTGAAGACAAACTTACAGACACAATAAGTGGTCATGTAATTGAACCAGCAATGAGGGTCTGGAGAGCTTACTGGTATGCTACAAGGCACCCTCAGTGTGAGCAGTATGTAATATGCACTGTCAACCAGAGAGATACAGCCACCGAAGGGGGATTGAAGCCTGGTGTCACTAAATTATCCAGGTAAGCTAAGATGAAAAGACAGAGCAATACTTTAGTATTAAAATCATATGACAACCATATTAACATTAAATGCTGTGTTTGTATTAACAGCAATAATACATGAGAAGAGTGATTTAACCTTAAGCTGTTACAATAATACATTTCTTTCAGGAGTAAGATTAAGAAGGTGTATATATAAACATCATGTTTCTGATTAATTTTTCATGGTTTGGATTCAAAGTCATGTAGAATATTTTGCAGGACATCATTTTTGTTCCTGAATACATATCTAAACTATTTTTTTACGTTCACTATTTCAGATTTGATCTGTGGTCATTATCAAGTGATATTTTTGTTTCAACACATGTCACAATTAAAAATCCTCCAATAAGTGTGCATGTTATCATCAGAACTTGGCCTTTTTACTGTGACAACATGGGAACACTACTAATTATAATTCATGTAACTTGATTTATTTCACAATTTTTGGAGTTTCATGCCCTTCCACATGTAAATGGAAATTCTCTCCCTCTCTCTCTCTCTCTCTCTCTCTCTCTCATGGCCACTATACCAGAACCATTTTCACCTTAAGCAATGAATACAATGAGGTGACAAAAGCGATACAATAGAGATATGCATGTATACAGATGGTGGTAATATCATGTGCACAAGCTGTCATTTGTATTCTGGTGATTCATGTGAAAAGATTTTCAGTGTGATTATATCCACATTAATGCGGAATGGTTGCTAGAGCTAGACACATTTCCATATCTGAATTTTTATGGAATTTAAAATTTTGATTCCCAAGAGTGCCAAGAATGTGGAAATTTTAAACAGCACTTTTCACCACAGACAATGCAGTGACAATAGCCACACTTAATGACCGAAAGTAGCAGAATACGTGTATAGTTGTCACTGCTAACAGATAAGCAACATTGTGAGAAATAACTGCAGATATTAATGAAGAACATATAATGAATGTGTACGCTAGGAGAGTGCAGCGATATTTGGCATTAATGAGCTACAGCAGCAGAGACCAAATTAAGTGTCTCTGTTAACAGCATCACACTGGCTGCAGCATTTCTGGGCTCATGACCAAGATGACTGGAAATCTTTGGCTTTGTCAGATGAGTCCTTATTTCAGTTGGTAAAAGCTTATGTTAGGATTCAAATGTGGTGCTGATCCCCATGAAGCTATGGACCCAAGTAGGTAAAAAGGTACTGTGACTCCATAATGCTTTGGATTGGTTTTTCATGGAATGGACTGAGTCCCCTGGTCCAACTGAACTGATGATTGACTGGAAATGGTTGTGTGTGGCTACTTGGATACTATTTGGAGCAATCCATGTACTTCATGTTTCCAAACAACCAGGTCAGAACTGTTAGCAATTAGATGTCAAATTATTCCTGACAATTCCACTACATGATGGGACACCCAGAACATATGAGGTGGAAGTCATGGAACATTTACACGACATAATTGAGAGGTCAGTTCATACACAAATTCATACACCAGTAACACTCGAGCAGTTATGGGCAGCTACAGCGGCAGTCGACTTAATATCCTACAGGGGCTGCCAAATACTTTTTGAGTCTAAGCCACTTCAAGTTGCTGCACTTCTGGGCAAAAGGTGCCCTGACACAATATTAAGAGGTGCCCCATGATTTCTGTCATCTAGGTGTAAGGGAACCACGTGAAAGCTAAATCTAGATAGCTAGGCAGTGATATAAATTCTGATCCTTCTTTTAATCAAGTGCCGTACTGACTAAACTATTTATTCTAATCATGTTTCACATTATTCAATTATGTGTATCTACAACTACTTGCTTATGAGTTCTGTAAAGCACCATATGGTTACTAAATATGAGATTTCAATTGTATATTGTTCTCCTCTTTCTAGTTGATTGTACACTCTCACTATACATAATTTTCTTTCGTTTTTTGCTTTCATTTCCTCTTTTTTCTCTTAAGATATCTTTCTGTTTTGATGTTATCTTATTTCTGTCCCTCAGTAAAATCTAATTTTTAAATAATTCCAATGAACCAATTCTCCAAGGCCAGTTTCACTAAATCTAATGTTATTAAAACAGGACATGGTGGTCTAGTGGAAGAAATTTCAGTTTGATAAACTACTGATGATATTTTCAAATCAGAAGTGAATGACCTATGTGTGTTACTCAGTTGTATGTCTAAACATTGGGCACAGGAGCAATAAACAGTATTACTCGAGCTGGACCATCCGTGCCAATTAAAATCCATTGATGTTTGCTAAACATGTATAGAGCCGATGCAGTAGACATGAGCAATGGGTATGGCATTTTCAAGTTGGTGAGAAGGCTGTATATGACAAGCAATGGACTGTTCAACCCTGCACAGCTGTCATTCCTCACAATGAAGACCATCTCAATTAGTTCATTCAAGCTGATCAGCAAGATAATGAGCAGAGAATTGTGCGCAAACCTGAATATCACCGAAATGACATTGAAACAATGATAGAACATCTTATTTATCAAAAAGTCTGTACAAGATGGGTCCCATGGATACTTACTTTAGAACAAAAGACTCATCAATAGAAAACAATCGGGACCTGTTGGACCAATATGAAGCTGAACAGCATCATCACTGAAGATGAGATGGGGTGTCATCACTCCAAGCCAGAATCCAAAAGAGTCCAAGGAATGGTGACATGTGAATTCTCCGTCAAAGAAGAAATTCAAGATACAGCTTTGTCAGGCAAAGTGATGTGCTCAGTTTTCTGGGATGTCCTGGAGCCTGGAGAAACTGACTGTTCAGCATGCTACAAGACAAAACACCTAAGTGCAAATTTCCAAGGTAAGGCCAGAGAAGAAGACTAACTGTCACCTGCAATACAATAACACCAGGCCCCATAGCAGTTTTTGCACCACACAAGTCACTGAAAAATTCTGACGCATTGTGTTACCACATCCACTGTACAGTCCTAATTTAGTGACTTCAGACTTCCACCTCTTTGGATTACATAGAGAAGATTATAGAGACTTGGATGCTGTTGTCAAAGCTGTAAGAAAGTGGGTAGCTTCACCTGGTTCCAATTTTTACAAGTGTGGCATGTGGGCTCTAGTTCATTGTTGGAAAAAATGCATAACAAATAGCGGGACTTTGTGGAAAAATGAGTCTGTGGCTGAATGATTGCTCTATTTAGCTGTGCTGTTGTTATTTAAATGTGTCATGCAGTTTTCATGAATAAAGAAGGAGACATTACTTTCAGAATGGCACTTGTAACATGGGATTCTGAAGGAACATTAATTTCATTAGGTTTTCAGTTTATAAATATAAAAGAGTGACAATTCATTGCTGATTGGTATAAAGTCAATGAGAACATGACAGAAATCCACAAAGTCAGCAAACCAAATGAGTGAGAAGACCTGGGATTGGTTATGGACGAGAAATACTACACACTACAGAATAGAAACTGGAAAATAACTACACAGAGAAACATAAGCTATTCTATTACATTGCAACATAATAGAGGGAAAATATTAATGAAAGACTGGCAGGGAATGAATATTTCACAGGTTCCTAAAGGTGACCTCCAAGTGGGTATTTCCTTTTGTTCCACTGAGTATTTCTACATCATGTACAAGAACTTTCAGTAAGCTATGTAGTTCTTTCCTATTTTTGTTGTTTTCACCATCCTTACTTTCTGTTCCTTAGACAATGCTTTTATTAAATATCTTATTCCTCTTTACTTTTTAAAGACCTTTACATATCTGCTTCATTGATCCAGTGTTTATCAATACAAATTTTCCAAATGTGTTGAGCTGCAATATATGTATTAAACCAACTACAATATTCACAAAAAGTAACTAACATAGTCCAAAAGAATGTTTCATAAATATGTTTGAAACTTCCTGACAAAAAACACAAGAGCCGTGGTAGAGTGGTCAAGCACATGCCGTCGGAGGTTCGAATCCTCTCTTGAGCATGGGTGTGTGTATTGTCCTTAGTGTAAGTTAGTTTAAGTAGTTTGTAAGCCTAGGGATTGTTGATAACTGCTGTAGTTATGTCCCTTAC
Organism: Locusta migratoria; assembly: GCA_026315105.1. Classification (NCBI taxonomy): domain Eukaryota; kingdom Metazoa; phylum Arthropoda; class Insecta; order Orthoptera; family Acrididae; genus Locusta; species Locusta migratoria. The sequence continues at coordinate 420,916,180 of CM048746.1, read as the reverse complement.
ATTTACAAACATTTGGAAAGACATAGATCTTTTTACACTTGGTAATAAGCTGCAGTCCTTCTAGCTCATAATATAGGTCAATACAAAATTTAAAAAATATTATTTATTACTGTTATTATTATTGTTGTACTTTTTACTGTAAGGTAGCAAAAGAAATCTGCATGGCAGACTATAGCAAACATATAGATGGGGATAAATACAACTGCAAAAATTATCAATGCTAAATTTTAGCTCAATGGGTAAATATACATAATTGATGGAATTAATATCTACAATATTGTCTACAGCTGCTTAGAACTTGGGTTTCATTACACATAATTTTGGCATAAGTATGTCAGAAATGGATTTTTCACAACTGTCAATCTTTACACAGTCTCTTAAAGTTATTACATTCAATTGGTAATGTTTTTGAATTTGTCTTATCTTTTTTAGCATGGTTGCCATATGGTTCCTCTCAAGCAACAATGGAAGTTCTTTCTGGAAGCTTTACAGTGCTGCTGTTGAAGGTCACGACTGCACAGTAAGTAAAGTCAAATGAAACTACCTATGTATTTCCAGGTTTCATACCTCTAGAATTGTTTTCTCATCACGATAGTTACCAGTTACATTTAATAATGAAAATAAAATGTTGTGTAGAGATTTTACGCAGTTACTCAAAACCTAATAATCAAACCTAGTTTATTACCATCTATGAGTAGCACTTACACCCAGTACTCTCAGTAACTTCTAATGTAAAGAAAAAATAATATCTTGTCAGAAATGATTTGGTTTTGGTGGTTGAGAAAAAAATTTGGAAATGATATTTTTGTGAAGGATATGTTGCTTACTCACTACAGAGATGTCCGATGAGTCGCAGAAAGGCACAAATAAGAAAGCAACTTGATAGCTTTCACCCATTACAGCCTTCGTCAGTCAGATTGAAACACACACACAACTGCCTTCTCCGGCCGATGTGACCAGTCTGCAAGACTCGGCACAGCCGAGGCAAGAGCAACCAATGGTGGGGCTAAGGAAGTGGCAAGGAGAGAGGAGAGGGAAGCAGGAGGGGAGGGGGCAGATGCATAAAATGGGTGAAGGAATACACCAGTGTTGTCTAACGGGTGGGGCAGAAGGATGGGAAGGGACTGAAATGTGTGGAGGGAGGAACATTTTTTCAGGAATTGTCAAAGGAGCACTTCTTTACTTCCATTAAATTAGTTCAAAATATTTTAAGAATACACAAATTTTGAACATGGATCCTTGAAGGATATAGAATAGTGAGTTCAAGAACGAATTTTCATCTTCTGTGAAACATTATTGTTTGCAAATTTTGTGAAAGTGTAAATGGTGTCCGAAATATGGCTACCTTACCTTACTTTTTTTCCTTTTGATTGTTCACGATGAATGTCCTGTTAGGAACAACTCATTTTGGCTAAATCATAAATAAAGGTAAAGCAGTCAACAATCCGAAGATTGGTTTGAACACCACAGTGCTTTACTAGGCATGGTCCTGTTTGGAGGTGGTATGCTATTGCCTTCCTCCGACCTTCGAATTGACTTACCCAGCCAGTTATAGGGGGACCTACAGTTTAACGTGGGTTCCGCACCACGGTGCTACTCGGTATTTTTCACATGAGCAATACTGCCAGAGGTGAAAGAAGTGGAAAGTGACAGATAAAAATCCTAGGACCTGGCGGGGATCGAACCAGTGACCTTTGGATTTGTAGTCTGGCACTCTACCACTGTGCAACCAAAAATAACTTTTCAGAAATGATGCCAGAACACAGGCCCTGGCCTTTCAGAAACTATCCTGATAATACTGTTGTTTGCTTACATAATGCCACATCTTTCAATTTTAAGCCCATTCATTCTGAAAACGTGTTTTGAATTTTTACCAGCTATGTTTAGCACAGGTTTATGTTTTATGAAGTAATGAAAGTTACATATTTAAGAGTATATCAATATCAACATGATAGCTGAGAAAATACACAAGAAGGGGGGGGGGAGGAAGGGAGGGAGAGGGAGGGAGAGTGTTAGGGCAAAATTAAGCTATACAACAAACTTAAAAACTATAGCAAGGATACAGGGATTTGAATTGCAGACCCTCATCACTAAATTTTTAGTGTGGTAAGAAATGGAACTTTATATGGCTAATTAAAAGTGATCTTTTGTTCCCAAAATATTAAAAATACTCCATGGCCACAGGCCTTGCCCCCACCCCCTAAGACAGTGTCATATGGATGTTCTAGCTGGAAAAAGTATTAGCTGTACATTAATTATAAAAAGTCATTTCACCATCAAGATCTGAATCAAATTTAGCTTTGACTGATATCTGTAATATAGCATTTTTTGCAATAAAGACTAGTCTTAGTTGAAGATTATAACATTCAGACATTAAAAGGACTAAATTTTACATCA